>OZ004709.1:16879354-19756312 GCA_963924515.1 Vespertilio murinus
AATAATCTGGCCACTCAGTGTATATCCTATATAATAAAAGGCTAATATGCAAGTTGTCTACTTTACCAGGAGTTTGACTAGCAGGCAGGCTGACCAACCACCCATGTCCCCTCCCCCTGGCCAGGCTGGCCAGACCCCACCCATGCACAAATTAAGAACCGGGTCTCTAATATATATACTGAGTGGCCAGATTATTATGTATTCAGAGATCATAATAATCTGGCCACTCAGTGTATATTTTATTGGAAATGTGCTTTCCCATTTCTCTCCCATCCAAATGCTACCCAAACTTTACATTTTGGCCAGCCTAAAACACTGACCTTCTTGCATGTAAGGGCACCCATTTCTCATAATACATGTATTAAATTTTTGCAATATTCTAAATATCCTTGATAGTGATCTAAAGCAATCAGGGAAGCCTTTACAATGTAGCCTGTGAAGGACAAATATTGTTTGGATGGGGGAGAGGGAAAACCCTTATGATAAAAATATAAGGTCCAGATGAGGGAAGTCTTAAGGAATAAACTTGCTATTTTTTCAAGGGCAAGGCTACCTGGCATGAGGGAGGCTCAAATATAAAGCAATAGCAGAGCTACCTGTATCTTTACCACATTCCTCCAAGTTGCAATTGGGTCCAATTGTTTCTTCTGTGGATAGGAGAAGAATACCACCTAAGTTTGTATTGGAGTGCATGGGGGGTGGGCATTTACTGCACTAAACTGTCTGTGCAACCACGAGACACAACCCTCTCTCCAGGTAGGTAGTACATCTCCTGGACCATGAGTTCCCTTGGCTTCAGATTATCAGATGGGGAGCCCTTGCATTGCTTTCACAGCATTACATCATCTTTGAGCTCTTGGCACATCAGTTAGCTTCAAATTTACTAGTATTCATTATTTGTTTAAAGAGAGAGAGAGAGAAAGGAAAGAAAGAGGATAATTTACATTTCCTGATTTAAAGCCAGAGCCTATTCATCATCGCCTGCACATCTCTTATAAAGATGATAAATGAATGTATAGTAACTGAACCCTAAAACAAAATAATGTGTTTTTCTTAAAGCTTCGCAGGGCTGCATTTCCGTTGTAATTAGTTTACTTTTTTTAATCAAATTCTGTTAAGCGGCAGTCAAAATAAAAGCTGATTTTCAGACTGCTAAAAGCAGCCCAAAAAGGGAAGAGAAAGAAAACAAGGATTTTTTTTATATTTAATGCTACAAAAATATCAAGGTAATTGTATAACTTCCAGAAACAGCAAGAGTGTAATCATGTCTTGCTGAATGGATAATATTCAAATATAGGATGCTTTGAGAGAGCCTATCATTTGATACAGAACTTGTTAAATTGCTATTCCATCATTGGAAATTTATAAAAAGAAGGGCATCTTTAAATTTCTATGGTACCACATTGCCTATAGGATAAGTTTCAAAACACAAAATATTTTCATTTAACTTCAATGCTTCACCCTACACTTAATCTCTGTTCTCTGCTTGATTTTCCTTGCATGATTCTTTTTAAAAAATATTTTTATTGATTTTTTTACAGAGAGGAAAGGAGAGGGATAGAGAGTTAGAAACATTGATCAGCTGCCTCCTGCATACACCCTACTGGGGATGTGCCCACAATCAGAGAACATGCCTTTAGACAGAATCAAACCTGGAAGCCTTCAGTCCGCAGGCTGAAGCTCTATCCACTGAGCCAAACTGGTTAGAGCTGTATGATTCTTCCTCCGTGAAATGGTGTTACCATTCTACTCTTTGCCTATCTTGTTCCTCTTTCTATAGTTCTAGACTACACCCCTTTTCTGGAGAGCCTTCCTAAGTCTCTACCTCACAGTGAGTACATACCCTTGATTGGAATCAAACCCAGAACTCTTCACTCCATAGGTCAACACTCTATCCACTGAGTCAAACCAGATAGGGCATTTACCATTAGTACATGTTCTCAGATCTTGCTTTCTTTCTCCATGGTAAACATTTGTTAATCATCTAGACTCTAGTCTCTGGAGTGTTACTCCTTCCACAGGGAAGTCAGATGGTCACTATGCATGTGCTTAGTGTTGTGATAATCCTATATAATAAAAGCCTAATATGCAAATTGGCCAAATGACCAGTGAAACAACCAGTCGCTATGATGTGCACTGACCACCAGGAGCAGATGCTCAACACAGGAGCTGCACCCAGCCCACAGGTCCCAGGCCAGCCAAGGTAGGTGGCAGTGGGGGGCCTGTCACCCACAGATCGGCCCTGATAGCCAGCCAGGCCTAGGGACCCTACCCATGCACAACTTCTGTGCATCAGGCCTCTAGTGAGTAAATAAAGAGCTAACACTGAATGAGCATAAACCATGCGCCTGGAAATAGGTTGTAATTTACAAATTTTTAATCTCATTTAAGCTTCTATCTTTTGCATATCATTACTGATAGCTTCAGAGAGAGAGGTGTCTATCTTTCCTATGTAAACCTAACTTTTTATTTCAATACTAGATCTGACCCAAAGGCAAGGATTTTTTAATCTTGGAGACAGACTTGCCCTCTCTCCCTACCCGTCCCCCACACTCTCTCATTCCATTATTCGCTCCTTGTTTTCCCTTGATGTTAATAGAATATTTGTTCTCTATATATTACCTTAGTTTGCCTCAGAATTAATTAGTTGTGAGTCTTCTGGTTGACTCTGCCTGTACTGCAGAAAGCCCATTCAATCTGCATATGCAGGTCTTCCTTCACTTTAGGAAATGTCTCTTCTAATTTATTTGTATTTATTTATTTATTGCACTTGGCATTCATTTGATGACCTTCTTTGGGAAAATTAGTTATCTATGTAACTGTTCTTATTTCTCTCATTTGGGAGCAGGGAATCTGAGGTGCATATGATCCCCCACTAGTGGAACCCTTACTTTACAAACTTTTCTAGGTTTTGCATGTCTTCGGTGCAGTGGCAGGTGAGGGATCACTTAGGTGGCCAGGGAAGCTGCCTGGGAGCACTTCATCGTGGTAAGAATCCAGTCATTTTCCTAATCCAGTTCTCTAATATGCATCAGCATCACTGCATAACTGGTTAAAGTACCCACAACCTGGCCTCATTCCCAGAGTTTCTGATTCAAATAGGTTGAGTGGGGCTTGAGAAGTCCCATCTCTAACAAGTGCTCAGGTGAGGCTGACGATGCTCATCCAGGAATCACATATTGAGAATCACTGTCCTAAATAATAAATGTAAGCGATCCTGATTGTCACTGGAATACAGAGGCTGAAAATTGGTTCATTTATTTTCATAAATTATAAATAAATGTATACATCCATACTATCCAGTAGAGTATCTGTTTCTTGTGCTTAAATTGGCTTCCAAAATGGCTATCAAAACAGGCTAATATACATTTTAGAAAAAGGTTTTTGAGTTTATCTTTCCCATTGCTGATTAAGAAATTTCTAATCTTGCATTTTATTACCATCAACACAGGCCTTGTTTTGAACCTCTGCAATTTCTAATTTTTTTAAATATATTTTATTGATTTTCCGCAGAGAGGAAGGGAGAGGGATAGAGAGCTAGAAATGTCAATGAGAGAGAAATATCGACCAGCTGCCTCCTGCACACCCTCTACTGGGGATGTGCCCGCAACCAGTGTACATGCCCTTGACCGGAATCGAACCTGGACCTTTCAGTCCACAGGCCGACGCTCTATCCACTGAGCCAAACCGGTTTCAGAAATTTCTAATTTTTGGTCGACCTTTCTTTGCTTATGCACATTACCTGTCTATGCATGTGGTTACTTATTTTAATCTAATTTTATTCTTTTAAGTCTTTTTGGTTCTTATGGATCACTTTATTTATATAGTCTATGTCTTGCATTTTATTAAACATGTTAGGGGTTTATCTGAATTTTTCTGGTTTCCTATTAAAGTTCAGGATAATATTTTATATTTATATGTTTTTACCCTCACAGATTCCAGGCTGCTCCAGGTCAACATAGGCACTTAGTGTTCTCTTTTGCCATTCCAAAGTTGAGTGACTGGAGTCTACTTCAATCCAACTCTTTTCAAGGGACATGATATATAATTTCTATTAATATTACTTGCTATTCACCTGGTGCTTATCAAAAAACTAATAAGATGAACAAAAAAATCCCTTCTCCAATCTTCAATTGGATGGCATTTTAACTTCCAATCCAACCAATGTCAAATGTGGAGCCAACTTCCAGCAAGACTTGTATTGAGATGATTAATATCTTACCCTTTTGCCTTAAAACCGATATCATATGTTATAAGTAAATAAAACATTTAAAAACAATAAACAATAAAAATAATAAAATACCCAGTGTGTATTGTTGTTATGAATTTTGTCTCTGCCACTGTATGTTTGAGATTTACCAACCAAAATACAAAATTTTAAAGCCATAGTTTTTTTTTTCTTTTTACTACTATCTTATTCTCCTCTGCTATCTAAAGATGAAGGGGACCAAAGTCTTCTGTAAAATACTGCACCAAAGCAGTGAGTTGGGGTTATTCTCCTCATTCTATGACCAGCATAGGTCCTATATGGTATTATAGACATTAGGTCTTGATCCTATAGAGAAAATCCTAGTCAGGGGGCATGTGAGCACCACTGGGATGTTCATTCATGTGATGCTACCTGAATGGACCACAATGTTTTTCAGTCCAACTGCATGGACTGTATAGATAATAAAATACCTCCAATCTTTTGGTAATGGCTTTCTGTCTGTCTCAGTTCTTCCCAGCAGTTATGAGCACTCATTTTGAATTTCTTATTATAAAATATCCATTGGCAAGTGTGCACAGAATAATCCATGGTTGGCTAGTCAGTCTATGTTTTTTTAAAACAAAAGTTTTATCATTTATTTTTCACAGTTACAACCCTTCAGTAGCTCCCCATCATTGACAGCTAACCAGCAAAATCTCTTAGCATGAGCCTCAAAGTCTTTCACATTCTGTTCTGGGCCTACCTATGCAGACTTTTCTGCCACCACCCTCATTCAGTGTTATGGACTAAATTGTGTCCTCCTGAAATTTCTTATGTTGAAGCCCTAAGTCCCAGTGTTGCTATATTTGGAGATGGGGGTCTCTAAAAAACTAATTCAGGTTAGATGAGATCATAGGCATTAGGCCATGATCCAATGGGTTAGTATCCTTATAAGAAGAGACACCAGAGAGCTCACACTTCCTTCTTTCGCTCTCTCTTGCTCTCTCTCTCTCTCTCTCTCTCTCTCTCTCTCTCTCTCTCTCTCTCTTTCTCTCCCTCTATCCATGATCATACACTGAGGAAATACCATATAAGGACATAGTGAGAAAAAGCAACCATCTGTAAGCCAAGAAGCCAGAAAATGAATATTTCTATACCTTGATGTTAGACTTTCTGGCTCCCAGAACTGTGAAAGAATAAATTTCTGTTAGGTCACCTACTCTAGGGTATTCTGTTACAGCAATCCAAGAAGACTAAGACACACAATGCCCTTGTATTAGTCCATGCTCTCCAGTACATGGACTAATACAAGGGCATTAATCCTTGTATTAGTCCTTTTATTAGTCCATGTACAGAACCAATAGAGAACCAAGACTGTATAGATACAAAGAGAGATTGGATTATTATTATTACTATCTGGAACTATAAGAGTCCCAAGATCTATAGTCAGCAATCTGGAGACCCAGAAGAGATAATGGTGTCCTTCCAGTGCAGGTCTGAAAGCCTGTAAACCAGGAGAACTCAAGGTGTAAGTTCTGGTTTGAGTCTAAAACCAGGAAAAGACTGAGGTCTCAGTTTGAAGACAGTGAAGAAGAGGGAGAGAATTCTCCTTAACTCAGCCTTTTATTTATTATTTTAAAAAATATTTTTATTGATTTTAAAAAGTAATAGAGAGTGAGAGAGAGATAGAAACATCAATGATGAGAGAGAATCATTGATTGGCTGCCTCCTGCACTCCCTACACTGGAGAAGAAGGCCATAACCCTTTTAATTCCATCAAGATCTTCAATGGATTAGATAAACCCACCCACATTAGTGAGGACAATCTTTATTCAGTATATTGATTCAACTGTTAATGTCCTCCAGAAACACCCTCACCAAAATATCCAGAGTAATGTTAACCAAATATCTGGGCACCCTGTGGTGTGATCCAATTAACACATAAAATTAACCCTCGCAGTTCTCTGGTGGTTATCAACATTGCCATGCCATTCTAACTCAGCAGATGTCTCTTGTATTATCATCTTGGTACAAGTTGTTTGTTCCTTCTGCCCTGAGTGGTTTCCCTCTATCTGCCTTTACTGTTCATGTTCACCTAGAAAATCTCTACCCATTCTTTAAATATCAATCAAAGGGTTAATTTCTTTGAAGTTTTTCCTGATTTTTTCATTTGAATTAATCTTTTCTTCCATTACCCCTTAAAGTAACTGATAAGAAAGCCTATATCATGTTATATTGTAATTTTTGTTTACTTCTGAATATAAAAAGACTTATTTCTTACCAGACTGTGAGCTTTTCCAACTAAAAACATGTGCCCTTATTTTTAAAGGGTTTTTTTTTTTGCATTTACTACAGACCATTGTGTAAAAAGAGCATTTTGATAAATCTCTGATGATTAAAGTAATGCACAAATGAAAAAGAGCAGGGTTAGAAATTAAAAGACAGGAGCATAGAGCTGTGACAGTACCATCTCAGGAATTAGCTAGGGGCATATTTCCAGGACTCCTGATGGGAGAGCATAAGGTGGCTTCCTTCTCCATGCAAGCATGAGCACTCACCCTAGTCTCTGCTGCATTATCCCATCTTCTTCTCTGTTACCATTCCTCTATTTTGTCAGGTAATGGGTGGACTCCCCTCAGAGAGCTCTGGAGGAGCTCTCAATAGTCTTAGCATTATGCACCCGAAGAACATAACTCTCCTGAATATTTCCATGTGTAAAGAGATGGAGTGCAAGGAGAGCAAGACTAAATATACTAAGTACCAAATGTCATTATTCAGATCAGATCAGGCACAAAGGCCACTGGATCCATCCAGGAAAGGCTGAAAAATGACTCTAGAATAAGCCAGGTGAGGAAATATAAATTCTTGAGGGAAAGAGAGAAAGGGAGTCTTTCAGTTTGGGGCTCAGTGCTCCTATATCCTACCTAACAACAGGCAGGAATGCAAGTACTGGGCACCATGCACCTGAGCAGTCTCATTCACAATACTGGAAATGCTTTTGCATTCCTACTTTGAAAAACTCCTCTTAGGAAGCAGAATACTTCCCTGAAGTTCTAGGACACAGACAGGCAAGTAGAGTGGAAACCTAACTGGGGTCCCAGTACTGCTTCAGCTAAACTTCTATGTAACTGGAAGATATGGGTCTCTAGCCAATAGAAATTTCTAGATGGAATAGGCTGTACCTCCCATACAGCTACCTCCTCAATAGGAATGCTTTAGACATTGTTCTACTCTCTGAAGTACTGACTCTTGTCTAACATCTCAAGGTCAAGAATGTGTGTGTGTGGCTGGGCGGGGGGAGAGAGAGGGCAGAGGAGGTATGGGGATTCTTCTTATTATCAGTCTCAATGTCCAGGTCTGCATAATAATCTATAGACACATTATTTTGCTAGAAATTGCTCTATCCACAATGACACAGATTCATACTATGATACTGAACTTACAGGCTCATTAAAACATTTCATCCAGTGGAAAATAATGTTAGGGAAGGTAACAGTGGCTTTATTTCCTTGAGATAATACTAGGTTCCAGCATTACTACCCTAAGTCTTAATTTGTTTAACATAGTTAATCTTCACAGCGATCCTATTAAATATATACAATAACAGTTATTATTATTATTATTATTATTATTATTATTATTTTCATTTTGCTGATTAGGAAAATTAGATCCAGAGAACTTAAAATACTTTTCCAAATAAAGAAAATAAAGTAGCAAATAATCAAAAGCAAATACTTAGTGAAACAGGACCAAAAATATTGTTGTAGGTTTAGAACAACTGCATCCCTATCTCCTATCATTCCTGCAGCCTGCTCTACCCCCAGCTCTGCCTCCAGTCATGAAGTATAAATGATAATTGTGTCTAATCTCAGCCCCCATTTTCCTGAGAGCAACTTGGTAAGTCCAGCCCTGCTGTAGAAACATTTTCACTGAATGGGGAACGGCCTCTTCCATTGATAGGACAGCCTGTCACTGAGGCTGAGCTGGGTCCTAAAGGGAATTGAGGCCCCTTACAGTCAACTGCAGAGAGGAGTTGACACCTCCAGAGACAGGAAAGATTATTAGACCCTTATACTCCATCCTTATTTTCTTCCACTCATTTCTGACTCCATTCGATTATAATCCATATAACAAGTCACTTCTGCAAAGTTATAGTTCTTCTTTCTTGCCTGTCCCAAAACTTACTTAGAAATTATCCTATTTTTATGAAGCTGAAATTAAGTAATGAATATAAAAGTGTTCAGAGTAAGTTTGCATATCAATTAGCATACATCTACATTATCATTTTTAATGACTGCATTATATTGATATGCCAAACTTACTGAAATAACCACTATTGTTAATCATGTATATTGTTTTTAGGTTTATCTCTCGTATAAATAATAGAATAAATAAAGACTATGCTTATCTCTATTTTCTATATAATTATTTTCTTTGGAAAAAAATACAATTGGCATGCAAAAAAACTTTTTATTTAAATAAACTTTATTGAAGTGAAACTCCATAATATAAAATTCACAATTTATACAACTTTATAGTACACTGAGTTTCAACAAACGTATGCATTTATGTAACCAGCATGACAAGATTCACAACATTTCTCTAATCCTAAATGTTGTCTTGAACCCCTTGTCAGTTAAATCTTATCCTTACTCCTAATCCATACAATTACTGATCAGTTTTCTATCATATAAATTTAGATTTATATTCATTAATGAAAGCACACAGTATATACTGTTTTGTGTCTGGCTTCATTTGCTCAGCATAATTTTTTTGAGATGTATCCTTGTTGTTACATTTATTATATAACATGAGCCTGTTCCTTTTAATACAGAGTAGAAGTCCATTCAATGACTCTCCCAGAATTGTGTTTATTCATTTACATCTTAATGAGTTCTTATGAGTAAAGCTGCTATGAACATTTATGCACAAGTCTTTGGGCAGGCATGTGCTTTCATTTCTCTTGGGACAATACCAAGGAGTAAAGTTGTGGAATCATATAGTGAATGCTTAGCTTTATAAGAAGCTGCTTAATTATTTTCCAGAAGAGTTGTATCATTTAACATTTGTCACCAGCAATGTATGAGAGTTTCAGTTGTACCTAATCTTCAACAAAACTTGGTATTATCAGACTTAAAAAAAAAATCTTAGCCATGCTAATGGATTTGTAGTGCTATCTCATTGTGCTGTAAATTTTCATTTCCCTGATGACTAAGGATGTTAAGCATCATTTCATATGCTTATTGGCCATTCATATATTCTTTTATGAAGTGTCTTTTCAAATCCTCTGCACATTTTTAATTGGGTTATTTATCTTCTTGGATTATTTGAATTATTTATATATTCAGGATATGAGTACCTTTTAAATATAAAAATTGTGAATCTTCTAGTCTGCAGCTTATTGCTTCATTCCCTAAAACTTAAAGGTGTCTTACAAAAAGCAGAATTGACATTAGTAGTTAACAAATAGATAGATGATATTGATTTTATAAAATTGCTCAAGTTTTGAGATTTTTGTGTCTTAAGTCTTTGCTTACCCTAAGTTAGCAATAATTTCCCTGTGTTTTCTTTAAGAAATTTTATCATTTACATGTTGACTTGTAATTAATTCAACATCAACATTTGTGTATGTCAACCTCTCTTATCATAAAATCCAGGAATTCCAATAAGAAAAACATTTTAACTCAGACAGTGTGGCTCAGTGGTTGAGTATTGGCTTATGTACCAATCAAGTTTAGATTCCCACTCAGGGCTTGACCCCCAGAGGAAGCCGATTAATGATTCTCTCTCATAATTGATGTTTTTTATCTCTTTCTCTCCCTTCATCTTTCTGAAATCAATACAAAACCCTTTTAAAAAAAGAAAAAGTAAACCATTTTAGATCTAGAATTGCCATCCATCTAAACTAACATCCTATGTAATAAAGGGCTAATATGCAAATCAAGAGAAAGACAGAAGGAGTGGTTGCTATGATGCACATTGGCCACCAGGGGGCAGAAACTTAATGCAGGAGCTGCCCCCTGGTGATCAGTGTGCTCCCACTGGAGAATTGCCTTTCAGGCAGAAGCCAGACTCATTGCTAGCAAATGCAGCAGTGGTGGCAGAATCCAGCGCTAAGGATGTGCTCCTGGCTAAGGATGCCCTAAGCTGGCAGTCAGACATCTCCTGAGGGCTCCTAGACTGCGAGAGAGCCCAGGCCAGGCTAAGGGACCCCACCCCCAACTTTACAATTTCATGCACTGGGCCTCTAGTTCAAATATAGGAGCTATAAGGCATAGAAGGTTTAAGAAGTTTGCTACACAAGGAGCTATAAAGAAAAAAGTTTAGGATAAAGAATTTATATGACAATAAAGATTAATCCAGGTAATGATATTATACTTACACACATATAAGATACATATCATATATTATCTATACTAATAAAAGGTTAATATGCTAATTAGACCGGGTCAACTGGGCATCTTCTGGATGTCTGACTTCCTTCCAGACAAAGCCAGGGTGGTGTGGGCCAAGGCAGAGGCAGTTAGGAGTGAGATCAGATTGGCAGGGGAGAGCAGTTAGGGGCAAGATCAGGCTGGCAGGGGCTTAGGGACAATCAGACCAGCAGGGGAGGGCAGTTGGGGATGACCAGGCTGGCAGGGGAGAACAGTTGGGGGCAAGATCAGGCTGGAAGGAGAGGGGAGTTGGGGCATTAGGAAGGCATGCAGGTGAGTGTTTAGGAGCCAGTAGTCCTGGATTGCAAGAAGGATATCTGACTGCCGGTTTAGGCCCAAAGGTTCCCAGATTAGAGAGGATGCAGGCCTGGCTGAGGGACACTCCCCATGTACAAATTTTGTGCACCAGGCCTCTAGAATATACATATTTTATGATATATGTCAAAATATATTATATATGATGTGGTAAATATAATATGTCAAATATATTGATATTGAGGAGTTTTGCTCTTAAAAGTAACTAGAAAACAAGCCAAATCTCAGTAGTAACCTAGAATTAGAGGACTTGATAAGTTCAATAAAGTAGATATTAGAATAGGGAAACTAAGAGAAGTAAAAGCACATTTGTCTCAGCCATTAGAAGATGCACATAACACTTTTAAAAAGAAAAATTATTTAAGGGACACATATTAATGTTAATAAACATGAAAATAACTAAATTCAATACATACTTTTCAATTTTTGATATAACAGCAGATAAATAAAACAGAAATTTTAAATTTAAAAACAATATAGTTAATGACTTTGAACTAATGGCCATCTATAGAGATTTGCAAGCAGGGTACACATTTGCTCTAAGTATTAACTGAATATTTACAAAGATATAATAATGGGCCAAGCCATCAAAAAGCCTCAAGAATTTTCAAAGCATAGGTATAACTCCTATGAACACATGGCTATGCACATTCCTATTTTTCTCTTCATTACTCTAGACCAGAGGTCTAATGGGAAGGTAAAGGCATAGTTTCTCTCAATATAATGGAAGGCAAAAATACACTTCAACTGTTCCTTCTGCTTTTTGTCCTTTCACAGACATACTTGGCAACGAACAGGACTATGCCTAAGCCACAGTTTTCCCTATACATCTGCTCAAAACAGCCTCACACCAGTTTCCACATCCAGCTATGACAGGGTAGCTTGAAGCATGGCAACACTCTCCTGAAAGCAACCAAAAAAACTAAGTATAATGTTAACAAATAAAATCTATTCAAACACATTGGAAAGTTTCTGGGTTAGGCAGGACATGAGGAGCCAAAGACCTAGCTAGAAGGAGGGCACATGGAATTTGCCAGATGTTACACAGTAAAAGGTGAGATACTGAGAATAAAGTCATAGTTGGTCTAGAAGAGGCAAAGAAACCACAGGGCTTTCAGCCACTTCACAGAGCTGGAAAGACCAACATTAGACATGGGACCTGTCGAAGCAGCTAGACTCAAAGGCTAGGATCCTTGAGAAAAACAAGATGGAGCAGAGTGAGCATGACCTTCTATACTTGCAAGTAGACAAGCAGAAAGTAGCTAAAAAATTCAACAGGGCACTCAGTGGTCTCATAATTCTGTAGAACAAAGTGGAGTTCATACCTTCCTAGGAACAGGTTCATTGACAACCACCCCAGGATCTCAGTGGCAAATCCTAAGGAACTATAGTTAGGAGTGGAGCAGATGAGAGATAGACAAGGACAGACAAAGTCTGAAATCTGGTTTTCAGACAGTTCACTATTAATGCCTGCCCCTTCTGTCCCCCGCAAAAAAAAAGTCCTCCTCTTTAGAGAAAGAAGACATTAGCCAAACCTTTATTCTTTTTTTAATTAAAAGAAAAACTTCATTTAATCAAAACATAAATGAAAATAAAGAAAAAGAACCAATAGTAACAGATTCGGAATCATTCCAGGTATCACAGTGATCAGATTTGGCTATTAAAGTAACTGATTGATTCACTTGGAAAGTAGATGACAGGATAGAGCATTTCACTATAGAACTGGAAACTATGAGAAAGAATCAAATGGGCATATAGAATGGAAAATTACAATATCTGAAATTAAGAACTCAATAGACGAGGTTAACAGCCATTGTATCATGGCTGATGAGAGGATTAATGAAGTGAAAGACAGATTAGTAGAAAATAATTACAACAAAGAGAGAACTGAATAGAAAATGTTAGAAAGAGAGAGACTGATCCTGGTAAAAAGTTGTAATCCATATGTAACTATAACCCATAAAGAGAAATAAAGAGAATGAAATAAAAAGAAATGCAGAGATCAGATCCAAGAATTTTCCAAAAATTATAAAAATCTTGAGGCAACTGATTCCAAAAGCTCTATAAATGCTAAGCAAAACAAAACAAACAAAACTACAAAAAAATATAGTATATATTCTTATCCATGTCATAGTAAAACCTCTGAAAACAAAAAATAATAAAAATAAAAACTACAAAGAAACCACAAAAAAAGCCATCACTGTGAAATGAGAAACCATGAGAGAACACTGCCTTTTCATTAGAAGGTACAGAAGCCAGGTAATAATATGATATTGTTGATGTGCCAAAAGAAAACACCTGCCAACATAAAATTCTAAACCAAATGTAAATGAGCTCCAAAAGTGAAAGTTAAAAAAAATGAGATGCCCAATCAAACACAAACTGAGAGAATTGTTAATGAACACCTGTGTGTTCTAAAGAAAACATTAAAGAGAGTCCTGGAGGAAAAATTTATTAAAGTTGGACTAAAAATCAGGGAAAAAAATGAAATGCAAGAGAAAGAATAAATAAATGAACCTCAGTCTTTCCCCAACTAAATATTTTTCATTTTTACCATGTAATATGCTGGGTGATTTCTAGACTTTTTTCCAATCTCATGTTCATTTGTAAACTGTACCTATAAATCTTGCTCTTAATGTGTGGAGGTCACTGATGAATAAGATATGACAGATCTAATCTATCCTACCTAATAATAGAGTAATATGCAAATTACCCACCACTCCACTAAACCCACCAGTCACACCCACCAGCCAATCAGGGCAAGCATGCAAATAAACCCAACAAATATGGTGGTTAATTTGCATACTGGAGGGAGGGAGGAGTGAAGACTGAAGACAGCATAAAAGGAAGAGGGAGGGTTAGAGGTGGCTGTGCAATGGTGGCTGGGCATGGAGAGGTGCACAGAGGCGGCACCAGAAGCCACAGAGGTGGTTGCAGGAGGCTGCAGGGGCGGTGGGCAAGGCGGATAGGCATGGGGGGTGAGGCACCTAGCGGTTAGTGCACATGGCCACTGAAATGGTGATGGTGGTGGCTGTGGGCTTGCCCCACCCTTCCAGCCTGCCCCTCCTCACCTACTTGACAAACATCATTTTTGTCTGAATGAGCTCTATCTAAGACCAAGTATCCTGATGGTTCCTACTGGGTAAGCAGTGACCTAAACCGCTGCTGCTGTTGCTGCTGCTTCTTCTTCTTTTTCTTCTTCTTTTTCTTCTTCTTCTTCTTCTTCTTCTTCTTCTTCTTCTTCTTCTTCTTCTTCTTCTTCTTCTTCTTTATTTTAGAGAGAAGGGAGAGTGAGAGAGAGAGTGAGAGAGAAACATCAATGATGAGAGAGAATCATTGATTGGCTGCCTCCTTCACACCTCACACTGGGGGTTGAGTCTGCAACCCAGGCATGTGTCCTGACAGCAATTGAACCTTAACCTCCTGGTTCATAGGTTGACACTCAACCACTGAGCCATGCTGGCTGGGCCTGCTTCTTTTAATGAAGTGATGCCAACACAAAACTTCTCACATTTATATCGGTATGTATGGTATGTATCTCATCTTAACTACCTCATGTCACCAAATGTTATCAATACCAATGTATGGTTCTAACTGCCTGGGTTTGAGGACAGAGACAACGTACTAGGACCTGCACTGTAGCTTCTCTCAACGCACCTTAGACTTCAGCACATTTCATCATATTCACTGTCCTCTTTCTCTGTGTACCATATGCCATGAGGAAAAGCAGAGGCACTTGTAAGTCACATAACTATTTCATAAGGTCTATGCCAATACTCATTTATTATGTGAACAGTAACTGTCAGTTACTTACCTAGTACCTCATACCCCCACACTGACTTTTCCATCCTCTATGATGCTAGGAGCCTATAAATTAAAATTTCCAGTTTCCTTTGCCAGCTCATTATGTCTCTCCAAGGAAGCATTAGTGAGAAATCTGAACATGGGAAGAGGGGAGAAGAACATTTTCTTACTTTTTTCCACTCGGCTTCTGGCAGCATCTTTAGAAGTGTATATGTCTATCTCCTCAATGATCTTGGGTGGACCTTGGTTGATATATTTAGTACCAAGAGACTTGAAAATTGCAAAGTTGTGATTATATCATATAACTAATTTAACTATTTAACCACTAAGTTTTGGCTGTGCAAAAGATGGCTAGATTTTGGGAAATGCCTGTGGATTACCACAAATAAATCAGGTGGTAGCTCAGATAGCAACTGATGTTTCAGATGTATTATTTTTCCCTGAACAAAACAAAATCCTCCAATCTCCATGGCACTGGGCATGCATCTATTTATATATATTCACCTGAAACAGAAAGCTTTTACTTGACAGGTTAGCATAGCCAAATACTCTTCAATTGACTTGCTCCAGAACTTTGAGGCTTGATCTCTGTCATAAACTAGCCCGCAGGGACTTTGAGCCCATTGAAAACCATGGAATGTCATGCTGATCCACTATGTTGATAACCTCAGGCTGATTGATGAATAGGCAGAAGCAACTAGAGTAAGCCCTCACTTAACTTCCTCAATATGTTCTCTGACTTTAATCTAAACAAAATACAACAAAGTCTGTTTTACCATCTTGATATAAAGAAGAGTAAGTTTCCTAAGGCATCTTGTCAATGTTATATTGAAAAGACATTATTCCAGAACCTGCTGTACTGTAGGTGTATTAATAGCATTCAAATGTATCAGAGGTTAGAGGATAAACATATGGACTTAGAACCCTAATGACATTTCTAGGAGTCCAGTGGAGTTTCCTTTTATACCGCCTATCACTAAGGAACTAGCACAATGCATGTTTGGCTTCTTTGTAGTCAACCTACATCTCATTTGACGTACAATTTAACCCATTTGCTAACTAGCTGTAAGAGTTCCAGATACAAGTGAGTTCTGAACCTGATCCAGGTTATAGTGGATGCTGCTCTACAGTTTAATCCTTAGTGTCTAGTCTTTCCAATGAAACTAAGAATAACTATGGCAAATAGAAATGCCGAATGAGTCTCTGGGATTCACCAATAGACAAATCATAATGTAGTTCCCCTGGGGTTTTGGAGCAAAATAATATGCACTTGTAAAGATGCTGTTAGCCTCTAGGGAAAAAAATCTAGAATTGATATTAGAGTTCTTAAATCTCTAATTGATAGTAGAGATAGTAAATCTTTCTGACAGTATGCATAAAAGTATGTATAATTAGCAACCTGAGTTAGATCATGAGCTTGGTTTTTTTCCAACCTACTAATTCATAAATTTATGGATAAGGAACAGCAAGCATTCTAACATAAAGTGGATGTGTTATATACCAGGAGAGGTGTTGTAGGTCTGAAGGTACAAGCAAATTACATAAGCAGGAGGCTCAGAATTTCCTGGCACTTCCACAGAATGTGCTCTCTGTCATCACTCCTTCACCTAACTCCTATACACTTATGGCTAATTCCAACGACCAGGCTACAGGGGAAAGAACAATTCAGGCCTAGTTCACAGATGTTTCTTTATGATAGACTGTCATCAATCATAACTGACTATTGTACTTCAGTCCTAATTAGGAAAGTCCCTGAAAGATAGCAATGAAAGAAAATATTCTCATTGGCCCAACTTGAGGAAGTATGTATAATTATTTACTTTACCTGGGTGGAAATATGGCTAGAGGTATGAATTTATATTGATTCACAAACAACAGATACCATTTGGGCTTGAGAAGTTAAGTAGGTAGTTGGAAAATAAAAAACTAAAGGATATATGGTGTTCAGGGGGAAGGCATGGGATGTCCTCCCAGGATGAGCACAGCAGAGAGGATATATTTGTTCTATGTGATTGATCACCAAAGGGTACCTGGAGCAGAGAAAGTTCTCACATATTCAGTAGACAAGATGAGCCTTCCTGTGGCTATGAGCCAGCCACTGCCCAGCCACCCTGATGCTTGTTCAATGGTATCCCATTGAAATAGCTTCAGCAGCAGAAATGGAAAGTTATATGTGGGTCAACAGCATGAGCTCTCATATCACTAAAAAAAAAGTAAATGCTTCCATCACTGCTGAGTGCTTAACCTTCCAACAGGCCCATCAGGTCATCATTTCTCAAGAGGACCATCCCAGCCATCTGATGGCAGCCTTATTATATTAGATATTTTTCTATAATATTGGGAACAGTGGCATGCCCTCAAGAGAACAGAATGTTATTCTAATAAAAAAATTTTCCTTCCTGCTAAAAAAACTTTTTTTTTGCTAGTACCACAACCCATGGATTAATGAAATATCTTAGTTTCAACCAAATAAGTCACTTTAACATAAAAGTGTGACAATGGGCTAATTCCATAACATATATTGGTTTTATGCCATATATTCCCTCCCCCCAAATGTAGTTGGCAAACATAAAATGATAAAATGACCAATCACAAATGCACTTTCAAAATGTGATAGGTTCTCTGAACTAGTGACCAGTAAGTGGTATTCTTTCTCTCCTAGTGACAATGTGTGAGTTTAGAAATGAAGAAGGAAGCAGAAGGGGGACTGATGATCTCACTGTTATGCCTAATCAACCACCCAGAGAATTCTGCTACCCATCACAACAACTCTATGCTATGGTGTTCTTAGAGGACTGCTTCCATCAACTGTCATGGCAATGACCCATTGGAAGTAGAAGTTGAGGTTTCCACCTGGCCATTTTGGGTTTCTTTTGCCAGTAACTCAAAAGGTAAAGAAGAGAGCTACTTATGGCCTGGTTGTGATTATAAAAAAAAGAAATGGGGTCATTGTTTAAAAAGGAGGAAGGAAAAACTATGTTTGGAACCCAGTGGCTCTCTGGGGTACCACTAAGGGATTCAAAATAAAGAGAGAAAAAAAGTCATGAAAAAATAAAGGACCTCAATATAGGTAAGATCATTAAGAGAGTTCAACTACTATAGGAAGAAGTATTTGAATTATCCAAAAAGGTATAGCATTGCAACCACTTGAGATAGTGACTAGGACAGGGGAAACCTGGAATGGGTAATGGAAGAAAGAAACTGTTAGCACCAACAATGAAATAATAATAAGATAAAGAAACACTTTCTATAGCAGGAGAACATTTTTGCTTCCCTACTGGTTACTTACCCACACCGCAAACAACACACACACACACACACACACACGCTCACACAAACACACACGCTCACACAAACACACAATTTGTCCACTCTTTCCCTTATTACATTTTATATAGAATGTGGATAATAGTTCCACTTTAGTCTTTAAGTGACATAACATCTAGATGGGCTTTGTAACTGAAATTAAGAGGAACTAATATTACTGATCCAGGGCAGAGACAGAGATTGATGGATGGAGTCAGTATCTTCACTTTGGGAGAGAGTATTAGCATCATCCTGTGTACCATGGTGAACTGGATTTTATTAAGCAGAAGCATGTGGTATGAGAAGTACAAATAGGAGTAGATAGATACAGGTGAATGCTGAATAGCCCAATAAGTGGAAGGGGTCAGTTATAGACCTCCTGCCTCTTTAATCTCATGCTTGCTCTTCTCAGATCTGCTCAGTAATGCCAGGGCTGGGAGTCTGTTTTTCCAGTAGACTTCCTGCTAGGTTTATCCAGTAAGAGGTATTGGTGGGATCAGACACAGGGATGGGGAAGAAGCAGCATTTCTCCCTTGATCCACCTCTGTCTCTAGTGCATCTCAGGAAGTGGCTATGACCCTGCTCTCAACGATGAGGTCCTCCCCAGGGTTCTGGTACTGACTATGTGGTCTATGCCTTAGTACCCTTAGACTCTGATTACACCCTTTTTCTTTCTTTCCTTCCACCAGCCCTAGAGTTGGTGAGTGTTTCATAAAATTATTAATGTCTGGGGTATCTCACCGGCCCCATTTACTCTCTCTCTCTCTCTCTCTCTTTGAAACATATAGAATGTCTTCTTTTTCCCTGCCTGACATTTCCTTTTTTTATCATTCTGTCCATCTTCCATGGACATTTACACATATCATTTAATCTGAATCAGTGATTTTTCACTCAATTTATTAGAGTCTGGGAGGTTTCCAAAAGCCTCCTCAGGGATGCTGCTAAGAAAAGGAGCAAGGGAATAAAAAAGAAGGGGGAGGAGGAAAAGGAGGATCTAAATTGTTTGGAAAACACCCCATTGGCCAAAACTGGTTTGGCTCAGAGGTAGAGCTTCAGTCTGCAGACTGAAGGGTCCCAGGTTCGATTCTGGTCAAGAGCATGTGCATTGGTTGCAGGCACATCTCCCCGATAGGGGGTGTGCAGGAGGCGGCTGGTCGATGTTTCTCTCTCATAGACATTTCTAGCTCTCTAGCTCTCTCCCTTCCTCTCTGTAAAATATCAATAAAATATATATTTTTAAAAAACACCCCATCACTTGAACCTTTATTTTTTGTTTCATGGTTTCTTTATATGTTGCAGAGGGGTTTCATCATAACAAAGGCTTTTACTTATATAAAAATTTTAAAATCATTGATCTTTACCACTGATAAATATGTTGTCAAGGATAAAAATCAGGCTTTGCCTCAGTAGAAATTGTTTTATTCTAAGGGCAATGTGGGGAGAACATGTCTCCAGAAGCCAAATGTCCTCCCTTTGCTTTCTCAGCCCCCTCCCCATCAACCACAAGTATAATCCAATGGCCCTGACTCTGTGCCCCTTGTTTCCAGAGTATTCTCACTTTCAGAGATTTGGTTTAGAAATTTCCTGATTGCATTGTGTATCAAAAGAGTGAATACATCCATAAAGCCTGCAATAAAAATAACCCAAACAAATGACTACCGTGTCACATGTCCTATTAGCAAAGTACTTGTGTGGGAACAAAATGTTGTTGTTGGTTTTGTTTTCATTTTTTTAATACAGTCAAGGCCCCAGTGGGGCATGAATGTGGAATATCATCCCACTTTATAATATATGCACCATAATCTTCTTAAAATGAGTTTTCACTTCAAGAAACATAAGGACTTAAATATGAGCAGCCTGTTCTGTGCGTTTGTGTGTTTGGCATCTCATTACACTTCAGACCATTTTGTCTTCTTAGAACAATTGAATATCATTAGTGGCGGCATATTTTGTTGCCAGAACTTGCTCGGTTGAGATTGTGCTCGTTAAAATGTGTCCATTTGCCAACTGATGGATGGGGATTCTTAAGGGTGCCTGGTGGGTGAGGATGTGAATATCAGAACTTTCATCTCTTTCTTCCAGGCAGAAAAATAGCTTTGCTACCAACCTACACAAAAGCAGGAATTGTCCTTGACTCCCCCCTCCCTCTTTTGTCTTCTTTGTGTAAGGCTCCTCTCAGCTCCCTGAGATTCTCTCAGGCACTCAGAACTGGGTAAGACATAAAAGCTTCAATACTGCCAACCTTGGAACAAATCCAGACTCCTCTGCTTTATTTGCACTGTGACCTTGGACAAATCACAGAACCTCTGGAGCCTCAGTTTCAATTTGCAAAATGGGTCTTCTATAATGCTTACTTTTCAGAGTCTTTGCAATGAAAATTCCACACCCATTAAGGGCATGTAGTAGATGCTCCATGATTGTAAGCTGGCCAAAGAGACGGATCAAAGAAGTGCAAAAAGGAGTTAGCAAAAGGGTGAAAGCAAATATAATGCAGCATTAGACTACATACAGATGGACACTAAAATATGAGGTGCACCAAAAAAAAAAAATCACCTCAGAGGCAAGACCTAAAAGTTACAGGTGAATTTTATTACTTATGGTCATAATGTTCCATAAAAGTCACCAGTAACACTGATTTGACAAATACTGAGTCAATGGTCTCAGGGTAAAAAACAGGGTTAGGTTGCCACCAGCCTCTGGTCACAACATTTTCATCAACTAATTAATGAAAAACCTTGTGCTATATATATGCTTTTGTTTAAGGACACCTTATTCAGTCAGTACTGTTGATTCATTAACATTGAACTCATAGCCAACAGCATTATTATTCATGCATAATAGTAGCTTAGGAAGCACATGTACTTTCTCCATGAGGCACAGCCAGCTTTTTTATTTGTCTTGTGTAGCAACTCTGGACTAGACAGTGATTTAGCACTATGCTTTGAACCATTTTAGACAAGTAAGTGACCAACAAAATGTAAAAATGTTATAATAAATAGTCCATGAGAAGGACACTTGTTGACAGGAAGTGAGCTGAAACGAGAAGGTAGACCTCTGTGCTGTTCAGCCATAGCTGAGAGTTTGCCCACAGGGTGATGCACATGTTTCTCCACTTTGTGATGTACCTGTCTGGGAATGACCAAAACAATGTCAATGTCATGAGCATTGATTTGGGAGTTATAAATAATTTTAGCAAGTAGGAGAATGGGCAAATATAGAATCCGCAAAGAATGAGTATCAACTGTAAATACCAGAAGGGCCTTTAGACCAAGGAGGGGATGGCTTAAAATGAGTAATAAGAGGAATGTATAGGCAGGAAGAGCTAAATCACACAGGAAAGAAGATCATTAAAAGTTGAGAATAGCCGCTAGCCAGCTTTGCTCAGTGTTTAGAGCATTGGCCTGTGGACCAGGGGTACCAGGTTTGATACTGGTCAAGGGCACACACTTGGTTGTAGGTTCCTCCCTGCCTGGGCCCTTGTTGGAGTGCATGCAGGAGGCAGCCAATCATGTTTCTCTCATATCAATGATGTTTCTCTGCTTTTTTCTTCTCTCCTCCATTCTCCCTAAAAATCAATGGGAAAATATCCTCTGATGAGGATTTAAAAAAATTTTAGGAATAGTTCATGGGAACAAATCATATCTGCCAGAAATTCTCAGGTCCAGTTCCCACATGATGCTCCAGCTCACTTTCGGTACATCTGAACAAATGTCCCCTGCTCAGCACAGCTTCCTCTGGCCTCCCCATCAAAACAGCATCTGCCTTTCATTGTTCTCTAGTCCTTTCCTCTGCTTTATTCTTCTCTAGAGCATACTCCCATGAGCTTACACACTATATGTAGGCTGGTTTTCTTGGTATGTGGATTTTTATTTGTCAGTTGTCTGTCTATCACTGCCAGAATGCAGACTCTTGTGAGGTGGGAACTTGGTGGACTAGCATGGCCGTCCACTATCTGTTGAATGAGGACAGGGATTACAATGAATCTGAATAACACATCAAGAAGTGTACCTTCCATCTAAGAGAAAATAAACAGTCATTTCAGTGAAGAGTTCTAGCAGTAAAGATATACTATAGGCAAAATTAAAGAAGAGAAAAAGTATTCCTATCTTCATGTGGGAAGCCATATATAGAGAGGAGAAATGGGCTCAAGACAAAATGGTGGAGATCATTCTATGCCTGCATCAGATATTAGAGCTAAGCATGATTGTTTATAAAAAAAATGTTAAACATATATCCAGTAAGTCAGGGGCCTATTGGTTTGTGGAACAAGGGAAAAGAGCATGTAGATTAATGTACAGATTAGACTGCATGCAACTAAGTGTCATAAACAAGCAAGTGCAGGTTTCTCTCATTGTGAAATTTTGGGGGATGTTTACATTCAGAAGTATCATCCCTTTCCCACTCCAAATCTCAGTATGTAAAGCTTGCCTGATTTTGCCTTTGGTTCTAGGTCTTTTCCTACTCTATATTTCCTAGTTAGTCACAGAAATCATAGCAAGCATCCATCCTTAAAAAATAATACTTTCATCTTTCTGTCTGACTCACTTGTTACTACAGCCAACATGGTATGGCTTGAAGGAAACTGGAAAGTTCTCTACATTGTTAATGGTGTCTAAAATGAAAGTGCTATAGAACCTTTGGGGTCTAAGAGCTTTCAAAATTATGCTGTACCTGGACAGTGAACTAATTAAACTGCTGTCAGTCATTAATATGTTAGTGTAAATTAGCTTATCCTGGAATTTTAAATAGTAATCATGTAATTCCAAACTATAATTTTATAGAATGAGAAAACTGAGATCCAAAATGGGAACATAGTTTTATAAGCAATTTAGCAATTTGAGACAGGACAAAAACCTAGGTCTCCTGGTATTCAATTAACTATAGATTCTGAACCAAAACTTTTCCATCAGAGGTGGTTATAAGACTATCTCCTAATGAAATTTCCAATCAGCAAATGCTTCTGAGGAAAGAGTATGAAATGCCCAATAAAATGCAAATATCTTAACTGGAAAAAAATTCAAATAACTTAAAAAGGTATTATCCTCATTTGATTTAGGGAATTTGCTATTCCCAGAAGTTAAGTCCCACCTTAGGACACAATATCCTTCTATGAAAGATAAACTGAGTTTCAGTTTTAGTGAAAAAAAGAGGGACTTGACCCAGAGCTGGAGTTCTGGACAGAACAAGGGCTAATGTGCAGAAGACCCAAAATATACAAAGCTCAAGAGGAACAGAGAGGGTAAGTCACAGAACTCTACTTAAGAATTCCCAAAGGCAAACATTAGCTTGGTAATTTTTCCACTTTTGACATTGGCACATCCACAGGAGTCCCAGGCCCACAGAGGCTAACAGGAAGACAATGTGGCTTTAGCTTCCTCTGAGCTGATCCCCTGGAAGAGTCTTATAGAAGCAACTTTGAATCCTATGACTGCAAATGCTAAGCAAGAAACTTATTACATCCCACTGTGAGGTGAAAGAGGAGCTGATTCCTCAACTTAAGTGATTTTGGAAATGTCTCATTCCAAAGCTTTCCATTAAAAAAATGCATAGCACCACTGCCTTCCCAGCTATGTCATACATAAACCCCCCCCACACACACACAATTTTTTAAACAATCACACTTAGCTGTTAATGCTTGATACTAGCTTAAAATAATCTTCATAGATCTGTCTTCAACCCATTTTTCCTCTAGACAAATATTTTTTTACCTTCTTGGGAGTATTTAAGCTGTCAAAAGGAAATTTGCTTTTTTCCCCCATAAGAGTAGGAACAATTATTCTCTTCTTTAGTTTGCATACAGTATCAAGAAACATATCATTACTATGAATTGAACTGATTTACCAAAGGTAGAATTTCTGACATGAGAGCAAGCAAGTGAGTGAGTTACTTGGGGAAATGAGATTCCTTTCCAGTAGTTTCCGAAAGAAACTATATTTGCTGGCACAGTTTTGTACATCCATATCTCAGCAACCTTTATACACAGAGAAATTGAGCAGCAAGAATAACATTATCTGCAAAACTGTAAGTTATTAAGAGAAACATCTGTGTTTCTATTTAGAAGGCCTCTGTTTTCCTAATTTTCTCTTCAAGATGCATTAGGCCACTGAGCTAGGAAAAGGAATAACATTGCTCTAAACTAGGATCAGGAAACCATGACCCATGACCAAACCATCTAACATGCCACCTGTATTGTTAAAAAAAAAAGTCTTAGGGCACAGTCATGTTCATTTACTTGGGCATTATGTATGGCTGTATTCATCCTAAAATGGCAGAGATGAGTAATTGTAACAGAGACCATCAAATGGTCCCTGAACCCAAAAATATTTACTATTGGCCTTTTATACAAAGGGCTCTAAACTAGTAAGTAGGTTTACTTGCTCTAACCAGTAGGTCAGCTTTTAGACATTGACACTTACGTTTTTTAACAAGGCTTCCAGGAAAGGCTGCTATCTACTGATGTGTGAGAAATACCACATGTAACTCTATTTGTGCCATACTTTAAAGAGGGTTAATGGCATGAATGGAGAAGGGCAGGTTTAAGCTTGTTTCCCAGGAGTCATATTCTAAGGAAATCCAACACCATAGCTTCCCCTTAACATCCTGGGTTTTCATGCTCCCTTCAGTTTTCTGACTTAGCTCTCTATTTCTTGATACTAATTTTGGTATGTTTCCACTTGGTTCTTGGCATCCTCTTTCTAGAAAGCCAGTGTTTATTCTTGGCATCACTCTTTGGTTCTCATCTTGCCACTCATATTGTGTATGATGTTTATCTGGTCCTTCTCCATGCCAACTCCAGACATCCTTCCGGTTTGGGTCTTATAATTCCCATCTCAGTTTGAGTACAAGTAAGCCAACAGTAAATATTCTTCTCAGTTGAATTATTTAGCTCTTAGGATTATTTCCAATTTACAGTGTTTGATCCCAATGCAGACATAATATTGAAATGCCCAGACAACTGCTTTTATTCTATATCCAAAGGCCAATCAATGCCCAAGGAGTTGTTAAGTGGGATCATCCAAGAGCACATAACCCCACAACCGCATGAAAAGCACTATCACCAAGCCAATATGGTATTGTCTGGGGTGTTGCTAAATTCATAACCAGCACCATTTTTAGATTCAATAAGGGACATTCTTTCCCTACTATGTCTATTTTCCCAAAGACTGGGTGCAGAATCTACTCAGATTTGTTTTTAAAGTGATAAGGTGGGTGACAACAGCTCCTCTGTGCACACCCCAACCACTCTTCAGGGTAACTGGATGGTCTGGTCTTCTCTTGCCCATTATGCAAATATATATAATTTTTACTGTAAAAACTTACTGAAAATTATAACATTAAAGTAAAAGCATTGAACTTTAGAGATTTAAAGACTCTCAAAACTGAGAATACATCAATTTTTACAAACTGAAAAAGGTAGTTAAAATATATATATATATATGTCACTGTCACCATATAATATATAAACACAAACACACATAAACAGTTATTATATTATTATAAACATATACATATATGTAAAACAATGAAATTGTTTATAAGAAGACAAAAATCACTGTAATTTGAAGTCATATATATCCACACTAATAAAAGAGTAAACCAAAACCAATTTGGCTCAGTTGATAGAGCGTTGGCCTGCAGACTCAAGAGTCCCAGGTTCGATTCTGGTCAAGGGCATGTACCTTGGTTGCTGGCAGTGTGGGGTGTGCAGGAGGCGGTTGATTGCTGTTTCTCTATCATCAATGTTTCTGACTTTCTAACCCTCTCCCTTCCTCTCTGTAAAAAATCAATAAAATATATTTAAAAAAATAAAAAGATGCAAATTGGCCATACCTTCATAACACCCATCAGCCAATCAGAAGTGATTATACAAATTAACCCAACAATGATTATTGGCCAAGTTGCCAGGGGCAGGATGAGACACTTGCTTTGTCACCATGGTGACTACACAGGTATTCCACATTTCCCCAGCTGCTCTGGGCCTCTGGGCAGTGGGAAGTTAGAAAGGCAGCTCCTGGCCAGAGTGGAAAGGCGGCTCTGGCCTGGATGAAGGTGATGCCAGCAACCAGGGGAAAGAAAGCCCATTCTTGCACAAATCTTCATGCATCAGGCCTCTAGTATACACATAAAAGCTCAGAGACCTGAATGGCAGAATGACCAGAATGACCAGCAGCTATAATGCCCACTGCAGCAGCCAACCATCCTAACTGGGCATAGATCACCCCCCAACCTCAACTAGCCCCCAACACCCCAATGTGAGGGACAGGGCTGGCTGGCCAACCACCTGCAGACCCTCCCCGCAGCCAGCCTGGCCTGATGGGCCCCCATCAGGGCAGGCCAGCCTGACCCCACCCATGCACGAATTTGTGCACTGGACCTGTAGTTTATAATAAGAGTCAGATAGTCCTACTTACCTTAAAAATGCCCAATGATACTCAATTAAGTTAAAATGTAAAATTAAGTATTTTGTTATAAGAATTTTGAAAATTCAATAATAATCTGAATTATTTTCAATTTTTCCTATTAATACATAAACATTTTTATTAACATCTTTTCTGAAGTATTAAGATAGGGCCTTGCTTAGCAATAGAACACAACTCTACTTATTTTGGATTCATTTCCAGAAAGTTTTTAAACAGGATTCCTGAGGATAGCTATTAGATAGAGACTAATCATGATCTTCTGAGAGCTTCATGAGATTTATGTCATGTTCATTACTGTACCATCAATACCTTCTGTAATAACTGCAACCCAACCCCTTCCAAGAAATGTCCATAGCTTTGTCCTCTTGGATAGAATATCTTTGGAATCAAAGTCCAGATTGCAGCAGGTAGGGTTGTTATGTACCTCAAAACACTGGGCCTTCAGAAGATAGTTGGCCCTAGAGTGAGCCCCTAGGGTTAACTCAACTTCTCCCAGGCCTGATCTATGCCCAAAACTGGATTCCTTCTCATCAGTGAGTATCAGAGTGCCTCACAGCTGTTCTCATTCAAGATCTAATAATTCTCTCCTTGGTAAAATTTGCATCATTCAATTGTTACCACCTCTGGGAAACTGTATGAGCCATTTCCAGCAGTTCTTTCTAGGCCCCTGGAGTTTCTCTCAGTGAGATAATGAAGACATGTGTCAAAGTTAAATGAGAATAAAACCCCAGGGGGTAAGAACAAATGCAGCCATTGAGAGTGATAGAAATGACAAAGGTTGTAATATAGGGGAATGCTGCCAAGGGCATAGATAATGTAGATTTAGGGAGGATCTGGGAGGGGAAAAACTGGGACAGAAATAGACTTCAATAAAAAAAATAAAAATAACAATAATACACACACACACACACACACACACACACACACACACACAACAAATGTAAAAAAAAGTAGTGAAGACACCCTCCAATGGGTAATGATGAAGGGAATGCTCTGATCTGAAGGAATGGCTTGAATGAGAATTAACTAGACAGATCATATTTTTTACCGCTAGTGGCCTTCCACAAGATGGGAGGGAAAGGAGCACAGACAACAGATGGCCGAACCAGAAGCAAAGAGGGAAAAATTTAGGTTTTAGTGTGATGGAACATTTGTGAGGATATGCTTACAAGAGTCCATTTCAATTGTTTTCATTGAATAGATTTTGTTTTCTCATCCAGTCTGCCAAATACTATAGGACAGGGACAATGTTTGTAAGTGTTGGAAAACAAGGCCCATAGAAAAAGTTGCCCAAACTATAAACAAACTAGTAAATGTCAGAACATTTTGACACTGGAGTTCTATTGACTTATCTAGTTTAAATGTATGCTTTTTTAATGATATTCATTTTATGTGTGCTACACTGTTAGCTTCATTTTAAATCTCTTCTGTTGTTCATTCTTTTTTCTTACCTATTCTTAATATCTTATGTTTATATAGTCTGTGAATCTCTATAAGCCATACCATGCCCTTTCTAGTACAAAGCAGGTAAATGAAGAAATAACATTATTTATGTAATATACTAACATACATTTTTCCCTGAGGCAGAATGATTGGTTGTTAACTGCCATTAAATCTCTGGGAATTCTGAAAGACAAAATTCTATTTTTATACAATGATTAATAAAAAGATTACTCAGGAATTCAAGTAAATGTAAATTCCCATTAATGTCTGAAACCTCTCTCCATTACCCTTCTTTTTCATACCATCTCACCTTAATGCTTTTCTGGTTGCCCACTTTCTGTGGGTCTGTCCTTTCCTACTAACTCTGCACCCCTTCATACCAAGTTCAAAGAGCTCAGAATGAAGACAGAGACACCCCTTTAAGTATTAAGTCAAGCATTCCTGTTTTTTACTGCAGTTTCATTACTTTTGATCATTGGGAGGCATACTGCATATGGGAATAGAAATTTAGATTGAGTATCTTGCAGCAATGTCAAATGAGCTATTAGAACCAAGTTCTATGGTGTCCTAGTTGCTTTTGAAATATGGGTTTCAGTGTCTCAGCACCACAAGATGACCTCTGGGTTTGAGGTCTATTGAATCTACCAATAAAAAAATAAATTAAAAGGAAATAATAAAAATGACATACTGAGACAAGTAAAATCAGAAATGAAAGCAAATTCATCTCAAATAAAAATAATCCATCATTAAATAAGTAATGAGAAACTTGATGTTTTGTCAGATCTGTCCTAGGCACAGAAGTGAATGAAGGATTGAGGAAATTTTAAGTCTTAATAGTAAAAAAATGTAGAAGACATGTGAAATGTTGCATGAAAAAGAATGAAGTTGGGAGAAAAATAATATACCTGGTAAATATTATATGATTTACATACGTATGTAAACATATATACATGGTAAGCAATTATTGAGACATGAGCAGAGCAAGGACAATGGGCCAGGTCCAGAAGATCACCAGAGCAGGAAACCCCAGGTGTCTAGTAAAGGGCAAAACTAGGAAAATAAGCACCTAGCCCCCAAAGTAACCTTTTCTCCCCTAGCATATCTTTTGTCATGTGCTTTAGACCCTCTGACCTTCCATATTGCTGCTTATGCAGTTCAGACTCTCCCCTGACCTTTCCTTCCATAGTATGTAATAGTCATGTGGTAGAGCCCCTTAGAAGAGGAACAAGGGGCTGAAGAGTGACCTCATGTGACTCCCATGAGGGCCCTTGCACAGCCACTACCTTAAGCATCAATCCCTGGGGAAAACATTTAGGCCTTAGTTGTGTTTCTGCTCTAGGTCCAGCAAAGCAGCAAAACCAGGCAAATGAAGCCATGGCTGACATCCAGACAAGCTGCATTGACTAATGAATCCCTTGCCCTGCCCTGGTGCAACCAGTCAGTAAAGATCACAATCCTGAAAGGACACATCTGGAAAGCTGATGGATATTCTATTGGGGTCCTCCTCTAAGACCTCCAAGAGGCTCTCCTTCTAGGGAGCTTGCCAGGTCCTTTCCACTTCCCTGTTCTTCCCCTCCCAAGCATATTACCTTTACTTTTCTCTCTCCTGACGGCCCCTTCTTTTGCTCTGTAACTTGCTTCCTGAGCACATTTCTTTTACTACTCACTTCTTCTACCTGTGACTTTCAAAATAAACTTTTTTCTTATAGTCTGGGTCTTGGCTCTGAATTACTTAGCCAGAACTCAAGTGCTGAGGTTGCTAAACCAAAGTCTGACACCTGGTGTCATTTCACCACCAGCATTATATATTTCGTTACTCTAAGAAGTGGTGTAAAATATAAGTATTAACACTTTTGAAATGTAACACTGAAATGAACATTAGATTGGGCTATGGAAGTCCTGGATCCAGTTCAGGTTTGGCCAACAACAAGGTTTGTGACTTTAGGGAAATTCCTGTCTATATCTACCTCCTCATCTGTGAAATGAAGGGAATTTGATTATTTCTAAACTGAAAGAAGATGCTATGTTATGTATCTATAATACATTTCTTGATACTAAATACTGACTTATTTATAAAAATAAATTAGAAATATTTGAGATTTGCTTCCAAATTGAGAGGGTGGTATTAACATAGGCAACAGTGGTCTCTCAAAAGTGTCCTTAAATGAACTTGAGATAGAGCCCAGGGTAGAAGGGCAATGAGACCAAGTTCAAGAAGCATATCTTAAAGTGCTAAAATTTTGAAAAAATATGAGCAATAGTAGAAGTGAAAAACCACACTACTGAAGAAGAATTTTTAGAACATTTCTCCATTGCTTTCTTCAGGAACAATGCATAACACAGTGACAAAAACTCTAGGATTTAAAACTTGACCAGCTAGAGTATTTACTGGCTGTTTCACTTTGAGCAAGTTAAACTTTCTAGGAATCAATGACCTTACCAGAGAAGCAAAGGTAAGATAATCTTCTAAATCATTCTTGTACCCCCCATCCAAAATAAAATCTTCTGTCATTTTATATTAGAACCATTTTCCCATACAATATACAAATCTTATAACATAGAAATCCACACATGAAATCTATATGTTCATGTTGACCAATGTCACCCCAATCAATTTAATAAATAACATTTAAAAAAATTAAAAGTAGAGCCTGACCAGTGTGGCTGTGTGGTTGAGAATTGACCTATGAACCAGGAGATCACAGTTCCATTCCTCCTCAGGGTACATGCCCAGATTGTGGTCTCAATCCATAGTATGGGGTGTGCAGGAGGTAGCCAATCAATCAATGATTTTCTCATCATTGATCTCTCTTTCTCTCTCTCTCTCTCTCTCTCTCTCTCTCTCTCTCTCTCTCTCTCTCTTCTCTCTCTCTCTCTCTCTCTCTCTCTCTCTCTCTCTCTCTCTCTCTCTCTGGAATCAATAAAAACATACTTTAAAAGCAAGAAAAAAATCATTCTTGTGAGGGGAGGATTAAGAAAAATAAGCATTCAACAAAGTGTAAATGTTCTGTCCTTCTGGATGAATAAATAAAATGCTTCTTACTGAATTGGAAGAGGGATCACTGCACCTTTGGACAACTTATTTGTTATAACTGCTGTATGCTTAAAATGCTAGCATGAGTCATACCAGCTGATCATCATTTAAATGCAGTCTAACCTTTCTTCCTAAAAGCAGCATTTTCTAAAAGTTGACCATTAAGAAGGACAATGAGTTGAACCTTCGATTTAATGCATCTTTCTGGGAGGAGATTTCTTTTGAGTCAGCCCTATCCACATTCATTGTGTAGCCTATAGAATGTGCCTTATTGCCCCTTCCTGCACAGGTACAGGTGATTTCTTCATCTAAGAATCTGCAAGGTTTCCTGGTGTGTTTATTTTTTTTTTCTTTTTGTGTTTTTCTTTTCCTGTCAAACTCTTTGAGGGCACTGGGCTGACAGTTCTGGGTTGGACTGAGTTTAATCTTTTCCTTTCAAATCAAATTATGGGGAAAATGCCAGGGAAATGGTTCCTTAACAGCTGGCATTGTTCAGAAATCATCGAGCTTGGTGAATTTGTAAGATAAGTGTCTAAATTGTGGAGAAAGGCAGACAGCTTCCTTTCTTGGGCTTATATCTGAAGAACTAATGGCTAAATAATTCCAGATTGCACTCCACACAATGACCTGTCCCTAAAGACTGGAGAGCCCCTTGGGGCTCAGTGACCTCTGCAAAAATCAGCCTGCATAAAAACTAGTTTGGGGTCTTTCCTGCTGCCTTTGCTCCCCTATTCGGTAATCTGTGATAGGGAGAGGGTAAATTCTTGCCTTGAGCAATGTGAAATTTGCTGATACCTCCTTAACAAAACACTAAGAAAAATGTCTAAGAAAATAGAAAATACTTGTAGGACAAAAGCCAAAGAGGGAGAAGCAACTTTTAAAATATTATTGGAGAGGCACCACATTCATATTAAATATTAAAATATTAAAATTGATTGAGGTTGTGAAATAAGTGAATTACTTAGTCTCCCATGCATTAAAATTAATTTTTCATCTTCTTCTCCAGGCCACTTCCCACTGGCTTTTGTTGAGCCCTCTTAATATTTTATTTGCTGAAGGGAAAAGATTTCCTCCTGACAGATTGACATTCCTGGTGTTGGTTGACTCTCATTGATAAGTCTATGAGTGGATTTCTCAGTATAAGTGAAGCAACAATAAAATATAAAAAAATTTCTATACCTCCTAAACTTGGCACATTCTTCTAAATAGATCCTCCCCTACATACTTTTATCCATGAAGCCACCCCCTTTGGACTTTATATTCCCACTTTTCTAATTTCCCTCCAGCTTCCCCAACCGTTAACCTGTTGGAAATTCAGCCAGGAAAAAAAAAGAACACTGAAAGATAAGTTAAGGTCATGCTACATTTCAGCTGCCAAAACCAGCTTCTTCTTGTCTTTGAGGCTTTGGATTGGGTATTTGGTTTGGGGGTTCTAGATCAGCCAACATATGGTGGTCCTTGATACCTGCAGCTCAGAAATTAATATGGCAGGTCATCTGTAGCTAGGAGGTGAATTAAAAACTGGTACAAATGTATCAAGAAAGATGCTAAAAGCAGAGTGGACAAATGACCCAAAGAAGGTACTAGAATTCTCAGAGTTGGGCTTTGAAGACTGATAAGAATATTAATCATAAAAGCCTCCAAGATTCTGGTCATATACTCACAAGCTAAATCTGGACTCTTTGCTATAAGGAAGGTTTATACTTGTAGGGAAGGAAGTAAGATCACAAATAGTTTCTCCTCAGAATGATGCAGGGCTTCAAACCTGCCATCACTATCTAATGTGTCCTTTCTTTGTGCTCATAAGAGTAAAGCAATGGTTTGTGCACTAAAAGACTCATACTGTGTTATATCTAGAGAAGACTTGGACCATGGTCTAGTCTAAAATCCTTTTCCAGTCATGAAACTGTGACAAACAGAAAAGACCTGACTTTCCCAAACGACATAGTAAATCCCCGAGTTGTCACCAGAATCCTTTTCCCAAGGTGCCCGATTTAGCACCTTTGCACAGATCATTTTTAGGGCAACTGATGGTAGGAATATATATTCTTATTCTTAAGGTATATATTCTTAATATATTTTCTTATTGTCAAACCTCACAAGTTTAGGGTCCCAGGCTAACGCTATGCATTTCCTGGTCACTTAAGTCCCGAGGAAATGGCACAAAGATATTATCTAGTTATATCATTAAGACACCTTTAACCTGGTTCAGTATTCAGACTAAAACTCCAGTGTCTAAAACTAGTATGAGTCCTTGTACATATAAAACTATCACTCTGTTAGCACAATATTCATGTGATGCTCTTCAGAGAAAAGTCAGAGGCCCACTTAACCTATGAGAAAATGTTGGTCCAGCTCCATTATTCATACAAAGTAACACTATTGGTTGGTCCTGACCGCCAGAGCTCAGCTGTCCCACTGCTAGTTCTGTGATCTATCTGCTCTACCCAAAAGAAAGAAGATATGTTGTGACGCTTATTTGTTGAAAACCATCAATTAAATAGAATATTTCCAAAACTTCAATATAAGGTAACATTAACCCATGTGATAGCAGTCATGGTTACAGGAGTCATGGAAATGCCATAACAATAAGCTTGGGAAACTACACTAAATAGAGCTAAACACATGTTCTTGTGCAACAGAAATTTTCAAAGATTTTAATATTGTATTAAGTTTTGCAAACATTTAAGAGGAGAATGTACTAGGCCTGTCACAAACATATGTGACCTGGGAACCATTGATTGAAATCCAGAATGAATCTTAGGAAGCACCAAGTTAGTGCCTGCTGCATCCTTCTATTATCCACAAGCTTTAACCATCAACATACAAATATACTGTGAATGGCTTAACATCACAATATATAGTTTCTCTTCTTATACTAGACTTATCACTTCAAGTTGAAATATCTTAAACTGTCTATAACCCAGCTGCGATTTCTCTTTTTTTCCACACCCTAATATATAAAAAGCCAGGAGGCTGTCACGACTAAAACAACCAGATGGACAACCAAACAGCAGGCTATGTGTGGGACCAGGCTGGCAGGGGGGGGGGGGGGCAGTGAGGTACAACCATATGACTGAACATAAGGCTGCATGGGGCAACCAGGATGTCAGGGGGGAAGTTAAGGGTGACCAGGCAGGCAAGCAGGTGAGTTGTTAGGAGCAGAGGCCCAGGATTGTGAGAAGGATATCTGAGAGGCCCCAGATTGGAGATGGTGCAGGCTGGGCTGAGGGCCACCACCATGCACATATTTTGTGAACCAGACCTCTAGTTAATTATAATCATACTCCTTGTTCTTACCACACATGTACATTTTTTCTTCTTATAATGACTGCCCTTTTTTTAAGATCTTGAATTTGCTTATACTTGTTCTTTTTATCTGTAATGAATCCTTTTTTCCTCCCTCTCAGTCTAGCACAATTGTCACTGTAGGAACCTTATAGCATATCTTCTCTCTATGTCACCAATGTCCCCAATTCAGGAGTGAGTTTTATGTGCTGTAAGTGTTCACACTATCATTTCGCTTAGTTTTGCTAGTTATATTTTTACAAATTTGTTTTTCATCTGTCTGTTTAGGTAACAAACTCTTTCACCCACTTTTATTTATCCATCAGTATTGACCTGACATATTGCATGTAAAACATTTCAAGTAATTAATTGTAAGGTTAAATGAAACATAAAAGTTGAAGTTTTACCAATAGTTTGGTATCAGATTTAAAAAGGGCCTTTTAGCCATACAGAGAAATTTGGACTTAGTTTTATGGATGTTTAGAGTTGCTCTGAATTGCTTCCTAAAAGAAAATAGTCATGAGAAAAAGGTAGTACTATCCTAATTGAACAGAATAGCTTGGCAATCACCAGCAAGCATTCTGAAACACATCTCTTAGGTCTGAATCCCAGCTCCATTCTTCCTATTACCTATGTGAAAGTTAGGAAATATCACTGGCATGCAGTTTCCTCATCTGTAAACTTAGAATAAGTTTTACTCTTAGGGTCATTGTGAAGTTTGGATGACTTGATATATGTAAAGCCCTTTAGAGTAATGCCTGGCACCTAGTGAGCTCTCAAGAAGCAGTATCTAGCAGTAAAATTAACCACATGGAGATGTGAAAAGAGCATTGGTCTGGGCATCAGGGAACCAGAGCTGTGCTGCAGTTTGAAGAAAAGGTACAAATTAGGTCAAGTATTGAAAGTTGTGCTTCCTGGTTGGCACTCAAGGAAAAAGAACATGTGTTGGGTGAACTCACCATTCTCTGTACCTTAGATTTGTAGGCTTGAACCCAGACTCATAGCAGAGCATATGCACTAATTAAGCTTACAGAGATGATGTATAAAAACAGAGGCCCAATTCATTAATTTACAATGAGAAATATAACTATTAACTAGACAGGATGTCAGTGTTTATGGATAAGCAGGTTCTCACCTGCAAATAAATTATAATCCAAGGGCTGTTCACTGAAAGGGAAATGGGGCTGAGAGAAAAAGAGGGTGGCCTTGATCACATCTTCAGGTTCATAGCTTCATGCATCCCATTCTGCTATAGGCACATACTGATCTCTCAAGAGATGCCAAAGCCCACTCCCCACCTCATCCTTCCAGGGACAGAGAATTTTTCATTTAATTGGCTTTTCAGAGTTTTCTCTATAGATACCATGCATACTATTGTGTTCTTATTACAGTGTAATTATTTGAATGGATATTTTCTGAGTGTAGTCAACCTTTACCCAGAGCTTTGCCTGAAGGCTATGATCAAATTCTTGATGTTCATAGATTATTTATTATGGAGGTTTTAAGATAGTTGTCTTGTTCTTAAACTTTTTTGGTCAGCCTTTCTGTACCATTTCCACTTTGAGTCTTCCCTAATTAGCCCTTAAATGGCATATCAGCCAGCTGGTGTTACATAATAAACTATCCCAAAACTTGATTGTCTTAAAAATGTTTCTTTTGGGCCCTTGTGGGTCAGCGTTTGGGGTTGGGCTCGGCTGAGCTCACTTCTCCCCACAAGGTATTCATGCACTTGCACACAGGCTGAGTTCAGACATGGCTGAAATGCCTGGGACAGCCAGGGCGTCTCTCCACGTTTCCCGCCCTCACTGTTCTTTTGGGCCAAATCAAGTGGTAAGTCAGGGGAAAATACTCAACCTCTTGATGAGAGAACCTGCAAAGGGATTTGTAGCCAGATTTCCAAAAACCTACAATAGACAGAAATACATATGATTGAATAAATGAATGTATGAGTGAATCTTTAGGTAGATAGGTCAGACCTGTGGAGTGCTCTAAGAAGTTAAGTGGGTGGCTCTGTAATCCATGAATTCAGGAAACCTGCTTGTATAGGCTACAGTGCAAGGGATTCCAGTCCCAGAATGAAGTTTGGAGCAGGCAGCATGCATTGTTCCCTCCCGACACTCAAACTTTATGATCCTAAGAACACAATCAGCAGGAGAGGTGAAAGCCCCTGAATGGAGGCTGACATCCAGTAACCCTTCCTGAGGAAACTGACGCTGACCACTCCTGCCCAGTGATCGAGTTTGATGGGTTTCATCATCTCTCTCCGCGTGCGCTCCAGCTTTATCGATCGCTTCGCCTTCAATATCTCTTTTGTGGTTAAAGGCTGCTCCTGAGACTGCCCTCTCTGAGTTGCCTAGTTTTGTCAATTTCAATTCAGCCAGACATCCTTTTACCCTTTCCTAGACAACAAAGCTTTCTGGTCGATGTTTTTAAAAAAACAGAAAGGAAAGAAAACTCATAGGAGCCTTAGAAGCCTCCGAAAGTCTTCCAAAACCCTTCTTTCCTTAGGACCCATTCTCCCAGGCTGGGTTAGGGAGAGCAATTCTCCTCTACTGAGAGCCCATATTTATCTTCTCTCCCAGCCTTTTACCTCTTCCGTGGGATCTTAGACAGAAGCTGTCGTGTTTTTATCCTTTCTTTCTGCTTGCTGAAAATTAACAATGCTTTATGAGACATAAAGATAGCCTATGCTTTTTAACCCTGAACATCCCTTTGACATTATTTTCTAGATCAGAAATAATATCCTTTGAGATTCTTATTAGGCCGAAATTATGGAATAAGAACATCTGTTTTATGCTTCTAACCCTACATGTCTCCTTAAGCTGATGCAGAATGTGCCCCGCCCCCCCCCAAAAAAAAAACACACAAACAAACAAAAAACACAAGGGACTAAAATTAATGCCCTGGGAAGAATGTTCCTGTAATGTGTTGTCTCCCATTGCATCATGTACAAAATTTTGTGACAGACATGAATGAGATTTTCCTAATTAATGCTGAAAGAGGCTCTCAAACTATAAGGGGAAATCCAATATCCTTACTATAAAAATAAAAATGTAAGAAAGCAATAAATGAATAAATAAGAAAAACAACCAACAAAACCCATAGATGCATACAACAGTATGATGGTTACCAGAGAGAAGGTGATTAGAGGGTAAAAAGAGTAAAGGAGTTCAAATATATGGCAATGGGAGGTGAGTTGACTTTGGGTGGTGGGCACATAATGTAAATCACAGATCACATATCATAGAAATGTCCACTTGAAACCTATATAATTTTATTAACCAATGTCACCCTAATAAATGTAATTAAAAAGAAAAGAAAAGTAGGTCTGGTCCCTGCAGACCTGTCCACCTTCAGCCATGCCTCTTTTCCAAATACTCTGCTCAGAAGCCACCCCAAACCACTAATTGAAACTGCATTTTTTACCTTTGTCAGACTGTTCCTGTTATTCCTATGCCCAGAATCCCCTACCCATTAGTTTGTCTGGAAAAATCCCTTTCCCTAATTTAGTTTACATTTCAATGTTATCCTATCTTATCCTTTCTTGATATACCTAAATAGTTTTTATTCCATCATTTATATTATCACTGTGTATAGTTCACCTTCACTAATCTTGTTGCATTAAAAACATTGCCATTCTCTGTATATCTACAGGTTCTTTTCTTGAAGAGGTTGCAGAAAACTGTGTGTTTTTAAGCATTCCTGTTTTTGTCTTAAAACTCCTCCTGCATTCTGGGGTGTGGATGCTTGAATTATTTGCTCTATCTTCTCTGCCACCACACTCTATTATATCTCCTCTTCATCTTCCAATATCCATCTACCTCAACATCAGCATGCTACTTTCAACTATAAATATTATCTTGTCTTATTTATGTTAAAAAAAAATCTGTCTTGATCAACCCTTGCTCCTCCCTATCATTCTCCTTTACCTGGACACCTAATTTCTTTCTTTTAAAAAAAATATATTTTATTGATTTTTTACAGAGAGGAAGGAGAGAGGGATAGAGAGTCAGAAACATCCATGAGAGAGAAACATCGATCAGCTGCCTCTTGCCACTCCTCCCCCCCCACCCCCAAGCACTGGGGATGTGCCTGCAACCAAGGTACATGCCCTTGACCAAAATCGAACCCGGGACCTTTCAGTCCACAGACTGACGCTCTATCCACTGAGCCAAACTGGTTTCGGCTGAACACATAATTTCTTATAATAGACTAGTGACCTGTTGCAGGAATATTCCTGCAAGACTTCCTGTGGGCTTCCCTCCTGCCACCTCTACTTCTCCCAGCCCCCACCTCTCCCACTGCGGCAGGCAGGGCGGGGCAGGCAGGTAGCCACCGCTGCCACCACCTCCGTGGCTGCTGCATGTCTCCCCTGCCCTGCCCCACCAGTGGTGCCAGTGCTTTCCCTCCAGCAGCCACAGCAGCCTTGCTTTCCACTTTCCCTCCTTCTTCCTTCTATGCTGACTTCAGTCTTCACTCCTCCCTCCCTCTGCATATGCTAATTAACCACTATCTTTGTTGGGTTAATTTGCATATGCACTCTGATGGGCCGGTGGGCGTGGCTTGTGTGTAGCGGAATGATGGTTAATTTGCATATTACTCTATTATTAGGTAGGATTGCATCTGCTACCTCAACTGTCTTGCCATTTAGACACTTTAATTCATTGCAGTCTGACCTCTAATTTCACTGTTTTGCTTGCAGTTGCCTTTCAATGAATGTAAGTTATTTCTTTCCAATACACACATCCATGCATGCATATGCACACACTTAAGCATACATACCTGTAGATGTATAAAATACAAGATTTTAAGCAAATCCTATCATCTTTAATCTTAAGCCACACTCCCTTTTGAACTCTTTATCCCTTATCTCTCAGGACCTTATACACTTCTTATTCTGACTGAAAATATAATGAGAGAGTATAGATGACACTTAGCCTCACACTTGGAATTAATCTGTATTCTCCCTGTTGCCCAGAATATACTAAAAGCATTTGATGTGGAAGTATTCTCTGGTTTGCCTTTATACTTCTATCCTATATAATAAAAGTCTAATATGCTAAGTGCCTGGTCATCTGGTTGTCCATTCAATCAATCAAAGCATAATATGCTAGTGATATGCTAAAGCCACTCACCCGCTCGCTATTACCTGCATTGAGCACCAGGGGGAAGACAGTTGACCAGTTCACCAGTCACTATGACATGCACTGACCACCAAAAGGCAGATGCTCTGACCAGTAGGTTAGCTTGCTGCTCAGATCTTGTGGATCGGGACTGAACAAGACAGGCCAGACATGCCCTGGAGCCCTCCTGTGGTCCCTCCCTGGCTGAGCAACCTCCCGTGTCTCTCTCCGGCCTGGATCGTACACTAGTGGGATCCCTTAGCCTTGCCTGAACCCTCTCAGAATCTGGGCCTCCTCAAGGGATGCTGGGGAACTGGTTTTGGGCAGATTCCACAGACCAGGTAGAGGAACCCCACTGGTATACAAACCCATGCACCAGGCCTCTAGTTTCTACACATGAGTTCCATACTCACTACCAAGAGTCAGTTGTGTTTATGACCAAACATATTTTTGCCATTTTCAGCTTTTTATTATAATGACACATTTTAATTAACTAATATGTAAACCAATAAAATTATGCATGCAAAAGAAATATAATTATTTCTTTCACAGAAACTAAATTGAAAAGATTCAATGAAGGCAATTTACAAAAACCAAAACACAATAAACCCTGTTGAAATAAAGTGATACATTAGTTGTGGGGGCAGAATCATTAAACTTCAAAGTGAGTCTAGACTTGGTTATGCTCTCTAAATACCCTTGTGCTCCTGCATTTTTTGCTCAGTCTCAACGAGGGTACATTGGCTTGGGTTTCCAGCTCATGGTCTCTGGGCCCCTGAACTGAAACCATACCTGCTTGTCTGAAATTTGCACACACTGTGTTGTGTCATGCTCCTACTCTGGCTGCCCTTTGAATGCCTCATCCCACCTTCTACTCTTCTGCTGGCAGATGTGTTTCAAATGAAATGTCTCCAAGAGCTACTATTTTGACTGCCTTAAAAATGACCACTGCCTAAAATCCCTCCTAATTATTATTATTATTTTTTCTTACCAAACTGAATCTTTTGCATAGAGGTTCTGTCTTGAATATGGAATAGAATCACCACAACCCTTTGGAGGGCAAAGGGAGGACTGCCTGCCCGCTTCTTTCATCTAGTGAGGTTGACATCCTACCCTACCCCCAGATTCTTCCCATTCTTCATTTCCCTTGCTGCTGAGGGCTCAACATGACTCTTACCTTTGTTAACTCATGTTGTGGTAGTTGCCAGTTGTTAAATTATTTATGATGAATTGGTTGATCCCATTTAATAAGCCCCAAGGGCAGGTGATACATGGGATAGCTATGCACAATAGCAGGAGAAGTGTGAGAGCAGGGTTAGTTGCAGCTTGAGATGGATTCAGAGAGAAAGCCTGAAAGAGGTCATGACTTGGGTCATCATCTCTTAATCATCTGCAGTGCCAATAAATAGGGAAGAGTGGGGTCTGCAATGGTACTGCCTCTAAGAGAGAAAACACAGAGCCATCAAATTCAGCCATCCCTACAAATCCCAGGTATGAGTGTTAACATTCACCATTTATAAGGAGACAAAAAAAAGAAGAAAATTGAACATGTGGAAAAATCAGCAGGGAAAACACCGTGATCCTTTCCTCACAAGGAGCTGAAAAATTAATGATAGGAGGTGAGTATATTGTAAATGAGGAAAATAGTGAAAGAACCTTATGGAAAGCATCAGTGGTCAGTGATAGGAGAGGCAGAGACTTTATAATCACCCCAGATCCTCATGGACACTGAAGTCAGAAATACGAGTTTAGGAATCACACAGAGTGCAATTATGTGTGATACTAATGGAAAAGGAAAAAGCAATCTTTTGGGGGTGATTCACACAGTGAGTAATTGACTCTGGGTTTGGATTGTAATTGAAGCAATGGCACCTCTGAACAAAATGATGAGACTTCAGGGGCTGCAATAAGGCAGGTCCCCGAAAAGGGGCTTCCTGGGGGATCCAATGGATATTTAAAGGGTGGAGACTTTTCCCATCCGTATCTGTCCTGCTGAACCCTGAGCCTCACAAAGGCAGGCCAAGGCAAGAATGGACAAGAATGGCAAAACCCTCATAGTGGATATCATAACAGTAATCACTGTGCATATGATGGGGCTGAGGAGAGTATTCAAAGCAGCCCAAGAATTCACAGACTACTGTAGGTATCCATAATCTGCTTCAAGTCGGTTGCCCTCTTTGCTATCTTCTAAAAGCCAAAATTTACCCACTCTGGCTCACACTACTTTCTCCAGTCTGTAATGCACTCTGTTCCTCTGACACCTCCCTTGAAAAGTTAAGCCAAACTGTAACTACTCCAGGAAGCCTCTGCCAGCTCCTCCTACTTACAGAGCCTTTCTCTCCCCTGGTTGCCTACAGTCCTTGGGGTCTAGTAAACAGCAGTACTGTCATTGATTACAGTTTGAGTCTTATCACCCTAAAAGATCATATAAGCTTTTGAAAAGCCAGAGCTGTATTCCCAACAATATCCGGCACAGACCAGATGCATTAATTGCCTAGTGAATACATATTGATCAATTGATTATTTAACTCACTTAACATTTTCACATTACTTGGCTTAGGTATTTGATGGTCAGGAAAAATTCAGTGTAAGTCAAACTGATTTAATTCTAGTTAATGAGGAATAGAAATGAGACCAACAGCCTCTTTGGAGCAATAAAAATAGACTTAAAAATAAAATGACCAGTCACATAAAAAAGATAATTAATTTCACTATTAACCAAGAAAAATGTATTTTTAAAGAATAATGAAATATCATTTTTTCAGTCATAAAGTTTGCAGACATAAAAAGATAACACTGATGTGGAGAAATGGGCATTAACACATATGATGTATTTTGATGAGATATAAATAAAAGCAATCTTTTTGAGACTCAACCAATCCAATGGCTTCACCACCCCCTACAAAATTAGCAATTCTTCTGTGAACCTGTCCTATAGAGAAATGTATACTTTATCTAACATTGTAGTACCAAAATGCCCTTTGCCATAGGGAAAAAATCGAAAACGAGCTAAATGCCCATCACTAACATATTGCTTACATAAATCCTGAGGCATTCATATTACAGGACACTGAGGAATTAAAAAGAATGAAGGCAACTGAGAAGGAATAGCAAGGTACATGGGTAGGCAATAAATTAAACAACTTACTAAGACTATAGATAGAGGAATCCATTTCGGTTTAGAATATGTATGGATGTTTGTGTATACATGAATATGTATCTTTACCTGCATATAGAAAGGCATAGAGAGCTGGAAGGATACATAGCAAAGTGTCACTAGAAGTTAGCACCTTCCAGAGAAATGGAATTATGGGAGATGGCAATGCAGAAGTACTCTATATGTTTCCATAGAGAATACAGAGTGAACACAAAACAGGGGATCAGATCTAGGGGACTTCTACCCAATACTCAAGAAAGGTTTCCTCCTCCTGCATGGTGCCAAGGACAGTTTGACCCTATGTAGCATCTATTCTGCTGCAGCCATCTACCTGCACAGCACACTTTTGGGAGCATCAAGGAAGTGTCCATCACCATTGTCCTCCCATTCTCCCAAGGCTGTTCTTCCCATTCCATATTTCACACCCACGAGAGCCCTGTGTGCTGCCTCAATCCACATTGATCTCACTCCTTCAGGACTCCTACAGCATATGTCTGCATCAACCAACTGACAATTAATTATGAATGATTTTGTGACTTTGGATGGGAAACTTTCAAATGAGCTACTAAGCAATTCCTATATTTGAATGTTTACATGTTTGCTGTTTGACTCCAACAAGTAGTAGAAATAAACAAACCTATTCTCTTTTTTCTTTCTCCCTTTTTGTTCACTTTTTTCTTAATTTCTATTCCCCCACTATTCTGGGAATGCTCCTCACAAAATGAGAATGCAAAATTCTCATTTAAGTAGAGAGCCTGGATCTGTATCTCTCCCTGTGTGCTGGATCACAGTCCCCCAAAACACAAAGGCAAGTTGGCACTTTAATTAACTTTAAGGTCTTCTTCTTCAATGGACCTCATGGCAATAGAGGAATGGAATGTCTGCTTGTGACAAACCAAACTCTGTAAATTAGAGAGCCTAAAATCTCATAGGCAAGCTCAGCGAGAATTATGTATCTGAATGAAAAGTAAATACTGCAATTACAAGAGTCCAGTTCCAAGTGTTAATTTGAAGTTCCTGTGCCTCTGAGTTTAAAAGTTGTGGAAATAGGTCTTGTGCTGCAGTTGGTTCATTTGAAGCCATTACTCAGTCTCCACTCCAAGGAAGGTCAGCCTGTCTAGAATTGCAATTGGTCCCAGGGCAGAGTGGCCTCTGCTCTGCAAGACCATTCTCCAGGGCTTCTGATTGCTGTGCTCTTAGAAAGGGAAGGGGGCTGATAAAGATCCTTCAAGTCCTTTGGGTCTTCTCTGTTTTCCTCCTTTCTCTGCTTTTACTCAACTATCTTCACTCCTCAACCTCCCCCAACTCCTAGAATTTCATACTAGATGCACAATAAATTTTTAATGAATTAAATTAACATTTTGGCAACATTACAGAGATAAAAGCTCTGCCCCTGGCTAAATGTGAAATAAAGAGTTTCAGCCAAAAATATAGGTGAATAGGAAAGAGGGAGAGAGAGAAAGGGAAACATTTTATTTGAATTTGAGAAAAGTCTATAGTTGAAAAATAGAAGATAATAGAGAGGCAAACATGAGAAAGATCATGAAAGGTTATATATCCACACTGAGAACTCTGAATTTACCATTTAAAGGCTTGTTTTAAATTAGGAAATCGCATAATCAAAGGTTAATTTTAGGAAGCTACTCTATGACAGATGGATCATGGGGTTAATAACTTTGGCAAAAGGATCAGCATAGACAATTTCAGTGGCCCCAGATGAGAGCTTGTGCTAAGGCAAGGCCAGGTGAGAGGTGATTTGCAAGATGTAGAATAGAATTGTGAAAGCCTGGAGCCTGGAGGTGGCAGGTGAGGCAGAAAGGCTCACAAGATGGTTACTTGGAGGCTGGGTGGATGACTGTCATGTACAGAGACAGAAAGTGCAAGGGCTTGTTTGGATGGGGAGGAAGGGGAGTTCTGTTTGAGATGTGATAATTTCAAGGTTCCCTGTGGGAACAAGTATATGTAAGGGAGAGCAATGGAAACACAAGCCTGAAGCATTGAGTAGGTTGCCCTGAGCTTATAGATGTGAAGTCAAGAGAGTAATGAGGCCAAAACCGGTTTGGCTCAGTGGTAGAGCATCGGTCTGAGGACTGAAAGGTCCCAGGTTCGATTCCGGTCAAGGGCATGTACATTGGTTGCGTGCACATCTCCAGTAGGGGGTGTGCAAGAGGCAGCTGATCAATGTTTCTCTCTCATTGACGTTTCTAGCTCTCTCTCTCTCTCCCTTCCTCTCTGTAAAATATCAATAAAATATATTTTTTAAAAAAAGAGAGTAATGAGGTCACCCAACAAACAGATGAGCAAGAAAAGATGGAGGGCGCAACCCTAAGGACATTCAATTCTAAAAGTCAGCCAGATTTTTTTTAAAAGTCAATTTTGACTTTTTATTTCATTGCCTTAATTTAATTTAAATTTATTTAATTCCCTGTCTTTCTTAACATCTGAGATGAGTCACCCCCTTACAAATGCCCATATTACCTCATGTGTAAGTGTGTTTCTCAGGCTCAGTTCTTTTTATTTCTGCACACACCACACCTTGACACATGTGTGTGTGTGTGTGTGTGTGTGTGTGTGTGCGCGCGCGCGCGCGCGCTCGTGCATTCTCTGGCTTTGCATTAAGTCCCTCTGGATGTTCCTTGTTTCCTTGGAGTATTTTCATGTACATGGGATGAAGTCAGAGGCCACTGAAGCTGGAAAGGGCTAGAGACAAAAGTCAGTCCCACTGCTTAGAAAAATAGTAGCAAAAAGAAACAATTATCCACATCGGTCCTCCCTGGTGATTTTGTAGAATATACAGTCAATGTTTCCTCAACCATTCTGGTACTATTGTGTCTACATCAATGGTTCCTCACTCCAAGGAGCTGAATCCTCAGATGTTTTCTGTGTGGTGCAAGCTTTTAGACATTATTTCAACACATTCTCTAGATAAATGAATGTCATTTATCTGAATTTCTACAACTAGGATTAAAAACACTAATGAAGCAAAGCAATAAAACATCTCAGTATAAGATTTTCTGATGTTTTCCCATATACTCTGAAGACACCCAGGCATGTACACAAATCAAAAATGATTTTCTCTACAAAAATCTACCTGAGGCTGAACCAGGACTACAAGACCTAAGTACAAGTGATGATGTCAAACCCACCCTTGGCAACATCAAAGAAAATATCCTGTGGACTTTTGTCTGTCTCCCTGCTACTCCAGTTGAGAGAGTGAGGGTATGTCTTTCTGTCATACAGGTATCTAAACCTACTAGAATGACAGACTTCACCCTTAGGTGAGTGGAGGAGGCGGAAAGCTATAAGTATAGGGACAGGATTGGCAATTCTGTGTTCAAGCAAAGGATAAGGGGCATTTCCAGAAGTGCTGAGACACAGAAGTAAAGGACAAGGAGAGGATCTAGCTGGAAACCCAAACACAGTAAAACAAGAAAGGAGAGAAAGTGAGAACAACTAGATACCTGAAAACCTGATTTGAAAAAAGCATGTGGAAATTAAGTCTCTTTAAGTGTAAAAAGGAAATTCATTTCCCAATAAGTGGATGTGATGGATGATTTTTTAATGAGTCTGTGAGGATAAGAAGACATCCAGAATTGGCATTGGGAATAAAGAACCAAGCACACTCCACCCAGTGTGGCTCAAAGGTTGAACATTGGCCTATGAACCAGAAGATCATGGTTCAATTCCAGGTCAGGGCATATGGCTGGTGTGGGGCATGCAGGAGGCAGCCGATCAGTAGTTCTCTCTCATCATTCATCATTGATGTTTCTATCTCTATCTCCCTCTCCTTTCCTCTCTGAAATACATACATATATGAATCAAGCATAGTAGTACTGCAAGAGGAATGAGAGAAGAAGCTAATGCAGAGTGGAGTCCAACTCAGTATCTGAAGGAGCGGCCCTGATGGAACAGTCCAGGTTGGCCCTTCAACAGTTGCTTAATTCCCCCTTGGAGCTGCCTGTCAATCACACCCCTGCAGGAGCCCATCTGTGTGAGAGTGGCCCTTCCCAAGGCACTCCTTCTATTATCCCCGCTAAACCTACTTCCGCCATGGGGATGCACGCAGATTGCTCACATTAAGAAGCAAATTGATTATGAACTGAGTTTTGTCTACCAACAATTTTTAATATGTAATCTTGTCATGAGTGAACGAAAGTCATTAATAATACAGTAAGCAAAATGTGCTACAGTTAACCTTAAATTATAACTTACAAAGAGCATTCTTGTAGTTTCTTCTTTGATTTATGAGCTCGGTTTATTCTATGCAAATTCATGCACAGTTTCTAATAAGAGGGAGGAGGAAAGATAAAGGAGCTTTGAATATTTTATAAGCTTTTTCCACTTACCTTAATTTAGAATTATGAGGCTGAATATATAAGTAGAGAATAATTACCTATTGCTAGTCTCCCACATAGTTTATCTATCTCAGCTCTGAACATCCTGAGCAATGCAAAGCATAACTGTTTTACTACCTGTACCACTGTGAATATGATAATTAGGCCTCCTTTAGCGTTACTTGTTGCTGACACATTAGAAGACAGACACTGTAATATAATCAGACAGTTCTACACTGTTGGTTAATACCCCCTTTTAAAATAATATACTGATGTTCAATATTTCATTCACTGCACATAAAGTGAACTTTTTAAGACAGGTTCGTGCCCTGAAAATGTCCCTTGCCTTTCTCCTCTTCTCGCTGCATTCTGTAGGCTCCAGGAATAAGGCATTAATAAGAGAAGCTAAAAGAAGGTGAGACTGGTGGCTGAGACAGTGGGCTCATCGCAGAAGCAGCCTGCAGCTCTCTCCATTCCCTCACCCTCCTCTTCACCCATGGCAACCCCTTCTCACGCCCCAACTCCACACCTCCAACTCCCTACTCACCTTCCACAGACTCAGGGGTTTAGGCAACATCTATGTCAGGGTGAAGTGGGGAAAGAGAAACAAAGAAAAGTTGGGAGTTAGAAGGCTTAGCAAATAAAAGGTGAAATGGATGAACCTAAGAAAGCCTCCAATGAAAAATGTCTACTCAATTGTTAACTGACTCCAGGGAAAGGAAAAGCCTTTTGGAGTCGCCAGATGTTGACTAAGTCAACAGGAGGATGGGAGGATGTGGTGACTAGCAGAACTATAGGCAATGAGGTAGTTGGCAGGGAGAGGCCACAGACTCTAAGGAAGGACTCCCAGGCACTCCTTAGGTACTGCAGCCTGGGCCAGGTGGCAATGGGCAGTTCCCAGACTTCAGAATTTACACACTCTCTTAAGGAAGTCTCTGGCGACGGTGGCTTTGTTTTTTAGAAGCCTGGACCTGGAAGGAATATTGAAACTGACTGGCCCATTTAATTTAGGAAATGGGATGAAGTAGATGGCCTGCTCTTCAGTGCCTATACACACAAATGGATTCAGAGCAGGAGGCAGGAGTGAGGTCCCGGCCTCTGCCTGCTCTTCATCCGAGCCAGCCACGATGCCCATCTGAAGGGATACAGAATCTCAGATTTGTTTTGTCTTCTTAGATTACTAACAGAAACTCCTAAGCACCCAGTGATGTGCTGAATTATCTGAAAAATAACATGGATTGAGAGTGAACTGTCTGTTGCATTAGTTAGGGCTCACAACAAATGCAGTGCTGTGGTTTCCTCTTCTATCGCAGTAAATGCTGATCAAATTTGAGAGCAAGAGCAGGCAGCTTCCAATAAAGAAAGAAAAAAGGTTTTTCCCGGTAAATTGTATCATTGGATTTTGTGGTAATTAGCACTTCGTATTGTATTATAGTGATGGTGTCAGACCAACAGCCAAACAGAATTAATGAGTTAAATCTCTGTCAGCAGGAAACTTCAGGTCTGATTAAGGGCATTGCAAGGGGGGGGGGGGACCAGGGAAGGGTGTGTGTGTGTGTGTACTTTTTATTTTTTTGTTCATGGTTGTCAGTATATTGAATTGGCAGAGAGGCCATCATACTTTAGCATCAGTTGTCAATGAATCAAGAAAATAATTCCTTCTCTTGATTACAGAAGGAAAACTTCAGAGAATAATAATTGATATAACAAGAAAAGAAGGCATACTAGAATGAAAATCTAAAACCTTTTGCTTAGTGTCTGATATATGTGGATCAATGAATGAAGCATGTCTCAAATCATTCATTTTTGCCCAATTGCTGTTTCAAAATAAGCAAGTGGTTTTGTGACATAAAAGATTATGTTAGTGAGTTAATCCTGGGAAACATAAAATTTACCAAGACTTACCAAATAGCACTCTGCCTTGTACATTACATACGTAGTTCATTTAACCCTTATACCAGCCTTATGAGTAGGTCTTACTAGTCTAATTTCAGATGAGGAAGTGCAACATGAAACATTTATTCTAACAACCAATAGTCAGTCATTAAACATTTTCCCTGAGTCTAATTATCTACTGAGCACAGACTAAGGAAGAATGTAACAGAAGGGGGAAATACACCCCTACCATAAAGGATGTCTGAGTGAAGTTACAGTTATAAAGAAAAATGTGAGGGGAAATGGATAAAAAACTAAAAACAGGCAAGGGAAATAACGACATAGAGCAATGTAATATCAGACCTGTCACAATGCATTATATAGTTGATTGTCAAATGAGTGGCAGAGGTAGAAACTGCTATTAGTTTAGAAAAGAAAAAGAAAATTGTGGGCTAACGTGGTCCGGGAAGATTGAAGGAGAAGCTGAGAGTTGACCTTCCCCAGGAAGGAGGAGTGGGATTGGGATACAACAAGGTCAGTAGGACACAGGACAGTTCGGGTGGGGAAGAAGAGAGAAATACCTTCAGGGAATAGGCACCAGCTCTGCATGAGAGGCAAGAGCCCTTTCACCTACACCCAGACACAGAGTAGAAAGACAGCTGGGTTGTGCAGAGGGCTTAAAGGAAGAGAGAGAAGAATTTGGATCATATTATTTTAGATAAAAGGAAACATTCTCATTTTAATCAAATCGATTGTTGGTAACTTCTTGCTGTTAGCTGCCCCAACTGATCATGTGGGCTAATAGCCTTGCACTTTGCCTCTTAAATAGCATTCTCTATCATTACTATTATTACGCTCATATAAAATACCTTCAAAAGCAGCTAATATTTCCCAAATCCAGTGGCCTCCAAGCATGTTTGGTCATATACAACTACCCAGAAAAAAACTGAACTTCTTGACCCCATATTAAATATATATGCATATATATATATACACAGACAGACATATTATACACACACATTTATATGAACTAAAATGCCCAGTGTTTGTTGTAAAGCGTCCATTAAAAATAAATTTTAAAAATATGAGAAATGAATGAAACAACCAATATCTACGTTTTTATTTCATTATGTAATAGTAATTTAATGCTAGCCTTTTGGCTGAAATTGAAAACATTATTCATAGTATTATTTTCAGTGAAAGTCTTGAGACTGAATATGCTTCACATTTCAGAGTCTTCGTGTTGTGATAGAACAATCATAAAGTCTGGCACTGAGTTCAGCTCATTTTGATCCTCGTTTTCATGGCTGTTCTAACTGTAAAGAACCTCCTGCAGACACACAATGCCCACGGATGAGGGCACAATTGGCTCTGCTGACTGGTCATGAATCCACTTTTTCAGTCCTATGTGCCCAATGAATAAAAGTACTTTTTGGAGTTTTGCTATTCAATTTCTGGCTTATCTAATGTCAAGCAGGTTAGAAAAATTTTCCTGACATTTTTAATGTACTTATGTGGAAGCTGTCAATATCATTTTTGGCAACAACATCACATATGGATGGAAAACTTCTTTCTACTCACCATTTTCAAAAAGGTGTTTACTTTTGCATTCAGTGGTTGACCCTGCTTTGCATCTGACTGGATGCTCCTTGTTTGGAGCTGGCAATGGGGCTGAGGAAGGTGGAGGAAAAGAAGCGCTGGCTCCACCAGGCCCTAACAGGGCAATTCTCTAGGACCTGTATCCTTAGCACTAACTTCAGTCCACACTTTTCCCACGGGATGATTGTACATCACTAAGAAGAGTGACTTAGGTATTACAGGGTGGGATAAAAGTGGTGAGTGCTCAAAACACAGAGTTTATTATTGTATTATTATTATTTACTAATTATTAGATTACTTTCCATTAACACAACTATAAACCTACTTTTCCCCCTACCCTGTATAACCCACAAATCCTCATATCTGGGCACATATAAACTAAAAGAGAAGAAAGCAGCAAACCCCACTAAATCCTCTATGGTAGGAATCCCCATCTCTCTCTGGACACCTTAAGGCCACTGAGTCATATGACTGTTTGACTTAAGGACTGAGAGAGGGTTCCTAGGTCAAATTAAATTTTAAATGTTAGGAATTTAATCCTTTTAGTAGAACAAGTTTGGATATTCTCTTCCCGAACCCCAATCGATTGCATTATTAATCCTCTGACTATGGGCCTCACTCTGGAAACAATTGTCTTGTACCTGTTTTGAATGTGTGTCATCTAATGGCAAAGGAGCTGGTGATTTGTCCCAAGGGCCACAGTCATTCTGTGCTAAAGTTCACAATACAAACCAGTCCTTACTTGCATCCCTTATACACATTAGGGAATGGCTCCCTCCTATTCACAAACTTAGCACATCTTATCCATAGCATGCATTCAATTTATATTTAGAATTAAATTTAAGCCAAAGTGCTTCCCTAGAGTAACAAGTTGTAAAAACCACACAAATGCTCACAGATGCACATACAAACTAATGCATGAATACTAGATGTTCTGGAGACAGAAATATCTCAAAGGGAACCCTAGCCCAAATATCACCCCTGAAGACACAATACAATGTCATAAATGTCTACCATCAGTTATTCTTCATATATATTATTGATTTTTTACAGAGAGGAAGAGAGAGTTAGAAAAATTGATGAGAGAGAAACATTGATCAGCTGCCTCCTGCACACTTCCGCAACCAAGGCACATGCCCCTGACTGGAATCAAACCCGGGACCCTTCAATCCAAAGGCCAATGCACTATCCACTGAACCAAACCAGTTTGGGTGACTATCAGTTATTCTTAACAGCCTTTTTATTATGCACTCCTAGTTGCAATATAAGCTTTCTGTACTTGAAGCAATAGTATAGAACACAGTTTATGTTAAAATTATATTATTAATAGACGGTCTTTATTTTAGAGCTTAATTTTGAGGCTTAAGCTCTAAATCCTATAGGGATTAAATAAATAAGAGCTGAGAATGGGGTGGAGAAGCAAAACATGTTTTCTTAGAGGAAGGCAAATTAATCTGGACTTTGAGTGATGATAGGACTTGCAGAGCTAACATAGGGAATGAGGTTCCAGATGGGCAGACTGACAGTTGTGACAGGGTCCAGGTGTGGCAGAATCGAGTGGAGAGGTTACTGGGTCAGGACCAGACTCACAGAGTCCAGAGAGCTGCATGTGCATGTGAATCTTTTCTCCTGGAAGCTTCTCGGTGCCTATTTCAGATAAAAATATCTTCCTGGAAATGACAGCTCTGTCCACTAATTTTCACCTCTCCACATTAAGGTAAGGATGGGATTGGGATGTTACATTTGTGAGGCAGCTTGTGGGGCCTCTTGGAAGATAATTGTCAGTTACAGAAGTAAAAAAATGCCCTTCATGAGACATTCCCCTCAAGGGTCCCCACATCTGGTTTATAATTCTTGGTTCTCTTATTATGTCCCATTAAGACTAAAATATGAAGTGATTTCAAGGGGCCCAAGGTGGGTGGGGCAGAAAATAAATGCATGATGTTCTAATTGCTACTTATCAATTGGAATTGGAAGAAAATAGGTTAATGAAACATCCCAATGCACATGCAACTATCCTCATTCCTAGTGGTTCTCTGGCTCCTTTGCTCACTGAATGAAGGCAGCCCCCTCTGGAGGCTAATGGTATCCTCAGAGATCTTTTTTTCCTATTCAGCGATTATACCATAATTTTTGTACATATAAACTCACCCTTATCCTCTCAGCTTCTGCCTATGGGCATGGCAATCACATGTCTTATGTTTTTCAAGGCAGTCTTTATGTCCTATGCCCTGTGTATCCCAGGTATAAGGAATATAGGCTGAGAAAATATGGCCAGTGCACTCAAGGGAAACTGTCTCCAATGTGCAAGGGAAATTACATTTTAGCATTAATATAAAGCCATAACTAGACCTACTGATTCTCAATCATAGCATGTCCTTCTGCTTCTCAGTCCTGTCTACACATAATGCATGGGCTTAGAATCACATACTGTGTTCCCTTCCTTGATAAAAATTGGCAAGAACCAATACAATGTCTTTGGACAGTCTAAGACATCCAGGTTTCCCCCTTTGCTTTTTCCCCTTGAGTCCTTCCTGTCTGATGCACTCATCTTTACTCTTACCCAATATCTTTAATTTATCTTTTATGGATATGTTTCTACCTTTACTTCATTACATCCATTCTAAAGGCATGTGGAATTTTTTTTCTTTTTAGTTCTCAGTTCTTTAGATAAAAAATATGCCTAAAATGATGGTTTCAAGGGTGGCCATAGACATCTGAATGCAGATGAAAATATAATGATTTATAGGCAAATTTGCTATTGAATCTTAGAAAAGAATGAATTTATTTTTCATGCAGAAGGAGCCATGAATTACTGGAGCAAGAGGATAGACTGTGATATTATATTATGAATCATACATCCCTATATTACTGCCTTTTATGTAGTATCCTTCCATATTTATTCTTGGCTTTGATCTGTGATTTTTCTTTTGGTCAATAGTACATCAATAAATATGAAACAAAGGGAACCTTGGAAAGCTTGCAAAATAGAACTGGCTTTCTTGTGATATTGCCACTATCACTTTAAGAAGTCCAGGATAACTTACTGGAGACACACAGCTCAGCTGACAGCAAGAACAAACCACCACACATAAAAGACAATTTAAGACCATCCATGCTCAGTTAATTGCCAGATGACTACAGCCACAGAGTGAGACCTAGAGAGACTATCAAAAGAACCATCCCACTGAGCCCAACTCAAAATTTTGACTTAAAAATAAATGGTTGTTGTTTTAAGCCTCTAGAGAATAGTTTTTTTCACAATTGATAATTAACATATTTTAAGCAGAACAGTAAGATAACCAAACTTAAGAAATAGTGTGACCAATATTTTATAACTCTGTGAACCACTATTTTTCAAGTCCCTGAAAATAATTTTTCACCATTTTTTTAGCCTTCAATTTTTTTCACTATTTTTTAAAACTTTACTAATATATTCCTTCCTACTTTTCCAGATCTCTCTGCTGTACAATCCCAAAGGCTATGCAAAATGCTTGGGTTTCCTATTTCAACAACACCCTGCTTCTAGGTACAAGTAGAGTAGTAATGGCACTCAATAAATCATAGCATTTGGGACCCACCATGACCCTGCAATTCCCTCACACATGGACTCTGAGCTTAGTCATATAGAATTTTATCAGTGAATATGATGCAGATATTTGAAAGTGCTCAAGTACTTCTAAATTTCTGTCCTTTGAAACTAAGCTGGAACCTAGACATTGCTCAATAAATATTTGTTGAATAAATGATTTACATGGAAAGTGCTAATTACATAGCATGTTTCCGACACTCTACTATACACTTAGAAGAGAAGATAGAGAATAAGACAAAAATTCAACCAATGCTTAGTAATGATAATAACACACATACTTCTATATATCTGCACTGATCGGTTAATCTTTACTTAATTCGGTTAATCTTTACTTAATTCTATAACTTTTGCACTATTATTATCTCCATTTTATAGATGAGAAAAATGAAGAGTGGATGGGTGAAGTAATTGTTCAAGAACCCACAGCTAATGAGTGTCAGAGTTAGATTCCAATAAAGTGGCTGTGCTCTGAAGTCCAAGATTTTTATCACACTATTCTATAAGTCCTTTGCTTATTTATGGTCCAAGTAGAGAAAACATTCTTAAAACAGAAAAACAGTTAATTTCTGCAGTATGCAGCTTACTTATAATTACCAAAAAAAAATAAAAAAAATTAGGGAACCTAAGTGTTCTTCAAAACTAGGATGGCCAGAAGAGGTTTCTGGGAGAAAGTAGAGATTGGCCACCCCTGAAAGGCTAGCTGAACAAGGTCACACTCTAGGTGGAGGCTACAGCTTCCACAGTGAAGCAATGGAAAGAAGGAACTCAGTAGAAACAGGAAAGGGTATTGATGACCAGTGGGGATCTAATAGACTGAACTTCATGTGGTTTCAGGGGAATCACAGAGCCTAATGAGACTTTGGAGGAAAGATCAAGCAGAATATGTCCTAAGTGGAAGAGTGATATGATAAAAAATTCATTTTCTGATTATTAATTTATTTATTCTCTTAAAAAAGTTATTTCTAGTACCTGCTAGGTTAAAAGGACCTTGCAATTTAGTGTGGAAAGTTTTAAGCTTTGTGAAACATGCTCCTCAACTTCAAAGAAAGCACAATCCAGGAAGGTAGATGAAGCATAAGTACAAAGATCTTCTGTAGAAGGCAGATGTGTAGAGCATCCTCAGGTTATTCACATGGCCTCAGAATTCAAGAAAAATGTGTGACCCCTTCCTCCTGAGGAGGTTGGAAGGCCTTTTTTTAAGCAGCAGTGCTGGACTTGAGCCTTAAAGGGCAGGTTGACTTCTGACATGATGAGTTGGGCTATGATGGGTTCCGGGATGAAGATGAATGGTGAGTAAATTCACATGTCCCTTTTTAGCAGATGTAGGAAATGGATTTGAAGAACAAGGACATTGGGTTTAAAAGCAAAAGAGACATTTCCTGAAATTATATTCTCAGTTGCAGTAGGCACTACTGATGTTAAATGGAAAAGAAATGAGTTCTTTAAGTGGTTTGTATGTATGTGCACAGGCATGTTCATGTTGGGTAAACATTAAATACATTGGAAAATATCAGCATACAAAATCCACCCAGGTGAGAGACTAAAAGAATAATGTGCTGTTGTTTAAAATGTGCAGGGAGTGTTTTAGATAGGAAGCATTTAAGGTTTATCTTCATAAATTAATTTTACCAGGAGGGTGATGAAAAGTCATTTGTGGTTTACGTATGTTTTACTTCCTCTTAAAACCCTATGGCTACTCTTCTCTCCCTTCTAAAAATAAATGTATTACATGGAACAGAGTCATGTTTTAATTATTTCCTAGACTACTTATATTCTGAGAATTCAGATTCTCTAAGGTTGGAATGTAAAGGACATTTTGAAGAGGTAATGGAAGCAAGATGAGATTTCACTGGATTTTTTCCAGTGGTGCAAGCCCTCAACTCTGAGTAACTCAAATAATCTTCAGCACCACGACCCAAACCTAAGAAAAAACCTTGTTCTTTGGACTTCTCATTCTTAGCTGGTTCTCAAGATTATCTCATTTTCCTCTCCCAGAGCCATTAATGCTATCACCCTCAATGCCGGTTAAGGGCATCCCTTGCATGGCCTGGCATGGTTCCCAGATATGTATTTCATCCAAAATATAGAGACCAAATTACCAATAAAGAAATTATGAGTGACTGCCTCTGCTCTGTCTCTGTCAACCTCCTCCACAGTTGAATACTCTTCATTGTTAGGGACTTGTTTTTTTTTCTTGCAATTCAGCTTAAATTTTCCATCACTTGGCTCCCCCCCCCCATCACTCCTAATTACAGACTAATAAAGCTCTTGGATTACTGTGAGAAATTTTCATCCCCCCTTCTTCCACTTCAACTTTCCTCCAGAGGTTTCCTAAACTTAGCACTGGGTTGTATGAATGAATGGTTACCCAAACCCACACATTTATTCCATGGAATTAAGAACTGGAGTTTGAGGTTTTATGTTCAAGGGTTGTTCTCTATTCTCATTCATACTCCGTATTCCTAGTTTAAGAAAGTATCCACTATAAAGGCTGGCTGAGCTGAAGGCTGCCTGGAACAAAAAGAAAGACACAGACATAGACTACAGAAGATACTTGCAGGCTAAATTTCAATGGGAAGGAATTCCCTTCTAAATGAGTGAACCCAGGTATTCAGTCTCAACCCAGCCTGTGTGCCTACACTGGCCAAAGGGCCATTGCTTGACATCTACTGGAAGGCCTTGCTTTTTTAGCCCCAGGAAGAAAAGTATGGTTCACACTGTATTACCTAGTCCACTACAACTCACACCCTAATGAAGTTTCTCCTCCATCAAGATCAAACTACCCCCATGGAATCAAATATTGGCAGGGAGCTTAGCAACAGCATGAGATACTAATTGTGTGATCTTGGACAAGTTGCTAGATCTCTCCATATATTTATTTTGTAGTTTCAGGGAAGTATTTTATAAAACTATTTGTCAAACTGCAATGTGGTGAAGGATATGATAATTGTCAAGTCAAATGTTATTAATATTCACTGGGACAGGATTCAAAAACAGGAAAGCTAAGGCCGGAATACTAAAGGAGGATTTCTTAAGATGAGAGAGGGTTTAAGATATACCTCCAAGGATGAGTAAATTTAGTACCTAAAAACCCTGAGAGAGAGCATTTTAAGCAGGAAAGCACTATATATGAAGACTGACCATTCTTTAAGAATAAAGAGTTAATTAACATTGTCCTTTTCTCCTTCATTATATGTGTATGCCTGCAATTATTAAGCTATAAAAATCAAAATCCAAACCTTACCAAGTTTTGTGGATCACCCTAAGAAATTTTGGAATAAAAGTCTACTATTACCTATCCTATCTACATCTTAGTATTTAAGAGTATAACAATCCCAACCTCCTCCTCCTGCTGCTACCACCACCATTATCTGCCACTCTCCTCTCCTTATCCTATTCACCCCTACATCATAAAGACCTCCTTAAACTGTAACTAGAGAGAAGTAGATATGGTTTTATTAATGACCCCAGATTGAGGGCAATGACATGGGTCTCTCAGTGCCATGGAAATCAATCAGTATGGCCTGACTCTGGGGACATTCTAACTGGCTCACAGACACCTCTGGATGACAGGGAAGGCAAGGTGAAAGTCCTCCAATTGGCTACCTCTGGCCTGGAAATCAAACATGATTTATCTGCATTAGTAGGCTCCATCTTCGACTTATTATCCCAGCCACAGCTTGTGACCTAGGCCGACTCTCTTGCCTTTTAATAAACAGATTTGATAGGACTGATAGTTTGGCAATTTGTAGAGTAAATTAGATTTAATTTCCTGAATAGCAGTGATTTTTCATATTGTTCAAAACAGTCTTATCTAAGGCTGAATGTCATCCCAACATGTTCTCAACTGATGCAGCTGAAAGTAGCCTGCCGACGGATTTAAAGGAGTGAATGTTCTCCAACTAAGTTATGGCCCCTTTCCTTGCTGCTTTCAACTTAATTCATGAGAAATAAGGCCCAGTGCGGGTATGGTGACTATGACAATAAAAACACCAGTAGCAATTCCATCTTGTTGCCACTATTAGGGATCTTTTCAGAATAAGAATAGGCTGAACATAGTGCACCTTTACACATAAGACATCAATATTTTAGGGATTTTGTTTAGAACCAATTCTAAAATGTAATATATGTAAGCCCTTTTAAACAGATTGTGCAGGACACAAGTTTACTTTTTCTTGATGATTGGGAGCTGAACTGAATACTATTTGCTATAGTGTACTGGAGAACAGTGAATGACTCAGGTCTCTTTAGCTGACCCAAACTAAATGCTCCAATTTTAACTCATGACTTATTCTCTTTCCTCTATCTCTTCCCTCACAAACAGCTGACATCCTTCAGTATTGAGAACCCTACAAGTTACAGTTTTCCCTCACCTCCAAAGTACTCATCAGTTCTGATCACCAAAATGCTCTGGCTCTGGTAGCCTTGAACTTTCTAGTGGTTCACTTGGGGTTGGGAGTATGTGGCCTGGACCTGTCAATTTTATCACCAGTATAATACCCATTAAGGTCTTCTTTCTACCATCATAACTGGCAGCCTGCCAAAAGGTGGATGCTTTTTCATATGGGTTGTGAACCAGAGCCCCCAGCCAACCTACAAGGATAAGAGGTAGGAAGTTCTGTGAAGCCATCAGGTGTTTGAAGTTGTGTTTTAGTGCAGCATAACCTCCTCTACCCTGGAAGATGCTCTTCATCACTTCCTAATCTGAACATTCTAATGTGGCAAGATCCTGGACATATGATAGCAATTTTTTTTCTTAATTTTACAAAAAAAATTGCTGTAATATTTCTGTGGGCTCTCATGGGTAAAATGTATCCATACGGCAAAACTATATAGAGACCAAGTGTCTTTTTCACTAAGAACAGTGTGCTACCACTTTCATAATGGAAGCAGGCCAATGTAATCAACCTGACCTCAGGTAGCTGGCTGGACACTCTTGGGAATGGTGCCATGTCAGTGTTGGTGTTGCTGCTGGCAGATTGGCCACTCAGCAGTATCTGTAGCCAGTTCATCTCTGGTGAGTGGCAGTACATGTAGCTAAGCCTACATATATTTTCCCATCTATGCCATCATGGCCACTTTGTTGATGAACATATTAGGGAATGACAGGAGTGTCTGGAGAAGGAGACTGACTGGTATCCACAAAAGAGATCATCCTATCCGCGTAATTATTAAATCCAATTCTACTGGGATCTTTTTTTTGGTGAATATTCACATGAGACACAAATACCTTAGTATTTTGACAAGTCGATCTACCTGCCTGTTCCCCAGCCTTTCTTGTCACTAATTTCCATTAATATTCTTCTCAAGTCCGTGAACAGCAAGCCAAACCATTAGCAGTCTATGAACTGATAAAAATTTGCAATTCTTGCCATCACTCCTGAGCACTGCCCAATATCCTGCCAATGGTAAGATTTCCATTCACTGTAGCCTTTTAGGGCCATCTGCAACAGCTATATACTTTTAATGGTGATTGTATGCTATTCAGAACTATATGTAAAACACCAGTATAATATTTCCTTCAGTTTATTGATCATAGGGAGCTCCCTATGAGGCCATATATTGAGAGATAATAGACAGTGTAGCAGGAGCAGAGGCCATGGACATCTGGGCCACTTCCTCATGCAACATACTTCTGCCTTCACAGCCTGCTCCAGCCCAATCTCATATATATCACTTTCATTTTATCATGAACATCCTGGTCCATGCTCAACATCATGGCTTGGTGGGTCAGACAATACCTATTTGTTATGGGCAGCTCAGGTCACATGGTAGTTTGGTGGCCCATGGTCAAGTTTTTACTCTCTACTAAGCCAAGAGTTGTGTCTAAATAGGAGAATAATTTTAGTTGTGTCTATAAAGAGAGAATATGGTTTTACTCTAAAATCCTTCTGTTATGTGATTTACCTATAAGGGCTTGCCAAAGACAACAAGAGCACCTCTATCTGGCACCAAACACCATTGAGTCTGTTGAATCAGATGGTCCAAGTGGCAGAGAGCTTGCCTGGTAGTCTGGACCTATTTCAGAGCCATCTCTTGTTCTGAGCCCCACCCAAAATTAGCACATCCTCATGTCACTCTAAATGGATCAGAAGAGTACACCCAAATGAGATATGTGTTGCTTCCAAAATATAAAGATGCCCCTTAGGCATTGTGCCTCTTTCTCAGTGGTAGAAGGGGTTGGAGACAGCTACTTGCCCTTCACTGTGGAAGGGATATATTAACATGCTCCAGACCACTGGACACTTAAAAATTTCACAATGGCAGGAGGTTCTTGAATTTTTTAGGATTTATTTCCTGCCCTCTAGAATGTATTACCAATGTCTATTGAGTAGTTGCTATTTCCTCACTGCTAGACTCAGATGTCATAATACTATCCAAGTAATAGATCAGTGTGATGTCCCATGGAAGGAAAAGACAAGGCCCTTGAGGCTATATTATGAAATAAGTATGGAGGACAAGAACAAGCTGACCAGTCTATGCAGGTGTTCTTAAACTTGAGTTCTTATTGCCTATGACCTTAAGCGTATCCTGCAGAGGCCAGGTCTCTGCTTTAGAGCAAAATCTACACACCTTGTCTAGGATTCAGGGGAAGGTAGGGAAGTTGCAGGCCCTCCTTTGACCCAACAGAATCACTTTTGTGGTCCAATCTATCCAGAAACATACAGAAAGTGGAATTCAGCCTAGGTTCACACATTATAAATCCACTACAGCCTATAATCACATGTTCTGGGTATATGCTCCCTTTCCACATGAATTGGGAGAAAAAAAAGAATACATGGTTCAAATCAGAGCCATTCCTTCTAAGGGAGATCTCATCATGTTACAATGTAATACAGGGAGGTGACTTCTAAAGACTGCTTTAGTCTTTAGAAGTCACCTCCCTGTCACACTTTGGGCTGAGCCTGTTTGTTTAGATATCATGGTGGGCAACCAAGTTCCCACTCCCCATCTAAGATGCTGTATACCACTATTGCTAGGCAAGGGCTATGAAAAGTGAATAGTCCTAGAGTTCTGGATGTGCTGAGCACAGGGTTGGAGCAGCAATCCAGTTGATTTATAGCAGGGATAAGCTTCATACTATTAGAGTTTATTGAGAGAGAGAGAGAAGAGAGAGAGAGAGAGAGAGAGAGAGAGAGAGAGAGAGAGAGAGAGAGAGAGAGAGAGAAGAGAGAAGAGAAGAGAAGAGAAGAGAAGAGAAGAGAAGAGAAGAGAAGAGAAGAGAAGAGAAGAGAAGAGAAGAGAAGAGAAGAGGAGGGGAGGGGAGGGAAGCGGAGGTGGAGGAGAAGGAAAGGAAAGGAAAAAATGGGGAGGGAGGAAGGAAGGGAGAGGGAGACATAGAAAAAAAAATGCAATGCTTATATGTGATTCTGACCAGTTAACTTCCAGGTATACCCAAGCAAGAATAGGATCTTAGGTTGCTACAGCAGGATATTGTTTTTTAATTTATTAGCCCTCACCAAAGACTCTCCCTAGATTGAAAATGTGAAAATATGATATACAGTCAGTTCTATGATGGGGTAGTCTTCATCAGCAACAATATCAATCAACTCTACGAGGAGCCAAACTTGACACTTGAATTGGATGGCTTAGAGACCCTCTGAGAAGGAAAATGAGGGTTGCAAATTAGGCGAGCTGGCACCTGGAGTTCTCTAGGACTATGGTTCACAAGATAAAGAGAACTGGTTCTCCCCCAGCTCTGAGGAAATCCCTGTCCTGGTCCAGGCCTGGGGCTTCGTATATAATAGTATTTTCCCTTTTAATCCCTGCCTCATGACACTCTCAGAGACTAAAGGAAGTAAAGAAAGATGCAAGGAAGGTTAGTGGAGAAAAAATTCAAACTCAAGGCAGTGCTCAGAACCATTGGCTTGAGATCAGCCAGAGAAGAGCAAGGTATTCTCTCCAACCTCTCTTTCCTGAAGAGAAGCAGTAACATTAAATATCATGAAGAAAATTCCAAAATATATTTACTTTTTTAAGGTTACAACAAAATTCAGTTTACATATTTAAAAGTAAATGGAGTTCAGTGATCTGGAAGATTTAGCTCTGCAAAATCCCTCAGCTCTCAAAGGTGAAGGTAGTATGGTGAATAAATCCCCTTTCATCGCTTCTAGATGACTCAGTGCCATTGCTTTAAATACTAATTGTTTTCTGTGCACAGAGGCAGTGATGCTCTCAGGGGCTGTGGCAAACCACTTCATGTCAGAGTGGAGGAGACCCTGGCTCTTACATGTTCCAGATGAAGAGGCCACAGAGGTAAGCCTGCCTGCCCAAGGTAGTCCAGGAAGATCTGTGGCAGCAGGACCTGGGCCAGTGCCAGGGTGCCAAGACAGTGCTCTTGCTGGTACCTTGGTCTCTGCTGGTGGTGCTCCTCAACTCCTGTAACTCCAGAAACTCTCCTCACTTTTGATGAAGCTGACCCTTTGAACATATTGCCCATCTGTCTCCCATCTCTGGGAGGAATTTCAGGAGAATGGAAGAAGATGTCAGGGATAAAAACAAGCTTGAGGAAAGCTTGAGGTACAGTCTTACATGTTCTGTGCCTGCAAAGGGAGATGGCAGTCCTTCTGCCTCCTGAGGATTTAGGACCTTTGGATTCACCACCACTACTTTTTCTACTTCCAAACACTGGCTGTTGAGAGTGCTCTCTGACGACTTTCTGCAGAAAGTGTGCTATGATTGTGTGCAAAGATTGCTCTGTCCAAGAAGGAGGAAGTGTGGGAAAGAAACTCACATTGGGCTTGATTAAAACAAAAGTAGTGTCTTCATTCATTTCATTTCTTCCCCCAGCCTTACTTTTCCTTTACGTGTGTGTGTGTGTGTGTGTGTGTGTGTGTGTGTGTCTGTTTCTTCTTCAGAAAATTAAGATCTGAAATAGACTCTTCCCAGGAGATGCTCAAAGATTCAGATGCATTAAACTGACAAACAAATGCATGAACCTAACAAGGTAAATGGCAAAAAGAGTCATCCATATAACATGTGGCAGAGAGCAAGAAGATTCATATGTACTGGAATCCTGGGAGGTGGCACCTGAGCTGAAATGGTGAGCAGGGAACAAAAAGAGGAAGGAGCAGCAGGATGTTATGCACACTGGTGGCAATCAGTGCATAGGCTCATTGAGAGGACTAGCTCACCCAATCCGCACTGTGACTCCGGGAGTGGATGACTGCCATGTCCCTGTTCTAAAAGGGTAAAAGAGATAAGGCTTCATGCCTACAGCAACCTGCCCAAGATCACAATGCACCGAGGCTGCATAGCAGGTACAAACACCAGCAGTTTGACCCTGGCTCTTAACCACCACTGTGCACAGTGTCCAGGCTGAGAGTCTGAGTGAGGGCAGAATGGAGCACAGTGCAGAAGGGCAGGGCAGAGCAGCCAGGGTCAAATCTCCAAAGCTCTCCAAGAAGCCCAGCCCTCCCCACATTGGCTGGTTTGCCTGAGCCTGATCCACCCACTCTGTTTATGGCTTGGCCCCAATAGGCATCGGGAGCAGATGCTCACTTAATCCCTGGGATTAGCTCCAGATCATGGAGAATCAGCAGCAGTCAGCCAAGGCACGATGCAGGTGGTACCTTGCATGCACACTCTTCCAAATCCAGTTTCCTAAATACAATGCTGATATCCAGTTCTATCCCTAGATTGGGCTCTGTTACACAGAGAAGAAGCAGAAAGCTTCTTTGAGATAAGCCTTCCAAAATTTCTAGCCATTGTAACTAACAAGGGAGATAATGTCTTGTTATTTGGAAAATGCTTTGAAATCCACAAGTAAATGACTGAGAATGTGTGTGTGTGTGTGTGTGTGTGTGTGTGTGTGTGTGTGTGTGTGTGAGAGAGAGAGAGAGAGAGAGAGAGAGAGAGAGAGAGAGAGAGAAATGGAAGAAGAGAGTAAGAGATACACTCTGAACTTAATAATAGTGCTATGTATTTACTAGTAAAGTATAATAATTCAATTATTAATACATTGTATATCCATATACTTATCCATTATATCCTCAAATGTGGGAAAAATACCTTGCCTTCTAAAGAGTCAGATATTCTTTTGAGAGGGAGAAGTGGAGATCATTAGGTGCTTGAGTCCCTAACAAGCTAAGTGATCCAGGGCAGGGGCACAGCAGCCTTGCCCCTCATCTCAAAGCTGGGTAGAGTGGTGCCTGCCCTTCCTGTCTCCTAGGCTCACGGTAAGGGTAACCACATGTAAGTGCAAAGTAGAAAATGATGAATACATGAAAGGGGTAATTATTAGTAATCATCATCATCATTTAATACCAAGGATGACAGGCATGGTGGGGGAGAGGCAGACTCCATTATAATTATTTAAAAGGCACAGGCAAAAGCACGTTTAAGCCAAATTTCCTACCTACCACCTTCCCTACTTCTGTACTTTCTGTTCTCCAACCCAGAAACTCATTAGAGAACACTGATATTCTGTTATTGGGAGATGAATGCTTGCATAAAATCCCCCAAATTAAAACAGGCCCTTCCCCCCAGCCACACTCTATTTGTTGAATTGCCTCTAGCCTGAGAATACTTGCATTGATGTGAAAAATCAAATGTCCATTATTCCTCACAGAACACAGATGCCTTCCCAGGTATGGTGCCTGAGTCAATCCCACCCCTCCACCCAGCAGTCAATCCATTTCCCTGGGCTCTAGGTGACCGCCCAAACCTTTCAGTAAGGCACCACTGGTCTATGAATTGACCTGGAAGCCACTGAAATGAAGCAAGCTTACTTCTAAGGCGCCTACCTATGGGACAGTATATCCAGCCTGACTAAAGGGAGCTACATAGTTAGCAAGTTGTTTCTTCCCTCCAGGAGCTTGTCTTGGCTCTCCTTGCAGCTGAGATCCTGGAGTTCTCAGTATTTCAGTTTTCTCCCATCCTCTATCATGGGAAACCCATCTCTATATCACATTCTTCCTTCTCTGCTCTACCTGTTCCTCCTTCTCCTTTTCTAAAGGATGGGACAGAAAATCACAGAGGCCATAAGCTTTACCTTCCCCTTCATCTTTGTAACTTCTTAGACTACTTTTTTTCCCAGATGGTTTTATATGTTCTCTGGATTTTTAAAGTGAATTAAAATAACTGTTTCCACCCTAGTTGATTTGGCTCAGTGGATAGAGCATTGGCCAGCAGAATGAAGGGACTCTGGTTTGATTCTGGTCAAGGGCACATACATCAGTTGCAGGCTTGGGTCAGGTTGGGTGTGGGAGGCAACCAGTTGATGTGTACCTCTCACATCAATATTTCTCTCTGCGTATCTCTCCCTGTCTCTTCCACTCTCTCTCAAAAATTCAATGGGGGGAAATATCCTGATTGGGGACATTAATAAAAATCACTGCTTCCCTTCTCCCTTTCTCTTGCCCTCATTGAATCATTGCCCCTACTCAGTTATATTGGACATTCCAGGAAAAAAAGAAAAAAGAAGGTGAAAAAAGCCTTGTGTTTCTAGACATCAGGGTCTAGAGGAGGAAAAATGGGATCAACAGTGACCTTTCTCAGGGAGAGGAACCAAGATGTGGCTTAGGTAACCACCTAAGCTGCCGCCTCACACAACAATTTAAAAAAAAAACAACTAAAATAAAAAAGGACTTCATCCAAAAACACAGGAAAGCTGTAGGAGTGGGAAATCTACAACTAGAAAGAAGGATAGGGGCTCACGGATCTGACTGGGAGCCACAAAGCTCTGAGGTAGGGAGATGCTCCTGCGCGAAGAGGAAATGCAGCCGAATGCCTGCCTGGCGGGAGGGGAGGAATTCCCAATTGCACTGAACCCTTTCGGACTGTACTGAACCCCAACCCCAGCTGAGACCCTGTGGACCTAGGCTCATATGGGTTGAGTCTGGACTAGAGAAAGGCACCCAGAGACTGTGAGACTGGAGGAGCCGGGAGCCACAGCGGGCAGGGTTTACAGTCACGTGAGAGTGAGTGTGTGCAGAGGTCTGACCTCAGAGGTTGCCGTGGCCTGTCCATAGCAGAAGGAATCAGAAGCTCCAGATTACAGAGACCCAACCCAATCCCTGGTGAGCTCCTGAGGCATCCATGCTCTTGTACGGGGAAGCTGGGACAATCGGGCGGAAACTTAGGGGAGCCTCAGAAGGCAGAGATCAGGCAGAAACTCAGGTGAGTGCACAAGGGCAGGGAGGACTGGAAGCCAAGACTATCAGCTCAGCCCTGAGACTCTGTCCCATCCAAGCTGAGCTCAGAGGATTCTGCAATTTTTTAAGTCTGATCCTATAAGACTGTCTCCAATACAGAAGGTATACCAGAGTAGACACAGCTAATACCCACATTCAATTGGCCTGAAGGTCAATTCCTCCCAGGGATACCAACAACAATAAAGACTTAGCTACAACAAGGCTGTACACGCAGTCCACAAAGGGAGCACCAAGAGTGTCTACTTCAGGTAATTGAGAAGGCTGACCCACTGGGCCATATAAAACACCAAACACACAAAGCCATCCTACCAACTCTGAAGAACAGTGAAAATGCCGAGACAAGGAAATAGATCTCAAACGAAAGATATGGAGGATATAGAGTTTAGAACTACAGTTCTAAGGTTATGCAAGAATATCCTAGAAAAGATTGATAAATATCAGGAGACCCAACTAAAAATCAATCAGAAACTGACTACATTGGAAAATATTATGCAGAGATCCAACAGCAGAATGGAGGAACATTAAGAATCAGGTCAAAGAGATGGAATACAAAGAGCCATAAGACACTCCTCTGGAGAAAAAGAAAAGAGAATCCAGAAAGTTTAAGATAGTGTAAGGAGCCTCTGGGACAACTTCAAATGTACCAACATCAGAATTGTGGGGGTGCCAGAAAAAGAGAGAGTGCAAAATACTGAAAACATATTTGAAGAAATAATATTAGAAAACTTACCCCACCTGGTGAAAGAAATAGACTTACAAGTACAAGAAGCATACAGAACCCCAAACAAGAGGAATCCAAAGAGGAATATTCCAAGAAAAATCATAATTAAAATGCCAAGGGCAAAAGACGAAAAAAAAGATCTTACAAGCAGCAAGATAAAAGCAGTTGGTTACCTATAAGGGAGCACCCATACGACTATCAGCTGATTTCTCAACAGAAACTATGCAGGCCAGAAGGGAGTGACAAGAAATATTCAAAGTGATGAATAGCGAGAACCTACAACCAAAATTACTGTATCCAGCAAAGTTGTCATTCAGAATTGAAGGGCAAATAAAGAGCTTCACAGATAAGAAAAAGTTAAAGGAGTTCATCACAACCAAACCAGTATTATATGAAATGCTGAAAGGTATTATTTAAGAAGAGGAAGAAGATCAAGTGAATTAAAAATCTGAGGGACAAAATAAACTGGTGAATATAATAGAATCAGGGGTAAAGAAATGGAGTGGACTGCTAATTATCAGGAGGAGAGGGGAGAGAGGGTGCAGAAAGAGACTGGATTAAAATTGTATAACTTATGGATGAGGACAATGGGGGGGGGGTAAGGGCAGAATGTGGGATGGGAATCAGGTGGAAGGGAGCTATGGGGGGGGACAATTGTAATAATCTGAGCAATAAAGACTTATTTTAAAAAATAATAAAATAAAAAATAAAATAAAAAACAGTGACCTTTCTCACCACTCAGCTCCTCTCCTTTTTAAATATTTATTACTTCCTTCTTGCTGCCTCCCCTCCCCTAGCCAAGTCTCCTTTAAGACCAAGAGGGAAAAACATGATAAAGGCTTCTGAGATGGCAGGCAACCTTTGATTTCTTCTACATTAATTTTATTTTCCAAGTATTCTACATGAAACCTTGTTTTCAAATAAAAACTTCAATAAAGTGTATATTTTTAACCTTCTTTAACATCCATATCCAATAATTAACTGTATCATTTCTCTCCTTCCCTTCATAACAGAGCTGAATTCTAAAGAAGTTTCTCCTAGGACAGTTGAACATCCTACCTGATAAAAGAGTAATATGCAAATTGTCCATACTTCCACTACACCCGCAAGTCATGCCAACCAGCCACACCCACAACCCAATCAGAGCAAGTATGCAAATAAACCCAACCAAGATGGCTACAACCACAGAGAGCAGGAAAGAAGCTTGGGTTTCCCAAACAATGGAGGAAGCCAAGCTTTCTGCCTGCCCTTGACAGCCTAGGCCTCCACTCAAATCCAAACAGAAATGGCAGCAGCCACAGAGCTGGAAAGAGCAAGAGGCTAGGGCCCCTGGAAATGGAAGAAGCAAAGCTTTCTTCACACCCTTGCCTGCCCAGGCCCCCACTCCAGGGTACAAAGTTTCAATTATGGAAGAAACATAAACCCCAACAGAAATGGCTGCCGGCCACAGAGCAAGCAAGAAGTGTGGCTCCCGCTCCAGGCTACAAAATTTCAATTGTAGAAAGTAAATAAATTCCAGATACCAGGGCCTCTGCTTGGGTCCACAGAGGGCTTGGCTGGACTGCAAACCACCTGAGGCCCCTCACTCTGGCCACCCTACCCACACCCCAAGGGAACCCCCACTCTGATCCAGGACATCCTCCAGGGCAAACCAGCTGGCCCCCACCCGTGCACCAGGCCTCTATACTATCTAATAAAAGAGTAATATGCAGATTGACTATCACTCCAACACACAAGATGGCTGCCCCCATGTGTTTAAAAATCCTGCCCCCATGTGGACACAAGATAGCCAGCATAAGATGGCCAGCAGGGAAAGGCAGTTGAGAGGCAATCAACCCTGCAGGGGAGGGCAGTTAGGGTTGACCAGGCCGGCAGAAAAGGGAAGTTAGGGGCAAACAGGCTGGCAGGGGAGCAGTTAGGCATCAGTCAGGCTGGTAGGGGAGTGGTTAGTGGTGATCAGTCTGGCAGGCAGAAGCAGATAGGGACAATCAGGAAGGCAGGCAGACAAACATTTGGGAGCTAGCAGTCCTGGATTGTGAGAGAGATGTCTGCTGCCCATTTAGGCCCGATCCCAGTAAGATCAAGCCTAAATGGGCAGTTTGACATCCCTTGAGGGGTCCCAGATTGGAGAGGGTACAGGCTGGGGGACACCCCTCAGCCCCGTGCACAAATTCCATGCACCGGGTCTCTAGTTATTTAATGTTTTACTATAATTATACATAGAGTGATATTACTTTTTCCAGGACTAATTTCCTTTGTGTTTTCCTGTTTTGTCTTTGTCCAACTTTCTATTTTCTAGCTGTCTGTATCTGCTATCTTGTTTAGATGATTCTTTCTCTTAGATTTTCATTATACCACCAGGAAAGTCATCAGTTTGAACAGTGGGTATTAAGGCAGCCGTCATTACTGGGGTAGCATGTCTTGTCTACTTATTTTATGTAGTTATAAGCTCCATCACTTTGGTATTCTCACTGCTACCTTGGTTTTCTGTATTTGACTCTGTGAATGCAATCTATCTGTGTATACATCCTATGGTTATGATTTGAAATGATGGTTTTTATTTCTAATACTTTGCCAAATACACATTTACATTTCTCTCTAGTCATCAAAGTAGATCAAATCAATATATTTGAAATTTATTCCCATATTATCTCCCCTTCTTTTTTTGAGAATTATACTTTGGCTTTTGCTACTTGAGCCCCTGTGCATTCCTAATCCTCATTTTTTGTTCTGGGCTCTGTGTCCCCTGCTCATAATATGCAGGTACCAGGGTAGCTGGCTTGTATAACAGAACGTGTTTACTTCACTGATGGCAGAATAGGCAGCATCGTGGAAGTATTTGTGTTCAACTGGGAAAGACACAAGACATACTCTGAGAGGTGAGGATGAGAGACAGAGGAGAAATAACTTCAGTTCGGGACCCAGCCCTAGGACAGGGGAACAGACAGAGGGGAATGCAGATTTTCAGAAAGAGTTCCCCATAATCCTCTGCTTCAATCAAGTTCATCTGCTTTGGGGTCTGTATGGCCCAGGACTGGGGGGGGGGGGACATTCTTCCTCTAAGCAGGACCCTTTTCAGATCTTCCTTGCCAAAGCCTGAAGCACAGGGACACCCAGGCACTGCCCCTCTGAAACCAGTGCCCCCCATGGGTGGGAGAATGGGCATGGGAACATCAAAGGAAATCAGAGCAGGGCAGGCAAAGGGGGTAGGAGTCTGGTGGAGTCCCTAAGGGATGAATGAATCTCCCAGGGACTCTCAGAAATAACCAGTGATCTTTCCAAGGATGGGTTCAACTGCATACACTATTGAGCCAGGAAGTTTTGGACTACATATTTCGTGATTGAATCTTGCAGCTGGATGTCTTGTAGGCTATTCATATTTTTTAGGTTTAAAATAATTATTATAGGTGTGCTGTTCCTTTAAATATTCAAGAAACTATTTGCTATATAATTATAGGCTTTAAACACACACACATTTTTATTTTTATTTTATTTTTTAGCAGGCTGAGTATAGTCTTCCATTCTGGGGCTTATGATCTAATCATGCCACCACCTCCCCCCCCACCTCCCCCTCGACACACACACCACATCCATTAATGGCTCCAGTAACCTCATGCTGCTTTATAGGCTCTGGCCTTTGCCCTCCTATTCAGCTATTTTCTGGCTGTCATTCCTGAGTACACTCTGGTCATTATTCTTTTACGATCTTACTGCTTCTAGCTGGAATGCCTTCTCTATACTCACATAGCTACACAGTGGAGCCATTTCCTCTGTGGAACCTCTGTGGTCCACCTGCCAGCCCCATACCTGAGTATAAGGAAATTCTTCCTTCTTTGTGCCCCTGCTTTGCCCTTAAGCAGACCTCCATTGCACTATCACAGAAAATGCTGCTTGTGGTTTTGTTTAGAACTTTGCCTTCTAGTACAGTGGTCGCCAACCTTTCAGACCCCATGGACCACCAGTGGTCCAAAGACCACCAGTTGGTGACCACTGTTCTAGATTATTAGTCCTTTGAGAACAAAAGAACAGAGTATTGTTATTATTTTTTATATCCTCAGACTCTAGGACAGGTTCTGCAACATAGAAGAGGTGGTGAATCTGTATTTATGAAATGAATGAGGCAGGGTGACTGAGAAAGAATGTGCAAGCCATTGCAGAGGAAATGGAAGGCCCAACCAAGGAGGGAGGCTTTTGGTCTGACGGAGCCTCCATAAAAGTGTCTGAAGGAGCATAGGTTCTGAATTCTCTAAAGACTGATGAAGGGCTCTGTTGTGCCCTTGCCTCGTGTGAACTTGACTCATGGAAATGGCACCCTGGGAAACAAGCATTTAGGTAACATCCTTTCTCTGCGGTGTCCAGAGAAATTATGCCAGTTAGAGGGAGGGAGAAAAGGTGAAAATCATGGGCTTATGGACAATAGGGGCCTTTTTATGCTATAATCATGGAGGTCATGGTCTCAGGAGTTGTGTCTAACTGAATAAGAAATTCAAAATATAATATTGGGACCAGAACAAAACTTCAAAAACCCTTTATTTCCACTCCATCTACTTTCCTATAATTACCAATAACCCACTATTAGATTTCAAGGACAAAAATAACTTTTAAAGCCCCAGATAGAGGTACCAAACTAGTCTTTTTCACCCTGGACGCATTTGGGGAAGATGATTTCTCCGGGCCTTCAAGGGTGTGTAATTGTCAGCATCCTATGAACCCATGGAGCCCTGCGGGTGGGGGTCTCCTCTCTGTGATTATGCCTTCCTACCAGCTATATTCTGACACTGCTGGGGTCATCAGTTCTGGACAATGTTTTCCCAGGAAGGTGGGAGTTGGAAGTTGAGGAATACAGGGGGCCATCTAGGAGAGGAGAGGGTTTAGCATAGAGATGAGCTCAGAGGAAACTTATAGCAAATGGTGACTGATCTTATTAAGACTGAAGAGGGGAAGGAAAGGGTAGGCAGAAGTATGAGTCCACCAAGGAAGAGTCCAACTTGTCCCCACCTCAAAGACCTAAAGACTCAGCATATGTTTGTTGACTGTTAAGAAGTGGATCTCAGCCTTGGCCTGGGAAGAGTGATTTCGGGAGCTGCCATCCCCTCTACCACCACTCCTTCCAGAGGCCAAACCAATTTCCTCACACTTAATTCTTGTTCCATCTTTTTTTTATGATATGCAATTTCCCCCCTCTTCCCTCCCCCAGCCCAACAAGGACAAACCCTGGTCAGTGAAAATGTGCTAATTATCTAATAAAAGGATTAAGTTGTATCAGGGTCATTTGAATAGAGGAGGTGGCAAGATGGGCTGCAAGTAACAAGAGGCCTCAGGGCAGGCAAGGACAGCAGTGAGTCAGAAACAAGGGCATCTGTGGTCTTATTCAGGAACTAGTGCCCTGGTGCACAGATTCATGCACATTGAAAATAAATTAATTAGAAGATGGTCAGTATGGTGGGACTGGATGAGATGGGCTTGACACATACTGTAGCCAACCTCCTGTAGTCCCTCCCCGGCTGGCCACTCTTGAGGTGGCACCACGGCTGGAAGGACATCAGCAGAGTAAGCAGGGGTCCCTCGAGCAGTTGGGGTCCCTTAGCCTGGCCTGCAAGGATTAGGCCAAAAACTGGCCCTCCAACATCCCCCAAGGGATCCCAGATTGTAAGAGGGAAGTTCTCAGGTGACACACCCCAGAATTGGGCTCCCTCCTCTCTGGTTCTGGAATACATCACCCAAGAGCCACCTCTGCAAAGTCACTGCAGCTCAGCAACTCCTGCATTGAGCATCTTCCCCCTGGTGGTCAGTGCACGTCATACCTACCAGTCAGTCAGACGGGGGGGGGGGGGGGGGGGGCACGGACGGACACACACAGTCTCTTAGCCTTTGATAGATAGATAGATAGATAGATAGATAGATAGATAGATAGATAGATAGATAACCACCATGGCTCAGAGGGTTGGCAGAAGTGCCCTTGATATCTGTGATGGTCCTGCTTCCCTTATGAAAGACATGGAAGTGCCAAGTACAATTCTGCTGGAACAGTTTGGAGGCAGTGAATTCACAGTCTCAGAATCCCCTGAATGGAAGCACTACTCCAGTTCTCTGTGGGATATGATGCTAGAGGAAATAAGAGAATGCTCCACCCAGCCAGCTAACAGTTTGAGAGTGGAAATGGGGTTCTCAGCACCAGACAGAGAGAAAGAGCCCAGCCTCTGAAGATGGAGACTTTGGGGAAAAGGAGGGAAAGCAGAATGCTTCTTAAGAACAAGGTGAGGTCTTCTGCCTAGATCAGAGGGTTTCTGTCAGAGAGCCATAACTACCTGCACATTTTGGCCTGCACTGCTTCTGCCTCCATTTATACTCTGACCATAAAGGAGCAGGTACAGGCAAGGAGACCTGGAGAGTGGCAGACAGCTGGCATGCCAGGGCACCTTCCAGCAGGAGGCCTCCTCAGAATACCCAAATCCCCTGGGCAAAGTTTAACCAGCAGCAGGAAGAAATGCAGTCAACAGGTCGCTTTTCTATTAATGACCAGTGAAAGGATGAAAAGACAGCACTTGACTACAACTTGCTGAATCTGGAAAATGCTGTTATGTGAGGTCCAATGTGCAGAGGACTCAAATTGCCAATGTGCTCCTTCAGGTCTGGGGCAAGGTTCCAGCTGTTGCACTTTCCTCGGGGAGAATGTCGAAGGACAGCCAATAAAGGAGTCCCAGGGCCTGAGTGCCAGTTCAAATCCTTTTCTTTCCAGAGTGCACATACAACCAATCAGCACTAAGCTCAGAGTAAGTAGAAGGAAAGGAGGAAGAGAAACACGCTGGAACTCCTAGGTCACTGCCAGGAGCAAGATGTGAGGAGGAAGAATAGAAGAGAGGCCATCAGGTTGAACTTGAACTCTCACTAAAACAGAGTAGAGGGTGAGGGGTCTACAAAGGGATCTTGGCCAAGCATCTCCTTCTCCATGTATACTCTGGAACACCAGATCTCCTTTCAGACAACATCAACAATAATATTATCCATTATTCATTCATTTATTTATTTTCATTGTCACAAGTTTATGATGACAATTTCTAAGATTATAAAGATGAATAAAAGGAGGTTGGGTGGATCAAGGATAGTTATTCAGGTTTTTTGCAATCTATACAACCTCCCATAGGAGGCTAGCATGGACGTGTCAGGCAGAAGGAACTGACACATGCTGCAAAGAATGTTTATCAAAGAATGGAGGCCCCTTTCTGCAAAAACAAACAAAAACAACAAAAACTTCAGGAAGTATTTACAAAAGGAGATGAAACTTGAAGTGGATCTTGAAGGATGAGTAGAACTATTCCAGATCATAAAAGAAAATCAAGGAAATGCAAGAAGGCATAAATGGACCTCATGTGCTTAGGCAAAATGAGAAGTTTGATGAGAGGTTTCCATAGGTCATGGAAGGGGATGGAGTTTAAGAATGTGGTCAAAAGTTGCAGTGGTGGCAAAAGAAGATAAGAAGTCATATCTCAATGTAAAGGAGAAGAGCCTATGAGATGGGAAAATGCAGCACAGAGTTTTTCAATGTTAAATTTATGTAAAAGGATGAAGTCAACAAGTATCTATTGAGCATCCAGGATGTGTTAGATACTCAGTGAAGATAAATAAGGTTCCATCCTAGTCCATGAGGAACTCACTAATTAGTGAGAGAGCTATACAAAGAATCAGACATTTCAGAAAATATGGTGCAAGGGCTAATTAACTGGAAAACTTCAGTGATCCTCATTCAAATTGTATTAAATTTTATTGTTTCTTTTAAGAGGATCCTTCAAATGGATCTGAGGTGGGAGGTGGGAGGTGGGGGTGGGCTAGAATGGGATAAAGGGGGAAAACAGGGGACATGTGTAACTTTCAACAATAAAGATTTTAAATTAAAAAAAAATAAGCTTCAGACTTCATGAAACTGAGATCTATTCCTCATGTGCTGATTAATATGATAATATAATCATAAACAATGTGCACATTGTTTCCTCTAGTTGATGGATGGACATAAACTCCACCAGCAGCCAGACATTCCTGAGCACTGAACCACCAATCAGCAACTGCTAAATACCCTAAGCCCCAGATTCATAAGTCCCTAATCATAAGCCTTACATGAAACCACCAATCTTTGTGTGCTGAGTGCCCTAAACCCTGTCTCCTCTCCTCCCCTTAAAAAAGTGCTTGTTCCCCGGCCCTCGCTCTCTTCCGCTCTCCTCTGGAAGCAGCCAGCAGTGGTACTCTTCTCTTCAATAAAGTCTGTGTCCTGGCATCCTGGTCTCCGGCCCTCTCTGTTTCATCTTTTACACATAACTCTAATTTGGGTTGAAAAAAGGTCAGGGAAGTTGTTCCAGTGAGAACATTTGGGAGGCATCTAAGAACCTTCGCTCTTTAATAGGTTTTCCAGGTGACTGTGATTCGTGAGCAAGTTTGGAAACTACTGCCTTAGTTAAAGGGTGAAAAATAAGGCTAGTTTCTCAAATAATTTTTAAATATTTTTATTTTTATTGATTTCAGAGTGGAAGGGAGAGGGAGAGAGAGAGATAGAAACATCAATTGTGAGAGAGAATAATTGATTTGGCTGCCTCCCGCACACCCCCTACTGGGGATCAAGCCAGCAACCCAGGCATGTGCCCTTGATTGGAATGGAACCCAGGACCCTTCAGTATGCAGGCCAATGCTCTATTCACTGAGCCAAACCAGCTAGTATCTTAATAACTTTTAAGCTACAGCCCAGACCAGGTGAGGCAGCAACCCAATCACCAACAAAGCTATTTCAAATGGTGAGGAAGGAAGGAATCTACAGTCAGGACTGTGGTAGATTTTGCAAAGGGGGGAAATGCATTAGTATACCCTGTGGGGACCAAACTTTTCACTGTTTGATCACACCTCATTTGCATTTTTAATAGCCCCCATTAGACAGCCTCTGAGCTAATTAAGCAGGCATCTATAATAGAAGACTTCTGTTTCCTGTTTTCAGAACTCAGAAACTAATGGCTGAAGCACTGCTAAAACAATTAAGTAATAAGAAAAATACTGTGTAAGATTGGCAAAAGCACAGCTGCCATAAATCATTACAAATGACTTGCAGCTCAAAATGTATAATTAGGGTAGAAAAGGAGCCTATCACATGTTGGGATGGCAGGAGAAAACAGAGGGAGAGGGACCCTGGCTCGGAGAGTTTATTGCCCTCTGCCAAGTGAAGATGGCATAGGGGATTGTGATTCCACAGATTCCAATACCAACAAAAAAATTCTATTAAAATAAGGTATTTCTAAATATCAACTACAGGCTCACAATCACTTTAAAAATTGAGAATAACAGTGTACATATTTTCTTCTTTGTTTTTATGCACATATTTATATATGTTAATCAGCTTCTCTCTATCTCCCCTGTGTTTTTGGTTAAGAAATATTGGTGATGATTAATGTAGGGATTTAGTCTTCTGGTTATAGAATATATAGATAAAGTTGTGACTAGCTTAACATTAACCAAACCTAAACATAGACATGATTTTGAGTCTCTACTTTCTAGAAGAGGGTAAACATGCCTTCACTAGTATGAGGGTTAGTTGCAGGCTCTGAGGTGGAAGCAAGATGATTTTTATTATCATTATATGGAAATTTAACAGCAGGAAGAAGGGGGTGTATATGAATGCTGAGAAATTAAGGGGTGAATTATACCACCCAGTATCTCTTGTCCCTCAGTTCCACACTTGTTCTCATACACTCTTCTCTACTCTTATAGTAGAAAGACTGAAAACTACATTTCCAAGGCTTCTTTTCTCCATATGGAATACCTAGAATGGCTTCTGTTTTTCCTGACAGCACAATGACTTATATATAGGACATGATTTACATGACTGTAATGTGAATGTAGATCTGTTTTATGTGCTGGTGTCACCATAAAATAAGCTCACCTACATTCTAAATGTTGTTAATTTGTATTTAGTATGAACTGCTGCCATTTATATTAGTTAACTTATAAGTTTAGTACGATTTTAATATACAATACAGTCAACATTAAGGAAAGGATTAATTTGCTCTCTCGCTGCATTGGTATTGTCAGCTGCATATCAAAAGATTGCGGGTTCAATTCCTAACCAGGGCACATAACTAGGTTGAAGGTTCAATCCCTGGTGGGGAGTATACAGAGGCAATCAATCAATGTTTCTCTCTAATCTCTCTCTCTCTCTCTCTCTCTCTCTCTCTCTCTCTCTCTCCCTCCTCTAGTCCCCCCACTTCCTCTTTGTTTGAAAATCAATAAAAAATTATTGGATGAGGTTTTTTTTTTTAAAAAAAAGAATGTATTCAGTTGATTACTTCAGAACAAACTCCAATTTTTTTTCATAAATCATATTAGATAGTTTTAGACTATGGGTCCTGTAGTCAGCACTTTGCTAGACTCTGTGAAGAAAATAAGAGAAACACTTTGAGTCTAAGTAATAAGATATGTCACAAAGCTATAACCATTGGATGAAAATAATAAATAAAATACACATGATTAGTATATATGCTGGGAGTTCATAAGAAAATAAAACAGTTACATTGGAAAAAGTAAAAATTGAGATGATGCAACACCCATTCATGATAAAACTCTTGGTACACTAATAGACAAAAACTCTCTCAACTTGATAAAAACTACATACAAAAGAAACTACAAATAAAATCATACTTAATGGTGAGAAACTTGAAGCTTCCCAACTAATTTCAGATACAAAGCAAAAATGTCCCCTCTCACCATTCGTTTTCATCACTTTACTAGGAGTCCTTAATAATGAAATGAGGCAATAAATAGATATAGTATATATTAATAAATAATTAATAAATAATAAATTCATTTTATTATTAAAATAATAATTATAGCAATAATTAATAAATAATTATAGCAATGTTACACTATATATAATGAATAATAATTATAGCAATAAATAATTATAGCAATGTTACTAATAAACTAATAAATAATTATAGCAATGTTACACTATATATAAAAGCCAAATTCGAAAAATGCCAACAAATAAGTGGCATTTGAAATTAAAAGCAATACCATTTAAATTAGCAACCCCCAAAAGGAAATACTTAAGTATAAATCAAAAAAATATATGCAAGATCAAAAAACTCTGATTAATTAAAGAACTAAATAGATGTAGAAATATTCAATGTTCAGGGATAGGAAGACTCAATATTGTCAAGGTATCAGTTCTTCCCAATTTGATCTATAAATCCAATGTAACATCAATAAAACCAGCAAGTTACTTTACAGATATTGACAAATGGATTCAAAAATTTAATGAGGCAAAAGGCCAGAATGGCAAACAGAATATTGAAGGAAAAGAACAAAGTTGAAGAAAAGATACTACCCAACTTTAAGATTCTTGTAAAGCTATAGTAATCAAATCACTGTGATGGTGGTGAAAGAACACACAAATAGTACAATGGAACATTAGGGGGAGCCCAGAAATGGAACTTCATAATATAGTCAACTGAACTTGACAAAGTTACAATGGGCAACTATAGTCTTTTCAGAAAATAATGTAGGACTAACTGAACATCCAAATGCAAAAATAAGGGGGGGGGGGTGTAAAATACTAGATGCAGACCTAAGACCCTTGACAAAATTAACTCAACATGTATCATAGGCCAAAACATAAAACTCTTGGAAAACAACATAGAAAACCTAGATGAAATTGGATGTAGGGATATTTTTAGATACAACAACAAAGACATGATCCATAAAAGAAAAAAAAGTGATAAGCTGAACTTCATTAAATTAAAAACATATACTCTATGAAAGACAATATCAAGAAAATTAGAAGACAAGCTAGAGTCTAGGAGAAAATATTTGCAAACACTTCTGGTAAAGAACTGTTATTACAAATATACAAAGGACTATTAAAATAATAAGAAATGATCCAACGACCTTGTCATATACTTCATATATATATGTGTGTGTGTGTGTGTGTTTGTGTGTGTGTGTATATATATATATATATATATATATATATATATATATATACCATACATTATATGTGTGTGTGTGTGTGTGTGTGGCAAATAGCATTTGAAAAGATGTTCTATATCCCATGTCATCAGGGAAATACAAATTAAAACAATAATGAGACACCACTATACACCCATTAGAATGCCCCAAATCCTGAACACTGACAATACCAAATGCTGATAATGATGTGGAGCAATAGGTACTCTCATGCATTGCTGGTGAGAATGCAAAGATGTTACAGCCAATTTGGAAGACTTCAGGGTGAACAAAAAGCATTTTGATCAATTTCCTTCCATTATGAAGATTTAGACTCATGAAAAAAAAGAAGGAAAATAGAAGATCCAACTTAAGCCACAAGGCTAGATTTTAGGTCTCAGAAATCTCTATCAGGGCTGGCCATTCAGCTATTAAAACCTGGTACTCTGATGGTCCCTGTTCTCTTTCTTTGCAGTTGGTAACTTTAGTTACCACACCAGGAAAGAAAGGGGTTTCTAGAAGTGATTATTATTTTACTAGTGGCACTGTGCTCAAAATTTGTGCACATTAAAAGGGGATTAATTAGAGGAAATATTTTAATATTGCTCTTTGCCCTTTCTTTATAATAGAAGTGTCAGAGATAAAAGAAAATTTAGTAAAATGTATATAATGTATTTCTCTTGTCAGAGTCTAGGGCACACCATGGGACCCAGAGTCAAGTCCCTGCCCACTCATGGCACCTCAAAATCATGCCAGACCCAGACCCAGCTGGCCCCACCCCCATTGCGCGAGTTCCAGCCCCACCAGGAAGGGGGTTCAGTCTCAGGTCCCCCAGAGCACCTCAGGTTCCTTGGCCTGACACCAGGGTGGGCAGTATAGTCTGAGGTCCTCCAGCCTGGCACTGGTGTGAGGGGCATGGTCTGAGGTCCCCTGGCCCGGTGCTGGGTCAGGGGTTGTGGCCTAAGATCCTTTGTCAAGCCCTGCCAGGTGGGGGGTGCAGGCTCAGGTTCCTTTCCCAGCCCAGGGCCATGCAGTCTCAGGTCCCTGCTGATTGCTCCTTAAGTCTCGTTTAGGGAACTCAGCCTCCACTATGGATACAGCCATCTTGTGTTATGGAAACCCCCTCCTCTGCTGTGGGCGCCGCCATTTTGTGACGGCATGATGGTCAATTTGCATATTCCCTCTTTATTAAGTAGGATAATAATTTAATAAATGGTATAATAATAGAAGTCTTAACAATTGCCTGCCAAAAATGATCCATTTCCTGGAAAGCGTGCCACTTGTCACATCAAAGTGAAGACAACCTTCTTCTCCTGAAACTCTAGATGGTCTTGGGAATTGCTTTGATTAATAGAATGTGACAGAAGTATTATTCTGGAACTTTTTTGGTCAGAGGGCTTATGAGGCCTGGCAGCTTCTGTGTCCTCATGGTTGAGCCTACCCACAATGCTGTAGGAAGCACAAAAAGAAGAGAGGCCCTGGGAGATCATACATAGGCTCTCTTGGATACCCCTGACACAGTCACGCTCTCTGATAAAAGCAGCTGCATGAAGGATCCCAATAAGCACGATATAACATTAAATAGCTGCCCCGTTGAGCAGTGCAAGAATTCCCTAGACACAAAATTTTCAGAAATAATAAATTGTGTATTTAAGCCACTAAGTTTGGGGGTAGTTCATTATGCAGCAATGAGTAGATAAAACATTCACCCCCACTTCCATATAAAACCTCACAGAGTACAATGACTCGGATCCCACTCAGAAAAGCAATGAGAACCTGTCTGTGTTATAACAGAGTGTACTAACTAATATTAAATATAATGATGTCATGCTATTGTGATTATTTAAATGCTACTTAAAGAATAGTAATATCTGACTAAGCTTGCATGATATATTTTAGAAATATTCCATTTAAACTTGTTAAAATTTTTAAGATAAAGGCAACAACTTTTAAAATATGTCTAAGAAATCTGGAACATCTGCTTATGTGGGAAACTTTGTTCCTGAGGAAGTTAGACAAATGATTTGTTGTTAGAAGAATTGCAATGCTTTGAAATCAATGAACTTGAGAAAGTAGATGAGTACGGGGCATGCCAACCACAGGTAACCAAACTTAATGTGAAAGGGACTATAGGAATAAGGTTTCAAAGGTTCCCACTTTGACATTAAGCCCTAGAAAACCTCCCCTCAGAGTCTACTGGGTGTCCTGACCTTGCCACTGAACAATGGTTTCAGAGTAGAGCACCTAAAAGAGGAGGTCTGGATCCTAACCACACCAGTATTGAGTTTTGGCTAAATTGCTAAATATCTTCTTAATCCTAGTTAAAAATGTCTGAATTCTACTCATTCTTGCAGATAGACTCTAGAGATTTCCATGTAGGTGAAAAATATCATACTCTGCTTTGGGAACTAGAACTTCTGAGAAACCTGAGCAGAGGGTTCATCCATGCAGGGCTGGCTGAGATTTCCTGGTATATTAGTTACCCAGATATGCTGTAACAAAGCACCACATATTTATTGTCTCACGGTTCTAGGGGCTAGAAGTATGTAAAATCAAGAGGTCACAAGATCGGTTCCTTCTGAAAACTGTGAGGGAGAATTTGTTGCATGTTTTCCCTTTTGCTGTTGGTAATCTTTGACATTTCTTGGCTTATAACTGCATTATCCTGATTTCTGCCTTTATCTTCACATGGAGTTCTTTCTGTGTCCAAGTTGTTGTGTCCAAAGTTCCCTCTTATAAAAACACCAGTAATATTGGCTTAAGAATTACATTAAGAAACTCATTTTAGCCGAAATCGGTTTCGCTCAGTAGATAGGGCGTCGGTCTGTCGACTCAAGGGTCCTGGATTCAATTCCAGTCAAGGGCATGTACCTTGGTTGTGGGTACATCCCCAGTGGGGGGTGTGCAGGAGGTGGCTGGTCGACGTATCTCTCTCATCTATCTCTCTCATCTATGTTTCTAGCTCTCTATCCCTCTCCCTTTCTCTCTGTGAAAAATCAATAGAATATATTTTTTTAAAAGAAAATCATTTTGACTTGATTATTTCTATTAAACCTTATCTCCAAATAAGGTCACATTCTGAGGTACTGGGAGTCAGAACCACAGCATATTTTGGGGAAGAGGGGGCACAGTTCAAGCCACAATGTCTGGGTCAGTTAGGGTATGCTACTCCAGCATGAAGAACCTCAGAATCTGAGCATTGCTGTTCCTGAGCCTTTTTGAAAACAGCAAGCCCCACACATGGCTACCCCCAATGTCTTCCAGAGATGGACTCAGGCTTCTAAGTCCATCAGCCTATAATTTTCATAGAAAGTGTGGGAGCAGTTATACTGACAGCCCTTGCTGGCCTGGACTCCTGCTGTACCTCCCTTCACCTGATGACACAAATCTGCTAATACCCTCACAACTCACCCTCATGCTGTCACTCACTCAACAGTCATCTCCTGAGGGTGACTCCCCTAGCTCACTGCCAAACCCTAGTCCTCTCTGCCATTTCTTCCACCTGGGTATCTTTCAATACCCAGAACACTGAATGCTGGGGGAGGAGGGTCTTTTCTAAGTTTTTTTTTCTTTTCTAAGCAGGAAAAGATACCATATTTGAATGTCAAATGTGTCTATCCCTCACTTAAGAACTTCAAAGTGAAAAAACCAATCTCCGCAAAGCAGGCAGGAATAGCCGCTTAGCAATTCAGTGACTGTCTTAGTGCATACACTTCCCTCCCAGTTAATTCCTTTACACTAACAACTGCTTTGGGCACCATAAATTATATACCTATTTTGACTAAAAGATGTTACATGACGAGTGGTAGGGCTTATCAAAATCGAGTCCACATTGCAGGCGCTGTCAGCATGACAGACAGAAAGGCGAGGTGTAATCCCAATGACTCCCTGATGAAACATATACAGAGGCTTAACCTAATCCTTGAAGGAATGACAAGGAAAATAAGGTGAAAAACCAATTAGCCTCTTTCCATATAATCCTAAACCTACAGGTTGGCTATTTTAATTTCTTCTTTTCCTGGACTTACCAAGTAGAAGTCAGGAGATGACAAAAAGCTAACACTTTCTTAGCATAGCCTTCTAATACTTTTTGATGTGCAATCTACCTGTCTTTTACTGAACTAAAAATATGCCATATTTATTTATCCCTTTCTTTTCTTTTAGAGAATTGTTTAAAAAAATAAAAAAGGCCCACTTATACCATTTTTTTCCAAAATGGAAGAAAGTAGTTTCTTGAAGAGAAGCAGTATGTCTCCTAATATAACCCATCAGTTTCTGAGCGTTCTCTATGTGTTCACACCTTCTTAGACATTGTGGAAGATACAAGGAAAAGAGGAGCAATATTCCTGGCCTCAGAGAGTAAAGAGTCTAGTATAGGGAAGGAAATAGATAAAAGTCTACTGTAGGAAAAGAAAATCTTAATGCATTTTTTACATCTCATCAAATTACCTCTTCCTTTTTAGTAGAACAAATACTGTGTTTGGTTTCATCCAGCTCTGGGGATAGTACGCACTGGGCATTCATCTCTCTGGACCCTACATTTAGCATCCTTTGTAACCAATAAAATATAGTTGAAAGGATACTCAGGGTTCACAGTAGCATCTGCAGTGTTATTTAGGGACTGAAACCAGGAATAAGCAAGTACAGGCTTGAGTCACACTGTTATGCTGCAGAAAGGTGATGTGCCCACAATGGGTAGTTGATTAAGTTCAGTGTGACTGATGCTGGGAAAATATTATGGCTGGGTTGAGGGGGTCAATAGATAGTTCTAGGAAAAACATGTTTCCTCAGTGCAACAGCAATGATAGTTGTAATGCTCAACTGTACTATCCTGGCTTCAACAGCTATTTTTCCTGACCCTCCATATTACCTGTCCTGAAAGAGTTAATGAAATGGCCAAAGTTGCTTCACTCTTGGGATACAGATCCATCACTGTAGGGCCTCAGCATTCTAGAAGCCCAGGTCATTTCCCTAGAACTGAAGCAAGTACTTTTAGGAGGAGAAACCCATGTTAATCATTTCAGCTGTTTCTCCTCCACTATCTTTGCCCACATATGCCATTTTCTCCCTAATCAACTTCAATTAAATTTAAATTAACAAAGATTGATAATAATTATCATTACTGTAAAAAAATAACAATAATCTTTCGCTTCCCATAGTACTTTTTATTTTTTTCTAAACCAGTTTCACATACCTTAATTAATTCAGTCTTTACCATCTGCCATGTGCCCAGCCAGGTGCAAGGCACTGTGAGGAATGCAAGAAACAAAGCTTTGCATACCCCCTGAGTTGTTGGCTTGCTCCCTCCAAAGGCTTTCACACATCAGTGTGACCAAAATCACATGCCTGAAGCCATCACACACAGCCACAGAGGTTAAGCCATAGCTCTTTTCTGGAAGAAGAGAATAGAAAACCTGTCACCCTGCCCATCTAACTACAGACCATGATTCGCCTGGTTCCCCAGGCTGCTCCAACCCGTGGGTTTATTGATCTATACTTTTTTATTTCTAGATGGCTTTGATTTCTTTGTTTCTAGTTTTAAGCTCATCCTGGCTTTCTAGCTGCACTTCCCCAAAACTTCTCCAGATTCATTTATGTTGCGTTTTGGCTCGCAGCTGGGTTTGCAACTCCTTCCAACTTAGCAATATCTGAAAATTTAATTAGCGGGCCATTGTCTCCCTCTTCCACATAATTAATGAAGATGTTAAAATAAAACTGGATTAAGAATTTATTACACTATAATTTGCAAATCACTGCCACAGTTACTAGATAAGCTCTAACAAGGAAGGAGGGAGCAACCTGATCGGGACAAGGGTGTCCAAGACAATGTGGTTCCTAACTCTACGCAAGAGGCTGCTGGATGGCACAAGGGAAAGAGTTCAAGCTGGGAGTCAGGAGCCAGGCTCCTCATGGAGCGTCTGTCACTAACCAGGACAAACTGCCCATGAAGTTCCATCCCTAAACCCCAAGACACAGGCTGAAGAACACTAAGAGAATTTCAGCTTAATTTCAGACCTAGACTCTCATGTGAAGATGGAACACGATGCTCTATTCAAAAGGGAGGGAATGAGGAATGGAGGGGGAACATGTATCTGTTATTGAACATTAAAATACTAGGAAGAATAAGTCTTTCTGGAAGATTGAACAAAATAGTTCAAAATTGATTGAACTAGTTTTAGTTCAAATCATGAGACCCCAGGAAGTATTTACTCTTAAATATATATTCTTGGCTAATGAAGACAGTCAAGCCTAGGCAAAAATGGTCAATCATTAGAAGGAGAATTTCTAATATTTAAAAATAGTATACAATGAGGCAAATCTAACTCATAATTTTATGCAGACCATTCACAAATCACATCTTCGGTTTTACCTCTTGCTGGCTCTGATCTTATTCCTATTCCCTTTGTTCCTTCTGATCTGACATCCCTCAGATGAATCTTTTACCTTTATTGTTCTCTTCTTTGCATTGATTTCTATGACCTCAGAGTCTTCCTCTAGCTTCTCCTTCAGTATGGCTGTTTTGGGACTACTCAATCTCATGCTTTTACAGCAGTAACCAAACAAGGTTCCTCACCAGCTCCTGCATACAAGCCACAGGATGGCCTCAATGACATTTCTGTTCCAGGTAGCTCTCTCTTCCATCTTAGAGAGACTATCTCCTCCCTGCTGTCCATGCCCAAATCCACAGGGAGAAAACCTGGGAACAGGATGTATTTATGGAGAGGCATAATGGATCAGTGAAGAAGTTACTGTATTTAGGACAACTGTAGCTTCATAGAGAAAATATTCAAGAGGTATTGCCATGGGATGAGTGTTTGTGTCCCTCCAAAATTCATATATTGGAAACCTACCCCCAAGGTGATATTATTAGATAATGCGGGTCTTTTTGAGGTGATTAGGTAATAAGGGTGGGGTTTATGAATGGCATTCAGGTCCTTATAGTAGTGTAGGTAGCTAGATATTAATAAAGGAAGCAAAGGAAATCAGACATCATTAAGCATCGAAGCTGGAGATCATGAGCCTGCTTGCTTCCATAAGAAGTTACAGTGTTACACACTCCCCAAGGAACCACCCGTCAGTTCTCTACAGATCACTGAGAGAAGGGACTGAGGCCTGTCTGTCTAGTCTAGGAAAAGAATAGATTGGTTAGGGAATGGACCCATCAGAAGCCTAAGAAAGCTTGGGAAGTTGATTGGCTAGTTTGAGAAAGTACCCAGTCTTTCCCAAGCCTCAAATAATATAATCCCACCTAACAAAAAGCCCTATCCCCCTCCTCCTCCTCCTCCTCCTCCTCCTCCTCCTTCTCTCCACCCCCCCCCTCTCTCTCTCTCTCTCTCTCTCTCTCTCTCTCTCTCTCTCTCGCAAGCAGGCACACACACACACACACTCTCTCTCTCTCTCTCTCTCTCTCTCTCTCTCTCTCTCTCTCTCTCACCATTCACTCAGTGGTTCTCTCTCATTAGTAACCATGTGACCCTCGCAGCTGCAAGGACTCCAAAAGCAGGCCAGCAGCACAGCCAGGAACAGCACTAGCTACCTGCACAGGGACTGCAATTGCTGATGTAGGACCAATGGCACAGAATCTTTGGACAATGGTCTTTGTTTTGGCCTCGATGGAGATAAGGCTGGACTTTTTCCATGGAAGGGCAGATGAAGATGAGACATTTAGCACCCAGAGCATCCTTTGATTTCCATCCCAAAAAACTCACTACCATATCACATTCTCCCATGTGTGGTTCTCCTGAAATGCTTGTCTCATGACCCTATGAAAGAGCCCCACTGGCAGCACCTACAAAAGAAAGCTCATAGGCTGCCCTGTGAATATATAGGGAAAGTATGCCTCCTGGAAGAAGGCCCTCACCCAACCATGCTGATGCCCTTATTTTGAACATCCAATCTCTGGAACTGTGATAAATAAATGTCTGCTTTTTACCAGCTACTCAGGCTGTGGAATTTTGTCACAGCTGCCCAAACATAGAAAGAAAAGTAGTTAGATTTGTGGAACTTTTTCAAAAGTAAATGTAATTCATGAACCTGGTTTTTATTCCAAAGTCCTCTTGTTATGTCCAATATAATAATGTAGGTTAGCATTGGAAAATTATGTATGCTTTGACTGCCTTGCTGGCCCAATGTTGAAAATTCCAGGCAAAATTTGGCATTAGGCACATGAATTCCTATATTTGAGCCCTTTATAGTCTTTATACCGATGTATTGGAAAGGGAGAGCCTATTTTGTTACCAAAAAAAGAAAAAGGAAAAGGAAATAAAAGACAATGTAGTGACTCACTCAAGGGAATACCTTGAAACAGGTATAATTTATAAAACAAAATACCCTTAATATGACAGCAGTCAATTTAGCCTGATATAAAAGAGGGTCGGTGTTTTCTTTCATTTATATTTTTATGATATGTAATGTCTTTATAATTTCACTACTCCACATCAAAGCTGCCAACCGCTGAGCGCCTAAATAAGTAGCATGTGAAGAAAATGAATGAACTGCTAAATGTCCCATTACGTCCACAGAGAATATCCTTCTAGTTGGAGTCAGGAATCTTAAATTGAGACGACAAATGAATGGTTTTCACTCCAGTGAAGGGAGAGCTTTGGCAACTTTATTATGTTCCACATTTAAATGGGATAAAGGGGAAATAGAGAAACAAACTAAAAAAAAGAAGTAAGTGTTGTTGGTATCTGAGCTCTGGATGGAAATGTCAATTCCTCTGTTAGGCAGAGTGATGGGGACAGTAGGGGGCATAGCACTTGCATAAAAGCTCTGGGAGAGGAGAGGAGGGCCTGTCACTGGGGTGATTTCTCCAACACAAAGAAGCTATTTGGAGAATCTTAACAAGTTCCAACATGTTTAGCCCAACACATTAGGACTGACATAAAAAACTGAAAGGCAAATAATGTGTAGAGCTGGTTAAAGGAAATCACAGTAATCACAGCTCTCAGGGCACTTAACAGCAGACAACCATGGAGCCCCAAGGTAAGGGGTGAGAAATGCAGGGGAGAGTGGTAGCTGCAGTACTATTCAGAAGTCTATGGACTTTTAAAATCTACCCAAGTTCCAGAGAAAGATAGAATGAGTGTGTAGCAAAGACAACTAACTGGTCTCTGCATGCTGTACACACAACTGGGAGTCCTTTCCCGGAGGCCTGCCTTCATAAGCCCTGATTCATTAATTCCTTCTTAAGGCCTCAGTATTTGAAACATTTATTTTTCATGTCCCAGATACCATCTCACTGATCTCTCTCTCACCCTCTGTCAGTTCCCATACAGACTTTCTCTCGGCATGGCGGCATTTTGTACCACACTCAGTGATGGAGGACAAGTGGGCTACTTCATGAGTTGTGGTGGCCTCCAAATTGGGAGGCAGGGAATTTTAAGGATAAGACATTTAACTGACAGTCAAGAATTAAACAACTGACTTAAGAGCTCATGACCCAAATAGGTCAGGGATACTTTATTATGAGTGTTGTGATCAAAGTGATGGGTGAACAAATATTTATTTATTCCCTCAATGGGGTTGACTTGGACATGTGAGAATTTATGGATGTATAATGTACATGTAGGCAGACCATGATGGGGAAAGGTTTGCCTCCTGTAACTTTTTCAGGTACATATTTTAACAAAAGCAATTCATACCCAGATAGTGGGTGGAAACACTAGGAAATTAAAAGGGTTCTTTTCCACGTAAGTGAAAAGGAGTATTTTACTCCTCTAACTGGGAAAATATTCTCTGTAAGAAGCAAATATGGTTTTAAAATTGCACCAGAATGTAAATCAGAACATAAACTTTGAAACTTGAAAACTATTCTTTTAAGACAAAATAATCATCAGGCTGCTCCTCTCTGGCCTTGGTTTTCTAATTCTAGGAAAAAATGGGTTGGACTGATAATCCCTAACTCCCATATAGTCTAATTGTATAGTCTTTAACAATAAAAATAATAATGTCACAACTACACAATAATGGCACATCACCAACAACAATCTTGTCAACAACTATTTGCTAAATGCTTATAAAGCACCAATGTGCTAAGTGGCTAAAGCACTTTATACCACTTAATCCTTGCAATTACTTTATGGAGAAAAAAATTACTATTCCCATCTTTATAGATAAAGGGAAATACATCTCCTAAATTATGTAGTTTGTGGGTGCCAGGAGTGAAATTCTCACTCACATGGAACCCCCAAATCTTATGTCCTTAAATTAAAAACACATTATTGAGCATTTTCATTTTACTTCACATGGTTGGAGGGGAAGACTGGCTATGAGACTGAGAAGTAGAAATGTTTTCAATAAGTTTGTTTATAATATTATTGGAGAGAAAACACCCATATGGGAAAGAGATCGCCATACATTTGGTATGTAAGGAAGTGTCATACTGAATAGATTAGTCAATGAGAACTACAGGATTAAAAGAAGAGAAAATCATTACTAGTTAGATACTAGCAACAAGCCCAGCTGGAAAAGGTTTTGTGTCGTTGGGCTTCCAAAGGAGCAGATATAAGGCAGACAGAGAGGCTAGGAGAGACTTTTCTGGTGAGAGAAAATCACATTAGCAAAAGCAAACCCTAGAAGTATTATGGCATGAATGAGAATCAATGAACAAACAAGTTTATTTAATCCAGTTTTGATGAAATGTGTTCTTCAATTTCCAAATATTTGGGAAATTTTTTGTATATTTTATTGTTGACTAGAGGCCCGTTGCACAATGATTTGTGCAACAGGCCTTCCTTCCCCTGGCTGCCAGCACCAGTTTTCCTCCAGCACCTGGGATCAAGGACCCAGGCCTTAGCTCAGGCTGGAGCCTCCAGTCTTTGTTCCACCAGAGAGCCACTCCTGTAGCTCCCTCCGTCCCCTGCCCTTCTCCTCATAGCAGGCATCCTGCCCAGCTGCTCCATGCCCCACACCTGCATGTGTGCTGCCCAGAGGCCAGGAGTAGCTGGTGGGCAAGGCGCCACCATCTTTATTGGGTTAATTTGCATACTCACGTGTGATTGGTGGTGTTGTGAAGTGATGGTCAATTTGCGTATTTCTTTTATTAATGTAGATGATTTTCAATTTGATTGTGGTCAGGAGACTACTCTGTAAGATTTAAATTTCTTTAAATGTATGAAATGTGTTTTATGGCTTAATAGATGGGGAGACCTAGTTTGTAAAAAGTTTTATGTGCACTTAAAAATAATGTGTATTCTATAGTTGTTGGGTGTGGTGCTCTGTTTATACCATTTAAGTCAAGATGGTTGAAAATATTGCTTACTGGCATATTCTCTACATCCTAAACTAACTTTTGTTTTGATTTTTATTTCTTTGTTATTTTTGGATTAACTGAATAGCTTTTGTATTTTATTTCATTTCCTCTATTGGGTTTTTAGCTACACTGTTTCTTATTATGACTTTTTCTCATTACTCTAGAAACTACGACATATATCCTTAACTTATGAGAATATCCTTAGAATTAATATTTTTACAAGCTCACATTTTACACTTCACATTTCCAATTTCACAAATACAAGAACATCAAATCACTTCACTATTATTACCCCACCAACTTGTATAGTGTTATTTTAATATATTTTATTCTATATACATTTTAATTCAACCTTACAATGATGCCATTTTTGCTTTAAAGAATTCATTTATTCTTGAGAGAAATTAAGAGAACATTTCAAGATTAGTCTTTTATATTAAGTTGTATATTTACCACTTCTAGTACTTTTCATTTCTTCTTATAGAACCAGATTTCCACTTGATATAATTTTCCTTCATTTTGATAAATTTTCTTTAATATTTCTTATAGCACAGGTCTTCCAACAATAAATGCATTCAGTTTTCATTCATCTGTAAATGTCTATTTCACTTAAAAAATTTTTTAAATGTTTCACTGTATCTAGATTCTTGTTTAGTAGGTTTTTTTTTCCTTTTAGTATTTTAAAGATGAGTATTCCATTGTCTTCTGGCCTTCATTGTGTTTGACAAAAATATCAACTATCCTACTGATATTATAAAATGCTAATATGCAAATTGATCAAACAGCAGAATGACTGGTCACTGTGATGCACACTGACCACCAGGGGGCAGATGCTCAATACAGGAGCTGTCCAAGTCATCAATGGGATACCCCCCTAGGGCTTCCAGACAGGGAGAGGGAGCAGGCTGGGATGAGGGATTCCCATCTCACACCCAGTGCATGATCTCATGCACCAGGCCTCTAGTCTTCCATATTATTGTTCTACTGCATATAATACATTTTTTTTCCTAGAAGCTTTCAATATGTTCTCTTTATGTCTTTGTCTCTGGTTTTGACTATGACGTGCCTAAAGTTGGTATTCTTTGTAATTACCTTCTCCAGCTTTTTATTACAAGTTCAGATTACTGAGTTTCACTTCAGAACCACTGTATTAAAGGCTCTGGCATTATGAGAAGGAACTAAATTTCTGAACAGTCTCTAAATTATTTTTATGGACACTGAAAGTAAGATAATCCCTAAACTATAGTAATAGAAATGGTTCCCCTAATCTGAAGACATTTAGGATATTTAATAAGACTAAGATATATATTCAAACATCTATAATATTATTAGGATATAAAAATATGTCTTATTATATATTCAATTCAGGCCAAGGGAATTACCTTGATTGTGGGCACATCCCAGTAGGGGGTGTGCAGAAGGCACCTGATCCATGTTTCTCTCTCATCAATGTTTCTAACTCTCTATCTCTTTCCCTCCCTTTCTGTAAAAAAAATCAATAAAATACATATTTAAAAATATATATATGTCTTATCTGTAGATATGACTTATTATGAAAGTTCTGATAGAAAGTATTAAAACAAAATGGTAAGAAGGGATGCTTAATGAAAGGCATAGCATTTAAGTAGAATATCACATGAGTGATATTGTGATTTGGAATATTGGAGAAGAGTTGCCTTAATTTAAGTGGTCACCTCTAAACATTATGACAAAGAGTAATTTTATCACCCAAAAATTAAACATTTAACCTCTGTTATTGTCATGAAATAGATGTGAGAGGTCAAACTAAAGGAATATTTTGATAGACTTAAACTAAAGGTTTGTGACCTTTCAACATTTAATACAGTACCCCTCTATACATAGCATGTCATAAACTTATATACTATGCAAAAAAAAGGGGGGGGGGAGATCTGGAATCTTTTCCACTCCATTAACAAAATACAATAGCTTCTTATTTTTTTTAATGCAATGTAACCTGCATGTCAGGTTGCATTAAGATGCCTTGGGTTATGATGACATAAATAGTTCAATATAATGAAACATGACACAGAGAAATATGGGCATCGATCTGTGCCACTAATTTGAAGACATACTGGTTTTTGCCTTGATCTGTTCTTATGTCCTCAACTAGGAAATGACACATGCATAATAGGTATAGTCTGCTTTGTTGTTCCCAGGACGGGCTGCAAACAAGAGTTTTTTTCATTATTGACAAACCCATGGTATTGACAAGAGGACTTTCTCATGGACTCTTGTCAAATGGTCATAATTTATATTTAAAAAATGAACAGAATCTACAGGAAGTTTTTAGGTAAATGAAATCCAACTATACCTGCTTCCTATTTCAGTTTTTATTAGAGGTGAGATTTAATCTTAATGTATTCACATAATCTATAAACTTGGGACTATGCTAGGGGCTAGGGATACAGAGATGTCTAAGACACTGTCCTCATACTCTTGTCCAACATTTATCAAAATATATTTTTCAGAGATGAAACTAGATATAGCCCTAAAATCTCTGTGTTTTGAAAACACAGAGTTGAACACATAGCAGGGATATTTGTAGTAGATACTTCACTTTCAAGAAAGTAGAACATTTAACTCCCTACTCTTGAGACATGGGCTACACAGAGTGGGTTCCTTCCAAAGAGTAGGTATTATAAAGAAGAAAATAAAAATAGACTTTGTGGTGCAGATACCTGACAAACACTACCTTACCCAGGTGATCAAAGTCAACATCAACAGTCATAAATCATATAGATAGTATATAACATTGATATGATGTGATGAAATGGCACTTTAGTTCTGGGGTTTTCCTCCCAAAACTCATATCTCCAGTTCTATCATGAGAAAACAACAGATATTTTCCAGTAGTAGGGCATCCTACAAAATATCTGATCAATATTCCTCAAAACTGTCAAGGTCATCAAAAACAAGGGAGTCTGAAAAATGGCCATAGTTAAGAGGAGCCTAAGGAAATACGAGTAAATAAAATGTATTGTTTTCTGGAACAGAAAACAGACATTAGATAAAAACTACAGAAAGCTGAATAGACCATGGGCTGTAGTTAGTAATAGTATAGATATTGATTCATTAATTGTAAAAATTGTACCAAACTAATATAAGATGTTAATAAATAGGGAATGCAAAGATGTAGGGTGTGTGGGAACTCTCTGTACTATATTTTTATTTTTTCTTTAAATCTAAAATTTTCTAAAAAATAAAATTTATTTAAAAAATACTACCTACAGAGGAATGCCAATTAGAAGTACAACAAACTCAGCAACAATAGCTATTAGTGGTGATAAAAGACTGAATATATGCAAAGGGATTAGCATATTGAGGATAAGATGGTACAGGATTTCTCACTCTCAGAGAAGGTGATTAGAAATTGGGAAAGAGTATAAACAAGAATGAATCATATGGATTGGAATTGGATATATCAATATAAAATGAGGGTTTTGAAGATAAATAAATGACTTTATACTAGATATCACATATATATAATTTATTATAAAAGAGCAATATGCAAATTGACTGTCACTCCAATGCACAAGATGGCCACCCTCATGTGGCCAAAGATGGCCACCAAAAGATGGATGGCAGGAGAGGGCGGTTGTGGGCAATCAGGCCAGCAGGGGAGAGCAGTTGGGGGAAGGGGACCAGGCCTGCAGGGGAAGGCAGTTGGGGGCAAGCAGGCCTGCAGGGGAGGATAGTTGGGGGGGACCAGACCAGCAGGGGAGGGCAGTTAGGGGTAATCAGGCTGGCAGGGGAGCAGTCAGACATTGATCAGGCTGGCAGAGGAGTGGTTAGGGATGATCAGGCTGGCAGGCAGAAACGATTAGAGGCAATCAGGCAAGCAGGCAGGTGAATGGTTGGGAGCCAGCAGTCCTGGATTATGAGACTGTGAGAGGGATCCCAGATTGGAGAGAACACAGGCTGGGCTGAGGGACACAGACTCCCACCCCCCACCCCTCACCCCCATGCACTGGGCCTCTAACATATATATATATATATATATATATATATATATATATATATATTAAACTCTAAAAAGTCACTCCAAGTTATATTGTAGAATATCAAGAGTTAAATGACAATATTAAAAACCTTGAAAAATGCATTTCTTTTTTTAAAAAAGAAATGACAATAAGTTTAACAAGAAGTAAAATTCCCTTTTGCAGCCATAGATGCCAGTAGATAATGGAATGACACTTTAGCAGTGCTGAGGGAAAATAACTATAAGTCTAGAATTACTGAATTATAAAGGATATTATAAAGGAAAGACATAAATTATTCACCCAGCAAATAACTGCCTTTATATTTGCTCCATTCCAACTCCTATTCTGGGCTTTAAAATATATCAGGAAACAGAGGAGACAAAGCCCATTTTCCGAAGCCCCTGTTCTAATGAAGACAGAAAGACAGACTAACAATAAACAGATAATATACTGTGAAGTGATAAGTGCTATAAAAAAAAGGAAGGATGAGGGATTCAGAGTGGTGATGGAAAGATGTTATTTATGAAGGAACATAAAAGAAACCTTTTCTGAGGCTATGGCATTTGATCAGATTCCCAAAGGATTCAAAAAGTTATCCATAAAAGTGTCTGAAGCAATGAATCCCTGATGGGGGACTTGAGAATTACCCTAAAAGAAAAAGGGGAAGGAGTGGGAGGGAGGAGAGAAGAGGAGGAGGGGGAAGGTGTAGGTTAAAAGAGGGGGAGGACAGGGGAAAGGAAGAAGTACTCTAAAGTAGTTGGTCAAAGAAATTGGCAGAGCCGAAACTAGTTTAGCTCAGTGGATAGAGCATCAGCCTGCAGACTAAAAGAAAGGTCCCAGGTTTGATTCTGGTCAAGGGCATGTACCTTGGTTGCTGGCACATCACCAGTAGGGGGTATGAGAGAGTTAGCTGATCAATGATTCTCTTTCATTAATGTTTCTAACTCTCTATCCCTCTCCCTTCCTCTCTGTAAAATATATATATATATATATATATATCAATAAAATATATATTTTTAAAAAAAAATGAAGAAGAAGAAGCTGGCAGAATGGGATGAGCATTTATGTGATGGAGAAAACTCAGCAGATCAAGGTTTGTGAATAAAATCCAAAAGGCCATTTTTGTAAATAAAATACCTAATCCAACGTTCAAGTGAGGATTTCATACAGGTTTGGGAATATAGGAACCTTGAATCCAGAGGAAAATGTTGGTAAAGGCGATACATGTCCCCATCTAGATATGAATTAAAGCCACGTGCTAAGTGTGAATAGAGATAAAAAGAAACATTTGAAAACTGATCCCTGGGGAAAGTAGAGGTTACAAGTAAGAAAGGTGGAAGAAACCAGTGGGGTGCCTATGTAACGGGCCAGTGAGGTCCATGGAGAACAGGAAAAGAGCAGAACCAGGAAGAGGAAATGTGGGATATGTTTCAAAGAGGAAGGAGTAGTAACGTATGCCAAATGCTGCTTATAGGTCGAAGAAGATGAACACTGAGATGAACTCTGAGACCTTTTAGAGTTGGAATTAGAAGTCATTGCTTAAGATCAGATCCAGTGAAATGAAACTAACAAAGGCCTGAGTGGGGAGAAAAAGTAAACGGAATACTATGGATAGCTCTCTCCAGGAGTTTCCCTAAAAGACTATTTCAGTTATAAAAAGACTGAGTTTATTACCTATAGAGACTCATAAAAAGTATTAAGGTACCCACTTCAGCAAGAAGCACATATACTTAAGTCTCACAATGATGAGCACAGAAATGGCTTTTAAATATCAGTAAGTTTAATTAGCTGTGGATTATAAATAAATTTAACCTTTATTTTAAAAACTATTTTTAAATTAATAAAATGAGGGGGGGTTGTTTGATGGAGAAATGCATCATGCTAAAACTGACAGAATTTTCAGAACAAATGACTAATACGTAATTATAGTGGAAATTTTAAAACAAATCTGTCAGGGAGTGACACGTTCAAATGACACTAAATCTTTACCAATATGAAAAATTTGAACAACAAAATAAAAATATTTGTATAATGGACATTTGGACAACTCTGCTCAGAAAAATAAATAATTCTGTGAAATTTTAAGATATATATATATATATATATATAAATTTTCTTTTTTTAAAACATGTATTTTATTGATATTTTAAAGAGAGGAAGGGAGAAAGATAGAGAGCTAGAAACATCGATGAGAGAGAAACATCGACCACCTGCCTCTTGCACACCCCCCCACCGGGGATGTGCCCACAACCAATGTAAATGCCCTTGTCCGGAATCGAACCTGGGACCTTTCAGACCGACACTCTACCACTAAGCCAAACCGGTTTTGGCGCAGATATATATATAAAACTTTTCTTAATTTTACCATATATGAGTGAAGTAAAAGCAAGACTCAACCAATTTCAAACAATATCATAAAGGTCATATTCATTGACCACAATACCATTAAATTAAAAATTATGACGGACAAAACCATAAAAACAAGCTTAGATTACTTTAATGATTACTAAATAATTTGTAGTTTAAAAGGGAAATTGTGATGGAAACTACAGAATGGCTAGAAAGCAGCTTTTAACTATGGAAGTATTCATTTAAAATTATAATAATTGAAAATAAGAGAATTAGATTTCAACTCAAAAGCCTGATTAGGAAAAGAATGAACCAAGAAAAGTGGAAGGACATAAAATATTATAAGATCATAAATTAATTAATCAATTAGTTACACTTATACAATATTTATTATTAAACAGAAAAAAACACACAAATCAGCAATGAAGAGGCTCAACAAAATAAGAAAAGGTGTTGCTTTGGAAAACTCCTATATAATAAAGAGGTAATATGCAAATTGACCCTCACACCCTTATGTCACAAGATGGCCACCCCCACTTTGTTATAAGATGACTGTCAGAGGAGGGCAGTTGGGGGCTACCAGGTCTGCAAGGGAGGGCAGTTAGGCATGACCAGGCTTGCAGGGGAGGGTAGTTTGGGGTGATCAGGTCAGCAGGGGAGAGCAGTTGGCGGCATTCCTGCTGGCAGAGGAGCAGTTATGTGTTATCCATGCTGGCAGGGGAGTGGTAAGGCATCAATCAGGCCAGCAGGGAAGTGGTTAGGGCAGCCGTGGGCAAACTATGGCCTGCGGGCCAGATCCGGCCCATTCAGCTGTTCTATCAGACCCACGGAGCCGAAACAGCGGAGGGTTCTCTTGCTCTCCCCTCTGCTCCTTAACCAGCAGCCCAAGATGAGAGTGCCAGCTGGTCAGGTTGCTTTTGTTCCAGCCCTCTGGTCCAGTTTAAGAACCCATTGTGGCCCTCGAGTCAAAAAGTTTGCCCAACCCTTGTTTAGGGGCTATCAGGCTGGTAGGCAGAAGTGATTAGGGACAATCAGGCAGGCAGGCAGGTGATTGGTAAGGAGTCAGCTGTCCCGGATTGTGAGGGGGATGTCCAACTGCCAGTTTAGTCCCATATGGATCAGGCCTAAACTGGCAGCTGGACATCCCTCAAGGGTTCCCAGATTGAAGAGGGTGCAGGCTGATCTGAGGGGCATGAATTTTATGCACTGAATTTTATGCACTGATGAGAGAGAAACATCAATCAGCTGCCTCCTGCACACCTCCTACTGGGGATGTGCCCACAACCAAGGTACATGTCCATGACTGGAATTGAACCTGGGACCTTTCAGTCCACAGGCCGATGCTCTATCCACTGAGCCAAACCAGTTAGGGCTCTACCCTCATTTTTTTCCCAGTTAAAATAAATACTAGGAAACATATAGACCTGTATGTAGTCATTTTAAAATGCATTCATATTACTGAAATGTTGCTTGAGAAGTCTCTCTTCACAGACAGTTACTGGCTCATTTCAAATTTATTTAAAAAGTTTTTTCTTGCCGAAACCGGTTTGGCTCAGTGGATAGAGCGTCGGCCTGCAGACTGAAAGGTCCCAGGTTCGATTCTGGTCAGGGGCATGTACATTGGTTGCGGGCACGTCCCCAGTGGGGGGCGTGCAAGAGGCAGCTGATCTATGATTCTCTCTCATCAATGTTTCTAACTCTCTATCCCTCTCTCTTCCTCTCTGTAAAAAATCAATAAAATATATTTTAAAAAGTTTTTTCTTGGAAAATTCAGATGAGGAGACATGTTCTCCATTATGGCCACAGTGTGTTTCAGATAAATATCCTTTGCCGCACTTCTCTGAAAACAGGAGGATTGTATTGCAGCACTTGGGAAACAGAGACATGTTTTTAAAACACCAGTCATTCCACATTGTAGTTAGCAATTAATGTCATGGAAAAAAAGTTTCAAAATGGTGTTTCTTGTACAACAGCTTTCCTGGGTAAACTTTAAGATGTTAGACAAATAGTTTACCTAATCCCACCAGTCAGTGGGGACTTGGAAGACTAGAAAGACCTCTAGGAGAAAAGCGTATTATTCTTATAATTTGAGCAGAGAAGTCAGAAATGCATTTGGTGTAGAGGGGATGGAAAGGGGCTTTAACTGAAGAAAATAAATAAATAAATAAATAAATAAATAAATAAATAAATAAGGTGCAACTGGAGGATAACTAAGAGAAATTCTTTGGGTGTTTTGACATCCAGTATGCTAAGATGCAGAGGTGAGGAGAAATATAAGGAAGATCACTTAAGGACCCAGGAGAAAAAAAAATTCATTATCCTTTGTTTTCCCACACAAGGTGGAACAAAATTAGTTGTTTGTATGGAATATTGTACAATAATCCTATATAATAAAAGCATAATATGCAAATTGACAGAACACCTGACCAGGGGGACAACCATACAGAGGACCATCTGGGACCACGCTATGACACCCACTGGTACCAGGCCAGCCAATGTATGTACGACACAATTGGTTGGGAGCCCAGCCATCACCCTGCAGTGGGAGGCCCTGCCAAGGGAAACCCAGGTTGACAGCTGGCAGGGCAATCAAGGGGCTCCATGATAGCCCCAAAGAGGGAGAGCCAGGCCACTGACCAGTGGGCTGCAGGAGGTGGTTGGGGCCTCCCTCTGAGAAGGAAGCCTGGGTCCTGGGTGCCAGAGGGAAGCCAATGCTGGCAGCTGGGAAAAGGAAGGCTATCCTTGCACAAAATTCGTGCATTGGGCCTCTAGCTCATCTTACCAAATAATAGACAAACATGTAAACTGACTCTAACACAGCCAATCAGAGTGAGTAAACAAATTAGAGGCCAAAGATGGTAGCCTCCCAACTACTCTAGGTGAGGAGTGGCCAGATGGGGTAAGACACCTGCTATGAGAGGGAGGGCCGGCGGAGGGTGGTGAAGGGATCTATAGGAGCTCAATGCCACATTGAAGACAAGATCACAGACTCCAGAATCTGCAGATTCCAGCAAAGCAGTGAAGACGAACCAGCCGGAGTCTGCAGCGAAGATGAAGATGGCAGACTCTGGCCAGAGCAAAGGCCTGGGTCCCATGTGCCAGAAAAAAATTGGTGCTTGAAGCCAAGGGTTGGAAGGCCTATTACAGGAATCTCTTTATGCAACGGCCCTCTACTACATAATAATACGAGATAGAATAAACTCTGTGTTTTGCATACTCACAACCATAGACCTACTTTTGCCCCACCCTGGAAAATAAGTAGAGACAGCAACAATACCTTTAATAAAAAAAACTTTAAGACAATAGCTTGTGCCTCTTAAGCAGACAGTGTCACTCTTGCAGAATGAATTTCCCTGGAAGATAAATGGGAAGTCACTTTCATTGTATCCTGGCGGTATTTGTTAAAGCAATAATGATCATGGTCTAAGCCATTGCTCCCAGGATTAATGAGAGTCCAGGAGGAGTTGATGGTCCAAGATGCAGAGAAGAGTTGTTAAATCCCACATAACTATTAAGTCCCTGATAATTCACTGTGGCTAAAGACGGTGATGGCGAAGCAGGCATATCATAGTGATGGGCCTGGGAGGGACAGCTAGAGATGGGTGTGTTTAAAAAGCTGTGAATCTTCCAGAGCTCATAAAAATGATTCCTTCTGTACCGTTAGTTATTTAAAGGCATAGCTCACCTTCTTGACTTCATGGAGGTGGTATAAAGCTGAATAATTTTACCTTTGTAATATTCAATAGCACCACTCACACCTTAGTGGAATTAACGCTAACTTCTCTTTCTCTACATTCCCTTCTTTACCATTTAAAAATACCCATTCATACCCAGTGGTGGAATGCTTATATAGTATGAGGAGAAATAGCAGCAGCAGATAAACAGTAAAAGTTGTCCTCTAGGGTCTGTGGCAAGGTCTGTGTCACTTCATCTGAACTCATGAGTAGAGATGAATATTATGGATTGAGGTGAGGGACAACAGAAATCAGTCTATGAATCCCAAAAGAGCATTGCCAAATATAAGGTTCTAATGATATGAGTGAGTAAGCTGACCAGCTCCACTGAGGTTCAGCTTGGGGACCTCAGCACACTCCTTTTTTTCTGATTTTGTACCACGTTCATTCAATATGATTTGAAATTCTTTATCAGGAGTCTATTATGATCACAAAAGGTCCACTGGTAAATAAAACAGTTTTGACTCATGTTCAGGACCAGTTTTTTTCTGGAAAATGATAATTTCCCAATAAATATTAGCTGTTGTTATTATTTTTCAGAAAAAAAGTGAGATATTGTAATTCCACTACAGTCTCATGATGGTTGCCACTCTTGCAAGTATCAAAGACATTGTTTCTGCATCAAACATTCCTCATTGGGGTCTTTTAAAGATAATTATGGTGAATTCTAATCTTATTACCCCTAAAATATATTAAAAATGTAGATCTTTTATAATTCCTTCAATTAACAGTAGACACTTCTTGATTACTTTCTAATTAAATCATTTCACTCTAAGACTTGGTAATTACAACAAGAAGTTATTAAAATTAGAAAACATTTGCTAACTCAGTACTTTTGATTATTAAGCTTTTGTCATTTAATATTGCCAAACAGTCTATGAAGATGTATGAGAAAAGAAACTGATTTTAATGTCTTTAGCTGCAATAATTAACTACAGGTGTCCCAAACAATGCAATGTTTCTTTCTTACCACATGTTTGTTTATAAAATCTATTGTTCTTGTCACCAATTGGATTTTTCCCCCTCTCGGGTTAAGCTATGATTTCCCTGATATTAATGCTCCTCCCATAGAAGAGAATCATCTCCTTGGATCTCCTCTGCTCCAGTATTTTATCTTTCTTTGGTGCCCTGATCAAAATAAGCCCATAGCTTATTATAAGAATCAGAGTTACTCAGCCTTTGATGGTCTTATCTGACTGATCACCACATTACAATCTATAGGACAATAAACTTCCTCAATCAGATACATTTCTGGAAGGAAAAACATCCATATTGCTGGGGCCTGAGAAATGCACTGTGTAGTTTGCCATCTCAATATGTCAATAGAGTGACAATTTGTTTTTATCAGATTTCTTAGGAGGTGTGATATCTTTTATCTTTAGTGGCTAGCTCTTAGTGGGTGAGGGAGAGGTGAGGAGAGGGATTGTTCTTTCCTTTCAATGAGGCTCAAAGAAAATAAAAGGGCACATTTCTATCTTGCTCTTTAGAAATCAGGGTAAACAGGGAGGTACGCACCATCCCTGATAGGAAATGGCTTTTGAAACCTAAGATTGAATCCATAGGACCAAATGATCCCTGGGAGCTGTAATCAGTCAAAGTAAATTCCCCAAAATGTGATTCTGAAGCATAGGGTGAGGTGCTAATGGCTGTCTATTGGAATATCGGTTTGACAAAACGCACCTAGAAAAGATATTGACAAGCTCCTCAGTGTTCTACCAGAAAAGAGATTGTTGAAATCAAGCCCATTGCTCCTCTGCCTGCCTTCTGCTGAGACACCAAGGAAAGGATTGAGCAAATCCATCACCCCTTAACAAAGCAATAAGTGAACACTGATGAGCCTCTGTGTTTGATGGAAAGGTAGGATCCTGTGCGTGGTGAGTAACAGCTCTCTATACACTGATCAGAGAACACCTGGGGAATCATGTTCCATTTGGGGTGCAATGTTTTCCTGAGGACAATGAGAAATACCCAAAGGAGGGGAAACATGATGTAAAGAATGAAAGAGGGAATAGAATAGGAAAGCTGAATCCAGTCATGTAAGATTGGAGGGTGGCAGGAGAGCAGGCAGTTGGACAGGCATGAGTAGAATAGGAACAATGGAATGGCACCAAGGCGGAAGCCCCAGGTATCTAGCAATTGGAAAAATGGGAAAACAAGGATCTCGCCCCCAGGGTGACTTTTCTTCCCCTAGCACATCACTGGTCATGTGATTTAGATATTGACCAATCATATCACTGGTCATGCAATTCGGACCCTCCCCGGATAGTTCCTCCCTTGGCAAGTAGCTAGCCATGTGGTAGACCCCCTTAGAGGAGGAACATGAGCTCAGGAGAACAGCCTCAAAGACTCCCATATAAGCCCTTGCACGATCACTCCCCTAACCATGAAGCTCAGGACAATGAGGTTCTGACATACATCAAATAATCTTAAGAACAAAGCCTTAGATCTGTTGACTACAGAGAAAGCATTTTGGTCAAACTAGAATTAACATCAAGGTCTCAGTTTGTGTTTCAGTTCCAGGACCAGAAAAAGCAGCAAAAACAGACAAGCAGAGCCATGGCCGACATCAGATGCAATGACTAGGGTAGTGCTGACCAGTAGGTAGAGATCATGACTCTGAAAGGACACAACTAAAAAGTGTGATGAATATTTTATTGAGATCTTTGCCTGGGACCTTCCCTAAAATCCCTGCCTCTAGACCTTTAGAGGGGAGGTTAAAACCCTTAGGACAGAGGACCCAGCACCTTTCCTCACTCCCTGCCTTTCTCAGATCTCTCTCTCTCTCTCTCTCTCTCTCTCTCTCTCTCTCTCTCTCTCTCTCTCGATGGTGTCTTTACTCCTGTCCTTCCCCTTCTTTTGCCTCTATAACTTGTTTCCTGAGCCCACACACCTCAGTTGGCTCATCTATTCTACCTCTATGATTTTATAAAATTAATTTTCTCTTATAATTTGAGTTCCTTGGCTCTGAATTCTTTCTGTGCCAAACTCAATTGCCAAGGTTGCTAAACCCAGGCCCTGCAACACTCTGGTGCCATTTTGCCACTAACTGCAGGATGGGGGCACTGTGGTTGTATTAAAATATATAAAGGGGTATCAAGGTGTGTGTGTGTCACTATGCAAGGGAGCAGAGGACAAACTAGAAACATGAGTGGGAGACACAGGGAATCTAAATTAGGAGCAGCATTCTTAGGGCTCAGGGTGGAATTAGCTAGTTTAGGAAGTATGGGGCTCAATAAAGTATTTTAATAAAGCATTCAAGCAAACACTGGATAAGATGTCAGAAAAGTAATAAAATTTGGATAAATGCCATCTTTTTATGAGCGAAAGAACCCAGCCTAAGAACTAAAAGCCCCATTCGCCAACTCTAAAAATAACCCATCAAGAGAGAAATCTAGATTTAGCCTGGGTTCACTGTAAGACTTCAAATAATTGACAGCTCAGGGTGTGTACTGGCTATGTCCATTCCTAGAAAGATTGAGGAAGAGGTTTGAAGTCTGTGTCTGATCTTTAATAATTCTGCAATGCTCCTAAGATTGTATTTTTTTTATTGCTGGGTACATTATAACGATAAAAAATAACTGATGATATGTTTGCATGTGACCTCAATAATATAAATGTTTACATGTTTATAATGTGTACATCTTAATGTGGTTGTGGGAGGAAACAAAAAAAGGATTAGAGGAGTATCAGATAAGCCATTCAATTCTCAAATTTTTAAATTACTTAGGTGGCTTTGGGTGACTCTTCTTCTCTGAGATTTACAGTCTCCTCTGTGAAAGACAGGACCAGATGAGATCATCTCTGAGGGTGTTTGTGTGTGTGCATCTTGTTGTTGTTTTTCACATAAGAACCTATCATCGTAGAATATGTACACAAAATAGACGTGTATGTCAATGCATTCGCTGTGTTACGAAATGTGACACCACAGGCAATTTATCAAAAATATCTGTCTTGTTAATGTGCACCACTCTTTTTCATCTTTTTCACTCAGCAGATAAATGTGCTGAAGAACTTTGGTAAATGCCTTGATCCACTAAGGAGATTCACAGCATAAGCTTGATATTTCTTGAGTTTTAGCCATGCTGAGATAAGCCCAATATCTCTATCCATGCTTTACAGTTGTATCCAAAACAATGTAAATCTCTCCAATGGCTTATTTACATGCCTCTGAGATACAGGATCATAGAATATTAAAACACCATGAGGGCTGAGAGGCCATCTAATCCCAACCCTCTCATTTGACGACGAGGACACTAAAACCCAGAAATATTAAATGGCTTAACTAAAGACACTGAATTACTTTGGGCCAGGGCTAAAAATAGCTTTCGGGACTTCTAACTCCTCATCAAATTATATTGTTTCATTTAAATGTATCACTGGCCCATTTACATTAATGAGTGTTATGGCTTTAATATTACCACTTAGGTTGTTGACATTTAGTTATAAATACATGTTATGTAGAAATGTTATAAATTTGGGAACAACCTTGTTTAGCTTTGTCTAGCATATTTTTCACTCATTACCATGTTGATGGACAGGATAAACCTTGGACCTGAACTTTCCATGCCTTCAGGGGAAACATCTTAGAGCTGGAGTATAAAATCAGCAGGCCTATTCAGTAGGGGTTTGAAAAAACTAGCTAGGAGACTAATTTAATATAAACTAATGGCAAAGAGGGCATTACAGGAGCAAACAGCAGCGCAAGTGGGCGAGTCTGTGGCCCATGGCAAGAAGAAGGAGCAGGCTGTCATGGCTGGAGAGTAAAACACAACCATACAATTGCCAAACATCTGACTCTTTTGTCAAGAGGACTTCTTTGCCCAGCACCCAATGGATCTGGAAGAATGTTAGGAAATCAGAATTGCCTCTGTGAGTAAGACTCATAGTACATTCAAATAAGAATTCTGACAAGGCACTGAGAAAATCTGGGACAAATCCAGATGGTTTTGTTTGAGGGTTCAAAATAAAGTGGTTTGTAAGTTGAAATTAATATCCCTTCAAAGCCTTGAATAATCCAAATTTGATTTCTGATATTTTTATTAATTTTCAAGAAGCTATAATTAGGTTTATCTGAGTGAACTAGTCATGTATAATAAAACAATTATTAACACATAGGGGAAAAAAACTGAAATTGAGCAGATGTTTTGCCCACATGAAGGCACAGGTTTTGACGTACAAAGAGATTCTGTGCTTATTTGTTGGAACTGACCTGGGGTGGTTGGGAAATGATGTGGGGCTTGGATCAATATAGACACAAATCAGTTTTTCAGTATTTCCAACAACTTGTGACCCTCCATCTGGGTTGAGGATATACAGAATGACTGTGGAAACAGAACCGTTCTCTATCTAGCTGATCTGCTGACCTTTGGGAAGTTCTCCCATAACTAACTTTTGTCTCACAGGTAAAGGAGAGGAAGGACAATAAATAAAAACATGTTTGTAAGTAGACCCCTAGCCGACATGAAGACCTCCCCTGTGTGGCTAAAACTATAACACTGCTGGAGTCAGAGAGAGTCCTCTGAAATGAATTCTCTTGCAATTTATTGTATGTCTGCAGCTAAGTCTCCACAGATATGCCACTCCAGAGCCTGGGGAACGAGGCTTCCTTGTTAATGTGGTCGGAGTATAATACAATTGCCTCTAGTCACTCATCAATCCAAATTATTTGATGTGGTTTTAATTAGGCCAAACAAAAGACCCACTAGTTATTATAACTCGGCCACAGAAAGAGGAAAAATCAACTCTTTGTTTACTTCTGGTGCCCCGGACGCATGAAGACACACCAAAATAACTGCTATTTATTTTATAAGATGGAAAAAATATTGACTGCCCTCTGGTCATAGAAGGCATTTTCTTGTGGGATTACAAGTGCAGAGATGAATTAGGTACACTTAGGATCAATATCTGTTTCTCTTCTTGGCTCAAGATGGGATTTGTCAAAATTCGAGAGCAGCTTCTATTGAGTGTCAGCTACAAATCCTTCCACTACTGAGTCATGCACCTATTCAGGCTGAAATATAAAAGGCAAAGGGCTTTTTCACTACAATATCGGGGGGTCAGGATGCTGAATGGCCTCTCTGCCTTTTCCTTTAATGAGCTTTAGTTTGATGAAATGACTTTACTGGCAGAGAATGGAAGGGAGGAAAGAGCCTGTGCTAGCAAAGGACAGTGACTCCTGGGGTTGGAGGGAGATGCAGGTAAAGAGACTCACTATGAACTAAGAAGGGAAGATAGAAGAGGCAAGGGGGCAAAAGAAACTGTGGATGAAACGACTCTGGCCAAAGATATTGAAACAGGCTAGAATATGGGGGATAAATTTGCCTTTGCTCTAATTTTTAGGACTGCAACAATTAATTGATGCAATTTTCAACATGTCTACTATCCTTGGGAACTTCAAGCCTTAAAAGGAGATCTCTCGCTGCTTGGGTACAGTTCAGGCAACTAAATCACCAATGTGCTTTGGGCCGAGCCAGTAAGGAGTGGAGAAAGAATTTATAAAACTATTTCAGACATCCTGTAGCAGGCTTGTAGGGGTTGTTGTGTCATAGACAAGGGCACCGATGGACATCAACTAACCAAAAGAGCACAAGAAGTGCAGAAGAGAGTACCTAGATTCACCTCTGATATTTCTAAACAACCAAGAATTTACCAGGAGTAAATGTTTTATGTTGAATTCAGAAACAAAAGGGAGAGAAGACAAGGTTCCTAACCTAAGGAAGTAAGACTTTAAAGGAGGAGACACAGCCAACCACAAAGCTGTACAAGATAAAGCATGATAGAAGCCAGTGCTGAGAGGCAAAAATCATTAAGCCCTCAGCAGGGATGTCCTAGAGCTATGGAAATCAGACAAAGAGGAAAGCTGTGTGACATGAGGTGAGAAGTCCTCAGTGAGGAGATGAGTCTTCAACTAGACCTTGGATAGAAAAATGATTTGGAAATGTGGACAGAAAGAGGTAGGTACTCTGAGCTCAGGAAGAAAATGAGTAAAAAGAGAAGAAGGGAAGGATCACAGTGAAGGGAAGAACAACAGAGATCAATTCCTGCCAGTAAGGAAGGAATGTGTTGGGAGAAGAGATCTTCATTCATTAACCAAATTGCCCAATTCCCTAAATCGCCCACTGCATAGAAACACTGAGAAACTAAAAGGACTAGAGATGTAAATCACCTACCTGGGTTCATAGCCCAATATGAAGTTCATAGCCCAAGAGAAGTTTCCCTTCTCTGCACCTACTCTCTGACCAGGCCAAGGCGCTGAATCTAATTTTAATGTATTCGAATGTCTTACCAGAGGCCCAATGCATGAAATTCATGCATGGGGGTTGGGGAGAGGTCCCCTCAGCCCAGCCTGCACTCTCTTCAATCTGGAACATTCCTCTCACAATCCTGGATCACTGGCTCCTAATCGTACACCTGCCTACCTGCCTAATTGTCCCTAACTGCCCCTCCTTCCAGCCTTGTTGCCCCTAACTGCCCCTCCTGCCAGCCAGATGACCCCCAACTGCCCCCTCCCATTGGCCTGGTCACTCATTACTGGCCTCTATCAGCCTAATTGCCCTCAACTTCCCACATCTGCCAACCTGGTTGTCCCTAACTGCTCCCCCCACTGGCCTAGTTGCCTCCAACTGCCCCCCCCACTGGCCTAGTTGCCCCTCACTGCTCCCTGCCAGCCTAATTGCCCCCAAATACCCCCCTGCTGGTCTGGTTGCCTCCAACTGCACCCCCCACTGGCCTTGTTGCCCCTAACTGCCCCCCACACTGACCTGGTCACCTCTTATGCCCCCCTCTGCTGGTCTGGTTGCCCCAAATTGCCCCATACTGGCCTAGTCTCCCCTCACTGCCTGCCCTCTCCCCGCCCCTGCCAGCCTAATCACTCTGAACTGCCCCCTGCTGTCCTGGTAACCTCTTACTGTCCCCCATGCTGGTCTGGTCACCCCATCTGTCCCCCCTTGCTGGCCTGGTTGCCCCAACGTCCCCCCTGCCAGCCTGGTCATTCCACACAGCCTGTTGTTCAGTCATTTGGTCGTCTCTCACTAACCCCCCTGCCCGCCTGAATATAGACAGCCATCTTTGTGAGGGTGTAATGGTCAATTTGCATATTACCTATTTACTATATAGGATTGTCACCCTTAATGAAAATCAGTAGTTGCTTATTACTTAGCACATAGTGATACCTGAGGGGGTCTTGACATAGAAAGTTCTGAGTTCCCATGGCAGCTAATCTCAGTCTGCTGTGCCTTTGGAGAACCCAAAGTCTGATTTTTGCACATTTTTTCTCTTGAAAAGCTGCCTGTTGCCACTTTCTGATTCTGCTACTTTTGCCTGTGTTGTTTCTTTCTAATCTGCTGTGGACTATGAAACCATTCTGAGAATAAGGCAAATTCATGTAACCCTGAATATAAAGGGATTAATGATGAAAAAATCAGCCAGTAGCCTAGAGGTTTCCAGGTAATTAGGTGTTTGTTTTATGTAAATCTGGAGGTGTGGCTAGTTTAAAAAAAAACTTTGATATGTACACATTTAATACCTTAATAAAAAAATAAAACAGCTTTCTTTTAACACCAAGAGCTTTAGGTTCATTGCTAGCCTGATCTTTTAAAATACTAAAAATTCATATCATCACAATCAAGGCCAAACATCTGCAAAAATTTGAGGGTGGCAAATTTGGTATATTCCTCTGTTGCATCAATTACCAAGTAAGCTAATGATGTAGGCTCTTTCTCCAAAAAGTTTTAAAACCTCTAATCCTTCCCTAAAGGTAAATGAATGGCATCAATTAAATATGGTGCTACTCAGGTAATCGGCATGTTAACAGTGATGTTGTAAGTAATCAAACAGTAGTTCTAATGGGGAATGGCAGACCTCTGACTGAAGTAGGTGAGATTTGGAGGAGTGATGAACAAAAGAGACTCTGTTCAATCTCAGCAGGTGTGTCACCTCCCACCTTTCCTCTAAGGTCCTAAGTACCAGCACAAAGGACTAAATCATTACCATGCATGTCACAGTGTACTTGGTAATACACTTGATGGTTGGGTATTCTAGTGGGATCTCTTCTTTTACATCTCCTGGACTCAGCTTCCCCAGACAGGTATCATGATTATTCCCCTTCCTCATGTTAAGGACATGTACTAGAAACAATTCACTTATTTTCAGAACAGGATTTAAAATCCTTCAGTGAATGATACCATCTGAGGTTAGCGTAGCTGCATGGTCTCCCGGGCTGCCTCCTCTCTGTACTATACAGTGAAATTGACTAGGACATTTCCAACTGAGAAAGAGTGTCTTTGGGTTTAGATTTAACCATACAGGAGAATTAATATAAATCGGTAATGGTTCACAGGTCAGCTCACTCCTCCTTGAAATTTCAGCAACTGGAAAAATTCATCTCCTGTTTCCTTTCCATTCCCTCTTTTTAATTACAACTTGCTGAGGCACTCGCTAATACCCTTTAATCTCTTTTAATAACTATCCTATCCTGGGTTTCTCTAAGCATCCTTCTCAAGGCATCCACAAATCCAAGAATGCTCTTAAGACTGACTGACTGACTGACTGACTGATCTCTCAGCTCTGTTGATTTACTGATGCGAGGTTTATTCCTCCAGTATGGCTCTACAGGGATGGAAGAGAGAAGGAAGATGCGAACTCTTTATAGACACAGGAAAGGGCTAGCCCTCAGACAATTGGGGAAGGCCATGTGTGTTTAGCTATCGCCACCCCACATTTCCTTAATGTTTTCTATCTCAGACCTCTCCTCTCCCCAACCTTAGCATCTTCCAACAGCTTCACTCTTTCCTGGGGTGTGGGAGTTAATCAGAACAACAGTTCACTTAGGAATTTTAAATACTCAACAAAGACCAAGTCATAATGAGAAGCACATCGCTACTGAATATCTCCCAGGCACCCTGTCAGGCCCATAGGGGACACATTCATGGCAGCTAGCCCTGCCAAATGTTCACAAGTCAGGGCAGGTCAGAAACCATCAAGTCCTTCCTCTGTAACACTGGGACACATTTGAGTGAATGATGTCAAGCTTAAAAGTGAGCCCCTAAACTCAAAAGGCACAGAACCTAACCTCAAGTGGATTGCCATCAGGGCCCTTGTCCCCAGTGGCACACGGGATGTGATGAGGCAGAGCTAAACAACGATGCCAGCAATCAATATTTATCAAAGCATTGACTCTGCTTGGCCCAATGGAGATAAACTAGGACCTAAAGACAGGACCTCCATGGCTGACATAAAAAGGAAACAATAGGCCGTGTGTGATCAAGGCTCCAGTCGGGAACTGAGGACCCAGGAAAATGAGTGAAGGGAGATTAAAGAAGATCCATGCAGTCAAGAAAGGGCTCATGAGACTTAAAGAGTGTTTGGAAGCAAATAAGGTGATATAAGAGAAAAATCACTATAAACATAGAATGAGCACGGTAGGAGGAAGGCCAGCCTATTGAAGTCTGACCAGGTTTGAGATGTGTGACAAGTACAAAATATGGATCCCCTAGAAAGGTGTTTTAGATTTCAAAGTGAATGGCTGATTCAATCATTAGGAGAAGAAAATGTCAAGTCATACACAGGTTTGATACACATTTACTTCACCAGAAGAGACCTGTCTCATTAGACCCCATCTAATGTAGGCGGGCTCACCCAAGGGAGGCTGGAATGTAAGTAAGGATGTTTCTAGCACCCACCATCAACTGGACACACAGAAAGCCCACGTTTTCTAAGCCCCACCACAGCCCCTGTAGCTTAGAGGCCCTCACTGGACTGACTTCTAAGACAGTTCTTTTCCAAGAGAAATATAACAGAGGCTACAAGTGCAAGCCACATATGTCATTTTTAATTTTTTTTAGTAGCCACATTTTAAAAAGTAGTAAGAAACAGGTGAAATTAAATTTAATATATTTTATTTAACCCAATATATCCAAAATGTTATCATTTCAGCGAGCAATCCATATAGAGCAGTAATTAATGAGATATGTTATAGTCATTTTTTCCATGCTCCATTTTCAAAATCCAGTGTCTGCATATCAACCCAAAATGGCCACATTCTAAGTGCTCAGTAGCCTATGGCTAATGCTACCATATTGAACAGCTCAGCTCTAGAGAACTGCTAATCTTCTGTTTCAGCCTCTCAGGTACTGTGCCCTTCAAGGGCTAGTCCAATAAACGAATACATCCCCAGAGGTTGCTATTAGGTAGCCATTATTTGTTATATCAGCCCTCCCTGGTAATATTTTATCTTAGAGTGGGAATTTTCACATAATGAGATAACCCACAGCAGCAAGGAGAATCTGTCTTACTTTCAAACCAGACTGACTGATTGGGTGGAATCCTGCATATAAAATTCCCATTTTTCTCTGGAACCCTCCCCACTCTCCTTGCCCTACAACAGGTTCTACTCCATGTGTGGTTTTGGTGGAACTGGTGGACATTCAGTCTGGATGGTTCTCTGTACTCAGAAGATCCTCCTAGGACTGCTGGGAAGATGACCCTGAGTCCCCAAGGAGGCCTAGAGTCACACATAAACCTGTCCACTCCTTCTCTCTCAGTACAGGTGGTCAGTGCTACCCTCTGGCCACCTTCCTGGTGCCTGATCTTAATGCTTTGTAAATGAATGGGGAAATCCTTAAAGACTCTGGAACTGAAGTCTGAAAGAAATGATCTCTATACAAGGTCAGGGAAGTAAAAGCCTCCTGCTCTGAAGCAGGTGCTTGTATGCTGCCTTGAGCTATACAGGGGGGAAAGAAGGTGACCCGACTGTAGGACGGACACTGACTTGACTACTACAAGGGGATCATGGCTGGGGTTCTGGATGTAATGCTCTGAAAGGGATGTTGAAAATATAAGAGTGCTACAGAGAGGGCACACTAGTCCGAATCTTCAAATAGACAGGGTGTATGGAGCTGTGTCTGCTTGAATGTGATCCCCTGCAGGGCCACATGATGGTTGACCTTGGGACAATTATTTGACTTTCTAATTCTTTGTTCCTCAATTTAACTGCAGTTATAAAAATAACCCCAGAGGATTGCTACCCAGTACATTTAACTGGGTGCCTGTCATAGGATGCTTTCATACAAAGTATCGCTATTCAATAAAAATAAATAGATGATTCATAGATGTAGATAGATAGATAGATAGATAGATAGATAGATAGATAGATAACAGATATATAGATGATAGAAAGATAGATAGATAGACAGACCCAGAAGAGGCAGAAGAGAAAAGTGTATAGTACCAGGTGACAGAGGACCAGAACATACACAGGACACTCGCATATACACATTTTACATCCACACACATGCACATATAAGCATCATATGTGCACATATGTCCACACTCATAAGCATATATATACACACAGATACATGCATGTGCAACCTTGATTTCACGTTTGGAATCTCAGTCTCCAGTCTCTGCACCTGGAGCCACAGTTTCTGGCTGTAATACATCCCCCTTTTCTATGACCTTACAGAGTACTGCTGCCTCCTGTGTCCCCTGCCTCATGGCTTGGGAAAAGGAAAAATAAAACTGTGACCTTATTAGGAGAGAAAAACCTCACCCTTTATCCACTCAGTGAGGAGGATGTTTGACTCTGGCTACATGAGCTCATAGGCATGGATTATGTCACTTGTACATAAAACAATGTGTCCCCTCAACAGAGAGCATCCAGAGGTACTTAGTAGAGGTAGTAAATTATTATTGGTTGAAAGACCCTGATGCCCTGGACTAATCAAATTCTCCTTCTTCACTCACTCACTTCAGATGCTGCATGAACCATGTATAATTAATGTTAGGATGAAATCGGTTGCTACATTTTATTAACACCAATCTTGGAGAGGTGTGAAGGAGCCTGTATCATAATAGCATGACAGGAGGCAAGGTGATTCAGTAGAATGTGTAAAAAGAAATGAGAGGCAACTGACAGGGAATTACTAGACCTACTGTGAGTTGGGTGCTATGAGGTCCACCAGAAAAAGAGGCATGGCCCTGACCTCTAGGAGATTAAATGTCCAACCCCTGGAATTAAAAGTAATACTAACCATACAATGTTGTTCCTAATAAGTCTGACTGATCCATGCTACATGATTCAAAGTACCTGGTTCTTTAGTACTTTGACATACTGCCTAATTGAATCCTTAGAGTAAGATCAGTTAAATATTATCACCCCCTTTACAAATGAGAAATCTAAGAATTAGATATTTGACTCACTTGTCCCAGGTCACACAATTTGACTCAAAGACACCAAAGCTCTAGGAAAGTAGTAGAGTCAAAATTCCAACTAATTTAGAGACTGGCTATTTAACTCCTACAGAGCCTGAGGGTAAAATTCCTCTCATACACATACCTATTGACTTCTATTTATACAAGTCTAGTTGATCCTTTTGAAAACTAGCTCATTCATTGCCTACACCATGAAGTCTCTAAAATCACCTTCTATGCCAGTCTTGCTTAAATAGTTTCTTGTCTAGCAAATTTAAAGTTTTTTTTTATTATTTTCAACTAACCTGTAAGTTATTTGCACATTATGTCAGAGAAGAGTTAATAGTACATGTTATTATTAATACCAGTAGTAATAGCTATTCCAGAAAAAAATATTGCTTATTCATAGTAACCAGACAACATAGCAGTGACTCTATCTTGGTACAGTGTTCTCATAAAGCATATGTTGTCCAATATGTGAAGGCAGTGTACAAAGCACAGGGGTGGGAGATGTGTGCAACAAATCAAACACTCACCTGTCCTCAAGGCACCAACATCAGCTGAGGATCCGTGAAACTCCCTGTGGATCTCTGGCATTTCCTCAATAATCATTTATAATGCAAATCAGAAAGTGGTAAGTGTGGTAACAGGAATGCCAACCATTCTGGGATCCAGAAAAAAAGAAGGTATAGGACTAGATCAACACTGGAATTTGGAAACATGTGCCTTCATTGAATTAATTTACAATACCTAGATCCTTAGCTTTTGATAATTGTTGTTTCACTATATGGTGCCTGCACGGATATTGATAACTGATTTGGTTTTGTATGGACAGAATTCCCAAAGGAGGAAGGGTGAGTATTATGATTTGACCTGTGTGGCTTCTTTTTCTCCTTCCAAATCCATTTCACTTCTCAAGTCAAACATCTCTCTCTGACTGCTGTCATGACCTTCGCAGTGCCACCTACAATGATTTGAGGAATCTTGTGCACCTTGAATGCCCCCTGGGGCCTGTCACTCACAGGTCCTTTGGGGTTTCATTGTATAGCATACTTGCCCTTATCATCACAGAATTAACATGTCCCCCTTTCAGGAGAGGAGCTCACTCTGCTCTGTTCTCCATGTGTCCCAATGGGCAGGAAGGGGCATTGTTCACATCACATATTGCTGAGTCACCCCATCTTTTGCCTACTGTTCTCTGCCTCTCTTCCTGGGGGGCTCCCCACAGTGTGTGGCTGGCTTGATATTTGCCCGTAGGACCCAGATCCTTGACCAGCATCACTGCTGCTGCCAATGGGGAGGCCCTGAGCTTTAGGAGCCTAACTCTGGAATCCTCCCTTAGTCTCATGACCAGCTCTCTGCCACCCAGAAGCGCAGTGCTATCCCTTCACAGGAGCGTCAGTCCTCCAGGAGGGCTGGGCCAGGTTGGGGACAAGTACAGCCTCACATTACCAGACTGCTCATCTGACCACCCTCACAGCATCCTGTCTTTCCTCTCCATAAATGGATTTTGTCAGACTACCACAAGTTATGTCTACATGTGTTTGACCCCCTGGAGGTGTAGCCAAGTGACCCAACAGGCCATGATACTTAGGAAGGATTTGTCTGCTCAGAGCATACAGAAGCCCCAGGGGTAGAAAGTATTATTGTTCAACCCTGCACATTATCCTACCCAAGTCCCAGAGTCGCATTCTAACAAGTCACTCTGGTCATCCCAGAGAGAATAGAAATTTTTAGCATAACTGAACTTTGAGGTGAACATTTCCTTTTTCTTACTATGTACTTCGTATCTAAATGCATAAGATAGTAAAGAACTCTTCCCATACTCCATTAAATATATGTAAAATAAAATGACTTTAGATGATGAAGGAGGTTATTGGTAAATTGATTAAAAACTGACAAAGACCCTGGGCACTTGCTTCCATTGAGTTAAAACAAAACTATCTCATAAAATTATTCATAAATAATCATCACTATTGATACTGATAAAAATAATGAAATTATCACTTTCTTCTTACATGAGTGTCTCCTGAATAAAGATAACTGTTTTTTAATATAAAATCCTGAATTTTCTCATGTGATTAATCTAGTCTGGGAATTTCTGTTACATGGGGCCAAGCTCTTCCTCTTGAAGGAAATGTCCTGGACAGAGAGGTGGGGAGGAGTTACAGCCCTGAGGTCAAGTTTAACAGGAAACCATAAAGATAACAGAGAGGATCACAGGATATAATCAGACAGTCACTGAACTCTGACTTGCTCAGGTAGAAGGAGCTAGAGATTTGGGGTCAATTTAATGCTGCAATTCTAATTGTGTTTGGATTCAGTTAGCAAATGGGCTTGGAAATCATTGCGCACAACCACTCAAATAATAGTTTAAAACTATTTATTAAAAGTTATTTCAGATATCGTTCCATCAACAAGAGTCCCTCTGAAATATTGTTAATAAAAATATTTATTGATTCTCACCTACTGAAGCATAACCTCTGGGAATGGAGGCCCAGAATCTGTATTTTTCAAAAAGTTCCCTGGGTGAATCTAGTATGTAGTCAGGTTTGAAAACTGTCATTTTAACACCTTGGCAAACTTCACCCATGAGGACACTGCTCTAGGTACAGGGATATAAAAGTCTAACAGGAAATATTCCATCTTCGGACCATATGGTCTGATAGAATATCTGTCCCATAATGAGCCAAAATACATCTTTCCACAATGCCCATCTCAGCATCCTGCTTCTTGGGACCTCACGGAGAAAGCTGAATCATTTGTCTTGATGACCACTGATCTCATCCATAAAAGAAGCCCAATGTCTTCTGAACCCCTGACCAGCCTGGTACAATCCTGGCTTCCTCTGCCGGGTCATGGCTTTGGGTGAACTGGGAATATCACTTTGGAGCTCTTTTGAAGTTTTGTAGAAGCTAGGCTGTTGTTTTAACTCTGCATCCATGTATAATGAAACAACTTCTCAACCTCCAGGCTGAGCTATGGTGTACTACTGTGGTCTGCTCCTATCTCTTTTTCTTGTTTTACTGATGTTTTTTTTTCCATCTCTCATCCAAAGCCCTTCAAATTTTTTTCCGTTAGCTTCCCTGCAGCATGACTTTACAGACTTTCACCTCAGTAAAGAAGCCCAAAGAGCTGCTGATTCTCAGATTCTTCCTTCCATACTGCAGAAGCCCAGGGGACTCAACACCTCTCCTCACAAGTAACTACTCTGGGCTTTCTCTCTCCCAGGTGAAGCCAAACCACAGGAGGGTGGGAAGGGCCAGCTCCATGCCACTGGCATTTTGTTGTTATTGTTTTTTAATCTTCACCTGAGGACATGTTTTTATTGATTTTATGGGGGTGGGGAAGCGAGAGAAACATCAATGTAAGAGAGGAGTATCCATCAATTGGTTGTGTCTCATATGCTCCCAGACCAGAGATTTAACCCACAAAATTTTGGTGTATAAGATGATGCTCCAAACAACTGAGCCACCTGGCCAGGGCAGCATTTCTTTCTTTTTTTTTTTAAATAATCTTAGTTTTGTCCTTTGGTAGAGGCTGTGCTTAACTAATATTTGCTCCATAGTATTTGTTCCACTATGCCAAACAATCAGTTCTTATGTTAAAATTATCTCTTGCACTTCTGTCTCCCTCAGGAACATTGAAGGGATGGAGGTCACTTATCCCCAAACCATTAAACTCTACACAGCGCATGTGCAGCACATGTATGTGTGCTTTATCAAGGTGTTCCAAATTCCATGCAGCTCATCAAACACCTGAGCAACAACCTAAAATATCTTATATAATTGCATTTATTTGTGCACCTGCACCGATGTTTCAATGAGCATGTATTATTTGGGTCATTTGCACTCATACTGCATTATCTATCCTTGATATAATGCTAGCAAATAATGTGGATAGATAAGATACCTACGATGGTTTTAGAGAATCTGGAAAATGTGAGCTTGTCTCAGGATTTACGTTCACACCCTTCATAGCTAATATGCCGCTTCCACTTTGGTGTCTAGCCTTGCCTCTCTGTGATGGGGTCTCTACTCCCGGGGAGATTATGCACTAGCTTCATGCTGATCCAGACTGACCTGAGTGCATAGGTCTTCTTTATGCTTTTGCCCTAGTGGCTGCCCAGGCCTGCAGAAGAGGTTTCTAACTTCCTCCCTATATCTCCCAAATCATTTCCTGGGGGTCTCCCGGCCAGCGTTACCTGTCTGCAGAGGTTCTGGTCACGGGCACATGCTTGTTCTCTACCTATAGCATTCTGGACCGGGGCCCAAGATCATTCTTCAGGAAGCAACCAGGGAAGGATAGTGCCAATGTGTGTGCTAGACTGTGCTGTAGGAAGGGTTCCCAGATACACCAGAGGGCACATCTTGTCTCTGGAAAATACTGACTGTATGATCTGTGAAACTATGGGCTCAACAATGGTAACTTCACAGGATGGTTGTGAAAATTCAAATAATATATTTAAGATGAATGGCAATTGGAACCCTAATACATATTCATAGCTCTCTCTTTTTCTTACCCTTTGTGTACATTTTGACTTGAGGAATGAGCACTTGTCTCTTCCTAATGTAGCTAAATGAGTATGCCTTGTATTTGTATAATACTCAATAAAACACAAAACATATGCAGAAGCATGCCACCCTCCCAGTTATTCTGTACCTGGAGCAGCAGATGCCATTATTCTCATCTTTCTGGTGAGGAAGTGGAACCGAATGGGGCTAAGTGATTTGCCCAAGGTCTCAGACTCTGGTCTCCGGAGTAGAGTCAATACATATTCCCAGGAGACTGTTAAACCACCTGAACATCTCCTCGAGGAGCCACCACTGGTCATCCCATTCTCCCACCAGGCCATGCATTCCCTAGTAAACAGACTCTTCTGTCCCAGATTAGTTTCTCTGAGGCTGGCACACTGCCATCTGACAGATGAATTCACATGAAGGTGGCAGGGGCTGATAACGACTTATGTTAACATTGCACAAGTATTGACATTTTAGCAGGGAGAAGCTCTGGACAATGCCTCGATGCAGGGAGGGCAAACAGCTTCATCCTGAATGCCAGCTCGGATCCATTAGCAGTGTCTGCCCAGCAACTGCTCTGCGAAGGAGCCTGAGGCTCTGTCAGGGCTCAGCGGAAATCCTGCTGTGATCCATGGTCAGTGTCTGCCACAGATGTGGACGGGCTCCTCCCTCCCCAGCTCTGATCCTGGATGCACCAGAGACAGCCCCAGAAAGCATTCCTACCCTCCACCCTCCCCACTTGGACCCATTTCCTTCAAGATGTGCTGATGAGCTGGAGGTGGCAAAATGGGGCTTGGACCAGTTCCCTGCACGAATCCTAGCATCTCCTGAATCTAGGTTCTCTCACAATGAATACTGAATGAGAAACTAGATGTGAAAGCACTTTGATAATTATAAAACACTATTCAGCTATGAGGTGGGATTGTTATCAGTCTAAGTACTATTGCCAAAAGGTAGGGGGGCGGGGAAGGATGGTTCAGGGAGATCTCCAGAATTCTCAGATGGCTCTACTTGGTAGGGAGTAACATATTTTGCCTTTAACCTATACCAGAATGAGGAAGAGGGTTTGTTCTGGGGTCACCTTCTTCCTGCTTTGTCTCTCCTCCCCTCCTCTCGACCCTCCAAGAGATGAGCCGAACAAACTGGCCCAGCAGCATTCCCTCCTCCCTCCCCGGCTGGGTATTGGCATCATTATCTGAATATCAGCAATAACAGATAGGAGCGGCAGATACCAATGTTTCATTACCTTGGGCGCCGCTGGGGATTGCTGCCCGGATATTTGGATTCACGTGGCTGTCTCTCTGCGAGACTGACTTTGAAAAAGCGAATTTTCCTCCATAGGTTAACCAGTGCAGGCCTGAGGGGCAGGGCAGGGTCCCCTCCTGGGCCATGCCTGGTGCCACCTGCTTCCATCCACAGCACTACGGGGCTCATATTTCTAGTCATTTGACTGTTTGCCCTGCTGAGAATAAGCTTGTCCACCTGGCATGTGAGCCTTTGCATATCCCTTACCTGACTTTCAAAAGTATTGCATCTCCTCTTTGTCACTCACCCTCTGCTCTGGAAGACCAGGTTATCTACTGTTCCCCACAGTGTCGGGCACATCCTTACCTCCATCCAGTTCCCTGAGCTGCTTGTGCTCCCTGGCATGCCAGGCTCCAGTCTCCACCTGCTAAGCCCCACCCTTGGCTCAAAGCTCAGCCAACACGGCACATTCTCAAGGTGTATAGCAATCTCTGTGGATCACAGGGCATCTTCTCTTCCTTTTTGAATAAACACTTCACAGTAGCTAACAAAGCTGGAGTACATACCTGGGCTCTACCCTGTGCTCATTTCATACCCATGATTCTAGTGAATTCTCTCAATAATCCTATGATGAAGTACTACTACTAATCCCATTTTACAGATGATGAAACCGAGGCCCAGAGAAACCCAGGAATCTTCTCTCCACAAGGCAGTAGGTGCTGAAGCTGAGATTCAGGCCCAGCTCTAGCCCCAGGGCCCACATCCAGGACCTGCGTCCTCCAGGGTGTATTGAGCCTCGGGAGCACCTCTCCTGTGGACATACGTGATATTCCACTGGGTATGAGAACTCCCTGGGATCTGGTCTCTAGCCCCTGCCTTAATTAAAACTCCTGCATAATAAAGAAGAGATTACCTTTTCTCAGCTTTATGTCTCCAACAAACAAGAGTGCTGAGTAACTCTAGATTCAATCAACTGCCTTCTGATTCCCTGATGCCAGGAATCTATTTCCCTTGGGCTGCACATCATGAACCCATTTCCCTGCAGCCTAATCCATTGTGTATTTCAACCAATCAGTTCTCTCTGCAGCCTCCCCCAGATACCAAACATGATGTTGTTTTTCTCGCATCCTCCTTATCTGTGCTCTTCCATCCTCAGTCACCTCCAACTCTAAATCTCTTAACTTCAAAACTCTACCCTGAGCCCATCTCCTCACGGGACTCCTCCAAAACTCTTACAATCCACATTGGCCTATCCATCCCCTGCACTGTTAAGGCAAATGCACAATGTCCAACCAGCTCCTTCACTAATTGGTCATTAGGAACACTAATCTTGTGTTGGGCTCCATATTGGACACTGTGGGGGTCCAAGAAAAGTATGACACATGCACTGCCCCTTTCTCCTAAGGGTCCAACAAGAGTTGCCCATGTAACAAGATAATAAAAGTGCCCCAATCACTTGTTTGTGTGAGGTGGACCATTAAAAAATACATACTCTGGAAGCTCAGAGGAGGGTAAGAGCACTGTGCATTCTGGAGGTTAGGTGGGATGTTACCTGGAAGAGGAGGGGCTTAGTGGATGAGTCCAACCAGGACAAGTAGGAAGGAAAGGGGACATATTCCAGGAGGGGCAATGTGGTAAGAATATGAAGCAAGAATGACTTGTGAAACAGGCAGTGAAAAAACAGGTTTGATGGGCAAGAAAAATAGACAGAGAATGGGACAGGGAAAGGTACAGCTAATAAATGCATCCATGTAAGCCTTGCTTCCATGTGAAAAGTGTCTTATTCAACCTCTCATTCTACCTATATGTATCTTTGGTACTAAAGGCCAAAGACACCAGTGTAGTTCAGGAATTGTGAACCTGGTATAAAATTCGGGTCCACAGAATTCCAGGTCTGTTTACCCCAGTGGAAAATTCTTTAGAACTGGACAGCACCTTTGACTAGATGCTTGACTCTGGACCTTACCTGATAAATAGCACATCTGAGCTGTGGCCACAGGTTTGAGGACTTGCAGTCTGGCCAACAACCTGGTAGCTCCCTTGGCCAGATCATTTTTACTTCTCAGAGCTTGAGTTTCTTCATCTATTGGGAAAAAAATAAAGTTTACAGTTATAGCTGAGTTCTAGGATCCTGGTAGAATTTAATGAGATGCTGCTCATTGAGTGTTTCTACAGTATTCAACAGATAAGAAATTCTCAATATAAATGGCATTTTATATGAAATATGGGGGTGGTGATGCCTCTCTGGAGGACATATACATTCTATGCAATTAAATAACAAAGAAATTGAAACTAGAGTTTGGGGGACCAGGAATCTATCCCAACTTAGATCTATAGTAGCAGTGCTGCTCTTGCCTGCCAGCCACAAATTTGTATCTCCTGCAACGATCTAGCCCAGGGCACAATCCATCGCAGATGTTTAATAAAGGTTTCTGAACTGAATGGATTTAAATTGGATCAAATTTAATTGGATCCTTTGTTTAAAATTTAAAAGTGTGCCTCTGAGAAGAGGCTGAATGAAAATGGGTCTTGGGTGTAGAAATCATTAATTCCAGCAAACAGACTTGACCTGTCTTTCCTTTATATTGATAATTCCCCACAGAACACCCCCTCTGCTTTCCCTCCTGCACCACTCAGAGTTGACTGTACATGAAATCCAGAGCTGAGGTCCGGGTTTGTGGGTGACATCGCAGGCGATTACAAGTTTGTATTTAATAGACCATTCTCATTAAAAGCCCCCAATGTGCCAAACACTGTACATTGCTACTCAGACTCCTTTCTACCCTGTTTCGCTTTCCTATTGTCCTTAAAAGTGAAAGCCTGGGAACCGTATGGCCCAAAATCCCAGGAAAGCTATGGGGTGCTGCTGAGAGGGTCTCACTGGATCCTAGAGGGCAGGAGAGAGGGGTACCCATTTTCCTCCTGACTTTGGCCACAATAGAAGATTTGGGGCAGTCATATCAATGGGGATCTGATCATCAGGGGAATGAGTTCTCCGGTCCACGCTGCTTTGGGGGGCAGTAATTGCAGTGACAGCAAACCTGCATGAGGAACTGCAGCCATATCAGCATGCATGCAGGCTGCTGTGCACGGGGCAAATCCCTGCCACTGCTTCTCCTCCAGCCACTCTAGCATAGCTGTAACCAACTGCCGGTATTGAATCCTCTTCTGCTCCAAATCCCTAGAGTATGCCGTATTTTTCTACCAGACTCTGACCCACCACTGAAAGCCTTCTCAGTATATTTTAAATTATGAAACCAGATTTTCATTAAGCTGCTAATCATCATAACAACAAAATGGTATAGCACTTCTAAGAGTCGGGGCTTTTGAATAGTAAATGTAAAGGAAACCATCTCTGAAGGTAGAAGGGTTTCCACCCAATGGCATACGATGGGAAAGTTTTGACCTACAGGCCCTTCCCCGCTTGTCTGAACAATCAGGGGAGAAACAGGTTTCTGTAAAAGTGACATGAATGGCCAGCAGTGAATGAATGACCAAGAGTACAGGGACCATGAGCAGCCGTCACCTGGGTGCAGATCATGAGATGGAAAGGGAGAGGGCCAGGAAGTTTGTTTAGCCACTCAGAAAACTCTGCCAGCACTCACTCCATGGTCAGCCCCGGCAGAGGCCCGTCCATCTTAGCATTAAGTTGGCCTCTCAGGCAAGGGGAAGCCATGCGGAGCAGAGGTGGGACTCTCCCTGAGCTGGGCTTCAGGCTGATCCTGAGGCTGAGATGCCAGCAGCACCCCAGCACCCAGCCCCAGGCACAATGTCCAGATCAGTTCCTACTCAATGCTTAGAAAGAACATCTCTGCTCAGGTAGCTGCCATGCCCAGGCCTTTGTCTCCTTTGCTAAGCGGGTCCTCCGTCTGTGTTGGAGGTGCCTCAAAGGTAAAACTGCAGATCGTGGCAAGATAGTTTTGAATTGAGTGTGTCTTAAAGTTCCTGTTTTTTGCTTCATTTTGTATTTATAAGGAAAAAACAAAAACAAAAACAAAACCTTTAAGAAATCTAATTATATGTTTGAGTTATAGACCGGTTTTTAACAACAACAAAAAAAATTAACAAAAAGGGGGCTCATTAAGAGTCTTTTGTCTCCAAAACAAGTGTGTTTTCCTAAGCCATAGAGCCAGCAAATTCTAATTGCTGGCTTCATTATACAGAAAAGTCTAAGTGTAACAATCAGAAGCCTTATTACACATACATAATTGAGTTTCATTGCAACTTATGAAAACATAAACTCTCTTAAACACACTTGCAGAAAATGTTGCATCATCAAATCAACACTTTTATTATACAAAAGTAATTGTGTTTAAAGATGCCAAACATATGTTACTTATACAAAAAAAAATTAGTTGTTCTATGATTCAGAAGTCTAAATCTTGAATCTGAGAGTAATGTTTTGTTTGCAAATGCAGGGCAAAAAAGAAAAGCAAATTACAAACTTTACTAATGAGATTTAAAGGAACTTGCTCTGAAAATATTCTCCTTTAGAAATTCTAAATTCTCAAATTCCCTTTTCTGGCCAAGTCATCCTGGAGCTGCCTTTCTTCTGTGCCTGGCTCCCAAATCTATTTCTCATCCTGCATCTTCACATTTTTCCTTCTGTTTTAAAAAAGAATTCTTTCTCTGAGCAGTCTAACTCACAGTCATTGGAATTTCTCTTTCATTAGCACCAATAGGCACTTTGCCCCATTACAGTTCCACCATCCTTATCTTGACAAATGCACCCTTCACTAATCTTTGCCCGCTACATCTCACAGTCCTATGTCTGGGACCATAGACCCTCCAGTGAATCCTATCATGCTACTGTGTCCACTAGAAACTGGGAAGCTCCAAGTCCAGCTGCTCCTTGCCACCTATTCTGCTGCCTCCTTACTTCCCCGGGGGCCTCCTCTGGACTCACGAGTGAGGTGAAAATGCATTCCACGTGTTAAAAATGCAAGTAGAAACCCTTTTATTTCTTCTATGTCTCATTTGCTATCTAATATCACACTCCCTCCAGTGCAAGGGTACCTGCCAGGCAAGTGCATACCCTCCCAGATGCTCACCTGAACTCATACCTCAGTATATGAGTATATGCCTGACTCCAGCTTCCCAGGCTTAGGTAGGTGGAAGCAGAAAAGAAAAAGGCAGAGAAGCTATCCTGGGGATGGAACAGCAACATGAGCCAGGCCCCAAGTCTGCAACACATGCCCCATTTTTCTGCTGGACTCACAAGACACAATTCAAAGATAAAATTATTAAAATTTCAAGATGGAGACAGCAGAGTATTAAATTTTAAAAAGGGGGTAGGGGGTGACACGTGTGTGATTACCATGAAGCTGACCCTCCCCAGTACCTCCGCATTCTCCTTTCATCGCAGAACTATTTTCACTTGTCTTCAAGATCCCTAGCTAACCCTGTCCTTACCAATCACTATGGCTGCAGATGAACTGTCATGAATTTAACAGGTAAGTCAACAACCATCCCAACTCCTTCCCATGCTCTTTAACCTGCCTCTGTACTCACTCAGCCACACCCATCCACTTCTCGTGCCTCATTCTAACGGGCTGTCTCCTGACACACCGGGGCCAGGCCATGTTTCTCTTGCCATCTTCAAACATTCCCTCAGAGTTCTGTTCAGCCCCAATACATTGCTAAGTGCTTCACCAACTCTCTCATCTGTGCCTCTCAACAAACCAGCATAGGATGTGCTCTTTCTATCTCCATTTTCCATTTGAGGCTGGGAGTTTACAGTCACTTGCTCAGAATTACACAGCCACTAAGAAGCAAAACCAGAGTTTGAGCTCAGATTCCAAAACTTAATGGCACCTAGCCAGCATGCCTTACTCTGGGCATTTTCAAATCCTCTCTCTCTACTGGCTTTTTTCTCTCAAATAAAACTTGCTCTAGTAATCCACATCCTACAACAACATAAAGTCAAACAAAGAGGAAAAATTCAAACAGAAACAAAGATCTGATTTGGTTTAAATGTCCATGCCTCTCTCACTTACCACTGCACTTTTTGACACCATGGCATAAACTCCCCGATGTTGCTCTTTCCTCTCTACACGTCCCTCTCCTGGAGATGTCTGTCCCTAGTTTGGGCACTAAGGAGTTTTCTGACCCTGCAGTTCGCTGTCAGTGCTTTTCTTCCTTGACCTCTCTCCATCCTGAAACACTGGTGCCCATCTGTTTCCCAGCATTCTTTCATCCCATTCATCCCATTCTAGGCTTGTTGGATTCATTGGGCCTCTGTCACTCAGGCCACATCCAGGATGGTGGTGTTCCCAAGTTACACCCTTGACCTGTCTTGCTCTGTTTTCGTCCTGGGGGATCCCAATGGTGCATAGGCATCTCCTATGACTTCTTGGTCAGCAAACTGCGGCTCGCGAGCTACATGCAGCTCTTTGGCCCCTTGAGTGTGGCTCTTCTACAAAATACCATGGCCTAGGTGACTCTATTTTGAAGAAGTGGCATTAGAAGAAGTTTAAGTTTTAAAAAATTGGCTCTCGCCAGAACCGGTTTGGCTCAGTGGTAGAGCGTTGGTCTGCAGACTGAAGGGTCCCAGGTTCGATTCCGATCAAAGGCATCTACATTGGTTGCGGGCACATCCCTGGTAGGGGGTGTGCAAGGAGGCGGCTCGTCGATGTTTCTCTCTCATCGACGTTTCTGGCTCTCTGTCTCTCTCCCTTCCTCTCTATAAAATATCAATAAAATATATTTTTTTAAAAATTGGCTCTCAAAAGAAATTTCAATGGTTGTACTGTTGATACTTGGCTCTGTTGACTAATGAGTTTGCCGACCACTGTCCTAGGTGCTACACACATGCATAACCCCACACTTGTGAGTAGGCAAGAATAAAACTGTCTACTCTAAAAATGATATAAATACTGTATACTTATCATCTCCTTGAATCCTCCCCAGCTCTTCAAAGTGATGAGAAATCTGAAGTTCGTGATAGCTAGGTGCCCTCTCCAGGTTGCCCTGCTGAGCACCAGATCCAGCTTCCAGCCATGTGTGCCAGACTCCATGCCCATCTTCCACCAGTTGGAAAGGAGAGAACACTGAACTACTTAGAGGGGCTAGGGTCTATGTTTTACCTGTGCTACCTCATCATACTTGGGATAAAAGCAGTAGTATCATCTTTTTTTTTTTCCAGCCAGAGCTTAACATTGTGTCTTAGATTGCTGATTGATTGATGGCACAATTGACTGATATATTGATGTTTGCTTACCCCTTTGAAACCTTTCAAGTATGCCTATTTCTGTTCTTTAATCATATCAGTAACTTTCAAATTAACTCATCTTAAAGGGTCTGAGCACCCTTGGGAAATTTAGTATTACTAACTTAATATCCTAGCTTCTCATGCTGGGAGGTAGGTATTATTACTGCTATAATTAAAACCATATTAATTAGATTTTTTAGTCACCTGAATTTCATCAAACTCCAGCATGGGAATTGGGTAGCAGTCTATGCTATGAGATATGAAAGACATGGGAAAGACCTCCCTGACCCCCAAAATATTGCACCCAGCGGGAGTTCTAAAGTAGCTAACATTGGAAATTAATCCCATTAGATAATAGCTCTTGCCCTTGCAGGATTTGTTTTTGGAATGTAAAAGCTTTTCGTACAGGTGGAACAAATCAATAAATAGTTGGGGGCTTGGGGTTTTGTTTATGATCTTTTTAAAAACTTCTGTGTACCAGATGTTGTGCAAGCATCATGAGGATACAATATTGATCAAACACAGCCTCCTCCTTTAAGTACATCCCTAGCTGGTAAGTTGCAGGAGGCCTGTTATTACTTGGCCCTGCAGCAGATATTTATTCATAAGGCACTTTAAGTAAGTGATGGTTATGGGGTGATTGTGGAAAGAGGACACGGTTAGGAAGAGCTGGGATCTAGCTTAGATTTTGTCAGTAAGGTATTCTGTGACCTTGGGAATCACTTGTTTCCAAAAATTTTCCCTGAGTCTAATGCCCCTCTAATTCCATGGGGTGAAGCAGTCATATTATAGTGCAAAAATATTAAAATTTAAAAGTTATCAAGACTACATTAAGATTTCTATTTGAAAAAGAATTTGTCAATACCCTCGATGGCATTGATAACAAAGACACCAAAGCCAAACACAGTGCCTGACCCACAGTCAGCACCAACATCTTCCTTTCCAACTTTATTCCAATCCCAACTGCAGAAGGTCTTGAACTGGCTCAGTCCCAGAGCAGAATGGGCAAAGGAACAAAGGAGAACTGGAGTGGCTAGGAGGACATCTCAGAGAAAAAGTAGCCTAAGAGAGACTTCAAAGAGAAGATAGGATTTGAAAGCAGTGGGTGAGGAGGGCATGGCAGGTGGTATAAGTGTCATGAGGAAAGACCAGCATGTTAACCTCACTGTAAATGACCTTTATCAGACATTATTATTTATAGGTGATGTCTGGATACCATTTGGAGACACCAGCAATTGCATTTTAGGAAATGAAGACTTAGATGTAAAGCTTGCAGCCTCACAGACATACTCTGCTTTCCATGGAGATAGCTTTGTTCACCCATTCTAGACAGAGAGGGTCTATCAAGGAGTATGGCAAGGCATTGAAACCAAGGTCCTTTGTCCCATGCCCCAGTCCAGCTTTTGTAGCTCATTGGTTCCTCACATATGTGATACATCTGCTCAAGTCAGAAGGATCTATTGGGACTTCAGATCAAAAACAGTCTCCATGAAAAAATCAACAGTAGCCCTAACTACTGCACTTGGGGCTTTGTTATTGTCTCATTACTTGTTTTGCTGTTGTTGTTTTTCAAAGATGGATGGATGCCAGAGGTAGAGAGATGATGTTCTATAAGCACCTCCTTTACTTAACATCTTGCTTGTGGTATCTCATTTTATACTCACTGGAATTTAAGAGATAAGCATCAAGTTATCTAATTTATAGGTGAGGTTAAAAAACGTTCCAAAGGCCCCAGCTAGAAAGTGGCTGAACCAGGATTTGAACTCTGCAAGCAGAGCCAGGAGTAGGATAAGGCAAGCAAAGCACTAAAGGTGCACTATTTCAGGAGGTCCTCATCCTCAGGTGTTGAGAGTACACTTATGTGAGCTGAGAGTAATCGCCTTGCTTTACCCCTAGTCCTGGCCCTGCACACAAAGCTGCCAGACTCCAAAACCCATACTCTTTCTCTTACATCACACACACATTCTCTATGGCAAGCTTTTCAACAGTCACATCAGCCCCTTAGGAGCCCATAAGGAGAAATGATTCCCAGACAAGCTCTGGCCTGGGAATTTTAGCTCCCAACTGCATGCTAGTCATAATCCCAGTTGATGCTTAGACAAGGCAGAGCAGGAATATAAAAATGGATAAATCATTGTCAGCCAGAACTGCTCCTGGAGGTGCCATGTAACACTCACATGTCAACAGACACTTGGGTATGATATAGCCCTTGCTGGAGCTAGAGGTGCAGAAGCATTAGCCCTCAATATATCAATTTTTAGAGAAGGAAGAACACTTGCAAGAGAAGTTGTGCTCTCCAGTGACCCAAAGAAATATCCTTTAGCTTGTCTAGATGCTACACACAGTACTTCCTTGAAAAAAATTACCCTATTGGGGCAGGAAAATGTTAAAAATCTAAGGACAGACTAGTCACTGGAACCCCGCCCAAGCCCAGCCCAGAAACAGACACAGCTGTTGCACACAAAGAGCATCACTCCCCTCCCCATTCCATGCACATTTGAGACAAAGAGAAACTCGTGTGCCAAATAGCAAGTGGCAGATATTAAGCTGGACAGCAGGGCCATAAAGCCACCACAGAAGGGGACATTAAAGAGATAGTGTAAATCCCTCAATGGCAGCACTGAGTCTCTGTCAACACTGGCATCAGCTTATGCAAAACACATGGAAATCCATGATGCTCACCAAGGTTATGTTCAGAGTCTCTGCAGAAAAAGGATGTGGACAAGAAACTAAAAATTGGTTACTGTGCAACTCACCTGGTCTCAACCCATTTCCCTTCCATACCATTCTGCTCCCCTGATCCTGTTTTACTCAAAATCATCCCACCTGGCCTTAGCTCAGTGGATAGAGCATTGGCCTGCAAACTGAAAGGGTCCCAGGTTTGATTCCGGCCAAGGCACATGACTGGGTTGCAGGTTTGAACCCCAGCAGGAGGCAGCTGATCAATTATTCTCTCTCATCATTGATGTTTCTATGTCTCTATCAGTCTCCCTTCCTCTCTAAAATCAATAAAAATATTTTAAAAGTTAAAAAATGATCATCCCACCCTATCTTGCTTTCTCCCACCCTATTCTGCACCAATTCATCTTACTTCTATCAATTTCTATATCCTATACAATTTACAACTATTTTGTTCAATCTTATACTTTTACAGTTCAATTCAATTTACCAAACTAGCTCATTACGCATGTAACAATAATATAATTACCTTCCTGAGCTGGTGTGTTTATGAAAAAAGACAAAATGAAGAGATTGGTACTGTACTTGATGGGCTCCAAAGCTGACTACCATGCTCAAAGACTCTACACTCTTGAGTAAGGTTAATGTGAAACAGTTCTAATGGTTTGAATCTCAGCCTTTCTCAATTGGACATTTTTGTCAGGATATGGGCTAGACACACAGAAAAAAAAGAAATGGATCAGAGCTAATATTTGCTGATTATTTCCTGTCTGCTATGATCTAGAACTTTCTTCAAATGCAATATTTCATCTCATCATCAACATTGCCTTAAGAAGTATTATTTTTATCTCTATTTTATGAATAACTAGCACTCAAAACTTTAAAAACCATGGCCAATTTACACAACTAAGAGCTGTTTTTACACCCAATAGGACTAGTCACATAAAGCCTATGATCTTTCCAGAGCTTTGGTCTTATGTAGTTGATTATATAAGTGCATGGTGCTGGTGGTATGAGCATTGGTAATGTTAAAACTGGTAACATTAGCCGAAACCGGTTTGGCTCAGTGGTAGAACGTAGGTCTGCAGACTGAAAGGTCCCGGGTTCGATTTCGGTCAAGGGCATGTACCTTGGTTGCAGACACATCCCCGGTAGAGGGTGTGCAAGAGGCATCTGGTCAATGTTTCTCTTTCATCTACATTTCTAGCTCTCTCCCTTCCTCTCTGTAAAGTATCAATAAAATATATTTTTTTAAAACCTGGTAACATTAGCAGTGATTATAGCTGTTACCACTGTCATACAAAATCATCTCCAATGTTTTGTCAATGGTTGTGGATGACATAAAGCATGGAGCAAATATGGAGGCTAAGATATATAGTTTATGAAAGAGCAACACATGGAGAAACATTACTCTAAGATTCTAACAAGTCTGAAACTCGATGGTTCTGTGTTTCTCCTGGTCTTACTCATTTGGGCATCTCCAAAAGTATCTGACAGAAAGCCTTCATGAAGCTCCCTGATCTTGGCCATCTCCTGAGAACATCCTGACTCTCCCCTGCTGTCCAAACCTCCTCTTAAATCTTTCCTCAACTCTCCTGCAGACTGGTGCTATAAATGTCCTTCTCCTCCATCTTCTTGGCCTCCTCTCTTTGCATCCCCATCAACTATAATTCTTGTGTCAGCTCCCCCTGCCCCAAACCTGCTCTATGCTGCATGACTACTAATTATTTATAAGGGAATTCCCTGTTATTTGGCAGTGAATATAAGACAGAGCCTTACCCAGTGTTAATAATGTACATGTCTCTTAAAGGACTTTTATTACAAAGTAAGTCCTGAAGAATCTCAGGTATCATCAAAACCCACAGGAAACATAATAAAGGGCAACAGAATCCACAGAAAGGGTTGGGGATTGCAATTCAATTATAAGGCAGTACTAGAGGATCCTGTTTGAAGTTCCAATTACATTGTAGCAATACTGTGTTCACTTGTAATTTCTATTGATTTGCAGTAACTTTAGGTATAAGTTATAGAAATAGTGAAAGGCTCCAGGTCTCCAAGCCCAATCTTGGTGCAGCCACTGATTTGGGAGTGGGGGAAACAGATGTCCTTCAATTCTTATCATGATAAGAATACAATGAGGGGTATCTGAGGTGAAAGATAAGCCAGAATGGAAAGGATAATCATGGTCACTGGGAAGATGTGGACCTAAAAGTTAGTTTGCATACTTGCTCCTGATTGGCTGGGGGGCATCACAGAGGTATGGTCAATTTGCATATTTTTCTTTTATTAGTGTAGATGTGCTTTAATACCTAGAAGAAAAAAACAGGAGTCCCTGTTCTGTGCCAGGCAATGGGGTTAGAGAGCTGACTCTAGACAGTTGGCCACCATCCTTTAGCTTTGTGTTTTCCTAACATTAAGCCTAATAAACCAGTTTTTGTATTTTTTCTAGCTGGACTTGTCTTGCCTTGAAGCAGAGGTACCCCTCCTCCTAGTTCAGGAGCTTTTCCCTTTGCTGATTGAGTTGCATAATTTGATTTAATAAATCTGGAGAACTTGCAGTGGGTTTTGCATACTTTCATTAGGGAAGATATATGTGGAATGTCTGGTGTTTGGCCTTGTTTAATTAAATTAATGAATTAATGTCTTTGATGACAAGGACTCCACGTGCTTTATCCCCCACTTTTGCTTTAGCCCCCAGGCATCACTCAAGTAAGATTCCTAAAATGACCATAAATATATTCCAAGACAAGTGCTGGAAATGACTTGCTGTTCTCCCACTAAAAGTCAAGGATTTTTACCAATTTCTAATTACTATAAACTTAATCTCGTCTAGTTTGCCCATTCCCAATCCAGTGTCTGATTCTGGGTCTGCAAGTCCTCAGAACTCTCACTCATTTCCACTCCTTCTCACATGAGGACATATGCTCTCAATGAGGGGACCATGCATGATGACAGTTGACTGGAAGTTTCCTGGTGAGAAAGGCATTTAAAGGACTGAATATAAAACCTAAAGATGAACACCAACTCTAGTATTCAAACCCCAGCAGCAGGAAAGGGTGATGTGTTGGGTGGAGACAGCATCCACAGAGCTGATAAGGTATCCTATGCCAGCCTAGAGCCAGTGCTCTCCAATGGAAGTGAGGTGTGACTACAAAGAAGACCTGCCAGTCAGCCCACTGGCTCCAACACATCCTTGTTGGAGTCCATTATTCACATTTTCTGTGGCTTTAACTGGCTTCTGAAGTCTTGCACAAAGCAAATGAAACTGCAATCAAGGTCTTTGTCAGGCTCCCATATTTGCATGTAAGTGTTGCAGTTTGGGGACAGCTCATCAGTCCTCAGTTTGCTCAGAAAGAGTTTTTAAAGGAACAAAAGGAAAACAACTTCAAAAGAATCCTAAGCAAACTCTGTGATTTTGGAGACACAGCAGACAAAAATATTTTAACTCCTCCTTTGTTTATTTTTGTGATATTTTGGTCCAAACAAGCCAAGGCCTGGGTCCAAGCAGAAAGGAGGCACCTCTGTTTGCAAAGTTAATGGACTGCTTCATGGCTTAATGAGGGAGGAGGCAGCCCAAGGCACAGTGAATACAACTCCTAGGCAAGGAAAGAGCCCTGAAACCAAGCTCAACAATAGTCATCAGGAAGAGCATCAGGGTGGTGTCATAAAGTGAAGGAGAGATGCTGTGCCAGGCAGAACAGAGGAAGGTATCAGTTCAGTCCATAAGGCCTGGCTTCGGGTTTTGGAAACAATGTTATAGGACCATCTATGCCTTGCCAGTGTGGTTGGACAACATTCAGTGGTTGGTTTTTTTTGTGTTTTTTTTTCTGTAGCACCATTTATGTTTTCAAATGTATATATTGCAAAGAAACCCTACATGTAAGTCAGACCAACAAGAAGCCAAGGTAGGATCCAGGGTCTTTTCCACTCTCACCAAAGCCCTTTCGACAGCCCTCCCTGGGTAAATCTCTATGGAACCACTCCTAGGATTATTTCAGAGTCACTGTGGAAATCCTCTAATTAGATGGAAAATATGGAAGGTTTCCAATCACAACAATCCAGGTTTCATGTACAGTGTGAAACTTCTTGGCTAATTTTGCATAGCAAAGGGAAATAATAAAGTTAAATCCAGTCTTCTAGTTGTATAAAAGATAAGTATTATGAAGTGAGTGTCAATTTCCCCCACATCCTAGAAAATTGCTCATACATTTTCCCACTGTGGTGGTCATTAATGATATTCACCAAATATTTCTAGCTTTCTTCTTCTAGACATATGGTGGACTTGTACTTCCTGCCCACAATCCTGTGGTTGTGGGATCATACAACTAGTTATTACTAGCCAATGAATGGTGGCCAGTGTGCATTTGATTTCAGATTGCGAGACCTTACAATGCACTCTTTTCTCTCTGGCACAGCAACCAGCAGTGTCTGACAGCAATCTTCCTCCTATTGTCCCATGATGGGTACCAAGGATGAGAAGAAATAACTTTTTTTAAATCACTGGGAATTGTGGATTATTTGTTACCAATTCACAATCTAGCTAATCCTGAATAATGCATCCATTAATGAACATCCCCACAATTTTATAAGCCAAAATTCAAATTTATTCATTTCATGTTGGTAAAGCAAACAGCCAGTTCACTAATTAGTATTTCTTAACCCTAAAAAGTGCCCTATTTCATGTTTGTTACAGATAAAAAGGAGTAACAGCTATTTCTCAAGGGAGGCTACTATCTTGACTGGAAATACACATTTCATGCATGAAGGCAATGGGAAATATTTAAACAGTACAATGTGAGAGTATTTGTCATAAGTACCATGAAAGCTCTACATTGGAGGCTGCTAAGGATTAAATATATATGTCCACTTTTAAATTATTACATTAAAGCCCTAACCCACAAGTATAGCTATATTTGGAATAAGGAATTAATTAAGGTTAAAAAAGGTCATAATGGTGAGGCCCTGGTGCAATAGGATTCGATCCTTTAAAAAAAAAAAAACACCAAAGAGCTTGCTCTTTCTCTCTCTCCATGTGCATTCATTAAGGAAAGGCCATATGATGACATAGTGGGAAGGAGCTGTCCACATGCCAGAACAGAGCTTTAGCTCTCACCAAAAACGGACCCTCCTGGACCTTGATCTGAAATTTCTGGCCTCCAGAATTGTAAGAAAACAAATTTCTGTTTAAGCTATCCACTTGTATTATTTTGTTATGATATCCCAAGCAGACTAAGAAAAAAAGTAAGTATAACTCTGGGCTAAGCTTTCAGGAGTATCTTCTGAAGGAGACAATACTTGCTCTATCCTTGAGGAAGAAGATGAGAGTAGCCATAAATGCTATTTGCTTTATGTATGCTACCTTATTAAATATTAATAATACAGCATAGGAACTATCATTCCCTATCCTATATAATAAAGAGCTAATATGCTAATTAGACCAGATGGTAGAACAACCTTCCTGGATGGCAGGGCCATGAGGCAGCTGGGGCTGGGGTCTGCAAGGACCAAGCCCCTTGCTTGAATTTCATGCATCAGGCCTCTAGTTACAAATAAAGTTCTGCAAGATGAAGAAGGAGGCACACCAGATCTACAGATTGTCTCAGCCCTTGGCCACCTCACAAAACCAGATGGATGGAGTTTAATTGGAAGATGGGACAAGAAATGCTAGGTGGTTGGAGGATGCCATTTTTGGAGGCAGAGTAGAAAATGGACCTGAATGGCACCCAGGGTACTTGCCCAGAAGCAGTGGGAGATACAGAAGGATAGAGAGGCTGAGATTGGATGTGTCTCAGAAAGAGCTAATAAATAGAGTCCCCATTGAAATATCTAAATAGTTAATTATTCCATCTAAACAAACATTTAAATATTTATGCAAATATCCAAAAATCTGAGCATGAAATTGTGATTGGACATCAGTAGACTTTTCATAGTTAGATATACTGTTTTTCTGGCCATCTTAAAAATTGATCCAAGGCAATCAAAAGCCTTCTCCACTGTTTTTCATCTTGATGTATTTCATCATCTTGACACAGCCTTGGGACAAAAGCCTCATCCAGGGCAAAATGGATTTTATGTAGACTGCTTCCAGACAGTGGATCCAAAGGAGGAGAGTGAGGGAGAGTACATGTATCACAAAAAAATGTCCAAGCCTCATTGTTGTCACAAATTTTACAATCTAAAATAACAAAACTTTAGTGCCCCTATTGCAACTTCTCCCTAGTTTGGGTTTACTGGAGAGAACAATGGATTGCCCTTCTGCCCAACAGCTGGCTCAGACTTCTCTCCTGCTGCTTTAATAGCCTTTTAGGTAATAACCTGTTTTATTAAGACAAAGACCCAAACCCTTTAAGTCCCAGTAGAGATTAGCTTAAAAATGAGGCACTCCGGGAGGCCATGAAAGCCACTGAAACTTCTCTGTTAGTTTTCCTGAGTTTTAACCTCCCCTAGGGCAAGAGTTCCTGACCTGAAGACTATAAAGCAGCTTGTGCAGTTCATTAGTCCATTGCAAATTTATATAAAATGTTGGATAAATGGTGCATTTTTTTCTGGGAAGAAGGTCTATAGCTAAGATATTTTATCCTCAAAGGGCTCTAGGCCTACAAAAGAGTCAGAGCTTTAAAGGGTCTGTATCTTGATTACTGAAGACACTGGACTCATGAGAGCCAGAGTGGCTTGGCAGGAAAGGTGTTGAATGTGGACACAGACAGAACTAGGTTCAATCCCTAGCTTGACCATTATCATCTGTGACCCTAGGCAAGGAATTGCAACACAGTTCCGTTTCCTCATGTAAGCTGCACACCCCTCCTCTGCAAGGTTGTGGTCCAGACTGAGATAAAAGAATTTAGCAGGCATTAAACAAAACAATTCCTCCTGTCATACTCCAATCCAATCTGGATGAAATAATATCATTTCCTCAGAAGAGATACAACCTCCATGTATCTCCAGAAAAATATTTCTGTGTATATTTCAGTAAATTCTGTTGTGTGCAGCTGAAGAGATGGGGGACACCATTCAATGGAGTATCTAATGGGCATCTAAAATCCAGGAAGGGAAGCCAAAGGGATCAATGCAATGGAGGGGTTTATCAGGCCAATGGTGAACAAAGATACACCATTATTTTCTTACAATGTGGTGGAAAGACCCAATGACCTGAGAGCCATCACAATCAGATTCCAGTTTGAGCTCCATACCTATTACCCTTGAGAATGTTTCAACTAATTACTGTTTCCCTTCCATTGAATGAAAGAAATAATACCCACCTTGCCTTTCACATAGGACAGTGATGAAGACAAAGAGAATCTTGGATTATATGAAATGAAATAAGGAGTGTGAAACAACTCTGAAAGGGCTACAAAAGTAAGGAATGGGCATTACTACCAGCATCACAATTTTTGTCATCAATCCATGAAGACATTTTTATAGGACAAATAAGCAAACTGGGTAGAGATAAAAGAATAGTGCTGCCGTGATAAGCAAAATGGTCTGGCCTCATTCAGTGGGAGGATAGCCATCTGTTCCCTTTCTCCTTTTCATTTTCCCCAAGTCATGAGGAAATATCACATGATTCTGCATGTGGGCACTCAACCCCTCTATGACCAATGTGTGCCAATTTTCTTGTTTTATATATTCATAAAAAGATACCCATTAACAAGCTCCTTATGGCATTCCAACAATGAAAGCCTCTTCCTTCTACTCCTCCTCCTGCAGCTGCTGCTGTTCCCCAACCCCCTCACACATGTATTTCTAGTTGTCCCTCTCTGTCCATACTTTTCTACCTTTTCCTACCTAAAGATACCTGGGCACTTCCACATAACAAAATTCTTACTCATCCCTCAATGTCTAGCTCAGAGGCCAATTTATGTAAACTTCTCTATAACTTGGCCCACTCTTGCCACAGTGTTCTATCTTATGCACTCCCATAACTCATGGAATTTGGGAACACAGACCCTGTGCTTTGCCATCCAAATGCAAGATTTCAAATGTGTAAACTAGTCATTACCACCACCAAGGTACCGGTATAAACAGTATGTCCTGGGATAACTGAAATACATGGTCGCTCTACATCTGGGCTACAAATGCTAGGCCTTTCCCATGTAGAGCCTAATGTCACTATGTCACTGCTTGCAGGAATCTGCTTTTCCAAGCTGAACTCCTATGAGATAAGACTCATCTTACTTCTCCTCTACCACTCTACATTTATCTAGTGGGTTTTTGTAAATCTTATCCCATTGGGAAAGAGTCTACAATGGGAATTTGCATGCAAAAGCATATTGGGTCATGCCATCAGAAAGATCATCTGTGATGGAGGAAAGGAGCGGGACTAGGCAGAGGGAGAAGGGATGTAACAGAGGCTCCAGACCATCCCACAGGCAGTTCAAAATATGGGATGGAGCATCCGAGTTTCCACAAATGGAGGCAAGGGCCTCAAGACTTTGTGTGCCTCCATGAATCAGTCATCAGATGCAGCCTGCTCTCAAGAAAGGGACATAACTTAACCAGGGCCGCTTCTTTCAGTCCAGAATGATTTCTGCAGAGAGACATGGTTCTGAGTACTCCACACAGCCAGGAGAATGAGTGATGTTGACCTTGCTTGTATTAGTTCCTATTGTTGCATAAGAAGTTACTGATGGACAAATTTAGAACTTAAAACAGTGCACACTTATTAGATCATAGTTCTATAGTTCAGAAGTCCAAAAAGGTTTGGATGGGTTCTCTGCTTCGAAGCTGAAATCAAGGTGGTAGCTAGGCTGCATTCTTATCTGAAGCCTCCAGGAAGAATCTACTTCCAAGTTCATTCAGGTTGTTGGCAGAATTCAGATCACAGTTGTAGAACTGAGGTCTCTTTTTCCCGGCTGTCAGCCCAGGGGTGCTCTCAGCTCTGAGAGGCCTCCTTCAGCAGTGGAGAACACTCTTGTATTGATTCCCTTATGTTTTGCATCACTGACTTTTTCTATAGGTAATCTCTAGATCTAGATCTAAGGAGTGATGGGATTAAGTCAGACCCATCTAGCTAATCTCTATATTCTAAAGACAATTTATTTGAAATGCAATTCCATCTGCAAAATCCCTTCACAGCAGTACCTAGATTAATGTTTGATTGCATCACTAGGAGAAGGTTTGTACATATCATGGACTGGGAATCTTCAGGGTCTTCTTGGAAATCTGCCTACTATCATCCTAAGTGGGAAATAGCACTGCAGAGTAAAATCCACTATAACTAGCTACTTCTTAAGTAATTCACAGCTAAGAGGCAGCAACAGGTCAAGATGCGTCCCCATCTATCATGGGCTGACTGAGGTCATCAAAGATAGGAAGAACTGACTGGGCCATGGGAGTGGTGACCCCAAAGCAGGAGCACCTGCATTGTAGCACCACATCTGCCCTACAGAGGATGACCTCACTCAACCCAAAATTCACAGATTCATAATAAGACCAAAAGTCATTTTACACTGCATCATAATATCCAGTACCTATTATTAAGCAGGAAATCACATTTATGTGTTATCTATCCATTCAGGGAAAATGCATTTTCTGAGAAAATGAAAATCATTAATTTACCCTGAAATTTTATTGGGGAGAAATTCTGTTGCATTAGAATGTAGATGGGAGATAAAAGATGCTGGAGTATTCCATTCTTCCCTTTATTAATGAAGTAGGATACATAAAATGCCCATTAAAATTACATAAGAGCCTTGTAAGCATCTCTCTATCTTCTGACTCAGTCATTTTCACATTTGAGAGCAGAATTTCTGTGAGAAGGTGTTACCCTAATACAGTGGCACCCACATTCACATATACACAGAGTTTGGTTGCATTCATCCATTGATTCTTTCATCCCTTACTTCAGTAGATATATTTTGAGTATTGAGAGTGTGCAAGGCATAATCCTAGTTATGGAAACTGTACATGAAGTTCCCTGTTCTGCAGGTGCCTAAAGTTTAATAGGGAAAATGAAGGAGCAAATAGGCGATTAATGGCAGGAAAGCCCTTGAGTGCTAGGGGTTCATGTTAGAAAAGTCTAACTCAGACTTGAGGCAAGAGGATCAGGGAAAACTTGTAGATGGAGAGCTAAAGGAAAAGTAGGACTTGCCTGGTGAAAAGGAGAAAATGATACAGAGCAGGGTGCCCCAGCCCAAGGAAGGAACACTCTAAAAGGCTTATGGAAAGCTTGGGAGAAGGTAAAAGGTGGCACATTTCAAAAGAAAGACAAAAATATAGCATTACAAATCTTTCCAAGGGGATTTAGCAAGAACACAGGGAAAAGGAGAAAAAGTGGGGGGTTGAATTTTAAAAAATGAATCCTGTCTTTGACATTTATAAGTTAGTGATGTTTAAGAAAGAAGAGAAGTCAACCCAACTGCTTAAAGTTTCTTCGCTCATCTGTAGAGGACAGTGCAAAAATTAACTTTAAATATATGCAAAATATACTGTTTTCAAGCAAATATCCAATAAATAGTAATCACAATCTTTCAACTGTCCCTTGGAGTTTAGGAAATGGGGTAGCCTAATATTGGAAGAGAATTAATGGGGCTTCATGAAGTAGGTAACATCTAAACTGAACTTTCATGGCTGATCCCACAGAAAAAGGGATAAGAGATGATTCAGGAGAATACAGGTAAGTATAAAATGTGTGGGTGAATTTAAGTTTGTAATATGTGTCTGAATATAGATAGATAGATAGATATAGATATAGATATAGATAGATATTTATATATTTTATATATGTATCTCTGTGAAAATGTGAGTACATGTGTAACTATGCATGTATGTTTGTATGCAAGTGTGTCTGCATATGTATTTATGTGTATAAAGCAAAGAAGTGAAAAAGGAAATTGGCAACATGGGTCAGTCTTGGGAAACCTCAGCATGAACATGACCTATAGAACTAGGAGTTCATTCTGTGGCATTTGGGGCCACTGGGACAAATTGTAAGGGAGGGAAGGTCACCAGCAGGTTAGCCTTGCAGAGGAAGAGGGCAGCATTAGCTGGTAGGGCATGTACAATGGGAGGAGATCAGACTCAGACCGTTAAAGGGAGGGATGCTGGGCAGCCTTAGGAGGAAAGAAGAGTTACTAGAGAGTAAAAGTGGAAGCACTTTTCAGATGGCTGGTAAATAGGAAAAGGGGGACTTTGTGATGGTTCCAACATGTGGGACAGAGTCACCCAAAGGGTGTGTATAAGTAAGGCAGATGTGGTAAGGGTCAGGGTCAAGATGCCAACTAGGCTTTTTGGTTTGGGAGCAGGGGAGAGAGGAAATTATTTTAAAGCTACATATTAAAGTTCAAACTCTCATTTTTTAAAATCTCCTCCTGGGTATTCTATCATAAAACCTTTATTCTGACAGGTCTTCAAGTCTCCTTGGCTCCCCCCGCCCCCCAGCCCCTGTCCCAGAGAACTCTCATTTGAAGGCAAATATGAAGGGAGAGATAACACTCCCTTCTTTGTTAACCAAAGGTCCAGAGAGGAAGTGATGCTCATTAGTCATCAGGCCAGAAAGCTCTGAGAAGAGGACCCCCACCAACAGGGACTTGTGTGAGAGTCATAAGAAAGATGTAAGCAAAATGCTACAATGCTCTGGGGGTGGCAGAGAAATGACCATGTGCCACAGGGCAATCAGAGACATCCCCATGAGGTCCCAGCATTTAATCTGGGGCAGAGGAAGGCTTCAAGGAAAGGCAGAGAGTGAGTGGGCATTGTGGATTTTGCCAACGGCCAACCTGAGCACATCAGGGACCAACAAAAGAGCAATTTCCTTAATATTCACCATATTCCAGAGAGATGCTATAAATATAGCTATGGCTTTAGGCTCCAGGCTGAGGCTGAGGTACATTACCTTGCCCACTCAGAGTAAACTCGACATGAGGCTTCTTTACAAGACAGTCCTAGGTCTTCTTCGCTTCTCACTCTTACCTATCTTTGCAGACCACACAATATCAATGTTGTCATAGGCACACCCCTGGAAGGGATGAAACATATCGCTGAGGCTTCTGAAGCAGTTATTCTTTCCATCTACAAAGGACAGAAGCTGATAGTCTCAAAGCTAGGATCCATGAACTCAGCGCTGGGCACACTCCACTAAACTCTAAGCTGAAATCCTTACAATAATGAGCACCCAAGGGTCCTTTGCGGTGGCATCACCATCTTCCAACTCCAAATTCTCCCACTTTGATTGTTTATTTCCTTAGAATTGTGGGGTGTCAGGGCCAAGTACACCATTCTCTGATGAAAAGCAAACCCCACCATATGTGGCATATAGCAGCACAACATTGTCATTAGGGCTCAGTCAATTTTACAATGTCAACAGAAACGCTGACCCAGATAAATCATATAGTAGTGCTTAGTATATACAAGTCCTTTAAAAAAACAACAACAATATATTTTTGCTTGTATTTAGGTAAAATAAAAAGGAGATGGAGAAAGAGAAAAACATCAGTGTGAGAAACATGGATTGGCTGCCTCCTGCATGCCCCCTACCAGATATTGAGGCTGCAATTGGGGCATATACTTTGACAGGGAGTCAAGCTGTCAACCTTTTGGTGCATGGACAATGTCCAACCAACTGAGCCACACTAGCCAGGGCCAAATCCCTTTGATAAATAGCACCCACAGAAAAGGTATATCCTGGCTCTTCCAATAGGAGTAAATAACCCCCAAGTCATTTATACTGGGTTCTGGGATGAATTTCATGATTTTATTGGAAGATTATATATTTTGCAATTATTCACCCAACTGAAATTTTATTGAAAGCATATGATGAGCCAATAATAATTTTTTAAATTTTTATTGCACGCTAGTTCAGCATCAGACACAACTACAGAAGTAAAAAGAACACTAAGGATGTTTGGATGGCAAACTCAGGAGGCTTGAAACCACTTACAACTCCAGAATCCTAGCCTCCCCTCTAGAACTCCAGAGCCCTGTCTACAGCCCTTCCAAACAAGCACCCCTCTGCTTCAGCAATTCATGGTTTTTTAGAAAAAGTCCAAGTTGTTTTCTGATAGCTAGGATCCATACAAGTGCTAGTTTAGGCCCTTAGAACTTCCCTCAAATGATCCAAGTTTTTTCCATCTGGAAGAGAAATAATTTAAAATATGTACATATACAAAGACCCAATCTTGCCTTTCCTCCTTCTATTGACAGCTAATATTCATGATAGCTTTCCTGATCTCCTTTGTCTTTTCTCTTTCATGTTAAATTGCTCCCTGGCTTTCAAAGTTCCACAGGTGAAAAACATTTAAGGGGATAAGGATAAACCCCAAGATCAATATGTACAAAGACTGGGAGTAACAAACCATGGGTACTAATCGCAGTGAGGCTATTAGGATCTACTGCTAATTAGTGATCTTCAGTTAACAAAGACATTCAGGGAAACCCATAAAGTCCAAAAGACCTGACTCTGCATCTTTAAGTCTTGTCCCCAGTTGGCTATCATCTCCAAATTTCTAGCACTGGACAAACTGGTCAAAATAATCTCCATCATTCTGTGTTTTGTTATCTATATTCTGTCACATGTTTGCTATATAAGGAAGAAAAAAGGAAAAGGACCCAGGTTGGTAGCAACATGCATTTACTTGCTGAACTTGCCCATCATCATACTGAGACATGAACATCACATTATAATTAAACTTCACACATAACACTTCCTTTTATTGGCTGATTTTTCACCTCAATACATAACTCATCCCAATTATGTTTTAATCATTTTCTGCTGAAGAATTATATGCCCTTTGATTAGTAGCAATGATTTTACAATGATTATAAGATGGGTATCAAGTCTTTGTTATAGAAGCATGCTTTATATGAAACATTTTAAAGACTTTTTAGCCACTGGTACCTTGGATGGTGGTAGAATGTTCATGACCAGGTCAATCAGAATTGGCCACTTATATTTGGGAACACTTAGAAGTGAACTTGAGTGAGAACAGTAAATTCATATTATGGAGAAACTCAATTATGGGAATGCTAGAGAAAATAAGGAGTCCAGGAGTACCAATGTGAATATGCTGTTTGGGGAGGATTAACCTGGAGACCATAGGCAGGACATGTCCGCTTGGAGCAGGGACCTGGAGGCAGAGCAATCACTAGAAGCTTTTGCCAACATACAATGAGGGTCTATCCCAGACTGGCCTTAGTGGAAATGGGAAGAGGTGAGACACTTACCATGCCCTGGGGGAAGTAGTTAGTCTTGACCAAGTAGGCACAGGCCTGAGTAAGTAGGAGCATGGCAAACTGATAGAAGTATCTTTCCATTTTCTGAAGTCACAAAGAGCTTGTATAGAGGGAAGGCATGCTGGCAATAGGGCCATATATTATCCATACTTGAATACTCCATGTATTTTTTAAAGACTCACTTGCTACTCTATTTGACCATACAGTATTGGGGCAAACCAACAAAACAAAGTATAAAAAATATTATTCTGACCACGTTTCAGGGGTAAGGGTGGAACAGAATATTCATAGATGTCTACCAAACAAGACAGTGTATACCAGATGCATACACCAGTGCAAAGCACTTATGAGGCTGCAGTGTGAAAGAGCTCTGGCTTGAAGACCTCTGGGGGCCTCTTAGCCATCTCCCACCAAGGAACAAGAAGAAATCTTAAGATGGAAATCTTAGCACCCTCTGGATGGGATGAGCACATAGTAGAAGTCACTGGAGAAAGAAGAGGAAGTATAAAGAATAGATATAAGGCGAGATACAACTAATCTGCTGGCTGCATTCATCAATGAGGTAGAAATGACCAGCAGAAGAGTGGCAAGGCAAAACCTTCCTAGAAAATCCATACAGCTTCACACTGAGAAAGAGATAAAGAACAGCACATGGATCTATGCCTTTTAATTCCGGGATGCTGCCCACCAGTAAGTAATCCCAAACAATTGTGCCTGACTCAATTAATGACATTGGGCTATTCCTTCTTTATAGGGGTAGAAAGGGAGCTACGAAGGGACTGGTGGAAGCAGGCAGGCCTGATATGGGAGAAAGGATGGAAGGATGGAGATATTCTCTCCTTAATGCTAACTTAACTATCCTTCAAGGTCTGAGCAAATCCCCCTTCTCTAAAGTTCTGAAAAGTCTCACCATTTACCTTAATTAACAAAGGATTTCAATTATACTCTTTATGTTTCTAATCCTCTTTTTGGATTTAAAATTATTTGGTGTGTATGTGCCTAAATTATAAGCTTCTTGGAGGCAAACTCTGGGTCCTATTTATCCTCAAAGCCCTTCCTCCATGGCATCTGATGTAAGACACACTCAGTAATGAGTAAGTGTAAGCCATGCAATCTGCAATAAATCAAGGCCCACAAAGAGGAAGCCAGTGTCAGGAGCCAACTCAGAAAGAGAAAGGTTGCTTTCTGACTGTCAGCTAACTAAGATTTAAAAATAGAAAATGGCTGCATCCTCAGTTGGGGAGGGGGAAAGTGCAATGAGGGGCAAATTCCACAACCCTAAGCATGACATTCAGCTTCATGTAGGAATAAGAAAGTTAAAAATCAGAAGAGCTGGAGGAACTAAAGAGGTTGAGGATACTGGGAAAGGTAGAGGGGGACAGTTGATAATCTGTATTTTTCCTTACTCCATGAAAGAAAACCTTTTCACAATTTATCATTATACCTCCAGCATTTAGCACAGTGACTGCCACTAATAACAGTGAGCTGACTGAATCCATACAGCAATGAATAATGAAGCAATTGATTGGTTAATGGATATAGGAAATCGACAAATGAATTCTGGGCCAATTGTAGGTGCAGGGGAAAGGATCTTGATCCTCTTGTGTCTGTTTGTCCACTTGTCCAGCTTTAGGGGAAGGACGGGAAGCCAGAGCTTCCACTCTGCCTGGAATAAAGGGAAGAACCAGACTGCGGTGGACAGTGTCTCAGCTGTCATTCTTCTGGGGATACTAAACCTGTTTGTGTGGACCGATGTGAAAAATTCTTAAAGTCAGACCTGAACATATACTGGAACTGAACAGGATAGAATGGAATAAACAGAACTGAATGCCAAGATAAAGAAATGAACAGACCTGGGCCAAATTCAACTAAAGAGATGGAAACTTCCTCAGGACTGTCAGGTCACTGGAAACATGGAGTTGCAAAGACACAGCCAAGCTAGCCAGCAATTTCTGTAATCATGGAAGGTCATGCCAGATAAACAATCTAGGGTCTCAGAAGTCAGCCACTCACTGCGTGGCCTGTAGCTCCCTTTGGGCCTCCGTTACATCCCTGCACCACACGCCATCCTGGGTTTTATGTATGAACTTTAGGGGGAAAGGCAACCAACTGTGTGAATGAAAGGAATAAGATATTTTCTCCCCCCCCCCCGACTTTTTTGGCCTTTAGCCCTGTATGCTCCTTGAGAGGCATAACGCATCCAAAAGCTATCAAGAATTCAAGCTCTCAAGAATGAAGAAATAGGATAAACCAAGAGGGGATATTCAGAGCATCCAAAGGCTCTTACCTTGCTCAGAAGTGGTGGCTGGGACTTTGGGCTCTTAGGACAGACCCTGGAAAAAGCAGGAAGGGGATCAGAACAGGATCTGGACAAGGGAAGGAGTGGCTTTCGGGGGAGGGCAGGAATTCAGGGATGGAGACACAGGTGATGATGATTAAAGAGGAGTGATGAGGAGTCACGTTCCAGGATCACATTTGTCCTTCCCTTCTGACGGGGCTGTCATTACAGGAAGAGTGAGCTGACAAGGCACGGAGGACCTTTTCCATCTTTCCTCCGTAATCATCTTTGAGAAAAATGCGAACTTGGAGATGGATAAAAGGCTCAGAAACTCAGATCATTGGCTCTGTGGGTGCAGAGTCCCTGCAACTGGGCTGAGTTTATCCAGACCACCTGTTTCACCACCAGAAGATCTGGCTTTCCTGTGTACGCAGGTCCCCAGGTGCTGGGGTAAATCTCTGAGATGAATGACCATGATCTGAACCAGCTGCCCTCCCAGGCCCAATTTGGAACACAGATGGACAATATTGAAGCTACTTATGAAGAAAGTGTGGCACCAGCTCATCGCATGATTGGGAAAAACAAGCCTCACCCCATGAAGAGGTGAGAATAGTTGAGTCAGCCTCGGGGGGAATGGGTGTAAGAATCTGGGAGGTTGGTGTGGCTTAGAAGCAATAGGAAAACATTCCCTGGCATGGTAGGACTTCATCTAGGGCTAGGCCTTGACCACTAAAAGGAAGACATAGACCTGATAGACTAAATAACAATAACCAAATCAAAGACACCAAGTTGAAGTGAGTGTGGCAAGGGAATAGGTTCTGAGAACAATTTTTTAACAATGTCCCTTCTTTCAGATCTCCTGAAATACGCCTTTGTCCATGGAAATTTTTTTTTTCATTTCCCCTATTAGTAGTGGCTTTTATTTCCACTGAACTAATAAGTTGTTGTTTTCTATGCCTTTCAAGGAGTGTATCTTATATTGCCTTAACTGGGGTTATTTATTTATCTGATCTGAATTTCTTACTAGACTCTGAGCTGCATAATGCCCCTATGATGTACTTCACCGAGATTGGAAATGTGGTGTAGATTAATTTGGTTAACTTTTTTGTGAATGTTAGGGGTATGTGTGGCCTGCCTGGCAGGTGGAGGTCTGACTGTGCCTTGCAGATCTGATCCAAGTGCAGAAACTGGACACCTGCAGCTCTGAAGGGAGCCACATGGTCTTCACTGTGGTGCCTTTGATCAGCACCCTCTCCTAAATAACAAGGTTCTTCCTTTTTTAAATGTGTTTTTTGTAGGCCAGGGTCTGGGACCAAACTTCTTAGTGAAAATCTCTCATCAGCAAGCTCCTCCCCAGTGCACACACGAATAGAGAATTATTCGGAGAAAAGTTGTGAAAACTGAAGCCCTAGCCCATTGGCAGCTTAAACATAAATATCTGTTTCAATTTAAGGAGAGTTTAAATAATCGTATAGGACAGAAACTTTATGATCCCAACAAAAGATGAATAGTCTGAATGAAATTCATTTTACATTTATTTTCCTTTTACAGAATATTTTTCTTTCCCTCACATCAATTGGTCTGAGCTCCACCCTCTACCTTCCCTTACGGATGGAATCTCCCAGGCTCTGCAGTACTCTGGCTTCCCCAGGCCCTGGCAGAAGTTTGGGGGAGAGGGAATGAGAGACAGCACTCAGTCTTCATTCCTTCATTTCCCTCCCTGAAGTCTCCAGTTCAGCTGTGGCTGTGCCTCTCCATTGAAATCTGCTTTTCAGCAACTGTAGCTACAAGTCTCTTTGGATTCAGCAACTGCTTTGTTCCTTCAGGCCTTGAGCTACTCGTATTGGTAATGCCTCCTCTCCTGCTCCTGCCAGCTCCAGGAGAACTTCCACATCTTGTGTCAATTTTCCAAACCACTGTCAATCTCCTACCCCATTTGGGTACTGCCTGCCCCAGTTTCCTCACTGACACAAAAATGATGACCACTTTTCTATTTATATTTTGATCCAGGGTTAGCCTGATTGTTGAATGTGTCAAGCAATGCTGGGCTATTTGGGTATTTAGGCTGGCTGGCAACATGCTTCCATAGATTTGCTCCGAGTCTTAAGTCTCCATCATGACTAACCAAATAAAATCATGAAAAGCTGCATCTATATGTTTATGATGAGCACAGGGAAAAATCTCAGAGGAAGAAAACTCACAGACCCTGCCCCTCTGCACTTGGTGGGGGGAGGCCTCTTCTGTGCCCTCTCTCCTAGCCCATGTTAACTTAAAGCTAACAAGAATTTCAGATAGAAAGAAAGGTATATGCCGCAGCCATGAGAGCTGTTTTATTTATTCGTCTTCTACCTGTATGAGACAAAGATAGAAAAGACACATGTAAAATGTAATTCCAGGCTGGAAATCTTATTTTCATAGAAAACCCAGGCTACAGAAGTTTTTGGCATTTAGCTGCTGCCTACTGGTGAGGTGTTTGCTATAGGGTGTCCAGGTTGTCCTAATGTGGCAATGCCAACAACTGACCTAAGCTCCTTAAGGGAGAAACTGACTGTGGTGTTCACAGCTCTTTAGATGGTCAAGGCCTCCTTTCCTGGATTTGGGGGACAATCTCTAGGAATCCCATTGATCACTCCTCTTCCAAAATAAGACTCTTGCCCCAAGAGCTCTGAGCTTCCATGCTTTGCAAGCTCACTCTTCATTGATTGATTTTATGTGCACACTACTCAATGTTTGCTCAGTTGTCAGATGGCTTTTAAGTTTGTTCTTGTCAGGGCTTGATGCCATAGCCTACAGGCTCCCCAGAGGCAGGCATCTTGAGTTATCAGTCACCTTATGCAAAACTCAAGTAGGAAGGGAGGTGGGGGTTAAGAAAAAGTGAGGTTTTTATAAAGCACTACGCAAATCCAGATTAACATCATCATTATTAATAGATGATGATGATCGTAAGGACATGGATGATGACTATAATAGTCCCTAAGAAAACATTCTTGTCTTCCTCCCTTTAGAATGCACAGATTGCCCCACTCTGAGGTTGACTACAAAATGCACATTTGAGAAATCCCAAGTAAAAGCTTTCTTGATTTCCCTGAGCTTCTGATGCAAAAAAAGGCACCAAAGTGTGTGTATGTGCATGTGCATGTATGTAAGCACGTGGATAGTTTGCCTTCTGTCTCCAACAGGAAATAACTCCAAGGTGAGGCGCAGGGGGAGGCTTTGCAGACTGCAAGCTCCTGGGGTGTAGTCATAACCATAAGGGAAAATAGTTTGCAGTGTGGGAGATGTTCCTGCATTTGAGGGGGAGCATTTCTTCAGGCCATTGTGGACCAATAAACAGTTCAATTTTTTCATTGTTCTAATTAATTTAATTAAGTTAACTTCCAAGGTGTGTTAAGAAGCAATGCCTTGGGTGATTAACTGTTCCCATATCAAGGTGTTTTCACAAACACATTTACCCTGATTAGTGTACACATTATTATGTAATTAAATACCTCACACAGAGGAATTTATTAGTGCCTCCTTGTTTCCGAACAAATAAAGCAGTCCTCAGAATCTCTCGGAAAGACAATTTCAGTTGCTAGAAGAGAGGGACAGACGGATGTGGAGACACACAGAGGTTAAACTTTAGAGAGAAGGACCCGCTGCCCCTCCCAGGGCTGTGCCACCTCCCAGAGGGTTAAGTCTGACCCACTCCTGGGCCCACTGTTCTTCTTCTTCTCCCCAGTTGGTACCACAAAGTGCATATCACCTACCAGCAAGACTGCTTCTTCCTCTTCTCCTTTTACAAAGAGGATAACAATAAGGTCTTTTCATGGAGGAAATAAGGACTCTCTTCATCTATGCACATCCTTCTGGTCTGCTGAGATCTTATGGAGTTCACAAAGCATCATTTCAACATTGTCCACCTCCTCCTCATCCATTCACTATATGCCACAAACTATTAAGCCAGATTCCATAGGGCCCGCCCCCTATTGCTTAGAAGGAGAAGGGCTCTGTCTTTGTCTGTGTGGGCTTCTATAATAATATATCATAGACTGAATAGCATACAAAGAACTGCAGTTTATTCCTGACAGTTTTGTAACCTGGGGTCAAGGTGTTGGGAAATTCAGTATCTGGTGGGGCTAGTTTTCTGGTTCATAGATGCCCGTCTCTTAATGTGGCCTCATGTGGTGGAAGGGGCTGGGGAGCTCTCTAGGGCCTCTTTTATTAGGGTACTAATTCCATTCATAAGGAACCCACCCTCATGATCTAATCACCTTTCAAAGGCCCCCACCTCCAAATATCATCACATTGGAAATTAGGTTTCAGCACCTAAATTCTCAAGGTGGGGTAGTGGGGAGGAAGAGAGACACAAACATTCCATCCATAGCAAATTCGTATTTTGGGTTACTGAAGTAAATGAGTGCCAGTCAGATACTGGGTTCTGAGACAGGTCAGAAGAGAAATTCATTTTGCACAGCCCACTTTTCTCAAGGCTTTTTCCCTCATGTCTACCAACTTTATTATATGTATTGTCAACTCTACAAATTTTAATTGTGTCCTAATAATCATAATATTAATAACTTGTACTTACTGATTACAACTGCCCCATACTGTCCTAAGCATTTATGCCCCTGAGCCAATTCAACCCTACAACTCTATGAGGTAGGTATTATTGTCGTTATTTAACAGATGAGGAAACTGAGGCATTAAGTAATGAGGTAGCATGTTTCAGATCACATAGCTGAGAAGTGGCAGAGGTATGGAAATAATTCAGGACCACTAGACATGCCAGCTCCAGCCCCCCCCCCCCCCCACTGGCCTGTGTGTTCAACCCCTGCCCCATCTCAGGGAAGAGAGCAGAAGCATGAGCATGAATGAGCCCTGATGTCTAGGCCTCAAGGCCCCAGGCCCATGCTACTGATGTGAAAAGCCAAACACATTTCTTTGCTCACCTGAACTATGTGGTGCAGTGAGGCCCAGGCAACTTAGCCACTTCGGCGAGGATAAATTAAGTGACATTTCTGGGGGACTATAGAAAATACTACTGAAAGCCAAGTGAATCAATGCTGAACGCAGAGCAAAACAGTTCCCACCACTGGGATCAGACCGTTCAGGTTGGCGGCAGGGAGAGAGAATTATGTAAGCTGGGGCCGGCTCCTGAGGGAGCTGAGATTGATTCCGTATGATTGATGACTCCAGGACAGAATGCCAAGTCATCAGTTGCCTCAGCTAATGCCACAGATCACTTTTCCCTGGTGCCCAGCCTGAAAGATTTCTCTTCTGTTTATTTGGCCTGGGGCAGGCGCCTGCCAGGCTCAGCTTGAAACTTCACCAGGTCTTCTGAGAAAAGACAGGTGACAACATCTGGCAGGAAGGCACAGAACTTGAAGAAACAGCACAATTGGGAGTGTAAAGGTCGTGTGTGTGTGTGTGTGTGTGTGTGTGTGTGTGTGTGTGTGTGTGTCACAAAGAAAGAGAGGTGGCAATAGTCCTACCCTAGGAATTCTGAATTCCAGTTCCACATGTGCCGGTGTGTAATTTTTGACCAACTATATTTTCTTTTTAAAAAAAATACATTTTATTTATTTTTTATAGAGAGGAAGAGAGAGGGATAGAGAGTTATAAACATCAATGAGAGAGAATCATCGATCAGCTGCCTCTTGCACAACCCCCACTGGGGATGTGTTGGCAACCAAGGCACATGCCCTTGACCAGAATCAAACCTGGGACCCTTCAGTCTGCAAGCCGACCCTCTATCCACTGAGCCAAACCGGTTTCGGTTGACCAACTATATTTTCTATGTGACTCTGTTTCTTCATATAATGATTCAGAATAATCAAGCTATTTATCTATCATTAGGCTATTAGGAAAAGGCTCTCAACCCTCTCTAAAATTAGCTCATTATGGCTTTAGGGTTTAACATTTTCCTTGATGTTTATCATGCTTTCTTGGCAAAGTTTAGTTTGCCTTATATGACCTCACACTTCATACTGTTTACTGTTGCATGGTCCACTGTGACTTCCTATATGAAAATCCTATCACCCAATTAATCTGGATGTTTCTTAAAGACCACATTTTTTCCTAGATCTTCTATAATCCTGGGGCTTAAACAGGTCACATGATCCATAACTATTTCCCCTGACACATATACATATACACACACATACACATATATGAATGATTTATATATAAGTATATTAATGGTATAGATCAAGAACTATTTGCTAAATCACTTAAAGATTATGATATGCTAAGGCAGTTGTCTGCAAACTCATTAGTCAACAGAGCCAAATATCAACAGTACAATTGAAATTTCTTTTGAGAGCCAAAAACCGACTTCTGCATAGGGGCCACGAAGTTTCAATCACACTGTATGTGTGTGCCCACACTTGGTATTTTGTAGAAGAGCCACACTCAAGGGGCCAAAGAGCCGCATGTGGCTCACAAGCCACAGTTTGCCAACCACTGTGCTAAGGGATAGTAGTGAGAAATCTCAATTTCTAACTTTCTATTTTGCTTCCTCTGACAATGTTTATAAACTTGACATTGAGCCAATGTCATTGCTCAGTGGTTAAGTGTCGACCTATGAATCAGGGTGTCACAGTTTGATTCCAAATCAGGGCACATGCCTATGTTACAGACTCAATCCCCAGTGTGGGATGTGCAGGAGGCAGCCAATCAATGATTCTCTCTCATCATTGATGTGTCTATCTCTCTTTCTCTCTCCCTTTGTCTCTGAAATAAATAAAAAAACATTTTTTTAAAAAAAACTGTACCTTGAAAGATAGAATAATCTAGCTAAGAAAGAATTTAAATCCAATATAAGTAAAAGAAAAATGGTAAAGCACTAAGCCATTTTTTAAAAAATCCCTATGTATAATTATAAAATGGATAATTCCTACACATAATAAAACAATTGGGAAAAAGAGAATGATAAAAAGAAGAAAATAATAGTAAACATAAACAAACCACCATTAGTGCTGAACATTATTAAATACTCATCATATTTCTCTATCACTCCATCATTCTATATGTTTCCATATGTGCTTATGTGTACACTTAATTAGAATTGTAATATTCAATCCCTTGAATTTAGTCTTTGCACACAGACTGAGACTCTGCCCCAGGGTGGAGAAAGCAATGGGGATCTCTTACATAAGAAAGTAATCAAGAGATCCTATGTGAGTTAACTAAAAACCAAGTAAAAAGTCTTACTACCTTCTTAGGTACAACATATCATAATCTTTAAGTGATTTAACAAATAGCTCTTGGTCTTCTTGAAGATAAAAAAAATATTGGATGACATATAGTCCAGGAAGGCTCTTCTTAATTTAGCCAGGCATTCACTCATTTGTTTATTACTCCAACCGTTACTTCCTGAGGGCTGCCCTAAACCAAGCACTGCTTTAAGGGCCCAGGGTATGAGAATCAGAGTGAGTTCACAGAAAGGAAGTTCCTCAGGTATCTGCCTGGAATAAATCCAGGGAAGGAGGGATCAGATTCAGTAAACAAATCCTACACTGAAGATACTGACTGACAATTTAATAGTACTAAGCATAGCAGAGGAAACTATAGAGAGACCTATATTAGTTAGGCTTTCCCAGAGTAAAAGAAACAACAGGAGCCCAGCTGGTGTTGCTGGGTAGTTGAGCATCAACCTAGGAACCAAAAGGTCATAGTTGGATTCCTGGTCAGGACACATGCCAGGGTTGTGGGCTCAATCCTCAGTAAGGGACATGCAGGAGGCAACAAATAAATGATTATCTCTCATCATTGATGATTCTCTCTCTTCTCTCTCTCTCTCTCTCTCTCTCTCTCTCTCTCTCTCTCTCTCTCCCTTCTCCTTTCTCTCTAAAATCAACAACAAAATGTTTTTAAAGAAATGATAGGAGATGCAACTAATTCATTATATGATGTTGGCTCATGTCCTATAACTGACTCTACAAATTGGAAACTCAGGACAACTAGTGGTGTAGTGTGAAGGCCTGAGAGATGGTGATTGATATTCCAGGCTGGGTCTGAAGACCTGAGAACCAGAAATGCTAAGGACAGGAGAAGATGGTCACCTCAGTGCAACTCTACCAGAGCTCATCCAACCTTCTTCTGCCTTTTTATTCTATTCAGGACTGTAATGGATTAGATGCTGCCTACCCACATTGAGGATGGCAATTGACTTGACTCAGCCCACCAATTCAAATGTTAATCTCTTCCAAAAAGGCTCTCTCAGACACACCTAGAAGAAGTATTTAACTAAACATCTGGGCACTTCATGGCCAGTCAAGTTTACACAGAAAATTTAACATCACAGTTTCCATCTGAGTTCTAAAAGCCAAACTCCTGGCAACAGGATTGGAGAAAACTGATCCAAGAGCCATTCCCATAAGGAAGAATGAGAAATTTCTCCTAAACACTAACCTAACAACAGCTAGACACAGGTGCTAGAGAAATTAATCTATTCCTAGACTAACAAAGTATAATTTTAATGGCCACCCCAGCAGAGGACTAGTCCGTATTCCTTCCACTCACTGCTGTTAGGCTCAGTTCTGGGCTTGGAACTTAAGAATGGATCCTGACAACCCAAGATAACAGCATCCAGACATGAGGCCAGGGAGGTAAGAAGAAAACTGGTGTTTAACTAGGGTAAAAAACCACATATATGGCCAAAACTGATTTGGCTCAGTGGACAGAGCGTCAGCCTGCAGACTGGAAGGTCCCAGGTTCGATTCTGGTCAAGGGCATGTACCTTGGTTTCGGGCACATCCCCAGTAGGGGGTATGCAAGAGGCAGCTGATCGATGATTCTCTATCATTGATGTTTCTAACTTTCTATCCCTCTCTCTTCCCCTCTGTAAAAAATAAATTAAATATATTTTAAAAAACACATATATGGACAAGAATAGCAAAAGGATAGGCATTTCCCTTTGAAACCCCTAGTAGACTGTTATGGAAGGAATGGTAGGTTAATCCTGCAGTGCTCCCAGGAAAAGGGTGAAAATTACTGAAATAGTTAAAGTTGTAATTCAATATAAAGAGGAACTTTCCCCTGATGGAGAATGCTCCATAAATAGACTGGTCTTGGCTGTAAGATGGTGAGTCCCATACTTCCAAGAGTGTATGCAAAATCAGGGTCTTCACGTGTCAGGTCAGTATTCAGCATTGGTCAGAGGTTGGAGCACAGGCCCCAAGGGGCCTTTCTGTTAGCAATTCCCTGGTTCTCTGATTGTTTAAATCTGGCTGCATAGAAGGGACTAATAAACTGGGGAAATGTCCATTTTTTATATCTTTTTTTCAGTTCTCTCCTAAACCCCATATTATCCTACTGGCTCAGGTACCCCAGAAAACCGTGTTCTTGGTTATCTTATCACTAGAAAAGAGCATGTGTGTGCTTCCCTCTTTAGGGACTCATCCTGGGGCCTATTAACATGTTCATGGCATTAAAACCTAAATTTATCATCTCAACTCCCATCAGTGGCATATCAATCATCAGGCTTAGGTGGGCAGGGTAATGTTTCCTGGGGCAGTGTGGATCCTATAAAGTCCCTCACATCGCGCTATCTGGCTACATTTGTGATTAAGCTGGCTGTGGTAGGAATGCAATTTATGTTATCAAACCTCTTCCTACAGACACATCCCCATCTCTTCCATAAGGCTTGCCAGGACCACTCTGAATACTGAGGCATCCTCTCTTTTCTGAAACACAAGCTTATTGCCCCTACTTAGGCATCGTTGATGAATTCAGTTAGGGAGGGAACAGCATCTGTTTCACAGTGGCAGATTCAAATGTTAGAGGCTCTCCGTTTGAAGACCTAAAGCCATGGGGTGTTAAATGGAAGGGACAGACAGACAACACTCTTTATTCAAATGAATTTTCCCCAAAAGCATAAATTTATCAAGCAGATAAAGCACATCTGCTCTGCCAGAAGCAGTCATTAGGGGTGAAGGAGTCTGGAGTCCCATTCACTTAATCCTCTGCATCTTGCTTCTATCCCTCAGAGGCCCCTAAGAAGGCCCCTAAGAAATGCAGAGAATCACTTTACTTGTGGAGAAACTGAGGCAAGGGGCCCAGAGAAGAAAATTGATACCCCCAAGTTAAGAGCGAATTAGCAATTATGTGGAATGTGTTCTTCTAGTTACCACAGTGGGTGTGTCTATGCATGGGCACATGGCTAAATTAAGGTAAGAAAGATGTATCCCAACCAGAAATGATGAGTCACTTTCCTTCTTCTTTGGACCTGGGATTAGTTACACCTTTTTCCCCCAAAGAATATGGTTCTTTGTGACAAAAAGGAGAGGGGAAAGGAGTGGGGGAAGAAATGAGAGGAAATTCTGCCTTGGCTTGGCTACACAGAAATATATATATATATATATAGCAAATTTGCTTCCAGGCATGAATTGCCCCCCCCCCCCCAATGGAAAGTCAATATTTTTAGTCTTAAGAACAGCTCTCTCAGCAAAATAATAGAAGTTTGAAGCTCAGTGAAAATGGAATGTCTAGCCCAGCCTTGGGCAAACTACAGCCCTCGGGCCGGATTCGGCCCATTCGGCTGTTCTATCTGGCCTGCGGAGCCAAAAGAGCGGAGGGTTCTCTTGCTCCACCCTTTGCTCCTTCACCAGCAGCCCAAGATGAGAGTGCCAGCATGGTCAGGTTGCTTTTGTTCCGGCCCTCTGGTCCAGTTTAAGAACCCATTGTGGTCCTCCAGTCAAAAAGTTTGCCCACCCCTGGTCTAGCCCATCGCCTCCCTCTTTCCTGGAACTCCTGGCCCTAAAGAGGCTTATTATTATTGTGTGGCTTTCTAATGCGGGACTTAAGCTGGAGACATTTATGAAAAGCAGGAAAGGAAGTTCTCTGCAAAACCAAAGAGTTCAACACAGTGGATGTTGCCATGGAGGCCAGTCACTAGATGAGGACTTCTCGGGGGGAGAGAGGAAGGGTGAGTCAGCCCCCTTCCTCTGGACCTTACCTGGCTAATGCCCACCTCCTGGGACTACTGACAGACGTCCTAAGGCCCTCTCTATGGTAGACACTACTTTATCTGTTACTTTGAAATTTACCCCATCTTTTTTCATTTTGTAAACTATCTTCACAATAGACTGTCAGCTCCCTGAAGAAGGAAATACTTATATATTCCATGTGATTTAGTGCAATGCTCTCCATAAGTAACTGATAAATTAATTGAAGTCAAGCACACTATGTGGCCACCACCATATTTCCTTATCTAATCCTTGTTTTCCTCTCTTCTTTTTCCCCCAAAGAGTATGTGACCTTGAGTCAATTATCTATCTTCTCTGTGCATTAATTTCTCCATCAGCAAATGTAAATATAATGTGCTTTCATCATGAGCGGTTTGTAAAGTTAAATGATGTGCAGTGAAAATGTTCACTAAATATTAGTTTCCTTCTTCCTTTCTTTCTTCCTTTGCTTCAGCTTTTCTCCTTTCTGTAATCCTTTCAAGCACAGGTACACAGAAATGCTTGTACTTGTCAGGTTAAGTAAGTAGATACTTGACTAGCCAAGGTTTCTTACTAAAAGTGATGCCTTCACACCCCTTCCTTATTTTCTCAGAGGGATATGATTGACAGAGCATTCAGCAGCAAAGCCTTAGGATTTGGTGCCAGGGGTTAGGAGAGGAGACTTCTAAACCAGACATGCCTTAATATGTGTGGAGTCCATGGGCCGTTTGTAGCCATCATCTGAGAGGATTAGGTAAGAAGCTGAAACCATCAAGCCATGTACTCAAATCAGGAGGGTTTAGGGTAATGATACCTCAGACTCCCTTAACCACATTCCATAACCAGTGATAAGCATACAGATATGAGAGTGGTATTGGAGCTCTGAACCTTTCTTAAAAATAAGGAAGCCTACCTGATGGAAGAGATGGAAAACCCTGAGAAAGCATGCCTGGCCATCCTTTGGATCTGCCCAGCACCATTTTCTAACAGGTCACAGCCTCCTGCCACTGGGTGGGCATCTTATTCAGGCCCACCCAATCACTGCTCTTCGGCAGCCTTGTAACATCAGCAAAAGGGAATGTTTGTTGTTGTTTATAAAACATCTTCTACACTGAGCCCATCACAGTGTAGAGTGATTTGCATGGATCACTCCAATAACTGTCATTATTATTATCATCTATTAGTATTCCTTTGTAAAGGAAATGGAAACAAAGGGAAATGAGGCAGACTCATAGCTAGTTGTGGTATGTACCCTAAGACAGGCTGACTGGATTGCCTTTCCTAGGATTTTTCCAGACTTGATCTAAAGTGAAAAAATGGTGGGCTGCTCTGCCCAACTTGGAGCTGTTATTTGGGTTTATTTGCCTCCTTCTCCTGCTCTCCCAGAGTGAGGCTAGCAGAATGTGAGCCAGGATCTGCCTACAGCTGTAGGCCTTGCCTTCAAAGAAAACTGGTTTGGCCATCACCCACATAACGGAAAGGAGATGGAGAGCCTGATGAGGTGCCACCTTGAGTCTCATCATCCATAAGGCTGGCACTGCTTCCGGCCTGCCTTTTCTTGTGGTCTTGTGTCGGGGGCCAAGAAAGGCAGAACCCCTCCCTCTCCCACACACGTATGTTTTATTTCTGACTTACTAGTAAGCTGATTTGAGATGGTTTTCATCACTTCCAACCACAGCATGCTGATGAATTCAGAAACTCAGATGGCTTCCTCTCCGTAGCCCCTCCCCTAGTGGCATGCAGTCCTGATAGAGAATAACCTGTACTCACATCGGGAATCCCCAAAGTATATTTTGTCAAAGACCTACTAGCACTTTAAATCTGTACAGAAAGTCCCGGGTCATCTGAAATGAGCTCACCGCAAGTAGGAATTCCTCCTCTAGCACCTGCGATAAAGAGTCAGTTAGTGCCTGCCTGACATCCCACAGGGACAGCGGGCTTTGTGGGGAAGCACTAACAAGAGCTGGTTTGTCTGGACATAAATGCTCTTCAGTCCACTTCACTGTCTCCTTTTAAAATGTCTATAAGTTATTCCCTCACCACATATTTATCCAAATTATGATATATTTTAAAGAAACATTTCATTTGTATTCTCACCATCCAGATCTAATGGATATTAATATTTTGATGTAGTTTGCCACAGATTTTTTTTTCCTGAGAAAATAGTTACATATATAGCCGAAGTTACCTTTATAACTTTCTCCAATTCCGTTCACCTAAATATATCCCCAGACATAACTACATCAGTTTCTCTGTAACTTTAATACTATGGCATGTCCATAGCCAGAAGACATATACATTATTTGAAAGCTTTCCATCTGTATGTATTGCATCCTTTACTCAATATTAAAGTTTCAAGTTGTCCACATGCATACAGGTTGCCTAATCTATTCATTGTAATGAACACTTAGATGTATTCGGTGATCACATAATTTATAGTATACATTTATTTATCTCTCTCATATTGATAGACATGTACATTGTTTGCAGCATTTTGCTCCCAAAAAATCATGCTGCAAAACTACACCCTTGTGGACATTTGCTTCTACACCATGGTCTGAGTTTCACTAGAGTATCCAGTAGTAACAGAATTTGAGGTCATAGAGTTTAGCATCTTCTTCCTGTGGTCCTAAGCACACGTGTGGCCTGTGACAGGAAGATGTGCCAATGGCCATCTGACCATAAGCACTTAGTACACAGTTTCCACGTCTACGGCCCCTAAGTAAGTTATGAGAATTTGGCAACAGTTTCTATAAAGTACTGGCACATAGTAGGCACTCAATAAATGGGGGCAGTGGTTAATGGTTTTCTCTTCCTCTCCTAATCAAGGGTTTTGGTTCCACCAGGCCTTCCTCAAACTGTTTAATAAAGTCAGGAAACCCTTTGAATAAAAATGGTGATGGAGTATATTGCCTAATTAACTGTGCTGGTAATTAAATTGCAACAGTAACGGCCTGTACGCATTTAACTAGGCATTTATTACAGCTTAATAAGGTAACGATTGTATGATAAATACATGGCACTTGATTACAAGGAATAGATTCTCTGAGCACTAACAAATTCTGGTGACAGGCTAAAAATATTACAAAGTTTGTGGAGTCTCTCATTTACTCCCTCACACATTTACTCCTCACACATTTCTGTATTCATATAAAAAAGATTCAATTGGTTATATAAGCACAATGAAACAATCTGATTAGTTCTGGTTGCCACAGTTCATCTCCACTGCTAGCTCTGTGATTAAGCATGGGTGGAATCAGATGCCATGTGGAGTAGTAACTTAAGATTGGGAGAGCCTTGGAGGCCACCTGGTTCGCTCCCTCAGGAGAAACCCAAGGACCAAAGAAGAGGCATGCCTTGCCCAAGAACACACAGGCAAGAGGCTCAGAACAAGAACTAGTTTTTCTGACTTTTTTTCTTTTTCAATTATAGCTGACGTTAAATATTATTTTATATTAGTTGAAGGTGTACAGTATAGTGGTAAGACATTTATATAATTAATGAAGTGACCCGCCCCCCAGGAAATTTAGTACCAACCTGGCACCATACAAAGCTATGGCAATATTACTGACTATATTCTCTATACAGTATTTTACATCCCCATGACTATTTTCATGACCAATTTGTAGTTCTCAATCCTGTCATTTTTTCACAACAGCCAAGATATGGGAAAAAATAAGTGCCCCTTAATAGAAGATGGAATAAAGAATATGTGGCACATATATTCAATGGAATATTACTTAGCCATAAAAATAGAATGAAATCTGACTTCTTTTTATATGGTATTTTCTCCCCCATAGCAGGGATATGTGCTTTGTAAAGTTAGTCTTCTCATTTTGTCTGTTAATACTTTCTCTACCTGCTCATTAACTGGGAAAGATTTCTTTTTCTTCTAGATAGGCACATTTTCTGAGACAAGGGACTGAGAACCTAAAATTCACACTAAGATGTAAATGACTGACATGCAATCCTTTTCAGGTAGTCAGCTTTGACACAGATGGTAGGAGAAACTGGCAGCACTAGAGCCAGCAGTAAATTCTAGCAGCTCCTACAGGATCAGATTTCCAGAGTCAAATATGCATATCCCTTTCCTGCTCCACAGGGAGGTCAAGTTGGTAGTTTGAAATCAGCCCTGATTTCAAAGAGCATTTACACAATAGAATTTAGCAAATCCCTTGATTCGGAGCTTGCTTTTTTTTAAAGTGGTTTAACAGCAAACCATGAATTGGGGCTCTAAAGTAACTGGGTTACAAGGAAGGAAGAAGAATGCAGGAGGTTGACTTCAGTAGAGTTTGATGAAGTCCAACATAGCCCATTTTCCAATTTTACCAAGAGTTGTTCCCAGGCACAGGTTCTATCCCCAGAATCTTTCTGACCCAAATCCATGCACACAGACATTTTTTATAAAAAGGCACACAAAAGAGAGACAAGTAGAGCTGCAGAAGAAAATAGTTTAGAACATACTTCTGCTTGATTAATGCTGATTATATGTCCAATATGGATAGATAGATAAATAGGAAAGAGAGAGAAAAAGAGAGAGAGAGAGAGAGAGTGAGGAGGTGAAAAATACTCTCCATTGTTTGCTTATAAAATATGATGTTTGCCAAAAGTGTTCTAGATTTTTAAAGATTTATAAAACTGAGGTATAAACTCCAAAAATTGTTACTCCAAAAATGATTAATAATCACCTGTCACTTAATTATAACTCAGTAATTGCCTTATTAGATCAAAGGAAATCCTTCTTGAATGTATGTAATAGACAAAAAGAAAAAAAAAACACCTAAATTTAATTTTTTATTAAATCAAGCCATTTCATCTTTGTCACACTAAAAGACTAAAGAACAATAATAATTGTATTATCCCAATCATATGAGCCAGCATTTCAGGATTGGAAATGGAAATTAAAGGGATATTGTGCCAAGTGAGAAATCACATGTTTTAAACAATTAAGTGCTTTATCACTAACACACTTTAAAACCAAGGAGATTTAGAGAGGACCCAGTAAATTTTTTCATCATTATTTTAGCGTTATTTTTTAAGTTGAGGCGCTCAGAGATTAAAGTAACCTCTCTGCTTTCCATGGTTCTACAAGGAGATTTGCTTCCTATGACAGCAGAGGACGCAAGCTCTCCCTCAGCAAGCCTAGGAGAAGGTGACGGCTGATCCTAGGGACCAAGACCAGTAACTCTAGACCTCTGTGGCAAGCAGGTGGAAGAATGACTCCACAGATGGTTCAAAATCCTAAAGTGATTGGATGTGTAGCCAGGGCACAGAACTACCACCCCTGGTCCTTTTCAGTCCTGTCGTGTATAGCTCTCTCTTGCAGGTGAGTGAGTCTCTCAGGGTTATTGTCAAAGTGCAGAGCACAGCCCAGATGTCCCCTTCCCTTTTCTCCCACAGCATCAATCTGCTAGGAATAATGCTCTTTATTCTTATAGCATAGTATCTCATTTATACTTCAAAATCATTCTGCTAGGGTCATGGTCGGCAAGCTGCGGCTCTCAAGCCACATGAAATTCTTTAGCCCTCTAAGTTTTTAGTAGAGGCCAGCTTAGGAGTACCCTAATAAAGTTAATAACAATGTACCTACCTATATAGTTTTAGTTTAAAAAGTTTGGCTCTCAAAAGAAATTTCAATAGTTGTACTGTTAATATTTGGCTCTGTTGACTAATGAGTTTGCCGACCACTGTGCTAGGGTATTACCATAATATTTTATGAAAAAGATGTTTTTTTTAAAGTGCTCAAATTAGGACAATACTGGCTGTAGGTCCAGGCTTCACCACATCCTGTGCCTTGGATCCCAGAGAACCCCAACCCCACTTGAGGCAAATGCTGATGCATAGGCCTCGTTCCATAAGATTCTGATTTAATTGTTGAGTTCTGGGGATCACCATTTTTTAAAAATATATTTTATTGATTTTTTACAGAGAGGAAGAGAGAGGGATAGAGAGTTAGAAACATCAATGAGAGAGAAATATCGATCAGCTGCCTCCTGCACACCCCCCAATGGGGATGTGCCCGCAATCAAGGTACATGTCCCTGATCGGAATCGAACCTGGGACCTTTCAGTCCGCAGTCTGACGCTCTATCCACTGAGCCAAACCGGTTTTGGCTGGGGATCACCATTTAAAAAATAAAATTCCAAGAGAAACTCAGTATTGAGAAGCACTGATCTGAAATTCATAGTCAAAAGTCCTGCCCATTCCAGCAATCCCAAGAAAAGATGCCCAACAGTACTAATCATTAGTAAAATGCAGATGGAAACCACAAGACACTATTGACACCATTAAAATGGCTCTTATCAAAAGAACAGAAAATCAGTATTGGCAGGGATGTGGAGATATTGGAAACCTTATGCATTATTGCTGGGAATGTACAATAGTAAATATGGACTGGAATTCTCAAGTATGGTTTGCAGAAACAGCACATTTGAACTACTTCTTTTTTTTTAATTGATTTTTATTAATTATGGTATCACTTGAATTAGATTTAGAATGTGGCACACACACACACACACACACAAAATCTTCCAACATACCTATTTCCCTATAACTGCCTTCATGTTTTTCCTCCTGCCTAATCTCTGTTATAAATTGCTCACTGAGGTTCTCATAGACCCTGGGCTCCATTCACTGGACCTCACCCACCAAGAAACCACCCCAAGGAAGCATCTTTGAGTTAGTTTCCAACTTAAAATGAGACTCACCCTATTGTGCAGCTTCCAATTGCAATTGCTACTTGATTTATGAACCCATAGGGCTCAAAGCCACTGAAAGACAGAGCTGCAGCCCTGGCTGCTTTGGCTCAGTGGATAGTGTCGCCTGCAGACAGAAGGGTCCCAGGTTCAATCCCAGCCAAGGACACATGCCTGGGTTGTGGGTTTGATCCCCAGTAGGGGGCGTGCAGGAGGCAACTAATGATTCTCATCATTGATGTTTCTATCTCTCTATCCCTCTCCCTTCCTCTCTGAAATCAATAAAGACATATAGGTGTGTTTTTTTTTTAAAGACAGAGCTACAGACATGAGCTTTACCTAGGTATTGCTTGACTAGGGGTGACTCCAAAGCCATGAAACAAAGGAGTTGGCTCTGAGTGCAGACAAGTTGGCTACTCCCCAAGATATGGACCCAAAAGAGGCCTTTTCACCCTCATCTAAGAAGAGAAGAGCAAACCCTAGGCTGCAGGCCAGCATCAGGACCAACCCTAAGTCAGTCCATGTTGAGCGTGTTTCACTCAACTGGGTGTTTGAGAAAGTCATGATTACACATCATAGCATGTACTTTTGTGTGCTTAGAATCTGCAATGATTCAGGACTGAGTGCCGTTACTAATGAGAATGTGGAAAATTATTTTTCCTCTGGTGAATTGCTAGGATCTTAGAAACAAGGAAGTAGTCTAATCCAGTCATTTGGGGTCTTTGATTAACTGGAAAGGTTTTCTAATAGTGTGAAATGTGGTCTCCATCTGGGACCAACAGGAGACTCTCAGGCAGCAGAATCATTTGCTGGTGAGTCTCTGCTCTTCCCAGGAGAGAATTCTGCCTGAGGTCCCTTTACTATCTCCACATTAAGCAGCATAGCCAGGAATTCGGAGGAGTCCCACCTTTGTGTGCTCTTTAACCAGAGAAGCAGCTAAATACGCACAGCCATGGAAATCCCACTCCTGAAGCCTTTCCCTTACAAATTCAGAGTGAGTGAGGGTGAAAAGTCTCCCACTCCCAAGACAGTTCTCTCGAAGTCTGCTTCTTGACAATTCGGAGGACTTTCCACCCAGGAACATCTTCAGGCTGACAAGGGTAAAATAAGACTCACCAAAACCTCTACAATCTCCCTTAAAAGATGCTTTAAAAATTGCACTATAATCCTCATATTCAGCAGAGCAGAATCCAACAAGTGCTGGGATAAGCCTTCCTCACAACCAGTGGGAAGCTCTAGATAAGTCCCATAATTACCCTGGGCCCCAGTTTCCCTTCAGACAAAACTACTTAATGAAGTCCATCATATCTACCCCAGAAGATGAGAAGTTATTAGACAAATATAGTTATTAGACAAAAAAAGTCTGATGAACTCTGCCTACATAAACTTCTTTCATCTTTACAGCATTCATGCTGCCTTCAATGGAAGAACCCAGTCTATCCCCGAGATGAAAAATGAGGAGTGGCTCATGGCATTTGGCAACAATTTACAACAACATAGATAAAAACACCCACCTTGACATTTTCAATGCCTAGCTCGGGAGAAAAAGTCCTTTTTTTCTTGATGCATTAAGAGAAAATGTACATGATTATCATCTGTCTAAAAAAATGGGGAGAGAAAGAGGGAGGAAAAAAAGGAATACAGCTGAAATGACACCGAGAAACTCACCATTTTATTCTGCACAATTGAACTTCATTAATCATAGAAAATCAGAGATGGAAAAGACCTATTAGGTCACCCCATCCATCCCTTGGAAAGCATTAAAAGCTTTCAAATGAGACGGAAATCAGAGGTCCTGATTGCCAACGGTCATTAAAGATGTTTTTTGTGAAGGAAATGTTAACCTTCATGTCCCTGACAAATTACACTCTGGGTGGTGACAGGCTGATGTTGCTGGAGCACCCAGGCTCTGGGGTGGGAGGTCACCACCCCTTCGTATGAGTGTCCATACATGGCTTTGGCAGGAGCCCCTATTAGATAACCACTACTTGCTACTGAGGGGTGCTGGGAAGGGAGCACAGCCTATTTCCCTGCTCTGCCTGCAGGAGAGGAGGAATGCCATTTCCCCTTTCAGATCCCACTTTTCACAGGGAGTCTTCCTGCTTTTGCTGGCTCACAGCCTGGCACCTATAGTGAGCCTTTACAGCCTTAAATTCTGGGCAGAGCAGCCCTCACCCATGGACAGAGCACCTACTGTTTGTCCCAGATTTCCTTGCCCCTTCTCTTAGCAAGTAACACCCATCTTTATTTTAAAAAGTTGTCCTGAGGAGAAACCAAGATGGCAGCATAGGTAAATGCCTAACTGCAGCCTCACACAACAATTTCAAAAAATACAACTAAAATATAAAGTGGACATTATCCAGAACTACAGGAAAGTTGACTGACTGGAAATTCTACAACTAGAAGGAAAGAGAAAACCAGAAGGAAAATCAGAGGAGCTGTAAAAGCCTAAGGTACAGAGAGACGGTGTGAGCATGGGGAGAGGACAGAGCCTGAGAGAAGGGGCGGCTTAGTGCCTGGCTGGTATTCCCTAGCAGGAAGGAGATAAAAGCTCTGGACTGTGCTGAACCCCAATTCTGACTGCACTGAACCCAAGTTCTGGGCAAGACCCTGGGGTCCCAGGCTCATACAGAGGGAATCTGGGATGTAAGGTAGAACCTAAGGGGAGCGGCAAAAGGTAGAGCCCCGGAGTCACGCACATTGTGCACAGAGGACAGACTGTTCACTGAGCTGCTGGATTGTCCCAGCAGGAAGGAAACAAAAGCTCCAGACTGTGCTGAGCCCCAGTCTGACTGCACTGAACCCCAGTTCTGGCCAAAACCCTCGGGCCTCAGGCTCATAGAGAAGAAATCTGGACTGTAAGGAGGAAGCTCAGGGAAGCAGCGAAAAGCAGAGCCCCTGAGTCATGAACATTTTGCGCAAAGGACAGATTGTTGATTAAACCACTGGATTGCCCTAGTGGGAAGGAGACATAAGCTCTGGACTGCTCTTAACCCCACTTCCAACTGCACTGAACCCCAGTTGCGGGCCCCTTAGAGGAGAGACTAGATCAGGGCTGGGCAAATTACAGCCCATGGGCTGGATCCGGTGAATAAAACTATTGAATTAAAAAAAAAAGAATGTACCCATTTATGTAATAACATTTACTTTGAATTTATATTAGTTCACACAAACACTCCATCTATGCTTTTGTTCTGGCCCTCAGGTCCAGTTTAAGAACCAATTGTGGCCCTCGAGTCAAAAAGTTTGCCCACCCCTGGACTAGACTGTCTGTTAGCGGGCAAAACTCTAGGGCACCTTTCTCTCAGAGGTGCTTGCAGCCAGTACCAGAGGACACTGAGGTACACTGAGACTCAGGAACCTCAGAGGGCGGGGCTAACTGGAAGGCAAGGCTGTAGGCTCCACCCTGAAACTCTACCCCATCCAAGCTGAACACAGAGGCTTTTGCAGTTTTCCAAGTCTAGTCGAATAAGACTGTCTCCTGGCATAGACACAGATGATCCTCCCACCCTATCAACTCAGGAAAGCAGCAAAAATGCCGAGACAAAGAAACAGATAACAAATGAAAGAAATGGAGGACAAAAAGCAACTGGATATAGAGTTCAAAAGCACACTTATAAGATTGTTCAAGAATCTCCTAGAAAAGGCCAATAAAATAAACAAGACCTATGAAGATATGAAAAGGGATCAACTAGAAATAATAAAGGATCAACTAGAAATAAAGAATAAATTCCCTGAAATTAAAAAAAAATTATACAGAGTCCTAAAAACAGAATGGAAGATTGCAAGAATCAAGTCCAAGTTTTGGAACACAAAGAGCCAGAGATCACTCCTCTGCAAAAGCAAGAAGACAAGAGAATCCAGAAAGTTGAAGATAGTATAAGAAACCTCTGGGACAACTTCAAGTGAATCAACATCAGAATTATGGGCGTCCCAGAAGATGATAGAGAGCAAGATACCAAAAACATATTGAAAGAAATAGTGACAGAAAACTTCCCCCACCTGGTGAAAGAAATAGACTTACAAGTCCAGGAAGTGCACAGAACCCCAAACAAAGGGAATACAAAGAGGATCACACCAAGACACATCAAAATTAAAATTCCAAGACCAAAAGACAAAGAGAGAATATTAAAAGCAACATGACAAAAGCAGCTAGTTACCTATAAAGGAGCACCCATAAGACTGTCAGCTGATTTCTCAACAGAAACCATGCAGGCCAGGCAGGTATGGCAAGAAATGTTCAAGGTGATGAATAACAAGAACCTACAGCCAAAAATACTCTACCCAGCAAAGCTATCACTCAGAATCTAAGACCAGATAAAGAGCTTCACAAATAAATTTAAGCTAAAGGAGTTCATCACCGCTAAGCCAAAAATTATATGAATATCTGAAAGGATTCTCTAGGAAGAGGAAGAAAATAAAGATAAAAATTATGAACAACAAATACGTAACTATCAACAAGAGAATCTAAAAACCAAGGGAAGTAAAAAGCATGATGAAGAATATTAACTGGTGAATATAATAGAATCAGAGGTATGGAAGGGGAGTGGACTGATGATTCTCAGGGAAAAGGGGAGTTAGGGGTGCGGGAAGAGACTGAACATAAACTGTGCACCTATGGATAAGGACAATAGGGTGGGGAAAGGGCAGAGGGTGGGATGGGAACTTGGTGGAGGGGAGCAATGGAGGGGAAAAATGGGGAACATTTGTAATAATATGAACAATAAAGATTTTTTTAAAAAAAAAAAAAGAAGTTTTCTTCTCTCACTCCATGGCTCTTGTGAGGTAGGACCCTACTTTCTAGTTCATAAGAGTGGTCATATCCCCCAGGTCTGCCTACATAGTACCTTAACTCTCTCACTACAGTTATTGGCCAAGAATGAGTACATGGCCCAAGCCACTCCACTATGGGTCATTCTCTGGAATTTTACACATCAACTCTGAGATAAATCTTTCTCTTTCTTCTGATGCCATTGAAGAAGCATCATAATGAACCTGAAATTGTAGTGGCCTTCCCCACTGAATGGAGTAGCCCATCAGATCAGAACAGCATGAGGACCACTCTTGAGAGAGAGAGAGAGAGAGAGAGAGAGAGAGAGAGAGAGAGAGAGAGCTGTTTGCATCTCATGAGTCCCTAAGAGCAACTATCCTGTATTTCCCAGTTATATAAGCCAATAAATTAAGCTTCTTCACTGAAACTACTTTGAACTTGGTTTCTCTCCCTTGGAATCCATGGAATCCTGACTACTAAATGCCCACCAGATAGGTGCCTGCCATTCTATCCTTATTAATCCACAGGAGTCTTGACTCGCCAATAGAATGATAGCTCCCAGGGGCAGAAGACATGTTTACTCCTTCTCTTCAGTGCCACAAGCCAAGCCCCCCTCCTTTGTAGGTCATTATGAAATAGTAGATATTGGATTATAGCCAAGTATCTTTGCCAGTAGGTACTTGCTTTTACTTTTCTTTCCTGTGGGGATTACTGGTAACTGAGAAATATCATGAGTCATACCCCTAACCTATTGGTAGATGACACCCCAAGAAGGGCAAGTAACCCATCTTCTAAGAATAAAAGGAACATGGTTAGGCTGGCTGAAGTATCTTTCAACCTGTCAAGTTATTCCTGGCATTGACCTCCCTCCACTTCTCCAGGACATCTTTTGCCATGGCTTTCTTTCTGTTCAGGGCTCTGCTCTGCATTTTGCATATCATGTGAATCTGCTCACACCAACCAAAGACTGGTCCTTTTTTATTTTTTTTCCTTCTCATTGCATCTTCCTGCTGCTTTGGTTGGCTATCAGGGCCAGTTTGGGGACCTGCCCTTCAGGACCAAGGAGAGAGGTTGGTAGGCGGTACTTTAATAAAAGCAAAGGAGACACCTGTCATTAGTAACCCTTTAGTCCGAAGGCTGAAGGTGACAAGAAAAATTAGTCTTAGTGACATAAGAAATAACTGAAGTTAAGACTTAAAGCAAAACCACAAAATGTTACGCTCTCTCCTCCCTTGTAGCATCACCCCTGTGTGTACCTCTTCTCTAGTGCCCATTCTCCAAAGTCACTTCCTTCCTTTTTTTCCTAAGGACTTCTCAAAACCTTTATGTGGCCAACCTCAGATGGGCATCAGGAGATATGTAGTGAAAGCCAGTTTTTGTTAATCATCCCATGGGTAAGCTGTATGCTTTGTGTTTGTTTTTAATACTGAATCCAATAATAACAAAAATAGTAGCAGCAACAATGACTTACATAACACTTCCAATGTGCAGGCACTGCTCTAACTGCTTTACAGAGATCAATTCATTTAATCCTCACAATAAACCTTGGAGAGAGAGCTAATATAATCATTACCAGTGAGGTTAGGTAATTTGCTCATCGACACGGCTGATAAATGACAGTGCTAGGATTGTTTTCACCAAGAAAATGTCTGCAGTCAACAGAATTAAAAAATTCCATTATTTCCATTGGGGATCAATTGGGGTGTTGGCAATGTTGAAATAAGTTGATTAGGAGAGATGGGAAATGGACGTTGGAAAGATAAGTCAGAATGGGCAGGTGACTGGGGCTCACCTTGTAGAAGTGAGAAACAGGAAGGAATTTGGACTGAGAGTTGGAGGTTGAGAAGTCTGAATGCCCACAGCATCCAGCACTGTCCTAGGGGAGGAGCAAAGATGTCAGAGGCTCCTCAAGGTGCAGTGGCCCAGACTAACTCCACACAGCCCATGGGAGGATAACCTCAGAGAGAATGGACCAGACAAAGCAGGAATAGAGACCCCAAACAGGGCTCCAATGGTTAGCACTGATGTTCTTCTGGAATAGGACTTCATTTCCATAGAGAAATATAATCTGAATTTCAAATGATAATATAATGGTTAGAACATGAAAGATCCATATATTATTATAATAAATTACTTTGATAATTTTAATTATCCTTAGTAAAACAGATGATTTATATTTAATTGCCTTACTACAATAAAATTAAGTGGTTGTAGATACAATTGTTATATATAATATAGAATCAATACCATAAATGAAAACAATTATATTATAAAAACAAACAAATGATTAAATGAAACAATTATATTATAAAAACAAACAAATGTAAAACAATTTTACATTTCAGATATTTGAACCTGGGTTTTCTTGTTGTTGTTGTTGCTCCTAGGCTGATTCTCAAGTTTCTCATGCAGAGGCCTTTAAAATTCTGTACCCCGTTGCCAAGTCAGTTTGTCTATGCCCCCTTCTTGGGTGACCAGTGGTTGACTGTCAGGAAGAAATTATCTCCTTACCCTTGACAAGTCAGCCTCAACAGAGAAAAGGCTTACCTCTATTTTTAAAAAGCACCTTTATTAAGATACTAGAGGCCCGGTGCACAAAATTCGTGCATGGGTAGGGTCCCAAGGCCTGGCCGGCGATCAGGACTGATCAGGGCCTTCAGAGGCCAACCAGGCCTCTCTTCCCCAGTTGCTGACTGCTGGCCAGGACCTTCCTTCATTCCACACCACCCATGGTAGTCAGCACACTTCATGGTGAGCTATCAAACTCCTGGTCTCCCAGTCAACTCCTGAGGGGAAAATTTCCATATAGGCTTTTATATAGAGAGATAATTTTCCTATAAAATAATGCACCTATTTGATAATAAAACTCGATTAAGTTTTGACAAATTTGTACTTTAAGGTAACCATTATCTCAATGCATGGCTATTGAATTGAATACAAACATATGCCAAATGTATGGTACATAAAAATAAGTTTCCTAGTAAATAGAAATGTTATTAAAAAAAAAAATAACCCAGCCAAAATCATCACAGACTTGTTGGCAAGGAGTTCAAAAGCACCTAATACAATGCCTGGCATATTAGGCTTGATGATAACTTTTCTAAAAAGTGAAACAGTTTCTATGTATCAAACAGTGTTAGACTGTAAGCACCGTACTACAAAATATTGATGCAAACAACTGAATTAGTAGCTAGAAAGTGATGCAAACCTTGAGAGAGGAGCACATTGTTGTGGAAATTAAGAGGAAGAAATGAGGAAATGCAACAGTAGAAACTTGAAAATCACTTATGGTAACATCTGAGGTGAGATTGGGTAAATGAACTAGCTTTGAAAGATATAATTTGCAGTTTTCAATGGCGAGAATAGCTCTCTAAAGCAACGGTTCCAGCATAAGCACAGAATCCTGAAAGCCTGGTATGTGTTCATAAGATACTTATAGAATAACAGACAATACAAACAAGTAACAAAAAGTTAAAAAGGTATGTTGCTATGAGAAGAAGTCCCTCTACCCTGCCTAGCTCTCTGCCAACAAATGCTCCACCATTAGGCTTGATGAGAGCCAATGCATCTATTTGCTCAAAGCCTTTACTTCTTATTAAATTATAACTATGCACATGGAGCTGTTCTATCCAGTATTCACCAGGCATTTGCTCCTAAGATAGAAAATGGAAGTAGGCTTTGAAGTAGGGAAGATGAAAATAGGTTACCAAATGCCCAAGAAGAGAGCGGGTGATGTGCCCAAAAGGGACCTAGGAACAGGGAACAATGAGACCTTAAAGTCACTCACTGGCATGAGAGTCTTGCTCCAGGTAATCCTGAAAGTCAATTTGCTGGCATGAACCAGCTATGGGATGGCTATATGTTATGAGTCAAAAAAGGGGGGTTTTCTCAGACATCTAGCCATGTGACTTCTCTCCATCACTGGCTCAGACCTATCTCAAAGTGGCAGCTCTCTGCAGCACTCCTCATCACACTATGGTGGAAGCCTGGATCCCAAGAGGTTAAGCCCAAATTGTTGAGTACAGTGGGATGGATTAAATGTCTATCAGCCCTCATGCATTTGATTCTTTCTCTCAGTACTCTTCAATTATGGGAAAATCTTATCCCTGTGGTAAAGGCTATTTTGGGAGCCAAGGGTAACTTCTGCCAAAGACCAAGAGTGATATGTACCATTAGGATCCAGCAGTTGAGTGCAGCTGTTTTCTGAGACTGTGCTTCCTGCAACACACACACACACACACACACACACACACACACACACAAAAAAAAAAAAAAAAAAAAAAAACAACCAGCTGCCACTCTCAGAAGTACTGATGCAAAGAGAAAAAAAAGGGTAGTGGGCAGTTCAGACAGCAAGCTGAGGTTCTGGAATCTCAGGTCCATTTAAGATATTTCAGACATTCTCAGAGCCTGAAGGATCTTTTTTTTTTTTAGTAGAGCTGTTGATGCACTTTCTTTTTTTTTATGGATTTTTATTAATTATGGTATCACATAATTGTCCTTATCCCCCCATTCCCATCCCAAACCCCTCCCTACATATTCCCCTACCCCCTTATTGTCCATGGTGCATGCACACAAGTCCTTTGGTTGATCTCTTCCCTTTACCCCCACCCTCCCCTACTTTCCCTCTGAGGTTTGAGAGTCTGATCGCTGCTTCTCTTTTTCTGGGTCTATCTTTGTTCACCAGTCTATGTTGTTCAAGGATCTTAAAAGTGCTTTGCCTTAAATCAAGTGAACTCTAAACATCCCCACTGTTTTCAAGTCTTCAACTCCAAGTTTGACTCCATCACTCCAAGATCACTGAGGATAATCTAAACTAATAAGTTAAAATACATGTATTGCTCATCCAATGTTTGCTGGCACTCTCTCTTAAGAAATTGACTCCCTGCCCTGGCTAGGTGGCTTTTTTGGTTGGAGCATAGTCACATAGACCAAAAAGATTGCAGGTCCAATTCCTGGTCAGGGTGCATTCCTAGGTTGTGAGTTTGATCCCAGTTGGGGTGCTTAAGGGTGCTTAAGAGTGTTCCCCTCTCTCTCTCCAAAATCAATAAAAACATATCCTTGGGTAAGAAGTTAAAAAATAAAGAAAAGAGACTGACATATTGATTGGAAAAATAAAATACCCAATAATGAAAACATAGCCAATGAGTGATGGACACAACCAGGACTAAAGACATTCCAGGGTCAATAATATTACACAGGTTGAGAAATTGTTTTCTTTTTAATAATTTATTATGGAGAAAGTTTGGGATAAGACTTCCTATTCAACTTAAATTAAACAGAGGTTTAATTTTTATACCCAACTCAGATTTCCCAGACTTTATTTTTTCTTTCATAGGGCCCTAAACAGTCATAAAAACAGCTCATCACCAATCAATTCATTAGGTTCATTGATTCCTAGAGAGAGAAAAAAGACTGAAATGCCTTTTTCTAAAAAGCTCTTCTTTGTCATCTTAGTCTCTGACTATAGATTTCTTTAATGTTCTGACCTTGCTCCTCATCTGTACTTTTGACATACTCTTTCCTGGAACTCTCAACCACTCTCAAAGTGTTAGAATCATAAAAGATCATACACTTCTATGGAAATTATTTGAAACCATACTGTGTTCCAAGCACCAAGCTGAGACCAAGACAGAATAGCTGACTTTCTGAGATGATTCCACAACTCCATTTTGGAACTAGTAATAAAATCTCTATCCAAAGTAGCACAATTCAAAGGAGCAAACTTACTTACATGGCTTTGCAATGTTTTCACTGACTGGTTGATGAGATGTTTATAGATTATGTAGCTACAATCTCAATGCTGTAGTCTTCTGATTTTCTCAACAAGTGTAGTCTAATGATCAGGTGTTCAAAGATGAGTATTGGCCTTTTGGCAGAATATAGTTCTTGGGTCATCTAAGATCAGTGCTTCTAAGAATAACCTTTCTGGAACTATTTTATTAACAAGACAGACTCTTTTTGGCCCACATTGTCAAATACAAATCCTTTATCACCTTTCTTTATTGCCCTGACTGGTTTGGCCCTGTGGATAGAGCATCGGCCTGCGAACTGAAGGATCCTGGATTCAATTCCAGTCAATAGCATGTACTTTGGTTGTAAGTACATCCCCAGTAAACAGTGTTCAGGAGGCAGTTGGTCAATGTTTCTCTCTCATTGATGTTTCTCTCTATCCCTCTCCCTTTCTCTCTGTAAAATATCAATAAAATATATTTAAAAATCATATATGAGCTTTATTATAGTTTATTATATTTTAACTAGAGGCCTGAAGCATGAAAATTCATATATTGGTGGGGGTCCCTCAGCCCAGCCTGCCCTCTTTGACAGTCTGGTAGCCCTCAGGGGTGGGAGGTGACTCAGCAATCAGGGAAGGCGATGCCCCCATCACACCTCAGCTGCTGTCACTGCTGGAAGCACAGGTCTTGGCCAGCCCTGGTTACCTGAGCCTTTGGCGGCCGTGGGCAGCTGGGAAGCCACCATTTGAGGCTTACCTATGCCTTGGGAATTAGCTGGGCAGCCACCATCTAAGGCTTGTCTGTGTCTCAGGCATCAGCTGGGCAGCCAACATCTGAGGCTTGCATGCTCCTTGGGCCTGCCCTGGGCAGCATGGGGGCTAAGGAGGCTGGGGGACTCAGGAGGCAGGTGCACAGAATGGCTGGACTTGCCTGGGGATGGGCCCGGCCATGCCACGTGCCTGCTGCCAGGGTGCTACCATCTTTGAGGGCATGGCAGTCAATTAGCATATTCCCTCCTTATTGGCTGTGGGCACCACCATCTTCATGAGAGTGTGGCAGTCAATTAGCATAGTCCTATATATTAGATAAGATGGGGAATATTTTTAATCATTTATTGCCATAACTGATGTTCTTAGGCTTTCACACTTTATTTTCTCTGATTCCTTGATATTTCCTTAATTTTTGTATTTTGTTGGATTGTAATGTAGCTTCTTTTAATTTTTTAGCTTCATGGAATGTTATAAATCCTTGTTTTAATTATATTCATGTATAATTTTAAAAACATTTTTATGAAGTATAATACATATGCAGAAAAGTAGTATTACACATTGCTCTCTCATTATATTTTTAGAAATATGAATCTATAGAAACAGCAAGCATCTCAAGAAACAGAACATTCCTGTTATCTTAGAAACCCCTCTTGTCCTCCATCCTAGCCTCTGACCTTCCAAGGACAATGGCTCTCCTGACATTTAAGGTTTAAGAGCACTGGTTAGTTTTGTGCTACATATAAATGGAACTATCCAGTGTGTACTCTTTTTTGACTGGCTTCCTTAACTCAACATTATATTTATGAGTTATGTCTGCATTGTTTTATGTAGTTACAGTGCATTCATTCTCATTGCTACATAGTAGTCCTTTGGGTGAATGTGCCACAATATATCTATCCATCTGACTGTTAATGGGCATTTTTGTAGTTTCCAGTTTGGGAGCATTAAGAATAGTGCTACTTCTGGCTTCTGCTTGAGATGTAGAAAGCTAGCAGGAGCATAACTCCCACTCTCACAACAGAAATGTTGAACAATCTATAAATTCATAATTCTGCTTGAACTTGTCAGTGATCTGAGCTTGCAGAACACACAAGTGATCTGAAATTTAAGTAAACATAAATGTGTGCAAGGAAAAACAGGCATGGGCACTTGTTTACCTGGGGCAGATGCTTCCAGCCATTGGTAAGAATTCAGCCAAAATTGTTATTGAACTGTTATAGCCAAGTGATGGATCTCAAGAAGATATAGAATTCTGAGTATGCAGATATAATAGAAATCTATACCCACTCACAGGCCCTTCTCTATGCACCTCCCTAGTGATGACAAAACTCTGGCGAGAGTTCTAAAGAAGCGTCTCCTGGTAGTGCATGCCTAAAGCAGCTGTGACAGGAGGGGCATAAAACCCCATCCTTATTCCCATGCCTGCTGCCTCTTTATATGCATAAAAAGGCTTTATATGCATAACCCATAGACACAAACAACAGTGTGGTAATGGCCAGATGTAAGGGGGGTGGGGACTTGGTGGAGGTAGGCAAAAGGGGAAAAAGGAGCATATGTAATAATGTCACCAATAAAAATAAAGAGGGTACACCTTCTCCCACCACAGGCTAAGAGACATACATAAAATAATAGTAGAATACTACGGGTAGAGGGACAGAGCAGGGAAGAAACTCTTTTTCTAAACCATAGCATTAAGGGAATGCCTAAAGTTAAGAGTGGATTGGACATTGAGAAAAACTCTCCGGCAAACAAGACAAGGTGGACTTGAAGAATTTGAAGCCTGTGATGCATTGAAGGTAACCATAGCAACAGAGAATCATAAATCTAGCTCAACTCCAGCTACATTCATGCAAATCCCCAAACTAAAGTTCTAACTGAAGGAAATCCACATCTTCAAGCATATAAACTACTTACTTCAGCCTCAAGTGTCCTGAACCAGATGTGTCTTCCAACAATTTAAAAGGCACACATATCCCCCTAAAAATATTTTGCCAAGACAGTGCAATCAACAAAACCAGATATGGCTTGTCTCAGTTTAGGTTCTTACAAGGGTATTTCTTGGATCACATGACCTCACACATCTAGAGGAAATAATGAACAACATAAACTGATGAACAAAATCAGACCCAGAGAAAGAGAAGCAGCGATCAGACTCTCAAACCTTAGAGGGAAAGTAGGAGAAGGTGGGGGTAAAGGAAAGAGATTAATCAAAGGACTTGTATGCATGTATATGGGCCTAGCCAGTGGCCATGGACAACAGGGGGATGGGAGCATATGTAGGGAGGGATTTGGGATGGGAATGGGGGAAGAGGACAATTATGTGATACCATAATCAATTAAATAAATAAATAAATAAATAAATAAATAAATAAATAAAACAGATACACGTATAACACAGACGAAACTATTAGAAAAATTTCAATGACTATAAATCATATGTTAAGGCTCTAATAAACAGATGGATAACATGCAATATCTGATGGGCTATCTGAGCAGAGAAACAGAAATGAGGAAAATGAATCAAATGAAAATGCTTGGAATACAAACTATAATACAAAAATACTTTCATGAGCTCATCAGTTGACTGGACATGGCTGAGGAAAGAATTTAAAAAATTACCCAAGCTGAAACAGAAAAAGAATAAAATGTTTTTAACAATAATAATAATGATAATAGAACAAAGCAGCCCTAACCGGTTTGGCTCAGTGGATAGAGCGTCGGCCCGCGGACTGAATGGTCCCAGTTTCAATTCCGGTCAAGGGCATGTACCTTGGTTGTGGGCACATCCCGAGTAGGGACTATGCAAGAGGCAGCTGATTGATGTTTCTCTCATTGATGTTTCTAACTCTCTGTCCCTCTCCCTTTCTCTCTGTAAAAAAATCAATAAAATATATATATTTTTAAAAAGTACAAAGCACACAAAAGATATGAGACATGGTCAAAAAGTATATTGCACTGACTCTCAGAAAGTGAAAAGAGAGAGAATGGGATGTAAGAAATAGATGGAAAAATAAAGACAGAATTTTCTAAAAATTAATGATGGTTATGATACTAATCAAGGGGAAAAATAAAATAAAACTAAGTGTATCGTATAAAAACTACTGGAAACCAAAGACCAAAAAAAAAAAAAAAACCCTGTGAAGGCAGCCAGAGAAAAATGACATCTTACCTACAGAGAAATGAAGAATTATAATAGAATACTCATCAGAAACAATGCAAACCGGAGAAAAGTGAAATGGCACTTGAAAGTATTTTTTAAGCTTTCAATTTCTTATACTCCACAAATGCAAAAATCTTAAAAAATGGATGAGTCACAAATATTTTCTCCAAAAACAAACAAACAAATGGTGAGGATGCAGAGAAAAAGGAATCACTGTGCACTACTGGTGGGAATGCAGACTGGTGCAGCCACTGTGGAGAATAGTATTGAATTTCCTCAAAAAACTAAAAATGGAACTGCCATTTGACCCAGTAATCCCACTTCTAGGAATATATCCCAAGAAACAACCATGTTTCCCCAAAAATAAAACATCCTCAAAAAATAAGACCTACTTACAGGTTTCCTTCTGAGTGAAATATAAGGCATCCCCCCAAAAATAAGGCCCCCAGGCTCTGTCTCAGAATGAAAATTAATTTACCATAAACTGGTCGCTAGGGCCACCCCCACTGGCATCTAGCAACCAATGACTTTAAGCAGAGTCCTGTCCTCACTGCTGTGTGAATGGAGAGAAATCAGCGTGGAAACTTTGTGAAACCTAAACTGCAAGAAGTTTGACTTGGGTGAAGAATTCATGGGAGAAAATCACTCACAGTTGCATTGCAAATGCACTGGGAGCAGGCTACCTTGACAAGAAGTACTCATTTAAAGACAGTGCTATTGCTAACCATGAGAGATTTGGTCCACTGATTCTGAAAGAAATTGAGTCACAAGAAATTCACCAGAAATTCAGGAATTGGATTGTTATGATGCTGTTCCAGAAGATGATGACATAATTGTCACTGAATAAATGAGTAAATTCTTGATATTATAGGATTCACAGTTTGTCTGGTTTGTGTTGACAACTACCATACTACCGTACCATATACAGGTAATAAATTTCCTTTATTTTCATCTAACAATAAATGTGTACTGTATTGTTCTTCATGGAAAAATAAGACATCCCCTGAAAATAAGACCTAGTGCATCTTTTGGAGCAAAAATTAATATAAGATACTGTCTTATTTTCGGGGAAACAGGGTAGAAACACCAATCAGAAAGGATATATGCACCCCTATGTCCATAGAAGCACAATTTACCATAGCTAAGATTTAGAAACAGCCTAAGTGCGCATCAGCAGATGAGTGGATTAAAATACTAGTACATTTACACAATGGAATACTATGCTGCATTAAAACAGAAGGAATTCTTACCATTTGCAACATCATGAATGGACCTGGAGAGCATTATGCTAAGCAAAATAAGTTAGTCAGAAAAATATAAATATCACATGATCTAACTCATTTGTGGAATATAATGAACATAAACTGTTGAACAAAAACAGATCCAGAGACAGGGAAGCATTGATCAGACCATCAAACCTCAGAGGGTAGGTAGGGGATGGCAGAGGTAAGGGGGAGAAATCAACCAAAGGACATGCATGCATATAAGCCTAACCAATGAACACAGACACCAGGGGTGGTGAGGGCAAGAGGAGGCAAGCAATGGGGGTATAAGGACACATATGTAATACCTTAATCAATAGAGAAAAAATCAAATTAAAAAAAGAGAGAACCCATGGACAGGAGAACAGTATTTAAAGAAATATTTTAAAAGCTTTTTAAAAAAGAAAATGATATCAAAAGAATATATCAAGCAAAAGATGAAGAGATGAAAACAGTATGTATATTTAAATTAAAATTTTCTTTATTCTTATTTTAACTGCTCTAAAACACAACCTTCTAAACCAAAAATAGCAATGTATTGCTCATAGCATATATAAAAGTAAAATGTGCAGTAAAAAGACACAAAGGCTTTAAGAAAGAAATTGGGGCCCAGTAGCATGGCTCAGTGGTTGAGCATCAATCTATGAACTAGGAGGTTGTGGTTCCATTCCCAGTTGGGGTGCATGCCTGGGTTTCAGGCTCAGTCCCCAGTGAGGGGTGTGTGACAAATGGCTGATCAATGACTCTCTCTAACCATTTATCTCTCTCTCTCTCTCTCTCTCTCTCTCTCTCTCTCTCTCTCTCTCTCTCTCTTTCTCCTCTCTCCTCTCTCCTCTCCCTCTCTCACTCTTTCCCTTCCTCTCTAAAATCAATAAAAATATATTTAGCCCTAGCTGGTTTGGTTCATTGGCAAGTCAGCTTGTGGACCAAAGTGTCTCAGGTTCAATTCTGGTCAAGGGCACGTACCTTGTTTGCAGGCTCTTCCTGGCCCAGGCCCTGGTTGAGACTTGTACAGGAGGGTGGCAACCAGTCCATGTGTTTATCTCACATCGATGATGTTTCTGTATTTCTCTCTCTCTTCCACTCTCCCTTAAAATCAATGAAAAAATATCCTCGAGTGAGGATTAACAAAAAAAAATTAAATTAAAATAATAAAATATATTTTTAAAGAAATTGGGGATGATATTCATGTGAATGAACTGAATCTGTTGTATTTTCCCAAGTATTTAACTCCGAATTTTCTGCCCACCCCCTATATATGGAACTACTGGGGTGGCCACAGTTCATATTTAGACATGAGGAAAAGAGGCAGCCCGCTCCCCATCAACTGGACACTCTCAGCACAAAACCAGACAAAGTGAAAACCTGGTCCCCCCCCACCCGCACCTCCACCCCACCCCCACCCCCACCCCAGAGTCAAGGGCCACAATGTCCCTCACAAACACATCCAAGGAGAAAGGAAAGCTGATGGTTCTGTTTTCCTGCTGCGCGTTATTTTTTAGGCCTTGACTTACTTTCCAGACAGGTGGAGGAAGACCCCACACTCACTCCTGGTCTAATGCAGCTTCTTTTCTGAAGCCCCAGCTCCTGGGACAAAGAGTCTCTCTGTAGAAATGGAAATATTCATGCCACATGGACTAGAGGAGGAACAGTTCCCAGAGTATTTTCTTTCTTTTCTCCCACCATTCCAAAGGAGCCCACTTAGAAGTAAATTTACAGCAGAACTGGAAATCCAATCTCTCAGGCAGAAAAAGAGATGGAAAAAAAGCTGCTAAGAAAAGCTCAGGAAGGTAAAATTTGAGAAAGGAATAGCTACAATTTTGATCGTGTGTCAAATCCTCAACGGCTGAGTGATCTCCAGCGCTGCCTGGCGCTGCCCAGCTCTGGGGTGCCGAGCTGAGCTAAAGAGGTTGGCAGGTGGCAACGGAGACAGGGCAGGTCTGGTGTGGGCAGCTTCTGACTGGGACACAAGGGGCAGACCGGGGGTTTGACACAGACCTAGGTTTACTCCAGAGCTGCCTGCACCATTCTGTCATGATCCAATAAAACATGAGCCTGGAGAGCCACCATTTGTAAGGCAGCAGGCAGCTACCTGTGTGAGGCCCAGGCCCACACCAGACGAACCCTCTAGCAGCAACCAGCACAGGCTGGTACCCTGGAGCTGGAGATGCCTGTATCGCGTAGAACCCGAGAAGCAGCCAAGGGTAAATAGTCTCCACACCGAGCACAGAGCCACCACCAATGTGCTTCCCCGGTGGCCCCTCACGTCACTCTGCATGTGTTCAGGAGGTGGCCCAGTGAGGGTCCCAGGTGAGGGTGGGCCGCTCCTTCACCTCCCCTCCACCTCTTGAGACTAGACTGTGTCATTGTCTACACTGCAGGGGTGGGGAACCTTTTATCTGCCAAGGGCCATTCGGGTATTTATAATACCACTCATGGGCCATCCAGAATTATCAATTTACAAATTAGCCTGCTATATTTTGTCAAACATTGAAGTAACTTCACCTAATGCTTTGGCGGGACTAGATCAAATGATGTATAAGCCCTTATACAGCCCACGGGCCAGATGTTCCCCACCTCTGGTCCACAGGAAGCAACACTTCCAAACGCTGAGCTCCAGGACAGAGTGCCACTGTGCCGAGCAAGGTCCAGAGCTTCCACATGCCGCCCAACAGGCTAGCAGCCCTGAGACCACTGAGAGCCTCGGAACATTGTTAATCCCGCTGTCCTGCCAGAAAGAAAAATAGCCTCCGCTAATGCCATCCTGCTCATCTTTCAACGTTGCCTCTGCCACAAACCCTCCTATGACTGGCAGTGAAAACTGATTCCCTGAAGGAATTTGTCTAATACTTAGATACAACTTCCCACCTAACAAACAGGCAAAGATAAAAATACCCAGTCTTGGCACATTTGAAAAGAAATAAGGCATTCACAGGTAGGCCGGGGGTGTGTGTCCATTGGCACATTTCTCTGAAGGCAATGCGTATAAAATAGATAAGGAATATAAGCCTAGACTTGAAATTCTTCTCCCAGGATTTCTCAACAGGGACGTTTGTTGTTGCAGCTTATGATCAGGGACGTCTGTTGTTGCGGCTCATACTGAGGGTGAGTCTGGAGACATTTCCTAGCTCTTGGTTCCTGTTAATTAAAAGTTCTAATACCCTCACAACCTGTTTTTATATCTGAAAAACATGGGGATTATACACAGGGCAGATGTAAAGATTAGATTATATAATGCATGTAACTTGACATATGATGAAAACCCAGTAACTTTCCATTATTGTTATTTTCTTGTAATTCAAATACTTTCAGAAACTTAGATAGCCATCATTAGGATTTAATCAGAAACACTGTGATAGGTCTATGCAACAGCATACCATTCAGGATTTGTAAAGAATACTAGCTCTATATATACATTGAATTAAAAAAAGAACAAATTTCAGAAGAACCTCTGCACATGTAAGTCTATGGCTGTGACTCTGTGTATGTGTGCGTGTGCATCTGCATGTGTATGTGACTCTGTGTGTGCGTGTGTGTGTGTGTGTAGGGTATGCATCTGCAATGTATGTAAGTCCTGTGTATCTGTGGTTAGGTTTTCTGTGATTGCCTGCAGGGTGTGCATGTGTGTGAGTTCTGTGTGTAGTGTTCAGTATGTTAAGAGATCTGTGTGTATCTGGAGTGTATGCAGGTTTCTTTGGTACATGTGAGTTCTGTGTGTGTCTGGTGTATCTTGCGTAAATTCTGTGTGTGTGTGTAGTATATGTGCCTTCCATGGGCATCTGTGGCATATGTGTGTCTGCAGGGTGTGAATACTAGCTATATATACACATTGAATTTAAAAAATAACAAATTTAAGAAGAACCTCTGCATGTGTAAGTCTATGGCTATAACTGTGTGTGTGTGTGTGTGTGTGTGTGTGTGTGTGTGTATGTGTGCGCGCGCATCTATAATGTATGTCAGTCCTGTGTGTATCTGTGGTGAGTTTTCTGAGAGCTGTGTGTGTGCCTTAAGAATAGTGTGTGAGAGAGCTGTGAGTGTCTTTGCAGAGTGTGTGTGAGAACTGTATGTCTTAATAGTATGTGTGTAAGAGAGTTATATGTGTGTTTGCAGGGTGTGTGTGTGAGAGAGAGAGCTCTGTGTCTGTAAATTTTGTGTGTGGGTCTGCAGAGTGTGTGTGTAAGAGCTGTGTGTGTGTCTACAGTGTGTGTATGTGAGAGTTGTGTGTGGGTCTGCATAGTGTGTGTGTGTGTGTGTGTGTGTGTGTGTGTGTGTGTGAGAGAGAGAGAGAGAGAGAGAGAGAGAGAGAGCTGTGGAGGTGTCAGCAGGGTGTGTATGTGAGAGTTCTGTGTGGGTCTGCATAGTGTGTGTGTGTGTGTGAGAGAGAGAGAGAGAGAGAGAGAAAGAGAGCTGTGGAGGTGTCAGCAGGGTGTGTGCGTGTGTGTGTGTGTGTATGAGCTGTGGTGTGTGTGTGTGTGTGTGTGTGTGTGTGTGTGTGTGTGTAAGAGCTGTGTGTGTATGTCTGCAGGGTGTATGTGAATTCTGTGTGTGTGTCTGCAGGGTGTATGTGAATTCTGTGTGTGTGTCTGCAGGATGTGTGTGTGAGAGCTGTGCGTGTTTCTGCAGGGTCTGTGAGATTTCCGTGTGCCTCTGGGTGTGTGCATGGCTGCATATGCAGCCAGTATCAGCAGGTGAATAAGCACTGCACTCAGGAGGGAGGGAAGCCTGACTGGGTCCTTCTATGTCACATAGTAGTCCACCCTGGGCAAATCATTCAACTCCTCTACTCCAGTTTCTTTGTCCATCATAAAACCGTCACCTCCTTCCCCTGGGTCACATGAGGAAAAAATGGCAGAATGCATGTGAAACACATACACTGTGTATGTGTATACACATAATAGGTGCTCTATAAAGTGCAAAAATTGCTCATCATTGTCACAGTCATAGAGATGTCTGGACAAATATCTGGCATCTAAAACTCAGCTGGGTGGTAAGAATTGTTGTGTTTTTAATTTTATCTTTATAATATTCTCTATTTTTTATGTCTCATATACATATATATTATTTCTATAATGCAAGAGACAATGCATGTGTTTTTCCAACAAAGCACAACCCAAGCCCGGCATCAGTCACCCCCACAGTACAGCAAACAACCTTCGAAACCCGCCCACAACCAAACACCTCCACCTTTCAGAAAGCCCCTCTCTTCTTCCCTGACAGCCCCACCCTCAGGGTCTCGGTTTTTTAATCCAGCACTTCTGGGTTTAAAGCTGAGACTGTGATATTATGTCCAGAAAGTCCTGCTTTAAATCCCCTTGACCTGTGATTGGCCAGTTGTTGGGGCAACTTTCGATCTTAATCCTACGAGGATTGATTTTTCTAAGCAGATTAACTTGTTGTCACTTTGGAAGGTATGGTGGTAAGGGACAGCTCCGTGTCATTCTGTCAGAGTGGGAGGTGGGGGAGCCAGGAGGGATGGAGAGAAGAATGTGGCAGTGGGGCAGTTCAGAGGTGAGAGGTTAACACCACAGGGTGACTGGAAGCCCTGAGTGAGTGGGGTGGAGGGAAGCCAAGAAACTAAAGGAAAATTTCACTTTATGAGTTGATTCAGGTCAGTGTCCCCCACAAAGATAGGGTCCCCATTCGGCTTGTTTATCTAAATCACCTGGAGAAACTTGTTAAAAATTCAGTTCCAGGCAAGACCTTTCTCTCCCCAGAAGACCCTGCTAGCGGTGTGAAGTGAGGTCTGGTCATCTGCTTCCCAGGTGAGAACTAGGTACACCATTAGAGAGCAATGAGGCTTTGGGGTCAGAATCCCACCATTAAAAGTCAAATGCTTGACCAATACTGTGTGTCTTCGGTGTAGTTACATGACCTCTCTGGGCTCGTCAGACCAGGGAAATGAGGGTGATGGTCCAGAACAAAATGATGATGATACTATTAAGGTGGGGCAGTTTCTGTGTAAAATGGAAGCTGGTTGATTTGAAGCGAAAGCACAGTTCTCCCGTTGCCTAAGAGGATGCTCTAAGGATGGTTTCTGATCCTAGGGTACCCCAGGCTGTCTCCCCTGCCTCAGAAGCTTCTGCTGAGCTTTTCCCAACCTGCTGCTGCAGGCAGCCTGCGAGTGTGCTCCACTGCCCCCTAGTGGTCTAACATGGGAAGGTGAACAGACTCTCCTTGGGTTTTATCCAGATTCTGAGCAAAGACAGAGCAGCCAAGCCAAAATAGTGAAGAAGGGAGGGAGCCACATAAACCTTTCTCTGACATTGTGGGGCCTGAACTGCCCCTCCACCACACACACACACACACACACACACACACACACACACACACACACCTGATCACTGGCGCTCAAACTGTGGAGCGTCACCACTTTGCTTAAGGGTTTCATCGCCCTCAATGCCTCCTGCACCCTGAGCCAGGCTCTTGCTGGGAGCAGCACCCTGGGAGGGCTGATGTGAAGAGACAAAGCTGTCACCTCTGGAGCTGGAAGAGCTAATCTGACCCTTGAGACCTTGGTTCCTAAATGTGGGTGAGGCATGCAGAATTTTCCTCTTGAAAGGGTTAAAGGCCAGCCCTGGGGGAGCTCACTGCAGGCTCCTAGTGCCATTCAGCTCAAGCTCACAAGGAAAGCTAACCAACCCTCTACACCTCAGGGTGCTGCCATCTGCATGGCTGGCACTGGTCAGAGAAAACCGGCTTCAGCTGCCAGCCCAGGCCCCACTGGTGCACAACCTGACCTGTCTGGCCTTCCTTTTCAGGCCTTAGGCTGTACCACTCCAGAGGCCAAGTCCACCACCAGCCCTGTCCCCAGTGAGACACAGCCACCCTACACCCTGCACCCCCAAACACATACCCCTGAGTTGGGCATTTGCGCCTCTGAAGTCAGAGCCTCGCCTTCGTTATCCTATTCCCAAGTAACCCTGCTGGTGTCAGATGGTGGTCATGAGGACCTGAGGGTGGCTAGTGGTAGAGGTCTCAGAGGGCTGGCTGGGTACAGTCTTCTATCCAAACGCACATCATCTGGACATGGCTCAACCAAAGGGAGTAGATATTTGGGGTGGCTGTCTCAGCACTGTGTCACCTCCGATGGTGTCATGAGAGAAGGAGAGAGGTTGTGGTGTCCAGGTGAGCATGGGGGAATGAACTAAGTGTCTGCCCAGGAAGCCCCCACTACTCCCACCAGCAGGTCTTCCAGAGGGCAGCAGTCTTCTTAATGAGAGGGTGTGGGGGGAGCCCACTGAGAGCTAATGCTTTGTGAATACAAAGCCTCACTTCCCCATGGCTGCACTCCTCGCACTGGAAGTGGTCTTATCAGAGTTGGATCATCTCCCTTTCTCTTCCTGAGATTTCCCTAAACACCCTCCAACCAAGACTGTTTCCCCTGTCCCTTAGTTTTGCTTCCCCCAGGAGAGGTGGGTTCTGACCTCCTCCCTGATCACCACATGCAGACCCTGTCCTCACAGGCCAGCCAGGCTCAGGACTTGGGGCACAGGACTAAGGTCACATGGCTTCCCTCCTACTAAGCCCAGCTTCCAGTCCTGACCTGGTGAAGGTAGTGAGCAGGTTATGACAGAGCCTAGCATTTCCCTCAGTTGACATTGGGACACCACACTCCCTGCTTCCCTCCCCTATTTCTGTCTGTTATATCTCAGCCTTCCTTTCCGGGGCTTTCTAGTTCTCCTACTCTGTGAACTATGCAGGGCCCAGGCCCAGTCCTTGCTCACTTCTCTGTCTATATTCACTCTCTCCCGAATGTCATCCAACCCTGGGGACTTCCAACATCAAATATGTATCCTGATGACTCTGTTTCTACTACATATGACATAGTCATTTGATGTCATTGAGAACATCAAAGGTAGCATGGGTGTCTTTGTTTGGGCTACTATAACAGTGACTTATAAACAACAGAACTTTACTGCTGGCAGTGCTGGAGGCTGGAAGTCCAAGACTAAGGTGCTGACAGATGCTAGGCCTGGTAAGGGCTCTCTTCCTGGTTCATGGCTGCCACCTTTTCTCTGTGTCCTACATGGTAAAATGGACAAAGGGGTTTTCTGGCATGGTTTAGCATTGATCTATGAACCAGGAGAACACGGTTCGATTTCCAGTAAGGGCACATGCCTGGGCTCTGGGCTAGATCCCCAGTGTGGGGGGTGCAGGAGGCAGTTGATCAATGATTCTCTCCCATCATTGATGTTTCTATCTCTCACCCCCTCTCTATTCATTCCTGAAATCAATAAAAATATATATATTTTTTAAAAGAATACCAGTTCCATTCAATGAGGGCTTCACTCTTTATGACCTAATCAACACTCAAAGACTACCTCATAATTCCATCACATTGGATATGATTTCAACATACAAATTAGGGCGGTAAGAGAGGGGGTTAAATACAAACATGCAGTCCTTTGCATAATTAACACCAAACTCTTCATTTCTCCCCAATCCTGATTTCCAGATAGTCTCCTGGCACTTCAATAGAGGCAATTGCATCTTCCCTAGGCTCAGGTCATGGAGTTACCCCAGACGTTTGTTTGTTTGTTTTGTTGTTTTTTTTCTCTTCCACCTTTCATCCTATCTGTCAGTGAATCCTGTCAGTCCCACTGTCCATGTAAACCAAAATCCACACACACTTCCCACTTCCACTGCCCCCACCCTCTCCCAGCCCGCCATCTCCCACCTGGATCACTGCAATGGTCTCCTGCTCTTCTCCCTACCTCTGCCCTCATGCCTCCTCTGCCTGTTGTCAAAGTGCTCCTCATATACTCATAGTAAGAACAAGTGCCTCCAATTGACCTGCTTAGCAAATGGCCACCTCCCAGGCTGCCTGGCCTCTACCATTTACATCTGTCATGTGTGATGCCTGGCAGCATGTCCTTTCACTGTCAAAAGGAACTGACTGGATAATAAATTGTATGCTGTCCTCCCCATGTGCACTTGCATGATCTGGGGCCTAATCCTCTGTGCCCTTCCTCCAGCTTCTCTCCCCTCCTCAGGCCTCCAGTCTCTCCCCATTGCCTGTTGTGTCTTCTGCTTATACTGGCAACACTCTCTCCCCAGAGTCTCTTCCCTCATTTCCTTAGGATGGTTAAATATCACCTCACCTCTTGCTAATAATGCCTCCCCACAGTCCCTTCTCTAGACAATGGCCTGGTTACACTCCACCGCCTACCTCGCCTCCCAGATCCTTCCTGAGAGCAGGGATCCTCACACAGGCAACTACACTGTCACTGTCTACTCCCCAGGCTTTGTCATTCTGCTCAGAGGCCTCTCTCAATCTCTTGAACCTGGAAGGGGCTCAGTAAGCATTTTCTAAAAGAATGAAGAACAGATGACTGAGTGGCCAAGTTCAAGAAAAGTCACAAACGAGGAAGCTTTTCTCCTCCATGCAGATACTTGAAAACCTGTTACAGCTCCTTGCAATGCACAGAGAATGCGGTTTGGATCAATGTAAGCCACATAAATGCTAGGAATCCTTGTCAGTACCTCACATACTGGTCTGAGGTCCAGAAGATACAACATTTGGGGGACTGATCACTGAGGAACATCTCAGGACCTCCTTGAGCTTCTTTAGTTTTATACTAACATAGTATATTCAATAGTTTCCAGCACTAAAATTCCAGGATTCCACATGTTGGCTCCCAGACAAGTGATGTCACACACACACAAAAAAAGAAAGTAAATGGTATCATCAGAAGAGTGCATAGTCTGCTGCCTTCTAGCCCTACTGTAGTCACCCTGCACCCCCACCATCTCAAAACATATGACCCAAAAAGTGTCTACTCTGGAAGCTCTGGGATGGAAAGAGCACTTGGACAGGAAAGGCCAATGTCCTTTGGTGTACTGTCCTCCCAGAGAGCACTGAGCTCGCCATATTAAGGGGCAACAGCCTCCTTTGTAACCAAAGTGCATCATCCCATTCAAGTATATTAGCTGCTCACCGACTAATGGTAGCCTTGGAAACAGGAAAATTGGAAGAAATGCATCTGAGGAAGTAGAGAATACGAAGTGCCCTTCCTGGGGGCACAAATATGTAATGGGCCAGTACAGGCAGAGAGCAGAAAGAGCTGGCCCCAGGATGCCTGCCTGTGTTACAGCCACCTCCATGCTAGGTATCCTGGAGGCATGCCTGTTCTCTGTACTCAGAAACCAATGGGAATCCCAGCTTTGGGAATTGAGGACTTTATTTATTTTATAAAATACCTACATTCTATAATAATAAAAGGGTGATGTGCTAATTAGCCTGAACATCCTTCTGGGCGTCATTCTGGACATCCATCTGGACAAAGCCAGGGCCGGAGCAAAGCCAGCCCAATCTCTGGAGAAAGAGCTAGGCACAGACAGATGGGCGCCACGAGTGTGATATAGACAGCACTGCTGGAAGTTGCCATTGGGCACCATGGCCACTTCCCCTCCCTTGATGCTCTACAAGGAAGAAATAATATAAAAGTGGCTGCCAGGTAGCTCCCAACAACTGGTGTAAACGTCAGTGGGAGTCAGTGGAACAGATTCAGAAGGCTGAATATGTCCCACCTCCACCCCCTTTGGTGAGTGCCAGATGAAGGGCTCACAGCTGAGTGCCACTGTGGCAGTGCGAGCCTCTCCAGATCAGGACTGACTAGACTCAAGCCTGTGGCAGGCACAGTGCAGCCAGGATGAGCAGGAGCTGCAAGCAAAAGTGGCAGGTGTTTTTGGACTGCTGGTTTTGGCCCAATCCCCACAGATCACATGGAGGGACCCCCCAGGAGCTATTACATATGCATATATAACTAGAGGCCCAGGGCATAAATTCGTGCACTGGGCCTCTAGTTATATATGTATATGTAATAGCTCCTGGGAGTGGAGTGGAAGGAAGTTAATGGGACAGAGATTTTAAAAGATTAATCAGAAATAAAATTAAATTATCTCAAAATTTGTAAGTCAACGGGAGATTAGTAATTTGTCTGCAAAAAAAAAGTCAATTTACACAAAACTTTTGCAAGAAGAACAAACTGATTTCTAAGTAACTAATTCAGTCACGAGCTTTAGAAAGCTGGCAGGAAAGTAAACGGACCAATCTCTGGCACCAGCAGGTGCCTGCCCTACATTTCACAATTCCTCCTTCAATACACCATTATGGCAGCCACCCCAGACTCTGTGAACTCCTTCCATGCCTGGCCTCAGGATCTTCCTAATTCTCAAGGAGTGACCTCCAGAATCCCATCCGTCTTCTAAGGCCCCTGTTCAAATGGCCCTTCTCCAATTTTTTTTCTGGCAGGGCCTTTTGATCTTGGAGCCCTTAGTTGGCATCATCATAGCCTCCTTTAGAGCAGGAGCAGTGGAGCCCTAGCCTGCACCCTGCTGTCTACCCCTGGGACCCATGTTGATAGACGGCTTCTATAGAGAGTTATAAGCCCAGCTAGGATACACCAGGTCATAGAATCAGGCAGAAGCCAAATCAGCTCCAGAATAGCAAGATAGTAGACATTTCTGGAAATGAACCCTTGTGCCAGTGGCCCTTGTTCTCAGCAGTCACCCCAGCTTTAGTACCAGTGCTTAGAGTGTGCTGGGCACATAACAAATATGTATTGAGCAAATGAAGGAATAAACAAGTAAATGAATGAAACACATATCAAACATATTGTTTCAAACATATCTGGCTCCCCAGTAACCTTGGCTCTATCCTGAGTTATTATCTCTCAGTTCATCTGCTTCTCAGAGCCTTCTCAGAGTTCTGCTGGGTATCAGGTTGAGGCAAGTACTCTATTAAAAAACTACCTCTCACTGGTGCCCGTCCCCTCAGTCAATGGCACACCCTATGGCTAAGACTTTGGTTCTTAGACTCATACATACACTGAGTTTGTAATCGGAATTCAGCAGATCTATTTTAAACACACAGGGACTACAGTACATATGAATATGCTAATCAACTAAGCTTAATAGTTTTGGTTTGTATTAATGCAAATTAAGCAGCTGCATTTCTCACCAAATATTTTCCTTGGTGTTTACTGAGGAAATCAAGGTCCTTCAGATAAGTTCTAATATTTAATATAAAAGCTCTAAAGAAGGTGCTTTAGTTGAGCATAATCTAATTTCACTGAACAAAATTGCATCTAAAAGCAATATAAAGTTACAATTTGTTCCTTGTCAAATTGTAAAAATGGCCTTTAAATTTTACATGGTTTTGACCTTTGGTTTTTGCATTTCAATTAAACTTCCCTCAGAGCCCAGAGGATCAAATGTTCTCTGAGTGTGAATTAGGTCCTGGCGAGAGGTGGCGACCGATCCTTCTGCTTCCTTCCTTTCCAAACTGACATCCGTCTGTATCCCTTTGGACACAGAGCAGAAGTTTCCTCCTCAGTGGCTGAAACAGAGGTAAACAGAAATCCCAAGTCTACACAACATCCTAGACATTAGACATATACAACATCTCAGAGTTGATCTTCAAAGTTCATTCCTGGAGCAGTATGCCATCTTGTCTGACTCCCCATCACTGGTCTGAGAGTGGTCCACTCCTCTAAGCCACATTTGAACAAGGATTTTACCTTTACTGCACCTGTGCACACCTGTCATTTTTCCTCCTGCTTCATGAGGACCTGGGAAGCAGAGGAGAGATTGCCTTTTTATTTCTGGTAGAATCCAGTACTTGGATCTGAGAGTCTGATGCCATTCAATATCCATTCTCCCTATCTTCCTTGGTAATGGAGTCTGATTTTTATTCAAGGCAATAATGCCCCCAGCTAAAAATACTACATTTCCTAGCTTCCCTTGCAGCTAGTAAAACCAACAAAAAAAAAAATGTAATCCTAGTTTTCTAATGATATGGTGGAACCTCCACAGTAGCCCTAATTATTACCTCTAGGTATCTTTCCAATGAAAGAAAGAAACCAGATAAGTTTTATATTATATGCAACTAAATCTAATAATAACTATTGTGAAATTAAGATAACACAGTTCCTGGCACATGAGTACTCAATAAATTATATCAATTCGTTTAAGAATCAGATGGTACTGAGCACTATTCTAAACATTTCACATGTATTAATCCTTCCATATCCTCATAACTCTAGTGAAATCATACATCTTCAATAAATACATGTTGAATAAAAAAAATAGACAGATTGATAGATGACACCTTGCTTACTTGTATCTAAACCTGACCTACTCACTACCCTGGGTAAAATCCAAGTTAAGTGACATACTAATTCCATAGGCCCATAGACAATGTTTTCCTCAAGATTGGGATTGCCGAAACCGGTTTTGCTCAGTGGATAGAGCATTGGCCTGCGTACTAAAAGGTCCCAGGTTCGATTCCGGTCAAGGGTATGTACCTTGGTTGTGGGCACATCCCCAGTAGGGGGTGTGCAAGAGGCAGCTGACTGATGATTCTCTCTCATTGATGTTTCTAACTCTCTATCCCTCTCTCTTCCTCTCTGTAAGAAATTAATAAAATAAAATAAAAATTTAAAAAGATTGGGATCATTTTATCTCAAGCTAACTGGAGAAGGAGAAGGAGAAGGAGAAGGAGAAGGAGAAGGAGAAGGAGAAGGAGGAGAAGGAGAAAAAGAAGGAGGAGGAGGAGGAGGAGGAGGAGGAGGAGGAGAAGAAGAAGAAGAAGAAGAAGAAGAAGAAGAAGAAGAAAGAAAGAAAGAAAGAAAGAAAGAAAGAAAGAAAGAAAGAAAGAAAGAAAGAAAGAAAGAAAGAAAGAAAGAAAGGGAGAGAGAATCATCGATTTGTTGTTCCACTTATTTATGCATTCACTAGAGGACTGGTGCATGAAATTCATAATTTGGGGGGGTCCCTCAGCCTGGCCTTCACCCTCTCACAGTCCATGAGCCCTCAGGGGATGTTCGATTGATAGTTTAGTGTTGCCTTGGAGGTGGGAAAGGCTTCTGCCACCATAGTTGTGCTCACCAGCCGTAAGCCTGGCTTCTGGCTAAGCAGTGCTCCCCCTTGGGAGCATTTGCATTGAGCATTTGCCCCCTGGTGGTCAGTGTGTGTCATAGTGATGTGTCATTCTTCCATTTGGTCAATTTGCATAGTAGCCTTTTATTATATAGGATTGGTCATTTCTAGTATGTGTCCTGATCAGGGATTTAACCCACAACCTTGGTGTGTCTAAACAACTAAGCTACCCAGCCAAGGCCAGAATGACAACTTGGACAAGGCAATGACGATGGCTGATGTCCTATCAGTGACCATGTGACACACTATAGGCCTAGACCCAAGCAGAGAGCTCTGGTACTTACACAGTGACAGGCCATGAACTGGCACATACATCAGTACATGTCATCTCCACAAGAGCCTCATGAAGTGGAATATTATTTTATCTAAAGATACTATCAGAGGCACTGTGACTTCTTTTGTTCATTCAAACTTATAAGCACTTACTATGGGCTAGGACCCTGGTCGGCAAACTGGCCCGCAAATCACATGCGGCGTTTTGGCCCCTTGAGTGTGGCTCTTACACAAAATACCACGGCCTAGGCGAGTCTATTTTGAAGAAGCGGTGTTAGAAGAAGTTTAAGTTTTAAAAAATGGGCTCTCAAAAGAAATTTCAATAATTGTATTGTTGATATTTGGTTCTGTTGACTAATGAGTTTGTCGACCACTGGGCTAGGCAATAGCATTGAAGGAGATAATGGAGAATATGGCACATTCCTTTAAGGAGCTTAGAGTCCAATGGGGGGAGATAGACAAATAAATAAATGAAAATCATATATGGTGACTGGTGCTATAAGGAAAGTATTTGATGCTGTGGGGGAAGATTAGGACCAGTCACTGTGGAGGTATGGTGAGAGTTGAGGCACAGGTTGGGGCAGAGATGGGAGGCAGAAGAGAAGGTATTCCCAGGGCAAGTGTCCAGTGATGCAGAGATGTTGAAATACCTGGAGCATAGGTATGATGGCTTTGTACGGGGCTGACCAGGTAGGCTGAACTACATTTCACATAATTTCCTTTCCTTCTATGTTTCCCATCAGGGTAAGTTATGAGGGGCATTCCTGGGAATTAGGAGAAAAGGAGGCGGAAGTAAGCAGCAGCCATTTTATAACTAACACTGTTGCTGATCTGATGATTTACCAAAATGGCATGAAGTAGCCAGGAGTGAGTGAGCAATTTTTCTACCCTCCCTTGGAGCCTACATCAACTCCTTTGGCTCCTGGGCCAGGCATAGGGTTAGCTATTTGACTGGAAGCCCTGGCTTCCACAGAGTACCCTCATCACCAAAGTCAGAGGCAGTAACATGGACACAGATTTCAGGACATGGTCATGGGCCTCAGCTTGTATACTTGTGGGTTGCAGCCTATTCATGATCTCCCTTTCCCAACTACCTGCCTTCAGACCTGAATCTTCTACATCAAACGAGGAGATGATAGCCCTTTAGAGATTGCTTACCCAACTCCCACAATTATGTAAGCTGGTAACCATGATATATATGTATGTATATATGACCTTACTGGTTATGTTTCTCTTGCTGATCCTGACTGTTGAATTTGGTACCAGAAGTGGGGTGCTTCTGAAACAACCACCTGAAAATGTGGGAACAGGCAGTCTGGAAGAGTTTTGAAGGGTATGACAGAGAATGCCTAAATGGCCTTGAACAGACTGTTCATAGAAATATGGCCAACAAGAACACTGCCAATCAGGCTCAGAAGGAGGTGCAGAGTGAGCTGCTGGGAACTGGAGGCAGGGGGTCTTGTTATGCAGTGGCAGAAAGCTTAACACAGTTGCCATCTGCTGTACAGGGGAAAGCTGAGCTTGTAAGGGATGGACCAGGTTCTGTACCTACAGCGATTTCCAAACAAAGTGTTTAAGGCACTGCCAGGTTTCCTCCTGCTGCCTATGGAAAATGTGAGCGGAGAGAGATAAGCTACAGGAAGAACTGTTAAATAAAAGGAAATCAGGACTTGGTGGGACTGAATATTCTCAACCCCTCTAGGTGGCAAAAGATGCTGAAATGAAGAAGTAACTTCCAAGCAGCGGCAAAAAAAACTTGGCAAACATGAAGTTTTATCTAAGTATAAAGCTACTACAGCTTCCTAAACTACCTCAGGGTCTAATTCTTAAAGAATGAACCTAAAATGCATCCTTTTTTTTCTAAATTCGAGATTTGAAGCTTAACTACACCATCCTTCAGAGTCTAGGCCAGCCGTGGGCAAACTACAGCCCACAAGCCGGATCTGGCCCATTTGGCTGTTCTATCTGGCCTGCGGAGCCGAAAGAGTGGAGGATTCTCTTGCACTCCCCCTCTGCTCCTTCACCAGCAGCCCAAGAGGAGAGTGCCAGCATGGTCAGGTTGCTTTTGTTCTGGCCCCCCGGTCCAGTTTAAGAACCCATTGTGGCCCTCATGTCAAAAAGTTTGCCTACCCCTGGTCTAGGCCATCACCTTCTCCTAGCTTTCTCCGTACTCTTGGGATATTCTCTCTCAGTGCCTTCCATTAGGTCCTCTTTTTAAGCCCACATACAAAAGCTGGTGCTGTCCAGAGAGCTCTATACTCAACAGTTTTAGATTTTGTACCATTCCACATTTTCAAATTCAGTTTGCACACTGACACCTCACAAACTTATAGTTCATGCTGCAATCTCTCCTTCCCCCTCTCCCTTTCTCTCTCCCTTTCCCTCTCTCTCTCTCTCTCTCTCTCATACACACACACACACACACACACACACACACACACACACACACATACACACACATATCAGAGCAAATCCTCTCTCAAGCATTTCCACTTAATCTGTGGAACTAGGCCACCTGGATTTGAGTCCTGCCTCTATCATTTCCTAACTATGATACCTTGGACAAGTATGTTTTTTACTTTCCTGTTTCAAGTTTTTTACTCATGATTTGAGGTTAATAATAGTTCTTACCTCATTAGGTTATTATGATGATAAAATGACCTCTACACGTAAAACAAAATAGTGCCTGACACATATTGCACTCTCCATAAATTTTAACTCTCAATATTATTATATCTTGGTAAATTGGATCACACAATAGTCCAAGGAGAAACCCTTGAGGTCATCTATTGCCCCACAATACACACATATTCAATTAATAATCAAACTTGTTGACTTTACCATCTGAACATCCTCAGAATCCACCCTGTCACCTCTTTAGTTGAAGACTTTTGGGTTCCCTCATCAATCTGAAGCAGTGTTCACCTGTCATTTTGTGTGAACTGTAACCAAAACAACCCTATCCTAAGATACCAACATCCAAAGCCCTTATCCATACTATAACAAAAATACCCTCTTACATTAAAATCCTCATTATGCCTCACCCCTGCTCAATAAGTCATAGAAATAAAATCTTGACATTTTAGCTCAGCCTCATATAGCAGCCTGCCAGGGCTGTTCTCTTTCCTCGGCGCTCAATGTGCTCTAGTAATTTTGAACTACTGGTAAATTTTGAACTGTTTGGAACTTTAATATGTCCTTTCTCCTAGAGTGTTCAATTAGGAAACAGAGGTTCTCTTTATATCAAGGTATAACCCTCTCACCATAAGTGTCCAGAGCTTAGCAACAGGTGGAAAGGAAGTGTCTGTGGTCCAGAGACCTGGGGTGGGGGTTGGGGGATCAAACCAAGCAGGGAGATGTGCATGTTAGCCCTGGGCTGCTCTGACCACCTCAGAGGGCAGCTCCCAATTGAATATGACCCCAAACTCTGCTTTTCTTGCTTTCAAGGCAAGGAATGACTTGAGTATTGCCAGGTAACTAATCTAACCCTGCAGATGTCAGGAACTCCACCTGCAATAGTAGCAGAAGAGATTTTCATAGCAGGTCCTGCAATAGTAGCAGAGATTTTCATAGCAGAAACCAAATCCAGGAACTCCAATAGGAAGCCTTTATGTTATAGAGTTTGGGTTTTCTTTAAAAAAAACACAAACAAACAAACAAACCTTCCTTTAAAAAAAAAAAAAGTACTCCAGAGGCTGTCAGGCAGCTCCTGTCTCCATTAGAATTCAGAGTATTCCACGGTAATTACAAAACAGCTGTAATGGAAAATTGGTAGTCAAACCCATTTTCCAGCGACTAGAACGGTGAATGGGCTCCATTATGTTCCTAATTCTCATTAACTTAATTTGCATAGGAAACAATGAAGGAATACATAATGAGGTACAGTGGGCGCACAGCCCAGCCCGAACCCCCTACAGTGCTGGGTTCAACCCGCAATGACCCATTCCCAGGGAGGGGCGGCTGAGTGCCCAGCTGGGCTGCACTACGCTTGGGGTGACTAAGGCTGCAGCCCGAACTAGTCCAGGACAGGCAAGGTGGAGGGTGACTCAGAGATTGTCTTGCCTCAGCACACTCCGATGCAGACTCCATTTCCTCCTCCACCCCCATCCCTGCTCCTGGTACAGCTGAAGAACTGGAGCAGAAGGAGGAGGGAACTTGTTTTTGGGTAAGCAACTCCAGGCTTTGGCTGTGTGTGCATGCGTGTTGCTTCCTACAAATCTGGTTTGAAGTATAATTAGCCCTGACAAAAAGATGAGATCAGCATCCAGGGAGCTGGGTGTGTTGGGGCTGCAGGGCTGGGTCTGAGATGGGTCCCCCTTGACAGGTGGGGGCCAGCAGGGCCTTGTCCCAGTCTCCACTCAAAGCTGTGACCAGAACCTCTGCTGGGAGACTAAATGGGACTTGAGATGAGGCAGCGGTGGATCACAGCCAAAGCTCAGAGCTTGAATAGCTAAGTTATCTCCTGACTCTATCTATCAAGCTGTGAGTGGTGGAAAGCCAGAAGTTATACTCCCTGCTTTAACAAATCAAATTAGAAACTAAGAAAAAGGCACAATCTGTCATGGACCATTTGTGATATTTCAGACACTATACTGGACAGTCTCACTGAATCCTTATAGCAAAATTGCAAGATGAAGTTACATCCATTTTGCTGATGAGGAAACTGGGGTTCAAATGATTTGATATGCTAGAATTTCTGAGATGTTCAAAAGCAAAGCCAAGACTGAAGCTGTGTCTCTAAACTAGATGGTCTAGTTAGGCCAATGTTTCCCATGCTTCTCAATGGCACCCACAAAAATGATAATATTGCATGGTACCCTGGATGAAGGGTTTGGGTTTTGGAGCCTAGAAAATGTCACCCTAGTCCCCAACTAGGTAAGAGGATCAATATTTCAAGCCATGTGGATTGAAAAATTAAAGTCTAATTCATGGGAAAAATGATGACCCCTTGTGTAAATAATTTGAGAACTCCCCAGAAGATAGAAATATCCTAACAGTGCTCCCTAGGTGAGGCAGAAGTGCCTAAGATGCCACTATTTGATTGAATTGTTTCCCTCACCATATTCCCTTCCTTCAATGCATACTTCTGTGGATGATATAATATTCATTCCACAGAGAAACATAATGCATGGAGCATTTATTTACCTTAAAGTAAGGAGACCTGGGTTTGAGTCCTAACTCTGACCCTTAAAAACTGGAAGATCTAATACAACTCACTTCTGCAGAACTGAACCAGATAACTTCCTGCTCTTAAAACTCTGCAAATGTATTTATCACAGGCTTTCCCCTTGAGGTGGGGGTAGGTTAATGATATGCAATGTGCTAAAAGAAAGAATAGGATAGGCAAAGTTACCAAAAACTAACTTTTCCAACAATCAAACTTTCCCAGTTGACCTACACCAACTCTTTCACCCCCAAAATCTCCAACAACAATTACTTGAAAAACTACTAAGTCATGGGCATCACGCATCACATGATTTAAAATCACTGTAACAACACTGAGATTAGTTTCATCATCACCATTATTTGAGGAAATTATCACAAGAGGTCAAAGTTACGTAGCCCAATGTTCTGCCTAAACTGGGTGTTCAACTCTGTATCACCACAAAATATTTATTTTTTGCAACAACTTGCTGCCTCTCCATTAGGAAATCCTTCTCTGCACCTATAGTTGATGGCACACTTTCCAGCATTTCACTGAGTTCTCCATGCTCAGAGTGGGTTTGGGAACTCAGGCATGTCCCACCTCATTTGCTCCTCAACCTCACCCTCAGAGATTCAGTCTGCATCCAGGAGACCTGGAAACAGCTAGCTTCAGCAGAACTTCTGGTTGACCTGACCAACTGGGTTGGTTCTTCAAGTGTCTATCCATGAAGCTCAGACAGAGCTACCCTAGAAAACCAACACAGTGACCCCTCATGAATGAGACAAAGGCAGAAAGCCAGTCTGCACTACTGTGCACAAATCTCCTGCCTTTCTGTCTGTGATAACCAGCCACCAGTTCATAAGTGCGTTGTGTTTGTTGATTAATGGATCAACTTACTGCTTTTATTAGTACCCAAGATTATTTACTAAGTACCTGATATGTGCAGTCATTGTTCTAGGAATTATAGAGGATTTACATTACTCCAGTTCATAAAACACATTCCAATTTTCTAAGTATTCATGTTATCATTCAAAACTGCTTGGTTAGTCCTAAGAACTGGAAGATGGTCGTCTTTCTTGATACTGATTTCATGGTTTGGGGGGTATTCTGCAGCTTATGACCAGAATGATACTCAAGAGACTACATCTAATGTTCTAATGTTGTGCCATTTCACCCCTGATTTTAAATATAAATATCAGCTCACCTATAGAAGCAAGGACCAATCTCAAGCAATCCCCAGTGTTAGATGGATGGACATTTAGATTAGTCTTCTTGTTCTTTTTCTCTCTCTACATAAAAGAACAAAACTGAAGATATTCTAGGAAGATTCAGGACTGGCTTGTTTATTCCCTTCTTGGGTCCACTCAGTGGCACTTATATACCACCAAAAACCCACTTGTGATTGAAGTTCCCCTCACAGAGTTACAGGTACTCCATGTTCCCTGACTAAGAGCCTATCACTGCATTCCTGGGAACTAGCACCACGCAGCTCTGCCAACTGCATTCACTTTTAGATTCTGGGCTTTGAAACCAAATAAAAATTGATATGTGTGTAATCACATTTGTTTAATTAAAGGAACACATCTGTGCAGTAAATATTCCAGCACGAGCTGGTCAATAGCAAATCCTCAGCATGTACAGTAATAATTGACTAATGCAATTAAATGCATGTCAGAGTTTTAAAAGAAAATATAATGAGATTTCATCATTTTATATGTACAGGTAATTAGTTCTTAGAAATGTGAGTAAAAGCAAATTATCTACAGATTTGAACTATCAGCAGATAATTCAAATGACCTAGTTTGGGAAAGAAAATGGTATCTGAAACCTAGAGAAATTCAAACCAAAACAAATGTTCCCTACAATTACATCTGAAAGCTGTATTAAGAAATGAGCATGTACAATTCTGTTCAACCTGTTTTCATTGAGCTTTCATTTTGAATGAGTTGAGCCATAGTGAAGGTACCAGGATGGACAACATCTCTCCTGGCTCAGGCTCCTCTACAGTCCAGTTAGACAAGGAACCTTTCAGTCCCAAGCTCTGAGTCACTTTGAACAAGTCTTTGTTTTGGATTCAAGCTGATTCCATCTTTTGCTGCTTCATAGTTCCTATTTGATATAAGTGTTGTCAACTTGGATTCTGGACAGTATATGCACAGGGGTCTGTGGGAAGGGCATTCCAGGAAGAGGGAACAACATGAGCTGATGCAAGGACATAGGAAAACACATGGCCTATTTGGAAAGAGTGAGGAGCTCAGTCTAATTGGAGAATATTACAGTAGGAGAAAATTCCAGTATTGCTGTCAAATAGGCTGGGAAATGATGGGCAGAGACTTGAATACCAGCCAAGAAGTTTGAGCATCATTCCTCTGAAGGCAAAATAGAGTTGCTGAAGATATTGTATTGTTTTCTGATACTTCACTCAACAGTAATCATACAAAATGCTTCAGAAATCCCAACACTCAAATGTCAACTCTCTGCTCTTATAGTCAAGTCTTCACTCCCAAAGCCTGGCCCTTTGAGACTAGGGCTCCTCTTTTTTGTAATGGGAAGCTGTATGGCTGTTTCTCCCTTCCTTCCCCAGATGATTCCTCAGTTCAAATGGCTTCCCTTCGCTAAACTCTCAGAAGTGATGACACTGACCACCTTAATGGCCCATCTTAATGACCATGGTTCTGCATTGTAAATCCTGTCTCATGTAAATCTTACAGCCGTAACCAAACCAAGGATGGGTGGGCAGCGACAGTGAGCCATTTCTGTGCATGCAATTTTAGATTTTTAATATGTATTTGTAGGCTGTTTGATTGCATCTTTGCTGCCATGACCCTATGTCAGGAAATAGTGAGAAATCAGAATGAGCATGAGAAGCACAAGACATGAACATTATTTGATATGTGAGTAATATGTTCCTCACTAACTGGAGGGAAAAAGCTTTATCTGGTCACACAGTTAGATGCCATACTGAGGGACACCCCCACCTATCCCCTGGCTTGCACCCCTCACAACCAGATTCCCTCTTCTGTGCACTGTTTATGCTGGTGCATTGGTGACTGGAACTAATGGTCTTCCTGGCCCCACACTTAGGGCTTAGCAACTAGAAGTTCCTTCAATGGCAACAACAAATGCAATTAAAAGTGATAGAGAGAAAACCCACAGAATAGAAGAGACAATGAGACATATGAAATAATAATAAAATATAGACTTTATTGGTATCAAACAATCTGAATATATATACACATATGTATAATATATAGCAATTTAATATGGTGAATGTAAATAAACAATTAGAGAAATATAGATTCTCACTAGATATTTGTGTATAAGGTGTTTTTGTTTTGGGTTAAGTTTGAAGTATGATCATTGTATCATGGTTATAACTTGTTTATCTTTTTAAAAAGAGACCTTGCATTTTATAGATACAAACCAAAATAGAATGATAGGATATCATGATGTCTATATTTCCTTCACAATAATCCAGGGGAGAATAAAAAAGAGAGTAGTAAAAATATGAATGAAACAAAAATGACCAAGTACTGATAACTCTTGAGATAAATACATAGGATTTAATATACTAGTTTCTTGGCATCTATATATATTTTTTTAATTAAAAATGATGATGGTTATAATTTGCAGTTACTGAGGGCAGTGTGGGGCTGGATTGTTAGTTTATGGTCAAGGTTTAAAGTTGCACTGAGGCATCTGTGGCTGGAGTTATAATTTATCAGGCATGGAACAATCTATGACCAAAAGAAGAATCCAGGAGTGGTCAGAACAAGGAAGAGACTGTATGATCATGATTCCAGAATAACTTTGGATCTGAGGTAGGGATCAGTCTGTGACCAGCTTAAGAAAAAGCTAGAATTAAAAAGAAACTGTAACCAAAACAGGAGGTCATCCTTTCTGAAGTTGAAATGGTCTATACCCTTAACTGGGAAATTACCTATTTCCAGGGTTAAAATTCAAAGTTGTGGTCAAACAGAGAGAAACTTGTAAATATTCTCTGTAAGGATGGTGTGGGGTAGATAGCATGTTGGATCCAGCATAACATTACCCCAGTGATTGACACCTGGAAGCCAGAACAGTTGAGGTTATGGTCAGCTGTGACTGATTTGGAAAAGAGTTAGTTTGTGAAAGAGTTAATTCTTTTTTAAAAAAAATATATTTTATTGATATTTCACAGAGAGGAAGGGAGAGAGATAGAGAGCCAGAAACGTCGATGAGAGAGAAACATCGACCAGCCGCCTTCTGCACACCCCACACTGGGGATGTGCCCACAACCAATGTACATGCCCTTGACCGGAATCGAACCTGGGACCTTTCAGTCCACAGACCGACGCTCTACCACTGAGCCAAACCGGTTTTGGCAAGAGTTAATTCTTGATAGGGTTAGGAGGTAGGTGGTTTAACACTCTGGGCTGCATCTTTGAGTTACTTGTGCTGGGGGAAAATGGGAGAACACATAAAAGTACCATGGCAAGACCCCAGCTAAGCAATCTGGAACTAAGGCCAGAGCCTTGGCCTGGGTGAAAAACACTGAGTTAGAATATCAGAGAGTGACTGGGCTTAGAGGGCCTTTGGATCTGGAGTTAAAGTTGCAAGTGTAACTGTTCTACCTGTGACTACATAACAAAGAAGAGGTATTGGGGCCTCCCTAATTGTGTAGCAAGTTTGCTTCATGAGCACTGGGTTCTAATCCTGGGGACCCAAATTCAGGCTATTATGGAGATGTATAAACAGATGTGGTGCCTTGATTTAAAACAATGCTCCTAATTCACCTCTATGGCATATGCTGGAATCCTTTTACCTGGAGCAAAAATGGGTTTCTCCAACGAAAAGACTCCATACTAAGAAGTCTAGAATCTGTTGCCATTCAACATATCATGGATAAAAATGGTCCATTAGGAAAATGAACCCCTGACATTGGCCTCTGTGGACCCATGTGCCAGTCCACTTTGTTAATCATGAAGTCCAAACAAGGATGGAAAAACCCAAAAGCAGGGGCACCAGCACAGAGCAAACGACATACAAGAACTGAGTGTCTGAGAAGGGAGCCCATAGTAGGGAAGACACTGTGACAACTGAGTTCAGAAAACAACATTCCTATGTAACAAGTACTATTGTTATCCCTACCTGTTAATGCAGACGAGGAAGCTAAAGTTCTTTGAGATACACAGTCAAGCCGCCAGCTAGAAGCAGAGGATCAAAACCAGGATTGGGAACACAAAACCTGAATTATTTCATTTTTTGTAGCCTTAATTGTACAGTGCAACAAATTCAGTGTGTGTGTGTGTGTGTGTGTGTGTGTGTGTGTGTGTGTGTGTAGGAAAGGGGCAAGAAGAAGGCAGAGGGTCAGCCAGGAGAAAATGATGATACAGATAGTCCTGAAAAAGTCTAGCAGAGAGGTTTTCAGTTGACTTGACAGTAAAGAAGATCCATTGTAACTCCTTGAACCAAGGCAGAGACCATAAAAGTGGTGTTTGGGGATGCTTAATCTTGCAGGGAGAATTGAAAGATAAAAGCTGTGGGAGCAAAGCACTCAGGCTTCACGAATCAGTTATTCTCATTCCCTTCCATGGCCACCGAGTCAAGTATACCAACCAGTTCCTTTGTCAGTTCCTCCCTGCAGTCTTGTTTCCTATTTCTAGGATGGGATGTCAGTTATCAACGATGATTACTTGTACTGGTATCTGCACCTCTGAGAAAAGTTTTCTCCTTAAAAACACAGCAATCTGTGCAATCCCCACTGGTCCTCATTTCATATGAAGAGAAATGTCACAAGCAATGCTCTCCACTGGTGCATTCTGGGACTAAAGTTAACCTCCCATCTAAAAGGGGAAAGCCTATAAACAGAAGCAAGAAGAACAGGCAGTCCTCTATCTTAGAAGATGGAACTCTCTTGGATAGGAACTTGGAATAGATGATGTCAGGGTCTCCTCCAAATGATGATGAGATTCTCATTCTTAAAAATGTGTCAGGCTCAGCCTTCTGCCTTTAAGCAGGCCTGTACTCCTGGAGGAAGCTCAATTCCTGAAGCTTGCCAAGCCTTTCTGTATTCCAGGGTTTTGGCACTTGCTGTTTCCTCTTCCTGGATGGCTCTTCCTTTTGCTCTTTGCAAAGCTGGCTCATTCTCTTCCTCCAGAAGACACTTGCTTTAAATGTCTTTTGCTCGCAGAGGACTCTCAACCACACATTTAAGTAGATCATTCAGGGTTTTTTCTTTTTTCTTTTTTCTTTCTCATCTTAAAACCCTGATTGTTTCCTATGTGGATTTATAATCTTATACAATTATTTGTTTGATTGATGCTTATTTACCCGATTAAAACACTAACTCCACAAATGTGTTTACTGATGGATTCCTAGGATGTAGCACGGTGTCTGGCACATAATAGGTACTCAAGAAATACTGGATGGATGGAAGGAAGTTTAGATAAAATAATGGATGGATGAGTGGGTGGATGGAGGGATGAGTTGATGGATAGATGGATGACTGATAAATAGATGAGTAAAAAGAATAAAGAATGAATAAATACTTTTTATTGTGTGCTATGAATAAAGATGGGTTCTGAGGTCAAATGGGTCTGAAAAATATGTTCTCTTCCCTTCTTGGAGATTCACAGTACACAATAGAAATTTAAACAGTATTAAAATTCCCCAGTAAGAATGAACTTGCTTAATTTTATTTAGCCCAGCATTTCCTAAATTTGTTTTAATTTAAAATACTTCTTTTTCATGATACCTTTACTTAACATTCTGCCAAATAGTGTTCCTTAAAACAAGATTTGGAAAATCTGTTCCTTTCTAACCAATGCCATGTTGAAGAGTAATTATTTTTTAATTTCCTTCCAGGCTGTAAGATCCTTAAAGATGTACACTAAGACTCACTCATCTATGTGCCCTCATTGTATAGTACAGTCCCAAGTACAGAGAAAATACTCAAGAAATAACTGAGAACTTGAGAATGAAGAAGAAAGGATGGAGGGAGGAAAGTAAGGAGAGAGAGAGGGAGAGGGAATTTAGCTGGGTTAGTCAGTAAGTGATTACTTCCTGATATATAATTTCCATTGACTTTGAGAAAAATAAAATGCTAATAATAGCCTTACCAAGTCAGAAGTCAGAATTTCATTAATAATCTTAGATAAATTCTAGATTAGTAATTTACCTAGGATTAGGATTCTAGTTAAATCACAATAAACCTTCCCCACCATCCTCTCACACACACACATATAAACATGGTGTTCTTATGATGAGCTCACTCCTCTTTCTCAGAGACATATAATTACTATATTTAGAGTATTAGCAACAGTATTTTATATTGGTTAAGAGTATAGGCTCTAAAGTAAAATCCATTCTCTACCATTGTCTGAGTCTGAGTGGCTATAACAAAAATATCACAGGTTGGGTACCTCATAAACAACAGAAAATATTTCTAACTCTTGTCAGAACTCCAAGATCAAGGAATGGGAATATTTGATGTCTGGTTATGGTCCTCTTCTTGATTCATAGATGGTCATCTTCTCACGGTGTTCCTACATTGTAGAAGGGGTGAAGCGGCTCTCTGAGGTCTCTCTTATAAAGGCACTATTCCCACTCATAGAGTTCCATCCCAATCAGGATCTAATCACCTTCCAAATGACCGCCATATCAAAATTCCATCATTTTCTGGGAGTAGGTTTTAACAAATGAATTGGGGGGGTCACACACATTCTGTCTATAACAATCATGTGAAAACTTTGACAAACTAACCTTTCTAAGGCTCAGTTTCTTCACATAAATAATGCAGGTAGCAATAGCATATAATTACAGTGCTGTTGTGAATATTAAATTAGACAAACATGCCATGGTTTTAGGATCACGCCTGGTATCAACCAAATAAGAAACCCACATTTGGGACTCCATTCCTGATGGTGACATTATGAACCAAGGCATTCCATCTCCCAGGAGAAATGCCTAAGGAAATACTTAACTCAGAAAAGCAGTACTCACACTGTAAAATGTTAGACCCATAGAAGGACAATTTTAGTGATTGGGCTCTTCAAATCTCACCCTAAGATTGTATTTCCCCTTTGAACATCTTGTAAAATCACACACAAGCCCATTTCTCTAGCACTGTGTAGATGCTCTCTGCACCAAGAAACTGGTGAGAGACCAGAAGTAAGTGTACTTCTTCCAGAAAAAATTTCTACCTGTACTGGCTTATAGCAATGCACCTGGACCTGGCTTTGCTCCTCTCTTCCTTTTAATCAGCTCAAATGGTCTTTACCATGATTTTAAATAAAATTTAAACCAATTTAGAAAATTCCAAACTTTTAGAAGTAGAAGGGATTCCTTCCTGAAATCAAACATCTTTGACAGATGGCTAGACAGACTTGGAGGGTAGATGGGGGTGAATTCAATAGCTGCATCCCACATCTTTAATCTTTAGAAAGTTCTCGTGTCAAACTGAAATCTGCTTCACTGCAACTTCCATCTGTTGTTCCATGTCTGTCATTTAGAGCCAAGCAGGACAGGTCTGCTCTCTTCCTTTGGACCCTCATTCATTACTGACTCCACCTTCTATCATCTCTCCTCTGCACTGCACACCCTCCTTCTCATTGAATGTTCTCCGTGAATACTGTGGTTTCATTCCCGTTACCATGCTGGTGACCTCCCTGTGGAGCCACTATATGGTTATTGTCTATTTTAAAATGCATCTGCTGGAGGTAAGCCCAATGCTCCAGATGTGTTCAGACCCGAACAGCAAAGCCATCAGTGACTACGAACAACAGCTTTTACAGTCAGACACTTTGGTTCCATTTTGTCCTAGCTCTGTGTCCTGGTAGAACTTAATCATTCAGAACCTAATTTTCTCCATCCATAAAGTGGGCATAGCAATAAGGTTGTCAGAGCTTGAATTAAGCACAGTCCCTGCTTCCTGGTTAGCACAAAAATAAATGGTGGCTACAACTAATGCTGGTGTTATTTGTATTATTAGACATGATATTCCATTAATTGTATGAAATTTTAAAAGCTATTCATGCTTTTCATTCACAAAAGATGAGTTACCCAAAACACATTTCTCCTATAAGTTATTGTTAAGCAAATATCTCCCATATCTTACATTTGTGCAACTTGTATTTTGAAATCCAAATTTAGAATTTGACTATACTCACATTTATCTTCTGGCTCAATGATCCAACACACAAATAACATCCACTATGAATAAAAAAGAAGACCTTCCTTGGCCACAAGTCACAGGACTTCACTGCACACAGAAAATGGAAGCTTTGCTAACATAAGCAAGACTCTCCTATAGTGGTGGTCATCTTGTCTCAACTTTCTTTTTCCCACCTGGGATTCCAGTGTCCAAACTTCCACCATTAGGAATTTAACCTATTATTTCATTCAACAAGAACAACCCATGTTTGTTGAATGCCTGCTCTATGGCGACCAGATCTCCAAACTGGGACTATGCAGTGCATGAGAAAGTCAAGACCCCTGTTTTCATGGAGCACACATTCCAGAGGGGTTGATGGACAAGCAAGAAATTGATGCACCAAATAGTTCACATCATGAAAAATGTCATAAGAAAATAAAGCATATGGCAAGATAAAGAGGGACATAGGTGTGGAGAGGATGACTAGACTCTAGACTGAGTGGTTCCAGAGACATTCACTACCAACAGATGCACAAACAGTACTTACCAGTCTGTTGAGTTGTTCCTTTTTTTATGGACATGAATGACACCAAAACATATGCCATATAATGGTGGTCATTGCTCTGTCTTCAAAACTTCTCAAGGCCTTGCCCAGTTTGTCTACTGCAAGCTTCTTGGGCACATCAGACAGAGCCTCCTTTGCCACTACCAGGAAGGCCAGCAGCTGGGTGTGGTGATCTGGAGCACCATATGCTCTTTAGAAGTTATGGGAGCACGCCAGAACCGGTTTGGCTCAGTGGTAGAGCGTCGGTCTGCGGACTGAAAGGTCCCGGGTTCGATTCCGGTCAAGGGCATGTACCTTGGTTGCGGGCACATCCCCAGTAGGGGGTGTGCAAGAGGCAACTGGTCGATGTTTCTCTCTCATTGACGTTTCTAGCTCTCTATCTCTCTCCCTTCCTCTCTGTAAAATATCAATAAAATATATACTTAAAAAAAAAGAAGAAGTTATGGGAGCATTTAAAATGGGAAAAATACTTTTACTGAATTGGTTCACTTGGAAAACAAATCTTTAAAAAAGAACATATTTTATTAATTTTTTAACAGAGAAGAAAGGAGAGAGATAGAGAGTTAGAAACATCGATGAAAGAGAAACTGATTGGCTGCCTCCTGCACAGTCCCCACTGGGGATGTCCCCACAACAGAGGTACATGCTCTTGACTGGAATCGAACCTGGGACCCTTCAGCCTGCAGGCCAACACTCTATCCACTAAGCCAAACTGGTTAGGGCTGGGGAAAAAAACCTTATAGTATTCATAAGGAGCTGGGTACAGTAGGTTTGCATGGTTGAAAAAAGTATAGGAACTATTTCTATAGAACTCAAACCAGGGAAAATACAAGCTCATTCTCTGGATCTCCCCACATCAGTAATCTGAGCACCACCCTCACTGGACAAGTTTATTTCTCATAAAAATAGGTCTCTCTCTCTTTTCTAATCAAAAGATTAAAGGTGCACTGGGGTAGAGTTTCTATTATTATATTCTCCCCCACAATTCCAGACAACTTGCCCATTAATAGCAGTGTGGCCTGTTTTCTTCCCAAGATGGTCTCTTGCTAGATAAGTTTGGGACTTTGCTGTTTCCAAACCCTATTGAAACACATTAAAAAAGGAAAGAAAAAAAACTTAACTTTGCTAATAAATACACCTTGATCAGAACCTAGGGGGAATCTTCACTGACTACATAGAGCTCTGGAGCTGAGATGCAGATTAATTGGGCAGGTGAGCTTGACATAGAAAACAAGGCCCCAGGCTTAAGAAGATGGCCTTGCTTTTTCCTGTGGAAGAAATCTTGAATCAGAGGTCTATGATCTACCTCACCAGACATTGTGCAATGGGCCCACTGCTGCAGAGAGGGGTTTTCATTCTTAGGTAACTAGGTTGCTCTGTGCCCCCACCTAGAGTACCATATCTCTGGAGTAATGCTATGTGTTATGTAAAGTTATATAAATATATGGAAAACTTTCTAGAAAGATTCACACAAAATGCTCACAGTACAGTGGGTCCTCAACTAATGTTGTTTCATTCAACATTTTGTTATAACACTGATGAGATGTGTAAGAAGGTAACTCTTGTTTATATCAATTATGTTTATGGTACATTGGCTTTATTATATGCCTTCTCTTAAGTCGCAGAACCAATGACATTAAGTGAGGACACTGTCATTACCTCAGGGGAAGGGATTGAGTTGAGAAAAGGTAGTTAAATAGATTTATATTTATTATTATTATTATTATTATTATTATCATCACCCAAGGATATTTTCTCCATTGATTTTTAGAGAGAGGGAGGGGGAGGGAGTGGCAGGAGAGAGAGAAAGAGAGAGAAACATGGATGTGATAGAGGCACAAGGATTGGTTGCCTCTTGCATGTGCCCTGACTGGAGTGGGGAATGAATCTAAACCTGAATACATACCCTTGACCAGGAATCAAACCGGTGACCCTTAAGTAGTCAGGCAGACACTCTAACCATCAGTTGAAGAGATTTTAATTATTATTTTTAATGTAAGGTCTTAATATTTGGAAGGAGAATATTTCAGGAATTTCTTGTGCAATGAAACCTAATTGTGCAAAATCACACACAAACTTTTAACACTTGGACAGAGATTAACTGGATAGACTATAAAGTGGGGAGAGAAGAACAAGCTCAAACTTCCACATACCACTAAATTTGAGAACTTAAAAAGAAACACATAGAATTTCTGGAGAAAGTCTACAACCAACCAAGTGATCATTCTATGAAAACAATATATCTTATAAATAAATAAATAAAATTGCTCAAAACCTATTAGTCAGCACAGCAATAAAGTCTGTTAATAATTTAGAAGAAAACGTTGGGGTTCAGCAGGATGGTAGTACCAAAATCCTTTAAGCGTAGAATTGAGTCTATATGGTTATAGGAAATGCAGATTCAAAAACAAAATGAAACAGTTTAAAATTGAAAGAATATGTATAATACAAAAATAATGAATTATTAATATTCTAGTTCTGAAATTTCTTGGTAACCACAATTTTAAAAAAAACAGGAAGTAAATGGAAAGCTAAAAGCATGACATAAAGTAAACAGCAATAATTTCCTCATCTGCAGAGAAGGCAATTGACAGTTTCTGCTTCATTTAGAGAAGCTACTTAACCTTTCTATGTTTCCTTGCAGTGAGGACATAGTGAACAAATATAGTTATTTATTTATTTATTTATTTATTTATTTATTTACTGAGCATGGCATATATTAAGAGCTCAATAAACATTAGCTCAATAAATATTATTATATATAATAATCATATAGTTGTCATTATATTGATTTTGATATTTCTAAAAATATAGGGGTAATTCAGTTTTTATCAGAATTAAAAACCAGACACGCACTTACCAATTCACAAGAAAAAAACTTAAAAAACAAGAGCAAGCTATGTACACATATAATACCTTAATAAATTTAAAAAAAGAAAAAAAGAAAGAAAAAACAAGAGCAAATAAAATATAATCTACATATGAACAAGAGAAAAACAAAGAGAGAGAGAGAGAGAGAAATAACAAAGGATGAAATAAAGATAAAAAATGGAAACCACATCGTGTCAGTTAGGTGCTCCTGGCTATAAACAACAGAAACCTTGATTTTAATAGGCCCAAAGAACAGTAAAGAACTGCCAAATTTTAGGTAACAGGAATGCAAGTTGTAGGACAGCCACAGGCACATTAATTCATACGCTCAGGGATACCTCCAAAAACCCTGGTTCTTTCCATCTCTTCACTCTGACATCCATGTGAGGGCCTCACCCTGAAGTGGGCAGCAGGGTGGTGCTTTAGGCGCTATGGAAGGTCCAGGTGCAGTCTCCAGGTGTGCTGAGACCCAGCAGCAGTAGACTGCCCTTTGCCGTAGCTCTCTTAGGAGCAAAGAAATTTTCTCCAGAGAGGCCTCCCAAACCCATTTCCTTTTTCAATGTCTTAGTCGGAAATGAGTTCCCATTTATGAGTCAGTCATGGTCACAGGATGGATTGCACTGGACTAATCAGGCCCCTGTGAGAGCTGAGGGTGGAATCTGCTTCTCCTGGAGCTCTAGGGGTGCATTCCTGGAAATACCTGGGCTTCCCCCAGGACAAAGCTTGAGTGAACAGATACTGGGCAGGGGATAGCAGTGTCCACCACATGTGCCAGTTTAAAAAAAAACAACTATCAATCTAATTAACTTCCTCATTAATAGACCAAAAGCTTTGTATGTTTGGTCAAAATACAAAATACACAAGATACAACTCAAACAAGGTCAGACATAAAGACTAAACACTAAGATATATGTACACAAAAAGAAAACAGGGATAGAAATCGCAAACAAAGCATTAAATAGGCCAAGAGGGGCATTTTAAATTGATTACTAGTGTAATCCACAATTAGGATACAACAAATGCACATCTTCATCTCATTATATTATAGCATCACAAAACACAAAGCAGAATCTCTGACAAACAAGAAAATGGAAAGCCATGCAATAATCAGAGAAAAGTCAGGCACATTGCTACAAGGTTTAAGAAGAGAAGAGTGAAGGGTTCCTAAAAATATAGCTAATGATGTTAATTTAAATATTTCTAATTTAAATGTCTTCCAGCTACACTAGTCTGACGTAAAATAAAATTAGACCTACAGCTCCAGTTATGATCATTGACACACCACCTGCCCAGGCAGGCAATAACACCCTTGAATGGATTATTTGCTGTCCCTTACAGCCCCTCAAAGATCCTCCAGCCACAGAGCTGCCTCATCAATACCAAAGACCAGCCCCCGTTCACCTGCTCTGAGGCCCCCTCCACTGCCCAGCGCCATCTTTGTTGCAGCTGAGCCAGGTCAGGCCCACCGTCTAGCAGAAGCCATTTCCCTTTTACTTTCTGCAAAGCCTAGAAGAGACCTTTCCTCTAAGATCCATGGCTGGAGCACACCACAGCCTTTAGCAAGGATTTACTCAGAGTTCTTGCCAACAAATGCACTCATTCCCAGAGGCTCTAGCCAGTCACCCTCCGTGAACCCTCTTATTCCACCCCTGAGATTCACCTTCCTGTGCAACTTGGCTCCCAGGCTAAGTTCTGCTTCCCCAGGCTTGGCCTTCCCAGGCTTGACCACCCTCAGACAGAACCTCTACTCTACATATTAAATGACCACAGGAAGGTCAGTTATATTCAAATAGAATCATTCTCTTCTCCAATGGCATGCAACATGTGCCCTCGTCTCATTCGTGATGCCAGACAGCATTTACCTTCTATTTATTAAGCTTACAAAAACTCTTAGGGCTAAATTTCATCTTGGGAAATCCCACACTGAGACGTATCTAACTCTACATACCACCAAATAGAGAATACAATATATATTCAAATGTACACGAGACATTACAAAAATGCTTCCTATATTAACATTAATAAAATCTGAATAAGTTGCAAAGAGGAGAAATTATACAAATTAAAAGCAAATAGCAGGAACAATATACAATGGAAAATGAAAAAATAATCCTAAATTATACTAAAACTATATTTTAAATGTCTACTTAGAAAGTTATGACAAATGGAAATTATATTTCCTGTTGCAATAATTTTTTTCAGTGATAAACATTTGGCCATAAATGCCTACAAAATTAAAGGTGGAATCCTATATAATAATAGAGGAATATGCAAATTGTCCATTACACCATAATGCCACAACCAGTTCTGAAGGCTGCGTCCCCCGCCCTCTGCTCAGGCAGCTGCAAGGCCTGGGGTAGGATAGGATATGATAGGAGGGGACAAGAAAGGAGAGGTAGAGGAAGGCAGGCCTGCATGTAGACAGGCCAAGAGGAGAAACAGAGATACAGAAAGGGAACAAGAAAAAGATGCAGGTATGGAAAAGGATAGGAAACGTGAGGCTGCATGCAGGAGGGGGTGGCAACCTCATGGGTGGGGGGGCTGGAGCAGGTATGCCTGGCAAGGAAAGGGACACAGGTGGTGTGGAGTGGGGAGCCCCTCACAGAAGCAAGGAGGAGGGCAGTGGCCCCTGGTGCAGGCTGTTGGCATGTCCTGGGACTGAGGGGTGGATGGTCCAAGTCCTTCTGGGTGGAGGTGCTCCTGATTTGTGGCAGCAGCACTGGGGTCACATGGGCCTTGGCCACCCTCACTGGGCTGGGTGCCCAGGGCAGGGAATGGGAGAAGGACAGCAGCAGGGAGGCTGAGGAAGTGAGGGCGGGGGCGGGCAGCAAACACCTGGCCGGGCTGAGCCTGGGCTGGGGGTTAATGTCCCCCTACCTTGAATGGAAGCTTTAAGAAAGGAAGAAAGGAGGGAAGAATTTTATAAAGGAGTCAGCAAAGAGCAGAGTAAAAGAAGGAAAGAGGATGTATGAATGAACTGTAGGAGCTATAATGAAAATCAAGTGTAGTTGTGTACTGGGGAAGGATTTTAAAAGTAGGAGTCCGAAAAGAAAACATATAAATGATAGTGAATAATTAGGATGGCAGATATATAGGTATTAAAACATTGAAAGTGAGTAGAGAAGAGTTTATGGGAAAGGTAGGATGAGAGAGAAAGAGGGAAGGAAGAAAAATTTTAAAGGGAAGCCAGTAGAGCTTAAAAGGAGAATGGGAAGAAGGAAGAAATGGGGGAGGGAACAGAATATACCTAAGGGAGGAAATAAATAAAAAAAAATTAAGGTGGGAAGGAAAAAAAAGGGGGAGGGAAAGCAGGGGTAAAGATAAAGGAAAGAAGGAATGTGGGGTGGGAGGGAGAGTAAGAGAAAGATGGGAAGAAGGATGATGGAACAGAAGTAGGAAATGAGGAAAGAAAAGTTTCTAAATTATGAGTCAGTAGGACAAACTGTTACATAAAGAAGAGAGGAAAATTGTGTGAGAAGGAGAAGCCAATAATGAAGTCAAATACAATTGTGTGTGAAGAGGATACGATTTTAAAAAAATGTTAATAGGGGCAACCAGGCTGGCAGGGGAGGGCAGTTAGGAGTGACCAGACTGGCTGGTGAGGGCAATTAATGGGACCAGGCAGACAGGCATAGCGGTTAGGGCAGGCAGATAGGTGAGTGGTTAGGAGCCAGGGGTCCAGATTGTAAGAGGGATGTTCAATTGCTAGTTTAGGCCTAACCTCTACAGGCCTGGTTACTCCTATTAACTGGCATTAGATATCCCCTGAGGAGTCTCAGATTGGAGAGGGTGCAGGTCTGGTTGAGGCGCCCCCCCCCACACACACACACACTGTGCACAAATTTCATGCACCAGACCTCTAGTATAAAAATAAAAGAACAACACATCTAACTTAGTTATCAGAAGAAAAATATAGTAAATCTGAGGAAAGCTGAAATTTTTAAAAATCATTTAAAGTAATGAATTAGAAATGAGAAAATTGATAAGTCCTAGAAATTGATCTTTGAAAGGAAAAGCCAAATATCCAAATATCTAGCAAATATATTCAAGCAAATAGTAAAAAAGACATAAAAACAACACATTAGAAATGAGAATGTAAATATATTCATAAGCTTTTTTAAAAAATGTATACAACAATAAAGAAATGGGCAATTTTCCAGGAAAATATAAGTGCACAAAACTTAATCATGAAGAGAAAGAGTATCTGAACTGATCAAAACAAAGAAAAAAATCTCAAAATATAAATATTTATTACCTCCTAAATTATACAGGAAAAAGAATGTGAGTTCTTTAACACTCTTAAGAAACAAACAATTTCCACTTTATATAAAGTATTCTGCAGTTCATTTTTAATGGAACATTTCCAGTTTATTTTCCACAATTCTGGTACTTCAACTTGATAGAGAAAGCACACACTTGCATACCCACACATCCCACATACAGCCATACACAAATACCTACAGATGCTACTTCCCACCAATGCAAATGCAAAAATCCAAAATAAAATATCAACCCAAATTAAAAACATAAGCATGATCTAAGAAATGTAAGAATTATTATGATTTCAAAATTTTACCAATATATCAATTTTTTAAAAAATTAATACTCCTGATATATACAGATACTAATAATAAAGCTTTTGTTTCCTTTAAAAATCTGTCTTAAGAAATGTAGTGGAAATTTGGTGAAATGAAGAAACACTGAAAGAATCTATATTAGAGTGAGCAGTAGTACAAAGGATAGCAGATCTACTGCTTTTACACAATGCTTTTGAAGATACAGTCAATACCACACAAGAAAAAGAGGAATATATCCTAAGATTCCAGGAACACCAACCAGAAAGAATGCATGCACCCCTATGTTCATAGCAGTGTTATTTACAACTAGAGGTCCAGTGCACGAATTTGTGCATGGTGGGGTCTGGCTGGCTCAGCCCCAATTGGGGCAAATCAGGGCAGAGCCTAGTGGGAGGAAGAGATGGTGGGAGGTTGGCCAGCCAGCCCACTCTGATCAGAGCAGATCAGGGCTGGGCGGGTTGAGGGGAGGGGCCGAAAACAATTGGCAGAGGGCCCCTGCCCCCAATTGGGATGACTGAGGGCAAGGCCTGCTGTGGGGATGGGCTGTGGACCAATCCTGGTGGTGGGGGCTGATTGAGAGTGGGTCTGGCTGTAGGGAGGGGCTTTGGGAGGTGGGCTGGCCAGCCCCACAGCAAAATGGGGTGAGGAGGCGGATTGGGGGCCAGAAGTCTGAGGGAGAGGCCATGGGTGGTTGGACAGCTGGCCCTGCCCCTGATCAGGGTGGATGGGCCAATCTGGGATGGGACCAGGTGGGGGGAGGAGCTACAGGAGACTGGCCAGCTTGCCCCACCCCCTATTGGTCAATCAGGGTGGGGCCAGATGGGGGGACTGGGGGCCTATAGGGTGGTGGGGCCCATTAGGAGTGGGGCTAGCTTGGGGGAGGGGCTGCAGGAGGTTGGCCACTGGCCCCAACCCCTATTGTGGTAGGGGTGCGCTCAAGGAGGGGCAAGTGGGGGGAGGGGCTATGGGAGGTTGGCTGGCTGACCCCACTCTCCAATCCGGCTTGTTTGCTGGCCACAGTGGGCATTATAACAACCAGTTATTCAGGTCATTACAGCATTCCAGTTGCTGGCTTTTTATATATAGATAGGTAGCTAAGATCTGGAAATAGCCCAAGTGCACATTAGCAGATGAATGAATAAAAAAATCTGTGGTACATTTACACAATGGAATACTATTCAGTAGTAATAAAGAAGGCTCACTTACCTTTTGAGTCAGAATGGTGTGACCTGGTGAGTATTATGCTAGACGAAATAGCCCAGTCAGAGAAAGACAAGAACCATACTCTCATTTATATACAGAATCTAATAAGCAAAATATACTGATGAACAAAAAAGATTCAGAAACATTGAAGCATGCAACAGACTGATGTATTTCGGAGGGAAGAAGGGCAGGAAGAAATTAACCAATGGAATTTCTTGTGTGGCTTATATGCATAGCCCATGGCCAGACAATAGTTTGGAGAAGCTGGAACACGAAGAGAAGCCCTTTCACCAGGTAATGACCCTGAGAGGGGGTGTAATGGGGGAAAATAAGGGGCATCTGTAATTTTAAAAAATAATTTTTATAAAAGAAATTAGATATATATATCTTTGAATAAAGGAGGAGAAAGAAAAACTAAAGGGAAGCAATCAAAATATTTGTGAACAAATACAAAACACACACACACACATTCACATAAACACAAACTACATAATAGCTTTTCACACACAAAAAAATCAGCAATATATGAAATATCTAACAATCAACATAGGAAATGAAAACTATTATACTATATTAAGGTTCACAAAAAAAAGTCTTGAATAAATTAAAACACAATAGTATTCCTGAATAGAAAAAAATACTTTAAAACTAATATATGTATCATTTCCTCCAAAAAGAATTAATAAGTTAGAGTTCATTCAATCAAAATGCTCAAATCCCTTGGAAAGGTAATATAAAACTCCATCCAGAAGAATAAATAAAGAAGCCCCCTAAACAGAGAGTAATGAAAGGAGACTAGCACTACCAGATAATAACATGTGCTACATTATAAAGCTCAGTAATTAAAGCAAGGTGGTGCTGGAGCAAGAATTGTCCAATGAATCAATGGCACCGAGGAGCAGTTCTAGAAATAGACTCTAATACTAATTAAAGTTCAGCTTTTGACCAAGATCACCCTTTAAATCAAGGGAGAAAGAAGAGAGTATTTAATAAATGGTTCTTAGGCAACTGATTACATATTTGAAAATAAAATGTTAAATTTCTGCCCTATACCGTACCCCAGAGGTATTGACCCATTAATTATAATATGGAAAGGAGTAGGAGAGGGAGGGAGAGAAGGAATATAAGACAGAAGTAAATGGATATTATTTTTAAAATGTGATATAAACCTGAAAACAAAAACATTGGTGAAGAAAGGATAGCTACATTTTAATACATGAGTATCAGGAACTTCTGATGAGAGGCAGAGAATTACTGTCTAATTTCTAAACGTAAATATCTTGGGAAAATATTTGTACTATACAGAAAAGCACTACAGATCAATAGAAAATGGGCAAAGATTATGAACATGCAGTTCACAAAAGGGAAACAAAATATAAGCAATGATAAAAAGAAATTATTTCATATTTCATACAAATTGAGACAACAATGTGATTTCTCTTTTTCCTATTTAAACTTCCATCCTTCAATTATGACAGGGTTGTATTGGAAATATGTACCTCCACATATTGTTAATGGGAGTCTTAATTATTTCAGACTTTCTAGAAGATAATACAGCAATAAGTATCAAGACCCTTAATATATTTTTTAATATATTTTGTTGATTCTTTACAGAGAGGGAGAGAGATAGAGAGTTAGAAACATCGATGTGAGAGAAACATCAATAAGATGCCTCCTGTATACCCCCTACTGGGGATGTGCCCGCAACCAAGGCACATGCCCTTGACCAGAATTGAACCCAGGGCCTTTCAGTAGGCAGGCTGACGCTCTATCCACTGAGCCAAACCGACTTCGGCAAGACCCTTAATATTTTTAAATCCACTTTTAGAAATAATTTCTCCTCCTGACCCCCACCCTCCCTTGCATTCCCTCTGGGGCTTGATGGTCTGATCAATGCTTCTCTGTCTTTAGATATGCCCTTACATTGCCATATATATATATATATATATATATATATATATATATATATATATGATTTCTGAGAGGAAGGGAGAAGGAGAGAGAGATAGAAACATCAATGACGAGAGAAAATCATTGATTGGTTGCCTCCTGCATGCCCTCCAGGGGGAACGGACCCACAACCAGGGCATGTGCCTTGACTGGGAAAGGAACCATGATCTCCTGGTTCATAGGTCAGTGCTCAACTACTAAGACACACTGGCTAGGTGACACTGCTTTTAACATCAGAAAAAAAAAAGGATTTCATTTTTAAAATAGTGGATGTTTCAGAACTCTTGTTTAGGCTGTTGTATTTTAACTAGAGTCAAATCTTCTTGAATTCCATTTATGCCTAAATGTTGTGCCCACAAATAATCATCACCATATTTGTCCTCATAAAGACACCTTTGCTAAGCCTGACCTTATTTCAGGTGGGTGGTACGTAATGAAGAAACAGGTATCTAATAAATTCACCAAGTTCAAGGAATTGGAAGCGTAGTTTGGCCTTGTATGTGGAACTTGATGTCCCACTGAAGATTTAGCCTGTATTAATCTTATTTGTTTTTCTTTCTCTGGTGTAGAAATAGTCTTTGTCTTCCTTAGGAAGTTAAGAAAGAGAACTGTGTCCCAGGGAGCTATACTATGAATTAAGCTTGACTTAATTGGCCCCAGGGAACAAACTATTCTCCATACAAGACCCTGGTGTGAATCTTCCTCCCTCCAGAGAAAATCTGACAAGGAGGCTCACAACAAACATTAATATAATCTATATATATAAAAGGCTAAGCAACCATCACATTCAAAACAACTGAATGGATGACCAAACAGTGTGGGGCAACCAGACCAGCAGGGGGGTGTGAGTGAGGGACGACCAAACAACTGAGTAGCAGGCTGTGTAGGGTGACCAGGCGGCAGGGAGGGCAGTGAGGGGTGACCAAATGACTGAACAGCAGGCTGCATGGGGTGATCAGGTTGGCAAGGGATATAGTTGGGGTCAACCAACTTGCCTGGGGTGGGGGAACTGACTGAACAGTGAGGGGCAATAAGGCAGAGGTGGTTAGGGGTGATCAGGCTGGCAGCAGGGGGCAGTTAAGGGCAATCAGGCAAGCAGGCAGGTAAGCAGTTAGGAGCCAGCAGTCCAGGATTGTGAGATGGATGTCGGACTGCCGGTTTAGGCAAGATCCCTGGGGTCGGGCCTAAACTGGCAGTCAGACATCCTCCAAGGGGTTCTGAATTGGAGAGGGTGCAGGCTGGGCTGAAAGAATCCTCCCCTTCATGCATGAATTTCATGCACCAGGCCTCTACTAAAATATAATATAATGTAATGTGATATAATATAATATGGTATAATATAATCTACACTAATAATAGTTTAGGGCTATCAGTACCAGACAGACAACCGAACACCTGGGTACCAGCAGCGGCAGTGGCAGGAGTCAGGAGTCAGGCCTAGGTTCCAGAGGCGGTACAGTGGTGGCAGCGGCGGAAGTAAGGCCTGGGTCTCGGTGGCGGCGGCAGGAACAACAGCAGGAGTCAGAACGAAGTCCATCACGAGTTAGAAGGCATCTCAGAGTGAGGACCATCACCTTAGCCAGAACTCAAGATGGTCACCTGGCCTGGCCTGGCCCTTCCTCAGAGGCATCCCCTTTCCTCCATGCATACTGCAGAGGACATACAGAGATTCCTAAGAGGCTGGGCCATGGTGTCCCATCTCTATCTACCCTACTCCCCAAGCCTCCTTCACCTGTGGCCCCCACAGAGGGTATGTATGAGAGCCCTTCCCCCACTACCTCTCACCACTGTCTCTGGCCATTCCTCAGCACACAGGCATATCGGATTTCAAGCTTGCCTTACTCACTTCCTCTCACCCCCTTCCAGGACCTCTGCTCTGGATAGGAGCTTTGGAAACCAGGGCTCTGGGGTTTTACAACAGAGCTGGGGTGGGAAAGGGTAAATAGCACCAAAGATAGCTTATATGGCCATCCACCTCTGCCTCAAAGATGGCTTATATGGCTACACACCTCTTGACCAATTAGTTCAGCCTCAGAATATGGCACTCAGAGGGGATCCCTACTTCCTCAGCAAAGGCCCTAGGGCTCAGCCCCAGTGCCAACCTCCTCTCCCCTTTGGCCCTCCCACAGCTGGTGCTTGCTGCAGCTCCGTGTGCCTTACTTAACCACCCCTTCCTTCCCTGTTCCTACAAAGGAGACTGCATCTTTGTATGTTATATTCATATAAACTTTGTAATGTTTTGGGGGAAAAATGATTACCAAGAGCCCAAGATGAATGCCACAGTCAATGTCCAGAGTCCGGCTCAGGAGAATGGAGAGAAGGGAGAATTCCATAAGTTGGCTGGATGCTAAGATATTTCTGAGTGACTGCCTGGTGTGCAACAGTTGTGTGACCACAGAGGAAGGAGTCAAGAGTTTCTCAGCAGAACACCAAGGACTTCTTCCAGGTTCCGAACCTTTGCTTTGGTTTTCAGAATTCCCTGTTCCCCATCTGTTGGCTCCTTCCCTCTGAGGTGCACTGTCTTCATCACATGGGTACAAATGGAATATTGTATCTTGAGATTGCCCTGATGTACATATCCTTTTATCTAATGATGAAAAAATCCTATAAAATAAGAATGGAGAAAGACTACTGACCTTTAGGCTTAAAAAAACCCAGAAGTGTCCTGCGAAGAGCTGAGACTTGGTTCTGTCCATGCACCTCAGAGAGATTGGATGAGGAAATGGCTCATTTGGCCCTAACTTTACCCACTTATGTTATTCTTGAAGTTGTCTTTGTCACAATGTGAATAAACTGTCACCTTTTGGAATAGGTCTGCATTCCCAACTTTTCTTGAAACAGAACTATGTTCTACAGCTGTGGCCATTGCCCTGAGACCAGGTCCTGTCTCTGGGAAGCAGGCAGCACTGGAGTGGAGTGTCCCCATCTTCCTCCTTGCCCCCGCGCTCTTTTACATTCAGGGATTGAGCTGAAGTTACTTTGGAGGAGTTCTAGAAATGGTGACAGATGTCACAGGTAGAAGGATGGAGAATGGAGAGGCAGACACCCTGTTCAGTCCCTCCCTGGGTGGGGTCAGGCAGATGAAGGCCAGCCAGCCCACCCCACAGTTGGATGAGATAGCGTCCTCTGTGTCCACCTCTCGCCTTGTGGGCCCCACCACTTCCCTCAGCTCTAAGCAGCCCTCTGCATTCCACAACAGTGCACTCTGCCCTCATAAGCTGCTCTCCCTAAATGAGAAGGAAGAGAGCAGTTGGTCCACAGACAACAACACAAAAAGATAGGGCTCACGGCTCATGAGCGCAGTGGCAGTAGCAGTGTTAAGGAACAAGAGCCAAGTGGAAAGAAGCAATGAGCAAGCAATAAGGAGCAAGGAGTCCTGGACTGTGAGAGGGCACAGGCTGGGCTGAGGGACGTCCGCCCACCCCCAATGCACGGATTTTGTGCACTGGGCCTCTCTTATAGTATAGTATAATATAATATAATATAATATAATATAATATAATATAATATAATATAAAATATAATATAACATCACATCACATCACATAATATGATATAATATAATATAATATAATATAATATAATATAATATAGTGTTAATTTTCTCAAGATGTTATAACAAAGTACCATAGACTGGGTGGCTTATAAACAACAGAAATTCATTGCTTACAGTTCTGGAGCCTGGAAGTCCAGATTAGGATCAACATGGTTGCTGGCAACCAACTTCTTATTGTGTCCTCACGTGGTAGAAAAAGAATGAGAGGGCTCTTTGGGGTCTCTTTGATCGGTGCACTAACCCCTTTCATAAGGGCTCCACCCTCATGACTTAATAACTAAAAGGCTCAACCTCCTAATACCATCATATCGGCATTAGTATTTCAGCATATGACTTGCAGGGGGATACAAACATTCAGTCCACTGCAATGTAATAAGTGGAAAGGACTGATACATAACTTTATTATGTATAGAATAGATGTGAACTTAAATTTGTAAATCAAAACAAATTTATCTACCCTACCACCCCCGTCCAGATATGGACTGCCAACCAAGGACTCCAGGAAGGGCTTTCAATGGCATCAAATGTAGCAAGAAAAAGCTGGACTAGGAAGAGAAGCCTGTTCATAACCAAGACACAGCACATACATGCTTATCATTTAAAAATTACATCTCCTCCATAATTTTTGAAGCCCTCATGATTTAATTCTTCTCAAAACTTAATCATGCATTTAAAGACCAGGTGAGACATTCCAGTAAGGGGAGCTACATAAGCAAACGTGAAGGACTTGAAATGCTATTATATCTGTAAAGAACAATAAATGCTTGCATTCTCTTCCCACATGTTTATTATTACAATCTGTCTCTGCTCTAAATTTAAAACCTGTTTACCCCTCCTCACATCAGCATGTGTCAAAAAAAAGCCATAAATTGCTTTTACCCAAAAGATTTGTCAACATAGAAACCATTTCTTTCTTTGTTTTTCTCAGGACATTTGGTCCTCCTACTTGGATCCCAAATGGGAGAAATAATAATCAACAATTGATTTATTTGTGTGGACAAAATGATTTGATGCCATTTCTTGTCATTGACAGATTGATCTGGGTGGAATTGCATCCCATTGATAAAACTGTGATGAAATGTTATTCGTTGGATGAGTAAAGTTACAAGTCAAGAGAAATTGCTTTGGCTCACATGATGTTTTCTCAGCTGTCAGTCATTTCTTGGCATTTGATCACATCGTGTCTGCTCCCATCATATTGACTTTGTTGTCTGTTATTAATTGAAGCATGACTTTTCTTCCAACACTACAATGAAGAGCAACAACTCAGAAAATGGAAGAAGTTCCACTTTTCCTTTTCCTGGATCCCTGACTGTCAGGTCCCCTCCAGAGTAACTCTCCTTCCTTATTGATCTACTTCAAATATCAAAACAGATGTGTCCTGCTTTTACAGTATACAAGAAACTTCCTATGACTTGACTTCAATAAACTTTCTTGCTATGAAATAAGAATATTACAATTCACTGAGAAATTAAAAAAAATGATAACATCATAGCTTAGATGCATCTCACCAGCATAATGTTGAGTGAAAGAATCCACATTCAAAATATGCATACTAAGTGAATCCATTTACATCAAATTCAAATCCAGATGAGACCCCTCACTGATGTTAGAAGCCATGGGAATGGTTGCCCTTGGAGACAGTAAGTGGGAGATGGCAGGAGGGTACTCCTGCTCTGGCAAAGTTCTCTTTTTAGATCTGGAAGGTGGTCACACAGATATATTCACTTTTTTAAAAATCCCATCATGCTCTACACTTATAATAGTCTTTTGCATGAATAGTTTATTAAAAATGTACTAGTTAAAAATATTTAGTTACTATAAAAAGAATTTTTTTCCTTTCACAGCCCTTCATTGATATGATGAAGATGTGACAAGAAATGGGACTGCAGAGTGATCTCCATTTCACTCATGGGCAGGTGTATAGGGGACATAGTAGAAGGTCTTCTTGTGGGGTGGAGAGGAGAGGTTGGTGTGGAGATGTTGAGTTTGAGGTATTTGCAAGGAAACACACTCAGTCCCCTCAAGAGGACAACTGAAATATATGTATTTAGGAGTTGTCGGTCAGTGATAATTAGAAGCTGTAAAAAAATGGGGTTGGCAAGGGGAAAAGAAAAAATGAGGAGGTATGAAGAAGAAGCAGGAGGAGGACATGAGATAAGCTACAAATTTTTATCCATAGGGGCATAGGCAGGGTGGACTTTCTGGCCACTCAGTCTTCATAGAACAAGACCAGCCCCTGGGGACCACCCATCCAGCAGGCTATGGGGGCTAATCCTAGGGTCAGTGCCTTCCCCAAGGACCAGCTAGACCTTGACTTTGACTTTTCCCATTCGTACCCAAGCTCCTTGCATATAGTTGATAATGAATGAGTGCCTCCAGACAAGTCCTATGTTATAATAGCATTGCTAGGCTTTTCCAATGCCAAACACAAATGAAATAGACATCCACAGGTGAATGCAATTGGTGTGTGTGTGTGTGTGTGTGTGTGTGTGTGTGTGTGTGTGTGTGTGTGTTGACAAAATGAGAGAAGAAATTTTCAGCACATAATTGTAGGTATATGAGTTTTATATGGAGTTTGGGTAGAGTGGCAGTGTGTGGCAAGAGGCACAGTTATTAACATTTTCTCTTATAATTCCTTGCCTCCTTCTCTCAATTCAGTTCAATAGGACACCCATAAAATAAGTTATTTTATTCTATAGGCAGTCAATAATATCTGACAACAGGCAGGTCAGCAAAAATGACAGTTTTATCCACAACATGAAAATTACCAAAGAAAACCATTGTTTTTAAATTAATGCCTCTTAGAATTAATCATACATTGTAAAATTTTTGTTAACTGCAATGTGTTTATGGGGATTTTCAAGGGAGTTGCAGGGTCACTGGCTCCCTTTCTCCCATGGTCGTTAAATTAGTAAGTCACTGTGCCCACTAGTTATCCCACTGTCCATCTTATTCTCAAGACATCAGTGTTTTATCTTTTGTTGGTAGAATATCAGTATAATATTAGAGCAATACTAGCTCTAATATGATTTACTGTGTTGATGCTAACCTTGTATCCAGCTCTGTTAGAGACCCTAAGGAGACTTGTAGATAAGATGAAGCATCTCTCAGGGTCAGAGCCTAACCTAAGGACGTAAGGTTTAGACCACATCTGTGCCAACCACTTTGTTTGCCAGATGAGTAAAATGAAGCCCTACAATATAGAAATTGAACCTAGAACTCAGATTTGCTGAATGCCTGCTTAGGAGATTTGAAAATATGGCATAGAATCCCTTCTGTATTATGAATTTCCATAATCACATCATAGCAAACACAATAAACATAGAAACTGATGAAAACTAATGTGTTCATGGTTTGTGATCCATTGTTGGTTGGTGACAGTGTGCACACAGGGAAGGAGTCTCAGAGGCAGTGAAGTGGGATGAAAAGGAGCAGTAGTCTCAGAGCCATTGGTTCAAATCCCAGCTCTGCCACCTTCTAGCAGGATTAAGCCATCTAGCCTCCCTGAGCTTATTTTTTTTTTAAAGATAAAATGCATTCCTTACAGGTAGCTCTCAGGAACAAATAAAATTATGTATAAAAACACCTAACAAAGCACCTGGCACTGCCTCTTTTTTTTCTTTTCTTCTCGGAGCAACCAGCCAGAGGTTCACAGTGACTACAGACTGGAGATGAAACCCAAGCAGTTTGGATGTTTTCTTTTCTCCCCCAAGTTGGTATGTTCAATGTTGCCATCACCTGCTTGCCCCTGCTTGCACAAGTATGGGGTATCTAGTCATACACCAGACTCATTTTCTAAAGTGGAGTCTAAGGAGAACAGAAAACAGTTGTCCACCAGCCTTTCCACTTACTGGCTGCCAACACACAGACCAACCATGTGAACCAAGGTTTCCATCTTTACCTCTTCTTCGAAGACATAGGTAACTTCTCGTAGGGACCTCTGAGAAAATCTGCATGTCTTTCATTCATCCAGAGAACCATCCCTTCAAATATAGTGAACCAAGATAAAGTTCACTAAGGAGCCGTTGGGGGCTCCCTGGGACCCAGAGTGACTGTGCACTGACCCTGAGATTGGGGTCCACGTGGACAGTCTCCATCACCTCCATCACTGAGTCCCCCAGTAGGTTCCTTCTGTCCTGAGAATGACAGAAACTTGTTATATTCGCCCCCTTTTCCTGGGCTGTGGACTGTGTCTCAGGCCTTCTGATCTGTAAGGAGGGAATACAGGGCATCTTTCCTTCTGTGAGCACTGCATGGTGACAGACTGAGGATCCACTGGCAGTAATCCCCTGGACAGTCTCCTGTAAGATGATCTTACCCAAGCAATTTCAAGAGGGTCCCAGGCTCAGAACATTTGTCTGCCCCAAGCCAGGGGAGCTTTACCCAGGGACACAAGGCAGACAGAACTGACTATGGAATACATGATGCTAATAGGAGCACAAAGATTTTGCCAACCTGAAATAGTAGCTCTAGGCAAGCTCAGACCCAAAGAGCCCTGTGACAGTCTCAGAGCTTGACTCTGCCCTCCTCCCCCCTGTACACACACACACACACCCTGGGGAAGACAAGACCAAATCCTCATTGAGGCAAGGCATCAAGCTCATAAGAATCAATGAATAGCAAATCTACAGAAATAAATACTTGCATTTCTTTCTTCCTGCCTCTCTGAATTTAAGTCTTTATGGAGAAGGACTATTTGCTCCAGAGCCTCAGGACTTGCTGGTTGGGATGATTCAAGCTTCACCACTGAAGATACTAACAGGGTGGTCAATAGCCTTGGATGAGAGTTGTCACCTCCTTCTGTGGCCTGCTGGAGCTATGTGGCCCCTGGGTGGATTTTCTGCAGACCTGAGGACTGGTTTCGGTAAGGTCTAACTTCTCCTAGGTCTTAGGAGTCACCTTGCCTGGATTGAAGTCCTGCCTCTGAATTCTACAGCTCTCTGCTACACCGGGTCCCTTCTAGCCACCATCATCTGTGCCATCCATTCTACTAGATACGTGAGGGTTGGACATTGCACATCCATATCCTTTAGCCACACAGCTGGTCTAGTGATTTGCTTTGCTTTGAAATATTTGATGCATGAGTGAGTGAAAAAATAAATTAGGAGTGACAACCACCTCCTCTTTGAATATACATGTTTGCTGTCGCCTTCATCTTTCAGTAGCCTCATAAGGCCAGAAGGCTATAATTATTAAGCTCATTTTATAAACTAGAAAACAAGATTAGGATCTATGACTTTCCTCATGGGCTATAGCTCATCTGTGGCAAAACCAGCCTGGTACTCCCCACTCTGGAGTCCTACTTTGGTGCCCCTTCCCTGGCACAGTACTGCCTCACCCAGCCACTGAGGCCTGAGTGGCATGCTGGACACAAGTCTCCCATGCTTGAGCCATCCCAAAAAAAACACAATGACCATCTCTTCAATGGCGAATAAATGCTTAACAGTAATAGCCATGTCAGAATCCTATGGGAAAGAAAGGAGCTTCAATATATGTCATTTGGGTGAAATATACAGACTGAATCATATGGAATAAAAATCATTTGGGCTATAATTCATTCTCAAAGAACAAAAGCAAAGCATCCAAAACCCAAGAATATTTCTTTGAGGTGCCTTCATATGCTGAGCCATTAACTAAAATCTTTCCAAGTGCCTGCTCTGTTCCAGGTTTTAGGAGCTGGGATATACTGGGGAAAGAGGGTGCCCCCATTTTTGGGGCCACTAGTGAGAGTCAAAGAAAAGAGCTGTGAAGACACCGTTCAACAAAGTCCTTCTAAAGCAACCAGCCCCTAGGGCCCATTCTCAGTGAAATCATGGAGACAGGTAAGAGAACATTTATAAGGGAAGCTCTTTTCTTATGCGGGACAGTGGGGCTATTCAAAAAGTTTAAGGAAAGCCAGCTGCCCCCAAAGAATCCACCCTACCAGCCGGTGACCATTGCCTAAAATTCAACTATCCAGGACATCCTTGTTGTATTAGTCAATGCCTTTGTTACAATATCAATGCCAATGAAATGAGGGAACAAGGCCGCTATATTTTAGGGTCAGTTTGAAGTTGTGTCTTATGAACTGGTTGATTAATGGTTGTTAGGAGAAACTTGCAGTATTTGGCCACCTAAAAAAACAACAACACAGAAATATAGAAAATCTGCCGTCTACACAAGCTACCTACTCAAAAGTATTGGCCACCATTGCCTTTTTTATTTCACAAAAATTCCCCCACTAAATAAACAGGGGATTTCCCAAACTGGGTTTGCACTGAACAACCTTGGACAGGCATTCCTAAATTTCTCCAGTTATACTAAAAGGGAAACCAACTGATTTGTCCAAATAAAAACGGCAAGTACAAATGTTTTAAATGCAAAGTGGGAAGATAGAAGAGACTTCTGGTCAATCATCACTGTAAGTAAATTTTGGTTTCTAACCAATTCCCTCAATGATCTGAAAATCAGGTGGCCATAGCCATACGGTCGATAGGTAGAGTTTCCCCTAAAAATACACTCTCCTAACTCATCACTTTACATAAACAGGAATAAAATGTAGAAAATAAAAATGTTCCAAATAATAGATGCAATTATTTTAGGTTCTTTGCCACAGGAGAAAGAAAACATCTTCCTGCTATAATTCTCTCTTTACTTCCCTCCCTCATTCTCTTCTTCTCTTCTACCTACTGTTTAACGGGCCCCAGAATTTTTCTCCAGAGAACTTTTTCCCATCATATAACACAACCTTGGAAATAAACACTGGCTCCAATTGTATGGCCTGAAGGAGAAAAAAAGGAGAATGGGCTTAAAGGAAAGTATCTACCATAAGGAAACCAAGTCTATGAGTTAGTTAAGGCTGGATGGTTTCTGTTTTCTCCCATTTCTTTAATTTTAGGTAGAGTTACCACTTTAAGAAAACATCCTAAGATTTATACTTGCACTCATACTTGGCAAAAAACAAACAAAGCAAAACAAAATAAAACAAAACAAAACCTGGAGGTTCTTCACAATAGCCTGGGACTCAGCACTGTTAACTTTAGCCAGTGGGCCAGCCATTGATCCAGGGAACTTTACCTGATTCTGATCAATGACTTTTTGCTTTGTTCCTGAATCCATTCTAATCATCCACCCAATGTTACGCCACTCCAGGATATGCTGCTCTAGACCCCAGCTACCACCCACAGGGACAGCCCTGCTCTTGGCTAACCCCACACTTGCTTGCTGACTTTGCCTAAATTGGCTGACTGCTGGGTTCATCAGCTTTAAGCTGCCTCCCCTCAGGGCCCCACAGAGAAACAGTGAGGGAAGTTGTAAAGAGTATGCAATCCAATGAGTTAGCCTGGGATGGAGTTCTGTACCATTTACCAGATGGGTGACCTGAGAATGACACTGCCTCACTCTGACTCTACTTCCTCATCTGTAAAAAAAAAAAAAAAAAGAGCAATAGTACCTGTCTCACAGGTTGGATGTGCAAGAGAAAGGAGTTAGCACATAGATTGCTGAGAACCCTGCCTGACACACAAAAACACTCTTGGAGTGTTTGTTTCCTCCTAGGATGCTCGCCACTGTGAGTCCCTTGTGCACTGACTGTCCCATTGCTGATCACCCACGCCCATTGAATACCAGGTTGTCTCTCTACTGGACTGGACTCCCCCCACTATTTGCCCCATACAATAAGGCCAGTCCAGTTCCAGGGCCCTTTTCCTTTCTAAGTCCTAGCCACAGCCCCCCCCACCACCACCACCACCTAAATTACTGTAGATTAAAAAGCATTGACTATAAAATGTCTCATCCCAAAATCATGTACTGAGCACTTACTATGTGCCAAGCACCATACTGTAGGCAAGAATATACAAAGAAAAACTTATACTACAGTTTCTTCTCAAAATTTTTAGAGTCTAATACTTTCATAAAATGTCTCTAAAATCACAATGGAAGTTTATAGTGAAAATAAATATCGCTTATCCTGAAATGGGACTACCACATATATTTAGATTGCCCACACAGTTGGATATCCATGGTTTTCAAGGCTGAATTTTCTGGGTTAACTGAGATGAGGGTATTTGAGTCATCTATTCCAGCATCCCATTTGAAGACTGACTTTCTCTGCATTGTGGGCATATGGATCTACAGGGAAGGGACCCTGAAGAGGAAAACCTTCAGCAGGTCTCCAGTATTTAGATATAAAACTCTTATTGCCAGCAAGAGATTGTGTTATGGTGGCTATACTGGGAGACAGAATCTTGCTATATTATTAGAAAACTAATGAAATTGGTAATCCTTGCTTCTTCTCTAACTCATTCCATCATTGCCATCGACTGTGTCTTCCCAAAATTCACTTATTGAAACTAAATCCCAGTGTGCTAGTATTTGGAGGTGGGGCCCTTGGGAGGCCATTAGGTCCAGGTCCCAAAGATGGAGCCCTCATTAATGGGATAATGATCTTGAGTTTCCTATGCCCTTCCAGCTCAGCATTGCTCCTGAGTCTGAGCAACCACACCCTACAGCCCTGAGAGTCCTGGGTATTTGAGTCAGAGGGTGGGACCCTAGGGAAGGCACAGACTCTGTGCTTCCTCCTCTGAGCCTTCCGAAGAGGGTACACTTAAGTTATCATGTACTCTGAAGGTTCTGCTTGGCCATACTTGAATTATAGCTAAAATTGACTGCCCAGAGGTCCTTTCACAGGGCTACTTCTGAAATCTGAGGGCAGTGGCCCTTTACCCTGAACCAACACAGACCATCCTCCGCATGAAGCTCAGTCCAAACCAGAGACAACTGAGAGAGTCATGGCTGTGCAGCTGGACTCCCCTTTGTGGCATAATTCTGTGGCCCAAATAATGTGTGCAAAGTGGTTTCTTCTAAGTGAAACTAGCCAATTGAGTTTCAGAGGTGCTCTCCCCTTCTCAGACAGACAGAAATCCAAACTCCTAGTCACACTCAAGGCTTTGCACCCCACTGGCTATGGGGGCCCAACCCACTGTACTCCCACTAAAGTCCCTTTTCATACAGAGAATTCTCTTCTCTGAAGTCAGCTCTGGAAATTATTGTGCCCTACAAGGGGCATCCAGAGTGTGACCTTACTCTATGACCTCAAGGGACCACCATATATAATACAATAATCAATGTGCCCAACATTTATGTAAGAAGAAGACAGTTTCGTTGAGGCAGGTGGGGATGTGTTATTATAATTTTTTCTTAATTCACTAAGTTTCAATAAATAGAATATTGCTTTCTCTCCCACTGCTCCATCAATAGAGGTGACTGCTAAGTCCACATTAACTGTGGACAAGGTCTACCATGTCAATTTAGGTTCAAGAAAGGGAAACAGAGGTATCTGGGTAGAAAATTGCTCACAATAAGTGACAGAGCCAATAGGATACACTAGTTAGTCTAGTAAACTGATTCTGGCTGATGTGCTAACAGGCTGGGCCCAAGTAGCCTCCCACTCCTTTCCAGCAGCATCTGTGCATATGTGGGGCCATCTGGAGGGCGTCCCTGCCTAATGATGATGGGATCAGATCTGAATAGCCAATGGGAAGCACTGCCTGGCCTAGAACCACAGGCCAGACCTGCCTGGAGCACAGCTCTACACAGCCTCCCCTACAGCTGAGACACACAGTAAACTCCAAGGGGAGAAGCTGGGGGCAAACCACATAGGGAGGGCCCGTTCTCCACCCCTCTCCTATTTTATAGCATGTATTACATGGTAAAAGAAACATATCAAGGGCAGCTTGAACAATACAACTGAGAGTCTAAATACCCCCTCAGACATGGAAGAGAGGGCAGCATGGTGGGAGAACCACATGAACAAAGGTTTAGGGGAGGTGATTGCATTGTGTTCTGGGAAATAGCTGATTTGGCAACCAGTTTCTTTTTTCCTACTGAAAGAAGATTGGGGGTTTTTCTTGTACTTTTTAAAAAAGAAATTAAATACTCTATTGATCCAGAAAGACCACTATTTCCCCTAAAGAACTTAAAATCTATTAGTCAGTAGGAGATAAAATGTATGGTAATGCAGGCCTGGATGTTAAAACACCATAGGACATAAGGGGGTGGCATGGAAGGGTGCTTACAAGCAAAGACGATTTCAAGGGAGGCTGGAAAATGCCCACATTTAAGAGTGTCTTGATGTAAGGATCATGTCAAGAAAATTTTCCCAGGACTTGCAAATTCTGCCCCAGGGAACAGCTCCTCTGGGCCTGGCCCCAGAAGTCCACATGCTGTGGAGAAATCAGGGAAATCGTTTTTAGGTAAGATATACCCACAGTTGCTGCTTCGGTGACTCTGCAGGTGGAGACTCATAGCTTTCCTGTCTCAGTGATTTATAATAAATGCTGAGGGTGCCTGGAGCCATCTCTCTGCATTACTAAGTGTGTGGTTCACAGCTCTTTGGGGAGAGATGGAGCGGTTGAGCCGGGCTTCCAGCCCGTACAGGTGAGTGGATGAGAGCTGTGAGATTTGCAGGGTAAAACCAGAAAGAGCTGTCCCTTCCTCTTTCCCTTGCCCCTCTTGTGACCACCCACCCTGTCCTCAGCCCCACACATCAGTGGTACAGTAGAATTGGATATCAAAGGAAGGCTTGTACTCCTAGCTTCCTGGACTTTCCTGCTGCAACGTGAGAGGTGTACAATGAGGGGCAGGACCTACCTGAGCTGGACATCCATCAAGACCCTCCCATATCCTATGGAGCAGTGTTGCCTGGAGCTGGTTCACACAGCAGTGCTGATGATACTGTGGAGTTCTTTGTCCTATTCCACTGCCCCTTCAATGCCTGTCTTCCTGGCGCTTAGGAATGCTCAGTGATTTCTGTTACTACAGGAAAAAGACTCTTTCCTACCAAACCTAAAGTCCTCTTTTTAGCATGACCAGCCAGTGCTCGGCCTGCAGAGAGGCATTTCGACAAGCAAAGGCCTGTGTAACCCACAGATAGATATCATTCCAGGTGGCAGCTCTGCATGGGCCTTTAGGACCTTGGACAAATTACTGCCTATTTCCTTACCTGCAAGTTGGGTGTCAGAAAACCTAACTTTTCAGAGAGCTTAAATGACTAGGTTCACACATACAAAGTTCTCAGCTCAATGCCTCATGTATATAATTAGATCTTTCTTTACATCACTTACCAAATAAAGCACAGATAGATGAAAGACTTGATACTTTTTAAAAATAGAAGAAAATATTGGAAAGTGTGTCTATGATGCTGAGGGTAAAAGACAGTCTACTTATAAATAGGATACAAAAGCAAGTCATTAAAGAACAGTGATATAAATGAACTAAATAAAAATTAAGCACATGCATAGAACAACAAGAAAACAATGGAAGAGAGAAACCACTGTCTGTGTAACAAAAAGAATTATTATCTCAAAACTTGTTTTAAAATATCTTCAAAAATAATTAAGAAACAAACAAACAAACAAAAAAGAACTCAATAAAACATAGGTAGTGAACACAACAGGTAAATCCACAAAAGAGAAAGTACGGCTTGACTTCATCAGAAATAAGGAAAATTGTAATTAAAACATCAATAAAATTCTGATTCCTTTTACATTGCTTAGGTTGGCAAAATGAAAGTTAGGCAATATAAAAGGATGATGAAGTGGTGCAAGGCATATGCTTTGTACACAACTGATGGGAGTATAAGTGTGCACAACCATTTTGGAGAGAGAAATGACAAGCTTTGAGAAAATTTTAAGATGTATACATACATTGAGACATCTACAAGGATGTTTATTATAGCACTGTCTCTAGTTAGAGGAAATTTTAAACAATGACTAAATTAAATGTGATATCCCCACAATATGAAATAGCAGAGTTGCTAAAATGAATATGGTATTCTTCTATATTCTGAAATAAAATAATCTCTAAGGTACATGCTGAGTGGAAAGGACATATAGTATGAAACCATGTATACTAGATTAGATAGAGACTTACATATGCTCTATTATTTTCTACAAGTACATACATGTACATAAATATCTATTTTTTAAAAATCCTAGAAGGCTGTGTACCAAACTGAAAACCAATAAATTCTAGGGAGGAGCTGGCAATGGAGACAGTAAAAATGGAATATAGTTTTCACTGTAATATTTTAACTCTTTTCAAGGATAATGCAAACATTAATTCCTTGTGTCATTAAAATTAATTTTAATTGAACAAATAAAATACAATAAAACTTATACCTCATCACAATCTTCAAATTCTTCTTTTAATTTTTTTTAATATTTTATTGTTTAAAGTACTACATGTAGTAGTACATATAACTCCTTTTTTTCCCCAATTGACCTTCCCCCAGCCTCCTCTACCCCCTGTCACATGTTCTCATCCCACCCCCCAAACTTCAAATTCTTATCTAAGGGATACATAATTAAAAGGGCTAATTGAGAGATGATCAAATGCAGATCCGGTACTAAATGGTATCTATGTGTATCTCCTAGACTTGCATGTTTCACTATTTTCTATGTTTTCACTGTTATCCACAGGACACCATGATGAGGGGCATTGTTGTCAACTTTCCTGTGAATAAGGGGGCTGACACAATAGGACATGGAGTATTGTCTACAGTCACCACCCACAAGGAGTTGTAGAGCTGAAATTTGAATGCTGGAAGCCATTCTGGTTGGAGGAGCCCTGCTCAGCTGTCCTCTAGCTCCTCCCGGCTCATAGAAGACCATCTTTGGCAGCAGCCTTCTGGGCCCAGGGAGTGGGCAGCCCTTCCCAGCTCAGGGCCTGACTCTCCCCCAATAAGACCAGGTCTGCCTACTCACAACCAGGGCACTTCACAATGGGAGATGGCTTACTAAGGGTGGATCTTGAAGAATAAGAAAATTTGGAGAGCCATTGCAGGCACATTGGACAAGGGGGAGGGACAGCCCAATGGCCCTGCATCAAACCATCTGTGCAATACAGAAAGCCTGGGACCCCAACAGCTTAGCCTCTGTCTCCACTGAGGAGCAAGATCCTCACCTGCAGCTCTTGATGGAGCAGGAGATCAGGCCACACTTAATCCTTCTAAATTGGACATAAATTATTCAAACAAATTAAAGAGAAAAAAAGAAAACTCTCTTGTAGTAAATGTGACTCTCATGGACTCTAATATCAGGTGATTAGCAAGGGGCAAATGAAGCATTTAGCACGGGGTAAGAAAAATAAGAGAAGTGTTTCCACTGAGACAAATCCAGCCCCAACTCCAGCCTCAAGTAACCAAGCACCAGGCTCCCAAACAAAATTTGATAATGAGAGTCTTCTCTCAGAAGCAATCCTCCGCATGGTGAACAGGAGGCAGCAGACACGCAATTTAGGGGCCACCCAAATGTGCCCCAGTCAGAGCTTCCGTGAGCATGATCAGAGAGCTCCAGGATGGCTCATCTCAGTATGTAGACTGCATTTCTTAAAGGAACGCTGTCTTTACTTCTTGACCCTTTTGACCCCTGGCCCCACCACCCCAGGGCCTGAGCACAACTCCAGTTGCGGAGTGTCAGTCCAGGGAGAGTTCTGGTCCCAGAGTCTGGAAGCTGCAGCTCCCAGGCCAGCTCTATAATGAAATTAGCTTGGGCAGGTCCCTGCAGCCGAATTAGCCTCTGTGTCCTCATCTATTCAATGGAGATAATGTCAAATGGGGCTCTTTAACATAATACTTTTTAAAGCAGCTATCTTTTATTAGGTCTGATGGGCACTATGCCGGGACCTCTGACATATACCGACTCTGATTCTCAGGAACCTTCAAGGTAAATTATTATTCTCTTTTTTCAGATAAAGAAACAAGATTTCCAAGACACCAGGTGGCTTGGCTAAGCCTGCACAGCCAGCAGTGATGGGAGAAGCATTCCCACCCAGGTCCCTTTGATTCCACATCACACTCTCTTTCCCCCATACCACCCAGTGTGCTAAGCCTTTTCTCTATCCCCTGGATATAATGAGAGCCAAATGTGATCACAGACATATCAGAAGAGTGGGATGGACAATGCTGTGATTAAACAAAACAGCTCTAAATCTCTGTGGCTTAAAACAGCAAACACTTATTTCTTGGTCTCACCACATCAGGAGTCGGCAGGGCGTTTCTGTATGCGGTATTCACTCAGGGACCTGAGTGGAGCCGAAGCCTGACTGGATGTCACTCAGGGGAAGCAGGGCCAAAGCAGGAAGCACATGGAAAACTGCTGCTCATTGAAAGAGATCTATGCCATATCCACTCACCTCCAAGCAACCACAGCCAGGGGGTTAGCCAAGCATGGCCAGGGCAGAGAACAAAGAATAATTGTGAGCTTTGATTGATCTACATAGAAGACCATCAGTGTACAGAATACTTGAGACAGCATGGAGCATGCTTTCTCCCATGGAGGCAAGGTGGCCCCATGACTCCAAGCTGAGCCTCCACATCTGCAAACCCACAGATAGCTCCTCTGTTATCAGAAATCTAATTACGACTCTGGGTTTCTGCTCAATTATTAAAGACAAGGCAGTGAAGAGCCATGAAAGAGGGGAAAGTCTGTTTTGCAGCAATGACAAACCATATTTCATATGCATAAAGGGAAGAAATAAAAGAGCATTGCTTTTACTCTTATAATTGCAATTTCCTTCTCGTTTCCTTTTCAAATTAGTGGATGTAATTGTTTGGTAATAAAATACCAGCATAACATATTAGAGGTAGAGAGCAGACAGGCTTATGGGACAGTTGCCAAGAATGAGAGGGAGAGAAAAGAGTGAATAAAATCAGGGCGTACAAACCTGTGGGGCTTTTGCAAATTGTATACCAGACTATATCAGGACCAAGTTCAGACCAGAAAGACTGAAAGGGCAGAGTGAGAGTTCAGTAATAACCAAATGTCTGTGGGACACAGCAGTTTGGGAAACAAGTTTCAAATTAATACCAGCTCCACTATCTTTTGGCTGTGCCACTTTGGGAAGATGATTAACCTCTCTGAGTCTCCACACATTCTTCATTGCTTAGGGAGAAATAAAAATAAAAAATAGCATGCCTTAAGAGTTATTAAAAAATAGCATGCCATGAAGAGTAGCCACTTGTATTTTTAGAAAATGATAGCAGGTGGTTTAGAACCCTGCAGAGGGGACAGTGATGGACCACAGGAATCACTTTGGGCAAAATGTCAAAACTCAGGAAGACTTTATTTGTTGTCTTCATTGCTATCATTAGTTTCCCTCTCCTCGGTCCTGCCCCATTTTACCCCCAAACCTAGCTCATGTCCCTGTGTTGACCTCAGGTCAATGTTGCATGTTGTTTGCCATGGTATTAACAAACAGCCAATGTGCTATGTGATAAGAAAGCCGAAGAAAGTAGACCTGGAGGAATGAAAGGCTCCTGGATTGGGGACATGCTTCTGCCTCCCACACACACTGTCAACGCAGCTACCCCTTTAATGCCTGCCCTAATTGAGTAGCTGGACCCCATAGGCGAGCCCTAAATTGAGAGCCATGGGAGGTTAGAAATTAAACAGTAGATTCAGTCTGTAACCTCAGAAACCTCCAGACTGGTGCAGGGAGGAGAGGAGGCCCAGGCTGTCCACTGTGGAGGTTCGTTGCTTTGTGGCTGTCAGGTGTGGGTGCACTTGGAAGTCCCTGGTGTGAATACCTGGGGGTTCTCCTGCTGCTCCCATGGGCGCTGCCAACCTTTGATGGTGACAAATAGTTTTCTTATACAAACAGAGGTGAATGCAGATGGAAGGTATCCTCCACTTATCCAGAAATTTCACTGGCTAATTCTAAGAGAGAAAGTCCTGCAATTAATCCATCACCCTCCTAAGGATGGTCTCAGTGAGGGGAAGCAGGTCTTGATGAGAACTTCCTGCTTCTAGCTGGATCGCACCCTGAAGTTTTCCCAGGAGAATAGGAAGTGGAGAAAATACTCTATTTCAGGCAGAGAAAGTTAATCTACACAGAATGGAACCTTCTGACAATAAAGAACTGAAGATGTGGGAAGCCAGCAGTTCTCTGATACTTTGTCCCCAAAGCTACCTCAAATCAAAGTGGCCCCAGTGGCAGCATGGTGGGAGTTTTACAACAATTATAGTCCTTTTTCTCCAGAGGGAGAGAGGCTATGTAACAAATCCCCTGAGGGAGACACCAGGCCAATAGCTGGGGAAGGACAGGAAGGTGGAGAGAAATGCTCAAAAGGACAAAGGTTCTTGAGAAGCACCTCTGTTCTGTTAGGAGCACTCCGGGAGGAGTGACCTTGTTCTTCCCAGCGCAGCCTCTGAGGCCTCATCCCAGTCAGGATCAAAACTGGGGCTACCTTACATCAAAAGTTCCCTCTCAGATTCTCAATCTCCCATGAACACTTAGAGTAGCCATACTATGTGCCAGGAAAATGCACTAAGTACTAACCAAACACAACATAAAAACCCAGAGGTGTTAGACTCCTCGAGTGTAGAAATAGTGAATCATAGGCCCTGTGAAAGCCTTTTCCAACATTAAATGCAATTAGTACCTGTGCATTTGGGGAGCCAGCAATGGTTGTGCAGTGAAGTCTTGGGGGATACACGATAGATTCCCACTTTCTGGTGAAAGTTTTCTAGACTATGGCAGAAGAAAGGCATCTCTTCTACTGAACTGAGCGGGTACTCGCTGTGCTCACACTCGGCTGTGTGTTTACACTGTCCCCAGCAGTGACTAGGGTTATTGGGTGTGTGCCTCTCAGCTCCTGAGCAACCTGCAAGATTTTGCTTCTCTCACAATGCCTTTAAGAATCTTGCATGAGATGATAGATGGTATATACATTTACATATTGAATATGTTTATATACTGAATGAACAATTGGGTGCCTACAGGGCCCCACATTGTTGATGTGGATCCCCACCAAGCTGCTCTCTCATGCTGGGCCCCTCCCACAGATGTCTGCCACTGGGTCCCTCCCCGATCACTGACTTCAATGCCCCAGACTGTCCTTTCAGCTCTCCTATTTGCATCTGAGTTTTATATTTCAAGGGTCTGGTCTTGCTTGAGGATGAAAGGTTTCTGATAAAATAATTCTATCTCCACTGGTGACAGGAGATGGAAATCTCTTTCAAAGGCCAAACCAAGTAACCAACCTAAGAAAGAGGCTGTGAGCGTCCTCTGCCAATCCATCTGCTTTACCAACAACAGCAGCAGAAAGGTAACCATTATTAAATAATTACTTTTAAATTTCCTTTTTACCATTTTTGACACTATAAAAACCCAATCTGAAGTTACAGTTAATAGAATAGTCTTTCCCTATTCTTGCAATTAGTGTCAAAGGCTCAAGGTTTTGTTTTGTTTTATTTTGTTTTGTTTTTCATCCTTCTTCCTATAGATACCAAATTCTCCATACCTTTCCCACTTAAGGTTTGCTTTCCACATAAGAGGAAGTGATTCTGACCCTAAAACCTCCCTGATGGTCACATGGGAGAAAAAGAAAAGAAGAAAAGGCAAATGAACAATAGCAACAAAAAAATGGCATTCTGATTAATTGAGAACTTGAAAAAGACATGCAATCAACTGGCTCAGAAGTTGAGGAAATCAGGGGCTCTATAGCCAAATGCAAATAGACTCTCAGCAGAAAAGTGGTGTGGGAGGCAATGGAGGAGTGGAGAGAGGAAAGAAGATGGGGATTTCTTTCCTACTTACCTGTATGGCATTGGCTTCAAGGCGTCTTTAAGTAGAACTGACAGCAGTACAAACACAATAAGCACTTTTGGACAAACTGGAATAGCAATCACTTCAGGAGCCGGGAAGCATTCACGATTTTGCTGTTGTCAACGCTTTCAGTGGCTTTAATTTTCAATGGTAAGCACAACTTTTATATAGTGTTGTCAGAGCCACAATGAAGTTATGTCATTGAATATTAAAGGCCCAGCCCGAGGAATGCCAACCTACAGATTTGAATTTCATGCTCACTTCTAAACATCAAGACAAATATGTCTAATTTCATAAAAACCTGGCCAGCCCCAGGGAGGCCGACAATCATATCTATTGTTGTCCAAGTTTGCTGGAATAAAACCTGGCCCTGCTCAATGTGTAAGGCCAAACGGGAGGGGAAAGAAGAGGCAAACGATAACTAATGTTTACCAAGGGATGCAACAAAAACTGGCCAACTCTGTACAAGTTTTGTTGAGTGGGAGCAGAGCTCTGATTGCATGTCAACTGGTGTCTAACTTGACCACTTGAATTCAACATTCCAAACTGATACTATGAGTTTACTCAAAAGGAATTCTTAGAGCCTAGAAAAGTGATAAACTCCTCCTCCAAAGAAATGTGTCAAAATTACTCCAACCACATGTCTACCAGCACTGAACATAGACCCCAATGCACTGAAGTAAAAGAGTAACCAGGGAAATTGGGCTGTAATGAGATGGGTGTTAGGAACAAGCAAGAGTTAAAGTTTGAGAGGAGGATGGGTACAAAGGTGGTTACAGCAAGTATTAACATGTTAAATGTGGTGTTCTCAAAGATTATTAATCCTAAAATTTATAGGAGCTCAATTTCCTTTAAAAGAAAGAGGAAAAGGCAGTCAAGGATACATAGTGAGCTATTTGTTAGAAAGTGGTTAGAATAGGTTCTTCCTGCTCTTCACATTCATTTCAAAAGGTAGACCCTTTGTAATCTCTCTTCAGACACCAACTCTTCCACCCCAACTGCCACCCACACCCAATATCTACATATTTGGAACATAAATTGTAAAAATTTATCAACCAGAGTGTCAGATGACATTTTCAAGCTTTAGTAGTCTATTTTTGAATCATGGTATTTTAAAACTTGAAGGTGTTGTCATATCTCTTATCCAACTGAATGCTCATATTGATTCTATAAAGAAGGTACACTAATGCTAGTAATTTGATAATCATCCCCTCTAGCCATTTTAAAGATGCCAATATGATGCACAGAGGATCAATGACTTGCTCATTGTAATACACTAATTTTAACTTAAGTTAGATCCCAGGAATTGTGACTCCAACATTAATCATTATTTCACCTTATTTTCCCTTAGCTGCACTTACCATGTCTCCTTCCACAGAGCTTATTCCCTGATCCAGCTGAGATGCATGCAAAATAATTTAATTAAAATTTGGTTACTAAGCTAGAACATGGTTCTTGGTTCAGACATGGTGATGAGGACAGATCTTAATGTCCACGGAGAGTGGACAAAGTAATTCTTTCATTTTGCATTTCACAAGAGCATGTGTAAAGGCATGATCCTCTCCAGAAGTTAGGGGGGAAATTGGCATGGTGAGTGGCAAAATAAAGAAATAGTGGGGGAAATTAGAGGTAAGAATTGATAGCAAATGTCTACAGAAGAATGATGTGGGTCTGGAATGACAGTCTTTAGGAATAATAGTACTGTAGGCATACAAAACAGCTCCTTAGAAATGTTGAAAATTTAGTAAGGTCTTAAACCCACCACTGGCATGGGTGTGGTGGGGTTTTCTCCAGCTATGCCTACCAGTTTGAGTACTGGTATATGACTGTATCTACAGCTAAGGATTCACATAAGGGTTTTATGTGGATGTAGAGTTAGAGTGGATAAGAATAAAGTAGACAGGTGCATCTATCTAAGTAAGTAATGAATAGATAAATGGGTGGCTGCACAAATAGATGGCAAGTTTCTGACTGTGGCTTTGGGAGCACATGTCCCCATCAGACCAACTTAAAGCAAGGAGTGAGGCAAAGCAGAAACTCACAGCCCTCATTCTGAACAGGTAATCCAAGTAGCATAAGTTTATGAAGAGTTGTGAAGAGCCTTTAAGGGCAGGCAGCTATGCCCTAGGAAAGCTAAACTCTATAGTTATGCCCTAAATCCTAGCCCAGAGCAGCCACTGGAGCCCAGATTCTTAGGAAGAATCACAAGGCCTGGGCTGCCTCTTCCTAAATTCCTTAAGTTCAGGAGCTATTATTTTTTAATATAGCACTGGCATTTATAGCCTCATTTCCTTTTTCTCTTTTTCCTATATCCTAATTTCTTTCCTTCAGGTGCAAGCCAGTTCTTGCTTCCTTAGTGAAATCTCTCATGCCCCCTCTAGCCCCAGTGATTCTTCCTTAGGCCGACCTTCCATCCTTCCATCATACAGAGTGCAAGCTGCAATCCATTTGCGCCCTGGATTGCATACATTAGCCTGTATGATTTTTCTATTTCATGGGTCAATGTGACATAGCTGAAAAATCAATCATGGTCTAGAGCTAGAAAGGCCTCGCTTTAAATTTCAGCTCCAGTCCAGCTTGAACTGCTTCTGGCAGGGCACCTGGTTTCTTGGGCCCCAAGTTTCTGTCAATAAAATGGAAGTCATAATACTGACATTGCAAGGTTAGCCTGAGAATTGGAGACAATTTACATAGTCGACTACATGCTCCAATATTGGACATATACAAGTGCTCAATAACAACTGTCATTTTTTCATGATCATCATTAATACTGTTTTGAGGGTATGTGATTTCTTATACCCCAGCCAGTCTGGACTCCCCTCAAGGCAGGGAACATACCTTTGCATTTCAACACCCTCCCCAAACTGACTCAAGCCTACAGCAGGGTGCCCTTGTTGATAGATAGCTTTTACCCGTAACCTTGAGTGTGACTGTAGTTGAAGTCACCCAACCAAACTGTAAATTGGAAGATGAGAAAATTGGGAGCCCCAAAACCTAGAGCCAAATCTTGTCCCTGCCTTTAAAGAGACTTGTTCAAGGGTGTATCAGTGAGGGCTGGAAATGAAAGACACTCAAAGTGTGCTTTAAAAAAAAAATCCGTGAAGGAACTAAAAGCATGTTAAAGGATCCAACAAAAAATGTCAAGGCACCCAAGGATTAGAACAGCAGAGGTTGTTACCACCTTAACTCGAAGAAGGCAAGGTCAGGAGGAAGTGTGTTACCAGATCCCAGGAAAGCCAAAGTCCTGGAAGAGGGCCCACCTGGCAGGAGCTACAAGTGCAGGAAACAGCTACAGCCAGTCTGCAGACCAAAGTGGGGAGAGAGTAGAGCAGAAACACCTTACCTCGCTCTCCCCATCACATTCCCTGCAGCATCCTGCTGATGCCTCCCATTGCTAACCCTGATGAGAAGACAGATAGAGGGCTGCAAGGGAGCCTGGGGGAGGTAGTTTGTGAGGTCAGCATCCCAGAGCAGCAAGCAGGACAATAAAAGGTAGACAAGATTGCAGTGGGGTAGCAGATGGAGTGTAATTAGCACAATTAGCAGGACCAAACGCCAAATGAGGGACTGTGTGCAACAAATCCATCAGCCGAAGAGTTAATATTCTCAGAAAGGCCTGGACACTGAATCTGTAGGTGGTACTGACCACAGTTGACTAAATGTTTGCATTGTATTTGTTGAGGACACAGCAGGAAAACCAAGCCAAGCCCAACCAGTCAGAGTAGGAGCAGTACCAGCTGGGTGGTGGGGTTGCATGACCTTGAGTCTAATAGCAAATTAAGGGATGATTGTGAAACCCTCTTGGATGTGATCTACATCCAAGTCTCTCTGCCAGTCTTGGTCTCATATCTGAAAATCACCATCACATAGGGATAAAAGAAATTTTAAAAAATAAACAGAGGCCTAGCCGTGAGAAGGGAAGTAGCCCTAACTTTGGAAGGCTTTAAGCAATGAAACAAGAATGAGTGGGTGTCAGTGAAAAAGAAAAGCCCCCTGGAAATACTTGTGGGGAGAGTAGTCATCCCTCTGGAGCCACTGTTGGACAATGAAGGCATGGCCACCAAGGCTCTGATGGAACTGACAAAGAGACTTGGGTTGTAGCTCACAGACCAGTGGGTATTTTCTTCCTGGAAGGAAAGCAGGCTGGCAAATAGGCAATGATGCTCCGGGGGATTAATGGTGTGGCCCCCACTGTGAGCAGTTGGTGGCTCAGTGGGCTGGAGAGACAGAGCTCCATCTCCCTTCCCCACAAAAACTGTGAGTTTTATTAAGAGATACTCAGATTCTATGAGAGTGGGGATTATGCGGAACTTATCTCACCAGCCATTTGACTCTGTTGGTGAAGTCACTTTCTCCAAGACCTTGCAGTATGAATGCTTGGGAAGCTGGTAAGGAAGAAGCCAGTCCCCTACAGCCCCATCCCCTGGATAACTGGGCTATAAGAACCCCAGACACAATTCCTATCTAGACTCTGCACCAGTGATCATCCCCATAAATGTGGCATATGGAAGAGAGATGATGATAGTAGCAGCCCTTCCCATCTTAAAATCATTTTTTATTATATAATACCTGAAAATTTTTTTCTGAGGCAAATATAAGGTATGATAATAAGGGCCAAGAAATGTATCTTCAAATGCAAATAAGACATAAAGTTAAACTTTCCTCTGGATTCAAATATATGTATACATAATACTACCTAATGAAATAGTAATATGAAAATTAACCATCACTCCACTACACCCACAAGCCATGCCCACCAACCAATCAGATCAAGTATGCAAATAAACCCAACCAAGATGGCTACAGCCACAGAGAGCAGGAGGGAAGCATGGATTTCCCCAGCAACAGAGGAAGTCAAGCTTTCCACCTGCCCTTGCCAGCCTAAGCCTCCGCTCCAGGCTACAAAGTTTCAATTGTAGAAGGTAAATAAATTCCAGATACTGGGGCCTCCACTTGGGTTGCCAGGGGGCATGGCTGGCCTGCAAACCACCACAGCCCCTCGCTCAGGCCACCCCATGTCCCAAGGGAACCCCCACCCCGATCCGGGATATCCTTCAAGGCAAACCAGCTGGTCCCCACTCATGCACCAGGCTTCTATCCTATCTAATAAAAGAGTAATGTGCAGATTGACCATCATGTCAACACACAATAGCTGCCCCCATGTGATCAAAAATGGCTTCCCCCATGTGGATATAAGATGGCTACCACAAGATGGCCAGTAGGGGAGGGCAGTTGTGGGTGATCAGGCAAGCAAGGGAGGGCAGTTAGGGGTGACTATGCCAGCAGAGGAGGAAAGTTGGGGGCAAACAGGCTGGCAGGGGAACAGTTAGACATCAATCAGGCTGGCATGGGGGTGGTTAGGAGGTGATCAGGCTGGCAGGCAGAAGTGGTTAGGGGCAATCAGGAAGGCAGGTAGACGAGTATTTGGGAGCCAGCAGTCCTGGATTGTGAGAGGGATGTCCGACTGCCGGTTTAGATGTCTGCCTAAACGGGCAGTTGGACATCCCTTGAGGGGTCCCAAATTGGAGAAGATGCAGGCTGGGCTGAGGGACACCCCCTCCCCAGCCCCGTGCACAAATGTCATGCACCGGACCTCTAGTAATAAACATATAATTATGCATTACTAAGCATCAGACCCTTCAGTAGTATTTCTTATTTCACTCAAAGAAAGAAAAAAAAGTCTTACAATGTCCTTGATACTTCATTCAAGTCTTACAATGTCCTATGACTCTTCATGGTGTGCCCCAATGGCCCCATCAACTCTAAACTCTCCCCCTGGCTCACACTCTCTTACTTCAGCCATACAGAACTCCATGCTATTCTTCAGACATGCTACACCTTAAGGTTTTTGCACAGGCTGTTCCTTCTTTATAGATGCTTTTCCTCCAAATACCTGGCTAACTGCCATACCTACTTCTTTTCTGATATCCTTTCAATAAAGCCTGCTATGACCTCCCTATTGACAATTACTTTCACCCCAACCATAAAAGTCTCTATAGTCATTACTGTGCTTTACGTTTTTTCTTTTATTTCCACAATACATCACATTCTATCACACTATTTAGTTTCCTTATTTGTTATATTTATTGTCTTATGTTTCCTTCTTTAGAATGCAAGCCAACTGTGCAAGGACAATGATCAGTACATTGTTCACAAATGCTTAGAACAGTGTGTGGAATATATAAGGCAGGAAGTAGGTATCTGTTGAATTAGTGAATGAATGAATGAGCCCATGTGCCAGAGTTTAATTACAGGTCTTTTTTCCACTCTGCTTATTCTTAATATAAAACTTGTCACAAATTAATGCTTCATTTAGGTTAATTGCATATGTAATTTATTAAGACCTGATTTTAGCTAAAACATCATGGAAAACTGTACTTTTCAACTGCCTTGCTGATGGGCACTTGTGTGACTAATTGTCCAATGAAATGTGAATAAGAATGACAGTGTCACATCCAAGATGAGTTCATGAAAAGCAGTGCCAAGAGGCCCTATACTCCCGGGTTCGAGGTGGAGCAGGCCACCTGGCGTGGATCCTTGAACAAAATCACAAACTTTGTATTGTTGAGCCATTGACATCTGGGAATCCTTTATGCCTGCACAACTTAGCCCTTCCTGGTTAGCAGGGGTGCAGAGGAATTATAGGACTGATAAGAATAAGAACTGAATGAGTAACTTTCATGAAGCTGGATGTAACAAGTGGCCAGTGAGTGGCAGACAATCTCTGAATCCATTGAGAGGCAGAGTGTTGGAGAACTGGTGGGTAGACTGAATGAAAGGTCTGAGAGCATTGTGAGGGTGAATAGAACTTAGATAAGCAGAGAAAAGGGGCATATTGTAGTAGGACAAATGGCCAGAAGGGGGACATGATGATGATGGAACTTTGAGAGGAGTGCTTAGTGAAAACAAAACCATCTGAGATTATAGGGACAGGCTGATGAACTCACTAATCAGTCACGCCTGACTCACAGAAGTGTCAGTATTGGGAGAGGCTGCAAATAAACAAACAAGCACATTTCCCCTCATGCTGCCCACACACATTTCACCGGAGCAGATGTTACTTAAAATTTAATTTACCCTTTTTTGGTGATTTAGAGTGGCTGTTTAATTAGTTTTTAACATTGCACATTGTTTATGGTCAATAGAAGTTAAAAGTGAGAAAGTTTACTGTGCCCTTGATTTATAGACAAAGTCACTAACTGTTCCAGATTTCTCTTCTCTTGCCACATTTCTGATTTAACAGAGTCTCTGACCTAGCAAATTGCTTCTAAATCATATCACTGGGTTTCCTGAATTTCTATTGTGTGTAACTTCTCCCCAAAGACAACATTCCTACAGCTGAGAAAACACATCTTCTCTTGGTGTTTCAAGTGATAGGATGTCTGATAACAAATGCAATAGGCCAAAAGAACATTTGTTTTCTGAGAATGGCATCATCCTCAATAAGAAAAATTGCAGAAAAAAGCTTCAGCTGAGAATTTCACTTTGGAGTCCACCAAGGCTGGTCCCTGAGCAAACATAAGACTTTCCCATGAACCAGACCTAACTTGAAGAGGACTCCAAGCAGAGTCCATTTCTTCTCACTGTAAGTCTATAATGAATACACTATGGGGATCAAATATCAACCATACGCCAGACCCCATGCTTGGAGTTATGGGAGATGTACGGAGAATAGGGTCTGCACCCACATTCCTCACAGCTCTGTTTGAGTTCACGTAATTAATTCTCATGGAAAGGAGGCTCACATTGACTGGACAGCTTGTTACTCAGGCTCCCTTCCTGCTGCCCTCAGCATCACAGCATTTGGTGGACCAAAAAGAGGAGCGATCTTAGAAAGAAATTCAAAATATAGGCAATTAACAGGAATAAAGGTGAAGATTACCTAAAGTTCTAAAAATTAGACTGGAACAAGGTTGATATAAACACAACATATTAAGGAATGGTCTATTTTAGGAATATTCCTATTTGTGGAAACTGTGTAAGTTATTAGAGGAATATACCCTTTAAAATGGAGGTTTTTTTACTCAAAATCCACCAGGATTTTTCCAATATAGGGCATATTTCCATCACTCCTAACATTTCCTCATATACTAATTAATATGACTCCTCTGCCCTGCATACATGCACACTGACATGCAGGAAGCATAGCACATAGCACATAGCAGGAAGCATAATTAAGTGGTTAGGAGTTTGCCAGACCTCCTGAGTTCAAACCCAGCTTTATCATTCTTTATATATTTAACTCTAAGCAGGTTACTCCACCTCCCTTTGATTTGGTATCCTCATTTGTAAAACAGGATTAATCACAGTATTTACTACATAGATCTTCGATGGGAATTAGGTGGAGTGATATGTGTAAAATACATAGAACAGTGCCTTGCTTGTGCCTGTGTCCTATGTTGCTATTATGGTTCTCACTGTGTTCACATCAATTCAATGGGCTAGAAGAGCCCTGGCAATACAGGCTATGAGAGTGTTCCATAGAAGCTCCACTCTGTGGCAGGGGATGACATTTTTTAGAACAATGGGGCTGGCACCTCCTTAGAAAAACGGTGGACTTTACCTAGGTGCTGAGAGACCAGGAAGCTTCCCTACAAAGGGAAGCAGGGCCCAGGGTAGAGCAAAGTCATTGATGGCAGACACAAACTTATTATGAGGATGACCTCAGGTCACACTGGTCTCGCTTGAGCCAAGAGGGTTGGATAGAAAGAGGGGAGTGGAAGAGAAGTACATGATATCAGAGAATAAGAATTGTTAAAACAAATTGACCAACAACTATATTTGCCTTGGGGCCCTGGCCCCACCATGGAACATTCCATGAGGATGAACTTAGGGCTAGAGGCACTTTAATCAGAACTCTGGGCCTTGTACCTGATCAGACACTGCTTTAATTTTAAGTGGTGTTATTCTAGAACATGATCCTCCTTAAGATCTCCCGGCACTGCTTTTCCTTTGCACCAGCCCCTACATCCCTGGGCAGAGCTGGTGCACAGTAAGGAAGACACCCCCTGTTACCTTGGGAGAAGCTGCACTTGGAGCCAGGCTTGCAGAAGGTCCATGAGTTAATCTTGGACATGATTATCATGTGACTTTGGGAAATTCACCTAAATTCCCTGAATCTTTGTTTTCTCACCTATAAACCAAACTTGAGCTACTTGCTTCTTTAATGGAAGATCAGCTAGAAAAATACTTTAAACTGAATATGCAATTCAAAGCCTATATACCACAGACCCTGGCATTCATAGATTCTACTACTCCATCTCGTATTGCTTGCAAGAGACCCCCAAGTCCCATAACAGGACGTCACCATTTTGATGGGATCTGATCTCCTGCGTGTACCAGTAAGGCCAGGTTAGCTGTGTGCCTAGTAAGTGAGCCTAGCTGACTACCCAGCATCCACTTCTCCCAAAGTGCAGTAGGTCTTCCCTGTGGGCAGGTACCCATACCTCTCATTAGGAACCTGAAGGAGCAATGGCAGTTTTTATGTCTTCCACATCTGCATAACATGTCTTGCATTCCCCATATGCCACTACCTACCCACCCTGGGCTTTCTCATCTCCCTTCGACTGTCACAAGGCCCTCCTGGCTAGTTGACTTACTTCCAGTTTTTGCCCCTGATGGTCTGTTCTTTACCCAGCAACTGGTGTCCTAGAAAACCATGATATAGAGCCTGTCGTCCCTTCATTCAAACTCTGCCATGTCTCCACAGCCTCCCCATCATGCCCAGGGCTCTCAGAGGGCAGAGCATGTGGTGGTCAGCAGGTGGAGGTGATTGAGTGAATGTCTGCAGAATGAATGACTGATCGCCAATCTGCATCTGTAGAAAGGGGGAATTATGCATGACTGTGTTTTTCATGTATTTAAGATTCACAAAGGCCTCAGGATAAAATCTCATAAATGTCAAGATTTTCCTATACTAGGATAGTAAATAATCTATAAATATATAATTGTATATGGAAGTGAATTGAGTGACACCTAAATCCACATTTCCAGGCAATGCCCAGAATGAGTGTACAAATAAATCCAGGACTGTGCACTGAAGCATGAGGTTAGTGCAATGCAACCCAAAAGAAAGTGGGGGGAGGGGGGCGGTGTCATGTGACATAGCAATAGTCCTGGACAACAACAGAAAGCCCTCCTGGAGCTGGGCAGGGCAGGGCAGTGGTCGCTTCCCGCAAGGGAGAGGAGCAGCACTGGGGACTTGCTAAGGGAAGTCTGTGGAGTATGTTAATTTCTGTGGGACTTCAGAGGCCCCATAACTCTTGGAGATTAATAAGAATCTGGGAAGTATCTGTCTTTGCCGGCTGCTTTCATTTGCGCAGTAATAAAGCTCGCCTTTCTTGTTTAATAAAAACAATGTGGAAACAAATGGTTCTGCGCACAGTGGAACTTTAGAGAAATGAATTCGGCGGCACGGAGGGAAGCGTTTCATCACGCTGCCAGCTCCCCAAATCTAACATAGAGGCCATCGTCCCTTTGTCCGGGATATTCTCACACACCCCAATCCACATTTTGGAGGTGCACCTGGACCCTTTCCTGGTGCACACAGCTGGTTAACGGAACAGAGAGGGACAGGCACAGCCCTGCCTCTGGGGTCTGCACTTGTTCCTTAAACAGAGGAAGCCAGGACTCGCTCCTGAGACCCAGCTGGCTGGAAGGAGGTGCGTGGAAGCCCAATCCCAGGCTGGCAATAAATATTATAGGGAGGAACTAGATCTCCCTAAAGGGAAACCTGCCTAGAGAGAAACAGGCTGAGAAATGGGTTAGAGACATCACTGGAAAATGGATGGCTAATGAGTCCTAGGGGAAAATGTGAGCCCCCTTGCCCATTTGTTTGCACATCATGCTCAAGTAGATGGCACAGGGAGGATGGACAGTCCCATCCAACTGCCTCAGCCATTAAGAGAGTCCAAGCACCAGCTAAACAAGTCACCCTTCTGTCCCCAAACAGTGCTTCCAATGTCCTATACCCTTAGTTTCTCCATTGAGGATACCTGAGCTCCCAGCATAGATGTGGCATAAAAGCAACAGGCTTTGCTAGAAGGGTTGTATTTCCTCTTTGGGATCCTCTATGACCATGTGGGAAAATGGCACTAAGCCTGGTAAAGATCTGAGTGATGCTTTATGATGAAGAGGAAAGCTAGTGGACAACTTCCCCTGTGGAAGAACGCAGAAAATAGAGGATGTAGAGGATTTATTAACTGCCTACTATGTGCCCTACCCTGCTGGCCACCATCCCCAGGGAGAGGCATGAATCACAGTAATGAATTAGAACCTCATTAAATTAGACAAGTAGGGGGTCTAGCCTATCTGCATTAATGAAGATCTGATTTATGAACTATCTTTAAAGAAATGCAGTTTTATTACTTTCAAGTATAAGCATTGATTCATATCAAGTGCCAACAAGTATTGCCAAGTGGAGGTCCTGATGTCCCTGCCTTAACAAAAAGATAAGATTAATTTGTAATTAACGGCATCCATTTGCATGAAAACAATTAATGGGCTGGAGTCCTCATAAAAACAGTGCCATCTATTAACTAGATTAATAATGCCCCCTTTGCAATCTAGGATAACTTATTAGTTTTTTCCAGAAGAGGCAAAGGTTAGATCTCCAGGAGCCTGGGTGATACGCTAAGTCCAGAGAAAGTGATAAAGATGCCCACACTTGCCTGCACAGTCCCCAGCTCCCTTATATCTTCCCTTCTTCGTTCCTTTCAAGCCAGCATTTATTGAGGGCAACTAAAAGAAACGGAAAGAGGAAAGTATAGGATAATCTTTGATCTCTAGGAGCTAACAGGCTGGATGGAAAGATGAGACACAGACATATTAAAATATTAGGGATAAATTTAAGTTCTCCATCAGGCAATTACATTGAACTAGTAAGTGGCATTGAACCCCTTAGTTGTAAAGTTCACTGTGGGAATCCCTTTACAGGCATATGCTAATGTGGAAGCAACTGGGAAGCAGGCCTGATAGCTTCCTTCCCCTGTCCCCAGATGAAGAAACTGATGCATTGAATACTCTATACTTTGTCTGCATCCACATAGCTGGAGAGATATGATTTAAATGTCTTCAAAAATGCCCCTGCCATGAACCATACAGCATTCACATCACCATCCTCTTGACCAAGGCTGTTTTAGGGCTTGCTTTGACCAGCAGGAGCATTGCAGGATGGTGCTGTGTGACTTCTGTGATGGTTCACAGGAAGCCTTAGTGTCCACCTGGCCTCTTAGAATACTGCTCTGGGGAAAGCCAACCCATGTAAGAATCTGGCCATCCTGGTATCTTTACACTGTGAGCAAGATATGCTGATGAGTCTCCTAAAAAAAAAAATCCCTGGATATCCCACCAAGTCACTTCCTCCATGTTCTTATTCCACTGGCTTGACCTTCTGGTGACTGTCTATACCCACAAGGTTTTGTTGGGATTCCCTTCCACAGCTCAGAACAAACATTAGGAGTTCAATTGGAGAATGAGGCTGTAAAAGAGGATGGCGACTTCCTTCTCTATTCCATCCAGCTTTCCATACCTCCATCCCCAAAGGCTTTAGAAAAAGCTCCAGAGTGGAAATATCTTTCCCAGAGAGAGCATAGGACAAGCAAGGACTTAGCATGTGTGAAAGGTGAGTGCCTGGAGATATCCTCAGTTGAAGGCTCTGGATAAGCCCCATGGAACTAAATCACACAGCCAGGGTCAAAAGCCCTGATCGAGGCAGCACCCTGAGCATAAATTTGAACTCTGATACTTCCTCATTCTGCTACTTTGAGCAATTTCTTTAACTTCTTAGACCAGTGGTTGGCAACTGCGGCTCTCGAGCCACATGAGGCTCATGAGCCATGATTTGCCTTTTTGTTAACTAATGAGTTTGCCGACCACTGGGATAGGGGCTTAATCACAAGGAACAACAACAGCCTGTAATTATTGGAAGTGAGAGACTAGGTCAGTGGTCAGCAAACTCGTTAGTCAACCGAGTCGCAGTTTGCCAACCACTGTCTTAGACTATTTTACTTATCTGTAAAATGGGACTATTGATGACTATAGCATACAATTAGATCAGAAAATATTTCTAAAATTCTTATGCATAATACTCAATAGGTAATAATAGTATATATGCCTAGTTTTAATATTATTAATCACCTTGGAAGTTTTCAATGTTTGGTCACAAAATGTATCTGCAGATTTAATTCAAATGAATACATTTTTTCTCAGATTTTCTTAAATCCTCACAAAATACTACCATAATTACACTTTTTTAAATGATGAAAATGAGATGATGGAGAAGGTACAGTATGTATATTATCATATCCATTTGGCAAGTTAAGAATCTAAGAGCAATGAGTTGGCCAAGGTAGCACAGTTGCCTAAAAGGACATGTTTGAACCCTACCTTTGTATCTGAAATTTAACTCTAAGCCCAGGAGCCTCCACCCTGAACTTGCTATGGTAATGATTTCTATCTGTAAACAGGTATTTGTTATAGCACCTACTTTCTCCTCAGTCCTAGAAGAGATATGAGAAAAAAAATGCCAAAGCCTTATACTAAAGCATTCATGATCTAGCAGGAGAGATGAGGGAAGTAGGAGAACTATAATTATATATTTTTAATTGAGTACAGAAATCATTGTTAGGTGTGTGCCAGGTTTAGAAGGGCTATAGGAATCCCAAAACAGGAAGAGAGAATAATATGTGGGAAATAGATATGGGGGATGCATATCACTGTTCCCCCATGAAAGGATGGAACACTTAAATTAGGAGGGTTTCTTTGCAGAGCATTTACTATAATGGGGCAGGCAGGGTGAAGAAGATGAAACAAAAAGCAGGCCAATGAGGAACCCAGGGGTAGCAGCAGGGAAGCTATGACCAGCCACAGGCGAAAGGGATAAGGACAGAGAGAGGCCACAAGCACTGAAAGGGAGAGAGGCTGTGGAGAGCAGGCCACAGGGAGATGTAAGGACCTTACAGTATCAGGTGATGTGACCTATAGGATTGAAGGAGGGAAAGAAACACCTTGACCCCACATCTGTCACTTCTTATTGGCCCAACCAATCGAAAGACAGAGGGTTCATGTGCTCATTGATATAATTCATACAGGGCACCCTGCAGGGCATAGGGCAGGTGAGGAGTAGATCTGGAGGGCCAACAGGAGGTATGCAGCAATGTGTGTGTGTGTGTGTGTGTGTGTGTGTGTGTGTGTGTGTGTGTTGAGACAGGGGGTTAGTGGGGGAGGGCCTCTGGATCGTGGCTGGGGTCTGAGTAGGTGGGGAGAAGAGAGTATCCCATTGAGGGATTCAGTGTTTGAAGGCAGAATGAAGGTGTGAGATCCTTGGGAGGCACTGGAGAGTGGTAAACCTGGCTTAGCTGGGTTCAGTGAGCTGGGTATGAAAAGAGTAGGTTTGAGGTTAGGCCAAATGTTTAGAATTATGGGTTAGATCATCAAAATATTCTGCATTGTGCCCATCACAGAGGAAGATCTCAATATTTTTTTAAAAGAAATAACCCAGCATAACCATGAAATACACAGGTATGAGAATCTCAGATGCCACAAAAGGAAGTCCTCCCCCCACAGATCCTACATGCATGAGCACAGATCAGAGCTATTGTAGGGAACTGGGAGAGCAGGCTTCCTACCTTTCGTATTTTTGCTTGTTTGTGGCCTTTATTCTTGAAATCATTGTGCCATTGGGCAGATAGAGCCAATGAACCAGGAAGCCACATTTCCTTCAAAAAGAGTCTAATCCTAGGTTGTCACCCCACCTTTTTATCTCGAGACATTCATATTAAAATTACTGGAGTAGGGGGATGGGGGTGGTCTCTGGGTGATGAAGGGTGCAGCAGTCAGAAAAGAGCAAAGATGAGACAAGCATAGAGGCAAAGTCTTCAGACCATGGTCTAAAGACAGTTTGAATTGAAGGGCTTCCTCTCTCCACACTCAGTTAGGGCTGGGCTCTCCATTAGTAACGTAACAAGGTCAGGGAGTGTGGGTCTGAGGACTCAAAAGTCTGGGGCCATCTAGATAGGATGAGTGGTTGGAGAATGGTTTCCCAGTTGAAGGAAGCAGATTGAGGAAAGGCAAGGAGGTCAGCACAAACAAGGCATGTGTCCTGAACAGATGCTCCCAATTCACATCTACAAATATTGACACACACACTCTGAGTGATGCCTCTATGGAACAGGGAATTGAAGATGAAACCGCCAGGTCACTGCCTTCTGAGAATCTAGGAGTGGCAAGCAACTAGCCCAGCCCTTACCCCAAACAAAGATTTTTTTCAGAGAACCATGGAAGGCTGGTGGATTGGCTTCTGCCCAGACATCCCCAGATAGAAGATGGCAGGGGATCATTGATCCTCTCTTGGACAGCTGGGTAACTGATAGAAAGCTTATTCTGTAATAATTTAAATCATCCCAGTTGCTCCCACAACATGTTTTATCATAATCATCATCATTATTATTATTATTATTATAATGCCTCAGTTTCTCCTTGCCTACTCTTTTCTATGGACTCCTCCCCAGGACACCATGTGACTCTGCCAGAGTGTGGAGGCCACTGACCTCCTGGGCAGAACCTGCACCAATGCCCCTTCCCTTTCTCTAGCACAGGGACCTCCAGATAAGACCACCACTTACTCCCAGCCCCATGGCCTCTGCCTAGGTCACAGTGAGAAGCCCATCTAAGGCTCTAGCTGGGCAGGACAGTACGTGTTTCTGGACATTAAATGGCCAGAGCTGTCATGAAAAAAATGTCAGATGGGATATCACAGGGCCTCACCCACGACTACTCTCCTTCCCACCCTATTGGCACAACCCTCTGAAAGCTATAGGAAATGGCTCATCTTCTTTTAATCAAGGACACTCTTTAAGATGCTTAAGTACAATACTATTTAAAAATGGGCAGTTTTATAGAAAGGAAGGGAGAAAAAGTACAGCGGGGATGTACAGTATATCAGATTGAATTAGCTTTTGTGCCACAACATGTAAACAAATCTGTTTAATTAGAACACCTTGTTTCTATTGCATTCTGAGCGATTTTTCGATGAGGAGGAGGAAATAAGCCAGTGAAGATGAGATTTTAGGATCTTCTCTAGGCCCCTGGTGACCCCAGCTCCTGGAGTTCCCCTGTACATCCCGGTAAGTGCTCCCTGGGACCTCCCTTCCCTTTTCCCCTCCCCCAGCAGCCTTCAAAATAACAGCCTCCATTTACAGAGATTTCAGCAGCTTTTACTCACAGAGGGAAGATAAGATGTGGTCTCTGACATGATAAAATTTGGGACCCCCCCCAAAAAAAATAGAGAGAGGAAACCTTCAAAGCCCTCAAGGCTCCTGTGGAAGCTGGTGGAGAGGAGCAGCCCTGAGCTGAAGTCCAGCATCCATTCTGAATCTGGTGCTCTGTCTCTGCATTTCTGTAGGGGAGAGCCTAGCTGCTGACATCACCATTACCCCCACACTCAGAGATTCAGACTTGTGCCTTGGACCTTATGCTAGCATACACTTGCCTGGTATACAGAGACCTAAATATAGGAAGCTGAGAATGATTTATAAAAAGTAGCTGGTTGCCCCTCAGCCTGCCCAGAGCCCAGAGGATGTACCATCTCCCTTCATTCCCTGCCACAGTCCTCTCCTCCACAAAGTGCACACTCTCGGTCTTTAATATGCCCCTGCTTCTCCCCCGCACCCCCCACCATTGTACTCACACGTGCAGGGATGTGTGTGTTTGTATTTTTGGTTACTGGTGAGTTTCCGAACAAGCAGAAGATTTAAGCTTTTAATCCATCTGTTGGGTGCAAAGCATAATATATTCTGGGAGTGGATTACAGACTAAATTTGGGAAATGTGCTGTCAAAATGTGGTTTTGCAATGCAAGCTTATTGACGAGGGTGTCATTTGGAGTCTGAAGGCCTTTTTGGAGTTGCTGTGTGAGGAGGGGTGGAGACTAGGGTAGCAACAGTTGCACAGAACTCGTCATCCACAGAATAGTGGAGGTAGAACAGTTTCTTTGGAGGGGGGGTCCCCAATCACAACCATCTAGGCTCCTTTCCTCTCCTTGTCCCCTCTCTCCTGCAGCAGCACCTACACCTTTCAGGATTCTCCCCTCTACAGGAGCACCTAAAGGATTCTGACTTATATTTAGTCACATTTAAGCATGATCGGTAATAATAAAACATAATTCTCCATTTATTCCCAGGGTATGTGCATTTAGTGATGTTCAAAACCTTATGTTCTCATAGATTGAAGGCAGGTTTCATTCAATATTCAGAGATGATGCCGGAAGGAGGGATAGACACGAGCACCTCTGATGGCCTCCCATTCAAGTGACACCTAGCATTCTATTCAGTCATTAGAACACAGAATCCCTCCTGCACATGGAAATGGCCAAGAAATGACTTCAGTTTGCCTTGTTTCTGATGCTGCTCCCTGCATCCCTCCCCCATGTCCTGTGCCTCACATGGGGTTATGGGAGTGTGCAGCCTAAAATGCAGGGGTTTGCTACAGACTTGGGACAATGAAGCAACAGCCACAGGATTCCATGTAAGAGCATAGGTGGGACTGTGGGACATGGGGTGGCGATGGGGTAAGCAGCAAGAACCATCACTCACCCATCCTATCCAGGCAAGGTTGGGCACATCACAGAAAGCCAGTGTTCTTCATAGAACATCAACAGCAATGTAGGAGGCCCATCCACAGCATCCCTGAATGCCATCCTCCAATAGATTGTCCCCATGAGGGAGAGCTCACTGCCCCTCAGAGAGGCTGACCACCATGCTGCAGGAGTCAACTGACGAGGCAGAGGAGAGAGGGCTGACCTATTGGGGGTCATCAATAGATCAGGAAGATCATATTCCAGCTTCCATATAATTCATTTGATATAGAATTTGGGTGAAATATCCCATCAGACCCACTCTGATCTTCCAGGTGACCTGAAGGTGAGGCTGGAACCTTCTCCAGTTCATAGGCTTTGCCCCTATCTTACCCATGTCATACCCAGCTTCAAAGTACCAAGTATTAACCATCAGCTATTTCACTCCAGGAAGTACAGTGCTTGTTTCAGAAAACTCACAACCCACATGGGGAGAAACTGAACCTAGGACACAGAGAGTGATGTCAATGAGGGGAGGGGAAGGGAAAGGCTATAGGATGAAATTTGGCTGCTGGTTCAGTAAATTAAAAGTAAAAGCTAAGACCCTTTGTGAATCCACAGACACCAGGATTCCAACCCCTACCACTGTCCCCACATTGCTTCTGAGTAGGACCTGCCCCCATTTCTCACCTGCCCCTTAAAATCAACACTCTCAATCCCAGTTTGTCTCAATAGGACGTTGGTGTTTTAGAGTTTGTCTGCATTGCCTCTTGGACTAGGTCAGGAAGCCCAAATCTGATTTCTCGTGCATCCGAGGAAAGCACAGAAAATGGTTCAGGGCTCCATATTTAGAAAATAAAAAATGCCTTGCTACTGCTTGCCCTGCATGAAGGGATAATAGACAACAGCAGAGGAAACACTGACACTAATGATGGGACTGAGACCTACCAATGGGACTTGATGCAATAACTGAACAGGAGAGAATCATAATAATGTATAAATATCCCTATCGGGGTAAGGAATACCAGGAGTAAAAAGCCGGAAAAGCTTGAGCAGTTCCTTTAGTGTGTCCGTATCACTATCTTTCTGCTGTTCTCTCCTACCCTATCAGGTTTTCACTCTCTACTGGATTATTGCCACCAGCACATAAACATGCCACTTGACCCCACTTCTCTGACCACGAACTCATTTATTTGCCTCTTCATGACGGATGTAGAGACAGAGGGCTATTTATTCTCTCAAATTCCTCTCCTCCCTTTCTCTGGTAAACCCACTCCATCCAACTTTCACAAACACCTCTTAACCAAACCCATTCTTATCATGATCCCTAGTGACCTCCACATTGTGTACCCACCTGTCAATTCCAATCTGTTTCACACTTCCCCACCAGCAGCAATGGACTACACTGTTTACCTCCCAGGACTCCACATTCTTTCTATGTGTTGAGTGCTCTGAGGAACCTCCTTGGTCCTCTTTTCTACCAATACTGACCCCCTAGCTAATATGACCAGGTCCATGACTTCAAATGCTGCTGTGGCTCATGAATTCCACATTTGACTCTCCAATGTGGATTTTGCTCCTGATTTCTACACATGTGTCTCCAACTGCCTAAGATAATCTCCACTTAAATGTCCAAGATCCTTTCAAAGAGAACATGTCCAAAATTGAGCACATAACTTTTTCCCTCACACCCTCATCTTAAACACACAGCCTTTCCTATCTTAGTCACTCAGATGAAAAACCATGGAGTATCATCCTTGACTCCTCTTTTTCTGTCACATTCTGTATCTCATCTACTGTCACACCCCATGCCCAGTAGATTATGTTGGATCTACCTTCAAAACATATCCAAATTCCATATCTCACCACCTTAGCTGTCATCACCCAAGCCCATGACTCTCACCTCCCTCCTGAATTATTCTCACTGCCTCCTTTGCCTCCTTGGAGGGATTCATAACACAACAACCACCAGGAATGCTTTAAAACATAAGTTTCGTGCATTGGACAAGAAGAATTATGTCATGTCTATTCAGAACCTTCCAGTGGCATCCCACTTCACTAAGAACCAACTTCAGACCTAGCCAGTTTTGCTCAGTGATAGAGTGTAGGCTGAAGACTAAAAGGTCTGGGTTTGATTCTGGTCAAAGGCACATGCCCAGCTTGTGGCTTGATTTCTAGTGGGGCCTTGCAGGAGGCAGCCAATCAATTATTCTCTCTCATATTGGTGTTTCTCTCTCTTCTCTCTCTCTCTCTCTCTCTCTCTCTCTCTCCTCTCTCTCTCTCTCTCTCTCTCTTTCCTCTCTAAAATCAATAAAATATATATTTTTTTAAAAAAATAAGAAAGAAAACTGCAGCTCTCACAATGACCTACAAGGCCCTCGGTCCCCAACATCTCTCTAGACTCAACTACTCTTACTCATCCCCTGACTCCTGGAATCTAATTACACTGATCTCCACGCTGTTCCTCAAACATTCTGCATCTTGCGTTAGGCCCTCTGATTTTGAACTCCCTGATTAGAACATTCTTTCTCCATGTCTGCTTGGATTACTCCATCATCTTCTTTCAATTCTTGACTCTCACTTTCTCAACAATGCCCACCAGCTGCCTATTTAATCCTGTCACCTGCCCCCCATAGCACCATTGCCAATCCCCTTACTCTCTTCTACATTCTTTCATAGCATCAGCATACTGTATCACTTATTTTCATGTTATTCTATGCGTGTATCTTTCTCTGTGAAATGTAAGCTCCACATGGATAGAAATTTCTGTGTTTAATTCTTGAATATCATTCAAGTGCCTATGCACAGCCTGGAACATAGGCGTTCAATACATATTTTTCCCTTTAACAACCTAACACAGACTGCTTCACCCTCATGTCTGGAAGAAGTCTCTATGAGTCTTACTCTTTAGGATAATGTGTTTGCATTTCTGACGATAATGGTCATAAGAGATATAGGAGCTATACTTTACACATTGCTCAAGGATACACAACCTCCCAATCACATGTAAAATGCTCACAACACACCCAGGCACCATGCTAAGCTTTTAACAAGGATCATGTCCTTTATTTTTTCCAATAGTTAAGTCAGGTGAATAGTAAATTAATTACTGGATCTAATATTTCACCCCACCTGCAGCATCCATACAATGAGGGTGCTATTGGGTGAACAGAGTGCATCCCCACTCTCCTTAATTTTGAATCTGACCATGTGATTTGTCTTGGCCAATAACAAAAATGAAAATGATAGCCTTGAGTTCCAAGTCTAGGCACCCAGAGTCCTTTCATAGTTCTTCTTGTCTGCTTGCACCTCTGTTATCCCCATGAGCACCTGCCTGGGATGGCCCCTGGTGCTAGAAAAAGATGAAGGACAGGAAGCCATCTGAGGGAAACCCAGCCGAGAGCAGAAGGCCCTTACCTCAGCCACATAAGCAATAAAAATGGCTGCTGTTTTAAACCACTGAGCATCGGGGTGGTTTGCTGCACAGCAATGGTGAAGTGATAGAAATCCCTATGTCTCCCATATTAAAAATATTGAGAAAAATAAGGCTTAGCAAAGGTGAGGAACCCACTCAAGACCTCAGGGCTGGTAAGGCCTTCAGATCCCAGAGCCTGCACATTAACCACTAGACAACACTATCAACTTCCTCTTGTCTTCCTGTTCTTTGCACCACACATTGCTTAGACACATTCTGAATTCTTCCCCGAATGTATTAACTTGTTCATTTGTTCATTCCTTCATAGTTTCAAAAAGTATAAATAAAAAAGTGATTGCGCATCAGTCACACTGTGCCTGCAATCTAAAAGTTGCTGAAATGTTAAGATAGAACCTGAACTGTGTAAACAGAAATATACAGAAGGGAAGTAAACACACAGTGTGTGGCTAGAGAGAGAGATATGTCCAAATGAAACTGAGAACAATCACAAAGTAGATAGTACTGGTGACGATTGTAAAGTTTCCCAGAAAGTAGACTTTAATATGGCTTTAGGGGAAAATGCTTGCAATAACTAAGTGATTTCTATCCTGGGTGCTATGTGGATACTCCTTAACCCCTGTGACCTTTTGCTTCCCTCTCCCCTTGGAGTAGAATAAGAGAACCTAATATTAGCTACTGCCACTCGACTTTAAAAATAGACTAGCCATTTTCAGGCTTCATCAAAACAATATCATGATGAGTCACTTATTTTTCAGGATTGTGAATATCCAGAAAATATTAAAAATGTTCCCAAGACAATGAGGCAGTTCTTATTATACGAAAATGTGAGTCTTTTTTTAATTAATTTTTTTTTTAGAGAAGGCGGGAGAGATAGAGAATATCAATGCAAGAGAGATGCATCAATCGGTTGCTTGTCCCATGTGCCCGCACTGGGGATCAAACCTGCAACCTAGCCCTAGCCGGTTTGGCTCAGTGGATGGAGCATCAGTCTGCAGACTGAAAGGTCCCAGGTTCAATTCCAGTCAAGGGAATGAACCTTGGTTGCTGGAACATCCCAAGTAGGGGGTGTGCAAGAGGCAGCTGATCAATGTTTCTCTCTCATAGAGGTTTCTAACTCTCTATCTCTCTTCCTTTCTTTCTGTAAAAAAATCAATAAAATATATATTTTTAAAAACCTCCAACCTAGGCATGTGTCCTGACCAGGAATTAAACCTGAGACCTTCTGGTGCCTGGGAAATGTTCCAAGCAACTGAGCCACACCAACCAGGACAAAAATGTGATTTTTTATGAGCATTTGTAATTTACCTGGTGCCATATGGTTAATGAGTGTCATAATCAAAATGAGAACCAAAGTATTTAAGGATGAGTAGAGACAGTGAATAGAGAAGGGAAGCAGGTCATTTGTTGACCTTGGGTGAATTGTCAAACCTATTTGAATATCATTTTCTCTATTAATAAATTAGAAACAATGATATCTAGTTCATAAGGTTGTGGTGAAGTTTAGGTAAGTTAAAAACTAAAGGGCCCAAAAAGATATTTGGCACCAATTCTTGGGCATTGATAAAGCATTGGAACATTTATTCAATAAATATTCAGTGAATGTCTATCTCATACCAGGCTCGTGCTATAACCTAGGAATGCCTGGATACCAAAAATGGACCCATCCCCTCCCTGCTGAAGCTCACTGTCTAGTCAAGGGTGCAGACAAGGAAAACAGGAAGACACAGCACAGTGAGCCAAGGACTCTGTTGGTCTGTGGTGGGGAAAGAGGATTGTTCGACAGTTTGCAATTTCAGACTGACACTTCCTAAACCTGAGGTACTTAGTCAACATCTCAGAAAAGATTCTGAATGATAATTCAAAGAACATACTCCTCAGGATGTATTCACACTGGAGCAAGATGGGAAAGACCCATTCCAAGCACTCTGATATCGCAATAATGGAATGAGGACTCCCAACCCAAAGAGAAATGGCCCTGCATCAGTAGAGCTCAATGAAATATACCAAATTGTGGCCAATGGGACCTCTGGCTGTGCTCATGTGCATTAACCCCACTTATGTATTGAATGCTTACTCCACAACCTCATGTGATCCTCAGAACATCCCTGTGAAGTGAGTGCTGTTCCTTATTCCCTTTTTCCTTGATTAATAAGAAGTCCAGTAACAGCTCAAAATTGACAACTATGAACTTCAGGACTGAGACTCAAACCCAGAGCCTCTTAGGCAGAGAGAGTCCTTCCCTCCCTTTGAATAGGCCCATCTGTTGGGCCCAAGGTGCCTTGGCAGACATTTCTGTCTGGCATTCTTGCAGACCTAAGTCTATTTATGATTGTTCAGTTACCAAGAACCACAAGACCAAATTGGGGTTATAAATATAAGGGCTGCGGATGATCTATGCGGTTTGAGTTATTAGGGGAGAGTTTGAAATAGAGTTAGGACGTCACTTTGTGCCTGGGTGGAGAATAAAAGCAGCATTTTCCCTCTCCCGTTCTGTAATTCTTTTGATAAAGATGCATGTTCTGTGCACTGAGCTGCAGTTTATTTCTAATCCGTCCACTTTTGTCCTCTTTCTTAGAACATCTTAGATGCATAAGAAAGAAAACAACTGAGCTGCTTCTCTGACTGAAATTACAGCATGGCACCCTCATGACTGAGGAGTGAGCCACTTAGGGGGCTGGGAAAAGAGGGACAAATGTGAAGAGAGTCACCCATTCCCATGGGAGGGCAGGTCGTGGGGCCTGCAAACAAAGAAGGAGCATTCTCATTGCACGAGATTCTCATCTGCTCCTTCTAGCAAGCCCAGCATGACCCTGACATAGACACTAGTTATTAGCTCTGGATTCTATCTGCTTCTGACCTTCCCAACAGAAATAATTCTCTCTTCTCAGCCTTCCCATAACCCAGTAACTATGCCTCTTTTGGGGGAACTTAGCCCTTCCCATTTTGTACAGGTCTACACATGTGAAAGTAACTGCTTTTGCTCAACTTTAATCTCCTTGAGGGCAGGGTCTGTTGTGCTGCATCACTGGGGCCCACACAGCAGATGCCTATTCCTATTATTGTATGTTCCACTAATGTTTATTGAAGGGATGAATATACAGTTCTATCACTTAAATATCTGTCAATCACACTGGCTTCCTTCAAGAAACTGGGTGGAGGGAAGAAAAATAATTTTGCTACTGTTCTCAATTTCCACACAAGAATGCCTGGCCCTTGAAAATATCTGTTTATGTCTCTGTAAAGTGATAAGTGCTCATATCGGTTTATGAAGAGCCTGGATAAGGTCTGAGGACATGAGACACTCAGAAACAGAGCAAATAGTGGAGAAAGACTAAATCCAACAAGCCCCTCACATCCTTTGCTTGTTCTCCTCCTGCTTCACTGTCATCATCCATTTTCTCACATTACCATCAACTTCCTCACATCACCATCCAGGTCCTCATCCCTGGATACTCTAGTATTTCATAAGCTCCTGGCCTTAATCACTCTCCTCTTCCTTCTACCTGCCCAATGTTTCCAGATCAACTTTCTGAAAGGTGTTTTAATTATATTGAAAAATGAATGCACATAGTGGTTGAACACAGAGCTTTGGAAAGAGCCAGATTTGGACACAGTCCCAGCCTAACCACTTACTAAGTAAGTCTCAATCATCTCATCTGCAAAAGGATGACAATAATAGTACCTAACTCACAGGCAGTGGTGAGTATTAAATGAACTATCATATATAGTCATCAAAGTGCATGGCTCCTTGAACTTAAGAAATGAGGAAGGAAGAAAGGAAGGGAGGGAGGGAGGAAGGGAGGGAGGGAGGGAGGAAGGGAGGGAGGGAAAGAAATAATTTCCCTATTCCCAACCCTACAGCAGTTCTCAATAGTTACAAGGCACCTCCCTTTGCCTGAAATCACAGGCCTCCAGAATCCAAGTGCATGGCACCTGTAGGACTGCCCCTCCCCTCCCTGACTCCCCCAAGCCCTCCTTGGTTCATCCAGACTCACCTCTCTCTCTTTCTCTCTTTCAGAGTGACTTCCCCCTCTACTCATTTAAGTCCTGGCATCCAACATCTGGGCAAATACTTGAGAAACAGTCTTTTGGAGACCCATAATCATAACATTCTAAAATATACTTCAGATTGATTAAAAAAGCATAGGTTTTATACATGCATGTGGGTATATTGGTGTGGGTGTGGATATGTGCATGACCACAATGGGAAAACAAAGTAAAATTAATCTGTTATTATTGTGACTAAGAGTTTTCATATCTAAGAGCAAAATAAATATGTATAAATAAAAGATTGGGTTTTATCATAAAAACAAAAAAGAAAATAAAGAAAAAGAACTCCCTACATCTAAAAACATACCATAGAGCTGGAATGCAAAAAAAAATCAAATGAGAAAAAAAATGATTGTACCTTATATGCTAAACAAAAGATTAATAATTTATGAAGATCTATTACTAATCAATAGGAGGAAAATGGAAGAAATAGGCAATGAACTTAAACTAGCATTTCACACACACAAAAAAGAAACTCAGAAGGCAAAGAAATATATTGAAATAGGATACTGCCATCCTTCACATTCTTTGAGCTGTTATTGTCTGTGTTATATACTCACCTATTTGATCATATACTTCCCTGTTTCTCCCCATCCCTTGTGGGATGGTCAGCAAGTACACCCTGCCCTGGAAGCCACTAGGACAAGATGCTTGGAAGATTTTTTAAAATGCGGATAACTTTTGACCACTAATTCCACCTTTAGAAATCACTCCTAAGAGAAGAATGATAGATGAACACCAAGATTTCTACAAAAAGGTTTTCATCACAATGTGTTTTGCAATGGGGGGAAAAATGGACCTGCTTCAATTTCCAACAGTAAGAAGTTGAAAGTAAGCGGTAGTGTATTCACATGATAGAATGCTAAAGCATTCCAGATTATACTTTAGAAGAATATTTAATAGTTTAGAAAAATAGTCACAAAATTTTCAAGTATAAAAAGGTGGGTAGGATTCCAAATTCATAATATTTTCCTAGGGAAAAAACCTGGGAGATGTGCATAGAAATGGTAAGTTGTTATCTCAGCAAGAAAGAATTACCAATAGCCATTATTTTACTATCATTTCTTTTCTGTGGGTGAGGCAGTGAATATAAACTACAATGAGCATGTGGATCCTCCCCAGGCTCAAAGTTCTACTTCTTCCATTAAGTCTGCTCTGACCACTCCAGACTTCACTGATCTACAAACCCTTCACACTCTTTGAGCTATTATTATCTACTAGAGGCCCAGTGCATGACATTCATGCACTGGGGTGAGGAGGGGGTCCCTCAGGCAGCATGTACCCTCTTGCAGTCCAGGGGATGCCCACCTAAGCCAACAGGCTGACATTCCCTGAGGTGTCCTTGGCATTGCTGCAGAGTGCACCAACGCTGCACTTGCCAGCTGTGAACCCAGCTTTTGGCTGAGTGGTGCTCCCCCCATGGGAGCACACTACCCACTTGGGGCAGCTCTTATATTGAGCGTCTTCCTCTAGTGGTCAGTGTGAGTCAGAGCGACCATTCATTCCACCATTTGGTCAATTTGCATATTAGGGTTTTATTATATTGGACTAAGGCCCAGTGTATGAAATTTGTGCATGGGTGGGATTGTCCCTCAGCCCACCATGCACCCTCACCAATCTGGGACCCCTTAGGGGATGTCCACACTGATCAGGCCTAAACCAGCAGTTGTACATCCCTCTCACAATCCAGGATTGCTGGCTCCTAACTGCTCACCTGTCTGCCAGCCTGAATACCCCTAACCAGTCCCCTGCCAGCCTGATTGATGCCTAACTGCTCCCCTGCCAGCCCAATTGCCCTCAACTGCCCTCCCCTGCCAGCCCAGTCACCCCAATTGCCCTCCCCTCCTGGCTTGGTCACCCATAACTACTTTCCCCTGCCGGCCATCTTGTGGTGGTCATCTTTGACCACATGGGAGCAGCCATATTTAACCACATAGGGGCAGCCATCTTGTGTGAGGGTGTGAGGGTAAATTTGCATATTACCTCTTCATTATATAGGATAGGTGATGGACAGTAGACTTTTATGTTGTCACTACATTACAAGTTAGCAGTCCACTTCCTCTATTATTATGACTAGAGGCTCAGTGCACAAAATTCATGCACTGGGGGGGGGGGGGAGTCCTCAGCCCAGCCTGCACCTTCTCACAGTCTGGGAGCCCTCAGGGGATGTCTGTTGGACATCCTTAGTGGTGCTAAGCAGGCAGGAGAGATTACCGCCACTGCTGCTGTGTCCACCAGCCATGAGTCCAGTTCAGGGCTTCTGGCTGAGTGGCACTCCCCCTGTGAGAGTGCACTGACCACCAGGGAGAAGCTCCTGCATTGAGTATCTGTTCCCTGGTTGTCAGTGTGTGTCATAGTGACTGGTCATTCCACTGTTTGATAAATTCGCATATTAGCCTTTTATTATATAGGATGTTATAATTATCGATTTGACCATATGTTTCCCTGTTTCTCCCAATCTGATTATCCAAAGTTCAACAGTATTAATTCTTATTTCATTCAAGGACCATTCATATCTGGATCTGTCTTACCCTTGACAGATTGTATTTTCCAAAATAGCTACAGCAATTTCTCGCAACCTAAATGCTCTTCTTACATCAGCATTAACATTCCTCCTATGAAAAGGTACTGCCCATGTTCCTTGCCCTTAAATCTGAGCGAGACTCTCACTATAGCTGAAATGATACCACATGACTTCTGATGCCAGGACATAAAAGAAGAGACAGCTCCCACCCAGTCATCTGGGGATGCTATGTTTTAGAAACCAGTTACCACCCTGTGAGGAAGCCCAGACCACATGGAGAGTACATGTGTGGGTATTCATCAGGCAAAGAGACCCACTTGATGTTCCCACCAACAGCCAACAAGAACCACCAATATGCAAGTGAGAAATCCTTTGTATTGACTGTGGTCCCATTTACTATATGCCTGAAAATACGTGAAATACCTTGAACAAGAGCTAGCTGAGCCTAGCCAATCTCTGAACCTTGAGAGTGGATAACAATAAAACTACTGCTATATTTTAAGTTGTTAAGTTTTGGAGTAATTTATTGCACAGTAATTGATAACTGAAACTTACTTATACTTCCTTTTTTTTTCTTTTCTGCCTCACAGATTTCTCTGGAACATTTTCAGTCCTCAATCCCTAGGTTTTATAAAGATTAACCCATGTATATTTGTTATATTAAATAATTAGTGAATTAATGGAAGTTCTAAAAATCACTGCATTCCTTTAGCTCCCAAGTTATATATGCTAACGAGTCTTCTTACAAACAGCCTGATCTAAGAGAACCAGAAAAATAAATCCTTTTATACTTTTTCTTCACTTTGTTTCCTTCTGCATAATTTCTTTTAGTTACACCTCTAGCTATACCAAAATTTTACTCACTGAAAAAGAAAAGCTAATGAAACAAGAGGACCGATGAATAAACCAACAACTCTGAGCTTGCCCTTTTCTCAGGAAGCAACCACTTTCTAAGGAAAGGTGGGCTCTCTTTTACAACCAACATGTTGCTGCTGTCTTTATCCCCTCAGTCAAAAGGATATGCAATTTACAGAACTAGAGCTCCAAGGAGCAGACAGAATCCTCAGTCCCAATATGCTATGCCATCCATAACTCTCATACATGGAACCACTTGTGTGGTGTTATTTGAAAGGCAAAGACCCTTTCTGTGCTAACCCACCATTTCATATCCCCTCACAGAGAAGGCATTTTCTTCTCACACACACACACACACACACACAAAAAAAAAAAAAAAAAAAAAAAAAAAAAAAAAAAAAACCTCCTTGGGGAAGGAAGTGTGTCAGTGACACAGCACTACTAGCAGCATTCTCATTACTTTACTCTAATTCTCAGAGCAAATGTGCTTCGGGGGTTTGTTCCTGGAGTGGAGGGTTCATTGTAATCCACTGAGGCAGGGGTTTGTGGGTGAGGATACCCACAGAGAAGAACTCTGAAATCAATCAAGCTTCTCGTGTTTCACAATGCCACCCGAATTGGTATATTGCTGCCAGCACATCTCTTAACTTGATGGCCACTGATTAAATTTGGTTCATTATTTATTTTGTGTGTTTGGTTATCGCTGAAATTTGGAACACCTGGAACTACTGTCACCCCACTTTTATCAGGCTCAGAGCCCTACCCTGTCCCTGCTGTTGGGGCTGCCATCCGTGCCATGGGCAGGCATCAGCTGGACCTCAAATTCTCTTTGCCTCATGCTGTCATCTCATCAGCTGGACCAGTAAGTGGAAAGGCAAGGAGGTTGTGACCCATGGGTGGAAACCAGGAAGTAGAAGAACTTATTGCAAGTGCAGCCTCCCATGAAATGCTCCTGCACGGCAGTGGGACTCTCTCTGATCCCAAAGAGGAGTTTGGTGATTAACTATTCTCACCTCTCTTCTCCAGACACTGTTCAAAGTAGGGATATTAGGAGGACTGGCTCCTTCTTATATAAACCCGACATGTGAGAAGTCGTCAGTTTGTTTGCAGCCCCTGTCATAGCTGGCATTTATATTTCAACATACTCTGCCCTGAGCTCACCAGATAACCCACCAGAAAGCCAGTGATAAGTTTGACACTAAGTATACTGTGTGACGGGGCTGACCACAAATAGTATTTTCTTTTCCCCTTTCCCACAGGCAAACATTTCTTTTGCTGGTTTACCAATAATCTACTTTGCCAGACAAGAAAATGAAATTCAGGTTTGCCCCCCAGAGTTCTCAACAAATTCCTAAAACTGAGCTCCCTGCACTGCCATCATCATCATCTCCCTCACCATGTGCCCCTATGCTCCATCTCTCCCATCCCCTAGTCAGGGAGGCCTCCTTACAGTTGCCACCTCTATCACTAGTGCCAATTAATCACCCTGAACATCATCGGGATAATGGCCTTCACAAGCCCCAACTAGGTAGGGCCCATTCCCACCACTGCAGAGGTTTCCACATGAAGACTTCCATGCCTGCAAGCCCTGAGATACACAGATGGAGAGGAGCCCTGGGAGAAGCTGGAGGGAAAGCATGCCCCAGTCGCCTCTCAAAATATCCAGCCGGCAGCCCTCAGGAAGCGTGTGGCCATTCTTTGAACTCCTTCAAAGTACCTTTCATCTGTTCTAAATCCAGGACTGTCTTTGTACAGGGCTGTTGCTTCTGGATAAATCCTTGGCCCCTGTTCAAGACTAGGGCTACGTCAGGGTGTTCCGCAGACCCCAGCAGGAGAGCATTGCTCAACCAGCCTTGCCAGCAGGACCCCTGCTTATGACACGGATTCCAAATCCCAGCCTGGAGCGTCTGTGCTCAGCAATGTAACACAGCAGCGATGGCATTGCATCCTCATTTCAATTCCCTCTTCCTGGAGTAGGCCCCCACACCTTCCACAAGGTAGTCCTTTCAGGGCAATCTATTTTCAGTTACATATTGTATCACGGACTCTCTTTCCGTGTGAAACAGGCTGGTGAAATATATATTTTTTTCCTCGACTAAGCATTCACTTCCTACCTGACTCAAATCTCTAACCTGGAAATGGGGAGAGGCACCAGAAAGAGGGTCTCCTGCTCTGCTCAGCCCTGAGACTCACTGTGTGAGGATGAGTGATATCTCCCCCTCTCTGAAACCCCATCTCACTGCCCATTGTCAGAGGAAGTTTTTCACCATCTGCTTCCCTGGGTGGGGCAGAAGACTAACCCTGTTTTCCAATGTGTGGTGTCAAAATTAAACACTTTCACCTAGTTGTTGTTCTTTTCTTTTCTTTTTTTCTGGTTGTCAAATGATCTTTTTTTGAAATAGTTTCCTTTTCAGTTTTTAACTAACTGGCCATTTCACCGCATCACACTGGTGATATCATCTACAATGTCATGGAGGCTGTAGTCATTGACATGGCAACCCTAAGGCTGTGTAATCTCAGGATCTCTTTAATGGTTCCAGAGTTCTGTCAGGCTATGTTGGCAGTGTCATCAAAAGTGGTATTTCTGCTGAGCTTAAAATTTTCTGCTTTTTTTCTGTCTCTTGTTGGTTCCTTGAAGACTTTGAGGATCAAAGCAGAAGCATAAGTTACTAGCTCAGGCAAGGTCTATATGTCCTGAATGAATGGACAGTTCTACTGTGATCCCTTAGATACAGTAGCATGAACATGAATAAGTCACAAAATGAGCCCAAAACCAGTGGAGGAGAGCAAGAACACTATGAATGGACCGTCTGTGAAATGTGAGTGGGCTGTGAAAAGAATCCATTTAAATATGGCTCATGGTCCTGTGAGGACACTTTCACTCTAAACCACAGATGATCCACAGGTCGCACCAAGTCACAGACACTCCATCCATGACCTCAGTGCTAGAAAAAGACTAAGAACACCTCCATTCTATTAAAAAGAAGAGTGAGTCCATAAGGTCTACCCACATAAGTATGTTGCCCCTGATGGGAGAACAGCTGAGGGCAGCAACAAGCAAGTTGCAAAAGGTCTGGTTGTTCCAGATCACTATGGGTCTGAGTGGGGCAGTAAGAGGCCAAGAGCACAAGTAGCATTCTGGGGCCAACAGGGAAGGAAGTCTTGCTGATGGGAGAAGAGAATAGGAGAATAGGAAGGTGATATGGCAAATGTCCTAAACAAAGCTTTGTTCCTTCATCCAGACCTCTCATTTTATCTGTCCCTGGGAGGCAAGGATGGGGTGAGGGGAGTTTGCTGCTGTTGTCTTCCTTTCTGCACAGACACCTGTAATGGGAGCTCCATCAAACTCCCTGTCCTTGCCCAGAGGCTGCTCACCACAGAGAGAACCTCAGCTCCTGTCTGGAGTTGCCTAGCAACTCAGAGTCCTGAAAAGAAAGCAAGAAAGCAAAGGAGCCAGACAGGAAAGGACAGAAGGAAGGGGGCCTGCCAAAGGAAGGTGATAACCAGGAGCAAAAAGCCCTAAGTGCAGGCTCAAAACGCAGGGCAGCTTTTCAAGTCCTTAGGACCTCTTCACTCCAGTCTCCTGCTGTCTCTCACCCTCTGTTCTGTGACTGACAATCCACCACTGCAGATATTTCCCTTTCAAACTACTTACTTCCCTTGAAATGCAAATCCTCAGGACAGGGCTGTCCCACTTCAGTGTGGAAGGAATTTATCAGATCCTCTGGGAGAGGAGAAAAGGCAAAATGTGGAAATGCAGTGTTCTCCAGCTTGTGTTTTCCACTATAGTCTGGCTATACCAGTTCAGGTGATGACATTCTTCTCTGTTCAAAGTCTGTCCATGGGTACAAAGATGTCAGTTTTTGGTATTTGGCAGCAATCTGTGTGACACTCAGTGACTTCACGGAGACACAGCCCTATCTAAAATAATTCCCATTCATGAAGCTGTCATCAAAGTTATTACCTGTACAATATCTGCATATAGGCAGCACACAGTGTATCTTCATTTCTTTCCTAAAGACTGAAGTCATATTCCCTAGTCATTGTATCCTCCTGTGGTCTACATAGCCCTCTTACTTTGGTGCAAACTAGCCAGACTCTAACTTTGTAAATGAGGTTTAGCTCCAAGGCTGGAGAAATCCCTAGAATCCAACCTTGATTCAAAGCTGGGAGACTTCAATCCTTGCTCTTTGGGAAATGCATTACCCAGTGAGCAAGGTAGAACATCAACAAAAAATATCACAGCACTCTGTAGGCAATGGCACAGTTAATCAAGTGATCCACCCTTGGGGCCATTCTTTCATCTGGCTGCCTTTGATGGGTCATTTCAGTTAAACTACGGTGGTGCTTACGGCTCAGTCTACCTGTAATCACAGCCGTGGGATTCAGGGCTGGGACTAAGAATTTGTCTGGAATTGGGTTTGCCATATTTTGGCTGATGATGGACCCCTAGACCAAATTAGGGGTTAATTCCAGATCCTTGGGTCAGGGTTGAAAATTAAGATGTGACCAGCAAATTGAATTATTTTATAAACTAGCAGTCCTATATTTATCTGTCCATCTATCTATCTTACTCTTAGTAAGTTGGGCCCAGTTCTCCACTAAATGTAAGGAATACATAAGAAAGAAGAAAATGGCCCCTATCTGAGTTTTCTGCCCAATTAAAAAACAAGAGAAAATGGCACATCTTTTTAATCCAGAGAGAGCTATTGGTCTTGCCAGGGCAGGATCAGTTCAGTGAATGAGCTGGACATAGTATGGTCAGGCAGAGGGCTCCTGGGGCAGAGGAAACTTTTTAAAGTTCCCTACCTCCACCAAACTACTAAAGCAAGTAAAAAAAATAATGTGATCTTTTCCAAATTCCACATTCCTAGACCCAACTAAAACCTAGAAAATGTATACTGAAAGGTTCCCCCCCCCCAACTGGTGGGCGGAGTTTACCACATGACTGGCACCTGTCACAGAGACAACTCAAAGACATTGAACCACCAATCAGCACGTGCCAAAGTGTCCTTAGGGCCCACCCCTTCCTGTTCCGCCCTGGGCCCAACCCCCTTCCATTCTGGCCCTTAAAAGAGACCCCCAGGCAAGACACTTCTCAGCCATGCCAGGACTCAGCCCTGCTGGGTCTTCCCCTGCCCCCTTCCCCTCCTCCAATTCTGATTTCTCTACCTCCGTGATGGGTTCCGCCCATTACCAGGGAATAAACTACTTTAAAATTCCCTGGTGGTCTGTTTCCTGCTTCCTTTCAAACCTAACATATACCTAAAGATGGAGAGAAAAGTGAGAGGCAAGCAAAGGATTCTCAAGCTTGAAGGATATTGGAGATGATGGAGAATTGACAGGAGAGGGGAAAAGAGGGGACAAGTATGCCCTGGTGTCATCTCAACTGTTACCTGTTGGGTGTCTGAGTGACAATTCCATGTATCACCTCAGCCCTGAGTCTTCATTCTTTCATTATTATCAAGTTTGAACAGTTCTGTCTTCTTTGTTCCCAAGGTTTGTATGGCTTTGAGTGTGCACATGTGTGTACACATGCATGTATGTTTGCTGGGGAAGGACATCTGTGTGTGCAAGTCCCTAGAACCTTTAGAAACACCTAACAATTATGTTTCTTGCAGAGCCTCTTTAGGTTCTTTTATTGAGTAGAAAACTATCTACCTTTATTCCTGGGACAAGTGTGTGCAGCAGAGACCATCTGAGATCAGAGTCCTTTACACTGAGCTGTCCAGAGTCACCCAGTGATCATCAGAGCATCCTCATCATGGCTCTGGTTGTATTTCATATTTATCTCATGCGGGCTGGGCTCCTCCCCATTTTTGGGACACGACATAAGACTTGGGCATCAGAAGTTTGGTCTTTGCCTGACAACTCTTGTCTTAGGAAAAGTGCTGGTACTGGTGCTGGCAGGGAAGGGACACTGGGGGCCACTCCTCTCTGCTCTTCTCTTCTATGCTAGTGAGGAGATTTCTCATTACTCCCAGAATATGGCTTTGCATTCCAATTCCTGGCTTTTCTCTGGGGTACACCTTCCACCAAGAACACTCTCCTCTTCTCCCACTTTGCCACTTCAAACTCTGCATCCTGCCTGTGGCTCCTCCCCACCCCCAACTGACCCTTTCTAATCTCTCACCCACAGGATGTGGTCTCCATGGTATCCCTTCAGATTGTCTGTATGAATCACTTCCTGTCTTCTCATTGTTTCTCTCTGGGTTTTGTCTCTTCCAATGAGGCATGAGATTACTGCAGATGTCCTTCCCTTGTTGGTACCTCCTGGCTCTCTACAGTCCCTGGGTTAGACCCTGGTCCTTCATAAAACCTACTTCCTTTGAATTAACTGGAGCAGCCCTGCTGGGAGACTTGCAATTGGATGGCATGAAGTTCACACTAGCTGGGGACTTCAGTTTTTACAGCAGGTCACGTCCAGTGATGTGGTAGTACAATGATGAAAAACACATCATTGGAGCCTCAAAATACCCCTTTAGGGAAGCCAGAAATGGGCCTACTATGCCCACATCACAGAAGGATGGTGAAGTTCAAAGAGATTCATGATATACACTGAAAACAAATCGAGAGACTAGGGAGCGCAGCCGGTCTCCATCCCACAGATCCCACACTCTTCTCACAACTGCACATGGGCAGGCATTTCCTTGACTCATGGCCTAATCTCAGCTGTTTGTGCTCACCCAGTGCCTTCAGGTGATGCCCCCACCCCAGCTGCCTTTTAACTGATCTTGCTATCCAAAGTCCCACAGCAGGATTGGTCATAGCTCTACCTAGCCAAATGGAAAGAGATTTAGAAATTTAATCACTGTTGTTAAAGATCAATAGATTGATGAAGAAATGAAGACTTAAAAGGGTATTTGACTTGTAACAGTAACAATCCTTAATCCACTCCCTTGCCTTGGCCCAAATGGCAGAATTTTGAAAGAGACACATCATTTAAACTTGTTTTGTCCAACTGGTAGCCACCAGCTACCTGGAACTATTGAGCACTTGAGAAGTGGCTGATCCCAATTGAGATATGCTTTAAGTGTAAATACACATGGTATTTCAGATACTTAACATGAAGAAAAGGATGCAAAATATCTCATTAATAATTTTTCTAATGATGATATGTTGAAATTAGAATATTTTAGGTATATTGCATTAAATCAAATGTATTAATAAAATTAATTTCACCTGTTTTTTACCTTTTTTGGGTATGACTAGTAAACAGTACATTTCATATGTGGTTTGCATTTGTGGCTCATATTCTATTTCTATTGGACTATGCTTATATGGACAATAGAGCTTTTCCAGTACTCTTCAAATAGCTCCACACAGGTATCCATATGCTTATATTGTGTTTGAAGTCCCATTATACACAGCCATAAGAAGTCAGAACAGTCTTTCTAGAAGTTGGTGTTTCTTCCTCCCAACAGGTACCCCTAGCAGTCAGCTTCTCCAGCCTCCCAGGGCTGATGATGGTCAGCCCCACCACAGAAACATGCAGTGTCCCCAGCAGAGAGAGCCCAGACTGAATTCCCTGAGCTAGGTTTGCCATCTAGGCTGTGGTCTCTCTAATGCCTCTTTCTGCACATCATGGAAGGAGGTCCCCTAATTTGCCATGCCTTAAAATTCTCCTAGCTTCCATGAAGTACTGCAACTCTATGCTCTCCTCCAAATCTCTGATGTCTTAGAAGAGGCTGCTGGCTTTGATCAACATGAAGAAACTAACTCAGAATAGTTTAGAGTCAATTAAGTTGGATCGACAAATAATAACTGACCACCTGTTGGTAAGATCTGTCCTACTGCGTACTATGTGTAATGTGTGCATAGAGTCAGTTACTATAATCCTGCCCTCATCAAATTCGAAGTATCTCTCCTCAATAGCAAAAACTGAAATACAACCCAAAACAAACCTCATGACAATAATACATGACTTCTTTTCTTATAATTTAGAAGTCTTCCAGTTAATTTTGACACCTGACACAACCTCTGTGGCATGGTGAGAAAGAATCGACTACCAGCTGAAGCTCAGCACCAGCTGTCACGATTGAGCTGTGAGACTCTTGGCAAAGCAGCCTGTTGTCCACCTGGGCCTCTATCTTCATATTTTAAAGATAGGGCATGGGCTGGTTGATCTCTTAGACTACTTGCAATTCAAGCCTTCTAGAATGCTTCAATCTACCCTTTAGCATCCCCACAAAGGCCCACAGCCACTGTTTCAAACTTTTTGTGACATGGAGCTCCCTCCTTGCAAAATATCTCCAGTTGTTTGGAAGTTCTCTACTGACATTTTGCCCTCTCTAACTTCCACCTGCAAATTGGAACCAATGCATGAGCATATATAAGTTGTTCTGGATTTCAGAGGAGGTCAGCACTTGTCAACTTGGGGGAGTGAACAGCTACTCCAGGAAGGGAAAAGTATATCAGAGCCTTGAATATAGATATTATTGTACATGTAGAAAGCAAGCGGCTGGGACAAAACAAACCAATGTAAAAAATGAAAGAGCCAATCCATGGCCTGAAAGAGAGACCCAAGGAAAGAGAGAAAAAGAGATAAAGTTCACAAAGAGGAAAACACACAGCTCTTCAACTGCCCATTTTAGTTTTCAGAATATTATCTCTAGCTGAGATAATATTTATAATCAAGATATGAAATACCTGACCTTTACTGAGTATTTACTTTGTGCTTGGCACTTTATATTATTTCATTAAAACCTCGTAATTACTCCATGAAGGAGGAATTAATGATTCCCATTTTATAGATTAAAAAATGAGGGTTATTTGCACAAATGTCTTGTTCTGGTTTTAAAATTCTGTTATCCTATAGCTTCATAAAAATAAATATCTCTACCGAAACTGGTTTGGCTCAGTGGATAGAGTGGTGGCCTGTGGACTGGGAGGTCTAGGGTTTGATTCCAGTCAAAGGCATGTACCTTGGTTGTGGGCACATCCCCAGTAGGGGGTGTGCAAGATTGATGATTCTCTCTCATCAATGTTTCTAACTCTCTGACCCTCTCTCTTCTTCTCTGTAAAAAATCAATAAAATATATTTTTAAATAAAATATAAATAAATATCCCTTTCTCTTACTAAGAGGTACCTGGAGATTTAAGGCAATAGATGAGGATAAAATGTCTTCAACAGACCTCTTATTCCATGTGGGACCATCTAGCTGAGGTCCATGGTCAAGTCCTGGACAAGAAAGACAGGATTGCCTGGGATGGTGCCCACAGTCCAGCCTGTATAAATGGCTCCCACAGGTTTCTGCTCTCATGTCCATACCTTGATAGGATGGAGAAAGTCTCTAGAACTATACAGCTTGTCTTTCAAAGGCCACTGTTCATCTCAGCTCCAACTAGAAGCTTTGAATGAAGCAAAACTAGATACACCATCTAAACATTTTCCAGTAGAGCTAGGTCTCAGGGCCCCTGAAACATGAATCCACAAAGCTGAGAAAATCTCTAGATTCCCCCCAGTGGCCCCTACTCAGAGATGGGGATAGGAGTATAGAATGATGTCATTTCATATGATTTAAAGAATGTTGCATAAATAGAGCCCAGGAAAATAGAATAAAATATAAACTAAAAATAAATGGTTGAGGCAACTCATCTTTAATGCCTTTCCGTGTAACATCTATTTTGTATAATGGAATACGACTTCCATACCTCGACTGCAAATTTAACCTTGGCCACAAGTTATGATGTACATTACAATACACTTTTATTATGTTACACAGCATTGTGGCGGTTTTTTTAATCTATTGCTAAGCCCCTAACAGTATGTCTGTGTCAGTGAAGCCCATCTGTCACAACCACAGTGGAGACATTATTATGTAAATAGTTCTAGGGCCTCCTTTTGGGGGGAATTTAATATACTGTCCTAATATCCCAGCTGGAAAAAAAATGTTTATGAAAAAAAAAAACCTTTTTTTGGTTTATTTTGTATATAGAGAAAGGCAGGTTGAGTTTCTGAGGGTTTAGGGTGTTTTTTTTCCAATAGTTCAAATCTCTTCTCTCACTCACAATGTCTTTAAAAGCTAATGATATGGCTCCTAATACAATAAAATACATGAGAGACTTCTTTTAAACACACCAGCTGAAGTGTAGAGCATTAATATCTCTCGGCCTAGCGCATTAGCCATCTTTTCTATATTGCAGTCATATTTCAATAAACTAAGTTTTCTTAGCAGGTGCCATCTTGGATTATTTCTTTATTAGATGGAGTTATAAAATATGCAGGATGGTAAGCTGGATTTTTTTGTTATTTATTGCTGCTTTTAAATCTTTGCCAAAATACACACAACTAAATCTTCCTCCTTAGAGGTGGAGAGGCAACACCTGGAAGGGACCAGCAGGCACTCTCGCTTGCAGAGCTGCCAACCGGTGGCTGAGGGGACAAGGGCAGGGCCAAACAGAGTGTGGTTTGCAAGCAGAAGATGCCAGTTCCCCGTCCATCTTAGTGCATCTTAATTAAGTTAGTTAGGATTTTTAAGGCAGCACACAGAAAGGGGCTGATCACAAGAGGGAACTAGGCTGCTGGAACCTACCAGCCCCACATCAGTATGTCCCTGTTGGTGCCCAATAAGGCATCACAGGTTTGCTGAGCACTTGTCAAGGGATGAATGCCTTATGAGAAGCAAATGAAGCAAAGGAAATTCTCCAAGACTTCAAGGGGCACCCAGTCTAGATGGGAAGGAATAACACTAGGCAGAGAACAACTTCAGGTTGTCTTAGTCCATTCATGCTGCTATAGTAAACAACCATTAACTGGATGGTTTAGAAATAATAGAAATGTGTTGCCCACAATCTCGAGGCTTAAAGTCCAAGATTTATGTCTGGTGATGGCCCCCTTCCTGGTTCATAGCCATCTTGCAGTGACTTCACATGGTAGAAGGGAAAAGGGGGCACTCTGGGGACTTTCATAAAGGCACTAATCCCATTCATGAGGGCTCCACCCTCATGACCTAATCATCTCCCAAAGGTCCCACTTCAAAATACAATCACATTGTGGGGTGGGTTTCAACAAATAAATTTTGGGAAGACACAAACATTCCATCTATAGCACAAGTAAAATGGTCACAAGACTGTATTGGTGGTTGTAGGAGTTGAACAGAGAGAGCTATAGTGCAGGACTGAACAATAAAAGATTCTCAAAGCAGCGAGGCTTAGATGGGACTTGAAGAGGAGTAGGATTTAGCTGGTTGGAGCAGAGGGAAGATGCCTCCAGACTTTACAACACAGGCATACATCTCTACTCACTCAGCTAGAGAAAGGGCACAAAATTGCCTGGAGGCAGAAAAAGCAGAGGAGATGACAAGTGGGCACATAGGTTAGAGTAGCAGTTCCCCATTTTAGCTTGCTGAGATCAAGACAGGGCTAAAGTGAGGCATGGGACTCAGAGAGCAGGGAAGGCAGCAGTGCCCAGAGGAAGGAGGGGTGCCCAACGCTTGTGCAAGCTATGCCTGACGGGTGGGGCCTCTCACCAGACTTAGAGGAAAATGCACATGAAATGCCACCTTGAAGCTAAGTGACTTGGTAGAAGGATGACATAAAATACATGAAAGACCAGGTCTATGGCAGGCGGCCATAGAGAATGTGACTCCATTTACAACAGCACCATGTCCTAGGGAAACTTGGTATATACAGATGAGGGCAAATGAAGTAACACAGGCAAGTTTCTGGTGTCAAGCACAGGGATGTTGGAATGTGTGGCAGCACCAGGCTATGTGGGCAACCAGCTGTTCTTCTGCACTTTGCTGTCTTGAGTGAGAATACAGCTAAGATCAGAAAAGACTAATCCCTACCTTCAGAAAAGCTGCTTTACTGTAGTCATCACTCAGTTTCTCCACCAGTATGCACGTTAGCAAGAGTGGTCAGGGAGTGACACTATGAAAACCCTGTCTGTGCCAGCCAGGAGCTCCCAACACAGGAAGGAGCTCCACATGAGGAAGACTCGTGTCTTCCTGTGCGCATGGTAGTAGCTCAAGACACTGGTAGAAAGGAAAGGATGTTACAAGAAAAATGGATGACCTCAGGAGGGCTGAGTTGGAAGCTGGCTTTGAAATCCAAGAAGAATCCAACTTGTGAGTAATGAGGAACTCATGGGGAGCAGAGAACAGGCAGTGCCAGGTTGTTCCCATCTCACTGCCCCAAGGCAGTCAGGATTCAAACATTCCAGATTCTCCTTAAAATCCCAGGTTCAAAATCCTAGCTCTGCCATTTGCTGTGGTGCAATCTTGGGCTTATTTTCATAATCTGAGTCCCAGTGTCCTCATCTGTAAAAGGGACATCATACTGTTCACCCAGTAGGATTGGTTTAAGGAGTGGATGAATTATGAAATGGCAAGAAGTAGGAGTTCAACAAATAGCAATTATCTTCGTCCTCTGCAGGTCCACTCTGGTATGTGGGATTTATGTTGAGAACTCATATAAATATCCCTGTGGCATCTAATTACACATCCACCAGCCCTGCCCTCTGGGGGCGGTGAATCCCATAGTTGCTTACTTCACCAGGGATTATCCTCAATGCTCAGACACACCTTTTCAATGTCTCCCCCCAAGTCCCATTGCTCAGCTGAGGATCCATAAATTCCTGGCTTGTGGAGAGCTTTGAGGCAGCCAAAACTAAAGGAGACTAATAGTGTATGATTTCAAGGGGCCCTGCAAACCTAAACCCGCTGCCATGCATAGATTGGGAGGCCTGAATAACAGGAGGGGACCTTCGTCAGTTTCCTTTCATGTCATAAATGTGCAATGCTGCAGGGAGGGCTAAACTAATTCCCTCCCATCACCACTACTACTCTTGAGAGAATCTTAGCAGGGTGAGTGAGAGCAAAGAACCTGAGGGAGGGAGGGCTCCCAACTAGGGCAGGAACATTCAGGAAGGACTGGATAGTCCTGGAATGATGCCTTCATCAGCAGTTTTGCTGTGGCCAAACCTGGAAGTTCAATTATAGGGGTTCCTCTAGAATGAAACCAATAACAGCAGCTGAGTTATGGCTTCCCCTATTAGACAAGCAGCCCCTGACAGGCTTTCCCCACTAGACAAGCATAGGGCTGAGCAGGTCCCGTGAGAGCACCTCCCACCCCACATAAATGAGGCCCCACTGCCCCAAGGATATATTCCTCAAGTACATTGGGATCAGGGGAAAGAAGGAGGCAGGGTAGGAAAAGGAAAGACCAGGAGAACAGCCAACTGGGGAAAGAGCAGAATGCCCTTTAAAAGTGAGATGTCCCGGGGAAGAGCTAAACAATTACCTCTTTTCATCAAATTAGCACTTGGAAGTTTCCAGGTCTTGTGGCAGTTAAGAGAGATTAATTATCTGTTAACTGAGAAGCAGAGTGGGGCAGATACCTGAGGGTGACACCTGGAGATGGGCAACCCCAAAAGAAACTAAGAGGACACCATAGAATCCAGGGATGCCTGTAAGACAAGTGTTTCCTCCTTACTGGGGCTGAAGGTTGGCCCTGACACAGCAAACCACCTGGCACCCCCAGGAAGGTATCACTGCAGGGTGCCCCTTTGTGGGACCACACCACAGGTTTGCGATGCTGCAGAAAGATGAAAGGCATTGAAGAGAGGGTAACAGCTTTCAACTTTCATCTGAACGCTCTACCAAAAGCAGGAACCAGATAGCAAAAAATGTTACACTAAGATCCAAAATGGTCAGAAGTGACTTAGTCCCTTACTTCCCTGATGACAGAACTGACACTCAAGAAGACTCACAACTCACTAAGATAACAGTGACTTGGTACCCCAGCTCTTACTCCCACCCACTGACTCTGTCCCCCAATCCCAACTCCCAACCCTGACTCCCATACAGTGCCTTTGTCCTCCAGCTCTGACTTCCATTTCCTGGCTCTTTTCATAAACTCAGTTATTCAAGAGGGGGACAGGGCAGCCTTGGTCCAGCCAGTCAGCTCCTCTTGTGCTTGGCATCATCATGTCCGAGAAGAAACACTTCTGCCCCTGGCTGACCCCAGGGTTTCCCAATAGCTAACCCACTGCCTATGTCCAGAGCTGATTTAGCTATTTAGGCATGAGTGGTTGATTAGTAAGAGGAAAAGCAAGCACTTTGGCAGGGGCATAACCGGGCAGGCACACAAATGTGTGGGGCAGAAGTCCAGAGAGGAGGCAGCTCCATTTGGAAACACCCCCACCAGGATGCAGATGTTCCAGCAGCTGGCTGACCAGCAGGCCTAGCAGGAAGCTGCTCTAGCTCTGACCCCAAAACCCATGCCTCTTGCAGTCTTCTCCCTGCCTCTCTCATTCCCTTCTGCTCATTCTACTCTTCCCACCTCTTTCTCTGTCCTTTGCTGAATTTCTCACCTCCCCTCTACTGTTCCTTACACCTTATCCCTTCCCTCCAGGTTCTCTCTCTCTCTCTCTCTCTCTCTCTCTCTCTCTCTCTCTCTCTCTCTCTCTCTGTGTGTGTGTGTGTGTGTGTGTGTGTGTGTGTGTGTGTGTGTGTCCCTCTCTTTCTCTCTCTCAAATCCTTCTTCCCTCTTTTCCTTGTGTGGACATTCTGGCGCTGAGTAGCTCATCTGGGAAGAAGAGCCTACCTGGCAGTATTGAAGTATTTGGGTCTTGTTCTTCTGACCAAAAGCAGCGCGTGCAAGCACAAGCAAAAGTACTCAAAAGGAGAGGAGGGTTCTTACCTAAGGACACACTCCATTTCATATTCCCTCCATTGGATAGATGAAAAAAGAGAGGAAGATAATCAGCCCACTGAAGAGTTGGAACTCATAGGGCATAGGTATAAAATGATTTGCTTTTTCTCCAATCCCTATTTTCAAAGAGGCTCTATCGAATCCCCTTTCTCAAACATAATGACAATCCAGGCATATCTTGCTGCTGGTTTATCACTTGAAATTATTAAAAGCACAGATTATCTGAGCCTTGCTAAGAACTTCACCGTATCCTATATAATACAAAAGTAATATGCAAATTGTCCGTACCTCCACTACACCCACAAGCCATGGCCACCAGCCAATCAGGAACAAATATTCAAATAAACTTAACCAAGATGGCTGAGGCCATGGACAGCAGGAGGCAATCTTGGATTTCCCCAGCGATGGAGGAAACCAAACTTTCTGCACACTCTGGCTGGCCCAGGCCTCCACTTAAGGTTACAAAGTTTCAATTACACAAGGTAAATAAATCCCAACAGAAATGGCTGCAGCCACAGAGCAAGCAGAAGGGTTGGCTCCACTCCAGGCTACAAAGTTTCAATTGTAGAAGATAATTAAAGCCCAGATACTAGGGCCTCTGCTTGGGTCACTGGGAGGCATGGCTGGCCTGAAAACCACCACAAGCCCCTCACCCAGGCTGCCCCACACCCTAAGGGAACCCCCACCCTGATCTGGGACACCCTTCAGGGCAAACCAGCTGGCCCCAACCCATGCACCAGGCTCCTATCCTACCTAATAAAAGAGTAATATGCAGATTGACCATCATTCCAACACACAAGATGGCTGCCCCCATGTGGACACAAGATGGCCACTACAAGATGGCCAGTAGGGAAGGGCAGTTGGGATGGACCAGGCCTGCAAGAGAGGGCAGTTGTGGGTGATCAGGCCAGCAGGGTATGGCAGTTGGGAGACACCAGGCCTGCAAGGGAGAGCAGAGTGTGGGCAATTAAGCTAGCAGGGGAGGGAACAGGCTTGCAAAGGAGGGAATTGGGGGTCAAACAAGCCTGCAGGGAAGGGCAGTTGTGGGGAACCCAGGCCTGTACGGGAGAGCAGTTGGGGAGGGCCGGGCCTGCAACAGAGGACAGTTAGGGATGACCAGGCCTGCAGGGGAGGTCAATTAGGGGAAAACAGGCTGGCAGGGGAGCAGGTAGGCATCAATCAGGTTGGCAGGCAGAAGTGGTTAGGAGCAATCAGGAAGGCAGGCAAGCTAGCAGTTGGGAGCCAGCAGTCCTGGATTGTGAGAGAGATGTCTGACTTCCCTCAAGGGGTCCCAGATTAGAGAGGGGCTAGGCTGAGTGACAACCCCCCTCCCCATGCACAAATTTTGGGCACCAGGCCTCTAGTATCCAATTATCCATCATCTCCTCCCTTTTCCCAGCACTGGCCAGGCTCTGGTCCAAAGGAAGAGCAGATGAGAAGGGGGCTTGGTCTACTCATTGAATATCTACCCTTGGTGTGTTGGGGACAAAAATGATAAATATAAAATATAGAAAGTTTGATTGGTGTGGTGTTCTAGTGGTCCTCCTTTGAATTGACTGGCCATTACTGTCCCTAGCTTCTAAACCTTAGCTCACTTATTTTCTTGTGGTGACCACATAGAGTCTTTGGGGGCCATCCACATGAGCTATCATTCACAGTCTCCACAGGGGAAAATTCAGCTCCCCTTCTCCCTATTTTTCTCTCTCATCACCCTCTCTACCTCTGCCACTGGGCCCTTCTTCCCAGGCAGCTAACCCCTTGGTGGATCAACAACAGTGGAAGGTGCTGTAGAGGCAAGGCATGCAAACTGAAGGTACAACTCAACTTCTACATTCCAAATTATTCTTTCACTGGAAAATCCAGGGGGCCATGTTCAGGTTCCTCATTAACTAGTTGAGTGACAACTGGCCTTTGAAGGTAACAGAGTTGAATTTAAATTCAAGGTCATGACTTGCATATTAAGTGAGTTTGGCCAGTTATCAGCCTCTTTTTCACCCATTGCTTCATCTGCAAAATGGAGATAATATTATATCTTCCATTCAGTGCTGCTATATATGACCACACTTTGCACAGTACTGACATAAAATCAGTGTCTGATAAGTACTAGGCACATTACCTTGCCTTTTGGAACCCAATCTCCCTCTTATAAAGAGGAGAATTTTGAGCTCCCAAGATCCTTTTCAGCTTTCACTTCTCTGGAAAGTGCATACATGTATCTTCTCCTACTGGGTATTACCTTTGTGTATACTGGCAGGGACACAATTCTCCTTCCAGGTCTTCCCAAGTGTATTTATTGAATGTAGAGGCTGGGGAACTCAGTGATCAACAATCCAACCCATTCAGTGAGTCAGCAACCATCACTAAGGACTCACCAAACCTAAGAATGAATGAGGATAGATGATTCAGCATTGTCCATGCTCAGTACTAGATATGGGATACCCAGAACATACTCTATTCAAGGGGCTTAGGACTGCTGTCTGAGTGTCTGGAAAACAATAATTTCTTATTGTGATATATTTATTTCTTAAGTCACAAACCACACACCAACCATGCAAGCCATCTCTGAAAAATGGATCAAAAGTTGCAGTATCATTCTCCTACTATTTTGGGGGAATGAAAAATATAAAAGGAACTTATTTTGCCCAAGGTCACACAGTATGTAGAATTAAAACTCTCTTTATCCCATAATTAGTCTAATGGCCAAATTGCCTATAAAGCACTTTTCTCCCTCTCCTTGGCCATCCTTGGCTTCTGCTTGGAGCAATGAGAGGAGATCTGAGACCTCAGGGTTGCCTTTTACTTTGTTCTCACTCCAAGCTGGTCAGACTCTGAGAGCCACTGACATTCCACAAAGGCAGAGCAGAGCTTATAGGTTTGGGATGAGGCCAATTTAGAGCATTCTCCACTCTCCTTGGGTTCTCAGTGAAGACAAAACCCAATAACCTTGGGATGCCAGAAAGAACTCAACAGTATATTCGGGTTTCCTGAAAACTCATGGAGAACTTGGCCAGGCAAAGAATGCATCAACAGCTTTTTTGATGACTTCAATGTAAATGAATTAGAAACAGATGGATAGAGTTTCCCTTCAAATACACATGTGCTAGAGAGATGCAGAAGAGAAAATGCTTATACCCGTGTATTTCCAGGGACTGGGTCAACCCCAAACAGAGTGGGATGTTTTGCTGAGTCCCAAGCACTGGCTTCTTCTCCTGTCCCTAAAAATAACTGAGCTGTCCAGCTGCTGAATGGATATTTTCTCTTTTGGTTTTGTTTCACTTGGTTTTCTCACAAAGCACCAGGGTGATAAATGACTTCAAAACCTGATGGAATGTTCTAGAGGAATCAGTCATCTGGAAAAGTTTTTTTTTTAAAGAAACCTGCCACTATGCTCACATCATTCCCCTCACCTGCCATCCTGCCTCTTGAACATTATCTGTCGTTACTTACCCATCCATCAATGTCAACCCGATATCTACTTCCCCTGGGAAATCTTTTGGGATTACTTTGGTCATCGTGGACATAAAAAATCCATTATTGCAACAATGTTTTGATCACCTAGTGTGTGCTCACAATATTCTGAACCTTCAGTGAAGGTCTAAGATGAAACTCTTGCCCACAGTGAGTTTTTATCTAATTAAGAAGCTCCCACAAACTCATGAAACAATTAAGAGATAATGACATGTGGTTCAGGGAGGTCAAAATTAATGATACAAACATTAGATGGCTTTAGGAATTCAAACAATGGAGAAGGCACTGTGTATATTAAAGATGCCAGAAATAGTGATAATAACCAACATCCATGAACTGCTATGTTTACAGGACTTTTAACAAATGTTTTCCCTTTGGATCTTGACAAAAGTCCTTTAACATAGACAGAAACTGGTTTTGCAAATGAAAAACAGGGACTAGGGAAGATTAAATGTCTTCTTCAAGGCCACACCACTAGTAGCGGTGCAGCATTGGAGCCCAGCCCATGCCTTCTAGCCCAGGCACCTTTGCCACTTCTTACAAAGATATGTTAAATTCAGATATGTGAGGCTCCCTGGTGTAACTATGGCCTTATCCTGAAAACTCCCTGTAACTGGAATCTCCTGGACATTTCTGAATATCTCCAAAGTTGATTTGCACACTCCCACCTTCACATGTTGCTAATGAATTGCACTCACCTGGGATTTTCTCCTCTTTGCTTTCAATTTTAAAGATCAGCATGAATTTGTACTTTGGATTTCCCCAGCCTAAATGTGTTCTTCTTTGGAACAAGTAGGCCTTCCTCCCTGTATCTCTCACTGGTTTGCACATTACTTCTTTTATCTTGGACTTTTGTTTAAATAATCTTAGGTTACTGTTTAGCACATTAATGTTTCATCTTCTGCAGAGATTCTCTACTCTCTGAGGAGACCGTTTTTGCCTGACACCAACTGTTTCAAGAGTAGGTCAATGCTATGCTGAGTAGAGACATGTTAGTAAAAGTAAAAATCTCCACCCCATAATGAGGACTCCAACATCTGTAGCCCTTCTTGCTGTAGGACTCTCCACCTGCACGTTACGCATGCTTCTCAATTGTCTCAGATTGACTATGCTATTATCTTCCCCTAAAACTAGCTGTGTTCCTAGAGGTTTCTCTTCATGTAATTCTCCCAACCAGACTTGGACATTATCTAGCTGCTCTACAGCACTTCACCATAAGGTCTCTCTTGCAAAGCTGGCCTTCCACCTTCCCTTGCCCTAGGTTTGCTCTCCCAGAGCTGTCCTCTACATACCTGTGCCTGTCCAAGACATTAAATCCCATCATAACTTCCCTCTGTGCACTCAATCCTACCAGGAGGCAACCTAGCCACAACATGAGATGAAGGACCCGAACCACACAAGGGATTCATTCATTCACTCACTCACTCATTTACTCCTTTCCTTCTTCATGACCTGAATTCCAGAGTAAGGGCAGGTAGACACCTTTGTAAGAACGTGCAACACAGCATTAAGTATATAATTACCAATAAGTTAACTACTCAAAAGCTATGGACTTTAATCTTATCATCTAGTTGACATTTCAATTTTGACTCCATAGTGGTAATACTAGGTTTGAGAGACAAAATTTGTCCAGGACTTGGCTAAAAACTATAAAACCTTATTCCTATGATAACACCTGTTTGAAATGAACACAGTATCATTTTCATGTAAAGACTTTGGTGAAAGCTTTGCTTTATTTATTTACTCAACAAATATTTATTAAGCAGGCTCTGAACTGGGGATACAGAGAATAGGCACCAGGGGCATTGTCCTCCAGGGTTTCCCAGTCTGCTGACTCTGTGAAGGCTTTAATGGGGGTGGCCCAAACACAGAGGCCTGAACCCCTGTGGAACAGGAAATCAAGAAGAATGTTTTGAACATTGAAATCGGGACTGTGCTTGGCGGTCAGTGATCATCTGGATTCTTTCCCCATATCCACTTCCTGCTTCCCTCTGACACAGCTCACTAACTTTGCAGATACATTTTTCAAACTGGAAAAGCAAAACTTAGCTCTGTGGGTCTGAGTGATTGCTTACTCTAAATTAGTAGAGTTTGAGTTAATGAGGTTTAAGAGGGTCGTTTTTCTCCTTCTAGTCAAGTGGGCCTATGCTCAGCCCATGAGGGCCCTGGAATAAGATATTGTTTTGTTTCTTCAGTCCCTTATTCCATATGCTCAGGTTCCTCACTCAAATGTCTAATTATCTCCTACTAGGCAAGCTGACCTGAAGTTCTTTATTGTTAGGAAGGCTGGTAGGTCATACCCTCTAATGTCTCTGTTCTATTTCTCAGTTTATTACCAAGCAGAGTAAGTAAGTATTTAATAATCTCCAACTGTCTAGCTGTTTCTTAGGTGTCAGAGAGTTTTTAAATAGGGTTCCTATGCTAAATATTCATATAATCTAGGTAGGTGGACAAAATATATTTTCATGATGACCTACACAGTGGTTCCCAACCTTTCTAATGCCGAGACCCTTTAATGCAGTTCCTCATGTTGTGGTGACCCCCAAACATAAAATTATTTTCATTGCTACTTCATAACTGTAATTTTGCTACTGTTAATGAATCATAATGTAAATATCTGTGTTTTACGATGGTCTTAGGTTATACAAGTAGCAGTTCTCAACCTGTGGAGCCCACAGGTTGAGAACCGCTAGCAGGGTTGCCCAATCCACCACCTCCTCAACCAGCCCTGCTCTCCTAGGTTCCTGTCCCAAGGCTTCCACATGTGCCTACGTGGCCTCACCTAATATAAAATAAACCCCAGGCCTTATGTGAACTAAGCAACTCACATCTACTCACATCTACCTTAGAGTCGGAACAATGCAACAGGAGAGGCCCACTCCCAGACCTTGGGCTCCTGTTCACATGCTGAGGTCTGAGTCTACCATGCACAGAGGCAGAGCCCAAGAGAAGACAGCTAATGGAGACCCAGATCATAATTGTTAGAACCAAATCACATCTGGTGACAACAAGGTGTGCTCTGGAGGCACATGGATGCCCCAGAGGGCTGAAGAGGCCTAAGAAGAGGAAAGGGAAGGGCATTCCTTGAGGGAGACAGAACCTGGACCCTTTTAGTGGCTGGGAAGACAGGTCCATCCAGCTGTCATCACCCTCCCACACTATGACCCCCAGATCTGGGTCAGGACAAGTGGGTGGTAAGAAAGAAGAGAGGTGCAAAGTGACAACCCTAAGGTGACAAACAGAAAAGGCCACGGGACAGGTTGCTCCTCTGGAAGACACTGCAAAGCATGCCGACACTTCATGCAAATATAGCTCACATTTATACAAACACCCCAAGGGCTCTGCTAGTTGCCAGGGGAAAAATGGTGAGCTTGATAGAAAAGGGCTGCTGACCTCCATTCTCTCCCAGTTTCTACTTCCCTGCCTTTCTCACCTGCAGTCAGAGGGTGGGACCCAAGGCTTCATTGGGTCTTCGGGAAGCTCAGCCCCAACTACAAAGAGACATGAAATCCTTCAGCAGGACCAGAGCTCCCTTTAGGGATAGCCAGCTTCCCTGCATTTAGACACCAAACTTAGCTGCCCCCAAACCTCTCCCTTCTTTGAGCAGTGCCCCATGCTATAAACCTTTCTTCTCCCATTTTCCATCCAACACATCTCTCCCCTCACCCTGAAATTGACAATAAGGACCCCACCCCAAGCTGACTCCTCCCTTTCTGGGAATCCTCACTTCGGCTTGTTCGTTTTTTTACCAGTATTTCCCAAGTGGTTCTACACCTGAGGCAACTCCCTGGAAGGAAAGAAAAAGACTGAATTTTGAGGAAATAACTCCCCCGGAGGCCCAACCAGGGCTGGCTTCTGGAATTCATTTTCCAGCTAAGCACTTTAGAATCATGTTCCTCGTGGTTATTAGCACGAGTGACAACAGCCTTTTCCTCCCTGAGCCACGCAGATTAAAGAAACCGAAGACGACATTTCTAAAAGTGTTTCCATCTCAACCCACAGAGAATCAATACAAGAGAAGAGCATTGCCTTAAACGCTAATGTTATCCAAACTCAAATTCATTTTTGATGGATTGGTGGTAACTGGGTTTCCTTGAGGCGAGGCCAGGATAAATTTACACATTTCCTGAGTCTTTCTCTCTTGCCCCACCTCCATCTCCAGCACATGGAGAGAGAGCACGGTGAATGACACACTCACACCCCTCGGCCCTCAGGACACAATCTGTTTGGAGGAATTCAGAACCTATTTCTAGCAAAGAGGTCCTGGGGCTCTGCCTCGGCATCTGCAAGCACGGACTCTATGACTCAGGGTCCATGGTCTGTTGGGAGAGGTACGGCACAAGCTGCAGAGCCTTGGGCAGAGGATGCAGACGCAGATACCAGGACTGTCTGCTGTCCTTATTAGACCCAGCTGCATCCCCATTCCTTCCCACTGCTGGCCCCTTGATTCCTGCCATCACCACTGTGCATTCAAGCCCAACCCTACCATGGAACTCAGGACCAAGAATGGTCTGAAGCAGAGGGGTGATCGCAGGCCCAGTTCCACATTTTAAGGTTTAGCATCCAATAGCTGCTAGCCTCACACATGCCTAGCTCCCATTCTACTCTATGAATTCCGACCACACTTCCCTATTCTTCGGGGCTCAGCTCAGGTATCAAAATCCTCATTCCCTAACCTATTTTCTGGGTTGGCCTCTTCTGTCTCTCATCAGGGACACCTCCTCTGAAATTCTGACCACCCCAAACTACAAGTGGATGTCTGTATAGCTCCAGTGCTACCACATGAACTACTTGATGGTAAGGTCCTCATCTTACTCAGCAGATCAGAGACAGAGCCTGACACACAGTAGATCATAGAAAAAAGAGGAGAAGGAGGAAGAGGGGAGGGATATGGGGAAAAGGAAGAGGAAGAGGAGAAAGAACAAATAAATAAATGACAGAAGGAATAATTAAATAAAGCCCAGACCAGGCACCTAATTAATAAACAAAGCTTCTGTCCTGGCCTGATGACTCAGGTGATTGGAGCTTCGTCCCATACACCAAAAGGTTGTGGGTTTGATTCCCTAGTCCGGACCTCTACATATGCTCCTCTCTCTACTAAGTTTCTCTCTAAACCTGCCAGCTCCGCTTTACCCTTCAACTTTTGGCTTTCTTGGCCACCCATACTAAATTCTGTTCTACATACTTTAAGTGCTTCTCAACACCCCCCACCAATTATTTCTTCTCTATGCATCTTTCCTTCAAAGATCTTTTCATAATTTGTAATTATTTCATGAATTTCTTCATTAGTTTTAGTCTATGAAAGAGTATCATCTGTTTGTACCCAGATTGTCCCAGGACCCAACATAGCTACTGGAATGTTCACTCATTTTTTTGGTGAAGAAAGTGGAGGAAGGAAGGAAGGAAGCCATCCCAGTCCCTCCCAGGATGGAATGCTTTTTGGCTCTTGGCCAAAGGGAGTGTCCCTCACTAATGGCTGTCTCAATGCCTTGAGAGACTTTCCATTTCTATGCATGAGTGTTACTTGTCCCAGTACCTATTGCTGACTCAACCATTATGATTGAAACGTGGCCTGTGACTATTGTGCCAGTGTGTCACTGAGTTTTACTCACAGGCCTGAATCTTCTTCTGAAACTTCCTATGGGTAGCTCAGTGGCCCCAGGCCTTTGTTATCCACCTCCCCACCCCCACCCCCACCCTGGACAGCATTGAATCTTATTCACACTAGGTTTTCCTCATACCAATGGTCCCAGACCATGCCTGGCTAGGTCTTCAAATATGTTACTACCAAAAAAATGACCCAAAGGAAATTACAAATATGATACACAGATAAAACCAATTCTATACCCAGAAGGTGCATGGTACTATAGGCATTTTTTATACATTGGAGTCAGCTCAGGTGATCAAAAAGACAGTTTAAAAAATCAACACCACAGCAGAGTTCTAATGGAAGACAGAAAATGTAAATATAACCCTACCCCCTAACTATGATGAGAAATTAGTGGGATGGGAAAGGTGTGTGAGTGGTATAGTATGGAGACGAAACATTGAACCATCATTCAAAAAACATGACAGAGGACCTACTGTGTGCCAGTCCCAAGATCTCCATAAAAAAAAAAAAAAAACAGAAGGAGGCAAATATTAGCATAATGAGAAAATCAGAGTCACCTGCAGAAAAATCACTAATTAATCTAAGTTACTATGATGCTGTCCCAGATTGTTGTGGGGATACAGAAAGAATTAGGCAGAGGCAAACAGGGTGAGGTTGTAACAGGTGGGCAGGGCCTGCTATGAAACGGAGGCCTGGAAACCACACAGAGATGTGGTAGACCTACCCCAGGTCAGGAAGCAGTGGAATGAGGTGCAAACCCCACTCTTGCCCTAATCCCTAACTGCTAACCCTGGTTCAACCACAATTCTCATTCTCTGGGGAAAGAGAAAGCTGTATCTAGCCCAGAAAAGAGCTACCTCACCCCAACAATAGGACTTGATAAAATGTCACTTGATTTATTATCCCCTTAGTATGACTGGGAAGGGCCTACCTGGCAAGATTTCAGGCATGAGAATTGTGTCCAGCTTTTCTTTTTCCTCCTGAATCTCCTGGTTTGAAGTCTATGCTGTTCCAGTCCTAGTTGTTCCACTCCACCCGAGCATCTTCTGTCCAGCACCAGTGACCCTGCCCTCACCTCTTGGGCTGGATCTGATTTTGTCCATTGTTTCTTCAATGTTTCTTCAACTTGCTACCTCCAATTCTGTTGTGCTGGATGCTGACTGAACTATAGAGCCATCATAAAGCTCAGTGCTATCTGCTTTATTCTCCTTATAATCACTCAGATAGAGCAGACTGGAGGGATGACACAGTTGTTGTCATCATCATAGTATACGGGAAGCCATCATCCACCTTTTCCTGGCACCTTGTAACAGTCAGTCCAGATTCTTGGCTTAGCCATTGGATGGGCAAGAGAAAGACCTGAGTCAATGACAGTGCATATTTGAAGGTCAACTTGAGAGTTTGGCAAAAGTCTAAATATTCCGCCTTCCTGATAAGTGAGAAACAGGGAGAGAGAAGAACAGATTACAAAGGCTTCTTAGCATTGGTCTCAGTCGCAGATTCCTCATACACTGAGCTGAAGGTTAGGGCTCCAGATCAAGGACATGGCTGGACCCCAGATCTCCAGAACAGGAAACTCCGTACTGCATATTCAGTTATATCCTGGAGTTTTAGGATAGATCAGGTTGGGCCCATGGAATTCCAAGAGAATAGACACTGCATTCTTCCAGGAGCCCCTGGTGCCTTTGTTGTATTGATGGGCCCTTCCTCTACCTGGCCTATAGCTAAATGGAGGGACTCATGGCCAGAAAGAGTATTACACAAGGGTCAGGTGATTCACCTTCTGAAAGCTATAGCCTAAGAAGGTATCACAACAATGATATTTAGTAAAGAAACCCAAATTGTACACCTTGTGGGTGACATTTATAATTCTAAAATTTCTTTCTTCGTGGGGAAATTCCTCACTACTCGCCATATAAAACTAATGGCTAATTTTTAAGTTTTTAGAAAGCAAGGGTAACATCTTTTTAGTTTGTTTTAGCCATAGCATCTAACCACATAAAATGGCAAAATAAATAATTTCTGTGTTTTACGGAAGTTGAGTGAGGCTGTGTGAATGATCATGACGGACAGAGAGAATGGGAATATTGACCAGCGATTGAAACGTAGCATTTATTGTTAGAATATCCTTTCCTTTCCAGTTTCAAGTTTGAGACAAATCAACTTTAATCCAAAAGAATCCAAACCAAGGCCTCTGAAATAGTTCAGCGTAGCAGATATGCTCAAGACTGTCTACTTATGATTGATTTGTTCACTGAGTCAATACTTTTATTAAGCACCTACTAGGTGTAGGCAGAGAATTATTCCCACCCACAAAACTAATGGGGGAATTGAGTGGGAGCTAGAGAGGAACATTGCTGGAGAGAATGAGCTCAGGCAATTAGGCAAGAAAAGAAGAAGGAGGACTTTCTCTTTGCATCACCATCGCAGAATTACACAGTTGATATCCCCTTGCTTTCAATGCAAGCTTTCTGCTTTCTTCAGTTCCTGCAGTCCACCCATTTTTTTTTCCTTCTGCAATATTTATTCTATAGTACTCATCTAAATTTAATCATGCCAATCTCATCTGGGCAATTTCAAGAGTAAAAATCCAGTGTACATCTCATCTCCTCCTTGGAGTTAATCTCAGTCCCATCTAACCCTGCTTCATTTAATATCAATGTACAGCTATATCTATGACACCTATTCTGGCACCTTAGTATAACTTATTTTTAATATACACATTGTTTCCTGTGGGATTCTAGGTTCCTAAGAGGCCAGGTCTTCTCCTTCTCTGTGTCTCCCTGCATAGGCCAGAATATGAAGCTTTTAAAAATTATCATATGTATGAATCAAAGGGTAAATAAGTGGATTATCTAATAGTTCTCCTAGATATGGAAAGCCCTTGTACTTGGTAACTGAGTCATTTAAGCATTCATTTACACTAAAATGTGATTGATTGATCATTATAAATGGTTATTTCTGCAGGATGACATCTGCATTCAGTCAGGGATCTTCAGAGTCTTAATCCAAAAGAATGTGTTACAGTTAGTCATTAAGTTAGACAAATGTAAGCTCAAGTCATGGTGCTGTCATCCATTTAACCCACTGACAAGTTCTGGCTCCCTTTCACAATATCAACACTATCCCCAGTTGACTTGATAGTGGTATTGTAAGAAGTCTGCATGTTAATGATACTCAAGGCTAGGAGGCATATAGTATCTCCAGTTCATGCTAGCAAGCTCTGACTTTCCCAAGGTTATGGGAAAATCAATCACTACCACACCCACACCGCCTAGACACACACACACACACACACACACACACACACACACACACACACACACCTAGAAGTCTCACAGCTCCCCATAAAACTGTTTCTCTCAGGAGAGAGTGGGTTTTTAAGATAAACTCCTTTAAAGGTTGTGTGCCCGCCAGCCATTGATGCAAAGAGCATAATTAAGATGAAAAACAACCAAATCCTGAGAGGAGCAGAGGCAGAACAATTCTGGGCCGCCTCGGTGAAAAGGCTTCTCTCCCCTGTGGTTCTGTGCTCAAGTGCTCTCCACAGCAAAGAAATAAATGAGAGTGGAAAGCAACACAGGACTAAAACAAAAGGCATTAATTATGGAGCTCTGTTGGGCAATCCCGACACTGCCCCCTGCTGGCTTGACCCGAGGGTCACTTTCCAGTCTGAAGCTGGATCACCATGTTCTGATAATGTTCTTTTCACCAGTTCCAGAAGTCAGAAGCCAAGTGAACTCACGTGGGAATGGTGCTGAGAGCTCACAGAAGAGCTGGTGGCAAAGGGGAGGATAGCCAAGGAAATTTGGAAAACTATGGAGGCAACTTTAAATCAGGTTCCAAAGGTCCCAAAAAGTTGTAGCAAAGCCAGCCTTAGCTCCAGCAGGCCTTGAATTCCTCAGAACTAGTGTGGAAATTATCTGGCCCAAAGGAGGATCCAAATGGCAGGTGTTATAAAATTTAAGTATGAGCAGCATCCTGGCGTGGGGTATTTGAGCCAGAAACTGGCTACCAGTGTGGGAGGCAAGGAACAGAGTCCAAGCCCACAGAGTCTAGGCAAAAACTTGCCAGAGAGTCAAGGACAAACCCAGATGGCCGGTGCTTCAAGACAACATTCTGTCCATTCCAAAGAAGTGATTGCCAGATAGAAACAGCCACAGTAAACTACCCTGAGGATTGTATCACTGGGTCTGAAGGGAAAAGTTCCAGAATCTGGGAGATGTGGGCTAGAATCCAGCTTGTTCTTCACTTGAAAATTGGGGAAAGTAACTTCCCCTGGAACCGCTGTTAAGACTAAACGAGATAAATAAAAGTGGTTAATACAGAGCCTGACTCATATTCACACTATCATGATGCTACTGATTGCAGAGACAATGCTACTGGTAATGAAGGACAAATTTTATTTTTTTATTTTTTAAATATATTTTATTGATATTTTACAGAGAGGAAGGGAAAGAGATAGAGAGCTAGAAATGTCGATGAGAGAGAATCATCGACCAGCTGCCTCTTGCACAACCCCCACCGGGGATGTGTCCGCAACCAAAGTACATGCCCTTGACCAGAATCGAACCTGGGACCTTTCAGTCCGCAGACCGATGCTCTACCACTGAGCCAAACCAGTTTCAGCAGAAGGACAAATTTTAACAGTGCCATCCAGGGCTACATCCACATTTTCAATTTCAGATTCAGGTCAGAAGTACCTAAGACCTGTAGGCCAAAGCCTGCACCAGCTCCAGTTGTCCACTAATGGAAATGGCAGAAGCTCGGCTCAGAGGACAGAGGCAGCTCATCTCTCTTCCCACAGATACCACCACTGACTCATATTGCAGAGTTAAAAGGCATATTAGTGATCAGCTTGCCCGTACAAGGTCAGTGATCTGCCCAAGATTAACCTAGCTGGTTTGTAACAGAGCAAGAGCCAGATTTGAAGCCTCCTAACCCAGAGCCTAGCATTCTTTCCATTCCTCTTTAAGTTCCTTCACCCCCAGAATGAGCAAAGAGATAGAAAGTATCCATACCTCTCTCCCTTCTTCCTTCACTGTCCCTACTATCAACACACAGATCTATCCTTCTAGAGTTGGGTAGACTGTCCCATGGTAACAGACTAATGGGAAGGCCAGGCATGAAAACGCTACACACAGTGTGTGAATGTCCCTTCCTAGATGTGGAAGCTACCTCCTCACTGAGGCACAGAGAAGGGTTGTGGGTGCCATGGCAAGCATGCCATGGAGAAATGCCAGTTTTTCCCCAAGAATTCAGGTACAGGTCCATCCTCATCTTCCATGCCATTCTTATTGGTCGTGAGACACCAGCTGCTCTATTCCAAACACGATGCATGAATCAGAACAAAAACTCTGTTTCTTAAATTCACAACTGAAAAACAACAGCATTTACACTCGTTATTTTTGTCTAGAATACAAGGACAATCTATGAATAAAATATACACAGTTGGAGAGGAGGAGACTATTCATCCCACAGCTCTCTTCCAACCCAAAGGCCAACTAAACCATTTTCGTGACTTTCCATGGTTAAGAACATACGGCCAGCCAACTAGTGGCTTAATCAATGTTTGGTTTATTGAATTCAGTTTTTACCTGAGCTTATTTGAGTTACTGATTTAAAGTATTAAATAGAATTAAATTAATTTAACTCCATGAATTACTGGGTTGAATAGAGTTATCTGAAGAAGAGTAAATTTAAGTGAATCTAGGTTAACTCACTTTTATATGGAGAGTAACCAGAGTTTTTAACACTGGGTTGGTGACCAATGGATATGGATGTTGACCTTGAATAACCGAGAGCTTGGGAAAACTGGCATTAAGATGTGTCCTGGGCAAAGCTCCTCCCAGTTCCTGCAGGTTAGGCCAATTTGGAGACTGGAAAGCTACGTCTGCCATCAGGAAGCATCATGCATCAAAGAGAGACAGGAGACTAATGGTGGTTCATTACTTGGGCAAATTATATGAAATGCAGGTCTTGCTCATATCCTAGCCTCTTAATTTAATGCAGTCTTCTCTGTTACTGTAGAATTCAATTGCTAGTATCAAAATGAAGAACTATGTGCATATGGAGCTGCTGAAAGGAAAGCCCATGTGGAGCAAACCACACAAAGCACAAGACTATTTTAGGCATCATCTCGTGTCCTGTACTCTCCTTCCATGTAAAATTAAACATGTTCCACGCTGTGAATGTTCACATTTCCCCAACCTGCCTGCCCACCAAGAACATGATTTCTACTTCGATCAATTCCTTCTTCCAATGCCCATACTCATAAGCTGAGTATCTTAGAAATAGGTATATGTCTTTAAAATAGGCCTATGTATATACTTTAGCTGTGAATATGGCATTCATACTTGAGAGCAGGCTCTGTGCCAAAAGTTTGAGTGTTTATCAGTTTCCTGGTACTCAAAATGCATTTTCCCATAGAAACCATGCTGTGCGTGGTAGTTAGTTGCCCAGGCAGCCCACAGAAGCCTTTTAAAGCCCCGTGTACCTGGAGTGCAATCACATTCTATAGTGCCCTAAACCCTGACATGTTCCTATGGGAGAGCACATTTGGAGTTCTAACTGGGAATTCCTCCTCCCCTCCAAATCCTACCCCTTACTGGTTGTTGGAGTGGTCACAGGATCGCCCCTGCTTCTCAGAGAGATGGATCCTGTATCTCAAGTTCCAAGCTCCACCTCAGAAACTCATTAGTCTTCCCCTCTGCTTCCACATCTTGCTGTTATCAGTTAAGTGTTTTCCCCACAACACATCAGTGAGAAACAGGCAATCAGACACTCACCCAAGTTGTCCTGCCTTCAGAGATGGAGAAGATGGAAAAAGGCCATATCTGAGAGGCAGAGAGGTGGCTACCCTTTTAGGCTCTATCGGGCTTTGGTGGCTAGTGGAGTGAAGTGGAGGCCCAAAGGAGGTAGGTGGGAAGGTGCTTAAAACTCACTTCATTGTCTCAGGAAACACCCTTAGTGCCCAGAACTGCACCAAACACATCCAAAGACAAACAAACTATACATGGGGGTTCAAATTCAAAACAAAACTGATAGATGTCCCTTTAAAACCATCATCCCTGGGTACATTATCAGGTGAAAAACATATAAACCAAAAGGAGACAGGGCACCAGATACATCCAGCATGTCCTGGGTTCTCCCCGCCTGTGAAAGCTTTGACACCTCCCACCAGAATCCCAGTGGAAATCCCTTTAGGTTCTCCACTAGGGTGATTTCTCAAGTGTTCCTGAATATAGTTGTTTTATTTTTAACTTCAGGTTTTGTTTGGGTTTAGCATTTAGCCTGAAGTCACCTATTCAAGGAAAAAATTATATAATGTTTGAAGACATGGAGTCCCTTGTTTTATTATTTCTGAAAGCATAACGTAGATCATTTATCCTCCCAGCTTTCACTACATTCTTTCTACCTTCAGCTTCACCTGCAGTACTATAGAAAGAAAAATATTTTCACACTGAAGGTTTTAGGACTTCTTCTAATTGTCTAGAATTGCCTTCCCTGGAGAGTAAGCACCAAGGAAACCTGTAGAAAAAACAACCTGGCGGCTCTTACCCATCAGGAGAAACACAAAGGGTGAATGAACCCACCTGCCATCCCACCCTATTGTCCTATAGGCATCATCTCTGAAAAAAAAAATACAGGCTTCTATCACCACCATATGAATGGATAAACAAAATGTGATCTATACTTACCAAAAGTATTATTCAGCTTTAAAAGGAAAGCAATTCTAACACTTGCTACAACATGAATAAACCTTGAAAACATTACACAAAGTGAAATAAGCCAGATGCAAAAGGGCAAATAGTGTATGATTCCATGTATAAGAGGTAACTGGAGTAATCAAATTCATAGACACAAAAAGTAAGGTCTGGGGGAAAGAGAGGAAATTAGGAGTTAGTGTTTAATGATTTCAGAGTTTCAGTTCGGAATGATAGAAAAAGTTCTGGAAATGGATAGTGATGTTGGTTGTACAATAATGTGGATGCACTTAAAGGCACTTAACTGTACACTTAAAATAGTTAAAATGGCAAATTTTATGTCATATATATTTTACCGCAAGCAAAGATAATATATGGGCTTCCAGCCTCTACTCAAACTCTCCACTTCATTCCAAAACCACATTATATTGAGAGATGACTACATGCCAAGCTGTATTGGGTAGGGAAAGGATTGCAAGTTTAAATTGGATGATCAGAGGAGGATTCATTATGAAGGTGAAGTCTGATCAAGAACTTGAAGTGGAAAAATGATTAAGCCTTGCCAATATGTGGAGAGAGCATTCCTGGCAGAGAATAGCAGTGCAAAGGCACTGGGGCACTTTATGCCAGACATGTAGATGCCGAGGAAACTTATGTGGGTCTGCATGGTTGTGAGTGCAGTAGCCCTTAGATTGCCAAGCAGGGATGCTCTACAGGAAGTTATTTCTGAGTGGTCAGAGACAGAGATAACCAATTCAGGACTCATCTGTGTGTAAGCTAGGATGCTATGATATAGACTATGCATGGTCTTCATTTAATTGCTGTTTTCACTTAGGCACCACACCCAACCCTCTGTTGTGGCCAGTGACGAAGAGTTTGGGCCTCTGCGGTTCAATTTTATACAGAGACTACAATTCCCTTCTCCTGCCACGGTGTGAAGCTGGGTACTGAAGGAACTCTGGGGGCCAACAACTCCCTAAACAGACTTTCAACAAACCTTTCTTTTGTCCACCCACTTTCTGAAGGGGCCGAACCCTTTTTGTTGAATAAAGGAGTGAATTGGTGAGCAAACAACATACACGGCGCAAACCAGAGTCTGGTGCTATATTATGTAGTTAGGATTCCAAGGGATCTTGGGGATCAGATGAGAGGGAGATAACAACAGGAAGCTTAAGAAGGATTAAGATTAGTGTTAAAGGACAGGGGCTGTGCAAATGAAGTACATCGTGGGGCCAGTACCAAGTGTCTGGGAAGATGAGGTGGAATGGGGGTCCCTACTGAAGATATGTACTAGGACTTCCAATCAAAATGCCAGACTACATCGCATACACACTTTGGAATTATACTCACCAAAGTCTAAGCTTTCTGTTCTTAAACTCATTCTTTCTTGTCGGTGCTCTTGCTGGGAAAGGGGGAGATTGGGAATGCCTAGAGACTCCCAAGAATTCTTACTACTCTAGTGAGAAGTTTTGTTATTGGCATCTGGGCTCCCAGACCAGCTTGAGGGTATTTCAGAACATTAAATATATTGTATTTCACTCTGTTTCCAAACTATATATCACTCTCCTCATAAAGACCATGACCTCATCGAAGGAAAACAAGGATGCTGTATTCATTTTTATAGACTATGTTCACAGTGCAGCATCTAACCATAATTGGTACTTGGTAAGTATTTATGGAATAAATCAATGAGTGACTATTATTGATGAAACCAGAATAAGGGTTCAGTATTGCAATGTGTCTTAATACTCCATTTCTCCTGCTGTACGTAGAAGGATTGGTGGGAATGGTGCCATTTTACAGATTAGTGACATTAGGGGTCTGTTGGTTATTTATTGGTGCATAACAAATTCCTCCAAAACTTAGCAACTTGGAACAGAGCACATTTATTAATTATTTATCATTCGTCCTTTTATTTTCCATTTTCTGTGGATCAGGAACCTGAGTATGGCTTAGATGGGTCTTTAACTTCAGGTTCTCTGACTGGTTGTAGGGCTGTAACTAACTTTCACAGGCTATAATCCAGTGTCAGCTGTAGCCAAGTCATCTCAAGGTACAAATGAGTCAGTATCTGCTTCCAAACGCACATGGTAGCTACCAGCAGGATTCCTGTCTTCACAGGCCATCAGATTGAGGGTCTCAGTTTCTCACTGGCAGATAACCAGAGGCCACCCACATGTGCTGGCCATGCTGGTCTCTCCACCGTGGCACCTGGCGTCATCAAAGCCAGCAAGGTAAAAGTCAGAGCTTTCTGCCCTTGGCAGGGGCTCAGTTGGTTGTAGTATCATTCCTGTAGGCCAAAAGGTTGCAGGTCCAATCCCCATGACAGAAGCAACCAATCTACTCTCACATCAGTGTTTCTTTCCCCATCCCTCGGTCCCTCCCTCTAAAATTGATTTTTTTCAAAAATGTCTTCTGACGAGGAATAACCAAAAAAAAAAAAAAATCAGAGCTTCTTATAACCTAATCTCCACAACAACACCCCACCACTTTGTGGTATCCTAGTCATTAGAAGCAAGTTGCCAGATCCAGCTCACACAGGGTGTGAACACCAGGAGGCAACCTTGGAGAGCCATCTGAGAAGCAGCCTACCACAAGGGGCGCTGAATGGACCTACATCCTTCAGGATAATACAGTAGATCTGAGGTCAGATTTGATGATTGGAAATGTGAGTTCTCCACTTTTCTCCTTCCCCTCCATCTTAGTGGTGCTGTGAGGCAGGCCTGGGGGTGGGGCAAATAGACTGGGAGAAAGAAGAGCAGAATAGTGAAGGAAGGCATCCTTCAATCCATTTCCCCAAATTCATACTGGAACAGAATTTACATTTTTCAAGTTATCAAATAGTTAGACAGAAATCCAAAATGACTGCAGGTATGGATTTATGACGATTAATGCAAAAGTTATTTCTAATGATATTCTAAGGCTTTTCCATATAATACATCTGTTAAGTTCACACTTATAACTGGGGCCTGGAAAGAAGTGCAGTGGCGATCAAGGAGGGCTGAGTTGCTGTGTTTCCTGGGACTTTGTGTGCAGGTTTCTAGAAGCGAGATAAGTTGTTGGGCTGATTTGGGTCTAGAAATCATGGCTGGTGGCTGCAGCCAAGGCCAAACCCTCCACTGCACTCCCTCTTGGAAACTATGGAGCTATCACTTTAAAAAGACTTAGGAACCACCAGGTAGCAACCAGGAGGACCCTGCACCTTTGACCCTTCACCATCTATTGTTTGTTTGTTTGTTTGTTTGTTTGTTTGTTTTGTTTATTTTCCCTGTAGTAACTGACAATTGAACACTTTTAGTAAAGGGTCTTGTGACTCATATCAGGGACAACAATGATAATGAAACAAAACAGCTCCCGCTGCCCAATCAGCCAGCAGGACTGCAGAAACCTGGGATAGAGAAGCAGTGCTGGCAGAGAGAAGATGCAGAGTCCTGATAGAGCCGAAAGAGATGGATGAAGACAGTGCCTTCGAAGGCCAAGAGGAAGGTTGTCCACACAGGCTCAGAGCCAGGACCAGCAAGAAGCCAAGGAAGCATCCCCAGAGGGAGGGCTCAGCTCAGGCCTGCCATGAAGTTGGCACACAGCAAATGTGAGCTGCTCATATTATTATTATTATTGTCTAAAGTTTTACATATGTCTCTTCTCCCCCAATTGACCACCTCCCCTAGCTATTCCCACTCCAGGGAAACCCCCAACACCCAGTGTCTATGTCCATTGGTTATGCTAATATGCATGCATACAAGTCTTTTGGTTGCTCTCTAACTCCACCCCCTACCATTTGTCTCTGGATCTATTCTTGTTCATCAAATTATGTTGATCATTATATCCCACATATGAGTGAGATCATGAGATATTTATCTTTCTCTTACTGGCTTATTTTGCTTAGCATAATGCTCTCCAGTTCCATCCATGCTGTTGCAAATGGTAAATGTTCCTTCTTTTTATAGCAGCATAGTATTCCATTGTGTGGATGTACCACAGTTTTTTAAGCCACTCATCTGCTGATGGGCACTTCACCTATTTCCAAATCTTAGCTATTGTTAATTTGTGCTGCTATTAACACAGGGATGCATATATCCTTCTGATTGGTGCATCTGATTTCTTGGTATATAATGCTAGAAGTGGGATCACTGGGTCAAATGGGAGTTCCATTTTTAACTTTTTTTGGAAACTCCATACTGTCTTCCACGGTGGCTATACCATTCTGCATTCCCACCAGCAGTGTTGAGATGGGTTTCCTGTAGACAACAGATATATGGGTCATGTTTTCTTATCCACTTCAGCTACCCTATGTCTTTTGATTGTGGTATTTAATCCATTTACATTTAAAGTTACTTTTGACAGGTACTTGTTTGTCACCATTTTTATTCTTCATGCCTGTATTCCTTCTTCCCTTCCTATTTCTTCTTTTTATAGCAGACCCTTTAGCATTTCTTGCATTGCTGGTTTGGTGGTAATAAACTCTCTTAGTCCATTTTTGTCTGTGAAGCTCCTGATTTCACCCTCAATTTTTATTGATAGTTTTGCTGGGTATAGTATTCTTGAATTCAGAGCCTTGCTTTGCATGACTTTGTATATTTCATTCCATTCCTTTCTGGCCTGATGTGTTTCTGTTGAGAAATCAATGGATAGTCTGATGGGAGATACTTTGTAGGTAACTTTCTATCTCTCTCTGCAGCCTTTAAGATTCTTACTTTGTTATTGATGTTTGCCAATTTAATTATAATGTATCTTAGTTTTGGTCTTTTGGGGTTCATCTTGTTTGGGACTCTGTGAGCTTCTTGGACTTGTGTGAGTTTTTTCTTCCCGATATCAGGCAAATTTTCTGTCAATATTTCTTTAAACATGTTGTTGCTCAGTTCTATTCCTTGCTCAGTTTCCTCTCCTTCTGGCACCTCTATTATGCAGATGTTATTTCCACAGGACTGTTGGGGACTGGTAGACCAGGCTCCCTTGGCTGGGCAGCCTCTACTGCTGCTGAAATCTCTCCTGGAGTGGCTGGCTCTGCCGCTGAGACCATACCATCTTGAAGGGGAGACCAGCTGTTATTGGAAGCCCCAGCCTTACCTTCAACCGGGGAGATCTTGGATACTTCCCAGGACCCTGCAACAACAATGCCCAGGGACCAGCTGCCTCAGCTCTGAACCCACAGACAGCAGGACTCTAGCCTTCCTGACTGTGGGCACCTAAAAAGTCTGTCCAGCCAGGAAAGCCAGATCTGCCAGTCCCCAACAGTCCTGTGGAATATAGCTGTCCCTCTCTCACAAATACAGACACTCCCTGCACATCCATGCCTCTTCTTTCATTCTCTCATTCACACACTAACTTGCAGCCTGTTGTCCTGTTGGGAGCCATATTGTATCTATCCCTCTGTTTTATAAACTTTAAAATATAAGTAAAAATACATGCTTGCTTTGAATGGACTTCAGGGTTGAGCAGCTCAGTGGGCACCATTCCTGAAAGACTCTGGGTCAGAGAAGGAGGCAGCTCGGCAGGGACATAAGGACAATGGTCCCAAAGCACCTGGGAGATACCCTCAGACATCCAGGATGAGCTGAGAGACAAAGAGCCCAGAAATACCAACTCACTGTCTCCAGACCTCCCAGCTGGCCACTGGCTAGACCCAAGCCCTGAGCTCTCTACTCACTGATGGTCCTCACCACCTTGCTCTGGGGCTCTTCCTGCCCTGTCTCAAGCTGCCTGGAGATGGGGCCATAGAGAAAAGTCAGTTGCCTGGCAGGGTGCCCACCTTCCTGAGGTTTAGAGTCGCCCTTGGTTGGGCTACTAGTCATTTCTGCTTGTAGTTACCAAAAGAAAAAACTACTGATTATAAACATCACTTTAAAAGTATGCCATCCGACATCCAGCTGCAATACATCAGTCTGAATTGTACTCATTTATGGTGAAGCATTTCATATTAATGTTTCCATTGCTTATCACAGACACTGGCTTTAAAGTGCGTAAGCCAGCTGTACTGAGTTATTTATTAGGCTTTTTTTCCCTCAAGTTTCCTTTTCCTTAAATAAAGTGTTTGTTTTACCTTCATAGATTTAAGTATTCCTCTTGTCTTCTGTCAATCACTTCTGGTGATTGATGTGCCTGCATCCCCTATCTCCCCAGGATATGCTCAGACCTCTGGATGAAACAGAACTGAGGGAAGCAGTGCCCATAGAAGGGATATAGATTGAGTGAGAATAAGACTACAGTCTCTACAGGGTCATTTGGCTTCCCTTTTCCCACAAGCAGGGTTCCACCTCCACTATAACATAAAGATCCTCAGTGGTTGTCTAAAGCCAACTGATGAAGCTACAATCAATGCTGCTCACCCTCTCCTACTTCCTTGATTCTCTTCCTGATACTCTGACCACCACTTTGTCCTCTCTCCCCTTCACTAACTTTACCTTCCTCCTCTCTCCTACACATGAGTGGTCTACAGGATAGGTATCAGACCTGCCTCCTTCAGAACTAGCACCCACCTGGGGTGAAGTCTAAAGAATGAATGTGAGGTCCTCCCCCATCTTCACCTACTGGACTCCCAGAAGACTGGCAATGAGACCAAAAGCTAAAGGGTTTGTCTCCATAGAGTCTGGAATTGGTGAGATAGCTAAGCAAATATCCAGGACCTCAGCACTTTATACTGTAGCCCATCAGTAAGAAGGACCACCCATAACCACAGAATCCTAAGCACAACATGGTTCCTCACTCTAAAATATGAACAGATAGCCAAGGATCAGCAGATATTTAAGAAAAACTCTAACAAAAAATAAAAACTAAATAAAGGACTGAGAGAACACAAAGGTAAAATAATTCTTTTTTAAAAATGATTAATATCTTCAGAAAAAAATAAGATAGTTATAAGAACAGAAAGATATTATAAAAAACAGTCAGAAAACTAAAAAGAGTGCATGAGTATTAAATATGAAATAACCTTAAAAAATCAAATAGACTTCTAAAAGATTAATATAAAAAAAACCTCTCGGGAAGTAGAAAAAGGACAATAAGATGAAAAAAGAAATAATGGAAAAGTGAAAGCATTCATCAAGGAGGTCCAATAGTCTCTTAATAGAAATTTCAATGACAGAGCACAGAGAAAATAAGGGAGGCAATTCCAAAGGATAAATCCCAAGATTTCCATAACTAAAGAATATGAAATTCCAGATGTGAAGGATTCATCAAAAGCTCAAATATAATGAACGAAAAAAAGATGCACATCTAGATACATTATTGTAAAATTTCAAAGTGCCCTAGGATAAAAAGTAGAGATAAATACTTTCAGGAAAAGGTGAAAAAGAGATCAGTGGACAAGGTTAGAAATCAGGAAAGTATCAGACCTCTCAATAGTAACACTAGACCTAGAATACAGTGGAGCAGCAATTTTTAAATGGTGTGCTGCAAGAATTTTAAAATCATGCAATAAACTGACCATTTAGTTATGGGTACTGAACTCTTTCCCCTTGGATTGTCAAATAAAAAAAAAAATGACAACAGTCTGGCCAGTGTTGTTCAGTGGTTGAGCTTTGACCTATGAACCAGGAGATCATAATTTCATTCCTGGCCGGGGCACATGCCCAGGTTGTGGGCTTGATCCTCAGTATCAGGCATACAGAAGGCAGCCAATCAATGATTCTCTCTCATCATTGCTATTTCTATCTCTCTCTCCCTCTCCCTTCCTCTCTGAAATCAATAAAAATATTTTTAAATGACGACAGCCAACACAATAATAGCCATCCAGTGTAAATGAATCAAAATTATACCTATATTTTTTATCAGATCGGGAAAATACAATTTTTGGTGTATCATAGAATTTCAGTGTTAATTAGTTTATGTGAGATATGAAATAAAAAAGGTTGAAAATTCATGCAGTGGTACAATGTACTTCCATCCTAGAAATCTATATCCAACCAAATGGTAAGCCAAATATGAAGAGAATATAAAGACATAGTCAGCTATGCAAGCGCTCTAAAATTTTACCCCACATGTGTTTTCATGAGAGCTTCTAAGAGGATTTCACCAAAGCAGGAAAGTAAAATATAAATATAAATATATATATTTTCCAGGAAGAAGATCATCAGAGAGCAGTACAGAGGAAACTGAGGCATGAGAGGTACAGCATATCTAAAGGGAGTCGGTCTAAACCACATAGAGCTTGGGGTTGGGGTTTCAAGGAAAAATGAACATTGTTCAGACACCCACTGGGCTTGACTGTGTCTAGGGGATCTTGGTAGCTCCACTGGAAAGTTTGGGGAAGAACCAATGGTAGGTACGTAGAAAAGCAGACAACATATTACATTCTATAATTTTAAGTTCTTGGAGGAAAAAAGTTATTTTAAAAAGGAAATAAGTGCTCACTTTGGCAGCACAAATGCTAAAATTGGAACACTACACTGAAGATTGGCATGGTCCCTGTGCAAAGATATCATGCAAATTCATGAAATGTCCCATTATTTTTACAGGGGAAAAAATGTTTTAATCCATATGAGATGATAAATTTATTATGATAATCATTTCACAATCCAGTAGCCCCCCTTATCCACAGTTTTACTTTTCATGCTTTCAGTTACTGGTGGTCAATAGTGGTACACAAATATTAAATAGATAATTCCAGAAATAAACTATGCAGACATTTTACTTATTTTTTAAACATTTTTAAAATATATATATTTGTACTGCCGAAACCGGTTTGGCTCAGTGGTAGAGCGTCGGTCTGTGGACTGAAAGGTCTCGGGTTCGATTCTGGTCAAGGGCATGTACATTGGTTGCGGGCACATCCCCAGTGGGGGGAGTGCAAGAGGCGGCTGGTTGATGTTTCTCTCTCATTGATGTTTCTAGCTCTCTATCTCTCTCCCTTCCTCTCTGTAAAATATCAATTAAAAAATATATATATAAATATATATATATATATATATATATATATATATATATATATATACTGATTTCAGAGAGGAAGGAAGAAGGAGAGGGAGACTGAAACATCAAGGATGATAGAGAATCATCGATCGCCTGCCTTCTGCACACCCCTTACTGGGGATCAAGCCAGCAACCCAGGCATGTGCCCTTGATCAGAATTGAACCCAGGACCCTTGAGTCTACATGTTGATGCTCTATCTACTGAGCCAAACCAACTAGAGCTATTCATGCATTTTAAATTGCACACTCTTGCATAGCATGGTAAAATTTCTCACTTTCCTGCTCTTTCCCACTCAGGACATGAATCATCCCTTTTTCCAGCATATCCACTCTGTATACACTACCAGCCCATTAGTCATTTAGTAGCCAACTCGGTTATCAGACCCACTGTTGCACTATCTCAGTGCTTGTTTTCAAGTCACCCTTATTTTACTTAAAAATGCCCTTAAAGCACAAGAGTAAATGATGCTGGCAATTCCAATATGTCAAAAAGAAGCCATCATGTGCTTTCTTTAAATGAAAATAAGTATCTTATCACAGTGCAAGAAGCTATTTTGAGAGACCATATTCACATAACTTTTTTCACAGTGTATTGTTATAATTATTCCACTTTATTAGTTGTTGTTGATCTCTTGCTGTGCCTAATTGATAAGTTAAAATTTATCATAGATGTGCATTCAAAATATAGTATATCCATGGTTTAGAACTATGCATGGTTTCAGGCTTCCCTGGGAGGTCTTGGAATCTATCCCCTGCACAGAGAGAGGGATTGCTGTCTATGTAAGTCAAGTCGTTTTCTGCGCATCTTAAACTTACACAGAGCTGCATGTCAGTAAAACTCAGGGAAAAGAAAGGAAATAATCATATTTTCATTCCTTTGTGAATATCTTCATAGATATAAATATGAAAATCCTAAAAATTCACTTAATAGAAAATTGCAATATAACTGTACTGGGAGAATGGAAGAAAAAGAAGGCATGGAGTCAGCCAAAGAGAAAAAGCCTACCATTCTATATATGAAAGTTAAAAAAAATAATGTCCTGAAGATAGCGCAATATAATAACATTATTTAGAAATATGAAGGCAAATGCCAGCAATAAGAACTTAAAATGTTGAAAATGGTGTTTCTAGGGAGTAAGACTCAGGAATAAGGAATGGGGAGGCCTACGAAATGCTAGGTTTTATTAAGACTTCTCATAAATTTGAATTTTGTAATGATGTACATGTACTAGTTTGATAGAAAGTAAAAATTTAATTCAGGCACATAAAGGTAATGCTATATGCATAGCTGTGTATTGCAGAAAGAGCAAGAGTCCACCATGAAGAGCACAAGCAGGTATAGACCCTTCCCTATTAAAACCTCTCTTTAATCATAGTGTGCTGTCTCTGACCTCTGGGTTTACCTGCACAAGGCTTTCCTTAACACTTGTCTGGCTAAAATATGCTGCCTCAATTACCAAAGTTCCTTTCTCACCTTCCTTGACTCCCCTCAGGCAGCCAGGCCTCTTCTGGGCATATCTATCAGCTAGTCATGCAAGGACCTCATTTTACCCTGAGTGTGTTCCTAGCACAGTTGTCTGCCTCTATGGCAAAGCTCCATAAGTACTTGTAAGATAAAGGCAATCATGCATGGCTGGAAGGAAAGAAGGATGGGTGAAAGTGTGGGTTGGTGGGTGGATGGGTGGATGGATGGATGGGTGGATGGATGGATGGATGGATAAGTGTATCCATAGAAGGCCAGGCTGTATTTTCTTGTTATCATCTAAAAGAAAGATTAATATTGGTTGGATTAGTATTGGAAAGAATACTGAGAAAGCAAGAAGTATCCAGGAGATTGATTGTACCATCCTGCCTGGGCTAGGCATAGAGGCTGCACAGAGTGAGATACTAGCACAGTGGGAACTAAAGTACTACATTATTGATTCCACAATACTTGGGACCCAATGTGGCACAAATGGTGTACACAAGAAGGCAGGAGAAAGGAAAGTTATAGAGAAACAGGAGCTCAAGATACACTGTGCAGGTAGTGGCACCTGTCTGTGCTGTGACTTACAGTGGGAAACTCAAATGCCTCGTAGGTGCTGCTCCCAGCTAACCGTGATCCCACAGGAAGGAGCCAGTGAAGATGTGCCATGTCTGGTACCACAGTCTTAATGAGCTGGTAGAACTCTTCTCAAGTCCAGCTTGTGGGTGCAATCAACACAGCTTAAGCTAATACTTAGCATTTTTTCCTCAAAGATCCCTAAGTAAGTAGACAAGATGCAGAGGGGACCATTTGTGGTCCCCTCTTGCCTCCATCCCATCCAGCACAGCCATTTCCTAAATTAGAGGCCTCATCTTCATAATCTGATTCTAAAGGGCAAGGGGTATTTACTAAAGACTCAAAGGAAACTTCTAAAACCTTATTGATTCCCCTGTATTCCCATCAAAAGGATCCTTAATATCTAACTGAAAGTTAAATGAACTTCTCATACATTCACTCAACCAACAATGATAGCTGATCAGCTTTGCAGAATGAGTTAAGGGCTCTGAAAACACCACATAGTCCCAAAATATCTCTACACTGGCCTGAAATTCTTTTTTACTTTATAACCATGACTGAAATTCCACCAATTAGAAATTCATTTATAAGCCCCTCATGTAAAATGTGCTAGAGTGATTATCCTTATTTGATGCTGCTCCACAATCTAAAATTAGGACCTATGGTTGGGCCTAATAAAGAAAAATTGAGGGGCTTTAGTTTGACTGAAAAAGCCTCTTCTGTCAGTTCTTGCTCTTCAGCAGTGGAACTGGCAACTCCCATGAATGACAAACGATCGCTTACGACAAAATTTTCTCCTGAACAACTATAAAGGGTAGAAAGTTCTTCCTTGTTGTGGATTAAAATTTGCTTCCTGACACTCAGCAGTTTGCCCTAGTTCTGCTCTCAACAACACAAAGGGAGTCTAATCACCATCCCTTGTCAGATATTTTAAGCCACTCCTCCTCTCCCTTGGAGTTCCAGTGGTCCTTCCTCCATGTCTAAGAGATGGGCAGTATGTGTGCATTGATTTGGTTAAATAGGTATGGCTCAGGATTCCAGAGGATGGCTTACAGTAGAGTAGAAGTTTCAGGGTGTCTGTGACATTTGATAACAGCCTGTAGTCTCTGCTTCCCACTGACAAAGCACCCTGGTTCATACATGGGTGTGTGTAGTCAAGTACCAGTTCATGTAGAAGGAAGTCAAAGCAAAGAGAATGGTTCAAGAAGGTACAACACCTAGACTAGTTGGGTCTGGCAAGATATGTGCCAGGCCACAGGAGACCCTAAGGTACAGTCTGATGCCAAGCCAGAGGCTGTTTTTTCTCTATTTCTCCATGCAGGTTCTTTACTTGAAGGCCTAGGACCTAGCCTTCTGTCCTGGATCAGCCCCTACTTAGAGGATTTGAGTAAGTTTCTTAACTTCACTAAGTCTCTATTTCTTCATCCACTAAACAGGATTTTTCTAACTGGCCCCTGATCGAGTTTTGGGAGAATTACATGAGGTGACAAATTTGAGAATGCTTTGAAGGCAATAAAGGAAAGCAGTGTGTAATGGCCAAATCTGGAATCATGGATGACTTCTGTCTGGATGGGGATTATGCTCAGCTGGGAATTATGGCCAGCCAACACCCTTCAGCAAAGTGAATTTTTGATTAAGGCAAGATCCAAGGGCTGAATGTTCTAGAAGTGTAATGATTAACTCATGGCCACCTGAACCTTTTGGCAACAAAACAGCACCTAATGAAATTTTCTGTATGGTTGTGTCTCCTGACACGTTGTATACAGCATGAATGTTGGGATTGATGCCACAGCATGGTCCATTACTTGGAGATGCCTCACTGGCCACATGGTTGTACAGACCACACAGCCAGTCCTAAGCAGATACATCTGTTTGGGTTACTCACCAGCCAATCCTAGAGCAGATCTTCACTTTTACAGACATTCAGGATATGGCATCCAGGGGTGGGAGGGAATGCGGAGCTTCTCCTAGTGGAGAATGGAATCAGATACCTAGAGGGGAAAAATAAGTAAGTTTATGAGTAGACTCTCCAAGGTGGCCTTAACTGAGATGTAGTCACTTGGTGACCTAATGCCTGGCACAAATAAAGACTGGGCAGTCAGGAGGCCTGGGTTTCTGCTTTTCTACTAAATGTGGGCACAACTGGGGGATTTTCCAGGCCTCATTGTTCTCACTTGTAACTAAGGAGCAGGTCTGGGTGATCATTTTATATGACTTTCATTTTTATCTTTGCATTCTACTGCCTCTACCCCAAACAGCGTTATCTCCAGGCATCCTTCAAATCTCAGGTAACTTTTGCTTTCTTGGAAAGGTCTTCCTCATTCCTCTCGATCAAGCTAAAGAGCCTATCAGACACACACAGTACTGCTGGCCTCTCCATGAGGACTCTGTGGCACCCTACCTTTTTGTAGCTCAATGTGCTTAGAAATTAACTCGGGTAATTAAAATTTGAGAGAGAGAGAGAGAGAGAGAGAGAGAGAGAGAGAGAGAGAGAGAGAGATCTTAGTAAAGGTGAAATCACCTAATTCCTGCAGCACAAGCTTCTGTTAGGGAAACACATGGGGCAGGTGATCAGTTGAGACAGATAATGGCTAGCACACTTTTTTAGTGCTTATTGCATGCCAGACATTCTTCTACAGGCTTTATTTCTATTACTTTATTTAATTTCAAAGAAAGCCTATAAAATGGGAACATTTTTTCCCACTTTACAGATGAGAAAATTGAGATACACAGATGCTAAGTAATTCTCCCAGTCACAGTGCTAGGAAGTGATGAAGCTGGAATTTGGTATGAGGCAGGCCAATCTCTAGAGTCCTTGCTGTACTCAGCATGCTAGTCTGACAAGTCCTCTGGCAAGGAAGGAGGACTGGGACCCCAAAAAGGATCTCCTAAGGAAAGGGGGGATGTAGATTTGTGACACAGAACCAATCCTAGGGCCTATGGAGTTTCATAGGGACAAGGTGATTTTGACACAGGATGCAGTAAGAACTGGAAATTCCTCAGGACCCTGGCACTCTAGAGAAATAGAGCCTCAGTACTTGAGAACGAGAGGTCAGGTACAGAAAACTCCAGAAATGGTTGCAAGTACAGGAATCTGGACCCACAAAGGCATCAGCAGGGTTCCAGGCAGGAAGTCACAGACAAAACAGGCCCCGTGGACCAGAATTCAGCAAAGACTCCAGCACCCCCCAATTAGCAGGCAGAGTCACGAACAGATGGAGCTTTCCAATTTCACTCTCCTGCTTTGGGATAATCTGCAGATGGGGAGGGGAATGGGGGGAGAGTATGTAATAAATAAGGAACTGTGCTTCCTAATAACAATAATAGGTGACGTCTTAAGTGATTGATGAGAAAAATAAAAAAGAAGTGAGCATATCTGCACCCAAAGTGAGTGAAGTGGCTTAGTGATTTCATAAGAATTTCTTAAATAGATCTGCACTGTTTATGAAGCATTTTTCAAATATTGTATTTGCTTCTCACAACAACCTACAAGGTGGGTAATACAGGTATCACTGTCTCTCCTTTTCAGATGCTGGGACTGCAGATTAGGGGAAAGGCCTTGCCCTTGGTCATGGAGGTAGTGGAAAGCACAACCAAGCCGCCAACACAGGGCTTTGTCCTCCTGACTTAGAATTCCCCTCCACCAGGCCCATGGCTCTTCCCTACACATAGTAAAAGCTCTGTAACAATTCAAGAAATGGCATAACTCAGGACAGGAAGCCAAGGGAATGCACATTGGTGACTCATTCTCAAAAGAGTAGCCCCAGATAAGAAGCCACGATAAGGTCACTGTGTCCCCCACACAGACCTTCAAGGAAGAAGGCAGGGGCTCGGGCTTGAATTAATTCATTCCAGCAAATCTGTTTCGCAAACAAATGGTTATTTGAAAAGTTGCTGGTGAATTCCATCTAGTTCTTTTTTTTTTTTTTTTTTTTTTTAAGCAACAAGTTGCTTGGGGCTGATCTGCAAAATAGTCTGCTACTGGACATAATCCATTTTTACCCAAACTGTTTTATGTGCTACACAAATCATGGCTTTTTTTTTTTTCATGTTTGCTTGTTTGTTAGCTTACAAGCAGAGGCTGTTCTAGAGCAGCAGTCCCAGCTCCTGACCCCAGCACCTGCCCACTCTGGGCCAAGTCCCAACTGCGGTTATGGCTTCCATGGCAAACACGACCTTCCGTTGCTCACTACTGAGCAACGAGGAAGCGATATAAGCATGAAGAGGACCCCCCACAGCAGAAGTCAGCTCTCTGGAAATGCGTGTTTATTGGGTGTGGCATAGAGAAATCGTTGCAATAGGAGGAATTATCACTCCGAGTCGTCTTTGGATAACAAATTGCTGAGGCCTAAATATCCACAGATTATTCTATCTGAGTTTATCTTGTTGCGACAGTTCCGCATGCTGTAATCAATCACTCCGCGTATCCATAAAACAGCTTGATAGTACACATGTATTCTTCTCAAAATAAAGTTGTAGCATTTACACATAATAACTTATTGGGCTGCAGGCTTTGCCTGACGTATGCTCAATATCATTTGACGTTTTATTGGATCCCACACAAACTTTTGCCTAATATAGTCGTTCTATGGGGAAAAGTTAATTGAAGTCTTGACTATAATAAACAAAGTTAGAAAGAAAGAGAAGTAACTGAGGCAACCTGCTCTGGGGCTGAAGAGAGGCCAAGGTGGGGGAGAGCTTGGTGAAACATCAGACTCACCCCTCACTGCCTTGGGCTGCAGGAAACGTCTGTTCAGCTCTCCATGCCTCAACTGCCAGCTGTAAGACACTTAGCATTACCAAGTGTTGCATGTACATGACACAAAGGGAGTGGGAGAGATGATGGAGGACAGAAAGCTCCTGGGAGGGCTCCTGGGCAGGAAGGAGGCACAATTGGCCAGTTCAGTCAGGAAATACAAAGGCCACTTCCACTGACTTCATAGAGGGCCGGGTGAAGTCAAAATAGTTTGCAAAGAAGTCTGACGCTTTATCCATTGACTGTCATTCTTACAAAAATCTGTACAAATGTTATTTGTTGACTTATTCTATCTCCTACCACACCCCAGACTATCAGTTCCATGAGGCAGAGACTTGGCTGTAGCATCTGCAGTGCCTCACTGATAGGAGGCGCTCAGTAAGCAACTGATGAATGAAAGAAAGATAGATGAGTGAAAGAGTAAATTAGGCCTGAAATACACTGTCTGACACTTTCAGAAAACTGTCACAGGCATCCTGCTCTGAGCAGCCCCTCTGGCCAAAGCCCTCTGCTCTTTCTTCTTCCACCTCCCTCTAACCTTGCCTGTGCTGTGCTCATGCCCTCTGCAAGAAACACAACCAGAAACAACAAGGACAGAAGGTCATGCTGCTCATTGTGGGTGACATCAGGGTCCCTCTAATTTCTACCCTGATCAGAGAGCATGTGGGATGTGGAAAACACTTTGGGGCCACTCTAAGAAGCCCCAGAAACCAGGATGTGCCATATTAATAATGCTTTTATATGTTGCAGAAGTGCTCCATGGATTGGGTGAAATATAAAACTGTGTTAGTCATCCTCAGAGCACCAAAATCATCTGTGAAACTTTATCAACTCGACACTCCGGGCTCTACTTTTATAAGTTGGGACTGAGGATGTTTATGATGGAGCCTGGATAGCTGTAGTTCCTACAATTTCACAGCTGATCTTGATATGCTCTTAAAAATAAGAACAACGGGACCAGGCAATGGCTGACATCCTTTCCTTCTTCAATTCCAAGTGTGTAGGGGGGATAAATGGTGATGAAAGACTTGACTTGGGGTGGTGAACACACAGTGCAATAGACAGATGATTCTTCTCCTTCCTACATTATGAAACCTACGTGATTTCATTAACCAATGTCACCCCCAATAAATTTAATAAAAAAGGAAAAGGGAAATTCCAAATGCAGTTTTTAAGTCTCTTTTTGGGGGTGGTGGTGATGGTGGAGATAAATATTTGTGGTTTTCTAAAACCCCAGAAAGTCTTATACAAAACAAGTGACTAAAATAGTATGAGTTAATCAACTGGTCCCTCTAGTCCTCACTGTCCACTGAGCATGCCATGGTCATCCCTGCCATGGTCATTCCTGCCCCGGTCCCCAGTTATGGAATTCTTCAACCACCTACATTTCCCTGTGGGTCCTCAACATCCTCTCCAAATCACAGCCATTTGTTTGTGGAAATGATTGGCTAGGGTTAATCATGTGAAAAGCAGCTAACATTAGGACAAAGAACCTGCCTCCACACTGTCTTGCTGAAACCATTGAAATTCACCTTGGGATGCCCCACTCACATCCACTCATTCCCTCATTGAACAAGCATGTTTGACCCCTTCCTACCAGAAACTGTGCTAGGTTCTGAGAATGGAACAGTGAACAAGCAGCTATGGGGACACCATCCTTGCTTTGTGTTTAAGCCTCATTGCTTAAGAGTTATTTGCAGTCTCCAGCTCAGTGCTTTAGGAAGTCGGTGGTGTAGACAGCTCCCAAGAGTTTAAGACACAACTCTCATGAAAAATCACAGACATTATCCTGATGATTATCCATTCAATCATCCAAGGTTTTGTTCTCATGCCCTAGTTGGGAAATAAGAGGCTAAGATTTCTGTCTCTGGCGAAATATATAGGCACATCTCATGTTATTGTGCCTTACTTTATTGTGCTTCACAGACATTGCTTTTTTTTTTAACAAACTGAAGGCAAGACCCTCCACCAGAAAGAAAAAAAAAAAAGATTAAGACTCACTTTGTGTGATACTCGCTTGATTGCAGTGGCTTGGAACAAAACCCGCAATATCTCCGAGGTATGACTGTACACATAAGCGAGTTGAATTTAACCATAAACTCGAGAATATTTCCCTTGAATATGGACCCAGTACCCCTGCTCCTAGACCTCACTGATACAGAACTGCAGCTCTTCACAAGGTAACGTGTCTCCCTGGTTACTACGGCTATGAGGTGAGGTAGAAGGGCCAGGAGCATGCTGAACACAGGCAGAAACAAATCAGCCTGGTGAATCCATGTTACCGAGATCACTACGGTGTTAAAGGTCAGAACTCTTCCCTCTTCCAGGCCAGGCTGTGTCCCTTGCACAAAGCAGTTGGAATGGTTTGTGTTGGCCCAGGCCAGCCTGGGTAACCGAGTTGCAAGCACAGACTCAGGTATTGGGACATTTCCCATGACACTCCACTCTTATTCACAGCCACAAGGCTCTAAGTTTTGCTCTCATCCTTCTCTGCACAGGCCATCCTGTCTGTCTAGAATGAAGTGAACATTCTTTTCATGTCCCAGTTCCTACTGCCAGCAAGTCCCTACTTTCCTAGCCAGGACTTCGGCTATGTTCAGGGTAGATCTACCTGCCCCACTGCACATACCCTCTCCCTTTAGTTAATCTAAAACCAGCCTACGATTTTCAGAAGGAGCCCTTATGAGGAAACCCTGGGAGCACAAAGAAGAGAAATACATGCCTGCAATAATGCTCCACATTTGTATAGCACTTTGCAGTTTTCAGAGCACTCACACATTCATTACCTCATTTACCCAGCAGGAATTCCTTCTCGTAACTTAAGTAAAGCCTAGCCAGAGATTGGCACCGGCTCTGCTAGGAGCTTCTTCCATCCCCGCCTGGCCTTCATTCCCCAAATCTAACCCCAACATCGGGGCAACACTGCCAGCCTTCTTGGGGCTGGATGGTCTCCAGAAGTCTAATTCCTGGTCCCAGGTTGTAGTCTGACCAACTCATAGAGGTCACTTTCTAGAAGCATTCTCGTTAGCTAGTTGCTAAGTGGGATCCTAACCACTGTAGAAAGAGAAATATCTTGTGTCCAAAACAATTTTGTCTCTTTCAGCCTATTTGTGGAGAACTATACCTAACATTTACTAAGCGCTTACTGAGTGGCAAACATTGCTTTTCATTTATATAAACTCACCTCTTCCTCACAGAAATCATCAGGCAGACAGTATCGTCCCCACTTTATAGATAAGAAAGGCCCAATAAACACAAGTCATATTGCATGTTGTAGATGCAATCAAGGGATTGGAGGAAATGCAGGACAATTGAGACTACAGTGTCCCTCATTCAGTCATTCCTTTATGAATACCTGCATTCAAAATGCTTTTCCCAAGCTCTTCCTGTATGGCTGGCTGGCCACAGGGACCTAACAGTCATTCAGGCATGTCTCTGCCCCCAGGAACACACTGGATGGCTGGTCCCTGTTGGCCTTATCACAGAAGCCCACACCTGGTTTAGGGGCCAGAAAACAATGCTCAGAGGACCTGACATTCATGAGGAGGGGTATATGTTACCCCAAGTTGACAGAGCAATAGACACAAAGGTTTGGAGATAAGAGAGAGCATGGTCAAGCAAGGTGGGCTGAGGTGTATGCTGAATTCAAGGGTGAGAGCTTTACGCTGAAATTGCTAAAGCACTCGTGGTGGGTTTGAAGCAGAAAAGTGATATGAGAGGGATTTCCCCCTGAACTTACTGTTTATATGAAGTCCCTGCTTATCATCTTGTTGTCCTGTAGTTGCCTCTTTCCAGTAAAAGTGAGTTCAGGTTGGGGGCACTCAGGAAATAAGTCTCTCTGGCCATGGGTGCTACTAGTAATTAGCTTGTTTTGCCACCTTCTATCGAGAAAAAGGGGAGGTGATTTTCTCCATCCTCCTTCCTGTGCTGTCTCTGACTTGAGGGAGCTGATGCTCTTTCGGTGCAAAAGTCAACAGCATATTCCAGGCACATTTATACTTCCAACCTCCATTTCTTCTGGATTTACCTTTAAAATAGTCACCTGCTGCTCACATATGCTGTCAGAGTTCACAAATTGCCCACCACTGGTTAATGCATTTGTTAGACATTAAAGAGCTCAGTGGTTTGTGCTCAGCCTTTGGCTGTTCCCCTCTTCAGAGCAAAGATCTGCTTTGTTTCCACAGATCAGAGGGGCCTCAGAAACTGAGTTCTTACCAACCTGTCCTACAATCAAGGCATGAGACACTAAGACAATGGGCACTGCTTTCTTTGGGACAGGGAGCCCTTGCACTGGGACAGGCACAGCCTGGAAGACTTGGAGAGTGATGACATCCATCCACAATCCTGTGAGGCAGGTGTGTGCACTGCTTTCAACAGCCCCCGAAAGGTGTCCACAGTCCCTCCAAAGGTTAAGGAGCCTAATTTGAGAAAACGTGCTGATCTGCACTCACTGACTCTGTTTAACCCACCGAGCTCAGGGAAGCTCTGCCTGCTATGGGTCTACCCAGTCATATCCAGTTGACCCAGCTAGTGAAAACATGGCAATAATTTATTTCAGTTCAAAGAAATGCAAATTGGGTTAATATCCCTTTCTCTGAACCATCACATATTCAATGTAAACTAATTCATTTCCACAGCAGTGAATTTTTCTAGAAACAAATGATACTCTATTCTGCAAGATTCAAACTAGCACATTTTTTAATGCAACAAACATTTATAAACCACCCCTTCCCTCTCCCCTTCCCTCCTTCCTAAAAATACCCATTGCAGCACCATCTTCGAGCCCACAGCCTGTCATCCCGAAGTGCTGCATTGTATTTTTATAATGGGACTCTTTCAATCCCAGCCATCAAATTACCCTGTTTATTACTATCTCCATTTTCCAGATAAAGGAACTAGGACACAGGGAGGTCACCTGACCAGCCCCCAGCCCTGCAGCAGGACTATGATGGAGAAGATGCGTTTCCAGGTTAACGCAGCCTTAGGAGAGTAGTGGTGGGCAGGCTGGCATGCTGATGCTCCCAGAGAAAATAGCTCTTAGAGGGAGACGATGCCTGCTGTCTCCCCGCCACAGCCCAGGCCAACACTGAGGACCATGACCTTGAAGTCATGAGAGGCCGCCTCAGCCAGTCACACTGGACAGGATGTGACCACAATAGTGGACATTTTGAGAGGGGTGAAAGGAGACTATGGGGTGAATAGAGGCTATGGGAAAGAAGGAGGCTATGGGGAGAGAAGGAGGCCATGGGAGAGAAGGAGGCTATGGGGAGAGAAGAAGACTATGGGGGATAAGGAGGCTATGGGAGAGAAGGAGGCCATGGGAGAGAAGGAGGCCATGGGAGAGAAGAAGGCTATGGGGAGAGAAGGAGGCCATGGGAGAGAAGGAGGCTATAGGGGATAAGGAGGCTATGGGGTGAGAGGCTTCTCAGAGAAGCAGCACCTTAGGACCAGCCTATAGACCTGGATCCACCCACATGGGAAAGGCTGGACTAGGAACCCAGGCTCTGGGCAGGGCTGCCACTCCACCTCTCCCTCTGAACCACCTTTTCTAAGTGTAAACGATAATCTAGATGCCAGACCCCCAACAGACAAGCAGTGTGACCAAGGCACTGGTGGAAAAAAATCCTGAAATGGGCCAGGAGCCCCTCCCTACACAAGGAGTGAGCCCTCCCCAGCCAGGGCCCTCTCAGGAGGCCTCCAGTCAGGCACAAAGCATTCCAGACCTCCTGCTGCGGCCTGTGAGGGTGCTGTGGGACCGCCAGCTCAGCTGATAATCACCAGGCAGCTTGGAGGGTGACGTCACCCTTTATATAGACAAAATCTCATGCATGTGTGTGTGTGCGCACACTTTTTTCTGAACACAAAGCTCTTGATTTAAAGAACTAAACTCTGGGGTGAGATTATTCCTGGGCTCCTTCCAGGACCCTCAGGGCAGAATCTGGGGTCTTCACTCTGGTGCCATTTGAGTGTCATATCTACATACCACCTACCCAAGAGCTATCTGCGCTGTCAAGTCACGGACTCCAAGGGCAAAAGAAAGTACTCCATTTGTGTTTGCGCTCCCACCTGCCCCCAAGCACGGCCCTGTGAATATCCAGTCCAGCCCGGGTGCCTGACACTGGCGCAGGGGCTCTGGGCGGTGGCCATCAGAGCCACAGCACCGGGCTCTCCTGCAGGAGGACGCGTTATTAATAAACACGCTGCTGCGAGCATTTGCTCACGATTGTTTGATATTTCAGTTTTCAGTAATTTTCTCACTTAATAATTTATTAAATGGATTATTTGTCATTTCAATTTATTAAAAATTGATAAAGGGCTCATTTCTTTCTTCCCAAGCTAGGACACAGGGAGAGAAATACAGGCCAGAGTACAAATTAAAGGCCCCTGCTTCCTTCCCACCCCCTGTCCCCACCCAGTGATTCCTATCCTGTGAGCACCCTTGGGTCCCCTTGCTGGTGGCTCTATGCCGAATCTGCTCTCTGGCCACGTGATGAGGCTGGATGGCATGACCTCACCTCTCCCCAGCCACCTCTACCAGCCATCCCTTGGCTCCTAATCTCTGTAATCGCCCAACCACATGGGAAGCTGGGGCCTCCTGCTGCCACACTCAGCCAGGAGAACACTTGCCCTGGGCCTGCTGCATGCTGAAGACTGTACAGCGCCCTCCCCCAAGGGGGCTGCACTGTGAAGAAGAAGCCTGGGGCAGTGGTAGGACCTGAGACATAGTGGCTGGAGTAGAGGAAGGTGCTTAAAGCAGGAGGGAAAGAACTCGAAAGGGACCTTGGGTGGCTGGCTACCTGCTCTCCTGTGGGCGGTACCCACCTGACAGGCAGCTCTCTTGCTTTTGTGTTATCAATTACTTCATGGTTTCTATATTCTGACCATGGCCCTGCCTCTGTTTACAGAACAAGCATAGAAAGGCCCTTGAGGAGAAAACATAAGCAGGGTAGACCCCTGATCCTCTTCCTCTTTTTTCACCTCCACTTCCTCTTTGTTCACCTCCTCATCCTCCTTTTTTCCCTCCATATGCTCTTTTATTTGCTCCTTCTCTCCTTCCACTCTCTTGCCATCTCCATGTCCCTTCCAGCTTCTCTCTACCTCCTTTATTGCTCTTTGTGCTCTCTCCACCCTCTTTCCCTGTGCTGTTTTTCTCTCTACCTCCCCCTGCCATACACACACACACACACACACACACACACACACACACACACACAAACAAGACCTTGGGATGCTTAAGCTAGTGAAAGCCTGTCTCCCCTGCCTGTGGACAGGGGAAGCTTTCTGGAGCTCCATCACTAGCTCCACGGAGTGTGCACTGCATGGGGTCACACCGTTCTGTGGCTGTTTCTGGGCTGAGAGCTAAGCCCCATGTGCTTGGGTCCCGACCTCAGGTCCCAGAGGGCCCACCAACCACAGCAAGAAAAGATGACTGTGCCCTTTGAATCAAAGCCAATGCAGAAGAAACCCAGTCCAGCCACTGGCAGAACCTTAAGGACAGAGAAAGGGGGAGAAATCAGGAGCGGCAGGAGGGTGAGCAAATAAACAGCAGCCATCTCAAAGTCACTTTACCCAAGAGGGTTTGGCCATCATTTTGCCATTTCTGCCTGCCTTCCCAGGCTCCTTGAGATCCCATGTATCACGGTTTTCCAGAGCACTCCTCCCAAGATGAGTTTAATGGCCTTATAAAAGTCACATTGTGCACAAATTGGGAAGTTTCTGAAGCATCGCGCTGGCTCTCATGCATATACACAGCAAAGTTCCCACAGCTGAGCAGGGAAGGCAATTCAATGCGCAAAAACATCCTTGGGTAAATTACTTCCTATTAGTATGTCACATATTTCTTAGATATGACTGTAGTTTCAGGAGGTGACAGCAGCGGTTGACGATAAAACTTTGCACTTCTTTTTATTTATATTTTCTGTGTTTTTCTATTCTGTTTGTTTTAGGCTTTTTTTCTTTCCTTTCAAAGTTACATAGCAGCACATCCAACTGGAAGTCTCCTTGCTCCCAGGGAAACAAAACTCCCAGGTTTGCCTGACCCCCTCCATGCCTCAGCACAGGGTTGTCCAAATAGACATGTCACCTCAAGTGCTGAGGAGGACACTCAAAGGGCATTGCAACATCCTATAGACAGGGGCTTCCCCACTCCCCCTCCACTTTCTTCCAATTTCATTGCTAGCCACAGCTTCCTGACTCTCGCACTAAATAATTATCCTATGCCTAGACCTGAGCAAATGAGCTAGAAGGGGAGAGGGAAGATAGTAGCTCATCGTGTTCTGAAATAAGACCCACCCAGTGAGACAACCTCATTAAAAAGGGGGGGGGGGGCAGGGGGAATATCTGATAGTGACAAGGGAAGTACTTTAACCTAACCAGACATCAGGAGCTAGAGGGGATCCAGGTCAGGTTGAAAGAGGCTGTGACCTAAAGTGAAGCTTTGATGGCAGGTTCTTTGCAAACACAGTGACACTTCTTCATTTAAGAAGTATGTCTGGATGGAAAATGAGGAGATAATGCGCTGAAGTAAGACAAGAGTCCCCAGCAGGGAATTGATCTCTAAGATGAGAACTTTCTCTCCATTCCCCTAATATCTTTAAAAAGTCCAGTTTGCCAAAATTTGAGGTGGGTGTGCATTGCATGGGCCTCTAGCTCATCCTAAACTACAGCCTAGACCCCTCCCTTCTTCTAGGTCAAGATAACCCAAATATCAAGGAGATGACCTCTTGGGAATCTCTCCATCCTCCAAGCACAGACCTGAGCCTTTCCTGGCCTTTTATCTTGCAGCCTGTTACCTCCTCCCTCAACTGGGAGAATTCAGAAGCCCACCCTCTCCTGATGAGGATAAAGTCTCACCTCACCTTCAGCTCTCAGACTCCCTGTTCCCCATCTAGTTCCAACTCTCCCACCCACAGGAGCCTGATTCTGGTTCCCCTCCCAAGCTCAGAACCAAATGTGGCACTAATGGCAACCTGCTCATTCCCAAGAGCACCCATCTCATTTGCCTCAGAATCCAGCTCAAGGTCTCCCAGCTCAAGTTTACTAATATAGCTAAAGAAGAGGTTCAGTTATTCTGCTTGGGATATTGCAACCCTGTCTATATATAAAAAAATAAGGAATCCAGAACCTAAAGAAACATCAGAAACACAAAATGCAGACAAGACCCCCATCCACTGAGGAAGAAAGTGGGGAGCAGGGTACAGGATGGGATAAGCTTCTTAAAGGGGTCAGAAAATGAAGTAGTTTTCCCATAAATGAACAAAGGAAATGAGAGACAGATTATGGAACAAGAGTTAGAGAAGAGGGGCTTTAGGAAGCTGTTTTGGGTAAATACCATAAAACCTTCAATTTAATTATTTTTTAGCTTTTCAGCCAAAAGTTTTAATACTGCATTCATTAAATGGAGAGGAAAGTCTATCATCCTATATAATAAAAGCCTAGGTGGTATCATGTGACATCATAATAAGATGGCCACAGCGATGTTGTCATAAGATGGCCACCACAAGATGGTCACCACAAGAAAGCTAGCAGGGGAGGGCAGTTGTGGGTGATCAGGTCACCAGGGCAGAGCAGTTGTGGGTGATCAGGCCAGTAGGTGAGGGCAGTTGGGGGCGATCAGGACTACAGGGGAGCAGTTAGTTGTCAATCAAGATGGAAGAATAATGGTTAGGGGGTGATCAGGCTGGCAGACAGAAGCAGTTAGGGGCAATCAGGCAGGCAGGCAGGTGAACAGTTAGGAGCCAGCGCTCTCAGATTGTGAGAGGGATGTCTGTCTGCCAGTTGAGACCTGATCTCACAACCAGCAGTTGGACATCCCCAAAGGGGTCCTAGATTGGAAAGAGTGCAAGCTGGGTTGAGAGACACCCATCCATGCATGAATTTCATGCACCAGGCCTCTAGTTAAATACTAAAAACAATGTCATATAAATCCCCTAATTGTGACTTGTCCAATTCCAATTTTTTTGGCCCATTTAGAAACATCCTAAATATTTTAGGATTTTTGAACCTCAGTTCTCTACTACTTATAATTCAAAATTGCATCTCCCCCTGCCTTCTCCCAGGACTCTTAATTTCTCTTCTCTCTCCACCATTATTTATTAAAGCCTTCTAACTGTATTATTTATTTTAACACCATATCTGTATTATTTATTTTACTATAGCTCCATAACGATATTATTTAAGTCTATAAAATAAAGCTTTTTCCCTTGAACTCTCTGTGCAAAATAAAATTGTATTGTACTAAAACATTCTTTGAAATGCCCTTCTTTTCTATCACTGGATAATAATAATAATACTTTGCATTTATATAGTACCTTTCATCCTGGGATTATTTAAGTCTGCAAAAGCAGCCTGTCTGAATCCTCTATGCAAAAAAAAATCAAGCTGTATGATGATATTCTTTGAAATGCCCTCTATTTCCCACCACCTGCTGCTATGGAAATGCTCTGTCTCTATGCACTACTCTTCACATAGGAATGTCCATGTAGCTCCTCTTACTAACATTCACCTGCTTAGAAATGGCCATGTGAACTGTGTTCCTGCTTTCTGAGTGGTAAAGAGGAAGCAATAAGAAGACCTCCATGGCCAGAATATCTGTGTAAATCAGAGGACAGCCGACCTCAAAGCTACCTGGTATTGGAACAGCTCCTCAGAATCTCCCTCCTCCCAGCCATCATCTGGATTTACCAAAGAAATGTGGACTATGCTCTGCCAACAGACTGCCTGGATTTAAATCTATGTATTCCTAGACTCAGTTTGCTCAGCTGTACTCAGCATCCTCCTCACACCTTGTGCTTGCCTCAGGCCTTGGTCACATCCTGAACCATCCCATTCTACTCCTATTACTTATTCATCCTCCAATACCCAACTCTAAGTCCACTCTAAGAAGAGTAAATAGAAGCTCTGATGTCTCCAGTCATGGCAGCCAGTAGCCATCATTTTCTTTTTGGGTGGTCCTTTGGTCTTAAGTCTCAGGTAACATATCCTGGAGTCAGATTACATGTTATTTTATACTAGAGGCCAGATGAATGAATTTGTGCACAGGTGGGATCCAGCTGGCCTGCCCCGATCTGGACTGATAAGGCCCAGCTGGCCAGGGGGAGGGGATTCAGAAGCTTGGCAGGGGCCAGGGGGGGGGTGGCGATTGGGGTCAGAGCCAGCTAAGAGGAGAGACTGGGAGGAGGGGCTGGCCCTGCCCTGGGTCAAATTCCCGGTCAAATTCCCAATCAAGGAGACAATTTGCATATTAGCCTTTTATTATATAGGGTGAATTTTTTACTCTCTCTTACAAGTGAACTTCCATTTATTAATTGATTTATTTGACAAATATTATTGAGTATCTACCGACTATGTACTGGGAACTCTATTTAGCTTTAAGGATACACCTACGAACAAAACAAAAGTCCCAGCAATCTCAGAGCTTAAAACCCTGTGGGAGCCCAGCCAGTATTGCTCAGTGGTTGAGTGTTGACCTAGGAACCAGGAGGTCACGATTCAGTTCTGGTCAGGGCACATGCCTGGGTTTTGAGCTTGATCCCCAGTGTGGGGCATGTGGGAGGCAGCCAATCAATGATTCTCTTTATCATTGATGTTTCTATCTCCCTCTCCTTCTCCCTTCATATATATATATATATATATATATATATATATATATATATCCTATGGGAAAGCACATCCACTATCCAGTCCGTAAAGTTTAACTATAGCAAGACTCCAGCATCTTTCCCACTGGCTCTCAAAGTACCAAACAGACCATGGTATATACAGCAGGGGAGCAGAAGATACTTTTTACCTGATTTTTAAAATATTAATGATAAGGTGATAGGAGTGTTTGAAATTATAATGTTAACAGTTTTCTCTAGTTTCAAAGAAATTATTTTTTTAAGTTGCCTCCAATCCCAAACTGGTAATTAAGTCCCTAAGTATCTTTATAATATTTTATTTGGTCCATATAATTCTTCCCAGAAGTACCTATCCTACTGTGCAGTAGTCAAGTCCATAACCTTCAGTTACTCATCTGCCATACAGCCTGGAGCTTGCAGGTGTTACTGCAAGGAAACAGTGAGAAAGCCTCTGTGTGGTGGACATAGGGCAGGGCCATACAGCAGCAGCTTCATAAACCACAGTATTACATTCTTCCCCTTCTTGAGGCTCTGGTCCTAACTCTATATTATAACTGAGACCAAAATGTTGTACTCAGCATCCTTGGGGTGAAAAGGACTGTTTGCTCTCCCCAGTAAATTCCTCCTTAGAGAAGACCCTAGAGCATGGGGAAGGATTCCTGTCTCTTCTGTGGTTCATCCACAATTTCCAAGCATTCTGAAGCCTTCATTAGAGACTCTATACACCATAACAATGGGTTCTGGCCTTTCTCTTTGCCTTGTCAAACCACTTTCATTTCCATTCGTTCTTTCAAGCCCAGCTCCTTACCATTGATTGTATTCTTTGTATATTGAATTCTTTTTTTAATTAATTTATTTTTTATTGATTATAGTATCATATATTTGTCCTCATCCCCCCATTCCCATCCCAAGCCCCTCCCTACATATGCCCCCACCCCCCTGTTGTCCATGGTCACTGGCTAGGACCATATGCATGCACACAAGTCCTTTGGTTGATCTTTTCCCCTTACCCCCATCCTCCCCTACCTTCTTTTAGTACTTTGCATTCTTCCCCAGGATGTCTCACCCTGATCAATTTCCAGGCCAATGTTGCTCCTTATCTTATCCCATTTCCATCTCAATGTTCCCACAGTAAGAGAAGGGTAGTGGATGCTTAATAAACATAGTTTGCAGAGAATTTGGTTTTACTATGTGAACTATGTAAAGTGGTTATGATTATCCCACTTTAGGATATCAAAAAGGGATATCTGCCCCCTCCTAAACTCCCATGATACCCATGCTGCTTCACCCCTCTCAGGGAAGGGGACCCTTCCTCTCCAAAGCTGCACATCATATGTCCTTCCTGAGCACCTGCTCTTCTAAGGCCCATTAAGGAATTGAGGCATTGCCCTGAGGTTACCAGAAAGACAATGAAGCCACTGAAATAGATTAATCAGAGAAAGTCCAATGGGGTAAAAGTGGACACTAGGGAGAAAATCAGGGGGTGAGAGATAAGAAAACTTGAAGAATTAGAAAGGATTCACTTAAAGAATATTTGTGTAAGTGTGTCTAAAACTGATCGTATGGATAGAAAACCCTAATCAGTATACACATAAACACACACACACACACACACACACACACACACACACACACACACACCAAATAGAGCTAGTAAATTGGGCAAAGTTGCAGGATACAAAATCAACACACTAAAGTCAATTGGATTTCTCCACACTAATGATGAACAATCCAAAAAAAAGAAACTAAGAAAATAGTAACACAAAAACATCAAAAACTATAAAACACTTAGGAATAAAGTTATCCAGGGAAGCTAAAGACTTGTACACTGAAAACTACAAAATATTCCTGGAAAAAAATTAAAGGCACAAATAAATGAAACAAACATCCTGTGTTTATGAATTGGAAGACAATCTTGTCAAGTTGTCCTTAGAAACAATCTACTCAAAGGTCTCAAGATCAGAAATGCCAGTGGGTGTGTGTTTCTTGGCACAGTCTCTACCCTACCTTGCACCATGGAATCAGTTAGTGGACCTTTTACAAAGTGGAATGAGAGACCTGTCAGGTAGGCAACACATGTCAACAAATCCCCAATCTCCACTCTAGCAACCCAACAAAATCCCTCCCATAGCAAATGGAGCATCCTCCAGAGCTCCATTGAAATAAGGAAATAGTACAGCCTGCAGAGAGCAGAGTAAAGACATTGGGCTCCAAGGTATGTCGGTAGGGCTTTAGGACCAAAAAAGCTCATGTGTGCGAAGTCAGTTTCTGAAACTCAGCAAAGGCAGGGATGACTGCCAGCATGGGTCACAGGGCTGAGGAGTGGCTTTCTGAAGAACTGGGTTCAGAATTGATGAAGCAACAGGGCTATCTATTGACCACCTTAAATTCCATAAAATAGGAGAGAAAAATTATCTACCACAAAAATGAAATTGTGTCAGTAACCCTAATAGGCTTGCCCACCAACTAACGAGAACAAGGTAAATTTGAGCTCAATTTACTCAGATGGATAATAAAACTTTCAATTATGATTGCATTATTTGTTGCTATATGGTTGAAAGATTAGGTGACAATATGCAAAAAAAATAGTTTCTTCATATTATAATATTTAGTAATGTCGTTTTATTTTTTATATGTTTCATTAAATTGTTTTGTGGCTTTATTATCTACCCAGATGCACAGCCCAGAAATACAATTATTCAGATTTAGAAGCAATAAAATTTGGCATGCATTTTCTCGTATTCAGAATTCCTGCATGTTAAAAAGAAATTATAGCATTCTTCCCACATTGCACCGCTCTGAGGCCCTCACAGACCCATTCATTAACCAAAGACATTACAGAAAGCACACCATTTAGGTTAAAGGGCCCTTCGGATAACAGATATGCATGCACGGAGCACATATTTCAATGTAGCCCCGCCTTTTGATTATGACAATAATAGAGGCGAACGGATATGCGTTTGCTATAATGTGCTGCTTGGTGATGGATCCATTGAGTGGTGAAAACTCTGATTGCAAAGCAGCACACAGAGAAAGCATTATGACAACAAAACCTATCTTTGTAACTATCAGAAAGTGGGAGTTTTACTACTTGAAGAAAAAAGAAAGCTTCCTGGGGAATTGCATTCCAAAACAGTTCTATAAGATGAGAATCCTTAACATATTTCAGCTGCCCATAGAGCTGTGGGTATAGACAGGCATGAGGTGAGGGATATAGACAGGCATGAGGTGGGAGATGGTGGTCCCTCCGGTCAGGAATATTTCTTCCAAGTCACAATCCTAGGCCTTAGACTCCCCCATTAAGTACAAATAAATACCTTGCAGATACTTTTGTACCAGTGAGACCCCAACACATACTTAACATATACCTGAAATCATGAAAACTAAAATACAGATATATTAAGGAATATAATACCAGACTATGGCAAGTATTGGTTCTGTTTTAGGGATAGTTGATGGTATCAAAAGAGGGATAAAGGGTTCTAAAATGTGATTTTGCACACTCAATAGAGGAAAAGAGAAATCACAAGTTGAAAAAAATGTATTTCCCATGCATACTACCAACAAAGATTAGTATTGAGACCATGCAAAGGCTACTCTAAATCCATAAGGAGCAAGCAACATGATATAAAGAAAGGGTGAGATGTAGAGGGCCAAATGGGAAGATACCTGGACATTCTTTAGATTGTTGCTAACTGGGCCGGGAATATTGGCAGAATCATGCCAGTTGCACTCCCATCCTGAGAGTACAGAGATGTTCTTAGTTCCTGGCTTGTGTTTGTCCAGGAGGAAGGAGTGGGTGGTCCCTGGGCCCTCCCAGGCTCCTTGTTTTTCTGTGAAACCCCCTTGTTAGATTGGAGTATAAATAGATGTGCTGCGTGGCTCTGGAAGTCAGTCTGCCTCTCCAGCAGAGGAGGTCAGTGGCCCTCCCAGCTCCCAGCTTAAAATCTATCTCTGTGTCTTCTCTCTTTATTTCTAACATTTCTCAATCCCTGGCTGCCTCCCCTTAGAACCGGTTCGTACATCTCTCTTTCCGTGCAGGACGCGGAAAAAGGAGATCCCACCACATCAGGTCCCCTGCAGGAAAGAATATGAGAACAATCATAAATACATATATGGTCAATACACATTTGAGGAAACATTACGAAAATTCATAGTGATATATATGCCTTTGATACCCATCTGATTGGCAAAATTAAGAAGGTTGATATTATCAAGTGTTAGAGATGATATGGGTACACAGGATTGGTGGGGGGAGGGGGGAGTAAACGAGTGAAACATCATTGGGAAGAATTTGACTTTATCTTATAAAGTTAAATTGTCATATAACCTACAACCCTAAATTCCAATTCTGGATATGTATTCAAGAGAAACTTGTACATATGTGCACCAGGAAAGATGTACAAATGTATTCATAGCAATACTATTCTTGGAAGAGAAAATCAAGAAACATTCCAAATGGGTAAGTAGATTCTAGAGTACTACACAATGAAATATTGTGAGGCATTCAAAACTAATGAACTGCATCTACACACAACAATATGGTTGACTCTTGGCAATACAATATTGTCACACAAAAAAGTTGGTTCCCGGAGACTACAGGCAACACGATTTCCTTTTCTAAAAAATTAAAAATAACAAGCCACACAATATAACCTTGAGAATATACATATATACAATAACACATATAATAAAACTATGTGTAAAAGGGATAGATAAGCACAATATTCAGAAAAGCAACTAGCTCACAATGGGGGAAGAAAGCAATGAGCTAGAAAAGCCTCGCAGTGGAGTAGGCAAGTTCACAGGTGCTAGCCCCTGCAGCAGATATGCACTCTTGGATACTTATGACAATAGACACACACACACACACACACACACACACACACACACACATGCCCCAAAGGAGGCCATAAAAAGATATATAGACAATGACAGCAGTGTGTCTGGGACCAAAGATTATCCCAAGTCTAAGCAGTGAAAATAGTATGTGATTATTTAGTGTTCAGGTCCCTTTCATGCATGTTTGTGTATGTGTATATATATATTCATTATACACTTTCCAGAAAAAAATGTGACTTGTCTCTAAATGGGTACTTAAAAGAATCTATTAATATTATAATGAAGATGAATGAGCAACAAAACATGCTGAAATATTAATCATCAAATCATAAGGGAGGGAGGAAGAACCTAGTAGGTGTTCTAATCCTATGTCTTCTATCAGCTACAGAAATTTTGATCCAATAATTTCATCTCCATGAACCTCTCTTTCCTCATCTCTTAAATGGAGGGTGCCAAGGGCAAGGAGGAGGAGGCCGGTAGACTCATGGCATCTAAAGATCCTCACAGACTAATTTCATGACCTCCTCTTCTATGTACGTTCCAGACAAGAATAAGAGTAATCTCAGCAAAAGGGGCTTCACTGGCTCCAATGCAGGAAGCAGGAAATGGAACAAGTCATCAGTTTCCTGGCTGGATAATGAGATATTGCCTTAAGATGTGATTAATTAAAGAGATAATATAGTCTGGTGGATAAAAGCAGGTGCTGGGAAACTTCCAATCATGATAACTCAATGAATTCCCACTCTCACAAACCTCTCTGCTACAAGGAGTTAAAATCTTAAAAGAGAAAACCAATAAAACTATAGCCAAGCTTAAAAAAAACAAGATAACAATTGCTATGGACCAGGAAAAAAAGGACAGAAAATCAAGGGATCGATTAGACTTATGGGTCTCCTGGGCCCCAGAGCTAGAAGCAGAAGCCTTAGAGTTTGGCTTTTGCAGGTTAAAAGAGACCCAAGGAGACCCAGTTAGACAGGAAACCAGCTAGGACCAACTGCATGAGGTTAGGGTGGGCAGAATCCTCATGTAAGTGAAAGGAGACCACGGGAAAATGATAGCCTGCTGCCAGGGCCAACGGGCTTGTGAAGATATTGCACAGTGAAACTGGAAGAAAAAAATAGGTCATAAATTGTGGCCAGGATGTGAGTCTCATATCCTGTCACAGATTCTATGACAGGATAAGAGAGACGTCAATGTCAGCACAGAACAAGAACCCCAACACTTGGATCCAGCTGGAGACAGCCACAATATTTACATAAAATGGAAAGTATCAAAGTTTTCTTTCCCAAGAACATCTAGATACAGACAGTGTTAGAGGTAAATAGCAAATATACAAAGAATAGACAATTTGTATTTTATATAAAATACTTGATAGAAAGAAAAAATATGGGAGAGTTACACATTTCATCTTATTGGTACCAAAATGTGTCAAGGACAGTACAAGTAATCAAATTATAAAACATTCCTGTGAACACAAATAAAATCCTAAATAAAATATAAGCAAATAGACTTCAGGAGTATATTTTTTGAAGTCTGACCAAATACTTTTTTAAAATATCTTTTTATTGATTCATAGAGGAAAGGAAAGGGAAAGAGAAATAGAATCATCAATGATGAGAAGGAATCCTTGATCAGCTGCCTCCCATAGACCCCCTACTGAGGATCAAGCCCACAACCTGGGCATGTATCCTGGCCAGGAATTGAAACTCCTGGTTTATAGGTTGATGAACTGAGCCACACCAGCCGGCTGAATATAAGGATGCCCCAATATAAAGAGAGAAATACATGAATTTCTCAATAGACACACACATGTAAACATTGTTTTAAATGTCCTAGCCAAGTAAAAATATCAAGATGAAGAGAATTAGATAGAGGACTTAGAAAGCAATACTCAAAACTAGCTTTATTTGCAGTAAATAATTTGCATATATAGAAAATATGAAGCATCTATCAAGTATTAGAACAAGAAAGTGAAGCAATTCTAATAAAAGATAGTCCTTACAAAATAAATAGTATTTCTTTACACTAATTTGAATAATTAAAAATTGAATTTACAATAACAACAAAAACTGTAAGATCCCTGAGAATAAAACTAAAAATTTTGGATAAGAATTTTACAGAGAAAAAGGTCAAGTTGTTCCTGGAATCATAAAAGAAACTTAAATAAATGGGAAGCTACACCTTTTGCATGGTTGAGAAGTCTCAATTGCATAAAGGTGCAATGCCACCCCCCAAATAATACATAGATCCAAAGCAATTACAATCCACATTCTGACAGGGGTTTTTTATGGAGCTTCAAAGGTTGACTCTAAAGTGCATGAGTAAAAGGCCAAAAATGGAAGAATAATATCAAGAGATGTGCCCTTCCCATATCAACTTTTATAATAAAGCAATAGCATGATGCTGCCACAGCAACAGACAACAGAACAATGAGACAGAACACAGAGCTCAGAGAGAGCTTTCATGGGGCACAGAAGTAGATGGGATACAGAGTGAAGACTGGATTCCTGAGAGAAGTGTCCCAGGGTAAGTCATTCTCCATTTGGAATAATGAAAGTAGATCTCGACCTCCATCCATGCACAAACATTAAACACCAGAGAGATGCAATACCTAAGTGAGAAGAGACTCTCTGATATTTAATAAAAGAAGAGGATAGCCTAAACCGGTTTTGCTCAGTGGATAGAGCGTCAGCTTGCAGGCTGAAAGGTCCCAGGTTCGATTTCAGTCAAGGACATGTACCTTGGTTGCGGGCACATCCCCAGTAGGGGGTGTGCAAAAGGCAGCTGATCGATGATTCTCTCTCATTGATATTTCTAACTCTCTATCTCTCTCTCTTCCTCTCTGTAAAAAATCAATAAAATATTTTTTTTAAAAAAAGAAGAAGAAGAGGATATCTTGAGGACGGCAAGGGAAAGTATTTCAAAAATAGGACCCACAAATCACCAGCCATAAAAATACTCTAAAAAAGATGAAAAAGCTCACCACAAACATTTGATTAAATTTCAATAAGTAAAATGTTCTGCTTTTTAAATATCATCATTAATAAAGTAATGATAGTTACAATCCACAGAATTAATACCAGGACTTCACAAAAAAATTTCAACATGTTAATTTTTAAAAGACAAATGTTCCACATTTTAAAATTACCATAAATGTAAAGCAAGTATAACAGAATATTAAGGTCTAATAAAATTGGGTGATGGGCACAGGAGCGTTTGTTGTGTTGTTCTCTGAGGTTTTCTTGGTTGAAATATCTCTAAAAAAAAGTTAATAGAAATAAAAGCAGTGCTTTAACATCAGACAGGCCTGCTGCATTCAATTCCTAACAACTATATATGATACACTTGAACTTTGCATTTAAGGATCTCAGTTTGTCCAGCTGGTGTGGCTCAGTGGTTGGGCATCAACGTATGAACCAGGAGGTCATGGTTCAATTCCAGGTTGGGGCACATGCCCGGGTTATGGGCTCAATCTCCAGTGTGGGGCATAGAGGAGGCAGCCCATCAGTGATTCTCTCTCATCATTGATGCTTCTATCTCTCTCTTCATCTCCCTTCCTCTCTGAAATCAATAATTTTCTTTAAAGGATCTCAGTTGGAGAGGGGAAAGATGATGATATAGGTAAATGCCTGTACTCCTACAGCCACATCAAAATTACAACTAAAATACAGAACAACCATCATCCAGAATAGCTGGAAAGCTGGCTTAATGGAAGTCCTACAACTGGAGAGGTAAAGAAGAAAGCACACTGAGACTGGTAGGAGATATAGAGTTGTGGAAAGGAATGGTCCGGCACTCATGTGTGCCACTTTTTTAATCAAGAGAGAGATTGTCTCTGTGGAGGCCACTTGGAGAAGCAAGGGGTCCCAACCCCACATCAGACCCCAGCCCATGGTCCTAAAGCTGGTAAAAGAAGTCCCTACAGGCAATAAAAACTACAAGCTGTAAAAACCTGTGAAGATTAAGGCTCAGTGACATAGAGGCTACTGGAGACCCAGCTGTTCCTCTCAAAAGCCCAGCACCAGGAACTGAAGTTACAAGGTCTGCTTCCTCTGAGCTCCAGGGCCAGGGCAAGGTTCTGGGGGACTCAGACACATATGAGGAGGAACTGGATGGTCTGGCATCAGGGAAGGAACTTAGAGGTGGCTTTCTCCCTGACAGAGGTACTCATAGGAATCATTGTTCCTATTCTGGGACCTCTCCAGTAGCATGGCTGACTGGCAGCCATTTCTGCTTGCTCTGTCCTGGTGATTCTGCCTTATCCTATTTACTACCCCAACCAAGCTGTGTGCGGTGGGTTTTGCATATGAATGGCCTATCCTTGCTTAGCCTAAAATCTCTCAGACAAGCTGCAGCTGGATCAAGGAGCCCTATACCTATCAATAAAAGGCCTAAGACCCAACACCATCACCAGCCTGCCTTTCTTCATAGCTGGGCCTCATCTGGACAGTTCCAAACCTGATACAGAGAGGAGGATATTTCTATAGTTCAGATATTTCTATAGTTCCTGTTGGATGGCCCCAGACAGTGGCTGACTTTGCACCTTGCTGGAGACCCAAGAGCCAGTGAACCCAGTGGTCAGTGTCAGACCTTACCAGATTAAAACTCTATACATCCATAAGTCACACAATCAAGGGGCAGACTCAATGAGCACCAAAGACCCACTGAAGCAAGTCCTGCTCCATAGGGGTGTCTCTTGAACAGAAACTCTCCCACTGTTTTTCCTCATAGCCAATTGACCTGGAAGTCAATTCCTACCAGTGACACCAATAGCAATCAAGTCTCAACTACAATAAGGCTGTGCTCATAGCCCACAAAGGGATGCACCTAGAGCCCCCAGCTCAGGTGACTGGGGAAGCAGAGCCACTGGACCTACTACACAAGGCCACTCCACCAACTCAAGAAGACATAGCAGTTCTACCCAATATATAGAAGCAAACACAGGGAAGCAGCCAAAATGCAAAGATAAAAAAATAAAAGAAAAAAAAACATGTTACAAATGAAATAAATGGAAGAAAGCAAACTACTGGATATAGAGTTCAAAACCACCATTATGAGGTTATTCAAGAATCGTCTAGAAATCTCCAAAAAAAAATGGAAAAGAACCAGACAGAAATTAAGTATACACTGACTGAAATAAAGAATAATATATAGGGACTCAACAGTATTGTAGAGGATTCTGAGAATCAAATCAATGATTAAAATATGAGAAAGCAAAAAACACTCAACCAGAAGAACAAGAAGAAAGAAGAACCAAAAAAAATGGTGATAGTGTAAGGAGTCTCTGGGACAACTTCAAGAGTTCAAAAATTTGCTTTATAGGGATTTCAGAAGAGGACAAAGAAAGATATTGAAAACTTATTTGAAGAAATGACAAAAAACTCCCCTTACCTCATGAGAGAAATAGATTTACAAATCCAGCAAGCACAGAGAGTCCCAGACAAGAGTAATCTAAAGAGGACCACACCAAGACACAGCATAATTAAAAATTCCAAGAGCTAAAGACAAAGAAAGAATCTTGAAAGCAGCAAGAGAAAGCAGTCAGTTTCCTACAAAGGAATTCCCATACAATTTCCAGCTTATTTCTCAACAGAAACTATGCAGACCAGAAGGGAGTGGCAAGAAATATTAAAACTGATGAATAGCAAGGACCTACACCCAAGAGTACTCTACCCAGAAAAACTATCATTTAGAATTAAAGGTCTTATAAACAGCTTCACAGTAAAGAAAAGCTAAAGAAGTTCACTACCACCAAACCAATACTATATGAAATGTTGAAGGATATATTTTAAGAAGAGGAAGAAGACAAAGATAAAAAAATGTGAACAAAAAAATGGCGGCAAATACACACCTATCAATTGAATTTAAAAAAAAAAACCCAAAACCATACAGTTGAATCTAAAAACTCTAAAGATAAAAATAAATGAATAACTAATCTAATGAACAGAATAAACTGGTGAATAAAATAGAATCAGATGTATGGAAATGGAACAGACTGAAGATCCCAGAGGGAAGTGGCGGGGATGGGGCAGGAAGAGATTAAACAAAGATCTTATATGCTCTATATGCATTACCTATGGATACAGACAATAGGATGGCAGAGGCCTGGGGTAGAGAGTGAACTAAGTGGAGAGGGACAATGCAGGGAAGAAGGGGGAAGATACACATCCGTAATAATCTCAACAATAAAGATTTTTTTTAAAAAGGGATCTCAGTTTCCCTACTTGGAAAATTGTAGCAGTAATAACATATACCTATGGGTAAAGGGCTTCATATATGGCTTAGTATTTAATAAAGGCAGTTTCCTTTGTGTTAATGACACAATAATCCAATCCTCTTTTCTTTCTTACACATAATGTCCTAAAATCCCCCCCCCTCCAAAAAAAAGGTAAGTAAACTTTGACCGAGTTGATGTAGCACATGCTTTTAAAGTATGTGTGAGATGTATTTATTTACAAGAAGGCTGGGCAGGTCCAGACCTGCTTGAAACCTAAAATATAACATGTAGTAAGTCCTTGGTGCCTACACAATCCTCAGTGTTCCTAACAACTCTAAAGCATTTACCCTCTGCTATTTCCTGTGTAGGTGTTCACCCATAACAAAGCTGCTTCTGAGTGTTTCTGTGTTTTAGAGAGTATCCTTAGAAATAAAGTATCTTTCAGACCTAAAATACTGATAATTAATAACTGATTTCCTAAACTCTCTCAAACCACTCCAAATAGGAATTTCTTTTAAAGACTGGAGCTGGAACTGCCAAAGTCATGTGTCCTGACTTCTGAGCCAGTATTCTGGTATTGATATTAAAACGTGACACACACAATTTTCTCACCCAACCTCAGCTTCCATACATAAATAGAGCCATCTACCCTGTTTCCCGAAAATAAGACAGTGTCTTATATTAATTTTTGCTCCCAAAGATGCACTAGGTCTTATTTTCAGGGGATGTATTATGTTTCCATTAAGTAGGTCTTATTTTCGGAGGATGTCTTATTTTGGGGAAAACACGGTAGAAAAGAATGTTTATTACCTCCTGATATCCTGCTGTGGTCTGAAGGGTAAAGGTCTTGTCCCTGGAAGGACACATGGACTCCCCTGAGAAGGACAATCATCCCTAGAGTCAATTATCCAAAGAGGTAGCAGGTTCCCGAAAGGCAGGCCTCGGGCAGAGAAGAGAGTCTCCTTTCTCTTGGAGGATCATTTTACAGGCACTGCTCTTCAAGGAGTCAAGATGCCTGGGGTGAGCTCCTGGGCATTAGATGCTAACGTGATGCCCACCCCGTGGAGAGGGGCTGGGAGCCTGGCTGGATGAATCTTTTCATTTCCAAGAGCAAGTCACAGCCTCAGCGCAGGTCCTGGAGCATCACAATCTCCTGGGCTTGTTTCTCTTTGGCTTCCTTCCCAAGGCCCAGTATGCATTGTTGGAGCATGCCAGCACCACCATCCTATGCCCATGCTTGTCTTGTTAATGCACATTTATGTGTGAGAATTAATGGCAAGTCCCCCAATAAAAGCTACTTTTTTCTGTTTTTAAACTCATAAACTGAGAACACGATTATATAGAATGTTTAAACATGGAATTACATGTCTTCCTATGATTCATGCCCCCAGTCCTTGCCAAACACCCCTTCCTCCAATGGAGAGGCTTTTCTATTACAGACTAGATCAATTAGGCAATTAGATCTTCCTGGGTGACAAACTGCTCCAAAATGTAGTGATTTTAAAATAACAATTATTTAGTATTAACTCATGATTAGGTGGGTGAGCAATTTGGGCTAGACTCAGCAGGGTGGTTCTGCTGGCCTCCCCTGGGCTCACCCATGTGGCTGTGGAGAGCTCACAGGTGGGACGTGGGCTGCTTGGTCCACAACAGCCTCATTCGCAAGCCTGGGAGTGGTGGTAGCTGTCAGTGGGGGTGGCGAGGGTCAATGGTCCACAGGTCTCAGGCAGGCTTGCCCCAGTTCATTGGCAGACATTCTGCTGGTTAAGGGTTCCCTAGAGCAGCAAGAGGTGACAACTTCAATGTGCAATTGCTTTTCTTTTTCTTTTTTTTTTCTTTTTAAATGTATATATTTTTTTATCTCAGAGAGGGAAAGATAGAAACATCAATGATGACAGAGAAAATCATTGATTGGCTGCCTACTGCATGGAGCCTGCAACCTGGGTACGTGTCCTGATGGGGAATAGCACCTTGACCTTTTGGCTCATAGGTTGATGCTCAACCACTGAGTCATGCCAGCTCTCTCTTTGCGTTACATTTATTACTGTCCCATTGACAAAAGAAAAGTACATGGCCAAGGGTGTAAATGCAAAAAGGGAATTATAGTAGCCACTATTTCCAACAATACCAGCCTTGGTAAGTCTGGGTCTTATTATGAGAAAGGGAAGAATTTTCCTTAGACACACAACATATCCACACACATTCACTCTCTCTCTCTCTCTCTCTCTCTCTCTCTCACACACACACACACACACACACACACACACACACATACACATATGCCTATGAAGACTCACTGGATAGTCTCACATAAAAGCATATGTGCATTCACATCATCAGCACACATGCCCCCAGACACGGACACTTGCCCACAAGAGTTACATGAAGATGTGCATAAAACCCAGTCACATGTGAAAACCCAAAAGTCCATGTACAAGGCAAGGTTTTTGCCTTACACACTCTGTCTCACTTTAACCACCAGCTTTTCTTTGAGAAAACCTGCCATGGCAAATTCTTGAGGAGGAGGAATCTGCTGCTACAAACCATCCTTTGATAGGAAGGGTTAAGCGATTAAAGATGACCCAGCCTGCCAGCTGCAGGCTCGTCTCTGTGGTCTGATTTCTCAAGATGATACAGCTCACTTCCCAGCGGTGATTGCAAGATTTAAATCTGAGTCGGAGAGAGGAAAATGCAATTCCTAACATGCTGTTGGTTAGAGCACAGCGAGAGACGGCATAACCGATGAAGAGACGGTTTTACAGAATTGTTTAACCATTTTACTAGATGGGAAATGAGGAGACGTGTTTGCATAGAACTTCAGCGCTGCTGAGCCTGAGGAGGTGCCGCGCTCTCCCTCCCTGAGTTTCTAAAATGATGTGCTCCGTTCTGGGGAAGATATGGCTTTTTAAATAAAGATCTCATCTTCTACTGAAAGCGGAGTGCTTTCTTCTATGTTTTTACATCTCTGTGCATCTATTATCAACAATTTATAATTATAAGTGTTTATATTCATACTTTTTTAAAAATTACAATATTATTGAAAAATATGTTTAAAATAGGATTACATGTATTTTCATTTCCCTCAAGGTTCTTGTGCCTATCGGGGGGAAATTGTTTTTGCCGTAGAGCAGCAAAATTTTTAAAGAGTTTTTATCTAAAGAGCCAAATGAGGCTTCAAATATGGAAAGCTCACGAACTCGCAGTCCCTAACTACACCCCCTGCTTACTGCCTCTCTCATTCAGCCAAGTACAGCCAGCCCTCTCCCCTGCCCAAGGGCACTGGCTGCTGGACCATACCGTGCCTTAGTCTGCGAGGGAAGCTATAACAAAAATACCATAAACCAGGGGCTTAAACAACAAACGTGTATTTCTCCCAGTTCTGCAGGCTGGAAGTGCAAGATCAAAGTGCCCGAAGATTCAGTGTCTGGTGAGCACTCACTTCCTGATTCACCGAGGGCCACCTTCTCCCTGTGCCCTCGCAGAGCAGAAGGGCCAGGGATTTCTCTGGGGCATTAATAGCATTCATAAGGGTTCCACCCTCATGGCCTACTCACCTCCCTAAGATCTTACCTCCTGATACTATCATTTGGGAGTTAGGTTTCAATATATGAATTTGGGGAGACACAGAATTCAGTCCTTAACACCCACCCAGACTTTGAAATACAGTAGAGAAACTGCCAGAGCTCACAATGGATGGGAAGTGACTACTTTTGGTTCAGAAAACTGTTTGTGATTAGCGTGGGCAGTAATTTGAGGCGGACATAAGAGTATCCCTAGAGACCCACTGGTGTAGCTGACCAGCTTGGGGATGCAATACCAATCACTCAGAGGTAGGTCCAGGCAGGTGGCCTAAAGAGGGAAGGCAGCTGGGCAATGGGTGTAAGTCCAGAGTGGATGGTGCCCTCTCTGCTCAATGGCAAGAACAATGGCCCAATGGGTCCAGCCTTCTGAAGTATCTGGCTTTTTAAATCTTGGCAACTAATTAAAATTATGTCTGTCTTCAGGCCGGAGGACTTAATCAATCAATCAATCAAACCAGCAGGAAAAAGTCAAGTTTCCAAAGCACATACTCTGATCTTAAGAATCCCAGTAAAATGGGGAAAAGTAAGACTGAGCTTTGAATACCGTTATCCACAGACATCTTTGATCCGGCTCCAAGTGGACTAGATGCCAAGGGCAGGGCTCCCTTCCTGCCCTGCAGGCCTGAGGACAGCCTTTTGTTCCACAGCTGGGGGAGGCAGCTGGACCTGAGCAGTGTGATGTGTAAGAACAAACACCTATTTCCCAAATTAAACCTTGCCCTGGTTTAAACTCTAGGGCACTCCCTCCAAGTTCTGCCTTAGTCATGGCTGATTTTAAAAGTGATGCAATAAAGAGCCCGAACCTCTTGCTTGATGCACCCCAACCATCTCCAGGTTCCTTTTCCGCCAGGAGAAGCCCCTGTAGTGTGACTTTCCCCATCACCCACACATATTTGCACACACACACACACACACACACACGGGGAAGGCGTCTTACTATACTGAACTGGTACAGCTGTATACTAAAACAATGCATTAACTGCATAACTATCCCATGATTGTTTTTATTTTTTCCCCATGATTGTTTTTAAAAGAATCTTTAAGAACAAAAAAGTACAATCCACTCATCAACAATCTATGAAAATGAAGGTGATCTGGAGTTTAAATTGGAGTGCAGCAGCATTAACTTGATGCAGAGAGTGACATCTCAAAAGTGCAGGTCTGAACCCTCACGTTACCTCATCTTCACACAATCCTGTGGGCCAGTGAGCAGCTGGTTATGCCCATGACAGAGGAGAAAACAGGTCCAGAGAGATCACAAAGGAATCTTGCTAGATCTGGAAACTGACAGATTCATTCGGGAATTCATTATGTGTGCACACATGAATTCACAGTGAAGTTTCCATCTGAGTCTCAGACCTTTAAATGCTCTTTGGGCTCTGAGTTCAGAGCTCTGAAGAGAAGGGAGGGCCCAAAAGTCCATGAAGGTTTTCACAGCTCAGATCTTGGGCCTGGACCTCCAAGAAGCAGCAAACTGGGATGGGGGGCATGATGACTGCAGGGGGCCATTGCAGGCAGAGGCAAGAGCTGCAGACTCAAAGGAGTCCGGTTGGAAACGGCACATTGGACACTGACTGATCAGGGCACAGGTTGGAATTGGCAGTGAGAGAAATGATGCTGGAGATTCAGCAGATTCAGATCACATGGGCCGTGAATCAGCTGACCCATTCATTTCCTCTCCAGGGAAAACAGCATCATGATCCACCCACCCACCCCCCTTAGTCCTTTGACATTTAGCAGAAATGGAAAGGAACGTAAGTCAGATGGGGAAATCAAACAACAACAAGAAAAGACAAAGACCTACCCCAGACCTAGAGGGCACCAAGGCCTGGTGTTGCAAATGGTCCCAGACAGGTCCTGTCTACTCTGCAGTTACTAGTGTAGTTCTGTGCAGATCTTAATGCCTGCACGGTGCCTACCCCGTCACACACAAATCACTCAAGCACTTCTCAGATGGCCACGAGGGGGTAGTGTCAGCCATCACCCTACAACAGAGCAGGTGGGGGGAGCACCCAGAGCCTCAGGTAGGTGTGGGGACAGGATGCCAAGTTCACCTAGGACAGATGCTTAAAATCTGCTCTGTTGCTCTCTGCCAAGGGCGGGAGATGGGGCTGGACATGGTGCCCCAAGCTGATAAAGCCAGAAACTCTTTGACACTCAACACCCATCTCCAGAGTATAAGGGAATAAAGAAACATCAAGACATTGAATATAAATCTGGTAAAATAAAAGAAGTTATTCATTTTTTCATTTTAATTTCATACTAGGAAATAGAGTGCATAGTTTGTGAAGACCAGTTGTAGGAGAAGGCAGTAATGATCTGGTAGTGATTTGAGGAACAACTGGATGGCCCATTAAATATCTCCCATCTGCCGTTGTGCCTTTTTTTCCATTATTAAACCTGATTGATACACAATGCCCCATTAGAAACTCCACAGTCTTTTTTTAGGATTGATATCAATTTCTCTTTTAACTATGCCAATAAAAGCCTAGGTGGCCCTCACACGTGACATAGTCACAAGATGGCCGCCACAAAGATGGCCACCACAAGATGGCCACATGCACAGCAAAGGCAGGGCACAGTGGCCACTCTGTGCAGTGAGGCCTGGGGATCCTGGAGTTCTATGCAGCACAGAGGAAGCCAGTCCCAGTGTCTCCGCCACCTCACCCGGAAGAGCGTGGTTCCAGCGGAGGAGGCTGGTTACAGAAGGGGAGGGTAGCTGGGGGTCATTAGGCTTGGAGGAAAGTAGTTAGGCACCAATCAGGCCGGCAGGGAAGCTGTTAGGGGCGATCAGGCTGTCAGGCAGAAGCAGTTAGGAGCAATCAGGCAGGCAGGCAGGCAGGAGAGAAGTTAGGAGCCAACAGTCCCAGATTGTGAGAAGGATGTCCGACATCCCTAAGGGGTCCCAGATTGGAGAGGGTGCAGGCCAGGCTGAGGGAGACCCCCAATGCATGAATTTCATGCACCGGCTCACAAGTTAAAATATATTTGACATGTGACATTGTGTGAACTTACGGTGTACAACATGGTAATCTGATACAATCATATACTGAAATATGAATGCCATTGTAGATATTGTTAGCAACTCTATCACATCACATGGCTATCATTTACTTTTTGTGGTAGAAATAACTAAAATCCAGCCCCTTAACAAGTTTTATGACTATAAGACAATGTTATTGTTTACATTCACCATATTGTGCATTACATTCATCATATTGTGCATTAGATCTCCAGGACTTATCTACTAGTTTTGAGTTGTACTCTTAAAAATCATCTCTCCTACTAGCCTCTAGTAACTACCACTTTACTCTCTTTTTTTATACATTTGGCTTTTTTAGATTCCACATGTAAATGATGTCACACAGTATTTACTTTTCTCTGTATGACTTAAGATTTAGCATAATCCTCCAGATCCATCCATGTGATCCCAAGTGGCAGGATTCCCTTCTTTCTCATGGATGACTAATATTCCATTGTGTGTGTGTGTGTGTGTGTGTGTGTGTGTGTGTGTGTGTGTGTTGTATATTCCACATTTACTTTATCCATCATTCATTTGTTGAGAGGCACTTAGGTTGTTTCTAAATCTTAGCTATTGTGAATAACACTGCAATCAACATGGAAGTCCAGATATCTCTTTAATATCCTGTTTTTATTTCCTGTGGGAATATACACAGAAGTGAGATTGCTGGGTCATATGTAATTCTGCTTTTAATTTTTTGAGGAGCCTCCATAATGTTTTCCATAGTGGCTGCACCAATTAACATTCCCACCAACACAAGTTTTCTCTTTCCTCCACATCCTCATCAATTACTTGTCTCTTTTCTTCTTGATGAGAAACTCCACAGTCTGATGTCGCTGGGATACTTGGTGTTTTCTCAGCATAGCCCAATACTCCATGCTCTCAGATCACCAATTTTCCTGCTGGCCAGAATGCCTCTGTCATTTGTCTACCAAGTGACTCCTACTCCTTCCTAACTCAGCTCAAACCTAGCCTGGGCTGCTCTCACAGCACTGCATCCACCTCTTTTTATCATCTGCTCACTTTTCTTTGATTATCTATGTAGACACCTGTGTTTATGCTCCACCCCACTCTACCCCCATTGGAAGTCTCTAAGAACAGAGGTCATGTCTTATTTTGTATTACAGTTCTTCACAGGGTGCACCTAATGAATGAGTCCTAAATGCAAATGCTTTGCTCACCTTTATCACCTACTGGTATTTGTTGAAATGGGCAGTAATTAATGCAGGAGAATATCAGGAACCAGACAGGAAATTGTGCCTTGAGGAGTATATGTGCTGCTTTATCTCATCGGTGAGGGAAGTAGCCAGAGACAGGATAAACTTAATCTTCCTTAAGAAAGGAAGGATACCCACATGGAGAGAACCTCCCAACCTGACCACTGATGCCTAAAGAAAAGTAGTCACAATTGGGTAAAGTCTTGTGAGATTGACTGTCCACCTGAGTGCTTCCTGTTGCCCACATGCTACACTAAACAGCTGACATTTAACCCGTACAACAAAACTGGAAGGGAGGTATGCTCACCACATTTCTCAAGGAAGGACTCTCTCAGAGCAGAAAAAAATACTTGTTGAGCTGGCCACTGGCAGAGTCAGGATTCAAACTCACTCATCTACCACAAAGCTCTTACTTGCAACTATGCTGCTGAACAAGAAATCAGGCTGAAACTGCATATCCCATTTGGTGGGAAAACATGTTTATGAACATTAACATCATGTACCTCAAATCCTTTTGTGCCATCAGAAAGTATTAAATAACTAATTTAAATAGAGAGATACTAATAAATTCACACCCACACACCTTACCTAAAGTCAATTCTCCCCATGAGCGTGAGCATTCCTGTGAGGTGGGAGAGGCAAATGCCAGACTCCTGAAATGGATGACATTATGGAACAGGTGGGTAATGGGAGAAGGGGGAGAGGCTTAAAGGACAAGCTGCCATGTAGGCAGCTCCCAGGCCCACAAATCCTCTCTTCACAAATCCCCTTTGCCACCCACAGCTATTGTGGGTTCACAACCCTGCTTACCCTCCACCCAATCACCTGCAGTTGCCTCACAAGGATTCGCCTGCTCCCTGCCTCTTCCATCCCAAAATAGCCCTCTCACCAGTGCAGCCTAATCCCACTGGAGCACAGGGCAGATCTGCTCAAACCCATACAGAGACTCCCACTGTGTTATAACTAAAGTTTGAATTCTCAGCTCAGGGCAATGACTTTCATACACAGCCCGCAACCCACCAAACAGATTTGACCCCAGTTACTGATCTAGACACCTCCGGCTTCAGCTTCAGCCCAGAGCACAACTTACTGCATCCCCAGTATGACTTGCTCCTCCACTCTACTGTTTCTCACTCTTCTTCTCCTCTGACAACATCATTGCCTTCTCCCAGGCTGTCCACACACATCTGCAAAGCACCTACTAGGAATTGATACAATCCTAGCTTGTAAAATCAGATTTCTCCTCAATATTTAGAGTTCATTAGTCTCCTGACGAAAAGGAACCCCATCCTTCTCTATATGCTCAAATATTTATGCTTGGCCTTGAGCTACAGGCATACATCTGCCTCCCCTAGCCCAGTAAGCTCCTTAGAGACAGGGAGATGGCATTGATGGCATTGAGCCCCATCATTGATCATCAATCCAATCTGATTTGGACTGATGGCAGTTCCAACAATTTGGGATCATCACTCTCCATTGGCATATAAATAAACCACAACAAAAAAATGTATGTCACCCTAGCCAGTTTGGCTCAGCAGATACAGTGCTGGCCCTCAGACTAGGTTCCTGAGTTCTACTCTGGTCAAGGCATGTACCTTGGTTATAGGCTTGATCCCAAGTCCTGGTAAGGTCAGGGCTCATGTGGGAGTCAAACAATCGATGCATCTCTCTCATATCAATGTTTCTCTCCCTGTCTCTCTTCCCCTCCCTTCCACTCTCCCTAAAAATCAAGCATAAAATATCCTCAAGTGAGTATTAACAAAAAAAAAAAAAAAAAAAAAAAAAACAGAAACAATGATTTAAAATATCCAGGAATAAATTACCTGAAATATGTAATTGGTGCAAAAACATAACAGGAATTGCCCAGTGTCCTGGATAATTTACCTAACTTTTTTATTATGTACCTACACAATTAAAAAGACTATGTAAATCCATAACACTTTGTGCTATTAAAGAGAGTCCCTGTGTAAGTCATTATAAAGAGGATCAAAAATATACTTTACATTCCCTCTTGGGCTTACCAGGGGTGGGCAAACTTTTTGACTCGAGGGCCACAATGGGTTCTTAAACTGGACCGGAGGGCCGGAACAAAAGCAACCTGACCATGCTGGCACTCTCATCTTGGGCTGCTGGTGAAGGAGCGGAGGGGAGACCAAGAGAACCTTCTGCTCTTTCGGCTTAGAGGGCCAGACAGAACAGCTGAACAGGCTGGATCCGGCCCGCGGGCCATAGTTTACCCACGGCTGGTTTAGACTCTACTTCTAATGTTAACTATGAAAGTAATGTCAAGCTTGAGACCCATTCATTCCATCAGCCATTTATTAAACACCCACTGTATCAAATCTTAGGCTACAAAGTAAAGAGACATAGTTCCTTCCTCCGGGTGTTGTTTCTGGTCAAGAATACAAGACAGCCTTATGAAAGTACCAAGATAAACAACACATAAGCAAGGAACAGGTAATGCAAATTATTTACATGGATGCTGAAGAAAAATCAAAGAAAAAGAAAAATTCAGACAAGGTGAAGGTAATCAGGAAAGATGCACTTGAACCTCCTTACTTTCTCAATAGAGATTAATAACGAGTTTCAGAAAACCCTGGATTAACCATTTTAGGATGTCAAGTCACGATGGAACCAGGGGATGTAACAAACTGTGCAGGGGAGGGGGACTCCTCATCCTTTAGGCCTTTCATTTATTCCCCAATTTGTTATACAGCCAGGCCCTGTACCAATGCCCAGAGTATGGTGGTGAAGGAGAGGGACATACATGGTCTCTATGAACTAGTAGAATTTGGAAATACCACAGGAGAGAATCTTTTTTTATTTTGGAACATCATGCTTTCAAATGTAGGTTGATATTCAAGTCAGTTGAATTCCTAGGCACAAAATGAATGATGATTGGGATGGAGGCGGGTTGGTTCAGAGGCAGAAAGAATGGCAGGAGGAAACTATAGTGAGGATAAATACCAGTCATAATTTATAGCATTTCAATGATGAAAGCGTTGATAAGGAGGTTGAGGGGGCAGCCATCGGGATGAAGAAAGGACAGGAGTTCCTGCCCAAGAAAGGGAGTCCAAAAGGAGCACAGGGTCGGCCCCCACCCCTAGGCTGAGCCTTGGCACTGCTGACATGGATGGCAGAGCCAAAAAGTAAAAAACAATGAAATGGGGCTGCCATCAATGAGGAAGCATCATGCAATGCCAGCATTTGATTTGGAAAGTATTCATAAGGCTTTCTTGGCTAGAATATGTAAGACAAAAATAGAAATATTCTCATCAATGATTTATAAGATTGCTTTAGAGAGATGGGGCAGAACCCAGTATAACGAGGAACAGAAAAGCAGCCTCCCATCTTGTCACTGAACAAGAGAGTATATGATGGGGGCGGGGGGCAGGAGCCATGAGCGGGAGCTCCTTACTTCTATCACAGAAATTCCAGCTCACAAAAGCTACCGAATTAGCTTGTCTGAACCTCAGAACACCAGCCACTTTTTGGATTCTTTCAACTCCAGTTTTATTTTTCTCTGGGATAGAAGCCTCCAGAGGCAATATCTGTAAATTGCATATGGACTGTGGAAAATGAGAGCAATATTAACAAATTAGCAGTCAATCATATTGGAACATTATTCCAAACAGAGGACCCCTTCCTCTGGATTCCTTGGAAGAGGAGGAGATGGGGAACAAGGGATGAAATAAGAACAGATTTAGAAAGTGAGAGGAAACCTTCCCAGAATAAGGTAAGACCTTTTCACAGTTGCACACTGAGCTATTAGAAGGCCATTCCTGGATTCTGTTCCACTTCAATTATCACACATTGACTCCATCTCCTGGACTCGCTATTAGAAGCATATGGGACACAGAGGACAAGTCATTCATTTCAGACCCAAACTTCCTGCCAGTAGTGCTGCCAGTCCCCCAGTCCCTAACACAGCCTGCCTTCCTGAATGAAGTTCCCCAGCCAATCTTCCTGAAACTCAAAATCTCATCAAGTCACCATCATAGTGGGAACAATCTTCTGCCCCTATTGCCACTTATAGGATCAAGTTCCTACTAAGACTGACATATAGGAAGCTCTCCAGTCCCCTACTCAGATGAGTATTTATTGTACACACAAGGTACCAGGCACTGGGGTTGAGAATTGACAAGAAAGGCACAATCATGCCCTTGAGAACCTTAGAGTCTATTAGGGGGTGGGGAGAGGCAGGGAAGTTTCCACCAGTAATTAACTAAATAATGATAATCAGGTAGATGGCTATAAAAAGCAGAGAGTCACAGCCAAAGGAGTGTACAATGAGTCTCCCATCTTAGTCTGTGGGGTCCAGCAAGTAAGGCCTCCCTGAAGCAGTTATGCTCAAGGAAAAATGGAAAAACTGAGCAGCATTTAACTCTGAAAAGAAAGGTAATGAGGGCTACAGGATGGATGGGGAGCAGTGTGCACCCAGACCCCACATGAAGGGAACATGAGGATGAGACTGGTAACAGCTGGGGCTAAGGACCAGGATAGGGGGAAGGGAGAGGTGACAGAAACTAGAAGAGGCAGAGGGGACAGGGTGAGTTATGAGGATTCCTGGAATACCAAGCCAACAAGGCTGGGCTCTGCACTAAAGGCAATAGGGAGCCATTCAAGGCTTTTATTTTTTTTTAATATATTTTATTGATATTTTACAGAGAGGAAGGGAGAGAGATAGAGAGCTAGAAACATCGATGAGAGAGAAACATCTACCAGCTGCCTCTTGCACACCCCCTACCGGGGAATGTGCCTGCAACCAAGGTACATGCCCTTGACCGGAATCAAACCCAGGACCTTTCAGTCCGCAGACAGACGCTCTACCACTGAGCCAAACCGGTTTTGGCCACTCAAGGCTTTTAAAGAGGGAGTTGGCATGACCAGATCTATGCTTTATAAGTTCATTCTGTGTGCAGTGAAGAGCAGGTATGTCAGAGAAGCTAAGACCAATAGCAAAGACATCAGTCAGAATTCTATGGTAACAGTGTGAGTAAAAGAGTGTGAGATGGAGAGAAGGCAAAGATGTGGTGGAGCTGGCAGAACTTGGAGGATGGGTAAGAGTACATGGTCAGGAACAATTCCCCTTCTGGCTGAGATGGCTGAGTAAATGAGGGGGCTACCAACCAAAACAGGGACTTCAGGTGGAGAAGATTTTTTACTCTCATAGGAAGAGAGAATCCCCAAGTCTGAAGGTCTGATGAAAACTTCAAGAAGTTGTAAATAAGGGACTGAAGCTCAGGAGGGCAGAGGGGAAGGGACATGTTCAATTAGGACCTGGCATATGACAAGGAATTATTATTCTGTGCAGGAATGTGGCAGCCCTGGGAAACTGGAGCATAAAAAAGAAGAAAAATTCAAGGAGGAGAATAGGATAACTCCAGCATTGAAAGACTAGCCAGAGAAATGACCTGGTCAAATGGACTAATTAGAAGTAGTGGGTGTACAAAGAGAGAACAATGAATTTCTTGAAGGGGAAAAAAAGTATTTCAAAGAAGTGATGAACAGCATTAAGATGAAGACTAAAGAAGTAGCTACTGGATTTGGCCAAGGCAGCCTTGGTGACATTAATCAGAATAATTCTAGTGAAGTCGGAGGGGCAAAAGCCAAGGCTGAGTGCATTACAGAACAAATGAGCACAAAGGCATAGGGAGAGCAGGGATGGCCACCTACCTACTTCAAGACCTTTGATGGGGAGAAAGGGGGACAGGAAGCATCTTGAGAGAAACATGGGATGGTGGGACTTTTTAAAGGAATCAGCTGGTGGCTGGAGGTGGGTAGGCAGACTGCAGCGACCTCAGGGATGAAGGAGAATGGGGTCTTCCAATGGGTGTGGCAGTCAACAAGAGGACCTAGAACTCCATTCCAAGTCTGAGATTCTATGCCTCTCAGGAGAAGAGACACATCAAACAGTCATTTCCATAGGAAACAGTCATTTCCACAGGGTCGGTTTCAGACAGGGAGCCACACTTCAGCACCCGGAAAGCATGATGGGAAGGGGAGTCCTTTCCTCTGCCTCTTGGATATGAGACAAGGAGCATGTGAGTCTTTTGGAAAGTGGTATCTGAACTGGGGCCCACATGGCTGGGCCAGAAAAAAAAAAAAGGGACTCAGGAGGGAGGAATGGCAAGGAGATAACCTTGCTCCCTCCTCCTGAAAGCATGTCAACTCCCCCAAGAAAAAACAGGGAAAGAGGATCAGACTGAGCACAGACCACACAATAGTGAGGCCAACCCACCCTCCTGCCTCTGTGTGCTGCTCCTGGGCCCAGGTTGCCGGCTAGCAGGGAACATACTGTTGCCTCTACTCTCCCCAGTTTTCCGTGGACCCGGCCTGTGCCACCTCAGCTTCCAGCCCAGGAACAAAGAGAGAGAGACCCACAGTGAAAGGAAACACAAGGGAGGAGAGAGAAACAAAGAAATGCTGAACAATGAGGAAATAGCCATCTATTACTATTAAAATGAGTGAATGTGAGAGAAAGAAAGGGGGGGTGGAGGGGGAGAGAGAGAGACCTCAATTCTACCTCTGACCCTTGAGCAAATCACTTCACTTTTTTGTATGTGTAAAAAAAAAGTGCATTTTAAGGTTCCTTAGGTTCCTTTCAGGTTGAAAATCCTGTGTTTCTCAAATTCTGCATCTGTATATATATAGCACCCCCAGAGGCCAAAAGCATTAGCAGCACAAAGAAAATGCAATAAACCCCAATGAGGAAGATGCGCTCACACGTACGTGTCCCTGACAAACACGTGCACTCTCAAGTGCGCACACAAACAGACACACACACATGTGCACACACAGGAGGGATGGTGCTCTGCTGAAGGGCATGCCCACAGTGATGGAAGAAGTCAGAGCACATTAGAGAGAGTGCTCCACATAGAATGTGTCAGCCCAATTTGCAGTTGCGCCTCTTCCACTAGCTGAGTAAATGCTAAATCTCAACTAACCTAAATATTTGACAAATGAATATTTTTAGATTATCAAGCTAAGTACTTAAGGATTTACTCTTCAAATGATCAAAACTAGTTTAAAATGCCACCCCTGAGGGAAATATCTGGATGATTCAAGGGGGGGGGGGTTGCATTATAAATATGTGAAGCAGACTCTGCCAAACCTGACTCCGGGTAGGGTCCTGGTAGCTCTGGTTGTCTCACTGTTCTTTCAACACACTGTGCAACATGCTGTACCCCGCTGTGCTCACAGTGATTGGGCTGCAGGACCACACTCCAGTGCTCCATGCCTGGGGGCGGGGAGCAGGGTACAGACTGCAGCAGTCTCTCTGATTTGGGGAGGAGAGCCCGGAGTGAAGACAAGATGGGCAAGTGTTCTCTGCACAGCACTACCTCCCATCCCAGAGCTGGACCTCAGGTCGGGGAGGAGGAAGAGAAGAAAAGGGCACATTTTCAAAGGAAGCTGAAAGCTAGGGACTGGGTATACTCCTGTGTGCCTGGCTCTGGGCAACCTGGGGTTACCACCCAGAGGGGGAAAAGGAGAGTGTGTTTAGGCAAAAAGAAGGGTTTGAACAGATTTTTCATCAATCCTTTCTCCCTGTTCCTGCAACTTGCCTGATGTGTGGGAGAACCCCAGAAGCTCTCTGGCTGCCCTCCGGGTGGGATATGCAGGAAGAGAACTGAAAGCAAGTCCGCTCAGCCCCTGGATGAGGGTGAGAGGTTGCAGGTGAGTATAGCAGGTACTGGGACTCAAGGCTCCTTATGACATCTGGGCGGAAACCCCACTAGCCCCCAATCTGGGGTTCCCAGGATGGAGATGATGGCTGCCACACCACAGGGAGCCCACTGAGGCCCCAGATGACAGCACAGGGACACCCCAAGGCCCCCTCCCACCACAGGGTGTGTAAGCTCCTCCCTACCTGATGCCAAATAAGGAAGATTTGCCCAAATAATACCGGATCACCCTGAAAAGAGAGTGAGCCACCTTTAACTGGCACCCTTTAAGTCTGTCTCACCCCCTGGCATGACAGACACTGGGCCCTGGGACAGGAGAGTAAAATGACAGAGCAGATAAAGACACTGGGTCTTTGCCCCTCTCAGCAGGAAGTCCCCAGTGCTGCTGCAGGGGGGAGCTGGGGTGTGGCTGACCTGGCAAGTCCTCACCTGAGGATCCTTTGCCAGCTCTTCCTGAAGGGCAGCTGGAGAGGCAGGTGTGCGTGGGAGAGGCCAGGGAATGCAGTACCCACTGTGGGAGCAGGGAGAGTGTCTGCCCCAGTGCCCCTGGGTAAGGGCATAGACTGAGCCCACCGGCTCCCTCAGAAGGAGTGGCAATGGAGAGGAAGGCTGGCTCCCTCCTAAGGCATCACACAACCCCATCACACAGCAGTTTACCTTCAGGCCAGCCTCAGACTTAACGGATAAGATTTCCGGGGCCAGAGAAGCCTCAGGCTACCCCCAAAACGGTCTGCCAGCAAAGTTTTCTTGCTGCCAACACAAAGGGCTGAAAAATGCAAAGGCCTTTGAGAACCGTTCATACAAAGGGTGGATGAGCCTGGGAGGAGGAGAGTGAGTGTCCCCTGGGCAGGGCTGGGCAGGGCTGTGCAGGGGCCTGGAGGTGGGTGAACCCAACAAAGCAGGGGCCCCAGGCCTCTGAGACCTCCTTAACCCACAGCCCAGAGCCCCGTGTAACTGCCAATAAACAGGAGCCAGGAGGACATTGTGCTGTGGCCTTCAGAGACTCTCCAAGCTCTCAGCCCCTGGGTCCTTCTGTCCCGTGCTCGACACACTCCTATCCATCACAGGCTGGGACATTGCAGTCACTGTGCTCCACACCACGTGCAGGACCACACACACCCGCTCACACACACAGACAAACACGCCAAGACAACCAGCACTTACATCTGCTTTGGTCTCTGGTCACTTAATCAGTAGATTCTGAGAGATGCGAGAATACTGACACCCTCGGGTTCTGCTGTCTCCCAGTGGCGACACAGGACGTGCATGTGCATTTGCAGCCTCGAGTTTGATTTTTGTCATCACCTTTAGCACCAGCAGAGCCAGGTGAGACGGCGGAGACAACCACGTGTTTGCCATACAGATGAGGGAGGGCCCCCCGTCGGGAGCAGCAGGGATCAGGCTCCAGAAGAGACAGATGCTCACGAGAATACGAGTCAGTGTTAGGAAGGGGAAACTCAAGCAATGAGCCCAGTTGTATCCAATCTGTGCACAAGAGACACGTGGGAACCCAGACGGCAGAGGCAGGGGAAGCAGGGAGCTCATGCTGCCCACACAGGGCCGAGGGTACCTGGTTCAGGCTGAAAGGCTGCGCAGCGGGGAAGACCAGAGCTCCTGCAGTGGTGGGGATGGCTTTCCAGAGGAGGCCGCACTGAGCAGAGCCACCGAGGCAGGGCAGGACTTGTGAGGGAAAGAGCTTGATGGCACAGCCTGTGGAATGAAATCAGCTCACCGATTTTGAATCTTCACTGTCGTTTCCTGGCTGTGTGGCCCTAGGAAAGACACCTAATCTCTCTGGTCTTCGGTAGCCTGGTATGTAAAAATGCCAATGCCTCCCTTAGAGGTGTGCAGAAGATAAAGAACAAAATCTGTAGAGGAGCTGGTGGTGTCATGTAAGGGTAAACAGAGGCAGAGAGACCGCGGTGACATCAGGGGCCAGGGAGTGTGGGTGGCTCTGGACAGCCCAGAGGGACAGGCCCCGGAAAGGCAGAGCACACAGGATGCACGAGGCTGTGGCTGCCGGGGACTTGCCTCTGTGGCTCCATCTCTAAAGAAACTGCTGCTGCGGAGGAGGAGGAGGTGGCAGTTCTGCCAGACAGGTTGTCAGTCTCTAGCCCTTCGGAGGCTCTCTTCCCATTGGCCAGGATCTGACAGGGAAATCAGCGGGCCGGTAGTGCGGGCCTGGGCAGTGCAACAGACAAGGCCCTAGGGACAGCTTAAGTGGACAATAATTGCAGGTTATTATATACCGGGCTGCAGCCAAAAGCCGGGCAGCTATTAAGTGTGATTGGGAGAAATAAGCAGCAGGAGGAGAATGGATGTGAGAACCAGGTTGCTCCCCTGTTCTCAGGGCTGCTCTGAGGCTGGAGCTGGGCAGAGGCAGGGATGGAATAAGTAGAGAGGAACTCCTATCCAGTATATGCAACCTGCACTCCAGGAAGCAGTCCCGCCCTGGCCTCTGCTCCCAACAAGATCTGTCCCAATTACATGATTTGTCCCAGGTGGCAGAGCAAGGATTACTGTAATGAATTTTAAAATGAGGTCCAGGGAGGGAAAGCAAGTGAGCCAGAGACACACAGCAAGTCTTGCTTGAGTTCCATCAGAGCCGCTGGAGCCCCCATTGCTGTATGATGGCCACAGAAGTGACTCGTGGCATGAAATCCCATCCAGACCTGGTTCTACATTCAGAGGGTCAGGGTGAGCAGGAACCATCTCAGAACTGGGACTGGTAGCAGCCAGTGAGACCCAGAGCGGGCACAGAGCTCAAGGTGTGAACACCAGCTCATCAGTCAGGACAAGGACAAGGAATATGAAATGCGGGAGGGGCAGGTTTATAATAATACAACTGGTCCTTTCTTAAAGCTTTATATATTCATTAGTGATTCTCTGGGAGAGAAAAGGAATTTCATGCCTATTTTATAGATGAGGATACAGAAGCCAATAGCAATTACATGATTTGTCCCAGGTGGCAATGCTGTCAATCACAGGGCCTCATCACAGCTGCTGTTCTAAGAGCCTGTAGACTACACCAGGATCTGTCTATTGGAGACCTTGGCAGAGGAGACCCTTATTCTGCGCTCTATCACCAGGCTAGGAGAACTGAGGTTTCATTCCCCCTGGCTAGAGTTTCTCATTTCATCAAGAGGTGGTTCTTCTCTTTTGGAGCCAAGGATGGCATGAGTTTGAGCCCCAAGGGGTGACACTACCCTCGTATGAGGAGTGGATCACACACCTTAACCTCCCGCCTCCCAGCCTTCAGCTCCTCCAAGCCCACAGCTCAATTTGGAAAAGAGGATGAGGTACCCTCATCCCAGAAGCACAAACACCATGGGATCTTCAAGGAGATTCCCAGAAACCAAACCACTTTCTTCACTATTTCCTAGAAACAACTCTTACGGAGATGGCTCTGCCCTGATGGGGACACACTAGTGGAGGCCAATGAAGGAGCACATATGTCGGTGGGAAGTGGCCCAACCCCCAACTGCTCCAAACACAACACCTCAGTGGACATCCAGGAACATCAGTTCAGTGCCACCCTCAGCTTCTCACTGTCTCTCTCCCTCCCAGCATCACCTCTCGCAGCCAGGCCTCCCCAGCCATGGTCCGGAAATGACCCCGCTTTGGGTCACATGAGGGGGGAAACCTGGTGCAGGGAGAGATCAATTACATTGTGATTCAGCGAGAGGGCACAGAGCCAGGGAGTGAGTCACGGAGTTTGCCTACCCTTCCCCTTTCAGGGGAGGGGGTCATGCTGGCCCATGTGGGAGCCTCCCATGTGCGAAGGCATCAGATGTGTGAATGCAAGCTCCCTGGGACAAGGAGAGCAGAGATGCTAGGTGTGTGCTACCAGTGTGGGCCCCGGCCTAAGCCGGAATGCAGCTGGGCATCTCTGAGCTTATGTGTTGCAAGAAACTCATGAGGTTCCTCCTTTATATGAGCTCTGCTTCCCCACCTCACTCATGCAACATTGCACCCACAACTAGAGACTTAGATCCTTCTCATCTTCCCAACACACTGGAAGGACGACTGAGAAAAAAGCCCAGCTGTCCTCTTCCTTTAGAAAATCTCCGTGTCACACATATTCTAAAGACTATCTGCTACAGCTTATCTTTATATCTAAAAAGGAGAGAGTTTGTTTCCTTTATCCTCACCAGAGGATGTGTTTATTGATTTTGGGAGAGACAGAAAAACATTAATGTGAGAAAGAGAAGCATCCATCTGTTGCCTCCCATACACATCCTGACCAGGGATCGAGCCCACAACCTTTGGTCTACAGGGCTACGCTCTAACCAACTGAGCCACCTGGCCAGGGCTAGGTTACTTTTTAATGAATATACTCACAATAATCACAGCTGACACTTATTGGGGCATCTACTATAAGGAAGGCATTCATTACCTCTTATTATTATCTCTTCCTGACAATCATATGCAGTGTTACTATGCCCATGTTTCAGATGAGGAAACTGAGGTTCTAAAAGCATGGCTTACATGGCTGCTAAGTTTAAGATCTCTCTGGTTCCAAAGTCCAAACGCTTCCTATACACAGTGCATGAACCTATATCTACATATATACAAACTCTTTCTATGCACAGTGCATGAATATATCAGTAATTTAAGTCTTATATTTGTATTTTAAGTAGTAAATGCCCAGTTGTATTTAAAGGCTATATCTCTTTAAATTTTACTCTCTGAACAAAAATTTATATTAATGTGTCTAAGAGACTAGAATTTATATATACAACTTTACATATACATTTGGGAAGACTTTAAACTTACTAAATAATTTCATTCTGCCATCTGGAAATTATTTGAGGGAAGCATCTTCTTTAATATTCCCAGTCAGTGGTAGCAAACCTTCACCCTTTATATGTAGGCATAACCTATGAAAATGGGCCTGATATGGTGCCCCTCTCACTTAACACACATGTGTTGGGCCAGGGGTGATTTCTCTCTTTTCACCCACCCTTCATAAATACCCACGCATTTTCCTTGTCCTAATCTTATGTCACTGGTTATACTCTTTTGTGTTACCAGCAGCCATCAGCATATGGTTGGTGAGTTCCTACCTTAAGTTTTTCCTATGAGCAGGCCTTGCTGTAAACCCCCTTCCCCATGGTCACCCCTGGAATTAAAGCCTGCATCCTTCTATGGCCTTCAGTGCTTAACTTGACTGACCACATGCCCTCTCCATCCTCATCACCAGCCTCCTTCCCCACCCCAAGCCTTCCTGTCAGCAGCCACCCGCTAGGAGAGTGAGCAGGAGAGATTTCCTGACCCACAGTGGGTGAGTCTGCGGTACCCAAATAGCAACCCTTTGAAGATCTGGCCTGGTGTAAGTGTCCTGCAGTCTCACCTTCCTGAACCCCTGTTCAGTTGGGGTCCCCCTATCCCTTCCCAGCCACTTGACTCATTCATGTCACCTGCAGAGCCTGTGACCCTGAGTTCTTAACCCCAGCTATATTGAAAAGATTGTGTGCTAGACTACGGGAGCCTGACAGTGGTGGGGAGAAAGAAAAGATTAGAGAGGCTGGCCCAGGTAGAAGCTGTTGACTGAGCAACATTATCAGGGAAATAGTGGCCACGATAAAGTGACATTCACTCACAGTAATGTGTGTGTGATAAACACAACATACTATTCCAGTTTCTAAAGTGAGCCCAGCGTCTGAAAACCTCAGGGCTCATGTACAATAAATTAACATAATTAAAAACTAATTAGTAAAACATCACAATTAAAAGGACTTGCTGTGGCAGCACCTCTCAGGTAAGAAGGGGCCGTGGAGTGTCAGCAGTTGGTACCTAAGGCAGGCCCCAAAAAGAGGCAGGGATGTGAGCCAGGCCCTCTGGAAGCCTCCCCATCCCAGGAGCACCTTGAGAAACACTTGCAGCAAATGAGGACACCCACTGTGGTCCCAACTCGGGCCCCAGCCAGAGGGAGGCACCCTTCCTTCTTGGTAGGAGGAAGAGGCAGGGTCCTTGCAAAGCTCTCAGCCTCCAGTGGCTGATCAGTGATGCTGACCTAAGCACTTTACCTGCATTGACTCATTCAATCCCCACCTCAACTTTATGAGATGGGTTCTAGTACTCTCCCTATCCTACAAATAGGAAACTGGGCCACAAAGAGAGGAAACCTGCCCAAGACCACAGAGGTGGAAGTGGGAGAGGCTGAAGCCGGGGAGTCTGGCTCAGCCCACTTTACCTAAACGCACCTGTTTCTGTTGGTCAGAGCTGGGACAGGGCTCCTTTTGAAAAGAATCAAATGCTTTGGGAAAGACAAGAGGTGAAATCCTAACCCTCCAGTGCAGACCAGTGAGCTTTACCTGCGCCCTTCTGGAGCCCATTTGGACCCCAAGTCCCTGCCTTCACCTTAATTTTTCACAGGAGAACCGAGAGTCAGCTGCCTCACAGAGAAGCCGGTCTCACCTTCTTCTATGGGATGTGAGGAAGGAAGAGAGGGCAGAAACGAGGCCGGCAGTCTCCACTTTGCAGAGGAAAAAGCTGAGGCACAGGAGAGCAATAACGTGGGTCCCTGCACTGAGTTCCGGCCCTCGCATCCTTTCCACGTAGGACTTCCGGTCCAGAGCTTCCGGTCCCTTCCTCCCACCCCTGGCGCTGTCTTTCCATCTCCACTGCCCTCAGCAAAAGTGAGACAGAGCCCCGTGTTGAGATGGAAGTCTAAAAGAGGGCAGTGATGACCCAAAGGCTCAGAGACTCTCAAAAGCATTCCCCCCACCGTAGCCCCGCCTGGAGCCACCACAAGTCCAAAGCCATGTGTCCCTAGGACTCAGCCAGCAAGGAAAAGAAGCCAAGGTGCCCCTCCCTCTCCAGCCCTGACTCTTGTCTGGGTTCCCAGGCAACATAGTACCTCCTAGGGTGTCCCTGGGTTTCCCAGCATCTTGCCTCCGATTCTCTTCCTCCCTCACAGAGTTTGCTCGCATGGCCGGGCCTGCTGTGGACTCAGGACAGGAGCGTCCCATGATGCTCTACTCTGGGTGGCAGGAAGCTGCTAATGTTAACTGAGAGAAGGTAAGGACTATTTCTGTCTTCCTTTCCACTCTAGTTATCATTCTTTATATCGAAAAACCTTCCCAAATTATTCCAGGACAGAGAAGGCCAAGGATTGTGGAGAATGTTTAAAAAAGACTTCTGAGGCTGCCTTCAAACCCCCGTCTTGCCCACCCAACCTACCTCCACAAAGGAGAACCCTGCAGGAGCCTCCACCTTCTTACCCTCACGCAGGAACCCAGAGCCCATTGCCTATTCCAGCCCTGGCAACACCACCCATTGCCTCAAACCACTCTCTTCTCTTCCAAGCTGACACACTCCTTCCTTGAGGGCCAGCTTTCTCCACCAGAAAGCCTTTCCCGGGCACCTCTGCCCACACAAGCTACACCTTCTCTGGAGTCCCCTGGCTTACATCACCAGCACCTTGTATTTGGTTGTGTCATCCCCTTGTGTGGTTACTGGACTCTCTGAGTTAGTCTCCTTACCCAAACAATGCTTGAGCTCTCTACAGAGAACAAGTGAGTCTCTCTCAGCCTACCCTCACTGCCCTCTGCAGGTCTGGGCAGAGCAATCACTCCATGGAGACCTTAGAGATGTTTATTCTGAGGTCGGGTTTCAGCTCTGTTCTCAGCTTTTTCTCAACATAACCTTGGAGAACCAGCTGCCTCTTGCCCTCCAAGCCCCAAGGCCAGACCATCACCCAGTGCTCTGGCCGTCTACCGCCTTCTACATCCTGCCTTCACCAGGGCGACTCTCTCCTCAAGGCTGCTACCCCCATCGCAGATCATTACACGAAACTTGGATGGTTTTCTGTTTTCTCGAATATAGAACTCCTCGGGCCTGGAAGACATTTAACCATCTGTTGCTGTTTGCTGTTCTGAGGTTTTTCACTTGGTATGACTTTGGTCTCTCTAACTAAACAGCAGGTTCTTCCCAGGCCTGTCCTTTGCTGCTTCCAGTGGGAGGTTGGAAGGGCTGGATGAATGCAAGAATGACTGAGTGGTGATGCCTCCAAGCTAAGTCATGTAGTCTTGAGAGTGTTGTGTCCTCAGTGGCTTGTTCTCATCCTGAGTTCTGAATTCCCGGCAGAGAGTCTGCCTGGGGCCCTGCAGCTCCCCATCCTTAGGATCCAGATGAATAAAGACAGTATTGCTCCTCACCACCTCCCTCCCCCCCCCCAAAAAAAAAAGAATGTCAGATTAACTTTTGATATCTAGAAACTCCATCTTGAGGACCTACTGTGTGCTCGTGCCTGTTGAGAGGGGCTGCAGAGGAAGAAGGGAAGGAAGGGCCTGATTACTGGGTTGCTGTCCTCTGCCAGTTCACAGTCTAGAAGGAGAAAGAAGATCCCTAGGCAGGAGAGCCAGAACAGATCTGAGGGCGTGTGGCAACAGCCAGGGCCGTGGAGTGTGGGTCAGCGGGCACCAAAAGGAGGAGAGCAATGGTGGCTCAGCTGGAGGGAAGCTGAACCCAAAGAGGGCTTCCTTCCTCATGGAGGAGCAGGAGCAAAGGGAAGTGAGGAGCAGGAAGCAATGGTGAAGCCTCCATAACTACACCACCTGCACCAAGATCCACACCACAGGGGGCTTCCTGATTCCCCCAAAATAAGTCAGCACCTGAATGTAAACCCCAAATAGAGAGAGAAAAATGAGAAGCAAATGTGTCCAGCTCCCACTTCCACTTGCCAGCCTACTCCCTCTCAGGGGATGGAATACTTGTGTCCAATAAGTGGCACTTGGGTAAGTTTTTAATTTTTAAATGTCACAGTAGCACTTTGCCCCCATCTTTCCCTAATTACATTTCTCTTTGATAATCTAAAATTAAAAAATATATATTAGCTCTCAAGTCTTTCAAGGGCAAGGAAACCAAAGAACAAACCTAACCCTTGTTCCTTACAGTTTTCTCAGGGGTCCTGCTTCTTTCTTATATTAGTTTGAGACACGAGTTATTATTTTATTCCCAATACTCTCTCCTGTGGCAGAAAGATGGGAGCCTAAACGATCCAGCTCTGCACCTTTAAGAGATCAATGCTTTGGCAGAAGCTGCTTCTGCTGCTGTTTATACAGGGTAACTCAGTTATATGGAGCCTTGTGTCCTGGTGGCTTCTGTCCCAGCAATATGGGGGAGTGGGGGGTGGGGGCATTTCACCAAATACCTGTGGTTGAGCTGAGAGGTGAGGAATGTGTTACCCCTAAGGGGGGGACAGCCCAAATCCAAAATAAGCCATCCTCAGGTGGGAGAAGTGGAAGGGTAAGGAGCATTCACCTAAGAAAGGGGCTCTCCACAGCTTGGTGTCCACATGTGGAGAGATACAGGGGATGGACCATGGTGCCGGGGGAAGAGGCACAGTCCTAGAGGGAGTTGGCCTTATGCCATCTGGAGTTTGCACAGGCATCTGAAATAACCACAGGCCCCCTTTCATTAACAACTCCACTCTCCCACCCCCTCCTGCCCAGGGACTGCTTTTATTTATGTATTGATTATTAGTATTAATAATAATTAAATAATGAATAATTTATGTAAAGGGGGGCCTCCCCTGTATAGGCCCCTCCTTTCTCAGCCCTACTCAGCTGGCTCCCCTTGCTTCCCCTTGCTCTTGCTTCACGCTGAGGAGGGAGAAGGGCAGGGAGAGAAGGAGAGACCTCAAGTAGGAGTTATTCTCCTAAACCCCTGCTTTGGCAGAAACTATAGTCCACTCCTGTTGTGAGATCCTGGGTGGTAAACACCAGGGCCACAAGATAATGCTGGAGGGGGTATTTTGGACAAAGTTGTTGGCCTCTGCTGATGTGTCCTGAAAGAAAGGGGGGGAGAAGGTCTCAGCCTTGTGGGTACACACACACACACACACACACACACACACACACAGAGTGTGGATACAAATAGGATCTATGTAGACATCCACACAAGCACCCTCAGCCCTGATAACACATACCTTCTAGCCACACACACACATACCCTCTGTGTGCCTACCATGGACATGCTTCTTCTCGTTTACAGCACCTCACAGGCACACCAAGCACACAGGCACGTGGCAGAGAGCCTCTCTGTGTGAGTTTCTGTTTGATTCCATCAACTTGGATGATTCTCAGGCCATTCATTATATAACACTGGATCATGTAAGCCCGGGAACGGAGTTATGAATCAACTATACTTACACATGATTACATCAAGCAAAGGCGGAAAGTCTTTAAATGAAAAGATGCAGTTTCACTATGACAGAATCGTACTTGCTGTGCAGTTTGGGCCCAGGATCCTCCGGGAGAGGTGTCCCAGGTGGGCTCTGGGCCTGGGGCTGCCAACCTCGGGGCCTCCTCAGGCCTCCTCCCGGCGCTGGAGAGCTCTGCGCTGTGGTTGTACCAAGGGGTCTTGGTCTCTCGGCTTTCCAGCAATTGGGGTCTCTCGTTTCTTTAAATGAAACTGTAAGCATATCGGCTAGTAACGTCACGTAATCCGAGGGCAAGAGCAGAGGAAACCCAAAACACTCAAGAGGGGTGTTGGGGGCCAGGCTCGGGTCAAGTCAGCAGCTCTGTCCCGAAACCCCACTAGGGAGCGGCGAGTTATTTCAGTCAGCCTGGCTCTGAAGCCGAGAGGCTGCCTTGGAAAGGCAACTGTGAGAGAGGATGGGATACGGGCTAATATCCTGAAAATGAAAATCTCTCCCAACCCAAGTTTACCACCACATTCACCCGGGGGCGGGGCTGCTCGCTCCGGCTCCCGCGCCTGCCACTCCCTCTCCCGCGCAGCGGAGGCTCTGTCCCCGGCGGGTCTGGCAGGGGACCCGGCGGCGGAGTCCGGGCCGGGCGGCCGGACCCCGGGCCCTCCCTCGGCCGCCGTCGCCCCCCAGCCCCGCACTCCGGAGCGGCAGGTACCGCCAACGAAGCCTGCGGGGCGCAGCGCGCGGCGCGCGCGCGCGAGTCTGGGTCCAGTTGCAGCCCAAAGAGCGATTCGGGGACTTTCTTTCTTTCATGGTGGATTAAGAAAGGAAAGAAAAAAAAATAGAATTCTTTCGATTAGAACCAGTAACGTGGACGAGGGCAGAATCAAGCCGGTGCCGCGCGCTGCCTCGCTGGCCACCGCACCCGGAGCCGACTTAGCTCCCCGGCGGCGGGCGAGCGGGCCGAGGCCCCGGCTCCTACCTTCTTCCCGCCCGCGGCCGACCGGCCGACCAGCCGCCGTCCTGCTGGGGGGGGGGGGGGTGGAGGGAGGCGGCCCGGGACGGCAACACCCCCCTCCAGCCTTTGCTGGCGGACTGGCCCGGACCGCTATTCCCCGTCCCCCCCCCCCCCCGAGCGCCCCACTGCTCCCCAGTCCGGGGCTCCCAGGTGGCTCGGGCGGCGGCAGACGCCGTGCGGGAGGGCGAAGGTTTGGGGCTGCTCCCTCTGGCAGGTTGGGGATGCGAGGAGGGAAAAAAGCGGAGACGGAGAGGCAGCGCGCGCGCGAAAAGAGAGCCCTTGTCTCCAGATTTATCCACACACAATATACATTTATGTAGTAGTTTTGTTTTTCCCCCCTCTCGCCGCTGATCAGTGTGCACTCGGATCTCCGGGCGGACCCCCTCCCAGCCGGCTCCCTCTTCCCTGATCTAAATAAATAAATACATATAAAGGGGACCAGACGGGAGAGAAAAGCGCCCGTTCCACCTTCGCCGCCGCCGCCCCGCCCGCCATCCCTGCCTTGGCTGTGCCCGCCTGGCGCCCTAACAGAGATGGGTGGATAATGCCCCCCTGCGTCCCCAACCGAAAACCTATGCTTTTGAAATACAAAAAGAAAAAGTTGCACCTGCTGCTAGTACCAAAAAAAAAAGAGGGGGGATGGGGGGGCAACGAGGAGGCCAGCAGCCCCGTTTCTAACGGGAGCCCGCTCTCCGCGGCCACCGCGCCGGAATCTCAGCGCCTCCCGAAGAGCCATGCGCCCGGCGCTATTTATAGCCGGGGGCTGTGCGGACCGTACCACCGCCGCTCGCCGGGGCCGCCGACGGGGGAGGCGCGCCGGGCGGCACCGCCCCAAGCCGCCCGCTCCGGGCCGCCGCCCGCCGCCGCCGCCGCCGCCGCGCGGGAGTCCGCCCGCCCATAGCGCCCTCCCCGGGCCCCGCGCGCCCCGCCTTCCCCAGCGCACACCCGCCGCCCCCACCCCTGGTCTGCCGGGGAACTTGAACCGGTCCAGCCTGTTTAAACGGAAAGGACAGAGATCCTGTCTGTTCAATGTAAAAAAAAAAAAAGAAAGAAAAGAAAGAAAGAAAAAAAAAAGAAAGAAAGAAAGAAAGAGGGGGAAAAAAATCAGATCAGACCGCCGAAAGAGAGAGAAGAGAGGAGAGGGAGGGAGGGAGAGCGGGCGGGAGAGGGGAGAGAGCGCGCGAGCGCGAGCGAGCGAGAGAAGAGAGGAGAAAGAGAGAGAGAGAGCGAGCGAGCAGAGAGCGAGGTTCAGAGCCGCCGAGGGGGAGAGAACCCGAGTGTGTGTATGCGTGTGCGCGTGTGAGCGCGAGCGAGCTTGCGAGGGAGAGGGAGCGAGAGAGTGCGAGCGAGAAAGAATAAAAGGAAAGAAGATTTTTCTCTATGTATATAAAGATGGCCACGTTAGCAAACGGACAGGCTGACAACGCGAGCCTCAGTACCAACGGGCTCGGCGGCAGTCCGGGCAGCGCCGGGCACATGAACGGATTAAGCCACAGCCCGGGGAACCCGTCGACCATTCCCATGAAGGACCACGATGCCATCAAGCTGTTCATTGGGCAGATCCCCCGCAACCTGGATGAGAAGGACCTCAAGCCCCTCTTCGAGGAGTTCGGCAAGATCTACGAGCTCACGGTTCTGAAGGACAGGTTCACAGGCATGCACAAAGGTGAGTGCACCTTATCCTCCTAACTTTGCTGGGGAGGAGAGGGCGGGCGGGCGGGCTGGCCGGCCGGCCGGCCACGGGCGAGCCGGAGACGGCGCGAGAGGCAGCCTCGGGCGGGCGGGCGGACGCCGAGGAAGGAGGCGCTCGGGCAGCCTCAGAGACCAGGACTGGGGTGCGCGGGGAGCTGTTTGCCGGGGCAAGGCTGGGTTTGGGGGGAAAAGCGTGGACAGAAGCGGTGCCGTAAGGGGAGCAACTGGAGCAGAAGAGGAAGAGAAAGAGAGAATGTCGAGGAGGAATGGGGCTTGCATTTGGGGGGCGTACGGCGACTTGAATGATTGGGATGGGGACCGCTGCACCGCCGAGCCCGGGACGCTGAGCGGCAGACTGGCAGGCGCGCAGCCGGTCGGGGACCGAGGGTGCTGTCCATCGCTGTGGTGCTGAAAATACTGATAGGCGATCCGGTGGTCACCGCTCAGGGCCAGAGTAGAGAGCGAGAGCGCAACCGTCTAAAAAAAAAAGGAGGGAGGTGACAAATTCGGAGATATTTTTATTTCGCTACCAATTTAACGGTAAACTCTCCCTGTCCAGCTGTGTTTCTCAATAATCCAGTTGTGCTGTGAGCGGTGGGGGAGGGGGGTGGATATTTGAAGGAAGGAGGGACAAAACCTAAGATAAGAATTAGCAAAAAGCCAGCCATCCCCCTGGGTGGTGTGAAGAGTCGGGGAAGCCTGGATGATCCCCCCCCCCTTCTCAGGAAAGTGGGGTTTTAGGGGGAAATCTATCTGTGTGTGCAAGATATGCATTTTAAAGGGTGTAGCCTAATTATCCCAAACTCACCATGCAGAGAGGTTTATAGTACATTATTTTTCCTCCCTTGAAGCAATCGATGCTAGTGAGTGCTTGGGGGAGGGGAGACAGAATAATCAAAGAATTAAAACCCAGCAACTTTTTAGGAAAGTGGTCATGGGAATTGTCTGCAGCCTGCCTGTTTTCTCCTTGTTTTATTATCTTTAAGGCATAGCCCCCAAATGTGTTCAGTTGTAGGATGTGTGTGGGTGGCTGGTGGGTGATGAAATTAGCCCAGTGCTCTGCTCCCTAACAGTAATGTATAGGATGTGCAGCAGGGATTAATCGGGGCTAGAGCTGTGTGGTCAAGTTAAATGCTTCCTGAGAGAGACTGATTGTCAGGCAGAGGAGCACCCGTTCTAAGGAAGTTGTAAGGGATGTGTATGGATGTTCTGTTTTTAATAAACAGTAGTGTGGAGAGCCGCTGAAGATGCTGTGTTAGAGCTGGTGGTTTTAATGATGAAAACACACTCACATGCACATGCACACGCAAACCCACCCGCACAGAGAGAGCAGCCTCATCCTTGGCCACAAATGGGCTATGAACAGAGCTGATCCTCCGGCACATTAGGTGCAGAGCGCAGAGCTGTCTGGCTCTCAAAAAGCAGCAGTGGTTTTCACTATCACAACCACCCTCCTTCCCCAGCCCTCCCTTCATCCAAATACTAAGCACAGCCCCAAACTCTTCATAGTTGGAGTCCCAGAGAGCAGTTTTTATTGGCTTTAGCATCTTCCAGCTTGCCTGCTGAGGAGTAAATCTTAAAGTTAATGGCATGTTGAGCTGCACAAAACCACGGCAGAATGGAAATATACTAGGTTTGCTGGGGTGGGGTGAGGGAAGGGGCTGTAATGGAGAAAGAAACCAACCTTTATCCAATATGGAGAAAATGTTCAGAAGAGAAACTGCAAAGGTGGACTGGGGAGGCAGTGTTTGAAAAAATATTTGTTTCCTTTCTGCCCTCCCCCAGTTCAACCATATCTTTGTAGATTTCCTTTTCCAATCAAGCTCCACAGAGACTAATCAATGTTTGTATCAAACCTTTGTTATTCTAATATGTCCCCAGATTTTAAAATAGTAATCATAGAAATTAAAAAGCATAGGTGGAAAAATCCTTTACCCATCTTAACGATCAGTTCTTGTGACAATTTGAAATTTTAAAGTTAGAAAAATATCAGAACCCACTACAGGCAAAAGACAGTTGTGAAGACCTGGGCTTCCTATGAGATCTGGGTTAGAGCACTTTATTTGATGCTTTATTTCAAATGAAGATAAACTTTAATAATATTTCTTGCCTTCTTCTCACGATCCTTTTTTGCTGGTATCATCATGGTTTCTGATGTTATTTGGACTCTCTTATAATGTAGCAAAAAAAAAGTAGAATTATCGTCATTTACATCAGGAAGGTAGAGAAGATTATGATACAGTTATATCGTGTGCCATATATATATATATATATATATATATATATATATATATATCTCCAGGATTCCTAGGACAAGCAAAACTTCATTTTTCTAAATAATTCTTCCCCTAAACTGACTCAGTCTGTGGCAGGCAGGCCCGTTGGCCCGGCATGCTGGGTACCTCGTTGTCGCAGCTCACCCTTCGGAGCCTGAGCATATATTTTTTCCTACGAAACTTCCTGCCTCTCCTTCACTTGGATTTTTATTGGCAGGGTTGGACCACAACATCCCAACAGTGCCTGAAAGCTTTGGGAGAGCTAAACAAATGAGACAGTTTCCGAGGTCTGTTTTATTCAGTCCTAGAAGAGTTTGAACTCCTCCTTCAGTGATACAGCCTGATTTATTAGCTAATCCTGATAAAATAAGCCTCCGGCCACCTTAAAAAAAATTACTCGCCTGCCATTGGTGATTAATTACTGTTAAGTCAAAAAGCATGATGAGGCTTGAAGAACAAGGGTTGCATTTGATTTCTAGATTTTCCCCAACTCTAAATTAACAACATGAGGTTCTCAGGATAGAAACATGCCTTTGTTGAGCCTGCTTTCGGGGCATATTTGTGGCTCTTTCTCTCCCCTTCTTGAATTTCTAACTTCTAATAAATCATACTGGGATAAAATTGAGGGACAACGCAGGAGAGTGGCCTCCAGTGTGGATGGCATATGTATGTCATTGGTTAAGGGAAAAAAGTAAAAAAATAAATTAAATGCGTGCGATTTCAGGTGGCTATTCATTTGCTGGCCACCTGCCATTTCAGGTAACTAAAGAAGGAAGGAGTTCTAAGGGTTAATGGAATACCTGCCATGTGTAGAGTGAACCTTAAAAGGCAATTACTCCAGTCAAATTGGGAGTCTGTGGAGGAGGGAGAGGGTGGGTGTTGTGGAGCAAACCCAGCCATATCAGAGAAAAGCTGTTGAACTGGGGAGGCAAGGCAGCACATAGCAGTTGTGGACTGGGTTAATTACCCTAAAGGTAAATTTACCCCCCTGGAGACCAGAAAGCAATTGGGCAGGGGGAGATCTGGGTGCTAGGTGGAGATAAAAACAAGAAAAAAAAAAACAATTAAAACAAAACAGGATTACAATTTGAAGAAACAACACCCAAAAAAGAAGACCCAGTGTAATGTAAACTCTCGTGGCTAATTCTGAGTCTTCTTTTTCCCCCATTAGAGGCACTTTGAGAAAGATTTTTTTTCCATACTCCAAAGAAAAAGACATTGTATTATCGATTTAAGAGGACAGAGGCAAACTCCCAGGGTAGCAGCAGAAGTGAGCTCAGGACTAACTTTGCCCCTTCCCATAGAATTGTTCTCCCTTGAAGAAGGGAACAGGTCACCCACTGGTCTAATTCTTCCCTTCTCTCACTTTTTATTTGTTTCTCTCCTTTTTATTTCCTGAAGAACAAATGGAACCAGTGTCTGAAAAATAGATACACACACACACACACACACACACACACACACACACACAAATATCCATGACTGCTAACACACACAGCAGATTACGCATGAAGAAGCCCACAATCCATTCATAACTTTGGCTTGTCAAAGAGGATAAACGGCAGCAAAGACTGAGTTACTGGGAGACATAAAGACTAGTGCTCTCTGGGTAGCCATATTATAATGCGTTATCTTTGAAGTCATTTAAGTCCAATTTAAGTGGTATTTAGTATAATATTTATGAATTAATGTAATCTAAACATAGGCTGTCCCCAAAGGTTTAAGCAGCCTTTACTACTGAAGTGTGCTTATTCCTGAAGCCTGCAATGCATTTTAATCTAAACAGCCAAATCCACATTATAGTCCCTCTAGTTAACCAGTTAGAACACATCTGTGGCCTGGGTAGCCACTCTGCATTGAGGTCATCCTCCGCTGCAGGGAGGAAAATCTAGTCTACTGGCAGCCCCAGGGGCTCCCAACCCAGGAGCCACAATAGCAGAAACTTTCGTCCCTCCCTCTTTCACATGACATCCAGAGGGAGGGTGGGAACAGAGTGATGGAACCCTCTGTGGACTGAGGTCTGGAGAGCACATCATTTTAAAATATACTCATCACCAGATGCACAACCCCTCAGCTCAGCGGTATCTGACTAGGAAATGCCCGAAGCCCCATGATTTGGAGTGTTGCTGGGAGAAGGGGAAAGGGCAAGAGTTGTGATTATGTTTTGGTGATTTGTGACCATCTTCATAAAATTATGACTTGCATTTTCATGTAAGATGTAGCAAGTCTCGGAACATTTAGTTTCCACCGCTTGACTTTGGCTGAGCTGGCTAGTTGTTTTCCTGGAATAGGTGAACTCAAGCCGGCAAGGCTCTGCTGCCCGTGCCTGTTCCAAAGGAGTCTAAGAGGCAGTGACGCTGAAGCATCCGCATAGGCATCAGCTCAATTAACATGAGCTTTTTTAAAAAAAAATTATTTTGAAAAATAAAAATTTATTTCTCTCCCGGGAGACTGATAGAATAGCTGGGCACACACCCATAGTTGTTCAAAGAAAGATGTGGTGCCTTGTGAGAAAGAGATATGGAAAATGGGATAGCTGTGACGAGAAAAGAAGACAAATGTGTTTAAAAACAAAACAAAACACAAGTTTCACTAAAGAAAATAAGCAATAGCAATCATTAAAAAGCTAAAGTAAAGCAAACCAAACAATTCCATTAAAAACCTTCAAATTTCAGGTGTTGAAAAGTATCCTATTTGGAACAAAGAAAAAAGTATTGGGAAATGATTCCTTTATGTAAGAGACTAATGGTTATTTGCTGCTCGTGCACAATTTCATTTATCTTTTAAACAGACTTCCTTAGAATCAACACACAGAGATAAATTAATATGCACATGTGCACGTATCTGCACCCATGTGCAAGCATGACTAAGCGCATCCCACACATATGGGAACTAGGGCTGGCCTAGATTTCACTGCAATTCCACAGGGAGATGTTAACCATCTTTCTCCCCCCTCAGTTTTAATGGGAATTCTAGATTAGGTTGAAAGAACCCCCTTGGCACACTTTCACTATCTCCACCTGCTCCAGTTGGCTGGATGTCGTGGCTTCTCAAACACAAGACGAAACAAAACAGAAAGAAAAGCTTTTCTTGAGTGAAGTCATAGCTTGAAAACAACCCAACGGAAAACAATTACAAAAATGCGTGCCATAGATATGCCCCCGACACAAACATGTTGTTGAGTTATCAGAGTGCTTTTCAAAGAGCTGGTTTCCAGGGGCATTCTTGATGCCCAGTGATCTCTCCATATTCCAGCAATTGGCCACTGCTGTCACTATTATTAGCATTATCATCCTCATTATTATAATTTATGTATCAGGATGGGAGATGGGCTTCTGAGTGATCCTTGGAAGCTCTCCTGGGTTGAGAGCCAGTCTTACTTGCTTCAGATAGATTGGGGGAAAACACTGCACCACTCACACTTTCCATGCCATCAGAAAGTGGTAATTTTCCAAAATAACCCAGGAGGGACCTCACTAAATAGAACTTGGGGTAGGCAGGCTATAGAAGAGAGAGAGATGCAACAGAGAATGAGGCCCAACATCGTGAGCAAAAAAAAAGGGGGAGGGGGGGACTGAGAGTTCTGAGAGTTGTAGGGCCAAAATGCCAGCTGGAAGCTGGGAGCGCTGGTTGACGGTGGCTAGAACTGCAGCAGCTTCTGAACTTGGAAAGGAAATCCCATGTGACATGTGAAAAGAAGAGTGAGGGAGTGTGAAACTCTGTGTGTTTCTGTGGGAACTGGAGGAATAAGGGAGGATGTTGCAGCCTGTGTGGGTGTGTGTGTGTGTGTGTGTGTGTGTGTGTGTGTCCGTGTGTCTGCAGAGGAGAGATGACGAATGTAAGTGGCACAGAGATAATGTTAGGTGTAATTTCATCCTGAAGGCTATGTGCATGATCGGGAAGTTGGTTGATGGAGAGAAGGAGAAGATCTGGGGGCAGCAGTGCTGTCCTCGTGATTCTGTACTGGCTCCACCTCAGCACGGGTGGCTTGGATTTGTCAATGATCTAAGTTTTAATGTGGAGTCATGCTCTTGCTTATCTGATATCCCCACCTAGAAGTCCAAATATGGGAGAGGGTTTCATCTCCCCCAACCTTTGCAGGCTTGCTTGCTCACCTATTGACTCATTTTAGAACTGACCTTCCATCCAGGATCTAAGTGGCAAGCCACTGAACCCAGCTCTCTGCAGAGATAACTCTCTCCACCCACTCATTCCCTTCCCCATCAGCTTTCCCTTAACACCCCAGCCCTACTTTTCTCTTGCAGTGTTTTCACACACACACACACACACACACACACACACACACACACCTTAGCCAAGTTGATCAAGCTGAGTCCTCCAAGCAGAATGCTGCATATCCCCTAAAGGCAAGCAGGCGTGGCAGGGATCTGGCTGCCCATCTTTTGGACTCCCTACAAGAAAAGCTCACCCCTGCCTCCTTTACTTTTGCCTTCTCTACAGGTCTTTAAATACACAGACTCCCCAAGAATCACAGAGAGCATCCAATCCTACCCAAATAGCCTAAGGAAGGAAAACAGTGCCCCCCAGCTTAGTTGTAGCCCTTTTATCATTATCCTGTATCTCCTTTTTTTTCCTTCTCCTTGCTACTTAAAGTGCCCTCACAACCCCCAGAGTGAGAATTAAAGAGGAAGGTCCATGTTCCCCTTGGCAACATGGGGGTGCAGTGAAAGATGCCAGGGCAGAGAGACAATGATGGGGCAGACACGGTGGCAGAGGAATTTCCTGACTTTATGTGCTTGCCCTAGAGCATCCTCCCTCTCTGCCCATCCAGCTTCCAGTGGCCCTGGATGGGTGTAAAGCCAGAGCCGAAGCCCTGCCTACAGAGACCAACAAGGCAGCCAGGTGGGCAGGCCCCGGGTAATTGCCCTCCTTTCTGGGTCCCTCTGTGAGTAGAAGGGGGTGTTTTCAGGGCTACGCATTCGCAGGGCGTCTCCCCTGCCCCTTGCCCCACATTTGGCTTCTCTTATTCGCCCCTGTGTCTCCCTTCCAGCTGAGCTGAGGAACGCTCACAGACGAAGCGATTCCCAGCAGCTCAGCCCGGGAACACATCCTACGTGGCCATCTGCAAGATGTAAATAAACGAATGCCCTCATGGAGACAGATGTAGTTCTGGGTCCCTGAGGATGAGACAGCCAAAAATAGTGATCAAAGCTCAGGGGGGGAAATTGATAATGAGCTGGCCTCCAACAAGAGTTTAAATGTTCTGAAAACCGCTTCTAGACAACAACTCACCTGATGTGATGTTACTTTATTGCAATGCACTCAGCTTTAATTAATTATCACCTTGGTTAAGAGCATCCCCCGATCAAAGGTTTCTAGATACTTAACAGATCTTCCTAACAAAGCCCCCATGCATTAGGCTGTCCCACAGTTCTCCGGCCAGGCAAACAAGCTTTCTTTCCTCTCTCTAAGCTGCTGGCGTCCTCGCTGAAGACAAGCAATTCTTTCTGCATAGCTGCTCTGTCCTAGGATGGAGATTGTGACGGTAGCTGTCCACTGAGGGCAATGGGCTGCTGTCCAGCAGCTGTTTCTAAAATTGCACAATTGAGACTTGGTTCACCTACAGATCTGGCTGGACTGACATGGGGAGGGTTGACAAAAGAAAAAAGCGTTCATGGAAATGTAAAAGTGTGTGCATGTCTGTGTGTGTGTGTGTGTGTGTCTGTGTGTGTGTGTGTGTGTGTCCGTGTGTGTGTGTGTGTGTGTGCACACGCGCGTGCCCCAGCACCAATGTGCACAGCCACATAAATATTATGGGATCGATACATTTCACATCCACTGCCTACACCTCTTAACTTCTCCCTCCTGTCTCTTGAGCACCTGTGCTACCATCGTATTTCACTCTGAGAAATGCTTGCAGCTGAAGCGTGCATAGATGATGCTGTATTGAACCAAGCCATTGTTTGGATTCAGTGGGGGAGTCGGAGTGCCCGTTGAAGGATGGTCCTTCCTGGGGTAGGAGGTGCCTAAAGAATCTACTTCTGAAGATAAGATAGGAACCTCACCCTCTAGAGTCCCCAAAACCTACAAACTGACAGGTGACTTACTTGAAAGCAACCCTTGCAGTCATTCTAGGCAGATTTGAATGCCATACGTGGCTGTTTGTTCATTATTCTAATTTAATGATGCAGTCACACCTAATTAATCCATGTCTGGTTTATTCATACACTATGTCTGAGGATCCAAAAGATCTCTCTAGCCAGCCGGCTTCCCTTTACAAAGCCGAGCGCGGTATCTCCCCCGACAAGTGAGCATGCCTGTCACACGTCTGGATCCAAACAGGAACGGATCACTGTAGACCAATCTGGTAGAGGCACTGTCCCTGACACCACTGTTCACACAGGTAGGGGTGACAGTAATCCCAAGTGTGCCTCTATCCACAAGATCTGTGTGCCTGTGCCACACACACACATGAGCACACAAAGTGTGCATCCTCCCACAGACCGCTCCTAATGGGCAGTGGGCCACACTCCCGTGTGTAATAAGGGGCAAAGCCCGCGGAGAGGCCAGCATTCCCACGACTGCAAGTGTCAGTGCAGAAGGTTGAGAGGTTGAGCTGAGTCGTCCTCCCTTCTCGTGGAGCTGGATTCAGCACTGCCACGGCACAGAGAGAGTGACTGAGGCTGGGAGCGGTCTGCCCCCGGAGCCAAGTCTGCCGCATGGCCTTCAGCACTCCACCCCGTGGCTACTCTGGCCACACCGCCCCAGTGAGTCCTGTCTCTTACCTGGCAGGTACATTGAGAAAACGAAGCATCAACCTAATAATATCCTTATAAAGCCAAGCCTCCTGCGCAAGTCCTAGGAGACAAGAGGCATCTAAAGATCAAACAGTACATCACAGAGTATTTGTAGGAACTCTCTGATTCTGCTACCTCCCTATAATGCTCTAATTGACTATTTGATCAGCTCAGAAAGGGCCGTGTTCAAGACAGACTCACACCAGGCATTCATACACACCCATACACATATCCACACGTCCACACGCGCACCCACTCACCACACAAGCACTTGCTCACAGACTTTCTCCTGCACACGCCACTGCACACAGACTAGCTCAACCAGCCAGGGTAGATTTTTCACAGGAGATGCTTGAAGGTGAGTGAGAAGCACACACCTAAGGTTGTACCTGCCCTTCCAGTAATGGGCTTATCAATACCTCTTAAAGAAATGTGACAGCCAGCCCAGTGTGATTCAGTTGTGTGGACAAAGGTCGGCATATAGATATCCATTATTAATAATATCAATATCTTGGTTGACCAATATAACCAGAAACTGTATCATGTCGCCGCTGATGGGTGAGGCCGGGAGGACTCCGCGGCAACGGCAGGAAATGATGCCCATGTAAAATTAATCATATTGACTGGTTCTAAGAATACACGGAGAGGCGAAGATGTCAGGAGTGCTCACCGTGGTGGCAGAGGGGGACCTGGTTCCCAGAGGCCTCCTGGTCTTGAGCTCCTGGGAGGGGACCAGGGGAGTGAAGGCGTCCCTGGGTGACTGATGAGAACAGTCTTCCTCATCCGGCCTCTGCGTGCCAGTGGGGTGAGGTAGAGGAGAGGTGTTCTCTGAACAGGAAAAGAAAGAAATAGGATCCCCTGCCCATTATCCCCACTCCACGTATCCATATCTTTCTCTCAAATCAATACTTGGCTTGGCTTGGTCTCATCGGATGAGGTTCAGAGAGCATTCTTGTGCCCGCTGTGTGATAAGGTCTGTCTCCAAGGGGGTGGCATCAGTCTGAAGCAACATCCTCCGTTACGCCGTGGGATACTGGCCCCCGGAGATGCCAATGTGCACTCTGAAACTTAGGGGTCCCAGGAGGAGTAGCATCTCATCAGATCAATCACCATGATTGGGTTCTTGAGACGAGACTCAGGGCCCTGCCCCATCATCACTGCTGGTGGGAGCAGGAACACTCTGCACGTCTGACAGCTATGGCTCCCCGAGGCTCACCTCCAGTCACAGAGAGCGGGAAGGAGAGGGAAGGCCACATGTCCTTGTCCTTGGAATTCCCTCCAGGCCGGCCCCTTGCCTTCCGGAGCCTCAGCTCCAGAGGTTCCTGGCCCTGTTTGACAGCCCTGGGCAACACCTGAGAGGGGAGAGGATGGAAGAGAATCCCAGTGGCTGGGTGCTTACTCAGAAAGCGAGAGATGGAGCAGAGCTGGCAGGGGAAGCCCAGTGAGGGTTTAGATGCGTCCTTTTCCAGGTCCCATGGTTGGGAGATGGCAGGTGATAGGAGAGAGGCCGGTCAGGGCAGGGGAGGTGCCTCTGACTGTGAAGGAGGGCGAGGAAACGGTGCCTCTGCTGGGGTGTGAGATGGGGCTTCCCAGGGCTGGGTGCTCCCCTTCCCATAGGGAGCACTTAGGCTTAGTAAACGGGCCATGCCTGGTCCTCCCTTAATCCCATCTGCCTCCTCCTTCCCCCTCCCCAGGGCTCCCAGCGGTGAGCTTATCCCTTTACTTCGTGCACACTCAGGCCCACCAGGTGCGTACACCCAGGGTTTTGGCCAAGCTCTGCTCTCTTCACAATGACAAAGACCCAGTCTTTCTAGCTGAGCCCTAGCCCCTGCGGCCGCTGGGACAGTTCACAGATCAGAGCTTCTGAAAGGGCACAGGCTCAGCATGGCTGTCGTGGGCCCAGGCCACCCTCCCTCCAGTGCCGTGTTCCCTCCTCGGGCCCCAGTCTGGGTCTTAGGAGTCCTAAGAGAAAACCCAGAAGCCAGGCCTCTCCTCTAGACCTTCTTCTACCTTGAGGAGGGGCCCCCAAACTGTGAGTGTGGGAGGGCTCCCCTCTCTTCCAGTGGTCGCCTGCCCTCTGACGGTGAGAGGGGGAACTTCCTGCACTCGAGCGAGTGCCCCTCGTGCCCACAGCAGGACTCAGAGGCTAAGCGTCCGGGAGCTGCAGACCAAACCTCTCCCACACCCCTGCACCCTCAAGGACCAGGGCAGATCACTCCTCTTTTGCATGGGGTCACTTCCCCTGCTCCAGTGGGCAGCATGAGACCCTGGGCCCCATCCCTCACTCAACAAGTCAGGCCCGAGCCTGGACCACCAGCAGAGACCGACAAAACAAGAGATAAGAGTCAGAAAATCCAGACAGTATTGTAGTTGCAGTACAGACGTCAGTTTTGTTTCATTTCAAAATTGAATAGCCAGTTTATGGCTTAGGGTGCATTTTCATTCTTACGTCCGTATGTTGGGGCTCCAGACTCATCCATACCTACAATCCTGTGCCTGAGGGTCGATCAGTGAGTGCCCCTGGGCACACCCACCACCCAGGCGTGCTGCAGGCCCCAGGACAGCGACCTAAATCCAGCCGGTCCTCAGAGCGGGAGGCACGAAGCAAGAGAGTCATAACTGGCTTATTACCAGGCTTCATTTTCCCTTCCAATTAAAATTTTTTTAATTAAAACATAAGACCTTTTTCTCTACTCTCATCTTATTTCAATAAGTAAGGTATTATATTTGTTTTATAGTGCGATCTGTTGTAAACTGTGGGGCCGGTTTGAAAATCCACTGGAACCGAGAGTCAAGAGTGGGGCCTTGGGACGAGGCAGCTGAGTCAGTCCGCAGAGAGAGGGGAGAAGCACACGCTTCAGGGGTGTCTCTGCGCAGGGGAAGCAAGCCCTGAGGCTGCAGTGAGTGACCACAGGCAGACCAGGTCACACGGGCTGGCTGGGAGGGGAGCCAACGGAGCAGGGCCCAGGCCACACACACACACACACACACACACACACACACACACACGAGAGAGAGAGAGAGAGAGAGAGAGAGAGAGAGAGAGAGAGAGAGAGAGAGAGGCGGCACTGTCTTCCCTTCGCTGTGGCTCACACTGTCTCCAAGGCCTCGGCTGGTTTCTCCCTTGTTTCTCAAGTTTCTCAGCAAAACATTAACTCGAAACGTCTGACCTGTCTCAGCTGAGCCATTGCTTACAAGCCTGGTCCCCAGCAGAGGCCACCCAGCAGGGAGGAGAGTGTCCCCAAGGCTGGCAGAGGCAGGAGGAGGAGCTGCCGAGGCAAGGGCTGCAGCATCATCAGCCCAACTGCAGTCGGCTTCCGGGACATCCTCCCCACCACCCCTGCTTGGGGAGCAGGGTGCCTCTGACTCGGGTGACACGGGAACATGGCAGGGTGCCCCATGCTCACCCCATGGGGCAGGGGCAGGGGCAGGTTTCTGCAAAGCAGAGAACGTGGGGCATTATACTTTGGTGGGGGAGACACCCCAAGCCCCATACTGGGGGGCCTTGGGTCTAACAGAACAGAAAGGGACCTCAGAGAATCCCAGATCCTTGTGCAGCTCAGGTACTTGAGGGTCAAGCTCTCTCCCCCAGAAGGACCCACCCTCACCACCATGAAATAACTGGCTCCGACAGGGGCCAGCAAACCCACAAACATAAGCCTGTTCAATGCAGACGTCCTCTTCAGGGAGTGAAGGAGCCCCCAAGCCGGAGTAATCACAGAGGGACGCAGGCTCCCGGGTTAAGGGTTCGGCAGCGGGGAGGCAGGCAGAGCTGCCCACGGGAACAGGCAGGGCAGGGAGGCTGGCGTGCTGGAGAGCTGGTTGTTTTGTTTCGTTTCATGCCATTGTGTTTTGTTTTTTGTCCCGCTGCAGTGAGGTCTTACTCTCAGGCTGGGTGGACAAAGGACTTTCTCCCTTTGAAAAAAAATGTCTGCCCAGCACCAGTCTGGCTGGGGGAGAAGTGGTGGGGGGTCCGGGGTCGGTGGGTGGGTGCAGATGTGGCCAAGGAAGTCCGGGACACACGTGGAGCCTGCAAGGGCTGTCCTCGCCTGCGTCGGGGCTGCAGTGTCCTTCAGATGTCACAACTGCAGCCCACTTGGGCCGAGGAATTACTCCAAGAATATTTAAACTCCGTCCCAGGTTGTCTGTCACCGAGGCAGGCATCCATATTGCCCCCACAGGCTCACTTACGTCCCAAGGGATAAACGAGGGAGTTCTGCAGGTTACTAGATTCCCCATTCCCTCCACCCTTCCTCTGGGCCTGCCCCAGCTCAGGAGTGGCTGGAAGCAGCCAGGCAGTGGGACTAAAGAGGGGAACAGTGTTTCCTGGGGTGACAAGGGTCTTACAGCTGGAGAGGTCTGGCAGATCGTAGGAAGCACAGCCCCCAGGGTGGACAGCAGGGGCGCCAGGCCCCTGGACGGCCCATGTGCTGCAAGAGAGCAATGGGGGTGCCTTACCGGGCTCTGGTAGAGAAACCCAGCCCAGAGGAACCGAGAAGCCACTGATTTGGGGGGGGCCACGGACACAGGATTATTTGTGGCTGACTCTCTAGAGGAAGGATCACCCCTCTTCTGGGCCTTTCATAGAGCGTGGCCCGTGGAAGCTTCCTGAGCCCCAGGAATTCCCCAGGGGGGAGCAGCGCTGGGCTGTGGAGCAGCCGGAGTGACGGCACCGCTCCTCTCCCTGCAGGGACATAGGGGTCAGTGGCATGGCCTCCCCATGCCCTCCCCGCTCGCTCGCTCGCTCATCCACCTCCTCTCCTCCCACCATCCTCCGACGCCAACCCCCAAGCCCCAGTGCCCTCGGGCCTCCCAGCCTTCCCAGGACAGCGGTCCCCGCCACAAAGTGACCTCCTTTCGCTTTCCTTTTAAGTCCTGCCCCTTGCTGATCTGACAAATCAAACCGGGCAGATGTGTCCCTGGCGGCTAATGGACATTAATGTGTTACCGTTTCTGGCGACACGTGCCTCGTCCCGGGACCTCTTAGAGCCGGGGCTGTAACCTGAAGAGACCTCTCTAACAGGGGAATGTCCGGCACAGCGAGGCCCGAGGGAGACGCTGGGAGGTCTCCGGCTACTCCAAGGGGCACGGCCTGGCCTAAACCTGTGCCACTGCAGACACGAACCCCCACCTCCCCACCCTGGGGGCCCAGGCAGCTGAGGGCCGCTCACCCTGCCCACCTCCCTCCCGGCAGGGCCAGCGCACCCCGCGGCTGCCGAGCCAAAGGTCTAATCAAATATTAAACACGGTCAGTAAACTTAAGCCAGCGTCCTATCTGGAGCGCCAGGTCCCTCCCCCCAGAGCAGCCCAGGGTTGGGAACATGTCCAGCTCTGCTTTGCCGGCGTGTGGGGCAGGGGGCTTCTTGGTTCACGCCCCACCGTGGGCAGGAAGAGGGGGGAGGCAGACAGGGACCACGGCAGGGAGGGAGTCTCCCCGTTCTATTATTCATTTCCTCTGATTTTTATCTAATCTCTCTTGATTGTCTTGGCGAAACTTAATAGACAAAGTGAATTTTTATTACATCATCAATATAATCTCTAGCTAATCAGCAGACGCGGGGCCACCGCAAGCCCTATAGCTCCTCATCATAAATAGTGGGAACAATCACTGCCGAGCGCGTGCAATCTCCCATCTCCTTCCCGGAGGCTCCCCCGGCCGCTCCCCCTCCCCAGGCCTATTCTTGGGAGTTCTGCCCTCCCCCCTCCCCACCCCGTCCCCCCTCTCCCCGCCCCGCGGGCCCCGCTCCCAGTTCATAGAGAGATCTTCCCCGCTCGCACATATTTTTAGTTTTCTCCCTCCCAGCTTCAGCTGCTAAAATCACAAATCTGGGGCTTGTGTTTCGAATGCCAAAATAGCCTAATGTTGACTGATTTTCGTTCTGCCTCTCTCTGTGCTCGGAATATGATATGTCATGAGATATTACCTAATTCTGTGGATCACAGTGCATACTATGCGCCGCATGATGTACCCAATTAGGTGACATTGTGGTTCCTCTCTACATAAGCTATGAACCCAGGTGTTTTTTGGCCGTTCAACGTCAAGCCATGCGTCTGATATACTACTGTACCCCTGATGTTATGTATATGTTCATCTATATGATGGTGTGCCTTCGATTTATATCGCATGTTCCTCTGCAAAGGTACTGTCTTGTCTAGAACCCCTTTTATCCCTATTGCAACCCGGCAGAGTTGATGCCTTTTTTTTGTAAAGAAAAATGGGGAAAAAAAGGATCACGAAGGAAAATTACAACCTGGTCAAATCCTGCCAGGATACAGGAGAGCAGCTCCGGCTCAGAATGGGCGCCGAGAGCCAGGGAAGGAGCCTGGGCGAGCCAAGAGCCGGAGGCCTGGCTGCTCCCCAGACACGCCAATTCCTGGCCGGGCCTGCTGGCCAGCCCCGGGCCAGGGGGCACCCAGCACTTAAGAAACGGTTTGTTTGGAAGTTTCCCCCCACACACACACACAAAGCTGTGCAAAGTTAAATGTGAACCTGGGTGCACCCCCTTGCAAGCTATCTCCGTGGGGGCTGGACTGATTCAGGAGGGCAAGGCTGCCTTCTCCCCACCGTGGGGCCCGGGGCACACTCCTCTGCATTGCCTTGGACTTGGGGAAACCAGCCGGTAAGCACTGCGTAGAGCCAAGCGCTATAAATAAAGCGGGTGACGGAGCTGAGGAATCTGCTTCGTGCGTCCACACCCTGGACCGTTCGGGGAAGGTCAGAGTGGCTCTGGGAGGGGCCGGCCACCCTTGGCGGGTCTCCCTTCCAATTCCTGTGCTAAGGGCCGGTTCTATGCGTCTGTTCAGCGGATGGTCCAGGGACTGTGGGGGGGTGGGGGGCTCCTCCAGTTTGGGCCTGAAAGTTCAAGGAGGCCCAGGTCCTCACAGGGGCCCCCAGAGCAGGCAGTGTTTAGCACTCAGGACAGAGGCCGCTGGGGCCCAGGGGATATCCTGTGCCCAAGTCTTTGCCCTGCCCTCCCGCCCCACTCCGTCTCAGCTTTCTCCTCTCTCACATCCCTACGGGGACACCTGCTCTGCCCACCTCTTAGGGTCACCGGGAAGAGGCAGCGAGCTGAGAGGAGGGAAAACATGGTCCAAAAGTGAAACTCTCCAGGGTCACTGTCATGTAGTAAGTGCCAGCACCCCCATCAGACCACAGGGAGCGCTAGCGGTCCTGCTGGTGCAGAAATCAGACCACCTGGATGGCATCAGGCTCGGGGTGCCCTGGAGGGAATATTGACAAAGCACCTACTATCGGGCACACACGGGGCCTTCCCCGTCCTCTCGCTCATCAAGCCCTCGTGATGAAACGGTGACAGAGTTGTCCCTGTGTGCCTCTGAATGCCAGGGGGACGGTGCTCTGGGAGCAGTAACTCGATGCGGGTTACGTGCTAGGGAGACGCAGTGGCAGAATTTGCACCCCAATTTGTCATATTCTCAAGCCCGGCACATTTCCGTGACTGCGGTTCCCTTTGGGGGAGTGAATGAAAAGACTGTCTCTTCCACCTCCTTCATTCTGCAGACGGGGACCCAAAGCCCCGCTGCCTCACAGGTTAATGTTTCCTTAAACCAGTCCTCTCTGCCGTTTATGAAGGCTCTGAAAACATGTACCCACACGGATAACACACAGACACACCCACGTACGGACACACAGGGACACACGCAAATATATGCACACTCAGACATGCATAGGAGCACATGTAAATGTGAACACTCATACAGATACCCACGTACACAAGCACACCCTCTCAAACATACAGACACACACAGACAGTGTATAGACACAGAGTCCCTATAGACACACACAGAGACACACGCACACTCCCTCGCACACCACTTCTTAACAGGCAGGCGTACATAACCACAAGGCCACAGGCACAAGGAAGGCACAGGACTCTTTTAGAAGGAGAGATCAACCCAGCTGCTTTGACAGGAGAAAGGGATGACAGGGGCTGAGCTTGGAGGCAGGGAGGGGGCACAGTGGGTCCCTAATGCACCTTTCAGCCCTAGGACGAAGGCCAAAAGTCCTCTTGCCCACACTGGTGTGCCCCAGGGATCTCATAAAGACCAAGGCCAAATCCTCACTAGAAATAAACAAAAAACACAGAAGGTGTTTGCCGAGAACGCTCCCTCTGCAATCTCCCTTCTGCGTCAACCCTCAGGATCCTGGCCAAATTCCTGCTCATCTGACCAAAGCCAAAAGCAGGTCCTGGAGAAATTTTGGGCAGGCCTCCCAGGGGCCAGTCGGTCCCAGGTTGGCTATGGACAGGTCCCTTCTAGGTCAAGCCAAGGCGGTGAGCAGACAAGGCCCCTCCAGAAAAGGTGGCTGGGAGGGGGGAGAGGAGGGCTGTAGGTTTACAGCCAGAGTCTGTCCTGGAGGCCAGCATAGGCTCGGCTGCCCCACTCTGAGGCTGAGCGAGGGAGGATGTCTTTGCACACCGAGCCCTCTGCTGTCCACCCAGGCCTGCCCCCAGCCAGCCTGTCGGCTCCTGTTGTCTATGGGATTACATTTGACTTGGACCTTATCCTTGTGTATTAAAGGACTATACACACACACACACACACACACACACACACACACACACACACAGTGAGCTAAGTGTTAATAAAAGCAAGGGGCTCATCAGAGAATAGGAAACTTATGGTTTTCTTTTTTTGGACTAAAATCCTGAGGACCTGGGAACTAGTTCACTAAGTTTGCACCATCTGAAGACAGCAGATCATTCAGAAGTTGAGGCTTTGGGGGAAATGGGGCCGGCTTGCTTTGTCATGCATGCATTTTAGCCACGAGTGCTGGACAGGAGACTGGGGTGCCACTGGTGATGTGCATGTGGTGCTTTTCACGTGAGCATGTTGTGCTGGAGGGCCCTAAGGGGTGAGGCTTCTCTGGTGGGCATCTCTGGTCTGTGTCAGAGAGAGAGCCGTGCATGACCTTGGTGTGGCTATGCCACTGGCACGTGGTGCGTGGATGATGTTGTCTCCTGTCTCCTCTCCGTCTCTGGTGTGTGTGCACGAGTGTATTGGCGTGGGGGTCACATGTGTCAGCTGCAGGAGAGCTATGTTTCTGCTGGTTCCAGACAGGACAGGGAGGATGCGGACAGGGCTCTCTGTTTCCCTGTGGTTTCAAAGCTCCCTCATCCGGCATTTGCTGTCCTGGCGAGCCCCACCCTTTCCCTCAGACCACGGGCATCTCATGCCAGTTTCCTAAGGCTCTGGGTCTAAACAGAGATCCGGGACCCTGAGCCCCTCCCACAGCTGCCCTGAGAACTCTGTGTGTGTGTGTGTGTGTGTGTGTGTGTGTGTGTGTGTGTGTGATGAGAATAAAGAGCAAATTTCAGAATATGCAAGAACATGCACGTGCACACACACCACCTCCATGTGAGCACACCGAAATCTCAGCTTGTGAGGCAGGACGAGGGATGGGCGGATGTGTGTGCTCAGACGTGCCGAGCGTGGGCAGCCTTGTGGGAGCTGCCACGGGCTCCGGTGGGCCAGTTTTTAAGTGACAGATTGTGTGTACATCTATGATGAGATTTTCTACCAAATGCTTCTACCAAACAGCAGAAAAAAACGGGCACGACTCCCTGAGTGGGCACTCCCACAGTTCTCTGCCCGTGGGTGTGAGTGTGGGTCTTTCTCAGGGGTCTCTGGCCAGCGTGCGGAGAGGATGTGGAAAGGTCTGTGGGAAGGAAGGGTCGTGTGGCTGGGGCCAGCCTGGCTGAGTGGGACACTAAGTGAGTTGGTGTCCTCCCGACACCTCGCTGCTTTCCCAGACGCATGGCTGGGCCATCTGTGGCATGTTCTCACATGCTGCCCACAGATTCCCCTGGGAGACGGGAAGAAAGGGGGATCGGGGCTCCTCAGCGCCCCAGAAGGTAGCCCTGAACACCCAGCTCCCCTAGGAGACAATGAAAGTGCCGATGGTGTGTGTGCATGTGCGTGTGTGTGTATGTGTGTGTATGTGTGTATGTGTGTATGTGTGTGTGTGTGTGTGAGAGAGAGAGAGAGAGAGCTGGGGACGGCAGCTATGGGAAGAGAGACCCCCCTCCTCACTGCCTCCATCTGGGTGGGAGCAGATGGTGCTCACACCTGACCAGCAAGGCCAGAGGCTGCTCTGGGAAGCAGTGTGTCCTAAGGATCGCCCCCAGGAAACGCTCTCTGGCTGAATGCACCTCTGCCCGCCCAGATCTGTCCTCTGTCCAGGCTCACAGAGCCCCTGAGCCCAGCCCACACCCCTGGCTACAGGTGCCTGTGCCTTTGCCTCCCCTGGGCCATGGGAGGCTAGACCAGTTCTCTGGCACAGACACAGGGCAGGCCCTCCCTCAGCCTGGCCCCAGCACGGACTCACTCTGCTCCTCGGTGGCATAGGAGGAAGGCCAGTCCCACCTGCTCCCAGGGGCCCAGGGCCTCAGGCACAGATCTAGCAGTGACCTTCACTCACTTGGAGGGCTCTGCTGAGCTCCCCACCTCCAGCTGCAAGGTCAGAGACCCAGGGTTGTCATGTGGGCTTTGCCTGCAAGTCCCTGGTGGGCAGATCCCTTTGGTGAAGCCTGCTTGGCCTCCTGCAGCCAACCCTCCACAGACTTCCTAGCACGCCTGTGTCAGGACCCTGAAAATCTGGTGGGAAATGCAGATCCTATCTCCGCCCCAGACCTCAGAATTCCCTAGAGATGGGCCAGAGACTCTGTAGTTAGGCGACAGTCCCAGGGTCTACACACACACACACACACACACACACACACACACACACACACACGCCACTGCCTGGTTCCGAGCTGCTTTATGGCTGCCCTGAGTCCCATGATTGGTGCCCGGTCCAGACTGTAAGAATGCTGCGGCTTCCTCCTGCCTCCAATCTGGACACCCTCCGAGTGTCCTCTAACTTCCTGTCCCCATCCTGGTCCTGTGGCCTGCGGGTCTGTGCTCTTCCCCAGGGGAGTGACCTCTCAGTCCGCCAGGACCAGATGCGTGTATGGTAAAGCCCTTCCTTAGGCTGTCTTCATAACCGCCAGAGTGGACATGCCTTTCCCACCTGTAATCTCACTTTCTTACCTTCACACAGACACACACGCAGACACACACCCAGACACAGTCACATAGACACACACAGATATGCACACACACAGACACACTCACACACAGACACACCTGCATCCACACACACACAGACATGCTCACATGCACACACAGATACACTTGCACTCACACACAGATTCACACACATACAGCCATGCAAGTGCACACACAGACACACAGATGCGCTCACACACACAGATATACAGAACTGTGCACTTACTTCTATACCCAACCCACCCCTCTGGTGATACACTATGTGCAAGTTCTTTATCACATGGTTTACTAGTAAACTAGTCTCTTGACTAGCCACCGGAGTCATTGCCCTGCTCAGCCCATTCCGTGGCTTCCCAGGCCTTCCCATTGAGGCGGGGGGGGGGGGGCCTGGAGGGACACAGAGGCTGTTAGGCAGGCAGTGCTGAGGTCAAACCCTGGCCTTTCCACCGAGAGGTACACCACGTGACCTTGGGCAAGTCGCTTCACTTCCTGGGCAGCCTCGGTTTCCTTGTCTAGCAAATGGGGACAAACAAACTGCCTACGTGGGTTCGTTCTGAGTGTGAAATGCAGCAATCTAGGCAAAGCACTTTTCCCTTGCTTTTGCTGGGCTTACCCTCATGCTTCCTTCCTGCGAGATCGGTTCCTCCTCTGCACCTGCTCAGGCTGCCCCTGCCCGGTGCCCCCTTCCCTCCGCTTCCCCAGGCCGGAGCCGGCCGCTCTGCAGGTGCAGCCTCCTCCAGGAAGCCCGTCACAGCGCGGCCGCCTCCATCTCTGAGTCCCCAGAGCTTGAATCCCCCCGCCTCGCTTCCCAAGGCCTTAGGCCCACTGGGGTGACTCCCTGAGCTCCAGTCGTGCCTTCTCTCACCTGGAAATGGAGTTGGAATTGATCAGCTCTAAGAATGCTCACTGCTTCACAGTCTGTCACCTTCCGGGGTGAAGTTTGTGCTGGATTTAGCATCCGGGATGGCACAGCCGGTAGGGACTCTCTGAGGCTGGGGCAGGCATGCAACGATGTGAGGACCTGCTCGGAGACCACAGTCAAGGGTCAGAAGTAGGTCGAAATGGTGAGTCCTTGTCAAGATTGAAGCTTTTGTGACTAGGGCTTGCTCCTAGGTTGAAGCGGGGTGTGATGGCTGGCCCTCCTTCGCGGCTGGGTTTTCCCCCAAGAGCGAGAGAGGCCGCAGAGGTGCCGTGGAGAGAGAGCACCGGGTCTGGAGTCCAGAGGCCTGAGTTCTGATATTGAGAACAGGACGATGACCACAGGCATTTTAGTCCCTGAGCTCTGAGCCCTCCTCTGTAAATCAGGGCCAACAACACCGACCTCGCGGGTGACTGTGGCAATTAAATGAGAATATGCCAGAACATCGAGAACAGGCTTGTGTGGTGGCAACCGTCACAGTAATAAGAAGAAAATGGTTGCCACGTCTTTATCATTCACCATGTGCTGGGCGCAATACCGAGGATTCTAAAGTGCTATCTCCTTTAACATGCCCAGCTCACGTAGGAGGAAGGCTCCGTTTCTATCTCCGTTCTGCAAACAAGGAAACAGAGGCTCAGCAAGTTTCAGTCACTTCCAGGGTCACACAGTTAGGACGTGGCAGAGCCAAGCTGCCCACTGGTGCCCGCCCCCGGGAGTCAGGGGCTCCTCAGAGAGCACCCGTGCCCACCGGGCGGCTGGCCGGGTGTGGGAATGAGGGAGCCTCCGTGTGTGTACACACCATGATGGAAGAGGGGAGCAGCCGGCTCCCGAAGTTCAGTGGATACACAGTAAGCACTCAATAACGAGTGTTTATTTATTGCTTCTGTTTACAGCTTTATTCCCAAAGTGAATTGTTTGTTTAAAGAAGGAGCATTTACCTTTATTACAGTCATTGGTAAATAAAATTATATTTGCATTTCCACAAATATGTATGAGTTTAATTAGTCTTGCAATTCGTACACAAGTGCCAGGCCAGGAAGCACAGTCATGAACTCATGCTTCTACCCCAGGCCAAAAAGCCTTCCCCGACAAACACCATCAGGATTAAATCATTCACTCATTCGCAGATAGTCTTCAGTCACCCTCTCCGGGCCAGGCCATGAGTTTAGTTACTGAGACACACCAAGTGACCAAGGCACGTGAACCCCGGGCTCTCCTGGAGCTTCCATTTTCATGAACGGAACTAGGTGATAAATTAAAATTTTAAAAAATGACATGTCCCATAGTAAATGCTATGCCGAGGATTGGAGTGTATGGATGAGGCACTGAGTGACTGGGGCTTCTCTCTCCTGGGTGAGCAGACAGCGGAGCTGAGATCCAAACCACAAGCAGGGACGGAGGGAGAGAGAGAGCCCTTTGGGCAGAGGGAACAGCAGGTGCAAAGGTCCTGAGGCAGGAACGGGCTGCATGTGTTCAAGAGACAGGAGAAAACGCGGTGTGACAGGAGCATTGCGGCGGCGATAGGGAGAGGAAGGTGGGGGGAGGACGACGGTGGGGGAGCACCTTGTGAGAGGTTTGGCAGGTTTGGGGGGATTGTGCTGGGCTGTATTCTAAGTGTAGTGAGAAACGGGAAGGTGTGTGCTCTTATGTACATTTCACAAAGCTCTCTCCGGCTGCTGTGTGGAGGCAACGCCACAGGAAGGCAGGCGTGGAGGCAGGTGGCCAGGGGAGCGATGATGGGGCGTGGATTAGGGTGGGCAGTGAAGGCGCAAGAAATAGATGGGCTCAGGACGTGTTGGGGTGATAGGGGGTCCCAGGACTTGTTGATGGGTTGGGTGTGGAGTGGAGAGAAGGAAGAGATCCTAGGAAGATGTGAGCCCGTCAGTGGTGAGTGGTGCTATTTACCGGGAAGGAGCGCGTTTTAGGGGTGGAGGTGAAAATTCCATTTCGGCCATGCTGCGTGTGGCAGGCCAGTTAGACAGCCCAGTGGAGACGGTCAGAGGGCAGGTGGCTATGTGAGCCTGGAGCTGAGTGAAGGCCTGGGCTGCTGATACAAACGTATCGGAGAGGCATCCGTGTGTCCCGGTCTGTAAAGCCACTTACAATAGAGCAAATTAAACAAGCCTTCAGAGGTGTGATTGTTTTTCTTCCGAATAAGGTCCAAGCATCAGTTAGTCACAGACTGTGAGATGCGCACTATGAGTCAGGCATGCGTGAAGTCCGAGACAGGACCCTGACTCCCATATCCCTCCCCCACCTTGAGGCCAGGGCCCACCAATGCCGGGCAGCACTGACCCCTTCTCCCCCCCTTTGTCATTAGGGAACGTTCCTCCCACCTGGATTCCACCTCCCACCACCTCCCAGAGCTCAGCGTGGTTCAGGCCTTCCCGTGCTCCCACCTGAGTCCCTCCTGCCGGGGCTTCATTCCCTCCGGCTTTAGCCAGGGCCCCTGCACTGCCCAGCCCTGGAGCATCCCTTTCCCAGGATGCCCAGGTTGCACTCCGCCAGGAGGGGGAGCGGGAACTGTCCAGGGGTGAGTCAGCCAGATTCACCGCGGAGATGTAGGTCGCTGCGCTCCCTCCTTTCCGCTGTGCGACAGCGGAGGCCTTCCCACCACCTCCCACGTCCTCGTGGCTGGCACCCCTCCCCAGCGGCCCCGCCAGCCTGACCTCGCCAGAGGCCCCTCTGCACCCCTGGCACTGAAGTGCCCTGCAGGGACTCCTGGGCGGCCCCCAGAGCCACCACCGAGTGCCTGAGGCAGGCTGCTGGCCCTTTTTTCTCTCTTTTGAAGTTGAAACTAATAAAACACACAATGAACTAAGCTGATGTTTTACTTACAAATCAGAGCTGAAATCACTCACTGAGGTGAACGGGAGGCTCCGGCAGGTGGGGCCTGGGCTAGGGAGCTGCAGGCAGAGGGCCCCCCCGCCAGGGCCACAGGACACAGATTGCTCTCCTTGGACACCCCAGAGCCAAGCCTCCTTCCTCGTCACCTGAGGAAGACCACTGTCAGGAGGGTGGTCTTCAAAAGGCCCCCGTGAAGAGGACTGGGGAGGTGGGAGGGAGGACAGACAGAGACCTGGGGACAGTGTGCACACAGATGCACACGCCCTGTCACGGACCTGGCAGGGATAGTAACAGGGCACCTGTGGTTGAGTTCTGGGACATGCCAGACAGGGCGCCGCCCACATGGCTGCACTTCCCCACTTCATCCTCGCAACCACCCCATCATGTGGCCAACGGGGCAGCCGTCGGGTAACTGTTTCCATGCACGGTTAAGTCCATTTCACTTCCATGTAGTTGGAAATTCAGTTCCTCAGCCTCACGGCCACGGTGCAAGTGTGGAGAACCACAGGTGCTCATTCAGAGCCTGGGGTCGTGGGTGCAGGGCACAGACATCTGCTACGTGCAGACACAGGTCACGGCCTGCGCCGCAAAGAATTCCATCCTCAGCATTGAGGGCATGCACACACTAACGTGTGCGGAAATACAACATGGACAGCTGTGGGCTTCGCTGGAGGTTCACACATATGCTCACACATGGGCCATGTGGTGTGTGGTGTGTGTGTGTGTGTGTGTGTGTGGTGTGTGGGGTGTGTGTGTGGTGTGTGGGGTGTGTGTGTGTGTGTGTGTGTGTGTGTGTGTGTGTGTGGTGCCTAATCCTTGTCCACCATCCCCATACCCTACTACCTGCGGGCATGTGAGAAACCAAAGTGCGTGGGTTCGAATCCTGGCGCTCCCGCTGTCCCTCTGTCCCTCTGTGTGACCTTAGACACGTGGCTTCCCTTCTCCGCATCCTGGCTTTCTCTTAACAAAACAAAGATAATAATAGAGCCGTGGCAGAGGGCTGTGAGAAGCATTCCATGAGACAATGCGCGCAAAAGCTCTCAGCGTGGCTCCCGGCACATCGCGAGCTATTAATAAACGTGAGCTGTTACCAACATATCCAGGAGGCAGCGTGTTTGCTGGGCTGGGGCAGCCTTGGAGGAATCACAGAGGCAGTGCGTTGAGAACTCTAAGACTGGAGTTTCACTTCCTGCTCAAGCCCCATGTCTAGGGGCGGGGCAAGGGACGGAGAGACACTGCAGGGGACCGCACTGGCCCAGCGAAAGGATGAGTGCTGGCATCGGGGGGTGCAGACCAGGGAAGGTGTGCACGGAGAGCCTGCGTTAGACATGTGGGGCCTCGCGTGTTCTTTAGAGCTTGCCTCTCCCTGTCTCGGCCTGGAAACGCACTGTGCGTGGAGAGGGAGAGAGAGCACCAGGCACAGAGCTGTGTTCCAATGTCAAAATTGCTTTTCACGTCAGTAAAGCATCAGGACAGCGACTCCCTCCCTCGCCCCTTGCCCTCCGGGATCTAAAGCCTCACCGGGGAGATGAGACCAGCCCACAAGCGACAACTGGAATGAAAAAGAAGCCAGCCGGGAGGCTCCTGAGGGAATTCCCGGTCCGAGGCAGCCATTTTGACACGAATCAGTTCAACAGGTGCTCGTTGCCAGGAAGACAGCCTTCCCGGGGATTCAGAAACAGAGCCAAGCTATGAAGGAGTCTCTGCCCTCAAGGAGTTGTGAGCCTGAGAAAGAGGCCCCAGGCCCTGGCGGCCCAAGGTTAGATCAGCATTCCCAGTGGGGTGGGGTCCTGTGTGGGGAAGTTTACGATAGGAATCCGGCATTGGGAATGTGCTTTGAAGGATGGATAAGACCTTAGGGAGAACAGTTGGAGGTCCAGAGAGGTTGGGCAGCTTGCTCAGGGCCACACAGCTAGTCAAGACTAGAGCCAGGCATGAGGTCCTTCCACCACGGGTGGGATTCGGAAAAGAGGATGGGTCCCTGCCCAGGTTCAGAACGCCGGCCCTGGAGATGCACAAGGAGAGAGGCAAGTTGGTCCCCTCCCGCCACCCCTGTCTGTCCTGGAAGCCTCCGGAAAGGGCCCGCCCCGCTGCAGGCTGGAGGCTGCCTGTGTTTTCAGACATGGCCAGCAGAGGGCACCAGGACCACTGCACAGCCGCCCCGGTTCAGGATCCACAGCCTGGGGTCCTGGGCACAGGGCACAGGGCACAGGCATCTCCAACAGGCACTCACCGGATCCAGGGGCCCTGGTGGGACACCAGCTGGGAGAGCTACACCCTCCTCCGCGCACACAGCTGCCAGGTGGAGGGTGGGGCCCAGAGGGCTCTCGGCCCTCCCACAGCCAGGCACGTCTGCACCCGGAGTGAATCAAATAGATTTTTCCCAAGATGGGCCTGCGCCTGATTGTGACATACAATGGGTGGGCTCTCTGTAGTTTCCACTCCGAGAAGGCAACTCTCCATCCATCATCGCCGTGGTTCGTTCCCAAGTCCCCATGGCCAACCAGTGGAACGGAAAGAGCTCCCCAAGAGTCTGGTGGGGAGCCAGGGATGGAGGGGGCAGCCTGCACCGCCCCCAAGAACCGCCTTTCTCAAGTCCTCTTGCAGACGTGTGACGAGGACCCACGGCCTCTCATGGAGGCCTGCCTGCCTGCCTGCCTGCGTGCAAAGGGCACTCTCCGGGGGCACTTGGGCTGCCCTCCTCACAAAGACACCCCCAAAGACTCCGGGGGACTCCTCCTGGCAGCCTGGGTCCTCAGACTGTGCACAAGCTGCGTCCGCCCAGCCGGGGGAGAGTCCCAAACTCCAGAGGATTGGGGTGGGAAACCCAGTTTTGCTTCTGGCTCTGAGAACCAGCATGCGCATGGTTTGGGAGCGGACAGTTTGGAGACTCAGATGACAGGAAAGATCCAGGCGGTGATAACCATGCAGAGCCTGGCGTGTGGGAGCAGAAGAGCAGGACTTGGAGGGAGAGGTGGACTCCGAGGAGTAAGCGACAGGAGGGTGGAAAAAGGCATGGGGTGTGCTGGGCGGCCGGAAGGGCATGGGGACGTCCAGCTGACCTGTGTGACCAGCTGCGCCAGCCGGCCCTGCTGTGGGACAGGGGCAGGCTGGCAATGGCTGGGCCGCTTGTGCCACAGGAGGTCACATCTGTCCTCGGCTGTATGTGTGTGAACCTCGTGAGGTCGGTCAGCCAGAGCACCCTGACAAGGGGGTGGGAGTGGGGGTGCCTCCCCTCTGCATGCAGCTCGTGCCAGCTGGGAGGTGTCGTCCTCGGCTTTCTCCAGACCACAGGAGGGCGGCAGGGACGCGGTGAGTTGGGGTGGGCCGTCTGCATGAGCCTGTGGACTCCTGAGGCAGGTGTGCACGGCCTCGGGTGGTGCGGGGGTGGGAGAGCAAGTGCAGAACCCATCAGGACCTGCCGGGCTGGGGGCGGGGGACCAGGGTTTTGGTCTGTCCCCACCATTCATGACCTCATACCCCTGTCTCAGGTGTGTCAGAATCTCTTCCGGTTCCGTATCTGCCTCAGAAAGGGCACATGCTAACCCCTGCCTGCTGGGTTAGGCAGGCAGTACAGGGAAGGTGTGTGCACCACACAGGTGCCCAGCCCAGACCTGTGGTTGGGGACACCCAGCTGTCGCTCTGCCACTCCCTTAGAGAGGGAGTGGGCACACGGGAAAGGATATAGAGGGAGTCTCAGGAAGGAAGGGTTCTCAGTTGTCCAGGTCCAGCCCACCCTTTGTCCTAACGCCTGTCCCCGGGGCTCCTGGAGACCCGCCAGGCTCACCCCCAGCCCTGTGGGCTCAGCCATTTCTGGGGAACCCTGTCTGCCCTCCCCCCGCCCTCCCCACATTTTTCCGGGAGCATCCTCCCACCTCCCCTCATTGTTGCAAACAGCTGTGATTCAGAGAGAGTCATTTCCAAGGAAACCAAAAAAAAAAAAAAAAAAGAAATTCTTTTTCCAGGCGTCAGGGGAAATTTCAACCACGACATGAGTGGCTCCAGAGGAGCGTTGATGGCACCCAGGACGCAGCTTGGGGCTCCCGGCATTGTCGACACCGCTCTCCGAGGGAGGGACATAAACAGGACATATGTGCAGGGGCGTGGGAGGGAGATGAGTGTTTCCCCAAAGTGGGAATTAAAGTTATCAATGATGTGCCGCCGCCGCCGCCGCCGCTGCCGCCACCACTGTTGGTTAGCCATGGGGCCCTTGCGGCTCCAGGAACCAAGAAGGACGGAGCAAAAGTCAGCGAGGGCCTTTCCTCGGGGCCGGACCTGGCTCTCCGTCCGCGTGGCTGGTCCTGTGGGTATTCCCAGGGGCCCAGCACGGAACCCTGGGAGGTCCGGGCTCACCTGAGCTGGCTCCTTGGGGGCCTCTGGTTCTGATGGCTGCTCCCCCACCCCTCCAGTGGATCCCACACACAGGACCCTGGTTACTTACTGAACACATTGAACCCTTGGAGCTCCAGTACATACATGCACTTAAACAGTACGCTTCTGTGGGCTGTTTCTCTGTAATCCACGTCTGCGCACACACACACACACACACACACACACACACGTGTGTGTGCATCCTAGGGGGTGATGGAATCCATGAATTTTTCCTGTTCCCATGATCCTATGCGGAATTTCTTCCAGACAGTGGCATTAGCCCTGTTTTTGACATTTCTGAAATGATTGACCAGGGAAAATAGCTGATAGAGGTAAATAATCCTAATACGGGATATATTCTCTCATAGCTTTGAATGTAAAGGGTTAGACTTGGCCTCTCCAAAGCATGCGGAGGTGCTATTTTGAATTCCAGAATTGCCCACTGAGGCAGGAAGGGCATCCAGCAGGGTGTTCTATAGGAGAGGCCTGGGTGCAGGGAAAACAGCAACTGGGCCCAGGGCTCCCTGTCCTTTGGGGTCAAGAGGAGGGGGTGCAGGGGGCAGCTTCCGGCCAGCCCACAGCATAGACAGGTCTGCTTCCCAGTTCTGCACCTCAGACCCCCTTGCTCCCCATGGTGTGCCAGTGGCCTCAGCCCCTGCCGGAAGGGGTGCTGTACACACCCCGTTGCCCGCTCTGTGAGGCATGCCCGGGTCTCTGAGTGTGAAACCCTGCAGACAATGGGCCAGCTCGGCAGTGTCTGCATCCATCTTCCGTCCTCTGCCTCCCTTCCCTCTCTTCCCCTCCCTCTCCTTCCCCTCTGGCCCTGGGGAATGTATTTTGCATCCTTTAAATGATCTTGTTTATTCTATGTGTCGGAATATAGTTATCTGAATATTAATTATGGCTTTAGTGTGAAGTTCATCGGTTGAATGCAGGAATCAAGAATTCCTGCTTCACTTTCAGCCACCTGCTTTGATTTCTCTGTTTATCTGCTTGACTGAGCTGAAATCAGTTTCTGTAAGTGAAAGTCGGCTGCTTGGAGCAGATGTTAATGCTCAGAAATAGTGTACGGTCTGCTATTAGCATAAGTAGCATGATGCTAATAAATAGAGGTGTGTGGCACCGGTGGGAGGTGGGAGTGGTGGTGGGGACCGAGGGACGGCAGCCCGCAAGGTGGCCGGCGGCCGAGCTGAGCACTGCCCAGAGGGAGAGGGAGAGGGAGCGGCCCGGGCGCTGGGCCCCTCTCTGCCCAAGCCAGCCCCGCCCTCCCTGTCCCCAGCACCCCTGTTCCGCAGCCGGGCCCGGGGGCCGATGATTAATGATGTCAAGGGCTGTAACCAAATTGTAGTGCCATTAGCACCAAGTCACGACTGACAACTAGATACATCATCTCTGAGGTTTCTATCCAGCTAACTAATTTAACTCTGTGGATACGGGAAGTGTTGCCATAAGGCAAATATTGCCAAAGCCAGGAGCCTGCTGGTAACGGATTAGAAAGCAGGGATCCTTCAGGGTCCTGTGGCCGGTCCACAGCCCGGGCTGGTGGAATGACCACATATCCGGCCCATGGAGCCAGCTCAGTGGGGGACGGGCCAGACTAAGCCCTCACTCCCTCCCGGACCATCCCTCCTCCCTGCTGGGGAGCTAACAAGGTTTCCTTCTAAGTCAGAGGAGGGTGGGTTTGATGCGGACAGCGCCTTCATCTCTGTCCTCCCCTCCCCCCCCCCCAATTTCTCCCTGTCTCTGCAGCTCCCCACTTTCTCCAGGAGAGGGACTTGCAGGAGCTTTGATGAGAAACAGGTGGGCCTTACCCTCCTCACAAGAGCTGCGCCTGAGATAGTGAATGCAAATTGTCATTATCTTGGTTCTTGCCATCTTTTTTTTTTTTTCCCCTCACAATGAATCCTATTTGAAATGTGCTGTGTTTGCTCGTCAGAAGAACCTTGTAAGGAAATATTTTAGAAATGAAAGAATCCTCTGCCACGTGAACAGTCACCCTTTAATTCATCTGGTTTATGAGCTTGGGGGTCCTCTGGGGCCACGTGTCCTAAAGCTGCCAGCTGAATTATTCTCTGAATCAGAAAGCCCCCGTGCTAGCCACCCGCTAAGGAGGGCAGTGGCCGGGGAGATGAGAGAGCAGGGACATCCACTCCATGATAGAAACCTTCCATTTGCCCACGTCTCACCTGCCCACCGCAGGCAGGAAACATCCAACAGGCTCTCTGTGGCTCAGCGCATCCAGCCCTGCTTGGAGGTCCTCCGACGCCCATCCAAGGAATCAGTGATGAGCTCACAGGATAATGTCTGTGGAAGCAGACATTTCAGGAAACCCAAATCACTCCACCAGCCTGCAGGAGACAGCTGTGCATGAGCAAACGCACAGAGCTGCCTCCAACCTGCAGCCCCCAACCCAGACTTGGGTGAGGGCATTGAACCTGGGAGTGGTCCAGCCCCACAGCCCCCTGCTAGAAGGCGCTGCCGCTGGAGGTGGCGGCCCACACCAGCAAGCTCGGAAGACGGTAATGGCAGTGACCCAGACAATGCTGGGAAGTTTAGCTTAGAAGAGAGATATCCAGATAATGGAGCCGGGAAGAAAGACGTTGGCGCCTGAACAATTGCGAGCGCCCCTCTTTCCGGAGAATGCACTAAGGCACTAACTGTAGGTAACCCGTAATTATCTAAGTAGGTGCTGCACGCCGTGTCCACAGAGCACTTTCTCCTTTGCGAGCTGCCTCTTTGCTTTGTCTCCGGCAAGCTTTGCAGCTGCCCTGGGAGCACCGTGAGGCAGGAATTACGATCCCAACTGACAGAGAAGGAGACTGAGGCTGCACATGGTTGTCAAGGGAGGAGGCCAGTTATATCGATCAGACAAAGGACTGGGCTGCGTCGCTAGATTTTTATCTGCAGCCCATCTTCCAGATAATCAAAAGTCCAATTCCTGGCCCACCACGCTCTAGCCTGTTTATCTCAGTTGCCAAAAGCACGCATTTCCTCAGCCTCCCTCAAGGAGGATATTACCATTTCCCTTTGAGGGCTGTTCTTTCATCTGAAGGCTGTTTCAAGTGGAAATGGGGTGCAGTCTCTCCCCCCACCCCCCAAGATAGCTTCCCTCCCTCTGTCCATCATTCCACACAACGCGGACAGAGGTTACACAAGTGGCTGGGACCCTGCCCGTGCCCTCCAAATACCTACAAAGAAGCCAAGTAGAAAGCCGCCTTCCCCCCACACTGCCTCTGGAACACACATTCAAAGTGTGCCTGCCACGCTCAGAAGAAGAAAGGCCGTCTCCGGAGGGGATGACTTGGGGAGCCGCTGCACGGGGTGTCCTTCGATCTCGGCCTTGATGAATGGATATGATTGTGAAATGCAAAGATCAGCAGAAGTGCCCTGTGCAGGGAGAAAGCGGTGTGAGTCACGGTGGAGAGGTGCTGAGAGAGGAGCCCTGGCTGGCTGGGCAAGGCGGGCAGTTCCCCCTGTGGGCAGGAGAGGGGAGATGGCACGCAAGGCCCGGGGTCTGGAAGCCTGGCCCTTGCTTGAGGAGATTGCGCAGGGTGGGCACACCAGAAATCCAGACCAAGGGTGCCAGGCAGATCGCGAGGAGGGCTGGCAACGGGCCTGCCCCACTGGCCCACGGGAAGCGATCAGAGCAGGTCAGTACCCGGCACTCAAGGATTCCAGCCCCTCAGGAGCCCGGGCTGCTGCAGTCTGACTCCCCCCGACTTGGGGCTGCACCCTGCACCCTGAAAGCCCTCCTGGGACCGGCCTTCCAGCCAGGGCCCCGGGGAGCAGCTCCACCACAGAAACCCCCTTTCCCAAACTTCCCACTCCCGGGACCCCCAGTGGGTTCCCTTCCGCCTACCCCACCCCTGAGTCCAGCACTGTCTCCTTTAAAACAAACTGCTGTTATTAAATAAATAATTGATTCCCTTCCCCATTTTTTATTAATCAAAGGCTAATCAGAGTGCAGATCGGCATGCGGCAACCAGTGTTAGCCACACGGAGTGGATATAATTCCTGCTAAAAGCAGCGAGGTGCTATTTTTGTTTTCCCCGTTGCAGCCTCATCCAGGGGACATGTGCGCCGCCGTGTCCATTAGGCTGAAATACCGAGAAAGAGCTCGGGGTTCGGGAACACCAAGTTGGCAAGCTCAGCTGAACAGTCCGCACCCTTCACGGAGCCCGGGACCTGGAGGAGGCGGTGTGAGGGCCCGGCTCCCACGCGGTGAGGACTAGCAGGTGGAAGGGAAGGGTCTCCTGGCTCCTGGGAGGACGTCAGGACAGGCAGCCCAGGACTCGGAGAGCCTCCCTGGGCTAAGATTCAGGCTGGAACCTGCCCTGGACTGAGGCTGAAGGTCCCTAGACCCCTCCCACAAGCCTGTGACTTCATCCCATTCCTGTTCTGCCCCAGGCCGCCCCCACCCCAGCTCCCATCCCAGCAGACAGACACCCCTCCCCTTCCTTGCCTGCACCACCCTCTAGCTTAAAGGTACACAGCATCATCAAGGTTCTACCACCTGACCAGATCCTTATCAGTCCTTTTTTTTAACCTGCTGACTTTTTTTTGCCTCTCTCTCTCTCTCTCTCTCTCTCTCTCTCTCTCTCTCTCTCTCCTTATTGATCCCAAACGAGGAAAAAGTCTATTAATGCTAAACCCAGAGAAGATTGGAGATAGGGTCGAAAGGGCTTGTCAGGACAGAGCCACTCGGGCATTATCAACCAAGAAGGTGGCCACGCCACCAGCAGGGGGAGGAGGGGAACAAAGGGAGTAGAACAAAAGGTGGCAGCCCAGGAAGCATGTGTGACCCCTGGTCCACCTGGCTGAGGAGCAGCCTCCAATCTCAGCTTCTCGCCAACCTCCCTCCCTCAGAGGTGGGAGTGCACTGGGAGTGGGGAGACAATGGTGATGTCACAGCCCACCCCTGCCTGCCCTTCTCCACGCTCAGAGCACCTTCCTGGGCAGGCAGGGAGGGGGTTATCTCCTTGGGGGGGGGCCAAAGAAACTTGGACCCTTGTCTGGGGATGCCCACCATTGGGCATAGCACCGGGGTCCTAGCACAGCCCCATCCAATATCTGGACCTAATTGGGACCCTGGGACTGCTGGAGTGGCATTCGGCAGGCTCTCAAGGCACTGGATGACCCACCAGAGACCTTAGGCTTTCACGGCTCTCTGCCTCAGTTTCCTTTTCTGAAAAACAGACACAGCTCTAAGAACCTTGTAGGATCACGTTGAGAATTATATGAGATCTTGTTTATGAAGAGCCCGAGTGTCAGTCTTACTATTAATCAATAATTATCATTACACCTTCATCCAAGATTAAGAGTGTGAGCCACCGTCCTCCTTGTAAGATGAAGAGGGCTGGGTGCAGTTTTCAGGGACAACACATGCGTGAAGCCATGTGTCGACAGCGATGCAAACAAAAGCATGAGGATCAGCGCAGCGACTGCCGCCCACTGAGTGGACCACATGGCAAACCCAGAGGACTTAGCTCATCCCTTTATCTTCTTAACCCCCAAATCCCAGCCCTTTGGGCACACAGGCTGCAGACCTTGGCCCACTCTGAACTGACAGAATCAGGATCCCAGGGGCTGAGGAACAGGCACGAGGTGGACGCTGGGTGCTGGTCCCCCCTGGGAATAGAACCAAGGTCCTTGTCCTGCCACCGGTACCACACCACAGTCTCCCTCAAAAGGCTCAGCCCTGGCTTATCCAGAAATCCACCACCTGCTTGCAAAGCAAATCCAAAACCTCTGGCTTCCCTTGCCTGTAGGAAGACGCAGCGGCAGCCAATCCACCTATCGGAGTGTCCTTTTCTTCTTCCAGTGGCCCTGTCTCCTTTCCTTGTCAACACGGGAGCTGGCACTGACTGTTTGGACAGTTATCTGCAGGCACATGAGCACCACGACCCATGTTGTCCAGAAAAATAAAAGCAAGAGAGGTGGCTTGGTACCGTGGGGGGAAGATGCTCACCCACTGGACAGGTGGGGCACGCTGTGTCCTGCTCACCTCTAAGGCCTGGAGCGGGCTCACTGGGCCAGAGGAAGAAGTGAAGGTCACCCACTGGAGACTAACTAAGGACGAGAGGCACGCATTATGTCATCTGTTCTCCCACACACACTAGGAGGCTAGGTCTACTACTGTCCCCGTTTTGCAGGTGAAGACAGAGACCCAAAGCACTTTTGAGGGACTTGCCTTATAAATACCCGTCTTGAGAGCCTGGTTCTGAGCCCTATACTGTTCTACCTCCACCTGGGGTGTCCCACCTGTAGCCTCAGTCCCTTCGGAAAGCAGCAATGTGGGGGTTAAAGAAATAAAGGGATGAGGTAAGAGCATATGGCCTGTTTGTTGTTTATTACCTACTTGAAATGATGACAATCAGACTCCAAGTTACAGATTTACAGAAAAATAAAAGCAAGAGAGATGGCTTGGTACCGTGGGGGGAAGATGCTCAACTGAGAGACGTCAGTATTGAGGTTTTTCATTATAAAAATAACACATGCACGTGGCAAAAAGTGCAAAAGGGTGTACAGTGAAGCGTGATTCTCCCTCCCACTCCAGACCCCCTCCCACTCACCAGCAGGAGCAGTTTCCTGTGTATTCTTCTAGAAATATGCCAAGTTGCAGACAGGCGCACGCAAACCCTCCCACAGACGCTTTCTGTTGTGGAAATTGGAACATGTTCCCCGCACTGCCATGTACCTTCATTTCTGACTTGGCAACAAATCTCGGATCTTTCCAAATTGGCGTGCCTAGGGGTCAACTTCATTCCATTTAGTGGTTGCATATCCACTGTGTGATTCCACCTACAGAATAAATTCTAACAAGTGAAGTTATTTCCATAGACTTGAACATTCTATATTTTGACTGATATTTGCTTTGAAGAATATTATACCAATGTAAGCTCTCATCAAATGGTGGGTTTTTTTTTAATTCCTGTTTTCCTGAAGTCCTTACCAATATTTGGTGTACAGGCGTATCTAGTTTTATGGAGTCTCGCTTTATTGCATTTCACAGATGTGTCTTTTAAAAATTGAAGGCAAGACTCTCCACCAGCAAAAGATGACAACCCACTTTATTGTGGTGGTCTGAGATGGAACCACAGTATGCCTGTAATCAGAAAATACTTAATCTTTGCCCAGACTTGGGTTCCAAATCCTGCCCTGACAGGAGATAAGCAGGAGGCCTTGAATAAGTCACTCTGGACTCTGGGCCTCAGTTTCCTCCCCTGTGGACCGAAGGCTGGTCTAGTCGATCTAGAAGGATCCTTTCAGCTCTACCTCTCCGTGATTTTAGGTAACTACCAAGCGTGTGCTGTGTTGAAACTGTGCTTGGACCCATGAGTTCTCTTAGCCTAAGGAAACTTAAAATGTGTTTGGGGAGTGGAGCACACGGATTTAAGGAGCCACTTGGGATAGTCTGAATCAAGTGCGAAGTTGTGCGGTTTTGTCGATGGGCTTGTAGGAGGTCTCAAGTGATCAAAGGGACCCACACCCAGGTGTGTGTGTTGGGGGGAGGGGAGGGGAGTCCTTAGAGAAGCAAGCAGGAAAATGTACAGAGGTGTTTGGTTGGAAATGACAATAGGAAAATATATCCCACCCCCACCCAGAGCCTGGAAAATCAACCCAAATCCTCTCTCTCCCCTAAGCACCCTCAGTCTGCGTGTTTTCTCACCATGGACTGAATCCGAGTGAAACAGCAGGCTGCCTCGGAGCGTGGTTTGATGTTCCAGTTCAGTGAGGATCAGCTCCCATCCCAGCAGTTGCACTAAGTGTTGTGTACTTTGAGGAAACATCAGTTCAGTCTACTGTTCTGGGAAAGAAAAATCACTACATATAAGCCTTGATTACCCCGGGGTTCTCACAAAATGGAGGACTCTGATTGGCTCTGTTTTCTGGGTAGTGAGGGGTAAAGAGAGGGAGGGTCTGGAGGAGGCTTGATCTCCTCTCCCACTTCCGTCAGCCCAGGCCCTTGCAGGTCCGCACACTAAGCAGCCTCCCAGGCAAGGCTTCCCGCAGCCAGAGGGTCACAGACCGGACTGAGGGTGATGAAGCTGATGTTAGGGAGCTCAGGTGTCATCTTCTGGCTTGTGGTCGGCTCTACAGAACGCAGGGCTTGCTACTTCCTTCTTGACGATTGCACTCACATGACTGAGTTTGGTTCATCTTCCTGCAAAGGGCATGAGGACAGTGGAAGACCAATGCCGTGAGTGGGCTGAGGGTTTGCTATGTGGGGCTTACATACATTAATGGCATCAGCCATGGTTTGTCAGCACTGGACAGGCTCCTGGTCTAACTGCTCACTCCATCGATGAGGAAACCGAGGCCCAGAGAAGTGGAGTGGCTTGTTTCCACATTCTCAAAGAACCGGAGTGGCGACCAGGTTACATGACTTGCCCAAGGTCCCACACAGCCCCATAGGGGCAGAGCTGGGGTTCAGACCATATCCACTGACACCAAAGCTTCTCCCGGGAGGGTTCCAAGGTCCTGGAAGCACCTTCTCCGTGGCTATAGAAGCTGATTGTTCTTGGAGTCTATATATTTTTTTAATTTTTAAATTGATTTTATAGAGAGGAAAGAAAAGAGAGGGAGAAAGAAAGAGAAACATCACTTTGTTGTTCCACTTCTTCATACATTCATTGGCTGCTTCTTGTGTGTGCCCTGATCGAGGATCAAACCCGAAACCTTGGCGTATCAGAACGACGCTCTAACTCAGCAGTCACCAATCAGTGGTCCGTGGTCCATAAAGTCTGAAAGGTTGGCAACTGCTGCTAACCAATTGAGTTACTAGGCCAGGGCTGAAGTCTATATTGTAAAGGGCATTTGAACAACCCTGAGGCAGGCTGTTGGTGTGAAAGATGCTACTCTACAAGTGCTTTCAGTGGCCCCATTTAAAAAAAAAAAAAATCAACCTGCTTTTCCTGAAAATGGCTCTGCCCCACCCAAGTGTTAAGCACTCTTCCCAGGAGCCTCAAAGATCCGGAACCTTTTCAACCCCTACAGGTCATGGACTCACAGCCAGGCCAACACCAGTCACCTCTCCAGATAGAAGATTTACCTCCATTATGGGCTGCTTGTGGGTTGAAATAAAATACACCCCCTAAAACCCTTAAGGCTAGAACTAGTCCTCGCCCTGCTCCTGCTAACACCGGCCACTGTTTCTTCAGAGGGAAAAGACCATCATCTCCCTACCACCTCCTGGAGCTGCCGGGATCATTGAGGTCACTGGTGCCTCAGACTCCCCTACACTCTAGGGCAGTTGGTCGGCAAACTGCAGCTCTTGAGCCTCGGTTTGCTACTCTGTTGACTAATGAGTTTGCCGACCACTGGTAGGGGCTTAATCACAAGGAACAACAGCCTTAATTATTGGAGTTGAGAGTCTAGGTCAGTGGTCTGCAAACTCATTAGTCAACAGAGCAGCAAACCACGGTTCTTGAGCCGCATGTGGCTCGAGAGCCGCAGTTTGCCGACCCCTGCTCTCTAGGGCCTAGAACAGGGGTGGGCAAACTTTTTGACTCGAGGGTCACAATGGGTTCTTAAACTGGACCAGAACAACCTGACCAGGCAGGCACTCCATCTTGGGCTGCTGGTGAAGGAGCGGAGGGGAGAGCAAGAGAATCCTCAGCTCTTTAGGCTCCGTGGGCAGGATAGAACAGCCAAACCGGCTGGATCAGGCCCGCAGGCTGTAGGCCTAGAGGGCTCTTTAAACAGATGGCCAGCCCCTCCTCAGAGCTTCCGATTCAATAGGTGGGTGAGGCCCAATGATTTACATTTCTAAGTACTCCCGGTGATAATCAGCGCCCAGGTCATTGGTCTGGGGACTTGAAGAACTATGATCCAGGGAACTTGTGAAAGGGATTGTTATTATTATTTAAAATATTTTCAAATGCAAGACCTTTCTTTAAAGTGGAGAAAGTCCTATTTAGTGCCTCCAGCACCAGTTAGCTGATACAAGTAAGCTTTCACTAAATCTCATTTGCTCTTCCCTGTAAGTTTTAGGAAATGTTACAGACCCATGGGCCAGTACCCAAAAGAGCCCTCGCCACTCTCCCTACCCGCTAAGAGTGTCAGCTCAGGAAACCAAAAGGTTCTCTCCCTTAAAAAGGAGAACCATTAAGTTACTTGCTCAAGTCCACAACCTTCCTGCCCCCACCCCCTGCACGAACCTAGTCACAGCCAGCCAGAACCCGCGCCCACCCGCCAAGTTGCTCCCGCTCCTCCTCCTCCTCCGCACACCCCTGAACCCCTGAAACCCAGCGGCGGGCGCACGGCCAGTTCCTCCTCTGCTTCTGGGGGGGGCCTGTCCTAACGCGGGCCATTGTCTGAGTTGGAGAGAACACACTGAAAATGGGAAGGGCTCCTATAAGTCATTAGCCGCCAATCAGAAGGGCCCGGGGTTGGTTCCTGTGGTTGAAGACACGTTAATGGGCGTGAGGTCCGCAGGGAGGGACGGTGGCGGCGGGGCGGGCGGAGCTCAGAGCCTACACCCTGGACAGGATGGGGAGCCCCCGGCGGCCAGCTCCGGAGGGAGGGAGGGAGGGGGGGGGCAGAAAAACAGGCGTGAAGGGTGGTCCAACAAGCAAGAGGCAGCCCCGCCGAAAGGAGAGGTTGTAACAAAGAGAAAGAGGAGGGGAGAGGAGCGGGGCAGGATGAGAGAGGGAAAGGGAGGGCTGGAGCGCCCAGAGCCCCTGGGAGGCGCAGACAAAGAGCGGGAGAAGCCCACCGCTGACAGCCGGGGGGCCCGCGCGCCCGGACCCGGAGCTCCCCCGCCGGCCCACGGGGTCCCCCCGCCCCCGACCCGACACCCAGATGAGGTCACTGGCATTGACCGCAGGTGCACGGCAGGAGCGCGGGGAGCCCACGCTCTTCCCGCCCCGCCCCGCTCCGGCCCTAATGGCTCCGTAATTGATTGGCCCCGGGTCCGAGCTCCACCGCGGGCGGCCCGCCCGGACCGGCTCATGTCCATACTCCCCGCGGCGCTCCGCGGTCGGGCGGCCCGCCGGCCCAGAATTTACCTTTGGCTTAACAAGAGTGGGAGCTGAGTCAGGGATTAGGGCTTGTCAAGTGAACAAAATAATAATAATTAATAATAATTAATAATAACAATAATTAATAATAATAGAAGAGTGGGTAGGGAAAAGGAAGAGGAAAAAATCGTCAACAAGGCGGCGGGCGCAGTCCGGACAGCCTGGGGTTAATTGCGGAGAGGAGGAGGGAGGGAGGGGAGGAAGCAGAGGCAGGAGAGGGAAGAGATGAATGAAGAGAAAGAAAGGGAATTTAGAAGACCATGGATTTCTTCTTACTGGGGTTGGCATCGGAAGACATCTGTAATTGGCCATGTTCCTTCTTCCCACCCACCTGTCAGCAGCCTCCCCCCCTCCCCACCCTCCAGCCACCAACACCACGACCCCAGGCAGGCCTGCAGCCTGACCCATTTTCTCACCCCCCCCCCAACATTATCTGGTCCTACTGTAAGTGCCCCTTTGTCCAACCAGATGTGACTCACTTAACATTTATGGGGAAATTGCCGTACACCAGGCACTGTGCCAGGGGATAATCAAATATTAGCTCATTTAACCTCCACAGCCTCCGAAGACGGGCTCCGTGGGTGCGGGGCGGGGTCTGCTCCCCAGCCCCCACCCACAGCACCCGGCCGGCCAGGGGCTCAGACACAGCCACAATCCACTGAAAGATGAAATGAACGTGCAAAGGAAAGGCAGTAGCAGCGGAGGGCGGACAGGGAGGCTCAGCCCAAAGCCACACACGCCTTCCTTCCTTGCCACCACTCCTCCTGCTCCCATCCCCACCTCTTCTTGACTGATTAATTGTAGGTGATTGATTGGCGGTTCTTTATGAAAGACGGTGGTGTAGAGATTCAAATGTCACGCTGGTTTGAAGGAGCTGAAGGGATCAGTGAGAGACTTTGTGAGACAAAGGGCCGGGGACTCCTCTCAGCAGGCCACGGGGTCTCAGCCTCTCTCCTCAGGACCCATTTCGCTCCCAGCCTGAGCTGCAGGAGTCAGCAGACGCCGTGGTGGGCCTGACTTTCTCAGATCTCAGCCTGGGCATGCTCCCCTGGCTGGCTTTCCCCGTGATACTCCCCCAACAAGCCTGTCTCCCCTGCTCCAATCGCCCACTTCTCACCCAGGGAGGGGACTTCAGATCCGAGAGCTGGGGGCAGCCCAGGAACGGGGACACCTGGCAGGATCAGGTGGTAAACAGAGGAGCTCCTTGGGGGGGACACTGACCACCCCTGCAGGAGGTGAATGGATCCCCAAAAGAGACCCGGAGAAGCATGAGGTGAATCCAGGTCGGTCGGCTCTCACCTTTCAAGAACTCCCCAACAACAGAACCCCTTCAGGCTTCTCCAGATCCACGGGGTCCACCTTTGCTCCTCCTCTGACCCAGAGTCCTGAAGGGTCCAGTCCCAGCACATCTGCACGTGCGCCCAGCCACAGAGTGAGAGTGAGCGGAACAGGAAGAGGAAGCAAAGGCGTCTCAGGCTAGTCATGGAGAAGCACCCTGCCCTCTGCCGAACAATGACAGAACGGTGCCAGGAGGGGCGACACAGGACCCTGTCCAGTGGCCCTAACCACCGAAAACTCTGCAGAGTTCAGAGACAGAGCTCTCCCTGCCTGCCGCTGGGCGGAAGGGGGATGGTTTTGTGAAGGAAAGTGGGTGGGGAAAGAGGGGGTGGGTGCAGTGCCAGAACCTTGAGGCAGATCAAACTGATGGGGAACCTGGGAGAAGGCTTCACCCTGCGGAGTGGGCTTTCAGAGGCTGGAAAAAGCCAGAGACATGGCCCCAGGGCATCTGGCAGGCCCTGCCACCTAGTCAGCAGGTGCACAGTGAGAATGGAACCACAGAGGTGGCCTGGAGCTTCCCCAAACAAACAGTTCTGCACCTGTTGAAAATGTCTCCTTGCCCTTCCCTCAGCCCTTCTCCCAACCTCTGTTAATGTAAAGAGGACAATGCATTTTGCATTATGTCATTGCCCCCCCTTCAACACACACACACACACACACACACACACACACACACACACACATACACACACACTCACACACACACGCCTATGTAGTCAGACCTGGCAGATTCTCAGCGGAGAGGTGGCTAGATTTCCCCTTGAGGTAGATTCCTGAATCCCAATTTCAAACCATTCCCCATGTCGGCTCCGCCTGGCTCCTGGGCCAGGGCTGTGGACAGGCTCGGGAATAGGTGTGTTTCCTTCTGCCTGGAGCTCACAGCTCGCACAGGCCAGAAGCAGAGCCGAATCTGAGATGGTCTCTGTGCTGGGCGGGGGTAGGTTCTGTATGGCAAGGGCAGAGCTACAGGGCCAGGAAAAGGTCACGGAGATCAGAGGAAGTGGGACTCGTTCGGAAAATAATCCAAGCACTGCCCTTTACCGAGGCGCCACTGTGTGTGCTGGGCACCGGCTTCTATGATCTCATTCAGCCCTCACATGTCTGCCAGGAGGGAGGTACCATTTATCTTCCCGTAGAGATGCAGAGACCGGTGTACGGGAGGTTAAGAGCAAGAGACTAGCGGCGGAGATGGGGGTTGACCCCAGAGCTGTCAGCTCAGAAGCCCTAACTCTTAAACTCCCTGGGTGCTAAGTGATGAGAACTCGCTATAACTGGGTAGGGTGGAGAAAACAGCAAAAGCCCCTTTGAGTCTTAAGGAAAATAAAGCAGGAAGCTGGATTTTTCCTGTGTTCCCGAGGTTAGGTGGGATGGTGGCCACTGCTCTCTGAGACTGTCACTCCTCCAGCCCTCCCGCCTGGCTGGCAGGATGAAGGACAGGCTTTCACAGGCAGGCGGGGGAGGCCAGGGTCACCGCAGGCAAGGGCGCACGGCCTAGACGGGCGCTCTGATCCTCCTCTGAGGGTGTCACGCGGGAGACGGGCACGCTCTGATCTTCCGAGAGCCGCGGTGCATCTGTGATGACATGTGGGCATCAAGATTTGCATATTTATTATAGATAAGCTGTCAAAATGTATGTTGTCAATTTCACCTTATACTCCAGATTTAATGGTGCGCGTAAAGGACAGAAAATCTTTAATATTAATATTAATATGATTTTAGATTATAAGACCGCATTGTAGATATCAATCAGCCAACCCTTAAGGACATGTCACTCAAGTTGATATAGTTTATAGAAAATTAATGTAATCCATCCCGTATGATCTATTACAGGGGCAGGAAGAGAGAAAGGAGCGTGTGTGTGTGTGTGTGTGTGTGTGTGTGTGTGTGTGTGTGAGCGAGCGCGCTTGGGGAGAGGGCTGGGGGGCCATTATGACTTGCCACGGTTCTCTATACGCGCTAATTTGTGTGCATGCCTGAAACATCAGAGGGGGGATCTGAGGATTTCAGACTTGGCAGGGACCTCAGAGACCAGCTGTGCCAGCGCTTTCAGTTCGCTGTGAGGAAAGGAAGGCCAGAGGGGGGAGCGACAGGGTCGCAATCACTCCTAATTGGTGACAAAGGTGAGCCCAGAGCCCAAGCTCTGCGAAGGCCAGTCCCGCCTCCTCCCCTGCGCTGCACACGATGCTTCCGGGGCTCACGGATGCACCCCCATCCTCCCTCTCGTCCCCTTCCCAGGAGGCTGTCAGGGCAGGTGCCTCCTTCATCTGGGGGACTCCTCCCCATGACGAGGGGCCTGAGGGGCCGTGGTAATGTGCAGAGGGGCTCTCCTGGTGACTACAGAGGAGCCAGGACAGCCTGGAAGCCCCCAATGCCTGCTCACCTGTGTCCCAGTGCTTGGTCCCGTCCAAACATCAGTTTTCAGAGGACATCGACAGTCCTCTCACTTAGATCGTGGACTAAGCATCTACCTAGGGCTTGGCAGTATGAGTGACCTCCAGAAATGCAAGCCATCCCAAGACTGTTCCTCTGGGCGGGAAGGGATGATCCCAAAGACAGTTGAGGGCCTGGGGCTAAGGCCTCTGCCCAGCCCCGAGGTGTGCTAGCAGCGGAGACAGGCCCAAGGGCGTGGAAATGGGCTCAGTGGAGCTGAACAGGAGTCCTGATCGCCTCTGAGCTCCCAGCTCTGTGCTCGGGTCCTGCAGTCCCCCGGGCCCACTCACACCCCCGGCACCCTGGTACCCCGGTACCCCGGCACCCCGGCAGCTTGCTTCAACTGTGCGGCTGGGGAACAGGGGGGACCGGAGGAGGACAACTCTATTTTCCATCCAGCCACTCAAAGTCTTTCACCCTCCCTCAGCGAGCTTCTGGCCTGGCCTGAGGGCCCAGGATGAGGGCAGAAAAGGAAGGATTGCTCCCAGGAGCTTGGGCACCTGTTCTTCTGGGTCAGACTCAGTTAATTTGGGTGACCTGGGCTTGGGGGCAGAGACTATAGACCCAGGAACCAGAGGGCGGTCCTCCTATTCTGCAGGCCTCTCCTCCCTCCTCGGGGCCTCACTCTCTCTGGGAGCTCTAGTCTTACCCAAGGTGATGGAGACACAAATATCTTGGTGTCCGAGTGTCCACAGCGACCTTCTCTCTGGGGTTGTCGTAGGCATCAGCTGAACATCTGGTTTCCCACTAGTCTGCCAGCCCAGGAATCCCACACACACCCTTCCCCCGCCCCTGTCCCGGCCCCTGACTCTCTCTCTTGCTCACCCTCCCTCCCTCCCGAGGACAAAGATCAGACAAATCCTGGCTGGGATAGTTCATGACCATGGAGCTTATATACATCTGCTCTTCTTACCTGAACAAGTCAAGGCCTGCCGGGGCTCCATAATCACAGATGCGGCAAGGCCTGGACCACTGGTGGGGACACTTGCTGCCGGGGGCTCCTCGGTGCCCCCTAACGGGCCCAGCCAGACAGAACGGCGCTCAGCGGCCCACAGACCTGGGCATCTTATTTACATACCGCTGCGACTGCCCAGCACCTGAAGCATTTTTCATCCTGTTCGAGCTACAAAAGCCGCCTCGGGTACTTCTGTGTTAGTGCTTCCTCTGGACAATGGCAAAACGCTGATAGGAGGGATTGTTCTTTTCTTTTGTAATCTCCCACCAAAGCCTCTGCAGGGCCCACGGGAGGGGGAGGAAGGCACACACACACACACACACACACACACACACACACACACACAGCCAGGCGAAAGGAGCCAGGAGTGGGGGGGGGGGGCTTTCTCAGGGACACGCAGCAGGTGTGAGGGGCCCATCAGGGAGTGTGGCCGCCCAGCCTGCGGCTCAGAAGCCCACCAGCTCCCTCCCAGCCCAGTAAGAAGCAACTCCTTTCCTCCCCAGGTGCTGTGAAAGGCTTAAAGCTGGCGGTGTGTGTGTGTTTGTGTGTGTGTGTGTGTGTGTGTGTGTGTGTATGGGGGGTAGGGGGCTGTACGGCAAACCCAGGTGTTCAGGAAGAAAGGAAACTCAGGTGGGGCTAGAGGGGCGTCCCCTGGGCTCCCTCTCTGTGGGCTCTTAGCACCTCCAGGTGGCAGTAGCAGGAGACAGGTCTTGGTCTGGTCCAAATGCCAGGAATCTAATGCTCTCAGTCTGCAGTGGAGGGGGCAGGAGGGGGGAGGGGGAGAAGCAGGGAGGGGTCCTAGATCAGTTTTCAGGGATCTGATGCCTCCACCCTACCCCTGCAAATTGTATGCAAAAGTGCTGTGTGTGAATGTGTGCACAGAGTGTGGGCTCATCCACGCATGGGCATGCCCTGGGGACACTGTTCTAGGAAGGACGCCTTTAGTGTCCATCCGTGTCGAAGGGCAGGAGGCGCCTGGGAGGCGTTAGGGAGAGAGCTCTGGCTGCCCCTCCAGCTACACAGGTGTGAGTGCACAGCCAGCAGCACTCTGTCCGAGTGCGTCACCCTCCAGCCAGTTCCCAGGGAAGATGGGGAGGAGGCGGGGGGGGGGGGTCTCCAGGCCCAGCAGCTGTCAGGGGTTCAGGGAGGCCTCTCTTCCCGGGAAGGGAAGGGAGGTCGGGGGGGAGGGGGTGTCCAAGCCGCTGTGACTCTGAGCATGCGGGTTTCCTGAATCTCTGGTCCCCTGTCCCCCTGTTGCCCGCCCAGAGGTTGTTTCCTCTCCCTGACCCTCCCTGTGTGTCGCCGTGTCACCAATATCTGTTTTTATGTGTTCTCGGGTCCCCTTTCTTTCTCTGCTTCCATTAATACTTCTCATTCAGGGGAGGATAAACAGGGTCATAATCACGCCATAAAGTGAGCCACGGGCTGTGTGTCGCTTATTGCCCAGGGGTCTGCTAATTGGAATTTATAAAGTTCAATAAAACTATAATCCAATAAGGGCTGAAACGCTTCTTCATTCATCTTAAGGGTAATATTCCGCCTGCCCGCCCACCCGCCTGCCTGCCAGCCGGCAGTGGGAGGCCGGGCGGCAGCCACCAGAAGGCCTTCCCGTGGGGCCAGGGTGCCTAGGAGGGGCTGGCACTGCACCCAGGCCTGGGTGGCCAGGCAAGGGTCAGGGGGCCTGGTGGGGCCAGTCCCCAGCCAGCCAGCCAGCCATGATAGCGGTGCCTTTGAGGCTTGGGGGGACAGGGGTCCCTGCAATCCTAGCTTTACCTCTTGCTCCATTACAGACTCACACCAGTGACAGGCTACCTGTGCCATCGCCTCACCCCCAGCTCCCCACCCCTCTAGGAAAACACAGGTCGCCAGCTGCGGAGAGCCCTGTATAAGGTGCTGGCCCCACTCCAGACACTGAAGGTGCCTTCTCTGCCCCAGGAGGTCCCACAGAGGGTGTTTCCACATGCATCACCACAGCCAGAGGTGGGGCCACCTCAGTCGCCCAGCCATGCCCATCAGGTGCGGCCAGGGGCCATTTTCCACACCAGACTCCCCAGTGAGGGGGGCGAGAGAAGGTGGGTGGGAGAGGGGTGCCCACAGCCAGGTCGGGTGGCCATACCTCAGAGAGGGGGAGAGAAGTGTGTTTGATGAGGTAGGCTACCAACAGCCCTGGTTTTCCCAGGACCCAGAGGTCTCCAGGACACGTGACCTTCTGTGCTAACCCTGCAGCAGACGCGTGTGCCTGAGGGAACCCTGCTGGTCAAGCCACTCATGGGAGGGTCTGCCACCTGACAACATCGCTTCCTGCCAAACAACTCCCGCAACAAACCTGGGAGTTTCCCCTCACCCCCCTCCGCCCAGGAAGCCTTCCTTTAAAAATAAAATAAATGCCCTCCACCAGGAACCTACCCACTAGCACCCCAAATCCACGTGCTCACAGCTGCCCCATGCTGGGGTGGTCAGAGCTCAGGCGTTCTCTGAGTGGGGACAGGGTGGCAGGTCACCGAGCCTCCAACCCCAGCTGCCAACAGGACAGGAAGGAGTGACTGTTGGTCCCTGGCTCCCTCAGGGCTAGGCAGAGCCAGCTGCCCTCACCGGTGCCCACACTGGATGGGGCGGGAGGAAGGGCAGAGGGGGGATGGCGCACATGTAATGCCCAGAGTAGAAGGCACAGTCCCTACCTGTAGCCTCAGTCTCACACAGAGACAAACAGGCCACGTTATCGTCCCCACGTAGCTCCTGGAGGAGGGAAGTTTGGTCAAGAGGTGAAACAGGTGGAGAATCCCAGGGATGCCCAGGTCCTGAGCCTTCAGCAAAGGAGCGCAGCTGGCAGGAGCCAGCTGCCCGTGCCACCCTCAGTGGGCCCACGGCCCTCAAGGCCGGTGGTGTTGCGGAAGTAGCTAAGACCTCAGAGCCAGACCTGCCCGGGTTCTGCAGCAGCTTTCTGCCATGCCCACAGTGTTTAGTTTAGTCTTGAGTCCGTCAGTCACTGTCTCCAAGTCTTGGCCTTGGAGGAATCATGCCGTAACTCAAGAGAAAATGCTGACCACGGTGCCGGGTTCACATGTAGTTAATTCCAGCTACTGTTCAAAGCAATTTATGTTTTGTGTGAAATGTCCAAATGGAGAGAAGGGTCAGTCTGTGGCCAGGGCTGGGGCTCTGTCTTCCCTAAACTCCCTTTGCTGGCCAAGAACCAGGTTAGAGTTGGCATGGAGACAGGAGACTTAATGAGAACTCGTCACTGGGGGGAGCTGACTTGGGCTTTGGAGTCAGGAAAGCATTTCAGGAGGAAGTGATGTCTGAAAAGTGGTAGGAAGAGCCCTGGCCAGTGTGTCTCAGTGGTTGGAGCATCGGCCGGCACGCCGAAGGGTAGAAGGGTCACAGGTTGGATTCCCAGTCAAGAGCACGTATCTGGGTTGCAGGTTTGATCCCCACCCTGGTTGGTGGGGCGTGTGCAGGAGGCAACCAATCAATGTGTCTCTCTCACATCCATCCATCTCTCTCTCTCTCTCTCTCTCTCTCTCTCTCTCCTCTCTCTCTCTCTTTCTCTCTCTTTCTCTCTTCCTTCCTTCCACTCTCTCTAGAAATCAATGGAAAAATTATGCTCAGGCAAGGATTAACAAATAAAATAAAATAAAATAAAAGTGGTAGGAAGAGTGGGGGGGGGCAGCAGAAGGAACAGCCTGTGCATTGGGGGGAACAGCGTGTGCGGCCCTCACAGGGCCGGAAGGGAGCAGAGGGCAGGCAGGAGCTGAGGGGGCTCTGTGCTTCGGATGTTGGAAACTCGGGAAGTGATTTTTTTTTTTCCTGGAAGAGGCAGTTTGCCATCTGGGACTGAAGAGGTGTAACAACCTAAATCCTTCTAACACATCTCCAGCCTCTCTACCCCTTCACACCATCGTCATTCATTCACTCACTCAGTCACTCACTCTGCCAAAGTACATCAGGTGCCCCCAGGAGCCTAGCCCAAGTGGTGCGACACAGCAACGAAGAAAGCAGAGCAAGTCCTTGCATTTAGCAGAATGAAGAACCCTAGGCCGGCCGGCTGGGTCCTGTCTCTGTCAGGCTGCTCCCACCCTCACCCAGAATGCTTCCCTTCCCTCTACCCCGCCCCGTCTTTCAGAGTCAGGCTGAGGCCCCCCAGCCCCTCTGCGAAGCTCCACGCCCGAGGGCAGCGCCACCACCTCTAACACCCTCAGTTTACCGCTGAGGCTCTGATCCAGCCCGTCTTCCTGCCCACGCCCCCTGTGGTTCGGTTCCCCCTCCTGGACAGATGGTGAGCTCCGTGACTGAGGGTATCCTGCCGCCCTCCAGCACTCTGGTCACCATGCTGCCTCCACCCGGTGGAGAGAGGAGAGCATGACCATGGTGGGCCGAGATGCGCAGATTCCTTCCATTTGGGGGCCGGAAGCCTTGGTCTGCAGGAGGTGGTGAGAAGGGAGAACGACCTTCACAGGATGAGATCCTCAAGGAAGGAGGTCAGGCTGGGGAGAAGGATTGGGGGACAAAGAGAGGTGCACATCTGGGGGAGGAATACTTGTTGCATCAGAGAATGATGAAACACAAAACCAAAAAAGAAAAAAGGGAGAGAGAGAGAGAGAGAAGTCATGGGGGAGGCGGTATGGAGTGTAATCTGAACCGCAAATCCTCCACCTCCAGGCTCTCTGAGGCTTTTACTGGACTATAAAAACCCCGGCAAACAGCAAGCCTGCTCGATGACAAAGAGAGATAATTGGCTCTCACGCAGATTTAAGCCCAAAGTTATCAAATAATAATAGCGCGCAGAAAGAGGCCCAGGCAAATGGGCCTGGAGAGCCCGCTTCTTCCAAAAGATGAGGGTTTGCTCCGAGTACCTAAATTATGCGCCTGCAACGGAACAGGGAAATGGTGCATTTTTTTAAAAAAAAAAATTTTTTTCTTTTAATGCTTGGATACATTTTTAAAAGTTCCTTTATAATTAGGGCTGTAATTTATATAATTTATTTTTAAAATATCCTTTTTTTAATTTCCACCCGGTCCAGTTAAAGTTGAACTGAAAAGCCCACAGTAAATGATTTTTTTAATAAAAACCATTTAAAAGAGCCCCAACCTGAAGCAGAATAGAAATGCAGATTTTAGAGGAGAGAGGGAGGGGGGGTGGGAAATCATATATTGAAAAAATAAATTTCCTTACCCATTTTACACCCCAGATTTTACTGCCACCGGAAGGTTTTTAAAATTCTAATTCCCTCGGCTTCCCTTAAGCTGTTTGTTTGCCCCAGGGGGCTCCTTGGGCTGGGGACCGGGAGCTCAGTGGATGGGTTTCAGGTGAGTGGCCGAGGCATTTCCCTGCCTGGATTCCTCACAGGATTTGTCTTTCCATGCGTGCCTCACGGGCCTTGGTCTTCAAGTGAACTCTGAACTCCCTGAGGTCAATGCCAAGTCCAGGGAAGAAATCCTCCTTCCCTTCTCTTCGGCATCCAGCTCAGTGCTATGCATCCAGTAGGTGGTCAATAAATGTTTGCTGGTTTAGTACGTACGTACTGTGGAGAACCCTCCAAACAAGAGGCGATCCTAGGCCAGAAAACATAGAAGCCTTGGTTCCCAGGTGGGAGTGGCAAGGGGACCACGTTTTCAGTTCTTAGTCAAGGCCTCATCATCAGATGGGAAGAAGAGGAGCAAAAAGCAGATTTCCTTGAGCACCAGGGCCTGTGCGTGTAGGGCTTTGGTGGGGTGGGTGGGCCAGGGTGGGGAGAATGCAGAAGGAGGTTCCAGAGGGTCTGTAAACTAGAGATTGATGTTACTACCATTCCGGGGACTTGCCTTGAGCATCTCTTAAGTTTGTGGAGCCCAGCAGATCCATAATCTCAGAAGTGTCCATTCTATACCTCTCCCAAGGCTTGCATGCATACACACACACACACACACACACACACACACACACACACACGTGAAAGAGAGAGGGAGAAACTTATGTCCTCTTGAACCAATCAGAGGACACACAGAGGAGGTCAGGGTCAGGGCTGTAACTGCTGCGGCAAGACAAGGGTGGAAAGGTTCCTGAAAGCTTAAGGGGGGCTCTGTGGAGGGGGGGGCATTTGAACTTGGCCTGAGAGCACAGGTTGGATAAAGATAAGCAGGACTGGGGGGTGGGCCCAGGGGCTGGAATCAGCAGGAGCACAACATGGTGAAGGGAGTGAGAGGAACGTCTCAGGAACGGTGAGGAGAGCTGCGCAGCACAGCCGAGGAGACAAAGCCCGAGAGGGAAGCAGATGTTAATAGACGTATTGTGGCGATCATTTCCCAATATAGACAAGCATCAAATCGTTATTTTGTGCATCTGACACAAACCTCATATGTTATGTGTCAATTATACCTCAATTAAAAAAAAAAGAGAGAGAGAGAAACTGAAGAGCGAGGTTGATGCAGGTTAAGGAGCGAGTGTGAGAAGGGCCTGGACCCCTGCTCAGTGAATCTCTTTGGGAAGTAAAGCTCCAGACAGCTGCCCACCCCGCTGCCCACAGGGGCACGCATTTGCCGAGCACCGACAGGACCAGGCAGGAGTCCATAAGGAGGAATCCATGGGGAGGAGCTTGCGCCCACTCTCAGGCTGCTCCAGCCTGTCTGGGGGCCTCCACACTTTCCAGGTGACAGACGGGCACTGACGGAGCGGGCCTGGCAGGCAGCTGTGCCAGTTGTGCAGCCAGGGAAGGCTTCTTGGAGGAAGGGAGACCAGAGCTTGTCCTCAGAGAATGAAGGAACCCAGCCAGGGCCTGGGAGGGAGGGCCTCTGCCCCACTCCCAGCGTCCCCTGCAGGACCGCACGTAGCAGTCCAGGCAGCTGCTGGGTGGAAAAGGTAGGCATTTTCTCCGTGCCTGCGGGACTGGCTCTCTTCCTTGGCTTTTGCCAAGGTCCCTGAGCCAGTGAGATCCTGCCATACCTCCCTCAGCCTCTGAGAGCTGCACGTCCCCGAGAACGCCCTGCCCCTCAGCTCCCCGCTCCCACAGTGCACACCCAGGGGCCCCAGAGGCCAGCACGCCTGCAGAGAGCCCGAGGGAGAAGGGTGGGTCCTGCAAAGACAGAGGCCGAGAGGAGGAGGAAGAGGAGGCAGTAGCCTCCTCCCACTGAGTTCCCCATGGCGCTTTCCCACCGGGTGTCATGGATCCATGGGACGTGGTCTTGGAACGTGGGTCCTCTCCACAGTGACCCGTCCACGTTGCCCGCCCAGATGTCTGCCTCTGCCTGCCCGGAACACCGGCCTGGGAATTACCACCTGCAGCTGGGACACCAATGGGATTCAGTGCTGGTGGCTGAGGAGCAAGTGAAAGCACCTGGAGTGCCCCGGAGAGAGGACCACTCTCCCCTAGCGACCCCCCTGCCCAGCCCAGGTTAGGCTGGCAGGGCCCGGCGGCGGCGGCTGCTGCTGCGTTGCCAAGGAGACCATAGTTGCCAGCTCCATAGTTGTGTAGGGTTTTTCTGTCTTTCTTTCCTTTCCTTTTTTTTTTTTTTTTTTTTTTTTTAAAATTCTGGGCCTGATGAACTGCAGCCGGCCCGGCTGCCCCCTCCCCGCCCCCGCCCCCAGGTGCTGACTCTGCATTAAAGGTCGAGGGCTGCAAACAGCTGCCTTCCAAAATGACAGATGCCCCTGCTTGAGGTAAGCACGGCGGGAAGGCGACCATTTGTCAAAGTATTTATAAAGTGGGTGGGATGCTGAAGTTGTGTTCCCTCTGGGAGAAAGAAAGAAAGAAAGAAAGAAAGAAAGAAAGAAAGAAAGAAAGAAAGAGAGAGAGAGAGAGAGAGAGAGGGAGGGAGGGAGGGAGGGAGGGAGGGAGGGAGGGAGGGAGGAAGGAAGGAAGGAAGGAAGGAAGGAAGGAAGGAAGGAAGGAAGGAAGGAAGAAAGAGAGAGAGAGAGAAAGAAAGAAAGAAAGAAAGAAAGAAAGAAAGAAAGAAAGAAAGAAAGAAAGAAAGAAAAAGGCTGAGTGTCAGGAGGGAAGGAATAATCCAGCCGAATGCCTCCCGAACCAGCCATCCTAGGCCTCTCCTTTCTCACCAACTGGGATAATCCTGAGTGTGGAGCTGACTGGCCTGTCTCCTGCCCCCTGGGGGTTCACAGTTTGGGGAGACGTGGGTTGTCAGAGGCAGTGAGAGGGGTATGAGATGTGTCAAATCGGTATTAAGATCAAGTGTGTCACAGGTTGAGTCGGAGAATGGATAGCCAGGTATGGGGTGAAGGGTCTGGACCCAAGGTCTGCAGGTGGAGAGCACAGCTTGAGCAGGGACTTTGGGGTTGACAGAGATGGTATTAAGGGCAGAGCCCCTGGAAGGGGGGACATGCCTCACTCAGGGAGCTCCGTGTGCCCAGGAGTCCAGATTCTGGCTCCCCTCTGCTGGGCGGCACACAGTGGGACCAGGCCCAGCACAGAGCCTCACCCGCAGAGGGCAGCCATGCCGGCCCGTGGAAGGAGAGTGGTGGGTGAATGACAGGAGGGTTGTGGCTCCCACTTGGACACATGAGGTTTGGAGAAGGGACGCTGGAGAGAACCTCCATGACTAGGAGGCAGGATGAAGGATGTAGTAAGTGGTGCCCCTGGGCCAAGGTTCACAATACACTGTTTGCTCCAAGTGAAGGGGACAACAGCCAAGGTTGTCCTGGAAGGCAGAGATATCTCCAGAAGGTGCCCCCCTCCCCCCAATACTGACTGCTGACACGCCTTCCTGGCCGTTTCAGGGATGTGGTAGAGTGGTCACATGCCAGTGGTCACATGGGAGCACCTAAGGAAAGAGGGAGGAGCCACAGAGGCCCAAAGAGAAATGGGGCCAGGAAGGAGACGTCACGTTGTGTGATCCCAGGGAGGGATTGTGGCAATGTGACACCTTCCCCCTCAGACCACAGGGCAAAGCAGGCAAGCTGGCCCAGGGCCAAGGGCAAGTCAGGTCTCATTTTCTAAGGACAGAGCCACCCTCAGCAGCCAGTTCATCCTGGGCTTCAGACCCTCCTCCCAGGGCAGAGAGCAACAGGCAGCTCATGCGAGGTGCCCCTAAAGAAATGGGGGTACCTCTTTGTCCAGAGCTTGCTCTGTGGCTGAAGGAGGCTTGCTGGAGTTGCCTGGGGGAGTATGAGAGCCCCAGAACTAAGGCACCCCAAGTGCCCAGATGTACCCTGGGACTGGGGGTCCATGCCAGCCTCAGTGGTTTGGCCAGCAGGTCAGAGCAAGAACATGTGTGGCGTGTGCTGAGGACTGTGATCTGAGACTTCCGGGGAGGAATATTCTGCTCTAGGGAGGGGGGAGGGCAGTGCTTCTGTGCTTTGGTGTGTTCACCTCCCTCTGATGCTTTCTTTTATTTTCCCTTCTTTTTTTATTACCCATTAACCATTTAAAAGTGTACAATTCAGTGGCATTTAGTGCAATCACTGTGTTGTATAATCATCACCCCTTTCAGATTTCAAGACATTTTCATCACCCCAAAAGGAAACCTCGAATGAATGCATTAGACAGTCGGTCCCCATTCCCACCTCCTCCCTGTCCTTGGCAACCACTAATCTCCTTTCCATCTCTGTGGATTATGTATTCGGGATGTTTCATAAAAATGGACTCCTGCAATAGTTGGCCTTTTGTGCCTGGCTTCTTTCACTGAGCATAATGCTTTCAATATGTATCCACATCGTAGCATGAATCAGAATGTCCTTTCTTTTTATGGCTGAATAACATTCTATTGTATGGATATATCACATTTTGTTTATCCATTCATCAGCTGATGTAAATGTGGTTTTTTTCCCCACTTTGGGGCCACTGTGAACAGTGTTTGCTGTGAATATGTGTATCTATTTATTTAAATACCTATCTTCAGTTCTTTGGTATATATGGCTGATTGGAGTTGCTGGATCATATGACTTTTTATTCTTCATAAATTTCTGAGCTGACTTGTGTGTCTCAAGGTCTTTATCCTGATTCAGTTGAACTCAATATGTATTGAGTGTCTTCTATGTGCCATGCCCTCACTAGTCGTAGGAGCTACCCTGTCTGAAGAGTTCTATCCACATTTTACAGAGGAGAAAGCTGGGGTTCACACAGATCAGGTCTTGGGTCAATCAACGGAGAGTGACAGGAAGTCAGATGCCACTTCCGGGATTTTTTTCCACCGCAACACACGTGGCCAGGACACCCAGTGCCTGGATGTCCCAGCGTCATGGTTTTCTTTGCAGAACTCAAGGTATTTACATAGATAGCTCCATGTGAAATCAGTTTCCTCTAGATCAGGGCTGGGCAAACTACGGCCCGCGGGCCGGATCCGGTGAGTAAAACTATTGAATTAAAAAAAAAAAAAAGACCGTACCCTTTTATGTAATTATGTTTATTTTGAATTTATATTAGTTCACACAAACACTCCATCCATGCTTTTGTTCCGGCCCTCTGGTCCAGTTTAAGAACCCATTTTGGCCCTCGAGTCAAAAGGTTTGCCCACCCCTGCGTCTAGATTCTATGATACAGTTGCAGTTACCAATGCAAATTTTTTTATTTTTTCTTTATATTTATTACATTGATTGGGATGACATTGGTCAACATGAATACAGAGATTTCAGCTAATCTTTTTTTTTTCCAGTTGGAGGGAAGGATGTAAGATTGATAACATTCTTTCATTCCATTCATTTTGTATAAGTGAGTTGAAGAAAGACGATCTGAAGTCCATTTGGATGGCTGAACCCTTAAGCCCTACCAGTGGGAGGGAGACGTGTGTTATCTCAGCAAAGTCCAGATGGGGCTTTGGGGTAGAGGGACCACATCAGGGCGGGCGAGGTGTAGGCAGAACTCTCAGGAGGCCGAGGAGAGGTAGAGGCAGCAGAAGTGACCCTCAGGGCAGGTGAGCTGCAGACACGGAGGTGGCTCTTCTCTCCCCAAGCACAGACTCTGACCTCAGGGTTGGTGTGGGCATGTGCACAGTTACAGGGCTTGGCTCGGGGGGAAAGGGCCCTCCCCACCTCCAACCCACCCAGGCTCCCCCAGCCAGGAAGAGGTGGTTAGCTAAGAGGACCCATCACGTCAGGGATGGGGCTCTGAGCCCCCAGCCCACCAGACCACTTGAGCTCACAGCATGGCCTTGAACAACAGCACATGCAGGTGTGATAGGAGCAGCTGGCTTGTGTCCCCTGCGGCTGCACCTGTGGCATTTGTCAGCCTGGAGAGCAGGCATGCCCTACCTGTGATACCTAGTGCCATCTATCAGCCTAGTAGGAGGTGTGGAGGGGCTGCCAGGCCATGCTCATCTCCCTAGCATTCCACCCGACCCCCACCCCTCCAAAGACCTCAGCTGCTGAGTGTGCCATAAGACCACAGCCCAAGTCCTGGACGCCTGCCCTCCATTTCTGTCAAGCAATTAGCACAGCAAATGGGCCCAGAGGGGCCTGCCTCACGGGAGTTGCCCTCCTGACTCCCAATGCTTTCCCCTGGCTCCTCCCAGGTGCTGGTTGCAGGCGGTGATGCAGGCAGCCTGTGCGTACCAACCGGAACGTCCATCCGCTCCACAGCCTCTGACCTTACAGGCTAGGCTTTGCGGTGCCCCGATCAGGCCCACCCTCTCTCACCTGCCAGGGCCACTCAGCACCAGATTTTAGCCACATCAGGGAAAAGGAGTGGGAGGAAGGAGAGCCGGCCTGGGAACACTGGGGAGGAGGACACACTCGGTGCATGATGACAAAGGCTGGGCCTAGGCCAGAGCAGGAGAGCGAGGAAGAGCCCGCTCTGGGGATGACTGTGGGGTGGGTGAGGATGAAGAAGCGATGTAGAACTGCTGTGTTTCTGGCATGATAGTGCCTATCACAGCAGGCCTCTGTTAAACCCAGGAGAGTGGGCAGGCCTGGGCAAGATAATGGGAGCCCCTGTGCCCAGGCTGAATATAAGGCACCGCCGAAACCGGTTTGGCTCAGTGGTAGAGCGTCGGTCTGCGGACTGAAAGGTCCCGGGTTCGATTCTGGTCAAGGGCATGTACATTGGTTGTGGGCACATCCCTGGTAGGGGGTGTGCAAGAGGCAGCTGGATGATGTTTCTCTCTCATCGACGTTTCTAGCTCTCTATCTCTCTCCCTTCCTCTCTGTAAAAAATATCAATAAAATATATATTTTTTAAAAATGAATATAAGGCACTAACCAGGAGCCCTCCTGGCAGTGATGTTTAGCAGAGAGTGGTGTGTTTGGGAGATGGACACTCCCCGCTGTGGCTTAAGGACCGCCTGGGAGCCACTGTGATTCCAGGTGGAAACGGTGAAGGGATGAATCCAGGTCTTCTCTCAATGAGGTCCCTCCTCACCAACGAGCCAAGGTTTAAAGAAGGGGATGATGAAGACCAGTGTCACAAAGGAGGCACAGCTGAGGCGTAAGTGGTGATTTGAGAGGAAACAGAGAGAGTCACAGAATGTTTCCAAGCAAGGAAGTGACAGACCAGAACCTACCCATAGGACCGTCGCTGTACTGGCCAGAGACAGGGACGGGGAGGGGCAAATTAGGAGGCATTGTAATGACTCAGACAAGAGGAGATGAGCGAGGAGATAGCAGGCAGGAGCTGCCAGGGGCAGAGAGGAGACTTCTGTCCTTACGAATAACCTTATAAATCAGTCCTGTTGAAAGCGCATGCAAATGCATCTCGTCTGAGGGGAAGGGGCGCAGGCCATGGCGGTCTTCTCTGCCCCTGGGCCCAGCTGGCATCCAGAGGAGTCAGGGGGCCTCGATCTTGGGCCTGGGCCCAAGGAACAAAGGAGGCCTCTGTGCTCGGTGGGACCCGAGTGGAGGCCTTGAGCAGCCAGGTCGGCTGTCCAGCTTGACAGAGAAAGCAAGGAACAGCGGCCGGGTGCCCAGCCCTGAGCCACCCCCTTCCCAGGACTGTGGCCGCTGGCGGGTTATCTCACCTCTGGCCCCTCATTCCCTTCCCTTGAAATTGTCCAGGAAGGTGGCAGTTTCCTGCTCACCTGGGAAACCAGGTGCCTGACGTCCACCTCCAGAAAGTGAGGACAGCGTGAGGGAGCCTGGGAACTGGAAAAGTGACCAAGTGAGAAGGACCGTGAAATGGGAGGTGCCGGATGTTCCCCATCTCCCAGAGACGCACTGCATCCTTGTGGATGTGCCACCGGCTGCACGGTGACCTGCAGGGGGCGCTGTTGTGGCGAAGGCAGGGGGAACGGAAGAAAACATTTCAGGACTTCTGGTGCCAGCCTGCGACCTGGAGGGCCCCAATCCAACCTCAGGGAGGTCACGGGGCCCATGGGACCACGCGAGACTGTTCCGGGTGTCTCAGCCTCCCTCCCCACCTGCCTCCATGGCGTGGCCTGAGTTAGGGGTGTCCATGCATTTTGGAAAGTCATCCCTGGGCCCATGAAGGAGGCTCTTCCTGGTAACAACACTCTGCTGGCCCTTCTTGGGGGGCTGGGTGGAGGGAGGCAGTCCCGGGAGAGAGAGGGTCCTGCAAAGGGCCTTGACCTCCAGGGAGCTGGTCTGTCTGCTCACCCCCCCCCCCACAGTGGGCGTTTTTGGTCCGATGCATTTTCCCCAAACAAGCTTATACAATTAGTTTCTTCTTGTTTCCTAAATTATTTTTGCCACCGCTAATTATTTCACACTCCATATACAAGAGTTATTGGGGTGGGTAATGGGAAGCGAGGGATCACTTCGCGGGAGCATCGCGCGGGCTCCGAGACACGCAGGCGGGTTTGATTTGTTTTTCTGCTCAGCCGCCCGCCTGCCTGGGAAGGAGCGGAGGAGGCTGAGAGAACAGGGGGGCCGCGTGGGAGGCGGCGGGGAGGGCGAGACACAGATGTGGGCTGAGGCTGTGAAAGGCACAGCCCGCCCACGGCCCAGGAGGGGACGCGTGCCAGCGGGGGGAGGGAGGGGGCCCAGGCCACGGCCCTCCTGTCCCCCGACAGCTCAGGGGGGGCTGCGCAACCCAGAGAACAGGTAGCACCGAAGGGATACGTGAGGGGCCCGGCACCACCGCATGTGTCCCAGCAGGCCGATGTTGATTCCATCCTGCGGCTTGGAAAGTGGGGCTCAGAGAGATGAAGGCGCTCCCCTGAGATCACACAGCCAGGAAGTGATGGAGCACAGAGTCACCCAGGTGCGTCTGATGCCACCGTCCACGCTTCTGAGTGTCCTGTTCCCCTGCCTGCCACTGGGCCCTCTTTGTTTCCCAGAACGCTCCCCTGGGGTGCTTCCCGAGGAGGAGAGCCTGGCCCCCACAGTCACCCCACCTGGCCCCCCCAAAACCCACTGTGCCTGAGCTCCAACCAGAACAGATATCCCCACTGCTGTGCCCCCCTCGGGGTAGCCCTCCTGATGGGTGTGTCCCTTTCAGCTCGGCTCTGCTGGAGGGAGGTTAGATAGAGTTCTACCACAGCCGACCACCCAGCAATGTAACGGGGGGAGCACCCCCAGAACCTGTAAGAGTCATTGAAGGGAAGGGAGGGTATCTACCTGGCAGGTGTACAGCAGGCGGGACGTGGTGCCATGAGGCCCCATTCACTCAAGTGCCCACCCCCTTCCTTGGCAACGAATGAGCCGGCTCCAAGGAGACAAGGGGCAGCGGCGGGAGGGAGCCTGGGACCTGGAAAAGTGACCAAGGCTGGGTGCCTGGCGCTCAGAATGGAGGGGCTGGTGCTGCCCAGAGCGGCCAGGGGGCGCTGCCGAGCAGAGGTGGGTGCTTTCCCGATTCCTGGCTGGTGGTGGGGGATTCGCCAGGCAGAGAGGCTGGGAGAGGCCACCCTCAAGAAGGCCAAGGCCGGACCCAGGGAGCTGGGCGTGGGCCCACAGGGGGAGAAGAAGGCGAGGGTAGGGAAGGAGGGAGTGAAAGCGGGAGAGGTCAGGGGCCACTGCAGCCGCCAGCCGTGCCCTGCGGGGCTGTGGGGGCCCTGGCCAACCCTGGCACCAGCCTGATAGGTGGCCTGGCCCCTCCTCCTGGGCCACTGCGCTGTCTCAGGAGACACCCGGTGCCACCTTTCCCCCCTCGGAGTGCTGATTACACCCTTTCTGCAAAATAAAGGAGGAAGAAGCCAGCTCTGCCCTCCTCCTCCCCCTCTCTCCGCCCTCTCCCTCCTCCACCCTCCAGGAGCCTCCCCTCCTCCCCAACCCCCTTGTTCTCTGTTGCTAAGTAGATGGTAGGTTTATTTGTGGCTGTCGGTTCCCAGTAGAAAAATTTCGTCTTGGAGTGCCGCCTGGATGGAAATGGCTTCAGCACCGACTTCATGGAGAAGGTCTGTGCAGTAATTAGTGCTCATGAGGGAGGAACTGGACTGGCAGGCTCCCAGGAAAACTACTCCCCAAAAGTTAGCGCGAGTCCAGCGGGCTACATGGAATCCAATTCCAGAGCGTGCCTCACAGTGGCTATATATAGACCCGCAGACGGAAGCAGCCGCTCCGTGGCTCGGGTTCACGGGGGACCGGCTGCGGGAGGCAGAGGAGGCAGCCTGCTGCCCACCGCACCCCGTGCACCTCCTCCCCTCCCTGCCCCAACTTGCCCCGGACAGACACTTGGTGAGAGAGGAGAGGCAAGGAGAGGGGGGGAGAGGGAGCGGGGAAGCAGGAGAAGGTGGACCAGCCCCATGCTAGGCAGCCCTGGAGTGCATTTCTGAAGAGCACACCGTCTGACTGTAGATGGCCAGGCCGTGATCAGATCCCCACAGAGCAAGCTCACTTCAACCCTAGGAGTGCCCTCCCCTGCTTCTTTCTCCTCCCCTCTCCTATCAAGGCCCCAGGGACACTCCTTGCCTCCTTAAGGGCCCCTGTCACCCATTCTGTCCCTCCTTCTGTCCCAGGCTGGGTGCTGCTGAGGTTCGTTGTCTCCTCTCCTCTCCTCTCCTCTCCTCTCCTCTCCTCTCCTCTCCTCTCCTCTCCTCTCTTCTCTCCTCTCCTATCTCCCCAGGCCAGGGCTGAGCAAAGAGCAGGTACCCCTGGACACTAAAGCATGAGGCAGCAGCCTCAGAGCCTGCCACGGGGAGGGGGGACTCGACTGTGGCCCCCCCACTTCCTGGGCCTTCGGGGCTGAAGGCAGAATAAGCAGAAGCAGGACTGAAATCCAGAACTCTGGACCTTCCTTCCCACTCCCATTCCCGGGATCGGCCAGTGCTGATCTTCTGCTGAGGCTGGGACCTCACAGACAAGGAGGCCAGCGACCCCAGAAGGCCAGCAGCCCTCTCCTGGCCTGCGATCCAAAGTGCAGGTCCCCGCCCATGTCTTTTCACATGCCCGTGCCCTGAGACCCTTGTATCTGGGTCTCCTGTCTGCCTGCATGCCTGTCACTCCACCTTCTGTTCGCCCAGGTCCTGGCCCGGTGCTCTCAGATAGCCTGGCCCTCATGACAACGGGGACCCTGAGGTCAGCCCTGCACTTCTGGGCAGGTAAAGCCAGGGCATGAGGGCCACAGCTGCCAGAAGTGAAAATGCCAGGGAGGCAGGCCAGCAGCCACCCTTTTACCCGCACCCCTTCACCCCCCCATCCCTGCCCAGCCTTCCCCTCCTGGGCCTCAGCTCTCCCAGCTGGCCTTCTTGGCCATGAGGTACAGTCAGCTCAGCCAAGACAAAGCAAATGTCTAAAGGAAATTTCCAGGAAGCCGAGAGAAGGGATAAAACCTGAGGACACCAAGGCTGAGACACGGCCAAGTGTGAGAGTCAGACCCGTCTTGGAGTGATGAGGGCAGGCCTCCGGTTGGCTCTACCTGGGACATTTCATGAGCCCTGGCCTTGGGTTCCCCCCAGAATCCCATCACCACCCCCTCTTTCCCACCTCAAACCCCCCTGAAGGGCATTGAGAACAGAAGCTAGAACCTTACAGGCTTCTAGGACATGCGAGCATTTCAGACCTGCGCTTCCCTCTACCCTTCCTCCCCTCCTTCCTCCTCCCCGCTTCCCCCCACCATCCCCGGCCCTGCCCACTGCCCTCTGTCCTTGAAGGCAGAAGCAGGACACTGGAGGGACTCACTCCGCCTGCTCAGGTGACTGTGTTCTCCCGGTCCCTCAGTTTGGTGCAGAGGCTGGAGACATGCCCATCTGTTGGCTTAGTCTGCTTCCGCCTCCTTTTGTCTGGCCCTTCCTGCTGACCACCCAGCATCTGCTGGCTCCCTCCCCCCCCAGGCGCACTGGGCTCCCAGCCTCTCAGAGACTTGATCTCCCTCAGCCCAGCAGGCCAGGCTCTGGACCTGAGCCTGGTTCTCTCACCAATCAGCTTTGTCATCTTGGGATTGATCATGTCACCTTGACCTGCACACACATCCCTTTCCTCTTCTGTAAAAGAACGGTGTTCACTCCCTGCCTTCTGCCACTCACCCACTCACTGACGGATACGTGCTGGGACCCACGGTGCTGGAGGCTGGGGACACAGACTCAAAGGCAGGGATATCAAACCCATTTCACAGAAAAGGAAACCGAGGTCCGGAGAGACCTGCCAACTGGCTGGGAGCTGTGGTTTACCTGTCAGAGGTTGTCTTCGGTCGGCATTCTCATGCCAAGCCGATACCCACCCCTCATCTGTGCCTCCCGCCCGCCCTAGGCCCTGTGTCAGGAGGAGGGCATTACGAGGGCCAGAGCAGATGGGGTGGGGCCCTGCCACCCTGGAGTTCCCAGGATCCTCTGGGAAGTCAGGGAGTACCATGGATCAGAGCACTGGATCCACATGCACTCCCTCCCTCCCAGCTGCCTTGGTAGTGCTCCCAGGGGCCTGCTCTGCTACAGGGTATGTGGGGGTGAGACACCCCCAGTTTTCCCCATCCCTTCCCGTCCTCATCCCCCGGTGTTGGCAATTCCTCTCTCAAAAGAAACAATTGACACAGAGGTGCCTCTTTGGGGAAGCATGAAGCCAGCTCTTTGTCACTCAGCTCATTACTTCCTCCCGTCATTAGCATATCAGGTACACAGGGAGACAAAACACACTTGCCTCCTGGACCTCAATGCCAGCCTCAGTGGCTCGGAGCCCCCGTGTGCCGGTCTGTGCATGGCCAGGAGCACCAACGGGGCCCTGTCCCTGTGGTAATGGATGGGCGTGGGGATAATCAGGTAAATGAGCTGGTCCCACGCGAGGCAAGCAGACAACACCAGATAGTGTAAATGCCAGAGCTATTTTTCACACGGTAGGGAACCTTCAGCATCCTATCACAACTGCTGCTCCGGACAACGCAGCAATAGTGATCCCCCATTAATTATATGTCAGGCACCCCGCTGGGTGCCCTGGCCCCAGTGGGCAAGCGTCCTTATCCCCACTTCCTGGGGAAGGAACCTGAGGGTTATGTAAACCACCGGGTGTCCCCACAACAAGGCCACGGCTATAGTCAGAGGCAGACCCCCCTCCCCCCCCCAAGGTGGCAGACTTTTCCCAGGGCTCCAGATGCAAACAATCAGGCCACAGAGTTAAATGGCTTTTTTCAGAGGCACCAGCTGGCTGGTGTCAGAAACCTGGGGGACAGATGTGACCCTCGTTTAGGGGTGGCAAAAACAGTGTGTCCTGGAGGAGTCAGGGTGGGACTTAAGAGAGAATATGGGGTTCCAGCGCTGAGACAAAAAAGGAAAGGAAGGAAGAAGAGAGAAAGGAAAGAAAGAAGGAAAACGGGGAAGTAACGAAGGGGGAAGGAAAGAAGAGGATATGGAGAACAGACCAGGGGGAAAGCCACAGAGAGGTGCTGAGGAAGGTGTCTGGAGGAGCTCTGAAGGGGAGGGGAGTGGGCCCGAGCTCACCCTGCAGCCCACCCCTCTTTTTGCCTGTGCACGTGGCAGCCCTTTCCCCAGCACGTCCTTCCCTGGAGGCTGCACTTGCTGGCGGAGTTGAGAATTCTCTGCCATCAGGTGGCAGAGCCTATGGTTAAGGTCACGAGGTCCTGTAGGCAGCTGACCCCAATTCATAGCCCTGCTCTGGCCATGAGACCTTGGACAAGTCTTTCATCTTGAGTGCCTCAGTTTCCTCACCTTTAAAATGGGTGTGATAATAGTGCCATTTTATAGAGTTGTTGTATTAAGCGACTCAATACATGTAAAGCAGTCAGAACAAAGTCCACCATCAGTAAGTGTGTGCTGGGCCATTGGTGAGCCCTGCACAAACTTCAGCTTGGGAGGTACACTTGTTTCATGCCCATCACCTGGCCTTGCCAGCGTGTTTACCTAGGGTTTCCTTTAAAGCAGAGGGCATGTCTCTCATCATCTGGCAAGTAGCAGGCTATCAATAAATGGTTATTGAGCCGTGGTTGGTTTGGCTCAGTAGATAGAGCGTCAGCCTGCAGACTGAAGGGTCCCAGGTTTGATTCCAGCCAAGGTCAGATGCCTGGGTTGCAGGCTCGATCCCCAGTAGGGGGCGTGCAGAAGGCAGCTAATCAATGATCCTCATCATTGATGTTTCTATCTTTCTCTCCTCCCTTCCTCTCTAAAATCAATCAAATACACACACACACACACACACACACACACACACACACACACACACAAATAAATGGTTCTTGAATGAATGAAGGAAGATCCACAGATAACAGTACTCCTCCAATCCCATTAACACAATCTGAGTCCAGGAATTAATTAGCTCAGACTTCTCTGTTGGTGGGCTCTGAGGACACGTGGATGGGTCTCTGGGAAGAGAAGAAATCAAGCTGATTGCCATGCTCTGTCCCACTCCCCAAAGATCACTCTCCTCGTTGGCCAACCGCCTTTCACCCACCCTGGGCGCTCCCAAGGTCAGCTATAAATGGTGGCTCGGCCCTTCCCAGGATGGGGACCAACTGACTCTAAAAAGCTAGAGCACCTACCACTCCTACAATGTGAACAAGACTCCATGCCTCCGATAGGACTGGGAGAGCTCCAGGGATCAATTCCCAGAGGTGAGCATCTCAAGTCACATTTGCTGACTGCTCCTTTGCCACAGCCCCGGGTTAAATATTGCTAAATGTCTGTGGCTGAACCATCTTCTTGATGTTGGGCAAAGCCCAATGCCCGGCCAGGAGAGGGGCCTAAGTCCCCAAGATCATGAGGGAGAGACACCCGCCACAAGAGCTGGACCGTGGCCTGCCAGGACTGTGTGAGATTGTTTTTCTGCTTTAGAAAAGAAAATCACATTTTCCAAACATCGATCCTGTAATGTGGGGCTCTTGGCTATTGGTCTTTTCAAAATAACCTGTCTTGGGTGCTGAGTTTGGAATTTCTTGGTTGGTGTGCTGCTATTTTGTTGTTGTTGTTCTTTAAGCGAATTAAGGCCAGAAGTTAGGAAGGAGCCAGAGAAGAGAGGTGAGATTAATTCACCTCGCCAGGCAGATCCTGAGTACCCATGTGCATTCAAAGAGGGGTGCATGCCCCCCCCCTCCACACTCCTGATTCTGAGCAGCTCAGCCTCTCTTGTGAGGCCCCCATCCTGGGCTTGGTCAGGGATGCTAGAGGGAGGCACAACCCCATGGGCTGGAGTCTAGTTGGGGACACATGGTTCCCACCTATAAAAACAACAGAAAACTCTGTTTAACCAAGTGCTCACTTATATGTTTCGAAGCCTTGTTTTGGAAGGAGAATTGGTAAGGGGGGTGTGGGGGGTGTCTAGAAGAGAACTCAGGAGCAGACAAGGCATCCTGGTGGCTAGGAGGAGCCCAAGTAAAGGCCTGCAGGTGACGTGGAAATCAGCTGCGGGAGAACATGGTTCAGTGTGAGTGAGATACAGACAAACAAACATTCAGTTCCCTATCCTCAGCCCCGATACCCTCTCCTTTCATGAGAGAAAGGGGCCAGAGGCAGAGCCCCACCCTCCGGAGGGTAAGGAGCTGTCCCTGTGGCTGAGTCCAGGTCAGTTGCTGGCTGGGGTTGGGGGCCTCAGGAGGGATTCCTTCACACCTTCCTCTGCATGGGGAGAGGGATCCTACTGGGGAAAGGACCCCCACCTCAGTTTAGCCAAACCAACCACTGTGGAAAGGCCAACACCGGAATTCCATGCAACTCGGCAAGCATTTATTGAGCCCTTTCAATGGGCCCATGAACTACACACAACCCAGCAAATGCTGGGGTCACTGCGGACTCAGATGTCGTCCTGAGTCATCCCCATACACTGAGGCGTTCAGCATGTCTGACTGCCTCAGCGTGCCAAGGCCCTGCAGCTCCAACCAGGCAGGCAAAGAGCGAGAGGCGATTTTTAGACCGACTCGGAGATGGGCAAGCCAGAGGGGGAGGGGGATCCCTCCTAGACGCTGAGGTGGCCTCGCTTTCTCAGACACTGCCCGTTGCCTATCTCCCACAGCTTAGCAACCAGCGAGGCTATGCCAAGGGAGCCCCGTGACCCCTCCCACTGCGGTGTTCCGGGAGCCAGGGGGCCGTTTCCGTGGAGCCAGGCCAGCCTTCTCAGCAGGTGCACCCTGGTCTGAGAAAATTAGACATGGGAAAGTCTGAACTCCCCGACCAGGTTAATTAAGAGGGAGCACGGTCCCGTTTCTCGGCTCTAGCATTTGCCCTGGTGTTCCTGCGAGTGATGAACACCACATGCATGTTAAATTCAACCTGACGCTCAGACGGAACCCTCTGCGGAGAAGCCTGACTCTGATTGACGTGGGACAGGGCATCGGGGTTGAGGGAGGACAGGTACCTGCACTGTCTCCACCTGGGCTCTTGTAGGAAGAGAATGAGGTCATCTACGTGTCCCTGACCCCAAGTGCAGGCCATAGGGTGTGGAGGAGAACATCTCTGGCCCGGGGCCTCGAGAGGGGCTTCAGGATCCAGCCCCAAAACAGCCATCGGGGCCCAAGCATCCACTCCCCTCACCCCACCCCCCACCCCCACCCCTGGGGTCAGAGGCTGACGACAGGGGCCTGGCCTGCTCTGCGGTATAAGCTCCGTGAGCTCCCGGGCAGGACGGCACCTGGGCCAGTTAAGGCCTCTGCACAAGTGAAGGAGCACTGCTTGCTGTCCTGGGGACCAGCAGGAGCCCGGGCCCAGGGCAGGGGCAGGGGGCGGGGGCAGCCCCTGGGCTGCAGAACAACTGCCAGCTGGACAGGCTTGACTGCTCTGTGTGCACGGGGCCCGAGCAAGGCGGACACCTTCCCTGCACCAGCCCCCGGCCCCTGGCCACAAACCAGGCGCTCTTTGCTGAGAAAGGGGCCAGACCGTCACTGTGTCATGTCCACCTTCTGTCCTTTTTCACGGTGCCATGATATGTCTTGGTGCCCAGCAGACAAGGAATTCTCTGGCACCGAGGAGGCAAACAAGGGCAAGTGGCAGGGGCAGGCACCTGGTCCTTTCGCCCTCGAGGTGCAGAGCCATTTAGGCCCCTCAGGCCGAGCTCACTGGGCCCTGCCTGTGCCCAGCTGGAAGAGAAAGGCAGGACTGTCCCCGAGGGTCCCCAGTCTAGGTCTGGGGAGATCTGGACCCCCCCATCTCTGTTTTGTGGCCACAAAGGGCAGGAGGGCTGAGAGATGATGGAGACACATTAGAGTCGGTGAGGGGGGGTCCAGTTTCCCATCCCTACACCCCGCTTAGCTCTGAGACACGCTCCCCTGGAGTTTCTGGTTCAAAGGGAGTGAACACAGGAGGGCAGTGCTGAGCCCAAAAGCAGGACGCCGGCCAGGGGTGGGGTTCCAGCACTGGAGGGCCCTGTGGGGCCAGCAGCCCTGATTCTTTAGCTGAGGGTCCCATCTGTGTCCCCCTCCTGCGCAGCCCCACCTTCCCCACGCCTCTGGGAAGATGGATGGCTCTCGCCCCCACCTGGGCCTGAGCCAGCCATCGGGCCATATCCCAGACGCTCTCCACAAACCCAATGTCCCTACAGCCAGCCATCTCTTCCCAGCCATTCGGCTCACTGTCACCAAGGCAGGGGCATCCACTGCACTCAGTGACATCTGTAAGTGGGGGTTGTGGGGGGGTGAGTCCCTGGACTTAGCAACATCTATAGTAGAATATTTCCACTTGGGCAGACACATGTAAAAGTGAGTGGACAAAGATGTGCACTCTAACTGCCAGACAAGAGCGGCCGTCGCTATGGGCTTTAGGAGAGTTGGAGGCTGGGGCAGTCAGGGCAGGCTTTCTGGAGGAGAGGAGGCTTAGTCACTCCTAGAAGGACACGAGGGCTCCAAAGGGGGAGGGGGGCTGTGAAGGCAGCAGGGAAAGGTGGGGTCCCCATGGAGGTGGAAGAGGAGAGGACACCAGAGCCGGGCTGTGGTGGGTGATCATTGCCCTCTGTGTGGCCGGGAGCAGAGCAGGGACTGTTGGCATGCCTGCAGGGAGCACTCCCGGGGAAAAGGGAGGAGAGGGCGAGTAAGGGCCAGGTAAGCAAGACTAGGGGGACTGGAACGGCCAGGACGGATCCTGGGAAGGGGCCATGAAGATCACCCAGCGTCTGGGCACCGGGGAAGGGGCAGAGACAGAGACAGGCTCCAGGGTGGCTTTCTCTGCCTATTTCAAAGGCCCGTTCCCAAGGAGCTCCCAGGTTAGAAGTGGAAACCAGGTTCACCCCGGGGGCAGACCACGGGCCTCGGGCAAGGGCATGGAAACAGAAACCCACAGAAAGTGGGACCAAAATGGCTGGGGCTTCCCTGAGCAGGACCCAGGAGGTGGGTCTAAATCAGCACAGACCCAGGCTGGACAGCGCTCTGGGGAGAGGGGGGACATTACCAGAGGAGGAGCCCTGTGAAGAAGTCTGCAGCTGGTCTCTCACGCACGCACGTGGGGAAGGGACATCTGCTGACCCAGACCGTGTGGGACGGAGGCTGGCTATCACCCTGAACAGGGACCCGTGGGTCTGGCTGGTGGGTGGGTTTCCTGCTCCCTTTCCCCCTCATCCCCACTCCCACACGCCAGCTTCCCCCCACTTCCTCGGGCCGGAAAAGTGACTGGCCTGAAGGATCTGATGTTTTATTAAAGTCCAGATCTCTGCATCATTCTCGAGCCACCTTCCCCTGGCTAATTCTGTAATTCAATTAGTGGGAAGCCGAGGCCTGGCCGGGGTGGGAGGAGGGAGCGTGTGGGGAGCCTCCCCCTCCGCGATGATTACACCCCAGGCTTCAGCCCTGTGCAGAGCTGGGCAGGAAATTGTACTTCCTTCGCTTCACGATGACAAGGGCCTTTTATACCGGCACACGGGGCTTTGTAAATTACTGCCGTCTCCCTGCAATTAATTCTGCTGCCGCGCTGTGTGCTGCCCCGCGTGGGGGAGGGCGCCCGCCCACCTTCTCAGGAGTCAGCAGCGCCCCTTGCCCCAGCTTCCGTGGGCTGCCCTGCTGAGAAGGGTGCCTGCCACCGCCTACACCTCGCCTGGCAACAAGCACTGTCAACCTCTCCTGGCCACACCCTCCTCCCCCTTCCCTCTCTCCTCTGCACCCAGGGCTTCCTTCTCTCTCTCTCTCTCTCTCTCTCTCTCTCTCTCTCTCTCTCTCTCTCTCTCTCTCTCTTCTCTCTTTCTCTCTCTTCTCTCTTTCTCTCTCTTCTCCCTCTCTCTCTTTCTCTCTCTCTCTCCCTCTCTCCCTCTCTCTTTCTCTCTCTCCAATGCCCCAATTAGTGGGTCTCCTTCCCTAGCCCCACTGCTCTCTCGGTCGCCCTGCTCTCAGACGCCTGAGCAGGATGATCAGCCCTCCATTCTGAAGGCACTGTCTCTGCTCTCAGGAAACTGACAGCCTGTTCAGAGACCCGAGACACAGCCCTGATAAAAAAAAAAAGAAGGGACAAGTGAATAAGAGCAGTGAGTGGGAAGAGGTTAGGTGGCAGCATACGGGAGTGTGCGTGCAGGCCAGGGTCAGTGCATGCAGACCTGAGAGCGGCAGAGGGAAGGCAGGCCCCTGTGGGTCACATGGGTGCTCGTGGGAGACCGCCTTCAGCAGGGAGCCCCAGGGACCCGCTGCGGATGACAGCACTCTCTCTTGAAGTCTGACATCGCTCAGCCCTCAGCCCCCCCCCCCCCCCCCACACACACACACAATTTCAAAGTCCATTCCTGCCCTGCCAGGCTATTCTATTCCGTTCAAGTCCATGGTTCGGGAGGGTTGAGATAAAACACGCTGCCTCTGAATCAGACAGGGGGACGGAAGGGGAGGGAGACCAGGGTCAGGTCACACCTCACCCGGACATTCCCTGGTGGTTTCCTCGGCGCCTCCCCTCAGATCCTGCCAGCGGGGTCATACAGCTGGTCGGCAGAGAAGGATAGGAGGGAGGGCAGCGATGGAGAGGCTCTGGGTGCCATCATGGATTCCATCCCCCCCAACATCAACTGCTGGAACTTCAGGCCACAGGACCAGCCTGAAGGCTGCCTGTAGCTTGCTGGGCAGAGAGAGCTGCTTCACGTCCCAGAGCTAAAGGAAGCTGTGAGGCAAGGGCCTGCCACGATCATGAGGAAATTGCCAGGAAGCTGATACCCAGTGATCGCTGTCTGTTCAAAATGGACCATGAGTCCTACCTCCTGCCCGGCTCCCTCATTTTCACCCGTCTGCTTTTCATCCCACCCTCCTCTTTCAGCAAAGACTTTTCTAAATCATTAATTACGCAAGTGATACGTGAATATATTCTACATCCAAAGGTGTCCATCAAGACAAAAAAGAGTTAAACTCATGGGAGACACCCCCCCAACCCCCACATCCCTATCCTCGGCTTGGCGTGACCCTTCTGGACTCGCTGTAGGGCAGACACAGAGCTGAGCGCATACAGATCTGTATGCACACGTTGTATGTGACTTGCCAGTCTGCTTTCTCCTCTGACAATGCCTCTTTCCATGCTGGTACATGTAGGGCCATTTCGTCTTTCAGATGATTGCTCGAACAGAAGGGCATCCTTGCACCGAGAGAGCTTCAAGTGGTTTCCAATTGTTGCTCTTCCAAACAGCCACCGCGGACCCTTGCTCTCTCCTCTGTGGGCAAGAGTACACGTATGCTTGCAGGTTCAGGCCTTGGAAGGGAAGCTCGGGGCCTGAAGGAGGGAGAGATTTCTGTCTCGCTAACCCCGTCCCCAGAAAGGGTGCTTCCTTCTCAGACCTCCCAGGGACTCTGGGTTCAGAGCCTGGCGCTGGCCTCCTCTTCCCCATGGTAGTGTGTGGAGGTGCAGCTGCTCCTGGAGAGAATCCACCTCCCAGCTAGACTGTGAGTTCCCAAGGGGCCTCGCTGGGTGTGTCTCTGGGGACACCTCAGGGCGTCCACAGGGGAGTGGGCCTGACAGATGTCATGATTGCTGAGCTGTGGTCCCTGCCCCACCGTCACAGCTCCAAGCCCCTCCTCAGCTACTGTGAGGGGAAGTCAACACTGGTTGTTCTGTTCCTAGCTGGCTCGGCTCAGTGGCTAGAGCATCAGCCCTCAGACAGAAGGGTCCCCAGTTTGATGTCCCAGGTTAAGAGCATGTACCTTGCTTACAGGCTCAATCCCGGCCCCAGGTCAGGGTGCATGCAGGAGGCAACCAATCTATGTGTCTTTCTCACAATGATGTTGCTCTCTCTGTCTCTCACCCTTCCTACTACTCTCTCTAAAAACAATGGGGAAATATCCTCCGGTAAGGATTAACACAAAAATAATAACAAACAAACAAAGAAAAACACTAGTTCTTCTGTGTGGGGTTCTGTGTGTACTACCTGGGCACCCTCTCTCTCTTGGCCACCCTGAGCCCCCACCTCGGCCTTCACCACAGGCCTGCCATGCTCTAAAACACCCAGTGACGGCAAACTCTCCCCACGAAGCCACCCTCCCCACCAAGCTGCCATCCCCCCGGCTCTGCCTTCAGCAAGGGAGCAGACATGGTACCTCCAAGCACAGGGAGTCTCTGGTTAGTCACAGGTTAGTTGCTGCTTATCCAAATCTGCCTTTTTATTTTTTTTAATTTATTCTTTATTATTTAAAGTATTACGTATGTCTCCTTTTCCCCCACCGACTTCTCCCTAGCCACTCCCCTCCCCCCCAGTACATACCCTCACCCCCTACTCTCTGAGCGCATCGCTTATGCGAACATGCATGGGTACAAGTCCTTTGGTTGATCTCTTAAACCCCCCCCCCCACCACCACCACCTTCCCTCTGAGGTTTGATGGTCTGTTTGATGCTTCTCTATCTCTGTATCTATTTTTGTTCATCAGTTTATGTTGTTCACACTATTCCACAAATGAGTGAGATCATATATTTATCTTTCTCTGACTGGCTTATTTCGCTTAACATAATGCTCTACAGTTTCATCCATGCTGTTGCAAATGGTAAGAGTTCTTTCTTCCTTTTTACAGCTATGTAGTATTCCATTGTGTAGATGTACCACAATTTTTTTAAGCCACTCATCTGCTGATGGGCATTTAGGCCATTTCCAAATCTTAGCTATGGTAAATTGTGCTGCTATGAACACAGGGGTGCATATATCCTTTGTGATTCCTGCTTCTTATTTCTTGGGATATAGTCCTTGAAGAGGGATCACTGGGTCAAATGGGAGTTCGTGTTTAATTTTTTGAGGACATCCCATACTGTCTTCCACAGTGGCTACACCGGTCTGCATTCCCACCAGCAGTGCAGGAGGGTTGCCTTTTCTCCGAATCCTTGCCAGCACTTGTCATTAGTTGATTTAGTTTGATGATAGCCATTCCAAATCTGCCTTTTTAAAGAGCCCGAGTGAGAGAACTCATCTCCCGGGTAGACTGTCAGAAGCAACATCTGCCTGGCTGCGGAGATGCACAGGGAAGGCCAGTGGGGGTTGCCCCCGTGGCCCCTGTGTTAGGCTGGTCTCTCTGGGCAGAGGGAGGCTGCCTCAGACCTCCCCCTGCATGAGAGTAAATATGTGTTCACACCACGCTCTGTAATTACAGAGATCTGCAGAGGTTGTTAATACTCGTGGGCTAGTACGGTGGTCGGCAAACTCATTAGTCAACAGAGCCAAATGTCAACAGTACAGCGACTGAAATTTCTTTTGAGAGCCAAATTTTTAAACTTAAACTTCTTCTAACGCCACTTCTTCAAAATAGACTCGCCCAGGCTGTGGTATTTTGCGGAAGAGCCACACTCAAGGGGCCAAAGAGCCGCATGTGGCTCGTGAGCCACGGTTTGCCGACCACTGGGCTAGTACATCTTCCTACAAGACCCGAGAGGAATAACTATCCCCATTTATAGACCAGGAAACTGGGGTTCAAAGAGACGAATCGGTGGGTGGCCCCTGATGGGTGGGAGTCCACCTGGCACAGCTTCCTGTCTGGAATTGCGCATCACCCGGTCCAGGGGACCACCACGTTGAGGAGGTACGGGGAGTGACAGTACCTGCGCTGCAGGCACCGGGAGAATGGGCTGGGGAAGCCTTGGGGAAAAGAGCCCTCCTGGCCGGGGCCACCTGCCAACCCTCACAGACAACCTCTGTTCCCAGCCACGAGGGAGGTGCAGTGTGCCTCGGTGTCCTCGGAGCCTTGGTCAGCTCCCAGCAGCCTCAGAGCACCACTTCTGTGTTCCCTTCATTCCCGGGGATTGGTCTCCTCCAAAGTAGCCGAGGTGTTCAAGATTCAGTGCTCTCAACAAATGCGCACCAAGTTCCTGCCCCTGTTCTGGGCCCTGAGAACGAGACAGGAATAGAACCCATTTGAGAGTGAGGAGACTGCTAATCAAGGAGCAGATAGACGCTATTAGTATGTCACCAAAGAGAAGAGCAACCACGACGAGGGACCAGAGAGTGAGTGTGTGTGTGGGGGGGGGGGGGTGGGTAACCATGTTCAACGAGGTGGTCAGGAGAGGCCTCTCTGTGGAGGTCACATTTGAGCAGAAGCCTGAGGGGACTGGAGGAGCAAGGCATGCCGGTGGTGGGGGAGGGGTCGTTCTGGGGAGAGGGCAGAGGTCCTGGGCCAGAGTGTGTCTGGCAGGGCTGAGAAGTAGGAGAGGCCAGGAGGTGAGCAAGTAGGAAAATGGAAGGAGGTGAGGTCAAGGAGGAGAAATGTCAGGGGAAGTTGCCCTTAAAGATTCTGGTACAAAATGCAGCTGTGAGTTCTCTCCAAAAAAAACAACAGATTATTATCTTTTTACCTAGAATGCCTCCCTTGTTATCCTAGGCCATGGAAACAATATGGTCACTTTCTCCCTCTCCCCCTCCCTCCTTCTCTCCCTCCTCTTCCCTCCTCTTCTTTCTCTTCCTCCTACTCCTCCCTCCTCCTCCCTCTCCAAACCTGCCCCTGACCTTGTCCTGAGCTGGCTTGCCTGCACGTAGCTAGACAGTGGCGGCCTCCTCCCTGCAGGCAGGTGCAGGGGGGAGGACAAAGCAAGAGAGGGGGCAGGAGGAGAGAGACTCCAGAGAGGCAGGCAGCAGCACGAGGGACGACGTCACGGGGGCCTCTGACCGCTATTCATTTCAGCCCGCCTTGTGTCTCCATCAATAATCGTCTGCCAAGACCAGGAGGGAGAACCAGGGAGGCTGAGGAGGAGGGTGGCCTGGGGTCTGGATGGGGAGGGATGAGGCGGAGCGGGGGGGGGGGGGTGCTCCTTGGCACTGAGCTCCTCCCAGCCCGGGGCTGGAGTTGGAGGAAGGACAGAGAGCCCATGGGGACCCTGAGAGTTCTGCCTTCCAGCTTTCTCTCCCCGCTTCCTTCCTTCCATTTCTCTGTCCCCCTCACACATATAGTCCCGTCCAAAATCCTCTCAGAAGCCAGGAAAGGGAGGGTAGCAGGACTAGTTTCTACATTGGAAGAGGAGGAAAGGGGCTTCCCGGGAGGGTGGAGAGTTCAGGGATGAGAGGACATTGGGAGCACTCTGCACCTGGGAAAATAAGAGGCTAGAGCAAGCCTGATGACAAGGCTGGCGTTGGCACCCGATTGGCACTACCAGCCTACAGGCCTCGTGAGAAGAGGGGGCCACCAGGCCTGCCTGGCATAATGGAATTCATCAGGAAACAGCTGATAAATGGCCACTAGAATGACCAATGGTCAGCTGTGGACATTTAAGGAAGGAAGTTGGCTTGAGATGGACTAAACCGGTCGAGGAGAGCTGCCAGGAAGAAGTGGGCCTCGATCAGATTCTTGAAATATGGATGGGATTGGGGGAGGTCAAAATGAGGAGAGAGGCATACCAAGTGAGGGGACTGTGAAAGCAAAGAAAAATAAAAGGTGGGGGGGGGGAGAGATAAGAGAAGGAAAGAGGGAAGAGAAAACGAGGGAAGTGGCCAGCCAGGCCCCCCAAGTCACACTGGGCCAGGTCTGGGGGCAGAGGAGGAGGCCCCTGGCACGAGGCAGTTTGAGGGAACTCTCAGAAAGACTTCCCCATCGGCAAGCATTCTCTCTGCCTCGTCACTGGGCCTGAAAGGCCGGCATTCAAAAGTCACCCCTTGAGTCAGGTGCAGTGCTCTTAAAATCCGGATTTCCTGCCGAGGCACTGTCAGAATGCCTCCAGGGAAAACGAGGCTGAACCTCGGAGACCAACGGGCCACACCTCTCTGTTCACACTGAGGGGACCAAGGCAGGGGGGGAGGGGGCTGTGGTTTGCAGGGGTCACCAGGGGAATTAGAGGCAGAGCACGGGGCAGCCTCAGGCCCAGCCTTGCCCACCGGTGGACTGCAAACGCCCAGTCCTGGGGCGGGTGTGCAGATACCACGACACCGTGGGCTAGGACAGGGGGCTCGTGGGCAGCCCCGTCCGCTTTCTCAGGACGCCCTGGCCTGGATGCTCCTTGCTGATGGAGCCCTTATTGGGAAGGCCACGGGGGTCCCTCCTTCATCCTCGATGAAGCAGCAGCCAGCAGCACTCCTGGGGGAGGCCACCGCGGGGTTTCACGGTCCCGTGTGGCCTGGGGTGCTGGGGCGAGGGGTGAAAGCTGGAGCTGAAACCCACAGCACAGCGCCCAGAGGACCGGCTGGAGGGAGGGAGGCAGGGAGGGCTGAAGGGAGAGGACAGAGGTCCCCGAGGTACCAGGGGATGGGGATGGGAAGAGACTATCGGCGAGGGGGCGTGCAGGGGGAAGGTGCGGGGTGGGGAGATTTTGCCGAGGGAGGGAAGCGGAACAGTAACCACGCGAGGGACGAGAGGCGGGCAGGCAGGCAGGCAGGCAGGCAGGCAGGCGGCAGGCTCCCGGAGAGGCAGGAAGGCTGGAGCGGAGCGCGCGGGAGAGACGGCGGCGGGCGAGGTGGGGGGAGGACGGAGCGCAGGGAGGGGCCGAGGCGGCGGGCGGCGGGCGGCGGGCGCGGCGGCGGCGGCGGCGGCGGCGGCGGCGGCCAGGCGCCCACTGACCCTCTCGCCGCTTGCTCCCCTCGCAGGCTGCGCCTTCCTCACCTACTGCGAGCGTGAGTCAGCGCTGAAGGCCCAGAGCGCGCTGCACGAGCAGAAGACCCTGCCCGGGGTAAGTGGCGCCCGCGGGCGCGAGCGAGCGACGGGGCGCGCCGACAGGGGGCGACTTCGGGAGGCCCGGCGGCGGCGCGGGGGCCGGCGGCGGGCGGCGGGCGGCGGGGGGGACCGCGGTCGGTCCGGGGAGCGCGCCGTCTGCCTCCGCTCCTTCCCCAGCTCGTCCCGCCCGCCCCGCGCCCCTGGAGCCGCGGGGAGACCCGGCCAGGCGGCCCCCCGCACCCCGCCGTCCAGCCCCTCGGAGTAACCCCGGGGAGGGGCGCCCTTTGGCGCCCACAGATCCGGGGCGGGGCTCCTCCCCTGCTGAGCGGGTCTCTTCCCCCCCCCCCCCAAAACCCCCGCGGGTTGTCTGGCCCCCCAGAGCCCGGAGTAGCTACAGCCCGTCTCACGGGGGGCCCAGGGGGGGACCCCCCGGTGAAGGTGCCGCCTGAGCACCAGCCAGTCTACGTCGTCGGATGCGGGCTGTCCCCAGGGTGGGGTTCGGGGCGAGAGGGGAGGGGGCGCCTCCCCATCCAGGCTTGGCGCCCGAGTGAGATCACCGTGTTTACTGAAGGAGCCCTCAGCCCTGGTCTTTGATCAACTGTCGCGCCTCAGCCCTGGTTTATTCCTCCTGTGCGAGGGGGGTGTGGAGGGGGAAGAAGGGGGGATTGTTTATGTCCCCCGTAACGGGGTGTGATGCCAGCCGTGGCTATGACCCAGGCTAGTCCATCACCATAAAATAAGCAGCGTTTCCCGGGTCAGGGGTCTGCGCGGCGCCTCCTGTGGGTTCAGGGAGACGCGGGGGAGGGGGACCCGGGAGCTGAGACATACAGCTCAGGGAGTGTGCAAAGATAACATGGGAAGAGGGGCGTGTTTAGGTGGGCCGTCATCTGAAGGATTTATTTAAAAAAAATACCGGGTTCGAGCTGTATTATACAATGGGCCCTGCGGGGAAGCACGTGTGTTCTAGATGTGCGCTCACTAATGTTTACATATGCATGTTTACGGCCTTAGCCAGCCGGCAGTATGTAAACACACGTTTCCATCCCTGCCCCGCAGCGGGAAAAGGTTAACCAGGGAGACGGAGAGAAAAGCAGCCCCCGGCGGGGGCAGCCTCGCCTTTGTATCAGAGCCCCGCTCTACCCGGCTAGGCGCGGGGAGGGCCTTCCTTCCATTAAGACAGCCTCTGGATTGTATTTTTTTTGTACTTGTGATTGCAAAGCTCAGGGCTGAATCATCTTAATAACATACCCCCGGATGCAAATGTATGGAAATCGTGCACCACATGGGTTTTTGTGTGGAGCCCCGCTCTGGCAGCACGGTGGCCGGTCCCCAGTTGGTTTTTAGTGGCTTCGGCTACATGCACATATATTACAGTAATTACTTTCTGGGTGCCCTCGGTAAGATGGCAGAAATCAGCGCCACGTCGCCCCGTGTTATGTGTGAGGCACAAAGCCACGGGGTAAAAGATAATCAAAGGCTTCGGAGAAAGGTCTGTGCTGATTAATAAACTGTTTATGGTACTTTGTTTTTTGGGGGGGAGATGGTGATAGATATTTTAGAGTTATCCACATGGAATAGAAAATGCCACATTGTTGGGGAGGCGCTTCATCAGCTCGAGAGAGATTGCTGGGGAGTTTCGCGATGGCTGAAAGCCTGGTAGATGGGGAAGCAGAAAGGGAGAGAGGGAGGGGGAGGTTTAGGATTTTTGAAGAGGGAGAGGCCCAGGACTGGGGGAATTTCAGTAGCAAATGTGGACTGTTCTGGATCTGGCATTAACTTGCAGTTGTTTATTTTACATATAAGAGAATAGCTAAATGATGGAGTGTATTAGTTCTTTAATAATTTATAGAAATACTTTGATGTTGCAGTAATTACATTAAAGGTCACATATCAAAGGTAATTTGGTTGAGCAGCTGTGATGGTTTCTCAGAAGCAATCAATACCACTGTCCGTGGTGCTGATTTCACTAAGGGGCCTGCCAGATTAAAGAAGGCTTATTACCAGGCAGAAAGGCCCAGGGGAAATCAGGAGCACATTGGAGCGACGCGCTGGCCCCCCTTCCACCGATAATTAACACTGTTCCCCATAATCTGTGCTAATCCTTCATACTGGGAGATCCAGTGGCATTTTTCTGAAATCACAAAGACGAGTTGGGCAAGTTTTGAAGAAAGGACAGAAAGAAATGTGAATGCGTTTGGGGAGGTGGGAGAGCTGAGGAAAGAGTCCAGCAGCAGAGCTAAAACAGCCTACAGTCCCCTGGAGGGGCCTGGAATGCTGTCCTTTCTTCAAAGGCCTCATAGGGAGACTCTCGGCATCAAAAACCTCGTCACAATTCTCTGGGCTGGCACAGCCCACAGGGGGAGAGGCGGGAGGAGAGACAGGATGGCAGCTCGAACTTCCCAGGGCACAGAGTCCCTGTACAAACTTACATGGAGGCAAATGAAAATAAAACGATCCAAAAAATCATGCTTTAAGGTGGAGTCATTTGGATGCCAGAAAGCAGAGCTGGTGTTATTCTTGTTGGTCGGTTCTCTCCTTTGAGATCAGAGAATGTGTGCCACTAGCAAATGCAAGGACAGGACCGAGCAAAATACCCTCCCCCAAGGAAATAATGGGTGCTCCTGTCAGCTGAGGCTGGGGCAGAAAGAGACCTCTTCTGGTCTGGGGTGACCACAGTAGGTGCCCCAGTGAGCTCACTCTATGTCTGACTGAGGAGAAAGAAATGGAAAAAAAAAAAAAAAGAACCTGGAAAACTGGTAACCTCAGCAATTTAGGCACTTTTCCAGACTTCAAAACCCATTAAAGTCAATCCATTAAAACCAGCCCTCCGCTTTCTCACGGAGAAGACAAGGAGGGGAGAAGATAGTGCAAGCAGCCCATTCTGTTCCTTTCCCAGCACGTTCCAGAGCCAGCGTCCTGTTGGCAGCAGGGGAAACAACCCCATGGTTGTCAGGCACAGACACACAACCACAACCAGAACAATAACAAGACAGAGCTAGAGGCGCCCCTCACACGTGTTCTTATTTGGGGGCGGAGAGGAGCTGGCATTTCTCCTGGGATAAGTGGGAGCTCAGAAGCCAGACCACGGTGTCTGTTCTTACAGTTCAGAGGTCGGTGTACCTGATGTCGTTATTCACAACCAGCCTAACCACCGGGGGGCTGGTGGAGCCATCCCTGGACCGGTGTCACAAATGTGGATCCTCACGTTTTGAGTCGCCGTGACTTCAGGAGAATGAAATGACTAAACCTCGGACCCTGATCAGGCTCCCTTTTCTCCGTGTTTTCTGTCAGCATCTGGGCTAATTCCGCTCTCTGCCTTTCTCCCCACCTCACACTCTCAATCTCACTTTCCCGGCCCCCTGCCTCTCTCCAGCCCATCCTCTCCTGTTCCCAATGTGTGTCCCACTCTTTGTGGGGCACAGTCAACATGGGGCAGTTTCTCAATCCATCAAGTATTTTCTCAGTCTGTGCTTAGAGACCTGGCAGACACAGAGGTTAGAAAAATGTATCCCCACCCCTCTTAGAGATATCCAAGTTGCAGACAGAAACCACACACATATGTGCACACACACACACACACACACACACACAGAAAAAGAGAGAAATGTCATCAGTGATACCAGATAGCACATTGCTATAATATAGTATAGTATAGGTAGTGTGGACAATTGCTCAATAATAATAATAATAATACATATTTATTAAGCACTTACTATCTGACAGGCATGTCGCAAGCATGTTGTTACCTCCATTATCTCATTTTATCATGATTATCCCCCGTACAGGAGGATGCCCAGGTTTAGAGAGGTTCAACAATATGCCCAAGGTCACACAATTAATAGGTTGCCAAGCCAGACCCAATCCTTGACCCACTATAAAAGCCCAGGATAGACACTTCTCTTTTCTAGGGCCACAGTTGCTTTAGAGAGGACACGGATGATTATCTGGTATAGGAGTTTCCCAAAAGTTTTGTTCCGGATGTTGGCAAGGTAGACATAGAGAGTTGGGAGGAAGATGGGTATGTCGTGGGGAGCACTGCTCTGCAAACCAGCCTAGACACAAGGCACACATGACAGGCCAGAAGCTATGAGCTGGACAGATGTCCGCTGAGAGCTCCCTGGGGCTGAGCATGCCCAGGAAGCCTTTTGGAAGAATTCAGTTCCTTAAAATAGGCCCCTGCTGCTTAGTCCCAGCTCCCCCAGCCTCTGGGACTTTGCAGGGAATTTCTTCCAGGAAGAGCTCATCTGTTTCCAAAGTTAGGAGGGTAGGGCCTCATGGGAGAAACTCTGATGAGAGAAAAGCAAGGGGACATGGCCAGCCAAAGGGCTCCGCACCAGGGCTGCTGGGGAGGAGCCGGGTCCAGTTAGCAGGAGGCCCTGACGGACACGGACACAGAGCCAAGAGGGAGCTGGCAGAGGAGAAAGGAGGAGAGGGAGCCGGCAGGGGGAGGGGGTGGGAGAGTGGGAGCTGGATCTGCTTGGTAAACATTAAAGTTCCAATTCACTAGCTAAAGATTGGCTTCTGTGCCCTCCCTCTGGCAACGTGAGAACACAAAGCAAACCTGCACGCTCCTCTGGGCCATCTCCCACCCCCACCCCTAGCTCGGCCCAGCAGACATGCAGCATCACTGCCCTCACACCTCCTGACTCATGTCGCTCCAACTCAGGGCGGGTCATTTCCATGGAAATTCAATGTGACCTTCTTTGAGTTTACCAGGAAAGATGTTAAAAATGGAAATATATATTTTAAAGTTCAATTGAATTTCTGGCATCATTGCATCAGGATGGTTTCCTGTCTTTCACCCTCTTCCTCTCACTTTCATTCTCCTGAGTCCCATTTTGTCTTCCTTTCTTCATCTCCTTTTCTCTTTTTTCTTCGTGCTTCTTTTTTCTCCCTTCTCGTCATTTCTTTCTTCTGCCTTTCCCCCTCTCCTTTTTACCTTTTCTTCTTTTCTCCTTTTCATTTGCCTTTCCTGTCTCCTCTCTTCCTCCTTCCCTCCTACCCTCCCTCTCTCTTCTTCTGCCCACTCCACCTCTAATTGGGGCCTCACAGGGACTCTAGAGGGACCCCTACCAGCTATTCCAGGGCTTCCCTGATGAAGCCCATCTCCTCCCTGACAGCCCTGCCATGGAAGGATCCATCTAATTTTATGTACAACTTGTAAAGATGAATGATAAGTAGAAAGGATGCAGGCAAGAACAAGATGAATAAATTATAAAGGGCAAATGATGACAAGACAGGGGTCCCCAGAGACAGTGATATGATAACAGAAACTAAAGACGAATTTATGATGGATGTAGTTCACATGTACGGAAGCCGTTAATTCTTCGGGATAGTTTTACAACTTCTAGTGATTGGCACAATCCAAGTATTTTATTTGAGGGATGTGATGTATTTCCACTCATCTGTCCTGTAGGCACAGAGTTAGTTTTTGATTCCGTGTGGTGAGCCTGGGCCCCGACAGCTCGTGCATCTCCTCTCCCAGCTCCTGCCACCTGCTGAGTTTCTGCGTCAGAAGGTGGAGTCCTGCAAACCAGCTTCACCTCGAGCCACCTGGCCCTGCTGCTTTCCCCCTCGCTGAATGTATTAGTCTGGGGGCTGCTGTAACCAAGTACCACAAACCAGGTTGTGTGTGTGTGTGGGGGGGGTACTTATATAACAAGAATGTATTTTCTCACAGTTGTCAGGTTGAAAGTCCAAGATCAAGGTGTTGGGAAGATTGGTTCCTCCTGAGGGCCATGAGGGAGAATCTGACTCATGCCTCTCTTCATATCTGCTGGTCTCAGGGGTTCCTTGGCTCATAAGTGGTGTTTTTATGTCTTCACATCATCTTCCCTGCATGCATATCTGTCTCTGTGTACAAATTTCCCACTTTTGATAAATCGTTTGGGATGAGGGCCCGCTCTCATTACTTCATCTTAATTTGATCATCTGCAAAGACCCTACACCAGGGGTTAGGGCTTTGACATCTTTTGGAAGGAAACACAATTGGACTGTAACCCTGAGAAATGGGCAGCCCTATAGCTCTTCCGTGGTGGGAAGTGAACCAGTTTTCAATGATGTTTGAGTCCCAGGGGTAGGGTGATGGGTAAGAGAAAGAGGTCCCACCAGCCCTTCCTCCACATCTCTCCCCTGGCAAAATGCTTCTGTTTTCCTCTCTTGGGGAAATAATTGATATAACCTTTCTTATTCCTCCATATCCCCTGAAGAAAAATATTCAACTGTCCTCTGAGGCCAGTGGTACTCAACAAAGAATAATTTTGCCTTCCAGTGGACATATGACATTGTCTGAAGACACTACTGGCATCTGGTAGGTAGAGGTCAAGATGCCACTAAACATCCTACTATGCACAGTAGAGCCCCCACAACAAAGAATTACCTGGCCCCAAATGTCAGGAGTGTGGGGGTGAAGAATCCCTGCACTAAGGCTAAGGGTAGTTGGAAAAGGCTCTATGAGACCCTGGGACTGAGCTTTCCTCCCTCTCACTTACTGGTTCTCATTCAAGTGGGGGACAAGCCCAAGGATCCTTAGAGGGTTAGAGGTGCGGGTGCATAGGGACATGTGCTCAGAGGGCATCAGCACAGAGGGAGTCGTGGGCAGCAGAGGAGGACAAAGCTCACGTCCGGGCACTAGAGGGCATTTCTGGTTGGCAGGTCACGCACACTCACATCTGTGTCCAGATTTGGACCCAGGGCTGCCATCTCAGCACTGAGTACAGCTCAGTTCTCTCGTGTCACCCACATGGAATCTGTGGTTTTAGTGAAATGAGCTGAGAACTTGCTTGTGACAGAGATGGGATCAGAACCTAGGAGGCCTTCACCACCAACCCACATGTGGAGTTTCTCTAGTTCCTCCCTTCAGAAGAGTCCCCTCTCTGACAGGAAGCAGATCGGGCAGGGATGGGTCCATCCTGGAGCCCATCTGCAAGTGGCTTAGACCATGTCATGGGTCGAGGGCTCAGGCTGAGAGCACAGGGACCCCTGATGCACCCATTATGCAGAAGGGAACACCAAAGTTCCAAGAAGGAGGTTAGAAATGCTTTACAGTCAGAGACTGGGGTCCATCTGGGCACAGAGGCTGCATGTGGGGCATCCTCAGATCTTGCCTCTCCTCTTCCCTCCCATGCCCACACTGGCCTGGGTGGAAAGGTCTCCTTATTGTTCAGGCAAGTGTCTCTCAACTCTGTTAGGGGCCATGGTGTCTTCTCTGTGGCCCTCCCAGCAGACCCCAGGCCTGGCCATGGCCTCTACTCGGTAAGACCCCCTAACAATTTGTTTGGAAGGACCAGAGAGCCTCTGTGTTCACAGCCATCATATCTAGCTTGAAGGAGATGAGAGGTCCTGTGAGATCATGGACAGAACTTGCCCGGGGGTCAGGGAACCCGGGCTCCAGGCTCAGCTGGCCCCAAACAGGACGGGTGTCCTGGGCAAAACCCTCAGCTTGGGACCTCTCTGGGCCTTGATCTTCTAGACTGTGAAAGGAGGCGGTGGCACAGATTGCCCTGGAGTCCCTTGGAGCTCTGACGTTCTTGAAAATTCTAAGAATAATAGACTTGGCATTACTCACATCACTTAAGATGACAGAGAGATGAGGGGAGAGTGGGAGGGTGACGAAGAGTGCTGCCCGCCCACTCTCCACTTCCTGGCTCCATCTGTAACAAGCGCAATCGAGCACAGGTCACATGTGTCTCTCCCTGACGCAGACCAGCCAGAATGCCCGCCCCTGCAGACCTGCTCCGGGGCAGCGCTGCAGTGAAGGGCTGGTCCCTGTGGCACAGCCACCCCTGCTCCTCAGCCATAAGCCTCTTCCCACCCTCTGCTCAAGCCTCTTTTTGAGGGAAGCAGGCAGGCATTTCACGACAGTCTTCAGCCTTTGCCCTGGTGTGGTTTGGAACACCGTTGCCATCACGCAGATCAGCAGAAACCATATTTATGGATCGCCTGCCCCAGGTAGAGTTCTTTCGTGGGAGGCCGGGTGTCTGGCATCAGACAAAGATGGGAAATACAGCCCTTTGCCGGAGGAGCTTACAAGCAGGTTTGGGAGGCGAGTGTGAAGACAGCTACAATCCAGAAATAGCTTTATGTTCTGCAAAATGGTAGTGATGGGAGTTCCCAGGAGTTGGGATGAGAGAGACTGTGACAAATTCAAGTATCCTAGAGCAGCCCACAGCCCCAAGGTGGCCTCTTGCCCCCAGACTCTCACCCCTCCTATGCGTTCTTCATAGGGTGGCCCAGATTTCATAAAGCTCTGACCACTGAATCCCCTGCAGGCTTCCTGTCGCCCCTAAGAAGCAGCTGGGTGGCAGACTCCTCTCCTGGTCACAGGCCCCCCAGACCCACAGAGCCTGCACATCACCTCCCCTCAGGACCCTCTTTTTCACACCATTCCCTCAGCCTGGAGTTTCAAGTCACCCTTGGAGGCCCAAATCCCACATCACTTCCTCTGTAAATATGCTCTGCCCCCCTCTGAAAGCTTTCCCATCTCCCCGGGCACCTGGCACAGCCCCAGGTCCCATGCTGCCGGGTTAACTCCATGTTTCACCTCTCAGTGTCCCGGAACTTGGTGCTTCCCCGTGCCTGCTCCTGGGCCTGGAGCTGGTCAGAGCTGGTGGGCAGTGGGCGCATGGCTTCTCTTTCTGCTCATCGGCCTCGCTGGCCTTGTCACCTCCCAGTGGCATTGGAGCAGGTCCGTTCTCACGGCTCCTGTCCCATCCACATTCCCTCCAGGCCCCTCCGGAGAGTCGCCAGCTTAGTGCAGGCTGCAGGGTTAGGTTTGGAAAGACGAGGTTCCACTCTGCGGTCTAGCTTGTGGGAAGGAAATGCTGTGTGGAAGGTGCTCGGGCAGTCGCCGCTGGCACAGGTGTGTGTCTGGATGGTGGGCGGTCAGAAGTGAGGGGAGCCTTCCTGCACGTGTGATCAGCCAGAGGGGTGGACTCGGCCCTGTGAGTCCAGGGGAGGTTCCTAAGGGGCCTGCTGACCTTTCGCCAGAACAGGAGGCTGGGAGGTGGACTGTGTGTATGAGCTCCCGGTGCCAGATGGATGTGGGTTAGGACTGGAAGAGTTTCTTCTAGAGAGTGTGTGTGCAGGGCAAGCAGAGAGCCTGGGGACTGTGCTGTTGGCCTGCGTCGTTCCTGAATGGGGAGCTGCCGTGTCCCATCAAAGATGGGCAACCCTGGGTGAAGATGGCAGAAAGCGGTATGGTTCTTTGTTTTCCTGTTCTTTATGAAAACGGTTGCTGTAAAGAGAAAAGGGCTGGAGTCAGGGAGGATGCGGTCTTTCCGGTCCCAGCTCGCTGTGGCTCCCGTGTGTGCTTTGATCAAAGGCCTTTGTTGGCGTTCTTGATGAGAGCAGCGTGGGGTGCCAGGCAGGGGGCTCCATCTCCTGGTGGCAAGTGAGCCTGGTGTGCCCAGCTCCGTGTCCAGCAGAGAAGAGGTGAAATGATACCGACAAGCTGGATGATTTGGCCATGGAGGACACCAACCAGCCGTGTGACTTGGGACAAGCCACCTGACCTTTCTGGGCCTATGTCTGAACTCTGTGATGAAAATCTTACATGTAAAACCCGTGTGTGCTGTGGGTTGCTATAAATAATCCAGGTATTATTATGAGTGACCAAACAATGACGTGAGTGTGGATGGCCCACGGGTCCTTGGCCACGGTAAAAATCTGGTGACTCGTAATTCATACATGAAGTAATCACAGCACAATAGACATACAAAATGATCAAGCTGCAGTTGGGACCATATGTCCCACTACATTTCAGAAGAGGGAGATGACAGTGAGAATGGCCAGGGAGGGCTCCGGAGAGGGGGAACGGAGTCCGGAAGTGTGTAAAGGAGAGGAAATTGGAAAGGTCTTAAGTCTGGATTTTTCTCCTGGCGCTAGGGTTGAGAACAGGGAGGATGCGGTTGGAGGAGGAAGCAGACCTTTCTCACACTGCTGTCTTGCAGAGCCTCCCGCCCCGCCCCGGGCAGCCAGCCTGCAGGCCGTAATCAGCTGCTGGTAGATGAGTCACTGGCCTCCTGCTCACTCTGGGCGTGACTTCAGATCCGCAGCAATCCCCAGTTTCCCTCCTGCCTGCTAAGGCCTGCCTGCCTCCCACTGCCCACACACCACAGTCCTCTCAGAGGTTCAGGGATTAGCTCCGAGCCCACACGCCTTCCTCCAGGAAGCCCTCCCAGACTGCTCTAACCCACTTCGGTGGCATCAGGTCTGCTCTGACTCCTGACCCCAGGCTCCCGAGTGGGAGGGCAGTTAGCAGAAGCCCGTCTCTCTGGCCACATGACAACTGCCATTCATCACAGTTATTATCTCACCTGCCAGTAGGCAGCAGTGCAAGCGCTCTCAGGACTGCCAGTGGTGTCCTGCGGAAGGGGATATGGGGTGAAGGGGCTGGCTCAAAGCCGCGTGGCCAAGGAGGAGTCTGGCTCCAGGGCACACGCTCCTTCCACCGCATCCTGTAGCACCCACCCTGGGAGCACCTGAGCTTCACAAGGTCAGGAATGGTATCCCTTCCTCAGTGCCTGTCACCCCAAGGCCGAGACCAGGCTACCCCATGGGAGACGCTGGTACAGTTGCTGGGGGGCCATGTGAGGCAGGGCAGTGGCCCAGCAGGTGTTCTGCATCAAAGGCGGGGTTCGATTCCAGCCCCAGCTCTGCCTGGAGCCTTACCGTGGGCCCTTGGGAGGCCACGTCACCTCTCTGAACCCCATTTTCAGTAACTACCCTGTTAGAAATGCATTTGGTCTCAGTGGCTTCAACCAATAGAGGTTTGCTTTTCTGCATATCGCAGAGACTGGGGTCTGGGGTTGGTTGGACACCATGACCGTGTCAGCCTCAGGGTCTCTCTCCTCATGGATATAAAACGGCTGCCCCAGCTCCATGCATTACACCCACAATCAAGCAGAATAAGTCCAGCTTTTTATCAGGAATATACACATTTCCCACGGGCTCCTCCCCAGTAGACGTCTGTGCGTGTCTCATTGGCCAGAGCTGTGTCACGTGGCTACCTTAGCTGCAAGGAAGGCTGGAAAAGGAGATATGTTGCCAACAATGAGACATATCTGCCACGATCAAAACTGTGCTCTGGTTAGTGAAGGAGAAGAGGGGATAGGTAATGGGTAGAAGCCAGTAGATGGTGCCCCACCAGCCTCTTGGAGAGGGGCCGGGATCACAGAAGAGCAAGCTGGGCAGAGCAGCAACCCTAACCCCCCCCCCCCCACCCACACACACACAGTATTTGCCTTCAGCTCAGATCGTGACCGGAAGCTGATATGGAGGTGGCTGAGTCAGAAGGAGTAGTTTCACAAGGTGTTTCTCCAACTGCTCACTCAGCACATTTGTTCAGCCACTGGCCTGGCTTCTCCCTCCCTGGGATTCACAGCAGGGGAGGAAGGGTTCAGCCCCTGGGCACCTTACGTTCATCATCTGTATCTTGGCTGCTGTCTTTCTGTACCTCTGCACGTGGCTTACCTAGAAAAGAACCGAAGGCATCCCATGGTCCTCTCCCCGCTCACATTCCCGGGACCACGGCGGCAGTGGTGGGCGCACACCTTCTGAGGCGGGGCCGAGCCAGTTTCCAAGGCCAGCCACCTTTATCTCAGGCTCAAGCAAGACACTGCTGGCCTGGGGTACGGGTGTGAAGGGAGGTGGGTGTGCTCCGTGTCAGGCCCATCTGAGAAACAAGAATCGGCCCTCGTAATAAGCTGCAGCTGGGCTGGCCTGGGGGCGGGAAGGAAGAAGTCGGAGACAGGCCCAGGGCTGGCCCTGCTCCCGTCTGCTTCCCAGGCCTCCCCCACCCCCTCGTGTCATGGGCTGTCCCCAGAGGTACTGAGCGAAGGTCCGAGCAGAGTCTCAGTCACTTGGGTGGAGGGGCAGGGCCATGAAGCTAACTCCTCTCGTGGACCCAGTCACTTCCAGGAGGTGAGCCAAGATCCCATGATTGGATCGTGCGTCACCAGTTTCTTCGAATGAAAGGCCCTACCGCACCCATCCCAGTGCTCAGCGCCTTCGGCAAAGCCAGCGGTCCTGCGTTCCCAGCCTGACCCAGGAGGAGGTGCTCATGGCCACCCCCCAACCTCTCCCTTCGCTCAAGACCCCCAGCACCCTGAGACCAAACCTTTCACACTACCAGGCAGGTTCCGGCCCCGATTTCAGCCAACCCAGCTCCACCCCTCTGAGCTTTGTGGCCTTGGGCAAATCACGCCTCTGTGCCTCGGTTTCCTCATCTTGGCCCTGGGACACCAATAGTGCCTGAACCCAGGGCTGTTTTGCCCACGGCATGAGGAGATGCGCCCACGGCGCAGAGCACCCTGTGTCCACGTGGGAAATGGGTGACGTCTCTCCCTGCCACCGCTGTCACTTCAGCCATTCCGTCTCTCCTCAGAGGAGCGGCTTCAGGCCCCTCTGGTCTGCCCTGGGCCTGCCTACCCTGGTCTGCAGGACCATAGACCTTGGGGGGCACAACACTAAGCCCCCCAGCTGCATGGCCAACCCCAGGGACTGGCCACATGGGGAGACCGACAAATCTGCCGAATGCAAGCCAAACGTGAGCTCGACAGGAAACCCCAGAGGCCACTGGCCCTCTCCCTGCCAAGGAAAGAGGGTGGTTTGAGATGGCCACGTCATACCCCCAGGAGAGGTGGTAGCTCAGTTGGTCCTAATGGTGAGCACATTCCCCACAAGAGGCTCAGATATCTCCCTCTCCACTTCATGCTCACCGACCCCCACTCCGGGCAGCCGGGGGAGGGGAGTCAGGACATCTAGAACCCTAACCCATGAGAGCAGAAGCCGAGTCACGGCCTGGCCCCCACGCAGCTGAAGGCAGTCCCGGGGCCCTCCATGGCAGGACGACCCAGGGATCTGAAATGAATATGCATTCGGCCTCTCCCTGCAGCCCCGACAGCTGGCAGCCAACAGCTGGGCCCGCTCAGAGCCTGAGAGGAGGTTTTTAATTCAATGCATAAGTGTTTCCTGAGCCCCCACCAGGATCACGACCCGGGCGAGGTGCTGGCTGGCAGGTGGAAGCCAGGAGAGGCCAGGACCCTGCCGCCCTCGGGCTTTCCCTCCTGCAGAGGAGGAAAGATGTACATGCCAAGCAATTAGAGGACAATGGATTGAGACTTTGGACTAACATCTAGAGGCCTGAGTGGTCTGGGAGCACACGCAGCCCGGCAGTGTTTACTGCGTCCCTTCCATGAGTGGTCCGTGCTGGGAGCTGGGAGCACTGCCCTCAGAAGGACAGGCAGGGTGTGGGTGGGTGGCGAGGGGCTGGAGGCAGCATTCCAGTGAGGTGACACCATTCGGAAAGGAGGGGACAGAGAAGGTGGCGAGGGAGAAAACTGCCGAGGTTGTTAGAGGAGATTTCGGACCCCAGTGGGAAGAGCGTGAACATCCCGCTGAGCTATTTGGCCTCTTTGCTTTGGGTACTTGGGAGCCACTGAAGCTTCCTGAGTCAGAGAGCGACAGCCTGCAGTTGCAAGCATCGCGGTCTGGACGGGGAAGGCCTGTGCAGTCCCAGCGAAAAGCTGGTGTGGCCTTGGGAGAGGGACGTGGGGAGTGAGGAGAGCCTCCCAGAGACTCCTCTCACCGGGCAGCCTCAGTGGGCAGAGCTGGCACTCCTGGGGCACCGGCTGGCAGAGGCTACTCACTGTTGGAAGGCCTGCGGGAGGAGGGTTCAGGGGGAAATCGGCTGCCTCTGGGACCTGCAGCTAGTGAGGGGAACTTGGCATCCCCTCCCCCCCCCAACTACTTGGAGGACTGGGCCCACCCAGAGGAGAATGCGCCTCAGAGACATTCCAAGGCATTCAGGTTTGTAACCCATGCAAAGGAAGATAGAGGATCTCTCTCTCTCTCTCTCCCTCTCTCTTCCTCCCTCACACACACACACACACACACACACACACACACACGAAGACAGAGTGTGGCCTGGGAATCTCCTGGGTGATTTCAGTGCTCCTCCCCCTCTGGGACCCTAGACACCCCCAGTCTGTCCAGTAATGTCAGGAAATCCTGATTCCTTCTCTTTGGCTAGAAGAGTTTGATCCACACATGAGACTCCCCTCTGCCATGATGTCTCCCTCCCGAGGGCCAGAGAACCTCGGAAATTAGAGTGAGGCGGGACGCCTTCGCATCCCCTGCTGTGCACCCCTGGTTTTGCAAGGGAGACACAGAAGCCCAACGCGGGCACAGCCTACCAAAGTGGGCAGCAGCCCTGCCAAGATGCCACGTCCCTGTCCTTTCTCATTTGCGACACGGCCTTTATCTGAACGAAGCTCCTTGGCTGAGAAATCTAGTCCAGAGAGCTGGGGGGGGGGGGGGGGGGAACCATTTCCATCAGCACCCACATTATGTATGGGGTGTGCTCAGGGCCGTTTTATTATTTTTGAGTAGACAATTCAGCGGCGCTTCCAAGTTAATGTCCTGCCAAGCCGCCTTAATGAAGGGATGCGGAGCACGTGTAGTCAGCACGCCGACGGGGCGGCTGCCGGAGCGAGCCGCTGGCGAACGCTGCCTCCTCTGAGGCAGGCAGCGCGTTCCCGCAGATGGCAATGTTGTCCGCACTGTTTATTTGCTGACCAAAACGGTTTGCGCCGTGGAATTTGCAAAGCCCGATATCTCCTGAAGTCCAAATTACCTTTGCTTCCGACTTGGTGGGTTTGAAATTTTTCAGAGACTTCAACGGACTCCTCAAGCCGCGAGCATCTCACAGATGGAAGAGACTCGCAGTCGGTCGGGGCCCCTCCACGGAGCCTCCCTCGATGGAGTGAACCCCGATCTCTAACGCACCCACGGGGTCTCACTGAGATGTGGTGTCTGGGGAGGCTGGATCCCACTGACACGCCGACTCCTCTCTGACCCCCGGCAGCTTCGCATGGCTTCCTGGGCTTCAGCCTGCACCCTGCCTGGAGCGCCTCCGACACTCCCAACCTCTGTTAGACTCCGGGCAAGATCCCCTCCCCTTCCATCACCCATCGGTCCAGGGAGGCAAACCCCCATTGGCTGCTGCATGAGGCCCCCCCCCCCCCGCCCCCATGCTCCAGATTCTGGTAAGACAGTGTTGTGTGCCATCTTCCTCGGTTCTTATTAAATGATTTATCTGGGGGAACGTAATATTTTCTTTTAGGATAAACTGAGCTAAGGCAATGGGCTTGTTTTAACGCATGAGGTTAACTGATCTCGTTATCTGTGGCGTTCGGTTAAATCCTTGTGCCTGGGCCGGCTGCAGGTGTGGGCTTTGAACCCTACCAACAGGAAGTCTCTTAAAACGGGCTGATCTAACGCAGCAGGTCTGCTGAAACGGGGGATTGTCTAATAATGCATGAATTTATTAATAGCCAAAGATAAATAGAGGAGGTATTTACATTAAACACATGCACAAGGAACCACGGTTGTCTGCCTCCCCAACTCACGTCCCAGTCAGCCCCCAGGTGCTCCTGAGACTGTAAGCAGATCCCCCGCAGTCTGACGCTAGGGGGAGCGGGCCTGGCAGGGGCCAAAGACCTGGAGTTGGTGGACTCCTGAGGAAGGAGCCAGGGATGTCGCCCAGGTCCCTAAAGCCGGTGGTGCCTAAGGAAGGAATGTGCTGGGTCCATTGCCCCTAAGCTGGGAATATGGTCCCCCCAGAAACCTGTGTTTGAGGCTGAGAGCTACAACTCCCAGAGGGAGTGTGTCCAGGGAGGGTGACAAGGGAAGGAGAAGGAGCTAGCGATTGGCTGGTGACCTCCAGCCGGAGCGGGACAGCTCTGACAGACGTAGGCTGTAGCCAGGTTAGGGTGGCAGGAGAACCCTAAAGGGAGAAGGGATCTGAGGGGCAGCCCCCTACACAATGAGGGGCTCCTGGCTTCCCAGTCCCACCCTCTGCCCTGACTGAGCTGCCCATCCCGCGCTGAGAGGTGCGGCTCCCCAAATCTCTCAGAATGTGAGCACTGTCCGGGGTGCGTGGAATTCTAACTCCAAAAATTCACGTTGCTCGAAAATCCCACTAGCCTTAATTGTTTGGAAACACGGCTTTGGCGTCGGGCCAGGCCGGCCGCACTGCATTGGAAATTCATTCCCCATTACCTGCAGCCCATTCGCCCTGACAGCCCGAGTCACTCAGTGCTGACCTGTTTTCAGCCAGCGTCAAGCTTGCCCTCTTCCACGTGAATGATCCTGGATGAAGTCACACTCGCAAAGGCACATGTGGGCCAGCACACACGTGCAAAATGTGCATGTGGACTCACAGACGCAGCCGTATGTACACACTTCACATTCAGAGGCACACACACCAGGGCTCATGGCATTGATGTGTGCACGTGTACACGTACACACAGAAATGTGTGCACGCATTTTGCGCGCCCGTGTGCACGCACGCGCACGTATGTGAGCACATGTGCACACACTCTTCCTCTGGCTCCTTTAGAACTGAAAGGGAATGTAGCTCTACAGGGACAGCTGAAGATAAACTCTTGATTTCTGATTTCCAAAGCAGTCCGGACAAGGTCCTCTGAAATGCATTAAAATGCTAATCACAGCATCTGTCTGAACCCTGGCAGCTGTGTGACTTAGGGGGAAATCGAAGCAGAATGGATTCAGAAGCCTGGAACTCTTTGCCTCTCCTTGCCTGGCTCTCTCCTTTGTCTCCCGCCCCCCCTCCCTTGCCTGTCCCCACCCCCACCCCCATTGCCTCCACCGCACCCCACCCTCTCTGCACGCTCATCTCCAGCGCGGGCCACAGTGGCTTTGACTCTGCCAGCCCGGTTCTCCCAGAGCACCGTGGCTCCCAGAGCTGACAAACAGCGCTGCGGTCCTTCTGCCTGTACCCCAAGTTCCCTCCGGGGAGCTACCCCAGGGCTTGGAAAAATGACCTCCCTCTGCTCCCCAGGGCCCCACGAGGCCTGTGGGCCCCAGACCCCGCCCCACTGGGGAGAGCAGAGAAAGTACCTGCATGCTCAAGGATGGATGCTGAAAGCATGCTCTCTTCACCCAAAGAAAGGGTAGAATCCAGGCAAGTCCTGGAGCCATTTTCTGACGTCTCCCATGACACCGTCTATGGACAAGGGAATGGGATCAGGGAGAGTCACACACTCACACCCCACACTGATTCTCTACACCTTCAGGTGACATCCAAGCCTTCCCCTACCTCCATAAAGCCTCCTTTATTGAGGTCTGTTTGACCGACTTCTCCCCACCGCTCCCATCTAACACAGGACCCAGGAACACCCCAGGGCTCCTGCCCCCCTCGGTGCAGCCTCACACCCTATGCTTTGCTTCATTGCTTCCCTTGCCTGGCATTCTTCTACACCGCAAGCTCTTTGCCGATCCAGTTCCTGGTCAACATTCCAAGCTCAGCCCAGACATCACCTTCTCCGGGGAGCCTTCCTCAACCTGGCAGTGGATAAATGCCCCTCCTGTATTCCCAGAAATCCCTGTGCCTGCCTCAGTTGACAGAGTTTAATGCGACCACTTAGCCGGTCCCTCCTCCCGGACACACACTCTCAGAGGGCACACCCACCCCCGTGCACCCAGCAAGGGTATAAGGGTTGGCTGCTAAGTGTGTGAATGTGTGTGTGCTCGGGTGTGAGTGTGTGCATCTGAATCCTTGGGCCCAGAGCCACTTTGTGGGGCACTACAGTGGACATCCTGTAAGTATTTTGCCCTTTCTCCTGGGATCTGAACAGGCTCTGGTCAGACCTGTGTGAGTACAGGCCTCACACCAGGCCCCATGTTCCCACCCCCCTCACCCCCACCCCCATGAAGATCGAAGCTCTCAGCATACCACAGTTCCATTTTCCTCTTAAGCATCAAACTGTCATTTCGCTAAACACCATCTGGAGACTCCTGGCTTCAGCCCCTCATTTCTCCCAAACTCTTATTAATGTGACGGGTGTTTATTCCTTCTTCCTCCTCTTCCACTTCCTCCAGAACCTCTCAGCTCTGTGGCCTGCAGACATTCATCTTATCTTTGGGGAGCTCAGCTCTGCTGGGAGGGCGGCTGGCTCTGAGCAGCTGACAGTGATAAAGAGCAGACAAAGCCAGAGCGAGTTGTGGCGGGCCCTCCCAGAACCCAGTCCCCACCAGACTGCGAAGGGGGTGGCGGAAGGAGAGTTGGGGAAGGAACCTGGTTAAGCAACGTCTGCAGCGGCCTCCAACTCAGCTACACCGACCTTCCCAGACCCTCAAGTCCTCCGGGACCCCTTGAGGCTGCCAAACAAAGCCCAGATTCCAACCCCAGTCCTTGGTGGCCAGGTCTTCCTGCCTTTCCCAGCATCAGCATCTGCCCAGTCCCTGAGTATCACCCATGTGTCCATCCTTGCTTCCACTACTGTGCCCATGTTGTGACTCCCGTTTGAATGAACCATCTTCTCCCCCCACTTCTCGCTTGTCCTGGAAAATGGAGCTCAGGCCTTGCTCCTCCAGGGAGCCTAAAGCGGAGTGGATCGACAGCAGTGACCCCGCTGAGATGAGCCCCCCACTCAAGGGTGCCTGCCGGCATCCGGGTGCTGGCAGGAGGAGCCCTCTCCCAGTGCCCGCACGGAGCCCCTCCCATTCCGGTCCTCCCCCGCCCCCTGCTGTGGCCCAGGCTGGCGCTCAGAGGCCAGCCCGCTTCCCCTGGTAGAGCATTAAGCTAATGCGTGTTGTGTCTCATTAGTGGCGTTCTGTTTGTGCCAGGGCCAGGCAATTTGATGGGTAGTTGATTGGATATTCTGTTTATTTATGGCAGGAAAAGCATTCTTTATTGAGGACTGGGCAGCACATTTCTGTCCCTATGGCACTAAGATCCTCTGGCAATCATGCAATTATAAATTAAGACTAAATAAATAATATATAATCAGCCATAAGGACTGCATGCCTCCATGGAAAGAGCTCCGTGAGCAGACCCTGGCATCTCCTCGCAGCTGGGCCCGGAGACCCAACAGAAGCCCCCAGAGGCACCAGCCACCACCCCACATCCTCGATCAGGGTCACCGACAGGGTGAGCACTGGCGTCCATGTGCCTCAGTCCTAACATTTGTGAGTGTCAGCACCTGCAATGACAGGAAGCATTCAGTTTCTGCTGCATCAATCCTCACAAAACCTCGAGGAGGCGAGGGGCAGGTTTTATTATCTCCCATTGAGAGGTGAAGAAATGGGGTGAGGCCATGGAGGTTGAGGGACACTCCCAGGACCACAGGGAGAGGCGGGCTGCCTCGAATCCCATTGTCCTGCCCTGTGCCCTTGACCTTTCAGAGGTCGATCAGGATGGAGGTGATCATCTTCCAGGGGCAGGAGGTTGGTGTTGCCGCCCTTGCAAGGGTAAACGCAGATTTGACTCTCACACGAGCAAGAAGAACGAACACCCACATTCCACCGCAGAGCTGCCCCTCCACACTCACCATCCATTGTGCCAGAGCCACCAAGCCACCCTTCCATCTCAGGGTACCACTGAGTCCACGGGAGGTTGCCACCGACCACCCACTGCTGGCTGCTGGTTGGGCCTGGGGAGGGGTCTGCTTGCGTCCTGGGGCCCTTGGGAGGTGCAGGTGGTTCTCTTAGAGGGGACCGGGCCAGGGCCCTGCTCTGGGCAGGTGTCCCGTGTGCAGCGGGCTGGATGAGCTGCATTTTGAAGTCTGGGGGTCACACTACAAACTCTGGCTCATGTTAAGCAGCCAGGGCAAGTAGCAAACAGGGCCTTCCATCCTCCCCATCTGACGGCTACCTCCCCTGTTGTGCCGCTGGGGCCAGGGAGTGTCTAAGCTCTGAAATTCACAGGGGCCTGGTTCTCAGCCAGCCCCTCTGCGAAGCTCACCTCCCTACTCAGAGTGCTCCGGGCAGGGTCCTGAGTCTTGAGACAGACATGGGCCCAGCACAGTCACATTTTCTCTTAGTGCAGCAGCCCCAGCCAGGGCCCTGGAAAAATCCTCCTGAGGGTGGGGTGAGGGAGAGGGAGCGGGATGGACATCAGTGGATGGGGTTCTATCCCAGCCAGAGCTGGAGGACTGGAGGCGCCAGCGAGGCCCTGCAGGCAGGCCGGTGTGGGGCTGGGCTGTATCAATGCAATCTGTGTTTCACCCAGCCCATTCTCCTCTCCCCCGCCCCCTCCCCGATCCTTCCCACTCCTTCCCTGCTCTTCCTCTTCACCCTCCCAAAAACTAATTGTCTCCCTCACCAGTCTGTGCCGGTGCTTTCTTTCTAGAGGTTTCTGCGGGGAAACTAATTATGCACCGCTAATTTGGAAGCTAGCAGCTTTCCCGTTAACGTTGATTTGATTTGGGTTGTTCTGCTGAGTGGCATTTCTGTAAATATGCCACAGGGCTGGGGGCCTATCAGGGAGGGTAACCCCGGGGTCAGGAGGAGGGGCCTGTGGAGGTGGCCAGTGTGTGGGAGGAGAGAGAAGGCTCTATTAACATAAACGGGGTAAACTGGGGGGAGGGGGCAGAGTGAAAACCTTAGCCCACAAAGGTAGAAAGTTCTAGGTGGGCAGGATTGCTCCGTGGGTGTGGGTGTGGGTGCTGTGGTACAGGGCAGGAGCTAGAAGCTAGGCGAGGCTGAGCTGGAGAGGGGTGTGGGGAATGTGAGGTCTCTGCCATGGGACACTCTGTCCTAGGGCAGATCTCCAGCCCCAGTGGGTCCTGGAGGGCGGTGTGTGAAGGTCAGGTGGGAATGCGGCAGACAGGGCCTGGAGGATGAGTACAGCTCCCTTTCTGACCTGTGGTAGCCAGGCCGGACTCAGGGCCTATGTGTGTTCAGGCACACGGAGCCCCGTGCTCCCAGGGCCCAGGGCTTGGTTTAAGGCTTATACCGTCACCATCTTGAAATTCTTACATTTTGAACAAGGGGCTCTGTTGTTTCAGTTTGCACCCACAAATCAGGTGACCAGTCTCCCACGGACTGTGTGTTCATCAGGGGTGTTCTCTAGGGTCTTCTGGGTGTTTCTCGTGCTTCCTGGAAAGGAGTCCCCTGCGGACAGGACGGGGTCTGCTGGATTGTCCTCGAGTGCAGCTGGGCCTGGTACATCCCTGTGGCATCCTCTTACCTGGTTCTCACACATCACTGTCCAAGATGAGACATATCGGGCTACCTGTTTATGCACTCTGCCTTTTTCCCTTTCCCTAAAGGGGCCTGGCAAACATCTCCCAGCAGCCCACTCCCCTCTCCCCGCAAACCTGGGAGCCCCACTCCCACCTCTACAGAGAGAGTGGATGTCAGCACCTGCCTCAGTGTCGGCTCCCGGCCGCTGACAGCCTGGCTGTGGACTCCCATCTCTGGTGGCCGGGAGCCCGCCAGGCTGGCAGCTCCGAGCTCTCAGGCACGTCCACAGGGGATGGATTAGCAGAGAAGGCAGATGAGGCCTGGAGGGCCCGAGGATAGCCGGCCAGACAGGAAGGCCTCCAGGGGGGCACGGAGGAGGGTGGGAAGAGGAAGTGTGGCACCAGGGCCCGCAGTGGGAACCCCAGCTTTCTGCCACAGGGAAGCGGGACAAATTGCCCTCTGGGGACCACTGGATCCCCCCAAGAGATCATCAACCCTGTTTCTCCTTTCCTTACCTGAGACCTCCACGCAGTATCAGAGAAGCTTTTCTGGGACAGGGGTGCCCAAAGGGATCCCAGGTCAGCTCCCACCTCTGCTAGGCTAGGGGAGAGGGAGTCCCGGGGAATGAAGTGTTCATGGTGAGCCCCCAGCTCATTGTCCACTCGCTGTGGACCAAGCCGTGCATCACTTACTGATCCTTGGCCCCATTTCCCTCTTGGGTGGAATGGATTTGGTCCTCCCCAAGCCCTTTCAGCATTGTCACTGCCTCTCTCAGTTGCTCCCAATCCTGCCCTGTCCCGAGTGTCAGACATTCCTGGGTTCTAACTGCAGCCTAATCAGACCAGCCGTGTGGCCTTGAAGCTGATCCCCTAACTGCTCTGGCCCTCGTCTCTTTTTTCCTGCAAAACACATTCCGCAAAGTCTTCCTGTGAGGGCTGTGGAGAGGAGGTGGTGATGGCAGCCACTCATGAGTAGAAGCTACTACTGTAATGTGGTGACCACTCTGGTGTACAATAATGTGGCTCGATGGAGCCATTCTGGCTGCCTGAGATGCTGTTCTTCCTCTCGCCTGCCCTACCACCCACCCATCCCTCACAACACACCTCAACCCCTGGCTTGTCCAGGGGCCCGATGAACTACAGGACTCAACGGTGACTCAGCCGCCATGCCTGTGGGTTAACTGGCTGCTTCTGTGGGGCAGTGTTTGTCTTACAAGCCAAGCAACAGCCTACATCTCCATCTCAGAGTCCCATGCTCCCGGGCATGCAGTAGGAAGCCGGGATGGGGGGTGTTGAAAGGAATATTCGAACTTTGTGCCCTACACTCATGGTCTTCCACACATAGAATGTGTTGTGTTATATGGCTGGCTTTTCCCTCCCCTGATGGGATCTCAATGTCCTTTTCCATTAGGCTTATTCCATTCCCACAGCCAACCTTGGGGAACTTACCTCCCCCATTGAAGCAACCAACACATGGCTGTGGCTTGATGTTGACTTAAGGTTATGTGAGTTTCTAAGACTGCCTGAGAGGCAGCCTCACGCTGAGCCATATTGACCAGCCTCCTGTGGTAACCAATGCTGAATAATGGTTCGAATGGTAACCAGCATTAGCAAATAGTTCCTGTGATAATTGCAGCCTAATTTGTGTGTGTGCACATGAATTAGCATGCATCTGTATGCCATTAGCACTCTGAATTATCTCCTGAGCAGCAGCGCTTGCCTCAGGCCCTGTGGACAAAGCCAACAGTGAGGCCATTTAGAGCTCAATTTCTTTTAAGAACAAAGAACAGAAAATGGTTTTAAGAAAGGGAAAGATTGTGCCTCTAGCCCACTCTACTCTCACTCCATATGCTGAACCTTAGGCCCTCCTAAGGCATGGAGGCAGAGAAAGTTAGGAAGGTCCAGACCTTATCAATATGTCATCGGCCCAGACAGTGTCCTCAGCTGGAACCTCCCTGAGCTTCATAGGGAAGAAATAAGGAGAATTCAGGAGCCCTTACAGCTCAGAGGGAGCTGGATTCCTAGTTGGGCTGTGGGATAGAGCATGTTCCATTTGTAACGTGTCTGGGGAGTTATTTGAAGTTTAGTGATCACCTCCTGACTTGAGTTCTCATATCACAGACTTCCTGTGATATGAGAGCAGAAACCCTTGGGGTTAAGATCTCTACACGGATCCACTTGTGTTTAGACGTGGTAAATCCTGGGTGGTAGTAATACTTAAAAACTCACCATAAGGCAGATAATCCAGTAGAATCAGAAAGTGTCCAAGGGCTCTATGTCTGCAAATAGTGTCAGACTTGCAAATAGCCCAGGTTCTCTGACCAAGAGGAGTTTTGCAAACAATGAAAGTCCAACAAGCAGAGCCACTTTCTGCAGACAGCAAAAGCTTTGTGGGTATTGATGAGCTCAGCCTACGAGGCCAGCGTCTGCTAAGGACAACAGATTCTACAAACATTACCTGTCTCCAAAGCTAGGGAAGAACTCTGCAAACAAGGACTGACCGGGCCAACAACAGGCTCCACAAACTGCTATGGGTTCTGCAAACTTTAATGACCTTTGTGAGCGATATCAGGCTCTGCAAACCCCAAGGAACTTTACAAATGGAAGCAAGCCTTGCGGCTAGTGATGAGTTCTGTGTGCAGTGCTGGGTCCTGCTAACAGCAGCAGACTCTAAATCTAGTGGTGAGACCTTCCAGAAACAGCTGACCCTACAAATAGCATTCTGCTCTGCAAATATCCATCAGCAGGAATGAGCTCGGCAAGTAACACCAGAGGTGCTACAGACTGCATCCAGGTCTTCCATGCCTTAGCTTCCAGAAACAGAGGCTGAGGGAAGTGCTCCCCATGCGAGGAGAACTCTCCCCTTTCCTTGTCACGCAGCGCTCTCTCCATGGAAGCCCATGGGTGATGACAGGATTCTCTCCCCGGCAACACTTGGGTGGGGTGGCCAGTCTCCTCCATGAAGAAATCTCTAGTGGTGCATCCTGGGGCAAAGAACACCCTCAGAGGTGGGAATCCCAGCAAGCACTTTGAAATCTCAGAGGTGGTGCCAGGGATGGGTATTGGAGGTAGCCAAAGCTGGTGTTTAGACATTCATATTCTTGGGGAAGAAGCTGGACCCCAATGGGAGGAAAAGCTGCTGAGGACTGAGCAGCCCCGGCCCTGGGCACAGAATGTGGCCACTGCAATTCCATCACCTTAGCAGTCCCTGGGAAGCGCTCTTGGCCAAAATAACCCACTTGCCTGGCATATCTCTGATGCCTGAAATTTCACCATTGGAGCTTATTCCACTCAAGTCAAAGCATGACCCTTGTTAAAATGAAATCACCACCCACCCACCAATTCTCTTAACGCCCTCATCCTGACACCTCAGTGTGAATCAGCTTGTCATGTCCTCTCCCTGGTGACAGACATCCAAGTGCAGCATCGGAAGGTGTGTGGGAGCCAGCACACGCCTGAATCCTTGGAGCATCGGATGTTATGCCAGGGAAGGAGGGGCAGGCGTGGGCAGGGGTGGAACAAGAAGATAAAGGGTGGGTCCGACTTGAAAGCAGAAGATCAAGGTTACATAATCCTTCCAGGCCAGGTCCTTCTGCGAAAGTTGAGATCAGTGGGTCATCGGAGAGACCTGGCATCTCCCGGGTCAGTGGGTGCCTCGGTGGAGAAAGGAGGGGGAGTGGGAGTTGGGAATGGTTCTGGCTGCAGGATGTGCGGTCTGCTCCCAGGCCGAGCTCCCAGACCTCGTCAATAGCAGGAAGCCTTGCTCGGTTAATTAATGAGTTATTCAGGCTGACCCTTGATCTCTGGAGCAAATCAAGGGCTTTGTGCGGCTCCTATTAACTCCCTGGATTTGTTCAGTGCCTGCCAGGGGAAGCCGCCTCCCCCCGCCCTTCTTCAAGCTTTCTGCATCCTACTCGAGGCCTAGCAGGGACTCGGCCCTGGTCTCTGGCTGTGAGGGTCCCAGAAAGAGCTGGCGGAGTGTCTGGAGGGGCTTTTCGGAGAGGAGACTCCTCAAAGGGGGAGGAAGATGCATTCAGCAGTGTCCCAGGTTGCAGCGGGGCCAGTGGAAGCAGTCTTGTCCCTTCAACAAACCTGCATTTAAGGCATACCCCCCACCAAAGCCCCTTCTTGAGTCCTCACCAAGCACCATGCTGGAGGGAGGGTTTCAGGATTCAGAGCTGGAGATGAGGCCTCAGGAGGGAAGGGAAAGGTGACAGTATCTGGCCCAGGAAAGGGAAAGAAGGTCAGGGACAATCCCAAGTGCGAAAAGCCTGGGAGTAGCTGGTAGCTGGAAGGCGCTGGCACTGAGGCAGGACCAAGGCCCCTGAGTCCCCAAGGCCACAGGTCCCTGAGGGTGGTATAGACACTCCCGAGGCCACAGGGCCCGGAATCAGCCACAAGCACCCCCTCCCTGTGGTTCGTGGCACTGGAGGTACAAGCGTGAGCGAGGTATCTGGGGGCAGTCAAGGCAGGTCTTTCCTCAGAGCTCTGGGAAGTCAGGGCCTCCGGGGCTCTGGGTTCATGATCAGCCATTCTCTGGGAAAGACCCCTGTGCTGATCATCTATGGCCTGAGATCCTGTGTCCCTCGAGGCTGGATCTGCACGAGGACCCACCACCCATCCATCATTGCCGTTGCCTAGATACACAATCTGAGACTATCCCCAGACCCAATTCTGGGGGAAGGGCACAGAGCTTTCTGGGCTCAGACCTATCAGCTCTGGTTCCCCATCACGGGGAGGATTTCTCAGCCTTTGGGGTCCCCAGGCACGTTCCTTCCCACCAAGACAGTGGGGTGCTTTCCCAGGGGGAGGAGACATTGCAGCGAGAGGCAAGTGTTGGAACTTTGGGAGAGGGGCCAGGAAAAGGCAGAGAAATTTTCAAAAGGGGGAATGTCAGCCCCGCCGGGCAGAGCTCAGTGGTTGAGCATCAACCTATGAACCAGGAGGCCTCAGTTCAATTCCCAGGGAGGGGACATGCCTGGGTTGCAAGTTCAATCCCCAGTGTGGGGTGGGCAGGAGGCAGCTGATCAATGATTCTCCCTCGTCATTAGTGTTTCTCTCTCTCTCTCTCCCTCTCCCTTCCTCTTTGAAACCAACCAAAAAAATGTTAATAAAAAGGGGGGTATTTCATTGACATGCATCCGCAGAATGAGTTAAATCCTCTATCTTCCACAAAGGAAGGGAGGATCCCCCCCCCCCCCCGCCCAGGTGTGGGATGCTCCATCCTCGGGAGCTTCATCCTTTGGAGGGTATAAGCAGGTAGGCTGGAGAAATCCACTGCTTCCCACCTGCTCCCCCGCCTCTAAATGCATTAAATCCATCAAACTAAATGAAAGCAGCTGCTGTTTTAAGGAAATAAAAGCTCTCGTATGAAAAGGCCCAGAGATTTTGAGTGGAGAGAGAGAAAAATATATATGAATGTAGTTGGGTTCCCCCCCCCCCCCTCCCAAAGTACCACTTAGCAAAGCAAACCTTGGGCAGCCCTGGAGAATGCGCTGGCGAGCAGGTACGGGATGGGGCTGACTCCGGGGATGGTGCGTCTCCTCCCAGAGTGGCCGCGCCAAGGAAGGACCCAAGGCCACTGGTGAACGCATGGCCGCCCTCCTCACTGAGGGCGAGGGCGTTAGCCCATCGCCAGCCTGTTTCCTGAGCCTGATGAGGTGCAAACAGTGTGTTTCATTGACTCTTTCATCCCCAAGGTTAAGCAGGTGATGTTTATAAATATCTTCCAGGGCTGACGGCCCCAGTGGAGACTGTTAATTAAACATAGTATGACGCTGAGGGCCAAGTCTCCTTTGCAGGCCGATCCCATTTCCTCTCTTCCTCACGCCCGATGGCCATGTCCACGTGGACAGGTGCGCACGGTGCAGCCCTGATGTCCATCAGCGCCGGCCTCCCGAACACTTTGCACACTGCTGGGGTGTGAGCAAAGCTGCGGGCAAACGCAGGGGAGATGAAGCCACCTCCCTGCCTTCGGGGAGCGTAAGGGTGACAACGCACGAGTGAGAGCCGGGAGAGCGAGCTGTGGGACGCGGGTGCTGAGGGTGCGGGAACGAGGCCAGCCAGGAGCCGCTGCTCCCCATCCAGCCCAGGATGGGGCCCCGAGGGAGTCCAGTGGTCTGACTGGGAGCACTGGGACAAGGAGAGACTCTGGAACCCGGCTCCTCTGCAGCACGGAGCACCTCTCGGGGCAGCACCTCCTACCACCCGAGGGGTGCAAAGGGGCGGGCTCTGTTTTCCTGCGTTCCCACAGACCAGTCTTTGCAATGATTGTTTCTAGGTGTGTGTTTTGGGATTTGGGTTTTTTTGTGGGTTTTGGTGCTGTTTGCTTTGTAGTATGTTTTGTTATAGTTGTTTTACTTCAATTACAGCTTTCCTCTCCTAATGTGATAGGTTTGTGTGGCAGCAAGGAAATAGGTTTGGGGCTAGATAGAGAGGGCGGAGAGGAAAGAAGGGGGGCGTGAGCCCTTGAGCAGCGTCCAGAGGACTTGGGGCAGTGGTGGGATGGGTGCTTCGATGGCAGGGGGTTACTGACGCAGAGCCGCGTGCAGGAAGCTTTCCCCAGAGGTGGCTACTCGGCTTCTGGGCAACACAATGCAGGAGGTGGCGTTGCAGCCCCCGGGACCTGTGGCCTTCCTACACAGGAAGTGCCCCATGGGGCCTGAGAGCCCTGCGGCCCCCAGTGAACTGCCCACGAGGGCCTCTGGGACCACCTCAGGGTCCCATGGGCATGGCTGCCAACAGCAGGGCCACGGTTGGGCAGGTGACCTGTTTCCCCGCCCGTGCAGAGTTCAGAGAGAACCACACTGGGGCGTGGGGTGCTGCGACCCACGGCACCTATACGTGGTGGCCCCTCAAGAGGCAGTAGCTGTTATTATTCTGCAGCTATTATTACTGTTATTACATTACCAAGAGTGGCTCAGGTGGTGTGCACTCACCGGCCACCCTCGTGGTGGAGAGCAGGCCCTCAGATATACTCAGGTTCAGGAGACCTTGCCCCGATCCCATGCTCCCACCTCCTGGCCATGGGCAGGTGTCACATGCCAGACCCCGGAAGGGCTAGCAGCGGCTGAGACCTGGGCTCTGGCACAGCAGAGAGGGCAGAGCCTTGTTCCCTTGCCTGGCAAGAGTAGGTCTCCGATGCAGAGCGAGGCAGTGGCAGAAAGTGCTAGAACACCCCCTCTCCTCCAGGTTTGCTGGGAAGGGGAGGGCCCTGGGATATGAACACCCCCTGCAGTCCAGGCCCTCCCGGATGCAGGAGCCGGGCTCAGTAGCCCAGCAGAAGTAGGGTGGCAAGGAAACAGAGCCAGTGCAGGCTTCCTGGGAAGCTCAGGGCCAGCCCGTGGCTTGCTGCATGGCTCCTCAGGGTAGGCGGACTGGGTGCTAAGTGCGCTGCCCTCCCTGACACCCCTGTCAGGACCCACTGAGCTGTGAACACACTCTAACATGGCCCAGCTCAGAGCCAGGGGAGGGGTCTGTGGAGGGGAGCATGAAGCAGGGATGTGGGATGGATATGCACACACACACACACACACACACACACACAGCCTTCCCAGCTCCCTGTATGGGCTCACATCCCTGAACCACAGTGGGCCTGCCTGCACCCTCCAAGCACCAGGAAGCATGTCCCCTTCTCATGTCCCTCTCCTCTTGGTGCTCACGGGGTCTCCACCCTCTTGCTGTCTTCCCGGCTGGGGGTGGGGGTGGGGCAGAGGCAGCTCATTCTCCTGCAGAACCGGGGCTCCAGAACCGGGGCTCCCCGGAGGAGGGGTCTTGGAGCTCCTCCCTCTACCGAGCTCTCCTTCTCCCAGCCAGGGCTTGTTCAGATAGAATCTGCCATAAATGGGCTGCTTCTCGTTGGCAAGCCTCCTACACCCATGGTGGGTGTGGCAGTGGCAGGTCCACAGGTAAGGGGATGGGGCCTAGGGCACAGAGCTCTAGCCTGGAACCCCTCCTTCTCACCCCGAAACCTGGGCCTAGGCTGGTGGCAGAGGAAGGCTTTGTCCCTGCCTGGGAGCTTGTGTGTTATGGCACCAGACCCCAGACTGTCCCGGGGAGCGGGGGGTGGTGGGGTTCCGGGTCGAGGAGGGGAAAGGCACCAGGGACGGTGAGGTGTGCTGAGGCAGCGCCTGCCCTGCCGCCTCCAGAGTGCCCTCGAGGTCAGCTCCAGGGCCGGCAAGGCTGTGCAGCCCGAGGCCCCAGCAGGCAGATCGGAGGGCATCATTCCAGCCACGGAGATCATCAGGGATCGCCATGGCAACGGGGGTGCAATTAAGGCCCGTTTCAGCTGGGAGCAGCTGTGCGCACTTTATCTGCCTTGAATAAGGAGCGAGAGAAAAAACCTGGGGAGGGGGAAGGGTGGGGAGGCGAGAGGGAGGGTAATCATAGTCCTTTGCAGACCTCTTCCTGTTGTGAGAAAGAGAGGAGAGGGGGCAGGGAGGAGGGAGAGCAAAAGACACAGCCCAACAGGGAGAGACAGACAGAGACAGAACGGGAAACTGAGAGACTGAGAGCGAAACAGAGATAGAGATGAGAGAGAGACAGACATGGAGAGACACACAGAGACTAACAGAGACTCAGACAGACACACAAACAGAAAAAGGAAAAGAGAGAACAAACTCAAGTCCTAACTTGGAAGCAGACACATGGCCAGAACCTCTCCTCCTCTCCCATACTCAGCATTTTCCCCAGCCACAGTGGGGTTCCTCAGCCTTCCCCTTCCTCACACACACACACACACACACACACACCAGCCTCCAAGCCTTTGCTTCTCTTGCCCTGCCTCCATCACTGCAAAGGCAGCCATTCCTTGGGTTCCTCCTCCAGGAAGCCCTCAGACCTCTCTAAGGAGTTCTCTCACCTTAGCAGGAACGTTAGCCTCTCTCTGCCCCAGCTCTGACTGCTGGGGCCGGGCATAAGTCTCTGCTCTGGGCCTGTGTGTGGAGGAATGAACCTCAGAGTAAAGAACCACCAACCACATTAGGGACACACCTTGAGGTTAAGAATTCAGGGCCTCGTCTTTGCTCTTCCTGGCTGGGTCACTGATTCCAGATTTCACATTTGGGTCGCCTTTTAGCGAAGGGTGACCCGGGTCTCTAGATGGCTGAGGAAAGAATCCTACTCGCTCAGCCCCAGGCACAGGAGGGGCAATGCACATGCTTCAGCAGGCGCCGTCTTAGGAGGTGAGCTGAGAAATTCCTGTGGTCTACTTGCTTCCACGGGTTGTATGTGGCTCCTCTTCCAGCTGGCCCAAGACACAGCTGCCTCCGGGCCTTTGCACATGCTGTGCCCCCTGTCTGGAACACCTTCTTCCGCATACTCACTTGGTTCATTCCCTCATTGCCTTCGGGTTTCTTCTTGAATGTCACCGTATTCAGAGAAGCCATCCTACTGTTATACACTGAGTGTCCAGATTATTATGATCTCTGAACACATAATAATCTGGCCACTCAGTGTGTATATTAGAGGCTCAGTGCATGAATTCGTGCATGGGTGAGGTCTGGCCAGCCTGGCCAGGGGGAGGGGACATGGGCAGTTGGCGGCCTGCCTGTTGGTCGAACTCCTGGTCGAGGGGACAATTTGCCTGTTAGCCTTTTATTATATAGGATATACACTGAGTGGCCAGATTATCATGCGTTCTGAGATCATAATAACCTGGCCACTGGGTGTATAAAATAGTTACCCCCGGCCCCAGAGTCAGCATCCTCTCTCCTCACCCCCCGCTTCCCTGTTTCCATTACCGCCCAACCCATTATGCCCTGACTGCATGTTTATTGTTCGCCTCCTTCCACTAGACTGTGTGCTTCATGAGGGCAGGCACCCTGCCCGCTGCTCTGTCCCCAGATCCTGGCGCAGGACCTGTCACACAGTGCCCAGGGCCCACTCAATGAACCCTGCAAGACTCAGTGAGTGGGTGACAACTCCTCCCACTGGTCCAGAGTCACACCATCACCCTCACAGCAGAGGTGAGATTGGGCGCCCAGTGTCTCAATGTCACTTCCCTGGGTTCCACATAGTCAGAGACTCCGTCTATCTCCCCCTGTTCCCCTTGAGCCCACTGTCCAGGTGACGCTTGATCTATTCACTGTCACTTAAACGTAGTTCATTCTCCTCTGTGTCTTGGGATGATGTCCTTCTCTTCTCTCAGGACCTGAATGCCACCTGTGCAATAGGGTTTAGGTGTCTCTATCTGAAGTCCTCTCTCCTCCAACCCTGGGTCATCTTCTCCCCACAGACAACATGGCTCCTGGCTGGGTGAGGAGCTGTGGGTTGGTGGTCTGCTCCTGCTGCTAGCAAATTGTGACTCTGAGCAAGCCACCTCCTCACCCTGGCATTGTCTCTTGGCTAGAAAGCAAAGAGGCACCACTCTGTCGCCAAGGGCTCCTGTTTCTAGGCCTGTGCTGGACTGGTGGTGAGCAATCAATTGCCTCTGCACCTGGTTGACTAACCCAGTGCCCGCAGCTTGTTGGCCACGAGGAGGGCAGGGTAGTGTCTGCTGTGCTGTGCTGTGGAAGGTGGCTGGACACATTCTCAAGAGCCAGGACCAGGGGCCAAACTGAGCTTTCACCCCTCAGGAGCCAGGCAGCCGGGCTGAGCACATCTCGGGAAGTGCGCAGAGTCTGGAGAAAGGGCACTCGCAGGTTGTCAGGCCCACGCAGGCGGTGGGGTGGCCGCATCTATTCCTGGCAGTGCCCTTGAAGGCGGTCAGAGCTGCTGGTGGCGGTTCCCGCCAGCCTCCCAGATGCCGGAGCGCTGTTGGGGGCCAGTGCCTGCTCCACAGCCAGAGCAGAGAAGGGCATGGCGGTGGTGGCCGTTGCCCTCCTGGCCAGTCAGCAAATGCCTCATAACTGGCATTCCCCTACTACATGGCACTGAGGACAGAGTCTGGAAAATGAGAGACCCACTCAGCGTCTGAGGGGGCCCACTCACATAATGGGTCTGCTCTCATTATGTGAATGAGAGAGCCACTCAGCTTCTGAGGAGACAGCAGGGGCCACACAGTGGGAGGCAGGTTCAGTGTGGGGCAGGGCTGCTGTGGTTGTCAGGAAGGCTTCCCGGAGGAGGTGGGCTGGAGCCTTGCCCCATTCTCAGAAGGACCTGTGACCTCCCAGGGGAGAGAGAAAGAATCTGGCTTGAGACCTGCCTGGCCTCCGGCTCCAGGGGTCACCAGGAGCCCAAGGCCTCTGGTGATGAGAAACTCCCTCCCTCTGAGCTGGAGGCGGGAGGTGGAGGTGTGGTGATGCTGCTGGGATTCCAAGAGTTGTCTGGACTGACCCAGCCTCTCTGTGTAGCTGGCCTTTTGGTGCCACGCGGTTCTGGCTGATTTTAATACAGGGAGCACCGAACTCCCCCGTGGACTGACTTGGGCTTCCCCGGGTGCTTCTGAGAGGAGACATGATCCTGTCAGCAGAATGGAGGCTGAGGGTCCTCAGGAAACGGGGGGCGGGGAGCTCGTGTGCAGAAGCAAGGGGCCCTTGCCCAGAGGTAGTGGCCAACCAGTGCTCAGTCAGCTCATTTAGAGGAGTGAAGGGACTGTGGTGGACCAAAGGACTGGATACGTGAAGGAGTGTCCCCCAAAAGACAATCGCTCAATAAGAAGTCGGGAACTTTGGCCCAAACCGGAAACTGGGGTAGCTGCAAACCAGAGGAGAATGCCAATGCCCAGAGGGATGACAGCAGGCTGCTGAGCTAGGAAGAGGGCTGTGCCTTTGGCCGCAAGGACCTGCTGGGTGGGCCTGGGCTGCTCAGAACGCCTGGGCCTGGGGGCTGAGCCTGCACATCCAGAAAAACAAAAGCCACCGCCTTACTCCAGCAGCTGATAGGAAGGCCCAGTGGGTGCAGGGGTCTAAAGGGAGCCTTGGGTGCAAGCGAGGCTGGGGTTCTGATTTCATTTCTGACGTCAGTGCAGGGGAGCACTGAAGGAAGTTTCTGTCCTTCCTTTTGTAGTGTCTGTAAGTGACATCCGGGCACTCAGCTGTGGCCTGGCTCCCTCCCAGGCTGTTGAGAGGCTGCAGAGAGAAAACACACAAGGCCTGCCCCGGGCGGTGTGGCTCAGCTGGATGAGCATCATCCCGTGCACCAAGAGGTCTCCGGTTGATTCCCGGTCAGGGCACATGCCCAGGTTGCAGCTCCATCCTCAGTAAGGGGCGGCAGGAGGCAGCCAATCGATGTTTCTCTCTCCCTCTCCCTTCCTCTCTTCTAAAATAAATTTAAAAAATAAAATAAAACACACAAGGTCCTTCCTAGACCTCAGTCAAGATGGTGAAGGTTATAACCAGGGCGAAACCTCTCTAACACCTTCAGGGTGGTGGAAACTCAGGCTCATTTGTCTGGTGGTTTGGCTTCTGGGCTCGGAGCCCCTGCCAGCCCTGCCCAGGCAACCCCATGGCACTCCATCGGCCTCACGACAATGGCCCTCGCCTTCCTGAGCCGATTCTTTTACTTAAACTCTGCTTTTGGTGCGTGCAGGACCTTGCTGAATGTCCTCACGCTGCAGCGGACCCCACCCTGCAGGAGGGTGAAGGCGCTGCTAATGGTGAATGAGAGAGGAAGAGAAGGGGGAAGGGAGGGAGGGAGGGATGGAAGGAAGGAGGGAGGTCACTTGTGTACTTGACGTGCTCCTCCTGTTTGGTGGAAGCTCCGGGAAGGGAAAAGAAAGGCTGGTATGTCTTGTCCTGGCTCCAGGGTTGAGTACGGAGAAATCGCCCAGTGGAGCTGAACCCCGCCCGTCAACACCGGGGCCACCCCATCCTGGCTCCCCGCCCAGCAGAGGCCTCTGAAAACAGGCTTGAGGCTTTGGGGAGAAGGGATGGGACTGAGAAGCCGGGGAGAGGTGGGAGAGAGGATGGGGGGCCCTGAAGGAGAGCAGGTCATTATGTGAATGATGAGAGTCAGCAGGTATTCACCAAGTATCTGCTGTGTGCCCGGAACGTGCCGGTGCTTTACGCAGCTCGGTGCGGTTGTACACCAGGAGGCCGGAGCCAGTGCACTCGTGGTGCAGCTGCCACCGGAGGTGGGGGACCTTTCCCAGGGCACGTAGCTCCTTCGAGGCAGAGTCGGGGCTCAGACCTGAGCCTGTGGCATCTGCCGACCAAGGTTGTCCTGCTTTCTGTCGCGCAGGGAGTCTGGCAGTGGGGACCCAGCCTGTGTTAGGGAGCAACGAGGCGTCTCCCCGTTTTCCCTGCTCTCCTGGCCATGTGTCCCAGGGGAGCAGCTCCAGGAGGGGCCCAGAGGGTTGGCATGTGCCAGCAGGGCAACCCCAAGGAGGGAGGGGTTGGCAGGGGCTGCCTAACTTCCTGGCCGGCCTCTCCCTCTTTTGGGGAACCCTGGCCCACCGAACAAGGTCCTTGCTCTCCATAGGAGGGTGCGAAGTGACGGATGGCTGTAGTATTTGCAGAGTCCCCAGCCTGCTCCCCCTCCCCACCACACATCCACACACCTCTCAGGCAGAGGACAGAGCCTCACAGCCCAGGGGTCTCTTCGGAAGCAAACCTTCCATGCTTGGAACCTTCCTAGGAGCAGCAGCAAGCGAGGGGGATGGGGGGGGAGTTGGTGCGAAGGAGTTACAGGTCAGAATGTGTTCTGCCCCTTCTGAGCCTTGGAGGCCGTTGTGAGGACAAAAGCATGTGCTTCCTGGCACCGCGTGGACGCTCCCAGGGCAGTAACAATGAGGAGGAGGCGGTGGTGCTGGTGGAGGCGGAGGACGGAGAGGGCCCGGGGCAAGCAGGCCGCAGAAGCCCCCCGTGGTCTCTCCTCCAGCTCCTCAGGACAAGCTCTGCGGGAGCTTCAGAATGAATCACACTCATCCCTCCCTTTCCTCCCAGATCCCTTTCCTTCCAAGTCCTTGTCCTTGTGTCTGTCTCTTTCCCTGTCTCTCTGTCCCTCTGCTCGGTCTCCCTGCGTCTGTCACCCCATCGGCAGGTCTGTGTGTGTTTCTCACTCCCCATTCCCCCTTCTTGTGCCCCCCTCCCCGCCACACACACACACTCTCTCTCTCTCCTTTGCTTAATCATCTTAATCATTGTGTCCTTGTAACTCAGCCACGGCTGTCTGGCGGTAGCAACACCCCACGAGGTGACAACCCTGAGTCACACACACATTTGGAGGCCAGTGTGGTGACTGCCAGACCCTGGACCTCTTCTTAGCAGGCCCCAAACTCCCCCTCTGGGATTCTGCCTCCTGAACCCTGGTAACCCTTCCTAGGTCTGCTTCTGTTGGGGGGTGGGAGGATGGAGAAGCAGCCCCCCCCACCTCCACCTCCCACACACCACCACCAGTATGCTCATTGGGGTAAGACAGACCAGACCCTGCGGCAGGTTCGGGGTGGGGGGTGGGAGGGGCGCCTGTGTCACACACCTTTCTGGCCCTGTCTTCTGCTATTGCCTGAACCAGCCAGCACTGGAGGTAAAGGCTGGAGGGCAAGTTCCAGGGCCCCACCCTCGGGCATACTGCGTTCTAACAAGTGTACCAAAGTCAGATTGCATGGCCCCTCCCCCTTCCGGAGGTGGCCAGCCCCAGCCCAGGCCTCTGCCCCTGAAGCAGGCCGGCCGCGTGCCCACTGCAGCCCACACACCCAGCACCCTCGTCCCATTCGCAGGATGTGCCAACAGCACCCTCTCCTGGAAGTTCTGGTTTTTGGAGAGTCAAAATCCCACAGCTTTTGTTGACTGCGCCTAGTGCCTCTGAGACCCTGGCTGGAGAGGGAAGCAAGGGGAGGCAGAGGGGCAGGCCTCCTGGAGGGTCTGTCCTGAGCCCCTGGGGCCCTGAGCTGAGAGTGGTCCTGGGCGGTGCAGAGAAGCACCTGTTCCAGGAAGCCAGGGTGTGGAAGCTGCTCCTGTGAGCCCACCCCTGTGCTTCCTCCTTCCTCCTGTGCCACCGTGTGTGTGTGTGTGTGTGTGTGTGTGTGTGTGTGTGTGTTGTGTGAGTGTGAGTGGTGTGTGTGTGTGTGTGTGTGTGAGTGTGAGTGTGTGTGTTGTGTGAGTGTGAGTGGTGTGTGTGTGAGTGTGTGTGTTATGTGTGTGTTGTGTTGTGTGTGTGTGTGTGTGTGTGTGTGTGTGTGTGTGTGTGTGTACGCCTGCGCATTGCTCCTGGAGAAGGCCGGCTTTGTTTATTATGGCTGTAACCTTGACTTTTGGATAGGGCAGGACAGTAGCACTCTTTGGAGCCTCGAGCAAAGAATTTAATATTCAGAAGTGACCTCGCCGTACATGGACTCCGGCGCCTCGGACGGACTCACAGCGGACGCCCTCTGCCTCCTCCCACTGTTGCCTCTCGTAGGGGTCCATCGAAGCCTCAAGCAGCAGCCCCTGCCTGCCTGCCCACAGTGTCCCCATTCCTGTCCTAGGCTCTGGCTCCTCCGTGCTTCAGGGTGCCCGGCCCTGCCCACACAGGGGGCACAGGGGGCACCAGTGCAGGATGAGCAGGGTGGGGCTAAGGCGGGGGTGAGCTCAGCACCTCCCCTAAGCTCCACACGTAGGAGGAACTCCGGAAGTAACAATCTAATGGGTTCTGATCTAAGCACTTGCATATGTTAACTTGTTTCATCAGCACAAGGACCCATTTTACGGATGAGAGCACTGAGGCAGGGAGAAGTTAAATAATCGGTCCCAGTTCACACTACCAGTAGGTGGCAGTGCTCTAACTCAAGGGCAGGCTTTTCAGACCATGAGGGGAATCTCACAGACACGTGTGAGTATGTACCATCGAGCCTATTTTCAATTACGTAACCTCTAAATTTTAGCATCGGTTTTAGAGCTCCTTGCTCAGAGTACGCACCATGAATTCAGACATCTCTAACTTACAATGCTTGGACTTACGATTTTTCAACTTTATAACGGTGCGAAAGTGATACGCATAAGAGGTTATGTGAAATATTCAACGTTTTATTATTAAAATGGGCTTTGTGTTAGATGATTTTGCTCAACTGTTGGCTAATTTAAGGTGTTCTGAGCACATTTAAGGTAGGATAGACTAGGCCAGTGGTCGGCAAACTCATTAACCAACAGAGCCAAAATGCCAACATTACAACGATTGAAATTTATTTTGAGAGCCACATTTCTTAAACTTAAACTTCTTCTAACGCCACTTCTTCAAAAGAGACTCCCACCCAGGCTAAGGTATTTTGTGGAAGAGCCATACTCAAGGGCCAATGAGCTGCATGTGGCTCAGTTTGCCGGCCACGGGACTGGGCTGTGAGGTTCCGTGGTGGGTTAGGTGTATTAGGTGCCTTCTGACTTATGGTGGGTGCGTCTGCACAGTACCCCATCATAAGGCCAAGAGCATCTGTACTTGTTCAACTGAGGTCTCACCGGGCAGTAAATATCTGGTAGGCGAAGGCTGGGTGAATCGGACCCAAAAGAGCCTGAGCTTGTGTGTTCAGTAAGGGGCTGAGACTCCATGTCGGTGATGAGGGTGAGGAAGCCAAGAACTCAGGGTTCTGCTCCCCACTCTCCCAACTGATGACTACAGAGGCGGGGAGCCGGCCCTACCTGAGGGACAGAGCTGGGCAACCTCTCTCCAAACCTCCAGTGATGGCACAGTGCCCTGGGATCGGATGGATGCAGGGGTGGGGCGGGGCGGGGCCGTGCTGCCCTTAGGAGCCACCCCGCCTCTTTTCCTAACCCAGAGCTGCCTGCCTCCTGGTCTACTTTTCAAACAGCATGATGGTGCCTGTCGTTTCTTCCTCCACTTTTGCAAGCAAAGGAAAGGAGAGGAAAGAAATCCCAGGAGGTCTCGAGGCAGACACAGGGGAGGGCTCTGCCCCGGCGAGGCCCTGCAGCCTGGCACTAAACCACAGGAGAGGGGGCCTCACCACCCAACAGGCCGCCCAGGGGCCCGGGGTGCTCTGGAGAAGCAGGTTCTCCCGCCTAGGGGCCCGCCCTGGGGGAGACAAGAACTCTCGAGTGCTTTACGGGCAAGGATCCTGCGTGCCGTGGACACCAGGGGCCTGCGGGTCAGGCAGGGTTTTTGAGCTCAGGCCTAGGAGGACGAGGGGTGCAAAGGAGCCCAGAGCATCGGGGACAGAGAAGGCAGCGGCGTTGGTAGCGGGCATTGTGCAGGGCAGAGAGGGGAGATTATGGAGCCCAGCCCAAAGCTCCTTGGACAAGGGTGAGGTTCGCGTTGCCTCCGTTCCTGGGCACGCGGCTCCCACTGCCCTCCAGCCTTCTGTGCCCTTGGCTGCCCAGCCTCTTCGAACACAGGTCCAGAGGAGAAGCGCGGCGCACTCTCTTTCCTGCTGTGTAGGAGCACACCCGGACTCATTTTCTCCTCCCCAGAGTCAGAGTGGAGCCTCTCCCAGCTCACCGTGCCGTTTGGGTCCAGTCTCGCTCGGCGGCAGCAGCTGGCCCTGTGATGACCATCACCCCCCCCAGCCCCGCCTCCTCAGATATTGGCGGCGCCATCCCTTCTCCCTTCCTGGAGGGGCCTAGGCCCACCCAGCCATTAATTTGCAAATGGGCCACTTTCTGCTTCAAAGGGAAAGTGATTTTTTTTTTAAATATGAGATCTGCAGTTTTTAAGTATTCTCAAATGACTAGCCCAAATCAATCTGAGATCTAAGAGTCTGGTGCATGTTGAGTGTGGATTCTCAATGTCCGTCTTTATTTCTTTACTAGAGGCCCCGTGCAGGAAATTCATGCACAACAGGGTTCCCAGTGGCTGCCGGCCAGGGGCGCCTCCCTTCCCCCCAGCGGCCCCGCCCCCTGGTCAAACTCCTGGTCAAGGGGACAATTTGCATATTAGGCTTTTATTATATAGGATCACAAGACCCAGGGGGCGGGCAGATGAAGTGGGGTGGGGGGCCACACAGGCCACGTTACTCCTGTTTTTACTTGTTTCTTTAACTGAACTGCTGCTGGAAATTTTTATCTCTCCTTTCTCCCCCTCTTCCACTCATTTTCCCAAAGCCCCTGTGTAATTCATTCTCCCTTCCTCACTCAGGTAGGGCCAGCAGCATGTCCAACCCTGGGCCTGGCAAGGGGAGTGGGGGGGAGGGGGGGAGACCCACCAAGGAAAAGACCCAGATAGAGGGTACTGGGTGGCCAAGGGTCTCTCTGCTGTGCAGACTTTGGGTTCAGGGGGTTCAGGAGGGAGGTTGGGTGCAATTTGCAATTGTCAGGAGGGCTTTCCAGGGAGGGATGGGAAAGAATAGGAGGATCCTCAGGGCCACATGTCTAGTGGTGGATAGGGGTGAACTGACTGTCACCCCTGAGACCCCAGGGTTCATAGGTGTCCTGTTCGATGTGCACCTTCCCCCAAAGAGGATGACCTTGTGAAATAGCGGGTAGTCTGGCTCCAGATGCTGGTCCCCTGGCTGCCCATCATCTGTGACCAGCCGAGCCACCCTGGCTCATGCTAGCCTCTCCTTCCTAATTGCCCCATCACTGTAAATAATATCTTCCCATCTGAACAATTAGCTTCCTGGTTCTGAAGCTCCCAGTTTGTTTTTCTGGTTCTAAAGCTCTAATGTTGGAAACACAAACACATCCGGCATCTGCCTGCGGTTGCCCTGCAACCATCAGGCCCCTAATGCTCCCACAGCCCCCGAAGGCCTGCCCCTGCCCCTCCCGGCTCCTCCCTCCCCTGCTGCTGGGAGGCAGGGAAGCCAAAGCCAGCTCTGAAACAGCGGGAGGAGAGGGAGGGACTGGGCTGGGCAGCTGGAGCTTTCTCCGGGATCTGGGAGGAGATCTTTAAAAACAAACCCCAGCCCTTCCTCCTCCCGTGAGGTGGTGAGCAGCTGGTCCAAGGGAGGGAAAGTGGGGAAATGTCTCCAGTCAGAAAGGGCTTAGATATGAGCAGCATGGCAGTGATGGTGACAACAGTAATAATATACCCCACCTGGTATTATTCGCTCTCCGGGTACCACTTTACACTTCATCTTCAGGCACATCAGATCCTCTCAGTAAGTTCAGGAGGAGATTGGGGGAAGGGGGGGGGGTCTTATCTCTACTTACAACAGGAAAAACAAGGCTCAGAGAGTCTGCTCCGTTTGCTCCTGGTCCTCGGAGGACACTTTGGGCAGGTGGGTATTGAGAGGGTTGAGGTAGGAGATTAGGTGGGTGAGGGAGGTGGTTAGGTGGGTGAGGCAGGTGGTTAGGTGAGGGAGGTGGGTGGTTAGGTGAGTGAGGCAGGTGATTAGGTGAGGGAGGCAGGTGATTAGGTGGGTGAGGCAGGTGATTAGGTGGGGAGGCAGGTGATTAGGTGAGGGAGGCAGGTGGTTAGGTGGGTGAGGCAGGTGGTTAGGTGAGGGAGGCAGGTGGTTAGGTGGGTGAGGCAGGTCATTAGGTGGGTGAGGCAGGTGGTTAGGTGGGTGAGGCAGGTCGTTAGGTGGGTGAGGCAGGTGGTTAGGTGGGTGAGGCAGGTGGTTAGGTGAGAGAGGTAGGTGATTAGGTGGGTGAGGTAGGTGATTAGGTGGGTGAGGTAGGAGATTAGGTGGGTGAGGCAGGTGGTTAGGTGAGGGAGGCAAGTGGTTAGGTGAGGGAGGTAGGTGATTAGGTGGGTGAGGCAGGTGATTAGATGGGTGAGGGAGGTGATTAGGTGGGTGAGGTAGGTGATTAGGTGGGTAAGGTAGGTGATTAGGTGGGTGAACAGGTTGTTAGGTGAGGGAGGGAGGTGATTAGGTGAGGTAGGTGGTTAGGTGAGGGAGGTAGGTGGTTAGGTGGGTGAGGTAGGTGGTTAGGTGGGTGAGAGAGGTGATTAGGTGAGGGAGGTAGGTGGTTAGGTGAGGGAGGCAGGTGATTAGGTGGGTGAGGCAGGTGATTAGGTGGCTGGGTAGTTAAGAGATCGACAGGAAGACCAGGTGACCTCAGCCAACATGCATCTCTCCCTTCCTGGCCTCCCGGGCAGTGATCACCTGCCCCATGGGATGCAGTTAGTTGTGTTTTAAATTAAGCCAGTGCCATTCACTAATTATCCCCGAAGGTCTCACCTCCTCCGTGGAGGGAAACCAGCTTCCTCTCTGTCTCTCTCGGCACTCCCGTGACTGTTTCTGGAGCTAAAACAGACATCTGGTCTGAGGAGGCGGAATGCTCTTTAGATGGTAGGAGCCGTGGAATCAGGCTGCCCGCAGCCTGGGAGGCGAGCTTGGTTCCTGCCCCTCTGGGTCTGGGACGAACGGGGTGCCCAGCCACGGTCAGCGGGGCCTGCTGGGGCTGCACAGGAGGCGAGGGCACGCCTGCCTTTCCTCCGGTTCTCTAGGATGTCCTGGGAGCTCCACAGGGAGCGCCAGCCCCGCTCTCCTCCACACCTGGTTGTTAGTTCCAGCACGTTCCCCTTCACCAGGCCCCCCAGCCAAGGCTGCCTGGGAAACTCCACCGGGAGCGTGTACAGGACACCTTGGGTCTAATGTAACATTTAATGGCCAGATCTCCGCAGGCCCCTGCATTAATGCAAAGCCATCTCACTGGGTCTCACCCCAGACAGAGTCACCCTGCTAACAGCCCTCGGGCCCAGCCGAGGCAGAAGGAGGTAATGAAGGAGATGGTGGCCGAAGGGGCCATTCCCAAGGCCAGTGGTCTGCTCGTGACCTCTGAAGGCAGGCCCTGTCGTGTTCATCTCTCCATCCGGGAACCCGAGGCAGGGTCTTACACACAGCAGGCATTTGATACATGAACGAATGAGCCACTGAGCTTAAGGTTCCGGGGTCTTGGGAACAGATAGTTCCCTAGTGACATGCAAAGATGGACCTACACCTTCCCTGGCTGCCCCTCACCCCCCAGCCCAGAGCAGAAATGACACGATTCTGCCTGAACCCCACTTCCCAGACCTGCCCGAAAGGCTTTGTTTGCTCCCCGACACGGGAGCCTCAGGGATTGGGGGAATGGGTGGGGGTGGGGGGGAGGTTCCTGAAGGAGCCTGTGGAGATGGCCATGCCGGGGTGGAGGTCCCCAAGGGGTCCAGCAGGCCCAGCCGCCAAGGCCCTGTAAGGCTGGGAAGGAAAGACCCCTTGAGAGAAGAGAGCCCAGGACGCAGAGGAGACAAGGCCAATGGGAGACACCATCGCAGGGCTGTGGATGTGCAGAGGGGAGCGGTCGGCCCTTTGGGCTCTGAGTTATTATACACACAAGCACACATGTGTGCACACATGCACAGATGCATGCACAGTCATATAATGGGCCTCCAGAAATTGCCCTAACTGGGTCCTGCCCTAAGTTTTGGAAACCCTGCTCCAGGTCCCGTCTACGCCCCCTCTGCCCCTCAAGGTAAGAATGAGCTATTCTTGCCGAAACCGGTTTGGCTCAGTGGTAGAGCGTCGGCCTGCGGACTGAAAGGTCCCGGGTTCGATTTCGGTCAAGGGCATGTACCTTGGTTGTGGGCACATTCCACGGGGGGGGGGGGGGGGGGGGCAAGAGGCAGCTGGTTGATGTTTCTCTCTCATCGACATTTCTAGCTCTCTATCTGTCTCCCTTCCTCTCTGCAAAACTATCAATAAAATATATTTTAAAAAATTAGCTATTCTTTGCCAGTGCTCCCTGCCTCCAGACCCGGGTTCAGTTCCGGCTGTGCCTCCTACCAGCTGCTCAACCTTGCACAAGTCCCTTGGCTTCTCCGAGCCTCCGTTTTCTCACCTGAAAAATGAAGGGCGGGTCTGAAGAGTCCCTCGGGCTCCCAATAGCCTCGGCTCCTAGCAGCAGGGGCTGCTGGGCCCTCAGGTGGAGGCAATTTCCCAGATCACTGAGCCCCACCTGGCCACCATCGCGCGAGGACCTCCCCTGGGCATCGGCCGTCTGGAAGCGCCGCCATCCATCTTTGTGAATATCTGGTTAAAACACTCACCTAATCCTAACCTAATCCCTTCAATTTGGGGAGAGAATTGAAGGAAGGGAAAAAAAAAACAAACCCAAAACGCAAGCAGCCTGAAGCCTGAATGCTAACAGATGGGTAAAAAGTATGTATAAATTACACCCGCTGCTGTCAATTCAAGCTCTCCAGATAAAGTGATATGAAAGGTGTTTCATTTATAGGGGAAATTAATTGCCAGCTGTATGACTGGATGGTGTGAAGAAACCACAGCCACGCGACGTGCCCCATATATTTTCCTGGCTGGATTCAATACCTTCTGTGCCAAGGGCTCCTGTTCAACTCCAGACCTTGGGGTGGGGGTGGGGGCACCAGGGCAGACATGACCCTAGAGCAGTCATTCCCAAGCTAGGGTGCAGCCGGGGGAGCTTCAGGCTTGGTGGAGGTGCAGGGCTTCGGGAGGTAGGCTGCCACTCCCCCCACCAGCCCTGACCTCTCTGGCCTCGGTTTCCTTGTCCATCAGGGCAACTGCTTGAGCTACCTTTCTCTGTAAAGACACGCCTTCTGCTCCACCTGTGCCCCGAGAGCAGGACGTGGCAGCCCTCTCTGTGCCCCGCCCGCCTTGCCAAGCACCCCGCCATGGACACTCAGTCCGTGTGTCAGTGGGTCACACCGGCACCTGGATGCCAGTCACATCACTGTTCTGTGACCTCCCTGCTCTGCACTTGGGCCTCTCTCTCTCTCTCTCTCTCTCTCTCTCTCTCTCTCGGCTCTTAGCTCAGACTGCCATGATAAAACACCACCAATGTCTTCAACAAAAGACATTGATTTTTCATGGTTTTGGAGGCTGGGAAGTCCAATATCAAGGTGCCGGCAGACTCCGGTGAGAGTGCTGGTGAGAGCCCACTTCCTGGCTGCAGACGGCTGCCTTCTCATGTGCCCTCACATGGTGGAGAAGGATGGTGCTCTGGTCTCTTCCTCTTCTGTGAGGGCACTAACTCCAGGATGGGGCCCCACCCGCCTCACCTCATCTGAAGCTCATCACCCCCCAAAGGTCCCACGACCTAATACCATCTCATTGGGGGTTAGCACTTCCATGTGTCTCGGGGGACACAGCAGAGGTGCTTAACGGGAAGGTCCACAGCTCCCTCCCGGCCAGTGCCCTCCTCTCAATGTCAGGGTCTACCTATCATCTCTGCTGCTGCCTGTGGAGATCAGGAGGTGGGGAGGATATGTTTGTGGGAGACAGAAGCAGCAAGGACAAGCCCTGATGCCTGCCCGAGGGTCCTCCCCAGAGATTGTTTAGAGGGGAGGAGCTGGGCCTCACTGGCCTGACTGTGGTTTCCTGGGACATATGTTGGGGACAGGGAGGGGGTGGGGGGAAGGGAGAGACAGAGCAAAGACTATTTGCATCCCACGCCCCTGTTTCCATGGGAATTTTCCAACTGAAAGCCTCCACTGGATCATTGGGTGGGGATGTCTTCATCCCAAACCATTTCTGAGAAGGGCAGACAGGTGCCCAGACGTTCACAGCTCTCAGACCCCACATTCGTCCGTAGACACTCAGAAACTGGCCCCAGAGCCCTCTCCCCATCCTGAAAGGAAGGAGGGGCGCCTTCTCCCACTCCCCCAAGCCTCCAGATTGAGAAATTGCCCTCTGTTCTGCTTTCCCCACCTTCCCCTTCTTTCTTTCCTGGGCAGGAGCTTGGGGTCCACCCCGAGAGAGCCAATGCTGGGACCTGCAGGGACCACACGTACTCACCCCCACCTGTGCACCTGGGGTCCCCAGCGCAGACCCCACCCCCATGGCATGCGCACATCGCCCCGGCTGCTCCCCAGGCGCATGGGGTCTTTCTGTGCTGTCTGGGGAGAGGGCGAGTGGGAGGATTTCCATCCCATGCGCCCCCACCCACCCACCCAAGCATTTATCAGAACTACTAAGACAATGAGCTAATATCCTATTCAGATTTAAATAATAAATTAATCTGCATTATCCTGAGGAGGCCTGGGAGAGACTTAATTATCTGGTGTACTTTAGGGTGGAAATGAAGGTTGGGGATCGTGCTGGGAATAGACAAAGTGACCGGCGCTCACGCTGACACGGACACTTAGATGCCTGGCCCCCGGGCGGAGAGGGGAAGTGCCTGCTCTTTCCAGCCCAGAAGCTGCCCCCCAAGCTGGGGGCGGGTGCCTCCCTCTCTAACCGTCCCCCAAGGCAGCCATTTTCATTGCACCTACAGCACACATGAACTAATTACTAAAATTCTGCGGCACACCAAAAAAAAAATTTTTTTTTGCCTATTTGACAAAAAACAAAATAGGTATAATTTTGATTCATGCACACAGGATGGCGATTGTTGATGATCTAAGGGAAAAGAGGTCAGGGCCCCTTTTAGCCAGTCAGCTATTGCATATGTTTTAAAAATTCTTGCAGCACGCCGGTTGAAAATTTCCACCCTAAGGGGCACAGGGAACACAGTTCCTCATATCGCTGTCCTAAGGAGGAAACAGGCAGCAACCTGGGAGGTAAGGGATGAGACCTGGAGACCCTTTATAGCCTGAAGTGTTTTCTGAGGGCCTGCTGGGTGGCCGGCAATTCAGTGGGAATAAGAATGTCCCCTCGAGGGCCGGGGTCAAGTGGCCCCTGGCTCCAGACCTCGCTTCTTGGCTGTGTGACCTCAGGAAGCCCAAGTGACGTCTCTGAGCCTCCGTTCCCACGTCTATAAAAGGAGGGCGCTAACCACCTGTGTCCAGAGCGGCTGAAGGATTAGGTGCTACAAGGCGTGCGCTTTTAGCACAGAGCTGGCGGCAGGAAGCGCTCGGGGAAACGAGGCGGTACTGATGGGGCTCCGACTGTGGGAGCATTTGACTTGTGCTAACGCTGGGCAGGGTGAGTCTGTGGTTACTCCGGCTTAAACACAGTTAGCGGTCGGCAGCGGCGGGGTTGAGGTGATGCCTGAGTTCCTCAGCTAAGCTGGCAGAGGCCTGTGGTTCCTGGTTCTCGCCGGCCGCTTCCCGCCCCGCTCCCTGGGAGCCAGCTTTTCACACCCGGAGCCGGCCGGCCCGGGAGAGGACCATTTTCAGCCCAGCAGCTCTAGCAACAAAGATGTGAAGTCACTCCAGCGGCCTCCAGCTCAGCCTTCCCACCTGCCCCGGCCCAGGGGAGAGGCCAGAGAGGGGCAAGTGGGCTGTGGCCTGGGGCTCCCGGAACACCCCACCTGCCCGCCACCCCTCCACTCTGTGACCTCCGCACACCATGCCCGTTCTGTTCCTCACACCCGCCAGTTTCTCTCCTCCCCTCCCGCAGGCTCTCTTGAGGTTGAGGTGGGGCTCTGCCTGGGAGATTGGGGTCCCTTGGGTTCTGCCTCTTGGGAAGTCACGCTAAGATGGGCTGACTAGTGGATGGGGATCCCGGGTGGCCATTGAGGCTGGACCAAAGGCTCTGGCTGGGAACCCCATGGGAGCTGGGACGTGGTACGGGGACAGTGAGGATGGGGCTCAGGGGGGCACCTGAGTGACGAGTCATCGCAGAGAAAGTACCCAGGCTAAGGGGTGTTGCTGGGATCGGAGCTGAGAAGAGCTTGATCATTTTGTTAAGTCCAAAAGCTGCGCGTTATCTCGGCTCTGCGAGGAAAACTAAGCGTGGGAGATCTCCCTAAGAAAGACTCGGTGGCCCAGGGAGCTGAAGCCAGACAAGAGGCAATCGGGAGCTACGGCGACCGGAGAGAGGGGGCACCCACCAGGCCCCGGCCTCCTTCGAGCTTTGCAGTCCAAGTGCCCTCTGCATGTCACCTTCTCCTGGGGACAGTTCAGCTGGAGCAATCCCCATCGTCTCAGATCAGTTCAAAGGGGGTTTGTTCACAGGCAGCCAGGATGCTAAAGGTCTGACTCCTAAATTGTGGAATATGGTGAGGGGCAGCACTGCCCCCCAGCCCCAGCTCCCAGTGTGGGCCCAAGGGAAGCCGGATCAGGGCTGGAAGAGGTGGGAACCATTAAGGTAGGGCAGGGTCTGCTGTGGACCCTCCCCACATCCCCCCTGGAGTTTCCCCGCTGTGGACCCCGGAGTTTTGGACCCCAGTCCAAAGATCTGCATCCTCAGCACCATCAACACGAGCTGCCACCTCCCCGGGGAAGACAGGAGGAAGCGAAGGAATAAGATGCCCGTTTTTCCTGCTCTGGGCTTCAGATGGGGCGGGGTGGGGGTGCTCTAGGGTGGGCTTAGGGAGCTGCACCCCAAAGCAGGCACCAGGGAGACATGCAGTATGGGGTACAGGGGCCAGTGTCTCCTCCCCACTCCCTGCACTGGGACAGGCTGGTGGCCATAGGTGTCCGCTGATTGCAGCTGTGGCCTCCTGACATCCACAGACCAGCTGGAGGGAAGGGCAGGGAGAGACTTAGCAAAGCCTGTTCTGCCCTTGGGGACAGGAGCCACAGAGGCCTTCCCCTCCCCGAGTGAAGATGATGGGCAGTAGCACCCCCTTCCCTGATGAACCGCAGGAGGGACACTGGGCTTCTGACCACTGCGGGTTTCTCCTGGATGGTCCTTGGAAGCCCAGCCCCAGAGGTCACAACTGCAGTGAATAGACGGCCAATTCCCGAAACCAGCCTCCACAGCTTCCAGGAGACCTGCAGCCGGAAGTGGGCGCTCCTGCAGCCGAAAGTGGGCGCTCCCTCCTCCTCAGAGCAGCCCAAGGCTGTGATGTCTGTCCCCGTCAGGGGGCAGCTAATAGTGTGTGGCCTTCCAACATCACTTCCCTGCTTATCCGGAGCCATTAGTTAGCTCTCGTGTTATTAATTTACTTGTTATGGTTTGTCTCAGAGTTTATGTGCAGCTGCCCTGCTCCCCGACAAAACTCCCAGCTCAGGGAAGCCGGACACCAGGCCTGGTTCCCTGTCTTACCCTCGGCACCCGGCACGCCAAAAGAGCGCCTTCTGTGTAATGAGCACTCAACTCGGGTTTCTCTATGTAAAACCGTCCAAACTCTGCCTCTCCCGGGCATTTCAAATCCCGCAGGAGCTGGCCCGCCTCAAAGATGGCTTTCCACAAAGCAAGCCACCGTCCAGGGCTCCGTCCCACCTTTTATCCTCTGAGTGACAGCATCATCGTAAAGCCTCAGGAAGAGAACGAAACTGAGAAATCGTGGGTCCTCCCTCATACCCACCCTTGGAATCCTTCTCACAAGCGGTCATCCCGTCTTCACTCGCACCCACCTTTCAGCAGGGAACTGCCATTGTTGGGTGGCCCGTTCCACGGTTGGCCGGTGCTTCCTAGATGTTTCCTAGACCATGACAATGGTGGCCGTCGCACGGCACTTTAAGATGGTTTCCAAGACCAAAGGTTTGAGCAAAAACGGCCCTGACGTCCATAGCGCTGCTAGTTGCCAGCTGAGGGCTCTGTGCTCCACTGGACACGCCAGGGTCTGGGGCAGAGTGGCAGGGGTGACCCTGGCCTCACGCAGCGCGCAGTCTCATCTGGGGCCAGGCAGTAGAAACATGGCCCCCGCAGAACAGAGACCACCCACGCCCACTTTGTGTTGGCGAGATTAGGGCATGCGCCACAGCCCACACCGTGTCTAGGTCTTGTCCCCACGCAGGGTGGCCTGGAGTGGCTCCTTCCCTAGGGAGACCCTTAGTATTCAGGAGCGTGGGAATATCCGGCCCGTGGGCCATCACTGCCCTCGAAATCATTTGGTCTGGCCCTGAAAAGGCAAATGCAGGTGGGGACTCAACATTCAATAAATCTAGGAGCTTTTTTTTTTTTTTCATAGCAACATAAATGTCTCTTCACTGAATTATATTCAGTGAATGATGTTATAAATACCCAATGGCCCTTGGCAGAAAAAGGGCTCCCCACCCTGACCAACAGCAAGAAGGAGCCGGACCTGATGATCCCCCGAGTCCCTCTGGCTCTGGGATTCCTGTGAGCACAGCTGCTTCTTAGGGAGACAGGAGCTCAGGAGACACTGACCATGGAAAGGTGGGGGAGCGGCACCCCCAGGATGCATCCCACCCACACCCTCCATGTCTCCTCACCTCCAGCAGGCAGCTCACCCCCTCATCCTCTCTGTTACCTGATTTTAGGAAGTATTGGAAGATGTGTATGTGGCAATAGAATCCTGTATCTCCCAGGACTGGGACGGGAGCCGGGGGTTGGAAAGGCTCTTGGCACTGTGTGCAAGCTCACTGCAAACCAGGAGCAAATCAAAAGAACATCAACTATGGAGACTCTGAAGGTGCTGAGAGGACATAGTAAGAAATGCATTAGAGGCAGGAGGCTGATCCAAGAAGCCTTCCTCTAGCAGGAGAATGATGGGGAGGCCTGAAGCAGTGAGTGGGAGGTGCTGGCTGTGTCCCAGGGGCAGCAGAGCCAGCCTCTCCATGGGGGAGGGGGGTTCGTGAAGGTGGGAGGCATCCAGGGAGCTGTCCTCCAAGGGCGTCCCAGGAGCCACCCAGGTCCCCGCCCTGAAGGATGCCACTAACCCAAAGCATCACATGCAAGTGGCCCCTCACTCTCACGTGACACTGACCGTGGAGACACTCTGTGCCGACAATTTTACCAAACCCCGTGAGGGAGAGCACCGTCTTCTCCTGCACTTTCTAGTTGGAACGTGTGAGTAGCATCTTACAGCTCGTCTGGTCCCCTGTGCCGCTCTCCTTGGCCTGCAAAACAGGCAGCCCTCGCTGCCCTCGGCTTGCTGTTGTTTACAAAGTTGGAGGACGGGGTGGCCTGCCATTATTTCTCTCATTTGTTCTCTTGTTTCTCTAATTTGGACTTTTCAGATACGTTGTAGAAGAACAAACACCCTTTTCCCCACTCCACTCTGGGCCTAAATGGGGTGTGTGCAGGGGGCGGGGAGACCCTCCTGGGGTGGGGCCAGTCAGGGGGATGCTGGAGGCTGCGTCCACACACTGTCCGGTGACCCTCACAATAGCCCCCCATCTGAAGTGAGATGCTCAGGTGGTGTCCACTGAGGGCCAGTGTCCTACAGAGCTGGCTGTTCCTCAGCCCCTGTGAGCTGAGGGGGTGGACCCACAGAGAGGACCAGACTCGAGGCAACCTGCCTGGTCTCCCAGCCTCCTTGCCTCTTGGCCTGGACACAGCCATAAATAGGGACCCGTTATGCCCTCGTTCCTTGCAGTCGGTGGAGAATTAAATGTTCCAGGAGGGGCAGCTTTTCCACAGAACAGAAGCCTGGGACTCAGGAGGCCTAATTATGCGAGCATGCACAAGCCGCCTCCTGGGACCTCAGTTTCCCCATCTGCACATTGGGCATGATGGTACCTGCCCAGACAGCCTTGTGGATGTGTTGGGGAATAGAGATGAGAGAATTAATAAGACTGCACTTAGGAAGGCACAGAGAGCTCCGCTCACCTGCCAGGAAGCTTGATACTTTAAGCTTTTTGTGCTTAACTTAAGGGGAAGAGATAGAGGCTGCATGACGGAACAAAAAGTAAGAAGACACACACACACACACACACACACACACACACACACACACACACGCCTTTCAGGAAAAGAAGCACAATGGCTCTTTAATGAATGAATTGCAGCCTTTCACCTGGTGCCTACTGTATGCCAGAGGGTGAGCAGGTGATGAGTGAGGCCGAGGGGGGAGAGCTGTCCCAGGCAGAGCGCGGAGTGGGACCTGGCGCACAGCTCACGCCTGAGGCCTTCCCTCTCCTTACTCCTCCCGGAACCCCGGCCACACCCAGCGGCGCAGGCCTCAGCTACCACTCGCAGGGACGCAGGGACGTGTCCCCAGAGGCAGGGTTGAGGGAGGAAGCAGGCCATGGAAGGGGCGGGTGTATGCGTGTGGGAGGGGAGGGTCAGCTTTATCCCGAGACACCTGCAGCTATAAAAAGCTCCTGCCCCCACCTTCAGACCAAGTGAGAGCTGCTGCTGTGAGCGCCCCGGTGAGATTCCCGGGGGTGAGGAGAGGTGACAAACACCTCCTTGGGGGTGGGGCCAAGAGGGAAGCAGCGTGGGCCTGGCATCCTAGGGGGTGGGGGGGGCACCCCTCACTATCCATTGTGGGGGCCAAGACCAGGAGGCACTTCCTGCTCAGGGCTCCTCCTATCACCTCATCTGCCCCTTCTGGGACCCTCCCTACCTGCCAGCAGACTAGATGCTTCTGTAGCCTTTTGTGTGCAAACTAGGCCCTCCACAGCATCCCGGGTCAGTTCCTGCACCGGGTTGGGGTTTGAGTCTGGCTCTGGGAGTTATTTAAAGCCACAGCGGGCTCGAGCTTGTTGTCTGCTGTAATATACACCACCCTGCCTGGCTCTGAGCCTCCCCGCCCCAGGTGTGCGCGGGCCGGCAGTGGGGACCCACTGCAATGCTATTACAGTATTTGCATTTATATGAGGCACAGACCCCAAGTCTCCCGTCTCTGGGTGCTTTTACAACCCTGTGTATACATAATTTATTTTTGTTGCTATTTAATCAGTCTCCGTGTTGAGATGAAAAGTTTCCAAGGGGCCCCAGGTTATTATGCAACTTTCAATTCCAGCAGCATTGACTGAGTGAGTGCATGGGGTTCCCAGCCCCGCGCTCAGATGCAGAGGGGTGGGGGGCGGGGATGCCTGGGCAGGAGGCCGTGTGGTGACTGCCCACAGGGCAAGCCTAAGCCGAGGCCAGGTGGCTGGGGGCAGGGGGCAGAGCCAAAGTCCACCTCTCCTGAGGCGTGGCCAGAGGGGCGATGCTGGAGGAGGAGGTGCCCCAGGGAAGAGCACGTTCTTGGGAGGAACCAGCTGGCCTGGGCTTTGGGGTTTAGAGTTGGGAGACGGAGGGGCTGAGCAGCAAATGCTGGAACATAAGTGGGAAGGGGGAGCTGCAAGTGGGTGCTGATTCAGAAGGCAGTGGGGGGGAAGGAAGCACCCCAAGTGTGGTGTCTTCAACAGAGTTCAGTCTATAAAGCAGACGAGGTCGTTCTGGGTTCCTGAAGTGAGCCTTAGAGGATGCCGGAGGGGAGCCCCAGGCTAGCCAAGATCTCCTCCTCCATCGTTTGTGGAAAGCGGTGGGTTATAAATAAACAACGGAACAAAGAGGTGCGAGCGGGTGTTCCTGCCTGCCTGCCAGAGCTGCCCTGGGCAGCGGTGTGGCTGGGGTCCCGCCTGCCTGCTAGAGCTGGCCCTACCTCGGAAGAGAGCAGAGAGTGGTCCCGTGGAGTGACATTGCCCGCTTGGAAATTCCAGGACCCCAACATACACACGCAGCAGATGTACACAGACACGTTCAAACATGCATGTAGACACACAAAGACACACAGATCCATTTGCTCGAACAGACGGGTAGAGGCATGCGGACACAGACACATAGGCACACAACTGCAGGCACACTGGCGCTCACATGCACACACACCCTCAAGGTGCTGTCCTCCTGAGGATGATCAGAGCGGGGAGTGGGAACGTGAATGCATGTGCTCCCTAAGAAAGCACACTGTCAGGGGCTGAGGTTCTCAGCACAGGGTAGGGAGCAGCATTTCCAGCAGATATTCAGGGGATCACCACCCATGTGGCCTCATCCTCTGCCCCATGTAACCCCAGCAGATCTTCCTTGGAGGGCGGATTTAAACGTTATGCAAAGCAGAGGCTTTAGGGCATTCGATGATCCTGCCTGGGGAAACAAAAACGAGTCCTTCCGAAGGCTTTGTGTCCACCAGCTGGGCTGGAATCTGCCACGCTCCTTTGGACGTGAGCCCTGTCCCAGCTACTGTGGGTGACACCTCCTACGCATCCTCAGAAACACAGCTACGCCTCACCGATGCGCTCACGGAGAAAACCCTCTGCTTAGCTCTTCCCCCACACCTCCTTCCTCACAGTCAGGAGTCTGCCTGGGAACAGCCCCCCGGCCCTCCTTTCTCTCTCCCAGTGAGGAGACTGACCCAGCTCGGGAATGTGACATCCATCACCTTCTTTACCCTTCCCCTGCCCACGCTGGCTCAGGATCTGAGCAGCGCCTGGCCAGGCCCCAGCTCCAGATCCACACCGTCTCACCTCCCCTCGCTCTGCGTTCACCAAGACTCGGCTACTGGCCCGAGCTTTTATTTTCCTCTCATCACCCTGATTATTCCCTGTTTAATTAAAATTTGTTTCAGCTAATAGGCCTTAAATTAGTATTTTCAAATATTGACATCTACAGGACCCTCATTCATTATTTTCGAAAGCTCTGGGGCTAATTGCTTTATCACCCACCAATTAATTACTTGTGCACTGGACAGGTAGCCACTGCCCCCGGAACATGGATGGACACCCTCACAGGTAGATGAAGCCACACGTACAACAGATGCACACAGACATTCATGAGCACGTGGGCGTTTGCACACACACACACACACACACACACACACACAAACCCTGGACAGTCTCCCCAGTGGGAGTGAGGCCCAGTAGGGTGTGTCTGTGCTTGTGTTGGGAGCCCAGGAGGAGGGCAAGGCACTGCACAGCAGGTCTTTGTCACATGACTCCCCTGTAAGACGGGTCTGGGGTTCTCTTTCTCTCTGCTCTCCCTTCAGCCCCCGGGGGGCAGCAACACAAAAAGGAGACCCCAGAGCTGAGGAAGGGCTCAAGAATGGCAGCTGGAGCTAGTCACCGGGGGCCTTGAGAAGGCAGGAGACCCTCGAAGGCCCAGCGAAGAGAGTGACGTCTGCGCAGGGAGTGAGCCGCAGGCAGGAGAGGAGCTGCAGGAGGGAGAAGAGGGGAGGGGGCAGAGAATGAGCAGAAGATGGGACATCCCCTGGACGCCCCCAAGGTCAGGCCCAGGTTGGCTTCTATTGAACCGGAAGTCGACTGTGAACGGCACCCAGCTCCCTAGAGGGGCCCAGCTTGGGGCATGGGCTCGTCCGTGAAGGTCTGTGCCATCCACAGAGCAGATCCCATGTGGCCCTGGAAGGGTGCGGTCGAGGAGTTAATGGGGAGTCTGCCACTGAAGAGGGGAAGACTGTGCTCATCCCCACCTCCGCCACTGAGACCTTTAAAAAGACGTAATGTGTTCAGGATGCCACCCTGGGACCCCGCCTCCCTCCCTGGCCCGTGACCCCGCACGGCCATTTGGGCTGGAGGAGGTGAGACGGGCGTCTTGACCAGGATCTTCCCCAGGCCTCCGCCAGGGTGTGCACTAGGGACTCAGCTTTACCCGGGGCCCCAGCTTTCCTGTCTGTATGTCTGTCCGTGTCTCCAGGAGGCAGAGCGGGAAGGGCTGGCAGAGGCTGGAAGGTGGCACTGGGCTCCCCTCGGGCAGCGTTTCCACCCTCCTTGTAAACAGTCTGGAGTGATTGGGATTAAAGTCTCTTCAAGTTGCTAGTATCGCTTTGCTTTCTGGCAGAGCTGGAGTAATCCACGGGGATTAAAGAAACAGCCGTGCTCATCTCCCACAAATGAATATCTGTCAGAGCCATTGACCTGGTAAAATAATGAATTTAATGTGCAGCAAACCGCACAGGGCGGCGACACAGAGTGGCCTGGCGGAGTGTTCCCACGTGTCCTGCTGAGAGTGCTAAGGAACCGGGAACCCCGGGGGCTTCCCCTCACCCCCCCCCCAGCCCTCCACACCCTGGAACCCCCTTCCTCCGCAGCCTGAGCTGAGAGGTCCAGGCTTCTCTGAAGGAGGGAGGAGGAGGGCGCCCCAGAAACCACCAAGCCCGCCCTTGCTCGGCCCACTCAGAAAAGGCCACGGTCCCTCTCCGTTTCCTGCGTTTGCTCTGGGCTTTGTGGGCTGTTGTGGCTTCCTCCCGGGCCCTCCACAGCTCGGCCCCCTGTGGTGACCAGCGAGACCCCCTTTCAGGCTCTGTCACTAGACAGTCTGTCCCCTTTAGCCCCTGGACCCGCCCAGCTCGCCAACCCGCCACCAAACCCCAGGACCAGAGCTGGGGGCTAGAAAGGCCGGCACCCAGGGCAGAGCACTCCTCTTACCTACGGGGAAACTGAGGCCCAGAGCGGGGACCCGACTTCTCCTCCTCACCTTGAGTGTCCGTGGCAGACCGAGGACAGGCGTCCCCGATAGTCCATCTCCTGCTCAGCTCTCTGTCCACTGCCCTCTTCTAGGGACACTGAGAATGGCAGTCGGGGAGGCTGTCTGGTGGCCTGCATCACAGCTCTCCCCGGGAGAGTCCTGGAGCCGGATACAGGACGGGGGAGAAGAGGTGGTCTGGCAGCAGGTGAGGGCCTGTGCCTCGGGGTAGCGCCAGCTGGGAGCTGAGGAGCCATCCTTGCTATTGGGGGGTCAGGCCCAGAGCCAGAGACGGGACCGTGTTTGCCCGTCTTGTGGGCGGGGGCTGTGCCCTGTGCTGACCCCAGGGGCCTCTGTATGTACCTGCCAGCGTGCCCTCCACCCCTCCAGCCAGCTCACAGAAATGGGCGTGACGTACAGCCAGTCTGGTATCCAGCCAGGGACCCACACTTGTTGGGGGCCAGGAGAGGCAGCATCATGAACCCCAGGGAGAGATCTGTGTGCGTCTCGGCCACGGCCGTCCCCTTGAAGCCTCTCCTGAAAGCTGTAGTGGAGACAAGGAGAAGGTAGACCAGGCAGCCCCCCTCCCCTCTTCCATGGGGTGTGGGGATGTGGGAGAGGGGTCCCCTCGGGAGCCCAAGGCCATGGTTCTTACTGGGACTTTGGGCACCTCCGCTGCTTCACCCACCCACCCCCACCCCCCATCCCTAGGTTTGCCCCTGGGGCTGGAGCGTGGAGGAAGATGAGACCAGTGATCCGGGGAAGCTTGTGCCAGCCACACAGGGAGAGTCAGGAGGCAGCCACCCTGCTCTCAGCCAGGAAGGAGACCAAGGGTGCCAGACTCAGCCCGTCTTTCTCCAACATTGTCTCTTAATTCACCTGGAGGCCCGCCTCCAGCTCCACCTCCTCCGGGCAGCCTTCCCGTCCCATTCTGACCCCACAGGGACTCCCTTCCCCCATGAAAGCCATCCCCGAGTCAGTACATGGACTCATTGCTGCTACTGCACCCTCCCCAGCCCTGCGGAGCGGCAGAGAGAGCGACTGGGGGAAACAGCAGCAGGACCAGCCCTGGCCGCCTGTGAATTGCCCCGAGAGGCCAGGGCGGTGCTCCCTGCAGAATCGGGGAAGAGCGGGGGCATTTGTGGGTCATTTCCTCTGGAGAGCTAAAGCAAGGGATGACTTAGGAGGCTTCCCATTGAGAAAATCAGCAGTGGGGGTGGTCTCTGGACGGTTTCCATGGCAAAGCACGACAGGCTTCGTGGCAGGCATCATTGTGGGATGAGTCTAACCAGGGCACTTGTCAAAGGCAGCACCCCCAGACACAAGGCGCCCCCTCACTCCCGCCCACGCCCAGTCACACACTCACTCTCGCCCGCCCCCCACGCATCAGACACACGTGCTCGCTCCCTTTCTTCAGGTTCAGCGCCCCCTCCTCGGGGCCTGTCTCCCCTCACTCACTCCTGGCCCCGCAGGGATGACTTCTTGTAAGTCATGAACTTACTATGGGCCGGGGCTTGGAGTCCGAAGTACCGGAGTCTGCATGAGGGGCGCTGGGAGCCAAGAGGCTCATGGGCTCTCCTGGGAAATACTATGCTCGTTTCACAAGCCGCTCGAACGGCCGAAGCAGGGAAAAGCTGTGTTTTTCCCTAATGGGCCACCCGGTTTGCCACCGCCTGGCCATCCCTCCCCACCCACTCCACTCACAGGCGGGCAGAGGGACGCTGCTCCAGCCCTAACTAACCTTGTCTGGGATCCCGGGGACGTCTCCTGCTCCTGAACTCAGTTTCCCCGCCTGTCTCAGGGTAGCAACGTGCTGCCCGCAGCGTGGCAACTGGCTGGCATTTCTGCAGCAGACGGCTTGGAGCTACTAGATGCGAAGGACTGGCTTTTGAAAGTAAGAACCCCCCTAGGCGAGGACCCGGGAATGTCTTTTCTCCCTGTTTGCTCACACTCTGCCACTTTCTAAAAAGACGCCGGGGCGTGGGGGACCGGAGGGGGCGTGTGAGGATTGCCTTCCCGGAGAGAATGAGGCCACGCTAATCCACGCCGACTGTGGAAGGCTTCCCACCAGGCGTCTTACGGCTCCCGTTGCATAAGCTGCACGTGACTGTCCCGGGGCGGCCTGAGGGTCCATTCGCTCCCTGCGCCCCTTCCTCTACGGACAGAGCAGAGGTCCGCCTCACACGTGAGTCTCCAAGCTACTGACCGGTCAGTAAGCCGCCCCCCCCCCCGTGTCCCCACTGTGCGCCGAGGCTACGGGGACTCTGGAGAAGGGAGTGCGTGGCCTCGGCGGCAGGCAGCCAGGCCCTGTCTGGCCGGGGAGACATGACTCACACACATGATGCAATGGAGAGCAGCGGGGGGCCGTTAATCAGAGCAGGAGCGCTAGGGTCGGGCTCCAGGGGCTGCCTCCCCATCACTGGCAGAGCTGGGGGCGCTGACGTGGTTAGAGAAGAGCCCTGTGATGAGGTCCCGCCCCGGGGGCCGGCCAGCCAGAGCCCAGGGAGGAAAAGAAAGCGGGCAGAGCAGAGAGCGTCAGCCTGGGAGTGGAGGCCTGAGCTCTGGAGACAGCCTTGCCCCTTGAGTACACTTCCTACTCAAGCCTCTGAGCTTAGTTCCCACCTCTACAAACTGGGGGGCCCAGAGGGATCCCTGCCTCCCACCCCTGCTCAGGCTGGGGTTCCTTCAGAGAATGAGGGTGGGCCTGAGAGAGCTGGGAGGGAGAAGGTGGGGTTAGAGTTGGGAGGACAAGGACCAAAGATCCAGAGGATTCTACACTTGAATCAAATGGTGAGAAAAGACCCCTGGCTGGTGTGGCTCCGTGGTTGAGTGTCATCCTGTGCACCAAGAGGTCACAGGTTTGATTCCTGGTTTGATTCCCACATGCCTGGCTTGAGGGTTTGATCCCTAGTGTGGGGCGCATGGGAGACAGCCAGTCGGTATTTCTCTCTCTTCTCTCCTTCTCTTCCTCTCCCTTCTTCCCCTTCTTCCCCTTCTTCTTCTTCTTCTTCTTCTTCTTCTTCTTCTTCTTCTTCTTCTTCTTCTTCTTCTTTTTCCTCTCTCTCTCTCAAATCAATTTAGAATCATTTTTTAAAAATGCAAATCCAGTCATTTAAAAAAAAAAAGAAAGAAAGAAAAAGAAAAGAGTGGGTTGGGGGAGGCGGGCCTTGGCTAAGGAGACTTGGGGCATCTATCGGACCCTGGGTTCAGACCATGTCCTCACTTGACTAGGCGCATGGGCAGGGCCTGGGCTCTCACTCGGGGAGGCGAGGCTTTCGGTTCCTCCCAGGCCTCCAGAGGCTGTGATAGAGGGAGGCCGAGCCCCGGGAGAGGGAGCCTGGGTCAGTGCGGGCTGGAGAGCACTTTTCGTGGTCGGTGGTGGGTGCACCTGGCTGGCAGTTTGTGCTCAGGAAGTTCAGTTCGTGGGGTTCAGGGAGCTCCCACCTGCTGGCTGGAGCAGTGATGGCACTAGGCAGGCCCAGCCCTCATGTTCAGGGCACCAGCACTGTCCCTGCTCTCTGCCAGGAGCGGGGGACCCTGCATCTCCCACCCCCGTCCTGCTGGACAGAGCATGTCCAGGTCAGCTTCACTGAAGCTCGGGGTGCGGACAGGGTGGGGGACATAGCACCCTGTGCTTCCAGTGCTGCCCCTCCCCCACGCCTCGCTCACACCGCTCCAGGCTCTTTCCTCTCGCCCTCCAGCTGGAGTCCTGCCTCCCACACAAGCTTCCCTGAGGGTTCCCATCCCCGCAGCCTTCCTTAAGCCCAGCTGGCACCCTCACTCTCCATCCACTCCTCACAGCCTGGGGGCGAGGTGCCCTCTCCCTTCTATTGGTAAAGAAACGGAGGCGCCCAGAGGTAAAGCAGCTGCCCAGAGTCACGTGGCCAGTGAGGGTGGAGCCAGCATTTCCACCTCCATCCACAGGGCATGCACCCCTAACTGTGAGGCCACACAGTCTCTCACTCTGCTCCCAGCTGGCGACAGGGGCTGGGTGGCGACGAGGTGGGGGGGGGGGCGCTGGCCTGGAATTAGCCGGGCAGCTCCCCATCTGAGGGCCAGTGTCCCCTCACTCCTGGCAGCCTCTTTTAGCAAGGGCAGGGCTTGGATGCCTTCAGTCCGCCCTCCCACTCACCCTCCCCACCCCCTGCCCCCCAAGCCCTTCCCTCTCCTGCCAGGGGCCAGCTGCTGGGTCACTGTGATTCTGGGTCAGAGGAGCAGATGGCTCACATGAGTCCTAGGTGCAGGTGCAAGAAGCCCTGAGTCACGGAGGACACCCCTCCTGGGGACCCTGCGCCACCACAGAGCTCATTCGGCCCCAGAATCCTTACTGTAAACCGGCCACGCCTCAGGCCCAGGGGTTCGAGAGGAGGAACAGAAGGGCCAGAGCCCCAGCAGGACTGTTGCTCTCTTTTTGTCCTTAAAACCATCCTGGAGGGACCGTCCCCATATAGGATGGACCCCTGTCTTCCCAGGATCCTCTACGGTTGGTGCCTGAGGGTTTTATTGTCTCCCTTCCCCCAGCTCCACCCTGCCAGGGAGAGGATGCCCACTGACCTCCTGACCAGCAGGAGTGGAACCCACCTCTGTGTTCCAGGCCTCAGCCACCTCTCCACAAGGACCGCACCCTGGGGCAGCTCCTTGGGCATCTGACCAGTGGGCACCCCGAGGTCCTTCTCCCTGACCCCTCCCACCCCCCAGGAAGGGTGGGATGGGGGCTCCAGCATGTCCCAGGATTTGGGGAATCCTTCTCAGGCTTGGCCCCATTCCAGCTCCGGGCAGCTCAGAGGCAGGGGTCCTGGGTAAGAGGTTTCTCTTGGGTCATGGGCCTCAGCCTGACCCCTTCTCCCCTGCCTCTTGTCCTGGTTCACAGAGTGGCTGTGGTTCCCCGAGGAGAACATACCGGAGGGACCAACCCCCTCCCCAGTACACCTCCTTGAGTTTCAACCGTGGAGATACTTCTGGGATCATTGTAAGGAAATGCAGCTTCATCACTTAAAGGTGCAATTTATTTGTAAACCCATGTGCTCACACACAGGAAAGTAAAACCAGTATTGATTAGCAATTAGTCTATATGTACCATCACATTGACTGAGCCCCTCCCGGTGCTAGCTCTGCACTAGGGCCTCAGGCAATGAAAGGAATAGGGCAGTGCCTGCCCTGGGGGACAACGGGGCCCTGTATCCCGGAAGCTCACTGCCAGGCCCCTAGCTAAGGATCCAGCAGGTCCCCTCCACCCTCCCTTCTGCTCTGCGTGCACCAGCTCTATGCTAGCCATGAGGTTAGCATGAAAAGCCACAGAGCCTTCCAGAAGGAATTGGCAAGTGCACCTACCCTTTGCTCAGAAGGCCTGGTGCTCACTAAAGCGGGCGCCCGCTCAATGACGGGAGAAGCTGTGTGCCTTGGGCAAACTACTGAATCTGGCCATTACTTCTCTCAGATGGCCTTCTTCCTGTTTGAGGGGGTGCTTTGCAAATTTGTTTAAATCCTCACAGCAACTCTATGAGACAGGTAGAATATATGTTACCCCACATGAACTTTTGGAAAGGAGGAAAATGTGAGGGAGGCCAAGAGACACCCAGAGGAGTCGAGCAGAACCCACCCTTTGCTGCTCTCTCTTCCCAGCGTTGGGGCCAATGGTCTTCCACATCTCTTTCACTTGGAAAATCCTATGCCTCAAAGAGATTGGGGTGGGGGAAGGGCTGGAACTCAGAGGGCTGGTGGTCCCGAGGAGGAGAGAGCAGAGCCGCCCGGAGTGAGTGTGCAGCCAGGATGGGCAGGGCTGAGTGCCCAGAGTTCATGACACCACGTGAATCAGACCTGCCTGCCCTTGACCAAAGTGGAAACTCTGCACAGCATAGTGATGAGATTTTCAACAGAGTTCCCCCTCTGGTTTGTGTATCCAGCAGTAATTACCACCAGCGGAGCTGGGCACTGGGGCTGCTCACCTTCCCAAATTGCATGGTTATGTTCCTGCTCCATGGGGAGGGGACAGAGGAGAGGTCAGGAAGGGACATAATTGGAGCCTTTGGTCAGACCATGTGGCCCTGAGGAGAGGTGAATTCCCATGGTATTTCTTTCTGGTGGTGCTCCCAGGTGATCAGGCACACTGAGGGGGTTGGACAAGGGGCCAGGTTTTGAACTGAGATGTAAGAGCAAAGGAAGTTGGGGCTTGGTTGTCCCCAAAACACTCTTCAGATCATCCTGCAGAAAAACCATCAACCACACAACTCATGTGATCGGGTGACATCTCTTTCGCCGCCCTTCTGTGGGTCTCAGCTCTGAGGGGTCTCTGCAGGGACATGGGCTGCCCAGAGGGCCTGACAGCAGCCACATGACATGGGGTGGGTTGGCAGGGTCTGGAGGTGGCCAAGACTAGGATCACAGTGGGCATTTTGGTACCTGTGAAGATGGCTCTGTAACCCTGTCCTACTGACTTTGCAAGAAGCAGCTCATTAGGTAACTGCGGGACCCACCCTCAGGTGTCTGCTGGGTTTGCTGTGGTTCTGGGCAGGGTCCTGGGAAGATGTGGGGAGGGACCTGAGCCTGGGAAAAAGGAGACTTGCCCACAGGTCAGGTCATAGAGGTAGGCAGGGAAGGAGAATGGAAATGCGGGGAATCCAGGGCTTTGTCTCTGGGCCACTTGGCCATAAAGGAGACGTGGCCATGAGGAGGGAGTGGTTGGAGGTAGCAGCCTACGCCCCTCCCCACTCATCATGAGCCAACCTGTGGATGGGTGTGTTCACTCTCACAACCAGCTCCAGACTGCCTGCCTCCTCCCTGGAGCCCAGTCCACAGGTTCTCTGCCCATAAGTGACCCGGAGAAGGCTGGAGCCATGTGGACTCACCAGGGTTTAAGAGTGGCCTCACAAGACAGGAAGAGGCTGCTTTTTAATCTTCTGTTTCTTTCATTTTTCTTTCTTTTCTTCCAACCTTCCTTCCTTCTTTCCTTCCTTTAATATTTTTCTTTCACTCTTTTCCTCCCTACTTTCTCCCATTCTTCTCTTCCCATTCTTCCTCATCCCCCAACTTTCCTCTTCCTTCTTCTCTTTCCTCCCTTCCTCCTCTCCTCTCTACTTCCCAGGGAGACGCTGCTGCCCCTTGCATTTCCACCTGCCTTGCGTCTGAGGCTTTCTGATTTCAGAACTCTGTATTTCTGTCTCCTTGGCACAGAACAGGTGCAACAAGGGATGTGCATGCGGAGTAAGGAGGAAGAGAGAGGAAAAGGCCACAGTCCATTAACACACTGGATCCCATAGCCCCACAGCTACTTGAGGGCCCAGTCCTGGACTTGATGCGTTAAAAGACAGAGGGGCCTCCTGGGCTGGCTCGGCAGTGTGCCCAAGGAGCCCCTGGGTCCTCTTTTAAGAGGCTGGTTCAGGACCCCAGCCCCAGAGTTGATTAAGTATGTGCGGTGGGGCACTAGTGTCCTCCTTTTTAAAGAGCAGACCAGGTGACACAAAGCAAGTCACAAGATATTTTGAGGATTCTTAGGCTAAGGAGACAAGGCACTCACGTGAAAATTGTGTTAGATCAAGTGTGGATCTGCCCCAAGCTGAGGGCTGGGGAATTCCAGGGCTGGGGAAACGGGTCCTGGAGGTGGAGCACTTAAACTGGGCTCTGATTGAGAGGATTTGCAAAGGTTGTCGGAGGAGGGAGGATTACAAGCAAGAGCAAATTATTTGAGTCAGACACTTCAAATAGCAGGCAATAAATTGGATGGATGGATGGATGGATGGATGGATGGATAGATGGACGCCTCAGTTTGCCCCCAGAGATTGCTGGGTGTGCATTACTCTGGTTGTTGGGTGTCTGTGGTTTCAAGCCAGAGCTTTGAAGGGCATGACACAATCCCCCTAACCCGACCTCTTACCCACTTGCCATCACCCTTAACTATCTTTCCTTGCTCTTGAAGAGACCAAACAAGGGAATGAAGGTTAAATCTGGCTTCTTCCTCCTCCCTGGCCCACCCTGGGCCCAGCGTTCAGAGAAGAGTTAAGTGACAGAGCCCCGTTCTCCTGTATGAATTAATAATTGATTCGGTAACAAATCACTAATATTGCAGTAGTCGTGGTGAATAAGATAATGAATGTGTTCTGTCCAGGGAGTGTCGTGTTGTGAGGATTCAGCTGAAATTATTCATAAATGTGCTACTTTTCCTCATCTCCAACTGCTGCTAGTTTAGCTCCTCTTTTTAATCTTCCCAGCCTGTCACATTCAATGGTGGAAATCGTCAGGCTCCATATACAACAGAATATTAAGGGGAAACTGCCAGACATTATGTCAAATTTCAATGGGTAATAGAAACAAAGTGCTCACAGACCCCTTCCCACGACTCTGAAAGTTAAAAAATAAGACTTTTTAAGAAAACTTTTAGGACGGGCTCTTTGTCTCAGCTTCCGGAAGAAGACCCCAGGTGGAGGAGCTCAGAGCTTTGAGTTGTGGTCCCTACTTTATCTCACAGCTGCTTAGTGACTTTGAGTCAGACACTCAACCATCCTGCACCAAGTTTCCTGTCTCTGAAAGGAGGTAACACCACCTCTGTGCTTTTGTCCTGGGGGTAAGGAGAAAGAACGTGCTCTTTCTCCTTACCCCCAGGTTGGACTGGATTTTCTCCACTCCTGTCCCCTACTTGTTCACTGCACACCAGACAAGCCAGGTGGTTCCTCCTTCTCTACACACGACTTCCAGGTGCCTACCACTGGAAGGACCCCTTCCTTGTCTTCTTCCTTCTCTAGTGACCCATCTGGCCCTCTGGACTCAGCTCAGCTAACACCTCACTCATAAAACCTTTCCTGATCCTACAGTCAGAGTTGTTGTCTCTTCCTCCTCAGAGAACTCTGGCTCCTTTTTATACCGTTTTTCACTTACATCTTCTTAGTAAACTACAAGCATCTCGAGAAGGGAAGATGTCTTCTATATATTTTAATACAACAAGAAAGAAAGAAATGTTTGTATAACAAAGACATTGCTGAAAGGATGGATGTATAGATGGATATAAGGGTGGGTAGATAGATGGATTTGTAGATGAATAGATGAGTGAGGGGATAGAGGATAGGTGGATAGGTGCAAGGGTGGGAAGTTGAGTAGACAAATAGATGGATGGACGGATGGATGGGGAAATAAGAAGCGTGAAACTGGCATCATGATGTTTTCAGCCAATAAGCAATGTCTGCTGAGTCCTGGCTATGTGCCTGGCCTTGATGTCCATCTCTGCTGCATCAGGTTGGAGAGCAGGAGAGGAAGTGACAATGACCTGACACTGAGTGTGCTTGAAGTAGGATTCCTGTGGTCCCACTAGGATGAAGAGTGGAAATCATAGCATCACAGCTTGACAGACCCTTAGGATGGGCTTTCTGGGGGCCTTTTGGTGGCCTCTCACCTTACAAAAAAGACCTGGGGTACAGAAAGAGCTTAAACACTTAACTTGACCTCACAGCTAGTTATATAGGGTCAGATCCCAAGCCCCCAGACTATCATTCTTCCTTCATACCAGAGGGCAGCATACAGAAGGGAGGAGGATGGGCTGTTAGAGAGCTGTAGGACTTGAATGGGCAGGCCCGGCCAGCGTGGCTCAGTGGTTGGACATCAACCTATAAACCAAGAGGTCACGGTTCAATTCCCAGTCAGGGCACATGCCCTGGTTATGGGCTTGATCCCCAGTGTAGGTATGCAGGAGGCAGCCAATCAATGATTCTCTCTCATCATTGATGTTTCTATCTCTCTTCTTCTCTGAAATCAATAAAAACATATTTTAAAAAATTATGGAGGGACAAAATTTTTTATAAATAAAAAATTTTAATAAAACTTATCAAGTACAGTAATAAAAAATTTAAAAAAAAAAACAAGAGGGACTGCAGAAAAGGGAGTTAGACCCCCAGATCAGATGCCACGGGAGTGGGGTGGCACGGAGGGGCAGGAGCAAGCATTGTCTTATCCCCCTGTCCTCTTCACCTGTCTCCAGCCCCTTTGTTTGAACACAGTCTAATGAAATGAAACCATTCCCACACACCCACCGCACACCCATCACAGCCTGGACCACAAAGAGAGACCCACGGGCTGCAAAAGAAATGCTGACAGCCACCCCCTCAGACACAGGTGAAGCCGCCATAGATACCCACATCAACGAATGCAGAAATGCACCCCATAAAACACACGCGCGCGTGGCACAGACACAAAGAAACACGCCCGCTCATCCAAGCCTTCATTCCAAGTAAGTTATTAAAAATGTAGACATCGCTGGCTCCCAGGGTCAATATGTTGTTTTTAAATTTAAACATGAATTTCCATTTCATTGAGCCTCCAGGGCTAACAAGATGTGCTGTGACAGGAGCAGCTAGCTGGAAAGGCATGATTGAGGAGCGAGCCAGCACCGTGTGTGCAAAGCCTGGGTGGGAGGGAGCCTCCCCGGCCCATCCCCCATGGCCCGGTGTGAGCCGTGGGCAGGCGGTGAGCGTGCTGCTGGCCCTCAGCACGGAGCTCTAACCCGCTTGACCACTCCAGGTTTCCAGAGCTAAGAGGCAGGGTGTGGCAGAAGCGGTGACATCCAGGTACCACCCGCCCACCCATCCAGGCAGCCATTCACCCTGACGTCCATCTGTCTCTACTCTATGACACCCCAAAGTCCTGAACTGAGGAACTGTGGTGGTGATGGCAAGAAGGAAAGTGCTTCCCCTGCCCCCACCCGAGAAGTTTCTGCTCTGAGTGGGATGTCCCCGTGAACCCCAGCCTGGAGACCTCACATGTGCTCCAGCCAGCCCCTCTGTGCCTCAGAGAGCGCCAGCCACTCTGGTTTATAACCATTACTCTCAGGCCGGGCTGTCAGTTCTGTGCAGGCAGACAGCATCCAGCAGTGACCCTCGGCATCTAACCCGCAGCAGGCACTCGGTGAACGTTCCATGAACTTGTATGGGTTGAACTGAAGTTCATGAGGCAGACTCTGAGGTTTTATGTGGTTTTGCCCTAACTCATCCCCTGGCACCTGGCTGGCAGGCAGTGCCCATGGCTGAGCAGTAGAAGTGGAATGAGAGATAAGTTTAAAATACTAACAGCAGCAAAGAAAGGGGTACTGAGAGGGCAGGACTGGCTCCGTGGAGGAGGTGGACAGGAGAAGGCCTCTCATCACCCTGACCACAGAGCGTGGAGACACAGTGGCAAGGGGGAAGGCCACGGCATTTGTCCTGGATGGGAGTGAAGCAGCCAGGATTGCTGAACTAATCCTGAGGGCTATGAGGCAGACACACCGGGAGCGGGCCAGCGCCCCAGGCAGCCCGGCCTCCGCTCTGCCCCCTCTGGCCACCCTTCTCCGTCAGCTGCAGTGCTGGTGCTCGCCTCCGGCCCTGGGGGACCTCTGCTTCCGCATTGTCTCTTCTCCCGGGCTTCAGAGACCTGCAACTTGGCTGAACCCGTGGGCACTGTAGGATCTCAGGTGTGTTATGTCTCAAAAGCCCATAGTTCCCAGAGTTCCCCACCCGCTCAGGGGTTAGCGTGAGAGGGAAGGCGCGGCGGCGGCCTGCAGGCACAAGTTGCCCATAGCTTTGGCTCCTGGAGATGGTTTGACTGAAGCTGGATCTCCATTCTCCTCCTCTCAACACACACACACACACACACACACACACCATACACACATGGAAACACTACACACAGAGACACCATGTGCATGCACACACACGGAGATTCTTCCCCCCCAACACACACACACACACACACACACACACACACACACCATACACACACGGAAACACTACACACAGAGACACCATGCACATGTACACACACACACACGGAGATTCCCCCCACATACACACACACATGACAAGGAACCAGTGGCTACTGTGAATCAGGCTCCCCAAATACAGTTTCACCCATGCAATCACATGCACACAGAAACACCCACATTTCTCCCTCTCTTAGATTCCGACCTCAGAATTAATTTCAAGACTCTTTCCTTAAAATGCAGGCAACTTGGTTTCTGTCTGTGGAACAGCAGCCGCTCTCCCTGTGCCTGGATGTCCAGGAGCCGGGGAGCAGTACCCCAGATGCCAGCTCCCGTCATGCCAACCCCCTGGCCGGGGCTTCGTGGCCACACACCGCACCTGCCCACTTGCACACCTTCCTCTCTGCTCAGGTCGGGGAGCGTGCTAGAGCGTGCTAACTCAAGCACACCCAAAGCACACAGTTGTGCCAACATGCAGGCACAAAAAAAGGCCATTGCTAGGCACACACAGAGCCTTCACATGCCACGTCCATCCCTCCCAACATGTACACACACACACGTCCAAGCTGTACAGGGGCCTGTGTGCAGAGATGTGCTGGCGCGGATGTGTGCAGGATGCCCACACATGGACACGAGCACGCTGGGGATGGGTAGGGGGCAGGAGCTGCCCGCAAGGACCTGCAGGCCCAGGAACGGAGGCCTGGACCTCTGGCCCTTTAAACATCCATTTAAAGTCTCATCTCTCAAATAATTCAGCAGCGGCATCAGCCAAAAGGGCACACTCTCCTTCCCTTGTCTTTGGGAGCCGGGGAAGGAAGGAGACGGGAGGGCAGATTAATTGGAGCTGGAACGGGAGCCAGGGCTTATGAGAGTCCGGCTGCCAGGGACGCGGGGCGGGTCCACAGCCCGCTCCTCCTGTCGCCTTCTCTGTCCTTCACCCGCCACGTTCTCCCGGGACCTAGGCGCATCTCACAGGGAGCCGCAGCCTCTTCTGTGTTCAGTCGACCCCTGAAAAGGGCCGAGGTCACCTCTGCCTCCCGACACTCTGGTCAGTCTCTCTCAACCCCAAAACTGACAGCAACCACAACCTCAGAGGGGGTCTGGGGGCAGCTGGCTCAGCCCAGAGGGGCACATGGCCCCAGAGCACTCCTGGGCGGGAAGGGTCGCTTCCTAAAGCAGATTCTGGCCTGGTGGCCCAGAGGGAGCCAGAGATGGAAGGTGTTAGGCCTGGGCAGGGAAAAGCAAGAAGCCATCCTGCAAACTGAGTCACATCCCCTGGGGTGGATCCCCAGTGCCTGCTATCTCTGTCTCCCCCCCCCCCTCCCCGCGCACACACACACACCCATCACACTCCTCAGCCCCCACCCCTTCTCCCGATCACTGGCTGTGCACTGCCACAGGGTAGGGAGGGTGGGAGGGCCTGTCCACTTTACCCTCCACATCTGGCCCTTCCTGGATGCAGCCCCATCCTAGGCTTCCTGAGCCTCGATGGCAGAGTCGGGGCTGGGTCAGCCCGGCCTCCTGTCGGGGTACCCTGAGGGGCCAGGAATGAGCGAGATTAGCGGGCACCGTTAGCTGGGCCGGAGGAGCTGGCTTACAGGGAGGTTGTCCCGGACTCCACCCAGAAGCTTCCCCAAGGACCATGAAAACCCAGGTTTCCTCCCAACTCAGCCCTCGATGAGCTGCCTCCAGGACCCAGTGCGCCCCTCCGTGGGCATCAGTGCATCCCATCAGGGGGCACCTTCCCCCTACCACCCGCTGTGCACCCCACCCAGCTCCTGGGCCACTCAGCCTGGGGGGGGGGCAAGAGGTGCCAATCCCGTTCCGGGTTCTTCCCGTCGTCGTCGTCTCTGGAAGCTCGTGGGAAAGTGTTAGTTCGAGTGGGAAATCGCATCTCTGGGGACAGCCACGCCCTCGGACAGGAGACGAGTAGGTCAGGCTCCTGTTCTTCCGCATGGCCGCCCCTCCATGTCTGAGGAGCGCCAGCCCCCAGCGCCCCCCCCCCCCCGCCTTCACTCACAGCCAGTCATCCTCGGGCCGTCCTCTGAAAGGGCGGCGTGTGGGTCCATCCTGAGCTCAGTGCAGGGGGCTCCCCGAAGCCGGGGCACCTGAGGTAGAATCTTATCTTGGGGAGATGACATTCCAGTGAGGGGTCCTGCTTTCTAATGAAAACAAGCCCACCAGTCCCAGAGCAGAGACCCTGGAAGTGGGGTTGGAGTGGGGGGGGGGAGAAAGGGAGGGAGGCAGGGAGGAAAGAGAGAGGGAGCCGGAGGTCAGGTCTTTGCCAAGTTCACTTCCTGCCCCCCAGCCACTCTCCCCCAGCCACTTGCCCTCTGTACCGGGCAAGTTTTGGTCCGTGTAGCCAGGCCTTTAAAAAAAAAAATCCCTTTCTTCCAAATCAATGTAAAAATATTCTGCGGTACCGAGCCGATTTAATTAAAAAGGGAAAAGGTTGCCTGAAATATGCCAAAAAAAATTTTTTTTGAGCTAATGGGAATCTCATTCATTATTTAATCTCCTGCTTATCAGAACAGGACCAAAATGGAATCGAATATGGCATGTGCATGGTGTTGTCCTGGAGAGCAGGCAGGAGGCAGGGAGCGGGAGGAGGGGAGACGGCGAAAGACTTGCCATTTCACTTCATATACTAAACCGGCTGCCGGCTCCGAATCAGATTAATAACACCGTACGCCCGAAAATCCCAATAAACGTGTGCATGCGTGTGTGTGTGTGTGTGTGTGTGTGTGTGTGTGTGTATAGACACACACACACATACATATACATCTATCTGGTAGCCCATCCTTTGCATTACCCTGTAATTCATAAACTGCCACACGACTGGATTTTATTAAATACAAATAAATGCATCTCCTCTGGCAGCAGCCCTGGAGATGATGAGATGGGGGGGGGGGGGTTGCAGGCAGCGCCGTGTCTTGCTCAGCCTCTTATGCTGTGTTGGCAAAACCCACCTTGTTGTCAGGAGGCCCTGGCGGGTCCTGGAACAGACCCCGAGGCACCCTCCCTGGCGTGGTGTTGGGAAGCAGGCCAGCATCGCGGAGAGTCCCTGTGAGAGCCTCGATATGTATACTCTGCCTCCTATCCCCCTCGCAATAGTAAAGGCAGCGTCGTCATCCTTGTCCTGCAGGGAGGGAAACTGAGGCCCAAAGATGTAGGGTCAGTAGCTCGGGTCCTAAGAAGTGTAAGTGGCAGATATTTTCAACCCTAAGATCACCCAGGTGTATCGGCGTGAGGCCTGGCATCCCCCCTTTCGTGGAGGGATGAGCTGATGCTCAGGCCGGTCACGGCTCTTCTACGTTTCCATCTTGTTCTGCCTGGTCTTTTACTACCACCCCAGACCCGTGCACCTCCACTCCCTGGCTCACCCCCTTCCGCTCCTCACCCCATAACACCTTGCCTGACCACCCTCCCCAGCCTGCAGTCCCCGAGGTCCACCTCTGAGCACGTGCACAATACGGGGCACCATCCGTGGCCCCTCCTCTCCCACCCCGACCCCCAAGGGAGCACCTGAGGGACCTCTGTCTCCTTTCAAAGTGCTGTGTGGCCTAGGTGACAAACGGGTCATGTGTGTCACGACAGTTTCCCAGCAACGTCGCCTTCCAAGTTGTCCATCTGGGGAGTAATTGTCGTACAGATCCTCTGTGCCCCTGAGGGCAGCATCCGGCCCCCGGTCCCCACCCCACCCCCATTCCCAGCAGGCCCCTAGCACGTGGTGGCCAGTCTGGGCCAGAAGAAGGGGGGACATATATGGAAGGCCAAGGGTTTCTAACTGGAATGGGTGTTCCTATCACCTGGGCTTATCCTGGCCCATCCCTACCCCCTCCCCTCCCCATGGCCAAGTGTAGAAGCATGCGTGGGATACCTGGGGTAGAGGGGGGGGATGGGCATTGTCACACCTGGAACATGTCTCCCTGCTTTCCCGCCAAGCAGGGACAGCTGTCCTTGGCTCTCATCTTCTTGGAAAGTCAGCTTGAGCTCTAGGGGAGGTTAAAAAAAAAAAAGAAAAGAAAAGAAAAAAACACAGAGCAGGGCACCAGAGCAGCTACCAAACAACTCTGCCAGACAGTTCCCCCAGCAAACCTGCATCTTATATCTTCTGTGACAAAAAGATTTATAGCAATTTTTTATTAAAAAAGAGAGAGAGAGAGAGAGCTCGTGCTGCAGATAATCAGATCTGAGACGCAGAAAGGGGAGCGTGGGGGTGTTATGTGTGTAAGTTATTTTAAAATATATGTTAGGGTGCGTGATGGATTTTTCCACTCCCCGCTGGAGCGGGGCCGAAGCTCCCCCCCCCCCCTCCCAGCCCCACGCCTGGCTTAAAGTGATGAAAATGATGTGTGAAGGGGAAGGACGGGACAGATGGGGGTGTGGGGAAGCCGGAGCCTGGCTAACATTGGGCAGGGGCACTCTCTCCTCTCTCAGACTGCTGCCCGCCCCCCGCCCCCGCCCCATCGGGCCTACGGCTCCCCCCTCAACAGGTAGAGACTTTTGCTGCCTTTTTGAAGGAAATACACAGCCACAGGAAGCTCCTAAGACCAGAAGCAACCTTAGGACCCTCCCCAAATCCCCCCCCCCAACCCCTGATCCCCAGCCAGTGCTAAGCTCTCAAGTAACGGGTGGTTATAAAGAGAAAGGCTCGCCTGCACTTTGGACCATGGAGATGGGCCTCCCTGGCAGTGGTGCTGAGATACATCCACCTTTTTCCTGGTTCTAGGACCTTTTGGAGCTCCTTGCCCGGACAGAGCCCCCTTCCGGGAAGGGTAAAGTCAGGAATGGGGCCAGTCTGGACCTGGGCCGTCAGTAGGACATACTCCCGCCCCCTAGGAAATTCCCTACACAGAAGGAGACTTAGTCCCGGGAGTCTGCAGAAAACGCTGTAAGAGGAATAGATTTTACTAGTCATCAGTAAAAATGGCTGGATGGTGAGGTGAAGGAGGTTGCGCTTGGTGGGACGATTAGAAGACATCTGAGAGGGTGAGGCAGAATGAATGAAAATATTGGTGCAAGAAAAATCATGTGGCAAGAGATGGGGCAAGGCTTGACCCCAGAATTAAGTGCTGATGGTGGTATGTGGCCACCAAGGCAGACTCGCAGGGGAGACGCTACATGGGCTGGGCTGTCAGGTGCCTTGGGTCGCACTGTTGAGGTGCCAGGTTGCCATCCTTGTATCTGAGTCTTCTCAGGACACCTCCAATTCCCCCCGTGAGCCCAAGTCACGGAGCACCAGAGCACGTGCAGCGGGAGGGCCCTCCCCTCCCCTTCCCTCCCCTCCCCTTCCCTCCCCTCCCCTCCCCTCCCCTCCCCTCCCCTCCCCTCCCCTCCCCTCCCTGGGCAGCCAGGGGAAGGCACAGCCCGGGCAGGAGGCTGGTGAGCAGGTCGGGAGCCGGCAGGAGGGAGGTGGGGCTGCATAGCTGACCACGGGCGCCTGCCTTGACATCTCTGAGGTGAGCTGTAGCTCTTTTGTCTGTGAATATAGCTGATTGTACTGGTCACACGCCTGTGGGGTGCAATGGATGTAGGCCGTGGAGACTTGGCCAGGCCCTGGGAGGGGATGCAGAAGGAGAGGACAGTGATCTAGATCCATTTCGGGCAGAATGTGGTGGCTCTGAGCCCCCTTGGTCCCCTGGTTAGGATTCTGCCTCCTGGGCAGGTGGCCTCATGGCGGGGGCAAGACCAGCCAAGGCCAGCCATTGGCACCTAGGCTGGGAGGGCAGATCATTTCAATGTGTGTTTACGGAAATGCTGGCTGTGCCACGCACACTTCTGCCCACTGCCACGGCTCTGCCAGGTGGGCACAGGGTGCCCCCCGTTGCCCGGCTGTGAGGTCACCTGTGTCACAGCTCCAGCACGCAGGCCCACCCAACGCCTGCCCAGCCCGGGGGCCAGCCTCCCCCTCTGCACCATCACACACCTGCGCGGCAGCACGAGCTGCCCCAACAACACGTGACCCCCGCGCCGTCCCCACGTCACACAGGTCACACACGCCATCTCATGCAAGCCCTGTTACCCTGGTCCTTACACCCGGCCTTCCCTGAGGGCCAGGGGCGGGGCGGGGCGGGGAGAGCAGCAGGAGAAGGGTTGGCCTCGCCTTCCCGGAGGGTGACTCCTGGTGATATTTTTAAACCTTTTCCCCTCATTTGCTAAATGAGGCTTTCGCTCAGGCTCCCTTTGAAGCGGCTGCTCCCCGCGGGGGGGTGGGGCGGTGGCCTGGCTGATGCTGGGGAATTTATGGGTGAAACGTGCTGACTCAGGCCCCGGTCACTTGCTGTCCCAGGACTGTACGGAGTCCAGTGAATGCTGCTCCCTGGCTCGCCCCTCCCTCCTCCATACCCCCCTCTCTCTGCCTCTCCCTGTCTCAGCCCAAGCATCTTTCTCTACCCTCCTCTTTCTCCACTGGGTACCCCAATGCCTCCCAGCATGCCCCCCCTGGAGGGGCCAGTGCGTCCCATACAGAGCCTGTGTGAGCGCGCACAGAGGAGGGGGCGTGAGAATAAGGTTGCGGTGGAGTAGGTGATGAGGAACGCTCTCCCCTGAAGAGGGGCCTCGTGCTGGGCCTGGTACAGACCTTGAGCTTGGTAGGCGGTGGGGGGCACCAGGCTGCCTGGAGGAGGAGCAGGCCCGGGGGCAGGAAGCAGAGTGGGGGGACGATGGTGCAGTTCTGTTAGGGACAAGGAAGGCCATTGTGAATTTTGTAAGTTCCCTTCACGTTGACCATTGACTTAACTTGTTAGCTTATTCATCGTCTTTCCTCTTCCTCTGACCCCCACCCGGACCCTGGCTCTTTGTTAAAATAAAGAATGCCCACCGAACCGGTTTGGCTCAGTGGTAGAGCTTAGGTCTGTGGACTGAAAGGTCCAGGGTTCGATTCCGGTCAAGGGCATGTAGTTGGTTGCGGGCACATCCCCGGTAGGGGGCGTGAAGGAGGCAGCTGGTCGATGTTTCTCTCTCATCGACGTTTCTAGCTCTCTATCTCTCTCCCTTCCTCTCTGTAAAATATCAATAAAATATATTTTAAAAATAAATAAATAAATAAATAAAATAAAAAATAAAGAATGTCCGTGCCCTGTCCCCCACCCACACCCTGTCTGTGGGAAGGAGAGAAGGATTGTGATGCTGGGCCAGGGCAGGGGGCAGAGGGGCAGCGGCAGGGGCGGCTCCATTGGCCCAAAGGAGGTGGGTCGCCTGGCATGCAGCCCAGGCAGGTGCAGCAGGAGGAGCGTTTAGAAACGGGATTGAGCAACCTGGGGCCCAAACGCCTCTTTTTCCACACGGGCAACCTTGAGGACGATGGTGATGACACTTGGATGCAAGTTAAAACGGTTCAAACCAAACACTTCCACACTGGCTTCTGCAGCCTCCTTACTCCCGCCCACAAATCATTTGTCCCATGAAAAGGGGCCCGTCCCCTCGAGGTGGTCCTGGAGATAAAAAAAGAAAGGAAAGTCCAGAAACAAGGAGCTCGGATAACCGAGGACTTGGGTGGGGATGAGGTCCAGGGGCACAAGGGTCTGTCCCAGGCCACCAGCAAACTAGTGGCGCAAACATGGTTGGGTGTGAAGGCCAGTGAGTCCCAAGGAGAGGACAGGGCATGGCCAGGGCGTGACACAGCTGGGCGGCAGGAGGAGCAGTGGTCAGTGCAGGCCCCAAGCAGGCCATCTCAGCCCTGGAGATGCTAGGCTCCCATCTTGACCAGGCTGAGGAGCAGCCTGCACCCCCGAGGAGAGAGAGCAACCTGAGTGTGTGGTGGGGTAAGAAGGTGCTGGACTGCTTCCCTCAGATTCTCCCCATTCAACTGCAAGTGCCTTCAAGGCTGGGGGCTTTCTGACCCAAACTGGTGCCAGGGAACCCCCAGATCCATTTCTGAAGGGTCAGAAGCTCTTCCTGAATCGGACCCAGGGGTCCCGGACATTTGCGGCCTGGTTGTCTGTCGGTCTCTAGACTTGCTCACAGGGCTGCCTGAGGACTAAATGCGTCCAGGCCTGGATAGCATGGGGCCAGGATCAGCGCTCAGTCAACATGAGTGAGGTTGGCACCTGAGGTGGCCCGCGGCACCCTGAGGGACATGCCCCTGAGGCCTCCCTGACAAAGGCAGCGCCCACTCTCTCGTCCACGCCGCTGCTGTGCCCAACGGGGCCTGGCCACGCTTCCGCACAGTAGGTGCTTGCTCAGCTGCCAAGCACAGCCAGCCTCACAAAAGGGTTTGCCAGTGGGCCTGCGGTTCAGAGTTGAAGGAAGGAGTGGCCTGGTGGGAGAAGGAAGTTACAGTGACCATCTTCCCCAGTTCCGTCTCCTGCTTCTTTCTCTGAGCGAAGAAGGCCTGCCCAGACCCCCAGGTCCACGGGGCCCCCAGGAGAGCCCGGCCATGCCAGCGGCCAAAGTCCCAGTCAGGGCCCCCACCCCGACCTCGGGAACCCGTGGAGTCCAGCAAAAGCAACTGAGAAAGGAATGCCACCCCCTCCCCCTGCCCCGAGCCAGTCCTGCCCCCCACCCCCACCCCCAGTCCCAGCACCGCGTCAGGACAGCCCCGGACCTCCTGGGATCAAGCTGTTCCAACAATGAAACACAAATCAGCCGCCCTCGGCCCTGCCATTTGCCAGAACCAAATTCATGAGCCTCTAATAAATAATTCAGGCTTCTCCATCTGTGGAAAAGTTGAATTTGGCCTAATTTCTCTCGTAAACAAAGAACATCATCTGCTCAGAGCAGTAAAGTAGACACAAGTCGAATATATATATATATATATATATATATATATATATATATATGGAGAAAGAGAGAGAGAGAGAGAGAGAGAGAGAGAGAGAGAGAGAGAAAGAGGTGCACCTCATTCATTCAGGGGGCCCTGGGACCCCTGACTCCAGGTTGCCTTTTATGAATCTGGGGGGACAGGGGACTGAGCTACCAAGTCTGGTTTGAGAGCCTGGGGCTGGGTGGGTGGCTCCGTGGAGGCGAGGAGAACACATTTAACGCCAGCAGATGTGCCTCACGCAGAGGAATGTCCATTTACGGAAGTCGGCTGCATGATCTGTTTCTCCGTAGTATTGGCTGAAAGAGCGTGACAGCAACGAGCACATTTCTTTGAAAATATTCTTGAGCCCAGGAGCATCCGACAAAGTTCTTTGGGGAAGCAGACCAATAGGAGACGTAGGTATATGTGTAACCTATAATTATAGATGTTAAGTATATACATATTCATATATGTTAAAAGGTTTATTTCAAGGGATTGACCCCTGTGGTCGCGAGGGTCTGAAATCTGTAGAGCAGGCAGCAGGCTAGAAGCTCCCAGGCTGACGCTGATGCTGTAGTCTTAAGGCTGGATTTATTCGTCCTGGGGGGGTGGGGGGGGAGACACACACTGGAAACTGCTGTTTGCATATAAGGTTCTTCAACTGATGGGGCGAGGCCCACCGCCACCATCGGGAATAATCTCCTTTACTAAAGTCAGTTATCCACGTCTTCAAAACGCCGTCACAGCAACGCCTAGACCAGCATTGGGCTGGCTAACTGGGTGCTGTAGCCTAGCCAAGCGGACACAAAATGAGCCTTCTCACCAGGTTTGCCTCTGGTGTTGTTCGTTTCTCCCTTGGCGCCTTGGCCACCAGCCAGCCTAAATCAGTGAGACTCGCCTGCATGAGCGGGAAGCAAAGCCTCCGGGAGCATCCGAGCCTGGGGTGTGGGGCCCAGGAGGACAGGCCTGAGGACACTGAAGCCAAGAAGCCGAACTGTTTGCCCACGGTCACACACGGTGAGCTGGGCGGCGTGTGCAGGAGTGGGACTGCAGCATTCTTTGCCAGCCGCCCGGAGCAGCACCTTGCCTGCCTCTGGGGCAGGTCGTGTGCCTGGGGAGGCGTGTGGCTCTGTTACAAACCACCTCTGAGCCAGTGGACATGACCAGTAGGCCTTGGGCACCTTGTGTGTCTGTTTATTTGGGGCCCCCTAGGCTGACTGTCACCCATTTGTGAGTAAAGCTCCCATGAATGCATGACACCCACGGGCAATCAGGTATTTCCGAGTAATCGTGACCGTGGACTGCTCTGCACATTCATCAGCTCGGTGCGAGTCATCGGCAGAGACAGGCCCCGTGGATGCTGGCCTGGATAGAGGGGCGGCTCTTTTCACAGGGGGGACAGCGGTGCCCATGACTAAGCACACATGTGTAGTGTGGGCAGCCGGCAAGGCTGGTGCACACGGTCTCTGTTAGTCCTCAATCCCCTGGTGGCCATGGTTGCCGAACGGGAGCAGGGGTGGCATTAGCAGGAGAAGGGGTCTCCCCGAGATGGTGGGACTTGGTGGCAGCGGCAGTGCTCTGCCCAGCCATCCCAGCCCTCACACTTTGGAGACCAAGGCCAGGGACTTCACATGGCGTCTCCGCTGGAGTTTGTTCCTGCTCCTCTCCACCGCGAGCAGACCTCTCCACCTCAGAAGGAGCCCTGGGGGCCGGGAGGAGGGGGCTGGAGGGGGCTGGGGCCGCCTTCTCTCAGCAGGAGGCCCTCCTGGGAGCCAGCTGCCCTGCCCGCTCTTGGGCCACAGCCAGAAGGTCTGCCTTCCCGGCCCCTCACGGTCCAGAGCCAGGCCTCGGAGCAGCCACACGGGCCGGGGCGCAGGGGGGCTTCTTCCCGGCCACGGTCATCGTCCAGCATAGACACTCTCCCCCCGCGCCACGCTGTGCCAACCCAGGACCGGAGTCCCCGTCGTCCCGCCTCTGGCACACATTCCCCAGCCCCACTCCCCTCCAGCCCCCAGCCTCCAGAACATCAGAGGAAGAAGCCATGTGGCCACACTGTTCTGAGAGGGAGGGGAGGCAGGCCTCGGGCTGCGAAAGCTCTCCCGGCCTCCCGGCCGCGGGGCCGCCGTGCTGACCCTCACCCGGCACGTCCTCCCCGGAGCACCTGCCCTCCACAGTCCGGATGGACCCAGGCCCCTTTGCAGACCTGGGCAGGGAGGACAGGGGAGGGGACACAGCCCATAATCGGGACGGAGGGCGGGAGGATCCCTGCCTCACAGGGCAGAGCTGACCCTGTGTCAGAACGAAGCCCGTTCAAGGAGCCCCCCTTCCCCCCGAACCCCCAGTCAGGAGCCTGGAAGGGGCCGGGCTCAGAGGCAGACCCGGCTCCACAAGCTGGGCCTGAACTTCCTCCCTCTAGCACGCCCGCCATCCCTCCTCGCACGCAGGGCTCTGGCGCAGTCATTACTTACAAACAGAGAGAGCCGTGGCCAGGTTCGTTCCGGGGTCAGGCCGCGACTGCCCAGCCTGGCCTGGATTCTGGACAGCATGACCTACAGGCTCAAGGGGAAGTGGTGTGAAGGGACCTCAAGCCCAGGCCCCACCGCCCACCACACACACACACACACACACACACACACACACACGTACAGTACACACACACACGTACAGTACACATGTACACACGTACACAGACACACGCACACGCACACGCACACGCACACGCACACACACGCACCCCCAGGACTCCTCGGTGCACTGTCTGCAGGCCCCAGACAATGCCCTCAGTCTGCTCCGAGACACAGGAGCCTGAGAGGACAGGAGGCCCCCCCAGGCCGTCTTGCCTCTGCCCACAGTGCCCCCCGCCTCCCCAGCTCAGGCTGGAAACTCCAGAAGGGCAGGAGTTGTCCAGCCCAGCACCCTGTGTCGGACCCAGAGCCCAGCAGACCTCCCTGAGCGATGAAGGGTCGGCCAAGGTCCCGTGGGCCCAAATGCACGGGCTCCCGAGATGGAGGGTGAGGGCTGGGGGTGCAGGCCCTGCATGCAGGGGGCTCAGAAGGTCGGGGGGCCACAGCCAGGCACCGAGCCCTGAGCAGCTGCTCCGTGTCCGCAGAGGGGAGACTGCAGGCCGAGTAAGGTTTGGGAGGGGCAGGGTTTGTGGGGAGCTGGGGGTGCCCGGGCAGTGGTGAGGCCAGCGCGCCGAGCTTCCGTCAGCCAGGCCCCCTCGCCCTCCTCCCCGCGGACCTGTGAGGCCCGCACCCGCTGCCAGCGCGGGCGGGCGGGCACACCGACGGCACAGCCAAAATGAAGACATCCAGGCGTGAGGCTGCACCTTCGGAGACGGAATCCTGGCTCCCGCTACTTTAATTAAGAAAAACAAAAGACATGAGCCGGGCGCGAGGCCGGGAGGTGCCAGGGGAGGCAGAAGATGGCTCTTGGCTTCCTCCGGCAGGGCTGTCTGCGGGGAGCGCTGGGCGGTTTGGCTGTGCCGTCGGGAGCCTGAGGTCGCAGGTCCACACCCCACGGGCAAGGATAAGAACCCCAGTTCCTCATGCTGACCCCACCACCGCCGCCTGCCCCCCGCTGTCTCTCACCAGCACCCCGCAGACCGGGCTGCTGCTCCCCTCAGCCAGTGGGTTCAGCACCCGCTGCGCCGGAGCCCCATGCTGGGTCACAGTGCCAGCTCCGTGTTTCTCCGTGGTTGTCTGTTTCTAAGCCTGTTCAAAGCCTCCTCAAGTCCGGCATCTTGAGGAAGGTTCTCCACTGCCAGCGTTCATAGATGGGAAAGGGCAGCGAGCGAGGACAGGGGTTCGGACGCGCCCTGGAGCACGCGTTCCGGGAGCCCAGAGCGCGTGCTGTGTGGGCATGGGGCCGGGGCCACACCCGCCTGCTGGGCAAGGGCAGTCTGAGGCCAGCAGTCCTGGTGGTGTCCAAGGGGTGGTGTTGGGGGGGGGGACCGTGGGGGGGGGCAGAGGGTTGGCCAGCCGGGCAGGAAGCATCCTCCCAGTTCACCCATCTGAGCCTCGGCCGAGCCCCGGGGAAATGGAGGAAGGCGGGCGCCTTGCGCTGGCGGCCGGACGGGGAGGAGGGCTCACCCTCGCAAAGAGGACAGAACCGGCCTGGGCCGTGGTTGGGTTTACCGGGACGGGCAGGAGTCGGGGGCGGTATCAGAAGGTGGAACTGCTGAGCAAAGACTTAGGGTGAGAGGAAGTGGCGAGGTCCGTGAGGGGAGCGGGGCAGCGGGAGAGCGGGGTGAGGGCTGGCGCTGGTGGGCTCGGGTTCCAGGCTGGGAGGCTGCCTTGGGCTGCGGGAGCACTGAAGGCAGAACGCCCGCCTTTCTCCTCTGGGGGCAGCCCTGCCCGAGTGCGGGCTTCAGAACGGGTGTGCTCTTTGGACTCCTCGTGGCCCGCAGGCAGAGAGGCCCCGGCCTACCAAGGGGTCCACTGGTTTGCCTTCAGCACCCCATAGCTGATGGAGTCTTCCCCCCAGCTGGAAACCTCCAGGGGACGCAGTCACGGTTGGAGGTGAGGACCTCAGCGTTTACCCCTCCCTGACCGGGCATCTCGTTGGGGGTGGGGGGATCTCAATGTCTTACTAGGTGGCCCAGAGAGGGGCTGCTAAGTTCAGCATGATGACCTGTCAATGGTGAACCCAAGCACGGTCACTCATTCTGTCAACAAATCCCAGTGAGCACTGACCTACCTACCTACCTACCTCCTCCTACGGGAGTGTGGGGCGCAGGACCGGGAGGGGGCAGAGGCTCACAGGGCCTGTATGTGAGAGGACTGGCCGTGTCCGGTCCTTCCCACGCAGCCTGCCCACTGCGGGAGCCGGAATCCTCCACCGGATAGAGGGCGAGAGCGAACCGTGGCACCAGCGAGCCAAACCCGTGTCAGCCAAGGCCGGGGCTGTGAATGCCGCAGCTCAGCAGCAGGCCGGACACAGGAGGCCGACGCTGCCCGCTGCGTGGGCTCTGCGGGGCGGAGTTTCACGGGGGAGGCGACCATCGAGGGCACATTCAGACAGAGGGGTCGTGGGCGAGGCCGGCGGAAGTGTCCCCTGTGGCCATTTTCCATGTTCCCTTACGGAGAGCACGCATTGGGAGGGGTGTTTCGGATTGGAATTTGGGATTGTTGGGGAGCCGGAGTGGGGAGCCGGGGAGTAGCGATGGGATCCGATAGGGTCGGGGAGCACCCAGGGCTAGGAGGTGGCGCCGGGGGCTGGAGCACAGGCGGGTCAGGAGTTCCACGTGGGGGTGGGCAGCAGACAGTTCGGAGTCTGGAGGTAGCACACTGGCTGGGCTGGGCTGACCTGGGGGGTGGGCTTTCCAACCCTCCCTCCCCTCGACCCCTCCGCACAACCCTCCTCCCCCCCGTCCACAGTGCAGTGGAGTGGACGCTGGGGTGCCGGGGGAGGGCCTTGGCATCGAGCTATTAAGACATCTGTGTCTCTAATGAAAAGTTACCCGTTGCCGGGCAGGGGAAGACACAAATCATTATGAATCAATTTAGCTCTGGCCAGCCATCTGCCCGGCTCGCGTGGGGGGAGCCGGATGGCTGCAGGGAGGGGCCGCCCGCGCTCCCCACCCAGCCCAGCCTTCGGGCGGACGCCCTGCCCCGAGGAGCACTCACTCAGGCTGCCCCTGGCCGGGCGCCAGGCCGAGGGCAGCCGGCTGGGTCCCCATCCCAGGGCCTGCCTGGGGCAGACGCCCACGGTGCCCCTCTGATGTGCCCAAGGGTGCGGGCCAGGTCCAGGGGCCGGGCAGTGGCGTGTGAGCCAGAGGGGAAAGGCGGCTGATTCCACCCCTGTCCCTCTCCCTACTGGCCATTCATCCCGCACCCTCCGACCCGCCCCTCGCTCTGGGTCCCAAGAGGGTGGCAGCCGTCGGCGAGCTCGCTCCAACCACTGGCCACTGTCATGGCTCGGCTCCTGGGTATCGAGGCTGCCATTCGCTGCCCTGCCCGCTGGTCGGAGCCCCTGCCTAGGGCCCCTCCTGTGGGCCCAGAGCCAGTCCTGCCTAGGACAGGGCCGGTCGCTGCTTGTGCCCCATGCCCCCTCCCCCCGCACCCCCACAAGCTGGCAATTTGTCGTTGTTTGTCGAGTGCTTTTGTCATGCAAATCCCAGAGCCACTGGCACAGTGCTGGGAGGAGGAGGAGGTGGGGTGTTTTGCTTTATGTTTCTTCCCTCAGCCTTCGCGGTGGCAATTGTTAGTGCCGCTTAATTTCGTTAAGGCAGGTAAAAATACCACTTACTTCGTTCCCATTGTGCTTGGCGTTTGTAGCTCCCCGACGAGCCCCTCTCCTAAGAGGCTGCCAAGGTTGGGCGGGGGTTGTGGATGAGGAGGTGACGGAATCTGTCCAGAGGGGTGCCCCCTCCCCACCATCAGGACAGACAGACCCAGGCACCTGGGCTGGGCCAGAGTACAGAAGCCGGACTCCAAAACCAACCCCCTGGCAGTAGAACCCCCTCCCCCTGGGATGTCCCAGTGGGGGAGGTGCCCGGCAGTGTGGGGCCTCAGCCTGCGGTGGGACCCCCCACCCCCGGGGGATGTGTCCCTAGGACGCTGCAGCCCGCACTGTCTGGGCCTGAGTGTCCAGACGCTGGCTCCCTCCCGGAGGTCCAGGCCACCCACACTCTCCAACATCTCTGGGCAGCCCCTGGTGGCGAAATCGAGGCCCCCAAAGGCCATTTTGTGTGTGTGTGTCAGATTCCCAAGGGAGAGGGCCGGTTCGGTTCTCAGAGGGCTGGTTCTCAAAGTTTAACGAATTCTTAATGAGCCTAATCGTCTCTGAGAAGCAGAGTGTCCCTCCATCACATTTACCCGGGTCAGAGCTCCATGTGCTGAGCGGCACTGAGCAGGCTCCGGACATCTCCACCAGGGGGGCCTGGGGTCTGCGGGGAGCTCGCCCTGCCGGGGGCCAGGACAACACTGTTACCTCTTCACCAGGCAGCAGTGGGAGGACGCCAGGGTGTCCCCCAGAGGCGCGGAGCCAGGCCTCACACCTCCGCTCCTCTCCCCCAATCCCAGTACCCATTCAAGACAGGGCCCATCCCAGCCAGCTCAGGCCTCCGAAAGGAATCCCACAGGCCGGTGCCTTGAACCACAGACATTATCCCTCGGGATCACGCAGGTTGGAAAGTCCAAGATGGAGTGGCTGGCAGGGTGGTCCCCTGGGGAGGGCTCTCTTTCTGGGTGGCAGACAGCCTCCTCCTTCCTGTGCCATCAGATGCCCGGAAGAAGGAGGAGCAAGCTCTCGGGGGTCTCCCATAAGGGCGCTAATCCCATCATGAGGGCCACACCCTTGTGGCCTCCTCTAAATCGAACCACCTCCCAGTGACCTCCCTCACCCCTTTGAACCTTGCTCTTTCCTTCAAGGTTCACCGTCTGCGGGAAGGTCTCCCAGGTGCATGAGAACAGAGACCTGGCTCCTCTGGCAGCAGCAGATGCAGAGTGCGTGCGTGTGTGTGTGTGTGTGTGCGTGTGTGTGTGTATAAGTGCACACATCACTCTAACACAAAATCAGGGTGAGTGTGTGCATTGCAGAATAGGTATTAGTGCCTTCAGGCCCAGTGCTTTGGGGACCAGGTATTTCTGGGGAGGAGCCCCTGGCCACACTGCCCGGCCTCACTGGGCGATACTTCCAATCTGCCTGTGAGCACAAAGGAATTTTCCAAGTGCAGAACCGGCTGTTGGTTGAGAAAGGCAGGGCCCGGCCTTGCAGGGGTCTGCCCTCCTCTCTTCTCTCAACTTGGGTTCTTAGGGGCCAGAGTGGTCAGCCGTCAGATTCCAGCTGACCCTCGCTGAGCGGAGGAGGCTGCGCACACACATAGGAGCATCTCCATCACATGTCCAGAGGGTGCCCCTCACGCGAAACAGACGGCCAAGTGCAAACCCAGAGGCTGATAGGGGGGGGGGGGGTTCCTCATGGCATTCCTGTGGGCTCCTGGGGTGTGGGCTGGCGGGCAATGGGGAGGAGGTCCTGTCATAGGTGGGAGGCCCGCCACTGGCCTCAGTGTCCAGCCTGCTCTTGGGGGGAACCTCCCCCCCCCCTCCTCCCCCTGCGCGGGGACAAGCAGATATGCACAGTGAAGCTGAATCATCATCACAGAAGCAATCCTGCTGGAAGGGGAGCAGAGCCCATGGCCCCCCAGGGTCTGGATTCGGTTCCTGTGACCCAGTTGCAGGCGGCATCATTTACCCTCCGCGCTCTCAGCTCCACACACGAAAAGCCACCCTGGGACCAATTGTGCCCCGGATCCAGGCTCTCAGGGTGGGTGCAGCAGGCAGACGCTGAGCTGACGATGCCCACCGCCCCGCCTGCCTCCTCTCTGTGCTCGGCACGCCCCTCCCGCCTCCCTCCCTCCCTCCCCTCTCTCCTGCGCCATCCCTGGGTGCCCTGCCCTGTGTCCTCCGAGTCTCAGCGCACATGCCCGTCTCTGTGCCAGGGCCCTGGGGGGCGAGCGGGGGAAGACAGCTCCCTCAGGAAGCCCGGGTTCTGCTCACTGCGCTGGGAGAGGGGGCGCCGAGGAGCAGGAAAGGAAGCCGGGGTCTGTGGGGAGAGGGACTGGGGAGCAGATCGCAGGGTGGCAGAACCAGCCCGGCCTCGCAGCCTGCGGGCAGGGCCATGCAAACGCAGAGCGTTCTGGCAGCTGGCACGTGGCCGTGGTCCAGCACCACAGAGCCAGGAGGGCCCCGAGCTCAGAGCAAGCAGGACAGGCTTCCGAGAGGAGAAAGCTGCCGGAGGGGGCGCCCGGGTGAATGCCTGGGGGTGCGGGGGTGGGTGCGGGTGCTGAACCGTGAGGAGGGGCAGGTGGCGCTTGAGGCTGTGTCCCCGTGTCCTAGATGGTGAATGGAGGGTTTGGGGGTCCCACCCCCTGCCACTCTCGGGAAACAATATGAGTAAACGTGTGGGGGTCTTATGCCTAGAGCCTCCCTCTCCGCCGGCTCCGTGTGCCTTTGTGTCCGGCCACCTACAGGCTGTGATTGAGTGCCCCCTCCCCAGGTACCATCGGGCTTCCTCCTCCCCTGCCTCCTCCTCCCCCTGCCTCCTCCTCCCCTGCCTCCTCCTCCCCTGCCTCCTCCTCCTCCCCTGCCTCCTCCTCCCCTGCCTCCTCCTCCCCCTGCCTCCTCCTCCCCTGCCTCCTCCTCCCCTGCCTCCTCCTCCACCAGCCTCCTCCTCCTCCCCCTGCCTCCTCCTCCCCCTGCCTCCTCCTCCCCTGCCTCCTCCTCCCCCTGCCTCCTCCTCCCCTGCCTCCTCCTCCCCTGCCTCCTCCTCCCCCTGCCTTCTCCCCCTCCCCTGCCTCCTCCTCCCCCTGCCTTCTCCTCCCCTGCCTCCTGCCTTCTCCTCTCCCCCACACACCGGCCCAGTCCCCTGTCTGGTGGCAGCCCCTCCCGGCTGGATGCGACCAGACATGACGGAGGCGGCGGCCTCCTCGTCTGGGCTGCAGTGACAGCTGACAAAGTTACAAGGACGGGATGTCAGGGAGGGCCGGCCGGCTCCCTCTGGCAGCTGCCCCTCCGCTCCATCCCATTAGGATTGATCCGGCTGGGTCAGGGGTCCGCGGGGCCCGCGCGGCTCTGGGAGCTCTCCGGATGACGGATGGCAGTGCCACCGCCGCTGCCCTTCCACCAGCCCTCGCCTCCTCCACCCACCGGCTCCTCCCCGGTCCCTGTCCAAGCCCTCCCTCTCCTGGCTCCCATTCTAGCTCTTCCTCCCTCTCTTCCTTCCTCCCTTCCTCCCTTTCTTCCTTCCTTCCTTCCTTCCTTCCTTCCTTCCTTCCTTCCTTCCTTCCTCCCTTCCTCCCTTCCTCCCTTCCTCCCTTCCTTCCTTTCTCCCTCCCTCCCTCCCTCCCTCCCTCCCTCCCTCCCTCCCTCCCTTCCTTCCTTCCTTCCTTCCTTCCTTCCTTCCTTCCTTTCTTCCTTCCTTCCGGACTCCTGCTCCTCCCACCCCCCAGCTATCTCCCCCCCATCCTCCCACACACTCAGCGGTGGGTTTGCCCCACAACACACCTTGACTTGGAAAGGCCCCCTTCTCACTCTTAATGGACCACGAAGCCCAAGTGCCCCGCAGGGGAGAGGGGAGAGAGCCCGGTGACCTCCCTGAAAGAGCGTCCCTCGGGAAGACAGAATCCAGCCGAGCCTGGGTAGGAGACGTGGGCAAAGAGGGGGTGTGAGCCACAAGCTGGGGCACCTCCATGAGCCCACACGGCGGCTCCCACACATGCCGCCCGCACACCCAGAGGGACGGGCACCCTGAGAGACAGCTGGTGCGACCCTCTGTGAGGCGTGGCCATGTGCTTGGGACCATGTGGGCTCACCGTGTGTGGCCGTGCGGGCAGGTTAGGTCTGGATGGGCAGACGGGTTAGCTGGCATACTTGAGGCAGTGTCTGTACCCACGTCTGACTGTATGCATGGCCGGGGGGGGGGGGTGCGTGTGGGTGTGAGCCTGTGACATTCCAGTGCCACCGTGTGGCTGTAGGATGCGGACCTGCAGGTCTACAGGAGTTGGCCATGCTCGGGGGCACCTTCTCTCTCCTCCTCCTCCTCCTCCTCCTCCTCCTCCTCCTCCTCCTCCCTCCTCCTCCTCCTCCTCCCCGGGCACCCAGGGGTCCAGCAAAGTGAGCAGATCTGCTCCATCCCTCCCTCCCTCCCTTTTCATCCATTTGGCGCTTTCTTGTCAAGAAGACAAGCTATTTGCTTCCTGAGGATCAGATGGTGATGGATGAAATATAGGGAATAATTAAATTAGCAGTGTAATGGTGGTGCAAACCTCAATTAAAAAAATATTTCCATTGTCATAAAGTCTAGCCATAAATTGTAGGAGCCCTGCGTCCCTGTGGTCCTCGAGCTCAGCAGCCAGCCTGGCCGCCGGCGGGGGGGGGGGGTCCCCCAGGCCTGAGAGCTGGGGCCGGCTGCTGGACCCTCCTCAGCACGCCACACCCCCTCCTGTCCCGGTCACTCCTGAGCCGCACAGTCAGCTTCAGGGCCGTTCGGATTTCCCCTGGTGGTGCAGGTGTGTCCCCGGCCCTCAACCTTGTAGACCCCTCTCCCTCTGTGCTCCTTACTTCAGCCGCCGGGAAGGGACTTCGGGGGCCGGCCCCCTCCGTGTTCCCCCAGCCCGGGACCCCAGCCTGTCCCTGGGGTTCTGACTCTGCCCCAGGTGAGAGGGTGTGGGGGAGGGCCCCCGGGGAGCCCCAGGAAGTCCCGCCGGGAGAGAGCACAGCACCCGTGTGCAGCAGGCACCCCATCCGCCGACAGAGTGGCCTGGGCACCCTCGGGGGTCTCTCCCGGAGAGAGAGCTGAGGTGCTCGAGCAGAAGCAGAGGGGGATCGGAGAAGGGACTGGGGAAGGGGCGCTCAGGGGTCCTGTGAGGCCCTGAAAAGGCCCCATCCCACATTGGAGGCACCGCTGTTCCTCCCTCCCACTAGCCTGTAAGGCAGTAACTGCTGGCTGGACGACCGGTTATGCTAATGATCACAGCCACAGACTTCAGTGGGCGGCTGTGGCCACCTTGAGCTCCTCAGTAACCGAGGAGGGGCCCCCACGCTTCAGGAAGGTTGGAGAGGGAGAGGGACGGACAGGTTTAAGTCTGGACCAGGGCCGCGCTGGGACCTGGAGGGAGGGAAGGGAGAGGGGCAGAGGGGAGGATGGGAGACAGAGAAGAAGGGAGAAGGAGGGGGTGGTGCGGATGGGGAGGGAAGAGCCAGAGCAGCATTGGCCAGCGGGCGCCAGTTCGGGAGGAAGGAGGGTCCCCACCCTCCACCCCTCTCTGGGTGCATAGCTCCTGGCCCCTGAGGATCAGGCCCGGCAGATGCACTAAGGCTAGCCGTGACCCCACATGCACACCTTCCTTTTCTCCTTCAGACAAGCCCCTCTCCCACCGCAGAGGGTCCCTCCTTTCTCTTTCCCCCTTCATAAAATCGTCCTCAGGAGAGGACTTGTCTGGCTCCCACGCTGTGGCTCCCAGAGGCGCTGCATTGACCTCGGGGCCAGGACCGCGGGGCCGCTGCAGGAGGCAGAGGTCCTCGGCTGGTGGGGAAAGAGGAGGGTCCGGGTGGGCACCGTGGGGGAAGCTGGCTGCCACCAGACCCTGGCTCTGCTGGCCGTGAGCGTTGGTGCCCCCTCGCTGCCCCTTGCTGCTCCAGGCTCCCTTGCGGGCCGGTGTGGGCCAGCCCAGATAGATTAGAGGGAGATGGAGTAAGGGGTCAGGTGGGAAGCAAAGCTTGCAGGTCATCTGCTCCAGACGGTGCTGGGACAGGGCTCAGCCACGAGGGAGCTGCTGGGTATGAGAAGAACCAGGGCATTGGTGAGCTCTGGACTCTCCCATCTGCCCCTGGAGGCCAGAGAAGGCCCCAGACCAGGCTCCTCGGGTTTCTTGCCATCTCTGGGTCTGTCCGAAGAGGTTCAGAAGGGATCGAATTACTCTGTCCCGTGGGGTGGAGCCTGGCTCCGCCTTAAGTCCAGCACTAGGTAGGCTGCGGGTCTTCTACCTCCAGGATTGGACACAAGCCTCGGCTTGGAGGTTAAGGAAGCAGCTGACTGACTGTGGTTCCTGGCACCCAGGGCTCAGACCAGGGGGCAGAGGCCGCCCATGGCCCAGGGGCACGTCCTGGGAGCCGCACTGCCAGGAGGGGAGCAGGGCCTGGCACAGAGGTGCAGATTCAGCTTCAATGAGGGACCCACCCTCTGAATCCCTCCCTCTCCTCCTCCCTCCCCGGCTGCCAACCAAGTGGAACCCAAGGCGGCAGGAAAGGAGGGGCAGGGTCCAGACTTCCACTGAAGAGTCTTAGGCACAAATAATGCCCAAGGAGCCGGAGGAACTCGGGTTATATCTCTCCCTGAGCTGCTAGCACATCCCCAGGTGAGGCCGGCAGGGTTCCCGGGGCGGCAGACGCAGAAGGGAGGTGGAGAACGGTGTCTCAGGCTCATGGTGGTCCGGCCCGGGTGCTGCGGAAGCACCTCGGCCCCTGCTCTCCTGGACGTTCTCAACAACGTCCCTGTGCCCCCTCCCTGCTGGCCCCTCTGTGCCTTTGGCACCTGCTGACTTCTCCTCTCCTTCCGAGGAGAGCCCCTATTTCCCCATGGGCACACACACACATTCCTGGGCAAGTCTTTTCTCTGTACTGTTCCTTCTCTGCCAGGGCCTCCCCTTCTTTAAGCCAATGATTTCTTTCTCTAAGTGTTCACAGTATGTGATATTATTGCCTGCCATCCTCTCTGCATCTATCAGCTCACCAGAGCAGGCGTCCTATTAGGAGTAGTGGGGGGTGGAGGGGTGGAGATGCTGGAACGTCAGAGCAGGTAAATTAAAATAGTGGCAACGTAAGGGGGGAATGCGTTAATTCATGGTCTCCGGAAAACACCCTCAAAGCAAAGCAGGTATATACCAAGGCACACATCACCACCTGGTGGCCATCTTCAGAATTGTAGGTTTAGTTTATTTTGATTACATCGAAATTTGTGAACTAACAATACCCACGTCACCGCTGAGCACTCTGCGTCCCTGAAAACAATAGCAAAAAGGTGTTAGCTGGTGACGTTACTTTAGAAAATTGGTAAGTGTTTGTTGTGCACAAGCCACATACCTGCCCGTGCCAGGTACCTCGCAGGAGAGAGCTGCCATGTCGCTAGAGAAACAAGATTCACACGTGAAACAAAGGGAGACGCGGTCAAAACTGCAGGAGGGCTGCACAGTGCGTGACAGAAAAGGCATCCTGGGCGTGGTGTCAGGGAGGGCGTGGCTCTCGGGGCAGGGTGTGAAGAGTGGGTGGACTAGAGTGAAGCCAGTCAGCAGGAGGGTGATGAGGGTCGAGGGGAGGGAGCACCCTGGTGCCGATGGCTAATGGCCTGTCTGAGTATTCAGGGTGTGGGCCTGCCTTTTGCGTGACACCATCACAGCCATTATCCCCATCGCTGGGTCCGTTAGAAGTGGTCACGTCTCCCCCAACAGATAATCAGACGCAGGCCTGACAGAGGTGTGGCAGAGAGGGTTTGGAATGGGGGCTGACCCAGCAAATGGAGGTGTGTGGTTCTGCCCTCGTTGGTTCAGGATGGGGGCCGTGAGTTCGCTGAGGAGGGCAGGTGGCGGGGGACGGGCGGGAGAGGAGGCCACCTGTTTGGGTGTGGAGGACAAGCCCCGGTCCGGGGAGAAGCAAGTACATCAGAAGGGGCTTAGCCATGCCTCCACCCCAACGCGTCCCATGACGACCCCTCTTGCGTCTCCCACTGCCCTCGCTCTGCTCTGTGGTCACCACCAGTACCAGTACCTCCTTGGGCTTGCAGCTTGGTTCCGAGACCTCCCAGGTGGGGCCAGAGGAGTGTCCCAGCGTCTCCATCACGGACTGGACCTGCCGCCGAGCCGCGCCTTGGTGCTTCCCGCTTCCTTCCCGCACTGCGGGCTGGCTTCCGTCCCACAGCCCCCCCGCCCCCCGCCCCCCGCCCCCCTCCACCCTGCCCCACCAGCTCCCCCCACCTCAGGCCCCATCCCCAGCCCACCCCCTCCCTCTCCGGAGCTGAGGCCTGCCTGAAGACAGATATTAATGTGCAAATTAGCACAACCCGACTGGGTCCAGATTGCCACTTAGAATTTGCATATTAATAAATGTTTTTGTGACAGCATTTAGCAGCTCAGGAAGGACAGAGAGCCTCCCCTCCCCCACCCCCACGAGCGAGATAATAAGACTCTCGGGAAGCCAAACTTGTCCCCTTCCCATCCCCCAACCTGCACATATGCCTCCCATCAATCAATCTCTCTACCTACCTACCTACCCACCCCGCAGTGTCACACACCCCTGCCCGGTCCCCCACATTGAGCATCTCCGCCCAGACTCACAATGAGCCAAGGTGGGGGCAGGACAGCTAGGAATCCGGGGTGGGGGTGCGAGCAGCTGGGGTGCCTTCACTGTGGCTAGGGGATCTGGAAAGTGGGCCAGAGGAGGGAACCTCTGTCCCCAAACAGGACAGGGATGGTGGCCTGAGGGAGACTTCATTCCTTCCAGACATCCTGAGAGTCCCTGCCCTCCTGGCCGGCCAGGAGGGGGGCTGCGGAGGCGGCCTGAGCCCTGGCCCGGGCGTCGGGGGCCCTGGCTCCTGGGGGCTCAGCCGGGACTCACACAACACTGCTATCTCTTTGAGCCTCAATCTGCTCTTCTGTGGAGTAATAGTGCTCATACCCGACTGCCCGCATCAGAGGACCGACAGGGGAATCGAACCAGATACAGGATGCGGGCTGAAGGGTGCGCCGCCAAAGGAAGGCGGGGCTTACAGCTGCCACGCGGCACTCGGCACGGGAGGAAAAATCCTGGGGCTGTGCATGAGGCTTCTGTATAATACATGAGCCATCTGGAAATTAAGGATTATGTATGTATAACAGAGCTTTCAGCTGGCTGAGCCTTGCTTCCTTCAAGCACCAAAACTTTCAAACTATCATTTTAACTCCTCGGCGAAAACATCTTTCCAAAATGCATTCCGGTGCCCGGCTTTCTTACTCAGGGCAAACAGGTCACCTCAAGTTCTCCTCCTGACCCGAGTCTGTCTTTTGCAGGGACCAGGGACGGCGGCAGAGGGGGGCGGTGCTGGGTGCGGGCAGTGGCCACCGCCACCCACTGTGTCCAGAGGCTCCTGCTACTCCCAGGATGGGTGCCTCTGCTCTGCCTCTTGGTGCTTTGGTTAAACCTGGGGCCGTCAGCTCTGGTGACCTATCCCAGGGTCACTAAGCTCCGCGCAGTCCCCCAAGCGTACCCACAGAGACTCCGTTCCCAGTGCAGGAAGCGGTAGTGTCCGAGGAGGGGACTGGGTGTGGCTTGTGGGCAGTGTTTGTAAACCAATGGCTAATAGCCCCGGAGCCGGTCTTCTATGCGCAGGATGCACAGAGTCTTAATACACGGACCGTAAATATTTTACATTTGTCGAATCAATGAAGGGATTAACAAACCTTAGGGGCCTTTGTGACCTACTTCCTGGCGCTCTTGCGCTCTGGAGAGTGAGGAGGCCTGCCTGCTGGTTGTGTTACAGACGAAAAAGGCATTACACGTGTGCGCGTGCGTGTGTGTGTGTGTGTGTGTGTGTGCACGCGCGCCTGTTGGAAGGACTGAGCAGAACCCCTGGAAGCAGAGGTCCAGCAGGCACCCCGCCTTCTCCCACACCTGGAGCAAAAGGGAGGAGGAGGAGGAGCCCCGAGTCTGCGGCTGCCATGCAAGCGATGGCGTCTGGTTGGGTTGCGGGCCAGCTGGGGGAGGGGAGCCGGGTGCTGAACCTCCCTGGATCTGCGTTCCCCTTTCTCTTGGGATCAGACAAAAGCAGGACTGAGCAGGAGGGTGGGAACCTCAAATCCGGGCTAACGAAAAATCTGGGAACAGTAGACACGAGGCGGAGTCCTGAATCCGCAGGCCCCGGCCTCATCAGCCCTGAGTGGGAGGGTGGGTCCCGGGGTAACGGGCTCAGAGCAGGCCAGTGGCTTAGTCTGCCTGGCCCCTGGAGATCCCAACCTTGAATCCGTCCCTCTGCCTCCCTCCAATACCGTGTCCCCTGAACGGAAGGGGGAGAAGACGGCAGGGCCAGCACGGGCCCCGGGATCTTTCAGCAAGCGCTGTCTCAGGAGACCCCTTCCCAGCTGTGCTCACGGTCCAGCGCAGGCAGGAAGTCCTTCCTTGAGTCTGACCTCCATCCCTCTCATTGGGGTTATAAATGAAGACGCAGAGGACGTCTAGTGGGAGGTCCTAAAAGACAGTTCTCAGAATGCCCTAGGGCTTCTCTAGGGTGAGGAGACATGGACAGACTTCTCTGGCCCCTCCTGGGGCCCTGGATCTCCCGGCTCACTGAAGAGCCAAAGAAGTGGACTTTTTCTCTCTCTCCTGGCCTCTTGTTTGCCGTGCCAGAGCTGGCCATTATGGAGGTGATTAAATTTAAAGACACTGCCATAAACTCCAACCTACGAAAGGCAGCCAGCATCATTAACACGTAATTGGAAGCTAAGCTTAATGAGGTAAGAGAGAGGGGAAAAAATATAATATCCACGGTCCCCTTTAGGATGGTCGCCACACTTCAGCTCCCACGTACTTCCTCTGTATCGCCAGCGGTGACTGAAGTCCGCTGAGGAGCCGTGTCTCCACTAGGACCGGACACCAGCCGGTGGAGAGCAGGGGGACCCTGTGGACGCGGGAGACCACGGAGCTGAGGAGGGGGAGCAGGCGATCCGTTAGGTGGCAACAGCAGGGGACGTGTTTTGGAGAAGGAGAGAGGTCAGCCTTGAGAGTTCAAGGACAGGTTGATGCCATGAAATTGGGGACCTGGGTCTGTCTTTCCTCCCTGGACCCCTCATGTTGCGCCCCCCCCCACATGGGCTCAGGGTGCAGTGCACCCCTCTCCCTGTCAAACCTGAGCACCCCCAGCTGCGGTCTCAGGACCCTCGCAGATCTTGCCAGCATCTGAGGGTTTACATCAGACCCTACAAAATGAAAGCATGGCTCACCCCCAAGTGCCGCGTCCCTTTAATTTGGGGTTTGTAATATATATATGTGCTTATTTCTCGGCCACGAACGCTTCCAGGGGACTCGCTCCCTGCGAACGCTGTCTGATTTATTTCCTCTCGGCGCGCCGCTGAGAAGGGTGCAGTGGTTAATAACAATAACGCCGCCCATCTTATAGCACTCTCTGCTTTTCGGGGGCATTTTAAAATCCATTATCCTATTTAATAGAATTGTAGACTCGCAGGGAAATTGTGAAGCCGGGGCAGTCTGTCCTCGGCCACCCCTCCTGCCAGCACCTGCCTCCCTCGCTAACTCCCCGCTCCTCTGTCCGGCTGCCCAGCCCCACAGCGCCACTGCGGGGCCAGCCCCTTCCGTGCCCTGAGACCCAACAGGGGGCGGCCGTGAGCACGGGCCCTCCCACTGCCGGGGGCGGGGGAGTGGCGGGCATTCTGAGGGCTTCCCATCTCCTAGCCCAGGGGTGGGCAAACTTTTGGACTCGAGGGCCACAATGGGTTCTTAAACTGGACTGGAGGGCCGGAACAAAAGCAACCTGACCATGCTGGCACTCTCATCTTGGGCTGCTGGTGAAGGAGCGGAGGGGAGAGCAAGAGAACCCTCCGCTTTTTCAGCTCCGCGGGCCGGATAGAACAGCCGAATGGGCCGGATCCGGCCCGCGGGCCGTAGTTTCCCATGGCTGTCTTAGCCTGTGCTGGAGGCAGGCCGAGAGGAGGACTGGTGTCCTGGGGAGGGCAGGGCAAGGGGGGTTGGACTTTATTGCCCGCTTTGCCTGGTGAGGGGGCAGGGTGAGTGGCTTCTTTAGTGTCTTGAAGTCATGAGGGTTGTGATTGTCTTCCCCTGCCCAGAGCGAGCCTACCCCTCCCGCCCCCAGCGCATCCAGCCTGCCCATGCCCTCTCTGAGACCTCATTTCTCCCCTTCCTTGTCATGGTTTCAGTCTGCCTATGGCTCTCCATTATCCACCCCCCTACCCCCCACAAGCCCCTGGAGTTCCAGCCCTTCCTGCCCTCCGGCCTCCCTCAGTGCAGCCTGCTCCCCCTCTCTGCGCTCCCACAGCCCCCGGCCGGGGAACGAGTCTGCCCACAGCCCTCTCTGACAGGCCTGCCTCCGTCTCAGCCCCAGAGTGCCCGGTTTGCTGCTGAGGAGCTCGCACCCCTGGCCAGGGCCAGACGCCTTCCTCCCTCGCTGGAGGCCCAGGCCCCCGTGGGCGGCAAGCCCACCTGCGTGCATTCATGCCATCCTCTCTGTCTCCTCTCACGGCTGTGTCCTCCGTGTCCCCCCGTGTAGAAGGCCTTCAGAAAGGACCCCTCCACTGGCACGTGCCCACGCCACCCTGCACCCAGTGCTCGCACGTTAGAACCCCTGAGGCGCTGGGGAAGCAGGTCCCACGCAGATTCTCACTGAATTCTCATTCTGGGTGGGTGTCCTCTCTTCCCCTGACGCTCCGGGCAGGGCTCAGATAGCCGCCTGGAGCCCTGAGACAGTCCTTCCTAGCAGGCCTCGGGCCTCAGCGGAGTGGGCAGCCCCTAAGACAGTCCGTCCAGGGGCCATCGGCAGAGCGCTGTCCACCCCACCCCCGGCCAGCGCCGTGCACGCCTCGCCCTCCCAGCCCTGCTCCTTCCACCTGGACCCTCTGCCTTCCTGCCTCTCAGGACACTCCTGCCCACTCTCCCCACTGCACGCCTGCTGGAACCCTCCGTGTAAAACCCCAGGGGTGCCTGTCTGCTCTGCTTCCGAGTCTCGCGGCCACCGCATGCCCTGAGCTCCAGGTGTGAGCACAGAGGAAAGCTGGCCCGCCTGCCCTCCCGCTGCATCCTGGGAGGAGAGCCAGGCCAGCACTGCTCCCTGCTGTGCAGGGGCCCCAGGGAAATGGTGAAGTCGGGGAGGTTTGTCCTTGGCCACCCCCTCCGGCCTGCCAACCCATTTTCACCAAGACGCCTCTCCCTTAGCCCAGAACCCCGAGCTCCTGGGGACGCTGGGGCATGCAGGACAGAGGTGGGAGGGGCTCTGTTCCAGCCCAGCCTTCCCCGGGGCCCTGGCAGGCCGCCAGTGCCCAGCACTGCGCACGTGGAAGCCAGTGGCCAGAGGAACACTGAGTCCTGGCCAGAGGAGGGAGAGGCGAGAGCATGGGGCCAGGCAGAGTTGCAGGAGGCAGCGAGAGCAGGGAGGGGCAGGGTTTGCAGAGGGACCGGCTAGGCTGCAGGGGTGGGGCCCGGCTCAGGAGAGAGGACCACCAGGCCAGGAAGGGGCTGGGGCAGACTGAGGGGGGAGGGCCGAGCTGACTCCTTGGGGGTCAGGAGCCACAGGAGCCTCCTGCGAGGTGGTTGGCCAGAGAGGGACACAGTCTGGGGGTGTGGAGGCTGCCAGGTCAGGGAAGGGCTGGGGGGAGGGGGGTGTCCTTGTAGGGAGAGCGCAGGGGCGGGGGGTGGGGAGGAGGGGAGGGCAGGCAGCCATGGGGGCGTGCTGGCCGCTCCAGGTACACTCATTAAGAACCTGGTCTCTGCCGCTGCATAACCTGCCCCGGAGTCTGGGCTCAGTAAAGAAAATTGATTACTTTCCATTGCAATTAACATCTGGTCCCGGGTCACATCGTTAGGATAATTTGTTACAGGAAAAGCAAAGGAACCGGCTCTCAGGTAATAAAGTTCTTGTGGACCCAATTAAAGAGGCCCCCTCCAGCCCGTGGGGAGAGTCTGGCATGGGCAGGCTCCCCTGGGCCAGAGACCAGGACCTGGGAGCCTGGGAGGGTCACCGGAGGCCGATGTTTGAGGGTGGACGAGGAGGGAAGGTAGAAGGTGCCCTGGCCCCGTCCCCGCACTGGCGCCTCCCGTGCCCCCAGGCCTCGGGCACAGCCCTGGGTGTGACCTCACCTCACGGACCCAGGTCTGCAGCCTGACTCCTCCGCCCAGAGAAGCCACTCCCGCTCCACGCCGTGTCCTCTCGCCCGCACCGACATGGGGAGGACTCCGTACGCCATGTTCCTTGTACAGGCCGGAAGGTCAGGGTGGAATTGCTCAGAATGGGTGACTCCGGCATCGGTGCCATGCAGGCCTCCTGGGTCAGTTGGGGGGTGGGGGGCTCGCAGGGTGTGTCCCTCCCCCCTGGACCCGAGGTGACCCCGATGCCTGCCTGGGATCAGACCCAAGGGCTTCCTTACGTGAATGCTTTTTTCCTTCGTTCCTCAAGCCCATCCATCGCTGAGCCCTATTGTGAAACCCCCAAAGTTACCTTTGCAATCCATTTGTTTGCCAGGAGGGCAGATTTATGGCAGGTATCTGTATAAATATTTATACTCTGCGGCAAGGAGCTTTTGGAGGACGCACACACACTCACACACACACACACACACACACACACACACACACGGGTCCTGGTGCCCCCTCCCTTGCCCAGGCCACCGGGTGTAGCCAGTGCCTGAGTGGTGGCCCCCCATGAACACACTCAACCTGAACACGTGTGCCCAAGGCCAGACAGGCCCACACCGCAGACACGCAACGCTCCCACATGCAACCGGCATCCGGCTGAGCTGGGCCCCGTGCCACCAGCTCCAGGCGGCCACCAGCGCGCTCCATCTCCGCTCCACAGAGGAGAGGCCGAAACGCAGAGGGACGGGGCGGCCAGTAAGGCAAAGGGAGGTCTGAGGTCAGCACTGAGCGAGGACTTCTCTACTCTGTGCCCCTCCCCGGAGGGCTGTGCTCTGCAGGGGAAGAAGCCAGGCGAGGAGGGGACGCTGGCCTGCCTGAGCCTCTTCCATTAGGGTAGACTCAGCGCAAGCACCCCTGCACCTAGATCTGGGAGCACCTGGTGGGGGTGGGGAAACTACGGCCTGCGGGCCGGATCCCGCCCGTTCGGCTGTTCTAAACGATTGAAATAAAAAAATAAAAAATAAAAAGACCATACCCTTTTATGTAATGATGTTTACTTTGAATTTATATTAGTTCACACAATCACTCCATCCATGCTTTTTGTTCCGGCCCTCCGGTCCAGTTTAAGAACCCATCGTGGCCCTCGAGTCAAAATGTTTGCCCACCCCTGCCCTAGGGGCATGTCAAGGTCAGATTCAGGTGTGAGCGGCCCCTGTGGCAGGACAGGAAGCGAGCTCCATGTGGCCAAAGAAGGTAGCGATCGGAGGGTGAGGAGAGCCAGCCGCCTGCAGGGCAGGGACAGTGGGTACCACCCGCAGCCACAGGAGGTGGGGGGGGGGCTGGAGGTCAAAGTGCACCAGATGTGATACTGAGACGGCAGCTGGGGCCAGGCCTTTGCAGACCCCAGCCCGGCTCGCCTGGGGGTTCACAGCCCCACCCACTGCCCCACAGCCCCACCCACCGCCTGCCTCTCAGGTTAGCTCCCTGAGCCAGACGCTTCAACGTGCTCAAGGCAGGACATTTTATGCTACGGTACATGTATTTCACCACAATTTTTAAAATTTAAAAACCAAATCACGCCATTGGGGAACTGAAAACAAACAATTTTAAAAAGAGAGGAGAAAACTGGTCCCGCGGACCCTGTGAGGGGCAGGCAGAACGCGGGGGGTGGGGGGTGAACCGGCCGCAGGGACCGCCTTGGCCGGGCTGGGCAGGGACCAGCGGCTCGGCGCCGGGAGCAGCTGCCTCTCGCCTGGAAACCGCTGCAGATTTGGGTAGAAGGCACTCTCCCCGTCCATCACTCACCGCCCACGCTCTCGTCCGGAATGTTTCATTGGTGAGAGCTGATGAATGCCGGCTCCTGGCTCCCTAATATTATTGTTCGATTAGAGTAGGCCTTTCGCCCATCCGCAGCATAGATCACCCGCCTGTCGGGAGCCCCCGGGCAGCGCGCCCGAGGCTGCGCTGCGGGGAAGGACCCGGCCACCTGGCTGCTCAGGTGCACAGCGGCTGGCAGGGGCACGGGGCCTGGGCCACCACCAGCCCCCGCCCCCTCATCGGCCGGCAGATGCCGCCTGGATGGCCTGCCCAGCTCCTCTCTGCAGCCCACTGCCCGCGCACCCCGAATTCCACCTCCTCCCCGTGCGCCCCTTCCGGCGGAGGCTGATCCTCTTTCGCCCGGGCTGGAGGTGTAGGGACAGCCCTGAGGCGGGGTGGTCTTGCATGCTCCCGTGCCTCTCTGTGCCTCAGTTTCCTCATTGGTAAAGTGCCGCTCTCATGGATGGTGGTGAAAATCCAGTGGGTGGAGTCACAGGTTGCTAACCGCCCGTAATTATATTCTTCATGCCGCTGTCTCAGGTTCTGTGTTCCGACGAAGTGCCTCAGGAGCCAGGGTTTCTGTCTCCCACGCGGAGCCCTTCCGTGTCTGGGGGCGGGGTCCGCGGTCAGCGGGTGGTGGGTGCACAGAGCTCAGTCGCCGCTTACCAGGTTTGCTCCCATCCATCCATGACCCCCCTGGGACTCCATGGCATCCCTGTGAAATGGGCATCATCTCTTCCCTCGGCACCCCCCTCACCTGTGTGAGACGGAGAAGAGACGGTGCCCGTGAACGCACCTTCAGAGAGGAGGCAGGTGAAGGGGATGGGAGGGGTGTCTGGCATTGGATCGGGTCTCCGAGGGGGAAACTGTGTGATAACCGGGGCTCTCGTGTCCCCCGGTGCACCCCCCACCCCAGCCCTCAGCCCAGCACCAGTCACTAGCTCTGCAGGGCCTGGCCCGCAGAGAACGTGTCTCTTCCCAAGGCTGTGCTCCCTGCATTGTTTTTACCAAGCTCCACTGCACATTGAAGAAGAAAGAAAATATTTGCTCATGAGTGTCTGAGCGCTGCCGGTCCCTATGCCAGTCCTGAGGTCCCCCTGGCCCCGGGGTCCTGATCTCCCCAGGCCCCGAATCAGTGGGCTGTCTCAGTCATTGCCACTCATACGAGTGCTTAGACTAAAGCAAGCGGTGTTCCACGGGCCTTCCCGGGACTCCCCAAGAAGCCGAGCTGGACGCTTGGCTTCCTTCATGGGCAGGTCAGCCTGCGTCGGCCGACCCTAGTAAGTCTTCTCATGAGGATCTTGTGGGCGCTGTACAGAGAACAGAGTGATGACAGAGTAATCAGAGAGGTCCGCACTGGTTGAGACCTGTTCCTTGGGCGTGGAGCCATGAGGAGAGCATCCGCCCTGGGAGATGGCTCCAGGAGCCCGAGGCTGTCGCTGGCCTTGGTCCTGACAGCCCCGGTGTTGGCTCAGATGTGTGGGTCCCACTGACGGAATTTCAGGTGGCTTAAAATGAGAGCGAAGGTGCATCTCTTCGGGGGCGGAATACAAATGCAGGCACACCTCAGCAGACGAAAGCTATAGGCTGAATCCAACAAGAGGGAGTCTGCTAGGGATAAATTTGGGGGCTTTCACTTGGGTGGGCCGTGCCAGCTGCAGATGCACAGGCAGGAGACGATGGGGCTTCAAGCAGCTGCGGACAGCTCAGTGGGAGCCTCCAGTATCACACAGCTGCCCGGCACCTAACAGCACCGTAGCCGGCATGAAGTCACGTGCCACAGAGAGAGGGAGGGTGGGCCCCACCTTCCTCTGTAGTTGAACCAGTTCTGGGACCCAGTGGGGTCAACACTACTGTGTTCAGAGGTGTGTGGTAGGATGTGCAGACTTCACATGTGTGACCTGTGACATGGTCTGCGGGAGGGAGGACCCACTGGGAAAATGCTCCTTCGAGGGTGGTCCCAAGAAAAGGGCTGTTTCCTGTGGCCCCAAAAGAGGAAACCAGGGCCACGTATGGAAACTGTCAGAAGTCAGACGTCAGGTAAACAGTGACAGCACCCTGACGTGTGCAAAGGAAGCGTGGGGACTGCTGTGGGGTTAAATTGCTACACTTGCATGACCGGGAGTCACTTAATGGAGAATTTATGGTCTAGAAGTTCCCTTACAAGTGCATCTGGGTTGCAGGCTTCCTACAGGGTGTGGAGACCTCCCGGGGCACCTGCACCCCACCCTGCACCTTCTAAGTGCGGTTGCTCCAATAACGTCCAAGGCCAAGGCGGGCGGGGTGGGTGGGAGAGTGGAGCCCGCCCTGTCTGAGCAGCAGAACAGACCCATTAGTGCCGGAACCCTGGGAAGGGGGCCCCCCTGACAGAGGCAGCTGCCCCCTCTGCTTTCTCCTTGGGCTCAGCCAGGCGGGGTCGCTGGTCATGCAGAGGAGGAATGAAAGGGTTCCATGCGGCCAGAGGGACCTGTCGGACGGGAGCTGGAACCTTAGTGGGCCCCCAGCTTGTAGGCTTTGGGGGGTCCCACTGAGGTTCTGGGAGTGTCTCTTGCTTGCTGGTCTTCTCTGTCCTCACCCCTCTGGTTTCGGGCAGTAGCTGCCTTCTGCCTGTGGGGCACACCTGGCTGAAACAAGCCCGGAGTCAGGTGAGGCTCTGAGGAGAGAGAACAAAGCTTTGCATAGCCTCTCTCACAGGACTCTCCCCGCAGCTTGCCCAGCCCGGGGCCAGGGCCCAGGGGAGACAGGCCAGGGTCCCGTGCCAGGGCCGCAGTGCGCCGGTGCCTTCCCGGGCAGTGTGTCTCAGAACTTGCTGTGGTGGCCGTGCCCTCGGGGAGGGTAAGCCCACGGGCTGGGCCGGCTGGAGCAGAAGGAGTGGATTTTAGAGGAGGCAGGGCACCTGGGAGTCACTGGGGCCGGACTGCAGAGGACCGTGGACGCCAGCCTAGAGGACTGGGAGCGAGTCCTGTGGCACTGGGGAAATATAGCATATCCTGGGGCAACGGAGTGGCCCAATCAGGCACAGCTGTGGGGCCATACGGAGTGGAACTAGGGCAGTGACGGTGAGACCAGAGGGCAAGAAGTAAGTCATCCCAAAGTATTTAGAGGATCCCAGGTTCCTTCAAATGTCTGGCCCTCAGGCCGGCAAGGAGAGGGAGGGGTCGGGATGCTGCCATGCACACGGTCAGGGGGAGAGCCCCCCTGCAGCCCCGCAGGCCCCTGCAGATCCTCTGGAAGGCCCAGAGGAGCCTTCAGGAGAAGGTTCCAGGAGATCTCGTACTGTAATAGATTGGGGCAAGGAGGTTCCGGGGGGCAGGTGTGGTCCTTGGCAATGGCTGAGAGAGGGTTTGGGTGCCACTGGGACCCAGCCCAGCCTCCCACTGCCCCCCACGCAGGGCAGTATCCTGGGAGAGGATGTGTGTTTGCACGTTCCCTTCAGGTGCCCGTGGCCCCACAGGAGAGGCCGCTGACCAGCGGAAGGCTCAGCAGCTGTAAGGGACTGGGGCATGGTGACGTAGAGTGAGAAGGCAGGAGGCTTGCGTCTTTAAAGAACCTCACCCCAGCCAGGTCCTCCCCCCCGCCCCATCTCCATTCCAGAATCTACCTTCCCGCTGCCCAAGCGAGCATATGGCACCCAGAAGGCGGATAGATGCTCTGAGGTTGGCAGTGCCCGTGCCTCATGTGTGCAGGCCCGTGTGCAGGCGGGACAGGCACGCCCATCCCCACGGGGCGCCCAGGTGTTCACCCACCTGCACAGCACAAGGCCCATCCCCACAGGTGTGCACGGCAGCTCACCCGGGTGTGCACGGCTGCCCCACCGGACTCAGCAGGCGGCAGGCCCCAGACACGTGCTGAGAGGGACAGGCTGGCCACCAACAAGAGGAAGAGGAAGTTCCATGGCAGAAAATTGGATTTGAAATCAGACCAGACCCCTGGAAGGAGGGCCAGTCAGAGGCCGTGGCCGTCAGGGAGGACAGAGCCCGCTGGATCAAGGTCCCAGGGCCAGGCAGGCAGCAAGGGCTGGAGAAGTTTCCACAGACATGAGAACGAGGGTGTAAGGTCCAGAGAGAGGAGCCAGCAGGGAGCGGGGAGGAGGCTGGCCAGGGAGTTGGGGCGGGAGAAGGTTGAGTGCTCACCTGATGGATGGATGAATAAGTGAGTGATACCTCTATCCTGAGACGTGTCTGCCGTCACCACACCCAGGTCACAGATGGGATCTCTGAGACCCACAGGACCCACAGGCTGCGTTAAGATGGGGCTGGAGCCTCGCTCTGAGAATCCCAGGGCCGCCTCCCTCCTGCACCCCCAGCCCATGTCCCCGAGCTCCCAGCCCCCCTCCCTGACCCTGCTGGGAGCCTGGGGGGGCGGGGGGGGACGGGACACAACCCAACAATTAACTGAAATTGCACAAAGGGAAGGAAGGGGAGGGAGGGAGGGAGGCTCCTGGCGACGCACAGTTGGTGTAGGGCGAGATGGATGAACTTTCCCACTCACTGGCGCCTCGGAGCTGACAGTAAATATCAGAGGTAATGATATTGACTTTAAGGAATTATGGCTCCAAATGTCACTTGTGCTCTCCTCTCTTTCTCTCTCTTAAGGAAAAAAGAAAAGGGGAAAAAAAAAACACATTCTCCCCGATTTGATTTACATTTTCCCTGTTCCTAGAGCAGGGGAGACGGAAACAGGCGGCACCGAGTCCCTAGTGGGCTGGCCTCACCAGAGTGCTGCAGACACAGCCGGGGTGGCGCCCCTGTCCCTTCGGAGCCAGTGTCTCAGGCAGGACAAGGAAGACATCCCCAGAGCATCCTTTTCTCCCCTCCACCCACCCCTCACCCCCACCCCACCCCCGCTCAGGACCCTCTGCAGCCCCCGGGCTGGGAGATGCGAGCTCAGGGGCTGGCAGGTTCTGCCCCAGCTCCCCCAGCTAGCTACCTCTCTCTTCCCGCTTGTCTCCAGGCAGGCTCTTCTGCCCCATCGTTCCTACTCCCCCCCCCCTTTGACTGTGCTGCTTCCTGCCTCGCCACCGGCTCCATCCTCTTCACCTCTCAGACCACACCTCCTCCAGGAAGCCCCCCCATCACCACCCCCTGAGTCCTCTCTCCCTCACCTTCTCGTGCAAACACCCCAGCACCTACACCCTGTGACACCCCCTCCTTCTGTGGGTGGCCTCCCAAGTCTCCTCCCCCAGATCGTGTCTCTAACCCCAAGGAAAAGCTTCTCCCAGGCCAGGATCCCAGCACTCCTGGATCCCACAGCACCTAGCATTTTCTCTGTGTTTTCAGTCAATCGCTCTCCAGGGGGACACCGGCAAGGAGACGCGCAGAGAGCTCCATGGGGAATGGGAGATGGTGGAAGCAGAGAGAAAAGAGGAGGGTGGGGATCATCAGACGGGGAGCTCTGGCTGTGGTGGGAAGAGCAGGATGTGGGAGGAAGGCAAGGCTGGGACTCTGAGACCCCCAAGGACCAGAGTACTCTCTGCAGGCCCAGCTCTGGGTCTCCCCCTGGGAATATCCACGGATCTTCCAGCTGGCTCCGTCTCCATGGGAACTGAGCTTCAGGTCCCGCCGAGCCCAGAGAGGACCCCAGACAGGAGTATGGGGTAGATGGGATCGGGGGAGTCCTCCACCTCCCCTCCCACGTGAGCTGCCCACCACTGAGCCTCATTCTTTGCCGTAAGAGACAGAGACCTATCTTGCAAGCCTCGTGGGGGGGTTGTGAGCTACCGGGTGAAGTCAGGAGGAGAGGGCTTGGGCCTCACCCGAGCGCCTCCTGGGGCCGCCGCCGCGGCCTCGTAATGTCCTCACCCCTCGCTCTTGTCCACATAGGATGAGGAACATCGATATGTTTACGATTCCCCCTCAAGTGAGAGTTATAGGGCAGCGAGAGAAGGCCCGAGAAGATCTATGAGATGAAAAATGTTTGCACTCCTTTTCTCTATGTTGATTTGGGTTACCTGGAAAGATGTTTCCTCCTCTGCTGTTTCTTGTCCGTGTCCCGGTAGGTGATAAATTTCTGTGCGTGGAAATATTGCCTGGGTGGGGAGTTCCCTTCCCACCGCGAGGCTACTAATGGGGTTTTTTGTTGTTGTTTTTTTGAGGCACAAACGCACGCTCAGCATCTTCTAACCTCACCCAGCCCTCCACCCCCTCCCCGCACACGTGTCCAAGCACATGTCAGGGGACCCCCCCCCTTTTCCCCGGCAGGCCTGTGTGTTTCTGCCGGAGGAGCCTTCCAGGCAGTGAGCGGCTGGAGAGGCAGGGTCCCACTCTGCAGACACAGAGAGGAGTGAGTTTCGGAGAGGATCAGGAGAACGCAGAGGAGACCAAGGGATGCAGGGAGGGTCTACTGGGTGCCAGGCTTCTCCTGGGCACCTTCTCCTAAGACCTCCCGAGGGGCCCGTGTGCGGGTATCATCTCCATCAGCCCAACGGGGAAGCTGCCCACGCCATGTCTGCGCCCGGAGCCAGTGTGTGCGGAAGCACACAGGTGTGCTGAGTGAGACGGAGGAGACCCCGGGAGGCTGGCAAAGGGACCGCAAGCAGGTGCCGGGCAGGAGACGCAGGGCAAGGGGCGCAGGAGAAACAGACGAAGAGGGGCGCACAGAGAACTCAGGCAGGGCCACGAGAAGTGGAGGGGCCCCGGGGCTAAGTCTGACCTGGGGGACCCGCAGAGAGGACCGGGAACACTCCACTCCGGCTGGGGCAGCCCCGAGGGCTCCCTGTGCTGGCTGCGTGCAGTGTGCAGCCTGCCCACCCCCTCAGCCCTGGAGCCTGGACCACCCCCCCCAACCTCACAGGGGCCCTCCCCCTGCGCCCGGCTGGCTCCCGGCCCTGGGTGAACGGGACCTGAAGCATCCGCCGACCCAGATCAGGTGGGACGGCCTCCAGGCTTGGCCTTGACCCTCAGTAGCCTCTGGGAGCAGAGCTGGGCAGCCATGACTTGATTAACATTTAAATGCCAGTTGGTGGGGGGAGGAGCAGCAGTGGGGAGTGGGGCTGGAGCAAACAAACCCCTGGGCTGGGGCTGTGTGTGGCCAGGAGCCCAGGAGCCGGCTCCGCAGACTGTCTGGTACCTGAGGGTCAAGGTAGCAATGAGGGCCAGTCCTTCTTCCCTCCTCCGGAGCCCCAGGCCAGCTCCTCGCTCATCTCACCAACACCGAGTGTCAGTGCCCACCAGGTACGCATGCACTTATGCACGCGCAGGCACACACAGGCGCACACGCGTGCACACACATGCAGTCACAGGGGTCTTTGCCGTTCTTGGTCAGGCACTAGTGCGGGTGGGGTCTGACCTCAGGGCTTCTCTGATACGCGGGCTTCCTGCTTCCAAAGCACCTGGCCCGGCCTGGCCTTCGTGCGCCCGGACGTCAGGGCTCGGGGAGACCACCCTCCGTAGCTCCCTGTGCCCACCCCGCCCCCGTACCCCACGTTTCTTCCTCAGCCCCTGCCCAGTCCTGCACGGCCCTCCCCTTCCCTGGCAGGGCTGCCTCAGAGCAGCGCTAATGGGCCCAGGCCAGGTCGCTGCCCCCGCTGGGTCTCTCTGAGGGGCGTCTTTGCACTGAGACTTGAGGTTTTGAAAGCCACTTAAAATGCCCTGGAGGAGTGAGTGGCCCCTCAAGCAGAAAAAGGCTAGACTCAAGCTTGGAGCTGAGGGGAGCCACAGGCAAGCCTTGCTTCACCCCACACCATGCTCCCATCTGCTGTGGGTGGGGCCTAGGCACCTTTCCAAGGAAACCAAGTAGGGGTGTGATGGTCAACCACACAGGCCTGATTTCTAAGCCCCCAGCTGTGCTTTGCATATCCAGGAAGGGGGGGGGGGGCGAGGAGTCATTAACACAAGAGTCTAAATAGCTTCACGGATCCTAATCCTGCACTCGCCCTCAGCTTGCCGGCCTGGGCCAGTTGGGCAGCCGCCATGCAATTTCCAGTCCGGCGCATTCCTCAGCCCTTTGCACCCAAGGCTAGCTCCTGGTTGAACTCTGCCCTTTGGGCAGATGTGTTTGCCTAAATACGGCACTTCCCAAGATCGGCGGCCTTGGGGAAATGCGAGTGTCCCTGTACAAATGACAGCCCCTTTCTGGAGCTGAGTTTCTCCCGGCTGGGGGTCCGGGGGGAGGCGGGGATAACAACCGGAAGTTAATGAGGGACCACGATGGGCCGCACCTGTGCTGGGCCCTGCCTCCCCGCCTGTGCGCTTACTGAGCCTCATCCCGCCAACATCCTCATCCCAGGTCGACACTCTCATCCTGGGCCCACGCCATGGAGACTGAGCAAGGGTGGGTAGCGTTCTTACCGTCTCAACTCCAGGCCCGTCTGGCTGCAGTCAGGCCCCACTGCATCCCCCGGTGCTTACCCCAGACCTGCAGATGCCCGTCCGGAGCCCTAAGGTCAAGCCAGCAGAGAGCCTTCCCACCCGCCACCCCCCGCCCTCCAATGGACACTGGTCCTTAAGACTGGAGCTGGAACAAGGCTGTGGCCTCCAGACAGGCTGTCCCCTCGCCAGCTGCCTATCTTTGGGCAAGTGACTGCACCTGTCTGGGCCTCCTCGTCTGTCTGAAGGGGATATTGTCAGTAGTCCCGCCCTGCGTGTCACGTGAAGGGTTTGGCGTGGTGCCCACTTGCGGGGTTGACCTGGGACACAGATCAGCGGCCTCCACGGGGAGGGCCCTGCACAAGGCCTGGGCCGTAGACTCGGTGCCGGCTGGTGGGTGCTGGCGTTGGGTGGTGGCCTGGCACAGCAGCAATGCCAGGGCGCCAGCCTGGGGTCCCCTGAGGCTCCATCCCTGGTGCACGCCCGGCCCTAGTGGGTGCTCAGCGAGGTTCGGTTCCTCCCCCTGAGAGTTCATTCCAAACCCACACCTCTGGCTCCGGCCTTTGTCCTAAGGCCCCGCTGCCACCCTTCCACTGGTCCTTCCCAGGCCACCCTCACTCCCCTCCTGACGTCCTTACCACTGTCAGGGGCGTTGCGGCCATCGAGTGCCCTGGGACGGCTCCTGGTTCCTCCTGCACGCCCACCCGAGCCCCGTGGTCCTTCCCTCGGTCCCATCGCTGCCAGCCTGCTCCGCGCCCACCGTGTCCCAGGGTCCTGTCCAGCTGGTCCTCCTCACACCCCACCCCATCGCCTCCCACCCTGTCCCCCGGGACTGCCCCCACCGGGAGTTTTACTCCACCCATAAGACTCTATGTCTGATCCAGTTGACCCCTGGCCCCTCAGCCCCTCGAGAAAGGGTCCTTCCCAGCACATCCTGTCACCCCAGCCTCCCCCGCCCCCCCCACACACACACACAGCATCACACCAAGGACATGGCTCTGCCACTCCCACCTCTGTGCCTCGGTTTCTCTTTCCCCGCCTTCACGGGTGCCCCCTCTCCTCTGAGTCCCGTCCCCCTTCCCTTCCTTTCCGCCAGGGGAAGCTCCCGTCACCTGAGCCGGCATCCCCTGCCTCGGCTCCAACCCCCAAGTTCTCGCCTGGATTCGGTTGCTGAGAGTGACAAGGAAGGGCCACCAGGGGGCTCAGGCCGCAGACCTGATGCAATCACGTCCCCATAGAACGGGGAAGCGGCCACATGGAAAGCAGGTGGGCGGTGGGGTGCAAGCTCTGAGGTCAGGCTCCGCCCGGGATGAACACTCATAGGTGCCCGGTGGCCCCTTTGGCATCCTTGCCCCGGTCTTGCCCACACGGCCCAGCCCCCTCCCCTTGCCGCGCCCAGGACTCTGGAGTAGACCCCAGGATGGCGGTCCCCAGCAGGAAGTTAGGCCCAGGAGGAGGAGGCTGCCTGTTTACACCGGCTGTTAGCTCAGCATCCGGCACCGTGGTGGCCGGTCCCTGCCACCTGGACTCCAGCTGCCGGCCACTCTCTCCTGCAGCCGCCTGGACCTCCACTCAGGCGGGGGCAATTACCCGTGAAAGCATTTTCCTAGACATCGCCTCAGTCTCCGGGAAAAGTCAGTCCCTTCATAGGAAAGGCAACTCGTTTTGGGCAACCAGTGGATTGGCGAGGAGGACACAGGCGGACCCGTGCAAACGTAGGCAGGAGGTTTGGGGCAGGGGCCCGGGCGGGCGCAGAGGGGAGAGGCGCGGCTCTCTCTCTCCCCCCGAGTGGAGGCCGCATGTACATAATGTGTATAAATGTATATAATAATCATTAGCAGCGATTCAGCTGTCTGCCGCTGGTTTGCAAGATAAATTGCATTAATCAACACGATGCCTTCAGAACTTTTGGTGAGCCGTTTCTTATGCTAATTGGGCCACTTACAGTAGACTGTCACTGTACCGGGATCTGGCTGTCAAGACAGTTACTGGCATGTGCAGGCCCCTCCCTCCCAACCCCTTCGTCCCCCACCATCACCTTCTCTTTTTTAAAATATACTATTAATGGGTAGAGCTGTGCTAATGACTTGGCCAAAAATAACACCTTGAAAGAAGAAGGGAGGGAATGGGTAAGGATGTGACCATCCTTGGGTCACCTTGAAGGCAGCACGGAGAAGCCCTCTGGATGGGGGGTGGGGGGAGCCTGGAGGAGGCGGTAAGGAGGTCAAAGACCAGGCCTTACCACCTCGGGGCCTCATCTCTGCTGGGATCGTGTCCTGACCCATCTTCCATCTCCCTCAAGACCCTCAGGACTCAGGTCAGACACACCATGGACTCTGGAGATCCCGGAATCCTAGGGTCTTGGGTGAGAGAAACCTACAACGCCAGAACCAGACATTTCAAGTCTTCTAGACCGGTGTTTCCCAAACGTTTGACATATGTGTACCCCTTCTATGATTTTCGTAATGCTGAGTATCCCTTGTCAAAAAAAATGATGTATTTTAATAACAATCAAAATATATTTGTTTTTTGGTACATACACAAAATAATAATAAATGAAAAATAAAATTATTCATAATAAAATATAAATGAAACTTATATTATGAATAACATGTATTTGCACACTGGACCATCTCACGCCTCACAAGACTGTCTTGACTTGACTCATGAGAACGTAGAATTAGGCGCAGCTAAGGACGGTGCAGTGCATATCCCCACCAAACTCCGGTGCAACACGTACCCCCACCACACTCTTCCCGTACCCCTGGGGGTACGCGTACCACACTTTGGGGAACACTGTTCTAGACTATAAATTCAAACCTTCTGAATGGCCATCTGTCTCACTGAAAAGACCAGTGAGATAACTCACTGATCGAGCAGACCCAAGTTCATTGCTTATGTCAGTAGGAGAGTTCACCACGGGCGGTCTTGATGCTGTGTCAGAAGCGGGAGCGATTCACAGGGCTGGGGTCTGGTGGAAGATGGGTCTTGCAATGCGGGGACCGGATTGGGGTGGGGCCGGGTTGTCAAAATAAAAGCCAGAGCTGCACAGAATCGGGTTTTATTCAGGAACTGTTGCACCAGCGCTGTGGTCGGCAAACTGTGGCTTGCGAGCTACATGCAGCTCTTTGGCCCCTTGAGTGTGGCTCTTCCACAAAATGCCACGGTTTTCGGCTCTCCAAAGGAATTTCAATCGTCGTACTGTTGATATTTGGCTCTGTTGACGAAGGAGTTTGCCCGCCACTGCCCTAGGGAGATGGGGACCCCAGCACAGCACTGGGCTCAGTGGCAAATGCCAAGGAGCAGGGTGGGGAGAGTGGGTGGAAAATTCCTAAGAAGAGACATCGGGGGAAGGGGGGTTCTGGCTAACGCTGGGGGGTGGGGCCAGTGAGGACAGACACCAGGGTGGAGGCGTAGAGGGTGGCAGGAGCTTGGCTGGCGTGTCGTCAGGTGCCAGCCCTGGCCGGGACACGTGGTGGCGTGGCCCTGCGGCCACGGCATGGTGAGGGTTTGGGCAGGTGCGGGTGAGTGGGCAGAAACTCACAGGAAGCAGGTTTGCCCCGCTGAATGGATTTTCAGGAAGTTCCGGAACAAACAGTTAAGTCACCAGCAACTTTCTCAGGCCACGGCAGGCAGGCGGAGGAGGGCCAAGCGCCACCCACCACAGGAGGGGGGCCCACGCACCATGCACCCCAAATCCTCAGCGGCACCGGCTCTCTCCTCACACTTCCTGTGGAATCTGCCCCTCCCAGCGGACCGGGGAGCCCCCAGGGCCCTGACTCCGGGTGGTGGGCAGGGCCAGGGAGGAAGCTGATGCAGAGTGTGTGCAGTTATCTGCCCTTCCCGTCGGGGAGGGGACCAGCCCAGGGAGAGGGGCAGGGAGGCCGGGGTAAAAGCAGCCGAGCTGGGCGGCGTAGCTCACTAGCCCCCTGCCCTGGCCTGGGTGGGCCAGCCACACCTGCCACAGGTGCTCACTAGCCTCAGCCACACCGTGCTGGTGACGGAACGGGGGACAACCCTGTCACCCCATTTCCCACTCTGAGCTCCTCTCCTGCCTCCTCCCTGGGACCCCGAGGCCTGCCTTTCCTGGGCCCCCGCAGAAGTGCCTTCCTCCCGCCTTGTCGTGTGCTCCCAGCTGCCACATCCCAAGGGCTGCGCACTCAGAGGGCACCGTGGCCCACTCAGCGGTGTGACGCTCGCTCGGGTGTGATGTGGGGTGCTGGGTGGGCCAGCTGAGGAGGGGTGCTGCTCTGTCCTCCACCCGCAGGAGGTGACAGAGCGGAGCCACCTCCGCTCCGCCCTCCAGAGCCGGCCTCCCCAGCGGCCAGGGCGGCGGGCACAGCGCGCCGTCCCCCGGCAGGTACCATTTGGAGCAATCAGTGTTTTAATTACGAGTAATTAAACGTGTGCCACCTGCCCAGCTGCCGCTCCAGGAACTGGGACAGAGCTCCTGGGGGCGCCGGGGGCCAGGCGTGCACCCTGGGCTGGGAGGGGCCGCCCTGGCGCCCGGGAGCGGGGCTGGGCAAGAGGGAGCGAGCTCGAGCCTCCGAGTGCCAGAGCCCGGTGGGCGGCCTGCGCTCTGCCTCGGGGGCCCCGGCCTCTGGGGGCTGCTTCCAGGTTCCCTTCCGCTGAGTCCCGCCTCACAGGCAGGTACTCACCGGGAACCCGCCCTGCATTTCCTGTCTCCCAGGCCACCCACCACACCACAGAGCGGAAAGCTAGCCCATCACACCAGAGCCCTTCGTTAATTTGCACACACGGACCCCTCCATTAGGTGCCAGCTTGGAAGCTCCCCTCAGGGAGCCCTCAGCCCCACCCCCACCTCACACCAGGTTAGAGGGAGGCAGGGGGTGGGGGGCTCCACCCAGCTGCCATGTCACACCTGCTCTCAGGCTTGACCTTTGCTCTACCCCTGGCATCTCCCGCGCTCTCTGTCCCGTCTCTCTCTGTATCTCTCTCTGTATCTCTACTTTACCTCCTGGCCCTTCCAGAGCCACCTGAGGTCCCCAAGGAGGCTCTCTCCCTCCCCTGCTTGTCCTCTCTCCGCCGCCTTCTTCAATTCCCCCCACCACCCACCACCACCATGTCTTGTGTCCTGGCACCCAGGGGCCTGTGAGGACCCTGCACACACAGGAGAGGGGAGTCACATGCCGCCCCCAGTCTTCACTGTGGAGGACGAACTCCTGTGTGCATCCCCTGGGATGGAATCCGGGAGGGCACAAGGCCCCCTGCAGCCGCGTGTCCCTCATCTGTCAAGCGGGCGTGCTGACAGCGCCTGTCTGCCGGCGCACGGGCGGCTGCGTGCCTCTGAAAGCCCTTTGTCAACACGTAACACGGGGTCAGTACGTGGGGAGCAGCCACAGAGGGAAAGACAGACAGCCGTGCGAACGGACTCCGCGATCGCGGCTCTCCCTCCCTCCCCAGGGCCCTCTCCAGGCCTCGGCGAGGACAGGCTCTTAGAGTCTAAACCAGAGGTGGGCAAACTCTTTGACTCGAGAGCCACAATGGGTTCTTAAACTGGACTGGAGGGGCGGAACAAAAGCAACCTGACCATGCTGGCACTCTCCTCTTGGGCTGCTGGTGAAGGAGCGGAGGGGAGAGCAAGAGAACCCTCCGCTCTTTTGGCTCCTTGGGCCGGATAGAACAGCTGAACGGGCCGAGGTTTGCCCACGGCTGGTCTAAACGTAGTTCTGCTGCTGCATCCAAGGAACAGGCTCTTTCCCACACCTGCCAAGCAAGCAGACAGCCCCCCTCTGGGTCTTAAAAACAGCCCGGGGGCCCCTGCCTTCTGAATTACCTTTGTTCTGCCCCTCGGCACCCCAGCACTCAGCCATGGCGTGTCCTCTGCCCCGGGCTTGCTCGTGGGGTGTAGTCCAGTGTCTTGTCCTCGGCACCGGCCCCCCGGGAGGTTGTGGGGCAGGCGAGTGGGGAGATGCGCTCCTCGGCGAGCTGGTTTTTGCCTGGCACTAGCTCTGGGCGGCAGGCCCGAGCGGGGCACCGCCCTGCCCTTGCAGGACTCGGCCAGTCTGGACAGATTCAGAATCGAGCAGACAGTTGGTGACATTGTGGGCGTGACAGGCAGGCAGGCAGGTGGTCCTGGGCAGAGGCTGGGCAGAGAAGGAACAACATGGAAGGGAGGGAGCAAGGGTTCGGTGCTGGACAGATCCAATGGGCTTCCTAGAGAAGGGGCTCTTAGAAGTCTGGGAGGACTGGGTCGGCGTCGTCGGAGGGCAGCCATTCTTGTTGGGGAACAACATGGTAAAGGAGGGAAGAGGGGGGAAGCCACGGGGAGGGGCAGCCTGGCAGGAGTGGGAAGTGAGAGGGGGGAGTGGGAAGGCTGGCTAGGGCCTGCTCCAGGCACCTGCCAACTTGTCTGCACACACAGTCCACAGCCACCAGGGTTTGCAGTTTGCAGGGATGGAGTGTGGGAACTGCCCAGGTGGACACACACACACACTACACACACACACACACACACACACACACACACACACACACACACACACTTGGGCTGAGCACAAAGCCAGCATGGTGGGACAACCCACAGCTCTGAGCCCTTAGACTGCACGTGCCCGCCATCTGGTGGTTGCTCGCAGCACTGCACCCTCCGAGCTTTCAGGCTTCGTGGAGCCTTTGGGGTGCCACACTGAGAAGCGACATCCCTGGTCCTCACTCACACAGAATCATCGCTGAATGACAGGATACCGCCCCCCCCCAATCCAAATGCATACAGAACCTCACACGAAAGCCCCAGCTAATACACAGGGACACGACTACAGTCATTCCCAGTTGCACGTCTTTTTCTCTTCTCACCAAATAACATTTTTAGGAAGGAGGGGTAGGAGACCCTCTTCACAGCCCAGCACAGCCCAGCCACAGAAAACACTGCCTGTGGGTTCCCACTCGGTCTTGACCTGCATCCGGCGTGCTTTTCGTCCCCTCGTGGTCCTACTGAGGCAGCGGTCTGCTCACACCCCTTCCTGGCACCCACAGGGTTCCAGGGCCCCCTCCTTCCATGGGAGACCTGGGGGGTTCCCCAGGCAGCCCCCACTGGTGTGCAGTAGTGCGAACACACACACACACACACACACACACACACACACACACATAGGAGCCACACGGGACAGGACACTGGGGGCCCATCACCTAACCCATCGCACGTTACAGCCCAGGGGGCTTCCTAGCGCTAATAGGGACGTCGGAATTAAACACACTCTCTTGCCTTGGTTTTGTCCCGGGAGGCTCACAACGCATCTTTACACACACCAGCGCAAACACCAGCTATTACTCCCCTCCATTATCTCCCCGACCAAGGCCCTGAGCTTCGGAGGTACCTCAGCCACGGGCTCGGACCCTGGCCTCCGTCCCCGTGACTGGCCTGCCTCCCTGGGGAGGGAGGAGCTGCCCGCAGACCCGAGGCCCACGGGGGGCATTTCCAGCCCCGGGGAGGGGAGGGGCAGAGGGTGGCTGCAGAGCCCGGGGCAGGATGGATGCCCGGGCCCCCTCCTGCTCCGCACGGCCTCCCAGCTCCATTAGGGAGGGCCCTCTCCCCCACGGCCGCACACAGAACACAGAGCGCGGGTCAGTTAGGCTGTGGGAGGGGGAGGCTGCCCCCCCGAGCCACCCGGGGAGGGGGGAGGGGTGGGAGGGTGGCCCTTGTGCTCTTCAAGCTGAAGCTGCTGTCTTTTCGGGGCCCCAGGGACTGCTGTCAGGAAGCAGGGGGGTGGGGGAGGAGGAGGAGGTAGAGAGGCAGCCGTGTGTGTGTGTGTGTGTGTGTGTGTGTGTGTGTGCTCACAGTATTATATTTCCCCAGTCTAAGCTCCTATATGGATGCAACATGGGCCCAGCCCTCCCAGGACAGTACAACCTCAGATGGCTCTAGGAGGCCAGGCAGAGGGGACTGGAGGAGGGGGAAAGGGGCTGGAGGTAGCACCTAGGATGAGCTACAAATGTCCCTCTAGCCTTTGATACTGGGACACACACACACACACACACACACAGCCCCACAGACAATGCAGCTGGCAGACACCCATTTGTGGGCACAGCACAAACAAGGGGAGTGTGCAGATCCTAGCAGAGAGGCCTGTTATCCCTCAGAGATGGTGGAATTAATCAGGGCTGACTTCCTGGAGGAGGAGGGTTTTGAGCCTAGTGCCTCAGCAATCCATTAGTGCTGCAAAGGCCTGCTGTGAGGCAAGCACTGCTAGCAGCTCCCTGTGAATATCTACTTTAATATTCATAGCAACCCTTACGGTAAGAATTATCATTTCCGCTGAAACCGGTTTGGCTCAGTGGATAGAGCGTCGGTCTGCGGACTGAGAGGTCCCAGGTTCGATTCCGGTCAAGGGCATGTGCCTTGGTTGCAGGCACATCCCCAGTAGGGGGTGTGCAAGAGGCAGCTGGTCGATGTTTCTCTCTCATTGACGTTTCTGGCTCTCTATCTCTCTCCCTTCCTCTCTGTAAAATATCAATAAAATATATTTTTTTAAAAGAAGAAGCCAAGTGGTCGTGGGGCTCCATTGAGCGTGCACGAAGTTGGCAGCCCCAGGTCCGGCATTAACACCCTCACCAGGCGGGTGGCAGGCCCCACGTGGCCCGGCGGCTGGGCCCTTGTTAAAGCCCTCCGGGGAGGCATTGCTGCCACCCCCTGACCCCAGAGCTGGGTGAAAACCCTCACACCCACCCGGCACTGCCTCCCAGCCCTTTGGAGACCCTTGCTCCTCCCCTCATGTAAGGCGGTTTCCAGACACCCCCCTAAAAGGTGGGTCCACTTGGATGTTCTCACCCTATGTCTGATGACCCTGCATTTCCACCAAAACATCAGCATCCCTGTGTGGGCGGTGGCCAGACTTCCCTCCTGTCAGCAGCAGATGGGATCCTGAGCTGGTTGAACACGTGAGTGCTTCCTCGCCTTCCATCCTCAGGGTTTCCAGGGCTTACTGATCTCCCAGAGAAAGGCCAGCCTGTACTTCCGGCCAGTTCCTCCTGCAGGACACACAGCCACACCGCAGACCTGATTTTCACACCCCCGATCGGCTTCCTGCAGGTGACTGCTACATCTGCTGACACCTGGCTTCCTGGTCTAACTCGTGCCACCGATACCCCATCCAGGGAGGCCCTCTCCCACCAGGGTGGAGCTCAGCACCATCCCTGCTCTAACCTATTGTCCTACAGAGGGGGGATCAGGCACTTCCTGTGTGGATGCAAGGTGCAAAGGGGTGGACGCTGCAAGTCGCTCAGGGAGAGGGCGTCTAATGGAGCCTTCTGACTCACGGGGGTGGGTGGGGGGGTGCCCCGTCATGGGAGGCATTCTACCCGTGATTCCCCATTGCTGTCACCTCCATCAGCATGGGCACATTCTTTAAGAAGAAGGCACGGTTAGCACATCCATCTGAGAGAACTCAGCAGACCCGCCCAGAGACCCGAGTCTGGTGGGCCCTGGTGTGGAAATGGGGAAGGCACTACCCCCTGGAGCCCCCACTCTGGCCTGGTGGGGCACAGGGCAGGGCACTTAGCTCGGGAATGCTTGTGAAATGAATGAATAGTGGTTGAACGAATGATTAGCCACAAGACCTACTAAATCCTCTGCCTGCTCCAAGGCTAGTCCCCAATGTAGAGAACCCACAGGCTCCCCCTAAACTCCCCATCATATGGGGCACAGCCCAAAACCTCGTGAGAAATGCTTTGACGTTGCACCTGGGACCCGGTATCTTTGGCACCAGCTGGCAGAGGCTCACGCCCCCAGAGCTCAGAGAGTTATAAACCAGCTCTGCCTGCCAAAGGAACTCAGCACTTCCAAGGTCAGAACGGATGGCCCGGCCCGGGAATGAGTCTGGGGTTTGTAGGAAAGTAGGTGCTGATGCCCACCACGCAACCCCAGACGCCAGCGTGAGGGTTCATGGAGGAGGTATTGCATGGGGGACACATTGGGACGCGCAGACTCCCGAGTCCCTGGGGTGTCAAGGCTGGGACGCTGCACCTGGGGACGCTCAATGCGGGGACCAGGAAGCTAGGGTCCCCCTCCCTCAGCCTTCCTTCCCTGCGCCCTCCTGCCATGCCTGCATTCACTGGCAAGAGCATCACCGTGTGCCCACACAGAATGCACCCTAGGAAGGAGACGTCCAAGCCTTTGCGCTCACGTGACTCCATAGGTGGACACACAGGTGTCCACACGACCGGGTGCCAGGACGCACACAGCCGAGGCGAGCGCCCAGCCCCGGCCCCGGCAGAGGCCGAGTCTCCCAGCAAAGGCGCCCGCCGGGGGACAGGCACCCCCTCCCGCGCTGAGGGAGTGGCTTGGCAGCGGGGTAAGATTTATCATCATTATCCTAATATCATCTCCAGGCTTGACGGTGGCAGCAGCTAAAGAAAATACCAAGGCTTAACTCGGGGCACGTGGGAGAGTGCGGCAGAAGACAGGAAGCATGATTTATGGCGGAAATCAATGCAATCATCAGACTCCGTGCTTGTGAAATTGGGCCGGGCCTTCCGTGCCCGCAGACCGGCTTCGGCCCCGCCTGCCGGAGGATTCGGGGGGCCCTGGGACCTCGGGGTCAGGCTGGGCGGAGGGACCCAGATGTTTGGGACGCGGCCCATCTTCTTCCCTAGCCGTGTGCGGGGGAGGCGGGGCGCGGGGCACCTCAGGAGGAAGATGAAAGGGAGACAACTAACCCGCATCAGGCCGGGGCGCGGGCACCCTCACCCACACGACTTGCTCCTCTTGCCACACGGCCCGGTGAGGGTAGGGAATTTTGTCCTGCGTTTTTTTTTTTTTCTGTTTGTTTGTTTGTTTGTTTGTTTAAAGTATATTTTATTGATATTGTACAGAGAGGAATGCAGAGAGATAGAGAGCTAGAAATGTCGACGAGAGAGAAACATCGACCAGCTGCCTCTTGCACACCCCCAACCGGGGATGTGCCCGCAACCAAGGTACATGCTCTTGACCGGAATCGAACCCGGGACCTTTCAGTCCGCAGACCGACGCTCTACCACTGAGCCAAACCGGTTTCGGCGTGTCCCGCGTTTTTTAAGTGCATTAAACTGCAGCACAGACAGGGTAAGGGACTGCATTAAGGTCTCACAGCCGGTCCTGGCAGAGCCGGCCGTGCTGTTCCCATGACACCACCTCCTCACTGCACAGGTGAACAAAGGCGGTAGGGGGCTGCCCCTGCCGGGTGGGGTGAGGGGCCCCACGAAGGGTCCACCTCACCCAAAACATGCCCCGGCCTAACCCAGCGTCCAGGGCCCTGTCATCGGCCATCTCCCTGTGAGTTCCGTCGTATGCTGTTTAGTGTAGCCAGTGCCGCGGTGCTGGTGGTGACCAATAACCATGGTGGTGATGTGGGTGAGGGTGACAGCGGCGGTGACAACGGTCATGGGACCATCAGCGATGGCAGTGGCGGCGGGTTTTCAGACACACTTGTCACCAACCTAGGACAGGGCGTCAGGGCAAACTGCGGGCAGGCGTAGCCGGAGGGAGGACGGGAGATCAGCGTGTTTCTGCCGCGCGCCTTCCTCCAGAAGAAGGAGCCGAGAACTCTGCCCGAGGCCTGAGACCCAGAAACGGGAGGAGCCGTCTTTCTTCCTGGAGCTTTGGACAGGAGCATTCTTTCCCTTCCAGAGTGCACAATCCCTTCACTCCCGACCAGCCCTGGGCTATAGATGGGGGTGGGGGGGGGAAGGCTGCAGCCAGTGAGGGTGCCCCTCACGGGACCGTTTTCTCCTCACTTCTCTGAGGACCGGGCAGGGCTCCCGCCACGCGGAGGAGCGAAGGGGCCGGGGACGGAGGGAGGCATGAGGCGCAGGGGATGAAATGAGACCCGGGGGGAGGCAGCCTCGTGGGAGAGCCAGGTCTCCGGGGAAACAGAGGCCAAGAGGGCACAGGCCGAGGTCAGCCCGGGGAAGTCTGAAGCCAGGAAATCGCAGGGAGGAGCGTTCCATGGCTCTGAGGTGGGGGGAATGCCGAGGAGGGAGCTGGGGCGCCCCAGTCTCTCAACAGCATCCTCCTCTCTCCGGGCCTTAGGGGGACACGGGGCCCAGGGGACACTGGGACCCGGGCCAACTCTGCATCGCGGCCAGCTTCCACCCACAGGCCAGGGGCCACTGCAGGGCCCTAATGGTCAGCATCTCTGAGCCACACGGAGGATGTGGAGGCAGGAATGGCGGACAGGAGCGAGAGGGAGGAGGCAGGGAGGAGGAGGAGGAGGAGGAGGAGGAGGAGGACGTAGGCACCCAGGCCGAGAACCCCCCTCCCCGCCACCGTGCTGGGAGCAGGGAGCAGGCGGGCGGCCAGGGCGGGGGGGTGGGGGGGGAGACAATGAGATGGAGAGAAATGTGGCGAGGCTTCTGGAAGCCCGGGGTCGCGGAGGTCTGGCGGGCCGGCTGGGGCCGGGTCGGGGGTGACCGCCCTGGTATTTGGAAGGGCACCGGGGGCCAGCGCCTGCCCCGGCGAGACCTCGAGGAGCTCCGTAGACTTTCCAAACCTAATTAGTGTTTAATGGTCTGGAGAGACACTGGGCATCCAGCGTCACTGGCCGGACCGCGCCGTCCGCCTCCGGCTCCTAACGGCCGTGGGAGGCGAGGATCCGCCGTGGCCGCCTCCGCTCAGGTCCATGTCCGTGTGCGGGCTGCGGGGGAGAGTCTGGGGGTGACTCCAGCCACCCCTGAAGGCAGCCTTTCCTGTGCCCCACGGCAATCGTCCCCACCCAGTGCTACCGCCGGCAAGTGCGTGGGGAGGGCCGTGCGGCGACCACACAGCACAGAGGAGAGGCGGGAGGAAGACGCGCAGCCACCTGCTGGAGGGTTAGGGGGCGCCGTCGGCAGGGAGCCTCAGTGTGCAGGGCTCCCAGGGGCCGAGGGGGGGCTGTGGGTGCAGCCAGAGGGGTGGGGTGGCCACCGGGCTGAGGGGGGGCTCGTGTTTAACACGTGGACAGGAGTTAGCAGCAGGCCATGGCTCAGCCTCCTGCTTCCTGCCCAGGACGGGGGGCCAGGCCGGAGGAGGGGACCGTCCAGGCGGGAGACGGTAGTGCCCGGAATAGTGTTAGATTCCAACCCGCGGGCACAGAAGGCACTGGAGGTGTGGCCCCTGGCCCCTGGGCAGTGGCGGTGACAGTCCCAAAGCCAGGCCACCCAGAGAGAGCCAGGCCTGGGACTGCAGGCTGTGCCTGTAGGTGGGACCGTGCAGGGAGATGGGCAAGAGGACCCAGGATGGGACAGGGAGAGAGGGGGGGCAGCGAGGGGGGTTTGGGGAGCGCCTTCGGGGAGTGCAAATGGAAGAGAAGGAGCTGGAAAAGCCCCCAGGTCCCAGCACCCGGAGAGCCTGGTGCTCGGGGGACAGAGACGGGCCAGCCTGCACACACCACACCCCTCGCACAGCACCGACCGCACACGCGTGATCACACTCACACCCACGCCGGACACACTCGTGGGCCGTGCCTGTGACCCAGAGACCCCGGCGTGTTCTGGGAGGGGCCCGTGATCGTGCTTATTAAGGAAGCTGCCGGCGACGGCTAACTGATGGCGGGGTGCGGCCGTGGGCTGCAATGCAACCTGACTCATCACCCGGCCCGTTGGAGGCTACAGCGCTGCGTTCATTAACACCAGGGACACGGGCTGGGATGGGCTGGCCTGGCCGTGCGCCTCATGTTAGAGAACCGAGAGCAAGGGCCGGGGGGGGGGGGGGAGGGGGAGAGATTAAATCTAAAGCCCAGGGACAAAACAAATTCCAAAAAGCAAATGTCGCTGCTGTTCCTGGGATGACTCAGATGTGCGCTGGGCCGGCGCCACCGGGCCGCGGTGTGGGGATCAGAAGTGATTTCCTCCAGATTTGTCATCTACTTGGTGCAGGCTCTGTTTTTCCCTTTAACGTGCCTGGGGACTCTCTCCAGACCTGGGGCTGAGCCCAGGGAGACAGCGGCGGGGTCCCAGGTCGTGGGAGGGCGGGCCCACAGCCCAGGGCAGCCCGGGGGGCTCCGGGGAGGACTCAGAGCACCTGACGCAGGGCCAGTCTGACGGGGGACAGGAGACACGGAGGGGGCCGTGGCTGTGGGAAACCCAGACGAGGGTCTCTGTCCAACCCCGGGGCCAGGCTGCCCACTCCCCTTGGCAGCCCCCCCACCCCCCCCAACTTGCTGAGAGGCTCTGCGTGAGAGCCCGGAAGGCAGCTGGGAGAAGTCAGGCCCGGCTGGAGAGGGTCCCCCTCCGCGATGCCCACGGTCGGACCCAGGCAGGTGTGTGCTCTCGGGGGGCCAGAAGCCTGAGTAAAGGGTGGGCTGGAAGCACGCTTTGACGGAGAAAGCGACTCTGGAGTCTGATGGCTGAAGCAGCTTTGGAAGGCGGGCTGGACCGGACCCGTGGAGCTGAGGGGAATCGGGGTGGGAGGTGGGGGGTGGGCTGGAGCTGAGGGGGAACGGGGTGGGAGGTGGGGGTGGGCTGGAGCTGAGGGGAGACGGGGTGGGAGGGCTGGAGCTGGAAACATGGCCCCTTTCATCCCCGTAGCCGACCAGAGGGAGCCCCGCCCCACCCGGTGGAGTGTGAGCAAGCACTGAGGAAGGGACTTGCACGGGAGTGGGTGGCTGGTCCCCCACAAGTGCCCGGCTGGGTGGCTGGGATCCAGGAACCGGGGACTCTGTGGCACCGAGGGGCCCAGGAAGGGTGGGCGTGAGCACCACGTCAGCCAGGCTCGTCTGCAGAGGGGTGGGGGCTCCTGGAGGGAAGGGTGGAGGTTCAGGTGTGCTTACCGGGGGCTCGATAAGCATTGGATGGATGGATGGATGGACGGATGGATGGATGGACGGATGGATGGATGGATGGACAGATGGATGGATGGATGGATGGATGGATGGATGGATGGATGGACAGATGGATGGATGGATGGATGGATGGATGGACAGATGGATGGATGGACAGATGGATGGATGGATGGATGGATGGATGGATGGATGGATGGACAAACTGTGTGTCCCATCAGAGCAACAGGCTCCTTCAGCATTGGTCGGCCAGGTAGAGAGGGCAGAGCTGGAGCAGATGCCGAGAGGCTTGTGGGGAGCCACAAGTCCCTGGGCTCAGGTGTGCTTGCCTCATAGAGCTTAGCCCCCCCAATCCCCCCTCCAGGTCTCAGCCCTCCCCCAGACGCTATGCAGCCTTTTCAATTCAATCAAGTCCCAAAGAGCACCCAGAGGGTAGGGGGTGGGAAGGAAAAATCAGATGTTACATATTTCCTCCAAAATGCTGGAAGCATCACTAAGAGAGGAGAGACAGGACGTGGTGGGGGGAGAGGGGAAGAGGAGGAGGACAGCTGCCGCTCAATTGTGGAACACGTACCGGGTGCTGGACGCGTGCTCAGAGCTTTACCTGAGCTCTCAGTCCTTGCTCTCCACACCCGGGGGCTCTGAGAGGTCAAATAACAGCCCCATGTCCTACAAGCGGGTGTGTGCCGAGTCAGGACTGACATCCAGGCCTCCCAACTCTATCGGGGCTCCTTTCACCCAGAATGATCTGTCCCACTGCTGTTTAAAAAACCCCCAAAACTGCACCCTCCCCACCCTGAAGAGGGTTAGCGGCCCAGATTGGCCGTGCAGGCTAAAAAAAAAGCTTGGTTTCCACGGAAGCAGACCTTAGTTAGGACCACAGGGCCCTCCCGCCCTGACCGGGGCGGCCCTGGCACGGTGGTGGGAGCAGGTGAGTCAGACACGGGCCTTCAAGACAGAAAGACAGGCTGCCCTGGGCCCTGGGGACCCAAGGAAGCCCTGCCCGGGAGGCGAAGGCAGGTGAGCCCCACGGCACCACTGCTCCACCTCAGCGGCTTCCGCTGCGTCATCCATGGGCCTCACCGGCCACAGCCCCGAGAAGCAGCTACCCACGCAGATGGCCCAACCCCACTGCAATGGTGGGAGGGAGTGGGGGGACCAGGGAAACAAAAAAAAGCTGGTCAGGGGAGCCCCTCCCTCCTTCGATGGACTCCCCAGTGATTGGAATGCAGGGAGCATGTTCTTTGTGCCACCCCAGCCCTGTCCTGCGGGTGAGGGAGGCTGTTCTGTAAACTTAGATTCCGGAGAGCAAGGACAGGGTGGAGGCGGGAGAGGGATGAGAGAGAAAGGCAGAGAGAGGGGGAGGGGCAGCCCCAGACGGGGCCCCACCAATAGGCTCTGCCAGTGCCTTCGCTGTTGCCGGATGCTGCCAGCAGAGCAGCCTGTTGCATAGCAACTGCCGGGGGCCTGTTTGTGGGCCCGGACCAAGGAGGCTGGCGGGCTGCAGAGATGCTGCCGGGAGACCAAGGAGGCTGGTGGCTGCAGAGATGCTGCCGGGACGAGGCCCGGTGACCCACCTGCTTCCTCACCCCATGCTCAGCGCTCCCCACCCCACCGTGCCTGGAGGGGCAGTCCGCTCAGCTGCACGCACCCCAAGAGGGTGTCCCCTCTGCCTCCGCCCTTTAGCGGGCTATGATTGGACCACTCCGTCCTCCGTGCCCCCTTCCGAGTGGAAGGCACCCAGGGCCAGACGTGGGTTGGGGCCAGAGGTCCATCTAGAATCAAGAATTCAAGCCAAAGCGGGGAGATTTTACTTCAACCCATTGAGCACACGCCGTGCGTAAGCCTTGAGCAGGCATGCCTCCCCACGGATGGGAAGGGGACCAGGAACCACGGTCTTGCTCTCTGGTCCTGATTCAGACGTTCCCCTAGCGTTTCTCAGGCACCTCCGGCTCGGCGTTGCCCTGCACATCGCTGACCCCTGGCTCTCTCAGCACGTGGCCCCCGTGGAATGTCATCCTGCAAGAAACCGGCTGGGGACCCTGGTGTCCGCAGCACAAGCTCAAACCCTCCTGGGATGAGAGGGGGGCCTGCCCACCTCTGCCAGGCCTCCCAGTCCACTCCCACCCTGGGACTTGCCTCACCTTCGTTGGCACCCAGCTGGCCTCTTTCTCAACTCACCTAGGCCTCCTACGGCTCAGTGCCCCTCCCCCACCACACCACACCCACCCATCATGAGTTTGCTCACGGGGCTGATTGGGCTTCAGAGAGGACCAAAGGGACATATGGCCACAGCATGCGGTCAGTGCAAAGTCTGAGCTTGGGAAGGTAACTGTTGCTTGCTGTGGGCCCCCAGACTTCCGGGTCCACCCTGCAGCCCATGAAGGTCCGCTCTCGTGTCCTGACTCAGAGCCAGCCAGCCCAGGCGGGAGCCACAGCCACGGCATTAGAGACATCCGGGTGCCTGTGCTGCTTCTCAGCCTCTTCCCCTTTTCCCCCGAGGGCCACCAGTGACAGCAACAGACCGAGTGAGTCCGGAGGCCATGCCTCACAGAGTGAGTGTGTGCCTGGGCGGATGCAGTCATGGCAGGCTTGCTGGAGGAGGCACAAAGGCTAGGATGCTACTCTGTAGACACATGTGAGAGGAGGGGACAGGGAAGGGAAGAACGGGAAGGGAGGGGGCCTGGAAGCCAGGATGGGACTAGGGGTCCTCTTGTTAGGGTCCTGACTCAGACGTGAGGGTCGGAATGAGGAGAGAGGTACAGGGCTCGCAGGGCCTGCCTGCCGGCGTGGGTCCAACCAGCAAGCATCAGGCGGCCTCCTCGGGGAGGAGAATGAGAGCAGAATAGATTTATTTTTAAAGATCTTATCAGGAGGGTTTGCATTTCGGTGGACTGTGGGCTTGCGTATTTCAATAGGAACCTTGGGATCCGGCTGGTCGGTGCTCACGCTGTCTCTGTTGCTGCTTTGGTAAACCCTTCCTCAGCTGAAGGTCCAGCACGGAGAGGAGGGGAGGGGGGAGGACAGCCTGGATGTCCCCACCAATAGGCTCTTCCACCGCTGTGCTTCTTATTTTAGCCAGAAGCAGGGCTGTCCAGCGGGGGACCAACCATTTCTGGCCTCTGAGCGCTTGGGCCGCAGGCGCGTGGCTGAGGCGGGATGGAACAGGGCCGGCCGGCGGGCGATGGGGCACCACAGCGGACCCGGCCATCCATTCGGTCACTGGGCCAGATGCCATGCTGGTCTGCGGGTGCTGTGGGAACACAGCGGGGGTGGGCCTCTCCTCGTGAAGAGGAGGCGAGCATTGTACAGATAAACCCACAACGTGGGGACCACAGTGGTTCCTGTGGTCCCAGGTGGAGGCAGCTGGTGAAGGAAAGACTGGGGACAGGATGGGACACCTGGTGCAGATGGCAGGGCCCAGGGGAGCTGAGGGGGCTAGAGAGGTAAGGCCGCCAAAGCCGCTGCCCCCACGGGCAGCCTTGCGATCCGACCCTCACATCCTGGGAGGGCGCCGCCCACTGGCCTCTCTAGGGTGGACCTCACAGTCTAGACCATGTCAAACTCAAAGGCTAACACGGGCCAAATAAACAAGGTGGAAGTTTACGTGGGCCACAAAAGCTTCCGTTTTCATAGAAAGACAGTTTTATTTCTATAGAGACAAGATGAATACAAAGGGCTGGAATAAATGAGTAATCGTGAACATAAAAATCATACAACATTTTAATAAAAATTAATATTTTTTTCTTGAGCATCAACTTACCAGACACTGAATAACTGCGCAAATTAATAAGCATAACGCAAATAAACCTATTTTTCTTGTTCTCCGAAAGCGAAATATTTCCTGATGGGCACAACAAACAAGTCAGTCCAAGACTAATGGTGTGGCTATCGGCTGCTAAAATATTCGCTGCTGGTATTAGTGGAGAGAAATGGTGCACCTGCGTGAGCACGTGGGGGAAATGAAAGCAACACAATTATAGTGATCAGTCATTATCAAACACCGTGATTCATTATTAATAATTATGTATAACAGGATACTATAAAAATTAAGTTACAAAATGCTTATTAAAACGTTTCTTACATACCGTTATATTGTGTGGGCCGCAAAAATATTCGCAGGCCATGAGTTTGACATGCTTGGTCTAGACCAGCGACTGGCAAACTCATTAGTCAACAGAGCCAAATATCAACAGTACAATGATTGAAATTTCTTTGGAGAGCCGCATTTTTTAAACTTTAAACTTCTTCTAACGCCACTTCTTCAAAATAGACTCTCCCGGACCATGCTATTTTGTGGAAGAGCCACATTCAAGGGGCCAAAGAGCCGCGTGTGGCTCAACGACAGGTCTAGATCATGGTCAGGGCCTCCAGTGAATGCGGGTGTCACTCTGCGATCACCACTAGAGGTGATCTTGAGTCAACTTTATGATGACAACAGACAGGCTTCCTTGAATTTCTAACCCCCCTTTATGGAATGAACTGTATATGACGTACTAAGGAGACAATTAAAACACTTATGTAGCCCTAGCTGGTTTGGCTCAGGGAATAGAGCATCGACCTGCAGACCAGAAGGTCTCGGGTTTGATCCCAGTCAAGGGCACATGCCCATGCCGGGTTGTGGGCTCTATCTCCAGTAGGGGGCGCTCAGGAGGCAGCCAATTAATGATTCTCTCTCATCATTGATGTTTCTACTCTCTCTATCCCTCTCCCTTCCTCTCTGAAATCAATAAAAACATTTTAAAAAACACATTTATATATTTACAAACTACAAACAATGAGCACTGCTTCTGCCATTCCCCTGGGACCCCCTCCCACCAGGGGGACTGGGGCAGGGGCTCCTTCCTTCCTTCCAGGGGTCCAGAGAGGCGCCTGTGCAGAGCACGGTGACTCCAACAGGGCACGCACTTCGAAATCGCCCTCCTGGGGCTTTGAACACATACGTTCTATGTTAATTAATCTGTTCATCACCATCTTCTAAGTGCAAAGTCCTAGCAGAGGGCAGAGTCACTGGAGAGCTGCCCCTCCCGGGGCCTCATCCAGATCAGGTGGCTGCTTCCTCACCACCAGTCTCTTATTTATTTTTTTTTAATTAATTCATTATTTCTTTAAAGTTCTCACCTGAGGGTATTTTTCCATTGATTTTTAGGAAGAGTGAAAGAGAGAGGGAAAGACAGAGAGAAATACTGATGTGAGAGAAACACATCATCGATTGGTTGCCTCCTGCACCAGCCCTGACCAGGGCCCGGGCCGGGGAGGAGCCTACTACCACGTACGTGTCCTTGACCGGAACGGAACCCAGGACCCTTCAGTCTAAAGGCTGGTGCTCTATCCACTGAGCCAAACCGGCTAGGGCACCACCAGCCTTTTATACCACAGGCTAGAAACGCTCAGTCTGTTCTCCCCAGATTGTCTGAGGTTCATCTTTAAAAGGAAAATCTTGAGTGATGACCTTGCTATAGCCGGAGCACGCACACAGACCTGGAGGTGTTTTTAGCCTAAGCCAGGAGGTGGTGGGTGGAGAGAAATGGCCAGGATGCTGGGGGCTGCTGAGGGGGTGTTGGCATCGTCTTCAGGAAGCTTCCTGGGTAGGCAACTGGGCAGTCACTCATGCCTGGGGTTCAGTGTTCCGCAGTCACCATCTTGAAATGTTTTAAATGTTACCTTCGAACTTGTGTTTTGTAAGTGAAGGCATTAGGACAGAGGAGCCCGGAGCCTCTGCTCCCACTGCCTGCCTGATCCGGACACACCCAGGGTGCACGTGCAGTCACCGTGCCCTCGAGGCCAGCCAGCAGGGGCCTGGGTGCAGGTTAGGGGAGGGCTGGGTCCACTAAACACGTGGCACAGGCAGCGCCATGGTGTGTCTGGCTGGCCAACAAAGGCCATGCCGTAGAATAAATTAAGGAAAGGCCATGTCTTAATGGGTCCCCCTCTTGCCCAGGTACCTAGCGATTCCCTGGCACAGCATCACCAATGCCCTTGAGTTTCCTGATCACTGTGGGGCTGCCATGGGCATAGGCCCCCCTCCCAGGGCCCGGCCTCAGCTGAGCTGCATGTAACATGTCAGCCTGCAGTCAGCGGGAGGGGGGGACCCAGCAGTCCTCCAGGCCCAGTCTGCCCCCCTTGTTGCAGGGTAGCTGAGAGGGGTCCCTCAGCCTGAGAGGACCCTCTCTAGCTCCCCAACCTTCCTGCGTCTGGCCAGCTCCAGGCACCCACATGCCCACATGCCACCAAAAACAAATCGTGTCATTCGGATGATTCTGCCTAGGACGTACATGTTCTGATATTTGCATTTTAAAACTGGCATCACACGAAATAAAGATGAATGGTAGAATCCATGCTAATAACGTGAAATTTATATTTTTCTCTACTTTAAGCGACATCAAATAGCAAATAAAAACACCATGACAAGAGAGAGAGAGACCGTGGAAGAAAGGCAAGGCTTTATATTTCAGTGATTTAACGTTGCTTTTTCCCCCCCTTGCTTTTTCCACAAAGAGCCTTGCAAATTATCTCTCTCTTCCCAGAGCAGCGATGCTGCCGGGACTGGGGCTCAGACGTCCCAGAGGGCCGGGCACGCGGGATCTGATGCTTCCCGTTTCAGCATGAAGCCGACTGCTCTGCGGGGGAGGAGAAGCAGCAGCGGGGATGGGTGAGGGCCGGGAGGCAGGCTCCTCGCACGCGCATCTGCGTGGGGAGACAGGGAAGGAGACCAGCTCTGCCTCCAGGGACACCCACGGGTTTGGACGGGGGACCGATGGACATTTCCACACAGCTTCGTGACTTGGGGACACGCAAGCCCTTCTGGGGAGGAGGGAGCTGGGTGCTACCAGGCACTCACACATCCCAAAAAGGGTCCAGAAAGGCCCCTTGGCTTTGAGGTTGTGGAATTGCAGTGGTCTGGGCTGCCGCCCGCAGCCACCCGCACCCAGCACCATGCAGGGCCGGCCCAGACCTCGCGAGGACTCCTGGGACACGCAGGGGGGAAAGCAGTGTGGAGGCGGAGCTCTGATGAGCGACCACTCACACTATGCAGCGGGTGGCGCACGACTTTCCTCCCGGATCCCCTTTCATCCCCAGCCTACACGAGTCCTTTTAAGATGTCTGCGATGTCACACCTGTACTCCTTAAGCATGCACACATGTGTGCGTGTGCACCCCACACACATGAGAAAGGAAGTGGGGGCAGCGGGGAGAGCACGCCGCAGGCCCGGTGTGGCCAGGGGCTGAGGGAGAACCAGGAGGAGCAGAGTTTGGGTGGCTAGGGAGGGGTGAGCGAGAGATTTCCAGGCTCTTTACCTCTGAGACACAGGGGTGGGGCCCAGTAAGCAGAGGGCTGCAGTGGGTAAGGAGACAGGTGGGGGAGGCCCCAAGAGGTTCGTAGGTCATCGGGGCTGCTCCGTGAGTCAGGGGCAAGTTCTTGAGCTGGCCTGGGTGGGTGTCGGCAGAGGATGGAGCAGCAGACGACCAGCCAGGTGAAGACATCCCTTCCGGATCTGGAGACTGAATACATCTGGGCTCTCAGGGACCGGGGACCCCTCTGCAGGCCAGCTCTGCTCTGGTGGGGCACTCATGCCGGCCTCGGGGAGCCGCACAGGCAGATGGGGGAGAGGAGAGACTCTGACGGAGAAATGGCTCCCACAGGGGACCACACCGGGCACACAGCCCGGGCTGTGCCAGGAGGGCGGGGAGAGGAGGGACCGGAGCTGCAGGTGAATCAGGGCCCAGATGGGGTCGGGCCGCTCCTGCCCCAGGCTCACGGCGGCTGCGGAGACTGCAGACACCTGTGAGAGGGAGATGGGGCTGTCTGAGAACAGACGGGAGGGCGGGGAGGTGGGAGGAAGAGAAGAAGCCAAACCTAAGAGCCGCTGGGCTGGCCTGTCTGCCTGTCTGTCCGTCTGTCTGCCTGCCCGCCGGCCACGGCCTCCTGCTCCGCGGGGAGCCGTGCTGCACGGACAGGTGGAGCCGCCGGACCGGCTCAATCATCATATTTATTCTAACGGTAGCGTAATCGTCCCCAAGGAGCCCGGTTCAAATGAGCTTGACATTATTAAAATTTTAATGCCCAGTTTTCATAGCTGAATGAATATTTAAAGGGTATGTCCCAGCTTAAGTTATGATGATGAAGAAATTAATGGAATGTCTTGTTTAATGCATGGCTATGTGTTGATGCAAAAAGTGGCCGAGGCGGGGAGGGGGGAGGGGAGGCGGAGGAGGGGCCTGGGAGGGAGGGAGGGAGCCTTCGACCCGCAGGACCTCTGCTGGGCTTCGGAGCAGGGAAGGTCCCGGATTCTGGGCCAGGACCACCTGCTCCCCAGGAGGGGGCCTGGAGCTGGAAGCAGACACACAGGGGACAGGAGTCACTGATGTGTCCCCAGAGGCCTGGCCCCGGGAGCCTGCGGGGGGCAGTTTCGGGGAGCGGTCCTGACCCAGGGAAGTGGCCACGTGGGATGCTGATGACGCCTCAGGCAGGGAATCAGCAGGGGCAGTGACCCCGCAAGAAGGGCATCACACCAAATAGAGGGCATCACACCACCGCCCACCTCTCCCCGGCCCCCGGCCCCTGGAAGGATGCACAGTGGCCCAGGGGGACACGGGACAGAGGAGCAGGAGAGCGGGGAGAGGAAAGCGCCATGGGGCGGGCTCTGGTGCCTTCCCAGCGCGGTGTTCGCCTGAAAGGGACGCAGTGATCGCCTGGGGCCTGAGGCTGAGACCAAGGTCCTAGGGTGCAAGGTTAGAAGAAGGATGATGAGGTGTAGGCGCCCCTCCCACCTTCCTCCCAGGGTCTCCGCCGCCTGGCTCGGCCGCCTCTCCCGGGACAGCGACCTCTGGGCACACCTCCCTCCGAGGTGAAACCGGCCGCAGGAGCCTGGACGGGCCGGCGTCTGTCTGCACAGAGCCTGCTCCGGCTGAGAAACCTCCCAACTGCGCCTGACACTCCACTTCTGCTGGGAATTAAGAGAGCGTGTGGGGCTGTATTTTATCTCTCCCTTTACCTGGCACCTCTCTGGCAGCCCCGAAAAGACTGTCCGGACGCTGACCGGATCTCTAGATCATAACGGGGCGTGAAAACGATGCGGGAGTCCCAGGTCCGTGGGAAACCATTCAATTCCGCGCCAGCGGGCTGTTTGGGTCACACCATGGGTGCTCCATCGGGGGCTGGGGGCGGGTGGGGGGCTGGGTGAGACCGGAAGCCCGGGGTCAGAGGGCAGCAGCAGGGGCTGTGTGTGCGCCCCAGCCCGGTGGCGGTCGGGGGGCACGGTCCCGGGCTGGCCGTTCAGAACTCCCCAGGGCGAGAGGCTGAGTTGCGAAGCCTGGTGCAGAGCATTCACGGAGAACAGCGGGATGGTGGCTGGCTTCCCACCCCCTGCCTGCCCGCCCTGGGGTGGAAGGTTCCACACCCTGGCAGATTCCACTTGCCTTGTTTAATGTTCCAGGAAAATGGGCCCCGTTCTATCAGAAGGAACCCTCCCAGCCCTAGCTGACCCACAGGACTCACCCCAACTGCTCTTGGACCCACACAGGGAAGACTGGCCATGGACACAGAGGCGAGATTCCCCGGGAGGAGTCTTCCCAGCAGCCCCTGCCCTTCCTCCTGACACCCCTCACCGCCCCCCCCCCCTAAGCACAGGGTCCGGCTGGGCACGCGCAGGCCCTGGGCATGGAGTCTCCTCCTTGCCTCCCTCCTTCCCCCCTCTGCACGGCGGCAGAGCGCAGCTGGGTCTGATTCCCGCCCCGCCTCACATAGACTCTCCTCTCCCTTCCTGCTGGGGGGCTGAACCCCCGCCCCAATCCGGTCCCTGCCCTTCCTTCTTCTGCCCTGACCTTTCCCGGGCCATCCCCAAGCCCGTCACGCCTGCTTCCCGGGTTGTCAGGTTCTCGTTGATGTCCCCGTTTGCCACCCGTGTGACCTCGGACTAGTTCCTTCACCTCTCTGAAACTCCATTCCCTCGCTTAAAGTTAGGGACGATTTCATTGCATGCATCACAGGGGACGCTATGATAACCCAGCAGTACCTTCAGCGTAACAGCTAGTCGTGTCCCTGTGGGTGGAGCAGGTCCTGAGTCCCTCCTCCCGCCACTCACCTCCCAGCCTCGACTGGACCTTCGCTATGGAAACGGGAGAATGTCGGGGGAACCCGTTCTCCGGGGTACCAGGAAGGCTTCGTGGTCAGGAGGAGGCCGCTGGGGCTGGGGAGAGGAGCCTGCAAGTCCGGGGTGTGGGCTTGGGGGAGGAAGGCGCTGGGGTGTGGGGAATGGAGTGGTGCACAGGGTCAGGGGGTCTGCTGTGAGGGGCCTGGCTGAAGAGGCTGCATGTGATGTGACGGCCCCCGGAACCTGGCCCCCAGCCCCCCTGGCCAGATGGGCGTGTCCTCACGGGCTTCCTCCCGGAGCAGCCGGGGGAGGTGAGCTGACACGCAGGCGGCCTCCACTGTGCTGTTAGCCCTGTGCCTGCCCGTCCCGGCCGAACCCCACGTCTGCTGCTTCCCGGAGCTCTGGCTCCTGGTCGGAGGAGAGAGATAACGCTCCCTGCCTCGGGGACGCGTCGTCATTACATAAGCATGACAACCATAGAAACACGCCCAAGAGGAGACAGTGCGCCCGGTCAGTTGCAGGAGTTTCCTGCAGGAGAACATTGCAAGTTTGGGGGAGACTAGGAGGGAGGGACAGTCTAGGAGAGGGCTGGGGGACGAGTCCCAGGAAGTGTGTGGGATGCGTGCTCAGCCTTCTGGACCCTTCACTCAAACACTGGAATGGAGGTGGTTTACGGGGACAGCCAGGGGAAACCTAAGAGGAGCCGGGACTTCACTGAGTCCCTCTTCCTTCCTTCTCCCTGCAACAGGATCCCCCCCATATGCGGCAGTTCCTGTGCTGGGCAGCTTCCATGCACAGCACCTTTCTCCCCCTCCACTCTACACAGGGCCCAGTGGGGCCCCTGACCCCTCACGGTGGATCGGCCCCAGTGTCCTGTCTTGTGCCCCTGCCAGCTGGCCTCTCGCTCTCTGTTCCCTGCCCTGCCTTCTGCTCCGTCCTTCCCGGCGGCGAGTCTGCCCTTCCTTGCTGTCACCTTGCTGACTCACGGCACCCGCCTCCCCCACCCAGCTGTCCTGACGCAGCCAGAACTCACTTCCCATCAGAGCCCAGAGGCCCGGGGCAGCTTGTGACTGGCTAGCCCAGCCTCTGGACCCCAGCGCAAGTGGCCACAAAAAGTCACCCGGTGCAGGACAGAAGCCCCAAACAGCCCTGGCGGGCCAGGTTCCCGGGCCTGTCTGTCCCTGGTGGCCCTGTTCCACTTCCCCGTCTGTGAAATGGGGGTGTGCGTGTCGGCCCCGCCCGCCTTTCAAGGTTTGCTGAGAGAGGTGTGCAGATGTGATGAGGGGTAAGAGGTGCGTGGCAGACAGACAGACGCTCTGGCGAATACACAAAGCGCGGTCGTTGGCGTGCCCCCGGCGGTGTATTGCTTGGAACATCTTGGGACTCCGGCGCCTCCTGCGTCAGGGAGGAGAGGACAGGCTGCCGAGCCGGGATGCTTGGAGTCCAGAGACCCCTAGCGGTCTGAACGGGCACGGAAACAGATACCGGAGAGGCAGGTGGCCTGGAGCCGGGGAGTCAGGCGGTGGGTGCCCTGGTGTCCTCCGGGCACCCAGACACCCCGGGAGTCCAGTAACTGTGCCAACTGCACACACACTTCCAGCGGGCAGCCCTGGCCCGTCAGGAGCCCCAGCCCTGAGCTCTGCACCAGCCAGGAGCCGGGTGGCCCGGAAGCTCAGGTAGTCTGGGACCCACAGCTCACGTCTCTGAGGTGTCCCAGCCTGGGCCGGGGGCAGTCTCCAGCCAGAGACCAGCTTGTGTGGGCAAAGCCTGCCAGAGATGTGCTGTGAGGACACTCAGAGCTGCTCAGAACCGGGGCAGGGACAACCGGCGCCCCAGTCCAGAGAAACCCTCTTGCAAAAACAGGGCCCCGAGGGCTGCAGAGGGAAGGGAAGTGGGGGGGGGGGGGGGGCTTTAGAGAGGACCTGCAGGTTTGCAGCTGTGTGGTCTGTGTGCCTAGGCACCTGTGCGCCCGGGGTGGGCCCCGCCTGCTCTGGCACTGGCCCTGGTCTAACAATGACCATCCTCTAACACTGGCCCTGCTCTAACTCTGATCCTGCTCTGGCACTGGCCCTGCTCTGACACTGGCCCTGCTCTCACACTGGCCCTGCTCTAACTCTGACCCTGCTATAACTCTGACTCTGCTCTAACTCTGACCCTGCTCTCACACTGGCCCTGCTCTGACACTGACCCTGCTCTAACACTGACCCTGCTCTAACTCTGGCCCTGCTCTAACACTGACCCTGCTCTAACTCTGACCCTGCTCTGACACTGACCCTGCTCTAACACTGACCCTGCTCTAACACTGGCCTGCTCTAACACTGACCCTGCTCTAACACTGGCCCTGCTCTAACACTGGCCCTGCTCTCACACTGGCCCTGCTCTAACACTGGCCCTGCTCTAACACTGACCCTGCTCTAACTCTGACCCTGCTCTAACTCTGACCTTGCTCTAACACTGGCTCTGCTCTAACTCTGACCCTGCTCTAACACTGACCCTGCTCTAACTCTGACCCTGCTCTAACACTGGCCCTGCTCTAACACCGGCCCCTGTGCTCTAACACTGACCCTGCTCTAACTCTGACCCTGCTCTAACACTGACCCTGCTCTAACACTGGCTCTGCTCTAACACCGGCCCTGCTCTAACACTGGCCCTGGTCTAACTCTGGCCCTGCTCTAACACTGGCCCTGCTCTAACTCTGACCCTGCTCTAACACCGGCCCCTGTGCTCTGTTGCAGATGAACCGGCCGATCCAGGTGAAGCCTGCGGACAGCGAGAGCCGAGGAGGTAGTAGCTGCCTGCGCCAGCCCCCTTCACGTGAGGGCCCACTTGTCTCTGCCCCCTCGTCCCCTCCGGCCTCCCTCCCCCAATGCAGCAATGCAGCGACTCCCGCCACCTGCCCTGTCTCCCCCCAGGCAGGGGTTTGGAGCTCTGGGGGGGACGGTGTAAGGAAGAGGGGTGACTGGAGTCTGCCAGGTGGTGGGGTCCAGTCCTTTCCGTGAGGGAGCAAGCAATGAGGGTGCCCAGGACACTCTTCTGCTGCCTGTCGGACACGGGAAAGGTGCTCCTCCCACTTCCGTGTCGCCAGGGAAAACCCCACTGTGATGGGGCTTGGCCAGTTGAGAGGATGTTGGGCCAGGATGTGGGCAATGGAGGTGGGACATGGAGGGTTCAGGTCAGAGAGGGCACGTCTGAGGAAGGCTCCCGTGGGATGTTGGGGTGCTTCCTGTGGGGTATAGGACTGTTTCCCGTGGGGTATAGGACTGTTTCCCGTGGGGTGTTGGGCTGCTGAGGGCGAGATCTTGGAGCTGGATTCAGGGAGGAGGTGTCTGAAAGGGAGCAGAGCAGGAGGGCACAGCTCACATCAATCCCGGCCCCGTTCTCACAGAGGACACTGACTTCCCCCCGTGAGGCCACCAGGGCACACAACCGGGCCAGGCCCTTGGCTTCCTCTGCCAAGAACCCATGTCCTGGGGTCTGTGCCCGTGCCCACACCATGCCAGGTCAGGCCCCTCTGCCCCCGGGTTATCCCCGTCTGGGCGTGGACAGGTAGGTACTAAGGGATTTCTCCCTCCCTTCCCTTCCCTCCCCACCCCCAAAATCTTCTAGCAAATTAAGAGCAAAAGGTAAAAAATGGGCAAAAGCTACTTGTGAATTCAGAGAACTCAGGGAGGTCACAAAAAGAGCGCCTCCTGCCAAAACCGGTTTGGCTCAGTGGTAGAGCGTCGGTCTGCGGACTGAAAGGTCCCGGGTTCAATTCCGGTCAAGGGCATGAACCTTGGTTGCGGCACATCCCCGGTAGGGGGTGTGCAAGTGGCAGCTAGTCGGTGTTTCTCTCTCATCGACGTTTCTAGCTATCTCTCTCCCTTCCTCTCTGTAAAATATCAATAAAAATATATTATAAATAAATAAATAAATAGTTTAAAAAGAGCGCCCCCTGCTGGCCGGGAGAGTAAGTGCCACCTGCCGCCCTCTCTGGGGAGCCAGGAGCAGCGCAGGCCTTGGAGGCAGTGAGTGGCCCGGAGGAGGGAGCCGCCACCCCTGGAGAAGTCAGCCCGGGAGGCAGGCCCCCGAGGCTCAGGGGGGACGCCCATGTGCGGGGCAGAGGCTCAGAGTCCAGCCAGCTTCTGTGGAACCGGAGCCAGGAGCGGGGCGGCGGGCACCCCTCTGCCCAGCAAGGCTGACACCCACTCTCTAACTCAAACCTTCGCTCGCCTCCGAGGCCACAGCTCTCTGCCTCCAAGTTGCTAACCTCATCTCCTTTCTCCCATATATCTCCCGCCGCTGACACTTGCCCCAAACCCGATTAATCAGCTCTTTTATTCTTCCCTCGGTGGAAGGGGGGAAGCAGGCAGAGCCAAACCCAAACATCTATCTATTAATTGCATATTCAATATTAAACAGGGAGGTGGCCCTGAGTCAGCACTATCGCCAAGCTGGTGTGTAAAAAGCGAAAGTATATCCATTAACTACCTCTTCGGGGCGGAGGGGCTGGGGGGGATGGGGAGCATTAAAAAAAGATGACACGAATGGGAACAGGGGAAGGGTGGGAGGGCAGGGGAGGGAGGGGGAAGGGGAATGTTATGGGCGAGGTGAAGGGAAAGGGGGCAGGAGGAGAGAGGCCCGGAAGAAAGTGGGCTGGCGGAGGTCAGGGAAGAGAAAGCTCGTGCTGGCCTGGAGCAGGCAGGGAGGGCTTCCTGGAAGAGGTGTGAATCGGACCCAAAGGTGTGGACTTGGCAGGAGACAGTGAGCACACGTGAAAATGGACCCCTACACACAAGGCCAAGGGGTTGGGCGGGTCTCCGTCAGAAGCAGGAGCCACTGATCCTGATGGGGGGGGACAGGGCAGAGGGAAGGTGCCCCAGCTGTAATGTCCTTGGGCGGGAAGAGAGGGGGCAGATCCTGCTCCCTCCACCGAGAGCCCGGCTCCGGCTCGGGTGGGAGAGAAAACCAGAGGAGGAGCCTCCCCAGGAGCCAGCAGGAGGACCCATTAATGCTGCAGAGCGCGAGGGAGCGCATTGTCTTTAAACCCAGATGCACACCCCAATAGGCAGGCCGGCGTGTTTCCAGGGGCGTGACGCAGGCTGGGGGCCGAGCGGGGCACGGTGGGGGACGGAGGGCATGCCCTGCCCGGCCACCTCGGAGGCAAGGACAGTCCCCGGGCGTGCCCTGTGGGGTCCTCTGCCTCCCGAAGGCGAATGCACTTCCCCCAGGGCGGGCTCGGGGTCGGCATCCGCACGAGGTCTCCACAGTGGCAGGTGCGTTCCGGCCTCTCGTTTCACTCCGGATAGGTGCCCATGGGGTGCTGCCCCGCAGGTCTGAGCCCCCATCCCCCCTGGCCAGGTTGTGGGGGATTCTTTCAGGGAATCAGACTTGGCTGACTGTGTGCCCACCCCCCTCCAGGGTCCAAAAAAGTCCACAGCCAAGTCGGGAACCTTGAGGAAGGAAAGAGTGGTGGAGGCCTGAGCCAGGAGTAGCAGGCACTGACCTGATCTCACCTCCCCCCGTGTCCACCCAGACACATACCATCAGACCAGTGCCATCTGCCCTGACCCCTAGACGGCACTCTCCCCAGCAGAAACCAAGCCTGTCCCCTTGCCTGTAACCACCTCCCAGGGAGAGAGAAGGCTTCGCTAAGGGGGGCCTCATGGCTGCCAAGTTCCCATAAACACCTTTCCCACCACCCCCCTCACCAGCATGCTCACGCCCACACCGCCAACGGCAGACACCGGTCTCACACAGCTCCTGCTGAGGTGGAAATAAATGTCCACACCGTGGCCGGGGGGTGGGCACAGATTGGGGCCACCAAGATTTAGCTCATCACCATGACATGACAGGAAAAAAGCAGCAAGATGGCTAGCTTAGGCGTTGGAGAAGTTAGAAACCAAGACAGCGTAGGAAGGAGAGAGGGAGTTCTGGCTTGCCAAGGGATTGCCCCCTGGGAAGGAGGCAGGAGGGCACTGGAGTGAAGCCGTCTTCCAGGTGGGCCACCGTGGCCCTCCCCCTCCACGGGACCCAGGACTGAAAGCCACACAGGCCCACGACACACCCCAGCCGCCCGGGGGGCACATGTGCGGCTGGAACTGAGGACCTGGGCCCTCCCCGCCGGCTCCGGCGCCTCCTGTCTCCAGCTGGGCCCGGGACGCATGGGATGGTCCGGGCAGGTGGGACAGCCTGGGAGTCAGTCCTTTCCGCGTGGGTCCCCAAGGCGAGTGCGGCCCAGTCACTCAGCCCAGCGGGTCCCTGCAGCCTTTCCCCGCTCCCCCGTTCATTTCACCATTCCACGGCCCCTCCAGGCGCCCGCCCTCCCACCCCGTGGCCGGCACCGCGTGGCCGCAGTCCCGCTGGGCTGGCTAATGAGGTTGGACACAGCGCGCGGGAACGCTGCTCTGGGGCCCTCCCGAGGCCACGCTCCCCACCACAAAACGTGGCTGGTTCCGTGCTCCCGGCCCCTCCACCATCTGCAGCCCCGTTGGCTCCTGCGACTTCGTAAATCCTATTAAGTTCCTCATTTCTCCTCCGAGCACTCTTTTATTTTAAAGCAGACTCAGACGACGCACTGTCAGGGAGGCCCTTGAGGGGCTGCTGTGGACCAGCGGATGGGTATTGCCCCTCCTGTGCCCTTCCCATGCCCCCCACCCCCCACCCCAGGCCTGAGGTCCTAGGAGCCCTGTGGCCACACTGCAGACCTCCAGGTGCTGGCTTTCTCACTTCTAGAGTTTTATAAAGCTTTTTAGCACCATATTCTAGGGAGGCAATTTAGTGGGTGTTAGGTTTGAAAGGAAACAGGAAACAGAGCAGTGGGGAATTTTAAAGTGAAGTTTATTCCCCGGTAATGGGCGGAAGCCATCACGGAGGTAAAGAGATCAGAACTGGGGGGAGAGGGGACAGGGGATCGGACCCAGTCGGGCTGATGGCGGTCAACAGCCAAAAGCAACACGTGTCTTGCCTGGGGTCCCTCTTAAAGGACGGAAAGGGAGGGGGTTGGGCCCAGGGTGGAACAGGAAGGATGGGCCCCGAGGGCACTCTGGCCCGTGTTGATTGGTGGTTCACTATCTTGGAGATGTCTCTGTGGCAGGTGCCAGTCATGTGTTAGCTCCACCCACCAGTTTGGGAGGGGGGGGGGAACCTTACACTGGTCATGTGTTAAACTCCGCCCACCAGTTTGGGAGGGAGGGGGGATAACCTTTCAGTGGGCGAGCAATTTAGATGAAACGGGCGTGTCGGCTGGTCCTGCTTCATAAACATTCAACATTCAGGAGTTTCCACCTTCCTCTCTTAAGAGGCAACAGATGCCTCACTTCACAAAAGCTTCTGGGTGGACAGGAGCCCCCAGGGTCCCGCGAGGAAGCCGTAGGCCCAGGCGGGAGAGGGTGCACGAAACACAGAGCTCAAGGCCACGGCGCGTTGAAGGTCAATCTGAAATTACACCGAGATGGTAGGAATTACCGTTTAAAAAGCAGGTTACTCTAGACGAGATGCACGGAGGGAGGAGGTGGGAAGGGGTGGGGAGAGCCTTGAAGGACAGGTGTGAACTCCCTGTGGGACCCCCCGGGGGTGGCTCTGGCTGGGAGGGTGTGGGTGGGCAGACACCCAGCCCCAAAGAGCAGGCGCATTTGCCAGCAGCCAGTCCAGAGCCAGGGCAGGGGTCCAACGACCTCGCCCTAGTCCAGCTGTAGGCAAACTATGGCCCGCAGGCCGAATCCGGCCCATTCGGCTGTTCTATCCGGCCCGCAGAGCCGAAAGAGCAGAGAGTTCTCTTGCTCTCCCCTCCGCTCCTTCACCAGCAGCCCAAGATGAGAGTGCCAGCATGGTCAGGTTGCTTTTGTTCCGGCCCTCCGGTCCAGTTTAGGAACCCATTGTGGACCTCGAGTCAAAAAGTTTGCCCACCCCTGCCCTCGCCTCTCCTCTCAGAGACCCCAGAGTGAACAGAGCCCCATCCGGGGCTGAGAAGGGTCCCGTGACTGAGGCCCCTGAGGAGGAAGGAGCCCGCTCCTCAGAGCAGAAAATTCCCCGCCTTCACCTTCACCTGCCCCCTCTGTGTCCCCTCAGAAGGCCTGGCAGCTGGGCGTGTGCACACCCCACTGTGGGCCCATGTGAATGTGCAGGTCAGAGGGCACTAGAAGGTTCTCCCTCCTCCCAGCTGGTGGGTGGAGTTATGACGTTACTGGCACCTGTCACAGAGACATCTCCAAGACATTGACCCACCAATCAGCACGTGTCAAAGAGCCCACCCCTTCCCTTCAAACCTCACGGGCACATCTCCACTTCACCTCTGATCGGGCCTTACAGACCCCACCATCTTCACCTCATACCAGTCAGCCGCACCCCTGTCCTCCCTCCCCACAGCTATGTCCGGGCCCAGGGCCTCGGGCAAGAGGTCCTGGCCAACCTTCGGCTGGGGCACAGGTGGCTGCCCTCGTGGCCAGGACGCAGCCCACCCGGCAGCCTGGGAAGGCCCGGAGCCACCCTGTGCACCCTGGCCGGGAGTCTCCTCTCACCCGGTCCCTCCCGTCTAAAAACAATCCGGAAGGAAAGCCACTCCACAGCCCCTCAGCCTCCTTTCTCAGGACCCGGCGGCCCGTGTATCAGCCTGTTCCCCCCAAAACCTCTCAAGCTGCAGACGGCAGCGTTTTCCCTTGACCCGCAGCCCCACAGCCCATGTCCTGGCAGATCTCCGTGTACTGGAATCCTATGTGTTTGGGGACCAACCTTTAAGAAAAGCCGTTCAGCCGAGACTGGTTTGGCTCAGTGGATAGAGCGTCGGCCCGCGGACTGAAAGGTCCTGGGTTTGATTCCGGTCAAGGGCATGTACCTTGGTTGCGGGCACATCCTCAGTAGGGGGTGTGCAAGAGGCAGCTGATCAATGATTCTCTCTCATCGATGTTTCTAACTCTCTATCCCTCTCTCTTCCTTTCTGTAAAAAATTAATACAATATATTTTTTTAAAAAGAAAGAAAGAAAGAAAAGCCATTCATCTCGGGAAGTTCGTGTCAGACACCAGGCACCAGACCCCTTGGCGTGCAGGGAGCGGCCGGGGGCAGGGCTGCAGGCCCTGGGGAAGGGCAGAGGGTTAGACGCTCACCACCAGGCCAAGGGCCACCCACACCCCTCCCGGCCGGGGCTTGCCCCCTTGGATGGCCGGGAAGTCCCGCCACATCCCTGAGCACCGTCCCTCCTACGTCTGACCAGGCATCCCCATGATAGGTTCCTTAGAATGGATCGTGGCGCCCGGTTCCCCTGCCCTGCGGGCTTTATTCTCCACAGTCCCCGTTCTTTCACACCTAGAACCCCAAAGCAAAACAAAACAACAACAAACACCGCTATCTCTTCCCTTTCCCTAGCCCCCCTTAAAAATAAATTTTAAAACTCCATGCAGCTCCTCTAGTTCACACAACTGAATGCAAATAGCAACGTCTCCGAGACAGGTCTTGGTGGGGGGGGCAGTAGGGAGGGTCCCCAGGGAAGCTCCAGTGGGGGGCAGGCACATCATAAGTCCCTCATCACTCCTGCCATAGGTGCGAAATTATAATTAACTGCAAGCCTGCTGAGTTTAAATGGACTTTGCATTTTCAGCTGGGGGGAGGAGGGGTGTTGATTGATCTGCATTTTGTTTTTGTGGTGTGCGTTTTTTTGTTTTTTTAAATCCATTCGGCAAGTTAAGTTGAGGCTCGCAGCTCCTTGCCAAATTCCCTCTGGCCCCGGCTAATTTAGCGAAGGATTGTTTCAGGGGAAATGGGACGTTAATCATTGCAAACGGGCTCCTGGATGGTATTTGAGAGCCGCAGCCTCCCCTCCCATGTGCCCAGGCTGAAGGAGCGGGGAACAGGAACAGGAGTGGCGGAGAGAGGAGCCAGGGCCCGCTGGCGCTCACCCATCGCCACCCCCATGGTGTCCCGTGGCAGGCACTATGTGGGCATGCATGAAGACGGGCACGTTGAGAGAGAGTGTGTGCCACAGGCGGTCCTCCTGGGCGGCAGTCCTTGGTGCCGCGGTGACGGAGACCTGAGGAGGGCGAGGTGTCCAGTGCCCTCCTGGTCCCTGGCTCACCTCACTTGCAGCAGCCTGACAGCAGCATGGGAGCTGTGAGGTTGGGCGGGGGGGAGGGGGGGGAGGCAGCTCAAACCAGAGAGGTCAGAACAGGTAGCAACTGTTAGGTTTGAAAGGAAACAGGAAACAGAACAAGGAATTTTAAAGTAGAGTTTATTCCCCGGTAATGGGTGGAAGCCATCACCGAGGTAAAGATCAGAATTGGAGGGAGAGGGGGCAGGAAATCGGACCCAACCGGGCTAATGGAGGTCCACCTCCAAAAAGGGGCACATGTCTTGCTTGGGGTCCTTCTTAAAGGACGGAAAGGGAGGGGGTTGGGCCCAGGGTGGAACAGGAAGGGATGGGCCCCAAGGGCACTCTGGCCCGTGCTAATTGGTGGTTCAGTGTCTTGGAGATGTCTCTGTGGCAGGTGCCAGTCATGTTGTTAGCTCCACCCACCAGTTTGGGAGGGGCAGAACCTTTCAGCACCTGCTTGGCCTGCAGAGGGAAGAGGATTTGAGCAAGGAAGGGCCGAGTCCAAATGGGTTTGGGGAGCCCCAAGAGGCCGGAACAGAGGGTCTGCCGTGTGGGGAGGGCCAGATATGGAAGCACTGGTCTCCAGAAGGTGCTGGGGCCGGGGGCGACAGGATAAGAGTGGCACTTTGGAATCAGTAGCCTCAGGACACTCAACCGGATTGGGGAGGGAAGCAGAGCAGGCCAGCGGGGACAGGGGCGGTGCTGGGCGCTCCCAGGTGCTCTGAGGACGAGCATCCTGTCTGCTCCACAGCGATGCCTTGCCACCTCCTCTGGCAAAGGGAGGGTGACACCCCTTTGGAGCTGCCAGAGTCCAGTCCGTGGGGAGAGGGGAGGGGATGGGATGGGGACCTCCGACAAGGTGTGACCAACAGAGTGCAAATGGAAGTCGTCCCCCCTAGGGCCAGAGCTGCGTTGGGCATGTGCATTCAGCGGGACCAGGAAGGCTCCCTGGAGGAGCTGATGATTGGAATGGCAGGGTTACCGACAGGCAGCACCGAGGTGAAGTGTCACAGGCAAAGACATGTAAACAGAGACGAGAAAGGCACATCTGTGGCATCTTAGATATTCTTTAAGTGATGCAGAGGAATCGGTTCGGCTGGAGAGGAAGGTTCGCTTTCTGGAAGACTCAGATCAGGTGCCTTGTGTGTCTCATTGCTCCTCGAATTCCAGGGCGTGTACGCCTACGCCTACGCACACTGACTGAGTCTGGGGGACCTTGTCCAGGCTCACCCTTCAGTCCAAGTTCACCAGGCCTGTCCCAGAGTCTGTTTCCTCTATGGGGTGGCCCTGCCTTCCTGGTGAGCCGTGCCCTGCCTGCCCCGTCCTGCCTCCTTCCCGCCCAGCCCAGCCCAACCCAACGCCCATGGATGCAGGCAATGCTGCAGCGGCTGCGGCTAACCCCAAGCCAGGGCTCCGAGGGAGACAGAGAGAGCCAGCAGGGCCTCAGTCCCCCACGAATCAGCCAGAGCCTCCAGTATGAATGCCTCAGCCCTACAGCATCCCAGCGAGGTTGACTGAGCAGCACCCCTTTCCGATGGAGCGGGAAAGGAGAAGGGACCACACAGGGCATAGTCAGCCTGCACCCCTCAGCCTCTCTGCACTGGCCTCTGTGTCTTGCTGCCTTCTCACGGGTCTGTGCTGGATCCTGACACACCGAGAAAACTCTCCCGTTATCAGCGATGCCCATCAGGTGCCCAGAAGACAAGGCTGGATCAGAAAGGGAAGGAGGAGAGATAGGGAACTCGGGAGGGTCTAGGGTGGCACCTGCCTGGGCGCAGGCTCAATCCGCAGCAGGATGCGCCTGCCGGTGGTCCACCTGAGTGTGTAGGGTCAGTAGGGGGAGGGGAGAGGAGCAGGTGGAAAACCCGCATCTGCCCGGCAGAGGAGAGCCCCCTGGTGCTCAGGGCCTTTTGGGGCTGAGCCTGCCACAGAGAAAGGCTTTGCAGAGGCTGGGGGTTAGCAGCCAGCATGGGTTTTTGTTCTTTGTTGTGTATGGTTTTTTTGAGTTTTTGTTGTTGTTGTTGCTGGGGGTTTTTTGGGTTCTTTTTTTTGGGGGGGGGCGTTGGGGGGAGTGGAAAGGGGCATATCAGAGACGGACCATGATCCCAACCTCACAGATACTGTTAGGTTTGAAAGGAAACAGGAAACAGAACAACTGGGGGTTTTAAAGTAGAGTTTATTTCCCAGTAATGGGCGGAAGCCATCACCGAGGTAAAGATCAGAATTGGGGGGGAGAGGGGACAGGAAATCAGACCCAGTCGGGCTGATAGAGGCCCACATCCAAAAGTGGGCACGTGCCTTGCTTGGGGTCCTTCTTAAGGGACTGAAAGGGAGGGCGTTGGGCCCAGGGTGGAACAGGAAGGGATGGGCCCCAAGGGCACTCTGGCCCTTGCTAATTGGTGGTTCAATGTCTTGGAGATGTCCCTGTGGCAGGTGCCAGTCATGTTGTTAGCTCCACCCATCAGTTTGGGAGAGGGGAGGGGAAACCTTACACTGGTCATGTGTAAACTCCGCCCACCAGTTTGGGAGGGGGAGATAATCTTTCATTCCAGACTCTTTGATTATATTTAGAAAAAATTGAAGTCTGGGCTTTGCACCGCTTGGAAATTCTGAGCAGGGGCATGTTCTGGGCTCTCCCGCCTCGACCTAACAGATACCACATCCCAGCACTGGGTATCAGGAGATTTTAGGCTGGGACATAAATGCCCAATTGGAAGTTGCTCAAATCTGCAGAGAGCTGCGCGTGAAAGAGAGAGGTGTGGGGTTCCAGGAAGCCTTGCTGAGCTCTGGCCCTAGAGCAGCTGCCGGTCTGGTGGGAGACAGGTTATGGCTGCAGGAGCACCGCTGAGCAATGGAGGCAGTGAGCCCCGCTGGCAAAGGGCAGAGCCGGCAGGCCGGGCAGGCAGGGAAGGCTTGCAGAGGAGGCTCCGTGTTGGCGGGAGTCAGGCTGAGAAGCTGGGGAGACAAGGAATTAGGACCGTTGGCCCAGACTAGAGCCTCTACGGGGAGGGGAGGAGCAAACCATTGGCCTGAGCAGAGGGTCCCAAGGCACGCTCAGCCGCACAGTTGGGGGCTCTCTGAAGGATGATGGGGAGTCCTAGAGAGGATGGGGAGGGGGGCGTTTGACGGAGGCTGGGCCTGGGCAGGCTGGCCACCTGCAGGGAGGACTGGACAAGGTGCCAGGAGGCCAAGGAGAGCTCTGTGCCCCTGCAGCTGTGAGAGAATGGGCACGGGGCCTGGGGATTAAACCAGGGGCTCAAGAACCCTTCTGTCACCATGAAATACAAAGCCTCAAACCACCCCTGCCCTGCCCGGGACTGCTGCTGCCTCCAAGGTCTCTCTGAGCCGAGCGCACATCCACTTCCAGGCCAGTCCACCCTAGGCGGTCCCCCGGACCCTTCCTAGCCGCCAGCTCCATATGGTCAGAGCCCTGGGCAGGGTCCACCCGCTGGGGTGAGGTCTCCAGGGCTTCCTCATTGGTCTTCCCAGCTCCGAACCCCCTTCTTGCTCTCCGTCCGAGCCACAAAGTTAGACAGTGGGTGTTCGTTCCCCATCTCTTCACGGAGACTGTGCCCTTCTTGGGTCAGACCTGTCCGGCCCCCACAGAGCCTCACTGGCCCCAGGCCCATGGGTGGGAACCTCCCCCTCCTCCCCTGCCTCTCTGCCGGCCTAAATTCAGTCCCCTCTTTAGTGTCCCCCTCGACCCCTCCAAAGTCAGGCCACAGGCAGGGGGCGGAGGTGGGCGGCAGGGAGGGTGCCCCTGACATTGGCATTCTCCTTGCAGCGCATCTTAATAATTTAATGGCTATTAGCAGGGCCACAGCGGTGGGGGTGTGGGGGGAGGAGGGGGCGCAGAGGGAAGATTTATAGAGAGAATTCACTCCAGGTTGGGGTTTTGTCTTCCTCTGTTTTCCTGGCATTTATCATGCATGTTTTAATTTGGATCGGAGAGTTGCTACCATCTGGCCATTATCGCAAAGAAATATTCATTTTCGCTGAGTGACACAGGCCCCATTCATCACGGAGCGCTGCTGATTGCCCGCGAGTGTGGGGCTGCGTTTTCTCCTTCGGTAGCAGCGAACCTTGAGCTCAGAGCAGGTCCCCTTTGCCAGGAGCCAAGGCATGGGGCAGGCGGCTGCCGCTGACCTCCGAGCCAGACGGGCAGGGAGCGCTCTCATGCCATCACAGCCCTCCCCTACCCCTCCCCTCTCCTGGAGGTGGGCTATTGGTGGCCCCCGAAGTGGCCCCCAGGCTCTGACCGCCCTCACGTCCGGGGCTGTCCCAGGCCAGGCCACAGAGATGGCACAGGTGGCCCCTCTGCCCGGTCCCTGGGCCTTCGGCATCTGATTAACGCCGGGTCCCGTCTTGCCAAGGGCGGAATTTGCTTAAGCCACCGTTCCCTCAGAGAATACCGCTCCAGTGGCGTCATCCCAGGTCAGGGCTGTGGGGACAGAAGGGCCTCCTCAGTCTCTCATCGTGTTCTGGTGGCACCACCCGGGCTGGGCCTGTGGGGAGGGAAGTGTCTGCCTCGGGTTGGAGCATTTCCAGAGTGTCACCTTGTATCCACCCGCAGCTCACAGCAGCTGGCCGCACGGGCCGCCAGGGCCACGGGGGCCTTCTGTGGGCAGTGGGCGTGGAACCCAAGCGTAACGCCGACACACAGGGGGCTGCCGCAGAACGCCCCTGCTGGGCTGAGCGCCACTTTACGTCTGCTCGATAAGCAGGCATCCAGGTCTGCAAAACTCAGAACAGAAGCGGAAGTCTCCTTTCCCATATGTTATTTATTTTTTTAAAATATATTTTTATTGATTTTCCACAGAGAGGAAGGGAGAGAGAGATAAGAGAGCTAGAAACATCGATGAGAGAGATACATGGACCAGCCGCCTCCTGCACACTCCCCACCGGAATCAAACTTGAGACCCCCCCGGTCCACAGGCAGATACTCTATCCACTGAGCCAAACTGGTTTCGGCCTTTCACATATTTTAAATCATGAATCAGAGCACCCAGAATTTGTGGGGCCCTCTGTGTCTGCCCCTGCTCCCCATGAAGACAGCAGAGGGGGTTCTGACTCACAGCCTGAAGACAGTAGCTGAGCAGTGCCCCCCTCCCCCGAGGCCCGAACCCCCAGCATTAGACACAAAGGCCCGAACCCCCAGCATTAGACATCCATGCCCAGGAGGGGAATGGATTAGGGCCAGAAAGGACTCCCTAAAGGAGATGTTTGCTTCGCCAAAAGACAACATCAGGCAGGAGGGCTTTCATCTACAGGGGTTCCATTTCCCCAGGAGTCCGGGGGCCAAGGGACTCCCTGGTCTCTGTCCTGGAGGCTCTCACCGCACTGGAACCCAACCCAGATTTGGCCACAACCCCGGGGACCGGGCTGCGAGGTACCAGAGTCCGGGGGAGGCCCGCGGGAGCTTTGCGGCCCCTTCCCCATGAGAGAAGATAGCCACAGGCATTCTCAGTGTTGACTGAGCACTCGGCACGGGGCACATACGGGGCTCACAGTCTGGCTGGGGCTGGGGTAATAGCAATGTAGCCGTGAGGAGACGGGAACAGACAAAGCACTACGTTAACCACAACGGAGGGCCATAAGGCGTAGGACAGGCAACCAACCGACCTCAAAGGCCAGGCTCTCCCCCGGGTCACTGTACCTCTTCACCCCACTCCTGGCTTAGGCATCCTTGCCGGGGTCACCAGCGGGCGGCGGTGGGTGCATCTGGGGAGGAACCCGGGCCCCTCCGATCCCCAGCACCAGGCTGTGGGTCTGGAGCAACCATGGAGGACATTGAGCAAGAGGTGGCGTTTCAACTGGGCAAGACAGGAGCTGCCCTGCTTGCGGGTCCTCATGCTGGCGTTCTACCTGGCCCTTGTCGAACTAAATCAGCCATCCTCCGCCAGACCCCTCAGACCCCTGGGCACCCAGCAGTGAGAGGGGAGAGGCCCCCACCTCCCTGGAAGGCCAGACCCCTCCCTGCCAGCCAGGCGCGCGCGGGCCACCCCCCCCTCCTGCTAAGTGACACCAGCAGCTCTGAAACATCTGCTCCTCCGTCCCGGACCCGCCATTTGAATAAATTACCCGACATGCCAGCAGCTTGTTATTAATGGCTACGTTTTAGATTAGAAGATGCTTTCGCTAATAACACCGTAGCCCGGCGCGGCGCTTCTCGCGGATACTTTCCCCGTTTCTCCCGCTCCCCTCCTCCTCCTGCCGCCTCGCTCTATCCTATGGCTGCCCCCCCGGGGTCCCGGGCTACAGCCGCCCCCTCTCCAATCCCCCCACCTCGTCCCTCTGACTCCCGCTGGGGACCCGGGGACATTTATTTATTTTTTTAAATATATTTTATTGATATTTTACAGAGAGGAAGGGAGAGAGATAGAGAGCTAGAAACGTGCCCAGCTTGTTTCTGTATTCGCAGCTCCTGGGTGTTCACTCTTCTGTTGATCTGGGCGCTGGCACCACACGCTTCCTGCATGAAGCCCTCCCAGGGTACTTTTAGCGCCCTCCTCCCCTCCGGCTCTTTCTGCTCCTTCCTCCACTGTCCCCACCACACCCCCACCTCACCCCCCGCCGCCCTCTGTCATCTCTCCCGCAGCCTGACCTCTCCTGGCACCCCTGGGGCCTGGCCAGCCCTCTGGAACATCACGAGTTTGATGAACAGTAGGTGCTCCCACAGAGGGTGGCTTCCGACAAGCTTGTGCAAGCATGTGCGTGAGGCTTCCCGCAAAGAAGGGAAGAAAAGAGGGAGAAGAGAGGGCGAGCCTGCAAGGGCGGGTGGGTCTGTTCGATGGGGTAGCGCGTAGAAGAAAACACTGCGGTGTAAATAGGGAGCCAGGGTGGTCCTGTCCCCAACCTGCCCCCCGAAATGTAGGCCACGGTCATGGTCAAGTGCCGAGAGGCAGGCTCCCGGCAGGTTCAGCCCCAGCTCAGGAAGCAGCGGGTCCAGGCCTGGCAGGAGGGGCTGGGCGCAGGGGGCTGGCTCTCCAGGGCGGCCCCAGGAGGGCCCCAGCGTGGGTGTCCGGAAGCAGGAAAAAGGGGTGCCTGTGTGCGGTGGGAGGGGAAGGAAGGAAGGTAGGATGTGCCACAGGCAGGGGGCCAGACATACCCATCTGCACCCTACGGGAGGGTTCTGTGAGGCCCCAAAGCCCAGGGGCAGGGCTCTCTGTGCCAGAGCTAAGAGTACTGTGGGGTGTCCTGCTCCTGGGGATCCGGGGGGTCGGGGGGACCCTGACACCGGCTCTGATGGGAGAACGTGCTGTTCCCTTTCTAGTCACCCCCGCCCCCTCCCCAGTTCTGAGGCTCCAGAGGCCAAGGCCCGCCCCGCCTCCCATTCGGTCCACCATTACTGTGGGACTCTGCCGTCGCTAAGAGCCCCGCCATTATAACATAATTACTGCTGAAAATGACCTTTAAAATATATTTTAAATTCAAAATGTCTTTAAACCCTTCGCTGAGCACCATTTTTCAATTTCAACAACTGTTTTTCCTTTTTGGGGGGCAGCGAGGGGTGGGGAGGGAGAAAGGACCCTCGGAATGGATTTCAAATGTTAATGTCTCCCCGCGACAGGGGGGCTGAGCTGCCCAGATGGTGCCTTGCAGGGGACCCAGGTGGGTGGGGCAGAGGACACCCCGGCACCCGATCAGGGTCCGCCCTTCCTCACAGCCTTCGTGTCTGGGGGCCTCGGGCTCCCCACACCTGCCCAAGCCCCTGTCCCCCGCCCCAGCCCCAGCCTTCGCTGCTCTGACCCCAGGGGACCAGCAGGCGCCAGAGGGCGTGCTGTGGACACGGGCAGTTGGGGCCAGTTCCTCACAGCCTCCTCCACCTGCTCTGCCTCCCTGGCTGCCTCTTCCCAGACCGCCATTGTCGCACAGTGTTCAGTTTCTGGCCTTCCCAGCAGCCTCCGGGGGCCCCACACCCTGCAGGGTGGAGCCCCATGCCCACTCTGCTCCGCCATTCCCTCATTTCAGGGCCCCTTTGCCCTGACCCTCAGGCAGTCTGAGCCCCTGGCTGCCTCTGACCACTCAGTGACAGTGAAGGAACATGAGAATGAATGAAGGAATGGAATGAATGAATGAATGAGGGAGAAGAGGCAGTTGCACCTGCCCACAGCTGCCCCCCACCCCGTTTTCCTGAAGGATCTAGCCTGCTGTCACTCTGCGCTCCCCAGATATTGCTGCAGCCACATCCCCCCACCCCACCCCTCATTTAACCTCTGGGAAACCCTGCTGTGCCTCCCACCTGTCATGTCCCTCTCTCCCCCCGCCACCTCTGGGGACCTGGGCTGGGGAATCCTGTGCTACCCAGGTCACCTCAGCCCTTTCCCATGTGGCCACGGACTGTGTCCTCCCCTAGAGAAGACCTCGGGGCAGCCTGCCTTTTGTTCAGCTTGTCCCCGTGGAAGGTGACTCCCGGGGCCTTGACTTGTCCCTGGATGCTGACCTGAGTGACCAAGAAGTGGCTGCTTGCCTCCAGGACAAGATGACAGAGGCAGGGAGAGGCCTTCTGGCCCCTTCCACGAGGGGTACTCTGGGGGACTCAAGTCCTGTGGCTATGGATAGGAACTGCACCCTCACCATTCACTGGGGACTTGGCCATCTCCAGCGACAGGAGGGGTAGACGCAGGCCTGGGGGAGGGCACTGATGGGGTAAGGGCATTAGATGGGTAACTCCATCCAGGGAGTGGCGAGTGGGCATCGGTCAGTTCCTCCAGTGTATTCTTGGGACTACTCCTAAAATGGCCAAATTCCCATAGCATCTGATTTGTTCACTATGAAAGTCAACATGCATCCCAAAGCCAAACTGATGTGGGTCGTGTCCAGCTCTTTAAATCACCTGAGTTTTGAGATCGTCCATAGTTTTGAATGATCCCTAGCCTCAGCCATAGACACCAGGACCCCTTGCTGCCCTGCCTTCATTGAGGTTTGGGAGTGGCAGCTCCTTGGCCTCCCACAAAGGAGCTCGGGTGTGAGGGAGTGGGGGTAGCGGTGGTAAGGGCTTCCAGAGCTCAGCTGAGGGGGTGTGGAGATGGTGCGATGGGGTGGCATCCATGGCCTGGCTGTGAGCCCAAGTTCAGTCTCAGAGGCCTAGTTGCTGCTTGGCAGGGTCGTGAGGAAGATAAATGGCGGCAGGTGGGTGAGACCAGACTTGATGTGAATTCTGCAGGGAATGTGGTGCTGGAGGGACAGAGCAAAGAGCAGCATGGGTGGGACACCAGCCACCATCCTGGCCACCCTCTCCCCTTTCAACGCCTTCCACAATAATACCCTACCCACCTCCACTAGATGGGCATTCCTGAAACCATCTTGATACTCTTGTTCCCAAGCTCAGAAATCTAGACCATTTCCCTGTGTCCTATTCCCTTTGACTGCCTTTCAAGAGTCTCCTCAGTCTGGCCCACCCGTCCATCCCCTCCATCATGAGAAGAGGGCAGACATGGGGTCGCTTCAGAATAGCCAGTATGAAGAGTTCTAATGCAAGTCACCTTGTGCTATGGCCATCTTAAGAGAAGAGTGGTGTCCAGAATAGAGGAGGTGTTGGTACTACTTGTGCCGATAAGACCACATGCCCATTTTACAATGAGGGACTTGAGGTTCAAAGAGGACTCAATCACTTGCCCACAGTCACATGAAAATTAAATCGTGATGCCTGGACTGGAACCCAGATGTGACTGAGATGTTGGGTCTCGGTCCCTTCTTTTTTCATTCCATCTCTAACTCCTGCCTAGCCTTCAAGCCCAGCTCAAAGCCTCCCTCCTCCAGGAAGTCTTCCCAGACTGCATCAGCTATCCTTGTCCTCTCCCAGCCTCCACACAATCCGTGTGTGTGTGTGTGTGTGTGTGTGTGTGTGTGTGCGCGCGCGCGCGCACACACGCACGCACTCCTCAATAAGGTCTTACGTTCCCTGAGAGTCAGAGAGTAGACACAGCCCACACGCCTTCCCTCAGTCCTCTCCAGAAGCAGACCCATTTATCCCCCTTATCCCCTTCTACTCCCCCGTAGAACCAGGGTGGAAGAACCGGGCAGGTCCATCTTCCTACACCAACCTCCTCGTCTGCTTGCCAAGGCCTGGGGCAGGCTGGGGGTCTGGTCAGTGGTGCAAGGCCGGCAGAGCAAGGAGAAGGCGGAAGGTGGAGGACATGCCACTCCAGAAATACACATGCTCCACAATGTATAGTAACGGAGTATGCCTCACTTCCCATACTGTCATAAATATCATATTTATAATATCAATTAAATGCCAGCGACTTAAATCATTTATAATAGAGATACAGCCACTCAATGAACCATTAGCAGAGTCAGCGACTTCTCGCTCCTGGCAGGGCCTGACAGAGAGTGATGGCTGGGAGGAGGGGTGGTGCGGAGCAGGAGCGTGTCGTTCCCACCACACACTTCCCTCCCGGGAGGGGGACTCGGGCAAGGCTGAGCTGGGAGAAACCATCTGGTCATCTGGTCAACCACCTGCTTTGCATGCGGACGTGCCCAGTGCAAGGGAGGGAGGGGGAGTGCCTGTCCTCGGGCTCTTCTGGGAGGCACCTCCAGGCCTCACTGCTGGGGCCAGTGCTAGCCCTTTGGGGGGGTTGGGGGGTGAAAAAGGTGAAGGGATTCAGCAAAGAAAAAACCCCTCATTCACATAAACAACGAGATGGTGATTACTAAGAAGAAGGGGGTGGGGGGAAGTAGAAGAGGGTAAAGGAGGGATAAATTAGGATGGAAGGAGGCTTGAGTTCAGGTGGTGAACACACGTTATACAGATGATTATTTTTTAAAATTGCCTCAAAAATATATATATTGGATATTAAAAAAAAGAACCAGGCAGAGACAAGGGTCTGTGGCACGGGGGCCTGTGGGAGCCCCTGCAGTGGCCCCTTGCTCTAGCCAGGGCAATTTTCCTCGACCCCTCTACCCCCACCTGCTCTGCTTCTCCTCCCTCTCCATGTCCCCTCCTCTCCATGTCCCTACCTCCTCCTGTCCCCCACAATCCATTCCCCACACAGAGCGCATCAGAGCCTGTCTCTGCGCAGAGCTCTCTGGTCCTCTCTCACTCTTGTGGGGGTCAAGGTCCTCACCACCCTGGTCCTGCTGCATCCAGCTCCACCCCAGCCGCCCTATCGCTCCATCCCTTGCTGTAGCCCCCTTGCTGGTGGCTATTGTTCAGACCTCCCTGCTTCGGCCTTAGCACAAGCGCCTCTGCCCCATATCCCATGTCTCAGCTGAGGCGTCCCTCTCACGCAGGCCTATCCTGACTTGTCCACTAAGGCAGCCCAGCTCCACCATTGGCCACCTTGTTGTATCATATTCACGGCACAGACCACTCCCTGGTCTTTTCTTGCCTGCCACCCTCTTCTCCCCACTTAAAAGGGAGCTCCATGCAGGCAGGGACTCTGCATGTGTCCCTCTCTGTGTCTTGGTACCTTGCACAGTGCCGAGCCCAGAGCAGAGGCTCTGGAGCTGAATGGTTGAACAGAACAGGGACCCCCCCGCCCCATGGGTGGTGCTATGAAAGAGCTTGGGTGCAATCAATGCCAGGGTTACGGATCATAGGCCCTGGGCCAGGTGCCAGGGGTCAGAGGTGAAGGGGGAAGGCCCCACCTTTGAGGAACCTCCAGAAGCACAGAGGAGCCCAGGGCTCAGGTCTTTCTTGTGGAGAGGGCTGGGAAGCTGGGAGCTGTTCCCTGGTGGAGGGGGAGCCGGCAATGGACCCATTGCACTGGGAGCTCCGGGTGGAGGGGGGGGCTCCCAGCTCTGAGCCCTGCAACGCCTGACCATGTCCAGCCCAGCATCCAGGTTGGATGGGCTACTGGAGGGGGGTGTTTAGAAGGAGATGGGGTGGGGAGGGGAGGGGGACTGCACGGGGCTGGAAATGCGACTCACCCAGCCTGGCCAGCTTCCAGAAAACTCTGTGCAATCAACCAGAGAAACGAATTTGAGAAAACAGAATTGTGAGAGTAACTTTGAAGCCTTAGTTGCCATGGGAACATGTCTGTAAATACTTAACCGCAAACATTAAGTGGCACAGGGGATGGAAGGAGGGAGCGGGAGGCAGCAGTCTCCCTGCGGGAGCTGGCCACAGCCGCTGGCACCTTTCATCCTCAGCCAAGCCCCCTTCCTCACCCTCCCTCCCTCCCAGCGTGCCTGGCCAGGGTCCTCTTCCTTTCCCCTCTCCCTCGCTCCTCCTTGTCCCCATGATCGGGGAGTAGGAGGGGTCCAACTGTCCCCCTGACTCCCTTTCTGTCCCAGTTCCGCCTCAGCCCTGCTCCCCACACTGGGACCCTGGGACCCTCACCAGGAGCTTCTAGCCCAGAGGTGACCCAGCCCCTGGCCATCCACCTTACCCCCATCCGCCTCGCTGTTAAGGGTGGATGCAGTAAAGCAACGTGGGAATCGAGGAAGTCTTTGCAACAAGCATGATTAAGAGACCCAGGATATTTTGCCTTAAGGAACTCTTGGCCTAGATAGCCAATTACGGACCTGCCCCCACCTCCCTCTCTCTCCACTGTTCCTGCTCTGACCTGCCCTTGGCCAGGGCCACCCCCCTCCAGTCGGTCCCTTTCCCCCAGGGCTCTCCTGTGACTCGGCGACTGTGACTGCGTGGGGGCCTGGAGGGGGCTTACCATGTGCCCTCTCTGCCGGGCCCCCACTGACCTGTCTCCGCTGGTTCTGCCTAGAGGAGTTCAGCCTTTCTGGGTCACAGACCCCATTGGGAAACAGAGGGAAGCTTTTCATTCATCCATTCCATTGTGCCCCAGAAGGTTAATGAACACAACCAGGCCCTGCGCCGAGGGCTGGGCCGCCCCACCCTCCCAGGGCTTACAACGTAGGGGAGGAGCAGACTGGAAGCAAGAACCCCAATCAAAGCTCCAGCATGTCAGCCCCTGTCAAGGTCAGGATAGAGCCCAGGTGGCTGGCATGGGACGAGTGAAGGGATATAGGGGTGGGTGGTGAGGAAGGGGACAGATCCCGTGTAAGATCTTATAGAGAAGGGCCAAGCTTTGCTTGCTCTCGCTGCGCATGCAGACAGACTGCAGAGGACGAGATGGGAAGCAAGGGATAGGCAGTTAGGAGGTCATTGAGGTAACAAAGGAGAGAAGGACGTGGCTCAAACCCTGGTGGGGGGTTGCATGGTGGAAAAAATTATGGCCCTTGGAAAAGAGCACTCACTGGTGCGTGGGACGTTTTATGAATTCTCTCAAGATGCTCCTAGACCCCACAGTCAGTCATAGCCCTCCAAGGTTCTGTGGCCCTGCGTTCAGAGCCCATTCTCCTGGACTTCTCACCCTAACTCCATCGGACACCTCTATCCCTTAGCCCATCGGTGGGGCTGAGGCGAGCAGATCCCTGGTCCCAGTACAGGACACACGCTCTTCCCAGCTCCTTTAGGAGAAGGGCAGGTAGCAGTAGAGCCACGGATGTGGGTGGCAGTGCCTCTGCCTACACCCAGCAGCCCCCCGCTGAGCACCTGGAGCAGGAAGGGATGCATGTCGATGGGCCAGAGGGCCCTTGGGTGGCCCAGGCAACGTGGATGAGTCTTCCAGACATGATGCCGAAGGAAGGAAGCCAGACGGAAATGAGGACGTTCTGTATGACATTCTAGAACAGGCAAGACCAAACTGTGTGTGTGAACAAAGTCAGAGCACTGGGCGCCTTTGAGGCGGTTGGAATGCTGCCCGGGAAGGGTCGTGAGGGACCCTCTGGGAAGGTGGCAATGCTTGATGCACAGATAGGGGCCTGAGGTACACGGGTGTTTGCATTGAATTATACAGTTAAGAGGTTTGCATTCACTGTTGGTAAATATTACCTTTTTAGAAAACAGGCCTAAGAAGGATGGTGTGTCCTGGACAGTATGAGGAGGGGACAGCTCATGTCAGTTGAAATAGTCCCCCATCCTTGTCACAGGCTCTGAGTCACAGGCTCTGAGGCCCTGCAGGAAGGAGGAATGCAATCTGATAAAGGCATCTGTGCTGAAGTGCTAGAGGTTCACCAAGGGGATGGAGGGACTTTGCAAAGAGGATTCTGAAGACAGTAATGCTTACTTCAAAGAGATGAAGCTGAGAGGGTGGGATGCAAGACCCTTGGCAGGCAGTTGGGGGAGGAGGGGAGGTTCCCAGTGCCCTCACCCACACATCACCTCACAGGTGACCTGCTCTGTGAGCATAATGGACAGAAAGACTGAGGGAGAGGGAGAGAAGAAAGGTTCATAGCTATCCCTCTGGTTTGATTTCCCTGCTCCCCTCTTCTCTCCCCCCTGGCTGTTGATATCACCTAATTGATTTCTGGTCACAGGCAGAGCTCTGGCAGAGTCTGGGTTCAGTGGGGTGTGTTTCTTACCCAACTGCTCAGAAGAGGCCCCGAGGGTCCATGGGCAAAGGCTGGATGGTGATCCTGATTCAGCCCATGGTGGGGGGAAGAGGTCTTCCATTCACCATTGGACTTCCTGGCCCCAGAACCCTGACCCGGCTCAGTCTGACTGGGGAAAGACTCCCTCAGGAAAATACTGCTGGGCCGAAGGTGGGGCCAGAGTCAGAGGCTGTCCCTTGAGTGGGGCATTGGTTGGGGCTGGAGCAGTCGGAGAGGCTTCCTGGGAGGGGTGAGGCTGGGCCCACCATACTTCATGGGTGACCGCTGGCCCTGACTGTGCACCCGAGCACTGCCACCCGGCAGCCCCTGGGTTTTGCCAGCAAGAGGATTCCGGGCCCCTTGAAGAGAAGTTAGAAACCCCAGTACATCCATCTTAAGAAGTTTTATTACAGCCTGCCAGTTTAGACTAATGACTAATTTATTGTATCAAACAACAGCAGTATATTTTTTATTTTGTTAAATTAATTCTCTCAAACAAAGGTGAAATTTATAAAAAAGTGTCCGGAAACGGTGCACACTGTAATATCGCCTTGCAGCAAGAGATGAAATTATTGCTAATACGGGATCCGATTGTGACTGCATTGACTTAGTTACTTTATGACTCTGTAATGGATTTCTTCATTATTTTCTCGGGATTGTGGCATTCGTGATTGCATTAAACTCGGTTAATCTATGCAAATATCATTAGGCACCACTAATAACCAGGCAACTTTCCTCCGCGTTTCAGGGAGTGTGCTAAGTACGTGGGCTGCATGGGTCACTTCTGGTCCGCAGGGAGGGGAGAAAGGCAGATGGCTCTCCTGGAAGCCAGCCCCACCCAAGGCAGGATGGGCGGGCACTTCTGTAGGGTGGCTTGAGGGTCTCAGGAAGGTCTCCTTGCCCCCAAGCTATCACGCATCTTCCCCCACTGTCAGAAGAGCTGACTTGTCACCATTCACCTCATTCCTTTGGCTCCAGGGCCTTGTCAAAATGCGCCTGCTGGAGAGAAAACCCCACTGGCTCAATGCCCACCCTCGGCTCTAGAACCAGCAAGATGTGCCAGAGGAGCACAGGGCTTGCCGTGCTGGGACACCCTAGTGGTCAGAATGGAACTGGCCAAAGTAGAGAGTTTTCGGGAACGGCTGTCGGCCATGGAGACTGGGAGGGACGGGTCTCCTGTAGCGGGTGAGAGAGATGGATGAGTAGAGGTAACTGCCCTGTTAGCGACCCATGAGTTCAAACAATTCCAGCTCCCCATGGCCTCGCCCACCGGACCTCAGGTCAGCCCACAGCTGTGGCCCAGCAGGCCCCGTGGCCCAGCAGAGGGGGTGACACCAGGCAGAGCTCCCTGCCCCCATCACAGGGCAGATCACGACCCCCAGCATTAAGGCCAAGGCGGGTTCCCATTTTATCTTTTATTTTTTAAATATATTTTATTGTTGTTGTTGTTTTTTAGAGAGAGGAATGGAGAGGGATAGAGAGTTAGAAACATGGATGAGAGAGAAATATCAATCAGCTGCCTCCTGCACACTCCCTACTGGGGATGTGACCGCAACCAAGGTACATGCCCTTGACCGGAATCGAACCTGGGACCCTTCAGTCCACAGGCCGACGCTCTGTCCACCGAGCCAAACCGGTGAAAGCTCCCATTTTGTCTTTGCTGAAGGAAGACCCCGATCACACCGCGGTGTGGGGTGGAAAGGGACATGTCTGGTGTCCAGGTTCCCTTCCCAAACTTGAGTGGTCTCAGACGAACCCCCAACCAAAGACAGTGGGTTACCGTCATCACTCCCTCGGACAATGAGTACTGAGCACGCGCTCCATGGCAGCCTCCGCCAGGCACTCCCTGTGGAGGGGAGGCAGCAGCCCCCTCCCGCACCCACAGCCATGCTGGGTCTCTGTTTCTAACTGGAAGCCTTTTCGGGGCTGTCATCTCGCTCTCATGGCGCACTAGAGGAGGAGCGGGAGGTCAGGCTCAGGGAAGGGCAGACACCGGGCTCAGGTCGCAGTTTTGGGGGACTCAGAGCCAGAAGGAGTTTCTGGGTGCTCCCTGCTCCTGCCACGATCCTCCCTCTGGGCGGGCGACACTGGTCTTGGCGAGATGGCACCAGGCCAGGGTTCGCTAGGGCGTGTGCTGCTCCTCAGCTCCCACTGCCCTCCTAGAACAGCATGCCCAGGCTTTTCAAGGTTGAGAGCCATTTTTAGCATCAAAAATTCATCAGCAGCCACCCCCCTCCCCCCAATAGATGTTTTACTTGAGTATCCATTGTTTGAGAGAATGCAGAAGGGCAATGAGCTACCTTGAACTCCGAAGTGCTTTCAAATGAATCGGTACTTTTAAAATCACATCATGCATTTGAAAAACAGTCACATCTTCCCAGGAGCGAAGCAGTCAGGAGACAAAGCTTAAGGTACATGGGGCCCCGAGGTCAGATGCCCCCTAAGCTCTCTGTTTGCTTTACATTAGGAAGGGAAAAAGGGGCTCCCTCCGGGAGTGGCTGCTATAGCCCACATTCCCCATAGTCTATCACACGTGGCCCCAAGTGCCTGTTCCCAGCACTCCTCCCAACCCCTCTGTGGCCTCTGGCTCAGCCCTTTTCCCAGAAGCCCCACTCCTCAGCCCCTCACCTTCCCTCTCAGCTGCTAATCCTTCCTCCGCACTGCAGCCTAAATGCTTCGCTCATCCCTTTGATCACAGAGGGCATTTTCTGGCAAAGTCAGTGTGTGGAGGTGACAGGAGCCACCACATTTCTAAGGCCTCCCGGAAGAGAGCAATGCTGAGTCCAACGGCTTAGAACCCAAAGGGTAGGATTCAGGCCCTGGGGCTGGCACATGCGAGTCCTGCTATTTTGCACGCCAGAGCAGGTGTGGCCTAGCCAGCAGAGGTACCAGGCACTAATCCCACCTCCGCCGCTTACTGCCTGGTGAGCTTGGCCTGTTACTCAGTCTTTCTGAGCCTCAGTTAACTGCTCTGTCGAGTGGGGGTGTAACTGTGTTATGTTGAAGCACAGTAGTGGGAAGTGGGCAGACTGTGTGGAAGTGCCCAGCTGGCACAGAACTGACCGCCAGGACATCCAAAAGGGCAGCCAGCACTATCCCTCGCGGAAGAGTCTGGCTGCCCAGAGCAAGGAGGCCTGGCAGGCATGCAACAGCCAGCCACTGGGGCCTCCGTACCTCCCCCTGCCCTCCCAGACGAGCCCGCCCAGGCGAATGGGCGCCGTGCTCGTCACCTCCATCTATCCTCTCCGAACCTACAGGTGGGAGAGTGTGTCTTGCTTTTCAAACCAAGGTTCTGTAACTTCTTGTGAACAGGCGCATTTGCATTGAGTGAAATTCTTTGCATCTTCTCCTCTGCCTCCCACCCGGGTTTTCTTCCTTATCCCCACGCTTTTCTGCCCAACTCTTCCCAGAAAAGGAGGCAGGGCGGCCGGACCTCAGTGCCTGTGGCCTCCGCTGTCATGGGGCCCCTGCCTGGATACGCTCTCCACACTGCTCCCCTCTGGCAGCCCCCAGCCTGCTCTGCCCACACAGCTGGGCCACGCAGCCGCAGTCCGGAAGCATTTTTGCTCAGGGGACCAGGTCTACTCTTTCGTCTTTCAGTCCTGTATCTTGCACGTGGTTTGTTGACCAACTGCATGAATGGTGGAAGGGGTCCAGAGCTGGCAGGAAAGTTCCGGAATCATGGAATTTCCCCCTTTCTGCCACTCTGCTAACCGAACTTCATGGGAAGCAGACGTGGCCAGCCTGAAAGTCTCAGGGCCCCAGGAGTGACAAAAGCAGGCTCTCTGGTCGTTAGCGATGCCAGCCACACTCCAAAGTTAATATGCTGCCACCCTGCGAAACAGTTTGTTCTCTCGGGGAAACTGACACTCCCCGCACAGTCTCATTCGTCATCGGAAATAATAGCCTCTTGCAGACTCTGCAGCCCTTTCGGATCCCAGAGCCATGGGCTCTCTTGAGCTCAAAAAAGAGCCTTTCGACCATCTGGTCTGAGGAGTAGCGCAGGGGGTTCCTTCTACCTGGTGATGAGAATTCGGAAGCCAGGCCACCTGGGTTCAAATCCTGGCCCTGCAGTTGATGGGCTCTGGGACCTCCAGCAAGTTGCCAAACCTCTCTGTGCCTCAGTTTCTTCGTCTGTAAAATGGGAGTGAGAGTGGTACCCACCTCACTAAAGTCTGCTGAGCAGCGCTTGGTCTGTGGTGAGTGCTCAGGATGAGTCAGCTGGTGCCATCTTCTCTGAGGGTGTGGACCCAACAGAGGGAGTGTGTGGATGAATCTGTGTATATCAGATGGGCTGACACTGCCATCATCTAACTGCAGGGGCCAGTCCAGACTCTCCCACTCCCAGAACCAGCCTGCTCTGTGGGGTTGGAGGACACGGCCCCGGGCATTGAAGAATATGTACCTGTGGGGGAGACCGGCAGACCTTCCCCCAGGAAGGGAGGTCCTCATAGGTACAGTTGGAGCTAAGGAGGTGTCCCTGACCTGCCTTCAGGCTCAGAGAAACATCAAAGAAAAGCTTCCTGTCTACACAAACCAGCCCCACTATAATCCCATCAGCCATGCGGAGGTTCAGGGACCTGGGTTAAAAGAGAAGTTGGTGTAAGATAGGTATGGAGCAGGATCAGTACCCTGTTTCCCCAAAAATAAGACAGTGTCTTATATGAATTTTTGCTCCCAAAGATGCGTTAGGCCTTATTTTCAGGGGATGTATTATGTTTCCATGAAGTAGGTCTTATTTTTGGAGGATGTCTTATTTTCGGGGAAACGCGGGTAGTACCTCAGCATGTGGGGAGGCCATGGCTAGTTTCCCAACTTTTTGCATTTAGATTTCAGGTATCTGAAGTCCTCAGAAACATCCTGGCCACCCATTCATCCATCCACACTCACCTATTGCTATTTATGTGTCATTGATCATAAATCTATCTGCTTTCTGCAATCATTTTTCTCTCATCTGTGTATCTATCTATCATCCAACTTTTAATCTGGATATCTGCCATCAATTAATCATGTCTGCCATCCATCTATCTCTGTGTCTATCTGTAGTCCCTATCAGTCATGAGTTAACACAGTGTGTACTTAAGTGTGGGCCATTTGAGTTCCATGGGGACAGGTGGGGCACCAGTGACTCTAGGAGGCCTGGGGTGGCTGCAGCAAGGATGGATAGGAAGGAAACTGCAGGGCTAACTGGGACCATCCTCTCAGAGCAGGGCTGGCTGATGGATCGAGGGGAGAGGGGACTGGGAGAGAAAAGGGAGATGAGGAGGCCTGCAATGCCTTTAGAGTGGCCAACCTTGTGCTGACCTAGTGGTTCCTTCCACGTCCCTCTCCAAGTTAGGACAACATCTGTCTAGAGTGAGCCTGTGGTGGTCTAGAGTAAGCCTGTGATGGGTGGACGGCTGTCCAGGCTCAGGCATCAGGGCAGAGAAGGTAGGTGAGAATCCTGTGGTCTGGAGGGCTGAGCTTCTGTGGGCAGGCTGAGGACCAGGGACCTGGTGTCTGTGGAGAGATGGCAGGGCAGCCTGCAGAAGATTCATCCTGGCTGTTCCCGCCCTGGCTGTGTGTTGGTATCACCCGAATAGCTTTCAAAATAATCAAAAATCAACACACTGATGCCTGGGCTCTAGACCAGTCGAATGTCAGGGGCCGGCCCAAGTACCTGTATTTTTGGACGCCCTTGGGTGATTTTCATAGCGGCCAGGACCAAGAGCTGCCCTCTTACAAGCTCCAAGGCCTCTGGAGACCCAGAAAGAAGGAGCGACCTATCGTCTTCCAGGCCTTGGGCTTGGGCTCTCCAGGGGGGCAAGGAGGCCACTTTCTTCTGGGCTACCTCCTGGCCTGGGGTGGAGGCTGGTAAGGAAGTGTCATCCCCGCCTTGGGTCATACTGTCGGAGCCTGTGCCAGGTGACCTCTGAAGACACCCTCCTTCCCCAGAGTCCCCAGAAGTCCTCATCATGGTGTCTAGGGTGGAGGATGGTTTGGTAGCTGCAGCCTCTGGGTCCAGAGTGACTCCTGCTGACCTGGGGGCAGTGCTGACCCAGGAGCTTGCACTTCCAGGGAAGATGGGCTCAGGCTGTTAGAAGCTGGCGTGCCCGTCCCCACTGGTCTCATGGGAAGCAAAGTCCCCCACCCCTCAATGCTAACTATGGGTCATGGGTCAGAGGGGTGGGAGGTCTGCCTGGCTCTCTGGCATTGTGTTCTGATTCTGACCCATGACCAGCCCTCTCTCCATGAGGCAGTGGGAAATTGGGCCATAGCTGGGAGGGTCTCCAGCCAAGATGAGCGTCAGCCTGTGAGACTAGGGTTAGAGGTCGGTCTGTGGCTGGGTCGCCTGCAGGTAGTGTATCCTTCCAGCCACAGCTCTGCAGCTCTGCCGCTCAGCCACCAAGTCCCCATCGGCGGTTCATAGAGACCAGCTGCACTATATGCTTGAGCTGAGCCGTAAAGAATTAAGGGCCGGGCTTGCCAAGTGGAAAGGCATGGGCCTTGACTAGACTGTCTGCACTGTCGACAAGATGTGCTGAAGGCATCCCGTGGTCTGTCCCCCACCCCCCGTGGACCACCCCGCAGAATCCTCCTCCCGTCGCTGGAATAAAGAAAGCCCTACTTTGTCTCCTTGAGAGCCGAGGACAAACTGGCCATAATTTATGCTCACACATAATATAAAGGAGAAAAGGCTCCGTTATGCTATAAATTATCCTGTGATGGGCGAAATGCCGGAGTGTGCGCCAGAAGCCAGCGGAAGCCCCATTAGACAACAGCGTTTGGCTGCTGAGAAGTCCCGAGAACCCCGGGCCAGCTGCCGTGCGCCCTGCGCCCTGCAAGGATAATGTGGCAGATCACACGTGTAATCAGTTACCTGGCGAGTTGGCTGAGCACCACCGCCCAGCAAAGGTGACTTCTACTAGAGCCACAGCCGTGTGCCCGGCTCCAGCTGGGAGCCCTCGTGCAGACTCACCAGTGTGAGGGTCAAGGGTCAGAAGGTCAGAGGGCCAGAGCAGGAGGCAGCAAGGGGTGTGGATGTGGCCTCCAGACCCCTCACTGTACTGAGCCTCCAGGGCTCTGTTCTTGCCCAGCTCAGGGCTCTCAAGTCTGCAAGTGCAAGAGATGAGGATGCAGGGGCCATTGATGGCCCCCAAGGTGGTGACAGTTCCAGTCCTGTCTCCCCGAACATGCTGCGGGCCCCCGAGGGCTCAGAGCCACCCCCATGCCCTGGGCAGCTAGAGGGGGCCACAGAGGCCTGGACAGCGCTTAGAGGGGATTCTGCCAGCATATCTGTCTTCCTGAGTAGTGAGGAGCAGAGGGTCTTGCAGCCTAGACCCTGGGGAGGGGAAGCCTGGGGACTCAGCAAGAAAGAGCATTACTAATTGGTCACCCAGGGACCTCAAGGCAGCCAGGTTCCGGGCAGAGAGGTGAGTGAGACTGGAGAAGGCCTGTGAGTACATCAGGGCTCCTTGGGCAATCAGGGCTCCACAGGGACCCAAGTGTCCCAGCCATTCCCCACTCGGAGCTCTGAACCCAAACCTTGCTCTTGCAGAACAGTAGGGGGCCAGGCCTTTGCCAGTTGTCCTTGCTGAGCTGGAGGGGTGGAGGGAGAAGAGAGAGGCCTCCAAGTAGCTCCACCTTCCACCAGGAAGGAGGGTAACGTGAGAGCTTAGCTCTGTGCAGGCCACCTGGTACAGACCACCTGGGTCCAGATCACCTGGGTCCAGAGCACCTGGGTGCAGACCACCTGGGTCCAGAGCACCTGGGTGCAGGCCACCTGGGTCCAGACCACCTGGGTCCAGACCACCTGGGTGCAGACCACCTGGGTCCAGAGCACCTAGTACAGACCACCTAGATCAGCCCTGGGCAAACTACGGCCCTCAGGCAGGATCCGGCCCGTTCGGCTGTTCTATCCGGCCCGCAGAGCCAACAGAGTGGAGGGTTCTCTTGCTCTCCCCTCCGCTCCTTCACCAGCAGCCCAAGATAAGAGTGCCAGCATGGTCAGGTTGCTTTTGTTCTGGCCCTCCGGTCCAGTTTAAGAACCCATTGTGGCCCTCGAGTCAGAAAGTTTGCCCACCCCTAGATGCAGAACACATTGTACACTGACCACCTGGGTGTGAGTCCTGGCTTCACCAATGGCCAAGTGTGCATTCTTGGGAAAGGTATTTAACTTCCCTGTGCCTGGATTTCTTCATCTATACAGTGAAAACAATAAAATAACCGCTATATCTGTAAAGTCCTTACCTCAGTGTTTGGGTCCCAGGAAGTTTCAGAAATGAGAGTCGTGATGATTTTTATTATTGCTCCTGGAGCAAGCAACTTATAGCGGTCTGTCCAGGGCTGTCTGGGAGCAGCAGAGGTTTTGTGATGTGGGAGTCGGTCCTACCAGCTGTTGTTATGAAGGGACTGGGGTGACACTGAGACAGCGAGGCCTGGTCTGTGACCTAGGGAGCCAGGCTGAGCCAAGGGAAGAATGATGGGCAGTGAGAATGGACCCAGGTGGGAAGCCTGGACCGGATCTGAGTTCCAGGCCAGGCTTCCATGGTATCAGAGGTGCGGGTCCAGGTCTTGGGCCTCAAGGGAAGTGTCTAGAACAGGGGTGGGCAAACTTTTTGACTCGAGGGCCACAATGGGTTCTTAAACTGGACCGGAGGGCCAGAATAAAAGCAACCTGACCATGCTGACACTCTCATCTTGGGCTGCTGGTGAAGGAGCAGAGGGGAGAGCAAGAGAACCCTCAGCTCTTTTGGCTCCGCAGGCCAGATAGAACAGCCAAACGGGCCGGGTCCAGCCCGTGGGCCGTAGTTTGCCCATGGCTGGTCTAGAATATGGTGGATAGGAGCTACGTGTGTGTGTGTGTGTGTGTGTGTGTGTGTGTGTGTGTTTGTGTGTGTGTCCCTCACACCATATGCCCCATCACACTCCTGCTTTTGCACACGCTGCCCCCTAACCTGGGATTCCTGCTCCTGTCTTTTCCACTTGGCAAGCCCTGTCCTCAATTCTTCAGGGCCCAGCAAGCATGCACACACAGAGCTCATCATCCAGGCTCTCTGCCCACACTGGGGCTGACAGCCACTCACCTCCAGGGGCCACTCGCTCCCTACTTTCTGAGCATTCCTGCAGTTCAGTGACCTGCTGGTGTCTAAGACAAGATCTCTGAGATAAGAGGAGGAACTGCAAGTGCAAATGCCCTGGGGCAGGGATGTGGGTGGAGCATTCCTGAGATGGCAGAGAGACCCATATGTCTAGAGTGGAGGAATGGAGGGAACAGGGGAGAAAAAAAATGTGGGGTTCCTGTGAGCCCCCTCCTGGTCATTAGAAGACTTGGGCTTGTTCTCAGGAAGATGGGAGCCACTGTGGGTTGAGCAGGAGGTAGACAAGATCTGCCTTGGGTTTAACTGACCCTCCTGGCTGCTGGGTGAGGAGCAGAGCGCAGGGGCCTGGGTGGGTGTCAGGAGACAGTGAGGAGGTGACTCTCCTGGCCTGGGTCCACCCTGAAGCATCAGAAGGCAGAGTTGGCGGAAAGAATTCGAGTGGGGGAAACGCATCTAGTTTTACCAGGGGCTGGATGTGTTCTCCAGTCTCCTGCCTCCTCCCACCCCGACTTCAAACAGAGACTGTCTGGAGGGAGCCCCGCAGATCAAGGCCTGGCACCGCCTCCCCTGGGGGCGAGAGCAGCAGAGGGTCCTCATTTGCATCCCTGCGGAGGGGGAGCCCCAGCTCAGGCTGCACATGCCTCCCCATCCTCGGCAGCCTTTGATCTGGTTTGATGTCTCCTTCAGCCTTCTTCCCGGGCAGGAAGGCTTTCATCCTCCCCCCGGGGGCTGCTCCCGCCCAGCTGCGCCCTTGCTGCCTCTGAGACAGTGTGCGTTGTGGGGACAGAGTGGGGGGATCACTCCTCTACTCACTGGTTTGCTGCACGCTGAGCACCCTCCTAGGTCCTGGGTGAAGGGCATGGTCTCCGGAGCGGAGCTGCCCTGGTGCGGATGGCATGGCTGGAAAGTGCTCACTCCAACCGGAGGATGGGCCGTTGTTGGGTTCCCAGGCACAAAGGGAGGGGCTGTGGGACCAGGACCTGTCCACTGCGCCCTGCTCCAGAGGCGGGTCTGAGACTGTGTGCCCACCCGGGGAGTGAGGCAGGGCTCCGGACTAGAGGGGAGGGCGGGAGCGTGGAAAATGCACAGATTCAGATGATCAGTGTGGTCCCTCATAGGAAATGGCACTTAGTGGGGTCAGCACCTTCCGGGGATTGTCTCCTGTCCTAGTTGAATCCAGGTACACCTCCTGGAGGAGGCTGGGAGCTTCTCGGGGGTCCCCCATTTGGTCAGGGGGTGCAAAGGGACGCCTGGCTTCTTAGGCTGGCCTGGGAAAGGCATTCTTTCATTCCCTGGGTGTCCCCTCCATACCCTTGGGGGCAGGGGGACAGGCCTCCCCATCTACCAGCTGGCCCCCAGGGTGACAGCAGGAATATCTGTAACCAGCACCGTAAGGGCAGAAACCTCCCCCATGTCCACCCACCGAATCCCCAGTAGCCCCGAGAGGGGTGCGTGACTGTCTCCCCTTTTACACACAAAGAAATGGAGGGCCAGCGCGGAGGTCCATGACTCACCTAAGGTGGCACAGCCAACCCCCCTGCCCGCCAGCCAGCCCTCCTGACAAGCCAGTTTCCTCTCATCCCCTTTGCTGGAAGGTTCTCTCTGATCCACCGAGAAGTCAGAGAGAAGGAGCAGGTGTCCCCCCGGTCTGACCTGTGGGCCCTGGGACACCGAGGCCACCTCCAGGGAGAGCACATGGCCTCTGGATCCAGGAGGTGCCCCGGGAAGTCCCCTAAGAGATGCCCGAGGGCCCTGCCAGGGTCAGTGCTCAGGGCTCCAGGCTCTGCCCACAGCTGGGGAGCAGGGGGGCACGGGGCGCTGGCTCTGGCTTCGTCTGCCCACCCCAGGGGCCAATAGCTCGTGAGCAGGAGAGAAGCCACAGCCCTCAAAGCCGTTCAGTCCCCATCTCGGTCCCCAGCCTCTGGTTCTGCCTTGCTCCGGTCCCCGCACACCCTCCCCAGCAGCTGGAGGGGAGAGAACAGTAAAAGTCTATTGAGGCAATAAAAGGCATTAACCATCTGAGCTCGCCCAGTGTCCCAGCAGCCGGCTGTCCTTAAGCAGGAAATATTGTTTAATGCCGATGGTAATGAGCGAATCAAATTTTGGAAATTAAACTGGAATTTGAGCATTAGTGCCAGGGCGCTGGCATTTGGCAAGTCAAGTGGTGCTGCTGCGACCCGTCTCCCCCCCTCCTTCCTCAGGGGCCCCTGGGCAGACAGACAGCGAGATGCCACCGGCCGTGGGTGGAGGCAGGGGAGTGGGCACAACCACCCTGAAACTTCCCTCCTGGGGCCTGTCCTAAACCTGCCCTGGGTGCCTGCTTCTCTGCTTCCTGGACTCTCCTTTTAAAATGCAAACCGTTCCAGCGCAGCCCTGCTCCTCCCTGACTGCCTGGGTGGGGGCAGGACCGGCTTCCTCAAAGGGAGAAATCCCGTCTGTCTTGTCAGAGAGCCTATGGCTTCCCGGAGGCGGAGGCCGAGATGGAGGCACCCACTGCCCACTATGGGCTGGGCACCAAGCTCAGAGCTCAGTCGGGGTTCTGAGAAAATACAGGAGCCTGGAGGCCAGAGGACGGGGACGGGGATGGGGTGTGTTGGTGGGAGAGGGAGCAGGCATGGAGAAGCACAGCGGCCTTCTGCAGGAGTGGCCGCCGGGGAGCAGGTGGAAAGAGCCGCCGAAGAGGGTGCTCCACCTTTCAAACCATTCTAATTCTGCTGGGGCCTGGGCCCCCTGCACCTGCCGCTGGGCAGCACGACTCCAGCATGACCCACCTCCCCTCGGAAGCCTTCCCGGCGTTCCCATCCCCCCCCCCCCCAGGCCCCTTCTGCCTGTAGTCCCGAGCTATTGCATGTGACAGCCAGGCCGGCTGTGCCCCTTCATGGGAAGGGAGTGGGGGCTCCATGGCAGAGCCTAAGCCAGAGACTGGATTCTCCAGGGATCTGAGAACCAGGCACCCCCACCGCATACACACCCATTGAAAGAGTAACCCCCATGCCCCATGTCCTGGCTGGTTTGGCTCAGTGGATAGAGCGTCGGCCCGAGGGCTGAAGGGTGCAATTCTGGTAAGGGCACATGCCCAGGTGTCAGGCTTAATCCCAAGTAGGGGGTGTGCAGGAGGCAGCCAATCAGTGATTCTCTCTTCTCATTGATGTTTCTATCTCTCTCTTCCTCTCTCTGAAATCAATAAAAATATATTTACGGAAAAAAGAAAGAAAGAAGTAACCCACCAACACCACCAAATAAAAAATTAAATAAATAAATAATAAAAGGAAATCTAGAAGGGCTCTTAAGAATCATCTCAGACTCTGTTCCACCAAGTCCCAGGCATACAGCAAGCACTCAATAAATGCTGAAGGTGTGACCAGAGGGTAGACCCAGGAGGGATGGCAGGTGCTCCGTCCAGGCCCTCCTGAGGTGGCCGCAAACACCTTCACCTGGCAGAGCTGGGTAGTTTTTTTCATCTGTTATTTGATTGGTTTCCCCCACCCATAGTTCGTGTGTGTGTGTGTGTGTGTGTGTGTGTGTGTGTGTGTGTGTGGCGGGGGGGAGTGGGGGGTAATAGACTATGCGCACTCTCAGCAGTGGCGGCAGGACATCTGGGCACAGAGAGCTGAGTTGCCTGCTCTGGGTTCAGGCAGGGCTGGGGCTAGTGCCTACCTCCCATTGCCCTGCCCTTCTGGGCCATCACACACCTGCTCCCCAGAACCTCAGGTGTCCCTTTCGCCACGCAGACACGGGCACTCGCATTTTAAAGGAGCAGCAAGTCAGCAGCAAGGGGTTATGCAGTGTTTCCCAAACTTCTCTCATGAGGAGAATCACCTGGTGGAATTGTTAAAATACAGATTCCTGAATCCCAACTGAGAAGTGCTAAACTAGAATTTTGGGGAACATATAGGTAAAATTGTATACTTAACTAATGCTCTAAGCTAGTCATTGCTGCTGGCCAGGCTCTCCTGCAGCACCTCCTGGTGCATCCACCCGTGAGGAGGCCTCATTACTCCAGCTTTATTGACCTAAACGCCAAGGTGGGAGCAGCTGACAGCTGGGATGAGGGGTTGCTGGGGTCCAAGTCAGGGCCTGGGCCAGGAGGAGATCTGCCCTTGGACTCAGAGTCCCTCCAGTCCCTGGTCTGAAAGGCAAGGCTTACGTGTAGATTCACTCACCCCGTGGCAGAAGCCAACTGGAAATTGCAGAGGGCACAAAATGAACTCGTTGGAAGGTTCTAGAAACAAACCAGCCTTTGCATTGGGTGGGGTCACTTAAGCTCCCCTAGAGGAAGGGAGTCTGCAGCCAGGGTCCTTTGGTTTCCACAGTCTTCCAGAAGGTCAGGAGGTTGCGGTTTCCCTGGGGAAACCCGGCCAGCCGGGAAGAGGGCAGCCTGACCCCCTTCATGTTGGAGAGTTTTCGAGAAGGAGGGACCCAGGCCTAGAACCGCTAACTGCGCAGTGAAGGGAGATTTCATGGGAGGGGCGAAGGAAATAGCAAACAAACAAACAAACAATCAAACCCTGGGAAAAGGGAAGTGGCCGATAGAAAGGCAGGTGTGGATGAATTTTAATGCAATCAGAAAGCTGTCATAATGATAATAAAGAAATGTATTCAGACACCAGGAGAGAATGCAGGGAGGTGTGGTCTCACGTTTAGATCAGGTACAGGCTAGGAGGGCCTTCTCTTCACTCCCCTTTTCCTTCCCAGGGAATTTCTAAGCAGGAGGGCCTGGTATTAGTGGGGGTGGGTGAGTGGTCTTCACTTCTTTGTCTCTCTGAAAATCCTGTTAATGGGGAGCCTTTAGAAGTTGTTGGCCGTGGGATGGGGTGCATTGCCTGGGCCTGGAGAGGAATTTCAGTTACTCCAAGAGGCTTTAAAAGCTCCCAGCTCACCTCAGGCCAAGGGCTGTGCTCCTGGGAGTTAGATCTGAGCCCTCCCACCTCCTCTCCTCTGCCCCGCCCTCTCCTCCTGCAGGTCTCTCCTCTCAGCTCTCTGTCTATTTCTGATTCCTTTTACTCTGCCCTTCACCATTTTCCCTCTCTCTCTGCCCCTAACCCAGGGGTGGGCAAACTTTTTGACTCGAGGGCCACAATGGGTTCTTAAACTGGACCGGAGGGCCGGAACAAAAGCATGGATGGAGTGTTTGTGTGAACTAATATAAATTCACAGTAAACATCATTACATGAAAGGGTATACGGGCTTTTTTTATTATTATTAATATTTCAATAGTTTAGAACAGCCATCCGGCCCACGGGCCGTAGTTTGCCCACGCCTGCCCTAACCCCATCTCCTGCCATCCCTCCTCAGCCTCACCCCTTTTTACTCTCTCTTTCCCGTTCTCTTGGTCTCCCAGTCTTTGCCCCCACAGCCCAGAGCTGGAGTTGGTGAGCCCTGGAGGTAAGACAGGGACCTGTCCGGCTCTGCCAAGGCCCGGAAGCCTGGCTGAGTCGGCAGGCTGGGGCAGTTGGCAGGGTGGGGCCTCCAGGCCCCCAGCTTTGGCTAAAGCCCACCCGTGGGGAAGGTCCAGGCTAGTGCGCCCTCATCCAGAACTGGTAACAGGAACTGATGCCTGCAGGGCATGGAAGGAGTTGGAACCCAGGGCCACCTCATCACTGATGACATGCCCAGTGCTGTGTGTGCGCTCTGGGTGAGGCGGACCAGGATAGCGGTTAGAGCTTCCTAAAGAGGAGGAGTCTGGGGTGGCTTGTGAAGGAGAGCTGGGGTCTGAGGTTTCCTGCTTTGCTCCAGACACCAGGGCAACCCTCAGCTCTATGTGAGCTCTCCTGGCTGTCGGTGAGGGGGCTCTCTGGGGCCGGAGGGACCAACTGCCCAGAGTGACCCGCCTTCCAAGAAAAACCATCAACACAAGACCACTTGCAGCTTTGGCAGTGGGGGATGCACTTCGGAAGTCTTAGCTGTCCGTGCCCACGTGTGCCAGTCACTCAACAGTCTACAGACATCTAGCGAGTGCCTGCTGAGTGCTGTCACCACAGGGCCCCCCTTCCAGCTACGGAGGCTGCATAACAATGTCGCCCAAAGCGAGGGGTAGAATACAACCGTTCGTTATGCTCTCGGATCCCGTGGGTCAGGAACTCAGACGGGGCACAGCATGGAAGGCCTGTCTCTGCTCTGGGATGTCTGGGCCTCTGCCGGAAAACTCAAAGGCTGGGCCAGGAGCCATCTGGGTGGGGACTCATTCACTTCAAAGCCTGGTGGTTGATGTTGGCTGACACCTTTCTGTGTGCACCCACCGTGTGGGCCACTGGGGTGTTCGTCACAGCGTGGTGTCTGGCTGCTACAGGGCAGTGTCCCCCAAAGAGAGACCTGAGTGGAAACTGATTCCTTTTATGATGTAGCCTTGGAAGTCAGTGGGCATCAATTCTGCTATTCGTGATGGGTTAGGGCAGCGGTCAGCACACTGCGGCTCGCGAGCCACATGCGGCTCTTTGGTCCCTTGAGTGTGGCTCTACCACAGAATGCCACGTGCGGGCGCGCACGTACAGTGCCATTGAAACTTCGTGGCCCATGCATAGACGTCGGTTTTCGGCGTCTCTCAAAAGAAATTTCAGTCCTTGTACTGTTGATATTTGGCTGTGTTAACTAATGAGTTTGCCGACCCCTGGGTCAGAGCAGTCACAAGCTCCACCCAGATTCAAGGGAAGGGGACATAGGCCCCCACCTCTCAGTGGGAAGGGTGAAGTCACATTGAAATAAGAACCTGCAGGGTGGGAAATCTTGTTGAGGTCGAGGTGATCTCTGTCAGCCTGAACACATAACTGACTTGTGTCAACAAACCACTTGGTGCTCAACACACGCGTGGGGAGGCTGCAGAGGGGGCCCAGTCTTCGGGCTCTCCAGAAGTGCCCGGGGCGGAATTTTGCAGCATGAGCAAATAGGAAGGCCTGAACCAAAGAGGTAAAAACATGTGAGACAGAAAGGCGTAGTGTCCCGTGGAATGGCATAGAGCATCCGCCCGTTCCAGCACTCTGTCCCCTGGGCCTACTATGCGCCAGGCACTGCTGCTCCAGGAGAGGCCTGGTCTCTTCCCCAGGGAGCGTGCAGGGGGTTGGGGGAAGGGGCGGGGACCGGGAGCCAGACAGAAACCAACTACGCAGGCAAAGCATGAAATAATTATCTTTTTTTAAAAAATCAGGCCATGAGAGTGAGGGGCTGAGACAGAGAATAGAGGAGAGGCGGAGGGACAGGCCTGGATGAGGAAGCAATGTTTAAACCAAGACCCAGAAGGAGAGCAGGAACCAGCCTTGGGATGCGGAGAGCGCCCCCTGGCTGAGGCTCCGGAGGGTGCGAAGGCCCTGCGGCAGACTAGCTTGCTGTGAGCTCTGTTTGGGCCGCTGTGAGTGTGAAGGTAGATGAGGAAGAGTGTGTGTGTCTGAGAGGGGGGAAGAAGGGCACCCTCAGGACTGCAGGAGTGACCCCTGAGCCTAGGTGAGTGTCCAGGCCAACAGCCCTGCTCCCTCGTTGGGTGACAGGCAAGGGCAGAGTCGCTGCAGTCTGGCTCCCCCTCCACGCCACCCTTTCTGCTTCGCCACACCCTCTGGCTTGGCCCACCCTCCACCTCCGGCCCCTCCCAGCGCCCTCCCGGCCCCACTAGCCAAGCCCCACGCCCTCCTCCCCCTGCTGCCCTCCCCCGCCTCGGGTCCGAGCCCCGCCTCGCTTCGCCCAGCTTCTCCCTCCCCGGAAACGCTTCTCCTCCAGCCACGCCCGCGCCCGGTTCCCCCCGGGCTCGCCCCCGCGCCCCCGGCCCTCCGGCCCCGGTAAGCATCTCCTAATTTTGTTCCAGAAGATAGAAAACTCTTCGTGGGCATGCTCAACAAGCAGCAGTCCGAGGACGACGTGCGCCGCCTCTTCGAGGCCTTTGGGAACATCGAGGAGTGCACCATCCTGCGCGGGCCCGACGGCAACAGCAAGGGTGAGCGCGCAGGGTGCGGGCGGGCGGGGCGCACACACAGGGTGCGGGCGGGGGAGGTGGGCGCAGCGGGGACCCGCCCCGCGCCCCCGGACGGTGGAACGCAGTCTTCCTCTGTCTCTGCTTCTTGCTGGCTCTCCTTTCCTCTCTGTCGTCTTTCCCTCCGCCCTGGCCCTGGCCCGGGCCCCCCTCGGGGCGCCGGCTCAGCCCGTCCTGTCCCCGCAGGGTGCGCCTTTGTGAAGTACTCGTCCCACGCCGAGGCGCAGGCCGCCATCAACGCGCTGCACGGCAGCCAGACCATGCCGGTGAGTTGGGCCACCCCTGGGCGGGGCCGGATGCCACCCCCTGCCCGCCCCAGAGCACGCGCGGGGCCCTGCCCACCGCCCTGGCACGGTCCCCACCCTGCAAAACCCTGGCCGCGCCGCGCACCGCCTCCCTCCGCACCAGGCAGGAGGGCGTCACCACTATCCCCATCTCAGACAGGGACACTGAGGCCAGGGGCGTGAGGAACAGGCTCGCAGTCCAGTTAAGACCCCAGACCCCCGGGGTGGGCACCGCTGCCGTCCACCCCGCAGCCCCCAGAAGGAGAGGGAGGGCCTAGGTCAGGGGCGTGGCCAGCTGGACAGCTGGGAGCGCAGGCAGCCGGGGCGGGTGGGCCTCACGCGCAGTCCCGGCCGCAGGGAGCCTCGTCCAGCCTGGTGGTCAAGTTCGCCGACACTGACAAGGAGCGCACGATGCGGCGAATGCAGCAGATGGCCGGCCAGATGGGCATGTTCAACCCCATGGCCATCCCGTTCGGGGCCTACGGCGCCTACGCACAAGCAGTAAGTGGGGGCGCAGCCCCGGGCGGGCGGGCGGGGGTGTGCGGGCAGCGGCGCTCAGCTAACTCTGCTCAGAAACCCAGGGCAGGGCCACCTCGCTTTGCCAGGAGAGCCCTGGGTTTCTGGCCTAGAAGACACCGCCCCAGCCCTGGGGGGTGAGGAGTGGTCGGGGATGAACCCGGGGGAGAGGCCAAAGGGGGGTGAGAGAAGCGTGGTGCAGTCCAGGGTGGCTGCCAGGCGTGGTGGGCTGCTGTCCTGGTTCCTAAGGGGAGGAGCTGGAGAGGCGGCTTCCAGGCAGGCAGCAGGGTCAGGATGGGTGATCCTGAACACTCCGCTGCCAGCCAAACTCTAGGAAGCACCAATGGAAGTGGGCAGAGAGGTTCAGGTGTTTGGGTGTCACCACCCACCCCTGCCCCCACTCATGGAAGGGTGTGCTCGGGCCTCTGGTCGCCCCTGGCAGGGGTCCTGTGTGGCTCCTCAAAACCCATCACACCAGTGTGTCTGCTGCAGCCCCCCCTTCTCCCCCAGCCCCTGGCTCATCAACTTCATCCTTCCCCCGTGGAGCCTTCTTTTTTTAAAAAAATTATTTTTATTGATTATGGTATCGCATAATTGTCCTTATCCCCCCATTCCCATCCCAAACCCCTCCCTACATATTCCCCCACCCCCCTGTTGTCCGTGGCCACCGGCTAGGCCCATGTGCATGCACACAAGTCCTTCAGTGGATCTCTTCCCCGTACCCCCACCCTCCCCTACTTTCCACCGTGGGGCCTTCTTGGCCGGCTTCCCCCCTAGGCTGCCTCCCAGCTCTAGAGCCACAACCCTCTCTGGTGCCATCCATCCCCACGCACCGGCGCCCACACAGGCCTCACCCGCTGGCAGCTTGTCTCAAAAATGTTCTACTCTCAGGGGAATCGAGGGAAGGCGGGATTGTGAACCCCAGGAAGACTGGTTTCAGGGGCGGGTGGGAATCTCACTCAAGTTGTTGCAGAAAGAAATGGACATGAGCCCTCAGGGTGGCACTGATGTGGTCCAGGGTCTGGTTGTACAAGGCAAGCTCACCTCCCTCGTTCAGCAGCGTTCAGATTCGATCCATTTCAACGGCCTCCCAGCTCTCACGCACCTCGGTGCGGACATTTGGACAGAAGCCCATGCTAAGTTAATCCTGCAGAGGCTCGTCCAACATGTCTCCAGAGCTCTGGGCCTCACGGGGCGTCTCCATGACGACGGCCTTCACGGGGCTGTGGGGCCAGTCCCTCCCCCCACCTTTTATAGCAGCTTCAGAGTCCCCCAGATTCTACCATGACTTTGGAATAGTTGGCTCTTTGCGGGTGGTTTCTAATAGCCTTTGAGAGGTAGGGCAGCAATGGGGGAGAGATCGGGGTTCTCTGGGGGATGGGGTGAGGAGCTGTGTCTGAGCTCCCTGGGGTTCAGGGCCTAGGAGGCTGGTGTCCTGGAGCTGAGCCCCCTGGTGGGAGGGTTGCCCCCCCTGGAAGCGCGTGATATTTTTTCCGTTCCTTCTGCCCCAGCTGATGCAGCAGCAAGCGGCACTCATGGCATCGGTCGCGCAGGGCGGCTACCTGAACCCCATGGCTGCTTTCGCCGCCGCCCAGATGCAGCAGATGGCGGCCCTCAACATGAATGGCTTGGCAGCCGCACCCATGACCCCAACCTCAGGTGAGCCAGCAGGCACCAAGACAGGGCACAGCTGAATCCAGGTCCAGACCTTTAGTTTGGCCAGTTTTGGCTACAATGGACCACCTTGTGGCAAACAGGTCACGGCATCAGTGCCCACGCAGGCCTCATCTACCAGCAGTTTGTCTCAGAATGTTCTGATCTCAGGGGAACCAAGGGAAGGCGGGATGTGGGCCCCATGAAGTCTATGATGCGGTTTTATGGGGTGGGAATTTCACTCGTGTTGTTTTGGAAAGAAGTTGACATGAACCCGTCTCCCCTAGCTCTGAGGGGACAAGAGCCTCCTGTGGCCTTGTTTGGTCCCTCGCCCATAGAAGGAGCTGATTTTTAAATGTTCCTTTAACCCAGTGGTTCTCAACCTTTCTAATGCCGCGACCCTTTAATACAGTTCCTCATGTTGTGGTGACCCCCGGCCATAAAATTATTTTTGTTGCTGCTTCATAACTGTAATTTTGCTACTGTTATGATTCATACTGTAAATATCTGTGTTTTCCAATGGTCTTAGGCAACCCTGATAGTTGGGGTCTTAGGCGCACCTGTGGTTGAGAGCCTCCCTCAATGGGAGGAGGCTGGGGTGTCTACTGTATATGAATAGGGCTGAGTCTGGACTCTGCAAAGTCCTCTCTCCCTAATTGCAGGGGAGCTCCAGAATTAAGGCCTCCTCCACCCACGTAGCAAAACTTCTCTCTGGGGAGGCAGATCAGCCCCTCCATGATCCAGGCAAGAGCAGAGCCAGCGACTTAGAAGTCCGTTGATGGCTAAACAGGGACTAGCCCATCCTGACTTAGCTGGGGTGGGCAAGAACCACTGAAAGGACTAAGGGAAGACCAGGTGTGGTCCAATTCAAAGGCACTGATAATAGCCTATGTGCTGTAGTTCCAAGGTTGAGTGGTCAGTGGTCAGGGAAGTCTTCATGGGGTAGGTGGGATCTGGACTCTGCCTTGAAGGAAGGATATGAATGGGGTGAGTGGAACCACTCCATGCATGGAGGTGATCCAAGATGTGATTCACAGATAGGATTGAGTTGGTGTGTGAACTCACACCAACCCAGGCCCTTGGAGCCAGGAGATGGCGCTCCATGGGTTGGCCTTTCCTCACCTTTGCCTCCCCTCCTCCTCCACCCTTCCCCGTCTCTGAAACCAGGTGGCAGCACCCCTCCGGGCATCACTGCACCAGCCGTGCCTAGCATCCCATCCCCCATTGGGGTGAACGGCTTCACTGGCCTCCCCCCACAGGCCAATGGGCAACCTGCTGCGGAAGCTGTGTTTGCCAATGGCATCCACCCCTACCCAGGTAAGCTCATCTGGCAGCCCTTCCTTATCCACGCAGCACACCCCTCATCCATTCTGCCCCCGCCCTTGTCGTTACACCCGGGAATGTGTGGCTCCAGCCCTCTGTCCATTCCTTGGTGGAAGCCCAAATGTGATCAGGGAGATCAGGGAACCTCTGGTGGGAGAAATCCAGTTCCCATCCTTGGGGAGGTGTTCGCCTGGTCGGTGAGAAAGAATGCATTCCTGGGGCCCCTGCAGGGGAGAAGAGAGGAGAGATGCAGTAATTGTATAACCAGAGGCTAGTACCCGTAACTGCAAATTAATTGAGAGTGAATTTGACCTATAAGAAGTCACGGGACAGACGCTAAAATAAAAAGTATACTTAGTGTTAAGTAGGAAAAGACTCTTTGGGGAAGGAAGGGGAGATGCATAGGTTGACATTCTGGCGGGAGCATACTGGTGTCCACACAACCCCAGCCAGCACATCTCACAGGGGATCAGGACCTTGGACAGCTCCTGCTTTGATTAATTCTGACACACAGATCCTGGAGACCAGGGCCTGGTTAACTCTGTTCCTCTCAAACTTAGCAGCTCTTTCGTGGTGGGACTGTCCAGTTGACTTAAGCAGCTTCCACCTCTGGCCTTGAGGATGGACAGAGCAGGAGAGCTGGGTCCGAAGTCCTAGGGTAGACTGGCAAGGGACAATGTCTCGGAGATGCGGGGAGTGGTATCCTCCTTCCTAGAGGGCAGATGACAAAGTTGCAGAGTCCCTATAGGTACAAGTAAGTGCCCAGTCTGTGTTAGATGGAAGGGGACCCCCAAAAGGCAGGCAGTATGGGGGTCTCTCCCCTGGGAAGTCAAAGCCCAGTCAGGAACACAATATATGTCAACAGAATGTTGAAAGAATAAGCAGAATGGTGTCTGAACAAGAGTGAATGTTTCCATTGTGAGGCTAAAGATTCCAAAGGAAGGGAGGGTTCTGCAGAGGGTTCTGAAGAAGCCCAGCAGAGCTGTCTTACCGGAGGCTCAGATGGACGTTGACAACCAGTAGGAATTGGACAAACCAGGGGTACATCCTGGGGAGTGGCTGTCCCGGATGCCCAGCGAGAGGAGGGGCCTGCCTGGTGGGTCCGGGATGGTGAGGTTGGCCAACCAGGGCAGAGAAGGTTAGCCTGAGGGGGGTCAGCCATGGGCGGCAGAGTAATGCTGCCCACTCTGGTAGTCCATCAGAATCCACCGTGTGGCTTTGTAAAGCCATAGAAACCTGGAGGTGGTGATTTCTGTTAATAATTTCAGAAGTGAGGCCAGTCCAGACTCCAGAAATATAAAACTTCCAGCAGCAGCAGCAGAGGACAAGGTCCCTGTGCTAGCGAAAACCAGAGGAGAATGGGCTGACTTTGAACTTGGAGTTGTACTTGTCTTAGTGTTTGTCCCTCAACTCACCTCTCAGTGCACGGAGAGGAGGCCGGAGAAGCCTAGAGGGAGAGAGCAGAGCCCTGGGTCTGGAGTTGTTTCAGGATGGAGAGTCCAGGCTGGCGAGGGAGGCAGGGCTGGGGCTGGGCAGCTGGAGGTGGGAGTGGGCCCACCAATCTCGGGTTCCTGGGCTCCTCCTGCCTCAGGCTCCTGGGCTGGGAGATGCAGTCCCCGCACATCTGGGTGGTTTCATTCCCCCGCCTCCGTGCCCACAAGCCCATCTGGAGCTCTGGATTTTGACAAACCTGTTCTTCCCCCACCCCCACCAGCATCTGTGAGCTATTTCCCTCGTGGACTTTAGAACTGTTTCTCTCCCCCATTTGTAACAATCTGCCATATCCCATAAACAATTCCCTGCCGGAGCAGGAGGGAGGGGTGGAGGGAAGGAAAGGAGAAAAGTAGTACATTAAAAAAATTAATTTACCATCTTTAAATGCGGAGTTTGGAGCCGCCGTAATGAGCGAGATCCTTCAAAATGTTCACTCTTTGGCAGTTACTAATGAGGTCATTAAGCAGAGAAGTAGAGAGGGTCTCAGAAACGCCTTCCTCCACTTCCTAGCCCCAGGTAGCTTCCCTGCTCTCCCCTTTCGCATTGAAGGCACATAGTGTGGCCTTTACTGCCGCATAATACCCCTGCAGGGGTGTCTCTATAAATGTTAAGGATGATTCCTCCTTTCTTATGTCGCAGTATTTGCTGAGCACTTGCTATGATCCTGGCACTGTGCATGTGTGAGTGTGTGTGTGTGTGTGTGTGTGTGTGTGTGTGTGTGTGAGTTGGTGGGGGGATCATGACCGTCGTGTGGGTTGTGCAGGTTTTATGTCACACAGGGCACTCCACTGTGTGCCAGAGATAGAGATAACTCTTTCTTTAATTTGCATAAAGGCAGTATGTGGTTGAGCGGCTAGGGAGACCAAGAGCACAAGCTGGAGGTGGGCTGCCCTCCAGAGAACTGAGGGTCAGGGAGGGGGAGCAGCAGGGGGGAGAGGACACCCCCAAGCACCACCACCACCACAGCCTCAGCACTGGCAGCTCCTGGCTTCAGGCCCCACGGGGGGTGAAAGAGAGGGACAGGGCTAGGATCCGACCTCAGCCACCCCTCTGAGCAGCCCTGGCCCAGCTCCCCTGCTGCAGCCGCAGTCTGTAAGCATCTCTGCCCCATGATTTCCCGGATGCCCTGAGGCCCAGGTGCTATTGTTCCAGTGGGATGTTACAAGGCCCCTAAGTCTGGCACTGCCGGTTAGCTTGGCAATCAAGGTCACCAGGCAGATAGTCCTGATGGGTTTATTTTTCCTGCCTCCCTGTGTTATCCAGTTTGCTCTGAACATACTGCGGCTAGATCTGTCCCCACCCACTGCTCCGGCCTCCAAGGCCAGCCTACTCCCACTAGCCAACGCCACCAAAGGCAGGGCCCACCTTTGGCCCCGCACTAGGCTTCGGCCCTCAGCCTCTGAGACCCAGCAGAGGCAACGGAAGTGGACCGAGCCTTCCGCAGCCCGGCTGCCCCCAGTTGCCTGCCAACACATCAGCGTGAGGGCCCTCTTCTCGAACCAGGCAGCAGACACCCTAGAGTCACGAATCTGGGCTGGAGGAAGGTCCTTGGCCAGCTGGTTCCTCAGTGTCTGTGGGCACCACTCCTCTCCCAGTCCTGCCCAGGGTGTCTTAGCCACGGCCTCGGGATGGAAGCCTTGTGCCTTGTGCCCACTCCCCAGACCACAGGAGAGGGTCCCTCCGCCTGAGCAGCCATGGGTGGCCCAGGAGGACAGAGTGGCAGGGCGAGGCCCCCTGTGCCCTTTTCTTTCACCAGTTTGTTCTGCCCCCGACTTCTGCTGAGGACAGTGAGGATGAGACCAGGCTCCTGACAGTCTCTCGCCCACTTTCCACAGCCCTTCTCCTGGGCCAGGTCCCTCATGCGTCCCCACTAAGCCCCTCGTGGCCAAGCTTCTGGCATCTTCTTCCCAGCCCTTCCCAGCCTTCTGCTTAAAGCTTCTCTCTCGGCCACCCCAGACCAGCTGCAGGCTGCCGCCCCCACCCAGGGTGTGGGGCACTCTTCACCCTACTAAGAGCCCTGGACTGGAGAAGGGGGAACCCCGGCAAGGCAGGCAACTCAGGCGACCTGCCCGAGGGCAGGCACCACGGTGCTTGGGAAGGGCGACCCAGCCCCAGTGTCCTCTCCATGGGCGTGGTGGGGGAGGGGCTGGCTTGGGGAGGGCATCACTGACCTCTGCCCCTTGGCTCCCCTGCAGCGCAGAGTCCCACGGCCGCCGACCCCCTGCAGCAGGCCTACGCGGGAGTGCAGCAGTATGCAGGTCGTTAGTACCCGCGCATGCCCACTGCCCCCCCAGCTTCGCTCATCCCCACTTCTGCCTGGGCACCAGGGCCCTCCCCACCCTGGGCCCGGGCTGGGCACTGTGTGGGAGGGAGAGGGGAGGTGGGGAGGAGGTGGGGAGATGTGGTGAAAGGGGGGAGGGCTCTACTCCCAGAGGCCCCTGCCACCCTCCCGCAGGCCCCTAGCATGCCAGCAGTCTCCCACGGTGCCCTCGGAGAGGTGGGTGGTCACAACTCCAGGCCAGGTGAGCCAGGCTGAAGTGTCGACCTTGCAGTGATCACCTCTGAGGCCAGATTGTCCTTCCCATGGGGCTGCCAAGCCAGTGTGTCTGGTTTACCCAGCACCAAGCCACACAGTAGCATGGGGTGGGATGGGGCGATGGGGAGCCGAGGTGCCACCCACCGCAGTCCGCAACTGCTGGTCCTGGAAGCTTAGATGCCTGGGTTTGCCAGAAGGAGAGGGCCTGGGGGGTGGGGGGAGCAGTTCAACCTTCCGGCCCCCTGGCCCCCACCAGGCAGTGGGGGTTGGTGTGAGCAGGCAGTGGGGGTTGGTGTGAGCAGGTAGTGAGGGTTGGTGTGAGCAGGTAGTGGGGGTTGGTGTGAGCAGGCGGTGGGAGTTGGTGTGAGCAGGTAGTGGGAGTTGGTGTGAGCAGGTAGTGGGGGTTGGTGTGAGCAGGTAGTGGGGGTTGGTGTGAGCAGGCGGTGGGAGTTGGTGTGAGCAGGCGGTGGGAGTTGGTGTGAGCAGGTAGTGGGAGTTGGTGTGAGCAGGTAGTGGGGGTTGGTGTGAGCAGGCGGTGGGAGTTGGTGTGAGCAGGCAGTGGGAGTTGGTGTGAGCAGGTAGTGGGGGTTGGTGTGAGCAGGTAGTGGGGGTTGGTATGAGCAAGGCTGACCAGCAACAAGGGAGGCTGGGCAGCCAGAGGTGGAGAAGGAGGGGTAGGTGGCCTTGGGTCACTGCATGGGACGGGGACCAGCCACTACAGAAAGCCCAAGGAAAGCTGTCAGTTATGCCTCTCTCACTCGCGCGCACACACACACACACACACACACACACACACACAGGAACATGCAGGCATGAACACGTACACACACGAACACGTGCACACACCTCTGTACATACAAACATGAACACGCACACACACACTTCTCATCTTCACAGCACACTTCTCCTTTACTCCTGAGAGCCAGCTTTGTCCTACATGGCTGCCCTGAACGCACTTTTTGACTGGTCTGCTTTTACTGCTCGACATTGAAATGTCTCTTCCTTCTTGCCTCCCACCCTGTCTCCCTCCGTGTCGCTGTCGTCTCGCTGTCTTCGTCGTCGTCGTCGTCGTCGCCGCGTCTCGCCCTCTTGCCTCTTCTCCATGGCCTTCCAGCAGCCGCCTACCCTGCTGCCTACGGCCAGATCAGCCAGGCCTTCCCTCAGCCGCCTCCAATGATCCCCCAGCAGCAGCGAGAAGGTGAGTCTGCGAGCCGGGCTCCCCGGCCCCTCCCGGTCCCCTTCTCTCCGAAAAGAGGCTGCTTGTGGGCTTCGGTGGGCATTTTGCCGGGAAATGACCGTGTTTGTGCACTGTGTGGAGGGGAGGGAAGAGGGCAGGTCTGTGAGGCGCGGGGCTCTCCGGTCCAGCACGAGGTGGGCTTCTCTGGCCGCTCCGCACACCCCAGCGGGAAAGGGTAGGAGGGTGGGACCCTGGACAACTTGGGGGCCCAAGAATCCCCCCTCCCCCGGCGGAGAGGAAGGGAAGAAGTAGGGGTGCTCTCGGCTGGTATGGGGACTTGGGGGGTTGGGAAACCATTGTCAGAAGTGTTACCCTCTGGGTGACCAGGCGAGCCAGGTGGGGGATAGGGGCCCCCGTGCAGGCCTCTGGGAAGACGGAGGTCCTGGAAAGCCACAGCCAGAGGCCCTGGGGTGACCGGGAGGGCCAGCAAGGCCCGGGGGCCCGGGGATGCTGGGACTCATTATGACCCAGTGTCCCCCGGAACCTGAGCTGGAGGGAGACCTACAGGATCTGGAGAAACAAGCCCGCCCTCCGGGCTCCGTGGCCCGCACAAGCTCAGTTTGACGGGCAGGAGCACTGACAGCCTTCTGCCCTCCCCGCCCCCGTGAAAAGGTCGCCCTGCCAGTGAGGCCACCGCTGCCCAGCAGCCCACATGGCCAGGGGTCCACTGTCTCCAGTGGCCGGCACGGGCTCTTGCTGTAGACGGTCCCACAGCCGGGGATGGTGAGTCCTGGGGAGGCCATGGGGGTCTGCGGCTCAAACCCCTTTGGTCAGACAGGCCCCGAGCAGGCCTGGAGCTCCCTGCCCTGCCCCCACCTCCCACGGTGCCCCACCCCGAGGGTCTAGCTCTGAACATCTTCTCGTACCTTCTCTCCACCTGCGGGCAGCTTCCTCCCCACCCTCACGCCCTGTTCGCCAGACCAGACCCTGTGTGGTCAGTCGCCACTGCAGCCTCTCCTCTGGCCTAGGGTCTCCCGCGACTGTCCCCCTTCTCCCTGATCAGCGACCCTGGGAGGAGGACGTGGGAGGAGTGAGATGTGAACCCAGATGCCTACTGAGCCAGGCTGGGTACAGGGGAGGGCTCACGGCGCGGGGGGTGGGGTGTTGGGGAAGGCCTTGGGGGCACCCAGTGGTAGGGGGACACAGGCATGCCTGGCGGGGGGAGGGGAGGGGCCATAGGCTGAGGGTGGGTGCGAGCCAGGCCACAGCTGTGTTCAGTGCTGCACGCGGCGCGGATGGAAAAGAAAGCTGTGTTCCCCCAGCCTGGCCTCGTCACATCATGGCGGCCTCCCCCTGGGCAACGCGGGGGAGGTGCCAGGGCACACGGTTGCTCGGGAGGACCTTCCTTGCAGTCCTTGTCTTTGAATTGAGCCTGACAGCCAGCAGATGCCTGGCTCCCCGGAGGCTGCCTGTGCCCCAGACAGGCCGCGGTTCCCCCCCGGGGTCGGCTCCATCCCTGGCTCTGCCGGGGCTGCTGTGTGGTCAGGGGCGGGCACTTTCCTTCCCTGGAGTTCCATTTTGCCATTTTTTCCAGAAAGCTGGGCTGGGCCAGATGGATCTCCAAGTCCTGCTGGTTACGCCATCTGGGTGCTCTGGAGTCTGTGGACGAGGGAATACAGTGCGAGCTCGGGGCAGCTGGCGGAGGGACGCGTGTAGGCTCCGTGTTGAGGGGTGCGGGGCGGGGGATGGGTGGGGCTCAGCCACGCGCCATGCTGATGGAACGCGATCCACGGGTCTTCCCTCAAAGGCTCCTTGTCTTTTAACGACAACGTAGCATCCACACAAAGTGGGAGGGATGGCCTAGGAGAGGTCACCAGAGCGTGGGGGATCCAGCACCGGGATCCGGGTGCACACACTTGCGCTGGCTCTGAGTAGTTCTGAATGCTGTCACCCGGCTGTTTACCTGGGAAACAGCAGTCCAGGGAAGGAAGCGGGTGGGGACCAGGGACCCAGGAGGTCAGCAGCTCAGAGGGCGGCTGTGGGGGCCAGAGGAGTCTTTGGAAAACGGACGGCAGAAGGTGGGAGGGGAAGGAAAGGCAGGGAAGGGCAGAGACTTCAGAGCAAGCTCTGCGCTTCAGGACTGGGCTGTCTGGCAGCCTTGCCCTCCCCAGAGAACTGTGACCATCGGTTCTGGCCGGGGAAAGCCACACGGCCCACACCGGGGCCTTACAGCCTTTACTTCTGAGCTCACGTTTAGTTTCCACCAGCTCCGATCAGAACCTCAGCTCGGGCACACCTCTGACAAATGCAGTCGATTCCTTTGCATGTCCTCCGTGGGGCGGAAAGCCCGCGATGACCGCGCTCTACTAGCAGGTTAAGTCAGAGGCGCCATGCTGTGCTGAAGATGGCGGGGAAGAGGTGGAGTGTCTCAGACAGCTTTCCATTTCAACGAGTTAAAACTGGGCATTTGGGCCATTTAAAAAGAGAATTATAAATCTTCCGCTATCTGGAAATTTCAGAAATTTTTCAGAGTTCCTGGGGCATTGAGATCTATGACAGACAGGCAGAGAGAGAAGAAAGCACAGGCCGGAGACAGATAGTCCGGGTCTCTATCCTGGCTCCACCTCCCGCTAGCTGCGTGACTCTTGGCGGGCGACTTAATCTCTCTGGGCCTCAGTTTTCCCAACTGTGACGTGGGGAGGACAAGCTATACGAGTGGCCTTTTACTCCATCCCTCCATCCCTGGAGCCCCAGAGTGGCTAGGCAGGCAACCTGGTATAGACCCATTTTGCAGAAAAGACGACTGAGGCACAGAGAGGTCCAGGGACTCGCCCCAGGGCAGGCCAGTGGACAGAGCTCAGACCGTGGGCTCAGCAGCCCCCCTTCTCCTCGGATCTTGGATGAGACCCCCCCTTCCTAACCTCGCCCCACCCCTCCCCGCTGCCGCTGCCTAACTCGCTCACCTCTCCTCTGTCTCTCTCTTCCCCCCCCACCCCGCCATCCCTCCTCCCCCGCCCCCCTCCCCTCACCGCAGGGCCCGAGGGCTGTAACCTGTTCATCTACCATCTGCCCCAGGAGTTTGGGGATGCTGAGCTGATGCAGATGTTCCTCCCTTTCGGTAATGTCATCTCCTCGAAAGTGTTTGTGGATCGGGCGACTAACCAAAGTAAATGCTTTGGTGGGTAAAGATAACAAACCAACTAGCTTCACCTAGGACAGGGCGGTGCTCGCACCAATTTACCACAGCTGCTTTAACCCACCCCTCCCCCACCAGCTCCCCCCCAGCCGCCGCCACCACCACCACCACCACCACCACCACCAGGGGCCCCCATGGCCCACTCCAGCCACCTCCTCTCACTCTTCTCCTCTCTGCTACTTTTGGCTTCTTGGCTTTCCCTGCCCACCTCTCATCCAGCTCCCTACCCTCCCCTTCTGCCTCCAAGAGCTAGGTTCCCCTCCTGGCTAGGAGTCCCAGTTCCCACCCACTGAGAAGGGGGAGGAGCCACCTTGGGCAGGGGAGGGAGGGGGCAGCAAGCAGAGCACACCATCAACATCCATTCTCCCTCCTCTCCCCCCACAGCCCCGCAGCCCCTCACCTCTCACCATCAGCCAGGCCCTGGATGAAAGCTGAGCTTGATCCCTGGGGGGGGCTCTGTCTAGCTGAGGCCCTCCCCCGCCTCCCCCTCGGCTTCCTCCCGCCCACCTCTTTCTCCCTCCTCCACCCCCCTTCTCTGTCTACCCTGCTCTTTGCTCCCCTCCCCCCTGCCATCCAATGAACTCTCCTCCCCTACCCCCCCCCCCACCCTCCCAGGTCACCAGAGCCACACTGTGGAGGAGTCGGGAAGAGGAAAGTGCTCCCTGCCTCAGGAAGCCTCAGGTCTGAGCTCAGAGGAAAGTCACACCCACTCCACAGCAGTGCAGTCTGCTAGGCATCTAGGGATGGAGTACCGAGACAGGCAGGGGGATGGCAATCCGGCGCGGAAGGGGAGGGAGTTCCAGGCAGGGAGGAGAGAATGAGGAGGACCCCGAGGGGGGAGCTGGAGGCTTTGAGGAGAAAGGAGGGGGAAACTGGAGGCTTTGGGGAGAAAGGAGGGCTCGGGGGAGACTCCGTGTGAGGCGGGTCTGTGCCGGGGAGGGAGGGCCTGACCACTGGGGTGAGGCTGTTCCACATGGTGTGGTAGGCAGCGGGAGGTCCTTGGAAGGAACAGAAAGAAGACACAGCTTTCAGGAGATTTGCCTGGTGGTAGGGTGTTAGGGTGTTGAAAGGTGGAGGGAGGACTGGGGAGGAGTGGGGAGGACCTTGGAGTCTGGTTGTCACGTAAAATATAGAGTGCCCAATTACATTGGAATCCCAGACGAACAATGGATGCATTTTTAGTATTAAGTATGTCCCAAATGTTACATTCAACGCGGCCCACGCAGGATTTGAGATATATGTATGCTAAACAAGTGTTCGCTGTTTATCTGAAGGTCCAATTCAGCTGGGCATCCTGTGTTCTGCTTGGCTTCAAACCTGAACTCCCACCTCCTCCTCACCCCGCTCCCCTCCTCACCTCTCCCACCTTCATCCGCCCTTCCTTCCTGGGGCCGGAGCCGCTCATGGTTCACCAAGGACCGAGGCGTCCAGGCCCCAGAGAGCCCAGGTCATAGCTGGAAGGTGGTGAAGGGAGAAGGTATGAGTATAGACTATAGAAGCATCAGGAAGAGCACGCTAAGGAAATTCCAGCGTGCAGACCAGCTGGCCAGAACCGCGGCAGAGGGCTTGAGGTTGGGATCTGTGCTCCACTGTCGCCTCCCCTGGAGCCCGTGGCACTTGAGTGCATGGAGCGGCCTTGGCAGCTCATTTCTCTCTGGGCGTTGGGAGGGCTAAGCCAGAGAAAGGCAGGGCTGACCGGTGTTTCTTCCGGCGCGTTACAGTTGTGTGTGTAAGGACTGCAGAGCCTCACCTTGGCTCTTTAGGGAGCCCCAGATGTTACACGAACCCGAGAACACTGCTAAGAGCCCGCAGAGTGCTGGCACCTGGGATAGAGCGGCGTGGTGGTCCCCGGCCAAACCTTTGGTGCATTTGCTCTGTCCCTGGCTGACCCCGATGCCAGAGCAACCCGGTTTTCCCAAGGCATTTCCTTAGTCTGCCCTACCATGCCCCTGACCGTTAGCCCATTTCAATTCTCCGGGGACCGAGGGTTTTCCCCCGGCTTTTTTTAAAAAAAATCTTCTGAACACCTCTCCTCTGGCTCTCTCCTCTCTTCCTGAGCAAGCTTCCCGCACTCACACGTTCCACCCGCGTGGGAAGAGGACCGCCTCCCGCCATGCCTGCCCGGGTTCTGGTCCCTCAGGGGCCTTTTGTGCGAGAACAAACCCCAGCACGCACTCAGGGACAGTCATTTCCCTCTCTGAGCGGCAGTGTCCTCGTGTGTGTGTGTGTGTGTGTGTGTGTGTGTGTGTGTGAAGTAGGACTCCAGCAGTCAGCCCTCCGGCAGGCCCCGAGGTTACATGGGATGGTGTGTGCGAGGGGCTCGGCCAGAGAGGACCCCTGAGAAGGGCCAGATCTCTCTCTGTTCCCCCAAAGAGGGGCCATTTGTTGTAAATGTGGTCCCATGTTAAGTGAACCCCTCAAAGGTCCCCCTCGCTAGCTCGCTCTTTGTAAGCGTAAACAGAATCTTCCAGAGGCTTGTTTTGTGAGCAGTGGGCAGGGTGCACTGTTGCTAAGGTGAAAGAAGGGCTTGGGAGGGGGTACCAAGGTGTGGGAGGCAGGAACTTTCTTGGGGAGACGCTGGGAGCAGAAAGACAGTAACCAGGGGAGATGGTGCCCAGAGCCCAGCCAGTGCAGATGAACTACCTGCCCAGGCTGCTGGCCAGCTAACAAAATTAATTGAAAAAGTTCCCTTGAGCCTGGTGTCTTCCCCAACCCCGGGGCTACTGGGGGCTCTTAGAGTCTCCCACAAAAGCGGGGCCTTCCTCCTGCGGGGGCCCACGGCCCCTTCTCCCCACCCTCCCTTTGCACCACAGCCCTCCCGCCCCTTCCATCTCTCTCCCACCCCCTCCCCAGCAAAGACGGCCAGGTGGCGAGGCAGAGCCTGAGCTGGTGGTGTGGGGGCCCCGCAGAGGAGGGAGGGGTGTAGCTGTCGCCCACGGTTAGGCTCTCTTGTCCCCGCAGGTAGAGCGGCTTTGGTTCACCGCCCTCCTTAGCCGGGGGAGGGCAGTGTGACAGACACACCATTCACACATCTGCTCTGCTAACTTCTTGACCAGCCTTCAGACACCTAGGTTGGTGAGGAGGGGACGAGATGAGAAGGTGGAAGGATTATTCACACTAATCTTCAGCTATGGATAATCCGGGATCTCTCCTATCTCTTCTGGCATAGAGACTTTTACAGACATTGCTTGTGTTGCGTTGGGACCGGCTCTAACCAGTTCCATCTGAGCTCACACGCCCCGGCAGGAGAGAGCCCCCACATGCTCCCACACACACAGCCTCCCCATCTTCCATGGTACTTGGCTGCCAGAGCAAATGTGAGCAAAGGCAGGAAGTGTCTGGGGCAAGGGGGACAGGGCAAAACAGCCTCTACCCCGAGAGCAAGGGAGGGACTGAAGGCAGGTGGGGACAATTACCCGAGAAGGCAGCTTCTGCTTGAGCGTGTCTGTACATCCATCCACTCTATGTCTAGTACTATTTGGGGACAAGCCCCCAAATGAAGCAGGCTTGCAGGACGGCCTGGGAACGTCACCACGCTTAGTGTTCATACATTTTGTAGGGAGATTTTATAGGAAAACCCAGTAAAAGGCAGATTTTACAGGAGAAAAGGCCTCTAAGTCAAATTCCAGGAAATACTAGGTTAAACAGAGATTTGTTTATTGGAGAATTTGGGGTGGGAGGGGAGACTTATTTGTTAATGAGCCGCTTTGCCAGGAGGCCTAGTAGGGCCGTTCTGGAAAATGCTGACATAACTCGCAGTCTCTAAGGAGGTGCACTTAAAGTTTCAAAAAGGTGACTTCTAACTGGACTTTGGAACCTGATCCAACTGGGAACTTGGTGTTTGAGAAGGTGACTGGGAGCCGTGGATGACTCTACATCTTGTCTTGGGATGTTGGGGGGAAAGAAGGGGTAAAAAGAACTTCTGCAGGCTCTGGATTGTTGCGAAGAGTGTTAATTTGTACAGTCATTGTTATAATACTATTATTATTGTCATGAGGGGTTTAATTGCTTCGGCCAGGCCAAGAGCACTTGCTCTCAGGGCTTGGAATTCTACAAAACAAAAGGGAGATGCCCACAGCCCCTGGGTATGAGGTGGTGGGTTCATGGAGGTCGGTGTGGACTGAACCCCGGCCAGGGCCAGCCCGGCCAGGACCGGGAGGGGGTGGAGGGGCCGCGAGCACTGTCAGCCCCGCCTTCCCCTGGGGCCGGGCGGCACTCGCGAAGGGGGCGGCCCCAAACGGCGGCCAAGCTTTCTCCGTGGTGCCTCCCTCCCTCCCCCTCGCACTGCTCTCTCTCCCCAGGCCGGCACCCTGTGCCCTCCCGCTGCCAGGCCCCCTCCTGTCAGGGAGGACAGTGTCCAATAAGCTCCTCCGCCCGCAGGTGTGTCCGCCTCTCCCGCCGCAGGAGAGGGCCGAGGTGCGGGGCCGGCCGGGGAGGGGGGCGGGCGCCCGTCCGAGCCCCGCGGGGCCGCGGGCCCCCAGCTCGTGGGAGAGGGCGCCGTCCGTAGCCCAGGTGGAGCCGGGGACACCCTGCCGGGCCCCGCTGGTCCGCGAGGCCCGGAGCCTCGGAAGCGCCCACCCCGGGAGGGACCACGGGCTCTCGGGCTGGAGGGGGTGAGGCCGGCCGGGGCGGGGCCCGGGGGAGGAGCCTATGGCCCCGCCCCTTGCCCGGAGTGGGAGGGTCCTCTAGCCCCGCCCCCGTTCGGATGGGAGGAGACTGCAGCCCCGCCCCTTGTCCCGAAGGGGAGGAGCCTGTGGCGCCGCCCTTACCTGGAGTGGGAGGAGCCTATAGCCCCGCCCCTGTCCGGAGGGGAGGAGACTGAAGCCCCGCCCCTTATCCCGAAGGGAGAAGCCTGTGACCCCGCCCCTTGTATGGAGTGGGAGGAGCCTCGTGCCCCGCCCCTGCCCATGGGGGAGTCTGCAGTCCCGCCCCTTTACCTAAGGGAGGAGCCTGTGGCCCCGCCCCTTGTCCGAAATGGGAGGAGCCTGTAACCCCGCCCCTGTCATGAGGGGAGGAGCCTATGTCCCCGCCCCCTGTCCGGAAAGGGAGGAGACTATGGCGGGGCGGGAGCGCCGGGAGGGGCCACGTCGGCCGCCCCGCCCCGCCCTCGCCCGGACTGGTCCCCGCCGACCCCTCCCGCCCGGGCGGCCCAGAGGAAACCCAGGCCCTCGTCCCTCGTGTCTCGCCAGGCTTCGTGAGTTTCGACAACCCGGCCAGCGCGCAGACCGCCATCCAGGCCATGAACGGCTTCCAGATCGGCATGAAGAGGCTCAAGGTGCAGCTGAAGCGGCCCAAAGACGCCAATCGCCCGTACTGAGCGCCGGCGGGAGCGTCCCCCGGGGGAGACCAGGACTCGCACAGGTAACCGGGGCCGCCGGGGCGCGGGGTCGGGGGGAGCGGGGGGTTCGGGAGGGAGCACCGGACGGACCCGCCGCCTCCCCTACCTCCGTGGCCTGCACCCTCGGGACTTGTGCCTTGGACCCGCTGCGCCCGCCCGGACCTGCTCCCTGCCCGGTTCCTGGGGGCCAGGCGCAGAGCTGTGGTCAGACCCCGAGAACTAGTCATGGCCATCCCCCCGAGAACTAGTCATGGCCATCCCCCCGAGAACTAGTCATGGCCATCACCCCCCCTCCTCCAGACGCAGAGCCAAAGGGGCAGAGTGAGGGCACCGTCCTCACTCAGGGCTGGGAGTGTTTGGGGGCGCAGAGCAGGTCCTGTGGGGAGCTCTAGCCCTCGGTGGGCCTCCTCCTAGCCTCCCTGGCTCCCCCTTCCCCAGCTCTCCTGCCGCTGGGACACTTGGCCCCCTCCCCCCTCCAGTCCCCCATAGCTCAGCCTGGAGAAGAGGAACAGGACTTCCCAAAGGGAACTTAACAAAGCCGGATAGGACAGAAGCGGAGGACAGTGATGCTGAACCCCAGGGCGTATCCCTGCCTACCGTACTGAGGCCAGGATGGGTGGGCAGCCGTCACCCTTTCTGCCCAGCCTGGGTCCTGCCTTGAGCTGGAGACTCCGTGGGCCACCCCTCTCTCTGCCACCTGTGCCCCCGAGTGAAGGGGCTTCCTGGGAAAGTGGGGAGGGAGGAGCTATGCCAGGACATCCCAAGTCCACTTCCAGCCTGGGTTGCCATGGCTGTGAGCTCCTGCTCAGGCCAGAGACAGCTGTGCAGCCCCCTTCCCCTCCCGCCCCCACTCCTTCCCCCCGTTCCTTCAGCAGCGCTGTGCCCGAGTGAGACCTACCAGAGTCCCTGTCCTAAGCAGGGGAGAGAGACAACAAACAATGTATGACCAGAGAGTAGATTCCATAGTGTGTCAGAACTGTTGGCCACAGTTAAATCAGGGAGTCAGGGTAGGCCGTCTGTCAGAGAAAGTGACACTCAAGTGGAGGCTCCAAGAAGGTGACGCAGGGTCTGAAGGAGTTTCTCCAAAAAAAAAAAAATCTTTTACGAGGAATCTAAGAGGAAGAAAACAGAGACAGGAAGGATGGCACAGAGTGGGCCAGGCCAGGTCTACAGCCAGAGCCTCAAGTCCCGGCCCCACTCCCAGCTCACCTCAGGATCGGGGGGGGGGGGGAGGGGACCCCAAGCGGAGGTGGTCTGGGTTGGGGGACACGGAGCATCAGGGCTGACTCCAGGGGAGGTCCTGGCCCTCCTGCACCCGGGGCACCTGCACAGGCTCTGCTCCGAGTGTTGGGACACGGGTGCATCCGAATGGCCGCGGCCAGGCCATCATTTCCTCACCCCAGCCGTGAGCTGGAGCCTCCCCAGCCTGATTCAAGCTCCCCCAGGCTGGCCAGTGACCCTGGGCAGCCACAGGCTGTGCTCTAGGAGGCTCTTCAGGGGGGCCCCCCCGGGAAGGTCCCAGGTCCCCTGGCAGGCAGACACGTTGTTCCCTAGTGAAGAGAGCGGTCCGCTCCTTACCGGTTGAATGACCACGTGCCTGTGTGTGAGATGTGAGTGTATGAGGAAGTTCCCTGGGTTGAGCTTGGAGGAGGAGGGGCGTGTGAGAGGCAGGTTTGGATCTCCAGCACCTAGGACAGCGCCAGGCTCTGAAGGGCAGATGGAGGAAAGCTGGGGGCAGAGCAGAGATCAGGAGTGGGTACCTTTCAGAGCTCAGGACCTGGGGCAGGGGAAAAGAGAGGTCTCCAGGGGACCCCTTAGTTGTTCTTGCCCTAGCCCACACCCGATGGCGCTGCCCTCCTCCATTCCGAGGCCTCTCCTCCCACCCAAAGGGACCTGCCAATTGAATATCCTGGGTGGGTCTACGGGTTGTCTTCCAGAAGCGGCTGGTGGTGCAGGGGAGGGTCACATGTCAGGACTTGGAGGGCATGCAGTGGGCCCTGGTCTGTGTGAGGGAGACCTGCTGCGGGAAGAGCAAGGATCCAGATTGGCAGAGGCCTGGGGACGAGGATGGGCTGGGAGCTGTTCGAGAAGGCAGAGCTGGAGGCTGGGTTTGGGCTTAAAATAGTCACCTCTCAGCTACTCCGCAGCTTGTCCACACTGACATTTCACGATCCCAAGCTTCTCTTCCGCCTTCCCTTGAAGGAAAACAAAACTGAGAGCGGAAGCCAGCTGGGCTGCGTGTAGAAGGCTGGTGGGTGGGGAACCCTGCCGACAAACCCCGATGCCGGAGTGCCACGGGGGAGGTGGCTGGTGAGGCGTCAAGGATAATCACGACAAGGGGATAGAACTGGGGAACCTCCCCACCCCAGATCCCTGAATGGGGGCAAAGGGCCATGAGATGGGGAGGAGACAACTCAAAGTGAAGAGAAGGGAATCCAGCCTCAGCCACCCAGGGCCCTGCCAGTAAAGGAGGCAGGCCAGGGCTGTGAGATGGCCAGCCAACAAGACTGCATAGGGAGCCCTGAGGGATGGAGGAGGAGGAGGTGGACTAGGGAAGGTCAGCAGAGCAAAGTGACAGCAGCAGAGAGAGAGCTGGGGCTACAGCTTTCCGGGGGACTGTCCTGTTGTGCTACCTGCACTGCAGTCTCCCGCCCAGCCTTGTCCCCCTAGGGGCAGCTGCAGAGCCTCCTAAAGGCCCAGCGTGCCCACGGCAGCCCCCCTTTGGCCACAGGGGCCCCCCAGGGAGCAGAGCTCACCCAGTCACGGTGGGAGGCGATTGGGACATGAAATCGGTAGTGCCAGGGCATGTGTGTAGATTTCTAGGAACGTTGATGTGGTTTCCTCCAAACTGAAAATTCAGTGCATTCCTGTTCCGGAGGTTCTGAGGAAAGAGGATTGAGGCAGAGCGGAAGGGGGACGGGATCCTAACATCCTAACAGTGGGTTTGCTTGTCGAGGAGGCTCCCTTCCCTGGGGACGGTGGCCCAGGTGGGACCCGAAGGGTGGGAGGGCCGAGTTGCCGCCAGTGCGAACCATACTGTGGCAGCGAAGTCTAATGGGTGGGCTTTATGGATCCAACAGCCACCTTAGCCAGCCTCTGACCCACCCAGGCCCTCAGGTCACCCTGACAGGCTCCCCCTGCGGGTCCACAGGCGGAAGCCACAGAAGGCTGGGAGGTGAGGGGAGCCGGCACCGGGGGGAGAGAGAAAGAATCATGGGGGATAGAAAGCAGAGACGTGCTGGCCAGCCAGGGTGGTTGAAGGGGCTGTTTTAGTTTTTCCTGGCCCCCTTGCCACACTGCCCACGCCCCGCTCCCCGCTCCAACGCATGATGGATGCCCTCAGTGGCCCTGTGTGAGGTCCTGCTGCCGTTCACAGTGTACCATGTGTCCGCATAAACAGCCGTGCGTGTATGTGCGTGTGTGTTGATGTGCCCATGTCGTCCGTCTGCCGCTTCCTCCATCCTTTGAGTTCTTTGCAGTTCTCTTATGATTTGACTGCTGTTCTCCCATCCGAGCTGTTAGATTGGTGCTGTGGTCTGGTGCTGTATAAATATTTTTCTTTTTAATTTTGTTTTAACTTCCTCCTTGCCCTCCTCCACCCTCCACCCAACTCTCCCTGCCCTCCCACACTCCCCCTCCCCCACCCGCCCTGCCCCGCCTCTTCCTTCCCCCTTACCCGCACTCTTGTCCTCTCTCTCTCTCTCTCTCTCCATATATAAATATATATATATAAATCTTTTCTTCTTTTGTCATTCAATCAAATTCCAACAACCCAACCAGAGCCAGTCAAATCCACCACAGTCTCGCGCTGAGCTAGGAATAAAGTTCACGTAATCACATGAGAGTGGAGAAAACAGTCCCCCATCCGTAAGTTCAAATCAACTCAAAGTTCACAGTGTGACATGATGGCGTCATGTAACAAGGCTAAGAATCGGTTGCATGACAATTGCCGTCAAGTTTCGTGGAGGTGCTGTGATTGGAGCGTTTTTCTTGGATGTCGTATCAGTTGATGATTGGCCAGTCATGATCACACGTGCATTCTCTTGACTTTTGTGCTGCCACGATCTTTTTTGCTGTGCTCATTTTTGTTTCGTTCTTGGTGCTTGCAGTGGTTTTACTTTCTGTTGTTTGGTTTTTCTTGTTCAGCGTTTTTTTATGCTTCTCTAGATGTCACATAGAGAAAAACAAAAACAAAACCAAAGCGCAAAAAATTAGTAAAAAAATAAAGATGAATTCCTGAATTACCGAACATGGGATCATTTAACTGTGCAAACCGTGATCTTTTTCTTAAAAAAAAAAAAAATAAGGAAAACATCTTAAAAATATGCGTGGTTGATTTACTTGCACTTGAAAATATTGTGATTTTATTTTTTTCTAGAAATTTGGGGGCCTTTTTCAATTGACACTTTTCCTGGGTCTGGTCTTTTTCCAGTTAGGCTATTTTAAATCTCACTTCAAAAAGGAAAACCAAAAAAATATATGTATATATCTTTACAGTAACAGAATGATAAAAAAAAAAATTCTAAACCAAAAAAAAACTAGAGTACAAAGCCAGAGGCCTCGGAGAGAGCGCCTGGTAACAACAATTGTAAGGTTTGTATTTTAGCCACTTCTGCTAAATTAAATGTGGGCAGGGGACCCGGGGCCCAGGGTGTCGGGAGGGCTTTTAGGTTGGTTTGGAAAAAGCAAAATGCACCTTTTTGTTTCCAACTGAAAAAGGGTCCTTGACAAGTGTTTTTTATTTTTATTTTTAATTTTATTATTATTTTATTTGGTGTTGTAATTGTTTAGATTGCTGTGTACGGTTTGCTGTTTGTTGAATCAACAGTGTGAAAACCTGCCAGCATGGATTGATATACGCATGATGTGGGCCCCTCCACGTGGGCTTTGCAGTTCTAACTCTCTTGGTGTAACCAGTCACCCCCATGTATAAGTGGAAGCTGCTTGCTAGAATGGAGATGAGTCTCATTTGTTAATTCACAGTGATTAAGCATTCTCCTTCTGATTCTAGTCAGATCATGATTGTTTTCTTAAAAGCAAAACTAAACGCCAAAAAGCCACCATTCAAAACGAAATCAAGAACTGAGTTATGTTTGATGATTAAATCCGTTCTGACTTCTTTTAGGTTCTCCCACCCACCCCTTGAAGATCTGAATTTCCTCTAAATTCCCTGGCATGTATGAGAAAAAAAATATTTAAGTGTGTGTATATGTGTGTATCTATGCAAATACATACACACATATTCATGTATGTCCACATATGTGCAGGTGAATATATTCTACACATATATCCAGATAAACATATATATATACACGTAGCCTCGCAAATAGTTACTGACCTTGGGAAAGAAGCGGTTGGTGGAAACGGGGCAAGGATTGAGCAAAATTCATGTCATGGATCTTTCTGCCTTTTCCTCAAGGCGGGAAGGAGTGGGCTGGGCTGCTAGATTGCGCTACCTTGTTTGCTAGGCTTCTGTATACATATTGTATCTGGGATAGATCCCTCAGAGATCAGTTTTAATTATGAATTCATATCCCACAGTCCCAAATTCATCCCTCAGACTGAGCCATCCCCCAATCTAGAACTCGGAAGGAACCTGAATCCAGACCCCTTCCCACAACCTTCACGACTAGACCTCTCAGTGGTTTCTTGCTCTGAAGAGAAGAATCAATTTCTCCTTTATGTATCATGATCATGACTAATTCTCATCCCGGTCCTTCCCTCCCTCCCGCCACCCCCAGCGCCCCCCTCCCCCCGCCCCAGGCAGGCTCCTTGTGGTGTTTGGATGCATTTTGTGTTTCCTCTCTTTGCTTAATCAGCCCTGATTTTCTTCGTTTTAGGGCAGGATGCTGAACGGGCTACATTAAAAAAACAAAACCTCTCTCTCTCTCTATTTATAAATGAGAACTGTTGGATGACACCTTTGACATATCAGCCAATACCAAGCAAGCTGAGGACTCCAGACACTCTGTGACTGTAACATTTCTTCAAGGGAAGTATAGCGTCTATGGAGTTCAGAGGGCACGTTGTTTGGGGAAAACACACATGACATAAAGAAGAAGAAGAAAGAAGAAGATGAAGAAAAAAATTGAGAAAAAAATAAAACCATACAAAAAAGGCAACTTTTAACACAAAATAACCTGAGACCAGACGGGGAGGCTGAAGGGCTGGGACTGGACAGAGACGCTGCGCTGCTTACCGATCCCAGGGGCTTTCCAGCCCGAGGGCGCCTGCGGCAGGCTGGGGCGAGCGGTGTGCGGGGCCTGGTCCCCAGGGGGCGGCTGGGAGGCCGCCACGGAGCATCTCTATCTGTCATTCCTTTAGCTATTTAGGGACCAAAGGACCAAACTTTTTATTGCAGATGTGTATAGCTCTATGTCACACACAGGGGGGACGGAGGAGCACCTCCTTCCTGCCTCCTGGCTGTTCTCAGAACAGCTTAGAGCGATTCTATGAAAAAATATAAGAAAAAAAAAGTTTAAAAAAAACACACAAAAAAACACACAAAAACACACACAAAAAAAGGAAAAAATAATGCTTAAATGCTTTTAAAACAGCAAGATAATAGTTCTTTGATACTTCGAGAGGCGCTTTGATTACCCTCATTCAAGTCTTAGACACTTTCCTATGGTTTTCTGTATTATATGTCTGGATGGAGCTGTTCAGAGGAACAAATCGGTGGATCTTTGGGGGAAAGCAACAAAAATACTAAAGCTCCTTACCTGTAAAGTGTGAGAAAACGAGGGGAAAAAAAAAAAAAAGGGACTCACCAGGCAAGAGAATTGCTGTGAAAAGTCTGTAAATGCTTCTAACTCTTCCCCCTCTTACAAACCTAATAGTTGTACAGAATTTTAAAAAAAAGGAGAAGTTTAAAATACCTATTATTATCATAGAAGAAAAATTAGAGGAAAGCAACAAATAAAAAAAAAATAATAAAAAAGGACAAAAAAAACTTATAGAAGTTAGCATTACTGCTAAAAATCCCAGATGTTGTAGGACTGTACTTTTGTAGAGTTTAGACTGAGCATCAATCCCTTCTCCCCGCGAGTGAGTGCTGTCGGACGACGACACCGTTGACCCCGAGGGCCAGGCCGGTGGCCCAGACCCGCGGGCTCCTGGCTGCCCACCGCCCGGGGGGCCGAGAAGGCCCAACCGCCTCGCCTCGCTTCGCCGGAGCCCTGCGCTCGCTCGCCGCTCTCCGAAAGCCCTGGACCTTCGCTTCACTCGCCTTCCATGCTTGCTCCAGAGACTTTCCGGGCAAGGGGACCTGGGAACTTTCATCTTAAAATAACTACACACCACACACACACACACACACACACACACACAACCTTAAACAAGAGAGAGAAACAAAACAATCTTTGAAGAATTTCTGAAACTGTTTACAAGGAATTTTGAAAAACAGGGATGTTTAAATGATGCCGGCTCTGTTTTTCTGTAAATAAATTTGCATATTTTGTAGGACTTTTAATTGTAATGATAGAGAAAAAAAAAAACAAGGAAAACTATTTAATGAAAGCACGATATTTATCTTTGGTAAATGACTTTAGAGCAGTTAAAGACATTGCTTAAAAAAAAAAACTCAGAATCAGAAAAACGCTGATTTATTTAAGAACGCGTATATTTTAAAGTATGACATATTTATTATAATTTATTTGCGCCGTTGGGAAGACTTGCTTTGGCATTTGCCCTGTGGCCCCCCTCACCGACTGATGTCAGCTCAGTGTGAGGCCCGGGGGCGTGCGGACCTGCCATGTTTTTACTGTTTTTGTTTTCGCTGGTTCCTCTCGGACCTCCTGCCTTTTTCCTTTCCTTTCATTTTGTTGGTTACTTATTATTTTTACACTTCTCTTTTTCTTTCTCTTGGCTCCTCCTTTTAGGATGTCCAGAGGTTGTAAACAACTCAAAACAAAACCGCTGCAGTTCAGTACAACTGCTCTTTTCACACTCGACTCCCTAAAACTCCTTGTAACCTTCTGTAACTATTGGATGACGCTTTCTCCAGCTTAGCCCTAAATAAAGCACAGTTTAAGAAAAAAACAAAAACCAACAACACAACAAGGCTCTTTTTCGGTCTGTGTTTCTCAGAGTCTGGCCAGCTGTGCCGTGGCCCCCGGGAGCCAAGGTCTCCGATCCAGGCATGGTTGACCAAGAGGAGGGTGAAAGCACAGGGCCTCCATGTGACTTGCGTCTGTTCTAGAAAAGAAACCCTCTGTTTCAAAACCACACACCAAGTGACTCCTGTATGCCCAGCACATGTGAGAGAGAATACAACTTGTTAACCTCGGGGGGATTCAAGATTCCTTGAAAACTATCCAGTCGGTTTGCACACGACCACAGAGCGATCGGGGACCCTGCAGCTCATCCATCACCCCGGTTAAGAACCCCTGGTTTGTGGTGTTAAGAAAACCCAAGACACAGTCCTCATTAATTTCTGCTTACACTCTGTGGCTTACCTTCCTCTGCCATCATTCGAAACCTCTCATCTCAAACTCAATGAAAAGGAGATGCTTGCGTAAGGCACTCCCATGACCCACCAGGTCCTTTGGCAGCAATCCCAGCGGCCGGGCCATCTCGGGAGTAGGTACTTCAGTTCCCTCATGCTTTTCCAAGGGCTGGCTCGGCTTGCTGGGCAGCTGTGCCCCTGCACAGCGTGGGGGAACTGTGGCCTCCCCCCGCCTACCCCAGGGCGGCCCCAGGCCTCCATCCAGCCCATTCCAGACGACACTTTCAAAGGCCTTTCTGCTTTTCATCTACCTGTTTTCCACGTCCTCTCCCTTCTCCTCTCTTTTCTGTGTGATGCTCAACTGAAAAGGAGACCTTTCAGTTAATAGCTCCCTCTCTTTTCCTGGTCTGAGCTGGATCTCACCTGCTGCACACACAGCAACAGAGCGAGACACATGTCCCAGGGCTTCCCCACCCACAAGAGTGACCTAAGCCCTCATGGACAAACCCGCAGCTCCCCCTGGCATGGGTCTGCTGGGCCAGTGGGGGCATAACCCCCGGGTTGAACCCAAATGAGCATTCTCACTCTGTGAGGCAGAGAGGGACCTCTGGGCAGTGAGTTCAGGGGCCCCAAGGTGACAGTATCAGACTTGTGGGTGCTATTCTAGCCCCCCAAATGGAATCTGCCCCAAATAAACACTGAGCCCCCACTGATGCCCCACCTTCGGCAGACCACTCCCCTGGCACTCAGATCCCAGTCCCTGTTGACTCGTGCTGCCGAAGGGTTAAGGAAGGAAAGAACTAACCAGATACCTGAGGCAGGTTCCAGAACTGGGTCTTCCCCAAATGCTTTGTAAGCAATAATAGGACTTGGATAAGTGCCCACCTGCTTGTCTCTCCTGCCCTCCCTCTGCTTACCTGCCCTCTGCCCCACACAGTCTCTGGTCTTCAACACCACCAGATGCTCTGAGGCCTGGCTTGTGATGGTGGAGGGGGTGGGGGTGAGACAGCAAACACCAGTACCCCAGTCCCCTCCCTGACTCCCCAGCTTCACTTCCCCCATGCCAGCCTAACTCCATCTCTTCAGCGAACCTCTTGCTCCCTCTGTGAAAGTCTAACCAGGGTTTGCCCAGACCAGGAAGAGGGTAGAGACTAGCGCATCGTAGTGAAAAGGGCATGGGCTTTGACGTCAAACTGGAATGCAAATCTTAGGGCTTTCAAATACCCCTGGTATTACTTTGGAAACGTTACTTAACCTCCGTGAACCTCAATTTCCTTATCTCTGCAATGGGGATAATAATAATACGCACACAGTGGGGATAATAATACATACACACATGCCCCCAAGAGTTGTGAGGAATAAGTAAGATGCGGCCACACACAGCCACATCCCACCCCAAGGATTCGGAGTTATAAATTCCTGTATCGTACAGACACTCCTCGAATAGTTCAGCCCCTGATCTCTCCTTGTTCCTTAGTTCCATTCCATTGACCATTCACGTTCCAACAGGAGCAAGCTCAAACTTGACACCAAGCAACTTTAAGTGTTTTCTCCCAAGTCCAGTCAGCCGGTGCCCCCCAGAGCGGAGCTGCACACCTGTCTCTCACCGCTCACGGCCTTTTCCAGGGACCCCAGTGAGCTGATGCCCCTGTGCCCTCTCCTCTCACTGCACTTCTTTCCCCAGGAGTATTCCCAACACCACCGTCTGCAGCCACCCTCCTCCTGGTTCATATGGCCTTGGCTACATATTAATTTGGTCTTTGCATCTTAAAAATGTTATCTATGTTTTGAATAGGTAACATACACTGAGTGGCCAGATTATTATGATCTCTGAATGCATATATACACTCAGTGTGTGTGTATATATATATTACAGGCCCGGTGCATGAATTCATGCATGGGTGGGGTCTGGCCAGCCTGGCCAGGGAGAGGGGACAGTGGTTGGCCTGCCTGCTGGTCGAACTCCTGCTTGAGGGGACAATTTGCATATTAGCCTTATATTATATAGGATATACACTGAGTGGCCAGATTATTATGCGTTCAGAGATCATAATAATCTGGCCGCTCAGTGTATTCATATATTTCAAAATTCAAAAACTATGATAAAGTGTACAATGAAAACTCTGCCAGCCCTGAACCCAGCCACCCATTCCGGGTGTGATCCACTGTGCTGGGACGGGGGTGTAAGGAACTCTGCTATCATCCTCTTCCAACTGGGAGACCCAGCACCAGGCAGTGACATGCCGGGCTCCCACCACGGGCTCGGGGAGTCTCAGAGCGAAGCCCAGGCTCAGGGCTGCCAGGACCCCACTGGATGAGTAGAGGAATCGCCCTCCAGTCACACTCCCATCAGTGGGTCTCTTCTCTTTGAGGCATGGGTGTAGCTGTCATTTAGGGGGTGCTTGCTCTGGGCTAGGCACTGCTAGGAGCGGCCTGATTATAACCTCATCTGATTCTCTGAGGTAGCTGTCCTCTTATTTTTTTCTGGCGAGGCAACAGCTCAAAGAGGTTAAGTTCTTGCTGAGATGACCCAGGTCAGGTTCAAGGCCAGGTCTGCCTGCATCTGGTCTCCCGTGGTTATAAACTCGCTCACAGCTGCTCTCCGCCAACCCTTCTCTCAGTCTCCGTGTCCCTTCCCTCCTCCGTCTCAGTTTTCTTAACAGTTCCAATTTTACCTTTAAGAAATGGCACCAGCTGTACTGACTTAGGCACCAATCCTTTCCTTCCCTTCTCTCCTTCATTTTCTGGGTTGGAACTGAACTACCTAAAGGTAAGTGAGAAGTTACAAATGTGCTGCGAATGAGTCCACGGCTTTCCCTGCCTTGGACTGGCGGTGGGGATACAGGTGGAATGGAAGGAGAGAGACACAACCCAAAGACCCACACAGCTCTTATCACTGAGGAGGGGGAATTCAATGGAAATAAATGTAATACTTAACATTTTATGCCGATATTGGAAGTTCAAGAACCCACTGAGCTGTGTCAGCTCCTCTCCCCAGCACACTAAACTCTGGAGAAAACCATAAGCTAATATCTTAAGATCCATGCCAACTGGTTCTCCATCACTCAAATCAAGGGGCTATTTTATCCATTTCTGAAGCTCCTGTCCTCCTCCAAGTGAGGCGTGGAGGTTCCTCTGTCTCCGGAGTCTCCTGGAACCATCTTTGCTGCCACCCTTCTCTCCCTGCCTGTTCCCGGGGCCCAGGTCAGGGGGCAGGGCCGTGGGCTGGCAGGAATCCAGTGGGCCCAGGTGCTGCCAACCTCGTGTCTCTTCCAGTCTTCCCCTGGGGTCCAAAGAGGGACTCCAGAGCAAGGCAACTGAGGTTCATTTTCACCCTGTATGACAGACAAGGCATGGGCTCCATGGGCAATTCCCCCCCCCTCACCCCCCCCCCCCAGAACTAACATGAGGGCGCTGTGCTGACCCAGCACACCTGCCCCCTGCCCTCCAGTCTGCTCAGGGCCTTGGATCCCACTGTTGGGGCTTTTTCTTAGGGTTAGACTTGGGCCTCACTTAATTCTGCTTTTGAATGAAAATTACCTTGGGACAGGGGCTATAGGTGTTCCCTAACCTGCTCAACCAGAATGTATAGTGCAAAGGCCGGGGCTCGAGTGATGAGGACAGTGACGAGCCAGTGCATTATGGGTATTATCTCTAGTCCCAGAAGTAACCCTGCGGGAGCATTACTGTATAGAGGAACACTCAGAGACTTGGGATGGTAAGTAACTTGCCCACAATCACATTGCAGGAAAGTATTAGAGCCCAGGTTAAAAGTCAGCTGTGCTCATCCCCCATATGAAGAACCGCTATTACAGGACTGTACACCTGAAGCCTACATAATTTTATCAACCGATGTCACTGTCACCCCCAATACATTCAATAAAAGAAAGAAAAGAAGTTTCCTGACATCAAAGCAAAAGACCACTACAGGCTCACGTGACAGAACTGGGTGGGGCCTGGGAAAGCCCAGGAGAGGGAGGTAGGCAGCCCAGCCTGGGGAGGAGGAGACACCTGGGCCCAGTGTTAAAGGGCAAGGAGCTACATGGATCCCAAGGAAGGGGGGATGGAGGAAGGAAGGCCCCTACCTTTTGAAGAACCATAAGATGTCTTAGGTAGGCGGGAATATAGGTAGGAGCTTAAAAACAGTCCAGTTACTGACTGCCAGGCACGCTGTCTCAGTCAACACTGGGCCCACTTCACAGACAGGCTGCAGGGGTGCTGAAAACCACAGGTCCCTCGGGCAGCTCCCGTGCTCTACCCACGGCGTTACATGGAAAGAGGTCACCTGTTCACAGCACATGCAAATGCCTCTTCACTGGGAGCTCTTCCTGGTCTCTCTTTTCAAGCCTCAGAGACGCACAGTGGGACCACAGGACAGAGCCGAGTGGGGCTGTGCTGGGGAGGCACAGACCTCTGCTTCCTTCCTCGCATAGGGAGCGTGTCCTGGGTCTCAAAGGTCAGGCCCAGCTCCCAGGTGCTGGGAGCTCTCTGCTAAGTGCTGGGGAGGCGAGGGGAAGCGAGAAGGCCGAGGAGAAACAGGACCTCAAAGTCACCCGGATTAGAGGACTCAGCAGCTCTCTTGATTCCGCCTTCAGCCCTGGGCAAAGCCACCTGCCGCCTGGCCCGAGTGCGGGGCCCGAAGAGGCCTCCGGGCTCCAGGCAAACCCACTTAATCAGGGACTGGGAGCATCTGCACCCCCAGCACTCAACTCAATGACTGGCACCTTAGGTGCTCGGTAACGTTTGCTGCATGCATAAAAAGCGGTGTGGAGGGGGGAATCGAATGCCCCTTTGGAAGCGCTTCAGGCCTGGCACACCCTTAGCAGGGCTCCTCTGCCCCTAGACCCCAGCCCGGCTCGGACCAGGGACCTGAAGGCAGCCCAGTACTTCCGGTCCCCTCAGTACCCCGTGGGTTCCTTGGATGACAAGCATTTGGGACAGGGTCCGATTGGGGCCTCCAAGGCGGGTAATGGACACAGATTCTCGTGCTATCCCAGGTTTCGGACCACTGAAACTCTCCCTGGCCTTAGATCAGGGCCCACTGCTCAGGGGCTGATGCTCAAACTGAGCGCATTCCCTGAGCTCTGAGGCGGGAGCTGCCTCCCCAGCTGGAGGCCCCGTGGACCGGAAGTGATCTGCTCCTTCTCTGATTGGACTCCCAGCTCTGCCCTGAAGGGAGGGCAGTGGGGCCCAGCGGAGACAGGGTTTGGTGGAATGTGCCAAATCATCATGGGTGCTGTAACTGTGCATAAAGGACAGATGAGAAACAATATTTACATGGTCTCAAGTATCCCTCTCCACACACACACACACACACACACACACACACACACACACGCACGATGTAAATGACAAAGGAAAGTTTGTAATTGTTCAGTGGAGGAAGCTGTCCGGCGTCAACTTAACCAGGTGATCAAAGTTAGCATCTCCTGGGATCAAAGAAATGGCGACTCTGGGCCTTGCGGTATGATTTGCAGCATTACTATTCTTGCTGGAAACGCAGGGTCTGAATTTAATTAGAAGGAAACAAAGAAACCTAAATTGGGGAACATGCTACAAAAGAAATGGTTTGTACTTGTCAACTAAAAGCAACTTCTGATCATACGTTTGATCCTGGGCTAGAATTTATTTTTCTTTTGTTAAAAAGGGACATTGAAGCCCTGGCCGGTTTGGCTCGGTGGATAGAGCCTCGGCCTGCTGACTGAGAGGTCCCAGGTTCGATTCTGGTCAAGGGCACATGCCCGGGTTGCAGGCTCAATCCCCAGTGGGGGGCCTGCAGGAGGCAGCCAATCAATGATTCTCTCTCATCATTGATGTTTCTATCTCTCTCTTCCTCTCCCTCTTTGAAATTAAGAAAAACATATTAAATTTTTTTTATTTTTAAAAAAGGGACATTTGAGGCAAGGAAACCTTTCCTTCAAAAGGAAAGTTCAAAAGGAAACGTTGCAAAATTATGAAATCTGGTCTGCAGATTACATAACGGCAGCATATTAATGCTAATTCCCCGATCATTGTACTATGTCTGTGTAAGAGAATGTAGGAGATATATGCTGAACTATTAGGGGAAAGAAGCATATTATGTCTGCAATTTACTCTCAAACATTTCAGAAAAGAAGTCATGATGTGTTTATATGAGTGTGAGAATAAGCAGGTGAAGAGTATTCGGGGTCCTTTGTGTTATTTCCAAAACTTACTGTAAGTCTGACCTCAAAGTGAAACATTGGCCAGCTGCAGCATCAGCTGAGGTCTCTCAGTGCTTGGTACTTAGATGGGGCCAGGGGGAGGCGGGAAGGGAGAGACCAGCGCCCCCCCCCCCCCCCGTCCCAGAAAGCACGGGGAACCCCCCCAGCACGCACATGAGAAGTGGGTGCCATGGGCAGTGTGAGGAGGCTGTCTGCAGCCCCTCAGTGAGATGCCCCCAGCCCCGGCTCCCAGGTGCCTGTCCCCACTCCCTCCCAGGAGCAGCCTTCCAGCCAAACAAGACCATCTTCAGTCCCGAGGAGAGAAGGACAGTTAGAAAATCCTAGAGGTGGAGAGGAGCCTGGGGAGGGACGGGGAGAAGGAAGGGTGGTGAGGGACCCACAGGACCCTCAGGGGCAGGTGGCCCCAGCTCAGGGTCCCCTCTCCAGAGCAGCTCCTGGCCTTGTCTGGCCTGGCAGTCCTAAGGCTGGGCCAGGAGGGTCGGGCTGTGCAGGCAGAGCTGCCGGGCCTGGCCCAGGGGATGAGGCCATGGCTCCCCACGCCTGGGAAGGCAGCCAGGCTGGCGGGAGACACGGAAGTAAATGACACTCTGAAAGGAGGCAGGGGTGTCATGGGTGTCTTGCTGGAGGCCAAGGAGGGCACTGGGAGCATCGCCTAAGGAGGTGACATGGAGCTGGCAGGCCGAGCTGTGCCTGGCGGTCATGAACTCCCCAGCCCCCATGCTCCGGGGCCCACTGCCCCTCGCCAGCCTTCAGGTTAGTGATAAGCGCACCCAGTGTGTTTGAAGTGCTTTCAGCTGCTTGCCCAACAGGTGCATGAGCCTCCCTTCATCGCCCCACATGCGACTGAGCCAGCGAGGCAGGGGGCCCACGTGTGCTCGCTGCCTTTTGCAGACAGAGGCACCGAGGGCGCACGGGTGCAGAGCCCTGCACAGGGTCTCACAGCTTTGGTGGCAGAGCCAGCTTTTGGCAGAGCACGAGGGAAACTATAAACAGTTGCCAAGTCCCGGAACCTATGCAGGTTTCTTTCCACGGGGCCCCGCGGCTCCTCCAAGTCTGCCCTAAGCGCCCTCCCTGGAGCTCTGTCTCCATGCCTTTGCCCGGCTCAAACGTCCCATCTTCTGGGGAAATTCTGGGTGACCCCCCCCTCAGGGCAGTGCCCCGACCCTGAGAGCTCAAATGCAGCCCCAGGACCAGCTGCAGGAGCCGGGCCCTGTGTCGGGGGGCTGCCTAGAGCACAGTGGACAGTCCAGTGCTTCAGGTTTTATGAGATCCAGAGATTCCTGACCTCTGTGGATTACAGGTTCTTTTGAGAATCTGGTGGAAGCTATGAATCCTCTGGTCCAAGTGAGCATGCAGGGAGCCAGCTGAGACCTGTGATGAGAGGACAGCTCCCACCGAGATGGATGCTTTAGAAGGGATTTCGCATCATGGGAGAGAGAGCTTTCATTTCTGATAGAGCCCACTCTGATAGACACCCCCTCCTGGGCGGGCCCCCACAGAGGCCGCTGGGGTCCTGGCCCCATTTCCCTGTTCCAAGGTTCTCCCAAAGCTCAGCTGGGAGATTTCAGGGCTGCACCCCAACCAGACCCCCCCCTGCAGTGGGTACTCCCGAGGGTAGGAAGTGAGCAGAGAGGAAAGTTTCGTTGGGGTCAGTGCCCCCAAGTCCTTTCTCAGATTCACTGCTACTCAACCATTTTTCCTCCAACGCAATAAATCTCCTTCTGTTATTCTCCAAGTTGATATAGTAAGCTGTGTCATTTTGAGAAGAAATACATAATGGTATATTAGAGGAACATCTCCTCATTCATGCTTAGAAAAAATTTATTACAATGTAAGAAAGTCTGAATAGCGTGAATTTATTATAATGATTTAACACTTCTGCACTTGAGTTAAGAATGCCCCTCCATAAATAACTGTCTCTGGAAACACAGAAAATTTACACAGTTTACCATTTCCCAATGTTGTATAAATCCAACAGGCTTAAATCACCTCCAGTCGGGGAGGGGGGGTGCGGGGGGTGGGGGTGGGGGAGAAAGCCCAAAACTGGGCTGTGAATTCATCCCACCTCAACTGGCAGCGACAAGGAGCGACAAGGAGCCGGGAGCAACCTTTCCCTCCTCCAGCCCCCTCAGCCCAGCACCAGACCAACCCCCGTGAGAATGCAAAGGGCTGAAGGGTGGGGAAGGAGAGGATGAGGGAGGGACAGTTTATACCTGCAGAACAGATGGCCTAGCTGGGCCTCGGCCATTCTGTGTGGTGGTACCAGGCAGAGGACTTGCTACGTGTGTGCTCACCTTGGCCCACGTGGCCTGGAGGGGCTCACCTCTGAGATGGTGGTGGGCCGTTCAGTCCAAGTTGAGATTCTAAAACCCATTCACCTGGGAGCACACCAGACCAAGGCAGAGATGTGCTGCCGTGGGGAGGTGCGTGGGGAGGTGTGGGCTCAGCGGCCAGACCTGCCACTGACAGGACACGGGAGCTCACAAGGCACATTGCCCAGGCTCTCTTCATCTGTGTAAGGAAAGTGGTGGATTGTGCGGGCCACACGGTCCAGCCCCTCCGTGGGATTCTGTGGCTCTGGAGTGGGAGGGCGATGGGGTTTGGGTAGGGACAGGGGTGTGCACTTTCTGGGTGCTCACTCATTCTCAGTGTGTGTGGGGGGGAGGCAGGGAGCATGGCTGTGAAGCTGAAGCTTGAGGGGCTAGTCCCACTTCCGAGTGGATCAACGGAACCCCAGGGGCTTCGACAGACCACCTAGAACCGAAACTCTGAGAACCACGACCAGTAACTTGTAAAACTGCTCCTCTGGCTGCCGGGTCAGTCCCTCCCGCCCCCCGAGGACTAGGGTGTCACCCTCACCCCACTCATTTCCAGCTTGTTCCTAGACTCAGGGGGGACTTCTGACAATTAGGGGCAAACACTTCATTTTGGGAGCAGTTGCATGATGGATGGTTCTACTCTTGCCACCTCTGCCTGAGGGGCAGCTGCCATCTCCTTGCTCAGGTGACGGTGCAGGCTGCTTCTGCTTGGGTAACGGGCAGGATGGGTCTCTGGCTGCCACAGGTGTGGCCTCAGAACTGGGCATTTCCGCACTCAAGCCCTCACCCACATTCTCCCAGCGCCTAGAGCAGGGGTAGGCAAACTTTTTGACTCGAGGGCCACAATGGGTTCTTAAACTGGACCGGAGGGCCAGAACAAATGCAACCTGACCATGCTGGCACTCTCATCTTGGGCTGCTGGTGAAGGAGTGGAGGGGAGAGCAAGAGAACCCTCCACTCTTTTGGCTCCACGGGCCTGATAGAACAGCCGAATGGGCCGGATCCGGTCCGCGGGCCGTAGTTTGCCCATGGCTGGGAGCCAACAAGGTGGGAGCATTTTCTGTCTGAAAGAGCGGAGACAGAAAAGGCTGGGTGTCCATGTGACAGGCATGAGCTGGAGGTGACCAGGGCCACCTGTTAGGATGTGGTAGCCATGTCCTTTCTCTCAGTGGACCACAGCTCCCATTGTGTTAGCAAGTACTGAAGGAAAGGGCATTCGGGTGACCCGGGGCTCTGCTCTGACTTACAAGCTGTGTCCACCGATCTGATGAGGGATAATTCAATATCAAAGCCACACGGAGACGATGACCATGGAGGTAATCTATTAACTTAAAATCTCACACGTATACAAACATGTGCCCTTGACTGGAATCGAACCCGGGACCCTTCAGTCTGCAGGCTGATGCTCTACCTACTGAGCCCAACCGACTAGGACATGTGTCCAGTCTTGTTTAGGGGGAGCAGCTAGGGGCTGGGCAAGCAAATCCTGACCAGTCACTTCACAGACAGGAAAAGGCATATTTCTATGTGCCAGACCCTCTCTCGGCAGTTAGTTTGCAATTAGGTTCAATTCATAATGAAAACATTCGATTAGGTAAAAATTCACATCCCACTGACACCCAGGAAATGCCCCCAGGATGGGTATACATGGCGGGGAATGTGGCATATGAAAAAAATTGATGGGTGCTCTGCTGAGAATCAATCTTTGCTCTTCTAAGTTGCTCGTTAAGGGGAGGTAAAGAAACAAACTCCATTCTGTGGCATGTGACCCCCCAAAGCCTTCAGTTTAGATCCCACTTACTTACGACTCTTCTAAAGGCAAACGAGCTTCTTAAAGAAGCCACAGTTCTCTTCTCGGTCCTTCTGGCAGCCTGTGACATTGGAGGGCGGAGGGCACTGGTGGCCGGAAGGGAGGAGTATAGTCTGGATGATCCCTGGGGGTTGGGTGCACTTAGGTGGTCACGACCCCAGGAGTGAGAATATGGGTCTGGAAACCTGATTGAGAAAATGGCCACCCATTTGGCCACACCAAAGAAAACCTCACTTCCACACGCTTTCTGAAATGGGATGAAATGGACTCGGTGACTCTCACAGCAGTGAACTTGAAAAGGACCCGAGTGAGGGAAGGTGGGGGGAGGTGACGGGGCTTCACCATGAAGAGACAGTGTGATTTAGATCTGTCCAGGCAGGGAGGCTGCTCAAGGATTTGTAGGCTGAAATAATCTATTTTGATGGGGAATTCAGGGAAGCCATGCACTCACTAAGTGCAGCTGCCCTGGTGGTGGTGGTGGGGGAGGGGGGGTCTGACCTGACCTACCAATTCTGGATGATGGAGTCTTGCTCCTAGTTCAAGCCTGCGGTTGGTGCGAGGGAGAGAAAAGCAACACAGTCATGCAGTAATACACACCAGGGGACAACCTTCCCCTTGATCCAGGGCCTGGAAAGGGTTAAACTCACTGGCTCTGTGCGGTCACCACCCAGCCAGCAGCCCGGTCACCACCCAGCCAGCAGCCCGAGAGGCCGCTAGAGCTACTGTAAGCTCTGCTGGATAGGAGGCTTTCCCGGGGTCAGTGTGAGGTCCAGTGGGAAATGGGGAGGCTCTGTTTGGGTGGTGGAGCATAACCAGGTGAGCAGAGGTGGCTACTTGGAGGCATGGGACATTAGCCCTGGGCAGCCAGGGTCTTGGATCCTCATGGAAAGGGGGGGGGGCAGAGAAAGTCTACCAGCCTGCAAGAACTGAGGCTACTGTCCCTTCAGTGGTATCTTCTCCAGGCACAACCATGGGACACTTGGATCAACAAAACACCAAGAGATTACTCTTACCCATCCAGGGAAATGGGTGCATGGCAGGAAAAGTGTTCCAGGCTTCTACCTCCACCGGTGCAGTCACTCTGGTGTGAGTTCATGCCGGTTTCCAGGGGTTGGGTGGGTGCTGTGGGTCCTTCCCTCTAGCCCACTGAGCCCTTTTGGTTATGGGATGCACAGCTGGCAGGCTGATGACCAATGAGCCTGACTCACACGTGGCCTTCAGTGTTGCTTGTGATAACAGGTGCACCGACTCCAGCTTCAGAATTAAATGGCTACACTTAGATGCAGGTGCGGAGAGAACAGGGCGAAGAGGTAAAAGGGACTCTCTGCCTGAAATTGCGTGTGTCACAAGGTAAGGTGACCAGATCGTCCAGGTGTTGGCGGGACAGTCCTGATTTCTAACAATTTTTCCCGCATCCTGCGGCGTTTTAAAAAACTCCCGATTTTTGGAAAGATTGGAAACGTTGGAAAGATTGGAAACGTTGGAAAGATTCTTTCAAAAAATCGGGACTTTTTTAAAACACCGGGGGACACGGGAAAAATTGTTAGAAATCAGGACTGTCCCGCCAACACCTGGATGATCTGGTCACCTTATACAAGGGGCTACTTTTAAACTGGAGTAATATTTCAGTAGATAGGTTTTCCTTGTGTACAAAAGTGAGCCAACCTTTTCCAGCAAAATATTGAGAAGGAAACACACTTGAAGCAAGGCTGCATATGCAATGGCCTCCACCATGCAGAAAGTGTCCTGTGTTGAATTTTCTCGTCTCTGTTTGGCATAGAAAAGATACTGCCCTCCATCCCAGCCCCCTTCATGTGTTACCTACTGATGGGTCTGATCAAAACACCCCGGGGTTGGTAGGATGATTTCTATGTTCAATACATAACAGAATGCTAGTGAGAAAGGGCCCTGTGAAAGGAGAGACACAATTACTTGCAATTAAAAATTTAAAATCCTAGATCAGTATATTAAGAAACCTACAAAGTTCTTGTGGAAATTTTGTATCAACTGCTTTGGTGTCAAATGAAAAAGATGTCTTCCAGAATTTGATTCTCCTGTAGGTCATCAGGGGTCCTGCCTGCCCCCATCTTCTTCCGGGTTGATTTCAGAGAACTGAGTTGGCAAGTGCTGTGATTCCAGGCTTCTCTGCAGTGATGGGGCTGAGGTTTAGACTTTGGGCTCAGAGATTGAACTAAATCCAACAGAGATGTCTCATACCTGCAACACACACAACCAGACAGAGAATAATAAGACCGGTGGAACATAGAACCCAAGGAGCCACAGAGATGGCTGCCCAGGGCCAGAATGGGACATCTGGTGCAAGAAGACCTCCCAGAAGTGCTTCAGGGAAGGTCACACCAGAAGGCCCCCTCTGTCCATCCATAAGCTCTTCACTTCTGCTCACTTCTAACACCCTTTTTAAAAAAACTTTAAAAAATTATTAAAATTATTATTACATTTATTGGGATAACATTGGTCAACATTATATAAATATCAGGTGTACAACTTTGTAACATCTATATACGTTTTGTGCTCACCACCGGAAGTCTAGTCACCTTCCATCACCCTTTTACCCTCTTCATTCTTTCTCTATCCCTTTCCCCTTTAGTAACCATCACTCTTATTGTCTGTATCTAAATTTTGTTTTGTTTTGTTCATGTATTGCTTTTTGTTTTATATCCCACATGAGTGAAACCTTATGGTTCTTTTCCTTTTCCTTCCAACTTATTTCACTTAGCATAATAATCTCAAGATCCATCCATGTTGAAAATGACAATATTTTGTCTTTTTTTATGGCTGAGTGGTATTCCATTGTATATACATACATCTTCTTTAGCCAATCATCTGTTGAAGGGCACTTGGGCTGTTTATCATGTATTGGCTATTATAAATAACTAGAGGCCCAGTGCATGAAAGTTGTGCGTGGTTGTGTGTGTGTGTCCCTCAGCCCAGCCTGCACTCTCTCTAATCTGGGACCCTTTGAGGGATGTCCTACTGGAATCAGGCCTAAATGGGCAGTTGGACATCTCACAATCCAGGACTGCTGGCTCCCAACTGCTCACCTGCCTGCCTGCCTGATTGCTCCTAACTGCTTCTGCCTCCAGCCTGATCACCCCTAACCACTCCCCTGCCAGCCTGATTGATGCCTAACTGCTCCCCTGCTGGCCCAATTGTCCCTAACTGCCATCCCATGCCAGTCTGGTCACCCTAACTGCCCTCCCCTGCCAGCCTGGTAGCTATTAACTGCCCTCCCCTGCCAGCCTGGTAGCTATTAACTGTCCTCCCCTGTGGGCCTGGTTGCCCCAACTGCCCTCCCCTGCTGGCCCAGACACCCCTAACTTCCCTCCCTTGCCAGTCTGGTCACCCCAAAGAGCCCTCCCCTCTGGTATGATTGCCCCTAACTGCCCTCCCCTGCAGACCTGGACCCCACAACTGCCCTCCCCTGCAGGCCTTGTTCCTCCCCGAACTGTCCTCCCCTGCAGGCCCGGTCCTTCCCAACTGCCCTCCCTGCAGGCCTGGTCCTTCCCAACTGCCCTCCCCTGCAGGCCTTGTCCCCCATAAGTGCCCTCCCCTGCAGGCCTGGTTGCTTCTGACTGCCCTTCCCTGCTGGCCTGGTCACCCCTAACTGCCCTCCACTGCAGGCCTGGTCATTTCCAACTGTCCTACCCAGCTGGCCTGGTCACTCCTAACAGCCGTCCCTTGCCAGCCTCATTGTCCCTAATGGCCCTCCCCTGCAGGCCTTGTCCCTTCCAACTGCCCTCCCCTGCTGGCCATCTTACGGTGGCCACCTTGCGCCACATGGGGATGGTCATCTTTGATCACATGGTGATGGCCATTTTTTATCACATGAGGTGGCCATCTTGTGTGTTGGAGTGATGGTCAATTTGCATATTACCTCTTTATTATATAGGATGCTATAATAAATATAGGAGTACACATATCTTTATGAATACTAGTATATCTATTGGCCATCTGCATGTCTTCCCTGGAAAAGTGTCTATTCAGGTCCTCTGCCCATTTTTAAATTTGTTTTGTTGTTGTTGCATTGTTGATTTGTATGAGTTCTTTATATATTTTGTATATTAGCCCCTTATTGGATGTATTGCTTGCAAATATCTTCTCCCATTAGGTTGGCTGCCTCTTTGTTTTGTTGATGGTTTATTTGCTGAGTAGAAGCTTTTTAGTTTGATATAGTCCCACTCATTTATTTTTCCTTTTACTCCCTTTGCTTTTGGAGCTTGGATAACTATTGTTCATCCTACTAGATATCAGTTGAAATATCACTGTTTCAAAGAGGACTTCCTTAACCCCAGTAAGTAAATTAGGTTGTCCCAGTTATTTTTCTTCTCATAATAATTTGCTTTACTCTCTAGCACTTCTCACAATTTATAATTATTTACTTATATAGATTTGTTTAATATCTTCCTCCCTTGTTACACTGGAAGCAATATAAGAGCAGAAAGCACTGTATCCTGAATGTCAAGTCCTCAATAAATAATGAATGAAACTACCTTGTCATTATTTTCTTAAAAAATTTAAATTGTTCAAATAATGTCTTCATTATAAAAACTGAAATACATAGAATTATACAAAGAAAAATGAAAGTCTTCTCAACACCTTATCCTCCAACCAAATGCAAACCCCGCTAGACTTCCCAGAGAGCACTGTAAACAGTTTAGTATATGTACTTCCGAATCTTTTTTGTGTAATTAAATGCATTCATGTAATTATACAATTAGACACACATGTATTTACAAACTTAAACTGAGCTGTGCTTCTGTACTGATCTATGATCTGCTTCTCCACTTACTGGAATGTTTTGGAGATTGTTCCACAATCATGCATATGGATTTACCTAATTCCTGGAAGCTGCAGCAGGGTTCTATTTTATGGCTGTGCCATTGCTCTCATTTAAAAGAATCCCCATAGCTTTTATTATCTTAGCCTAGCTAAATTTTGTATTTAGCATTCCTGTTCCATTATCTTAAGGGGGGAAAAGTCAGTATTTGGCAATTAGTGTTGATTTAAGGACAATTTGCTTGAAAACATTTCCTTTACAGAATGCCTTTCTTGAACTTCCTTTCTACCACATTCACACAGATAATGTCAACATAACTTGCTTCAATCAGCAAATAAAACGGGAAGACACAGTGAAGGTTTTAAGAAGTTTCAGATAAAGTAGCTCAAATTAGGTTTGCTTTCATCCTGCCATAAACTAGCCAGGTTCACAAAGATCTAGTATCTACCTTCCTTTCAGAGACATTGAATTCAGGTGTCTATCAGTGACCCCGTGTGATCGGTAGATTTTTCCTGACATCCATGCCAACCAGTGCCCACAGTCTATGAGCAGGTATGAAGCTCGGGTATAGTTCTGGTGTGGGGACTGCAGAAGTTAGAGCTGCTGTGAGCTCTCTCCTGCCTTCCTAATGCTATTAGTGCTATAGAGACAGTTAAACTGAAACTGTTGGCTCAAAATTTTTATTCTTATCTCTATATCAATTTTGTGGTCCCAACCTCCAGATTTACAAAGTCAGTATCATCTATTGTGTTGGGGCTTTCAAAAGTGGACATATCCAGCTTCTGTGGCTCAGTGGTTGAGCGTCAACCTATTAACCAGGTCACAGTCTGATTCCCAGTCAGGGCACATGCCTGGGTTTCAGGCTTAGTCCACCGTGGGGGCACGCAGGAGACAGCCGATCAATGATTCTATCTCATCATTGATATTTCCATCTCTCTCTCCCTCTCCCTTTCTTTCTGAAATCAATAAAAATATATTTAAAAAAGAACACAACTATAAAATTTAAAACACACACACACACACACACACAGACACACACACACACACACACACACCCTGTGAATTCTGGAAAACATTTGGTTCTGAGAGTTTTGGATGAGGGACTGTGGACCTGCATCATTTTTCCTCTTGGCTCTCAGTCCTGAGTTAAGTCTTCACACGAAGATATTATCATGAACAGAAACTGACTTCCAAAAGTTAACCAATCTTCTTCAACAAGACCCGCTATTCAAGGTTCATAAGCTATCTACTCTTGGCTTTTTACTGTTGTTGTTTGGGAGCTTGTGTTAACGATTGTCACAAGATATGCAAGCAATGTACATGATCTCAAAGATTTTGATATAGAAAGCAAATTTAGGCAAATCTGATAATTTGTACAACTATAAAAATAAAATTAAAAAAGAATTTCTTTTCTTTTTGTCATTGCAGCAGCAGGAGTTATATACATAGATTAAAACAAAATTACCACTCCTCTGCCCTCTGCCTGCACTTTTAAGTATTGGAAACCTTGAGGTAACTTACTTATTTTCTAGCATCTTAATCATTTTGTGAAATCATGATGTTAGATAATGGCCATTTAATATAAAATGTTCTCTTTTCTATGGAATTGTGACTTCCTACTAATTATGAATTAAAGCCCAATTTAGTATGGCTGGAAGCCAGAACGACAAGTAAAATTTATAGAGCCCGGTGTCGGTTATGAGAGAGAAAAGCACTGAGAGGCAGCCAGGAGTCATAGAGGGTTACTGCGAGGCTCCACAGGCAAAGCAGCGAGCTGATGGCTGGCAAATGTAATGCAGAAACTGCAGAAACCGGGAGCAAGAGGAGGAGCGCTGGCCTTGTACCTGACCAGGCCACAGTGACGCTGGACGACCCTGCTCCTCAGCATGCACTTTAGAAAGGTCAGGGCACGTGTGGATAAGCACTCATCCTATTTTATGCTACCCATTATTGAAAACACATTCTATAACATAAATAATTCATCAGTGCGTTGTTTGAAATTTAAGATGACAAAATTGAACGGTAGTGTTCTATTTTATGACTGTTTGTACTCTCAAAGAGAAAGACAATATGGATAGATGGACTTTATAACCTTTATATGAACCTATTAGAAAGAACAACCCAACAGAAAAGAAACAACCTTATCCTACACACACACACACACACACACACACACACACACACACACACACACACATTGTGTGTGTGTGTGTGCCACAGGCGGTTAGCTTTAGGATTCAGAAAAGCCAGATGTTTGGTGCTGACACAGGGACAGAATGACTGCGAAGCAAGGTGTCCTGCTTGCTCTCAGAGCCACAGAAGCTGGGAGATGAGAACTGATTGTGAGCAAGTGGAAACAGGAGTTCTTTGGGAGCAAGAGTCTCCCAATTTAAGATAACAATTATATCTTTCCATCCTCTTGCCACAAAGAAGGTGATACAGGCTGGCAGAGGGCAAACTCATGAAGCGTAGAGATCAGTGGGTGTATGGTTGGAGGGCTCGCTTAATTTGTTGGTATTGCAGGATGGTGAACTCTAAGATTGTTTCCGTAACTCTTAACGCGGCAGCATGGAGAAGCATCTTTGAGTTACTATGTGAGCCCACTGGCCATTGTCTATGACACACACCTAAAGTGAACATTAGAGATGGGAGAACATCCTGCCATTTAAGGGCAACAACACACGGTATGTATCCAACTCCCCTATTAAACAAAGGATGGGACACTGAGGTGAAGCAGCTAAGATGCCTGCTGGATTGGCACCATGGTCCCCAGGATGCTCTCCACGATGAAAGATATGAGAGTGCACCCGATGTCCCTCCCCTGTGACTCCGCTACTGGCGGAGGGGAGGGGAAATGGGGGAGGAGAGAAACATTGCAAGAAATTGTACCAGATTTACCAGCCCACCTCCCTTTAGTGCTGGGAGAATTAGAACAATTCAGCAGAAAGGGAGAAAGGAAAGGGAGTCACCCGAGGAGAAAACTAGTGTAGCCGAAGAGAGTGGAAACATTTCAGTTTACACATGGAATGGGGAAAGCAGGAACTGATAAGGAAATATCAGTTTTAACACAACATTACCAAGCCTGCCAGGCCCCGCGTGTTTCTCCCAGTGCTCTGGCAGTAAAATGGCCCAGACAGATCAATAATCTATCCCAGTTTGGAAGAATTTAGACAACCGATGGCAAGGAAAAGTCCCATGAATTTGATACTGAAATACAAGTGATGTCAGTAAGAAGGACCGAGTCTGAGAAAGACTGATGGGAAAACTGGGTTCTTCTAGCTCATCAGAGCTGGCGCTGGGCTAGCAGAGAAACTAAACCTGACATTCCTTGTTTGGGTCAAAACCAATGATAAATTAAAGGAATAGGTAAAATAAGTAAATGGGTTATATGAAGGTGAAAATCCAGCACTATTTTGGTGTCTGAAGAGAGACTCAGAACAAGAGAAACACTCTTTCTTAGCTCAGCTTTCAGGTGCAGCCTGGGTGCCAAAGCCGCCTCTACTTCGGGAAAGGCCAGAGTGGACAGGAAGCAGCAGGTCTGAGTGCATCCTTGGTCCGTGCCTGTGCCGGCTGCACCCTTAACCAGCAAGAGCGGCTTAATCACATTTCCTCCACAAAGAAATTCATTCTAATTTCGAGATTTAACTTTAACACACATTTTTCTCATCTCAAAGATGTAGGAGTCATGTTTAGGAAATGAGACACATTTTATAGCAGTGACTTACATATCAGATTACATTTGTACACAGATGCAATAAAGAAAATAAAAAAAGGAGAGAAGTTTCACTGGAAACACAATCACACTTTGTATTCCTAAGGTAACTTATGAGAGAAACATGGGCATTTTCATTCCGACAACCAACCTCGCTACAGACCAATTTAGGCAATTTTACTTGGCACCACTAATTCCTACCTGCCTCTTTTTAATTTATTCTGAAATGGTTAATGCAAAGAAGAGTGTATGCTTTTTCCAGGTAGTTTATAATTTAGAGAAAAACAGTCTAAAGAAAGAGAAGTGTATAAGAAGCAAAAGAGAAATATACTAAATCTATATATATATAAAAGGCTAAGTGTCTGACCGTCTGACTGGTAGCTATGATGCACACAGACCACCAGGGGAAGATGCTCAACGCAGAAGCTGCCATGACGTGCACTGGCCATCCTATATAATAAAAGGCTAATATGCAAATCAACTGAACAGCAAAATGACCGATCGCTATGGTGCACTGACCACCAGGGGGCAGATGCTCAATGCAGGAACTGGCCCCTGGTGGTCAGTGTGCTTCCACAGGGAGAGCACCACTCATCCAGAAGCCAGGTTCACAGCTGGCAAGCACAGTGGCGGAGGGAGCCTCTCCCACCTCTGCAACAGAGCTAAGGATGTCCAACTGACAGCTTAGGCCCACTACCCCATATGGCCATCCTCACCCATATGGAAATCCATATTAACTGAAAAGAGTTATTATTTTCTTCCCTTAATAACAGGTCTTTTTCTATCTCTGTTTGGAGATCATAAATGGATAAACTTTACTTTCTTCAATCTAAAATGAATGTGACACCAGGATTTACCCTTTATGCAATAGGAGTAGAGAGAGCACAAAAGACTATGAAGTCTGCAGGGCGTGAAATTAAAATTTTTCCATTGACACAAAAGACTCCAGTGAAGCAATTCTACAAGCCCAGCATGACACCTTCTGGTTTGAATAAAAGTCAATGCCATGTGACCTACAGTTTGTACACCAGTAGAAATATAATGCTGTTCACAAAAATATTTATATCGAAGGGAGGAGACAGAAGAATTGGGGCAAGCTGTGGGCAAGCAGAAGCTTCCTTAAGGGGCAGCCCTGAGCGGAGGAGCAGCGGGAGCTGCAGAGCGAGCTGGGGGCATCTGTAAGCAGCGCAGAGCTGCCCACTCCCAATGCTCCTGATGTCCAGGGGCCTGGCTCTGTGTTCCAGGGCCAGTCCAGTCAGTTCTGCATGCATTGGTTGGCTCTTTGTAAAGCATGGTTTGTGTTACAGTTATGATCCATCTCTCAGCTTTCATCAGAACCTGGTGCTTCCACCCCAATCCACTTCTTTCCAACCAAAGCCTAGCAGACGGGAGTTGGGCGTGGGCTCTGTCAGCTGGTCCACAGAGAAGCTGATTCTAGGAGCAGTCCATTTCTCAGTCATGGGTGGAGACTGTAGGGCTTCAGACATGGATGGGGCGAGGGGACACTGACAGGACCAGCCCCTGAGACAGTAGGCACAGTGTGTACTTCCAACCCATTAACATAGAGCATCTAGAAACATCCTGATGGAAGTTTACACAGACTGCCATTTGTGGTAAAGAGTCCATTCTTCACATGGTAGGGCGGGGGGTTAGGAGGGTGGGGGGGAGCAGGGGTCCCAAGGTGAGATACTTGCAGCCTTCATCAAGTTATATCCAGTGCCAAGTATGTGACTGTGGTGGCTTTTGCCAGGCAGACTTCTTCCAGGGCACAGGGAAGAGACAGCCCTTGATAAGATATAGCTTCCCATCCCTTCTTCCCTCAGCATGGACTGACATGGTGCCCAGCTCTGGCTCTTATAAGTGCCTCAGCAGGGTGACTCAGAGCCCCATAAAGACATCCCCAAGATGCGACTCCCAGCCTCCTTTTGTTTATTTAATGCATGAAGTTCAAAAGATAATCCTGCTGGCTGAGCATGCTTTTTATCTTATCTTTCCTATATATTTTTATTATTAATATGAACATTAATCAAAAGGTTGAAAGGAAGAATTCTTCATATATGCTAAGAAACACGACTGGAACACGGGTTTTAAAAGACATGCAGTTGTATACGAGGTCCATATGCTTTCTAGCTTGCTGTTCTGGTGTTGGGTTGGGGCCCTTTGTTCTGGCTCTAACAATGGCTCTGGTTTCCAAGCAGCCCGTGTCCTGTGACAGGGAAGCTTGAGGTGGGGTCCCTATCTTAATACAAATCCCACCCATCCCAGAATCAACCAGCTCTCCCAAAGGAAGCAGCAGCCGCTCCTACAGAACAGTAACCACTCTCCCTGCGCCTGCCAAGAGCCTTCCAGTCCAACCAAGCATTCAGGGATGAGTGCCAGGCAACACGATGATAAGCTTTCAGCCTCGGTGACAGTCACACTCAGAATGCACCCAGGGCAGACAGAAAATTGATGAAAGCGTGATCAGTAAACAGGTAGTGCCTTGTCAATCACTCTTGAGCTTTAAGACCAACTTGGAATCATTCTTTTGTGGGGAACATTAGAATCTGTACCAAGTGGCTCATTCATATTCTCTAAGAAGGCATAGCGAAGATGTTTTGGTGAAAACATGGATCCAGAAGTCTTAAGGCTAATGAAAATAAAAATGTTCATGTATTTTGTTTTATTGTTTTTAAAGAACTATCATATATGTCTCTTCATTTTTGTGGTTGAACTCATAAAGGACAACTGAAAGAAAAAATGACTATAATATCTTTTTTTTGAGGGGCATATCTCATTAGTATGAAAAGTAAATAGCTTATGGGAAAATAAGAAAGTGTTAAATATACTAGAAATGGTTATATGTGTACACACATATTCAAATGTAGACATAGTATACAAAGGTGTCCAGCTGAGTGGAAGATTAGTCAATGACTGCCTTTATGCTTGGTCTTCTCCATTCTAAGTCTTCTTACTGATCAAGTCCTTGATGTATTCAGTGACATTCTCGGTACTAGAAGGCCCAATCCTCACCATTTTTCCCTGAGGCAAGGCATGTAGCCTACCCTAACATGCACTCATTTTTTCTCTGTGGCCAAGGACCTTAATTTGGACTTCTAGGATGCTGTCTTTTTCCTTTCTCCTGGTGTCTTCCATAAAGCAAGAGCTAATGTTTAATTTCATTTAAACATAAAAAAAAGAAAGACCCTTAGTAAACACAGGTTTGTGGAGCATAATCCAGGAAATGTAAGTTGCACCTGGCCCTCTGCTAAGCGGGAAGCCAGAGGTCCCCAGAGAATCACTCTGTGCCTCATGTAATTGAAGCAGTGCCAAGTTTACGTATCTACTTAAGGTTTCTAACCACTAGCCAGCACGAAAGCCCAAAGATCTGGAAGAGAAATTTAAACCATGCTGTTGTGAAGCCAACTATTTCATTATTTTTTAAATGTTCATTTTTGAAAATGTGTAAATGTGCAATCTCAAGATAGAAGTGTGTGTACTTGTTTTAATTTTATTTCTGAACCAGGGGTAAGGTTCAGACATAGGACAAAAGGGTGGAAAACATGAGGTTCCATGTGGTCAAGGGACTTTGTTAAGGTTTTGCTGCTAGTGAGTGGCAGAGGCAGGTTCTGACGAGTCCAGGTGTCTGGACTTTAATTCTAATGCCCTCTCCTCTAAGCCAGTGTTTCCCAAAGTGTGGTACGCATACCCCCAGGGGTACAGGAAGAGTTTGGTGGGGGTACACGTTGCACTGGAGTTTGGTGGGGATATGCACTGCACCGTGCTTAGCTGCGTCTAATTCTAAGTTCTCATGAGTCCAGTCAATTTCATCCTTCTCATTGATCCAAATAAATGTTATTTATAATATAACTTTTAGTTATATTTTATTATGAATAATTTTATTTTTCATTTATTATTTTGTGTATGTACCAAAAATATATTTTGATTGTTATTAAAATTCGTCCATTTTTTTTTGACGAGGGGTACTCAGTGTTACAAAAATTATAGAAGGGGTACAATGCGTCAAAAGTTTGGGAAACACTGCTAAGCCATGCTGCTTGTCTGCACTGCAAGGGTTTCACCTTGAGAAAACCAAAACACAACCAGCCACGGGCCAGAGCCGCGTTCAGAGGAAGCTCTGTGATATGGTGGAACACCTTACAGCTTGTCAGGAAATTCAACAATGACCACTATTATTTAGCTTTACACCAGCTCTGTGCTCAGTGCTTTAATTAAACTACCTTGCTTAATCATCACAACAAGCCTATGAGGGAGATATTATTATCCCCACTTTATAGATAAATGATTTGTTCAAGACCACAGAGCAGGCATTCAAACCCTGGCCTATAAACCTAGGTGTTATAATTATTACACCTGGCTCCAAACTGTTCTGTAATGGCCTCTTTCAGCTCTATTTTCTCATGACTGTGAGGGTTACACTAGGTAACATATAAAAATGTTTTTATAAAAGCACTAAGTGCCTAGAACAGAAAGTGACACTCAACAGTGCTTCTTTACACTGAAGTTAAGGGAACGTAATGACTTTGGATCGATGAACAACTCTAGAACACCAGTCCAAGAGCTAAGACTGTGAAGGAAGCAGGAACCGGCACTGCTGAGCGGTGCCACAATCACAGGAGGTGTCAGAGTTCAGTGCCGAGAAGACACACCGAGGAGATATAATCCTCCCCTACTGCTGGCTCAACAAACAAATAACATATTTATGTCATATGCTCCAAGGGTAGCCTGAGGGTTTTTCTAACTATTTGGACTGTAGGTTATAAACTTTTGAAATGGGTTTGCATCCTACAAGTGGGAGTCATTTGTTTTTGTTTTTGTTTTTAATCCTCTCCCGAGGATACTTTACCATTGGTTTTTAGAGAGAGTGGAAGAGATAGGGAAAGACAAAGAGATTATCAATGTGAGAGAAACACCTGGATTGGTTGCCTCCTACAAACGTCCAGATGAGGGTCCCAGCCGGGAGGGGCAGTGCACAGGCCGACACTCTACTTCCTGAGCCAAACGGGCTCGGGCCTTTGTTTCTTTTAAAATACCTTTTTAAAAATTATGTAGCTAGCACATTGTTGTTGTGGAACATTTGGAAAATACAGAAAAGAGTGAACAATAAAATAGCTCTATAATCCTTTCACCTCCAACTTAGAAAGATTTCCTAAAGCCTCAGACTAGACTAAGTGACTAGTAAATATAAGCTGCTGTACATTTTCCCCGATCTGTAAGATTGTCGTGACAAATGTCCTTAGGCTGAATTCATTTTTGGAATTATGCTATGTCTTTATTATTTCTACTTCCCATTTGTTTCTGTTTTCCTAACTTACATACTCTATAAATAGAGTGTGCAAGAAAAATGGATGATTATATTAATGGCTTTTAACAGTGGGAATTATAATAACAGCCCAACATCATGGCTTAATTAAAAGCAACATCTTTTCATCAAACATGTAAGAATGTTCAACTGCTCTTGGTGGTAATGCCCCACTGGCAGGGAATTTCAAATCATTAACCCAACTTCAACCAGACACTTCGGATGGCTGGGCCTTTCATCCCCCTGATTAAAGATGGAAGGCAGAAAGGCATATTTATAACTTCACATGTTTTAAACATATTCAACACATTCTTTTCTGAAGTTTTCAGATTATTCCTTTTTATTGTCATCATTTTATGTGTAGCATTTCATTAGGTTTTGTTTTAATGACAGTTCAGGGCCAAGTACCCCACATTTTAAAAAGTTATTTGAAAAATGTAAGAAGAAATTCTGTTTAAAACTATTATGAGACAGGCTGACTAGTCATCACATTGCAATGCTATGGAATTTGTATGAACACATACTTTGAATGGGTATATTTGCACATGTGTGACACAGCAGTCCTGGAAGAGTATCAGCGTCGTCATTCGCGGCCATCACTCAGATACACGTTTATAGAGGCAGTGAGGCCTGCTGGGGAAAGCTGCGACATACGCCCAGGGCGTGCTGTGGGCTCCAGCTTCCACCTCCCCACCCTTGGGAGAGTAACACATTATCATTTCCTCTGCTGGGCACATGAGGGAACCTGGCTGAGTCCTCACAGTATCTGACTAAATGTGTAGATGAGATACAGTTTGATTTTTTTTTAAGTCACTGTTAGGATTCTGGGCACAAGTGCGAGAAGGCACTGCCATTTGGCTGTTGTGTGCAGTGAAACACAACGCCCCCTTCTCTGTAGCCTAAGTTTCTTCCTATCAAGTTATAAAACAAATTCCAACTATCAGAGTCAGTTTGCTTCCTCCTCTAAACCTGAATTTGATCAGCTTAGTGTTGACAACTCAGAACCAAATCCCAGTCTTGGATCGTAGGAAAGAATGAAACAACTCTGAGATTTGGGATTGGACGAGCAAAGTTTAAGCCCTCTTTCCCGCTTCTTCTTGTGTGGCTTCGAGCAGCCACTCAGCTTTTCTGTTCTCATTGCCTCATTACAAGGTGGGAGAGCACTACCCCGCACCTCACAGGCTTGTGGTGCAATTTAAACAAGACAATGAATATGAAGAACATTCTGTCAACTCTAAGATATATGCCAAGGATTGTGAACAGGTAATTATAAATTTCGACATTATATATTTATTATCAGCATAATAAGAAATAGGTTTCTTAAATCCTCTGTCAGCTGTCAATCCAGAATTTTGTTGCTTGAGATAAAACAGATCTTTGTTAGAATTATTTACACACTTTTCCCTTCTCTGCAGATACCTCCAGCAGTACTGACTTCATTTTCTTTGGGCATATACCCAGAAGGGGAATGCTGGATATTATATAGTTCTATTTTTAATTCTTTGAGGAACCTCCATACTGTTTTCCATAAAAGCTATACCAGTTGAACCTCAGAAGAAAGTGGGGGAGGGTGGGTGGATGGGAAGAGATCAATCAAAAAACTTATTATGCATACATGCATAATCCATGGACACAGACAATAGAGTGGTGAAGGCCTGGGGTGAGGGGGCAGGGGTGGGCTAGAGGAGGTCAATGGGGACTTATGTAATACTTTCAATAATAAAGTTTTTTTTAAAGCTATATCAGTTTACAGTCCCACTAAATATATAAGAGTTGCCTTTTCTCCATATCCTTCCCAATAATGGTTATCTTTTATCTTTTTTATAACAGTCATCCTAACAACTATGAGATAATGTCTCACTGTTACTTGGGTTTGCATTTCCCTGATGATTTGTGATGTTGAGAATCTTTTCATATACCTGTTGGCAATTTGTATGTCTCCTTTGACAAAGGGCAGCATCCATTCATGTCAAAAACTCTCAACAAAATATATAAAGAGAAAAATGTCCTCGATACAATAATGGCCATTTATAAAAAGCCCACAGCTAATCACAGTCCATGATGAAAAACTGAAAGCTTTTTCCCTAAGCTTGCACGAGGCAAGATGCCCGCTCTCAACATTTCTATGCAACAAAATATAGGAAGTGCAGCAAGAACAAGGAAAAAAAAAAGAAATAAAAGACATTCAAATATTTAAGGAAGAGATAAAATTATTTCTGTAGATGACATGATTCTATATGCAGAAAACCCTAAAGACTGCAAAAACAAAATAAAAACCTGTTAGGACTAATAAACAAATTCACGAAATTTGCAAGACACAAAATCACATGCAAAAATCAGTAGTGTCTCTTTACATCAAAAGTGACCTATCTGAAAAGGAAACCAAGGGGGAAATCCTATTTATGATAGCATGAAAAAAAACACACTAGGAAATAAATTTACCCAATGAGGTGAAACATTTGTACACTGGCAACTATAAAACACTCATGAAAAGAACTGAAGATGATACCAATAAATGGAAAGATATCCCATGTAAGTAGATAAGTGAACAGTATATCTAATAGAAATAGGCTAACTCCAGCTTCAGTTCCGAAAACTCACTAATCAGGCAGATTTGGTGAGATCTGCTTTTCTCTCTTCAACATCATGGAAAAAAAACAAACAAACCACAAAGAGGTCGAGAATACCAGCATTAACCCTTATGAGCCAGGAAGGACAGAGAGATGAGGTTTTAGTAACCTTTTTCTTCAGAGACTGAGAATATCATCCTATCCTGTACACCTGGTAGGTTCTTCTGTTGATCAGTTGGAATAATCATCACTGTTGTCACATGACTACGAGAAAGAAACTCCACCAACTCTGTTTCATTGAACAACCCCAGAAGATATTAAAGATCTCCATCTTTAATATAAAATATATCAGATCTATATGTCTGAATAGAAAAAAAAACATCAATATACAAAGGATATACAGATGCAATAGACTCTTTTTCCCAGTCAAATTTGAAATAAAAGATTTGAAGATCCAAAGCTACATTAATGCAAATATCTGCTGTTGCAAGTATACTTTTTGATTAAATTGGCATACATCAAGCACAATTAGAAAGGCTATTTATAACGAAGAAATACATAATTCTGCATCTTAATGGGGATGACAATTACAGCTGATGGTTGCTAATTAACATTACTTCTTTTGCTCTGGGGGCCAGATATTTCTTGCATGATCTTTATTGCTGGCAATGGACATACCTAATTCTGGAAGGCACAAATGGGTTAATTATCAGTACCATTTGTGCTCATAACAAATTCATTGGTAACCTGCCCGGATCTGGCTTCACACTGGAGTACAGGATCAAGTAGAAGCGTAAACTGACTCAGTATCATGGCAGGAAAAGGGCTGAACCTTTTGAGAAGGGGCACCTGCCCTCCTGGTTCAGAAGGACAGGGAGAGAAGCCCTCTAGTGCCCTCTCCAGGAGGAGGGAGTTGTGAGTGTTGCCTGCCTCAGCTGAGCAGAAATGCATGGCATTGTTTAGTTCAGTGGTAACACCCTCTTGTACCAAGATAACCATGTTTCCTCTCCTGGGCAGCTCGGGGGAGAGGAATGGGGGGGGGGGTAGGGAAGGGTGCCTGGGTGCTGGAGGCCAGAAGTGAAACATTCGAGCTCCCAGCGCAGAAAACTATAAAGCTCTCTCTGCTTGTGTTATCAATTACATATTTACTTTGTTAGCATGAGATAGATGAATTATTTCTACATACAAAGGTGCCCAGCTAAAATCAGGCTAAGTGATATTAATGTCCTATGGTCAGTATTATTGAACCTCAAAAGCAATAAACTTTATGAGTCAATAAATATTACATTTGCAGCATAGTTAACATTCCTTTGCTGTCTCTAGCTCTTATTACACATGGTAACTGCAAGTCTACAATACATTATTCATATTTGGGGTGTCACCAAGTGATGGATTGCTGTAGGAGAGGCTGTCCTTTAAATAAATCAACAAATAAAAATGCAAATGTTAACATTTTCAGCCACAACTTTTTCCATCTTGAATGGGGAATGAAAATTTCACATTATATTGACAGGCAGCAGAGAGAACAATTAACAACCTACACCGTGAATGAGAAAGATGACTTTGCCACGCCTCATTTTGTCATCTGCGTATGGAATGATGGGGGGGGGGGTGTTTCTAGGTGTTAGCACTTTGCAGAGAACAAAGGGAAACCTGTCTCCCACTAGCATACGTCCTACCCCCATACTCTCTTGCAAGATTTGCAAATTCTTGGGATTTTGGGGTGGACAAAGGTCTTTTACTCTTGTTTACCTTAGTATTACCTTTAAAGATTTGTTGCGACAAAGAACAATTGGTTTTTCTTTTGCATTGAGTTCTCTGTAACTGAAAAGTAGTCTATAAAAAAATGCCTTTTCTACACTTTGAAATAAAAATAATTCAAATAATCCCGATTCTGAAGTCTGGAAAGCAGCCACTATGCCTTCCTGGTAACTGATTTCATAGCACTGAATCTTTCCCAACTCTGCACTTTGTAGAATAGACCAATAACATGCCATTGTGCATGTCTAAGGACAAAACCTGGTGCGCTACACATTGTTTCTTTAGCTTTAGCTAAATGCTCATTATTTAAGAAGCCTCTGAGGATCTATATTTAGCTGATCTGCAGTATTAAGAACCAGCAGATTCAGAATCCCTTTTTCTTAAGGTCCATAACTATGCGTCTTCACAGCAATTTTAACTGGCCTTGTAAAACTCTACAAAGTTGATATGGTCCATTCAGAAAATGCGTGCTGAGGATGTTCTATAAAACTCTTCCTGGGAAGCACTTGCTTTTACTTTTTCATGCTTCTCGCTAAACTGAAATGCAAGAATGAAATACACATTAAAGTAGTGTGAAAGGTTCCATTTTAATCTCCAACAATAGGGAAATTCACCAAGGCTAAAGATCCGGGCTCGCCCTCCTCTTTACCTGTAATCCCTCCAGAGGACTCCCTTAGGATGAGCAAGGACAGATCCTGTGAGCACAGGCGTTCAGCCACAACGTTAAGCTGCCAAGGTGGGAACCCCATCAATATTGCAGAACCACAACTCACTGTGGGTCTTTGGCAAAATAACAACAGCAGCATTAAGAAGAAAAAAGGGAGTGATAAACAAAGCATGTGGTAAACTAATTAAATTTTCTTTTGACTGTGGGTAGCCTCTTTTGATTGTTAGTGTCTAAAATAGGGAGGTTGTCTTTGTCAACTATTGTAATATTTAAGATGATGGCCTTCGCTCACACCTGCTCACCTCTTATTGGCTATGCCACCTTAGGCAAGTCACTCAGTCTCTCTGAGCCTCCGTTTCCTAGTTTTTAAAGTGAGGGCGACGGTAATGCCACTTGACAAGGCTGTGATGAAGATTAAGTCAGATGATGCACACAAAGGGCTGGGAATGTGCATGCTTAATGGACGAAAGACATTATTGTCATCCTCTGTGTCATTTCCTCGAAGTTTTTAAAATGAAAACTGTCTTAAAATTTGTATTCATCTCATAATATACTAGGTATTTAGGTGCTCATACAATCATATTCCCAAGGAAAAATAAGTCAAGCTCTTTTGGATTTGATATTTATATTTTTAGCAATAAGTATATAAATGAGAGCTCACTTATTAGATATGAGAATTCTTAATAACATATTTATTTTCCTGATTCCAAACAAGACTGGTCAAATTATTAGCTCTCCATTCAAATTTCTCTGTTATAAGTAAATGTTGACAGTCCTTTAATTGTAGTACAAAATCCACTATATTTTTCAATATCAATAATTCAGTTAGTTAAATTTACAGTCCAGTGTATAACCACTCTGTGATAAATTGGGAAGGACTTGCTGTTAAGCAGATTTTTTTCTTTTTTTTATGAAGGAGGATTAGCTGTGTTTCCATGGAAATCCTTGCCAATTACCATCATCAACTAGGAAAAGGCACGCTTAAAGAAAGGTGCTCCATGAGCTCAACCAGCCAAATCTAGATGCCAAATAAAAGCCTCTCTGCTGAGTATCAGCCATTAAAAGTATCAAGATTTTTTTTTCACTCTTTATTAAATAAACCTCAAAAATGCTCTATGGAAATAAAAGGCATCCCAAATGTAAAGGAAGAAGTAAAAACTGTCACTATTTGCAGATGACATGATATTACACATAGGAAACCTTTAAGATTCCACCAAAAATGTGTTACAATAAATGAAATTAGCAAAGCTGCAGGATATAAAAAATTAACACACAGAAATCAGTTGCATTTCTACACACTAATAGCATGCTACTAGAAAGAGAACTTAAGAAAAGAATCTTATTTACAATTGAATAAAGAATTTCTAGGAATAAATTTAAACAAGGAGGTAAAAGACCTGTACTTTGAAAACTATAAGACACTAATGAAAAAAATTGAAACAACACAAATAAATAGAAAGATAGATCAAGCTCATAGATTGGAAAATTAATATTGTTAAGATGTCCATATTACCTAAAGCAATCTGCAATCCTTATCAAAATATTGATAGCATTTTTAACATAACTAGAAAAAAGAATCCTAAAATTTGTATGGAACCACAAAAGACCCCAAATAGCCTAAACAATCTTGAGAAAGAACAAAGCTAGAGTTATAATGGTCCCTTATTTCAAAGCATACTACAAAGCTACAGAAACCAAACCAATATGGTACTGGCATAAAAATGGACACATAGATCAATGAAATAGAATATACCACTGAAAAATAAACCAACACATATATGGTCAATTAATATATGACAAAGGAAGAATACACAGTGGGAGAAAGACAGTCTTTTTAATAAATGGTAATGGGAAAGCTAGACAGTTATATGGGAAAGAATGAAACTGGGACACTATCTTATCCCGTATACAACAATAAATTTACAATGGATTAAAGACATGGATATTAGACCTGAAAACCATAAAACTCCCAGAAGAAAACATAGGCAGTAAAGTCTTTGACACTGGTCTTAGAAATATGTTTTTAAACTAATCTCCTCAGGCAAAGAAAACAAAGCAAAAATAAATAAATAAGACTACATCAAACTAAAAAGCTTTTGCAGAGTGAAGGGAACCAACAACAAAACAAAAGGCAACCTATTGAATGGGAGAAGATATTTGCAAATCATACATCCAATAAAGGGTTAGTGTCCAAAATACAGAAAGAACTTACACAACTTAATACCCCCCTCAACACACACACACATACACACACACCCACACACACACGATGTATATATGTAACAGAATATAGCTTAGTCATAAAAAGAATGAAATATTGCCATTTGTAATAACATGAATGAACCTAAAGGGTATTATGCTAAGTGAAATAAGTCAGACTGTATGATTTCCCTTATATGTGGAATCTAAAAAGCAAAGCAAAAGAACAAATAAAAGAGAACAAACTCATAGATACAGGAAACAAACTGGTGGTTACAGAAAGGGGAGAGGTTGGAGGAGCAGCTGAAATAGGTGAAGTGGACTAAGAGCTACACACTTCCAATTAAAATAGAAATAAGTTATAAGGATATAATAATGTACAACATATGGAACACGACCAATAACATTATAATAACTTTGTATGGTGACAGTTGGTAGCTAGATTTATTGTTGGGATCATTTCCTAATGTATATATCAAATTGCTATGATGTACACCTGAAATTAATATGATATTATATGTCAAAAAAAATTTTTTAAATGCTCTTCTCTGGAGAATGTTCAATCAAAGAACCCCTAAAACTTACCGGGAGGATTCGGGTTGAAATGACGATGTGGTTGAGCTTAAAAGGTCCTTTTGGTTTTCTGTTCTCATAGGAGATGTGGACGCATCTTTTCTAACTCCTGTCACCGTCCCTGTATGAACAATAAAGGAAACAATTTGGGAAGTCAATAAAAAGAAATGGAAAAGCCCATTCTGAGTAATATATTAGAGATTATAGGAATGCCTAAGCTTTGAAATTAAGCATTCCCTCTCCCCCTGTGAGATGAAACAATGACAGATGGAAAACTCAGCGGGTTGTTTTGATTTTGTGAGCATCAGAGATATGTAATATCTTATTTAAAAAAAGTACATTTCTGCAGTAACAGACCAGAGCTTTTTAAAAAATGTATATATTTTATTGCCTTTTTTATAGAGAGGAAGGGAGAGGGATAGAATTAGAAACATCGGAGAGGAACATGGATCAGCTGCCTCCTGCACACCCCCAATTTGGGATGTGCCCTCAACCAAGGTGCATGTTCTTGAATGGAATTGAACTGGGGACCCTTTCAGTCCACAGGCCGATGCTCTATCCACTGAGCCAAACCAGGTAGGGCCAACTAGAGCTTTTTAAAAAAACTGGTTCCTTGCTGAAACTGGTTGGCTCAGTGGATAGAGCGTCAGCCTGTGGACTGAAAGGTCCCAGGTTGGATTCCAGTCAGGGGCATGTGCCTTGGTTGCAGGCGCATCCCCGGTGGGGGATGTGCAGGAGGCAGCTGGTTGATGCTTCTCTCTCATCGATGTTTCTAACTCTCTATCCCTCTCTCTTCTTCTCTGTAAAAAATCAATAAAATGAACCTCCAGTTCCCTTTCCCATCGGATCTGAACACTGATCTCGGTGGTCGTAGAGGAGGAAAAGTAACAGTGAAGCTGGCCTCATGGTGCTTGTAACCTGTGGGCTAGTTTCAAACAAGGGGAAAAAAATCAATAAAAATATATTTAACAAAAAACGCCCAGTTCCTCTCATATTCCTGCTGCTTTGTGTTTACTGTGAAAATACCCAAGATGGTAAATTGCTTTATTTCATTCCCCTTAATGATCATAATAAAAGATCAGTCTTCTCTTGACAAAATAGAAGATTCTAGCACTCTACCTCCACCCTCACCTTCCCAAAATTAAACTTATCCTGCCCTCAAAGCTTTCAAGGTAGACATGAACCTTGAATGTTCCTTTCAAAGACTCTACACTGGGCTAAAGGAAGTGTCTCCCTGGAAGAAATGCTCAGCTAACCACCCTGGGCCATGTGGCCTCCGCTCCTCTCTAACAAGCAATGTGCATCATTTTTTTCCTCAAGTGCTAAATAAGAAGATATGGACATGATATTTGTTGTTATTGTTTGTTTTTAATTATTATATTTCTAATAATAATAATTTCTCCTTCGTAATATTCTTTTCCAAACAACACAAAACTTCCCTGTCTTTTTCTGGAATGCTTATTCACAATCTTCTGATTCCCGGGAGTCTACAACCCAGGCTGCTTACGGAAGTTATTTGGGAAGATTGACTTTCTTTGAGAAAAGGGTGAATATTCAAATGGCTCAAAGATAGCTTTGGTGTGTTGGGAAGACCAGACCCTAAAACGCCAAGTACTCAGTCTGCTAACTTCAGGAACGGAGCAGTTCAGGTGTGACCGCAGAAAAAAATCAAAACTAGAGAAAGCAACAGCAATCACCATGGACCCTGGCTTTCTAAACTATACTCAGTATTACTGCTCACTGTTACGTGTGGACGTAAACCACTAGCCACTAAATGCACAACTGTCTTTTGTGTATAAAAACCTATGGGACCCTCAACCCAAACTAGCACATTCTCACACTAGACATCAGTCGTCAGTCCACACGGTGTATTCAGTCAATAAATATTGCTAAGTTCCAGGATTAAGCTCAAGCTTAGTTTAGGAGGAGGGGAAAGGAGTGAGAGCAAGAGGATGAGTTACTCTTAACGATACAGTACTGTAAAGAATAAAAAATGACCCAAGGCAGTATACAGTAATACAACAGATACAGTATGCTCAGTATGTGCCTGACACTCTTCTAAGTCTTTTTCATATGCCATATATTCTTTTTATAATAAAGTTTCATTCAAGTATCATTTGAATACTGTAAAATTTAACCGTCTTAGGTGTACAGTTTGATAACAGTAGCCAATCTGTTCAGCTATGAAATCATAGGCAGTTTGGAGCATTTTTGTTCTGGTATTTGCTAATTTATTTTTACAGCCCAGTTTTATAATATTTCCACATGCCAAAAAGGCCCCTTATGCCATTTGTAGTTCCCTTCATCCTGACTGGCCTGTTACTGCCCTCCCCTCCCCCGCAGCTCTATCTCTATTGTTTGGCCATTTCATAAAAAACCTTTGCAGAAGACACTACTTTTATATCTAATTTACAGGAAGTAAGCCACAGGGTCTTACATGACCTGCCAAGGTCACAAAGCCAGTCCGTGACGGAGCCAGCATTCCTGTCCAGACACTTTGATCCAGGAGTTTTCACCATTCTGCTAGTTACTGCATATTAAATAGGATGAAAAGTCTGAGGAATTAACAGGGGAGAGAGATCGCATCAGCTGTCGGGAAGACAACGAGGAGGCGGAATTTTGATAGAAGGAACAGGGAGCGTGGCATCAGCAAAAGCACGAAATTAACAACCGCAAGGCTGCGTGGTTAGTATCTCCAGGAAATATTTATTGAGCATCACTATGTCCTGTTCCTTGCTAATCAAGTTAAATGCGGTATCTCGTTAGTCCTTAATTTATATTACTGTCCTCGTTTTGTGGAATAGGAAGTGGAAAGTGAGAAAAGGTCAAGCTGTGTGTCCAGTATCACAGGGCTGTTAAGAGCGAGGCTGGGTTTTAAATACAACCAAGGCCTGTACTGCAAACTCAACACTGTGCTAGTGGCCTGAAAAATAAAACACAGCAGCAGTAATGACCATTGAAAAATCAACTGGGCCCAGCAGGGGTGGCTCGGTGGTTGAGCATTGACCTAAGAACCAGGAGGTCATGGTTTAATTCCCAGTCAGGGCACACACCTGGGTTTCAGGCTCCATCCCCGTAGTGGTCATGTAAGAGAAAGCCATCAATGATTCTCTCCCATCACTGATATTCCTAGCTCTCTCTCCCTCTCTCTCCCTCTCTCTGAAGTCAGTAAAGCAACAACAGATGAACAAAAGGAACCCTAATTTGTTACGAAAAGAAACATCTTTCTCTAAAAAACAACCAATGGCCTTTGGAGAGATTACTTTTGTGCCAGAATTTAGAACAGAGTGAGAGAGAAGGGAGGCAGGGGAACCCATTTGCCACTCCCGCAACTGTCCGGGCGGAGTCCGGATGCAGGGAAATTAAAATAAGCACCAGAGAGCAGCAGCAACTGAGGAGGCCTTGTGGGGGAGCTGAGGTGGAATAAATGTCTTCTTAGTCACATAGGCCTCAACATTAGTCTTATCTTTTTCTGTTTTGATACTTCCATCAAAAGTTTGGTTAAGACAACTGACATTTGATGGGAATAACAGGAAATAAAACTTTTTTTCTTTTTTTGTCTTAAACTGTCTCCTTTAATTATTTATATTTGCGATATGAAACAGAGGCTCGGCACCAACACACACATTCACGCTGTCACTTGGCAACTAGGCGGAACCCCAGACCCTCAGGCACTGGAGGGAGACTCCGGTTGGACCCCATCAAGCCTCCACCCCAGGGTCTGTGGGAGGCTCAGGGGTCTCGTGAGTGTGTTAGGGCCTCATGGGAATGTCCCCAGAGAGCCGCCAGGGCAGGCGGAGGGTCCTTGAGCTCCTGACAAGAACCCAGCAGTAAGTACAGGGAGAAAGTAAAACTTTTAACAGTGGATCCAAGGACTTCTAATGGGATCCATGTGTGTGCTTCAGGAATGTGTGGATGCCTCCTAAGTGTATGTACAATAACATGTGTCTCTCTGTTCATTCATTTTCATGGGCATAGGGACCAGATCTTCCATCAGATTATGAAAGGTTATGAAGCCCAGAGAAGTTAGGAATGACTGCACTGAGGCATAGAGCAACACCAATGGGTGCAGATCCCATTGGATGCACTTCCACAGTGTGAGTACTATGCCTTACAGGAACTTTATTCCCTTTTTTAAAATTCTCTAGGCTCTATCCCTTATTAAATTTTTAGAAAGCCATATATCAGCTTTTAATTATATTCATTCCTTCTATAAAATTTGATTTAGTGTTTAGTACACCAACAGTTACATACAGTTATGCATATTCATAAAATTATACATTCTTCTATATTTATACACACACACACACACACACACACAATATACACATTTAAAAAATAAAAGTGCTGGTAAGAATATTATGCATTAGGCTGATATATAAGTGTATATGTTTATATATAGGTAAATATATGTGAATACATTTATGTAAATGAACATACATTTCTGCATACACAGATGGAATTGTAGAAACAGCACCACAGACCTGGTGCCCACAAAGCAACACTCAGCTTCCCCCAGGTGGGACATAGGCCCTGCCACCACCCCAGAGTGACAGCCCACCACATCGCTGCCTACACTGCCAAGACCCCAGGGCGCAAAATGTGGCCCACAGCCCAGCCCAGCCCAGCCCAGAAATGGTCGCTGTGGGTACTGGGTAATGACGTCACATAGCAATGCCCAGTTTCCTCTCCCTAGAGATAAACCTCCTTGGAGTTTCTTCACCCCAGGAATACGACTTGTTTTATAGCCAGGTGCAAACATTTTACACTTTAAACAAATGCCTGTGAAGCATTTTCCTGTGCCTCATCTCATTTGATCCTCATAGAAGTCCTGGAGTAAGTAGATAGGAGACTCAGTGGAATGCTACTTCTTTTCATTAGCTGGAAAATGGAGATTTAGAAAGTTTAGAAACTTGACCTGACCAAAAAGAAGTAAGAAATGGTGGACCTTGAAAATGACTTCAGGTTGTCTCACTGCGCAGAATATGGTCAAACACTGCTGCAGTTAAATATTTTACCCATTGTTCTCCCTGTGTGATCTACAATAATAATCTGCTTCGTGTTGATATTTACTGCTGTGTTGCTGACAGTTACCTGAAAGAGAAGTTTGGGTGCCTCACTGGGCTGGAAAAAGTTTAGCTACATCAGAAAGCAGGTCTAATTAAGCAAGTTTATTCTATATCTATAAAAGGCTAAGTTGACTTGTGCATGCATGATACAGATAAAGCTCTCACTGGCACCAATCACACGTGTTTGTTTCCATCTGTCATTGTTGATCAGGAATTTGGTTGACACTTCTATTATAGAGAAAGGGCAAATAGTGATATTAAAATATTTCTTCTAATTAATTTCCTTTCAATGTGCACAAATTCGTGCACCGGGTCACTAGTTCAATATAACTGGTATCCTTATAAGAAGAGGGATATACCAGGGATGTGTGCACAAAGAAAAAAAGGCCTTGTGAGGACACAAGGAGAACACAGCTATCTGCAAGCCAAGGAGAGAGGCCTCATGGGAAAGACACAGGGAACTGTTATGAAGAATGGACACGGACTACATCTTAATTGGGTGGCGGTTACATAGACTTATACAATTGTCAATGTTTTTCAGATGCACAGGAAAGACCCATGCAACTTTATTGTATGTAGATTAAATCTCAATTAGAGTAAAAGAAAATGAAGAAACCCATAGTTTGCTTGACTTTCAAGGCAGTGCTATTTTTAAGACTCTACTGTTATCTTTTTGACATTGCCAATCAATCACCATAAGGACTTGGAAGGGACAAGCATATGCATTCCTTAAATCACTGAATCATTGCAGGTAATGGGGTCAAAAGGTTCAACTGATTGGGTCCTTTTTGTGGGCAAGGACACAGAGAGAAAAACCAGTATCTATAATGTCACCTTAATTTACTCAACAAATATATAATGAGCATTTACCACATATTAAGCATTGGTCTAGGGCAGTGTTTCCCAAACTAACATATAGGTCAAATTGTATACTTAACTAGTGCTCTATACAATTTGACCTAAAATATGTTCCCAAAAATTCTAGTTTAGCACTTCTTAGTTGGGATTCAGAAATCTGTATTTTAACAACTCCACCAGGTGATTCTCATCATGAGAGAGGTTTGGGAAACACTGGTCTTGGGTAATACAACAGTGAACATATGGGGTGCTTATCTTCTAGTGGGAGAAATGGAAAACATAAATAATAAGTAAACTATATAGTACTTTGAGATACTTCTTTCTACTATAGAAGATGGAAAATGTACAGGTTCTGGTTTAAGTTACAATATGCCATATATAGCAACTTCTACTCTCAATGCTAGTTTCTTGCATTTGAATTCCTTTTTTGAATGTTCTGTGCAGGACAATTTAATCTACATGTTTGGGATTAGCCCTGTACTATACTTATCTTCTGTGTTCTATTAATAAAGGCATCAACTTTTAACTAATCTTTTAGCTCAGCCTTCTGGAAATCAGAAGCCATATTTTGTACTACCTTTTCTAATGATCAAACATAATTATAATGATGATGTTTCTAAAAAATAAACACAAGTAAACACTCCTTAGAGGCAAGATTGGAATGGTTTCTATACTTTGGATACTCCAGTGTGTTTACTTCTTTTTTTAAAATATATATTTTTTATTTCAGAGAGGAAGGGAAAGATAAAAACATCAATGATAAGAGACTCATTGATCTGCTGCCTCCTGCATGTCCCACACTAGGGATCAAGCCCACAACTTGGGCATATGCCTTGACTGGGACTCTAATTGAACCTCCTGGTTCATAGGTTGATGCTCAACCATTGAGCAACACCAGCTGGGCCCTATATACTTCTTTAATCACATGACCCATGACTCCATTGAGGACTAGAAAACACTCACATCGCTGTGAGCCCAGATGCACTTAGAGGAACAACTAGAGCTTTAGAAATTACTCCTCACTTCAGATGGGTCTTCCAAAACCCTCGTCCAGTAAGAGACAAGTGCACATGGAAGCCCCCAGGAGCCTCAGTCAGTGACAGCTGCTGTATATACATAACCTAAAACACCCAGAGACAAAATGAAAGGCGTGGTCAACCCGTCTGTAGATTGGAATTATTAGGGATTCAGCCTCTCTCAAACTCACAGTTTTAAGGGGATTGGGAGACCAATGACAGAGGAATAAACAGGAGGTGGCTCTAAATGTAGCAGTGGGCTTTTGATGGCTGATGTAGGAGTTGGCAGTGACAAGCCCTGATCTACCATATCCATTTAACATGTGTGTTCAGTGCCTCACAGCCTCTGCCAGACCTTTCACATAACTGAAAAAATCCCTCAGCTTCGTGGGCTCCTGTGAAAGGGAATCAGTGATTGCTTAGAAAAAGTTTGAGATAAGCTAGGCGAGCAGAATGACTCACAGGGGCCTCCCTCAACGACCAGGTATACCATAATTTTGCTAATGCTCTATCTATATATATAAAATGTCCCCTTGGGAGTTTGACCAGGAGTTCGATTGCTTGCTCTGACGTGCGCTGACTACCAGGGGGCAGCACAGAATGAAGGAAGACCCTGGCCGGCAGCCGGAAGGCCCTGATTGGCCCTGATTGCCGGCCAGGCCTAGGGACTCCACCCATGCATGAATTTTGTGCACTAGGCCTCTAGTTTTAAAATAAAAGAAGAGAAAAATATGATAAAGCCTTTCTTATGAGTAGTAAAAAAAGTTAATTCTTACAAGTACAATGGCTTAAAACAAAACTCTTGAAAATATGAAAATGTTTCAATTCTTCACTGCAACACTTTACCACCACTTCCCCACTCCCCCAATATGGGGGAAAAACCACCTAATGAGAAAAATAATACTATGAGTGAAAGCTGTTCCTGAAAACTTTGCAGAATTGTAACAGCTTTCTCCTGGTTAAATTGATTGGTATAGCAACATTATAAAATGACTATTAGGATTCATTGTGCACAACAGAAAGTGCTGAAATGTCAGCAGACTGTACAGCAAAAGTAATGGGTTCTGAAACCCTGTTAGTCAAAAATGATTTTGTTTCAAATTAGAAATTGATTTTTTTTGGACACAAGCCCTTTCTAGGCTTCTGGCTTCTGTGGCCAGGCCCGGGAGAGATTAACCTCCACCGTGGCAAGGGCTGGCCAGAAACCTTTCTCAAGAGTGCCTTTTCCATTGCAGCTTTCTAATGTGGCTGTGGTCTTAGCCAATCACACAGGTTATTTGTCCCTTTGCTATTACACTACATTTTTCTCATTGTGGCATTTTATTTTAGTGCTGACATACAACACAAATTTGGTGACAAGTTAACAGAAGTCTGCATTAAGCCTTGCAGTGCAACCACCACACCGAGTTTGACAGGATCTCCACTCTCCAAAGAGTGATGACTGAGAATGAAGCCTCGGAAGAGCCGCCCGTTTCTGAAGGATCACCCACAGAGAGGGATGGTTCCAGCTCAGGTTCGAAGCCTCCTGAATCGCATTTTTGTTTCTAAGTTACCCAAAGGCGATGGAAGTCTGCAGAACTTTTCAGTATATCAAACAATACAAACTTTTGCTTTGGTTTCAGATTGTGCCTAGACTACTTCTGAAGTTTGGACTAATTATCATTAATTATCTGGGAAAGGATTAAATGATTTCTAGATTAATCACAATTAAAACCAAACAACATGACAATGCTGGCAGATGGGAGGAAAGGATGGAGCCATACCTGCAGCTCTCATAAAGTGCCCACGGCTCTCAGGGAGCAGGTGAGAGTGGCTAGAGAGCTGATGAAAATGTGGCCACTTATACCAGACTAGAGGCCCGGTGCATGAAAATTCATGCACTGGAGGGTGATCTCTCAGCCTGGCCTGCCACCTCTCACAGTCCAGGAGCCCTCAGGGGCGTGAGGTGACCTGTCGATCAAGGGAAGGCGATGCCTCCATCACACCTCTGCTGCTGCCATTGCCGGCCCTGGTTCCCTGATCCTCGGGCAGCCCTGGGCGGCTGGGCAGCCGCCATCTGAGGCTTGCCTGTGCCTCGGGCAGGCCCTGTGTAGCTGAAGGCGGGTCCAGCCACACTGCGAGCCTGCTGCCCTCCTGGCTGGGCTTAAAGGACTGTGGGACTCTGGCGGCAGGCGCAAGGAGTGAGAGTTTCAGCCACACTGCAAGCCTGCCACCCCCCTGGCGGGGCTGAAAGATTGGGGGACTCTGGCGGGGCTGAGGGGACTGGACACTGCCATCTTGTCGCTATGGGTGCCGCCATCTTCGTGACTGCGTGACAGTCAATTTGCATATTCCCTCTTTATTAGATAGGATATGGAGCAGGGCAAGCTCAATGGAAAAGAGGAAATCAGAAGGAAATTGGGGTTAATGACTGTGAGCAGGAAAGAAAGGTGTGTGGAAAGAGGTGTGAGCAGAGGGTGCCAAGGTGTTTTTGGCCCTTTGTTTCCAGTAGAGCTCTTCTGTGCAACATGCCAGACTCCTCCCACCCTGCTCCTAAATCCTTCCCTTCATAACTCCAGGAGAACTTGGGGTGGTGAACACACAATACAATATATGGATGATGTGTTAGAGAATTGTATATTTGAAGCCTATATAATTTTATTAAACAATGTCACCCCAATAAATCCAATAAAAAAGAAAAAAATAATTCCAGGAGAGATGAAGTCAGAGCCACTCCAGAAACAACTGGGAAACACAATTACATTTAACTGCTTCACTCAACATTTCACACAGTTGTTTATAATTGATTTAAAAAATATCCATGACATATAAAATAAGAAGAATCACTGGTACTTAAGACTGCGAGGCAATATATGCTTAAGACTTATGAGGTTCTGTTGCAGCCACAATGCAGAATTTATCCATGACCTCTCCTCCACCCTCCCCATATTTCCAGTTAATTGAAGATTAACTGTAGTTGTTAGAGTTTACTTTCCCGGCAGAGATTTATGTTCAGTTTCTTGTCCTCTTTACTCACTTTGAGCATTATTTTGTGTCTATGATCATACTTACTGCTGAATAATTCTTACGGTTGGCTGCTTGCAGAAAGAGGGACAAATGGGATAGCTTCTCATATGAGTATTCTAAGAGACGTGCTGATGTAATTCACTGATCAGGATGGGATACCTATGGCCTTGCAGGCACACGTCAGCTTGTGCCATATTTAACCTGCTCAGGGTTGCAGGAAATCATCTGAAGGTCGTGGCTAATAAGATTCTAAAACTCCCCAGAAGCAGGTTCTCATTTTGCTCCTTTAGATGCTAAGGTTACCTCGTTGGGGTTGATATGTATCTGTCTTTTGACATATCCACTGGGCATCTTCTTCCATAGGTGACTGAAACCCAACTGTCTTCTTCTCTCTTCTAGGCTCTACACTGCTACTGGACTCTTGGTGCTTTTTGATGGATGACGATGTTTCAGGCAGCCAACCATCACATATTGACTTCAACAAACTGAAAAGAATAGATACGAGTGAGCTGCAGAGAGCACAGAAGGGGTACAGATTCCTCAAGGGTGTATAAATTCCGCATGAGTTGAAATAAAATTCATGGCAGTAAAGATATTCTTTTTCTTAATATTTTTAAACTGAGGTATAATTTAAATAATTTATTGAAGGTCTATTTTGTGTCCTGTCACAACAATGTTGGAGAAGAAACTGTCTTTATCCTCCAAAAGCCTGTCCTTGGATTTGGAGAACTGAGCCTCAAACCCAGGACACTGCTCATAAAGCCGCGGAGTATGACAAAGAGCCAGAGTACCCGCAGAAGTAACAATAAAGGCAAGCTAAGCAGGGCCTGTGTAACAGAAGTGCTTCCAAGCACCGAAGATGAACATCAGGAATTAAAATATCACCAATTTGCTTCAAAGTGCGTTTGTGTTTCCCATTTTCAATTGTTAGCGTATTTGTTATGTACCCAGCGTATAGAAGAAGGCAGTACAATAGTGCATGTGGAAGATTTGGCCTCTGTCCTCACAGAATTCCATTATAAAGCAACAAGGTAAATACGGAGTAAGAGGAATTTTAATAAAAATAAACACCTGCATATGCTTGGCTCTAAACTAAATTGTGTTCCCATCTTAGCACATTTCCTCTCATAACATTTTATTTTTTAGAGAGTAATGTTCTGATGATGTGTATTTATCCCTTAATATTTAACCAGCCTTTCCCTTCTAATGTAAGTTCACCATAGACTCATGACACTTGGTTTCTCTTCTCCATACCCATAAAGTAAAAATTAAAAGTGAAGAAAACGAAGACTTTTACTCAAAAAGTAAAGTTCTAAAAATTAAGGAGTTTAAACTCCCTAGAAGCAGAGATAATATCTAGACAATAAAGACTGATAGAGTGTTACTGGATCCATTACTAAGCCCCAGTTGCTCTGGGGCAGAAGTCAAATCATGTAAACCCATCAAAGTCACTGGGCTTCTATTTGTATTGATCAGTGATGTTTGTTTATATTTTAATCCTATATAATAAAGAGCTAATATGCAAATGTCATCACGCCATCACATCATAATGGCTCAGATGCTCAACACTAGGGAGAGAGGAATGGGGACGAGCCAGGCTGCATTCTGGGAGAGGGATAAGCTGCCCACCCCACAATTCCAGGCACCAGCAGCTTAGGCTGAGGCTCAAGAGAGGGACAAGCCACACGCCCCATGGTCCCGGGTGCCAGTGGCTGCACCTGCAGTCCGGGAGAGGGACAAGCCGCCTGCCCTATGGTCCTGGGCACCAGTGCCTGTGGCTGTGGCCCAGGAGAGTGACAAGCCGCCTGCTCCACAGTCCTGGGTGTCAGCACCTGTGGCTGTGGCCCGGGTTAAGCTGCCCGCCCATGATCCCCTGTGGCTGAAGCTACAGCCGGCCAGAGGGAGGGAAGCTCAGTTCCTGGGTGCCTGCGACTGGCTGGAGGAGGAAATGCTGGGTCTTGGGTGTAGGGCAAGGCAGAGGCAGTTAGGCAGGATCAGGCCTGCAGGAGAGCAGTTAGGAAAGATCAGGCCAGTAGGGGAGCAGTTAGGGGCGATCAGGCAGGCAGGCAGAGGTGGTTAGGGGCCATCAGGCAGAGGGGTTAGGGATGACCAGGCAGGCAGGCAAGCAAGTGGCTAGGAACCAGCAGTCTCAGATTGTGAGAGGCAGTTGGACATCCCCTGAGGGGTCCAGATTGAAGAGGGTTCAGGTTGGGCTGAGGGACTCTCTCCCTTGCCCCTGCAGTGTACAAATTTTGTGCACCAGGCCTCTAGTTAATGAATAAAAAACAAGAAATCAAATGGCTTTGCAGTATGGCTTTATGCTGACATAATGCAATGTATTACAGTAGGTCCTTGGATTACGTCAGAGATCCATTCCTACGGCACGACATAATGCAATTTTCGCTGTAAGTTGGAACCCACCTACATAAGTACCTACGTCACTCACATGGAGCACATACACATCAGAAATGAAGTGAAACAGTGAAAAAATAAAAATGAAAGATAACAATTTCTGACCTTTACTTGTGGTAAATAAATAATAAACATAAAGCACATATGTAGATATGTTCCAAAATGATGGAACTTTTTTTTTTATAAATAAATGGGAGATGGTGACGTAACCACAAGACGGCGTATGTCGAATGTGACGTAACCCGAGGGCTGCCTGTATATTTATACTCTCAAGATTTTTATTTTATTTTTTTACCATAACCTAGGAATCACTTTCCCATGAGGAACACTAATGAATGTGTATCTTAGCTCATAAAAACTCTATTCATGGGACAGGAAAACAGGAAACTAAAACTAACTCACTGTGAATGTAAGATAAATAACTTACAGCAGAAGCCCCAAACCCAGGCAAATCCAACTCTACCCCTCTGCTTGTTAATGTGACCAAGACTACTACTGGCTTCCCCCAAGTTCACTCATTCTCAGCTCAGCTGGGCTCCCAACACCACCAATTCTGATCAGTTGTAATACAGATTGCCTCCTGATTCTTTATCCCAGTTTACACAGAGGTCTTCTGTAGCTTTATTCCAAACCCCATCCTGGTAATCCTCAACAGGGAACTTGGTTTCTAATTTTCCTAAAATAAGAATGACTGTATAAAAAAGTAGTTCTTTCATTTGCATTTATTCCCATCTTTACCCATTTACTGTTCCTCTCTTAATATCTCTGAAGAAAATCATACCTTTTATTCGTACTATTTAAAATATACTTTTTATTGATTTTTTTTAAGAGAAAGAGGAAGGGAGAGGGAGAGAAAAACATTGATGTGAGAGTGAAACATCTATTGGTTGCCCCCCTATGGGAATCGAAATGGCAAGCTTTCGGTGCACAGGATGACGCCCAACCACTGAGCCACTCCCGCCAGGTCTATTCATTCTCTTGATACCATTTTGACCCATGCCCTCTGTGACTACGGCCTGTCAATCATCTCCTTTTCTTAATACTTATAAACTCCTCCCTCTCAACCAGATTTTGTCTTAGAATTATGAACAAGATCAAAATATCCATTAAAAATCAAAGCCAAACTTAAACCTAAAACTTCTTAAGTAGATAAGCATAATAATACTTGATGTCAGTGAGGGTGTGGAATGACAGCATTTTAGTAACTGCTGAAGGAACTGAATGTTGGTATTGCTCTTTTGTGGGTGATATGTCAACACAAATAAAATAAGTAAAAATACACCTACCCTCCATTAGGTCTGACCAAACAATGGAAGTAATATCCCCTCCCTTAAGAAACTGATCATTTTGTGATGACATTCCATTACCCTTAGAACATTTTGCTAAGACTAGTAACTTCCTCTTGCCCAAGATCTGGACCCACTCAGAAAATTCCCCTAGGAAAAAGCCAGCTAAAATCCTTTAAAAACTCTGACTCCCCCGTCTCTCAGTGCTGCTTACCATTTTGAGGCTCAACCCATCTGGTTTCCAGATGATCTAATAAGTTTATAATTCTGTACCACTTCCTGCCTTGTGCATTCCTCCTTTGGAGACCCTAAACACCATCCTTTTTCTGCTTTTAAGAAGTTATCCCATAAAGGATGGTCACAGCAGAATCTCTATATATAAAAGGCTAATATGCAAAGTGTCCCCTTGGGAGTTTAACCATAAGACCGGGAGTTTTATTGCTCACTATGTGCTGACCACTAGGGGGTGGTGCGGGACAAAGGGAGGCCCCAATCAGCTCTGATCACCTGCCAGTCCTAGGGACCCTACCTGTGCATGAATTTCATGCACTGGGCTTCTAGTTATTTATAACAGTGAAAAACTGAAGGCAAAGATCATTAAATAGGAGAATAAGAAAATAAACTATGATGCATCCTTCATAAGGAATACTATTCAGCCATTAAAAAAATGAGGTACATAGTTCTCCATACTATTGTGGAAAAACTTCATTATATACTATTGAGTTAAAAAAAAAAGCAATTTGCAATAAAAGAATATACACAAATATTTTTAAAGTTCTCAACATATAAATTCCAAATCAGAGAAGCAAAATAGAATGGCTAAGAAAAATACTTCTATAATTTAATTTATATTCTTTTGAATATTCTTATTTCTTCTAATAAGCATGAACTTTTATAATTAAAAAATAAAAACTTTCACACTCTCCTTTATATCACCACTTACTCTCTTTCCCTTCTCTGCCAAATTTCTAGAAACAGTAATTTTAGCAAACATACCTAGTAAAACTATTTTTTAAAGGACAAATCTAATGGCTTTTTAATTTTCAACAGTCTTGCTTGTTACTAAACCAACAATTGACTCCTTTCTTAAAACATTTTCCCCTTAGACTTCATAATATATTATATTGATTGTTGCAACAGTTTAAAGAGGCTTCTATTCAGATCCTTTTACTGGGAACTCTTTTACTTCTTCTCCCTAAATGCAGACATTCCTGAAGATTCTGTCCTTGTCCTTCTCTTTTGCACTTTCTCAGGGAATCCATGCCACACCACTGTATTGTCAATTATGATTTCTAAATAGATTTGCCCAGCCCATAGTGCTGTCCACAATTGCTACCTTATCAAGTACCTCCTGAAAAGCTGTGAAAGGAGTCTTGTCATACTTCCCAAACCAACTCATGTCAAAGCAATGCATAATCTTTATCTTGAAACTAGTTCCTCCATCTGTTTCCATTCTCATTGAATGAAAGCCCTCTTCTCCTTGTCACTCAGATGAAAAACTCCAGTTGTCTCAATTTCTGGCTTCCTTATTCCAGTTCAATAAATTACCAGATCAATCATTCACTTATATATTCATCAGCTATTTACTGATGACACACTGTGTGACAACATAATATGCCATGGGACCGGGGTGGGCAAACCTTTTCAGGTTTTCACAGATATTTACTGAGTATTGGGTATACAAATATAGGCATACAAAGACCCTCCGGCTCATATTTTCAAAGTGATTTTAAAGTTGGAGACAGAGGTGGAAACAAATCCTTTAAAATCTGCTAAGATAAAAGCTGTAATCCAGGAATACACAAGTTGTTTTGGGAACACAGAGCAGGGCACCTAAAGCTATCTACATAACAGAAGGGAAATTCCTGAAGCACTTAAACCAAATCTTAGTGGCTAAGCAGAAGATAAAGATGAAGGGTGGAAGGCAAAAGAAAACAGTATCAGCAACTACACCAAATAGTAAAACTTGATCATATATTTTGGACAAGTTAAATAGTTTGGTATTGTTATAACATCAAGTGTGGGTTATGGGTGGAGAGAAGAGGAAGGTGAAACAGGACAGACATGGGAAGGTCAGATCTTAAAAGGTTTGGTCTTGCCGAAACCAGTTTGGCTCAGTGGATAGAGCATCAGCCTGTGGACTGAAGGGTCCCAGGTTAGATTCCGGTCAAGGGCAGAGACCTTGGTTGCAGGCACATCCCCAGTGGGAGGTGTGCAGGAGGCAGCTAATTGATGTTTCTAACTATCTCTCTCCCTTCCTCTCTATAAAAAAATCAATAAAATATATATTTTTAAAAAAAGGTTTGGTCTTCCATGTCAAGGGCCTACCTTATAGACAAGGCAAAATCATCAAAGGGCTGTTTGTAAGGGGGAAAATGACACGATCTACATCAAATTTATGAAAAATTACTCTGGCACCATTTCGAGAACAGACTGCAAGAAGCTATGAGTCAGAGGTGCTGGCACAGCTCCGAGGAGATGATGAGGGTCTGGAAGAGAAGCAGTGGTAGGAATGGAAAAGAGAGCTTTAAAAACATATTTAGGATTCAAAATTGGCAGAACATGATGAGCTCTGAATGTCAAAAGTGAGGGAGAAAAAGGAGTTGAGGATGATTGGCAGAATTTTGGGTGGATAAGCAATACAGAGAAGATTGGGGAAGGGTGGGAGAAATTAAATGTAGCTTGAGGTGCCTATGAAACATTTGGGAAGATATTTCAAGAAAGCACTTGGATCAATAACTAGCTTTTTGCTAGCAGGCTGGCTGACTTTAGGGCGGTGGGGTTGAGAGAGACAAGGTTGAAGAAGTATATGCTTCACTTTCAAATTTCTTGGTGAAGGCGAAGGTAAATTCATTCCTGCAGTGAAAAAAATGGGTGCTGAGAGAGGTAAAGGTTTGGAGTATGTATTGAGGGAATTCAAGATAAATGGCCAAGAACAAGGAACAGACTTCCCTACAATGTTGAAGCCTACTCATTAGAAATTATAAATTTGTATCATTTCATAGGGTGAAGGTACACATATGTGGAAGCAGAGAAAGTGGCCTGAGAGTTTGCTCCAAGGTTAGGATCTTTTTGGGAGGGCAGCAGACTGCAAGTCAATGCCAGGTATCAAGCTCTGATACCCAACCCCTGTGCAGTCCCCAGTAGGAAAGTCCTCCCCACCCAGCACAGGCCTGCTATTGTGCCATGATGCCCTCCTCTGTGGGTCAGGCTCTAACACCCCTTGACCACATTGATTTTAGGGTATGATGGGAGACAGGGATAAAGCTTCCTTTTCCCCCAGATCTATATCCAGTATATGCAGCATTATTTGTTAAGAAGACTTTCCTTTTTCCACAGAACTGCTTGGCACCTTTATCAAAAGTAACTGAACATATGAGCATGTGGGTCTATTTCTGAACTTCATTCTGTCCCACTGACCTATTTATCTGTCCTAAGGTGAATAACAACCTGTTTTGATTACCTAACTTTAATTTACATACCTAAAATTGGGCAGCATAAATCTTTCAAATTATCCTTCTAAATTGCAGACTGTCTTTGCCTTAACTGGTTTGGCTCAAAGGATAGTGTCACCTGCGGACCAAAAGGTCCTGGGTTCGATTCTCGTCAAGGGCACATACCTGCTTGCAGGCTCCTTCCCAGTCTGTGCTCCTGCAGGAGGCAACCAATCGATGTACTTCTCTCACATTGATATTTCTCTCTTTCCCTCTCTCTTCCACTTTCTTAAAAAAAAAAAAAGGAATGGAAAAATATCCTTTGGTAAGGATGAAAAAAAAAAAGTAAATATATTGCAGACTGGTTTTGCTATTCTAGTCCCTTCACATTTCCATATAAATTTCAGAATGTTTGCCAATTTCTATAGCAGCATGCTGAAATTTTGACTCAAACAGCACTAAATAGAAGCTTCAATTTGGAAAAAAATTGGTATCTTATTACTGAGTATTCCAATTCAAGAACATGGTATATCTTTCTTTCCATTTATTTAAGCTTTCTTAAATTTATCTCAGCAGTATTTCATAATTATCAATGGAGAGGTTTTTGGTAAAATCATTCCTAGGAATTTCAATGCTACTATAAATTCTTTCTTTTTAGAATAATTACTGTTTTATATCTATTGCTATGGGATAGCTAATTGCTGTACATAAAAATAAAATTGATTTTTATATGTCAAACTTGAAGTTGAATTCTCTATGTTAAATTTGCTTAATAATTTTAGTAGTTGTTTCTGTAGCCAGTCACGTTATAGTTTTACCTATTTCTCTACCATATTTTTCAGGGATGATCATACTACCTAGGATTTCCAGAGTCATAATGAATAGAAGTAGTGCTAGTAGACACCCTTATGTTGTTCCTAAAAGTGTTCATCATTAAAGAGAAGCAGCTTGTTCATACCTCTATCAGATTTCTAGTTTAATGAAAGGTCATTTTTTTTTAATTTTGGATAATAAGGATTGGAAGAGTTAGGTGAAATGCTTTTTCTGCATCTGTTTAAGATGATGTTTTTCTTCTTTATTATGTTAATATGGCAAAATGACTTTCAAATATTAAGCCAATTTTGTATTCCTGGGATAAACTTTATTTAATCAAGCTGGATCATCCTTTTTAGATATTCCTGGATTTAATTTGATAATATTTTGTTAGGAAATGTTTTGTTTTACATTTGTGTTCATGAGAAAGAAAAGGAGTTGGGAAAAGTTCTTTCTTTCTCTAGTCCAGTGGTTCTCAAGTTGGGTAGAAAGAGAGGATTTTTGCTACACAGGGAACATTTAGCAACATTTGGAGAGTTTTTTAATCCTAATAAAGAGGGAATATGCTAATTGACCCTCGTGCCATCGCAAAGATGGCAGCACCACAGCCAATAAGGACAAATATGCTAATTGACTGTCACACCCTCAAAGATAGCAGCACTCACTGCCACAAGATGACGGCATCCAGTCCCCTCAGCCCTGCCATCTGCCCAGGGTCAGCATAGCTCTGAAGTTCCCTCAGCTCCCCAGTTGCCCAGGGCCAGCCCGAGGTACAGAAAAGCCTCGGATGACAGCTGCCTAGCTGCCCAGGGCTGCCTGAGGCTCAGGTAACCAGGGCCAGCAGAGGCTTGTGCTGCCGGCAGGGGCAGCAGCAGAGGTATGATGGGGGCTCAACTTCCCCTGGTTGCCGGGTTGCCTCCTGCCCCTGAGGGCTCCTGGACTGTGAGAGGGGGCAGGCCAGGCTGAGCAAGCGCCCCCACCCCCTTCCAGTGCATGAATTTTCATGTACTGGGCCTCTAGTTTAAATATACTTTTATTGATTTCAGAGAGGAAGGGAGAGGTAGAGAAAGATAGAAACATCAATGATGACAGAGAATCATTGATAGGCTGCCTCCTGTATGCCTGCCACCTGTGTTTGTGCCCTGAACTGGGAATCAAACCTTGACCTCCCAATTCATAGGTCGATGCTCAATCACTGAGCCACACTAGTCAGGCTCTGGAGAGGTTTTTGGTTATCACAATTGGTTGGTTCTATTAGCCTTTATGGGTAGAATACAGGAATGCATGTCTTCTTATAAGCTACATACAATAATACACAGAACAGCTCCCTCAAAAAAGAATGACCTGGTCCAAAATGTCACTAATTCCAAGGCTGAGAAATTCTGCTCTAGCCTCTGAGAAAGTCTGGGTAAGGTTTATATTATTTCTTATTTAAGTGCTGGAGGAAGCTCACACTTATTGAAAAATACAACTTCTTTAACCTGGCTCAAGAAGAACCAGAAAATGTAAATATCCTTATATTTATTAGAGAAATTGAATTCATAATCAAAATCTTAACACAAAGAGAAATGATCATGTGGCTTCACCAGTACATTTTATGATACTTAAATAAGAATTTTTATTAATCTTACACAAGCTTTCAGTAAATAGAAAGGAACACTTCAACACATTTTATGTTACTATGATACCAAAATCTTAAGTTATTACAAACTAGTATCCCTCATGAACACAGACACATGGAGTTTCAACAAAGTATTAGCAAATCATATCCAGTAATACATAAAATGGTACTGCTTCATGGCCAAATGAGTATTTTTCCAAAATGTAATGGTGGCTAAACATTAAAAAATATATCCATGTAAATCTTCACATTAAAAGAATAAAGGGGAAAACCATGTAATTACATCAATAAATGCAGATAAAGTATCCGACAAAATTCTGACAAAAACTCTCAACAAACTAGAAAGAAAAGGGAACTTACTTCAATCTGATAAAGGGCATCTAACAAAAACCTACATTTAATATTATATTTATTGGTGAATTATTAAATGCCTTTTCATTGAGAACAGAGCAAGGTTGTCTTAATGGTCAATATTTACTTCTATTCATTACTGCAATGGAAGTTCTAACTAATGGAATACATCAAGAATAAGAAACTCAGAAAGGCAAAAATAAAGCAGTTATTATTCACAGACAACATAACTCTGAACTTGAAAAATCCTAAAATCTACCAGAATCCTGCTAGAATATGTGCATTCAACAAGATTGTAGTAAACAGGCTAAGTATTAAAAAATAAATAAATCTGACTCTGGCCAGGTAGCTCAGTTGGGTAGAGCATTATCTCAATATGCCTAGGTTGCAGGTTTAATTTCTGCTCAGGATACCAAGAATCAACCAATGGCCCTAGCCACTTTGACTCAGTGGATAGAGCATCAGCCTGTGTACTGAAGGGTCCTGAGTTCAATTCTGGGCAAGGGCACATGCCCAGGTTGTGAGCATGCAGGAGGCAGCAGATCAATGATATTTCTCTTATCCTTGATATTTCTCTCTCTCCCTTTCCCTTCCTCTCTGAAATAAATAAAAAAATACATATTTTTAAAGGGAATCAACCAAATGAATGCATAAGTAAGTGGAACAACAAATCAATGTTTCTTTCTCAAATCAATAAATGAAAAATTTAAAAACATTAAAAATATATTTTCTAAATGTTACCAACAAATTCAACAAAAATTGTGCAAGACTGTTGCATGAAAAACTACAAGGTATTATAATTTCAAAAGATCTAAATACATGTAGAGATATACCATGTTCATGAAGTAGGAAACAATATTTTTACAATAATTCTTCCAAAATTGATCTAATAATAAATTTGCTTCCTTAAAAATAAATAAAAACCTGAATCTAAAATGTAAAACTGAATCCTAGAATACCTAAAACAGTTTTTATTAAGTTGGACGACTTATACAATCTGACTTCAATATTTACTACAAAGCTAAAGTGACACTGATATAACAATGGAAATATAGATCAATGGAACAGAAATCCATAAATATGTGAGGGTGTGTGTATGTGCCTTTTGAAAAGACATCAGGCAATTCAATAAAGAAAAAATAGTTTTTTCAACAATTGGTGCTAGAATAACTGTATATCTGGACAGTAAAAGAAGAAACCTTGAGCCCTAACTCACACTATAAAAATGTATTTGAAATGCATCATAGACTTAAATGTAAAAGTTAAAAGTCTGCAAGTCCTATAAAAACATAGGAGAGTACCTTTTTAGCCTACATCAATAAAAAGTACTGTTTTTCAAAAACACCACTAAGGAGATAGAATGGCAAGTAGCACACGGAGAGGAAATATTCACAATTCATATATCTGATGAAGGTTTTGTATCCAAAACATGAACTTGGATGTTTAGAGCAGCTCAGTTTTTTTTTTCCTTCTCAAATGTAGAAACATTCTAAATGTTCATCAACAAATGAAATGATTAACAACTTGTGGTATACAATGAACTATTTATTTCTCAAGAACTATTTATTACTCAAGAATAAAAAAAAAATTGACTAATGAAACATGGAGCAGCATGGTAAATCTCCAAAACATATAGTGAGTAAAAGATGCCAGATACACGTATATACTATCACATTTATTTGAAGATTTAGAACGTGCAAAACTATCTTATGTGAGAGAAATCAGACCAGTGGTTTGCCTGGGCCAGAGGTTTGTGGGAAGTGGGTGCGGTGGTTGGGTGGGCTTCCTGCAAAGTGACATTCTGGGGTGATAACATTCTATACTAATTGGGGTATCAGTTACACAGGTATATTCATTTATTAAAACACATCAAATTTGATGTGTGCATTTTATTAAATGTAAGTTTCAATAAACTTGATTAAAAAATAATGTTGATTAAAACAGCACATAAATTTTTATCAAAAATTTTAACATATACTGATAAATTAATAACTATAGGGTATCCCATACTTGAATAAGTACTAATTCCAATGGGCTAAATCTGAAAAGAAAGAAGCATCAATTGAGCTATCAGCTCAATTAAAGTGTGTTTACTTTTTTTTTTTTAAAACACCCTGTGTTATTTCCAAAACTACACAGCACCAGATATTAAATTGAAGAAACATTTACTGACCACATACTTTGTAATCATTCCTTCACTATGTGAGGCTACATAAAGTTAAAACCTAATTGTTAGTATTTCTTATCACTTCATACAGTCCAGATAAAATGTATACAAAATTCACTGAAGAGCTATGACTAATATGGGGCAACATCATTCAATGATATGATGAAATTATTAGGAATAGTTCTGTTATTCTTATTCAGCATCTGTTTGAGCTGTTAAAGTACCGATAAAATGATTAAAATCAAGACAGCAGAAGAAAAGAGTTTTAAACTCATGACATTTAGGACTGCCACTCTGTATAAATCACTCTTAAGTTGCTAAGATTTTATTGAATGATATCTCCATATTTTATTGGATAAAACTTATAAAATACTAGATGGGAATCTTTGAGTAAACCCGATTTAGGATGGAGAAAGAAAAACACTTTCAGTTCTTCAAGTTCCAAAAAATTCTAATAATCCCAAATTCCTGGAATTTTTCTTTCTATTTTGCCCAAATCTCATATCATGATAGTCTGTCTGTCTGAGCTTGAATGGCAAAATTTAAATGTCATTCAGGACCAATTGAATACCACTTGTATTTGCATTCTTTAAAAAGTAGAAAAACATTAACCTTTTGTTTTATTGAATTAAAATGCCACGGAAACGCTGATGTAGTCTTGGGAGACTGGGGTACTTTTACAAAGAAGAATAGCTGTCATTTATTAAACACAAAGAACACTTACTTGATAGGATGCCTTCTGACAAAAAGCAGATTGGTATTCTCATCATAGAAAAGGCATTATAAAAAAAAATCTAGCCTAGACCTCTGAGATTTGAATAATTTAAAGCTGCATTTGGTGCAATTTGAATTTTTCTTTAGGGAGGCAAAGTTAAATACCTTTAATTTGTTCTAATTATTTCAAATTTGCAAGTTAATTATGGCTGATCATTAAATAACAAAAAGGACTATCATCTCCATAGAGTTTTACCTCCTACCCTCTGCATTACTTAAGCTAGATTTTAGTATGCATGAATTAACTTTCTAAATAATCACACAATTTGACTAAATGGCTCAGTAAAATGAGCTCTGATCCTCAGAATAAGCATTAATGGACATTAGAAATGCTATTGGGACTCATGTTACTTACATTATAAGTATTTTTAATAGGGCCTTATTTACTAATTTTTATGTACTGTTCATGCTAGAACACTATATATATATATATACATATATATATATATATGTATATATATATATGTATGTATATATATATAACTTTTGCTTTACTGGAGGAAAAGTTCAGTCTTTGAGACAATAAAAAACAAATGTCCATTAACACAAACTAGATTCATTTTGAAATTATGCATGGGATGTGGTGATGGATTTTAACTTGTTTTAGCTGTTCATCTCAATGAATCAATCTAGCAAAATTGGTCTGCTTGGTCTGTAAATGGAATATTATGGAACCATGGATGTGCTAAGTAATTCAAGCAGCAAAAGGAGGTCCAATAAGCTAGTATTTAAATTTCACCTGCTACTTTGAGAGAAAGAATCTATGGTGTCTTGGGAGAGTATCTAGTTACCAATCCTGTGCACACTTGGCTCACATGACCCTACAGCTCAGAACTCTTACAAATAATTTTCTTAAATGTCCCAACTAAATCTTCATATTCCCCAGAGATGAACCTGTGAATCAGAACAAAATATTTTAAGACCAAGGAGTTTAAAGGATAAAATTTCAAAAGTGATGTAGTCCACATACTATCAGATCTTCCTATTACCCACTTCAATATCATCAGAACAAATTTTATTTCTAAACACCCAATGAATTTTATCTGATAACTTTCTCTATGGCAGTTCTGTGTTTGGGCATGGGAGTACACAAAGAAATAGGTGACTATCTTTGAATATTTACTAAGACTAGAGGCCCAGTGCACGAAATTTGTGCACAGGGTGGGGGTGTCCCTCAGCCCAGCCTGCACCCTCTCCAATTTGGAACCCCTTGAGGGATGTTAAATTCCCGTTTAGACCCAATCCCGCCGGGTCTAAATGGGCGGTTGGACATCCCTCTCACAATCCAGGACTGCTGGCTCCCAAATGCTAGCCTACCTGCCAGCCTGATCACCCCTTACCACTCCCATGCCAGCTTGATTGATGTGTAACTGCTCCCCTGCCAGCCTGTTTGCCCCCAACTTCCCTCCTCTGCTGCCCTGGCACCCCCTAACTGCCCTCCCCTGCAGGGTTGATTGCCTCCAATTGCTCTCCATTGCAGGCCTGGTCCCTCTCAACTGCCCTCCTTTTCAGGCCTGGTCCCTCCCTACTGCCCTCCCCTGCTGGCCATCTTATGTCCACATAGGGGCAGGATCTTTAACCACATGGGGGCAGACATCTTGTGTGTTGGAGTGATGGTAAATCTGCATATAGCTTTTATTAGATAGGATCAAGGCCTGGTGCAGGGGTGGGGGCCAGCTGGTTTGTCCTAAAGGGTGTCTCAGATCAGGGTGGGGGTTCCCTTGGGGTGTGGGGCAGCCTGGGCCAAGGAGCCTTTGGTGGTTTGCAGCCAGCCAGCCACCCCCCCCGCCCCCACCCAAGCAGAGGCCCTGGTATCTGGAATTTATTTACCTTCTACAATTGAAACTTTGTAGCTTAAAGCGGAGCCAAGCCCCCTACTCACTCTGTGGCTGCTGCCATTTCTGTTTGGGACTTATGTATCTTGTATAAATGAAACTTTGTAGCCTTGAGTGGAGGCCTACGCTGGCCAAGGCAGGTGGAAAGCTTTGCTTCCTCCATTGCCAGGGGCAACCCTAGCCTGCTCTCTCCAGCTCAGAGGCTGCCACCATTTTTCTTGGGATTTATCTTCTATAATTGAAACTTTGTATCCTTGAGTGGAGGCCTAGGCTGGCCAGGGTGCGTGGAAAGCTTGGCTTCCGTTGCCTGGAAAACCCAATCCTCTCACTGCTGCAGCCATCTTGGTTGGGTTAATTTGCATACTAGCTCTGATTGGCTGGTGGGCATGGCTTGAACAGAGTGATGGTTAATTACATATTACTCTTTTATTAGGTAGGATTTATTGTCTTTTCACTCTCATTGTCTCATGAATGTACAGTGAAATTTTCTAGGAAGTATGATGATATATGACATCCTGACAGATTTCACTCAGCACAATGTCTTTGAAAGTCATCTAAATTACTACATCTGCAATAGCTTGTGCCTTCTTATTTCTGTGTTGCATTCTACTGTTTTATCAGTTTATCCATTCATCCATTAAAGTACATTTAATTTGAGTGGCTTCCTTGTTTTGTAACTAATGCAAATTTAAGTCACAATGACACTTCATGTAACTAAAGGGAGCTCCTAAACTTTGGTAAGAGGATATGTCTTCTGGCTCTTACCGTTTGACAATACCATGTTTATAAGGGAGTCCTGTTTCTGTATTTTCAACAGAAGTTTTGTGACGAACTTTAAAAATACCATCCAAAGTTGCAGAGATCAGACTGTGTCATTTACATTAAGGGAATGCTTACTGCCTGCTTACTGAAGGAAAGTCCACTTACCTTCAAATAAACTCTTTGAAAATGTATCAAGGAGTTCTAATAACAATTCTTCCTTCCCTTCTGCTCATTCAAGAGACTCCCATTAACCCCTCCCAATCAACAAGCATCACAAAAATAACCCATTTTCTGGCATTTACAGACTCAAGCGTTTCCAGCTCTGACTATTGAGTAAAGCTAGCAAGCGGCCACATCAACAGGCTTCCTTGTCTCCTTGGCCCCAACGGCGCAGAGGACCTCCCTCTGGGGCTTTGATTACGATATAGGGCACAACTAAGTTGCCATCCTGCGACTCGGAATCAATAAACCTTCTCTAAAAATACTGGGTGCACCAGCAGGCTACACCTTTTATGTTTTCACACACTCATGACCATAAGTATATACACAGCGTTCTCCACTACGGGGCCTCAGAACTGGCTCACAGCCGTTTCATAGCAGGCGGCTTTTGGTACATGAATAGCAATCTTAAAATCCATTTTTTTGGCCAATAGGTCCTATTCATAGAACCATCATCCACTGAAGTAAATGAGAATGTAATAGAAAGCTGAGTAAAAAAAAAAATAGCGTTAAGAGGGTTTCAAAGAAAACACTTTAATAGGACCCATAATTAGAGCAGCCAGGTTCCAGGTGTGAGCTATAAAATTGTGGATTTCCTTATAGTTTGGGCCATGCCCGGGGACCCATTTGACCTAGAATCCTTCAACAGGATGAAAAGCCCTGGAGCAGAAGGCTAAAATAAAAGCCTTACTTACCCCACTGTGACAAGTGTGAAGGAAATCAATCTTGCTACTTAAAGTTAATAGTTATATATAATTTAGACAAAGACAGTCCTTTGCGTGTTTTTCTCATGTTTGTTGCTATTGGCATTGCTGTATAGTTACCAAATGAGCCATAGTTTTCAAATTCTGCAATTTAGAATCGGTCTCGTTGAGTTGTGCTGCTTCGCAAAAAGGCTTCTGTGCGGTAAGTGTGTTTTATCAAATACCTCCCTGCGAGGTGCCACGCTGGCTGCTGGGAGAAAGGTGAGAGGCAGGAGCAGGGAGTTGCTAAGTGTGAGTATATAATAACTACCTGGCTATGAAAAGCAAACCATGACAGCATATTATATCTATTAGCTCATTAATTCACAGATACAAGCTCCCTTTTCTTCTTTTTTTCACATTGCTCAAAGGCTCTGCAGACAGAATGAAGCAGTCAGAAACCATGGTTCAAAAGACTGACTTCAGATGGCTCCACTTAGCCACCTTTGGCACATAGGTGCTCCGGAGCAAGGACAATTATGATACTAGTAAAAATATGCAAAAATTATTTGCTAAATATAATGACAATAGTATCATAATAGTTTACTGAATATCAGTTACATCATAGCAGGATATGCAAGACATAAATGAACTCACACAACAAGCACAATCTGAGCACAGAAAGAATCTTCTCTAGTTGGTCCCAAGTAGATATCACCCTGGAGCTTTCTGAAAATGCAGGTTCCTAGGCCCCATTCACAGAAATTGTGATACAACAGGCTGAGGTTAATGTACTTGGTTTTTTCCACTATTTCTCCTATAACACGGATTTCAGTTTCCATAGCTCCGTGAAGGGACTAATACCTATCTACAAGATTCCCCCTAAACACCATTTCAGCTACACCCCACAGGTTTTTATATGTTGTGTTTTCATTTTCATTCAGTTCTGTATTTCCAATTTCAACCCTAGTCTGCTTGCTCTACAAATTACTTACCGTATTTGCCGGCGTATAAGACGATTTTTTGGCCCTGAAAAATACGTATTTGCCAGCATATAAGATGACTGGGCGTATAAGACGACCCCCTAACATTTCCACTAAAAAATACAGAGTTTGTTATATACTCGCCGTATAAGACTACCCCCCACTTGGAGGCATATTTTTCAGGGCCAAAAAGTCGTCTTATACGCCGGCAAATACGGTACATGTTTCACCAGATATGCATTTTGCTATTTTCCTTGCAGCCCGACAAGCACGGGTGTTCTCACTCTTTAATCTCTGCCAATATGAAGAAGGAGAAGTGAGAGTTGACTGCTTTTTCCTTAATGAGTAATAAGCCAATCATGTAAGAACTTAGGGACAGACCCTTCCAGACAGAGGAAACTGAAAATACAGAGGGGTTGGCTGAAAATAAGCCAAGTGTCTTTGAGGATCCGAAAGGCTACTGTGGCTGGAATATTGTGAGCAGGATGACAGAGATAAGACAGGGCTGGAGAGAATGCCAGGTCACCGCATGGAGGGCATGGTAAATTGATAGTGTTTAGATTTGTATGTCAAACATGACTGGAAGGCATTGGAGAGCTTGAAGCAGAGGCTGGCCATGGATTCTGACATACCTTTTAAAATGACCACTCTGACTACTGTGTCAAGGATGGGTTGCTGGTGGAAATAGGAATTATTGTGTTGGCAGGCCACACAATAATACCAATGGACATGGTGGGTTGGATACAGTGAAGCAATGGAGAGGGAGGGAAGATAACAAAGCAAATATTTTTGAAAGTCGAGTCCATAGGACTTACTGATGAATTGGATAAAAGAAGGAGGGGTGAAAAAAGAAGGGTATAAATCAAGATGGTTTATGCAGTTTTTTACTTGAGCAATAGGACACAAATCTATTTGAAGTGGGTAAGATGAAAAGTATAAGTTTGGGTTTTCCAAACATCTTTTCCTTGTTACCTTAGAGGTATTCTATAGGAGAGTAGGGTAACCATACGTTTTATCTGCTTTCTCAGATCATAAATCATCTTAGAATTAAGAATCAAGTCCAGAATTAATGTCTAGTTCATTGGCATATAATATGCAGAATCCATTTCCTTTGTATTTTAAAAGAAATTTATCCACATTTAGCCTCCTGGCACCTCCACAGTTGTCTGCAAATCCTCAAGGCTAACAGTAAAGGTCTTTCAGCCTTATCTATAGGAACTGTTTTGACACTGAGATGTAGATAAACAAGCTGGAAGAACTGAATTTGCATATCTATATCTATGTATATGAATGTGTGTCCATACATATTTAAAATCAACTCTTCACTTTTTGCTTCTGTTTTCTTGTAAAAATGGTTGTTCTACTCTTTCTAGACCAAAGATCCTTCTTCTTGAGAAGAAAATAATGGAGGAGTGTTTCATTCTCCTTGCCCATGAGCTAGCACATCTTAGGTCCTAAATAATAAGCCTATCCTTGATTTGCCCTTAAGCCTTTAAACAAAATCAGATAAGCTATTCCAGTCATCCGCAGCATGTTTTAAAACCCTCAGCCTATTTTGGGCTTTAGTGTATTTGACAGTATTCTTGCTGTTCTTTGAAATTCATATATATATGCTTTGATGTATCTTCTTATTTCTGTAATCACAATTGAAAGAACCTTCCCTTAATTTGTCAATGGATTTGTGTGCATGGTCAGAAATTATATGTTTGATAGTTCCCCAAATCCTTTGACTCTTATCTTTTTGAGTCTTAGATCAGAAATTCATGCTTCTCTTTTCTCAAGTTTTGGTTACACATTTAATTATGACTAATTTTTCATTTGTCAGAACCAGGCTGAACATGACACCTCCACTGGTTGCCTTCATATCCTTTCAGGGAATTTAATGCTAGCAGCAGGCATTCAATGATTCTTAAGAGCAGAGTAAGACTGCCAGCTTTCCTTTGTCTCTCTCTGATTTTACCAAAATGCTCTCCAGTATAACAACAGCAAGCAAGAATGCTTCTCCCTTAAGTCTGACAACTACCCAATGAAGTTTTCTTAAGAAAGGCTAGAGAGCCAAAACCGGTTTGGCTCAGTGGATAGAGCATTGGCCTGCGGACTGAAAGGTCCTAAGTTCGATTCTGGTCAAGGGCATGTACCTTGGTTGCGGGCACATCCTCAGTAGGAGGTGTGCAAGAGGCAGCGGTCAATGATTCTCTCTCATCGATGTTTCTAACTCTCTGTCCCTCTCTCTTCCTCTCTGTAAAAATAAAAAAATAAAAAAAAATCAATAAAATATATATATTTTTAAAAGAAAGGCTAGGGAAACTGAGGCTTAGCGAGGGTAAATTATTTATCCAAGTTCATACAACTAATGTGAGTGGCAGAGCTGAGATTCTATCCGGATCTCAATCTCAATGCAGTGCTTGGGCTATGAAATCACTGCACTGTATTGTCTTATAATGATCCATTCCCAGGAGTATGAATTCCATGCTTGTGCATATTTTCCTGACATACATCATTACTTCGTGTCCTAGGAAAACTACTTTTCAAAAAGGCAGTACAAATTCAATGTTTCTAAAATCAGTTGGACATGCAATGCCACCAGATGTCTTTTCTGTGTTTTCCTTGTCAGCTTGCTCTCTCTCTCTCTCTCTCTCTCTTTCTTCTACACAAAGAACAATGCACAGTTGAAGTATTTGCTGACAGCAAAGTGTAGCGAGGTGGGAGGTGGAAAAAAGTAGTTATAATTCCCAACTATAGCCATGTGGCCAGTTGCAGAGATGAGAACTGTAATAATTATGAAATTTCTTCTTTACTCTGTTATGGGTATGTTTATATATGTATATTAACTACATATTTTTGTTTCTTTTCTCTCTTATCTCTTTATCACCTAACTTAAGATGCACTGGTATAATTACCTTTATACCACAGCACTGACATCATAGGACCTCAATGAGAAGAGTGACCATCACCAGGACTTCCCACTCTCTTGTGGGGAGTGGGTTGGTATGTTTCAGGTGTATGTGGGAGAAGGTGTATTATGTTAGTATGCCTTTTATTTTCTTTATTTGGAGATTAAGTACGGTTTGAAGAGATGTACTTGGTGCTAAGTTGACAAGAGATGGGCTACAATGGTCTTTTTGATATGCCAACTTGGCTAGGCTACAGTCCCCAGATAACCAAGCATGAATCTAGGTGAAGGTATTTTGCAGATGTGATTACAATCCCCCAAACCTTAGGCAACATGGATGGGTCTCATTTAATTTCTTGAAAGCAGAGCTGAGGCTTCCCTGAAAACACAGCTTCAGCCTGTCCCTGAGCTTTCTGCCTGTTCTCCCTGCAGCCAACCATGAACTTCAGACTGGCCTAGCCCAGTAGCCGGCAAACTCATTAGTCAACAGAGCCAAATATCAACAGTACAATGATTAAAATTTCTTTTGAGAGCCAAATTTTTTAAACTTAAACTTCTTCTAATGCCACTTCTTCAAAATAGACTTGCCCAGGCCATGGTGTTTTGTGGAAGAACCACACTCAAGGGGTCAAAGAGCCACATGTGGCTTGCGAGCCGCAGTTTGCCAACCGCGGGCCTAGCCTAAGCCAGTTCCTTGCAATATGCCTCTTAATATATATCTCCTACTGGTTCTGTTTCTCTGGTTGACCCTGACTAATACAATCCTTCACCATGCCACATCATAGAACAAAGAAAAATTCTTTTTCCATTAAATAGCCCAGGGCTCAGATTCAAGGTTAAAGGATTAAGGCTTGCATACACTGTTTACCAAAGAAGAAAATGCCAAATAGCAAAAGCAGCACAAAAATCAATCCTCTGCACCACAGGAGCAATATGAAAAGCAAATGAGTTGAGTTCAATATAAAATTTTCTCTGTGGGATTATAAAAAATTAGCACTGTTTCATATGTAATATCCAGTTCTTCTGAGACAGGCATCCACCTACAACAAACCACCATGGGCCAATCAGGATCACAACCACATCCTCAGACACTTTATGATAAAAAAAAAAAAATATGCTCAGAAACACAGTCATTATTTCTTTTCATCTTATTTTCAAACAAATCTCCAGTTACCCTATCTACCCAGGAATCCCTCTGTACAGACTACTACAAATAAAAGAATGCACTTGTTTTCCAAACTTCTGTGTTTTTATGTGGGTCCTGTGTGTATCCAATTGTCCTGAATCCAAAAATAAATTTTTAAAGTATACTCAGGTAGTTCGAAAAGCTATTGCTAATTAAAAACAAAAATAATTTACAGCATCTAAAAATTTTATGTCCTTTCAGAGAGAACTCTTGAGATGTCTGAAAACGAGAATAAATAAATCAAATTAATAATTACTAGTCTTAATCTTGCTCTCTCCACTCTTTTACATATAAAAGCCTTATACATCAATGTGATATTTTGGTAAAATGTTTTTGGCTTCCATCCATTTTGTCTTAGCTCTCACTCCCTCTTCCCACTGAGAAGCAATACTGAGATGTATAAATGTAACACAGCTGTATATTTATAGATTCCTTTTATAGAAATATCTTATGTAGTTGTAGAATGAAAAAAGAATTAAGACCTGGATATATTTTATCAATTAGGCCATAATATCCAAAAATGGTCCATTGAATTCTACCAAAGATTTAGATTTAACATGACAACTAAATCTGCAGTTGTAGGCTTCAAACTAATCTCTATTTATTGGGACTTGCAAAAAAAATGCTAAAAAATAAGTGATACTTCTAACCAGCTGATACCTCCAAGATGACTGTCTTTCTCTATCTCCTGGGAAACAATGTTCACTATCCAAGAAGCCACCTCTGCTCCATATTGTGACAAGAACCCATATGTTGCAGATTGGAACAGGCTAGGCAGTCACTGTCTAAAAAGAAATCAAACTGCTCTTATTACAAATAAACCTGGGAATGAGGTTATTGAAGCAAACTGACTCAAGTGGCAATGAAGCATCCAACTCCCCAATTCCACTAACATTGCTGAAGAAACGTACTTTCCCAAAGATTTAACTACCATTATTCAATTCATTTGTGTACAGCAGATAAAGTGTGTTTCTACAATTTAATAGAGGCCTGGTGCACAAAATTCATGCACAGGAGAGAGGGGGGGGGTGGACCCTCAGCCCAGCCTGCACCCTCTCCAATCTGGAACACTTTGAGGGATGTCTGACTGCCCACCAGGATCAGGCCTAAACCAGCAGTCGGACATCCCTCTCACAATCCAGGGATGACTGGCTCCTAACCGCTCACCTGCCTGCCTACCCTTAACTGCTTCTGCCTGCCAGCCTGATTGCACCCTAACCGCTCCCCTGACAGCCCAATTGACCCCAACTTCCCTCTCCTGCCAGCCCAATAGCCCTCAACTGCCCTCCCCTGACAGCCTGGTTGCCTCCAACTGCCCCTTCCTGCCAGCCTGGTTGCCCCACACAGCCTGCTGTTCACTCGTTTGGTTATCCCTCACTAACCCCCCTGCCAGCCTGGTCACCCCACGCAGCCTTCTGGTCAGTCATTAATGTTACTGTGATGGCATACCGGACAATTTGCATATTCCTTTATTATTAGTATAGATTGTCCAACTCCTTGTATTTAACCATTGGTAGCACCAATATTCTTCAGGAGATTTCTCTAATTTCTATAGATGATGCTCTCTACCTCCAAGCCTCATCTACCTGGAAAAATGCTATGCAGCTAAAGAATTTAACATCCTGAAAATCTATGAACTGATATTTGAAAATATTTATCTCACAAATTCAATATATGCTAAGACGACAAATGTAATTAAAAATTATCCAGAGCTAAATTATTAGCTTCTTCATGTGGAAGCTAATTCAAAGGACACCACATACAAGGGGGGCAGTGGATTTGTCTTTTCCTATTTGAATGCTGTCAACCTGCAAAGTTCAGCACATGTAGATAATAGTTTAGAAGAGCCCTGAGCAGTCTTGTGCTTCAGTGTTTTAGCCATCATTCAAAAACCAGTGTTTGTGACAAGGGTGGAGGATAGAGGTGCCTCAGTATAGAATGTAAGAATAAAGTATAGAATGTAAGATAATTGGTTTGCCAATTATCAATGATAATTAAAAATAACTGTAAAATGATATTCCAAAACTGACCAGCAAAGTAGCTTTAGCAACTTGCACACCTACCAGCAGCATATCAAAGTACCTGTTTCTTCACACCCTTATTAACATGTGATATTACTAGACTTTTCAATGTTATGTTTTTGTTGTTTTTAATTTTCATCTTTCCAGAATTACTTATAAGATGATTTTATATACATACTGGTTATTTGGAATACTCTTCCAAGAGTTGTCTATTTGAGGTAGTTTATCTTATCAATTCTAGGGAATTTATACATTATGAATACATTACTTTTTATTGATCATCTTTTGGTAACTTATTATACCTTCCCTTGAGGCTATTCCAAGTATCTCCATCCTCCTCCTAGATATTTCCCTTACTGTCACCTTTCTTAGTTGATAATCTCCCTTCATAATATAATGAGGAAATTAACATTTAAAAAATTCACTCAACAAATATTTCATGGGTACCTACTATCTACTGAAGATACCATCTTTATAATATAGATGTTATAACATATCATACGTAACAAGATATAATCCTTACACTCACGAAGCTTACAATTGGGTAGTAGTATATGGGACTAAGAGTACTGAGACAGGGAACAATGGGGTGATCAGAGAAGTATCTGCTTAGGAGATGATGTTTAAACTTTTATCTAAAGAAGTTAACATAAGGAAGGACAGGATTTAAGTGTTAAGGGCAGCTGTAGGTATGGTGCAGCATGTATTAGAAACTGAAATGTCAGCCAAGACCAAATGAAGCTGGATCACAGGATGCAAGGAAGAAAGTGCAGAGTCAAGATAGGAGAACATAAAGGCCGTGGTAAGAAATTTAGAGTTTTAACTAAAATGGGAGTTAAGGCTCACTAAATGTTTAGAAGGGGAGTGGCATGAGATGAGGTAAGCCAGAGTTCATGCAGAACACCATGCCAGCCAAGGAGTTCAGCTTTTATTCTATACTAGAGGCCCAGTACATGAAATTTGTGCACGGGGAGGAGAGGGTCCCTCAGCTGGGCCTGCACCATCTCCAAACTGAGACCCCTCGGGGGATGTCTGACTGCCTCTCACAATCCAGGACCGCTGACTCCTAACTGCTCACCTGCCTGCCTGCCTGATTACCCGTAACCCCTCTGTCAGCCTGCCTGATCACCCCTAACCACCTCTGCCTGCCTGTCTGATCACCCCAACTTCTCCCCTACAGAACTGAACACCCCTAACTGTTTCCCAGCTGGCCTGATTGCCCCTAACCACCTCTGACTTGCCCTACACCCGGGACTCAGGATCCCCTCCTCCAGCCGGCCAGGACCGCGAGGCAGGTGGCTTGTCCCTCTCCGGGGCCACAGGCACAGCTGCTGGTGCCCGGGACCATGGGGACCATGGGGACTGTGGGAGTGTGGACTGTCCCTCTCCTGGGCTGCACACGCAGCCACTGGTGCCTGGGACCGCAGGGCATGTGGCTTGTCCCTCTCCCAGGCCATAGCCTGGCTGGTCCCCATTCCTCTTTTGCCAGTGTTGAGTTTCTGAGCCATTACAGCGTGACAGCATGATGATCATTTACATATTAGCTCTTTATTATTTAGGATGCCCCACATATACTGTGTGATTTCCTTCCTTTATATCTACTCTTTCATGTCTTCTCCCACCTGAAACATACACATAACACCCCATAGATAAGCCTACCTATCAAAATTCTAGGACTTATCTCAAATATCACCTCTTCTTAGTTTATCTGTATTTCTTTTATAGCCCGTATAGTCTATAGATGATCAGTATTTATATATGTGACTTACTCCTCTATTAGAGCACATGAAGTAGGGGCTTTTTCACATCTCCTATAGTACTTAGTGAGCCAGGCTTGTGGGTTTGTTTGTTTTTTAAATAAAGGTCAGCAACCAAATCTCAAGCAAACTAAGTAAAAAACAAACCAGAGAACCTATAAGCAATCAGAGTTGCTCGTGAATTTTTAAGTCATTACAATCTCTCATGTGATAATTATCTTCCAATGGTTGGCTCAGCTGTGCCCCACTATTTGCTCCTACTTGTCATTAAAGCCTCACATATTATTCATTCTCATTCTATAGCATTTATGCAGGAAGGCAGCAATGTAAGCTCCCTTGCCTGTGATTCTTCCCACAGATAATAGAAAATAAATTGCAATTAGATTTTGGTAATTGTATATAATTAACTCAAAATGAGCTGTTAATTATAAAAAATATGTTTTTTACTTCCTCGTTATCTCATTTATTTTAGTTCCAAATTCTTAATGCCTCACTTGAGTCAGTTTAATATTTTAAATACATAATATTTTTAATACTAAGATAATTTAAATTTCCAAATAAACAAAACTTAGCTTAAAATTAAATTTTATCTGGGGAGTTCTACTGGCAAATGACTGTCAAACTCTTAAATGCAGTTAACATTGAAAAAAATTTAAATATATATTTTTATTGGCTTCAGAGAGGAAGGGAGAGGAAGAGAGAGAGAGAGAAACATCAATGATGAGAGGGAATCAATGATCGGCTGCCTCCTGCACACTCCCCACTGGGGATGAAACCCGAAACCTGGTCATGTGCCCTTGACTGGAATCGAACCCAGGATCCTTCAGTCCACAGGCTAACACTCTATCCACTGAGCCAAACCACCTAGGGCAGCAGTTAACATTTTAAAGGACTTTATCAAATACATATTAGAAAATACTTTTTTTGAAAGTAATGCATGGTTCTATCTTATTTTTGTCATAATTATCTGAATGGAGGATATGGAGGATATGGACGCCCAGGTGTACCTGAACTTCTAAAGCACACCCATCTCTCTCTTTTTTTAAAAATATTTTTTTTACAGAGAGGAAGAGAGAGGGATAGAGAGTTAGAAACATCAATGAGAGAGAATCACCGACCAGCTGCCTCTTGCACACCCCCTATTGGGGATGTGCCCGCAACCAAGGTACATGCCCTTGACCGGAATTGAACCTGGGACCTCTCAGTCTGCAGGCCGAAGCTCTATCCACTGAGCCAAACCGGTTTCGGCAACACACCCATCTCTTAAACTAAAGCATTAGCTTCCAAAGCATTCACTACACTTACCTGAACAGCAGTAATGAAAATTTTCATAAACTGGGAGTATGAATTGCTACAACTTTTTGCAAAAGAAAATTGGTATTGAATCTTATAATTTATAATAATAAATTATATAGAAATATATGTAGGTAGAAGTAACAATTCTATTTTGGGGAATTTATCCTAAAAATAAACAGATGTAGCAGAACACAAGAATAAGTACAGTCTTGCTTGTTATAGCATTGTGTAGTGGTAAAAACTTGAAATAATTTGAATGTCCAACAATGGAAAAGCTGGATATGTTATCAGTGTTCATAGAAACCACGGACTGTTATGCATTTATAAGAAACGAGTTAGCATTGGAATTAGTTTTCTATTGCTGCTATAACAAATTCTCACGAGTTCAGTGGCTTACGTACACAAATTTATTATTCTATACTTCTGTATATCAGAAGTCTGACACAGGTCTTACTGGGGTGTTGGCTAGGTTATGTTCCTTTCTGAAGGCTATTCCCTTGCTCATTTGGGCTGTTGGCAGAATTCAGTTCCTTGCAATTGGACAATTGAGGTACCCATATCCTTGCTGGCTGCCAGCTGATGACTGTTCTGAGCTTCTAAAGACTACCTGCATTCCTTGGCTTGTGACCTCCTTCTCCCATCTTCAGTGCCAGCAATGGCAAGTTATTCTCATGCTTGGAATCTTTCTTCATCTTTCCATGTCATCCCTCTGACACAGCAAGAAAAGGCTCCCCAGTTTCCAGGACTCAAGTGATTAGACTGAGACCACCCAGATAATCCAGGATAACATCCCATCTCAAGGTGTAATCCGTTCATCATATCTACATAGTCCCTTTAACCATGTAAGGTAACATATTGAGAGGTGCCAGGAATTAGGACACAGATACTTTTGGGGGCAATTATTTTGCTTACCATAGTTCTATATTTAAAAATCTGATAGATGACCGTGAAGTACTAGTGTTCAGTGAGGGATGGGGTGGGAATTAACAAGTGATATCTTCAGTTTCATCTCAAATATTTATAGATATTGCACATATATGGAGGCATAAAGAAAGGTATAGAAGGATACTAACATGAATTCAACCAAGACAATCAGAATAGGGAATAGAATGAGGAATGAAATATGACAGTCATTTCTTGATGTGTTTTTGGATGTTCTACTTTCTATAATAACATATTTTTCTTTTGAAATTTAGCAAAGTTTGATTCAGAATAAAATGGAATATGGAAAAGCACTTGAGATTTTGCTTCCCAGCACTGTTATTAGTTTGGCTTAAAGAAACTCATTTTTTAAAAAAGGTGGAATATGAAACAAAATGTATAATATAAAAACCCAGCTCATGCCTGGCCTGCGTGACTCAGTGGTTGAGCATCAACCTGTGAACCAGGAGGTCACTGGTTCGATTCCTGGTCAGGGCACATGCCTGGATGTGGGCTCGATCCCCAGTGGGGAGAATGGGGGAAGGAGGCAGCCAATCAATGATTCTCTCTCATCACTGATGATTCTATATTTCCCTTTCTCTCCTTCTCTGAAATCCATAAAGAAATATATTTTTAAAAAAGAATCTTAAAAGATTCATATATACTTTGAGCTAGCAGTCCACTTATAGGAATCTATAACAAGGAAATAGGCTGAGATAAAATAAATTATTTATTTATAGAAAGGGTCTTCAAAGCATAATTATAATAGCAAAATCCTGTATTATCCAACACCAGGCTTACAGATAAACACTGAATAATAGATGCCACACATAAATATTTGTTGAGTGAATAAATTACTGTGTTTTCATAAAAATGTAATGGCATCAGAAAATATGATACAGTGAAAAAAGCAAACAATAAAATTCTATATGAGCATAATATTACTAAATATAGAATATATAATTATAAAAGAAAGATTAAAACAGGAAAAGGGCTGAAAAGATTGTTTCTGAATGGCAGGAATATAGAAATAATTTTTACTTTCTTCTTTATGCTTTTCTATATATATATTCAAAATTTCATAATGAGAATATATTTATTCATATGTTCAGAAGGCTGGATTCACCAATATGGAGATGTAACTATACACCAAACATATCCTTCATATCTATGTCCTACATATTCTTGCTTGACCCACTGCCCGGGTTTACCTTGGTGCAGAGTCACTCCCATTCATATCCAGGTTGAGTTCTCCGGGCCTAGTAAGCTTGTTATCAGGAATCTGTTCTTTTGAGTTAAACACAGCTTGAGTTCTTAGCCTGTAAAAATTAATTCAGAGAAAGTTTTATTCCGTGGAACCTAAGAAACTGAATGCTAATCCTTAAAAGACCATTCTCTTATAGCTATATTATCCAGCAATTATTTTCAAATTAAAAATTTATTTAAAAATACTAAATACACATTAATAAAGACAAAGCAGTTTCATAACAATTTAAATTTTCTTTACTTATAGAGTGGAAGAAGACTTGAGTTGGTTAGAATATAATTTAAAAACTCGACATTATAGATGTTTTAAGAGCACTTTAAATCTCTCCTCTAGAAACTTAAATCTTTCCCATATCCATTTTTAAGCAAGTGTGTTCTGATCACCAGAGTCTAAAGTATAAATTCTAATAACACTAATTAAAATGATCCATAGCTGCCATTTCAATTTAATATAATACTGAAAATACTAGCCAAAGCAATTAGGTAAGAATAACAAAAGATATTCCTGTTGGAAAGGAAAAAGTCAAAATGTCTGTTTGCAGGTGACACAATCTTATATTTAGAAACCTTGACTTTACCAAAAACTGTTAGAATTGTAAAGGGAAGAACATTAATTTACTTGTTTATTTTTTAAACTAGAGGCCCAGTGCATGGATTCATGCAGGGGTTTGGGGTCCCTCAGCCTGGCCTGCATCCTTTTACAATCAGAGACCCCCTCAGGGGATGTCTGACTACTGATTTAGGCCTGATCTAAACCAGCAGTTGGGCATCCCCCGAGGGATGTAGCAGTGCACCAAGAGGCAGGCAGGCAGCCAGGGAGGAGCCTGAGCTGGGGCTGGGCGCCGCTCATGCTCATCGTGGCCCACTACGCATGCCACCACTGCTTGGTAGCACTTCTGCAGAGTTGGAAGAGACTCCTGCTGCCACTGCTGCGCTTGGCAGCCTTAAGCCTGGCTTCTGGCTGAGAAGCGTGCCCCCTGTGGGAGCGCACTGACCACCGAGGGAATGCTCCTGCGTTGAGCAACGGCTTCCTGGTGGTAAGTGCGTGTCAGTCCCCCATGGTGAGCACACAGCACGGTGCTGCCTGCCCCTTGCCCGAGGCACTGAGGGTCAAGCAGGCCCCCGCAGAGAGCAGACAGCAGGGCCCTCACAGAGAGCAGACAGCAGGGCTCCTGAAGCAGCAGACTGCCGGACCCTGCAGGCCCCATGCTATTGGGCCAGGGGGCAAGCAGCCCCCACAGAGAACAGATAGCAGGGCGCCCGCAGCGAGTAGGCAGCAGGGACCTGCTTGCCCCTGGCCGCGGCAGCAAGGGGCAAGCAAGGCCCTACAGAGAGCAGACATGAGGGCCTGGGGTGGCATTGAGCAGGCAGGTCCACAGAAAGCAGAGAACCACAGGGAATGGGCCTAAGCCATCAGTGGGACATCCCCTGAGGGCTCCCAGATTGGAGAGGGTGCAGGTCAGGCTGAGGGACCCCCCACCCCCCCATGTATAAATTCTGTGCATTGGGCCTCTAATATATATATATATATATATCTATATATATCTATATATATAGATATATATATATATATATGCCAAGCAACCGGAATGACAGAACAACCGGAATGACTAGCTGCTATGATATGCACTGCAGTGGCCAACTGGCCATATCGGAGCCCTGCTGAGCCCCCACAAACCTTCCGTGGCCCAGCCCCCCCAACCAGCCCTTCCACCTCAATCAGGGGCAGGGCCAGCAGTCAAACTACCCATGGCCCCTCCTCTCTGGACAGCCCAGCTCCCCCACCCCGATTGGGGGTGTGGCCAGCAGCCAACCTCCTGCATCCTCTCTCTACCCGTGGGCCTGGCCACAATCGACCTTCATTGGAGCGGGTGGCTGGACCCCACCCATGCACAAATTTGTGCACCAGGCATCTGGTTTATTATATTTTACTAGAGGCCTGGTGCATAAAATTCGTGCACAGGTAGGGTCCCTAGGCCTGTCCAGCAATCAGTGTCAATCAGGTTCCCCTGATCCCCGCCTCCTCCTTTTTTCACTGCCTGCAGGAAGGCACACCACGGTTCCCCACCTCCCGGCCTCATTGCCTCCCTGCCTCCTCCTTCCTTGGCTCTCTCAGTGCCCCACCATCACCACTGGTCTCCCACCATGTTCTGCACCACCCCTTGGTGGTCGGCTCACATCATAGTAAGCGATCAAACTCCCGGTCTCCCAGTTGAACACCTGGGGGCAATTTGCATATTAGCCTTTTATTAGATAGGGATGTTATGGTGGAGAGACATAAATATGGAATGACAGCTAATCATACTTCTTTACAATAGGATTCCACACGCTGAAATCTCAAGCTTTTACTTAATGCCTAATGTTCTTTACAATGACATCAAACAGTAAAGGATTTTGTATAATGGTGATATCATTAAAAAATAGTCATTGGAATCTGGCAAAAATTACATTGCACTTCTTAGTAGTAAAATTCTAACCTAACATTTTGGAAGACAAAGTAATCTTTCAAGTCTTCCAAAGATGACAGTGGAATATACTTAGTACTCATAATCTGTTCTCATCCTGAGAAAGCTAAGACCCCAAGGAACCTGCTCCTACACATTTGTGACAGTAACGCAGTCATCTTATCCTGTGCCCCCCAAGCTGTAGACGCTGCTGGAAGAACAGGTGGGACTCACCAATGGTAGTCCAGGCGAGACTGATGAAGCTGCTGCTGTTTCAGGAGAAGCTTTGTCTCCTGCTTGGCCAGCAGATGCTGAAGGCGCTCCTTTTCAATTTCCAGCTCCATTTTTTGAAGCATAAGTTGCTGTCTTCTATCTTCTGATAGCTGCTTTTTGAAATCAATTTCACTGGGCTGCAGTACCTCTTGGCCATGCATCACAGATGCCCAGAAACGCCCACAATAATGGCATGATTCCGGGTGTGTCGTGGAATGTTCAGAGGCCACGTCTGTAGGATGGCTAACGGAAACATGATCTGCATTTTCAGAAAGTCTATCAGCACAACACAGTCTAGACGCAGTGGGCTTAAGGTGCTGGCATTCCTTCATCTTCAATGCCTCTGAAGGAACTTTCTCTGTAGGGACTACGTCTTTTAGTTTTTTCCCTGGGGATTCATAATCACACGTTCTGGTTTCTGATGGCATCATGTCAGGAGCCTCTTTGGGATAATGAAAGGCTGATGGTTTCAAAGAATTGTTTCTGAACTCCACAGGGGGTTCCGAAGCCGAGTCCTGGATTTTAGGCCTTTGTTTGGTATGATGGTAGATTTGTGGTTTGGCTACACTCAAGTAGGAGCCATCCAGTTCCACAGATGAAGACGGGAGAGTGCTCTTCCTATTGAGAACCTAAAAGGAACCACAAGACCACTTGTCAAATAGGAGCCCAATGAAACGAGTTATTTCTTTTGGCTTTCCAGAAATCAATGATGTATTTTCGCCAAAACAAAGCTGTTTTATCTTCTTAAATAACAAATGCTGGTATTTACACAGCTAAAGTAACATATGCCACAAGGCTAAATCCACTTTTAAACAATCGAGATTTCAGTAAATCCGTAAGGATGAGAAAAAGAAAGTGTTGCTACTCGCTGCTTAAGCAAGATTTCGGGAGTTGCAAATAACGAGGGCTACATAAAATCAACTTGGAGAAGAGGCAAAAAATACGGCATTAAATATTAATATCTTAAAAGGTTTAGTTTTGAATACTAAGCCAGGAAATCCATTGAGCCACCTTAAATACTCTTTGAAACACTCTTTGATTGGCCATTACACAGCATGAGATTTGATGTAAAGCCTTTCACCTTATACTAATAGGATGTAAGTTACCGCTAGAAATATGGTGAGTTTTTATAAGTATTTTTACAGAACACAGATAAAACCAACACTTACAGCAAAATATGATTCTAATCAAAAGTGGTTATTTAAATACAAAACATTTAATTCCAGCTATAAACATAAGTGATTTTTCAATTAAGTTGTTCAAGTGATTATAGTCTGATAAAACCCAGGCAGAAAGGAAGCAGCTGCAAATTACCTTTGACAGTCACAGTGAGCTTTCCAGCATTTTGCCTCAAGCTTGTTCTATTAGGGAGAACAAAACTTAGTGTACACCCTGATCCTCAAACTTTAACAACTATCAGAATCACCTGGAGGCCTTGTTCAATGTCAATTGCTGGCTTTCAAGCCCAGAGTTCCCCTTTCGGGAGGTCTGGGGCAGAACCGCAGAACCTGCATTTGTAAGAAGTCACAGGTGCTGCTGTGGCCGCTGAGGCTCCGGGACCCACTTTGGGAACTACTGTTCTGTATAATGGAATATCTGGTTTCTGTATCCCTCTTCTAAGGACTGTTCTGATTAGATTGGGTTCACTCAGGTAATAATGAACAATTTCCTCATCTCAACATCTTAAATATAATCACATCTGTACAATCTCTTTTCATACAATGTACTTTATACCATATAAAATAACACTGACAGGTTTCAGGAATTAGGACATGGACAAATTTTGGGTGGGCCATTATTCAGTTTACCAGATATATTAATCATATATATATTTTAATATATGTATGATTAACATAACAATAGATAGCATATATGTATTATTTTATATTCTGACTTTTGTTCCTTAACATTATTTATATATGTGCATTTAAAAAATGTTTTTCATGATTATTAGCTTTATTTTATTTCTTTTTTGTTTTTTCAAATCTTTATTGTTGAGAGTATTATATATGTCCCCTATTTCCCCCCATTGGCCCTTTTTAGACACCCCCTCCCCCACAACCTCCCCACGGGCCTTCACATCTCATTCCTATGTGTAATCTAATGAACAGAGGAAACTGATGCACAAAACAGATCCAGACACATAAAAGCATGGGACAGATTGTCAAATCTCAGAAAGAAGGTAGGGATGGGAGGTAAGAGACCAACCAAAGAATTTATATGCATGTATACATAATCCAGGGACAGAGATAAAAAATATGTTTTTATTGATTTTAGAGAGAAAGAGGAAGAGAGAGGGATAGAAAAATTGATGAAAGAAACATTAATAGACTGCCTCCTGCACACACCCTACTTTCTAAAATATGGAATATTTTTAAATAGATTGGTTAGGAAATAAAGATGTTGAAAAACATGTATGATACGACCCTGTATACATATATGCATGTACATGCAGGGTGTAAGCATATACATGAACACACAAAATCACATACTATTCCTATGGTAATGCAGGGTTTTCCCATGCTCTCGTATTCTATAAATAACGACTGCAGTGGTGCTTTGTGAAATACCATCAATAAGAAAGCAGTGATGTTTTATAAGTTTCTGAAAATCATTTTTACAGGCAAGTCTCTGCTTTAGAGCCAAAAGGAGAGATTTGAATTAAACTGCAGTTATTATTTCTTGCAACAGTTTATTTCCTTTACACAATGAGGAAGTGATTACTTACAATGTACTTATGAGATGTTAATCACAGGATTAGTCAACAGTACCAATAGTTCTTATTGGTAATTCCTTTGACAACAAATAATAATTTACTATCATGGCAAGCACCTTGCTAACAATCCTCATATTCCCACTGAGAGCATTATAAGAATGAAAATCTCAATTTTGTAACTTTAAAATTTCCCCCTGCGCTCTTCATTTTATTGAGAGGTCAGAAATTCAAGACCTAAATAAATATCAGGTGTCCCCCCAAAATGTATACACACATTGAATAACTAACTATAAAGGCAGTTTATTAAAATACCTTTCATTTCCAAAATGTACTAGAACCTACAGACAGTGTGTATACACCTTTCTAGGACACCCTAAATTACTGTGCGTGGGGCAGGCCATTGCACTGGCTGCAGAACATTTTGAGTTAATGGGAAGTAAGGCCCGAACGACGTGCTGCATCTTTTCAAGTCAGGCTTATGTGAACCAGTTATCAAGCTGACAGAGCTACGGAACGCAACAGCTGCACTGTATGTTTCGCCAAAGTCTCATCCTGAATAAATGTTCCTTCTCCCCAGTGCAATTAACTCTCCTATACTGGCAGATTTTGCTAGAAGATCATCAAGGTAGATTACCTTCCAGTGTTATGAACTAAATACTTACAGGTGTTAGTTATATCATCAGTTATAACTTACAAACTTTTGCATTTACCAACACAACCAGGCAAATGAATCATCTCATTTATGAATTATTTATAAGGAATTCACAGCATGCTCCTGGCGTCATCCATGGCCTTTTCTAGGTCACATGACACCAATTAGAGCTGAATTTTAAATTATTCAATAACCTGAACTCTCTTGTCATTTAACATATAGATATCAATGCAGTAAACAAGTTAAATCTAATGGGCCCTGGAGGTTTAAGCTTCTCTACCGCTCAGCTGAAGCTGTGGGCCATCAGTGGAAGAGAAAAATAACAGAACGCAGCAAACACATTTGCAAGGCTCTAATAACTTATTCTAGTTCCCATAGGGATTGTAGCACAACTTAGGAATATTAAATCTAAAAGACATTAAAGTCAGTAATTATGAGTTTTTAAAGAATATACTCACATAGTAATGTATAAATGACAGAATACTAGCAACAGACACCAAATGCAATACCAGCTGTAGGGTATGTACATCACAGGCCTGCCAAAAATTTTAACAGCAACTACCAGTCTCAGAAAAGGTTAAAACTCATATTCTTCAATCAATTACTACATTTCCTGAAAGTTGAAATTTGTTGAGTTGCTATAAAAATGAAAATAAAGCATGGAATCACTGACCATAAACTTGAAATCAGGTCAAAAGACCTTTAAAAAATATTTGTATTGATTTCAGAGAGGAAGGGAGAGGAAGAGAGATGGAAACATCAATGATGAGAGAGAATCATTGATTGGCTGCCTTCTGCACGCCCCCTACCAGGGCATGTGGCCTTAATCAGAATTGAACGCAGGACCCTTCAGTCCATAGGCCAACACTCTATCCACTGGGCCAGGTTGGCCAGGGCCAGGTCAAAAGACTTTAATTAGAATTCCGGTGCTGTTACTTAGGAGTGCTATTTTTTTTGTCGAGTCATGTTAGGTCTCTTGGGCAGTTTCCCCATAAATCCTTTTTCAGTTCATAGTGTTATTCAATGTGTAAAATGATACTCCAAAACAAATACAGCCCTAGAACTATTTGAAAAAATGCTTAAAATAAACTTGTTTCCCTCTGTTCCATACTTCAAGGAGCTGCACTGGTGCTAAATGTGAGAAGAAAAGGTTAGGATGACAAACATTTGGGAGTAATAATTATTTTTTTCTTAAGTCATTATATGGAAAAATATAGAAATGGACACATCTTCTATAGCTAAAAGACAAGTCTTGTATATCTGTCTAACAATAGAAGGGAAAAGTATATATAAACAAAATACTATGAATAAACACAGTAAGTATATCTTTCCACTCTATAATTTTATCTAGAAGTTTAGGTTGCCACCTTGGGGAGGGCAGGCAGGATGAAGATCTGGAAGTATCTGCCAGACACTGTGCCACCTGCCAGGGATTCATTTTACGTGACAAGGTCTATGGCCCTCAGATTTTGGCTAAGGGAAAAAACATTTTATGTGATAAGGTCTACGAAGAGTTGAGAAGTATTAGTGAGATTGGTTTTGCCTTTAGCAGGGTTGGGGGAAAGCTGGGAAGTTTTCATAGTAAAGGAGAAATGTAAACTAAATTCTGAAGACAGACTGGAGTTTATTAGTGATAAAGTTATGTGTGAGGATGTGCTGCATGTGCAGGGTAAGACATTTCAGGTAGAAGGCAAAATATGGGTAGAGAATAGAGATTGTGAAAATGAATATGTTTGGTGACCTCTACATAGTCCAAAGCACTGTGAACAGTGTGATGGGAAATGGATAAGGCCAACATGCTCTGTAGGTACCATAAAGCAAATAGTGTAAATGCTATGTTAAAGAAGTTCCACTTTAGCTCTGGCTGGTGGGGCTCAGTTGGTTGGAGTGTCATCCCATACACCAGAAGGTGGCAGGTTCCATCCCAGTCAAGGCATGTGTGGGAGACAACCATACATGATATTTCTTTTTCTCTATCTCCCTCCCCTCCTACTTCCTCTCTCTCTAAAATCAATGAGAAAAAAAAAAGTTTGACTTTAAATTTTATATGCCTACCTAATGTAGGAGATGGCCAATGAGCCAAAGGGTGGGCAGTTGGAAGAAAATAATAAAAAACAAGAGTATCTGTACTCAGTAGCTGAAGGAATCCAGACACGAAATATATATGGGGTAATTATAAAAGACAAAGAAGAAAGGAGTACCACAGGCCAAAACACTAACAAACTAAAATGACAATTAAAATTCAAGTGTTCAGATCTACACATTATGTTGAATGCTCTTTGGAAAGCAAGGGAACTAGGTAGAGAGCAGATGCCTGGCCAAAGCAGGAAAGGAACTACGGAAGGAGGCAGGCACCAACAACCTTTCTAGAATTCACTGATTAAGTACTCCACAATTTCTTCAAGGGCCAGTGCCTCCATTCTCAAAAAGATTGGTCAGAATCCATTGTGGATTAGTGTTTCTGTCAACCTCCCTTTATGAATAATTATGAGGACAAAATATTTTAAAAAATCTGTTTGAAAGCACTGAAGTGTTACTAAGGTAGCGAGAACATGAAGGGGCCAAGATTCCAGATAGAAGGAAGACAGGAAAAGACAGCTTGACATTAGTTGTCATGTTTCTGTTCAAGACATTCTAAATTAGGAAGTGCTGGCTGAGAAGAACTCTCAGTTATCTCAGCGCTGGAAACAAAATTCGAATTTCAGAGCCTGCCAAGAAAGAGAGGTCCTGTCAAAAACCCCAGGCTTCCAATTAAGACCCCTGAAGAGTAAGCAGTAAAAAATAAAACCGAAAAGCCCATGTACATATTAAAGCTGAACTTCAACTCCACTCAGTCCTGGCCTGGGTTAAAGGCATATGAATCAATGCTAACAGTCTGCACAGGGAAAAAGCAAATTCTCTCTGGAGAAAGACAACATCAAACAGAGATTCATATTATATCCAGCTCCCTCCCCCCCCCCATAGGCAATGTCTAACATTCAATGAAAAATCCGTAAGCAAATAAAAAAGTAAAAATAGAGTTAAGAGGGAAAAGAGATAATAGAAATAGAGCCACGAGATTTAGACATTGGCATTCTTCCAAACATGGACTTTAAAATATTAGTAATTATTATTTATGTGAGATACTAAATGGTATTATAAAGAATACTGTAAAAAAATCAAATGGAAATGTTAAGAATAAAGATACAATAAATAAATAAAATAAAAAAACTTAGCAGATAACATGCATCTGAGGAGGCAATTGGTGAACTGAAATAAACGCCAGCAGAGAATATCAAGACTAACATGAAAAGATGGATGAAAAGAGTGGAAAAATATAAAAAACATAGGGACATGATGACAAAAGCCTAAAATACATGTAATTACAGTACCAGGGAAGGGGAAAAGAAAGGATGAGGAAGCAATAATAAAGAGATAATGTAGAGAATTTTTCAAAGCGGTGTCAAGCCACAAATTTAATAGGTTGTGTGATTACAAAGAAGGATAAATATAAATAGAGCTACACTTAGAGCAAACCATAGTAAAATTGCTGAAAACCAAGAATAAATAAAAATTTCTCAAATGCTAACATTATTTACTTCAAGAAGATAAAATAATAAGACTAACAAATAATTTTTCAATAAAAAATAATTCTATTACATAGTGAAACTATTCATTAAAAAAGAAAGTGAAAAATTTTTCTTTCAGTCCTGAGGGAGTAAGTTGGTAAAAACCAAATGGCTATCTACTGTATGACCCCAGACATAGGAATGGCCCAGAAAAGGCAAGTCTGTAGAGACAGAAAGCATATTAGTGATTGCCTACAGCTGAGGGTAGTAATAGAAATGAATGTAACTGGGCACGAGGAATCCTTCAGCAGGCACAGTCTTTAATGGTTCAACACTGATAAAAAAAAAAGTTACAAAACTGACTTAGTATTGATTGCAGAACTCTGTACATCTACCAAAAATCACTGACCTGTACACTTAAAATGGGTGAATTTTATAACAAAAAAGATAACATTCATTCACTAACACTTACTGAATGCATACCATGTATAAAGCACTGTTCTAGGTATTATGGAATCATCAGTGAATATAAAGAGCCTGCTTTAATGAAAACTCATATTCTAGTGGAAAGAGACAAACAAGTAAACAAATAGGTTGTGAGGTCATCTGTAAGTGATATCTACACTATTACAGAGTAAGATGCAAACTGACCATACCTTTGGGGTGCCCACCAGCCAACCAGAAGTATGCAAATTAACCCAACAAAGATGGCGGATTAATTTGCATACGAAGGCACCAAGTGACTGGGGGCAGGGCGGGATGCTTGAAGCCTCTGGGCAGTGTGGAAAAGTGGAAAGGTGGCCCTGGGCAAGAGCAAAAAGGTGGCTCTCTCCGGAGCAAAGTTGGCGCCAGCAGCCAGGGGAAGGAAGGCCCATTGTTGCACAAATCTTCGTGCATCGGGCCTCTAGTAAGACAATAAAAGTATAGCTGTTTAATAAATAATTGGGGTGGATGATAGAGGCTAAATGAACCCTTTCCACCTCTTTTATTTGCCTCAGGATTTCCGCCAACTTTACAAAACCCCTTCAGTTCTGATAGGCAAGTGTCATTCATATGGGAGATGCACATTTCAACTTTATCTTGCTTCACTGGGCCTTTAGAGCCTATTGGCTGAAAATTAATTTGATATAAGGAGAGATTTATTGCAGAGAGCCCTCTATACTTACGATGATATAAAAATAGTGAATAATACAGTTTGCAGAAAACAGGTGTAAACAGATAAAGTTAACTATAATGACAACAGAAATTACAAGCTTTTCAAATAGTAGCCAGATGTTGCTTGCTTTGCTGCTATTAAGCGAGTAATGATGAAAATTCAAAAGAAAAATTACTGCAACAATATTTATAATACACAATTTCTTTAGTGTCTGAAAATCACTGAGGTATCATATACTGTGTGATTTTGGGGCATATTTTGGCTGTAGTCATGAGGCAGAAGATTATTTAAGCTGTTTTATTACTTGCAATGGCCTTTTTGTTCTTTATTCTAGACTAAGTCTAGAAATTAAGAGAAGCCCTGCTCACAGAAGACCATCCTAAAACACTGCAGTGGAGGGGAGGGATGGGTTTTGTGTGGAAACAACACAAACGGCATTTTTCATGCGGGAAGGAAGAGAGCGGACTATGGCACCTAAAGCAGGAGGCCAGCCCAGGCAATGACTCCAAGCAGAAAGGGCAGGATCCTGTGAGCACAGTCTTCATGTTTCTGCATGTCTCAACAAGAACTCATCAGCTCGAATTGTATGGGATATCTGTGCATGCCCAAATGCCAACATCTGTTCAGCACAGCTGATGAGTCCAAACGAATTGTACGGAAAGGGCTTCCACAAACCAGTGTCACCTACAAAGATGGACACAACTTCAATAGTCAGAGACAGCATCGGGTCAATCAGGCTTATTAGCGAAGTCCTAATCATCTCGTGACTTAAATGGCCCCACAATCAGTGTGCTTTTGATGAATCTGCGAACAAAGAGAAGGACAGGGCAAGCTGCCTCCTCCTGAGAAGCTGGGACCTAGAAGTTCTGCCTCATATATAAATTATTTCCATAATCAGCATTAGAATTCTGCCCAGTTAATACTATTCAGGCTGGTGTAATGGGCGTTCGGTGTTCAGTACGGCTGCTAATGCATGAGAGATCTGACATACTTCTTCAAACTATAAATAAATAATGGTGAATGCTGACTGACTTGGCTGTGAAAGACTGCTAAATCAGCCTACTCCAGGGCGGAACTGTCCCTAATTGTTACAAATAATATTATCTTTCAATACTCTCCAGAAACTACTCTGAACAAAGTTTCTAGGCAGCACCAAGCACACCGGAAATCAAACACTTACAAAATAGGTGACACTTTGTTGTGGGCATTACTGGGCAAAGAGAAGCAGCCATTAAAATAAGACGTTCCTGGTATTTGTAAACCCAAACCTGACTCCAAACACAGATTCTCCCTTCTCAGGCACACTGTGAGGAAAAGGCAGAGGAAAAGCTAAGCGTCATGGAGAAGATGAGAGGGAAGCAGTGAGGAGGAGGGGAGAGAGAATCAAGAGCAACTCATAAGCCAGGAAAAGCTCTATTAAAAAAGTCACGTTAGTCCATTTCAAAATGGTTTCTTTAAAAAGGATTTTACGCCAAAAGGACTCATTTTTGTGCTAAAATAGCTTATTTGATGATCTCGCTCTAAACCGATATTAGTTTAAATCCTTTTATCAACACACAAAATCATAAGCAGCACATAATATAAGAACGGGTAAAAGTGATGACAAAGGGAGAGACCTGGGCAAGATGAATTCGGCTCATTTTCTACCTCATAGATGCTCCTGGACTCCTAGCACTGTGTGCTTAAGCGCATCGATCATTTCTTTAGATAGAAACTATTTCTAACAGACCTGTACTGAGGAGATAATTTGGGGAAATTTACTTATAAAACTGCAGGTGATAGGACTCACCACTGATCAACAGATAACACTGTTTCCATCACACCAGCACAAGGTTCTCACTTCAGTGTGCATGAGCACCACCCGAGGGCTTATTAAAATGCCCGAGTTTCTAACTCAGCAGTGTGGGCTGGGGCCTGCGGGAGAGCATTTGGGTAAGCAGTGCTCAGTGACGCTGATGCTCCTGCTCTAGGCTCATTTTGAGGACCGCTGCACCGGCAGGTGCCTCCTGACTTCATGGGCAGACTCCATCGGGCTGTGGGATGTCAATGTCCAGTTCGGATGTTTTTGTTTCCTCATTTCATACAATAGGCTGCACACAATTTCATTCCTGCTCTGGCCTCTCATAGGTATGACTGGCCTATACCTAGACATCTATCACTCTTCCTCCTTTTGTGGAACAAATAATTCTTTCCCATTAAAATAAGTTCGTTCTGTCCACTCTGTGGTCTATATGTAACCAACACAAGAAAAAGACATTTGGAGTTCTTTTCACTCTTTCCCCTCTCCCCTTTATTCATATTTTATATCCATTACTTTCACCCTATCTTTTAATCCTGCACTGTACCAGATGTACCTCATTCATTTCTTTTGTTCAAAAGGGTTGATTAAATTTTCTACCTCTCAGTTTATCTGAAATTGCTTTTATTTCAAGTCTAAATGTATTTATGACAAAAGCTCACATAAACTTTTGAGACGCAGAGAATTATTAATCTATCACTAAATGCATTTCATTTCTCTGTCCTTTCAGGGTATTAACAGACTTTTCACAAAGCAATGAATGTATCATAAAGAAGGCACATAAGATGTATCTGATACGAGCGTCTTTTATTGTGTGAAGTCAATGTTTATTTTTATTAAGAGTTACATCTAATGCATATAAGAAAATAAAGGAGCACACAAATACAGATGCTAAAGGCACTATTTAGTTAATAAAGTAATAATATGAACAATTTTCTGTTACTATATATGACAACTTAAATGAAATGGACAAATTTCAGAAATTATCAAAACTGACTGAAGAAAAAAAAAAGTAAATCTTAATGCCTCCACGTCAATGAAAAAAATCGAAGTGGTAATAATAATATTACCACAAAGAACACTCCATCCATGATGGCTTCAGGGGTAAATTCTATCAATCAAATAATAATAATAACAATAATAATAAACAGAAAAAGGAAGAAAGAATTTCCAATTCATTTAATGAAGCTAGAAATACCAGTATTACCTTATATCAAAACCAGACAAAACTTTTACTAGAAAAAAAAGTCACAGATAAACGACCTTCATAAACATAGATGATATTAAAATGTTAGGGGGAAAAAGAAAAATAAAGATATTGCAAAGATAAACAAATGGTTATTGCTCCTTGCCACTCAATGCCAAAGTCTCCATACACAATCATTATTAGCTGTAGATCAACTACATTCAATAGTTCACAGGTGTTCATAGACATAATATAAAAATGAATCTTCCTTTAGAAATGTAATATATAAAATCTTTGAGGTGGAACTAAGAAAGATAAAAACTATACTTAGGTTTATTACTATCTTATGCTTTACTCCAATGCAGATTCCAATTTTAGGAAGTCTACCACGGGTATGAAAAATATGACAATCATTTGCACTTGAGTTTCTGGAAGAGGAGTGTGTAACTTTAGAGAATGCTAACAGTGTCACTCTTGTGAATGCAGAGCTCACTTGTTTGCTATTAGAATTGTTCGCTAATATATTAAAATTATTTGCCTGATGGGCTAGAAAACTTTATCCTAAACCAACAGAATATGTATGATGGCTTAGATTTTCATAAATATTTTTTCATTTTAACGTAACTCTCATAACAAAATTTAATGAGAACAAAGCCATAGTACAATAACCTCTCTATTTGTTACATTCAGTTAAACATATAAAATGGCAGAAGCGATGGAGTGAACTTGGGACTCTGACTAGTCTCCAGATTTCTTAAACTGCCATGTGACTGTGTATCAAGCAGAAGTACCCATAATGTACTTTTAAAAAGTTTCCCATTGGATAATGTACGCAAGTTAACATCCAAAAGTATTTATTTCCACACTATTATTGAATAGCAGCCTTTTAAAAAACATATTATCTTTTGAGTTTTTACAGAGAGAGAGAGAGGGATAGAGTTAGAAATATCGATGAGAGTGAAACATTGATCAGCTGCTTCCTGCACACCCCCTACTGGGGATGTGTGCGCAACCAAGGTATATCCCGGGACCCCTCAGTCTGTAGGCCGATGCGCTATCCACTGAGTAACACCAGTTGGGGCAATAGCAGCCTTTTTAAAGGCACTTTGCTATCTAAATTGAAACTGAGCTATAACCAATTTGGCTCAGTGGACAGAGAGTTGGCCCACGGACTGAAGGGTACTGGATTTGATTCCAGTCAAGGGCCTGTACCTCAGTTGCAGGCTCCATCCCCACTCCAGGTTGGGGCACTTGTGGGAGGCAACTAATCAATGTGTCTCTCTCACACAGATGTTTGTCCTCTCTGCCTCTCCCCTCCCTTCCACTCTCTCTAAAAATCAATTGAAAAATATTCTTGGGTGAGGATTAGCAACATAAACAAACAAACAAACAAACAAACTGCAACTGAAACAGCCTTCCAGGCTGTTCAGTGTAGGCCTCTAACCACGCCTGTAATGTCATCCTGAGACTTCAGCCACCTTTAATGTTAAGACCATCATTCTAAGAAATTTCAATTGGAAATATAGTGGTTGACTGAAGGTCTAAATCAGGACTCCAATACCAGAAAGTTGATTATTACATGAGTTTCAAAAATTAAAATCTACATAATCTGAATATTATTCATTTTTCATTCATTGCTCATTTTCATCCATAAATTTCTTAACAAACACTCTTGATAAATTTCTTCTGCATCTGAGTGTCACCAGCTCTCCCTTTCTTAAAATCCTCTCTGACCTTGATTTCATGGAAGCACATTTGGGGCCCTGCCAGGGCAGGTGGTGACTAAATTCTTCAATCGTGTTCTAACTCCTGTGAGGAGCTTTCAAGGAACTACCTTAAAACTGAAACAGAAGCAAAGAAAACTTACCAGATAGCCTTTTGTTGTTGTTGTTAATCCTCACTTGAGGATATTTTTCCATTGATTTTTAGAGAGAGTGGAAGGGGGGAGAGGGGGAGAGACAGAAAGAAACATCAATGCGAGAGGGACACATGAATTGGTTGCCTCCCGCATGTGCCCGATCAGCTGGAGATGGAGCCTGCAACCAAGGTACATGCCATTGACCTGAATCGAACCCAGGACACTACAGTCAACAGGCCAAACTGGCTAGGGCACAAGTAGCCTTTAGAAGTTGTGAAATGCCAACGTCTAGAGTCAGAACTTGTTAATTGTGCTAAGGACATTTTTCCTTCTTAAAAAGAAAAGTTTCTTATACAATAGGTTTCATTACAGGAATGTATTGATTGAAACTAGTTTCATTGCCACTAATGTTCCACTTAATTTTAAAGATAACATAATATTGAACAGAATAATGTGTTCTATTAATAACATTATATTGAAATAGTAAACTGACTTATTGCATTTGTTTGTCCAAATAAGCAACCTGATCATTTTGCCATAAATCTTCTTGAGTCTAAGCAGAAGGCTGAAATGCAACTTGATAAAAATAAAAAGTTATCATAAGACATAATGAAAAATCCAATTTGAAAATTAAACACTGCACTGCCCAGCTTCATGCTTTATTTAGGGTCTGAAGCTTACAATGAAGATAAAAGAGCTGCTCTAGTTTACTTAAAATGGCTACTGCAAGTCTTCATTTGGGGAAAACCATCAAAATAATTAAAATCTGTTGGAGGAAGTCTGGCCATTTAGCTTTTGAGACAATTCATTCTAATCTCATTGCTTGCATACTTTAAAATAGCTTTTTTTGTTGTTTAAAAATACTACGTTAAGTTGAACTTGATTTTGTGGGGGTGAAAGTGGGCAGAATTTAACACAAGACTTGTGTTCACAAACTGAAGACTTGTCCTTCAAGCTTTAGTTCTCAGCCAGGCTATTCAAACACATCTCTTTGTCTGTATGAGCATGAACACAGACTATTGCTAGCAGGTTATATCTCAGAGGTGTCATCAGCCATTCCTCCAGGAAAAGTGATCCAGACACTATCTGAATGCCAACAGTTCGACCTCACAGCCAAGAGAGGTTATGTACCCCACCCCCCGTCACTACATATTTACCATTGATTCTATATCAACTTGGTAATTGATCTGTAGCTGATTTCCCTCACATAGAAAGCTGTCAAAGATCTATTATATTATTTCACATACAAGTGAGGTCATGTGATACTTATCTTTCTCAGACTGGCTTATTGAAAATTTCTCATTTTCTAAATTTATATATGGCATTCTGGATATTAGAAAGTCTAATCTGTGCTGTAATCTTTCAAATTAATTTTGAAAAAGATAAGTTAACTATTTTCAAGAATAGCAATGTTTTACAGCACAAATTTTAAAGCAGTATTGCAGAAACTGCAATATAAATACTGGCTTTGGTATAGGCAAGATTTAAGTTAAACATTTAAATTACCAAAATTTACTAACCAATACTTAAGCCTGTGTCTTATGGAATATCTACCATTTGGGTCAACCATTCATCTACTGTATACATACTGCAATTTATTAAAGTCCCTTATTGATGGGGGATTTAGATACTGTGCTGACTGTTGAGAAATGACTCACTCCACCCTCCATTTACTAGTAACTGTAAAATCTGGGAAGCTACAAATCACTAGACTCCCCTGCAGACAGGGATCTGGATGTCAATTAGGTTCTGCTTATTTCATGTGATTTTGGAGCTCTCATTTGTCTTTCCAGGCAAGGACAAAGGTGAAAACATGACAATTCTCTCTGGCAATAACTCCTCAGGGCAAATTTTTCAATTTTCTGGGTTAGAAGTAGTTGTGACAGCAGCAGAAGCACCAATGGCTGTTGTAAGTTCTCACTGATGGGGTCTATTCTACAGTTTCCTGGGGGTCCAGATAAGTGTAGCAGCAGCAGATGCATTGCTCCAGTGATGGTCTAGCATTACCTCCCAAGGACATTGGATCTACTAGTATATTGTTTGGAAGTCACTATGGTATTCCAACATAAAACTTGTTTCTTCACCCTTTCAAACCTTTTATTCCCAGTACTAAATTCTTCCTGCTTAAAATATTTAGAATGGTTTCTGTTCCCTATACTGAAACAGACTTTTGTTGTTACTAACAATGTACTCTTTCCCCCTAAATTACACACAATAAGATTCATCCTTCATATTTTATTGAACTTATTGGGGTTACATTAGTTAATAAATTTATGTAGGTTTCAGGTGTACAACTCTTATTTAAAAATTATTTTTATTTATTTCAGAGAGGAAGGGAGAGGGAGAGATGGAAACATCCATGATGAGAGAGAATCATTAATTGGCTGCCTGCTGCACACTCCACACTGGGGATTGAGCTGGCAACTTGGGCATATATCCTGACCAGGAATCAAACGGGGACCTCCTGGTTCATAGGTCAACGCTCAATCAACAACTAAGCCACGGCAGCTGGGCCAGGTGTACAATTCTATAACACTTCATCTGTATACTAGAGTCCTGGTGCACGGATTTGTGCACCGAGGAGTCCCTCAGCCTGGCCTGCGCCCTCTCGCAATCCAGAATCCCTCAGGGGATGTCATACTGCTGATTTTGGCCTGATGGGATCGGGCCAAAACCGGCAGTCCGACACTCCCCGAGGTATGTAGCAGTGAGCAAACCGGCAGGCGGCAGGGAGGCCGAGCCAGGCTGGGCTCTTCTCCAGCTTATCCTGGCCCTGCTGAGCCTGCTGCCACTTGGTAGCGCTGGTGTGGGGGTGGAAGAGGCTTACACCATCCCAGCTGCTCTCATCAGGTGAGCCTGGCTTCTGGCTAAGTACTCTGACCACCAGGGGCAGGTCCTGAGTTGAGCATCTGCCCCCTGGTGGTCAGTGCATATCATAGCGACCAGTCAACTGGTCAATCAGTCACTTAGGCTTCTATATACCGTGTTTCCCTGAAAATAAAACATCCTCCAAAAATAAAACCTACTTGCAGGTTTCCTTCTGAGTGAAATATAAGGCAGCCTCTGAAAATAAGGTCTAGCAACCAGTGACGTTAAGCGGAGTCCTGACGGAAGCGGAACGGAGATCAGAGTGAGCAGTGAACACAGGGCGAGAGAGAGGAGGAGACTTTCGCAGATGCGTGTAGAACAGGAGGATTAGAGCGGACGGGACACGGTGAAAGTGGTGAGTGCTGGTCTGTCTCTGGTGACACTACCTGATGCTCACGGCCGCCTTCATGATGACTGACGGTAAGGCCAATTACAACTTTAAAGACTGTTTCCTTAGAAACATGAAGAATGGGAGTGCCGTATATTGAGCTGAATAGATGGGGAGTTATAGGTTTGGAAGGGAATCAAGAGTTTAATTTTAGTCAAGCTAAATTTGAGATGTTAGTGGACAGATCAAGTGTATGTTTGCTGTTACCTTTAATATAATGAATCTCTTCAAGGTTTTTTATAGGGTAAAATCTATATATTTTATTAATATATGATTTCCTTCATATATTGTAAAAGAATGGGTTAGAAGATTTGGGAGTGCTATTCACTCCTAAAATTCTGCATTGAGAATTTGTAAGTGGACTAAGACTCTCATATTCCAAAAATGCCTCTTGTAGGGTCTCTATTATTTAGGTGAATGTGGCATTGCTCTGTGACAGCTAGAATCAGCATGTATATGTCTATGTCTCGCTTTCTTGAGAGCATAAGGTAATTTCCTGGTTAGGAAATTTTTTATGTTCATTTTTTTTCTTTTTTTTATTCCCATCAATTATTGCTATACCACTATCCTGTTAGATCAGAACAAACAGCTTTAGTTCCTTAGATCACAGTGTGACATAATCTCAAATGACAGCATCATTTTAATTGAGTTCCAAGAGTGGAGACAGCATTTTAGCTTTGATGTTGTCCCCATAATCAGAAAAGGAGCCCAAAGAGCTCAAACAACATTGCTATTCTTTCAGTGTACACACTGCTTACCTCAGCACTTCCCTTTAGTGGACCTGCAATCCCAGGTAATGGAGACTCAGGCAGTTAGGTCCCTATGTGATTGAAGAAAGCTGCAGATCTAGTGGAAGACAAAGTGACCAAATTCTGGCACCAGAATGAAATACATTACAGCAGACAGAGAAAAGTGCCTCATTAAAGAAACCACAGAATGGTACAACGCCTTTAAAGATATCCCTAGTCTTTCAACACTGGCAAATGTATGACAGTAGCCAAGCAATTCTCATGTTCTGTCAGATTTTATACTCCTCTACACACCAAGTAGTCTTTCTTCCAAATGCCACTTTGGGCAGATATACTAGTATATCACTGTGAGCTTTGCCTTATTCTTTACAATGCCTAAGACCTCTTATGACTACTTATATTTTAGCTATCCTAATTTTAATGACTATTTCTAAATAAATATCAATTATAAAATGTGTAAGAGGAGAGAAATTCATTAGCTTAAACAGATTTGATGTTTTCTTTTTTTTCCAATGAGGTATCTGGAAGCAGAGTCTAGGGCTGTTACAATGCCACCCTAGAGGACTTTAGTTCCTTCCATCTTTCCGTTCAGATGTGGACCTGCTGTTCAAGCTCCCAGATCAAGTCAGCATTCCAGAGAACAAGGCTTCTCCGCGTGGCCTCCTGACACTTGGACAAGATGATACATTGTTGTGTGGACTGTCCTGTACACTGTAGGTTATTTAGCAATATCCATGGCCTCTACCTGCTAGATGATAGTAGCAACACCGCAAATTTTGTTTTGTTTTGTTCTGTTTTGTTAATCCTCACCCAAGGATATTTTCCCAGTGATTTTTAGAGAGTGTAAAAGAAAAGGAGAAACACACAGAAAGAGACTTCGATGTGAGAAAGACACATCAATTGGTTGCCTCCCACACAAGCTCTGACCAGGGCCAGGGAATGAGCCTGCAACCGAGGTATTCACCTTTGACCAGAATTGAACCCCAGACCCTTCAGTCCCTGGGCCAAAGCTCTATTCACTGTGCCAAACTGGCTAGGGTGCAACACCAATTTTAACAAAAAATACCTGCAGGCTCTAGTTGGTTTGGCTCAGTGGATAGAGTGTCAGCTTGTGGGCTGAAGGATTCCAAGTTCGATTCCGGTCAAGGGCACATACTAGGGTTCGGGCTTGATCCCCACTAGGGTACGTCCAGGAGGCAGCCAATCAATGATTCTCTTTCATCATTGATGTTTCTACCCCTCTTTCCCTCTCCCTTCCTCTCTAAAATCAATAAAGATATATTTTACAAAAAAATATCTGCAGACTTTGCAGAATTTCCCCTAGGGATAAACACTGACCCTGGTTGAGAATTATAGCCATAAAGTTAAAAACAGAATTGACAGAGGAAAGCACAAAAGATGGATAAACATAAGGGTCTTCCCAAAGAGAGGATGTTTTTGGTTTTCATCCGAATCCATTTTACAATCTCCAAAAATCAATTATAACAATAACAATGATAACTATCTGGAGGCTGTTATACTGGTATTCACTGCATGTAAGGTACAGTTCTATTTCTTTTGCATTTATTAACTGATTCAGTCCTACCAGATGCCCTATGAGTTATACCAATTACATTTGCCCCATTTTGCTGATGCGGAAATTGAGGCTCACTGATGTTACATAACTTGCTCAAGGTCACAGACAGTGGTAGTGCTTACTGTGTAGGAACCCAAGCTCCAAAGTTCATGCTCTTAGCGTGGCATTCAGAAGGAATCCTTGAGTAAACAGAAAAAATATCGTGTCCACCAAACAGCAGATTCTAGAGTAAGACTATAGTTACAAAACAATACCCTCAAATATGGCTTATGAAATAGAATGGTATAGCTTGTCAAATGATCACTTAAAAAACTTTTACACGCATCCAATTTTTAAAAACCATGAATTGTATTCTGGGATATAGCCAAATGCCTAACATTTCTAACTCATGGTAATGGTTGTCTATTTAGTGGTCAAGAAGGCAGTAATTTATTGTGGAGTAAACCAATGAAGTGTGTATAATATCTAGCTATATCCTGTTAACAAGCATGGTAACAAATAATTGAAACATGGAAATTTCCAGTTTTATAGCTGCTTCTTCAATCTATATTCACTTGTATAAAAATGTCATAGTTAAAAGAATTTAAAAGTCAAATTACCTGGAGAAAAGATTCATACAAAGTTTATTTTCAGAAACTGATATTCAGCCTATTGCCATCAGAGTTGATTGCTCTTATATGTAAACTTCAGTCAGATTTCTGCAGGTTTGAAAATATAGATTGACATTTAAGGCCTATGTAATGAGTCATTAAAGAGAAATTAAATTGGGAACATTTCCACTTTGTCAGGAATACATAATTTGTTAGGATAATGGCGATACTAACTGCTTACAAGTTTCTTTTGTGCGTATTAAATAGATCATGCTAAATATATTACAGGGAAAATGAGCTAAACTAGGGCTGGGGAATATGCTCAGATCACAATAAGGCCAGGCAACAGAACTTTAAAGGAAAATCATGTATTTTTCAAACTATTGCAAAGCTATTGAGGAATAACTCACATGCCATCAACTGTACATATTTAAGTTGTACAAGTTGATGAGTTTTGACATAAGTGAAGGCCCAGGGATCATCACCACTATCAAGATAATGAACAAAACCATCATTTCCCAAAGTCTCCTGGTGCCCCTTTGTCATTGCTCCCACTTAATCCCCTGTACTCCTGCATTTGCCCAACCAGGAATCTAATTTCTGTATTCAAAGATTACTCTGCTTTCTCTGGAGTTTTTATAAATGGGATTATATAATATGTTTGTATTTTTAAGTCTGGATTAAACTCGGTGTAATTATTTTGACATTTATTTATGTTGTTGCACATAATCAGCAGTCCTTTTTAATTGCTGAGTCGTATTATATTATAAGCATATATCCCATTTATCAGTTCACCAACTAATAACATTTTGGCTGTTTCCAGTTTGAAGCTACAGAAAAGAAAGCTACTGTGAACATTAGTTTGTGTGTATACACTTTTTTCTCTTGAGTAAATACCTAGGTAAAATGTATGAATCACATAGTAGGTATATGGCACGTTCTTAAAAAGTTAAAACTGTTTTGCAAAGTGGTTGTATAATTTTACATTCCTATCAGCAGTGAGTGCATGATAGTTCCAGTTCCTCCACATCTTGGTTGGACAGGACAAGCCTTTTTAATGCTGGTCAATAGCCAAATTTCTAATACATATGTAAGTGGGGCATTATTGTAGTTTTATGTTAATTTCCCTAATTATTAATCACATTGATCATGTTTGCACATGCTTATTTGCCATCTATACATCTTTTTTTTGTGTGTGTGAAGTAGCTGTCCAATCTTTTGCCCATTGTTTTAATTCAGTAGTTTTTCCTTATTATTGAATTTTGTGAGTTATTTATATAGTCTGGATGAATTCTTTATCAACCATTCACATTCCAAATCTTTCTCTCAATCTGTGCCATATCTTTTTATTCTTTTAACAGAATCTTTTAAAAAACAGAAGTTCTTCATTTAAATGAAATTCAACTTCTCAACTGGTTCTTTTATGGATGGTGCTTCTGGTGGTGTAGCTGATAAATCTATGACTAATCCAAGGTTGCTTAGATTTTCTCGTGTTTCCTTCTGGGAGCTTTATACTTTTAGGTTTCACATTTAGGTCTATGATTCATTTTGAGGTAATTTTTATATATGGCGTAAGGTACAGATCAAATTCACTTCTTTTGCATTAGAATATGCAATCGTGAGATATCCATATGGATATCCATTTGTTGAAAAGACTATTCCTTCTCCACTAAATTTCTTTTGCACTTTTATCAACTAATCATTTAGGCATATTTGTTTGGATCTGTTTCTGGATTCTCTTTTTCACTGATTTGTTTATCTTTGTATCAATACTGAACTATCTATATATATATAAAAGCCTAAGCAATCGTTATGACCAGATGACTGACCACCAGGGGGAAGTGGTCCCTCCTCCTGGCTGGCCAACCTCCCACAGTCCCTCTCCCTGGACTGGGCAAGATAGCCCCGATCGGCCCCAATTGCTGGCCAGGCTGAGGAACCCCACCCATGCACGAATTCGTGCAATGGGTCTCTAGTAGTTTATAATAAGACTGAGAATTAGGCAGTGTGAGCCCTCTGAGTTTGTTCTTTTTTCCAACATTGTCTTGGTTATTCTAGGGCCTCTACATTTCCATATCAATTTTATAATCAACTTGCTAATTTCTTATAAATCACTTTGGAGTAAACTGACATCTTTGGTTATGGCATTAGGGTGATGTTGGCCACATAGAATAAACTCAGAAGTATTCCCTCTTCTTTAATTTTCTAGATGATTTTATGTAGAATTAGGATTATTTCTTTAAATATTGGTATAATTTACTAGTGATGCTAGTAGGCCCTCTAGTTAATATTCCCTTTATTTTACTAATTTTACTAATATGAATTCTGAAGTGAAATGGTCACTTCCTCTGAAAAGTTCCTGTCACTTGCCCCTCACCAATTAGGTTTTCCTTGTTAGTTAAAATTAACTCCAAAGTAATAGTACTTCTTACTACTTCCTTTACCTTCACTTGGGCCAAACACTATTATATATTCTGAATTTACAACAATGAGTCTTCTAGCATATGCTCAATATTATAAATTTTACATCCCTATTACTATAATATCTTATTTCTATGCTAACCTTCACTCGGTTTTTAGGGCAGCATCATCTACTCCTATTTTGTTTACTGCCATAATTTCATCACTTCCATATCTCTTTCTTATTATCTTTACCCAAATGCTTTTAACTGGGATTCTGCCAGCAGAATAAAGCATTTTCTTTATTCTTAAATCTTAAATCACTTGGAAGTATGCAATGACAATGATTTAGACCTGATTTAAAGGCCCAATTTATTTCTCAGTCTGCTCATATAATGCCTACAATTTATACCTATTATAGACATAAGAGCTTCCCTAGGGTGCTACAGGTTCAACTCTAAGGTTTCTAAAAATTAAGCATATTGGTAGCTATTCATGCAATCTTCTTTCAGGCAATATTAGTCTGCAGCTTTGAGGGATAAAGCAATCTGTGGTTAAAGGCTCAGATGCAACTATGAGACCATATTCTTGAAGAACAAAGTAAAGCAAATTAAAACACACACACACACACACACACACACACACACACAGTGGCAAGGATGAAGAGGAAAGATTTCGTGGTATAACCTAAAGACATAGAAATGGTGCCATTAGGCAAAAGAGTAGGTGCACAGTACACTATTTCTATTAATCTACAAGTGACACTAATGATAACAAAAGACTGTGGAGAGTATAGACATAAGGAAAGTTACAAGTAGGTTAAAGTCCCAAGTCTGTATGTGATTAAGGCATATCCAGACACAGAAAAGAATTAACATAGCATGTCAGAGACTTCTATCTTTAGAAAGGCTGCTTGTAAAGCTGGCCCCTGGCTGGCATTATGGGGACTTGGATTTTGGGAGTATTCCCACCATTCCCTAAATGATAAGTGGTTTCTGTAAACAATATGGCTTATGCTTGACACGTGCTTTCCTTCTGGAAGTCTGAAAATTAATATATTCTAGACAAAAGATAAAACATGACTAGCTTCCAATAAGAACCCTGGGCACTGAGACCCTAATGAGCCTCCTTGGTAGAGAACACTTCACATATGTTGTCATCTTGAGATGCTGGAGGAATTAAATGCATTTCATGTGATTCCACTTGGACAAGATTTTTATAAGACTGTATCTGGTTTCTTCCAGACTTTACCACAAGTATCTTTTTCCCTTTGCTGATTTTGTTTTGTATCTTTTCGCTATAATAAATCTTAGCTGGGAGCATTAATATTTGTCATAATGTAGTAAACCAACACACCTGGGGGTGGTCTTGGGAATCCTGATATACTGAGTTTGTGGGTTTAATCTTATCTAATAATAGACAAACATGTAAACTGACTGTACCTCTGCAATGCCCAAGCCAATCAGAGTGAGTATCCAAATTAGCCCAACAAAGATGGTGATTAATTTGCATATGTACGTGGGTCCAGGGAACATCCTCGGCACCCAGGTCACTCCGAGCCAGCCATCAGATGCTCAATATTATAAATTTTACATCCCTATTACTATAATATCTTATTTCTATGCAGGGGCCGAGTAGCAATCATAGGGGCAGGGGGCCCCCTGCCCACGCCTAAAGCCTGGGTGGCCTGAGCTGGCAATCAGAGAGGCTGAGCCTGTGATCGGAGGGAAGGGGAAAATTCAATGGAAACATATTCTCAGGAAAGGATAAAAAAAAAATAAAAAAATAAAAAGAAAGAAATGTCATATCCTATGAAAGACATCTTGAAAATGCCTAAAGAAAGTTGTCATTTTTTCACGGTGAAAGGACTGGAGTCTGTGTTGATGAAAATACCTTGGCGGCTACGACGACTGGCAGTGGCTGCAACAGCAGGGTTATGGGGCTGATGCCTTCCCCTGATCAGTCCAGTCGCCTCCCACAAAGGGGAGCAGGCCTAAGCCGTCAGGAGGACATCCCCTGAGGGCTCCCAGTATGTGAGAGGGGGCAGGCTGGGCTGAGGGACCCCTCCCCAGTGCACGAATTTCATGCTCTGGGCCCCTAGGTGATTAATATAGTCCTTTGCTTAAAAAAAAGTGAGGTGAAGGTGGCACACAGTTCCAGGTGGGTGCATTTCTCTTTGAGACAGTATTCTGAGTGTTCAGGCAAAAGCTCTGAGAGAAGAGGCACTGAGCAGAACTCATTTATGTAACAGCAGAAGGCTAGAGAGAAAAATGGTAGTCACTCAACCTGTCAAGCAGGCAGGCTTTCAGCAAACTCTTATTTCATGCCCAAAGCAGAGCAAAATGCTTAAGGCTACATACCTGTTGAAAGCTCTGATCACTGCAAAAGTGTAAGCTAAAGAGAGCAATAGACTTATGAATCAACGGAGCATTAAACTTAAAACGTTAGTGTGTCTTGACTCAGTCTGGAAGAAGACTGAAGCTACCAACATGGTTGGCTAACCAACCAAAATAGTATTACCTGCCAATGCCCCTGAGAGGCCTACTGATGCAGTGAAAGATGAAGGAGCAGGGAAATGAGGCTTCAAGCTGCTCCTTTTGTCCATCAGTGCTAAACAGTAATATATGCAGGGAGACACACAAGTACCTTTTATGTTTACACTTCCTTTCGCCTACTCTCTTAACATGTTGCCTCTACAAGGAGTATATTTATAGCTGACTGAATATAAAGCATGATTATCACTTTTAAAAAAGCAATTAAAGCAACCAGGATGATATCACATTCTTGGAATATTTACCAGAGTTTTCTTTTAATCGATGCTCCATTTAAAATGAAATAAATTTACTTGGCAAAACAGAAATCATTCACATGGCCTGGGAGATTAAGATCATATAACAACACAAGTCACATGCTGAGCTCCAAATCTTAAATTAATCTGACTGCTGCACTCTCAGAGATTTCCTCCTGCTCAGCATTCCTAAAATTTAGTACCATAAAAGTTAGAGCTGGAGAGAAACTTTGATAACATCTAATCTATTCAAATGTGTGTCAAAAGAGACTTAATGTACTTCTCCTGTAGCATTTAGAATATCTTGCATTTTTTTCCTTAAATCATCCAAATACTGCATCCTTGTGTCCTCCTTCCCTCCTCCTCCTTCCACAAATCCATTGTGTCTCTTAAATCAGAAAAAGTCACTAAAAAGGAAGCCCTCCATCTACTTCAGTTTTTGGTGACTAATGTACCTGGAAACATACCTGCAATAATTATATTTCATTTCGACATTGAAATTTGATTTCATTCCTTAGTATTCAACAATAAAATGTTCTACCAACGGATAAAAATGTGTGTAATATACCAGGTTCTTTCTGATAAGTACAGATCTCACCTAAACTAATAAGCCCAGTCACAACTAGTTCATCTCTTAAAACTGTCAGCTTGTTTTGGGGACATATAAACTTCTCATAGTCAGGCTTAAGCACCACCCAGAACTGCACTGTCCAATATGGCAGCCGCCAGCCATGGGAAACTGCTAAAATTTAATTTGTTAAGATTAACTTAAAAACTCAGCCTCATTAGACACATTTCAAGTGCTCAATAGCCACACTGGTGACATGCTACTACATGGGCAGTGCAGGCATAGAGCAGCTCCGTCATCATAGTTCTACTGGACAGCTGGGAGCTCAGAGCTATTCCACTAATAGGTGGCTGCATTCACAAGAGGTCTATGTCTTCCTCTGTTTTGCTTACTTACTATGACATGCCTAATCCAGAGGCTCTCTATCATGGCAGAGAGTAAGCATATAACCAAGACACATATAAAAAAAATACAGTAATTACGGTAACCACATGGTAGGACTTTAACATTTTTTGGCCATTAATTCTAACTGAGGGGGACAAAAGCTTTAATCAGTTATTTTTAATTTGGAAAAGTTATTTAGAAACAAATAATAAAAAGTACATTTTACACTTATATACTCTTTACCAAGGTATATCTATTGTCGACATTATTTCCTCTCTATCATTTCCACATTCAGCATTTGCACATATACATATATTTTCTGAAGTATTTGAGGGTAACTTTACATACCTCATGACCTTTTATTCCTAAACAGTTCAGGGAGCATTTCTTATGAATAGGAATGTTCTCTTACATAATCATAGTAATTAATTTCAAAGGTTTTACCTACTCCATCATCCATATTCTAACTATCAACTGACCTAATATTCTTTATAGTATATCCCTCCAAACATTATACAATAGACAGTCTAGGATCAGATACTGCATTTAGTTGTCATATCTCTCAATTCCCTGTTAATCTAGAGTATTTCCAGAGCTGCTGTCTTTTCTGATATTTCCATTTGTGAAGTAGGCAGCCCCCTCCCTCCTTTATTTAGTAGGAGGTTTGTCATTCTGTGCTTGTCTGATGTTACTTTATGATTTAGATTCAGGTTATGCATTCTCAGAATACTGAATAGGTGACGTGTTATCAAAGTTTAGCATCCGGAGACATAAGGATCCACCTGTTCTCGTTGGAGATGTTAATTTTGATCTCCTGGAACCTTTCCCCCAGCCCCGCACACTTATTTATATAGTCTGGATATAATTACCGTTTCCTTTTACTCCCTCCAATTACTAAGGAGTCTACAGAAAGGCACACTGACATCCTGCTCATCCTCAGTATCTCTGGCTGGGTTTAGCAGCCACTGACGACTCGTGCCTGCTCCTATCTTTCCCCTGGTTTCAAAAGAATGATTCTCCAACTTTAGCACCCCTCCCACGTTATCCAGCTGGCCTTTTAGCATTCCACTGTAAATAAACCCGCCTTCCTCCCCCATCGACCCATCCAGGTAGGTATGTATCTATTACTAATATTCATGAATTTCTATTATCTCCCCAATAGTGTATAATTCATTAAATCACTACCATTCTTAATGATTTAGTTTAGTTAAGTAAGTTCTTATTAAATAAGATAGTTTCTATATTGGTGACATTACTTAAACAGGAAACGATGATTGGGTTAACACACCCCATATTGATTGGAAATATCAGGCTGATGCCTGATGATGAGGAAGTGAGGTAGGGGGGAGGGGGAGAAGGGGACACAGAAGGCTGGATGGTGTGAAAGTATTCCCATATGGACATCAGACTTATGAAAGAAAGGGGCCCAGAACAAAATCGGCCACAGGCTTTCCAGCTATGTCTGTTAGTCACAAATGGAAATGTCCTATTTTCTGTTTAGAAAATTGGCTTCTATTTAAGGAAAAACATATGGTTAATTTTCTTCTGTGCAAGAAAATTCCTGAGAAATCATGATGCACAGCAAAATGGGGCTAAAATAAATGGAAAAGAAAGACAAAAGTGGCAGCGTAAGTTAAACATGAACAGAATCAGGACTACAGTTCAATACGAAATATGGTTATAGCTGCTCTTTTAACTCATCAGCTTCACAATGACTACTGTTGTCCTCATCAGAACAAGAAACTGTAACGTTGCCTTGCATCCTCACCTCCACTATCTAATTCAATCAGTGTTCAAAGGTCCTAAGGAAATGTGATTTTTTAAAAATAGTTAATTGAGAGCTGCGGAAAAGGGCAGAATTGTCACTAAATAACTACCCATGAAAAGGAGAAATCTCATGAAGTCTAAAAGAATAAGAGGACAATTGCTTTTGTCTGTGAAAATTTAGAATTAAGTTTTCTGGCTGAGCATGTTCAAGATGATCACAAAATTAATTTCAGTTTGAGTGTGGTGTTCAGAGACAGAGAAAGTAGGATCTGAGTGACATCCTGTTGGGAGGAACACAGAAAATGGCTCCTGCCAGCAAGGAAAGCTCACTGAAACCCTGAGAACATATAATACGTGCGCCACTCGGGACAACAACTTTCACATAATCAACCCTCAATGTAAGGAGAGTTAGCTGGCGAGAAAAAGGAAAAAAAGGAAAAAGGGGTGGGTAGGAGGAGGTTGAGTAAGGGGCAAACAAAGTGAAGAAAAATTGAGTAAGAAAATAAAGGAATGTTAGAATAGAAAGGACCTTGCACTTTCTTCTTCTCTTTCCCTCTATGGTCTCATTTTCTACATTTCAAAAAATGGATAATTAAATGACATATCCAAGTGCACACGACTGAATTATCAAAAGAGTAAAAGTAGAATTCCACTTGTTTCCAACCAAGTAGCTGAAGTGCCACAGAAAGACACTGACCCGGAGATCACAGGTTTAGGTTTGAATCCTCACTGCCACTGGGCATGAGCAAAAGTCATGAGATTTCAAGAACACTTTGAAAGAAACTCTGGCAGTCTAAGAAAAGGGAGTTAACAGATTTCTGTGAGTAGGAACCAGGGTAGCATTAACCACTGTCAGTTCATGTTAAGAAGTCCCAAAATAGAACTCTAAGATATAAGTGGTAAACCTACAAAAACAAGAGAGCATATAATTACCTCAAATATTGCTTTTACGTTTTGTTAGGTAGAACCAAAGCATCTTTTAGTCTAGGGTTGAGTTTGCCCTTTCTGATGCAATACCCTTCTAAGTACTGTACCCGACGCCAGCCTGCCTGGTACAAACAAGACCTATTCCCAGCCTACGTAAGCTCCAAGAATTGGTCCCTCTTTTGGTAATTTTTTCCCCCAGACTCATTCACTATTCTTATACTTATGCTTGATCATTAACTAGTTTAAAATGTGGGAGAGACCCTGTGCTGGTCTCTGAAGTACCTTCCTATTGCAGCTCTCCCCTCACTAGTTTTCGGCTCTGCAATCTCACCTCACCTTAGTCCCCTCCAGCTCCCAGCTCCATCTCCTCAGCTCATGGCATGGAGATCACCTGTCTCTATTTGGGCTCCTCTATCGGGGTAGCATTCTCAGGCAATTGCATGGCTCATGTAGTTTGTTGTCTGGAGGCAGAAGTCCTGGAAGATCTTTAAACCAAGAATGAAAATCAATTTTGTATCAACTCGAATGGACTAACCGTAGCTATTGGGGCTGTAATAAAGATTCTAAGGTCATCTCTGTGTGACAGGAAAATAGCAGCATGTACACCAGCTCTTAACTTACAACTCCAAATTGCACTAGAGTAGATCTTTAATTCTATGATTACTAAGTAGATATGGCAAATGACTCTCAACTAAAGAGAACTCAAGAATATTTTTTAAAACTGCAGGGATTGCACCCCCAAGATTATACAGAGTAGTGGTAATGGAAGTAATGAGACAGATATTTAAGTAATTTTGGCACAATCAGAGGGGAACACCTTTATTTAGGGATTCTTCCATATGAAGGTGATAGGAAACAATGTAAGCTTCCCTGAATGAGTAAGAGGACAGACAGAATGGTGGAAAGAAAAGCAAGAGGAATTAGAACTTGAAAAACATCTAGAGATTTGGTGGGAAATAAGGAGAAGCCAAAGAACAGAAGGGGAAAAGAGAAACAAGAGGAAATGATGAGCAGCAACAGAAAAGGGACCAGAGAGAAACAATACTAATAAAAGGGAATATAATGGCCAGATGAGAACAACAGGCATTCATTAACATCCACTGCTGCTGGCTAAAATGTGATAATGATTTTTTTCAATTGTATAAAAAAGGGAGAAATCTCAAGAACATTCCAAATCTACCTTTGTGTGTGCGTGTGCGTGGAGAGAGAAAGAGAGAGAGAGAGAGAGAGAGAGAGAGAGAGAGAGAGAGAGAGAGAGAGAGAGAGAGAGAGAGAGAGAGAGAGAGAGAGAGAGAGAGAGAGAGAGAGAGAAGAAGAAGAAGAAGAAGAAGAAGAAGAAGAAGAAGAAGAAGAAGAAGAAGAAGAAAAATAATAAGTTAGGCCTGAATACTAACGTTTTAGAAATACAGCTACTAGATGCTGCCTAGGTTTATGTTAATATTCTCCTAGTAAGGAGAAATAAGGAGAAACTAACATTTCTAAAATGGTGCAGCCTATCAAGTATGACTGAAATAGAAATTATAAGCATCACAGATGAAAGTGACACTGTTTAAGCTCAGGTTCACAAAAAAGAAATACCAGTCAATTATGATAAGAAAAGCTATATTCTAAAATGCACATTGGTCAAAACCATGGTTATTAGATCCTCCCATGTCCCAGACTAAGGCTACACTGGGCACTGTGTCTTAAGATAAGGAAATGGAGTAACAGACACACACCAGTGAAATATCTCAATCTAAACAGAACAAGTGAAAAACCTTTGTAGAACCCACCACGAAAAACTTGTAATGATTTTCAAAATGCATTTATCTTTGAGGCAAAGCAAGAAAGAGAATGAGAAAAGCAAAGAACAATTTACCTTGTAAATGGACCAATTTCTTTTCAAGGAAACGGCAGAGGTTGAAAAAGAAAATCATAAGACAGGGCATTCTTCTGTAGAACTATGGATTTAATAAAACTATAAGCAAAACCTATAATATCCATTTGAGCCAGATGGCACCCGATGCAAAGAAGCAACAGAACAAGTCTCTCAAAGTCAAATGAATGTCTCATGAAGAATGAACTGCTGCCATCTTCATCACAACATCTGGAGATGAGGTTGTTTTTTTTTTTAAAAAAAAAACCACACACAACAACATACAACTTATTTTGAGAGCAAATTAAAATTTTGTTTACCTGACATTGTGGCTACTCACAGGAAAAGCAAATCGTTTCCCACCATATCTACTATATTTGTGCTCTGGTGTTCAAAAACCATATGTCAGATTAAGAGCCAACGAGGGTTAGCCATAAAGACAAGGACATTTAAAGCAAACAACTGTTTTAGCTACTTAAGTTTTTCTTTTTTTCTAAAAACAATGAAGCCAGACTTGCTAGCTGTATGACCTGGGCAAGCCACTCATTCTATCTGGGGCTCCTCTTCTAATAACCCAGTGAGGTTATTACCTCTGTTGTAATGATTTAATGCAACGAAATTATTTAATATGTGTTAAAAGCTTAGAACAGTACCTGGTGCATAGGATGCACCATATAAATATTTGTTACAAAAATTTATATATATATATATATATATTTTTTTTAATTTCACTCCTCTACTGATGGACATTTGAGTTGCTCCCAAATCTTGGCTATTGTAAATAATACTGCAATAAACACAGAGGTGCATATATTCTTCCAGAATTAATGTTCTGGTGGGAGCGAGGAGTGAAGGGATTGAGCAAAAAAGAAAATAAAAGAGAAAAAAATCATAGACATGGACAATAGTGCAGTGATTGCTGGGGAAAGATGGGAGGGTTGGGATGGAAGGGGGTAGAAGAGGGTACAGTTAGTATAAATGGTGATGGATGGAAACAAAAAATAATATTAAGTTATTTATATAATTTTTATTTAAAAATATTTGAGTCAAACCCTATGTTAGGCTCTGAGTGTACAAAGACCAATATATCAGGATGAGAAGACAGGTGAGTAAACAATCATCACAAAAGAACAAGAACGGTGCTGTGACAGAGATGAGCACAGTCCACTTGCAAGCATACAGAGGACATAGAAGTTAGTTGCGTCCTCATTTAGGCTGAGTCTTCACAATGATGCCCTTCCTAACCGAATCAGACGTGGCCACATCTACCCAATTCCCACAGGAGAAGGTGCCCACCTTTGCTCTGCAAAGAGCAGCTGGTACAGAGAACAAGCCAGGTAGCACAGGACACAGGTGACAATCTCCTCTGAGTATTTAAAACGAAACGTGGTTCCTTCTCTAAGTTCAAATGGCAGGGCCTACAAGTAGCCTTTCACTCACAATTTCATTTTCATTGTACAGAAGACATAATCTAAAACTTGGCCACCAGGTACTTCTTGAAAATTTTATCAGCATTAAGTCAAAATGAAAATTCAAGTATCTTTTTTTTGAAGGAATACTATTGTCCCCATATTCTTGACCAACATTTTCATTCTAGTGTTTGTGATTTTTTTAAAGTTTTTTTAGTTTTGCCCTTCAAAGTTAAAGTTAAGAAAGGAAGTGTTAACTTTGGCTGGTCTCGAGTGAAACCTCCAAGTTTCACTATGTTAGATTCCCTAATCCCTGAAGAAAGTTTTCTTTTCCCCAGCTTCAGAAATAGATTTAAAAAAAAGGGGGGGGGGGTAGGCCTCTTATCTAGATGCCTTTAGAGCCCCTAGTGCTGGTTTCCGGCTGTATCTTTAAGGTCGTAAGACTCTATGCTGGCCAATGACAGGGCCCTCACCTCTCCTCCCATAACCTTGGCCATGGGCTGCCCTTCATTTCTGTGCCTTCTAACACACCCATGTCATGTACAGGGAGGGAAGGAAAACGCCAAAACAAAAGTAAAACATCTGATCCTCATGCTATAGTTTTCTCTGTCCCACCTAGAACAATAGGCAAGGACCACCTTAAAAAATGTCTGCTGTTTTCAAAGGGGCAGGAAAAAAATCCAGATAAACACAATCAAGACTGACTATGTTCCTCTTCATCATTTTAAAGCCTAGGTTTTCAGAAAACAGAACGAAAGAAAATATTTCAGATTAGAACACAAATAAACCATCCACACCTTGGCCACTTTTTATAGATGACATGACTTCAAAAGAAAAGCAGATTTTAAAAATCTAAGTTTTCCCACATCCCAGCAAAATTATTGTTTTAAAGTTTTCCATATGTCCAAACTTTAGGTTAAAAACTGGAGTTTTCTTGGCCACAACTCTTAACCCACCAGAGGCAGCTGCCTCTAGGTTGAACAGCAATGGTGTTCTTTAGAAGGGCTGCACAGAGCCATTCCGGTCAGGATTCTAAGTCAGAGGGGAGGACAATACCTGAGCACATTACCCGTGCTTTAACACAGTATGAATGACTTTGACTGTACTACACATTTTTTTTCCCTAAAATGTTTTAATATACAAGACTTATCTTCATCCATTTGAAGATTTAAATTCATATGGATAAGAAAATGAAATAAATTCCTGGAGAGCAAGAAGTCAGTCTGTAAAGCTTGTTTCACATCATAACTGGCAAAGTTTTGAGACTTCATTTAATTATATAATATATACCATTGGATGAAATGTATGCAAATGTTTATCTACAAACACTCTCATGTATTTATGTGACTAATACATATACACACAAACATAAAATCATGCAAAATATTTTCATTCTATCCAGGTAAAGCCTTTGTAAGTTACCAAGTCACCTTTATGATTCTTAAAATGTAAGCACGAGTTAGGAAAAACTCATTAGTGTCTTCCTTATGGACAATGAGTAACGAACAGGCCGCCTGGTCTTCATTTAGCAGCTCTGCAGCAGCCTGCTTTCCTCTCCTGCCGTCCTTCCACACAACCAGGAGTGTCCCCACTGGCCCACGGCTACTTCCAGACACCTGGGCTCCAGGAATAGGAGAGGAAAGGGAAAGAGGAAAGTAAAAGATACCGGCTCGCCCGACCAGTGTGGCTCAGTGGCTGAGCATCGACCTATGAATCAGGAGGTCACGGTTTGACTCCTGGTCAGGGCACATGTCTGAGTTATGGACTCCATCTCCAGTGAGGGCTGTGCAGGAGGCAGCCTATGGATGATTCTCTCTCACCATTGATATTTCTCTCTCTTTCCCTTTCCCTTCCTCTCTGAAATCAATGAAAATATATTAAAGATTAAAAAAAACACCAGCTCAATCACATGCTGCATTTCCATGTTTTCAGACAACATTCCAGGGTGGAGCAAAAGTAGGTTTACAGTTGTGAGTACCCAAAACAGAGTTTGTGTACTATTATTTATTAACTATTACATTTTTTCATACAAACAACTGGAAACCTACTTTTGGCTCACCCTATATGTACTGTGAGACAATTAAAGTAAAAGGCAAATGGCTCTTCTGACGTCATGCTGATCCAATAAAGACAAGAAAAGGTAAGAATAAAGACGCTTACCTGTTGTTCCTGCATTCTAGCAGTATCAAGCCCTGAGAGAGACATGGTGAGCTTCTCTTGCTTTTCTGATAGATATTTTTGATAGAGGATTAGAAGATCTTGGCATTCTCTATACTGTAGCTGAAGAGGTGAGATTTCAAATTAAGGGGAAAAGACCTAGTAAATGGATTCAAAGTGCACCCGTGAGTGCCATTCTGCAGATCCCAATAAGCAGAACAGAGACAGAAAAGCACCCATATTAGGTGAGAGTGCAGGTAAGTGCAGTCTTCAGATGTACACAGTAAAGTATTCCACCCCCCATCGGTGAAATAATATTCACAAAGAGTAGCAATGAGTATCTCACTGAAAGACATTTCTCTCTCAACACTGAAATTGTAATAAATAAAAACAAATGCAAACACATGCAAAAAACGAGGCTGGACTTCTACCTCACATCATATACAAAACTAACTGAAAAGGCATCACTGACCTAAATGCAAGAGCTAAAACTATAAAACTCATGAAAGTAAACATTTGTTTCTTGGATTAGGTAAGAATTACTTTTTAAAAAAGCAACTAAAGAGTAAGTAAACAAACTGGACTTCAAAATTTAAAAGTTTGTGCTTCAAAGGAAGTAATTAAAAAGACAATGTTAATGAGAGAACATATTTGCAAGTTATATATATAAGGGACTGGTATCCAGAACATCAGACCTTACATGACTCAACAATAAACACTATTAACCTAATTAAAAATGGGCAAAGGACTTGAATAGACATTGCCCCAAAGAAAAGATACAAATGGTCAAGCAGCATAAGAAAGGATACTTATCATCACTAACCATTAGCGAAATGCAAATCAAAACCACAACAATTTACCACTTTGCATCTACTAGGATGAGTATAACAAAAAAGACTGACAATAATAAACCCTGAGAATAACATGAAAATACTAGAACCCTTCTCCATAGCTGATGGGAACATAAAATAGTGCTGTTTCTCAAAAAGTTGATCAAGTTATCATGTGAGCCAAGAGAATTGAAAATATGTGCCCATGTAAAACCTTCTACATACATATTCAAAGCAGCTTTATTCATAAAATAAATTCATAGAGGCCAGATGCATAAAATGTGTGCAAGGGGCTTGGTCCTCGCAGCCCTGGCCCTGCCCGCTGGTCTTTCCGAAAGGTCGTTCCACAGTCCAATCTCAATAGCATATTAGCTCCTTATTATATAGGATAGTAAAAAAATGAAAACACCTAAATGCCCATCAAGTGACAAATAAATAAATAAAATGCGGTATATCTATGCAATGGAGTATTATTCAGCCATAAAAAGAAACAAAGTATTACTACCTGCTACTAAATAAATGAACTTTGAATACATTACGCTAAAGAAGCCAGACACAAAATACTATATATGATTTCATTTATATCAAACTATTGCTCTTCTGTTTGTTTGTTTTCAATACCTCTTGCAATAAACTAGGGCAGTGGTTGGCAAACTCATCAGTCAACAGAGACAAATATCAACTGTACAACAATGGAAATTTCTTTTGAGAGCCAAATTTTTAAAACTTAAACTTCTTCTAAATAGACTCACCCAGGCCATGGTATTTTGTGGAAGAGCCACACTCAAAGGGCCAAAGAGCCGCATGTGGCTTGCAAGCCACAGCTTGCGGACCACGGGAAAGAACAGTACTCAGTGTTAAGGATGCCAGATTACAATAAGAGTTATACACATCCAAGGCCACTTTCTATTCCCTTCTCTAACTTTGTTAAGCACCAATTATATGAGAAAAGCTGCAGGGAAGAAAACGAAATGTCCAGGTTAGGCAAATCCATACAGACAGAAAGTGCATTAGTGGCTGTGAAGGTCTGGGCAGGGGTTGCGGGGTCAGGAAGCAACTGCTAACAGCTACGAGTTTTATGGGGGAGGTAATAAACATGCTCTGGAAGCAGATGCTGTCTTTAGGAATACACTCAAAATAACTGAGTCATATATGTTATAAGTGTGAATTTTATTTTATGTGAATTATCTATATATAAAAAGCTAAGTGTCCATCCAACCGCTAGCTATGATGCACACTGACCACCAGGGGACAGACGCTCAATGAAGGAGTTACCATGACATGCACTGGCCATTTAAAAAATAATGAGGCCAACAAACCAACACTCAGCTTACCCCAAGTGGGACACAGACCCCACCACCACCCTGGAGCGACACCTCACCACATCGCTGCCAATATTGCCAAGATCCCATGGCGCAAAATGTGGCCCCCCGCCCAGACCATCTCGGAAATGGTCACTGTGGGCACCAGGTAATGACGTCAGGTAGCAATGCCCAGCTTCCTCTCCCTAGTGACCAGCCTCCTTGGAGTTTCTTCAGCCCAGGAACATGACTTGCTTTTCAGCCAGCTGCAAACATTTTACACTTTAACCAAATGTTTGTAAAGTGTTTTGCCATGCCTCATCTCATTTGATCCTCACAGAAGTCCTGGAGTAGGTAGATAGGAGACTCGGTGGAATCCTATTTTCTTTTCATTAGCTGGAAAATGGAGATTTAGAAAGATGATAAACTTGACATGGCTGAAAAGAAGTAAGAAATGGAGGAACTTTTAAGTGACATCAGGTTTTCTCATTGTGTAAAATATAGTCAAACGTTGCTCTAGTTAAATATTTTACTCTGCCAAAACCGGTTTGGCTCAGTGGATAGAGCGTCAGCCTGCGGACTGAAAGGTCCCAGGTTCGATTCTGGTCAAGGGCATGTACCTTGGTTGCGGGCATATCCCCAGTAGGGGTTGTGCAAGAGGCAGCTGATCGAGGATTCTCTCTCATTGATGTTTCTAACTCTCTATCCCTCTCTCTTCCTCTCTGTAAAAAGTCAATAAGATAAATTAAAAAAATATATATATATATATAATATATATATATATATATATATATATATGGATATATTTTACTCTTTGTTCTGCCTGCATGATCTACAATAATAATCTGCTTCATGTTGTTATTTACTGCTGTGTTGCTGACAGTTACCTGAAAGAGAAGTTGGGATGCTTCACTGGGCTGGGAAAAGTTTAGTTACATCAGAAAGCAGGTCTTATGAAGCAAGTTTATTCTATATCTATAGAAGGCTAAGCTGACTCGTGCATGCGCGACACATAAAAAACTCTGGCTGGACCCAATTACATGCTTGTGTTTCAATCTGTCATTGTCAATTGTGAATCTGGTTGACATTTCTATTATAAAGAAAGGGCAAATAGTGATATCAAAATATTTCTTCTAACTAATTTCCTTTCAATGTGCATGAATCTGAGCACCAGGACACTAGTATTAAACATAAAGGAATATAATTAGATTTTTGTCTTGTTTGCTTGGCTTTTGCATACTGTTAATTAAGTCAGTGTTTCAATAATAAAACCATCATGAGGACATTTTCTGTCCATATACCTCCTTACATTTTTTACAGCCTAATATGAAGAACATAGCAACCTAACCTGGAGTACCTTTTCACAGCTCCTCAAACTTGTGAAGTGCTCAGGATGAAGATGATAAATGGAAAAGGTCACCTAACTGTGTAGATCAGGTGTCTGGGAGACAGACAGTTCTATCCCAGAGGCCATTCCTCACTTCTCATTGTGGAATTTTCCTCCCAAGGCCCACATTTCTCTCAGATCATTTCTGAATCTTATCCTTACATTTAATTATGTATGCTGTTGATATAAAAATTACTATCCAATGAGATTATTCTGTATAAATACTTTTATAACAGGTCATCATGATTAAAGTGGGAATAGTATTTCTTAAATGTCAAAAATGGTGATTGGTTTCAGTATTCCGTAACATTTTCATAACCTAATCACCACTTCTGGGCAGATTCCTGTTCTAATAACCTTTGTCAATCATGACTGCATAAATAACCACTTGCTTCGTTATTCTCATTATTAATCTTTAGCAAAAAAGGAACCAGAGATGGCTTATAGAAGAGGAACTGGTTCATAATGAAAGGAGAGGTATCTAAGCTCGAAGAATACAGTAACTAGAAGAATTTGTTGAATACGCTGCATCTTAAAAACAACAGTAACAACAACAGACTGAACAGTGATCTAAGTAAGCTTAGTATTTTTTCAAAGTCAACCTATATTCAGCAGCGAGGGCAGGTAATGAGACACATACTTATAATAACATCTGATGAAAGTAGTGGCAAGAACATTATGTAGTGCTATGCTAGCATGTCCTAAGAGGACTTAAAATACCGAGGAACCACAAAAAACCTCTTGTAGAAAAAACTGTTCAAACTGAGAGGAGAGGGCCAATGTAACAACATAAAGGGCAGGCAGATAAAAAGGAATCAATAAAAAGACGTGGTCAACTGTGTCCAATGCTACAGAGGCCACTCCAGCTAAAGACTGAGAGTACAGGAAGCTACCGGTGATGTCTGCCAAAACACAAGTGTGACATTTGTTAGGTGTTCACCATTTCCCCCAATGTTTTGATAGACAAAAGTTATGTTATTTTCATATCTGGACAGAAAGAGATGTTTTATTCAGGGTCACCTTGAGATACAAACAGCTGACTACGAGGCTGCAACTTGAAGCTATCAATTAGTCACAGACTCCCAGGGAAACACAGAAGTTCAAGATTTTCACTAGGGCAGATACTCTTTCACTCTGAACACCTACACACTATACAATATATAAAGTCAGCATATACTATGTATTCTGCTTATATTTCGCCTGTCCTCAATGTGACAAAATTCCTACTTATCCTTTCAAACTTGTTTTTATTTCAACTCCTCCTCCAAGCTTTTCCTGACCTCCCAAGTAGAGTTAAGCACCTTCCTTTTAGAGAATGGTATAGAGCTCAAATTATTCAGTTATATTACTATTACCTGAAGTGGCTTGTATTTTTTTTTTTTTCCGGAAATCACAGTATATTAATCTTGGTATCTTTCTAGAACACAGAAGATATGCCAAAAATGTTAGAGGAATGAATTAAGGAATCAAGGCAAAGAAGTGCCTATTGAATTTCATGTTAGCTTTGAGTTTAGAATTGAAACAAACCAGAGACAGACCATGTGGTCTTTAAACTAGCCAAGAGGAAGGCTAAAAATACTGACTCATTAAACATTTTAAATTGTTCCAATCTCACAAGATTTTCCCATCTGAAGCAAGTGTGCTTTTCGACCATGCCATATTTTCCTCACAGGCATGTCTTTCTCTCCTTTCAAAACCCCCGCATATTCTCTGACATGAACACTAAGGTCCAAATAATATATGTAGTCTGGTACTCAATGATACTATATGCAACTGAAAATTATTTGTTGTTAAAATAAAAACTGATACCAGGTGAACTGATTAGCAGAGAGAGAAGAAGAATGTGCGCACTGTTTTATTAAGTTGTGCTCTCTGGTGGAGTACAACCCACTGACTGATACAAGTCTGAATTTCCCCGTTAATTAAAAGAAATTTATGGCAAATTCCTTGCAAAGCCACAGAGTTTTTTCAATTTCCTCATGATAGTTATCACTGGGAAGGAGAAGAAATCTCTAAAACAAACAGGGGGAAACTCAATGTTCTGGATACTTACAAAGGGGGAAAAATCAAGTGCCTCACACCCAGTTTCTTCTGGACTCTACTTAGTCTGTTTAAACAGCAACAAACATGCGAGCTATAGAAAGATGTCTAGTTACAGTAATTAACTTGTGGGTTTTTTTGTTTTGTTTTGTTTTGTTTTTAGTTTTCTAAGCATTATACTCACCATCTTGTTTCCTGGAGAATTACAGACAAGGTAGAGTAGAAACATACTTGGAACTGAGACTATTTATTTATTTTTACTTTTTAAAATATATTTTTATTGATTTCAGAGAATGGAAAAGGGAGAGATAGGAACATTAATGATGAGAGAGAATCATTGATCGGCTGCCTCCTGCATGCCTCCTACTGGGGATCAAGCTCATAACCTGGGCATGTGTCCTTGACCAGAATAAAACCTAGAACCCTTCAGTCCTCAGGTCAACACTCTGTCCACTAAGCAAACAGGTTAGGGCGGAACTGAGACCATTTAGACCAGGGGTGGGCAAACTTTTTGACTCGAGGGCCACAATGGGTTCTTAAACTAGACCGGAGGGCCGGAACAAAAGCATGGATGGAATGTTTGTGTGAACTAATATAAATTCAAAGTAAACATCATTACATAAAAGGGTATGGTCTTTTTTTTTTTTAATTCAATAGTTTTATCCACCGGATCCAGCCCGCGGGCCGTAGTTTGCCCAGCCCTGATTTAGACTATCATTTACTCAGATCATTGGACCTTGAGGTTTTTCAGGAAAATAACTACACAGTTAATTTATTCAACTTTGCGGGTAAGGACCCTAATTTAAAAGCTCATATGCAGATATCCTAAAAAGCAGGCTATCAAAGTGCCACACAGAATTTTTATTTCTTTACAGTTTTCTTTTCACATAATACTCTGCATATCCATTTTAAAGCATTCATGGTTAAAGACAAGGTTGCAAAAACATTTCTATTGAAAACCATGCATTTTTTTCTTGCTTCTAACCTGCTTAAAAATTTATTTTTTGTTTAAAGGTTCCATATTTCAGCTAGATCCAAAGGAGACATATTTTCTCCATTTGGAAGCTGCTTTAAATCAATTCAGCCCTTTTTTTTTTTTTTTTTTTTTTTTTTTTAAGTTGCAGACACTGCCTAGAATTGTGGGGCAGGGGGAGGGGGAGGCTGTTATCATGCTCCTACCCCAACCAGAAGTTACTTTATAAGGTGAACTGCAGTAACAATGACCATACTCTTGAAAATTTCCAATTTCAGGACAGATTAATGCCTGACAATACAGATCGTTGAAAGCAGTCCACACACTAAGATTTCTAGACTCTGATGTGAAACTGTGTGTACAATGCTTTGTGAAGCAGAGCTAAACACGCCAGGCTGGGCCTACCAGCTCCAGCCATGGGGAACACGCTAAATCATCCTAAGAAGAAGCCCTCTCATTCTGCTCCCCATCTTTAAGCGGAAGAGCTTCATTCTTGTCATTAAATTAAAACCCTCCACAAACTATCAGTATCAGTACATATGATACCTCCCTCTTCAGCTTCCTATATTTATCTATTTGAACTATTTATGCTGCTATGTAAGACCATTCATCTTTGAGTGGAAATATAAACTGAATTTAAGAGGTCCCTTAATCTTCTCTTTGCCAAACGAAGTGATCCAGTGGCATTATGCTTTCTTCATATAGTTCATCTTACAGCTCTTAGAATTTTTGTACTTGTCACTTCTCCCTTATTCAGATTCCTCATTAGAGTTCTCTTATGAGAGTCAGATACCACCATCACCTATTGCACAATTAATGCTGATCACCAGGAATAGTACTTGAATTGAGTATCTGAGGATGACTCAGTATAACCTCTATGTGAGGGTGGGCACTTCTAAGTGCTGTAAAGATATTTTCATATTTGAGTCTCATCAAAATAATAAAAAACAAAGAACTATTATTAGCTCCTTTACAAGCGAATCTGCAGCCCAGAATGGATAATAAGTTAATGGTTAACCTTGGGTTAAACTTGCTTTGCCAGTGAGCTGAGATCTGGAATAAAATCCTAGAACCACTGGAGAACAATGCTTCCTGAACAGTAATGTACATGGGATTCAGCTGTGAATCTTGTCAAAGGAAACTGGTTCCGTAGATCCAAGGTGGGGCCTAAAATCCCACATTTCAAGCTGCTGAGGGATGCTGCCTGCGGCTCTGGGGCCACATCATCACCCGGTACCCAGCATCTCTAAGCGCCCTCCCTCCTCTGTAGCAGCAGGAGGAGGCTGTCCTCCCCTCTTATGGTCAGTGCAATACATCACTGGACTCCTTTCTTTCCTCCCTTTAATCTACCCTTAGAACATAGTGTTGTTCTTTCTCTTTGGCTTCCTGTTTTTGTTCTGGTAAAAAGCATATAGAAAATAAAATATGATATGCAAAATAACCCACTTTCTCCTTTGGAAGAAAGCGGTAGTCTAGATTTCCTGAGCAGTATAACATTTCTATTGTGGCTGACTACTGCACTAATAACAATTAGCAAATATTACCTGTAGGGCTTGAGAATTTATATTGGGGGAAGAGTCCACAGAAAAAAAATAAACAACCACATTTTTCTCTTCTACTTTCAAATAAATATCCATCCTCTACATTGCCCAAGCACACTTTTAAGCCCAAGTTTACAATACAGCTTCTGAATCCAGTTTAACATTGCTAACCATTAGCTATGGCCTTAGGGAACAGCATTCTCACCACACTTGCATGTCCTTTTTAATGTGACTTGAAAATCTGACCCAATATAATAATGCTCAGTAAAAATTAAACTATTGCCATAACATAGCATTCGTAACTAGAGTGAAAAAGAAGAGTTCTTATAGAACGGAATCACATCTAACATTTTAAGGTTAAATTAGAGAAACTAGTAGGAATATCTCATTTCTTTCCTCTTTAAAATGACTGAGATTACTGCTCACAATTGTAAATTACTGCTCAGAGAAAAATTAAGTAACTCCTATGTGCAGGTTTATTATCTAAACTCAGCAAATGCTCCGAAGACCGAAGGTAATAAAGCATTTTATGAAGAACTTCACTTCACTGGTTCCTAATATAATTGAGCTTATGTGAACTGTTTAGCGGAGTGATATTTTAAGAACTAGTAAAGAACCAGATTATTTGCTTGACCCTCCACTCAAGAAATATTATAGAGAAATACCCAAAACACTCAAGGAGAAAAGTTTGACAGTGTCATTAAAGTCAAGGAGTTAGGTTTTTGCCTTATTATTTTAACATTATTAACTGCCAAATAAGTTAATCCAAGAGGCCATATTTAAAAGAAAAATTCCTGAGACCTAGGTTTTTATCTATATACTAGAGGCCCAATGCATGGATTTCTGTACAGGTGGGGTCTCTCGGTTTGGCCTGCAGGGATCAGGCTGAAATTGGCTCTCTGACATCCCCTAAGGGATCCCAAATTGTGAGAGAGCACAGGCCAGGCCCAGAAATCCCCCAGTGCACAGTTGGGGTCGGAGAGGGAATAAGGGAAGGCTCCAGGGCATGTCCAACCTGTCTTGCCCAGTCCTGATCAGCCAGACCCCAACAGCAAGCTAACCTACTGGTTGGGAGCATCAGCCCCCTGGTGGTCAATGTGCATTATAGAGACTGGTTGGACAGTTGAATGAATAGTGGGACACTGAGCATATTAGGCTTTTATTATATAGGATGCTTAACAAAAGAGAATTGAATCTACTGCACAAGTCAAAAGTAATGACCCAAATAAAGACAATGATATTTACTTTACTTTCATGTTTTAAGCATTCCACTAAGAGGTAGACAATTCCTTTATTTAGTGTCTGTCTAGTGGTGGTTTTTTGTTTTTTTTTAAGTCAGACTTAGCTAAATCAGTTCACACTTGTTTGCATTAGGAGGAAGGAAAATATCCTCTTTTGGACTAAGATAATATATAAATACAATTGGATGTGTTAAAAAAATTGAGTCAATGTTACCCTGTTTCCCCGAAAATAAGACATTGTCTTATATTAATTTTTGCTCCCAAAGATGTGCTAGGTCTTATTTTCAGGGGATATCTTATTTTTCCATGAAGAAGAATATGGTACACATTTATTGTTAAATGAAAATAAAGGAAATTTATTACCTTTATATAGTACGGTAGTACGGTAGTTGTCAAAACAAACCAGACAAACTGTGAATCCCACAGTATCAAGAATTTACTCATTTATTCAATGACAATCATGTCATCATCTTCTGGAACATCATCCTAACAATTCAATTCCTGAATTTCCTGGTGAATTTCTTGTGACTCCATTTATTTTAGAATCAGTGGACCAAATCTCTCATGGTTAGCAATAGCACTGTCTCTAAATGAGTACTTCTTGTCAAGGTAGCCTGCTCACAGTACATTTGCAATGCAACTGTCAGTGATTTTCTCCCATGAATTCTTCACCCAAGTCACAACTTCTTGCAGTTTAGGTTTCACAAAGTTTCCATGCCTATTTCTCTCCATTCAGACAGCAGTGACGTCAGGACTCCGAGTAATGTCACTGGTTGCTAGACGCCAGTGAGGGCAGCCCTTGCGACCAGTTTACGGTAAATTAATTTTTATTCTGAGACAGAGCCTGGGGGCCTTATTTTCTGGGGGGATGCCTTATATTTCACTCAGAAGGAAACCGGTGAGTAGGTCTTATTTTCGGAGGATGTCTTATTTTTGGGGAAACACCGTAGTAGCCAGAAAATAATTTTTTTAAAGTTTTTATTATTATTTTTTTAGAGAGAGAAGAAAGGAGAGGGAAAGATAGAAACACCGATGAGAGAAACCTCCATCAGCTGCCTCCTGCATGCCCTATATTGGGGAACAAGTCTGAAAGCCAGGCATGTGCCCTGATTGGGAATTGAACCAATAACCTCTTGGTGCATGGGTCAATGATCAACCACTGAACCACACTGGCCAAGCCAGGAAAAAATTTTTAAGAAAAAAATTAAGTAAGTACACTGGGATTTCTACTTCCAGACAAGATGGAGTCCTGGACATCATATATAAAACAAACATAAGAAGATTCAGAAAGAAGTCGAGAGGTGATAGAGTGGCCAAAGGCTTCAGAACCTGGGGAACAACACAATGGTGAATTGCCTAGTTTTGTTTTGCCTCATGTACCCTGGACTGGGTGTTCAAGAAGCCAACAGCCCAGAAATGCCAATGGACATGGAGAGAAAAATCCAAGAGCAGCCTGCTCTCAGTAGCCAAAAGAAAAGAAAAGGGGACCTCACCTAGCAAAACAGAAAATGTTTAGACAGGAACTGTCTTACTCTAGCTAAATACCACAGAATACACTGCAACTCCATCCCTCCTCCATCCGCAAGGACTAGGACTTCTTGGTGTTCCTCTTCTCCAGCTCCCTTTTCTGCCGAGGTGATATCAGAGTAGACTGAGTGGTGAGCCAGTGCTTTCATCCTTAACTGATGATAGTCACTCCCTTTACCACAGCCTTCATAATTACTGTATCAGCAGAGGCCTCACAGAGAGGCTGAACCTCCATCCCATCTAGCTTTAATTAGGTGCCTCCCCACTGGGGTAGTGCCAGAGGATGCTAAGTGGAAAGCCAAGAATTTCACAACCATCAACAAAGTACATCCTAAGAAAAGCCCTCACCATATACGAGTGCTTCTTAAGTTGCCAACATCTCTCTCTCCTCCCACTGTTACCCAAACTCTGAGACTCATCTACTCTCATTGTCTCTATTTCCTAATTTCCAATTTAAGTTTTGGCCCGGTATAATATGTTTCCTCATTTTCTTGCAAATATCATCTAATCTATTAATTGCTTAATATAACCACCTGATTTGGGGTTTTTATCCTCCTTGCTGGCCACTTTCTCCCTCTTCAAATGCTCTCTCCTCCTGAGTTACTGGCCCATTCTGCTTTTCCCTTACAGATCACTCCTTTTAAAATCTCTCTCACTGACTTTCCCTTTCTTTACCCACCATTAATGCAGATAGTCCCTAAGGTAATGCCCTAGGACCTAGTCTGTTTTCATTACCTCTTTCCACAACATTATATTTTACTATAGCTTCAAATTTAATGTATGCTGGTGACTTTCAAATATCTATTCCTTATCTATAAAAGAAAAGCAGTGTGACGTGAGGTTCTCTAGCAGTCCTGCATTCCAAACATGACTATTATTCAGTAGAGTACATGCACATATTTGGCACTATATGGTTTATAAAATGTAGGTAAGACGATTAGTAATTTCTCAAATCATTTTCAGTATTTCAAGTCATAATGTGGGATTTTACATTAAAATAACAAAAGCTAATGCTCCAAAAAAGTTTTAACACTCTACTACTCTTTAGAGCATCATCAAAATGTTATTTAATGGTGTCACTTTATTGCAAAGAAATTGCTTATACATACCATTTTCCTTTGAAGGAAACATGAAATTTATCTTACTAGAAAATAATATTGCACGTTTAATTCTTGACTTGATTACCCTTTGAAGTGAATTCAAAATGACATATGGTATAATACAAATGAATGAAGTTAGGGTTACCTATATACAGTAAAAAAGAAATCACATTGAATAAAGTTAAGGGCTATGTTATTCATCAAAATAAAATGTATTCTTTTTCTCTAACTGGCATCAATAAGATTACAGCAATATTCAGTTTCCTGACACCTAAATGAACTGTTTTCTAGTTCCATCTATACTATTTGTGTAATAACTTAAAAAATGACTTTACAGCGATGAAAAAAATGCCACATAATTCACCACATTGGTAAAATCATTAATATGACCTAATTATACTAACAGAATAAAGATTACAAGTACTACATTTCTTTACTATACTTGACATTTTCAATGATCAGCCAGGTTATGTATAGCTTCTCCTCAGTTTGGGTAATGGCTCTGAAATATACAGCCCACGTAGAAATGACAGATTGTGTTTTAAGATACACAGATCACCATATGGCAACAACAGGTATTAATGCTGAGCACGAGTCAAGAAAATATCTAAGGAAAGTTTAATAATGAAAGTAATTTTGTGCTTACATAAACATGGCAAACAAAACTTTGTCCCTTTACTCAAAGCAAATCTTTTCTAATAGATATGTATTTAAAGTTGGATCACGGTCACCTTCATACAAGTGGCAGGTACCAATTATCTGATACTCCCTTTGAACACAGAAGTATCAAACAAACAAGGCAGGCATTCTTCACATCTCTTCCTGGCACGCTGTTAGCTCCTTCAATTAAAAAAAAAAAAAAAGGTTCTGTATAAAGATGCCAATAGGCCCTGATAACGAAGTACCCAGCGGGCAGTCTGTACAAACCCTGATAAGGCTCAGGGAAATAAATTTGCCTTGGCATTATTTCTGAGGATGCCCCATGGAATAAAATTTGGGGATGTTCTGTCTCTAGAAATTGGTAGAGGATTTTTAACTTTATGTAAGTGTCAATCCAATTGCCAGTGAAATCTCCCTTTTAATAAGAGTAGGGCCACGATAATGTAGCTGAAAACACTCGCTCCCAGAATACAGACATAATCCCTCAGCTATCTTCTCCAATTCCTATCATACACAAGAGATTGATTAAAAATAAAATGCAAGCTCCACTGGGTGGCACAAGACTAAGCCACAGGAAGGGTTACGTTCTCCTATTACTAAAATGTGTTCTGCTTTTTATTTTCTCATTTAAAAATATATTTAGATTACAAAATTAAAACAAATAAAAGTAACACTGCATAATTTAACTGTCATTTTCTACCAAATTGCTTATAACTGTAACCATAAAATGATAATAATCTACCATATGTGCAGCTGCAAAACTAAGAAAAGCACTGGTCAGTGCTGCTGCGAAATGTGAACCTACTACTCCCCCTGGTGCCTGTGCAACTGAATTGCAATAAAATAAAAAGTCCATTTCTCCAAGAAAGTGTGAAATTTCATATAAAGTACTGTCAGTTCTGCTATAATGCTTACTTTGAAAACACAAATTTGTGTTAGTGCATTTCATGTATTAAATAATTTGAGCAAAAGTTGACTATCACCCATGAGAAACCCTAGGTGCAGGCAGAAAACGGCACTCAGCTGACCCAAGCCCAGTAGGAACACACAAGACATACCCACAGGCCTCACACTACAAACATCTACCAGCTATGGTAGTTCACCTGTCTCTGTTACACTGTTCCATCCAATCACAGTTCCCTGTCTACTACTTTACAACAAGTCACAAACTAAGACCCTTTTGATATCTACTTCCACAAGCATATTTAAGGTATTTTCAAGATCAAGTGCCATATTTATTGTAGTATTTATAACATTTCTCTTTTTTTTTTATGCCCTCATCCAAGAGCATGCTCTTACTAATTTTAAAGGGAGAAAGGAAGGAAGAGACAAACATCGATGTGAGAGTGAAATATCCATCGGTTGCCTCTCTCACATGCCCTCACCAGGGATCTGCATGTGCCACAACCTGGTCCAACCAGCAGCAACCTGGGTACAGAAGCCCTGACTGGTAATCCCACCTGCAACCTTCCAGTGTCTGGGACAACACTACAGCCAACTGAGCCACACCAGCCAGGGCAATATTTATATATTTGCTAATTATTTAATGTATAAAACTGTGCTTTCATTTTTACCAGGTTACTTTAAAAAAATATTTCACTAATGAAGTTTTTGAGTGTTGGCCCCTATACCCATTTTCCCATAAGCTCTGTAGGTTTTTGTTTTTTGGCATCATTTTGCATGTAGTGATATTTAGGAACACACGTTATTATAGCAGAACTAATTGTATAACAACTAGTAAAATTTAAATGCCTCTACTATATTAGTGTATAGGATAAGGGTAATTACAAATAATTATCTAAATTTTGTAACTTTAAAAAACGTACTTTATTTCCATGAAAGTACTGACTTTTTTATCTATCTTCTTTTAAGAAGGCTCTCTCTTCAGTTATAGATGTTTACAATATTTTAAGAGGGGAAAAGACAAATACATAGCCACTATTCCCATTCAGGCTATTCATCATACCAAATAGTTTGTGCTGCTGCTCTAACTGGCAACCAAATTTTCCCAGAAATCTTGAGGTGAGACAAGATCAAAATAACCCAAAAAACAGTCAGGATGATTCCTGTTTTGAGTTCACATGTCATTCAAAACTTGAACTGGTCCCTGAATTGGTCAAAAAGCTGCTTAAGAAAAATAAGCAGTCCATAAAGGGGGAGACTAGGTTCGAGGGAACACAAACAGCCCAAAGAGCTGCTCTCGCAGATGATAAGTGGAGTTTCTCCAGGCCTCCCATTTTCTCAAAAATACCAGCATGACATTCAAACAAAAGGGAAGTCAGAATAAAACCTTTAGGGGTTCATAATGCTTCACTTAGCTAACATTCTTGATCACACCTCACTGTCACATGCCTCTCTTACCAAAGTGTACTTCAATATTAGCAGTCTGCCGACACTGGGCTTACCCTTCCCACACTATCAACCTGCTCCAAACAGAAAAACTCACTGGGGTGTGGCCCATGGACAGCAGCCTTGGTGTCACCTGGGAGCTTGTGGGAAATGCAAAATCCTGGGCCCTCCCCAGACATGGTCAGAGCCTGCACTTTCCCGAGCTCCCAGGTGACTGAGGAGCCCTGCTCCGAACAATGACGAAGTTCCACGCTCCGTCTGTCCGTCTTGCACTTCTATAGAGTTAAGAAGAGCTGCTTTCCTGCCACCATAGTCAAGGCTCTTTTACAGTAAGTTAACAGGAATGCTTGTTTTTAAAAAATTTGCTCTTTTGTTAGGCTTTTGAAGCTTGTTAGAATACTATCTGTTTGGATCACAATAACTAAGAATTAATAAAATGGGATAAAATTGATTAAATATGACTATATATTAATTCCTAAGTAGGCAGAGTTTCAGGTATAAGTATATATAAAATATAAAACACATGATTTATATATATATATATATATATATATATATATATATATATATAATTGATTTTTCACAGAGAGAAAAGGAGAGGGATAGAGGGATAGAAACTTCAATGAGAGAGAAACATCGATCAGCTGCTTCCTGCACACTCCCCACTTGGGATGTGCCAGCAACCAAGGTACATGCCCTTGACTGGAATAGAACCTGGGACTTTCAATCCGCAGGCTGACGCTCTATCCACTGAGCCAAACCAGTTTCGGCAAAACATATGGTTTTTAATGTGTACATGCAAAATAGAAGACATTTGTGAATAAAAACCCAAGCAATTTATGCTTATGTCATATTTCATTAATTACATAAAAAATTTTAACCTCACAGAATTCATGTTTTCTTCCCAAATTGGATATAAAAGCACCAGTTTGTCTTAGTTACAATGAATTAAAATATACAGAAGAAAAGGTTTAATAATGGTACTCTTATTATATTTGGGGTGATAGGATATTTACCAGAGTTCTACTAAAAACCAGTATCTCATTAATGCTTCCCTATCCTATATAATAAAAAGAAAAATATTAACTCTCACGAACTCACAAGGTGGCTGCCTACAACCAGGTTGACAGGGGGGTTAGTGAGGGACGACCAAATGACTGAACAGCAGGCTGCATGGAGCAACGAGGCCGCAGAGGGGCAGTAGGGGCAACCAGGCCAGCAGGGGGGGGGGGGCAGTTAGGGGTAACCAGGCTGGTGGGTGGGGGGCAAGTAGGGATGACCAGTCAGGCATGCAGGTGAGCAATTAGAAGTCAAAGGTCCAGGATTGTGAGAGGGATGTCCGACTGTTGGGGATGTCTAAACCAGTAGTTGGACATCCCTGAGGGGTCTTGGATTTGGGAAGGTGCAGGCTGGGCTGAGGGGACCTCCCCCATGCACAAAATTTGTGCAATAGGCAGGCCTCTAGTTACTATATACACTGAGTGGTCAGATTATTATGATCTCTGAATGCATAATAATCTCAGTGTATATCCTACATAATAAAAGGCTAATATGCAAATTGCCCCCTTGACCAGGAGTTGGACCAGCAGGCAGGCCAGCTGGACCCCACCCATGCACAAATTCATGCACCAGGCCACTAATATATATGTGTGTATACACACAGACACACACACACACTGAGTGGCCAGATTATTATGCATTCAGAGATAATAATAATCTGGCCACTCAGTGTAATTTCAAATGCCTGGCATCTAGGAATTCTCTAAAAAAAAAATGACCCCTGTTCTCTCAAACTCTATCCCATGAACTCCTTATATGCACACACACAGTACATATTCGACACAAACTAGCCTGGCTGCTTCATTAGGACAAAGAACTGCAAAGCACTGAGGGATACACCTCTCTCTCTCTCTCTCTCTCTCTCTCTCTCTCTCTCTCTCTCTCTCTTTCTCTAGTGCTTTTTAAAAAATTGAAATATATTACAATGTGTGAATTAAACTTGCACAGCATGCTAATTTGATACATTTATATAGTGTAGTATGGTTGCCACTGTAGCAAAAGTTTGCACCTCTACCAGGTCACATAGTTATCACTTTTTTGTGTATGTGTATGTGTGTGGTGGGAATATTTAAGGATCTAGTTTCTTAGCAAGTTTGATGTTTATAATACTGTTGTCTAATTCACATACTGTGCATTAGATCTCTAGGCTTTAGTTATTTACATTTCTCTCTCCTTATTCTATTTCTTACAAGTCTACAGGATGTATGCCGCAGGATGAGGTCCTCACCCCCATAAATATACAATATATAAAAACAACAACAAAAACAATGAAACAAAGACTAACATCAAACCAAACCAACCCCCAAATCCTCACTCACCAACTATGAGGAAACCAGGAAACATTTCTGTCCTACCTGTACGGAGGCCCAGGAACACTGAGGAAAACCTGTTAGTGCTCCGGAATCCACAGAGCACAGGTGGCAGAAGCTCACCACTAGAGGAATTTAAGCTCGGTACACTGAAGAAACTACAATTACAAAAAAAACCAAGTCCAGTTCAACCACTGGCTGAAATAACTCAAACTGCACTCCACCTGCATGCCTGGTAAAAGAAAGAGGTGCCCACTCCAAGCACAAGTACTATTTACTGAGGTCTCTACTGTTCTTTAACATACAATGTCAGGTATTAAATAAAAAATAAAGAATTCTTTTCATGGACTTATCATCAAACTGGATACAGCACAGGAAGCAATCAAATAACTTGAAAATAAGACAGCAGAAATTATCCAAAATGAAACTCAAAGACTATAAAAAGAACAGGGTATCCCAGATCTGAGATACCATGTCAAACATGTGTTATCACAATGCAGAAAGAGACAGGAGAGAGAAGGGGCTAGAAGGAATATGTGAAGAGATAATGAATTTTCAAGAACTTTGTAAAATTAATGAAACAAAGCAAACCACCTATTAAAGAAGCTCAAAGAGCTCCAAGCAGGATCTCTTCTCTCTTCTCTCTTCTCTCTTCTCTCTTCTCTCTTCTCTCTTCTCTCTTCTCTCTTCTCTCTTCTCTCTCTCTCTCTCTCTCTCTCTCTCTCTCTCTCTCTCTCTCTCTCTCTCTCTCTCTCTCTCTCTCTCCCTTCCACTCACTCTAAAAAATCAATGGAAAAAATATATCCTTGGGTGAGGATTAACAAAATATTTAAAAATTATTTTTAAAAAGCTACGAAAACTGAGTAAGGGTTTTAGACAACAACAACTATAAGATGAAAAAACATTCAGAGAACTCCCTAAAAAAAGAAGAAACAAAATCAAGGGGACAAAGTGTGAGACGTGAGAGAGGATAAAAAAAATAGATGAAATAAATGTTACTTGCAAAACTAACCATTTCAAATAAGTCATTTGTAAGAAATATGTAAGAATCAATTTTTTTTTCAAGAAGGCTAATCAGTTTGAACACATCTAAGGAACAGTGATCTGTTCGTACAGTGCAAAACGAGGCTCCAAACTTATTCATTGTGCTCTAAATCTGCCCAGGAAGGAGTTTAATCAGGGACCTGTAAAACACTTTTATTCTCTCTCTCTTCCTCACCCAGCCCAGCCCTTCCTCTTTTTTGGCTCATACCTCCACTGTTCATACAAATCCAATGTTCCCTCTATAATCTTCAATATCCTACCAACGTAAGTCTTTATGTCTACTGTCTTTACCTAAAATCTTCCCTCATATTCCCTTATCTTGAATGTAAATTAAATATAAATTTTACCTAAGAGTAATCATAATTCTATCAACTTTAAATATAACTTTACTGTTTCTAATATTCATTTTCTTATATTCTATCGCTTGATATTTATGGCAACATCATGTTGTATTATCATCTTACAAATGGAGCAAGGGCAAGATATGACTGAAGGCCATCTCAGTTCTGGTACTCCCAACAGCCCTTTACCAATTCACCTCAAATAAAGAGCAGAATTCACTTGATGCTCAGCATACTGCAGTTCCTTAAGGTCCCCAATGACTTTCTGTTCAACAAATCCAATGTATACTTTATAGTTCTCTTATCTGACTTCTCTGGATCAGTAACTTTGTTGTATTGCTATCTTCCTTCAGCAATTTTTGGCACAACTCAACACTATTGCTTTTCGATAGCTATTTCTTCTCATTCTAAGCCCCTGTCTTTCTACACTTAGTGTTAGGTCATGTCCTTGGCTTTTATCTGTCTTCATGTTTTAAGTTATTCCTGGGCAATCTCACCCAAACTCTAAACTTCAGAAGCCAATTACATTCTGATGACTCTCCGAAGCACATATTGGGTCCTGAATTTTATTCTCAATTCCACTTTCTTATCTTAATCAACTTGAACTTATCTTCAAAGTTAATATGGCCAAAATTAAGTCATAACCTTTTTCTCTTTTGAAAATCTTTTTCCCATATATGCCTATTCTATATTCCCAATTCAGAAATCAGGGTCATCAGATATGTTAGGTCCCACACAAATCCTCATACCTATTCTATTCTAAACCACTGTCAAGTCTGTCTTGTCTTTTCTATCCTCATTATCTCTGCTTTGGCTCAGTCTTTACCATCTCTCTCATCTGGACTACTGACTTATTATACAGTAAGCACCTGAACACCAACTTCACCCTCTAAATACATTCGTCATATTGCTGCAGAAAATTATTTAAAACACCCATCAGACTAAATTACTGGCCCCTATCTTCAATAATCAAAATCAGCTGAAACCGGTTTGGGATCAGTGGATAGGGCGTCGGCCTGCAGACTGAAGGGTTCTGGGTTCGATTCTGGTCAAGGGGATGTACCTTGGTTGCGGGCACATTCCCAGGAGGGGGTGTGCAAAGGCAGCTGATCGATGATTCTCTCTCATCGATGTTTCTAACTCTCTATCCCTCTCTCTTCCTCTCTGTAAAAAATCAATAAAATATATATTTTTAAAAAATAATCAAAATCACTCCTCTCCCAGCTGATACCCAACAGAGTAAGTCCAAACACCTTTGCCATTCAAAACATTCAACTTACCCCTCCAGGATCATTTCCTCCATCTTGCCTTTGCAATTCCCATCTCACCCCTGCAAGCTGTACTTTCATTACATCAAACTCCTGATGTTTCCTAAACACATTACAATAGCGCTATCCAACAGAATCATCTGTGATGATGAGATGTTCTATAACCATTCTATCCAGTACGAGTCACATGTGGGGAACCAGGGAACTGAAAATGTGGCAAGTGTGACTAAGGTGCTGAATTTTTCATTTTATTCAACACGAATCAATTTAAATTTAAACTGTCACAGGTAGCTCATGGCTACCATATTGAACAGTGCAGGTCTATGCTCTCTGTATCTCTCTATGTTGGAATATGTCCTTCTGCCCAGAATGTTTCTTTCTTTATCCCTTACTTATTGACATTGTAATTTTCTATTCATCTCTCAAGTTTCAACTCACTGTTTTATACAAAGTCTTCTTTGCTGCGAACAACTCCCACAACAGTTTATGCCAAAAGATAAAAATTTAAAAATAAGGTACCATTTATCATAGTGTGGTTATTCTTTCAAGACATTTGTAGTGTTTGTTGTGTATTAAATGCTGTGCACAACACTGATGTCACAGAGAAGAATAAATCAAACTCTGTAATAAACATTTGCTATTAGGACAAACAAAGAAGTGCTAAACTGTGTGAAATGTGCTACCCTGGAAGCATCTGCCAATACTGTTCTCTGGACTATGCCCTGCTCTTTCTAAATCCTGGTGCTTTTCACATACTTTTCTTTTTGTCTGGCACTCCCTCCTTTGCCTTATCTTCTTGACTAAATTCTTTGTGCTTTAAAATTCAGATCAACAGGCAATTGCTCTGGGAAGTCTCTCTTGATCCCTGTTAGGCTCTGCTCTGCTCTCTGAAATTGTACCCGGAAAATATGTTTACCACATTGCATTACAATATCTTGTTTCCCCATACAGTCCAAAAGACAGTACCTAGTACATAGCTGGCATTCAAAAACTGTTTGCAAAATATATGTCTACATACTAAACAAGAAAAACATTATAAATTTACATTATTCTTACTTCATTTCTGCCAATTACATACACAACTCTGACTTCACTGAACCTTATAAGGCGAATTTCCATCTTTGGTAAATGGACATATTCTGAAAGACCTACAAGTCCAGTCAAACTGAACACATCCAAAACTTATTTAACTTATCCTAAAAAAAAACTACCTGAGCCTTGTCTTGAGTCCCTGCCTCTTCAGGGGACCAATACCTACAAGGAAAAAAAGAGGTTTTATGCATTTTGCAACCAAGTACAATAAATGTTACACATGGTCCACTTTTAGTTAAAACACTACCACTGCCTATCAACTATTTTATCTTTCACTATCTTCTCTCTTAAATCAAACCAAATGACCTAAAAATTATGCAATAGCCATTTTATAATTTTGGTTGTAAATGCTCAGAAGAGTAAAAAGTAATATCTTTCAAAGAGCAAAACCAAAATTATTCATTTTTTATTCTTTATTCTCCTAATATGCAAAATTTATATGAAATTAAATAAATGACAACAAAACAACAGAAAAAACAACTTAGGGATAATAAAAGTGTACCACAAAAAGTATTTGTTGCATTGAGTTAGTAAAAGTCCTATTTATGAAAGTAAAAAATCATAAATCAGTTTAAAATGATTGTTTCTGACCTTAAGTGGAAAAGTATATAGTCTTCCCATTTAAGAATAAGTGCAAGATTTTCACAAATGTCCTAAAAAAGACTGAGAAATTCTATTCTATTTCAAGTTGTCAGAAAGATTTATAATAACCGAGAGGCCCAATGCACAAATCAAACTCTGTAATAAATTTTTGCTATTGGCCTGACCAGTGACTGGGGCCAATCAGGCTGCTGGCCAGGGGGAGGGACCATGGAAGGTTGGCCAGCTGTGGGAGGTTGGCTGCGGGAGCACACTGATCACCAGGGTACAGCTCCTGCATTAAGTGTCTGCCTCCTGGTTGTCAGTGCATCATCATAGCGACTAGTTGACCGGTTGTAAAGGTTGCTTAGGCTTTTATATATAAGATGGATATTGCATTCTGTCATATTTTTTCATCCATTGAGATAATCACACAATTTGTTTGCTTTTGGTTAAAATGGTGAATTACACTGACTATTTTAAAATTTTGGTCATGATTAATATATTATAGATATTTTTATGCAGCTGGATTTGACTTGCAAATATTCTGTGGAGAAATATGCTCTTCTCTTCAATTTTTAGGAATAGTTTGTGTAGGACTATGTGCAGGGAAGAGACCTTTTTGTGATTGGCCCTTGAATGACTCTTGGGAATTGACTTCTTAGAAGGTTCTGATAAAAACTGTTTTGCTCATGTAGAGCCTTGAACTGTACCAATTTGTCTGTATAGGTAGCTTGTGAAAACGAAGTGAACACCTGCTTTCAGTAACTACACTCAGTCACAGAGAAGCTGTGTGACCAATCCCCAGTAAAGACCATGAAGTCGGAGAAACAGCCACTGGAAAGAGGCTGGATAATTGCCAGCGCTCACACAGGGATAAAAAGACGTAGCATTCCCATCAGCTAGAACAGAGAAATTATATATTACACAAGTATTTGATAGGGTTTTCAGAGAAGTCACACCTTAAAAATGGCCCCAGAATAAAGATTGCTACGGACATACTGAAATGATGCTTAAAAACAAGATTCAAAAGATACAAACTGATTCCAAATAACTTTGTTTCAGTGTCTGAAAAATGACCCAAACTTTTTATAATCTACACAGAAAAGTATGTGAAAAGCACCAGGATTTAAATTCCATTTTAATAAAGTGCATACTATAGTCCCTAAAGCAATCACTAAACAACACTGCAAAGTGGCACAACTAAAATTCCAATAGAGGAATCAGAATAATGCACTAAACATTTAGCTAATACAAAACAAGCAGAAAAGGAGGCTTGGACAAATATGACAAACAGTAAACAATAGCATAATGGAATACCTAAATCCAACCATATCTATAATTAAATAAGTATAATAGACTAAACACTCATTTTAAAATACAGACTATCAGACTGGATATAAAAAACAACAACCAGCTATAGAGTGCATACATAAACGCACTGGGGGGGAAACAATAAATAGATTTCAAGTATAAAGGATGGAAGAAGATAGGTCATGCAAACCGTAAGCATAAGAAAGTCGTCGTGACCATATTAATATCAACATGGACTTCAAGGGTGGAGGTATTTCCACAGACATAGAGGCAAATTTCATAATGAAAGGGTAAATACATTATGCACATATAAAAATAACAAAGGCATATATACTTAGTAGTATAGCTTCAAATGACACTATCAAGTGCCTTGGTTCAATTAACATTTAAATTTAGAAAACACTACTACTAACAACTACAAAGTATAGTACTAGTATATATTCTTTTCAAGTGCACATAGAGTCATCAAGATAAACCACATACTGGGCTGAAATACAAGTCTCATTAAATTTTAAAGGGTAAAATTACATAGAATATGCATAGGCAAAAAGTAAATAAGTTAGAAATCAATAACAATGTACTCTAAATAGTTCATGTAAAATTTTTTCAAAAAATTAAAAAGTATTCCAAACTAAATGATAATGTAAATACATTATTTCACAAATTATGTAATTCAAAGAAATCAGAGCTTAAATGGATATTTATAGTTCTTAATGCTTATGTAACAACAAAGAAAGTCTTAACAATGATCTGTTTCCATCTTAAGATGCTAGAAAATAATTGGAAAGAATCCATATAAGAAAAGAAAAAACAACAACACACACACACACAAAATTAGACATGATAGAAAATGAAAAATGCCCACCAAAGTGGGCTTCTTGAACATTAATAAAATTGATAAGACCATTGCAAGACTAATAGGAAAGAAGAAAAATACTAATTGCCAATATGAGGGGAAAAGAGGTGGTATCACTACAGATGTTATACAAATCAAAAGAAAAATAAGTGAAATCCCACTTCCTGCAATGATGAAATAGTACTTGTTTGTGTGTGTGTGTTTTTAATAGTTTGTTTTGAACCAACTCTTCCACAGCTCTACACATAAATACTCGAGATGTAAAAAACAAAAAACAAAAACCATCTACCTCAAGGCACTGAAGGTTAATCAGAAACAGGAAAAGTAGGAGGGGAGTTGCTAATCAGAAGAAGGAAACACTGGGTTAGTTTCCTGTTCTATGACTTTTCCCCAGAGTGCAAGTCCCATATCCAAGTTCTCGTTCCCTAGCCAAAGTCACTGCTGTACCTTTGTCCAAAGCCCTGCGACACTTGTGGGGGTCCAGTTCTGGAGTGTCTGTGCTGCTGCATTAGTCTATGGATCTATCCATTTGACAGTACTGCACTGGATTACTTGAACTAAGCTGGGTTGAGGAAGTCCTCCAACTTTTTTCTTCTTGTAAAAAATAGTTTTAGATACCCTAGCTCTTTTAACTTTCCACTTACATTTAGAATGTCCTTGTGTATATCTGCAAAACATGTTGCCTGATTTTGGTAGGAATTAACAATTCCTGACTAATTAACATCTTTACTATGTTAAATCTTCCACTCCATGAACATGATTGGTCTATCTATTTATTTAGGTTTTCTCTTATTTCTATCAGCATTTTGTAGCTTTTAGCATACAGACTTTGCATATATTTAATGCCTAATTATTTTATTTGTGGGGAAGATGTTGTAAATGGTGTTTTTAAAATTTTTTTAGTTTCCAGTTGTTCTTTGTGACAGATATTTGCATGTTGACCTTGTATCCTGTAATGTTTTCAACTCATTTAATAGTTCTGGAATTATTTTTAAAAAGATTCCTTGGAATTTTTATGAAGATAACCAAGGTATCAGAGCTTACAGCTAATACCCACCACCATATCCAGAACTTTATGCTGTCTCATCGAAAGACTTTCCCTGGAGTGCTTACTGTATGCGTTAGCCCACACAGAAAGAGACCGAGCACCCCGTGCTTCTTACTTTCTTCACTATATTTGTATTACATTCATACTATGTTAGGAATATAAAAGCTCAAATGACTACACAAATCACCTTAAGACTTTGTCACCATGAGCCTCCCTTCCTGTATATTTTCAGCTAAAATTTATACTACCCAGGTGGTAGAAGATGATAATCCAGATTACAAAGATTACCACATGACAGTATCCACAAGAGACCTTGAGGGCATAAAACAATGTTTCTATAAAAATATATATTTCAATAAAACTACATATTTTAATTTTTTTAAAAAAAGAGACCTGGGGGGGGGGCACCCAAGTCAACTTTGAAAGAAAACCTACCTTTATCATAAACCTCAAAGACTTCCCAAAGATAAACTATAAAGCAGTAAGTAATTCACAGCAAAAACTTCAGTAACTACATGGCAACAAAACAACATAAGAAAGAATCAACAAAAAACAGACTTACTTGGGCTTCCTATCTGTCCCTTAAAGTAACTATATTTAACATGTGTAATGAAAGAAAACAAAAGATGAACACTGAACAGAGAACAGAAAACAATAAAGAATGCCCAAGTAGATTTGAGATCCAAATAAAACGTTTTAGCTATAAAAATATGATGGAAGTTTAAAATTTTAATGGATGTACTTAATGCAGTAGCTTATATAGAAATAAAATGAGAAATAGATCTTAAGAGAGATCTGAACAAGTTAGCGGCATAAAGAAAAAAGAGATATAGAGTTGAAAAGACAGGAAGGATAGAATGAAGTGATCTAAAGTATAACTAGAGTTTCCTGAAGGCAAAGATGGAAAGAATGGGTAACAGCAACATCTCTTCTATAAAAGGCCCGTGGCTGTCACGCCATAACGCCATCACAACCAGACAAGCAGTAGCTCTTCCAGAGGGCAGGGTATGAGCTACTAACAGAGAGCTATGAGTGACGGAGGGCAGGGCGGCCAGCTGAGGCAAGTGGAAACGAGTTACTCATGCACCCTGGGCTTCTGACTGGGCCTCTGGTAAGGAAATAATAATGAAAATTTTTCACTACCAATGAAACACAAATCAACAGTGATTCAATATAACAAATGAATCCTGAGCAGGGTAAACAGAAGGAAATTCATACCTAGAGTCATTATGATGAAACCATAAAATAACACAGAAAATGAAAAGAGGACTGGGAATTCTCAAAAAAGATGAATAAAAAATGGAAGCGAGGACACAGTGAAATATCTTCAATGAGCTGAGAAATGTAACTGTCAACTTGGAATTTTAAGAACAGACAGAAATGTAGCTGAGTACCAGGAAATCTTCACAAAAAGACGTCTAAAGAATGTACACGAAACAGACGGTAAGTGAAACCAGGTAGAAGATCTGAGAGGCAAAAAGTAATCTGTGTGGGTTTTATTTAGTTAAAACTCAAAAAATATCCCCAAAATTCAAATGATAACAATGACAACATACAAATTGGAGAGCAGTAATAGGATCAATTTGTTGTATGGATGAAGAATAAAGATATTCACTTCAGACTTTTGATAAGTTAAATACATATGTAAAACTGTATTGAGGAACCAGTAAAAAAAAAAAAAGCATTCAAAAACAAAGTGCAGATCTTTTCTCAGGCAAAAATATCTAAAAGTGCACACAATGTACTATAAATGTTTATAAGTAATTAATAAACAATTTTAAAATAAGGGCAAGAACATCTCCCAATAGTGTGAATAGGGAAGATTAATTTCCTTAGCTGGCAGTGAAGAGACTTAGCTAGAAAGAGGATAAAATCTGCTGTAGCATGAAAAACAGACAACATGAATAAATAAAGAGAAAGGAAATTGTTGAACTAAAGAGACTTGTTTTAGGATAAGATGGCTATATAACATGGAGTCAACTAATGCAAAGACAAACTGCCAAGCTGACCATAAATAAAAAGAAGCCAGAAAAGTATTTGAAAATGTGCAAAACTGACTTTTATGCTCTTAAAAGTACTGAGTATTTGTATATAATTGAAAGATAATAATCCATAGCTGTCAAATAGCAGAATGCCACTTAAACATTCATCTTTATAGTAACATTGGAAATCAGAGGAAACTACTTAAACATTATTTTTTGAGGTATGAAAAATAGTCTATATACATATATTTAAAATTAGACCACCCTATTTCAATACAATACATAAAATATGCAGTCTTTTTATATTTTCATCTGAAAACCAATTGCTTCTTTAGTATAAAAGTGCCCCTGCTAAACTGGAAAGAGCTAGAGCTTGAGGGACGGGGATGGATCCAAACCAGCTGGAATGCTTACTGACTGACTGACATTAGGTGAGTTGCATAACCTCTGTGAATTTCAGTTTTCTGAGCTGTTACCACAAATATAGTAAGGAGTCACCATCTTTTCAACCAGCCATTATTTATTCTTGTCACTACAGGTAATCTTGATATGTAGCTATTAAAAGAATCTTACTTTCTTTTATTTCTCAAAGTCACATCATAGGCATAATTAAGTGCATTAGATATCATCAGACTGGGAGGAAAAAAGACTAAGAGGACAGTACTTATGATCATAACAATGACAAATAAATTGCTTCCCAACTCAGTGCCTATGAAACTAAGAAACTTCTTAAAGTCTGTAGTACTCATGTATGTTTCAAAAAAAATCAATTGAGATACAACCTTATTGCACTCTTTATAAATTGCCACAACTCCACCCAAAATCACTGCAGTGAACACTCCCTACTAAAAATGACTTTTTTCAAAATAAGATTAAGGGCTGAAAATGTATTAGATGCCATAAAAGTATTAAGTGCTAAAAATGTATTTTATTGTTGGTTAAATAACAACAATAAAAAACTCAATTCTGTCACTACTAAGTAAGCTTGGATAGAAAATAAAGCCTGCTCCAATTTGGCTGTGGAAATAGGGATTCTTTTGTGAACTTTCACTAACAATAAAGTTCATTTAAAAATGTATTATAAAACGGGGAAGCTATTCAATTTACATGTAATATATTATTATAAAAAACTGGCATCACTTCCTTTTAATCAATAATTAATATATAGGTTTGACTTCCATAGCTGCAAATTATATCATGAAATCCCCTGTACATATATTCACACCTGACACAGTCTCTCAAGATAGTTTGCAAAACTATAATCAGAATCCTTTATAATGAAGAGGTAATATGCAAATTGACCATCACTCTAACACAAGATGGCCACCCCCACGTGGACACAAGATGGCCACCACAAGATGACCACCACAAGATGGCCAGCAGGGAAGGGCAGTTGGGAGGGACCAGGCCTGCAAGGGAGGGCAGTTGGGGACAACCAGGCCTACAGGGGAGGACAGTTAGGGGCGACCAGGCCAGCAGGGGAGAGGGGTTAGGGGTGACCAGGCTGTCAGGGGAGGGCAGATAGGGGCAATCAGGCAGGCAGGCAGGCAAGCAGTTGGGTGCCAGTAGTCCTGGATTGTGAGAGAGATGTCCGACTGCCATCTGTGGGATTGGGCCTAAATGGGCAGTCGGACATCCCTCAAGGGGTCCCAGATTGGAGAGGTTGCAGGCTGGGCTGAGGGACACACACACCCCTGTGCACGAATTTTGTGAACTGGGCCTCTAGTTAGCTATAAAAAAACCGTTATGGGTTCAAGATAAATTGTAAGTTGATTATTAAATGAAAACAAATTACTTTGGAGCCTTAATAAATAACAATTGTCTCTCTGAAGTAACTATTAGACCTAAGCTCAAGAAAGGACAAACTGAGCAGTTCCTACTAAAGAGGTAATAACTGTTTCATACTCCTTTTTAAGTTTATTCTGGAGGAAGAAAGAAAAACTAGCTGATTTTATTCCAAGTTAGTTAAAATTAATATAATTTAAGATACCGATTCCATTAATCCCACAATTAATGCATTACTCCAACTTTATGTATATAAATTTAAAAACATAGTTGAGATGGACTAATTCCCTAAAAGACACAAATTACCAAAACTTACTCAAGAAGAAATAGGTAACCTGAATCACCCTATCTATTGGTGCCAGAGGCCATTATTACCTTGTTCCAGATTTTAGTGGGAAAGCATTTAGTCTCTCACCATTAATTATAATTTTAACTATAGATGAAAAATGACACTACACTATTATAATGTAGCTACTGTATAATCCATCATTGGAAGGTTGACTATTATTAGTTAAAGGTATATATATATATATATATTACAGCATCCAATAAGTATCCAAAAGAACAAAGTGACAGCAAATAAGTCAACAACAACAACAACAAAATACAAATTTTAAATATTCCATTGATCCAAAAGAAGGCAAAAAAAGGAAAGAGGAAGGAACAAAGATCAAATGGAGTAAATTACAAAATGACAAACACAAATGAAACTGTAGTAAGAGTCATATAAAATATAAAGGGTGGAAATACCTCAATTGAAAGGTATAGATATTAGACTGGATTAAAAATAAAAAGTACAACTCACCCATCTGCTGGCTATAAAACATGTACTTTAAGTATAAAGACACAATCAGGTTAAAATTTAAAGGCAACAAAAAGGTATACCATGTTAACACTAATCAAAGACAGCCAGAGTAGCTTAACAAACAGGAGCCAGTGTAGATTTTAGAGCAAAGAATGTTACCAGGCACAAAGAGGCTACTTCATAATGATAAAGATCACTTCATCAGGAAGAGGTAATAATCTCAAACTTTTGCACCTGAAAACAGATCTTCAAAATACATGAAGCAAAAATGGATAACATGTCAAGGAGAAATGGGTAGATCCATAATATTCAGAAATACCAATTCCCCGTTCTCTGTAATTGATGGAACAGATGGTTCATGAAGCAACATGCACACGGGAGCTTTTCACCACACGCCTGACACCTGGAGAATAATCCACCCAACAGCAGCAGAATACAAGTGAGTGGAACACACGCCTCTCACACACACTTCCCAACATGACCCAAAGGTACCAACTGAAAAATGAGAACTTAGAAGACAGTGAAACTTACATTTCTCCACGGCTCATATCTCTTACACAAAACATTCCTATTGCAAGAAAGTAGCACAAAGAGTGCTTTAGTATACAGGGATATTGTTGAAATGCAGGTCCTGAAAGGTGAAGTGTAGCGTGAGGCCTAACATTCTGCATTCCTAGCAAGTTCCCTGGCGTTGGGGATTCTGACATCACAGAGCCCAGGGGTGCCCTTGCAGTAGCGAGGGAATGAAAGAGAGAGGAAAATGAGTAAAGGAAGCTAGGGTCCCTTTATCTTTGCCTGCTTCTCTAGAATGTCAATGACAGGCTAAATAAATAAACATTTTTTGAGTGAATCTAATGTGGTCAGTCATGGCAGGAAGCATTAAATATGCATTATTTCATTTAATCTTCACAACAACTCTTTGAAGTAAAGACTATCGTTATCCTCGTTTCTCAGAGGAGGAACCTGAGTGTAGAGGTCAGTCATTTCCACACGGCACAGAGCTGTCCAGTTACCGGGCTTGGCAAGGCTCGGGTGTTCTGAGCAGCGCTAAATGAGCTCTATGGCATTTCCGAAATCACATTCATTTCAGGTTTCTCTTTCCTTTTAGTCCTTCCTCCCCCTCACTGGAAAGACCTAAGCATGACCATCAAATTGAGCAGAGATCTTTTGGAAATACCATCACACAATGAGCTGGCAAGGATTACTATAAATATCTGCCAATAAACACCTTTTGGCTGGCGTTTCTGTTGTATTCAAAAGAGATGCTTAATAATTTACCACAAATAAAATATAATTAATTGATACAAAGTTAAAGATAAGAGATCTGAAAAATTCTAATTTTTACTGTAATATCAAACTAGACCAGGTGAGGGCGAACTACGGCCCGCGGGCCGGATGGTTGTTCTAAACTATTGAAATAAAAAAAATAAAAAAGACTGTACCCTTTTATGTAATGATGTTTATTTTTAATTTATATTAGTTCACACAAACACTCCATCCATGCTTTTGTTCTGGCCCTCCAGTCCAGTTTAAGAACCCATTGTGGCCCTCGAGTCAAAAAGTTTGCCCACCCCTGAACTAGATCTACTCGCATCCATTTACATGATTACATGATGAACTGGGAAAACATGTATACACTGGTGATTTCAAGAATGAAGCAATATTCTGCATTATTCAAAAATATTCCATAATGTATATATGTTTTTAAAATCAGGAAAAAGTAGGTTAAATTTTTTAAAATTACATAAAGCATTAATTATTAAGTATTCCCTACTAGCACGAAGTATTCAAATACTAGCACTAATCATAGAGTTGAGGAAAGATTAACAGATATATTTGTAAATAGCACCACAGGCTAGAGAATTCTATCAGTAATTACAGTCCTGGAAAACAATGGGGGGAAATGCAGTGCAAATTCAAATACCCTACATCCGTGGTTGGCAAACTGCAGCTTGTGAGCCACATGCGGCTCTTTGGCCCCTTGAGTGTGGCTCTTCCACAAAATACCACGGCCTGGGCGAGCCTATTTTGAAGAAGTGGCACTAGAAGAAATTTAAGTTTAAAAAATTTGGCTCTGTTGACTAGTGAGTTCCTGACCACTGCCCTACATGAAAAGTCCCTTAAACAGGAGCAGCACGGTAGCTGCCTGAGTGCCCACAGCTCTGCAGGACAGGAGGCACTCTCACAACGCTTCAGGTTTATTCGAAGCCCCTGCATCATCTCTAAAAGGGAGGTGGTCACTGTGTTCCCCCAGCCATAAAAGAGAAAATTTAGTATAACCAAACAAGTAATGTCCTCCCAATGGCTGGCACTTTATGGATAACTAGTGGCCCAGTGCACGGAATTTATGCACGGGGGGAGGGGGGTAAGGTGGAGAGGGGGAGAGGGGTCCCTCAGCCTGGCCTGTACCCTCTCCAATCTGAGACCCCTTGGGGGATGTCCGACTGCCGGTTTAGGCCTGACCCCACAGGATTGGACATGTGTCTCAAATCCAGGACCACTGGCTCCTGACCACTCACCTGCCTGCCTGCCTAATGCCCCAACTGCCCTCCCCTGCAGCATACTCCCCACCTACTGCCCCTCCCCACACTGGCCTGATTGCTCCCAACTGCCTCCCACTGCTGGCCTGCTCACCACCAACTTCTCCCCCTGCTGGCCCCCCAATTACCCCCTTACCCCTGTCGGACTACTCACCCCCAACTGCCCCACTCCCTTGCGGGCCTGATTGTTTCAAACTGCCCCCCACTGCTGGCCTGCTCTCCCCCAACTGCCCCCGCCAGCCTGATCACCACCACTGCCCGCCCCTCCTGGCCTGAGCGCCCCTAACAGCCTCTCTTGGCCCCGCTGCCATGGCTTTGTCTGGAAGGACTTCCGGAAGGTCTCCCAGTCTAATTAGCATATTACCCTTTTATTAGTATAGATATACAACTTTCTCTAGAATTTTTAAATGTATAAGAAACCTACAAGGAAACTGACCTACAACCATTGTCTTTTATCCTCTGAAGTCAGGGCTTGGGAACCAGTCACTTAGCACGTAAAACACACTGCCTTTGCTGCCTTGAAGGTAGGAAAGTTCTAGAGCAGCAGAGACACTCAGGGGCAAGCTGTCAGATCAAATATCAAAATAAAACTGAACAGGCAGATGAAATTTTCATGTCGACATTAAACCTCTTTCCAGAAAAGGAAGAAATGTGTATAGGGAGGAAAGAGATAAATGGTGGCTTTTTGGTTGCAAACTGCACCCCACCCCCCAAAAAAAGTTGTCAATGAAGAATGTAATCACAAATAGCTTTAAAAATAGCTGGAAATATTGCCTTGCTTATAAATGAGGCTAGATTTTCAGAACATTAAAAAGTTTTCATATACGACGGGCTATCTGGTAACAATGAAGGCTACGTTTTTGCTAAACAGCAGGATACAATCAATGTTTTCAGTATGATATTTCAGAAGATCCCACCACTGTGAGAAATCCTAATCTCATACTATTTCAAGAGGTCACATAGAAAATTCATGAAAAAATCGGGGTAAAAATGAATAGCTATGAAACTCCAACTCTATCGTAGCTTCTTCATAACCCTTGTATTTCTTCCCTGGCAAAACCCCAAAGAAAAGAAGTCCTTGCAAAAATCTGTTGTCTCCTGGCCTCATAAGCCAAATAACATCTCTGTCCAAATAATCCTTATATGCTACATCAGTTTTAGGCTATAGCAGTTCTCATATATTTTTAGCAAGTATTTTGGGGCAGGAACTCCTCTTAAAGCTACGTCTTTACCTATCCTGCCAACCTTGTGTTTTGAACTTTGCAGACGAACTCTGGCTTGGTGGGTCTAGAGCGCTGCCGTGAGCTGTCAGAACACAAGAAAAGAAGGGGCCCCAGAAGAGCTAGTGTCTTTGTAGTGGGCACCAAAAATACCTGAATCGACTCTCAAAACAATTCTTTACTTTGTTCTGTTTAAAAATTTCCAGCAATCTGATTGACAGCATTCACAAAAGCATCCACATATGAGAGACACAAAAGCTGATAGTACATGTAATATCCAAGGGGCAAGTAGCTTCCCCTAAAACCTGTCCTTCCGTATCAGCTCTGCCTCCTCACTGACATGCTCTTGGCCTCCCATCTTACACCCATCCCCCGCCAGCTGCCTCATTTTTTACACTGAATATTTTATAAATGTACACAAGAGCTTAGATGCCCAAGAGCATTAACATAACATCTTCCACAGGGAGGTTATTACAATCCAGGTTAAGAAATGAAAGGAACAAAAATACGGAGAATGCTTTTAGAACTAACACTATGGCCTGACGTATTCAAAGGCCCTGAAAAACTTGCATCTCAAGATCAACATTTCAGAAGCAGAATTCTAAATATTCATAAGCAACCAGATCTTTTCTGAGCTCCTCTGCTCACTCAATACAACAAAACTAACCCTAGTCAGGTGGATAGCTACTCATAATGAAGTACTCTGAAGGGAAAACCAGATTATAACATTTAACCCTGAAAATTTTATTTCATAAGCCTATTTATATGGAGACAGACTCTATATCTAAAAGTGCAGATTTTAAAATTTTTTCTTTGCCATTTGGGGGATGGAAAAGCATCCCTGATTTGTATATTAAAGCGCAAGCATCTGTCCTACTGATGATATTCCAGGGAAGCACATTAGCATAAAATTTAACGATGTCAAATAAGTGGATGTGAAATAGGGACTGCGTAAAGACACTATTTCCAAGGCTGACAGAAACATCACTGTTTAGAAATGCAAATGAAACCATTATGTTCAATAATTATATGAAAATATGAACAGTTCAGCATGTTTTCCAGCCCTGATGGCGGTTAATGGGATGTATGCTTATGTAAATAACTACTATTAAAGCTAATGCTGAAAAAAACTAATAAATTCATACTAAAGCAACTGATTTAGTATGCTTTTAAACCCCAGCAGTGCTCACTTATTAGAAAAGAGTGCATTATTATGTTTAGAACTCATTACTGCTACAAGTCACTGCAACTCCATCAATTACCATGCATTAATGAAAATGGGACACATACAAAAAAATTATTGCCTCTCAGCAGTTTTTTTTTTTTAAAGATAAAATCTAGGGGTATTATCATCATGGGGCCTTGTAGGGAACTTATCCACACTATAATCTTTATTGCTAAAATGGCACTCCCAACACTATCATCCTAAGGTATTTTGACCATAAGAAGGTCTAACCTTTATGTAAAAATATCAACATTTTACAAAATTGACCATTTAGCACCAATAAGAAATGTTTAATATCTGAATTGCATTTTAAAAAACTTTTATTAACACATATGTGGCAGATGGTCCATTTTACTGTATTTCCTCTATCCTTACCTGAGGCTATGTTTATCGGGTTTTTTTTTGTTGTTGTTGTTTTTTTTTTAAATATATTTTATTGATATTTTCAGAGAGGAAGGGAAAGAGATAGAGAGCTAGAAACGTCGATGAGAGAGAAACATCGACCAGCTGCCTCTTGCACACCCCCCACCGGGGATGTGCCCGCAACCAATGTACATGCCCTTGACCGGAATCGAACCCGGGACCTTTCAGTCCGCAGACCGACGCTCTACCACTGAGCCAAACCGGTTTTGGCTGTTTATCGGGTTTTAAGGAGGGAGAAGTGGAGAAGTAGAGGGAGGAGGGGATGGAGGAAGGGAGGGAAAAAAGGAGGAAAAGAGGGGGGGAGAGAAAGAGAGAGAGAGGTTGCTTCCCATATATAAACCCCCAACCCAGAAAAGGGATCTAACCTGCAAGCTAGGTATGTACCCTGTTGAAGAATCGAACCAGCAGCTTTTTGGAGTATGGAATGGATGTTCCAACCAACTGAACCACCTTGCCAGGGCAGACAGTTAATTTTTTTTTTTCCCAAAGGGAGGCCAAGAAGTGAAAATACACAGTGATAGTCATACCAATATATAGAGGTAGATGGCATCATTCTAAAAGGCTGCCTGATACAACAGATAAAATCCCACCCAGTTCTACATTTATGTCTCAGTGAATTCTGTGCAATGAAGAGACTGGATTTTTAAGAACAAACCTAAAATTTCCTTCTTGGCCACAAGATGGACTTTCTTGCAATATATTAAATATTGCAAGATATTAAGAAGCTGAAAAGTCCTTGTTTAAAATTCAAGTTTAACTTGCACCTAACAGGAAAGAAGTGCTGACGGAGCAGGAATGCAAATATATAAACACCTTTGCTCTCACTCTATTTGCGTCAACTTTCACAATTTATTCTGTTTCCTTCACATATATAATTAAACTAATCCTTCATTCTTTTTTCACATCCAAGAAAACAGAAAGCACTTCAGCACCTACTAAATGTTAAAAATATTTGCTAAACCTCAGACATACTCATGTTATATATAATGACTATATGTTTATTTTGAAATTATTACAGTCACATCAGTCCAATCATTTGCAGTTTTGGCTCTCAATATTTCTTTGCCTCCCAAGAAGCTTCGCTTGCAATTTAGATATACTAACACCAGGTGGTGGCAGAGAGCGATGATGTCCAGCTCTAATAGTAAAATGCAAGTTTTCTCTCAGAAGCAGTAAAATGCAGACATTCTCTGATCAAGCAACACAGACTTAACAATTCATTCACATAACAGGTATTTTTTGAGTACATACTGAGTATCTGGTAACAGGTCTTGCATAAGATTCTCAGTGTACAATAGTGCATAAGGCAAAAATAATGTCCCATGAGGGAAGCAAGACAATAACTAAATTCATGTATAATGAATGCCAAGTGCCCTCAATAATCTAAGCCCATTCACAACTATAAAAAAAACACACTTCTTAGCAAACTGAAATAAAGCAAATTCCTCAGTGTGATCAAAGATACCTAAAAAAATGGATACTCAGTTGGTTAGCGTGTTGTTCCAATATGCCAACGTTGTGGGATCGATCTCCAGTCAGGGCCCTCACAAGAAGCAATCGATGAATGCAGAAATAAGTGGAACTGCAAGTTAATGTTTCTCTCTCTCTTCCCCTCTAAAATCAATCAATAAATTAAAAAAAAACTTTTTTAAACCTATAACTAACATCAATCTTAAGGCTGATATTATACATTTCTTCTAAAACATGGAACAAGATAAGGGTGTTCTTTCTCATCTTGTATTCAATACATAACTGGAGGTATTGCAGTAAGACAAGAAAAAGAAAGAAAAGGCTTAAAGATCAGGAAAGAACAAAAACTATTTTTATTTGCAGATGACATAATTGTTCACACATAAAACCCCAAGGAATCTTTGAAAACAACTATTAAAATTAACAAGTGAGAATTTAGCAAGGTCAAAGATAAAATCAATATAAAAATTCAACTGTGTTTCTAAATCCAACAACTAACTTCCTGCTGACTAGACTATGCACATGATGGCTGGAGCTTAGAATGCCAGGTCTCTCTCAAATCAACAGAGTCATCCCCTGCCTCTGTCTGGCGCCAAAACCCAAATGCCTTTTACAATAGAGAGGACTAAACATCTATCTTGCTTTTATTACTGTTACTTCGGCATTTCTTGCTATAAAACAAGAAAGCTTGATCCTGACACAGATTCATAAAACGTCCTTTGGCAGGCTCCATCTAATCCTAGCCTTTTCAGCTTTGTTCCTGCATTAATTTCCCTGAGATCTGTTCTGTGCCTTGTCAAAGCAGCACCTAATGAATGGTGAGATTCCTTAGTAATTCCTACCTGACTTCTTTGGCAACAAGCTTTCTTGAAATGCTTTAAACATTTTTTTAAAGGATGCTCCCTCATAAATCAAAAAATATTTTGTTTCAAAACTATACTGTCTCTTCAAAAATTAATTACTGTATCATCAATTGCTCCCAGTAGTTAATACCTAAGTATTTTTAAGAGAACAAACTAATCTTTCAGTATGGTTTTGGCATTCACGAAAGGATCACACTTCCTGCACATTAAAAAGAAAACTTTCAAAAAGGATATCTTCCCTCTCTTTGACGATCAGTTCATTCTGTTCCTCCAACTGCCTGATCTTCTTCTCAAATGATTCCTGCTCAGCTCGGAGTCGTTCTTCGGTCACTTCCTTTTCCTCGCTTACTCTAAAAGAAATGAAAAGAAAATGCCTATGAGAATACAACACAACATGTGCCTACAGCTGCAGTTTACCCAAAGTAGACTTTCTCCAGAGTACGCTTACCTCTTTCAAAGGTTTCTTCAGGGCTACTCTATGTATTTTTTTAACTAACCTTATATAAGGCAAACTTTTACAGCTGTCCAATAAAACATGCATGTGATTTTAAAATCAAGAATGTTTCCCATCATCAGAAGTACCTTAAATATGTAAAGTCCAACATAAGACACAGGCTCCTAGTTATAATCTGAGACAGAAAAATATCTAATTTTTAAGACATTGGGTTTCATTTCTTCATTATCAAAATAGGCACAATCAATTTATTTTAATTTAGATATTTTATACTTTTATTTATATCCTGTCAATGACATAAACAAATATAAATCACTTAAAATTTCACTAAAAATACATAGGCAATTTTATCCTTTTTTTTCTGGAACTAATACTCTGTATTCCTTAGCAGCATATAAATAACTACATTGGAATAAAAACACGGCATTAACATAAAGCTTGCACTATATTTATTCTTAGTCCAACAATAGGGTGGTGAAGGCCTGGGGTTGGCGTGGGATGGAAAGGGGTCCATGGGCGGGGGGAGAGGGGGAAGGAGACATATATAATGCTTTCAACAATAAAGATTTTTTAAAGGATTTTAAAGTTAAAAACACCAACCAATAATCTTGATTCTTTAATGTCTAATTCTGAAAAGTATTCCAACTCGATATTACCAGAAAGGGGTGGTTCCTAACAAGAACAAAGAAGAAAACAAATTTTTAAAAAACCATGAAAACAGCTAAACAACAACATTAAAAGTTATCTTAAAATGACAGCCCTGCCAAAACCGGTTTGGCTCAGTGGTAGACCGTTGGTCTGTGGACTGAAAGGTCCCTGGTTCAATTCCGGCCAAGGGCATGTACATTGGTTGCGGACACATCCCCGGTAGGGGGTGTGCAGGAGGCAGCTGGCTGATGTTTCTCTCTCATTGACGTTTCTAGCTCTCTCTCTCCCTTCCTCTCTGTAGAATAACAATAAAATATATATATTTTTAAATGACAGCCCTAATTTCCATGTTTGTCTGTGCACAGAGATGCTAGTCCTGAATTTCTGTTACTGGTGCCTGCTTCTCCAAAGAGAGTACAACATTTATCCTACAGGATCACACGGGGATGTGTGTGAGTGAAACCCACGCCCTTCCTTTGAGCTCCTGCCTTTACTTTCTCCCAGAACCCTTCTCTATCAGAAGTTTCTGAATAACATGAACTCCATAGCTTTTCCTTTCTTGCTAGCCTTCTGGTGAAGATATTATAATCAATGATATAACAGAATGAACATTAGAATTGTTTGAATGTTCAAGAGTTGATTTTCTTTGAAATAATATGTGTGAATGCATGGCACACAATAGTGTTCAAAAAAGGTTTATTTCTTCTTGCTCATCTTGACATTCAAATAATTTCCTCAACTATATTATTTATGGCTAGCATCATATGAAGCCCATGAATGGGACTCAGACCCCTCTTCCTAAGAGGGTAATCTTTAAAACTGATACAATTACAAGGAATCCAGACAACAAAGAACAAATATACCTAATTAAAGAGGATTTATACTCTGGTCTCAGGTAATCCTTCTACCTCCCTTGTAGATTGCCACATTTACGTTATCATAGAGGTATATCTCAACATTTATTTACTCCCTCTGTTCAACCTGAAAGAGATCCACAGAAACTCTAGAGTTCAGTGAGGAAGTAAAAGTTGTGCACACATCCTAATGCCAGAGTCTATGGTGAGCTTTTCCCAAAACTTGAAGTGCTCTATCCGGAAAAAAACATTCCTTTTAAAATTTAGTTTCTGGAGTATTTTTGAAAAATGTATTGCTACACTGTTTAAACAGGCCTTTTTTGAGGGGGGAAGGGTCTTTTCTGTTATGCTGCTATGATTAGACTACCCTTTAGCAATTATTATGCTCTGGGAGGCTATAAAATTAACAAGCTGTGGTAAGTACACAGTATGTCTTCTTCCACAGGCCTATCTAAAGATACTCATGGCTTCTTTGTGGCCTATTAGCATAGTTAATATAAGCAAGTATATTAATACAGCCTTTAAAGGCAGAGGACTTGCCAATAAAACAACCTCAAGATTTGATATCCACTCTGAAATCTGTCTTCTTGTTTAATTTATGTTCAATAATATTTCCCATGAGGTATATATAAGAGAAAATATCTGGTATCCTGATCTACATTTTTCATCAAAGCATGCTCAGACCACAAAGTAACATAAAAAGACCTAATTCTCTATCTCATTTAGAGTAAGAGCAACAAGTTAATTAACAAAATGAGGAGCTAAATGCAGGAAAGGGAAATATCTGACTAATAGGATAAAACAGTTAAAACTGACAAGAGGATATTCCCAGAGTTGGTTTGTTAATTATTTACAAAGAGGACAATAGCCTGTTCATAAAGTAAGATTGTTAGCATTTAGTTAATGCCTCAGAGTATATATCAAAACCTTCCACAAAATGTACTGTTATCTAACAAGAAAGGAGAATTCATACCCTTAGAGCTGGGTGGTTGGGCCAGAGATTGTGCTGAAAGTACTGAATATCTTTGAAGTCTTAATTTTTCATTGTACTGAGATGTACATTTAATTATGACAAAAATAATTAGTTACAAAAACTAAAAAAAAAAAGAATAAATATAAAATAATAATGATCTACTTATACTACAATAGGAAACTAATGATGTTACACTTTCTATTTTTCTTCTGAGAATGCCAAGTAGAAACAGCAAACTGTCCTTTGGGAAAAATCAGTATCTGAGCCTAAAAAAGAACCCAGTCCTCAAATGAGTTAGTGCACAGTATTCGCTGGGGAACCATGCATTATCCGACAGTGTGGGCACAGGACAAGATATAGTGGAGATTTTTTTAGGCTTCTTCGAATATGGCTCATATACATAAAAAAAAAAATGCAATGTGGCCAAGATTATTTTAAAACTTTTTTTTCTTTAAAAACTAAGCTATGGAACATTTTGTGCATTAGTTTATGGCAGCGATTTTCAACCTTTTTCATCATGGCATACACACACTAATTACTAAAATTCTGCTGCACACCAAAAAAAATATTTTTTGCCAATCTGACAAAAAAAAGAAAAAGGTATAATTTTGATTCAGTCATACCAGACGGCTATTGTTATGTGGGCTATTGTCATATTTTTAGAGAAACATCTATGTAAGAGGGAAACACTGATCTGTTGCCTCCTGCACAACTCCTACTGGGGATGAAGCCCGACACCCAGGCATGTGCCCTGACTGAGAATAGAACCTGCAACCTTTGAGTACACGGGACGAGGCCCAACCAACTGAGCTATACTGCCAGGACAGTTGTCATTTTTTAATATGACAATCTAAGGGAAAAGAGGTCAGTGCCCCTTACTAAATGGCCTGATATTATATGTTTTATAAATTCTTGCAGTATACCAGTTGCCATGGCACACTGGTTGAAAATCGCTGGTCTACGGTAGCCTCCCCATCTTAGAAAGTCTCAGTAAAAAATAAATAAATAAATAAATAAATAAATAAAGCAAATGCATACACAAGGAAGTCGCCATCTCTCAGCACAACTACAATATTTTGCAGAGTTATTCATTTTTCAAGTCCCCATAAATTACACTACTTTCCCCACCAATGCAAACAATTCATTAATTTTACTATTAAAGACTTTCTGAGATCACTTAATTCAGCAATTTTGAACAAAAAGAAATCTTTCTATCCTTATGCCTCCAAAAATGATCAATCAATATTCCACTTTTTCTTCTGCAAATGTAAATCAATGCTAGACACCTCAGGAAAATGTGATCATTTACTTCAAGTCCATATATCAAGTCATCTTTTACACTCTCTTCCACCAGCTAAATAATTCATAAAATCCCTGGTATCTATTCCCCATTAGCCTATTAATTTGTACGTGTACTCCATTCTTTTATTAGTGTAGTTAACACAAGTAAAAAAGTTCCCTGAGCATATATAGATTATTTAAGGAGGCATCTACAGATTATTAAAAACTCATACTATGTTTTTTAAATCTATTTGGCTTCTTGCCAAATAACACTATATTGCTTATTCATGTTCAGGCTAAATTGAACTATGAACCATGCTTATTTTTTTAATGTCCTAGGCCTAACCAGTAAATCTTTCTCTTAAGTGAATTTCTATTTTGTTTTTATTCTTAGGCATATAATATCCTGCACTTGTCACTATTATCTTACATCCTGTTTGAATTAATCTATTTTCTAACCTAGTAAGCCAATTCTTAAATTATATTTATATCTTTGGTTAACATTTATTTTCATTTAGTAACATCAGTATATCTTATAAGCATCTTTATGCAACTTTCACACATAGTACCAATAAAGATAATGACTAAAATGGACCTCACAGCTAGATTCTCAATGGAACAGGTAAGATATAGGTAAGCCAGTCTTAGAATTTAGACATACAGTTTTCCCACTAACATTGTTAAAGGCTATGCATTTTTTAAAAAAGGCTAATGCTTTGGTAAGATTGCTTTTCACCTCAAAGGCACCATTACAAAAAAAAAAAAAAAAGCTATAGTTTTCATTTACTTTTATATTTCATGACACTCTATAATTGAAAAACATGCTATTTGTTTTGTACATTGTGCTGAGAGCTACTGAATATTATATTATTCTGAAAAGATGCTCGTTAATGGTCAGTGCTGGTGCTAAGCACTCTGACTTCTCCCCTAAAAGAATGTTGGTGCATCTTCATAATAGCGGAAATTCATTAAGTATGCTATACGGGAATATATCATAGGAATACACAGGTTTTCTACATCTTCTGAGACTTTCTCCATTTGCTTTGACTTTTACACAACTAAGTTCTAAATAAATAATACATGGGTCAAAGAAGAAGTCTCAAAGGAAATTTTAAAAAATACATAGGGCTGGATAAAAATGAAAATACAAAACTCAAATATGTGGGAAGCATTAAAAGCAATAATGAGAGAGAAGTTTATAGCACTAAATGCTTACATTAAAAGGAGAGTGGTCTCTAAGTTTCTACTTTAAGAAAGATCAAGAAAAAGAACAAAATAAATCCATAGCAACAGAAGGAAGGAAATAGCAGAGGTAAGAGCAAAAATCAATATAATTGAAAACAGAAAAAAATAGAGAAAAATCAATAAAACAAAAAGCTGCTTCTTTGGGGGAAAAAATTCAATAAAATTGATAAATCTAACAAGGCTGACAAAATTAAAAAAGAGAGAAGGTACGAATCAATAATATCATAATGAAGCACTATAGGTTTTGCAGTCATTAAAAAGATAAGAGAATACCACAGACAACTTCATGTTCATAAATTTGACAACTTAGGAAAATGGGACCATTCTCAAAAACCACAAACTCCCAAAACTCAATCAAGACAAAATAGACAGCTTGAATAATCTTGTAACCATTAAAAAAATTTTTTGAATTTGTAATTAAAAAGCTCTTTAAAAAGAAAGCTCCAGGCCCAGATGATTTCACTGGAGAATTCTATAAAATATTGACAAAAGAATGAACCAATCTTAGACAATTTCTTCTAGAAAATACAACTCTTCCCAATTCATTTTATAAGGCTAGTATTACCATGATACTAAAACCAGACTAAGCAAAAAACAAACAAACAAATAAACTACAGACAAATACCTCTCATGAACGTCGATGTACAAATTCCAAACAAAATAGTAAGAAAATCAAAATTAGGAATGTTTAAAAACTATGATAAAAACTGAGATTTTTACAGGTAGCAAAATCAACATTCAGAAATCAATTTGTATAATCCACCATATCAACAGCTAAAGAAGAAAAAACATAATCTCACATTAATTTAGGCACAGTGTTCCACTAGCATATAATCATAACAAAAACTCTTATAAAGCAGGAATATAAGAAAACTCCCTCAACTTTATGAAGAGCATCTAAAAAAATAAATCTACAGGTAATATCATACTTAATCACGCACACCCTGAAAAACCCAAATTGAAACAAATACTGCAAAATAGCTGACTAGTATTCTTCAAAAGTATCAAAGTCATGGAAGGCAAGAACACACATGAAGACAACCAAGGAAATATGAAAACGGAACACAAAATGTGATAGTGGAGCAGGAAAAAATATATTAGTGAAAAAACTGGTGAAATCTGAATACTCTGTAATTAATATTATTGGGCTAATGTTAACTTTTGACAACTGCATGATGATTTATTCAGGGTAATAAATTTAGAAAAAGTTATGTGAAAGGTATAAAAGCCTTCTATACCGTTTAAGAGATTTATTGAGATATCTTACATATAATTAAAGTTCAATCATTAATGGGAACAATTCAATGGTTTTTAGTATATTTAGAGTTCTGTAAACACTAAATATAATTTTAGAACATTTCATCCTCCCAAAAAGACTGCTCATTCCTCTTTCTCCCAATATTTTTTCAAACTTTCTAAATAAGCCTAAAATTATTTCAGAATAATACAAAAAAGGAATAATTATATTACATTGAATTAAAACTTATATAAATAATTTTGACACACTCTATAATGACATATAATCAAGAAAGGAAAATGAAATTCATGTGTTCTAAAGTTCTTGAATTTTCTCTCTTATATAACAATGCATCTCATATACGGTTTGTCTCACCTGGCCAGTTCTTTAATTAAATTTGCAATGCGTCTTTTGTCTTCAAGACATAAATCCTTTAATGATGCATTCTTTATTTCTCCCTTGCAGAAATTCTGAAACAGAAAAAAAAAAACTTTTGTTTAACCTTTACTAAAGACAATTTTAAGATTCTTCAATAAATTTCTTAAAATAAGTACAGAGGTGAAATTTCCTAGATATCTTGATCTTGTGGAAACACTAGTGGCCTGTTTCATTTAAAACTGACTATGCACTCAAAACAGGTTAAGGAACTGTCTGCCCGTCAGGGGACATCATGAAATTTACACAGAAAAGCAGACAGAAAGAACTCAAAGCAGGAATGTGCCTGCTTAAATACTAGGGAATATTTTAAAAAACAACTTTCCCTTGGTGAGCGCCACAGAAAAAAACACCTAATGGAAGATAATGGAAGATAGTGAGAACCTTTCTTACATCATAGCCCAGCTTAAAACTAAGGTTGGCAGCAGCTGCACCTGTTCTAGCCTCTCATTCCAAAGGGTACTAGGTCAAAAAATAAATAACAATAATAATAATAATAATAATCTTAAATAGCTAATAATATCTAGTGCTTACTACCTGCCAGGAATAGTCTAAGTACTTTACACTTATTAATCCATCTTATTTCCGCAAGTAATGCTATTAGGTAGGTATTATTCTTATTTTAAAGTGAGGATATATATCTTGTCTAGTATTAAGAAGCAGATCAATGTGCCCTGGGAGAGCCGTGTGCACTGGTGGCCCTGTTCTCCAAGGGAGCGGTGGGACCCGGGGGAGCTGTGTGACCTGGGGGGGCGGTGTGCCCCGGGGGAGCGGTGGGACCCAGGAGAGCCATGTGCCCCAGGGAAGAGGTGGGACCCAGGGGAGCAGTGTGCCCGGGGAGAGGGGCGGGGGGCAGTGGGACCCGGGGGTCCTGAGACATTTGGATAGTCTGCAGCCATTTGCTACAGAATTCTTTGTTGTATTTCCCTACAAAAACAAATGGGAGAGAGTGTCCCACTTAAAATTCATATACGGAAAAAAAGGAAAAGAGAAGAAAAAAAATCTGAGGAACAGAATAAACTGGTGAATATAGTAGAATCAGGGGCAAAGAAAGGGAGTGGACTGATAATTATCAGGGGGATTAGGGGGTGGGGGAGCAGTGAGAGACTGGATTGAAATCGTATAACCAATGGATAAAGACAATGGGGGGAGAGGGGGTAAGGGCAGAGGGTGGGATGGGAACTGGGTGGTAGGGAGCTTTGGGGGAGAAAAAGGAGAAACAATTGTAATAATACGAGTAATAATATGAGTAATTTGTAAATTAAAATAAATAAATAAATAAGCAGATCAAGACCAAGTTCCAGAGACTGTGCTTTCACCACTGTACTGTCCTGTCTCCCATGCTATAAATAATTCTCCTAGTACTTGACATTATTAACAGGATTTTTAAATCATGAAACTCCGGGAGTCATAAGGGAACTGGAAGTAACATGTAAAAGGAAGGAAGTATAATCCTTGACATGTATGCAACGGCAAAATAGGTCAGTCCAATTATTTCTGGTAGCCAAGAATAATCCAAGACCCTTAAAATGAAACATGGAAATACTGCAAGCCAAAGACAGGAAAGAGAAAGGAGACGAGAAAATGAGAAAGGAATGGTAAGAAAAGAAAATAAGTTTGGTTTTAGATACATCAGGCCAATGTAAGATACCAGGAGGACATGCATATAAAAATGTTTAGGTAGAAAGTCGGAAATGTGGGTCTGGCTCTCAAGTCAGAAAAAAAACTAAGATTTAAAATTTAGCTATATGATACTATGGAGGATGTTCGGATTTTTATTATTTTCATTATACTTTTTTTTTAAATTTTCCTTAAAATTAAGAAAAATATTATTTAAAAAAATCATCTACAAATCCAAGAAAAAAAAATGTATGTCTAAAAGAACAAGAGGCGAATCGGAAGCATAATATACTGTGGGGGAAAGAAAAGAAAAAGTTTCAAGAAAAGTGTGGGGTTAACGGTGCAAATGACTGAAAAGCTAACAGAATATGAAATGATGTCACTGGATTTACAATGGAGAAGCTGCTGATAACCCATAAAAAGACATTTCAGCACAGGTGCAGTAAATATAAAACAAACAAAAGATTTTAGCAGCATTGTATTTACCAGTAACAGCAAAAACCTGAGAATCAGGTTGTATTCACTGGAGAATGATTTCACTGTGGTATATTTATTCAATGGAACTTCGTAAGTACTGGTTGCTATGCTACTGACTTTCATCTTCAAACCCACCCTTCCACGCTCTGTTCTGTGATGCTGGGGCTGAGCCTCTGGACACCTCATTTCCTCTTTGCCTCGTGACTCTCTGTTACATCTGCAATGTGAAGAACTAGAGGGAGACCAGGGGTTGTCAGAGAGAGAAAGGACACATTCCTTCCTATTTGCTTCCCTTTCCTGGCAAGAACAGCTGATTCTATTTTGCAGTTTCTCGTGCCCTCCCTGAACCAGCCCTCCTTTATCTGTTTCCTCAGGGACAGCAGTCAGGCTGGTTCCCCATCACCAGAGTCCACGTTCCCGTTCTGAGGGGTTCATCCTCACAGCTGCCACGCTTTAATAATTCCAACTTGTCCCATCTGTCTCCCAGCCCTAGAAACGGTAACTGCTTCTTAGAGATAACTGAGTGTTTTCTGTTTGCCTTTTCAGTTCTTCAGCACCAATGTAGCAAGTATTTAGTATTTTCAGTTAAAATAAATGACTAAACCCTAACTGAAATACCAGTGCAAAAATGAACTATAACTATACACAACATAAATAAATCTCACGAACATAACATTGAGTAAAAATGCAAGTCACACACTATATAAAGTATAAGCTCATTTATATAAGGTTTCAAAAAATTATAAAATTAAATATTCTTTAAAAACCAAATATATTTTGACAGGGGTCAGTAAACAACAGCTACAAGCCAAATCTGGCCCACCCTGTCCATTAAAATGAACACTCATGTACACACTGATACCTGTATGGCTCTATCACACGGCAGTGGCAGAGCTGAATACTTGAAACAGACACAATGTGGCTCTTAAAGGCTAAAGTACTTACTATCCGGCTCCTTACAGAAAAAGTCTTTATGATATTATTTTCCAAGTGAAGAAAATCATAACAACAACAATAATAACGCAAGCTAATTTTCTTTTAATAAAAACACCTTTCTTATATTTTAGGGCTTTTTCATCATTAACTACCAAATTCAAATGAACAGAAATCATAAAGGACACCTAACCAAAATACAGTTGTTGTGGATTTGATTTACTAACTCCACACAGATCAGAATGTAGGTCTTTTGAGACATACCAAGATAATACATTTTCTTAATTAAGATTTAAAGCAAGCCCAAATATTTTGGAGCTGAATGCTTTATATTCATAGCAAGCATAATCAAAACACCCAAGAATGCTCTGTAGCTTTTCAGAAGGCGTAGAGATCATCTAATGTTCTTCCAAGGACTCCTCTACCCACATACATCAGTACTGGTCATGTGGTCCCTGAGAAAGAAGACACCCTACCAAGAAGAACTCATGGTGGCTTAACTGAGCTTAAATTAAAGCAATACAAACAAATAAAAAGGCAGAGCCGAGCAGTCATTTCTGACCATACAAACTGCACTTCATGGAGAAGCCTGCACTAAGCTTCCTGCTCCTTCACTGAACTGCCTGCCTGCACTGAGTTTCTGCCATCTGAGCCACCCCTCATAGCGGAGTTCCTGGAATCCTGTTTTATTTTATTTTTTTATTTTTTAAACATTTCTTTATGATTTCAGAGAGGAAGGGAGAGGGATAGAGAGATAGAAACATCAATGATGAGAGAGGAATCATTGATCGGCTGCCTTCCGCACACCAGCTACTGGGGATCAAACCCACAACCCGGGCATGTGCCCTTGGCTGGAATTGAACCTGGGATCCTTCAGTCTGCTGGCCACTGAGCCAAACCAGCCAGGGCTGGAATCCTGTTTTAACCAAGTGGGCTGAAGCTTCCCAGGCTTACTCGAATGACCTGGTTGTATCACCTTCAACAGCTTCACCACCCAAAAGAACATCTCCATCCTAACCAATCAGGACAGTACTTTTTGGACCAATACTGTGAGTATTTGGAGTCCTCATCTGCACGAGGACAGATCAATCAGGGGCCACAGGTGGGGACTTCAGTCATTTTAAATCAACCCCCTTCTGGCTCTGGGAATGCACTTTCCATTTCCACCTAGGATTGAAAACTGCCTTTCTCAGGCTGGAGGTGAAACCCCAAAGATGACTAACCAGAGCAGAGCAGAGCAGAGCAGAGCAGAGATGGCTGGCGCAGGGTGAAGTGCACCTAAGCAGATAGAAAAGACCAAAATAGAGCAGAACTCGCCTAAACTGGCCTCACCCAAAAGGGCCTCACCCCAGGGCCACCCTGCCCACTACCTCTTCTCAGCCATGCTGCTTCTAACTAACTGAGCTGGAACTCTATCGAGCTGTTCCACAGCCATGCAACTGAGCTGTTTCACATTATTGTTTTCTTCTTCATTGCAACCCAAATCAGGAATTCCTGTTGGCACTGAATTGGCACCAACAGCCATCAATTGACAGTGCACAAAGAAAAATTAGTAACTGGCCAACATTTATAAAAAATTGTAGAATGAGAACAAAACAAATAAATCACTGACCTGTTCATTTACAGAATCTCCTGCACCTTTTAAAGACTCCATGGAGATTGAAGCAGCAGTCACCTTGGAAGTCTTAAGTTTAACATTAGCTTTTGGACTCATTGACTTGTGTCTTGATCTGATATTTCCTTCTGTAGAGATCCCTAAGGATTTGCATCAAAGAAGATTTCGAAATTATATCTTCTCATTCTCTTAAGCCTCCCCTCCCACCTCAATCAACCTCTTCATTGATATCCTCTATTTTATAGGATGTAATATAGAAAACTCTTACTTCATCTTAAGGCCCTCTTAATTAATAATGATTCATGAAAAAATGTTTTGAATATATTAAGATTCAACTGAAATATTTTTAAAAGGTGCTGGCACATTCATATATCATATTGAAACCAACAAATTATAACATGCCACAAATGCACTCAGGGAAATTAAAGACCTGATTTGTCACATAATTGGGGTATTTTCAATAGTCCAATTTTACTACTCATCTGTAAAACTTAAAAGAATCTATCGCATAAACTTTATGTCAAGAGTTTCCACACTTTTATTTGAAATATTACATTTAGGCTCTTATTTGAAAAAAAAGAAGAAGAAGAAGATCTCTTGCTCCTTAATACATAAAGTATAAGGTAGTGTTTTAAACCCTAATAAGGTTTCTTTAATTTCTTTTATTTTATTTTAGGTTCTAATGAACTGTTCCACATTCAGTTATAACTGCAAAGGTATCCTAATGGTTCATCTTTCTCTTAACACTTAAGAAGCAAATGAAGCTTAACAACTTATCATAGAAAATCATACCTGGAACATATACTACTGATTGTTCTTCATCAGAAACTATGCAGAAGACATGAAGGAAAATACTAGGAAAGATTTGCCATTATCCAAATGCTGCTTTGGTTCTGTACTTTTGTTATAATTTATAATTTCTATTTGACCTTGGAATTTATAACTAGCTTTTAAAAGTAACACTAGAAAGCAAAGTGATTGAATTAATGCAGCAAAGTTAATATTATTTTAAAGTTCATTTTCATATAGTCACAACTATATATTTTACAAAAGTTTTGGAAGGCCTTGTTCTATAAAACTTTTATTCATGCTTATTCCCAAGTGAGATATCCTATACTATAAATTCTGCTGTGCTTTCATTTCATTGCCTTTGCAAACCAAGAGTTCAGTGCTCCAGTTCACTCATTACTGGAAAACTGACAAGTTATTTAAATAATTTCAAAATGAGCTTTATCTTCGAGAAACAAACACCGTTTGGGGGCAAGTCAATCATACAAACACAAAGGCATTTTCTATTCTTCGTAATGCATATGTGAAATGTCCCACGAGGTCCTACTATTTAACAAGTGGAGGAAATTCAAGACAAAAAGAACTACAGTATTGTTAATTTTAAGAGAAGAGATTTAGAAAGCCTACTAAGGTCATAACACTGCTTTAAAGGCAATCATTACAATAAAAAAGCATTCTTCCAGAAACAAAATTTTAATCAGAACCATATCTAAATCCAGATATATGTACAGTTTGATAACACTTGCTGGAAAGAAGCAACCGAACATTTTTTCAATTGACTTATAACATTCCAAAGTTCTCTGTTCTTTGATAAAATGTTTTCTTTTCCAAGATTTCCAGACAAATCAATTATGAGCTATTTCATTCCAGGCAAAGGATGGAGTAAACCAGTAGATTTAACAACATGTTCAAAAAGTCCATGTATTTCAGCTCATGATCAACCTTTGTAATGCAATCCTCTCAGAAAATGCTGATTAGCTATGCCTAGGATGCCTACAGGAATTTGGGGATGCAAAGATGATGTCTACTGCTTGAGCTGCCAGCTGGTTTCTAATGGCTTTCCAGAGCAGCATATACACTCTCACAGCTTCACGGTTCTGGCTAATAGCTAGTGCCCCTAAAGTTCAAATGCCCTCAAATCTCAGGGATGGAGCTGGTATTTGAAGGGGCACATAAGACAAGTAAGCATACAAAAATTAGACACCAGCACTTCTAGAAAACCGAGAGCAACTAACACAGGAGCAGAGAGAATTTATAGCCTCACTAACATCCAAGCTATAAAAGACCTTACAAAATGAAATTGTGCAGGCTCTATTTGACAGCAAAAACGGATCCTTTCTTTTTTTTTTTTTTAATCTCTTGGGATTAGCACACACAGTAGGTGCTCAATACATATTTAATTATTTACTGTTGGAAATATACATATGGAATAAAGAACCCGGGAAAAGGGGGGGGGGGCGTGGAATCCAAGATGATTCAGGAATTGTTCCATATGACACTGTCTTCAATTAAAAGATACAATAATGATGAATGTGCAGACTATTCTCCAAGGATGACGTATGGACTAACATAATTGAATCCTGGAAAAAAGACTACTACATTTCTCTAAATCATCCACAAATAAACTTGCTCACAACTGGAAAAACCAACTACCCCATTCAACCGCACCTTGATTTGGAAGCTAACCAAGTATATTATAGTTTCCTCTTTGCTCAAATCTAACACCACTTCTTCATCTTACTGTCAACTAATAACTTTGTTTCCTAAGAAAAGAAACAAATACCCCAGCCATTGTGGCTCAGTGGTTGAGCATCAACTTATGAACCGGGAGGTCAGGGTTCGATTCCCAGTCAGGGCACATGTCCAAGGTTGCCGGCTTGATCCCCAGTAGGGTGTCTGCCAGAGGCAGCCGATCAATGATTCTCCTTCATCATTATGTTTCTATTTCTCTCTCTCCTTCTTCCTTTCTCTTTCTTAAATCAATAAAAGTTTTTTTTTAAAGAAAACAAACAAAAAAACTGTACAGACTTTTCACAAGCTTCTATTTGCAGATGACATTATAAAGACTCCACCTTAAAAACTGTTAAAACTACTGAATGAAATCAGTAAAGTTGCAGGATTTAAAATCGATATACAAAATTCTACTTCGTTTCTATAAGTTAATAAGAAATGCCCCAGAAATTAAGAAAGAAATCCCATTTAAAAAAACACCTAGAAATAAATTTAACTAAGGAGGTGAAAGACCAGTACACTGAAAATTATAAGATGTTGATAAAAGAAGTTGAAGAAGACACAAAATAAATGGAAAGATATTTCATGCTCATGGATTAGAAGAATATTGTTAAAAATATCCACACTACTCAAAGCCATCTATAGATTTAATGCAATCCTCATCAAAATTCCAATGGCATAACAATCCTAAAATTTATAAGGAACCTCAAAAGACCTCAAATAGCCACAACCTTGAGAAAAAAGAACAAAGCTAGACACATAACACTTTCTGATTTTAAACTATATTGCAAAGTTATAATAATCAAAACAGTATGATATTTGGCATAAAAACAGAGACAAGAAACAACGACAACCCATACTAGCTAGCCCTTTCCAGCTTTATTTTTCTCCATAACACCCATTATCATAGATATTTAACTCATTTCATATCACTGAAATGCAAGCACTAAGCAGGTGAAGATTTTCATCTTTTGCTCAATGTTGTATCTGCAAACATCATAGAATGCCTGGGTCATAGTAAAGACTGAAACAGATATTTAATTTTATGAGGCACTGTTCAAAAAGCTTTGGTGTTATCTTTCTTTCCTTAACTCATTCAAAATATTCAGGCAGAACCCATTAGCTACATCCATGATAAATTTGGTTTCAATATAGAAAATGCTAAATAAACTGACCTTAACAAAAGTTGTTGTTTTTTTAAATAAGACTAAACATACATTTGAAGTTGCCTCCATCCTGCCTATCTTTTCTAATCATTTCTAACCTACCTTCATGTTAAGAACGCAATATTTACCTTCTTCAAATACAGAGATTCTCAACAAGCATACAGCTTATGGGGAAGTAAAAAAACAAAACAAAATATATAACAAACTCATAGAAGACCACTTACTGAGTTCTATATGCCACCTTATAATTATACTTTGGTTTCTTTAGAAGCACCTCAATAAGACACATACAGCAAATTAGAAAGCATCCTTAATGCTGATATCAAATCGCAGAATCAATGCAGAAGTTAAAACAACTTGTCCATCCCAGATCACCAGGACTGAGGGAAATAAACTTAGTACTGTCCACTCTACTTGAACCTTTGGGCCTGAATCACTAACCAGCAACATATGTACACATATGTAATTATTACTGACCGCATGACTTTCCTGGTTAATATAGGCATACCACATTTTATTGTGCTTTATAGATACTGCATTTTTCTAACAAACTGAAGGTAAGGCCCTCCTCCAAAAAAAAAAGTATTACAGCTTTTTATTACAATACTAAGTGGTCTAGAACAGCACCCACAATATCTCCAAAGTATGCCTGAATATTATTTTAAGAATAAACATTAAGCCGAAACCGATTTGGCTCAGTGGATAGAGCATCGGCCTGCGGACTGAAAGGTCCCAGGTCCGATTGTGGTCAAGGGCATATACCTTGGTTGCCAGCACATCCCCAATAGGGGGTGTGCAGGAGGCAGCTGATTGGTGTTTCTGTCTCATTGATGTTTCTAACTCTCTATCTCTCTCCTTCCTCTCTGTAAAAAGTCAATTTTATATATATATATATATATATATATATATATATATATATATATATTAAACATTAAGTCTTTGTCTATTTGTAATTGAAAGTCAATGGCAAGCATTATAGATACTGCAAAGTTTTGACCAGATCTCTTATAGTTCATATTTAATATCAAGTTACTAATATGTTTAATGATAGTACACCTGAGAGCATTTAAGCAATCAAATTTAAATACTGGAGATATTACCAGGAACTATAACAAAGCAGGAAAATAATTTATGGCTGAAGGGGCAGATTTAACACACAGTTAACATGGCATGTCCATTGTTTACATATTGGGTACAAAGACACACTTGTGCAAAACAGCATAGCTGAATCATACTGCGCAGGAGATGCATAACTCAACAATAAAAAAAATGACATTCAGTCACAGATGATCTGTTCTCACATGATGGAAACATCTAGGATGGGAAATCTCTCGATCACACTTCTCTAGTTGTTTAGGGGAAGCACTGAACAATCTTTCAATAGTGAGAAAAGAATTCCAGGTTACAGATACATACTTTTTAGTTTTTTCCTATTGAAAGTTTTATTATAAAGTTTTTGGGGTGGTCTGGGAAGTCTGTGACAAAAAGAGATTAAGATACAAAGACACATCACTAAACCAAATGATTTGTAACTATAGCTAATGCTTTTTTAGTGAAAATCAGTAACACATCCACATTTGATATTGCTTTTCAGTCCTATGGAAATATGAAATGAAAATATTTGAGGCTAAATGTTAGACGGGGTGGGGGAAACATGATACTGATAAACTTGAAATCCCTTTCAAATACCTGAATTTCCATAGAATGTAATCACCATCATGTCCCCAATTTCAATGCTTTATGTTCAATTTATGTAGTATTGTATGTAAATATTTCGAGTAAGGGAGAATTTAAGAGAAAAGGGGAGATATATAACTTCTATATGAAAAGGGGAGCAATAGGACCACATGAATTAAGTGAGAGTAGAGGGTTACTGAGTCCAGGAACATAGATTCATTTACTATTAACTTAATCAGAACCACTGTCACAGATTGTCCCCCTTCCCCCCAAAACCATTTACTCTGTGTCAGAACTGTACCCTTGGTCATATGTGGTGATGAATGTGATTAAACTGAAGTTAATAAACTTCAAATATCTCCTCTATCACGAAATTGTCATTGCAGAGGCAGTGTTTCAAGAGAAAAAGACTCATCCCAGTTTCCTGACTTCTTAATTCAGCTCAGTTCTCAATGCACAAACTATTCGCATCCTTATTGACAGGTGAAGGAAAAAGTACTTAATCTGCACCGTGCACTAGTGTGCTTTCATCCGCATTGGGTGGACAACTTTGAGCCTCACTAACCTAACTGAGACAGGTGGTGAACACTAAGCAGGGAACAGCACGGGATGCAAAACTACACCTTGTAAATGCTAGTAACTCAAGTAAGGGGAACTGACCGTGTAATTCTGTTAAGTTTCCCTGGGAGCTCAGTGGCACGAGCAAAGAGTCCACAAAGTCAACAGCGATGCCTCCAACAATGCTGTCTCACCAGTCCAAGCAAACGGACAGACCCACTCGCCCCGGCAAGGCACCCAATGCACCGATTGATTGCCTTGCTCTCCAAGTAACACTCTTCTAAAGCACAAGGAGTACATGATCGGGACCAGAGCTCGGCCTCGGACAGGCTACCCGACCCAAGGAGAGAACCTCTTAGGTCACACATCTCATCACAGCCGCCACCGAGGATGCATCTAAGGGGGAAGACCATCACAAGAGTAAAAGCTCTACCCCCAAACAATCCAAGAACTTGAATTCCGCTGGTGCAGATCACACCACCTCCAGGCTCGATGTGCGGCTTACTCCCCAGCCGGCGCCACCGGACCACGCCTCCGCGGACAGCGGGCTCCCCCCGCACACTTCTAGGAACGTCCCGGTGTGGGAATGCATCATCGCTGACAGGCCTAGGATCCAGCAAGATCCTGACATCCTCCGCAACAGCGGGGACTACGGACAAGGCTAAGACAAGACAAAAAAGCCCCCCACACCCCCCGGATCACCCAACACCCCCTTTCCCTCCTCCACAAGCTCGCCGGCACAGCCGGCCCGAGGTCACCGAGGGCTGCGTCCTCCCAGCCCCGGGCAGGGCACGCCAGCCGGCCCAGGCCCCGAGCTCACCGCCCCGCAGGGCCGGGGAACACCTGTACTCAGCCCCACCCACCCCTGGGACCCCAGCCCGGCCACACGATCCGGCGCAAGGCCACCCAACTCCCCCCGCCGGGCGAGAAGCCCCGCGCCGGGACCGCACGCGCCGCGCCCCTCCCTCCGCCGAGCCCCACGCGACGGCCCCAGGTCGCGACCTCGCCCCGGGAGGGCGCCGGCGCCCCCTGCCCGGCGGGTAAAGGATACAGTCTCGGCTCCAGAACGCCGTGGCGCCGGGGCGGGAGGGGCGCGCCGCGTCCGCCATCTTGAAACAACCGCCACTCCCGGCGTCCGGCCGGGGCCGCCCCGCCCCGGGCGCCGGGCGCCGTTCCCATTGGCCGCCGGGCGAGGAGTCCCTCCCCCTCCGGCGCGGCCGGGCCCGGCGGGGCGGGACGGTCCGGGCGGAGGCGTCGCCGAGTCCCGGCGGGTCGGGGGGCAGCTCCTGCCGGGGCCGGGGGAACGAGCGGCCCGCGGAACTCCTCTTCGCGGAGCCGCCCGGGCCGCCCATCACCGCCGCCGCCGCCGCCGCGGCCTCAGCGCCCAGCACTACAACTCCCGGCATGCCGTGACCGCGATGGCCGAGGCGCGGGGGCGGGGCCTGGCCCTGCGGCGCTCCCCGTTCGTGCGCCCCGGCGCCCAGGCAGCCCGGGCGGCGCGCGGAGCCGGCTCGCGAGCCATGGAGGAGACGCCGCCCCCGGGCCCGCCCGCGGGCTCCTGCAAGCCGCACCTGGAGAAGCTGACCCTGGGGGTCACCCGCATCCTGGGTGAGTGGCGCGGGGGGCCCGGGGCGACGTGCACTGCGGCGCCACCGTGCACGCCGGCGGGCGTCGCTGCTGGGACCCGCGTCGCTAAGGAGGGAAGGGGGAGCTTTGCAGGGGGTGTAGGGATGCAGAGTTGGGAAGCCCGGAGGTTCTCGCACCCGAGGTCGCTCCGCAGAGGCGGGCAGGAGCGTGCAGAGGAGCGGCAGGCGCCTGGCATTTGTGAGATCTCGGCGGAGGGAGTCCCCTGAAAGCGCCGGCTCGGCCCCGGTGGCCGGGAGCTGCTGGGAGAGGCTGCAGCCGCCTCCCAGGGCAGCAGCGCCTGGCACTGCGGAGCGGGTGTGTCCGTGATCGTGCCTTGAGTTAGCAACCACCGCGATGTCACTGGGACTGCCACGATGAGGAAAAGTGAACACATTCATGTGGGGGGGGAAAAAATCTAAAGACGAGGGTCCCAGGAGTGTGAGAGGAGGTCGGCGGTCCATTGTTCGGAAGCGGCACCCGGGAGCTGGGGATTGGCCTCGTCGGGGGCCGCAGGGACAGTTGCCGCACGCGACGCTGGATTTTGCAGGACCAGTGGGGTGTTAGTGAGATGACCAAGGAAGGGAAAGGCAGACCCAGCCCGCAGGATAGCGTGACTGGGTGTCCTACCATCACACTGGCTAGTAAAATAAAATCCAGATATTGAACCCTGACCGAGGCCCTCGTGAATGTCCCTCATCTGTCCTTCTGATTTCCCTGTGCTGTTGCCTTGTTGTACCGTGAACACGTTAAGCTTTGCAATTTGTGAGACTCTCGTCACTGACATTGCCTTTTTCTAAATCCCCCTCGTTTCATTCAGACCCGTGGTTAAAGAGCACCACCTCCGTGAAGCCTTCTCTGGTTATATTATCACTCTCTTGTCCCTTAGCCTACCTTTTTAAAAAATCCTTATGGCTTTACCACTTCTTGGAAGTATGTATTTAAGCTGGTTGCTTTTTAAATTTGCCTGTCTCTTTTCTGTAATAGAAGTCCATGAGGAGAGGAACTGAATTTCCCAGTGCCTAAAACAATAAATGAGATAATGATACACCAAGCTGTGGTTGGGAGAATCAATAAATTTTAGCAATGAAGTTATCGAGTGGGGCAAGGAGAAATCCAATGAACACCACCTATATCCTATCTCATTGTTATGCAGGCTTCTGCTCTGTTTCTTTATATATATAATTATTGATTTTACACAAAGAGGAATTGAGAGGGATAGAGAGTTCGAAACATCGATGAGAGAGAACATTGACCAGCCGCCTCCTGCACACCCCCCACTGGGGATGTGCCCACAACCAAGGTACATGCCCTTGACCGGAATCGAACCCAGGACCTTTCAGTCCGCAGCTGACGCTCTACCACTGAGCCAAACTGGTTTCAGCTGCTCTGTTTCTTATACTCCTGGTTAGATAGGTCTTGGCTATTTTACAGGCCTGCTTCATTATTCTCTTTATAAATCTAGGACTTTTTCAGTAAATAAGTTTTCTTTTGATTGTTTAACCTACTTAAATCCAGCTAACTAAATAATCCTTTAAACTGTCAGTTCAGTGTAAAGACCTGAGTAATTAAATGACTGTAAACATTTTAAATTCTATTTGTACTTTTAATGTATTCTATTACTCTTTTCAGATGTTTGGCAAATTGGTAGTTCAAAGCTAAACCTACCTTAGGAATTAACTCTGGTAATTAAATGTACGATAAATCTAGCCTCCCATTAAACATTCTCTTTATAAATTTAATCAAACCTCATAATTTCAAGTTAATCACAAATTGAAAATCAATTATATTTTTATTTTTTCACGTTTGTATTTTGTTTTGAAAAGATAATATATTAAGAGGATTTTTTAAAACCAGGTAGCTGAAGTCAGTGGTAAGCAACCCCCCCCAATCTCCTTCCTAAAAATATGAAATAACTTCACAACTGCAACATTTCTGTCCAAACACAAACATTAAAAAATCCTCAACAAAATACTATCAAACTAAATTCACCAACATTAAAAATATACCCACTGTGATTTAGCCCAGCAATGTGCAGCTTGTGGAACATATGAAAATCAACTAATGCAATGCACCTTGTTAATAGAATAAATGACAACAACCACATAATCATGTCAATAGGTGTAGAGAAGGCACTTGACAAAATCCAACACTTTTAGTTTAAAAAGGAAACACTCAAAAAACTAGAAGTTTAAAAAAGGAAACACTCAAAACCTAGAAGTAGGTTATCTAAGCATCATAAATAATAATAATCCCCCCTCTTTTCCACTCCTGTTCAATATTGGATTGGAGACTCTAGTCAGTACAATTAGCCAAGAAAATAAAGACATACAAACTGGAAAGAAGGAAATAAACTATTGCTATTTGTAGATGACATGACCTTGTCTATTTAAAAAATCATAATCCGCCGAAACCGGTTTGGCTCAGTGGTAGAGCGTCAGTCTGCGGACTGAAAGGTCCTGGGTTCGATTCCGGTCAAGGGCATGTACCTTGGTTGCGGGCACATCCCCAGTAGGGGGTGAGCAAGAGGCAGCTGGTCGATGTTTCTCTCTCATCGACGTTTCTAGCTCTCTATCTCTCTCCCTTCCTCTCTGTAAAATATCAATAAAATATATATATTTAAAATAAAATAAAAAATCATAATCCACAAAAACAAAGAAACCCTGCAATTAAGTGTGAATTTGCCTGTCTCTTTGGCCATGATTTTCAAGTCAGGTGGAGTCCACTTTCTCTGATCTGAGACATTCACCTGTTTCTATAACATGTCTGTTACAGAAATGTGAGAGAGCCGGCCAATAGCAGCTCTACAGGCTCTTTTGTTCCTCTTTCAGAGTCATCCCCAGGTGTGACAGAGGTGGCCATCATAGAAAAGGCACCTGCTGAGCGTCACATGATTTCTTCGTGGGAACAAGTAAGTGTTGCTCTGGACAATTCTCATCTTCCAACAAAGGTCAAGTTAAGTGCTCCAGAGAAGGAAAGATTAGGGCAGGAAACTCTTCTTATCTAAGTCCACAACTGTCTTCAAGGTAGAGTTCACCCTTCTCTCTTTTCTGTTCGGGCCACTTAACACTCTCTTCCATTCTATGCCGTATCCCAGCCTGGGTCCTCGCCTCAGAGCCTGCCATGTGGATGGAGACAGTGGAACATTCAGAGTTTATGCAACAAAACTAAAACTCCAGCAAGGAAAGGAAAAAGTAAATGTCAGGTGATAGCAGAACGTGGTTAGTTTTATAGAGACGTGCTAACCAGGTTAATAGCGACTGCTTCCCAACCCTCCTCGGAACTTTCATTCATTTGTTCAACAGAAGTTTAAAGCTTTTAAAATGGGCCAGGCATTGTCCTTGGTGCTGAGTCCTGGGCAGTCGGTGGTAGTAAAAACAGTGCAGTTTCTTACCTCTCTACCTTACTGTCTAAGACAGTGTACATTGCAGGTATGATTACAAAGCGGACTGAGCACTGCAAGTGAGGTGAAGAGAGCATTGTCAGAGGCCTGACTTAGTCTGCAGGGTGAGAAAAGTTTTTTTCCAATGAAGTTATGAGGAGCTGTTAGCCAGGCAGATGAGTTCTGGAAGAAGGGGCTTTCCACCTTGCTGAAGGCCTTGAGATGGGAACGTTTAAATTTTACGGAGGTCCATGTGGCTGGAGCACAGGAGAGCAAGGGAGAGAGGTTGACAAGGACCAGGACGTGTAAAACTTCTTCTATCATGAAGAGTCCGCTCTTTATCTTGGGTGAGAAGGGGAGCCGGAACCAGTGGTGATTTATATGGAAACCACAGTGCAGGCTTAATGTTTCTTTCGAATTTGGTTTACCTAACATTTTGTGTTTTTTATTAGTACTAGTGGCCTGGTGCACAAAATTTGTACTTGGGGATAGGGGTGGGAAGGAGTGTCCCTGGGCCCGGCCTACACCCTCTCCAATCTGGGATCCCTCAAGGAATAACTGGCAGTTGGATATCCCTCTCACAATCCAGAACTGCTGGCTCCTAACCGCCAGCCTGCCTGCCTGATTGCCCCTAACTACTTTTGCCTGCCAGCCTGACTGTCCCTAACTGCTCCCCTGCTGGCTTGATTGCCCCTAACCACCTCTGCCTCTGCCCTGCACCCAGGACCCAGGATTCTCTCCTCCAGCCTACCACAGGCACCCGGGATCCGGGCTTCCCTCCTTCTGGTCAGCCATAGGCGCCCAGGCCGGCTGAAGCCAAGGGGATAGTGGGCAGGTGGCTTTGCCTGGGCTGCAACGCAGGTACTGGTGCCCAGTACTGTGGGGTGGGCGGCTTCTCCGTCTACCAAGCTGTAGCCAGCCGCAGGTGCCGGCGCCTGGACTGCAGGCGAGCAGCTTCTCTGTCTTCCCTGGGATGCCCTGTGGGCGACTTCTCCTGCTGGCTGTGGCCTGGGATCATGGGGCAGGTGGCTTCTTGATCTCCGGGCCACACCCAGCCTCAGGCGCTGGGCCCTGTTTCTCTGTCCCAGGACGTGGGGCGGGTGAACATGAGGCTTCTGCTGCTCTCTGCCGCCTGGGATCACGGGGCCGGTGGCTTCTTCATCTCCGGCTGCAGCCCGCCTCAGGCACTGGCACCCAGATTCTCCGGAGCAGCAGGTGGGCAGGCTGCCGCCATGGTTTCAGGTTAATTTGCATAATCACCCTTATTGGCTGGTAGCATAGTGGAGTGATGGTAATTTTCATGTTTCTCTTTTGTTATTGTAGATTTTAAATGTATTAAATACTAGATTTAGCTGATTTTTTTTCTATTTTCATGATCTGAATGATTTTTTTTAATATTGGCATAAATGCCAATTTTTTCTTCAGCGAAATCAATGCCATAATAAATTTTATAATCTACTAGAATTTTATAATCTACTAGAATTTTTCAGCATAACTTAAAAGTTTAACAATGCCAGCAGCTCTTCTCAGCTGATATCATAGAATCCAGGTTAGGAAAGGCTCATAGGCAGTGGTTTCCTGTGTTCACCACTAGATGGCTCTAGTGTCCAAAATCACAGCAGATGCTGGCCTTCTGAGGGGTAGAAGGCACTGGAACTTTGTCAGGACCCTGGTATCTGTAGGCTTCCTGTGCTGGGCTGGGGGCAAGGAAAGGGGCATTCTGGGTGCTCACTTTTCCTCTCTGAAAGCACAGAGGATGTGCCGTGGAGGAGGCAAGCCCTGTAGTCCAAATAATATACTAAGTAAGGGTTTGATTGGCCAGAGACATGGTCGGGCACGTGCACAGATATGAGTAATTTAGAATTTAGAGTATATTCCTAGTACCTCCTGAAATTATACTAAGCTTGCTCTACCACCAGTTTGGATGATTTGCTGTCCATATGAAATATTTGTTTATATCTTATTGATTGTACTTTTATACTTAACTTTCAGAACTATTCATTTCACTGCATTAAAATGTCTTCATTTTATTAATTGTACTCTGCACCTCTGTGATTTCTTTTTGGTACTAATATTTTCTGTTTGTTGAAATTCTCATTTTGTTCAAATATTGTTCTCCTGAACTCAGTATTTTATGACCATTATTTTGAGTTCTTATCAGTAAATCACTCCTTTTCATTAAGGTCATTTCCTATTGTTTTATCTTGTTCTTTCATTTGGAACATATTCCTCTACTTCTTCATTTGCATGATTGTGTTGGTTTCTGTGCATTAGATGAAATAGCCACCTCTTTCAGTCTTGAAGGAATGATCTCAGGTAAGGGATAAACCTTATTTTTCAATCCTGTCCTAGCTCTTGGTTTTCTGTCAGGTGTATATGATTTTTCAGCATACTTTGTCCTTATGGCTCCCAGTAGTTGAGGGTACGCCAAGATCTGTCAGTATCCCAAAGGGAAGGATTTCAATGATCACATAGAAGCAACTGAATGAAAGCTGCATTTAAAATATGCAAATACTTTGGAAATACTCTTTAGGGTAAGATTGGGAGATAGGCTTTTTTGTTAAGAACTGTTTCTTTGCTACCATCCCCTTGACCTTGTGAACACAAGCCCTGCTGGCCACCAGATATGGGCACAACCTCCATGCACAGAGGTACCAAGGACCAGGGGTGGGGTAGAGGAAGAGTTGAATATGGCACCCACCGTCCTCCCCATTTTTAGAGGGGACTGCAGGTGGCCCTTACATGTTGTTAAATTATAAGCCTGACCCTCAGGCTGTACCTTTTAATGCCTACAAAAAGGCTTATTTCAAGGAAATACTTAGCACTTCATCCTGCTGCTTTTGAGCTGTGCGTTGAGGATACAGTTAGTTAAGAACTGCTATTCTGTTTGTTCCTGTGGAACCCAGGAATGTAAGTCTGGTTGACCACCAGCACCAGTCAACCAAGAGGTGTCCTCTGAGCGGCAGCCACAAGAAGCCAGGGTATCAGACCTGCACAAGCTCCTTTCCCAGAATCCCCTGCGACCTGGAGTGAGTCAGAAGGAAAGATTAAGATACGGCCTGCTGGCCTCCTGGTCTCCGGAGAGTCTTGCCACTGGCTCATCTAGAAGTGTGTTAAATTGGAAGCCGCCTCCTCAGCGGTTTTTAAGATAAGCAAATAGGCCTCCTCACCACCAGGCTCTGATTTCAGTCTGTTCTGCACTGGGCCGGGGCGGACAGCCTTGGGAGTTCATCTGGGCCCTTTGAGAACTGCCTTGTGAGTCTCTTATACCACTGACTTTCAGAGCTAGATGCTTTAGCGCAGTGGTCGGCAAACTGTGGCTTGCAAGCCCTGGTTTGCCGCTCTATTGACTAATGAGTTTGCCGACCTCTGTGATAGGGGCTTAATCACAAGGAACAACAATAGCCTGTAATTATTGGAATCCAGAGTCTAGTCAGTGCTCAACAAACTCATTAGTCAACAGAGCTGCAAACCTTGGCTCGCGAGCTGCAGTTTGCCGACCACTGCTTTAGGGAATCCATCTCTCAGGTGCAAGTCTTAAAAGTTGGGGTGCCAGATGTGTGATCCAAACTCTTCTGCAGGAAGCACCTGGAAGTTAGGAGGCACCACACCACGGGTGGGTTTTATAGTGAGCTTGCGATCAGCCTTTCTGACGTAGTTTTCTGAGTTTTTTCTCATTTGCCTGACATGTAGGAATCATTCAGCTAATTTCTGGATTTCTTTTGAAGGGAACTATTCAATCTGTAGCCGTAGGGCTTGGGTGTCTGTGGGAGGAAGTGAGTTGAGGAGCTTCCTTTGTTGCCATTTTGACCCTGGAGTCAAATAGAGTTTTGTAGATAATTATCACCGTCTTCCTATTGGGGGGATCTGAACCACGATAAACCGTGTCCCCGTTGCTTTGAGGTACAGCCCTGTGCTCCCTTTCCCAGCCCTTGCCTCATCTTTTCTTACGATTCCAGAAAAATAACTGCGTGCTGCCTGAGGATGTAAAGAACTTTTACCTGGTGACCAACGGCTTCCACATGACCTGGAACGTGAAGCTGGACGGTGAGTCAGCCTGCCGGAGGGGACATCGCCTGCCTGGGCATAAAACATTCTCCATGTTAACAAACAAACAAACAAACATTGAAACCTGAAAAGAATTTTTGTGAGTTTATTTGAGCCAAACTGTCGACAGTTGCCAGGAAGCAGAAACTCAAGGGATTGAGATAATGCTCCAGAGAATGGCGGGTTACATTTCTATATTTATACATTGCAATCAAAGGAAAGGGACGTAGACGAGCTACATGAAATTCATTGGTGATAGATTAGGGAGGTGGGACAGAGCGAAGCGGGGAAACCTCTGGGATAGGGTAAAAAGTGAAATGATGGACTTGAGCTTCTTTTACAGAGACGGATACAGGATACTCTAAAGTAATTAACAGTTGACAACTTGATAACAGTCACAATGAGGGAATGTCTCGGGGCCATTTGCTGTGCCCTCAAGGGTCTGGGGTAAAAGGAAGTTACAAGTTACCCAGACATCTCACAGATAGGTTATCTCAGAGGCAGGAAGGCAGATGGGCTCAGTAAAGCAGATCCAAATTGATCTTTGTTAGTTGAAATACCTGGGACATGACTACCTGCTATAACCTGTTTATAATCAGATATTAAATTTTCAAACCATGTTTGTGGTTATTTTAGTTCTCTGAACTTGCAAGACTGCCGCACAGGCCTTCCCTGAACTTATCAGGTCAGCATGTGGCTATTTTCGTTCACATCCATGAAACAGCTCCGAGGACTTAACTACTTTGGAGTCTTTGAATCTGGATGGTTTTTGTGGTTTCTCCTCAAGTGCAGTGCCCAGGAGCTGCAACCAAAGCTAAAATACGTGTCATTTCTCCACCCCCAATCCCCAAGCCAGAGTCTAGCCAGTACTCAACTAGAAGTTTATTTTAGAGGTTTCCTATTGAAATTAGGTGGAGGGAAGCAATAATCAGTCCACAAAAATCCTGAGCCAGGTCCAATTTAAAGCCGCTGAGGACTTCCCGCAGAGCGCGGAGCCGTGTCCTGGGGTGAGCTGCAGTGACAGCCTCTCTAGCAGTCTCCGAAGAGCTCCTTCCTTCGCTCCCTGCATAGGAAGCCCTCAGGGCTCTGACCCCGGGCCAGAGCTTTTCCTTCTCTCCCTCTGTCTCAGCTGAGTCACAGCCGCCTCCACTAAAGGGGCCAGGACAGATGTGTGCTGCAGATGTGGGAGCTCACAGCAGAGATGCAGGTGCTGTGCAGCGTGAAAGGTGCTGCACATTTGGGTGATGACTCCAGTGACATTTCATAGGCTGGGAAGTCCTGGTCTAGCCACTGCAGTCCAGCCCGTTCTGGGCACAGACTTCCTATCCGAGGAGGCCTGTGTTGCCTCCAGTCTCCACCCACACCCCCAGGTCTACTTGGTCCTTGGGAAGCAGCCTCACCTCTCTGTGCTGGACTGAATGCAGAACTGACCTCCTTCATTGCCTCTGCCTCCTGAGTTGCCCTTTTTTTGGTGATTCTCACAGCCTTATTATTTCTCAGATGAGAAGAGGCACTTTTTATAGCTCGTTACTGAGCATTTAACATGAACTTTTAGCTTAAAAATCTTTCTTCAAATGGCCCAGAAACATTCTTGTCACCAGTATCAGACCCCTCCTTTGTGGCATGGCCATGACCTTTGGGGTGTAGAACAGAGAGTGGAGGGTCTAGACCAGGGGTGGGCAAACTTTTTGACTCGAGGATCACAATGGGCTCTTAAACTGGACCGGAGGGCCGGAACAAAAGCAACCTGACCATGCTGGCACTCTCCTCTTGGGCTGCTGGTGAAGGAGCAGAGGGGAGAGCAAGAGAACCCTCCGCTCTTTCGGCTCCGCGGGCCGGATAGAACAGCCGAACGGGCCGGATAGAACAGCCCAACGGGCCGGATCCTGCCCGCGGGCCGTAGTTTGCCCACGGCTGGTCTAGACTGCCTGTCAGAATCCCTGGCTCACATCATGGAACTAGGTTAGCCCCTTCACAAGCCTGTCTCAGAAAAGAAGTGTTTCATGATGCTTTTATGAGTGAGTCCCTCTTCATTGGTACAGTACCTTCGCTAATTTCATCTTCCAACTCATCTTCCCGTCCCCATTACATCACCCATTTTCCACTGGGCAGCTAGTCAGTCAGTAACAGAAAAGCCAGTGGAGGCAGCTTCTAATGTCTGCCTCTTTACTGGTCTTTTCTTCTTGGACATTCGTTCCATGGTCTGTATACCAGCTGCTTTATTACCTCAGCCATTCGATGTCTGTGTGCCATCCCGTGTCCACCATCCTATATTGCAAGAACTTTATATATAAGAAAGGGAAATATGCAGTCTGAGTATTTTTTTTTTAATTGAAAAAAAATTTTTTTGAGAGAGTGCAAGTGGGGGAAAGAGAGATACATCGATATCAAGACATCATTGTGAGAGAGGAACGTTGATCAGTTTACCTCCTGCACGTGCCCTGACCGGGAATCTAACCCGACACCTTTTGGTGTATGTGGCTACGCTACACCAGCCGAGCCTCACCGGCCAGAGCAGTGTGTGTATTTCTTATTTACACCCTAATCACAGAAGAGGAACCAAGCAAGAAGCCTCTTAAGTTTTCTTAGTGAACGAGGAAAATGAAGTAGAGTAGGAGATGTTTTCCATAACGAGGAGGTAGAAGGGTCAGGTATATCAACAAAGCTGCTACTCCTTCAGAAAGTTCATATCACTTAATGCAAGGGGAAGAAGGGAAAAAACATTGTTAAGTCCTTTGCTCTTCAACCAGGGCTCCTGCCCCAGATCTCTCAGTTCCTTTGGAGACCCCCTCTGTAACTGTCCTTCAGGGCTCTGCCCTGCGTGTGCAGTGGGGCTCTTCGCCTGGGGCCCCGGTTGACTTTTTGTACATGAAAGGTTGGTGCTTTAGAGCATGTTGTGCATTGATTCTCTTCTCCTCACTCTCCATCAGCTTCCTCAGCCCTAGGATCAAACAGTTGGCGGGTTTGGGTTACTTAGGAGAAGCCTTGCTGACAACCGTGGTCACTGACGTATTCCTCCGTGTAATTCTCTGTAATGCTCCCATAGACCACAGCATCCCATTGGGCAACATGGCAATTAACAGCATCACAAAACTGACTCAGCTCAACCAGACGTCCATGTACGTACTTCCTAATGCACCAACTCTGGCCGACCTGGAGGACGATACACAAGAAGGTACAAACTTCTGCTCTGAATTAGAAATGAGCCTGCTTCTTTCCCCTTTATAATGTACTAGAGGCCCGATGCATGAAATTCAGGCACAGGGTTCGGCCCTCAGAGCCCACCTGCCTTGGCCAGCCTCGCAGGCTCCAGCTTAATCCAGACGATTGTTCTGCTGTTCAGTCTAATTAGCATATTAGCTCTTTATTATATAGGATATGTAAATATTATGTTTATATGCTTTGTTTAATCTAGTCTCTCCTATCTTAGTAAACTGCACCCCTGTCACTAATACTAATATTTATTGCATGTTAGCTATAATGACAGAAGAAGAGAAGGTTTCTGATGTTTGCATTTCTATGAATCTATCTTTTTTATGTTATTCCAGAATATTTGATTTCTAGGTAGGTATTTCTAATTGGAACCAGACCTAGCATTAATTATAACATAATTAAATATGTACATTTTAGACTGGAAAAAAAAGATTCTTATCAAAATATCATAAAATGCTATAGAAAAGGGGAAAGCAGTTGCCTGAGGAAAAGAAAAAAGTTATATCAGCACCAGATCATTCGGATCTCTCTGCCTTTATGGAGTCCCACTCCCAAGAAGTTGAGTTCATTCTCCTCCTGCCACCTGCGTCCAGATTCATGGCACTGTTGGTGATAAGGGAGCCCAGACAAAAAACCTGGGCCAGGGATAAGTTCCAGGCATTTAAAGTATAGAAGTCATTTGTCCCATTCTAGAAAATATTTAAGGCCATGTCTGCGAGAAGGCCTTTTGCCCCGTTTTTGCATGTGAGTAAAGCTGGATGCATAAGTGTGTGCTTGAGTTGAGTGTGTTTGAACATCACCCTTACCTTCTGGGTCTGCAGCCGGTGAGGACCAGCCAGAGAAGCCCCACTTTGACTCTCGCAGTGTGATATTTGAGCTGGACTCCTGCAACGGGAATGGGAAGGTTTGCCTCGTCTACAAAAAAGGGAAACCAGGTAGGAATCATTGACAGGCATGGTCTGTGGTTTGGGGCCAGCCCTGGCCTACCTTACTCCGTAGCCACACACAAAAGGCACCCTACTCCTGACCTGACATACCGCCCTGGCTCATATAGGTGCCAAGACCTCTCTGAGCACCCCTCTCTGTGCCCATTACTAGAGTCTTTTTAAGCTGTCATAATTTGTAACTCATTGCAAAATAATGGGATTAGGGTAATAAGTGACTAAGACCAGAAGACATTCTATTTATAGCTCCTCCAGCAAGCACACGTGTTAGAAAAGCATTCAGGAGAAACATGGTCTTCTTCAGTGCTTCTTTATGTTACCCAGTTAAACAGCACTAAAAACCCGAATTACTAGACTTCAGTGTAAGCACAGACCGGAAATGAGGAGAAAAGGGCTCCGGCCTCGAGCAGGGCTACCCACCTGGCAGCTCCCAGCAGTTCAGGGCCTGGCCTGGCGGCTGTGAAGAGAGCCTGCCAAAGTCCAGCCTCCTTCCAGGCTCTGCCTGGTCGGGAAAGAAGACACTCAGGCCTTACCTAACCTCGGGGAAGGAGAGCGGTCTTCAGCTGAGGAATCTTTGCGAAAGGCCTTTGAGTGCCTCTGACCTATGGGTAGGAATGAGACTCGTGGTAGGACTAAAGGGTTTGCTGGCGAAAGAGGCATCCAAAGAGAGGGACAAGTGAAAGCCATGTCCTAGGAAAGACCAACTGATTTGGGGGGAGTGACAAGGAATTCCAGTTCACCGAACTCCATGGTCCGTCCTGTGGATAAATAGATGAAGCCAGAGGCTGTGGTTCCCTTTCGAGTGGAGTTCTGAGAGCCAGGGGGAGGAGTTTGGACATGGCGTAGAAGAGAGGAGGACCTCACGGATGTTCTCCGGGAGAATGGCAGGATTCCGATGGAAATGTATGTGACCATAAGCAGTGTGAAGAGGAAGAGCGTGGAGGCACTTAGGGAGGTGTGGCAGCCATTAATCAGAGAGAAGTGGGGGGCCGCCAGTAGTAAGAGGGGCAGGTCAGAAGCCGGTGTGAGGCGGGCCCTGGACAACAGTGCCTGCTTCTGCCCAACCAGGACGGCACGCAGCACAGGCAGCTCCCAGGAGCGGGAGCTGGTCCACCGTGGCGGCCCGTAGCACGTGTCACTCTTGACAGAGGTCTTCAGAAAGCCAGAGCTGTTTGGGAGTCCTCTCTCTCAGGAAAGCTGAGACCGCACGCAGTGTGTGCCCACTGGGCGGGGAATACTGTTTCCACACGGAAAGCGGCGCTGCTGAGATAGCCCGATGCACACGTGCAAAAGCCCGCACAGGGGTCCGTCCATCGGTCAGGAATCCGAAGGGCACCAAAGAAACCAGTCCGCAGTGGTGGCCACTGGAGAATGGGACCGGAAGGTCATAAGAGAAAAAAGGGAACTTAGACTGTTTGAATTTTTTTTAAATTATGAGTATATATTGACTTTATTTTTTTTTTTTTTTTTTTTTTTTTTTTTTTTTTTTTTTTTTTTTTTTTTTTTTTTTTTTTTTTTAACAATAAAGAATTTTTTTTTTAAGTACAGCATAAATAGATATCTCAATGAATTTCTAACCAACGGCATTTGAAATAAACCTATGGTAGAGTTTCACCTATAAGACTTGTCTGGGTTCTTCTATTTTTTATTTTTTTTTTATTTTTATTTTTTATTTTATTTTATTAAGGTATTTTCTGTGTACATAGTTTACCATTGCCCCCCCACCCCACCTCCCATTTATGCCCTCCCTCCCCAGAGTTCTGTGTTTATTGGTTGTACTTATGTTCATGCATACCAGTCCCTCCGTTGTTCTCCTATCTCCCCCCAGATCTCCTTCCCCTCCCCGCTGTCATTTGACAATCTGCTTGTTTTATGGTGACCATCTCAGGACCCCATGAATAAAATCCGCTCCTCATTTGGCAGTCTGCTTGTTTTATGGTGACTATCTCAGGACCTTATGAATAGAGTCCGCTCCTCCTCTGGTTTACACCGCCCCTTCCCCTGGGTCCCACTGCTTCCCCTGGGACACACGGCTCGCCCGGGGGCACACTGCACCTTGGGACACTCGGCTCACCCGGGGCACTCGGCCCATGGGACACTCGGCTCACCCGGGGCACTCGGCCCCCTGGGACACTCGGCTCACCCGGGGCACTCGGCCCCCTGGGACACTCGGCTCACCCGGGGCACTCGGCCCCATGGGACACTCGGCTCACCCGGGGCACTCGGCCCCCTGGGACACTCGGCTCACCCGGGGCACTCGGCCCCCTGGGACACTCGGCTCACCCGGGGCACTCGGCCCCCTGGGACACTCGGCTCACCCGGGGCACTCGGCCCCATGGGACACTCGGCTCACCCGGGGCACTCGGCCCCCTGGGACACTCGGCTCACCAGGGGCACTCGGCCCCATGGGACACTCGGCTCACCCGGGGCACTCGGCCCCAAGGGACACTCGGCTCACCCGGGGCACTCGGCCCCCTGGGACACTCGGCTCACCCGGGGCACTCGGCCCCATGGGACACTCGGCTCACCCGGGGCACTCGGCCCCCTGGGACACTCGGCTCACCCGGGGCACTCGGCCCCCTGGGACACTCGGCTCACCCGGGGCACTCGGCCCCCTGGGACACTCGGCTCACCCGGGGCACTCGGCCCCATGGGACACTCGGCTCACGCGGGGCACTCGGCCCCCTGGGACACACGGCTCACCCAGGACAGCCTTCCCCTTTGGGGGGTACGGCTAACCCGGGGCACATGGCCCCCTGGGACACTCGGCTCACCCGGGGCACTCGGCCCCATGGGACACTCGGCTCACCCGGGGCACTCGGCCCCCTGGGACACTCGGCTTACCCGGGGCACTCGGCCCCATGGGACACTCGGCTCACCCGGGGCACTCGGCTCACCCGGGGCACTCGGGCCCCTGGGACACTCGGCTCACCTGGGGCACTCGGCCCATGTGACACTCGGCTCACCCGGGGCACTCGGCCCCATGAGACACTCGGCTCACCCGGGGCACTCGGCCCCCTGGGACACTCGGCTCACCCGGGGCACTCGGCTCACCCGGGGCACTCGGCCCCCTGGGACACTCGGCTTACCCGGGGCACTCGGCCCCATGGGACACTCGGCTCACCCGGGGCACTTGGCCCCCTGGGACACACGGCTCACCCGGGACACCCTTCCCCTTTTGGGGGTACGGCTTACCCGGGGCACATGGCCCCCTGGGACACTCGGCTCACCCGGGGCACTCGGCCCCCTGGGACACTCGGCTCATCCGGGGCACTCGGCCCCCTGGGACACTCGGCTCACCCGGGGCACTCGGCCCCCTGGGACACTCGGCTCACCCGGGATCCCCTTCCCCTTTGGGGGGGTACGGCTCACCCGGGGCACATGGACCCCTGGGACACTCGGCTCACCCGGGGCACTCGGCCCCTGGGACACTCGGCTCACCCGGGGCACACGGCCCCTCTAGGGTGTTGGGGTCGCATATTGGAGGCGCCACGCTAGCTCCTTGCTAGCATGGCGGGCAGGCTGGGACAGCTGCAGTTGGGCTGAGATGGTTACAGGCCGGGGGACCACCTTCAAAGGTGTCTCGTTCGGTGTGGCAGCGGAGCAGCTGCAGACATGGAGGCTAAGTTCTGAGGTCGCCCACTCCCTGAGCCCAAGGCGTGGTGAGCTCTGTTCTTGTTGGATTTCCTTTATTCTCGGCGGCAGTGGCGGGTGGCGGTGCCAGGTGCAATATTGACGGTCGCTCCTGTGGTTCAATTACCACTGTAGTTTTAAAGTTCACATGGCGGTGGTGGTGAGAGCTTCGGTTTGGCCATGTGGCATCGCAGGATGGGCTCGCCTGGGTGGGTAATGGAAGGCACTGTGCCATTTCCTCACCAGCGAGCTCCATTTCCCCCCCAGCATGGTGGGTGTGCTGGGAAGATTGTGGGCGGGCTGTGATGGCTGCATGGGGAGAGTCCGCCCTCAATGGTGTCCTCTTTGTTGCGGATGTGGAGCTTCTGTGGATGCAGAGGCTAATTTCTGAAGTCACACTCTCTATGAGCCCGGTGTGTAGTGAGCTCTGATTTTGGTGGATTCCCATTCTTGGGGGCGGTGGTGGGAGGGGCAGCGATGGTAGCTCCTGTGGCTCAATTTCCCCTGTAGTTTTAAAATCCGCATGGTGGTAGTGTCTGATGCTTTGGCCTGGCCATGTGGCAGCGGAGAGAGGATTCTCTGGGTCTGCCAATGGAAGGCGAAGCGCCAGCACAGCGCGCTTGAAGGCCTGGCAGAGCAGGCCGCGGGTGGTGGCGGGGAGTCCCTGCGATGTCTTAGTCTTTCAGACTTAGTGGAACGCTTCCCCTGAGCCAGGACAAGCAGCACCACCACAAATATTGGCCAGCTCAGTGCTGCCCCTCTACAGGTGACAGTAGGGGCATCCTCACCTCGGTAGGCCTTTGCTCTTGGAGGTCTTAACCAGTGGAAGGCAGCACGGTACAGAACTGCCCCACCTTCTCAGTGAGTATATATTGACTTTAGATAAAAAGGCAAAATATTAAGCTATCCCTTCATTTCTGCCCTTTGCTATTTCAGCATTAGCACGAGACTCTGAGATCTGGTTCCTGGACAGAGCACTGTACTGGCATTTCCTCACGGACACCTTCACCGCCTACTACCGCCTGCTCCTCACGCACCTGGGCCTGCCTCAGTGGCAGTACGCCTTCACCAGCTATGGCATTAGCCCACAGGCCAAGGTAAGGAGCACCGGTCCACTCAGGCTAGAATGTGTCAGTCTCCTGAGGAATGCAGGCTCCCAGCTTTCCCGTCTGACTGAGGAGTCCGGGGGGAGCCCAGAGATCACTGTCAATGAGCGAGGCAGGGGATCCCGCCTCACTTTATACCAGTCTAGGCCAGTGGTTCCCGCGTTGGCTGATCCTCAGAATCGCTGAGGAGTTTTTCTCTAATCAAATGTTGTTGGGCCTTCACTCTGATTGAGGGTTTTGATGGGCGGCGCACACACAGAAGGGTGAAAAGTCATCTCTTTCCAGTTGCCAGCTCCCGGTGCACCTCCCCACAGGCAGCCACTGTAGGAGTTTCTCATGTGCCCTTACCAAGACACTCAGGCATGTGGTTTTGGCTCCTTTTTTCACAATCACAAGTGCAGCATGCTGCTCACATTTGCGTGTCCCTTTCTTTTCACTCAGCACTCTGTCCTGGAGCTCATTCCCTCTCAGTACACAGCTGTCCTTCTCAATGACACAGGATTCCAGAGTATGGATTCTTTATGTGACAGATCCTGCCGAACCTACCTGATGAGCAATGACTGCTTTGAGGGCAGAACACTTAGGACTCTGTCCCCTGGATTTGGGACCAGCATCCCAGGCTCAGGGCTCACTAGATCAGAAGGGAGGAAATTTACCCAGATTCATAGTCCTCATACTGCGGTTACTTGAAGGTTCTAAGACAGCTGTGGGCAAACTATGGCCCACGGGCCGAATTCGGCCCGTTCGGTTGTTCTATCCGGCCTGCAGAGCCAAAAGAGCGGAGGGTTCTCTTGCTCTCCCCTCCGCTCCTTCACCAGCAGCCCAAGATGAGAGTGCCAGCATGGTCAGGTTGCTTTTGTTCTGGCCCTCCGGTCCAGTTTAAGAACCCACTGTGGCCCTCGAGTCAAAAAGTTTGCCCACCCCTGTGACCTCATGGAGCAATGTGTGTGTCATCACTTTCACAGGAAGTCTAATAGAATTTCAAGAACTTTTTCATAAAAACTTACTCTTTGCCTCATCTGTCTGGCTCTCTTCTCTGTATCCCCACTGAATAGCATAAACAAGAGCATTTCTCCTTTGATTGTGACCCTCTGTCCATTCTGCCTTCCAGCAATGGTTCAACATGTATAAGCCCATCACCTACAACACAAGCCTGCTCACTGAAGAAACTGACTCCTTTGTGAACAAGCTGGATCCCAGCAAAGTGTTCAAGAGCAAGAACAAGATCTTAATCCCCAAAAAGAAAGGGCTTGTTCCATCTGCAGGCAGCCAGAAAGGGCCCTCGGGTTCCCCCTCCGCCCCTAAGTCCTCCTCGGGCTCTGGAAACCCTGTGCGGAAATGAGTCCCCTCCCCGCCAGCTCCCTGCAGCCCCACAGCGATGATTTCCAGGCACAGATGCCCAGGGGGGCCCAAGCCTGAGGCTTCCTCCCATCTGAGTGACCAAACCCCAGGCCTCTTACTCCCATGAATTAGCCAGGAGTTGGAAAGGCATACTCAGGTCTCCCCAGGAGTCCTCCTCTCATGACACCCCTACCTCCAGAAGCTGTGCAGAATGTTAGATCTTCTTTAAAGTAGCCAAATAGATCTGTTCAGAGGTTCCCCTCCTCAGCAGTAACTGAGGAGTGCCCCAAAGAAGCCGCTGGTTTAGAACCATGAGGCGTTAGAACCGCAGTGTCCTGTTGGTAGCCACTAGTCACATGTTGCTATTTAAATCTAAGTTATACTCCGAATCCATGTCCTTATTACGTATCTTGCATTATAGCTACCCTTGGAATATTCATGTGGCTAGTGGATTCCACATGGACAGCGCAGAGATAATGGGACATCTCTGTCACCACAGAAAATTCTATTGGATCTTCCCACTGTTCTTCCTCAGTTCAATTAATATTTGTTAGGGAATGTTGATACCTTAATTTGATGGTTATAATGTTCTACGGAAACTCTTGAAAATATGACTGTATATTCCTTACATCCTTCACCACAAATCTGCATATTTCTTTTTCAGTTTTTTTATAAAGTTTTTTTGCTTCCAATTTTGTGCCGTAATGTTTGCGCTTTTGCTAAAATTACCTTTCTGTAAAGGAGAGGTGATTCTGCTGTACTCCGGCTCTTGAAGACAAACTCCGGAGTGGTGCTTTGCAGGACTCTCCTAAACAGCTCAGTCAGTCACTGCTGGCTGACATGAGCCCCATGCAAGCACGGGGGTGAGGTCTCTGGTTCACAATCAGGAAACAGTCCCATTAAGGGTACTAAAATGTTTTTCCTTCCTTCCATGGCCTCTAGCAGCTTATGGTGGTTTTTGCTAGTGAATGCTATTCTAAGTAAAATTAAAATTTTAAATTATTAGCATTTTATCATTCATCTTTATTTTATCTAACTCCAGTTTTAGCTGCAAATATAAAACATTTAACTCATGCAGAACAACCAAAATTACATAATTTGTGTTTCATACTTATGTACACATACTGTGTGCATATGTATTCTTACCAGAACTGTGGAAACTGCATAAAACTAGCTCAAATGTTATCATTTCACTTCTTGGATATATAACACATTCTATCAACACTTTCAACTTACTGATGAATAGGAAGTTCTGAGAAAAACTATGTTTTCCCATGTTTTCCTTCTATGTCATTTTTCACCATAAGTGATTGGCTGATACTACATGAGTAAGAAAGAATATGTTAGGGTCCGTGGTCATTCGTGCTGCTGAGAATACCATTACCCTCTTTTCTGCATTTGAGTCAATTCTCAAATGGAAAGTAAGGTCTTCTGGGGTTCAGTGCCCCCACATAATAGGCTTGTATTCATAACAGGCTTACCTTGTCCTCTGAATCTCTGAACTCTCCCATCCAGTGGGCCCACACCACATGAATTCTCTGCTCACAGACATCACAGAGCTGTAAACAAACAACAGTAAGAATGGTGGACGCATGTATTGCACACATCTCTGCTCAGATGTGTTTCCTAATCAGATTTCACTTAAAACACACAAATTCAAAGATAAAATGAAAAACTACAGAATAGTGACAGAAGAGCATTAAACCACATACTGAGGCCCTTCTGAGTGTGATGCCCACCCAGGAAGCTGGCCCTGAAGGAGGAAGAGGAGGTGAGCATCCGGGAGAAAGGCTTCAGATAGAATGAATGTTGAGTTGTTTACATTGGAATAAACTCACCCATGAGGTGATGTTTTGAAAGAAGAGTGATGGCAATAGGCTCTACTGTGAAGCAGCCTTACCTCAAAATATATCATCCTGGAATCACAAAACGAGACCGAATGGCAGAATGCCTCGGGAGAGAAGAGTGCAGATTTGCCAGCACCCAGCATCATCAATCACAGGATTCTCCTTTGAGGACAAGCAATCCCAAGCTCAGAACTCAGGTAGGCACTGAAGTTCCTGATGGAGCAACTGGCAGTCTAAAGCAATTTTATACACACATTTCACACACACTTCCGATTTAAAATGAATAAACAGCAACTAAGTACAGACGAAGGTGTGTTCTCTCAAACCTGGGCGACTAAGCACAGGTAGACATTGAAACTTAAAATGTTTTCCTTAGTCTCTAGTCACCACACTGTTCAGCAGTCACATTGGTGACTGCCATACTGAACAGTGTGCACAGAACACCCAGCAATGCAGAAAGCTCTATTTGGGCAGCCCTCTCAGACCCCATGTGGCTTTTTTTTTCACATTTACTATTCTTAAAACAGTTCTGCAATGCCTTTTTATAGGATACTATACTCAACAACAACAACAAAAAAACAGAGACATTACCTAATTTAAGACACCCTTTTTCTAGGACACAGCATCCTTTCCTACTTCATATATGTTTGCAGAATATAGGGAAACCCAAGTGGTGCGTCAGCACGTCACTGCACCTTGGAAAGGGGCCTTCGTCCTGGCTGCAGAGTGGGCTGCACCAGGGCCTGGGCTCTGCCCCACGTGTTAGTCACAGGCAACAAAGCAGCTCGGCCTGCAGGCCCCTCCACAGTCTCCAGCGTGGAAAGCTGGGAGAAACGAAGGAGCAGGTTTTCTGCATCTTAAAGGACCATGTGGGCCCGGCCGAGAACACCCTCCGGAGCTCAGGAATGATCACTCAAGAAAGGACATTTCTCCCCGTGCCTGCTGCTAAGTTACCTTTTATTTTTTCCACGGCATAAAGACTGGCAAAGAATACCTTGTAGACTAACCAAGACAGGAACACAAGCAGCCCTCAGAAAGTTCAAATCCAACGAAGAGAGGGGCCTCGTCCCTCAAGCAAAAAGCTGCAAGGGACAAACTATTGACAAAATTAAGATGGAAAAGCAGCTTACCTTTACCAAGTCGCCTTGGAAACGAGGCCATCCCTCGGGATACAGGTAGAGGTACAGATTGCTCTTGGATTGCATATATGCCTGGTTCTCGAGGCACATCTCCCTCAGGTGCCTCTGGCCCAGGACCCCTGGAACAGAGCTGGGATTCTGGAATGTAGGCTTACTGAGCAACTTAATAAGAAAAACAATGGGGCCCTAATTACTATCTTCACAACTTGTGTTTCAGGCCATTTAAAAAGAGGAACTTGCCATCAATATTATAATGTCAATTCCCAAAGAAACCCAAACTCAGGCATCTTTAACAGAGAAGTATTTGTCTTTCTTTACCAGCATAATTTCAACCCAAATTAAGAATTGGGCACAAGGATATCTAATGCCAGTGGTCTTAAGCATCTAGAAGGGCTTCAGGAATTTGGAGAAGGTGCTGTGTATAAATTAATCAAGAGTCCAGAGATAAAACATAATTGTGGAAGGCATTCTGCGGGGCCAGAGAAGACTTAGCTAAAGAAGTTCTTCTGTCTCTCTGGACCCCTTGCTTTTTATTAACACAAATTGTCCTAAAGCAAGGTAGATACACATATCAAAGGGCAAGGTTTAGTATACAGACTCCATTGTCTGATTGGGGGAACTGCCTCCTGCTGTTCAGGTATTTGGCCACTAGGAGGCAATAACATGTAGATTGAAATGCCCTCAGGGGTCTGGCAGCAAGCAATCATTTACGCATCCTTTTCAGGTTTGGGGAAATGCCCTCAGCCATCTCCAACAGGCAATAACATATGTGATTCAGCCCTTGCTGATGAAACTCTTGCATTTACGACATGCTGGAATTAGCCTCTGGCAGATATCTGTGGGGATAACCGGCAAGATTAGCAATGGCCTCTCACAAGTATAGAATCCCATCCACTTTAATGCTTCCCAAAGGTCTTTTAAAGAAATGTAACTTCCTGAGTCAGACAACACTAATAGAGGAAGCCTGAGTGAGTGGTAGCAAGAGAGAGGCAATGAGCAACGGGAAAAAATCCTTCAGTTTCACTGAAAGGTACTAAACCAAATTCTCAATAAAAAGAGATCCTCTTTACTTTCGGTGTAACCAAGAACTTGGTTTTAGCTTGTTTGCTTCCTCTAAGAGTTTTTTTTAACTTTTAAGATAAAACTAACCCTAGATTTTTTTTTTTCAGTCACTTCCTTCCAAATGTGACTTTTTATTCCAAAGCAGAGGTGGGAAACATCTGGCCCTCGGGCCTTAAAATCATTTGGTCTGGCCCTGCCAAGGCAACCACAGGTGGGACTCAAAATTCGATAAATCTAGGAGCTTTTTTTCATAGCAACCTAACTTTATATTAAGTAAATTATAGTAAGCAAATGATGTTGTATGCAAATGGCCCTTGAGAATAGAAAGGTTCCTCGCCCCTGCTTTAAAGCAATAATTCAGCAGAATACCTACGGTCCCTGTAAGGGCATCAAAGGACTTGTTCGTTAAACAAGAGAGATGTGTCTTCCTTTGGTTTGAACATTATGATCCCAGTGACACAGATATTCTGTGTCTTCATTCAATCCCCAAGCAAATAAACACAAACCACTAAACCAAACCATATTGAGAGTATGACGCATGTTATTTACAACCATAAGGAGACAAACATTAACACCTAATAACCTTTTATTAAAGTGATTCAGTAAACTCAATTGTCTGTAACATGCAGACCTAACTCTTGCAGGCCCCGGGCTGTCCTGGGGTGCTCACACTCACCGTGTATGAAAACACCTGCTGGAAAGAGCCCCCCGTGGCTCAGTGCGTGGGGGTACAGTCACAGAGGCATTTGGGCTGAGTCTATGGTCTGTGGTTCTTCGGACAACACAAATGAGGTTGTCTACAAATCACATCTGCCCAGGCTCAGGAATACAGAGTCACAGAGGTTGAAATTAAGGGAAAGGTAGCATTAGAGACCCGGCTATCTTTCAACCCCCCAACTACCTGCTGCCGCGGTTTACCTTTCCCTGTTTCCGAGGCAGAGGCTCTTACGGGAGCCACGTGACCCTGGGCGGAGGGACTTCTGGGAAGGGCTCAGCGACCACCTGGGCAGCAGCCCCTTCAGCGTGGCTCTGCCATTGCCAGGAGCTCCTCACGGCGCATCCCACCCGGACACCTGGCTTCTGATGACCGGTCCTGGAGTGCCCAGGCCTCCATTTGTCATTCTCTGCACTCAAAGCTTAAAAATGTTCATTTTCACCGAAACCGGTTTGGCTCAGTGAATAGAGCGTCGGTCTGCGGACTGAAAGGTCCCGGGTTCCATTCCGGTCAAGGGCATGTACATTGGTTGCGGGCACTTCCCCCGTTGGGGGTGTGCAAGAGGCAGCTGGTCGATGTTTCTCTCTCATCGACGTTTCTAGCTCTCTATCTCTCTCCCTTCCTCTCTGTAAAATATCAATAAAATATATATATTTTAAAAATGTTTATTTTCTTTCGGTGACAGTGAACTTTTTGAGAAAATGAATTTTTACATCAAGGGGCAAGTGAGTGAGTTACAGAATAGTTCAGGTCTTTAAAATGCTACTCTAAATTTTTGCTTCCACATCATTATGGAGCAAAAAGCAAAGCATACAGGGAAGGTTATCGCTAGCATGATGCCTAATCAATGAGGAGTCGCAGAGAGCGCATTGTCACCAAGCTGGGAACCCCCCCCCCCCCCCGGCCTGAGCCGGGGTCCTGGTGAACCTGGGGAGAGGTTTTGCTGACTCAGAAGGAGACAAAACTGTGAGCTCTTGAAGGTCCTTCCGCCAAGAGAATGAAAGCTTCCCGTTATGACATTAAACTCTATTTATTTAGTATCTGAAACATGGTGTACATTTATGAATCCATATAAACATTTAGTACATCTAAAATCCACAACTGGTCAACAACCTGTGCTCTCCTGTGTGTACAGTTTGGGTTTTTACATCCGGATACTTTGGTAGCGTGGAGAGACCCAGTCCGTGAATCTAATCCAACTGCCTCCTATGCCCTCAGTCCCTGACAGAGCGGTGGTGGGTCTGCTCCGTAAAAGGTCCGTTCCTTGCGCAGAGAAAGGTGTCACACTTTGGAACTACTGAACCAGGTGCCAAGGAAAACAAGAGAAAGTACAGGAAGGAGACTCCATGTCGGCGCCGCAGCATGCAACACAGCCCCGTGGCGCCACAGAGCAATGGGCGCTTTCTCTCAGACCTTCCGATGATGCTGATGCTGATGCTGACTCGGGGCCTCCTCGCCCCGCACCGCAGGGGCTCCGCCCAGCAGGAGCACGCGCTCTGCTCAGGCACACTTCGCAGGGCATCCCCGGGGTCACAGCTGCAGCTCCGAGGTGCCCACCAGGCCCAGGGCGCGGGCTTCTTCGGGGGTCAGGCCGCTCTTCAGGGTCCTCCGCACTGCAGTGCGTGAGCCGATCGAAGGGGAGAGAAGAGAAGGAGGGGTTAGCAGCCAGGCACAGGGGGTCCCAGGGCTCCCAAAGGCACGGTCCCATTTGGCTCCTGCTTGAAGAGCCCTGGCTGGCTGGCTGGGGCTGCAAGAGGCTGCCCCGAAGATGGCACAGATCTGACCTGCACGCTCCGGTGGAGGGGGGCCTCGTAAGGGAAGAAGGGAGAAGAGGCCCGTCCTTACAAAGTTTCTGAGAAATAGCTGCAAACTGCAAATGCTCAGGTGGCATGTGAGAGCTCAGCCTCGGACCGGCATAAGGAATGGATCAGAGCTGGAAAAGTAATCACGGAGCAAAGGAAAAATGCAAGTTCCAGTGATGCCAGTCAGGTAAGATCGCCCCACAAACCCACGACCTTGGACAGCCAGGTGTCAACAGTCCCCGGGGCAATGGGCAGCAGTCAGGGTAGGTCTCTGTGTCTCCACTCATCAAAGGGCCTCTAGAGCGAATAACCAGGAATCCCCTGCAGACTGGCTGCCCCGAAGCAAACCACCAAGTTTTTCTGGGTGGATCTGGAGGATGTTCTCTGTGAAACACGGGTTTAGGAAGGACCAAATGACCCCTTCACTGGGCGTACACCTGGCCATCGAGGAACACTCGAATTTCACGGACTTGGAATTGGCCTCTGTGTAGCCCGCCATCATGGATTGTCCCATTGGTCAGTGTTGACCAGTTCTGATGTCAAAATAAAGGCTGGATAAGGGTGAACGAGTGGACAGCTGCCTTTCAAAACCAGGCCTTTCCTGGGAAAGTTTGCCTAATTACACTTCCCTTCATTTATAAATTGTGTTTGGTTTATCCTATATGTAAGCTCATATAGAGTTTGGGGGGTATGTCCTACTTTCAGAAGAGCCATGTTAGAGATCCACCTTCCATCCTAAATCCTCAATGTGCCAGAGTCCTTGATCAGTAAAGCTCACCCTTATTCCTTTCCACATTCCCCTGCCAGACCCAGTTCCCTGAATCCGCTCTGTGACCAGGGGCCTGTATCCTCCGAGGCCTGCCCATGGGCAGGGCCCCACCTCCTATGTCTGCAGGCAACCCCCCACATTCCATGTCTCCCCAGGCTCCCAAGTAGACAAAGTATCTGAAAGATCCATTGGAATGAATATCTGAATAACGGTGTCTTCTCTCCCAGGGATCAGCACTTTGAACAGGGATCAACATCTAATCTATCAATGAGTCCATCAACAAATGGTTTATGGAGAACCTACTGTGCGTTTGCCCTGCACTCAAAGGATCAGCACACTTTTGGAAGGCTCTCAGACGTCAAGTGTAGGTTTTTATGGAGAGTCAAAGACTTGTACTGTGCCACCAACACACAGTTCTGGATCCCAAGCCCAGCTCTGTGCCCCAAGCTGCCCATCTGCAGCGGCTCCTGCACAGCCTCCCCCCCCCCCAACGCAGCCCCTGGGGCTCCAGACTGAGTGTCTAACTCATCCAGACAAAATGTTTGGCTCCAGAGCCTTGGCTGGAGGCAGACTGCATTTAATTGAGTAATGGAATTTGTTCTATGGGGCAGCCATAAAAAATACTAGTTTGTAATAACCTTTTTATGTCCTTTAAACACTCCTTCAAGTGTTTGTTAGAGAAAGATAATTTTAATGGCAGAAGAGAGGATAAAATGTTTCTCATTCTTGACAAGGACTACTCGGACCTCTTATCCAAGATACGGAATGCTGCCCGGAGAAGTCCCTGCAGCATCTTACGTTTCATTAGCTGCAGAGGCGGCACGGCCACGGGCCCGGGGACCACATTCTCCGTGCCTTTGGGCAAGCATCCTTGGCCCAAGGGCGGCAGAGGCTCTGGGAACGGGTGTGCATTTCACCCACGACGGCGCTCAGGACGCTGCCTTCACACTCCTGGCCGCACACTGGCTTTCGTCCTGTGACTGCAGTGTGTTTGGTTCAAGGAAATACTTGAATAGGAACCCTGGCACCTCGGAGCGTGCGCGCTGATGTCATGGAGATGGGCATGGGCCAGCTTGGCTGGGAGGACAGAACAAAGTCTAACCAGCGCCCAGCCGGCCTTCCTGCTCGACCAGAGGCTGTGCCTTCGGCCTCCCCATCTGCTCGAAGGGCTGATGTGCAAGGCCCCTGGGACCCTCCTGCACTACCCTTCAGCTCTCAGGTCCCTTTGCTTGCCAGATGTGTTCCTGGAAAGTGAGCCTTCCTAGAAAAGTCTGTGTCATCTGTAGAATCCTATCTTCTGTAGGCCTTCGTGACAATTCAGATAAATTCTCTCACAATAAGTATAATAAATACTGAACATAATAACCCAATCAATATGAACACATGAGCCCCCCCCCCCAAAAAAAAAAAAAGACTTAAAGAATCTGAACCCTTCCTTTGTTAGAGTCAAAGTTAATCCATGTTCCGCTTGAAGGTGTGAAAGGAAGGAAATCCGTTAAAATCAGGTTTGTACCCCAACTCAGATCACATATAGAGAGGGTTCTTTGGGTGTCCGTTCATCTGTCTGTCTGCTCACCAGTTCACTCATTCATTCAGCAAACGTGACGTGAGCCAAGTGCTGCGGGCGGGGAGGCAGGGGCCTGACAGGGAGGTGCTGCGAGGGATCCACAGACCTGAACGGATAGGGATTTGGCTCTCACTCTGAAAGCAAAGAAGGGCGGGGCGGCAGGGGGAGGGGGCCTGAGAGAACGAGGGGACCAGCAGACGGGGCTGGTGGACTGTGGGACTTGTACAAGTCTCCCACCACATAGGAGAGTTCTTAAGCGCTTGCTGAGGTCTGATGGGATAATGTCTGGGCCCCCCTCCGCTCCCCGTTCCTGCTTCCCTCTGAGGGCTCTGGCTGGAGCTGCCCAGCCTGTCACATGCGCTGCCTCCCTCCCTCACTGCTTAACAGAGAACAGACCTCGGAAACGTTTATCCCCGTCTGCCTCGCAGCTCTTCCATACACGGCGCGGGACACTTCGCTGGCCCTGCCGCCGCTCTGCCCGGGCACCGTGACAGCTCTCACACAGCCCCGACCGCAGTGGGATCCTGGGCTGGGACACAGGGCGCCTCTACCTCCACAGGCAGCACGGGGCGTCTGGGGCTCACAAAACCCACATTTTCACCTCCCACCCTCCTAGGAGTGAAAACAAATGTTAATCCTGCCAAGTGCACTCGGGGGACTGCTGAGACGAGTTGAATCTGAGAATGAAGGCAACGGTGGCCACAATCTACTCCACGAGCCAGAACGTGGACTCTTCCATTTGATCTTTGTGGAAAGCTTATGAGGTGAGTACTGCTATCTCCCCAGTAAGGGAACAAAGGGCAGAGATAAGGCCCTGGCCCAAGTGCACACAGTGAGCGGGACAGAAGGATTTGAGGCAGGACGTTTGACTGGGCTCCGTCCTGTTCCGGCCCCTCTGCTCCTCCAGCCCGAGGGGCATTGATGGTGGCACTCGTCCCAACACCCACAAACCCTTGAGTCACCCTCTAAAATGTAATGGCTCTCGGCTCTGGATGGGTAGCTCAGTTGGTTAGAACATTGTCCTGATATGCCAAGACTGCAGGTTCCATCTCCGGTCAGGGCCCATACAAGGAGCAACCAATGAATGCATGAAAAGTGAAACAACAAATCTCTCTCTCTCTCTGGAAATTCAATAAATTAAAAAAAAATCAATCAATAGAAAAAAAAAATCAATAAAACAAAAACCGGTTTGGTTCAGTGGATAGAGCGTCAGCCTGCAGACTAAAAGGTCCCAGGTTCGATTCCGATCAAGGGCATGTACCTTGGTTGCGGGCACATCCCCGGTAGGAGGTGTGAAAGAGGCAGCTGATTGATGTTTCTCTCTCATTGATGTTTCTAGCTTCCTAGCCCTCTCTCTTCCTCTCTGTAAAAAACTCAATAAAATATATTTTAAAATAAAAATAAATAAAACAAAAGGTTACAACTCTCAATCCAACACTTGGTTTTCTTGTGGGCTTGTTCTGTTTACCTTCCTGTCCTGTGTCCTGTCCACCTGGGCAGGCACCCTCAGCGGTCTCTAATGAAGGGATCAGAGCAGCTTTAACGAGTCTGAATAATCAGGTGTCACTAAACAGCGATGACGTTGTTGTTAAGAAGATAAAAAGTTGGACTGAGGAAGCTTTATTTCCTTTCAACATCTTATTTTACTATATCCCAAGAGCATTAGTGTTAAGCCTCTGGCTTATGGCCATTGTTATCTTGCACTATAAATATAAATTTTATGTAAATATAAAATGGGTTCACGGTAAGTAAAGAAGAACTACTTAAATTAAATGCAGAGAAAATTTTAAAAATGGGATTAGTGGGGGAAATTCCTGGGTATTTTCAAACAATACTTTGGGAAAGTAGAGGCAACCGAACTAAGTTGTGCACGGAATCCAATCGTGTGAGGCATAAATCATGTTTTCCCCAAAACAGATTCAATAATTTTTCAGATTCCATCATTCTCTTTCTCCATGAATGCTGACTTAATAGACAGCATGGCTGCATCCCTCACTATTCTGTAAGAGAAATAAGATTTTAGTTATGTCAAATGTGCAACATGTCCTTGGAGATGAATGCCACAGGAGACACTGAGGGGGAATGGTGTTTCGAGGGATTAGTCAGGGTGAGAGAGCGAATCCGAGTTCTGTGGTCCTTTCCCAATGCGCCCTGGAATCAAACTTTTGGCTCTGCCCATGGGAAACTTTTTGTTTGTTTGTTTGTTTGTTTTTTGTAAAGGTATCTACCATCATAATCCTAACAAACTAAGAAACTGGTGGATTACATGTAGGTCATATCAAAGTGATCACATCTGTAGAGAAATACAGCTCTGAGCCCCAAACTCCATGGTCACATTGCAACAGGGCCCAGGAGCCCCCTTTGAGGAAAACTCAGCAGAGAAGGGGCACCTGCCTCTCTCAACTGTGACACGACCCTGGGGACAAGAGATAAGGCAGACTATGAGTCCCTAATCCCTGCTCTGTTCTGTGATTGTCTGGGCTAGTAGCTCCATGCAGGCAGCCAGCTAGGTGGAGGAGACCCTCAAGGCAGGTCCAAGAGAAAAGCATGCTGGGGAGGCACCCCCTCTCCACCACAGTCACTGGGGTCCATCCTGCAGAATCATGCCCGTAAGGATACCTCAAGTGCTGGTCAGCTTCAGGGATTTCTAGGGCAGGTCAACATTCAGGAGGCCTAAGAGGACAAGTAGCTCTGGGACAAAAACACCTGCCCCGATATTATGAAAAGAAAAACCAAAGTAGACAAAACAAAGAAACAAAACAAGCAAAATAACCCTAAAGCTCAGAGAACATTCTCCCTCTGTCCGATGCACCGGCCAATTGGAGGGCCTTGGTCAGTGTGTGTTGGACCATCCATTCCACAGGCTAGAACCCAACCACATAATTAGGAACATTTTGCTTCATGAGACCCTGAAGGCACCAGCTGGGAAAGCAACAGAACTGAGCCGTGAGAGCCTGCGAAGTGATGAAGATGCCCGTGGTGTGTCCCTACTGGCTGCCCGTTCCAGGCGTTCACAGCGTGTTCCGTGTGTGCAGGCCTGGCCACCAGCGCCAACAGGAAAGTGGACGTTGCATTTTCTCAGAGGATTCTTAAAAAGGCTCACACGTCATAAATTTTTAGGTTATGGGGTGGATTCTGTTTAGTTTCCTGCTATAGCTGGACTATTACTGTCTTTGGCCAAATGAGCCACGGCCCAAATATGTTGGGTATCCATTATCCACTTGCTCGCTGCCACCATCGAGCAATCAAATAAAAAAGGGTGGAGCCCAAAAGGGGAAACTTTGCGTTGATTTTTCAAATTATTGTCTTCTTATTCCTTTAACCTCTTGTGAAAAGCTGGAGCTTATCACCCCTTTAAATGGAAATCAAAGTAACTTCTCTTGTCTTAAACGTCTGCGGATTGTGCCATTACTAATAAGTTAAACCTGTTGCAGATAAACATTTACATACATGCTGTGCTGTAGTCATTGAAGTAACCGCATCACAGGATGAAATGTGTTTGGCTAAATAAAAAGAATATAGGACTGTTTCGCATAAGATTGGAATGGAAACGATACCAAAGGATCGTGTGTTATGTCAACAACAAAAACAGGCAAAATATCGCTCTGGCCAGATTGAAGTGGGAGATTAATTATGACTGTGTGATTGTTCCCAGTGACATCATGTGTCTCTGTAAGAATCTGGTTCTTTCTAGACCAGAGGGCAGGGCCAACTCTCTGCCAACACAGACGTGGATGCCTTGAGACTTCGGGGACTGGCAAGGCCACTGTGTCATGTAGTCTCTGACTCTGAGGTTCCTAGCTCACCCCTGCCCACCTCTGTGAGGGCACACCCTGGCTTGGCATCCTTTCTCCACTCCCCGCCATGGTCCCTGACATCCTCAACACACACACTTGCTTTTCCCAGATCCTCCTGGGTGATTCTTGCACTAAGGTGCCTCACTTTACCCAGACCAGGAGAGACCGGGTACCACGTTTCTGCCATTTGGTTTCCTGTTTACAGAAGTAAGTAATAGGAGGGCAATAAAGGCAAATACTGAACACAATCTATGGAAGACCTCCAAAAGCCTTTCATGCGTTTCATTTTAAAAAGCTATTTAACAAATAGATTTCTTACCATGAAAAAGAGCAAGAGAAAAATAGGCAAACAATATGGACAAGCCATCCATCAAAGAAGAGATGCAAATGGCAAGAGAGGCAACTCAACTTCCTAGTATGCAGGGGAAAGTCAGTGAAAACCACACAGGGATACTATTTCATCCCCTTCAGGCAGAGAAAAAGGGAGCAGCTGCCTTGGCCTGGAGCAGCTGGAACCCCCCAGGTAGGTGGGGGGAGATGGACGAGCCCACGTCTTTGGAGAAGAGTTTGTCAGAGAAGATGCGCAAGCAACTGAGGCCCTGTAACTCCACCCCAGGCCTCAGACCTGAGCACTCTAGCGCACTGTGCCCGAGTCCCCTGGAGACCTTGTTAACACAGCTGAGTCAGTCGTTTGATTTCGTGTTCTTTACCCCGGAAACAAGCGTGTTCTTTACCCGCAGAATCATGGGGTCCAACATATGCAGCCCGAACCCCATCATCTCTTGTGTGAACCTCAAGGATGGCACCATGGGGGCTCCCTGAGTTGGAGTTCTAAGTGAACTCCCTGTCTACTTGGAGTCACTCTCCTATCACTTTTGGGAGTCCAAACATGGGGAGGCAACCAGCCTTCCTTCTGGTGAAAAGTCATAAATCCCTTTCCTAGTCACCACCCCTTACTCCAGGAAGCAGAGCTGGTGCAGCTGCCACTTGTGTGACCAGCAAGGGCCGAAGCTTGGAGGCTGAGCCCTAGGCACACACCAGCGCCACAGCCAACACAAGTGACAGCACAGCACTGAGAGGAGCCCTGCTTCCTGGCTCGGTGCGGTCCCTGTGAGAGTTGGCACAGCGCCTAACAGGCAACTCCACACCCACCACTTGGCCACGTGGGCAGGGGCAGGAATTGGGCTCCAACTAAAGAGAAAGCCAGTTGCTTTGATATAGTTGAATCCTCTATTTGGTAGAAAAAGAAAAAAATAACTGGTCAACCTAGGCTAACATTAAGTATTTTAAACATCCTAATGGCCATAAAATCACTGGGTTTTACCTTATTCAAGTTCACCGGCAGCAGCGAACCCCTGAGGGAACTACCTCCAGCGCTGATGCAATGAGAGAGGCAGAAATATAGCCTCTGACAAAGCACCCCAGCCAGGGCTTGGCAATGAGCCGCCCTGAGCCCACCCCCTACCTGCCAGAGCCATGTCAGGGCCTTTTAACCTTCCTAGGACAAAGTATGAATTGAGGGAGGCCTGGCCAGAAATGACAACTACCCCAGACAGGGGTGGCTGCAGCACCCTCCATAGGCCAACGCTGACTGCCACGTAGGAAACCTTTTGCTGACGAACAGGTGGGCCTCCTGGCACCTGTGACGATTCCCTGGAGCCCACCTCCGAGTCTGCCCTTCCCGGTCATACAGGACTAGAGGGCAAGTCCCTCACCCCAACTCAAAGGCACTTACGAGATTTCCGGTTGGCCCGGGAGCGCTTCCTCTCCCGAGGCACCACTCGCTGGCTGGGCACCTGGGTGGCAGACTTGACGATTCGGTCCATGATCTCATCAGCGGCATCATCGGTGACGTTTGGTGAGTCATCAGTTCCCATGGTCCATGAACTAGCGGATCCTGAAGGATTAAACAGGGAATGCAATGAAGCCAGAGAGGAGGATACTAAAGAAAACACAGAGCTGCTCCCCGCAGCTGAGCTGCCCGCAGTGGAATAGAGTGGGAAGCCCACACTCAGTAGAGCCGAGTGCTCACAGGTCCCCACTGTGGGGCACAGGGTACCACTCCAGCCACCATCCTCCAGGCCCTGTACTCCCTAAAACCCACATCTGGGGCACTTAAGTCACAATACCTCACACCACAGCTGTGCTCTAGTCTTTCTCTGCCCTTTAATTTCCTATGCCTGGATGCCTCCCTCTATCTATCAGGTCACAGGAGGGCAGACCCCCCCCTCCCTGCCCCAGACCCCATGCCACACGGTGATGTGAACATCACAGGTTTCCAGTGATGTATGTGCAGTAATGTCCATTTGTAAAATCAGCTCTCTAACACCAACTTCTCATTCAGTGGAATAGAAATTAATGGATTTTGAAACATAGTTTGTCTTTGAAATATCATAACAAGATTGTCCTCTACAGCCAGTAAAGGTGGAATTGACATAATTCTCTTTGGTACACTTCTCTGCTTGCTGACAAAAAATATATTTATTAATAACTCCAGGTCTGGCATGGAAACACCTGCCTATCAACAAGCAAGAAGAAAGCCTTACAAAAACGTAATTCCCAAGTCACGTTAAAGAGTTATCAATCAACTAGAGGCTCTGTGCATGAATTGGTGCATGGGTGAAGGTCCGGCTGGCCCGCCCCAATCAGGGCCAATTGGGCTGGGCTGGGCTGGCTTGGGGAAAGGGCCATGGGCAGTTGGCATGCAGGCCCCATGCCCTGGTTGAACTCCTGGTTAAAGGGCTGGTCGAACTCCCAGTTGAGGGACATTTTGCATGTTAGCCTTTTATTATATAGGATGCTATTTTAATACACCAGGATGAACTTCCTGTGAAATCTCTCTTTAAGACGGGAAATATGCTTCTATAAGAAGACAGATATATATAAATCTGCTCAAAATTGTGAATTTCCTCTTCCTACACTTCTTTTTGTAACAAACACATAACTTCAAAAGCCTTCAGTCTCTGTCACACCCACACAGCTCTGCCACTACGTGAAAAAGCACCACCAACAATTCACAGCCGAGCAAGTATGGCTGTGTTCGGTAAGACCTCACTTACAAAACAGAGGCAGAAATACAGCCTCTGGCAAAGCAACCCCCTTCGCAGCCCTTTGCAGCCACAACCCGGGTACTGGAACCAGAGCCCGGTGATGGGGACCAGACCCCCACGGGGCGGTTCCCTGGGAAGATGTGCCCGCCCAGCCCGGAGTCACCTCGGCTCATCCGGCTGCGTGTGCGGATGCCCAGCACCGGGGTGGCATCGTCCAGGGTCGGGGACGAGGTGTTCAGCACAGCCTTCATGTTCTCGTGCTCGGCGGCGTCCTCTGCGTAGCTCAGGCCCTGTGGTTGGCTTGCAGGTGCCGGAGAACTGCTGGAGAATTTGCCGGACTGCAAGACCAAAGGCGGGGAGGGGTGATGGCGTGAGCTGACATCCCCAAAGTCAACTCAAGCCTCTAAGATGCTTAGTTGAGGAAAAGCTTCTCTTCTGTCCCTCCCTCTCCTTTGGTTTGTGTGTATCCTGCAGACACAGTCCTTACGGCAGTCACCGAGGTTGTGGATGAATAATGGCAACACAGCTGCGAACACGGAAGTTCTTTGATCAGAAAGAAAAGCCCTGGTCCAGAAGGACCACGCCAATCCCTCCGCTGTCGCAGGCATCTCGGCTCTCTGCAAGTTCCCTCAGTGGGTGCCTACCAGGGGCGACTGAAATCAGCTCTGGGAAGAACTCAGAAACCAAATCTGTCTCCAACACCAAAGCCCTGATACAAGGATCAATATACTTAATGTGTTAATTAAATATATTGAACTTTAAGTTTTGTTTTTTTTAAATTAGTGTCAGAAAGCAGTTAAAAATTTCTCACATATCACTTATGATAGTTGGATTTTAAAAGTGGGATTCAGCCACAGAATAATATAAGATTAAGAGTTGGGAAGAGCCGAAACTGGTTTGGCTCAGTGGATAGAGCCTTGGCCTGCGGACTGAAAGGTCCCAGGTTCCATTCCGGTCAAGGGCATGTACCTTGGTTGCGGGTACATCCCCAGTAGGGGGTGTGCAAGAGGCAGCTGATCAATGATTCTCTCTCATCGATGTTTCTAACTCTCTATCCCTCTCTCTTCCTCTCTGTAAAAAAAAAATCAATAATATATATATATATATTTTTAAAAAGAGTTGGGAAGAAATTTTCCAGATCTAGTCCCACCTCACTTTGCTGAGAAGGGAACTGAGGTCCTTCAAGATTAAGTGACCCCAAGGGGGTTGGTTTCAGGCACCAGATCAGAACACGACTCAGAAATTCATGCGGAAACTGAGTTTGGTAATACTACTTCAAAACATAGTTGTTTACACAAGTATTACGTGCACACAATATTCTCTAATTCTAGCTGGACAGCCAGGTCACAGGTGTTTTACAAGAGGTATGCCAGCACACTGGGCCACAGCACACAGTGCCCAGCATCTGGGTGAGAACGAGCAGTCTGTTAGGTTGGCAGAGAGGAACTCCGTAGACCTGGGCTTCTTCTTTTCATCCAGCGTCTCGCCAGGGCAGCAGAGAGCCCAGGACACCTCCGCGGCTGGCACATCTGTACTGCTCCCTCCTCACCTTCCAGGCCAGCCAGCTCTGACTTGGACTCTGGATCTGACATCTGGACCAAGACGAGGAGCCCCCCACACACTGATCCCACCAGACCCAGCGGATGCCAGTGGAGGAAATGGGTATAAGTCAGAGCTACCCAAAGCTGCTGAGCCGCTGGTCTGGCCTGGCTCTTAGCCACTGCCCCACTTCCTCCTGATTTTAGGGCTCTTCGTGTGGCTGTTCTAGAACTCGGTTCTCATACTTCTGTTGCCAAAAGGCTCAGACAGGGCAGGAGGGAAAGTTCCCTGACCCCTCTCCTCGCAGAAGAGAGAGCTGTGCTGGTGCTGCCACTCTTGACGGGACCTAGGGATCAGGGACAGCTCGGAAAAGCAGTCAATCCGCCGGTCTCCCTGGCACACGCAGTGGGTCAAGGACCCGTGTTAGGAGGTTAGTGATCACACAGAAACCAACCCGAAAACGTGCATGCATGGTTTAAAGCACAGGACCGTGCTGACACTGCAGGCTGCTTAGGTTAGACTCTCCAGCGCCCCTGGAGGTCAAACGTGGCATTCTACACGTTTAGACAGAGTCCTACCTCCATGTCATCCTCTTCATCAGTCTACCCCAGAGGACAGGACAGGACGGAAAAGACAGAAGGGACTCTTAGAAGGCACGGAAGTCAGCAAAGATGAGATCCTCTCCATGTCATGTCACATTCCAAATGAAGAAATCAGCCCCATGACCGGGGCACCCCCTCTTGATTTGGGAGTGGCCGGGCCCTGCCCCCAGAGCCCTCCTGCCCCCCTGCCCTCCTCTGGAAATTCCTCAAGCTCTGTCCTGACTACAGTCAGAAGGGATGTGGGAGTTGGGGCCAATCTCCCGAGGCTTCCCATGAGGTTGACAGCCAGCTTACCTGGCTTCTGGCCACTCTATACCTCCCTCCCAGCTCCGTGTCCTGCCCCTCATGTGGCCACATTCTGTGGAATCCACCCCCGCAGCCCCCTCAGGGCCTCAGTAAGGGGACTGGCCTCCCTCTGCCCCGCCCCACCTGTTAGTGGCCGCTCCCTCGCATCCCCAGTGCTGGGCCTCCCTGCCCAGGCTGCCGGTCTGCGCCGCTAAGAGCCTTCCACACACAGGACAGACAGTGCGGGACCAGAGGAGCCGCTGCCCCTACAGAATGGGTCATATTACTGCTCCCTCAGAAACGTGAGATTAGGTTCTCTTCAAAGTCTTGCCTCCCTGTACCTCCTAGAGGCTTTCAGAGCTGACTGCCATACTTTCAACTCTCACCAACGCTCACCAGATCAACTCCCTGAAGTCACTGCAAATAAAACCCCTTTTCTAAAAATAAATTGAAGGCGAAAGTCATGCCAACCGCTTAATCTTAAATCAGCATGCTCTCAACGTAACGTGTGCTTGTGTCCATTGAGGTTGGAAGGTGAAGGCAGCTAATTGGACACAAGGGTGTTGAGAACCGACTGCACTCCTGGGAGCTGAAATGACACAGTGCTCCCAGTACATCACCTTCCCAGCCAAGTGGCCTCATGACCAGAGATGACGGTTCTGCTGTGCCATCTTTTGAAATTTCTTAGAACTTTTTATTTAGCCAGGATTTGGGTTTTCTTTCAGCAATGAGTACATGTGTGAGATGCCAATATATAAGATCTCTAACCCTCCCAGTATCTCCAAAGTAACTAGCATTCCCTTTTCACAGAGAGGAAGCTGGAGAGAAGGCAAGGGCCTCACCAGGGCTACCCCTGCCTCCATGTGGGGGTCCTGGGCAGCCTGTGTCCTCACAGCCCAGCTGGAGAGGAAGGAAAGCAGACAGGGCCGCAGTGGCCTCTGCCACCATTTTGCCTAGAACCAGGTGGCAATACAAGGATGAGAAATTCCTTAGTTGCCTCCCTGATCCTCCCTGGAGGACTCCTGGACTCTAAGAAAGGAAGCCTTCTGCATGTTCAGAAACAGCAGGAGAAAAGGAGAGACCAGCACATACAGCAGATACTACGGGGCTGACTTTACCACCACAGGGTCTCTAGGTTTAACCCAGGCAGCTCTGCGCCTTAGGAAATAATGGTTTTTCTAAAATTGTCCTTCTTTAAGGGCTGTCGCTGCCATCCTCATTGCTCAGCATCTGTGATGAAAGTGACTGGCTGCACAGTTTTCTCCAAAAATTGCTTCCAGGTCTAATGCTCGGGTTCTGCTTCTCCATCTATTGCGTGGGTTTGTTTTTAGTGATGTAAGTGGTGGAGATGTTTTTATTGACCAGATCATGACATCCTGAGGGTATAAGCTTAGCTTTTACAGCAGCCACATCTTCCTCGTTGCCCCACGCTGTGCTGGGCACTCAGTGGGTGCTTGCTTACTTGAGATGTTGGGAAAACCGGAAGCTGTATACATGGCCATAACTGACAATACTCTGGTTTACCAGCAGATGGCAACCTTCCTACACAGATGATGCCATTTTGCCCACTAACAACAGGGACTATGTCCAGGATAAACCCTGAAGAAGCCAGTAGTGTCCAGATGTTAATGGGGATTGAAATATTTTTGAATCAAACCCCAGAAAATTGTATCCCTGCTTATAAATAGGAAAGCTGAGTGTTTACAGAGAAGGACAGAATTTAAAAATTAGTGGGATCTGTAAAAAAAAAAATCTCAAGAATTTAGCAAGAAATTTTGACGTGTTTTCATAACTATGAGCATATTGGACTTGTATTTTTTCACCCTCTAATGTGTCTCATTTCCACAAAAATAAGCACTCCCCTTTTACAACTTTTAAAAATAATACTTTGGAATGAAATGTGGGACACAGTTTGCCCAAGTGGAGTCCGTTTGCTTCCCGAGCTGCTGTCCTGAAGGAGGTAAAAGATTCGGTTGAACCCAGACTTGAGCAGAGGAGACAGGAGGCTCGGCTGGTGGCACTGGTGTCCAGGGGGCCGCGGAAAGGGCACCTTGTGCAGAAATGGGATCTGAGCACTCTCTATCTAAGGATCCAGAAAATTCCAAGGAAACAGGGGTCTGGGTTGGGGGTAGGTGGTGAGGGATTAGTCCCTAGTTCTCCTCTGCCTTCTTTTAAAATTACTAAGATAATGTGTCCAGGTCTCCACGGAAAGGTCTGGCCCGCCCAGGAATTCGGACAGTAATTGTGTGCTCCCTGATTCTCCTACAACATGAACATCTTCTGGGCACAGAAGGCAGCCCCGATAAAGTCTTCCTAATTGGTTGTATTTCTCCCCAAAGAAATCCACCTGACTCGAGTTCAGCTGAGGCGTGCAAAGGATGATGGCTTAGTCGCTAACCCATTCCACTCCCTGATCACTGAGAGCCAAGGCGCTTTTCACCTGTGGAGGCAGATGGACTGAGTTTCGCAAAGGCACATCAGAAAGAGGCACCGTCTGTCTCTGGCATCCTCATGCGTCCCTTCCAAAGATCTCCCTTCTGAATACCCAGTGGGCTCAGGGATGAGGTGGGAGAGATGGGGGAAGAGCCCAGGAATGGGAGAGACATGTGAGTGTGCAGAGACCCCCCGCAAAGGGGATCCCTTCCCATCCTGGTAATCTCTGACTGAAGGGTCTTCCAAGAGTCCATCCAATTGCAGCTTTGAACAACCACATCAATCATTTCTCTATTAAGATGGCTCGCATGGTGGTCCATGGGTCAACTGATAGGTTATAAAGCATCGTTACGATGATTAAAATCCTGAATCAATTCCCAAGTCAGTGCATTTGTCTTCCTGCAAGTGGCACTACCTTCCATCACAGAGGTTGAAAATGGAAACAAGCATTTAATGTCATCAGCACCATATAACACTCCCAGTATGGGTTACAAGCTCCTCCTCCAGCCACACATTAACTTACATGTCCTAGTTCCTCATTTGTTTATAGCAGATTTTAAAGAAAGAAAAGGAAAAAAGAAAAGAAAAGGACAGTCCCCAAACTATGGGCATCTTATGGTTGATCACACTCTCAAAAGAAATAAGCTGATTTCCTGAAACTTACATCGGTGATCATCTTCCCTCTGGTCTTATTTCTCTCTCTGTGGTTGGCCCGCTTCTGTTTCTGCTGCAAAACCCTTTCCCGGGTGGTGCGATATTCCAGGGCGAATTCACTGATGATCCTGCAGAACTTGTTTATGTTCACCTCCCGGATCGCGTAAGGCGGGTGCCCCATAAAGAGCAAAAAGGAATGGAACCTGCAAGGAAACACAACAGGGCCCAATGACTTTCGTTTTAAGGAACAAAAATTGATTATCTTAAAACCGTTCAGTAAAACCACCACCAGTGCAGGGCAATGTTCTTCTTTCCTGGGCCCTTGAGGTTGAAGGGTCCTCTCAAGTGACAATGAGACCAGAGGTCTCACTTTCTCACTGGGGAGGGTGAGATGGCGGGATTAAGGAGATTAAGTACCTTTTTCTTTTTGCTTACCTGTGTTTTAATGCCTAATTCTACACTCTCACGAGTCAAGTCAAGACAGTCTTGTGAGGCGTGAGATGGTCCGGTGTGCAAATAAATCTTATTTATAATATAACTTTTATTTATATTTTATTATGAATAATTTTATTTTTCATTTATTATTTTGTATATGTACCAAAAAATAAAAAATAAATATATTTTGATTGTTATTAAAATATATCCTTTTTTTTTGACGAGGGGTACTCAGCATTATGAAAATTATAGAAGGGGTACACGTATGTCAAAAGTTTGGGAAACACTGGCTTAAGGAATAGATGTAGCACTGAGTTTTCATGTGTCCGGGATAAAATGGTTAATGTGACCAGGGAGAACAGCTTTACAAGACTTTCGTAAAATCGCTCCAGTTCCGTGATATTCCAAATGAAAACTACTTGTTTATTTGAGTAGGTTTAAGTGGGAAATCACTTGTATCATACCAAGCATGGAGGGCCAAAGCAGCTCGTGCCCTGCCTCCCTCCGTGACCGCGTTACAAGCAGAGTGTGCTTGGATTTCAGTGAGAAATCTGACAACGTCTCGGGTGATGTCCAGATTACCCAAATGGGGTAATGCTGCTGCTACGTGAGCAGCTCTGAGGTCTGGATGGGGTGCAGTGAGGGAGCTGAACAACCAAATTCCAAAAGCACCCGCCAACCTGGAGGGAAAACTCTGTTCCTTATTCCTGCTCTTAACAGTTAAAGATGACCCCCATTCCCATGCCTACCCACCCGGAACGGTCTGGTGCAAGACCCCGGAGGTCTGGTTACCAGAGCGGCAAAGGACACAGGCTGGGAGAAGGCTCCCAGACAGTATGATTCCTGGCTAAGGGCACGTGCCCAGGTTGTAGGCTCAATTCTTAGTAGGGAGCATGCAAGAGTCAGTAGATCGATGATTCTCTCTCATCAATGATGTTTCCATCTCTCTCTCCCCCCCTCAGGTTCGTAAAAACAGTCACCGGGAGGTGAAGTGCAGCCCAGGGAATCCAGGCACCGATAATGTAATAACTCCACGCGGGGCCAGGTGGGAGTGGGCCTGGCTGGGCGATCGCTTAGTAAGGCACAGACCTGTTTAATTACTGTGCTGTACACCTGAAACTAACAGAACACCGCACGTCCACTGTAATTGGAAAGGAGGGGACTGTATGACTTCATGGGAGGCGAAGGAAGGAAACGAGGACAGACGGGGGAAAGGAGGGAGGGAAGAGAAAAAAGAATAAAAAATATGAAATGTTTATGAATACATGAAAAAGCACACACACACATCTGTTTGGAAACGTATAAAGTGCTCAAGCAGAGCCCGGGGCGTGTGCCGGGGAGCGGCCCCCTGGCACGGCTGCAGCTGAGACGGCCCCCAGGGCGGACGTCCTCCCAGCTGCAGTGGGCGGCTCCGGGCCTGCCACCTGGGCTCGCTGCAGGCCGACCACACACCGCAGGTCCGCAGAGCTGCATGCTCGCTTGCCAAGGTGGGAGGCCCAGGGCAGAGTGCTCACATCCCCTGAGAGCAGAGTGACGAAGAGAAGGGAAAGAAAGCGGTGGCGCGTGGTAGGCAGTGCCCTGGCCTGGCACACTGGAAGACCAGGCTCTGGCCTGGCTGCTGCCTCCACTTTCAGGTGAGGTAGCCCTGGTCGGCCCTGGAGCCACCCTAGATCCCTGCCAGCCTCCTGGTAGGGAAGCAAGGCCTCACCCAGCCCTGCTGTGTCTCCCTGGGTCCTCTCGGATCCCGTGACTCTGAGGAAGGCTGGTCCAGAGGGTGGCACCAGGCAGACCTCGGCACAAAGCCACCATCGAGAATCAATGAGTGGAAATTCCTGGAGGGCAGACAGTGGACCGTATAAGGAAGGAACTTGCCCGGAGGGGGTAGCTCAGTGGTTGAGCATCAACCTATGAACCAGGAGGTCACGGTATGATTCCTGGCTAAGGGCACATGCCCAGGTTGTAGGCTTAGTTCTTAGTAGGGGGCATGCAAGAGGCAGTAGATCGATGATTCTCTCTCACCAATGATGTTCCTCTCTCTCTCTCCCTCTCCCTCTCTGAAATCAATAAGAAATGTTTTTAGATGAAGAAAAGGAACTTTTCTAAAAAGTCAATCTGCCTCACAAAATGTGTGCTGTCTGCAGGCAGGACTGTTCAAACAGATGGGGAGATCCAAGACTCAGCTTGTCAGCGATGTTATAGATTCAATTCCTGATCCAGGAGGAGTTGTGAATGGCATCTCTAAGATTCTTTCTGACCTTAAGATTCAATGGCATTATAGTAGTGTGTGTGTATGTGTGTATGTGCGCATGTGTGTGTGTGTGTGTGTGTGAAAATTAAGCGCCCATGAAACAAACATGTGCATCAAAGGCACCCTGGCCATGTACCAAGAATTTATCGCACAATTTTTGTAAATGTAACCTTCAGATCTTGGCGTGCAGAATATTTTCGACATGCCCTTTTACTGGTGTCCCATATGCTCCTCACTCTGCTTACCTGTTAATTATTCTCCTGTGGACAATCTTTAAAATTATAATTCGCTCAGCACAGTCTTTGAGGAACTCGGACATTCGTTGTTTTAAAACGGGTTTCATTTCATGTTTCGCAATCGCCTTGAGGTGATCCCACGAAGCTTTGCATCTTCTCTCCATCTGACATAAATTATCCTGAAGCTGATCAAAGTCGACCTGAAAAATCAGAGAGAGAACGCTGAAAACGCGCTGAACCCGCCAGACCCCAACCTGAACCAGGAAGCCCGGTTGCCGCTGGGAAGAAATAAACATCAAAACCAAATTTACATCTTGAAACACAAACATAGTTATGGCCTCGAATGTATCCAACATGTGGATCTGTCATTATCTCGGCATCAAATTATTTACTGATAGAACCGGTCTGCGAGTGAACCCAACGCAAGCGGCAACCTCCTTTTTGCCACATTTGGAAAAGAATCTCAGGCAAGCCTTTGAAAACTGTAAATTAAAACATGATATCAAGGAACCCTCGTACGAGGTGAACGGAGCAGATGGGTCATAAAATGTTTCAGCCGCGCTGCACTCTTGTCCTTCCCAGAGGTTGGCGGAACGCACCAGTCACACATGGAGGGCGCTGATGTGTTCCCCGAAAGGGGCAGCCTGCTTCTCGTCACGGGGACCTGGGTCAATAGTCACCTTTAGTAATTGCCAACGTGAGTGGGCAGAAGCCAAGCTCCAGGCAGAAATACGTTATTTAGTTATTAGTTTGGAAAAGGCCTGATACGGAGGGGGGTCCCGGGGCCGTCGCTGGGGTCAGCCTGGGGTCAGGACACCCAGGCCAGGGCTACTTTGGTGACACACAGGTTCCACCTAGGGCAAGGTTCCAACACAGGACCGTGTGTAGAAAGGGAACCGATTTGTTCTAGATGGTTCTGGAAACAGGATCACGGTGAACCTAGACAGCCAGGACTTCCTAACAAACTGTCTCGTGAGAAGGTGCTCATAAGGGGGTGTTAGCAGCAACTGAGGACACCCATTAGGATACTCACAGGGGCCTTTTGGTCAGGGTATAGAAGGAATATTTGCAAAGACTTCGGAGCAGTGCCTGGCACAGAGGAACATGGTAAGGGTGCCTGCGAAAGAGTGTTTCCTAAGAAGCCCCTTGTTAGCCGCTGAGCTGGGGGATTGCTGGCCGGGCTCCCTCCCACCTCAAGGCAGGTCCATGCCCGGCTGGCTCAGGGGCCACCCGCTCAGTGTCCCTGGCAGTTGCCAGCCTATTGCTCCTGGGGCAGGTGGAGGAGCATCCCAGCCCCTGTGTCCCCACAAGCTCCTTCTGTGGGAGAAGGCGGAGGGAGGAAGAGCTCTGTGGACAGACCTTAGAAAAGCCCCTCTTGCGTCCTCCCCCTTCTGCCACCCCCACTCTCTCCTCGGCTCACACTGGATTCCGATGTGACCCAGACCGTAAGGTCACTCTGCTTTCAGCTCCTTGGCCTGGGTTGTGTTTCCAGGAGTTTCCACCACACCCCTCCCCGGGCGTTTGCTGCTGCCCCCAAGATCCAGACATCTCTCAGCTCTGCGGTATTTGAGGTTCCTCTGGGCTGTGAAACCTCAGCGATGCGCCTGCAGGGGGCGCAGCTGGCTGTCCGGGACTACACGGTCTCCCTTCTCACACACCACCTGCTAGCGAAGGTTTGCACTGGGCACTGCTTTTAGGGGCTTGCAGCTGAGGGACCAGGGCCACGTATAGTTACGGCCCTATAAACCCATTCCCTCTGGGGACCATCACAGGGACGGCCAACCTGCAGGGATGGGGGGCCACGCGAGCCCATTCCCTGGCTCAACACCTCACTGCCGGGGCCCTATGGAAGTCTGAGGAGGAGCCAAATTGCCTCTTTTTGACACCTTTGCCCACATTAAACAAGCTGGGAGTTTTAATGCCTGAGAACCCAGCCTGGTGAGTAACGCAGCTCCTCCGTGGACGCGGCAGTTGGGTCCGGGATGGCAGGCTTGCTCACATACCTCAGTAGGAAAGAATCCGACGGAGAACCAGAGATGGGGAAAGGATCTTAAAAGTGCACTCCAAAAGGCACAGACTCCAGGGCAGGGGATGCAAGCAGCCAGCCCTTGGGCGTCTTACTGAGCAGAGCCTGTGCTCCTGAGCGGACAGACACAGACGCCGAGGAGGGGGCGACAAAGCCTGCTCGGGCCACACGTACCTTGGCTGACCTGGTGACGGCCCCGATCTCCGAGTACAGGTCGGAGCTGTCGGGGAAGCTCTCCACCACCATGGTGCACACGTGGTGGAGGAGCGACTGCTTGTGCACCGTGTCTTTCACTTCTGGAACCTTCTCGAGGTAGCTTAACTCAAACGCTTTGGCCTGGGAGGTGAACATCAAACAAAAGGCAGGAAGGACAAGTTTAATGCAGGTTCTTAGAAAGACACAAAAGGTTAGACTCCATGCCAGGTTGGAGCAGCCCAATATATATATATATATATATATATATATATATATATATTAAAGATATGTGTGTGGTTTTTTTTTTATTTCAGAGAGAGGAGAAGGAGAGAGAGAGCCTTCCATGACCTCTCCAGTACTTTCCAGGGCCCTGGGCCTTCTGTTTTGGTCTTCCAGCTGAAAGCTGGGGCTTTAGTTACTTCACTTTGCCATCTACCTTCTGTAACTATGCTCGTGTTTAGAGAAAAATCAATGTTGAGAGAGAATCGTAGATTGGCTGTCTCCTGCATGACCCCCTCTGCCCATACTGGGAATCAAGCCCTCAACCTGGCATGTGCCCTGACTGGGAATCGAACCCTGACCTTCTGGTTCACAGGTCGATGCTCAACCCCTGAGCCACACCGGCCAGGTACCAATATTTGGAGCGAGTTCCTCTGTGGCTGCAGCTTGCCAGCGCACACAATCATTCCTAGAGGATCACACCTGGATGAGCCACACTGAGAATGAGATGAACCTCCAGCCCTTTCCCTCCACAGCCCTCAGCCCTGGGCTGTCCCAGGAGTCTACCCCGAAAAGCAAGGTGCTGGGACTCTGCCATCTGGGTATCAACACCCCTTTTCTCCCTTTGCCTATTTCTATTCTACTTTCTGACCAAAGATAGGCCCATTTTAAACAAGTCTGTTTATAATGCATATAACTACAAATATTCGAGTGATAAAAAAACAACAACAACTATTTGGCCCTGGCCAGTGTGGCTCAATTGGTTGGATGTCATCCTATGTACTGAAAGGTCACTGATTTGATTCTTGGTCAGGACACATGTCCAGGTTGTGGGGTTTGATCCCTGGTAGGGGAGTGCGTGGGAAGCAGCAGATTGATGTTTCTCTTTCACATCGATGTTTTCTCTCTCTCTCCCCACCTCCCTTCCTTTCTATTGAAAATCAATAAAAACTCATTTAAACCCAAATAGTTTTACTTACATACATCAGACAAACAATAGAAAAACCTAGAAGAAAATACCTCCAATACCAATTTTGAGAGTAGCTGACCCTAGAAGGAACAGTGTGTTCATTTTTCTAGGTTTTCTCATTTATAGCAAGATACAGGTTCAAATACATAGGCCCTGGTATTTTAAGAACAAATGTCTTCTAGATTTTTAGCAAGAAAATACAAAAGCTGTTTTTGGAAGACCAGTTGTGCTTTGGAAGGCCAGTGGTATGGCCTCCACTGGCAAGCGAAGGGCAGGAATCGACAAAGGAGGGTTCGGGAGGGAGGGGAAGACTTACATTAGTTCCATTTAGAAAGTTCCCGATGGCTAAGAGAGTAGACAGGATGAAGCCCAAGGTTTTATTGTTCTCCAACTGGTCTATTCCTTCCTTCAGGTCCAAGAGTGGTTCTGCCACTTCCTTTCAATTAAAAAAAAAATTGGAAGAAGATGAAGATGTTCATTTTGGTTTGACTTTGTTCTTTTAATTTCTGTACAAGGTAATAACAAGGTCTCCTCAGAACAGGGCAATCCCACCAGATCTGCACATGCTCCTTGTCAAGGAAAAATGCCAAAGCGGCAGGGAACAAGTCTAGTCCCCGAAGTCTCCCCAGTGGTTAGGCCAAGTGGGGACCCGTAGCTAACAGAAATGTGTGCTGGGGGATAAATACCGGTAACCTGCCTTCCCCCTTTCCCACCCACCTTCCAAGCACAAGCAGGACTTAGCACCCGTCTCCTCTCATCTCCCCACGGCTGACTTCTATGACACTCCTCCCTCTCGTGCTCCTTCAGAGTTTGGACAGCCTTCTTTGCTTTTCCCCTACCAGGCAGATGACGCTGGGCACTGTGGCCTCACTGTCCCTAGACCACCCAGGTCTCCTAACTTCCCCTCTAGGCACTCTGGCCAGTCACCTCTTGAGCTGGGGTCCTTTCTAGAAGGCCACCACCCTCATCACTCCCACAGCCTTCCTCAGCCCCACTCTCTCAGACTGGTAGCGTGCCCTGCAGCCTAATGGCTTCAGTCCCTTTTTTACTGTCATCGTGCGGCCCCCACTCCCATGTTCTTACTGAGTCTCTCCCAGAGCCTGCACCCCAAAGCCAGAGGTTCACCTTCACTCTGCAGCCTAGCTTCTTCCCTGCCTGACCCCAACCAGGGCTGACCTACCTGTCTGTTTTCTCCATGACACCACCTCACCTGGCTGGAGAGAGCCACCTAAACCAGGTGACTGGTTTTATGATCAAGTCATGCCCAGTCACCTGAGCAGTCCAGGTTTCTTCATCCCTGCTTGGTCCCCAAATGAATTCAAATGCAGCGGCTTCCTCCTGAAGCCCCCCAGACCCACCCCACCTCTCCGGCCCTTGTATAGCACGGTGCTCTCTCCTCTGCAGTAGGGGAAGGCCATGCAGCCTCTGCACCTGAGCTTTGAACCCGTCTCCTCTGGGCACTTCCTCTCCATTGAACTCACCTCCAGCTCACTGTCCACCTCTGCCCTTTCCTCTCCACTAGTTCCATTTGCTCAGCTGCCAAAAGTGCTCATACTGCCCGGAGTCAGAGAGGACTCCTGCTCCTTCTGCTTTCTACTCAAGATGAACCCCCCACCCCACCCCATGCCTTTACTGTCAGGGTCCCTTTCCTTCTGTGCTCCTCTCAACCTCTTGCGATCTGTTTTGTCCTCAACTGCCTTCTGCTGTCTTCTGAGATCTGCTCTCAGAGGTGCCTAATGACCTGCTAACTACCACCGTCAATGGCCGTGTAGACGATTATCATCAAGTGGATCGATTTCAGGTCACTTTCTATGTTGTGCTTGTCTGTATGCTCCAAATTTTCTACAATGAGCATACAGAATCAGAAGAAAAGTTAATAGCTTGTTTGAACCCACAACCACGTGTCTGAGGCTGGTGGCAGGCACACCCATTAGGATAACCCAGCACCAGCAGGATCCTGATCACTCAGTAAGGACACCACCTCATCATAATCAACTCACCCTCCCTCGAGGATGGCACTCCACTCCCTTCCCCGATGCAAACCTGACTTCCTCAACACAGGGGTGCAGGGCTGGCTGCCTCTCCTCCTCCATGCCTACCTTTTCTGTGGTTTCATAGTCCATTTTGAACGCCCAGAGGTGGAGCCGCGCCGAGAGCTCGCTGATGGAGGAGAGGGTGAGGAGGAACTGCTCCGCGCTGCCCAGTGGTGCCTCGGGGTTGGCCAGCTGGGCCTCCTGGATTTTCTGCTTCTCCTCTTCTGTGGGGATCATGGTTAGAATTTTCTGGAAAAGACGAGATGATACAGTAGATGTTCTCGCTTAGTGATGGAACCTATCTCACACCTTTGATGTTGTGAAATTCATATTATCACTTTCCAACTCCAGGTAGGCGGGATGTTCTGTTGTCAGTGTTCTATTTCATACAGGTGTTACACTGTCATAAATCAAATGTACATTAGAGAGAAGCCCCTCTGGCATCTAAATGGACATTCCTTTGTTCTAAACATCCCTCCTTCCCTCTCGTCCCTTTAATCCGTCTCATAAGCAACTTGCACTCAAATGTTCTGGGTCTTGTACAGGAAGGACTTTCTGAAATCCATCCATTTGATGAAGGTGATAGGATAAGATAGAAGATTAGAGAGCTGCTTCCTGTTCCCTTGGAAACAGTAAAATATCTGAAGAATGTATGCTTTCTAGTCCTTCTGATTCATTTTGAAGCTTACAAAAGTGAGTCACTTTCAAATAACTCAGAGCAACTTATCCATAGGACATACAATTTCGAGTGTTTTACACACTTACACTATATTTTAAAATTTATTTAGAAATGAAAACACTTTAAATGATATCAAACTCAATTGAACAGGTAGTGAGTTGACCATTTTCCCTCTGGCATTCCCCAGTCTGGGTGTGAGGGAGCGGGAAACCTGGGAGAGGATATCAAGCACAGAGCATTCCAGTGAACCCTCTCTTCCTGACCGGGGAGTGGGAAAGGGGTCTCCTAGCGGAGGCAGCAGGGGTTGAAGGCACCTAAAACTCCAGAGGAAGAGAACCTTCCTCTCCAATCAGTGATGCTATGGTCCAATCCCTTTCTGTTTTTCTTCTCTCTGTCCTCCCTTGGCTTGGCCCTAAACACGGGCATAGTTACAGAAGGTGGATGGCAAAGTGAGGTAACTAAAGCCCCAGCTTTCAGCTGGAAGACCAAAACAGAAGGCCCAGGGCCCTGGAAAGTACTGGAGAGGTCATGGAAGGCTAAGAGCCTGGCAAAGCAAGTGTATAATGTTGTTTAAGAACTTCTGAGTTCATCCCCGAGCTGCTCATACGTGAGGCTGACCTTAACCGACACATCAAAGACTTGGAGCCCTGGACTAGCCTTTGAAAACTTCAAAAATGGATCCAAAGCTGGAACCACAGTCTGCAAGATGCAGGCCTGAATCCTGGCCTGAACCCAAGCAAGGGAGGGCTAGTTTTCAGTTCTATGTATGAAATCAGAATTACCCTGATACAAAAACTACACAAAGATAATGCAAGAAAAGAAAGCTAGAGACCAATGTCCCTGATAAAATTAGATGCATAAATCCTTAACAACATAATTTAAAATATATAATGAACGTCAGCATGTTAAGATATCTAAACACATGACTATATTTTACATAGCAATATAACAAAAATAATAACCACAAGGTTGGTTCAATATGCAGTAATCAATTAATATAATTAACCTACCAGATTAATAATCTGAGTAAGAAAATTCACATAATTATTTCATTTGATTACAAATTTTTAAAAAAATAAAATTCAAAATTCATGACAAAAAACAAACTCCCAGCCCCCCAGCAGTAGGAGAGGTCTTCCCATACCTGACAAATGACATTTTATAAAAGACCTACAGCTCACATCATGCTTAGTGGAGATAGGCTGAATGCTTTCTCTCTAATATTGGGAACAAGATAGGAGGTATTTTATAAAAAGCCACATGGATTAGAAAGGAAAAATGTAAACTGTTCCTACTGCACTAGGGAGAATTGTCTACATAGAAAATTGTGAGGAATCCAAAAAATTTATAAAACAGTGAGTTTAAAAATGCTGCATGACATTAGGTCAATATACAGAAAAATCTATTTTATTTCTGTATATTAATAATGTATAATTATAAGCTGAAAATTTTTAAAAAAATGCTATTTACAATGGAATACTTAGATGTAAATCTAACAAACCACTCGTAAGGTCTGTATGCTGGAAAGTAGCAAGTGCCGATAAAAATGATTTAAAAAGACCTAAGTAATTAGGGGACATACTATGTTCATGGACTAAAAGACAATAGGGTCACATATTAATTTCCCAAAATTGGTCTATACATTTAACTCAATTCCAATGAAAATACCAGCATAGTATTTTCAGTGGATACAGACAAGCTGATTATATGCGTTATCTGGCAAAGCAGATGAACCAAACCATAACAATTTTGGAAACGAACAATTTTGAGGGGGGTCACACCACCCGATTTTAAAATGTACTGTAGAGCAATAGTAATAAGCCAGTGTGGCCTGGGCAACAGGACAGATATAGATGAATGGGACAAAACAGGGAGTCCAGAAATAAACCACACAAATACCGCCATTGATTCTGACAAAGAAGCAAAAGCATTTTAATGGCGAAAAGACAATATTTCTAACAAATGATTTTAGGACAATTGGAATTCTTATGCAAAAAAAAAAAAAAAAAGAAGAAGAACCTCAACTTAAACCTTACAGTTTACACATGGATTAACTCAAAAGAAATAACAGATCTAAAGTAAAAGCTAATACTGCAAAATGTTTAGAAAGAAAATCTCTGTGACTCATGTTAGGCAATGAGCTCTTAGACATGATATCAAAAAAGATCAGGTTGATAAACTGAACTTCCTCCACATTAGACTTTTTCTAGGTGAAAAACACTGTTAAGAGATTGAAAAGGCAAGGTGTGGTCCCTCAAAAGTTTAAACACAGAATTACCACACGAACCAGCAATTCCATTTATAGGTTTTCACCCATGAAAACTTAAGTTCACACAAAAACTTATACCTAAATACTTGTAGCACCTTTATCCATAAATTCCAAAAACTGGACCAAATTACGTATTCTTCAACAGCTGAATAAAGTGTACTCAGCAATAAAAAGGGACAGACTACAGAGACATACCACAACTAGAAACTCTCTCAAAGACACAGTGAGTGAAAGAGGCCAGTTATGGCTCCATTTATGTGAAATCCTCCAAAAGACAAAACCATGGTGATGAGACTAAACCTGTGGTTTCCAGGGGCCAGAGGCGAGTTCAGTTTGTGACAGCACAAGAGCACAGTTTTGAGGGGAGATGAGACTGTTTTGAATCATAACTGCAGTAGTAATTGCATAAAGTTATGCATATTTAAAAGCTCTTAGAGTGTATAGAAAAAGTTTCATTTTGCTCTATATTCATGAAAAAAAAAGAACAAAATTGAAATCCTGGACCCCTGACATCATAATTGGCAAACATGCAGGTGTTTCCAGGACTGTGCCTCAGGACGCGTGTAGCGGGGCAGAGGCCATCTGGGTTTGATGAGCATGTGATCAGGGAGGGCTGTCTCGTCCTCCATCAGGAGCCAGTGATGCCCAACTGCATGGGAGGCATGTGCTCTGTGCCGCCGTCGGAGTGAGGTCATGCCCTCGGCCCTGGCTGGTTTGGCTCAGTGGTCCAAGTGTTGGCCGTGAACTGAAGGGTTGCGAGTTCAATTCCCTGTCAAGGGCAAATACCTGGGTCGCAGGTTCAACCCCTGGCCCTGGTCAGGTTTCTCTCTTTCTCTCTCTCTCTCTCTCTCTCTCTCTCTCTCTCTCTCTCTCTCTCTCTGTCTCTCTCCTCATACCCCTCCTCCCTTCTACTCTCTCTAAAAATCAACGGGAAAAAAATATCCTCACCCAAGGATTTAAAAAAAGAAGGTATGCCCTCAGATACCTCCTCTTCCAATACGCTCCTCATCATGGCCCCTAACTGAGATGATGCAGGTGGGATGTGACATCGGGGCGATATGCAGTGACAGTGCCCCTTGCTCTCCCACAAGCTCTGCTTGGACCCCACCTGTTCCCACAGACGGTATGAGACAATAGGCAAAGCAATCCAAGCTCAGGATTCGAAAACTCAATCCGTTTTCAAAATATAAACATAACTAAAATTTGTATTTTAATTTTCTTCCTGCTCATTTTGTTTTCAACATGGGCAAGAATTCCGAAATAAAAGATTGTCAACACTTTCCCCCCCTTCTTCAGGAGGCATTTTCCTGCCATGGTTTTAGTTGCCTTTTTCCTTTGGGAAAGTAATCAAACACTCTTACTTTTGTTTTTCACGTCTCGGACTAATTGAAACCATTTGTTCAGTGTTGAAGATTTATGAGGCTGCCAGCTGCCAGTTTGTTTTATTTTTTCACACATCACTGACAATAAAAATAGCCCTAAGACAGTGGAACGGCAGGTCAGCGCCACCTCCTCTGAGGTGAGGGCTGTGTTTTTCCAGGAAAAGATGAAAGGAGAGGAGCACGAGGGGAAACCCTTGATTTGCTCTTCTCCGGGCCAGTAGATCTACTGACGATTTTATGGTTGCCATTTGGTTCCATGGGGAGAAAAACATCAAACAAGACCCCTATGCAATAATGCAATGTCTTTTGTTTTTTATTTCCTCCCCGACAGGGCTGCACTTGCCTGTGTACCTGAAAGCCAAATGTCAGAGAAAAATGCACAAGTTTCACTTTTTATGGACCCAAATGGTTCAGGGGTTTGGCCACCTCATTCACAGGCAGAGGAGGCCGCAGTGAGGAATTACTTTGCCTCTTGAGCAGAACCCCGGCTACAGGTCTGGATGAGAACCTCACACAAGGATTTTGGTGACAACAGCAGAGAGCTGAAGAGCTGGGACTGGTTTGTACAGATGAGACAATGGCTTTCCATTTGGGGATTTAATCTCCTGGACATGAAGGTATCTTTTTGGGGGTCTTGACTGCCACCTTCTTTCATTGTGGGGACTATTAAGGGAAACACCTGGGGCAGAAATGATTGCATCAAACTTGCAGTTGGAGTTGCCTGAGAGAGGCTGGGTCAACCAGGCCAACGCTAGAACCACACAGGAGCCCCTGCTGGTGTCCCAGCACCAGCTCCATGGCTCACAGCATCTCAACCAGAATGCAACGCTAACAGCACGGCTGAGGCCCAACCACAGGACACCCTGGGTCCTGGCACTGCTGACCCAGTGTGACACCTGACCGAGTCAGGCTCACTGTGCATCGGTCACTTGCGGACTGGGTCGCACAGCACAAAGTGCTTGGAAAGGCGCTATAGGTTTATACCTGTGGCCAAAGGGACTTTCTGTCTCTAGGATGCCGACTGGCCAGGCAGCCAACTGAGGCAAGTTAAATGTCACCTGGACCATTCAATTGTGCTACCCTCTCTATAAAAATCAGAAAAGCAAGAAAAAAAGGGGGAAACTCCTCATACTTCCATTGTGATACCAAAGCAATGTTCTAAAGTTTAATCCTCTTATGAAAAACTACTCCCATAATGAAGTTAGTCAACAGCTCCCTCAGGTTTACACAGCAAACCGGACACATACCATTAGGTTGCTAAGCAAAGCCACAGGACGTCGTTGAATACATCCTAATCACATTAGGCCCAGAGAGGTTTCAAATGGCCCCATTAAGTCATGCTGCCATGCCCCGGTGCCTGCCTCCCAGAAGCAGACGGTCTGGCACAAGAGCCTTGGCACGCAAGCTAGAAATCTCATTAGTAAAGATCTATAAGGACACAGCTTCCATCTCTTCATGGAACACACGCTATGACTTAATTCTTGAACAAGTCTAGAGAAAAACTCTGGAAAAGTGGCTCAGCACATGAGTGTAAACCATGCTATGCCCCTTGGGTCCCGGAGATAAACAGTCAGAGGCAGCAGGTCATGGGTTCCAAGTTCTCCAAGAGAACTAGTAGTTGCCGGACAAGCATTCAAAAAATATATGTATATTGTTTCTGGATTCACACAGGCAGCCTTAAATCAGGGGTTCTCAGTCAGGGTGATTTTGTGCCCAGGAGACATTTGACAAAGTCTGGAGACATTTTTGGTTGTCATCACTGGGGTGGTATAGAAGCCAATGCACGGGGCAGCTCCCACAATAAAGAACTGCCCAGCCCAGGCCTGGGAACAATGCGGCTCAGTTGGTTGGGTGTTGTCCCAGGCACCGAAGGACTGCCGGTTCGATTCCTGCTCCAGGCACATACCAAGGTTTCAGGATCCATCCCTAGTCCTGGTTGTGCAAGAGGCAGCTGATTGATGTTTCATTTTCATCTCTCTCTCTCTCTCTCTCTCTCTGTCTCTCTCTCTCTCAAAATCAGTTCTAAAAAATTTTTAAAAAAAGAACTGCCTAGCCGAGAATATCAATAGCGTCACTGTTGAGAAGCCCTGCTTCAGATGAAAACTGCTATAAAAAGTGTAACTCTGTGTGTTGTTGTGACTAACCATGGATTTACTGAGGATTCATGGCCCAATAAACTCTCAGTAGGGCTCAGTAGTGTTTTCTATATCTGTGTCTTCGTGCTTCACGTCATTCCTTTCTGCAGCTATTCCCAGTGGAGAACCACAGGCAGCACCGTGAAGTGGACTGCGCGGCCTCATGAGTCTTCTCACCCCCTTTCAGATTCCCTCTTATTCTTTTCGACATCCGTGGGCCCTCCTGGCCAGCCATCCCCAAGGCCCGTGCTCTGCCCCTTAGCCTCAGATTCTAGAGCTCGTATTGCAGCTTAACCTCTCACTGGCTTGTGAACTCGGGCACAGACTAAAACCGAGACTCGCTCTCTTCGTCTTTTAAGATGCGAAACGTGATAGGATGGCCTTCTGATGAGTGCGGGTGTGACGCACCTCGCTGGTGCCTGGCCCACGGGGAGAAACTGATGACAGCTGTTTTTGTGCGGGGTTGCCATTCCTATATCCATCATCCCTACTGCTGCTCTCATTACTCCTTCCGGGATCAAAAAGATACTCAGCTGGAAAGCAGTCAGAAAAGGAAAAAGGAATCTGATTCGTTCTGAATCCTAAGTAACTGATTGCATCTGAAGCTTTCCCCAACCAGGAAGATGGACATTACAGGAAAGAATAAAGGCAAAGCCCAAAGGAATCCATCTCTCCTAATGGACTTTCAAGTTCTCAGCACAAGAATGGGAAATGCTGTCAAAGGGGGAAGTTCCATTTTTTCCTTTTAATCAGGCTGGCTCTGGCAGCATTTGAAGCCTCTCTTTGAATGAGCCTGAAGCTTTTACAACCTCTGAAGACACTGTTACATAAATAGGATGGTCTGAAAGTGTGCCAGGGCCCGCCTACCATGCTCTTTGTCCTAGATCAGTGTTTCCCAAAGTGTGGTACGTGTACCCCCAGGGGTACGGGAAGAGTTTGGTGGGGATATGCACTGCACTGTGCTTAGCTGCGCCTAATTTTACTGTCTTGAGTCAAGTCAAGACAGTCTTGCGAGGCATGAGATGGTCCGGTATGCAAATAAATGTTATTTATAAGATAACTTTTATTTATATTTTATTACGAATAATTTTATTTTTCGTTTATTATTATTTTGTGTATGTATCAAAAAAATAAAAAAATATATATTTTGATTGTTATTAAAATACATCCTTTTTTTGACGAGGGGTACTCAGCGTTACGAAAATTATAGAAGGGGTACATATATGTCCAAAGTTTGGGAAACACTGTCCTAGATGAACATTTGTTTTGTCCACCTACCCAATGGTAAGCCAATGCCCCTTCCCCACTCCATTGCTCCTCCTGGGGTCCGAGAGTGGGGCTGCCTCCCACTGAGGCCTGCCCCCTTCTTCTTGTTTGGGAGTATCTCAATGTCCCTTTCTGTATGTACCTGCTGTCACCTGCATCTCCTTTATGCCCCCTTCCCCAATCAGCCATGTGCCCTCATTCCCTGGCTGCCCACCTGGGTATGTTGACCTGCTCTGCTGCCTGGCCTGACTCTACACCTGGGGCTCAACTTCCTCTCAGAAAATGGATTTCCCTCCTTGTACCTGCTCCTTGGGATAGTGTGTGTGTGTGTGTGTGTGTGTGTGTGTGTGTGTGTGTGTGTGTGTTTCTAAGAGTAGAGCTGCTTAAACTTACACTGGTTTCCTAGGGTGGCTGTAACCACAAAGTGAATTTGAGAGACCAGAAGTTGCTACCAAGGACTGGGTAGGGCTATGTTCTCTCTAAAGGCCCCAGGGAAGGACCTGTATTGCCTCTCCCTAGTGTCTGGTGGTTGCAGGCAATCCTCGGTGCTCCTTGACCTGTAGACACCTCACTCCAGTCTCCGCCTCCGTCACCTCGTGGCCCTCTGGTCTGTGGTCTCCCTTTGTGTTTTCTATCTGCAAAAGCTTCTTTCTCTCTACATCTATTTTTGAAACATCGCTCTTCTTATGAATCTCAGTCCCTGGAGCAGGGCCCACACCAATCCAGCACAAGTTTATCTTAACTGGATCACATCTGCAAGGACTGTTTCCAAATAAAGTCATATTTTGAGGTTCTGGGTGGACATGGATCTTGAAGGGACACTGCTCAATCCAGCTTAAACCTCTACAGACGCAGTGTCTCCTGTGGAGGCCTCTTCTTTTCAAAGCACAAAGGCACACATTCCCAACTGTACCCTCCCACACTCAGGGCTGGGTCAAGTCTGGCATCCTGGCCTGAGCCACTCCGTGCATCCAACTCTTTGGTCAAGGGCTTGCTTTCCTCACTGGAGTCAGTCCTCATTTGTTCTCTCTACTCTCAAGTCTTTTACATAAGACTGTGCATGAATGAACCCCAAATATGGAAGAATATTAAAGGAACCCAGGGCTTCTTGCTGGTAGATGGAGTGGCTATCACCCAATGCTGTGAAGCAGCGTCCTGCAGTCCCCACTCTGACCCAATGGGCCCCAGCCTGTATCACCCATCTGTTTTTGTTAATCCTCACCTGAGAATATTTTTTCCATTGATTTTTTCTTTTTAAAGAGAGAGACACATGGATTGGTTGTCTCCTGCACATGCTCTGACTGGGGCTGAGGATTGAGCCTGCACCAAGGTTTGTGCCCTTGACCAGGAATCGAACCTGTGACCCTTTGGTGGGTGGGCCATCACTCTAGCCACTGCACCATGCTGGCTCGGCTGCCTGTCTGTAGGAATCTGAGGGCTGGGTCATTGGCTCTGTCTCCATGATTAGAATAGCACTCGCCCACAGTGAAGGCAGAACAGGTACTGGCGGGGGAGAGCACTGAGCCCTGCTTGGCAGAGCAGGTTGGCTGTGGCTCCAGCGAGGCCACCTGCCAGTTATGTAGTCACAGCCACGTCACCCAACCTCTCTGCGCTTGTGCCATTCAGATCAGCACATGCCCAAGCCCCAGCTGGCTTGGTTTCTCCAGTTTCTCAAATGCAACATATCTCTACACACCCTAACCAGTGCAAAGAGAGAAACAAAGTCATTTACGTGGATATGAGCACACTCTATACTTTTGAAACTGCTCCTTAATCATCTTTAGTTTGAAATGATGTGAAAGAAGATCCTAAGGAGGTTATCACATTCTTCCTCCAGGGTGAGGTAGGTGGAGTATGATCAGAAGGAAGTCAGTAAAGGAACCATGAACTTCATAGGTAATGAGGGATTACCCATCACCAAGAAGTTAAAAAAAAACCATGAAAATTATGAACACTATTCAGAGTCTGGCTGAGACAAAAAAAAAAAAAAAAGGCAAGCCACTATAGAGAGATAGTCATACTGAAAACAGTAATGCTTTGCATACGCGTGACACATTGCAGACACAAATGATGCTTGGCAGAGCGGCTCTCACCTCAATTCCCTCTTTATTTAAGGCATATTCATCAAAATTCAAGATGGCGATCTTGATCGTTCGTGGAGGGGGCAGCACCGTCAGCCCGATGTTGATGGCGTTGCTCCTCTTCGAGTCCAGGACGATGATCTCCTGCCTTTTCCCGTCTGCGGCAGTTTTCTGGGTAACAGAACAAGGAGGATCCAAGATTAATGCCTCGTCTCTCGTCCTTTCTGTGCTTCATTATTAAAAGCAAACTCACTACTTATTCAGAGATGAAAACCAGTGGCCCCGCTTAGGCGCAAAGGACTGGCTACCGCTCAGCACAGCAGAAAGCGATCCGGGCTTGGCTCTGGGCAGCCGCCAGGCGCAGGCCGGCGATGGAACTTCGCAAGTCAGACACATTGCAAAACAAAATGGATTTTCCTTCCATTGGGAACAATGTGATATTTTGCAAGAAAGAAAACACACACACACACACACACACACACACACACACACACACACACACACCTGTTTTTTTCCATAGAAGCAGTGGAAACAAAACTAAAACCTCCCAAAACTCCCTCCCAGTGGTCGGCAAGGAGTCAGAATGTGCTCTGGTTGGCCCTAGGGCATAGGGTGTGTGCCTGGGGATGGAGACGGTGGTACACATGCTGAGGAGACAGAAGTGATAGGGAGAACCTGCCACTGCTGGCCGGTCAGCCCCTCTGGATCCCTGGTCACATGTCTCAGGGGCTCCTCTCACCATTCAAATGTCCCACGCCCCTTATTCCAGAGCACCTGCCACACTTACACATGTGGGCAGCTGCCACTAGTGGGTGGGGTGGGACCTTCTTAGGAAGGAGACTAAGGGACAGGTGCTGGTAAAGAGGAATGGAGGCCAAGAAGGGGAACAGGGGACAGAGGTGTCCAAGTGTCCTCATAGAGCCCTCATGTGTGGCTTCCCTGCGGGGCTGAGTGCCTTGAAGGCAGGCCCTGGGTGTGTGGTGCCTAGAGATGAGTTGACAAGGCCTCCAGCTTCCCCCTGAGCTCCTGGGAAGTTAAGGGCAGGGCCCATGGGGACAAATGGACAAGGTCTGGTCAGCAAGCCCCTTGACACAGAGCTGGGAGAATGACTATTCTCATTCAGGCAACAAGCCTCGATGACAATGAAGAATTATGCAGAGTGGACCTCTTGAAGGAAAAGATGGGGTGTTCACAATGTGAGGGGGCTCAGCAGTGGGATAGTTAACTCATCTAGTGTTGGGGGGCAGGGCCTAGAGGAGCTGTCACCTCAGCTGGGTCCTAGAGAATGTGTAGGATCTAGTTCGGAGCTGGGGAGAGAAGACAAGGAGATAAGAAACGGCTTTGTCAAGATTGCTGGGGACTGCCAGAGAAGGAGCTAGAGGTTTGGGGGCCCACATCTGGGGCCAGCCGCTCCGACTCCGTTGCAGGCGGGCTGCTCACCCTGGGTGTGGCTGGGCTGGGAGCAGCGGAACTGAGGGGAGAAGCTGGCCCGCTGCAAAGCGAGAGGCTGGAAGCTGGCTAGGAGAAGAGGACCGCAGCCCTTACATCCTCCTGAGCCCTTCCAAACTCAATTACTGAAATTCTATTTTAGATCCTTAAATATGCATTTGGGAATAAATTAAAATTTCCTCCAGAAGAAAATAATTGAAAGCATCCCTGCTGCTCTGGGGCCTGGTGGCCAGGAGGAACAGTGCCTGTGGGTGTGGCATCAGCGCTGGCTGCCTGCTTCCGGGAGGTATGGCACATGGACGCACCCTTGTTCCGCAGGGCAACTATTCATTTAACCCAATGAGCCTCCCGGGAACCCTTGAAATTTAGCTTTTAAAATCTAATCACAAATAGTATTTTGTGCGCGAAATGCTAAGAAGGAACGAGGAAGGGGTTGGCAAATGCTGACTATAGGCAGTGAAGAGGGATGAGAGGGATGTTAAGATTTGAAATTCCTACCCACCCAGCGCTCACTCCTTCTTCCCTGCTCACAGCAGGACCCTGGCTTCTGTCAGGCTGGCAATGCGTCAGCGACATCAGTCCCATCCCTGGACCCCTGCAGCCAAAGCTGGGCCTGTGATCTAGGTCTGGCTTTTGTTTTTCTGATTAAAAAGGGATAGACCCAGAGGGCCATGTCTGTTGCCCTTCCCCTTTTTTTCCTGCCCAGAGTGTGGGCATGAGGCTACATAAGGATGGCAGCACGGAAGAAGCCCGGGTCTGGCATTAGAGGGGCACTTTCCCCGAACCAGGCTCCAGTACAGGAGGCACTGGTCGGAGGGCAGGGATCACTTAGGAATCATGAGCCCTTAGCCCCTCACCTACAGCCCCCTCATTCCAGGAACCCAGAGAGATGCCTGTCCAGGCCCAGCCCAACTAGAGCCTTTGTGCAAATGAGAAAAAGACACACACACTCCTGCCTACTGGAGAGATACATTCCCATGGCAAACAGCTTGAGCAGGAAGCACCACTCAGATTTCAGCCCTGCCCTTCAGCCAGTGCCAGACAATGCACATGGGCCTATATGGTGGCCCTGAGTCTGACGTAACCTTGTCCCCATCTCAGTATAATTCAATGGACACCGGTGGGCACACCCACACACTCCCCCGTATGTTGGGGAGATGCCTCCAGGTATCCTGAGACACTGGGGAAAGCTGTCCCCACAGATGACCCTCCCTGTTTTCAGAGCTACTTCCACCCACTTTGAGAAGGAATAAGAATTAAATATTTGAAATTGAATTATTCAATCTCTGGAGTTTACCCAAGAAATGTTTTAAATGCTGTGCTTCATAATGAAAACAGATTCCACCGGACGCTATTCGAGCACGCCAGTGCCTTGGGGTTTGTCTTGCCTGAAATAAGGTGGTGGCTCATGTGGCTGTCCTTTCTTCCCACAGTAACCTAGAGAGCCAAAGTTCCCCGTGCCCAAGAGCTCATGCCAGTGTCTAAGGATTACCAGTCATCAATTCTGAACCATGTCAATAATCCTTTGGGGTTCAAAGTCCTCGATCACAAGTATGACCTTCACTCTAACATTCACATGGTCCTGTGACACAGCAATGTTATCCATCCTCTTCCGCAAAGCCTCTCGTGCCCCCCTGTCCTTCGTTCCCACCACCTCCGCCCCGAGCCCAGCCCCTGGTGCCAGCCTCCACCCATGGCCTTCTGCTCCTAGTCTCTCCTCCTCCCCAACCCACCCATCACTCACGTGCTCTCAGCCTTTCTCAGTCGCCCCTTTCCTTATTGCACTTCTTTGATCAGAAAGTCAGTGACTATCCATTGTTCGAAATTAGAAAAATAGGAAATTGGTCAATGATGAAAGGAGGATGTAAAGCAGAAGCCAAAGAAGAAAGAGTGGTCCTTGTGAAGGAGATTAGGAAATGTTAAATGCCCTTCTGAAGGCATCTAGAACAAAGGGGTAAGATGTGACGGGACAAAGTTGGCACAGGACTTGGGAAGATGACAGGGGGCATAACTTCTAGGAAGGAAATCAGAAAGTTGTCCTGCATTTGACAGGAGCCTAGACACACTCCGAAAAGCAACTCCCAAACAAGAAAGCAACAGACCAAAACCTCTTGACACATCGACACAGGGACTACGTGAAGGAAATGACAACATCGTCTTGAAAGTAATAAAACAAGTTGTGAATAAAGAAGAAACAGCATATTTCTGGATGGGAAGCCTCAATGTTAAAAGGAGGCTCATTATCTCTCACCTAATACATACATTTAAAGTAATTCTAATAAAAACCCAACAAGATTTTTCTAGAATTAAAAAACATTCTAAAGTCAATATGAAAGGCTATATGTATAAAAAAAGTAGAGTTATATGTAATATTTATCCAATCAGCAATAAAAACATTATAAAACCAATATAACTAAAAATCTGTAGCACTAGAATAGCTAGAACGATAAAACAGAAAAAGTGATAATACAGAAAAAACTCTCAGACAATGGTCCAGGGCATTCCAAAACATACCAAGATTAGTGAGTGACATTCATTTGGACGCCTGACCTCTAACATGGAACCAAAGAAAGTGACCTGAAGTCAGAAAAACCACTATTGCAGGTTAGCATCCTGACAGACTGGATTGACTGGCATCTTCCTTCGTAAGAAGAGAGAAGGCAAGAGCACAGTCTCGGGTAAGTATGGTGGGAGCACATCACACCCCACAGACCCTCACAGCTGACTGGAGTCTCAAGTCATGATCAGGGATGGTGCAGCACAGCAAACCCTGAGCAGAGGCGGGAGGAGAGGCGGAGTCCTCTAACAGCCTCTTTCTGATTAGCCGAGTGTCTTGCCGTATTTACTGATTCGGAGCCTCTCTTTGATATAGATCCCATTTCCTTAAGGAGGTACTGCCCAAGTGCCAGTGAGGTGCCTAATCCTTGAGTGGGGGCATTCCCTTGAAAAGAATCTAATAAAGAAATGCATACCCGGCGTAGGGCCAGGAGGCCCATGACACCATATGCTCAATTCTGTCCTGAGGCTAACAGGCTGGCACCCAGGACTAAAGGGAAGGGGAGCTCTGGAGACAGGCCAGGGGAGTCTCCTTTGCCAGGAGCAGTGGCTCCTCTGTGACTGACAGCAGAATGGCAGACATGAAGTCCCCACCACTAACCAGGAGAAACCCAACATCCTTTACCTGAGGAGGAAATGGGTCTGATCAATCTGGAGACACTCTCTGAAGGAAAACCAGGAATAGAGTTTATTCAGAGCAGCACTTTACAACTTGGGGTGCACAAGAGAACCCCTAGGGGTACCTTTAAGCCACAGTGATACTTGGGTCCCCTCAGAGATCTGATATCCCCTGTCTAGAGCGGGATGCGGGGGGTGGTTAACAGATGTTTAAAAGATCTGCCAGTTTTATGAATGGTGCAAAAATCAAGACCTCAGGGCTATAGACAATGTAGGAAGTTGTTATTGATGTTGAAATGAGACTGATGTGCCCTAACAGGGTGGCTCAGTGGATAGAGTGTCAGCCAGAGGACTGAACAGTCCTAGGTTCAATTCCGGTCAAAGGCATGTACTTTGGTTGCGAGCACATCCCCAGTAGGAGGTGTGCAGGAGGTAGCTGATAGATGTTTCTATCTCTCTTCCTTCCTCTCAGTAAAAAAATCAATAAAACATATTTTTTTTAAAAAATGAGACTGATGTACCCAACAACTGCCAAGCTCCTCCCAGCCCTGGAGCTGAGCTCTCAGGTCCTTCCACACTCAGGGGTAATGCAGCTTAGGGCTGTGGGGCTGGTGCAGCTGACTCCTGAAGACTCGGCCATTCACTCTGCCACAGCCAATGCCACACAACCACAGCCAATGCCACAGAACCATGGTGTTGGTTCTATAAAATGAAACAGAAGACTCTGCTCCAGTAGTCCTGGGGCTTCTGTCTGCGGAACACCATGACAAGGAGGGCCAAGGCCCAGAGAAGGGCCCTGTGCAGGCAGCAGCACCCTCACGAGGGGGCAGAATGAAATGAGGAGAGTAAGGAGGGACCAAAGCTTGTGGAGGCACGTGCTCTGGGCAGGTGAACAGGGCTGATTTTCCATATTTTCCTGAAACGCTGCCACGAAGGATTACCCCTTTGAATTTTTAAAGAGTAATTTGACAAAAGATAAAATAAAATAAATGTAACCTTTAAAAAGTAGATATTCAGCCCTAGCCAGTTTGACTCAGTAGATAGGGCGTCAGCCTGTGGACTGAGGGGTCCCAGGCTCAATTTCAAGTTGGGAGTGTTCAAGAAGCAGTCAATCAATGATTCTCTCTCATCATTGATGCTTCTATCTCTCTCTCCCCCTTCCTTCCTCTCATAAAGTAAATATTCAGCCCTGGCTGGTGTGGCTCAGTTGGTTGGGCATCATCCCATGCACCGAAAGGCACATGCCCAGGTTGTGCGTTTGATCCTGGTCGGGGTGCTTACGGGAGTTAACGGATCTATCTCTTTCATATCGATGCTTCTCTCTCCTCCTCTCTCTAAAATCAATTAAAAATATATTGAAAAATTAAAAGTAGATATTCAGCACACAGAACTTGTCACCCCAGAGGATGTTGTGACTGAAAATAGAAACTGGCGAGGGACATGATTTACTGAGAGGACTCAGAGAGTTTCAGATAATGCCACTGAGTTTGACAGCACTTCCATGAAAGGCGACCGACTTCTCAACACACTTCTCAACATCCTGCCCCAGCCCCTGGGGCAGGCTCAGGAAGACACTGGCTCAGAAATGGCAAATCACTCCTCGCTCCCCGCCAACCACCAAGAGAGTGACTCCACTGGACATTTTCAAAGCTGCTCATTGAGAAAATGGCCATGACCTGGGTGCCAGGATACACATGTCAGCAGATGTGACAACTGTGGAATTTTCCCAAGTTCTGTAACAAGGGAGAAGGCAATACACGTGGGAAAGCACTAAGGCAAACACCAAAACAACAACAACAAAGCCCCACTGAGTCTACATAATGGCTGAAACACCCTTAGTTAGGATGATGCTTCTGAGAACTTGAAAAAATAGGCTTGTCTTATTCTTACATTTAGGAGAAACAAGTATTAATTTCCCATTCTTTCCCTTTGGGTCTTCCATGGCAGAGACCAACTGCAAAACAGGTACATTTCCAATGTTCATATAATTTATCTAGTATCCCAACCTGGACATTATCACTGCTGAATTTTTTTTTAAGTAACAGCTAATAGATTCTGATACATTTAGAAATTTCAGGGCAAAAAAAGTTGAGCAATCTCTCCAGATCCATTCTAGAGCCCCCTCTCCACAACAAACAAATGGACCCAAGGTAAGACCGCACTGAGCTCCCGAGGGAAAGCCAACTGCCCTTCTTCATTCTGGTCATCTCTTCCCCCCACACCTGTCTTACTGTCTGTAACTTGGAAGATAGAGGTTGCCCTTCACAGCTCTTTATTAGACACGCAAGTCAGAAGGCCCCTTCCTGGGGCTCCTCAGGATGACATCAAGTTCAGAGAGATTCTATCCCCAGACCCTCAAGGGCTTTCTGCCTTACATCTTTCTCTGGGGTCTCTTTTGCCCTAAGGTTGGCAAACTCATTAGTCAACAGAGCCAAATATCAACAGTATAACTATTGAAGTTCCTTTTGAGAGCCAACACTTTTTAAATTTAAACTTCTTCTAACGCCACCTCTTCAAAAATAGACTCGCCCAGGCAGTGGTATTTTGTGGAAGAGCCACACTCAAGGGGCCAAAGAGCAGCATGTGGCTCGAGAGCCACAGTTTGTCCACCACGGTCCTATGTGATTATCCACATCTTAGACCAACAGTAGAAACACAACATGATGAAATTTAGCACAGGATTTCTGTCTTTCTCCACAAAACATAATTAAAGTCATCTTACTAAAAAGCTATATATATATTTCCTGCAGAGACACACAGAGAGAAATGTAGACCCAGTTCCAGAAACTATTTGGAAAGGAAATAAAAAAGCACATCCTTCTCTTCTTATGGTTTCCGTGAAGTGCTGACCCAGCCTCGCTCTTGCACACGAATCTTTGATGGGGGTGGAGAGGACTCGGATGGTGCCCTGTTCTGACGCTGGCCTCGTGTAAGGTCTCTAGCGGAAATGGAAACAGACTCCCTTTGCTATATGCTGTCTTGCAAAATTGACTTGATTTTATTTTTGTTGCACTCCATTGTGCTTAATGAAAAACTTCTTGTGAGTCAGGATTCGGAAGTGGCTGCTTACAGCTGTGTTTCATAAAAATCCCAGTCATGCATTTGAAACAGAAGTAAAACTGGCTATAGCTGCAGTGGTAGCATACACACGATGGACCCGACCCTCCCATGTACTGCGTTTTAACCCTAATTTTCATGCTCACCTCTCGTAGCATTTGTAAATTATCCCCTGCTCCCATTCCCTATCTCCCCAAAACAAAGGTAGGGCTCCTGGGTCCTGTTGTAGAAAATTCTGGAGTCCTTCTGGTAAATTTTTCAATGCATTACCTTCCTCTTATGCTTTCACTTGGTACAAACTAGGCAAACATGTGCCCTTTGGCTAGGCCCTTGGTCGGCAAACTGTGGCTCAAGAGCCACATGCAGTTCTTTGGCCTCTTGAGTGTGGCTCTTCCACTAAATACCATGGCCTGGGTAAGTCTATTTTGAACAAGTGGCATTAGAAGAAGTTTAAGTTTAAAAAAATTTAGCTCTCAAAAGACATTTCAATCGTTGTACTGTTGATATTTTGGCTCTGTTGACTAATGAGTTTGCCAACCACTGGGCTAGGCAATAGCTTATTTTAAGAGGTCACCACCTATATCAAGCAAGAAGGAACCTTTGGGCTCCTGGAAGGGCATAAACCAGACTTGGTGGGACCAAGAGCAAGGGAGGGAGGGGAACTGTCCATTTAGGGTCTTCTCCAGGAAGCTTCTAATCTCACCATGTCCTTTGTAAAAATAAAGTCAGAAGTGCCTTCACTGCCAAACTGTTCCTCCCTTTATTCCTCCTGCCTGGAGTTGAGGGCCAGCCTCTCCCCAGACACCTCTGAGGTGATGAGCTAGTGGGGGTGGAGGTGGCTGGGGGGGGAGGGGGGCTAGAGAGTGAAACCAGCCAGATGAGCCTGGAGGGGAGTGAGGGGAAGAAGGGGGAAGAGGAGGGAGATGGGCCAACTAGATCAGCAGAGTGGAGGCTGGAATGAGTGAAGTCAACTGCTGGGTAACTCCTGGCAACCAGAGACTGCTGTTTTAACCCAGCCAGGCCCGTCTTCCCCGAATGCCTGGCCTGACTTTAAGAACTGAAGGGACTGTGGTGGCTCAGGGGTTGAGTGTCAACCTTTGAACCAGGAGGTCACTCTTCGATTCCCCATCCCCAGTTGGGGCACATACCTAATCCCCAGAGTGGCGAGTGGAGAAGGCAGCCAATCAATGATTCTCTTTCATGATTGATGTTTCTCTCTCTCTCTCGCTCTCGCTCTCGCTCTCTCTCTCTCTCTCCCTTCCCCTCTGAAATCAATAAAAATATATTTTAAAAAACTACAGGACTGAGCTGAGCACCACATGTTAACAGTCCTGAAAAGTCACACACAACACGAGTTTTAACAGAAAGTTGCCTGGTTACAGCCCTCCTACCTGGTCAGTCAGCAATGCACGGACAGGCATCAACTCTGTCACTGGACCCCCGGTCTGAGGGAGCTCTTGCCCAAGGATGCTGCACATACCTTCTGGTTCAGAATAGGCACCTGACTGGCAGGCCATAGAGCCTAACTCAGGCAGCCTATCCTCACCCAAACAATGGTAAATGGGGAAATACATGGAGCTGGAACTAACTCCTGAGAATAAGTTCTGAAGTGGTCACTCTAAATTATACTTTACAAAGTGTTTCCTTACACCCCTAGTTCCCGAGAAGTGAGAATCGTCTTAAACCTGTTTTAAAACTGTAAACAGACCCCAGATAACAAAGGTTTTTAATAAACAACCCACCAGTTCTTTAAGATCTATAAAGAAGACCCAAATCATTAGAAATAAAACCTGTGATGCAGGACGCTGCCGCTTCCTTTCTCATTAATCGTGACTCTATCCCTAATGCCCAGTAACTTCGTGAACAGTGCTTCCCATGTATAAAAGGGGATATGACATCTCCATTAAAAACACCACAGCAGCAAAGCCTGCAGAATTCTCAGACACTTATGAAGAATCAGAAATCTAGATGGATGCCTAATATCTATAGGATGCCAACGCTATGGCTATTTGGAACTATCTAGATAGTTGCTGTATGCTGATGCAGCCAGGAATTATGCCAAGAAATGGCACTTGAATTACTGTCTTTGCAAAAGCATTGTGTGGGTACAGCTGAGGTTCAAACTATTACTTTTAGCTCTAATCTCTGAAGGTAAGAGTAATTAATCACATGGATAAAATCCATGTGTTGGATAAATTAGCAAGTCTGCTTTCCTCTAGTTGGAAGGGGGGCAGGTGTCAACATCTGCTTTCAGGTGATGCTAATATTCCCGGGTTAACCTTTTGGATTTTTCCTCCAGGTTATTTGGGTCTTTGAAAGCTACTTTACTTGATGGTGTTAGTGGACTGCTATCTACGTCAGCTACTGGGCCCCTTACTCATTTAACTTATACCTAGGATGTGGCGCAAAGAGTAAAATGTTAAAGGTCTAACTGCCCCCTCCTTTTTTTATAACCAAACAGCAAAAGCAGCACAAAGAGAATTTTACAGACAACAAACTTCATCCCCACTCCATAGCAGAAAAAACAACTCTGCAAGTCAGGAAGCAGGCCAGATGCTGGCGGTACCTTTGAGACGGACAGTTCCTTAGACTTAGACTCGAACAGGTGCTCCAGCTTGGAGGTGTCCACCTTGATAGGTTCCAGTTTTGACCACAGGAATTCTCTGCAGCGCCGGTTGTTCTTACAGGGCCACTCGAAAGGCCGCACTTCATTCCAGAACAGACGGATGGTCTTCTTTTTCTTCGTGAATGCCGGCTGACCCCTGGGTACCTGGGGCCACCCTAAGCCCTGAGGAGCATTGAATACTGGAGGAGGAGCCAATAAATTACCGGGGATGGGAGGGGGAGGCACGCTGTCCAGCAAGGGTGGAGGGGGCGGGGGCGGCAAGCCCAGAAAGGTAGGTGGCGGCGGGGGAGGCGGCCCCGGGGCCTCCCCGTGACCCAGGTCCACGTCTAGGACGTCGATGTCATCCTCCTCTCCCAGGTCGGTGAAATCCATGTCTTGGATCCTCAGCTCCCTTGGGTTGGCCATGAGCTGGTCCCAGATGTGGTCGGATTCCGTCTTGGGTTGAGGGGATGACTTCTCCGGGGTCGTGTCATCGGGCTGGGTGTCAGAGGAAACGGGCCCTCTCCCTAGGTCCCCGCTGTTGAATTTCTCCGCGAAGGCTTTCACACTGCCCCGGTTGTCCAGGCAGCCCACATCCACCCTCCTGACACTCTCGTCCTGCGCCAGGGAGCTGGCCTGCAGCGTGGATATCCTGCTGGCCAGGCTGGGCACCGCCTCTGCCCCCTGCTCAGCGCCCGCGGGCTCGCCCTCCCCCTTATCCTCGGCATCCGTGGGCTTTCTGTTATGGGCATACAGCATGTCCAGCATGAAGCGTTTGTTGGTGAGGATGTCGCCACACTGTTCATTTACACTGGCATCCTGGACCCCCGCGGACCACAAACCTGAAAGCAGACAGGAGAGAGAGAAATGAGAAAGGCACGGGCCATACCCTGAGAAAACCAGTTAAGGAATCTGTGGGTTTTCTGTGCACAGCCACTCGGAGGAGACAGACAAACAAGACCCCAAAGAGGAAGGCGGTCATGGCTGACAAAACACCCTCGACCAGGTGCAGATGCTGCATCTAACGCCCAGGACCCACGACGCCTGTAGGTGTGACACTGCCCAGGCTCCTGGGAGACTTTCCCTGACCTTTACTAGTCACCATGACAGCTGGTCAGGACCCAGCCACAGGCAACCAAGGGGCTTCTGTCCTAAGGACACAGGGAGGCAAGGCAGATGCGCCCTCCCCCACAGAGGTGTCAGAGAGGCTGTGGGGTTATTTCCATCGTTCTCCCTCCTCCACATCACACCAGGGTAGCTCAAATCACCCGGGTAGCTCAAATCACCCAGAGAGATGCACACACCATGCCACTGGTTGCACTTTAAATTCAAGAGACCTTTAAAGCTACCTGGCTGTCTAAGACCTCTCCTAGGTGACCTTTCACACCCTCCTCTTTCCTCTACCCCCCTTACCTAGCCCATCCTCGCATTGCGGCTCTGCTCCCTAGTTTAACAACTTCACAAAGCCAGAAAAGATCCTCTAGGGCTTTCATTCCGCCTCCACCTGAACATGGTCTAACTTCACCCATCTTAAAACACACACACACACACACACACACACACACAAAAGTACACCATTAACTCCACTTATCCCTCCTGATATAAAGTAAAGATGCTAATGAGGTGTTCTTGTATTCGTTGTTGTTTTTGTTGTTGTTTTTCTCACTGTTTTCAGTTTCTTTATTTTCTCTTGAGCGAGTCTCAGGAAGTTTTTGCTCCCTCCACCTTTCAAACCTGCTCCTTTCCAGGCAACCCCCGACTTGCCTGCTGCACTAGCCCCAGCTGATCCCCTCCTCCCTTAGATTCTTTACTTGCTTCACTTGGCTTCTGGGACATTGCACTCAGCTGGTTTGCTTTCTTTTTTCTGGCTTCCCCTTCCCAGTACCCTGTGCTGATTCCTCCTTTATCTTTAACCTTGAAATGTCCTTGGACCACTTCTCTCCAAGTATACTCACTTTCACCTTAGTCACCATCTCATCCAATCTCAGGGCTTTAAATATCACCTTCTGCCTTTGCCCCCATTATCCTCACAGAACCTGCTTCTCCTGCAATTGTTTCCTGTCTCAGATATGGAAACTTAATCTTTCTGCCAATCCCCCAAATCTAGGAGTCATCCTTGATGCCTCCTCTTCTTTTATCCCACACAGCAGGGCATCCTGTTAGTTAAATGGTCATGTTATATCCAGAATCCAATCTTTTTTTTTTTTTTTATCACCTCCCCTGTCACAACACTGGGCTGAGCCAGCATGTTTCTTGCCTACAGCATTGCAAGGTCTCACTGGTCACAGATTCAACTCTTGCCCCTCCACAGTCAGTTCTTAATATAATAGCCATGTGATGTGTTAAAATATCTGATTATACTTTTTTTGCTCAAAGTCTTCTAATGATGTCAAATTTCCCTGAGATAAAAAATAAATAAATAAACAATGACCTTGCAATGTTCACAAGCCTTGTGTGATCTCACCTGAATTGTCTTTCATCTACCGCCACCACCCCAGGTGGACAGACATGAACATCTTCAGTTATAGCAGCTCCTTGGCATTCCTAGGACTCCCTGGGCATGACCCAGCCTCAGGGCCCTTCTCCCTCCTAAACAAACTGCACCCAGTGAATCCTAAAGTTTGTTTCTCAAAATCCTTTATGCCTTTACTCATAAAGGAAGCAAGCAAAGACATAGCATGCCAACATTAATAAGAAAAGTGGGAGTAGCTATATTCATATCAGATAAAGTAGACTTCAGAGCAGAGAAAAAAACTAGGGACAAAGAACCACCCCACACAACAATGTAAGAAGACCTAAGTGAATGAAGAGGGCAAGTGAGAAAACAGGCATTTAAAATGTTACCTGATTATGCTCTTCTCCCTATGGCCAAAATAAGAAATTATCAACACTTCCCAATAATACCATTTCTCCTGGTATTGATATTTTACTACTTTGTAATGTAGACACTTTACTTCCATTTAGATGCCTCCCTCCCCCTTTTAAAATATAAATGTTATAAGTATTTCCTCTACATATATTGAGCACAATATCAAATACGTTGTAATTTTTGCTTCCAACATCAAATATGATTTAAGAAACTCATGAAGAAAAAGACAGACTTTGAAATTTCCCCCTATTTTTACCCATTCTGTTGTTCTTTTCTGAAATTTCAAGTCATTTTCTGTCTTTATTTTCTTTCTGTTCAGAGGACTTCCTTAATCTATTCTTTAAGAGAAGGTCTGCTAGTGACAAATTCTCATAGTTTTTCTTTAATTATATTTAATTTCCTTTCATTCTTAAAGGTTGTTTTTGCTGGATATAGAATTCATGGTTGGCACATCTAGTTATTTGGAAGCTACTAGGTGAGGTGAGGATGGGGGATTGGACAGCCACAGATTTTCCCTTAGTACATGTCTAGGGCAGGAAATGTATTAATAATAAAAAGTATTTTCTGTTAAGCAATACTTTTCCCAAACTTTTGGCTAGGAGAATAAACTTTACTTGATGCTTCATTGCCATGTCATTCAACTCTGAAGGGCCCTAGGTAGTCTAATTTCTTTGCACCTCTTAGTGTCTCCCTATGATTGGTTGTTCTGTTATGCCCAGAATGTTTATAATTTAGTTGTCAGAGGGAGAACCTGGGAGCAATGGAGCTTCTCAATCTTAACCAGATGCCTCCTCATTAACTTATTCATCAATGGTTTTGCAAGCCCCTACTGTGTTTTGTACACCCATCATGAGCTCACAATGAACAAGACAGACATCCCCATCCTCATGAAGCTTACATCAAGTGGAGACAAAGGACAGTTACACACATAATTACAACAAAGTGTGATGAATGCTACAATGATGCCTCGCCATAGGATAATGCATAGAATGGGAAACACGAAATAAAGGAAAAGAAAACTACACAACAGTATAATCAGAATCCTTCAAGCCTTGCAAGTCCATTTTCAAATAATAGATGCAATCATTAGAATAAGACTGGAAATCATTTTGATGGTCTGTGATTTAGTGGAGAACATTCTGAGAAGCAAGAGCTATGCTGAGAGAGCTGTCCTGATTCCACAGCTACTAATGGTGCCTGAGCAGTGGGATTTTTTTTTAAGAATCAAAGAGCTATCACATATAAACATGATCACATCTATTAGCACCAGAATGAAGCAGAAAAATCACTGTAAATCCCAAACTCCTGAGGGTATACACTTGGACACCACTAGCTATTGTTGGAAAGTCCATGGTCCTTCCCAGGGAGCAGAGACTCCATTTTTGGAAAGTTGTCCTTATTTGGAAGAATACTGGACACATCTATTCCAAGAAAGTTTTGTTCCCTGACCTATGTTTACTAAACCAACTCATTGATATGTTTTAGGCCTGCTACTCCTAGTTATGAGGAATAACTCTGAAAGCTATTCATAAACATAAAACATTTTAAGGCCAAAATGTAATCAGGAAAACTTTCCCAATACCTTGTACAATGACCATAATTACATTAAATGTGAATACACAAGTAGAATTTGGGAGACTAACTGCAATCTGACATTGAAAGAAATTAAATAAATAGTAATACATTTAATACATCTTAGCACATACATCTTCAACTAAATAACACAAGATTTTCAATGCAATGTTTCCTAAGATATAAACCAGAAGTGGAGAATGTCTGGCCCGTGGGCCATATAAGGCCCATGAAATCATTTAGTCTGGCCCTGCCCAAGCATTAGGGGGTGAGGTAATTAAATGTTTGACCAAATATAGCAGGTCACTTTTAAGTTAATAATTTTGTATGGCCCGAGAATGATGTTATAGTATCCAAATGGCCCTTGGCAAAAAAAAAAAAAAAAAAAAAAAAAAAAAAAAAAAAAAAAAAGTTTTCCACCCCTGATACAAACTAATAAAGTATTTTTGTCTTCTTTTAACTAACATTGTAGTAAATAAAATCTAATATATTATATTGGTGAAAATTCAACTACTAACTATTTTATTTTATTTTTAAATATATTATATTGATTTTTTTTTAACAGAGAGTAAGGGAGAGAGATAGAGAGCTAGAAACATTGATGAGAGAGAGTTATTGACCAGCTGCCTCTTGCACACTCCCCACTGGGGATATGCCCGCAACCAAGGTACATGCCCTTGACCGGAATCGAACCCGGGACCCTTCAGTCCACAGGCCGACACTCTATCCACTGAGCCAAACCAGTTTCGGCCAACTACTATTTTAGACTAAGCCATTGATTGACAGGTCTCATGGGAAACATTTTGGCTCCATTCATTCATTCATTCATTCATTCATTCAATTTTCATTCACTCAGCCATGCTTCAGACATAATGTATTCTTAATCTGTGAACTAACAAGCCAGGCGTGGGTCATGCCACTGGTTGGCAGGCCATTGTGGAGCTTTCATGCTGCCCTTATAAGGGGCTCCTTGAATATATGTCACTCTAAGCTCAATGAAGGTTGTCTGTAAAACCTGTCTCCTCTCTGAGGACTGTTAGTTGACAGAGGTGGCTCCCTGCCATCCTGACAGTGCTCAAGCCACGGGTAGGAAAACCCCCTGGTTTCACATACAAATAATAATTTAAATGACTGTATAAATCATTTGCAATTTCTACAATCCTCTGTGGCTCCCTCCCCAAGTCCCTCCTGAGGACTAACATTACAGGTAATCCCTGATCATAAAGTCACTATCACATGATGAGTGAGCGGGGCCAGCCTGTCGCCTCGGAGGCCAGCATCCCAGGACGCCCGCCCCGAGTTCCCCGGGAATGTTATGGAAAAAGGGGCTTGATTACCAGTGCCCCTGTCCCTGGGGAGCTTGTCCTCCTTCTCCTCCCTCTCTAACGTGCTGCTGGAGGATGAGATGCTCGAGGCAGAGCAGTTGTCCCTCTCGTTCACCTCCTCGTTCCGCCTCTCCTTCTCACTGAGGGAAGCTCGCTCTTCCAGCTCCTGTTCCACTTCGCTCTCAGTCCCCACGTGGGCAGGGGCTACTTCCTGGCTGGCCTCATCGGCCACCTGCCCCACCTCCTCCTCTGGTCCCGGTTCTGGCGCAGGATCCTGGGTGCTGGCTGGTGGAGACAACAATGGAGATACAATCACAAGAGGAAGCATCACGCATGGTGTGAGGATGGGTGTGAGCCTAATTTCTCTGTGCTTTCCTGGCAGGCGGGATTCTACAGATGGCCTCCAAGACTCCTGTCCCCTGGCGATTCAACCAAACACAGTCTGGGCACTGCTAGGAAGGGACTGTGCAGATGACATTGACGTTAAAATGTGGAGATCATCCAGGCGGGCCTGATCCAATCCTGGAGCCTTTTGAAAGCAGGATGCTTCCTGATTAGCAGTAGAAAGGAAGTCAGAGATATTGAAAGCAGGGAAAGGATTTGACACCATGCTGCAGGCTTTAAAGATAGGGGGCCATGTGACAAGAAATGTGGATAACCACTAAAAAGCTGAGAGTGACTCTAGGCCTACAGAAAACAAGGCATAAGGACCTTGGTTTTATAAGCCCAAGAAACTGAATTATGCCAACAACCTGAATAAACCTGGAGGTGGATTCTTCCCAGAGCCTCCCCATAAGAGCCCAGCCAGTACAACCTTGATTGTGGCCGTGGGATACCCAAGGCCAAGAACACTGCTGAATCACGCTGGACTTCTGACCTACGAAAACTGTTGGGTAATAAATGGGTGCCATTTTGAATTGCTATTTTTCAGCTAATTGGTTATGCAGCAATAGATAACTAATAAGTGAACCTTCTGCCTCTTCAGGGAAAGAGGGGAAAAAATCCATGGTGAATCAAGTTGGTAAGCAAGTAGCAGTTTGATGTTTTATCAGTGGCTAAACCAGGGGTGGGCAAACTTTTTGACTCGAGGGCCACAATGGGTTCTTACACTGGATCGGAGGGCCGGAACAAAAGCAACCTGACCATGCTGGCACTCTCATCTTGGGCTGCTGGTGAAGGAGCAGAGGGGAGAGCAAGAGAACCCTCCGCTCTTTCAGCTCTGTGGGCCGGACAGAACAGCCAAACAGGCCAGATCCAGCCCCCGGGCCGTAGTTTGCCCACGGCTGGAATGAGGCTTGTCACCCTTTGCTTGAATTATTTGCAAATAATAATTTAGTTATTAATTTTTATTAATAATAATAATGTAAACTAGTCCATACTTTTGAAAGCTGTGTGAACAATCCCTCATGGGCACAGACTATTTGTAAACCTCTCAAGACTGGGAACATGATGCCTGTCCCAAGGTAAATGCCCTGCCCCTGTGTGCCATCCTCTAGGGAGCAGAGGGTGCCACAGAAGGGCTTTCTTTGCGTGCTTTTGCTGAACAAAGTCTCTGCTGTGGGCTATGGATAAGTAACAAAATGATTGAGAATTTAAAAAAAAATTCTGAGCTAACTGCCACATATGAGGGCCAGAAGATTCGGACTGGCCACCCCTGAGGGTCTTTGACCAGTGAGGGCACAGCCAAACTGAGGGAAATCTAACATTGTGCCTCAGTGTGAGCTCAAGCCCTAGGCAAACACAGATTCAGATAGGATCTGCCCGTGGTAGGAACTGTGAGAGACCTTGCCAGACCCCATAAGAACCAGCAGACCAAGGAGCTCTCTCTGTGTGGGGTATCCTGCCAGCTCAGGTGAGCAGGGATGGCTGGCAGCGGGGTGTGCACAGTGCCCCCTCCAGGAGGCCAGGCAGTGGCATTACGATGGGCGAGGAAAGCTCAGCATCCCAGCAATAACTCATCCCGTCAGGACTCACTGGGCCCGCAGCCCCGCCTCTCGTCTGCTCTCCCCCTGCCTTTCTCTAGTCGGGGAACTTGGGAAGGAGGCAGGCAGTGGGGAGGATGAGAGGCCTGAGTAACGTCCAACCTCCACAGGAAGAAATACTCCTCAGTGGGAACCCCCTGCCCAGTGCCCTTCAGGTAAAAACTGGGTGTAGAGGATGGAGGGCCTCTCCCTTCTGCCTGCCCGTAGGGTGATGACACCTTCTGCTGGGGATCCCAGCTTAATAGAGGGGCCTCTTCCCTTGGGGACTGCAGGGAGGGAGGCCTGACAGCAAAGGCCCCTGCTCTCCACTGGCCATCCCTGCTGCGTGTCTCCAAGAGGGATGGTCATAGGAACTGGTGATAAGAGGGCAAAGTTTCTGGGTAAAGATGCAGTCGCAGGAGGAAACCCTAGGGCATGACCGTGAACATGAACCTACATGCCAATGCATGGGCATGTCAGGCACTTTTCCTCAGAAGCCAAACCTGGGCTGGTACAGGGAAACAGTGAACCCGTCTTTGAGAAACATTCCCTTTGGTGTTGACGGAACTGTAATGGTAACTTCTCTTCATCTGATCATAGAGTATTTAGCGAAGGGATACAGAACCCTCTCTCTTTTACAAACATGGCGAAAGCATAGTTTCAGCAACGGCGGTGTCATCATTTGGTTGACAGAAAGCATCTGTTCCAGCGCACATTAACTTCAGAATAGCCACATCAAAACGAAAATGTGTTTCCGACAGCCTTGCATGTGGCATGCATTTGCGTTGTAATTGGGGAGCATATGGCGCAAACTGGCGAGGGTGTCTCCGGGCGGTTTCGTTATTGACAGGGAGACGGGCGCAGTTGGTTGCCATAAGTCTGTGTCTACTCACCCTCCCCAGGACATGGGCAAAGTAGGAAGGATCCAGGACTTGATGGCTGTTTGACTCTCGCCTACAGGCACCCCACTGTCATTTCCTTCTGTAAGCAGAGACTCTGGCCTTTGATGAGCCAGCCAGTGGCTGCCTGGACAGGTGTGGGAATGAGCCTGCAAGCTCTAGGAAGCCACGCACTCTTGGGAATAAACAGTGCAAATGCATCCCCCAACTTTAGGGCCTAGCTTCAGATATGGAGTCAGACGTTTCAATGTGTGATCCACTGGGGTAGTTCCTCTTTTTCATTAGCTGGGGAGCTAGTCATCTCTGAAACTGATCAAACACAGTGTCTACCAGGTCTGACCGCAAATCTGTGGTGAGGTTGTCCTACTGAGGAACAGATTAGACACTCTTCACACAGAATAGTATTTAAGTCAAGCAAAATCACCAAGGATGGAGAGAGTGAAGGCAGAGAGCAAACACATCGCTGCTCATTCCCAATGATCTCTGTACACACACATCCAGCAACACCTCTGGCATCGACATAACACCAGCCTTGTTTTCCGAGAGCTCCCCACATGGCTAAAACCCATCAGCAAGTCACGGTGGTATGTGGCCGGGCACCTACATGAGTTCACTGGATGACAAGGGACAGGAGTCCCTGGAAGGAGCAGCCAAGGTCCTCGGCTATATTGATCGAACACAGGAACGAGGGCAGAAGGTTCCTGAGGACCACGACCACGCCTGCCTCTTATGTCCAAGTGCTCCCAGCGAGGTCCTGAGCCAGCACCTGCTCACAAAGTGCTTTCTCAGCGATACTCAGGAAGCACCCTGAGAGTACCCATGAAATCCCAGATTTCTGCCCCCTTTCACATTATCTTTCATCAGGGCCTCCCCCATCAACACCCCCTTTCGCACCATCATTGCCTTTGAGCCATTGCCCCACACCAGGCCGGCTGCTCTCTGGGCAGACACAGGGAATAGTACTAACTACACTCGCTGAGTCCCCCCAAAATAGAAGAACTAAGTCTGCAGGAAAAGTCCAAAAGACAGCTAAGGTATTTGCCAACACCCGGGGTGAAAACTGCTCACAACTTCCCACCCTTGCTGGTCCCAGTATTTATGAGCCTTTCTCTGGCCAGCAGTGATGCTGGTGGCGAGAGAGACAGTGATGCAAGACAGACCTGGCTCTTGTGGAGGTTACAGAGGAGCCAGGGATCCTACCCTTCCTGCCTGGCCTCTGCCCGGCAAAGGTGGGCCAACCTTGCTACCGACACACCCCGGGAAAACTCAGCCCTCAGCTCACCCTAGACACAACTAAAAGTATTCATCAGCATGGCCAGTGTGGCTCAGTGGTTGAGCGTCAACCTAAGAACCAGGAGGGCATGGTTCCATTCTCAGTCAGGGCACATGCCAGGGCTGCATGCTCGATCCCCAGTAGGGGGCGTACAGGAGGCCGCCGGTTAATGATTCTCTTTCATCACAATGTTTCTCTTTCTCCCTCTCTTCCTCTCTGAAATCAATAAAAATATTTTTAAATATTTATCAATGCTACAGCTTTTGTAAGAGCAAAAGCATGATGCCCTGAAGGGTATGGTCAGGGTCTTTGGGGTGGAATATGTGCATCTGAGCTAAAATGGCATGTAAGCAGAGTCTACAAAGATGATAAGGAGTTAAAAGGGGGACAGTAGCCATGAGAACGTCTGGGCAGAAGGAGGAGCATGTGCAGAGGCTCAGAGCACAGGGTGGCTACAGGAATGAAAGGTGCCAGCATCGGGGGCCAGGGCCACGGTAAGAGGAAAAGGCCTGGAACTTTCCTCTCAGGGCTGCGATGGCTGCTCAAGGGGAGACGGGCGGTGCTTCAGTTTGTCTGAGAGAAGCCCCCGATCACAACTGCATCACAATCAAACCACACTTCCCGCTGGGACAGTTCAGGCATGCCTGCAGCGGCGAGGGAGGCTCCTGGTCTGTGTGGAGGAGACCGAGAGGAGGCAAATGCTGCAGACCAGGAGGCAGAGGCGGGTCCATGATCTCAAGAGCAGAAGGAATGAACGGCACCGCTGGGAGAACACAGGGCAAGTGACTGCGACTCTGGAGAGTGGGGTGAAGTCTTCTGTCCCAAGACCCACTGGGGAGGGGCTGTGTTAGCCTCCAGGGGAGCAGGGGCTGCTGCAGGGCTGCCTGTCAGTTGGGAAGCCTTCTAATTGCTCTCAGGAAGCTGAGGCAGAGGAACCGGTAAAGGCTCAGGCCAGAGGGCTGGCAGGCAGGGAGGGACAGGGCGGCCACTCCCCACTTTGCCACATCTGTCCATACCCACCACACCTGCCAATCTCCTCTATCGGAGAAAGGACACAGCAGCTGACGCATCTCTGGGGCTGGGCAAAGGAGGGGGACTGTGAGGACTTGGGCAGGGGCCTGGGCAGCTCTTCTCCTACGGGAGGCTTTGAGTTTGGAAATAAAAGGAGGACATGGCAAGAAGGGCCTGGCGGCATGCAAGGTGTCCAAACCTGGGATCTGTCCTTCTGGACCACGTCCCAAGAGAGCAGGCTGATGGGGGCTTGGCACTTCCAGGGGCGCTTAGCCAAGGCCAGAAGAATGCATTTGGCCGGGGCCTGCACTGACCCGATGGAGAGGGCTTCCAACTAAATTTTAAGGCTTGGGTGGGGGAGTGTAAGGAAGAAGAAATAAGTCAAAATCCAACTGTATGAAGGAATACGGGAATGGGTCATTTAGGCAACGTGGAAGGAACAGCAGGAAGGAAGATGTGTACGGTATATTTAGAAGTAACCAGGAACCTGGTTGTTGCCATCCTGGAGGAAGGACCCATGACCTGAGCATTGTCACCAATAGTGCAAACTGGTGAGGGTGTCTCGAGGTGGTTTCATTATTGGTTTCTTTATCCAAAGGAAATAGTCTTACAGGAGACAGAGGTTGGGGAGCCAGGATGGGACCATTAATATGAGAACCCCAGGAAAAGAGGGAACACTTAGGTGTTCTTATTGAGGGAATATAAGAGGGTGGCCAGTCAGGTGACTGGTATTCCCCTCATGCAGATCACAAAGGTGGGAGAGCGATGAGGACAGCATAGGCCTTTAGGATTTCAACCACTCAGCCCTGCTCCAGGTCAGCCAGGGCGGACATCGACCCATAGTAGCTAGTTCTCTCTGTCCCCCACAAAGCCCAGCACCCATTCCTCATCTCCTCAGAATCCCCAGGCCCAGCCTGGCCTAAAAGTGAAGTAAAGAAAGAGGTTACTATGGATTGAGTACCTTCTATACACCAGAGAAGGCCTAGGTAACATACACTATTCACCTTATTTTTCTCACGTCAGCCTTATGAAGGTCAGCGTCCCTGAGAGAAATGAGGAAACAGGTTAAGAGAGGTTAGCAGAGGTTCAGAGCCAAATTGTGGGCTGAACACCCGCAGAGTGCTCCTCCAGACCCAGTCTCTGCTCTGCTCTGTTCTGCTGGCCTCTACGGAGAGGACCTCCCAGGAGGGACCAGCCAAGGTGGGCAGGAGGAGGGGATGGAGTGTTTTTGCCCTGGCTCTCTTCAGATGGGTCACAATTTGGCAGAAGCAATTAGTCAGGCCATTAATTCTGTCCCATAGGCTCCCTCCCAAGTCTACAGAGATCTTATTGAGTTCCTCCAGGCTAGTTTCTGGATGTTTCCCCACGCTCAGATGGTCCCCTGACCCTCTGCACACCTCTGTAAGGAATCCCTCAGGCCCTCTCTGAGCATGTGCCATCTTCCAGAAGGACTCACTGACAAGCTGAGCAAATGGCTAGGATTTGAACCTCCAATGGCCTGAACAAAAAGCTTGGGCTGTGAATCATGATGTGCCTGTGCGGTGACTGACTTAAGCCTTAAAGGAGAAGTATACTATAATCATTTCTTTAATAAAAAAAAAAAGACGGTGGGCACGAATGTTCCAATTCTGCTTTCATCGATGTCCCTCACAGCAGAGTCCAGAGTGTCCAATTAGAATCTCCTGTCATGCGATTTTTCTTTGAAGAGATAAGTTGCTGGTAGAAAGATCTGAATTTAATAAGATGTTGGGTGGCTTCGATTGATTTCACTCTGTGATGGTGTCTCGATGACTTTGCCAGAACTTGGCTTTCTGGCAGGTCTTATGAAACCAGGGCCCGGGCCAGCCAGTTCTATAATAGTGGCTCCAAATTGCGTAGGTTCCAGGGACCTCCCCAGCTCATAGCTAATAACTAACACCATCGACTCTCAACTGTGGCTGAATCACAGAAATGTGAAAAAGGTCCCAAGAGAAAAAGCTCAGAACTTTGAAAATTCTTTAGCCTTTGCTTTTGGTGTTGGGCCAGCTCTCTCTAAGCTGTTCACTCAGACCTACTCTGCTGCTGGGTTTCTTAGCATCGCTACTATGGATGTCTGAGACTGAACAATTCTTTGTCGTGGGGGGGCTCTCCCGTGCACTGTAGAATGTTTAGCAGCTTTCCTAGGCTTCTACCTACGGGAGAGGTCAATAGCATCTGCTCCCCAGTTGTGACAACCAGTCATATCTCCAGGTACTGCCAAATGTCCTTGGGGGAGGGGGGTACCGGGGGTTGGGGGACAATTACCCTTGATTGAGAATCACTGCTCTGAGTGAATAGCTTCATTAGGATGGGTACAAACTCGGCTCACTCAAGCTGTACAAAAGAAATACTTTGTCACCTGCAAGATTCTGAGTCATCAGGTGAATGAATTTGTATGCCTTTAAATTAAGCCCAGTTTTGTTCTCAAAGTTCAGAGCTACATTTTCTAAACCATTAAGACCAAAGCTACCTCTTAGGATGAAAACCACACACAGTCAAAATTATCTTCAGAAGTCCTTTATAAAGCCCATGCCCATCCTCATAGTTCCAACAATCAAGGTTTTCATTTCGCTTCAGTGGAATGATGTCAGAAATACCGAGCTTGTCACCATGAGCCTGTTATCTTCAAGTACAAAAAACTTAAACTCTAAAATCACATTTGATGCAGGAAGTCATTCATGCTGGCACACAAGAGTCAGGAATGGCCCAAGAAAGACACAAACAGATCTGTGGCCCTCGTGTCATGCTCACTGGGGGCATATGCCTAAGTCGATGTTGGGCAGGATTATAAACATGATTAAATTGTATCTTCCACTCCCCTCCCTCTTTGTGTCTCTGATTATGTTTCTGACCGAGTTCATTTGGTTAAACATATATATGCTACCATTCCTCTGTAGTATCATGTAGGACAAAAAGAAGCCAGTTTTAGGTCTAATTATTCTAATGGTTAGCATACAGATTCTATTTCATATAATAATGAGAAAATTAAGAGCAATTTGAGGTTATTGTGTCTTTTATTACCCTCTCATTATTTTGAACTTGAATCTTATGCATGATTTCAAACATCAGCCCCCATTTATGAAGACTTCCTTGGAGCTTTTTAAATTTCTATTTTAAGGTTAGGTCTTGTCCTGGTTCAAACAGAGTCAAACAGGATCAACCCTAATATCAGTTTGTCATTTCATGCCCAGGAGGGCTGGTGGAACTCCTGGGTTAACTACATGAGCATTTTCTTTCCTTCTTTCCTTTCTTTCTTTTTTAAGAGAAGTAAACTTCTAATGTTTTTAAAAAATATATTTTTATTAATTTCAAACTGTAAGGGAGAGGAAGAGAGAGATGTAAACCTCAATGATGAGACAGAATCATTGATTGGCTGCCACCTACACATCCCCTACTGGGAATTGAGCCAGCAACCCAGGCATGTGCCCTTGACTGGAATCGAACCCAGGACCCTTCAGTCCACAGGTCAATGCTCTATCCACTGAGTCAAACCAGTTAGGGTCATTTTCTTATAAGAGCAAATTGGGAGACAAGCATAGCTTCAAACTGGCAACACATTTCAATAGCACCTATAGCTCTTGTCAAGCCCCAGACAGAAATGTTAAAGATGTCAACACAAAAACTGCTATTTTAGAAGAAATATACTAGTGTTAAAATGGATAGTCCTAAATAATAACAGCTAACAGATAAATTGATTGAATTTGAGGGTGTGTTCTTTTCCTAATTCATATTTTTTCAGGTTGAGCAAGATAGAGTTACTGTTAATTAGATGTTCTAATGTGATTAGTAGCAACCTCATTCATTCCATAAATGTTGATTTAGACTTTTCATGGGCCAGGCACTGAGCTAGACACAAAGAAGTCAGATGTGAAAAATTATCTTCCTTAAAATATTTTTCAAGCCAAAGAGGTCTCTTAAGTCAGAGTCAATAAATATAATATCAAAACAACTAACATATAAAAAAAATATTAGCTCCTCCTCCCAGTAGAGTATGAGCAAGCCTAGCCTGAGATTGGGATAAAACTAGAAATCCACATTTAAATTCTTATTGCAAAAGGTTGAGCCTCTCTCACTTACATCTACTCACTAATGGATGTGGCTCTTCACTAATCAATGATTCAGTTTATTTGTGCTTATTAACAAATTCATTCACAAAGAAATGGAGAAAAATTCAGTTAAAATAAGGGCAATTGGATGAGTATTTTAATTATAAATTTGTTGAGGATCATTCTCTGAATTTCCTCTTTTTAGAGTATGATCTCAGAAAAAAATAGCCCTCATATATTATGTCAACTTTGTAAAAGTTCCCTCTCTATAGTAGGCCACCATCATTCCTTTATTTTTACAGAGTAGCCAATATAGTCAAAGATGTATCCTCTATCATGGTCTGTGTAATAAATATTACAAGGGAAACAGCTGTTTCTGTTGATTAATGTGTTTGCTTTCTTTTTTCTTGTTGTTTATTCATTCATGAGCTCATAAAACAATCATTAATTGCCTAGTCTGCTCCAAGGGAATAACAAAGGTGAGTGAAAGCATGGGTCCTTCTCTGGGGAACATACAAATGAGGAGGGAGAACAATTAGATATAAGTGAGATAAACCCTGTATCTTAGGGACACACAAGCTGAAGGAAACACAGAAGAGGAAACAAGTAATGCTTTATGGAAGGGAAGATGCTTTAACTAGATAAATACAACTCCAGTGGCACCCAGTGGAAGAGGGCAGTCAGGTGCAGAGGCATACCTGAGAGAACACAGCACCTTCCAGGTACTGATAGCACTTTGGTGTTGATGGAACATAACATGTGGGGGTGGTTGTGGTGGTAAAAGCCTGCGTGTAGGGACTAGACGACCAATTGTTAAGGTCTTAACTTTACGTTGTAGATAACAGAGAGCCACTGGAAGATTTTAAGAACAAGGTATAGATAATGACTTTTTTGATTGGGTTGCTAGGACAAACCTAGAAGATGTAACATTTATTAGAACCAGATCAGAGATGGCTAAAACTGGGACTAAGGCACTGGTGATAGAAAGATGGGGAAGAGAGAAAGAAGCACAGAAACACTTGGTGATTGACTGGATAAAGGGAATAACAGTGAGGGAAGAGTAAAAAATTACATGTATGCTTCCAGCTTAAATGACTAGGCCAAGAAAGATGGTCTTAACCAGATGAGGACTAGAAGATACAAGAAGGTTTTGAAGGTTGGAATTTTATGGGTGAGAGATGGGTGACATCTCCCATCTGAATGTCTGGCACCCATTGTCTGCAGTGTTAGGAGCATTCAAATGGTGATGTCTAAAAAGGCTGAATACATGCTTCCTGAGCTCAAGAAGGCCAAGACTGAATACACAGACCTAGCCCTAGCTGGCTTGGCTCAGTTGAGAGAGTGTCAGCCTGCAGACTGAAGGGTCCCAGGTTTGATTCCAGCCAAGGGCACATTCTTGGGGGTGTGTAGGAGGTAGCCGATCAATTATTCTCTCTCATCATTGATGTTTCTATCCCTCTCTCCTTCTCCCTTCCTCTCTGAAATCAATAAAGAAAAATATATTTTTTTAAAGATGTAGACCTAGCAATTTTAGCACAGGGTAGGTAGTTAAGATTCATAGGTAGGGATTCAAGGTCACAGCCATAGGGCGTGGCATGAAAAGAGAGGGTTACTGGAGAAGGAACCTTGGAAAAAACCTGACACTTAGGGGGCAGGTAGAAAAACAGGAAGAAGATTAAAATAAAATGATGAGAAAATAATAATAAAAATATAGAAGACATGAACGTCCATTAAAACACTGAGTCTGGAGATTATCTAGTGGGATACACAGGAATCCAGAGATGCTGGACCTAGAAAGTCAACAAAAGTCTACTGAAACTTCTCACTGTATATAGTGGAGGAGCTTTCTCAGAGGATGTTTCAGCTTCAGAAGGCTCCAAAGATTCTTGCCATGCTCAGAGGCAGATACGATGCATTCCAGGGATTCTCTTGAAACAGCATACTTTTAGGGACTAAAAATTGTCCCTAAAAAACCACTGTGTGATTCTGTTGCCCCACATGGCAGGCATTGTATCATTTAGTACAAATATCTTATGGAGGTTGGTGATGGAAAGATAGGGGTGCTAGATGGAAAAGAGGAGTGGTGAAGATGACAGAGCAGTGATCAAGGTCCTGACCACAGATAAAGACTCTAAAAGGAATCAGCTAGTTCTTTATTTTTCACTATAAGGAACCAGAGAGTTATTCTTTTTTGCTATTTCCCAGTCTCAGTCACTGACTCTGAAAATTCAAAGTATCACTTGGTTAAGAATGCTCATTTCCCTACCTGTGGAAGCCTCCTCTCTGTACCTGGACCACTTTCCCAAGGCTCCCACCTGGAATGCAAAACGGATATCTTTCTGGATTCCCTGTTAGCACCCCTAGGTGCAGAAAAACTCATTCACCCCTCCACCCTCTCCAGAACCTGGTGCAGACCAGGTCTTGAAGCTCCTGATCCTCTTATGCTATGTCAAGAACAAACAAACTAATTTCTATTCAAAACCTTATTTTTTATTTATTTACATTAAATAGATTTTAGGATGCAAATTTGATTATAAAGGGTGGTTCAAAACCATTATAACCCAGCGCTTAGAAACAATTCTCCAAGGGTCTCTTGTGTTCCGAAGTCCTGCAAGCAGAGGCACAGATAGCCTTTGCTCTGGACTGTCTTTCTAAGGATGGGTGCAAACAGCCTGGGAAGACAGAGAGAGTGTCTCCCTCTATAGCACAGGACAGGGTTATTGCCCACGATATAAAAGACAATGTCTTTCTCTGGGACAAAGGGAAGACATGCTAACTGCCCACTCTCAGAGTTGGAATCCCTAAGCTCAGGGTTTCTCTTTGTGTGCATTCAGGCACCCCTTGTGCCTGTACATATCACCTTGTGGGAACTGGGGCTTGGAAAATGGCACAGATGCTGATACTCTGGCTACTATTGTTGTTATAAGCATTTAATTTATTTGTCTCTGATCCAGAAGTTTCATGTCTTCTGCCAACAACATCCATGAAATTGTGGCAGGCTAAGTTACTAGCTTACCAAGTATGGTAAAGTCTTAGACCGTTCACAGATTTTGATACCTGATTGCTGTCTGTAAAATTGCGTTGATCACATGATAACCTTCTTTAACAACTTTCCCAATGCCATTACTTGCTTTGTCTTTACTTAAGTATACTTAAGTAAGATTCATAATTTGTGTATATGAAAAGGATTCAAGACTGCCTGGCTGGTGTGGCTCATTGGTTGAGCATCCACCCATGAGGTTACCAGTTTGATTTCCGGTCAGGGCACAAGTTTGGGTTATGTAGGAGACAGCCGATTGATGCTTCTCTCTCATTAATATTTCTGTCTCTCTCTTCCATTCCCTTCCTCTCTCTAAAGTCAATAAAAACATATTTTTAATAAAGAACTCAAGACTATTTAATGGTCTAACATATGGTGCAAGAAAACGCACTGCAGGCAAATGTTCTCTGTAGGAGGAAAGATGGGAAGGTTTTCCTTTCTCCATGTTCACAGAGCATGAAATGGCAAGGCCAAAAAAAAAAAAATTCTAATGATTTGCAAAGGCTCTCAAAAAAGAATTCCATAGCAGGTGTAGCAGGCAGTGCCTTAGCCTTGAGTAGAGTTCCTGAGAGATTTTGTTTAATTGATCAAGTGGCATCAAGCAGTAGCAGTAAGATGAGGAATGGGAAGGTGGGGAAGCCCTGAGTCACAGAACCACAAGGAATCTGGTTTCCTGCCAATAAGGGACTGAAGGTGTCCAAAGCTTTATGCAAAGGAAAGCATGATTGATGATATTCTGCTGCTACGGTGCCAACTGGAAATAAGATACCAGATGTCTCTGATATCTGCCATGTGGATTAGGTAACTTATAATAGCATCTATGCCTGAAAGAGATTCAAAACATGTCACACAACAAAAGTGACCAAGATGCTCAATGACTGGTAACAACAGCCAAGATGATGAATGATACCTACATGAAAAATGATTATTATTTAAACAAATTGAACATTTTATGATATAGGTATATGTCTATATTTTATTTATGAATGTGAAGATGAGGAAGTTAGAGGCATTGTCCTATTGACCAGTACTTTCAACACTAGAATATCTAAGAGAAAATATCAGCATACCATGTCAACAATTTCCGTGAATGCCTCCAGGTGAATGCTGGTGAGTAGGACATGGCCATATACATCATAGTATATATCTCCAATGGCCAAACAATGAGATATTTGGAAATATCTAGGAATAAAATGGTAGGTAGAAACTAGTGTTGAATATATATTTCCCTGATAGATCTCAGAGAGAAGGGGTGGTGGTGGTGGAGGGGTAGGGAGTGATTACTAGTAACCAAAGAACTTATATGCATATTTACATAATCTATGGACATAGACAATAGTGTGGTGAAGGCCCAGGGTGGAGCAGGAACCAAGTGGAGGGGGACAGCAGGGGAAAAAACGGGGGACATCTACAATACTCTCAACAATACAGATAAAAAAATTAATATAGTATGGTAAAATTTTCAAATGCATCTCCAAAGTATTATTTCTGTGTGCAATATATGTGTGGGGCAAAGTAGGTTTATGGTTTGTTATTTTCAAATGGAAAATAACACAATAATTAATAATAATAATGCAAGAAAAAACTGTGTTTCGAGTACTCCCACTGTAAACCTACTTTTGCCCCACCCCGTAGAGCACTAAACTAAAACTAAGAAACATAATCCAGCCATTTACATGCTTTCATGGTGTCACTATAGGTGAAAGATACTTATGAACACTCGATGGCAGCTTCCTTCTACCAGGAAAGGCCATCTGTCTCCATCTAGTTTCAGGAGGAACTCCGGTGTATCAGCCAAGGAGCAAGGAAAGAAAGAACCCAGTTCTAATTTCCAAGGAGGTAGCTCAACCCTGGGATACCATGAGAGACCACCATCAATGCCTGATTTTGAGATGAGTGGTTTTCTCCACTATCTCCATGAGATAGGATACCTAGATCTAACACCTGCTGGGATAAAAGGTCCCCTTGCTATGTTGATTTCACTTTTGGGTACACGGATTAGTTTTAATCCTCAGGGTAACTTCCTCAAGAGTCATATCAAAGAACTCTATCCCAATAAGAATGCTGCATCTTTTTCTCTGGTTTATGAGGATACTTTACTTGTTTCTAGAGTCATCTGTGAGTTTTTTGAAGTAATAGAAAATAAACATATTAGATAGATATTCTGATATATACCACCAGAGCTCAGAGAAAATAGAATTAAAGTGATGGGTGAAGAGATGGGCTCTTCCGTGTTTACCTAAATTTGGGGGCTGATGGTCTCTGTCAATTAGAGCACAGTGCAAATGAGAACACAGGCATGTGTTTCTTCCTCGCTTGGGCCTGATAGTTTCACACAAAGGAAAAATATTCAGGCCAGCACCACTAAATTCTAGGCAGTATTGGGACAAACATCCGCCATGAGCCACAGAGGGCCAGATGGAAAAACAATTCAAGCACACACTGACCTGAGGGTGGGGGTAGTGGCACAATTCATACAAGTTAGAGGTATTTAGCTGGGAAGGTTTGGGGCTGAAAGATCTCACTAGATGGCTCACAATCTACAGGTGTTTTAGCATTATCTCTTCCCTCTTTAAAAATATATTTTGTAAGAGAAAAGGTAAAGAAGCTTTTGGTACTGTCATATCTTTTGCTATTAAAAGTTGTCCAGAATCTGAGTAAAGCGTTTTAACAAAAGAACCCAGGAAGTGACCTTTAATCCCGAGGTACACAGAATTCGATAACAAATATACATCTTTTTGTAAATAGAATTCTGAAATGAGGGCCATGATATTGCATCACCACAAATACTGTAGTACCGCGATGCCCCGAGAAATGGCTGGGCTGGGCTGGACACCAAAACAATACCTGTACTCCAAGCAGGGTGCCAGCACCTTTTTGAGACTCGGTAAGAGATGGATACTAGCCTCCTCATTACTTACTCAGACACACAAGGTATTAACTGGTAGCATTCGGGAGGAAGGGACAGAGCATGGCAGAATTATCACACAATTCCACAAGGTGAAAGAATGAAAAAGCGAGTCAACCCCTGGCACATTTGGACCACATCATGCCAGGTGTTTGGTGCAGGACAAACATCTGGATGTGTGATTATAATTTTTTTATCCTTCCTCCAGATACTGGGATATCGTAAATGTTAGGGATAAGCAAAAAATTACTTTGATCATTTGACAATGGGAACTGAGCCCTGGCCCCTGTGGCTCAGTGGATAGACTGTCAACCAGAGCACCAAAGGGTCACAGGTTTGATTCTCAAAGAGGTTTGATCTCCAGCCCTAGTCAGGGCTTATATTGGAGGGAGGGTATCTCTCTCACCTCTCTCACATTGGTCTCTCTCTATCTCTCTCTCTCTCTCTCTCTCTCTCTCCTCCATTTATCCCTTCCACTCTATAAAAATCAATGGAAAAGATATCCCTGGGTGAGGATTAACCAAAGGGATAGAAAACAAGAAGAGCAAATGGAACCTGGTAAAAAGAATAGGTTGCTAGGATGTTCCAAAGAACAACAACAAATGGGGCTGAGGGGACCCTTTCTGTAATACCAACTTCGCATGGCTGTCCTAAGGGCGAAGGTCCTCAGGTCAGAAGGCACCCTCAGCAGTTCTTTCTGAAACTATTCTCTGGTAGCGTGTCTCCTCACACACTTATCATTTCCAATGGAATGACTCACTTAGGTATCAGGACAAGAATGTTAGAATGCTCCACTGGTCCCAACTGACTTGGATGAAAATTACTTAACATGGCACGGACAGCTCTTTTCGATTGCACAAGAGCCACTGCTTTCTTTCTCAGACAAAAGCAAACATCACACAATGCTATGGTACCAATTTGTAATTATGTCTAAATTCAAGTTCCTATTCCTTTTTCAGAGGCAGAGGTCACTTACTGTAGGATTTCAGTCAAACATTTGCTCAGTCTCCATTAATTTCTTCTTTGTAGAGGAAAATGACATTTACTTTTTAAAAATATATTTTTTATTGCTTTTAGAGAGGGGAAGAGAGACAGAAACATGAGCAATGATGAGAGAGAATCACTTATCAGCTACCCTTTACACATCCCCTACTAGGGATCAAGCCCGAAACCTGGGCATGAACCCTCCTGGTTCAGAGGTTGATTCTCAACCACTCAGCCACACTGGCTGGGCTGACATTTGCTTTTTATCTTTCTGAAATAACTTTGTGTTCTCCAAATGCATATTGTATGTACTCAAAGCAGTATTTTCTATGTCCTTACTGAAGTTTAAAATGTTCTTTTTCATTGGCTAGAACAGCCTCCGGTTTGACTCTAACTGGACCAAATACTTAAGGAACTCTCTTTTTGCCACAGATATCAGCTAGATTAAAATTTTTGAGGACAAAGACTAGTCAGAGATGCTGACAATTCCCTCAGCTGGGGGCCTCTCTGTATTTCACAGCTGAGACAACCATTCTGTAAACTTCTGGAGGTACAACAACTAGCATGAACAGTGCCAAGATTGAGTGCAGAACTCCTCTGCAGGGGAATGCTTCTCACATCGCCAGCTCCGTCAGAGCAGCGATATCAGACAGGGCTCGGGAAGCACAAGGGTGTCACAGAACAGTCATTTTTCCCCATTCTCAGAGTCTCAACATTTTAAGACCGACCGACATTACTCATCCATGACTGAGCCATCTGCCTGGGACGGTCTTCCGCGGCTCAGGGACCAGGAGGACTGGCCGAGATGCAAAGCCCTGGCGCAGCCAGCCTGCCCTGCGGAGCGGCCGGGGGCCAGGGCAGCCAGCGCAGAATTGCACAGACAGTTCTGTTCCGTTACAGCCAGTTCTGCTGAGGTCACGGAGTCCTGCCTTGTTTAAATTAAACTTGACGCCATATTTAGGCAAGCCTCCTAGAGTGAAGAGCCGGGTGTCTCTGTTGTCTCCGCTGGCTCCGTCTCAGTCAGGCTGCAAGCCCCAATACTGGGTAAGCCCACCAGGGCTGGCTGCAGGGTTAACCTGAGGCCAGCACCATGCAGGCGCCTGTGCCCAGACACCCCCCAACCCCCCATCCCCCCACCCCCCACTAAAGGGAAAGGAAACGGACCCACAATGTGCAGAGCAGCCAGGAACGCAGCTGATGCTCCGAGGCTGCAGCGCACCATGTCCTTGTTTCCCCCCAAACAAAGCAGAGGCGACGGGGAATTTTTCCAGGGCCAGCCCGCCTGTCTGCACACACGCACCCCCACCCACGCCACGTGCCAGTCATCTTTACTATTTTCCTTTTTTTATGTTCTCCTTCGGCATTGAATGCCTATGTTCACGGGGTCCGCATTTTTCTCTGCCGGCGCTGCTTAATTTTATTCTCCGTCAGTTTAATTTAAACCAGACCGGCAGTCCCCCGGGTAAGAACATTTCAAAGTGGCCACTTTTATGGGGCCGATCCAATAAAGAAATAGCATCCAAATGACAGAGGACTGCGTTAAGACCCTGTGATTTAGAAGGAGATGTCAAAGTCAGTCTTATCTTCGGAATAATTTTTTCCCCCCAATGACCATACACTGACCCTCTTTGCGATAACTTTGCTCTCATGGAAGTGGTCTGAACGCCCTCTTGCACCTGTGGCAGCCCAGGCTGCCATCACCCCTAAGCCTACCCTCAGCTGCCGGCAGTGTTTGATTGAGGGTAGGAGTGGGTACTGCTGCCCAGAAAAAGCCTGCCTGGGGTTAAAGAGCCCTCCCCTCTCCCAGCACTCACCTTGGGGATGCCGAGGTGCTCCCGGGGAGGATGGTGCTCCCGGGAGAGCCTCCTGTGAGTCTAGAGAGGAAGGTCCGGGACTCAGAGGGGCGGGGGCTGCCGATGAGGTCAGGTCCAAGGACAGGTCAGCTCTGCCCCGGCTCACGCTCCGGCTCCTCAGTTCCTTCTCGTGCGCCTCGGCTGCCAACTGCTCCAAGTATTTGTATCTGGAAGTGAAATTCCAAAGGGTTTCCGTAAAAAAAAAAAAAAAAGAAAAGAAAGAAAGAGGAGCTCCCGGCGGATGCTTGTTTATGGACGAAACACCTGCAGAGAAGAGCTGGTTTCCTGATGCCGAGCACAGCGCAGGGCTGGCTGGAGGGCCCGCGTGCCAGGAACGCCCAGCGAAGCCAAGACGCTAGTGATTAAACGTCCCGCACCAGGCACAGCCAAGCAGCCGGCGGCATGGGGGGTGGCGGGGGCGCATCACCCAGTCCCCAGACACCGGCTCGGGGCTACAGAACCCCAGTTTGCTCTTTTAGGAAACATTTGTACAAATAAGCTAAACAACAGTAATGACCCTCAGAAAGGCCCCACAGTGACAGCTGAAAACCACACCCCCCCGGAGCTCACAGCTGTGCAATGGGAGGATGCCCCTGTGTGGCAAAGAGAAACAATGCCCCCCAAATACCGAAAGGGGGTGTTGGACCCAGGCCCCCCCTGGATGCCTGAACCTGCTTCAATGCTCACAGCAATGCGGCTGGAATTCACTTTGTTCTCCCGGTGTCGACCATGGAAACTTTTTTTTATATTCTAAAATATTTCTGAGTCGGACTCAGACATCCAATAGCTTGGACCTGACGTCACATATAGTTTATTCATCAAAGTCAGTTGAAAAGAACAAAGATACATCTGTTTTGCATTTCAGGCAGGCAGAACCCACTAACTGTTTATTAAGACCAGCTACCAATCATATTCCGCATGGTGCGCTTTATAGATCGGGACCAAAATAACTTTGAAATATGCGCCTCTTCCAGATGTCTGCTAATTTTACCCACCGTTATTTGCTCAGAAATAAATTTATGGACCCAGCTGTAGCCGGGTCCTGACTATCGTACCCACCACTAGACTCTGAAACGGCTTATTCAAGACCCTCGCTCACATCCACCCAGATGTCCTGCTTCAGTTCCACCCCCCCCCCAACGGGCAAGGGCCCAGCGCTGGCCCACCATCGCCCCCAGATGGCAGTCCCATTTCACCGGGACAAGAAAGGCGGGGCGCCTAGATGCAGCCTGTGAAAGATGCGTTTTAGAAAGCACGCACGTCTTCATTCATCCTCAAGGTGGGCGTGGCTCCCAGCTGTCATCATGGCCTCCTCCCTGCCAGTCCGCCGGCCGCCCGCCCCGGGCCAGGCTCACACGCACGCCTCCCAGGAGGCCGCCTCGGCCACCGCAGCTAGAAGCGATCGGGGCCTTGCCTCGGAACTCATGTCGGATATGTAGCCCATTCAGCTCAGATGGCATTTTACATTTACTGCCTGGCATCCTTAGTCATCCTTTCACATGCGTATGGCGGTTTTCAACAAGCAGATAATAGGATTTTTTTTGAGAACAGGAGGATTACCCTCCTTTGTTCTTTCCCTCGTGCCTTGCACTTGTCCGCTGGCGGGAAGTGAGCAAATGTGCGCAGAGAACCCGTGCAAGACAGCACCCCACCTGCAGGGGTCCCTGTACCATGGGGTGCAATGAGGGGGATGCACCCACCTCACTTCTTGGAGAGGCGGTGACTGGCACAGGAATCGCTGACAGGAGGTGTGGCGGGTCTGCACGTATACAAAGGCCTGAGGTTGGCTCTGAGAGCAGCGGCCTCCCCGTGGAGGGTGGAGACGCTGGGCCCAGAGAGAAAGCTCTGGAAACTCTGGGCTTTCCTTGCCAACGAGGTCACCTCTCAAAAGGCAGGCGAGGAGACAAAAGGAAAGCATTTCTGCACTGAATTCTGACCAGTAAGGGGAAGACCACTGGGCTGGGAGGGAGGGGACTCTTGGAAGAGAGCAGTCTTGAGGTCGGAGCCCTTAGGAGGCATCCTTCAATGAGACAGTGGCAAATGCAAGGCCAGGAAGGCTGCAGCCCGGGAGTCTGTGAGCCCAGACATCCGAGTTGAGGCAGAGCCTGCGACAGGAGGAAGGGGCAGGCAAGGAATGGCCTGCACATTAGGGGACCCGCACGGCCCGAGAGAATGGAGATCAGGAGCAGGAAGGCTGTGCTCACCCAAATCAGAAGAGGGCAGAGAGAACGGTCACAGAGCCAGGATGATGGCTCATTTCTGGCCCTCATACCTCACTGGGTCCGGCCCCGGTCCCGGCCTCTCCAAACCCCGCCCGCGGGCAGCTCGGCTGGCAGGCATGTGCCCTACTTCCTGGGAGACTCCAGGGGTCCCTCACTCAGAGGCTGGGGATATAGGACTCAAAGACTATCCCTGCCTCATGGGGGCCATCCTCGGGATCCGGAAGCCATGGGAAGAGGCACAGGTTTAATCTGAATTGTCCCAAGGGTGTGTATGTGGCAGACCAGAGTGGCAGGGAAGGGGACAGGGGGACTCGAATGGGCGGGAAGGTTCAGAAGAGAGGAAGAAGGAGGGATAGAGAGTTAGAAACTTCGATGAGTGAGAATCATCGACCAGCTGCCTCTTGCACACCCCCTACTGGGAATGGGCCTGCAACCAATGTACATGCCCTTGACCAGAATCGAACCCGGGACTTTTCAGTCCACAGGCCAACTCTCTATCCACTGAGCCAAACTGGTTTTGGCACACTTGCAAGTCTTATCTTTTCCCCCAGCAGCTTCCAAACAGGGATGGAAGCTCAGCTCCCTCACCTTCACCCTCTGCAGCTAAGCCAAGCGGCAGCCTCACCAAAGTGGCAGGTCCAAACCAGAGGAAAAGGTCCAGACGTTTCCCCAAACCTCCTTGAACACGGAGAGGTGGGCTGTGAGGAGAGACCCTCCCACGGGGCCCAAGGGAGCCCGCTCCTGCCCAGCTAGGAGGCCCAGACAGGTGAGCGAGAGAGGCCATGACGCGCCAGAGCGAGAGGAATGGCAAACTCCTCTGCACACGCTCTCCAGGCGTAAGGGATGTTCTGCTTTGGGGAAAAGAACAGTAAACAAGAACCAGGGGCAGGTAGCCTTTGGCGGTTTGGGAAATTCTGAGGTCAGTCGGAGCCACTCAGACCTGACATCTCCCCAAGTGCTTTTGAGCCGTGCCTGTGCCGATCAAACCTGACGGCCATGTGGCCAAAAGCTCGAAAAAGTGCAACATCTGGAGGGAATACTAAAAAAAAAAAAAAAAGATAAAATTGAATTTATTAAGCTTGGGCACAAAGCAACAGCATTTCCAGTAAAAAGTAAAAGTATATATATCATGTCCACCAATATTAAAAAAATAAAATACGGTACAGCCTGGCCAGCACAGCTCAGTGCTTGAGCATTGAGCTATAAACCAGGAGGTCACAGTTTGATTCCTGGTCAAGGCATATGTGGGCTCAATCCACATTGTGGGGAGGGCAGCCAATCAATGATTCTCATTCTCTCTGTCTCTCTGTCTCTCTCTCTCTCTCTCTCTCTCTCTCTCTCTCTCATGTTTCTAACTCTCTCTCCCTTTCCCTTACTCTCTCTGAAGTCAATAAAAATACATATATTTTTAAGAAATGGCACAAATTAGAGAAAGAGAAGTTTGTTTCTTTACCACCATCTTTCATTCTACATTTGCTGTCCACAACTGGTGATGAGGATGGCAATAATCGAAATGTTTTATTCATGAGGCTGACCTAAGCATCTAATTTTTTAAATTGAACATAGACAGATTCCACTCCTCTATGCCCCAGTCTGTCCTGATCTATTTAGCTGATGGTGTCTAAAAGAAAAGAAAAGAAAGAAAAAGAAAATGAGCACGATTCCACTTTTTAATGGCAAAGTTCAGAAATTGTTAGGTTCCCAGCTGGCTCTGGTATGAAACCAGCATTTCCATCTCTCCGTGCAGTACCGCCACCTGGTGGTGGATGGAATAACTGCAGGGCTACAGGGTGAAAATTGGTCTTTTCATTGTTCTACTTCCCAAAACATCCTTATCTAAATTAATCAGTGAACACATCAACTTTGGTGTCTTTTAATGGGGTTAGAAGCATGTCGCCACTGAAATGTTAAAAACTGGTTTACAGCTTAGATAATTGAAAGAAAGCTGTTTGTTCACTGGATTTATTCCATGCATCTTTATGGAGTGTCAAATATATGCCAAGGATGGTGGTAGGCACTGGGACAGACAACCCAGGGAAACCAGGCATGGTTCCTGCCACCAGGAAACTGAGGGCCAGGAACTGAGACAGGGGAGTGACAGGCACATTCGGTGAGTATCTCGGGTGGGTGTGGGGCCCCCAGCCAGTGCCTGGCATAGCACGTGTGGTCCAATATTTACTGCCCGAATGCCGAGCATGTGACCTGGAAACATGCATCAGGGACACCTCATGCAGGCTCAGTAGTGGTGGCACAGGATAGAGGAAATATGTTCCATAGGTCCATATACAAATCAATGTGCTCACTTGGAGAAGAATTTTGGAGCAGACACATACAGTAGGTCCTCGGGTTACATCAGAGATCTGTTCCTATGGCGCGACTTAATGCCTTAATGTGAAAATGATTTTCACAGGAAGTTGAAACCCACCTACATAAGCACCTACGTCACTCACATGGAGCACATACACAGCAGTAATAAAGTGACACAGTAAAAAAAAAAATTAAAAGAAAGATAACAATTCCTTACCTTTACTTGTGGTAAATAGATCATAAACAACATAAAGCACATATGTATATACTTTGAAATGGTGGAACTTTTTTAAAAAATAAATAAATGGGAGAATGGCGACATAACCATGAAATGATGTATGCCGAGTCCAACGTTACCCAAGGACTGTCTGTATTTCACACCATGATGACACTAAATCAGAAACCTGCACTTCCTTGAAAAATGTAGATAACCTGACACCTATTCTGCAAAATGCCAGTTACCAAAGGCCTTAGGTCTCTTAGGGAAAGCTGTGATATTTTAATCCACACAGTCTCCACGGCATGCTTGGTTAGGAGTGCCAAGTCACATGCGGTTTGGTTACATGGGGAAGGAGAGAGATACAAACCTTTCTTCTCTTGCTTGTCTTTGCTCCTCTCTTTTGTCTAAATACTCTCGGCTACTAAAAAAAGATGGAAGAAACAGAATAGAGAAGAAAAAGAACAGAATTATATGCTCATCATAAGATTGCTAAGAAATTACTAACAGTATATAATGAAAGTCCACTATTGCCTCAGAAATGGAAAGTGGCTGTAATTGAATTTTAAAAAATCAAGGGTAAAGACTGTGCTTTAAAAGTACTAAATACAGGGAGTCCGAAATCATGGGATTGTTGGATTCGCTCACGGACATGACCAATTACTCTTTGGAAAGAAGAATGCATGCCTGTGGGGGGAAGGGAGAAGAAAATATTTTTTAAAGGTGAAACAATACATAAATAAAGTATAGCCATGACAAGCAAGCCATAGCTTTCAGAGGTGATTCACACTCAGTCCAGCTCTGGAAGCGCCACAACTTCCGCCTCAAGAATTAAATCTGAGCGGCTCTGGGGGTCGCTGTACTCCCCAGTTTGGACCTTGCTCCCCCAGCCCAGGATTTCTCTCTGCACCCCTCACATCCTGGCTCTTTGCAGAGATCCCTGGAAGCTCTCACTCTGTGCATTCTCTTTAGTCTGTACCCACGAGATGCCCAATTTTGTCCAATTTTATTGTTTGTTTTTCTGTTCCTGCTGGTGAGGTCCCAACATGAAGCTTAAGACTGATGTGTTTTCCTGGAGAATTATGACATTATGGTTTTCTACACTGAGCCTATGGTAGTCTGAGCATTCTACCCCTCGATGCCCTGGCAACTGGATATAAAGGAGCAGTAAGTCAGAGCAACTGAAACAGCTTAGGAGAGAGAGAAAAAAACAAGAGGCCCAAATTTGTTATCACTTATAAACATCCATCCTCATCGCTTTTCATACTAGAAAGAAATTCTTCCATAACCCAAAAGGTTTAAGATCATATTCAACAAAATTATCGGCAGATAAGGAACAACTTTTAGATAGAATGCCAGGGAAAAGGCCCAGGAGGATGAACAACTTAAATCAAGGTAATGAGTGGTGAAAGGTCAGCCATTTCGGTGTTCCCAGGACTTCTTTATAAAGCTCTTCCTGTTGCCTCTTTTGAATTTCTTTTCATTCATATCCTCATACTTAGGAAGAAACTGTCATCATTATAATTAAGAGTTTTGTGTGTCTGTCCTGATGATCAGCATTCCTTCCTGGACAAGGTTTATTAAATATTTTCTATCTGTATCTATATCTATATCTATATCTATATCTATATCTATATCTATATCTATATCTATATCTATATCTATCACCTATCTATATCTACCTATCATCTATCTATCTATCTATCTATCTATCTATACCTATTATCTATCATCTATCTATATCTATTGACAAGGATTAGATCCAGACATTTTCAGAGACCACGCTCATAGCTGTTCACTCTTTGCTTTTGGTACCAAATGGATCTCATTTGTTATTTAAGAGCACAGAAAGATTCTGGTTATAATATGTATTTTTTGGTACATATCATATATATTATGTATATTGTAACAAAATGACTAAGGTATTGCAATGCACTATGTACTCTTCTAGAACTCCAACATCATGAATGCTAGACATTTAGGAATTATTCTATAGGTTCCCTGAGGAACTGCTCATTTTTTTCAATGTTTTGTTTTGATTCTTAGATTAGATGATTTCTACTATTCCGTCTAAAAGTCTTTGATTTTTCCCCCCTTATTTCCATTCAGCTATCAAGCCCAACCAATGAATTTTTCAATTTGGTAGTTGTATTTTTCAGTTCCACTTAGTTCTTCTTTATACGTCCTATTTCTTTGCAGAGACTTCACTTTTCATTTGTTTTAAAATTATTTGCCTTTACTTCTTAGAGCCTGTTTATAATAAATGCTTTAAAGACTTTGTCTGATAAAGACAGCATCCTTTTGTGGTTAGCATATTTTGGTTTTCTTTTCCTTCTGAGTTAAGACTTGCCCTGGCTCTTTGTATGACAAGTTGTTTTGGATTGCATTCTGCATATTTTTGAATATTTTGCAGAGATTCTGGGTCTTATTTACATTCTATGAAGAACCTTGTTTGTTTCCCTTTGTTTTCCTTTAGAAGGCAAACAACTAAGTTAGGTTCAGCCTGTAAGTGCTGTCTTTACACATTAGTTCCAATATTAGCTCAATTTAAAAATATTTTAGTGCTATTGAAATCAAGCCCCATGTGTACCACACAGTGGCCAGTCTGAAACCTGAGGGGTGGTTCGTCAGTACTTAGTTCTCAGTCTGTGGCTTGCAGTTTAGGTTCTGAGCCACCCCTGCACAAACAGTACTCTCTTAATTTCTCTACTCTTTCCTATCATTTCCTGGATTCCTTGGGTTGGTTTCCCGTCCTGGTCCTCCAGCCAGGAAGCTTGGGCTTTCTTTCCCCTGCTCTGCTGCACACTTTCAGGGACCCCATCCGCACCCAGGCAACGCAGCAGGACACAGAGAGAACAATGGTGATGTGCCTAGTGCTCTCAGGGTCATTTTTAGGCCCCTGCCTGGACATTGCTGCTATTCAGGGGCTTCTAAACAGCAACGCTTGAATACTAGGGTAGGAGAGGAGAAAATATGATAAAACAGATTTTCTCCACTCTCTGACCCTTAGGAATTCCTCTTACTGCCCTTCAGCCCAGAAAGAGGGGCCTCCTCCCAGAGCTGTCAATGCACACGTGGTATGTGCCTCTGGGTTTCGGGGTGTCTGAGTATGAGCCAGGTGATAGTGGAGGGAAAACGGTAAACTCACTGGTTAGGTGGGACATTGAATGCTAGTCTCCTCTGCCAAACCTCCTGCTCTCTACACACCGGGGAGTTTCGGGAGCTCTACACACTTGTCCACAAGCTTTGATGCACACGGTGATGCAGAAGAGAGTGGAGGGGCAGAAGAGACAGGACCCTAGACCTGTTTTCAGAGGTTTTCAATCAAAATCTTTAGATGGGTAAGCTAATCTCTGAATTTTCCAGGTGTTTCAGCAAAATTCTCTGCTTATGCAAATCTCCCAGAAAGCCCTGACACGGGAAGCCTTTAAGCTGTTCAAGTGGTTTTTACAAATTGTTCTTTCCAAAAGAGACACCTCCCAGAGCTACGTCATGAGAAGTGGTGCATTCAGGTCTGGTGTTCCCACGTATCACATGGTAGAAACCTGACAGCTCGGGGCATGCCACTCGATCATGGGGGGACTGATGTTGGCTTGCTCCACGCAGCCCATTAACCCAGTCTTACCAAAGCCAGGATCAGCATTTCAACGCAGACTGGGGTATTTGTTTTCACATAGTAGTGAGTGACAGTTATGGCAACCTCACAGCTCTGCTCATAGTTTGATCATTTCTACAATTACACATACTCTTCCTGGCTGCTGACAAAAAAAAAAAGTTCTTGAACAATCCTCACTGACAATGCATTACGTTCTTTGTAGGTTTAACTGGGAGGAATTGATGGGAAGATTGTTTGCCAAAGAAACTGAACGGATGCAACAGGAAATGGAGATGGGGAGAGAAATGAAAAGAAGAAAGAATATAGAAGCTATAGGAGAGGTGACTGGAAGATGAAGGGAGAGAGAAGGAGAAGGCAAGTAGGAAGGAGCGAAAGGAGGGAGGAAAGGAAGGATGGAAGGAATGAGATGTGTAAGGACAGACTCGGCATGTGTTTTGCATTCCATAAAGTGCTGCACAACATGAAGCCCAGGGTAGGGTGTGACTGAAGGTGAGGATGGGAGAACAGGTGACTTGGTTGAAAACTGAGCAACATGGACTCAGCAGCCACACAGGCTAAGACATGGGTCACACACAGATATATTCTTGGAGCTGAACAGAGACCAGGAGATTGGGGGACAGTGTCCTAGGAGTAATCAGCATAATGACCCTTCTTTACCCCGTAGGGGAAGATTATTGGTTTTATTTAAAAATTAAAGATTGCTACAGGGGACAAGAAGCAAACCAGGAAGTGGGGAAAAAAACCATTTTCTTTTAGGCATCCAATAGAATATGAATAAAACATTAATAGTTTAGGAAGAAATAGCAAATTAATTTAAGACAATTAGTTTCTCTGTCATTTTTTTTAACTAAAATTAGTTCAACTTTATCTTTTTAAAAAACAAGTTTTACATAGGGCAATTTTTTTTCTGGTTATTCTGTTTTGTTTTGTTTTTAATTTGTCTTTATAGTTGAAAGTATTACAATAATACTTTGTGTGTTTGTCTCTTTTGTGTGTTTTTCCCCTCATTTATCCCCTCTACCCCACAGCCGCCCCTCCAGGCCTTCACCTCACTATTGTGCATGTCCATGGGTTATTTATATCTATATATATCAAAGCCTAAGTGACCATTACAACTGAACAACTGGGATGACTGGTCAACCAGTCACTATGATGTGCATTGATTATTAGGAGGCAGATGCTCAATGCAGGAGCTGCCCCATGGTGGTCAGTGCACTTCCACAGCCAACATCCTATGGCCAGCCAACTTCCCCCAGTCCTTCCCCCTGATTGGCAAACTTTCCACAGCTCCTCCCCCCATCCAACAGGCCCCATCCAGTTGGCCCCTTCTGGCCGCCGACAGGCCTGGCCCCAATTGGGACTGGGTAAGACAGCCCGATAGGCCCTGATCACCAGCCAGGCCTAGGGACCCCACCCATGCATGAATTTCATGTACTGGGTCTCTAGTATGCATATAAGTTTCCAGTTAATCTCTATGCTCTCATCCTACCCCCACCCTGTCTTCCCTTTTAAATTCATCAGTCTGTTTCATGCTTCTATGTCTCTGGATCTATTTCACTCATCAGTTTATTTTGTTTATTGGATTCCACAAGATTTTCTCTCTTTAGAAAGGCCCGGATAAGAACATTCAGATAAAGGAGGACTCACAAATACACAAATCGTTGATGTTATTTGGCTTGTTGGCTATGCTTCCTGCCATATGGTGAGAGGAGGAGGGGGGCAGAGAAGAGAAGACTGTAACTATTGCAGGTATATCTTGCTCTTCCATGAAAACAGAGACAAAATCCAAAGAAAATGCCAACTTCCTAACGCTATAGCACCATTATTAATCATACAGACCTGTGAAGGCAGGCACTTTCATTTCAATTCATTATCTTAGAAATCAGAAAATCCTCTTACCTGAACTTGTTCCTTTCTTCCCGTTCTATTCTCTGCAACCTTTCTTCTCTCTCCTGCCGCCGCCTCTCTCTCTCGGCTGCCAGGGACTCCTGGTGCTGCCTAAAGGATGATGTGAGAAGACCACTCAGTGATGACCTAAAGATATAACAAGTTCATGTTTTAGTGGGTTGGCCTATGATTAAAGGTACTGAAGTAGGAATTGACCAGACCTTAGTTAGAACTGAGGGTTCGCTGGGACCTAGGGAGTTCTCGGGGAAAATTCCTGCGGGTCTCAGGTCTTCTGTTTCAGGATCTCCATCTCTAAGTGGAGATAAGTAACCTGCCACAGACACTGGGAGGACAAAACGGCGTCGTGCATAAAATACTAAGCATTCTGCACAGCAAAGAAACCATCCACAAAAGGAAAAGGCAACCTAGAGAATGGGAGAAAATATTTGCAAATATCCAAAACGTATAAAGAGCTCATATAACCCAACAGCAAAAAAAATTGGGTAGATCTGAACCAACATTTCTCCAAAGAGGACATACAGATGGCCAACAGCTATATGAAGAGGAGCTTGGCATCTCTAATCATGAGAAAAATGCAAACCCCAAGAAACAGGCAACTTTCCCCATCGCCATTGCTTCCATCCTGGGACATCTGCCGTTCGAGACAGGACCTGGATTCCAGGCTTCCTCGTTCTTTCTCTGCAGCCTGTCGCACACTGAGTCGGTAAGAGCCAAGCCTCCCCACCATGGGAGGGCCCGGCTGAGCTCCCGCAGCTGCTGGGGAGATGGGCCCCATGTGCAACCTTACCTCACTGTGCTGGCTCATCGTCAAGCATGAAGCGACTGACTCTTCCAGGTGTGGCTGGCATCACACTCTGGCCTGTTCACTGGCCCTTCTGCAGGCTCCAGCCCCGGGCATGCAGCAATTCATGCCCCTTCCCTTTTACTCTCCACCCTCCTGGCCAAGACGATGTGAGTCCTTCAGCAGAACTCACCCAGCTCCAGGTCCACCCTGCTTGGCTTCATAATTAAGCCATTCTCCTGGCAGCTTCCAAAATCACCACCTGCCATCAGCACCTTGTGTCCCACGATTTCCAGACTTTACTGGCCCGGACTGAGGTCCTTCCTTTCCATCTTCTCACTTCCTCTCCACTGCAGGCCAGCTTTCCCCTCCCTTAGGCACTTACCTCTGCTCTAAACACCTAGTTTCTCCCAAACATAATCTCCCAGGGATCTCAGGACCATGTTTTTAAGGAAGATGTGAACTCCATTCTCTCATCTCCCTCTTTACCTTCCCTTCTGCACATACTTGCACCTGCCACCAGGCAAACCTAGAGGCAGACTGCAAGCTGTCTTACATTAGAGACTCAGTTTCCCAGACTTCTCACCAGAGATGTCCCTTGGGAGGATGGGCCATCTGTGCCTGGCTCCTCTCTCTCTCTCCAGCTTCTCTACGAAGGTTCATCACGGTGTTTACTACAATGGAACTCACTATGTGTGTACGGTGTGCCTATCCTCCATTTCTGGGACTATATGTGACCCTCGAGACATCAAGGGTAGGGTTGGAATAAATCAGTGTCGGATTCCCATGCCAAGTACAAGGTTGGCACACTCAGTATTTTCTGAATGAAGTATATGTGTATGTAATGTGTGTGTGTGTGTGTGTGTGTGTGTGTGTGTGTGTGTGTGTATTCAGCTCCAAGGGCCAGGTTTCCAATTGTCACTGGCTATAATGGCATTGTTTATTGGCATTGTTCAAAGATTACTGAATGAGAAAGGGGGGAGGGGGTATCTATTACCATTCTAAGTGTGTGTAACTATCTACACACCAAATTTCTCCCCAATTCAGTCTCTCCCACTATACCACTAAAGCATCTCACTCATTGCTGGGCCTTGAGGTAAGGAGTGGGGGACTGAGATAAGAGAACAAATATCAGGAACCCATAAATACATTTTTTGAAGGAAAAAAATCTCCCTCTTTTTGCTCCATAACCTTTATACTCCACCAGTGCAAAACCACTGTAGCCAATGACGACTGGAAAGCTGGCCATCGGGGGCCATGACACAGCCAGGTGATGGCCCAGGGCTCAGCTTATAGCACCGATGAGCTGAACCGTCTCCAGCTCTGCGGGTGCAGGAATTCTGGTCTGTGATAGTTGCACTTTCTTTTTACAGATCTCACCTAATCAGGACCATGCTGTACCTTACAAGACGGGGGAAAAGTGTCACACACGCTGCTCTCACTTCCAAACAGAATTATAATACACACCTCTTACAACTGTACATCCTTTAGTTAAATAAGGGTGAGAGAATTGTCTAGTTAAAAAAAATCCAATTCCGCTTTCCAAAGGAAGAAAAGTCATGAGTTTGTTCACCTGATTATTTGCAAAGTGGCACAGGGGAATTGCATGCAAGAGACAGAAATGGCTGCCGCCTGAGAGTAAGGAGCCCTACAGGCAGAAGACGGGGAAAGTGGGAACAGCACAAAGTGCCCTCTGCAAAGGCAAGACACCTCCTCACCCTTCCAGTGAACATGGATTCTCCAGTGTCCTGTTTGTCTTAATAAAGATTTCCCCCCAAATCTTCTAATCAAATGGCTAGTCCAGGAAGTTGAAGCATCTTCATCCTGTGGCTTTGTGGAACCCAGGTTCACTGCCACGGACCCCTGGGGGTTGTGAACCCTGAGAAACAAATGGATAGACACGTAATGCTTCAAAGGGCTGAGAGCTGACATAGCGAAGTCTGTACCCAAGAGGATGTTACAGTTCATTCTGCCGGAAGAAGTCAGAGCCACTGGCAGGATGGATGGGTTTTAGAGGATGCGATGGAATCAAGGGGCAGAGCACATACAAAGAAAGAGGCCTCAGGATGGGGGAAAAGCTGGAAGACACAAACAGGACCCACACATGAGGCATCCTCCAGGCAATGGTAACCAGCTGGGCTGTGTCTACAGGCAGTTGGAGTCATCAAGGTTTCTAAGAAGGAAAAGTCAACTGCACGGATGTGCATTTCAGAAAGGATAGGAGACATACTCCATTATGTAGAGTCTGGGCATGACGTAGATCTGGAACTAAATCTGTGGTCGTAGGAACCACGAGGAGGAGTCAGATTCAAAATGCATGTGGGAGGAAGAATCTCTAGCATCTCTTAGGCTGAGCCAGAGCCCAGGTTCCCAACGCCCACGGTGGTTACATAAAACTGCCATGAGGGAACCAGACCCTATTGTAAACTCACTCTGTCAACTGACCGGTGCGTCTCCTCTGCACTTTGGATGTAACGCGATCAATTAATCAGGACCACATTGTGCCTTACAGGAACTCCTTGTCTGTAACGAGATTGCTATCAGGGAGTAGCAGCCGCCAAGTGGGGTGCGGGGGGGGGGGGGGGAGGGTCTGCTTGCTGAACTGCTCAGCACAAGCTTGCGGCTTCTTTGTTTGAATGGTAGGGAATTGTCCACATTGACAGCCTTTATTTCCTGCTGGCAGTAGTGAACTGAGTACCATTAACTGTGATCACGCAAAAAGGCATGATTTTATCCCATCTTCCGTGCTTTTTCTCAGTGATTTTTTTTAACATATGCTTTGATCAATTGAAAAGAAAAAGTTTACCTACAGCCCCATTGGACAGTGGGGCTCTTGATGCCACTGACACGAAAATTTGAAAGCACTGAGTAGCCCAGCCAGCATGGCTCAATGGTTGAGTGTCAACCAGTGAACCAGGAGGTCTCAGTTCAATTCCCAGTCAGGGCGTACGCATGAATAGCAAGTTCGATTCCCAGTGGGGAATGCAGGAGGCAGCTGATCAATGATTCACTCTCATCACTGATCTTTCTACCGTGTTTTCCCAAAAATCAGACATCCTCCGAAAATAAGGCCTACTCACAGGTTTCCTTCTGAGTGAAATATAAGGCATCCCCCCAAAAATAAGGCCCCCGGGCTCTGTCTCAGAATGAAAATTAATTTATGGTAAACTGGTCGCTAGGGCCGCCCCAACTGGCGTCTAGCAACCAGTGACATTATGCAGAGTCCTGGCGTCACTGCTGTGTGAATGGAGAGAAATCAGTGTGGAAACTTTGTGAAACCTAAACTGCAACAAGTTGTGACTTGGGTGAAGAATTCATGGGAGAAAATCGCTGATAGTTGCAGTGCAACCTTGACAAGAAGTACTCATTTAAAGATAGCGCTATTGCTAAACATGAGAGATTTGGTCCACTGATTCTGAAAGAAATGGAGTCACAAGATATTCACCAGGAAATTCAGGAATTGGATTGTTATGATGATGTTCCAGAAGATGATGACATGATTGTCAATGAATAAATGAGTAAATTCTTGATACTGTAGGATTCACAGTTTGTCTGGTTTGTGTTGACAACTACCATACTACTGTACCGTATACAGGTAATAAATTTCCTTTATTTTCATTTAACAATGTGTACCATATTCTTCTTCATGGAAAAATAAGACATCCCCTGAAAATAAGACCTAGCGCATCTTTGGGGGCAAAAATTAATATATCACTGCCTTATTTTCGGGGAAACAGGGTATATATCTCTCTCTCCCTCTCCCTTCTTCTCTGAAGTCAATAAAAATATATTATAAATAAATAAGTAAGTAAGTAAATAAATAGTACTGTGTAGATCAAGTGATGAACCACAGCCAGACAAACACATAGGTCACATATTTGAAAAAAGCAATGATCTGAAAACCCAACAAGTAGAACCTCAAAGCAAGGGAGATACTAGTGGAGTAAGAAGTAGTAAAAGCCAAAGTTGACTAGAAGGGGTAAACAAAGCACACAGAGAATAGACTAGCCGTGAGCAAACTATGGCCCACGGGCCGGATCCAGCCCGTTCAGCTGTTCTATTCGGCCCCGCGGAGCCGAAAGAGCAGAGGGTTCTCTTGCTCTCCCCTCCGCTCCTTCACCAGCAGCCCAAGATGAGAGTGCCAGCATGGTCAGGTTGCTTTTGTTCTGGCCCTCCGGTCCAGTTTAAGAACCCATTGTGACTCTCGAGTCAAGAAGTTTGCCCACCCCTGGAATAGTCAGTCAGTCATATGGAAGAGGAAGTCGGGATGAAGAAGACATAGGTAGCAGCAAATTCACTCAGGACTTTCGTCAGCAGTCCTGCCACACAAGTAAGAACTACATGCGCTAGAGGTAGTGAAAAGAGGTAGAAAGACATGGACACAGACACCATCATTCTGAGGGAGGAGTGACCACACCAGTGTGGAAGCAGGTCACAGGGAGTGAGGTCCCACGACAGGGAGTTGAGCTGGAAGGAGAAGCCAGCACTCAGCACCACAGGGTCCCACACTCCTAGTCTTGGCTCCTTGGTCCCAACTTCCCTATACCTTCTCTGGCTCTTTATCCCAGCCGCCAGTTTCTGCAAAGGCCCACAAGATGGAGATGTCCCCACAGGGATGGGAAGAGAATGCCATCTGCCTTTCCCAACTTCCAGGAACCACAAATTCATGTGCTGTGATTACTGTTTGCTTGCTTGCTTGCTTGCTTGCTTGTTTCATTTGAATACTTGACCATGAATGGTTCAACTATTCCTGTAATTACATTTCCCTTTAACAAGAAAACATTTAGAACTTTTCCACTAAAAAAGTATGTTTCCCCCCCCCAAAAAAAAAATTGAAGCATTTTAAAAGTCGCCTTTCATTACACAGTTGCATCTTGTATCCCCGAGGGCCTTTGCGAATAATCTGGTTTTCCTATTTTGTTTCGGCACAATTCAAGTTCCGATGTCATGAAAATTAATGCTATACTGTCTCTTTCTAAAAGAGAGCCCTATAAACAAAGCTGTGATAGCAGATGTAGATTGGTTTTGATTCCCTTGTTTTGACTTCGTTTTTGTATACTGTTTCTTCAGTTCCTTCCTTTCTGGGTCAATTTATCATTCCACGTTTTATTAACATCCAACTCACTGACATGCTTGGGGAGACTCAGGGAAACTCAAAGTGCAGACGGATGCTTGGGAGTCATGTCCAAGGCGGCCGGCCGGCCCCAGGGGCTGCTTTGGTTGGCCTGGCTTTCCCAGGACTTCTGAGAAGAGAGTCTTCTTTCCAAGTCAAGGGAATGAAGTCCTAGAGTCCCGAGTTCTACCCTGGCACACGTTAGTAGTCAGGGGTGTGCTGCCAGATGTGGGTTCTCATCACAAAAAATGCAACTATTGTTCATAACAGTTCAATGTCTTTCCTAAGAAAAAAAGTTTTTCTTTTCGGTTTCAATAAAACATGGATATGTGAAACTTTCAACCATAAGTCGTACACGTCTTACTGAAGAACACAGCTCAGTCAAAACAATCATAGAGCTCCATAAGGCAAAAAAATTCTCACAGATGTGAAAATAGATTATGGGTGACATGCAAAGAATTCATTTGTCAAGCAGAAAACATTAAACTATAAGCTATAAAAAAACCACACATTATCATAAGTGCACCTGACATCATGTGCTTGGGCGGTGGAGCACAAATATGGTTTGGAGTTGAGCACCCCCTCTTATTTTTATTTTTTTGTTACAATCACAAAGCATAAGCCAGCAAGGTGAGAGTAAGAAGGGATGATGCAGCCAGATCTGATGGTTTCATGGTCTAAATAATGAAAATGCACATCCAATGTTTCAAATGATTCTTTACAGGGTTTCTCAAAGCCACAGATGGTGAGAGTTGAAGACATATACAAATAGAAAGAAGCAATAAACCCTCTGAAGCTACTTTACCCACTGGTGGATCCAGTGGATGGCAAAGGTGCTGAATTTCCTGTACAGAAATGCACTGTGAGAGCGAACAGGCTGCTGGGAAGGGGCTCCTGCCACTGCTGTCCCCTGGGACCAGGTCTCAGCATACAGGCTCCCAGAGGGATCTCATCCAGCGCCTTCTTCACGCTGAGGGCCGCAGAGCCCATGTCTCCCTGGCTGTCGTAGACACCTCATACCTCGCATGTCTCCACCCTCCATCTGCTCTTCCTCCAGGATCTTCTCTCTTAGTTCCTTTCTTCTCATGCCCACATGCAAGCCTGAACCCTCACTCCTTTCACTTCCCCTGCTCCCACCCGCCTTGTGGCAGCCAAGTATGCCCAAACTCACTTCTCCCTGCAATCCCCTGGGTCACTGGCCTTCTTGGTCCTCTCTCTCGGACTTGGAGGCAGGCCCCTCTAGGTTAAGGTGACCAGAACGTCCTGCTTTTGGCGAGACAGTCCAGATTTTCAACAATTTTTCCCACGTCCCGCTGCATTTTAAAATTGTCCCGATTTTTGGAAAGAATCTTCCCAATCTTTCCAATCCTTCCAAAAACCAGGACTTTTTAAAAACACCGTGGGACGTGGGAAAAATTGTTGAAAATCTGGACTGTCCTACCAAAAGCAGGACAATCTGGTCACCTTACTCTAGGTGCCATTCATTGATACTTCCAAATCTGCCTCAGGATAGAGAGCAACCTCCTCCCCAGGGCAATCAAGGTGCTCCTGGATCCAGCCCTACTCTTCCTCCTCCAATTTCTCCCCCAGGAGACACTCAGCCAGATCAAGAAGGGAAGGAAACACAGTCCTTCAGGAGCCTGCACCCCTGGACCTTCCAGCTTAAACCTGCCCTGGGTCTCTAGGAGTCAGAAAGAGGGTAGGGGCCGGGACTTCACCATTGGGACCAGGGAGGAACTTCCCCTAAGCCCAGGACTTTAGCAACTTGCAGACGTCCTGTCCTTATAACTTCTCACCTTCAAGGGCTTCCAAACAGTTCCCCAACCAATGAGTGGGCAATTCACCCAATGACCCAGCATTGGCTGCCACTCTGCCATGGCCAGAGTTGGGTACTGTGGAGGACACAGCATGGAATGGAACCTGCTGCCCACTCCCAAAGAGCCGGGAGCCTCGCAGGTGTAAAGGGGTCAGACTCTCATACCCCTCACGTTGGCCCCAAATCCTTCATCCCATAGGACAAGGATCTTCTTTACTAGTGACCTCTCTGGGAGCCCAGGCAACTTCAGCTGTCCCCAAGAAGAGGTGCCCCAGGGTAAAGGACAGAGGGTGTCTTCAGAGTAATCACCTTGTGACCTCATTACCAAGACCTAACTGAGCCTGAATATGCCCAGGCCAGGGCCACACTGGGCCGTGGAACCTGAGAGTTTGACACCAGGGGGCTTATATAGCATCTTAGAAATCAATGCTGAGGGGTGACAGGGCAAACCACATTGGACAGCCCTTCTTCCGGGGACTGTGAGGTCTTGCCTGCTCCACATCCTGATCAAATCTCTCATTACCAGCAGCACTTGGCCAAACACACTCTCCAACGCACAGGAGAAAACCAAAATGCGGTACACAGACCAAATGTGTTTCAGATTCAGGACTTGCAGCAAATGACCCCCGGGGCATCATTCATGTCTAGATTTCTGACCAATCATGAGCTGCTGGACATTATACTCCATCATCACACATTGTCATTTCCCAGGGGACTCATATGGAGGAGGCGGGGAAGAGTGCATAGAGCATTTTCACTTGTACCTTCCATCTGTTCATCAAAAACTACCCTCTAAGGCAGGGCTGGGCAAACTACGGCCCGTGGGCTGGATCCAGTGAATAAAACTATTGAATTAAAAAAATAAAAGACCATACCCTTTTATGTAATGATGTTTACTTTGAATTTATATTAGTTGACACAACACTCCATCCATGCTTTTGTTCTGGCCCTCAGGTCCAGTGTAAGAACCCATTGTGGTCCTCGAGTCAAAAAGTTTGCCCACCCCTGCTCTAAGGAAAGGGTTGGCAGAATTGACATTTTACCCGTAGGAACTCAATAACTTCCCAGTGAGTTGGGGCCCTAGCCAGTGTTCTCTAACTCAGCACTCTTGCCATATAAGGGTAACTGTTTTCAACTGTTCTAAAATTACAGGACCTCCCTACCCTTCCCTATGAACACATCCTTGTGCAATCAGGAGTAGGAGCAAGGTAATTTCTGGTGGTCTAGTGCTCCTGCCAAGTTAAATTCCATCCCTGGACCCATACAATTCTTTTCTCTTCTGGTAGGTCTGGATTAATTACACAACACCTTAATGGGCCCACTACCGACTAACACAGAATTAATCATTCAGAGGTGAAAATTGATGTGTGTAAGACAAATTGCAGAGCTGACGCTAGATTTAGAACAGCTTTTGAGGGGTGAATCAAATCACTTACATTTAAATGCTTTGGAAGAATAGTTCTATACTCTCCGTGGACAGTGGGTAGGGAGATGAGATAATAATAATAAAGTATCTCTAGTAAAATATATACTGACTAAATATGTGAAAGAAAACATCCTTGTCTCTGGGTTATATTCTGGAAAGAAAAATACTCTAGATTATACTTTCATTGACACGTTTCCGTTAGGCACTCTTCATCAAATGGATCCCCTGTACGTGAGGACAGTGAAGCCGTCAGAATGCTCCCTATAAGACAAGACCCACCTGTCCAGCCTGGGCTCCTGGGGTCTTGGAAGAGATGATGTGGAAGCGGTGGGCACAGCGGATCCAGACGAAGGTCGTGAAGAGTGGTAAGAGTGGTTGCCAAAGTTGCTGTATCTAAAGAGTGCAGAGGATTCAGTTGGGAGCAAGGGGACACAGAGAAATGCATACAGGTCAGCAAATAAGGAATAGCGAATCATCTTAAATTTTCCAAGAGAAACAGGTCTGGAAATGCTAACACTGTCAGTGATGGCACTAACGCAAAAAAAAAAAAAAAATCACCAACTGTTTTGTTTTGTTTATTGCTCATTAGAGATGGTTCTCAAAGTCCAAACCCATTAAGCAACAGGATTCTGACAAAGGGTTTAATAAGGCACTCATGTTCAGTCAGACTATTTGCTAACATAAATTAGAATCCAAATTATTTTCATTTGAACCATAAAGAGTTTTCTTGCCTCTCCTGGTGGTACAATTAGCATTAAATCCATTCAAGATTGGTAGAAAAATGCCAGATGGTTGGCTAAAGAAACATCTTATTAAAAATTCTGCTTTAGGTATTTCTGAATCAATGTCATTCATTAGCGATAATCACATCATGTGGCTGGTAACGAAGAATAAGATGTCCCTAGGCCTTGTGGATTAGCTTGTTGCTAAAAGGTGCAAGTGTCTATGTTTTCATTCGGTATTTCCCCAGGAATAACATCACAGCCACTAGGTTTAAATGAACTTTCATCATTTCACAATCATCTTTTATAAGTTCCAGGATTTGAAGAATTCTAGAGTTTTGTTTTTCAGAATAGATGCCCTTTAGCCATCTTCACTCAGTGAATTCCCAGAACACAAACTAGCAGTTGAGGCCCTTGCCTGGGGTAGAGACTCATGATTAATTACAAATAACAAGGTTCAGAGAACTTTGCTTCTCAAACTACTCAGCCACTCCTTCCCCTGAACCAGTTAAGGACCATGTATTTGGGGATATGGGACCTCAAAGGACATTTGTATTTGGCTACTTGGAACCTCAAGGGTCACCATGATATAAGCACAAAGACCTTCCTGCATATGCTGAATCCAGCCCAAACTCCTGCTGACAGAAATCAGTTCTAGCCATTCTGGGAAGCAATTAGACCTCAATATGTAGATGTCCTTTGACAGAGTAAGTCCACTTTGGGGGAGTTATCATAACCCTTATGGTTATTTATGTACAGAAAGTATCAAGTAGAGAACATTATGGAGATCATAGTGAAAAGTGGAAACTACCCAACTAGCTAACAATGCAAGAACAGGTAAGAAAGTATATTAATCACTAATGGAATATTATGCAACCATTAGAAGTTATTGCCAATTTTGTAAGTGATAACATGGGAAGTGTGTTGTGTGTGTGTGTGTGTGTGTGTGTGTGTGTGTGTGTGTATATATATATATATATATATATATATATATATATATATTTAAATATACATATATATATATATATGGGCTGAATTAAAACATCAAGATATAATATACATTAACTTTATCACACTTTGTGTAGAAAAAAGTGTAAAAAACAGATAATCTATTTTAAAAAGTTTAAGAGATAAAATATCAGTTTTTCTTAATAAGTTACGCTATTATAATGAGAAATAAAGTATTTCCATTTCCCCGAATCTATCCTGTGTTAAGTCCTGTGTGCTGGCTGTTTCTCTTACTTGATTATTTGGTACCACATTCAAGGCCTGTGCTCGGTACCAAGCCTTTCGCCGGCAGGTGGGGACCCAGATCCACAGCGTTACTCCATTGACTGCTCATTGCACACATCACCTTCATAGGACTTGGTTTCTGGCTTTGATTTTCCCTTCTCTTAAAAAAACCCAACCCTCTACATGTCCCACTGCTTCTATGAGTGTTGATTTGATTTTTCTATTTTGTTTTATTTATTTTATTTTATTTTTCAAGAAGATGCCCAAACCACAGGCACAGAGAAGGCAGGAAAGCAAGGGATGAGTAGAATGGATGAAGAAAGGAAGATGCAGAGAAGGAAGAGAAAAGCTTAGGAGCAAAGAAGAGGGAGAGAAGGGAGGAGGCGGCACAGGGTGAGAGGAGGCGGCCGCTCACCCTGAGCTGAGTCCTTGGGGAGCTGGTCCCTGGGCTCAGGCTCCACCCTGGGTCCCAGCTGCCTGGACTCCCCGCTGGTTATTCTCCGCAACTAAGACGCGTCCCTTCCCACCAAATGCCGGCATCGGGTGGGCTGTTTTAACAGGATTACTTTACTGAAGTTATGTTAAAATGATGCTATGGACATAAGGCAAGCAAGAGGCTTTCCCTCCTCCTTTGGTCTTGATATAGTGAGCAAATTATTGATTATTAATTCAAATACCTCACAGCCTGTCCAGTTTTGCTTCTCCGTTTCAGAGAAACTAACTGGATCCTGCAATTCACTATCCAGTTTTATTTTTCTAATTTTCAATGACTACCTGGTTGGTCTCCAGGATAACCCATCGAATTGCAGTCATCCACGAAAACCATCAGGAAATTAATGGGAACAAACAATATTTAGACAGTATTCGAATTCCTGTCAAATAGTTAAAGATTATAAACTCTTCTCAGTTCAGTCTAAGCTGGTCCTCATTCACAAACACGCGGCTGCTTTTCGAAATTTCCGTGTATATTTGTGTCAGCAAGTTGTATGTTTCTACTGCTCCCTCCCGCAAGGGCTGTAAGTAGTGAAACTTGGAGACCAAGTTTGAGGAACCCGGGTCCCAGGAAAGCCCCATCCATCAGAGGCCGTGAGACCATCCCAGAAAGTCCTGGATCGCCATCTTGAGCAAACATCACCCTGCTGGGGGAAATGCGGTTGCCAAGATATTTTTATTCCAGTGAAGCGTACAGCTCTTAACTTGCACAGAGATCCCGTTCTCAGAGGGCATACGAGCCACGTTGGAGGCAATCCATAAACACTGTGGGAAAGATGACAATAATCCAAGACTGTTAAATCTGAAGAGACTGGGCTGGAACTTGTGGTTGGGAGGTGTTTGAACTGGAGTCCACAGACTCCTGGAGGCAGGGCGTGGCCGTGTGAGGCCTCGGATTAGGAGTTCTGTGTCCATGAGTCCACAAAGGAGTCAAAGGGACAGACTGCCTGGCATGGGAACCACTCTCCACTTATCCAGCCTCTCTGTGCCTCAGTTTCCTCTTTTATAAATAAGGGCGAGCAATAGAACCTCCCTCTTAAAGGGTTAAGTGATTCTTAAAGCTTCAATGTTATGGAAAGCACAGGGCCTGGCTCTTAATAAATGCTCAATAAATGTTAGCAATGCCAAAACCGGTTTGGCTCAGTGGATAGAGCGTCGGCCTGTGGACTGAAAGGTCCCAGGTTTGATTCCAGTCAAGGGCATGTACATTGGTTGCAGACACAGACCCAGTGTGTGTGTGGCGGAGGGGGGGGGTGGGGGGAGAGAGTGCAGGAGGCAGCTGATTGATGTTTCTCTCTCATTGACGTTTCTAGCTCTCTATCCCTCTCCCTTCCTCTCTGTGGAAAATCAATAAAATATACTTTAAAATTTTTTTTTAAATAAATGTTAGCAATGATTATTATGACTCTAAAATAGGAGTGGCCACCAGCATTAGCAGTAATTGATTTTGGACAATTGATTGCTCAAAATATACAACCCTCTGTTCCAATCCAGGCAGTGGAGAAGGGCAGACATACAGGCAAGCTGACAGGCACTGCTGAAAATTCCCTGTGTAGTCTTGATTTACACACCTTTCTCCCCCTACCCTCCTCTCCAATTTTTATAAGAATGATTGAAGTGTTCACATTTGAAGTGATGTCATTGTATCAGTGTCCATGAAGTGATTCCAACTGCAAATGTTTGCCATCTCATAGGAGGCTATGAGCAATCTTCAAAAGAAAAATGCATATTTAGAATAAAAACGCAAAGCTATAAAAAAAAAAAGGAAAGGAAATAAAGACACCCACCTATTGGAAGAGAAAGACCGGAAGTTGTAAGGATCAGAGGCAGAATTCGTGCTCAGGTGGAGAGACTCAGAGCCACTGCTAAAGGAAAGAGCGCCCCACTCAAAACGCCGCAGGGGAAGCCCACCAAGCACGTGGCTGAACTCTGCAGGCCCAAAGGACCCACGCCAGATGCATCCATTATGTCAGACCATGCACAGTTTCAAACTTCACACTGAAAATCCATTTTCAGCCCAGTCAGGTGTGGCTCAGCAGTTGAGCATCGACCCAAGAATCAAAGGTCACAGATTTGATTCTGGGTCAGGGCACATGCCCAGGTTACAGTCTCGATCCCCAATGCAGGGCGTGCAGGAGGCAGCTGACCAATGATTCTCTCTCATCATTGATTTCTCTCTCTCTCTCTCTCTCTCTCTCTCTCTCTCTCTCTCTCTCCCTTTCTCTCTGAAATCAATAAAATATATTTTTTAAAAGAAAAGGTGGAAAAATTCAATTTTTTAGTAATTGTATTATTACACAAGCCCCTTAATTTGAGCAGATGACAATTTTCTTGTGCATCATGCCTAACTACCGATAGGTATTTAGGGAGTGGTCAGGGAGTTAGTTCACGCCACAGCTGCGCTCTGCGCTAATCGAATCCACACACACAACAGAAGACAAGATAAGCGATGTGGTTAGCAGGCTGTGCTTCCATCCCTGGGTTAATCTCACACAGGCCTCCACGTGGGCCGATCTACCTGCTTTCCTTCTGGGCCTCGGCTTCCTTTTCCTTGGTGGGTAAGGGTGAATCCTCGAAGTCATAGGAGAAGAGGTGGAAGGGGCTGTGGGGCACATAGGGCAGCTTTGCTATGGTCTGCGATGCCTTTGGGGGGCCAGGTGTGGAGGTCCGAGAGGCAGGGGTGGGGTGGGGCAGCAGGGGTGGCCCAGAGGACCCACTGTCCCAGGGGCTCCCCCCTGCAGTGCTGGCTGGAAGCTGCTTTCCCTGCGAGGTGGAGGTGGTGCTGGAGGCCGGGTCGAGGCCTGGGCTCTCCTGCCCAGTGGGCTTCTGCTCTGAGGCAGGGCTGGCCTGGCTGCTGGCGCCGTGGAAAAGAATTGAAGGGAGATTCAAGAGAGAGAGAGAAAAAGTTAGCAAAGAGGAAAAAGCATGTAAAAACCCACTACTGTTATGGCTGCCGCTTAATTCAGAGTCCAGCTGAGCCCCTGGAACTGTAGCATGAAAGCCCATCACTGATGCTCTGTTTTGCCCAGTAATCCTGGGGCCCTGGGCTTGCCAATCTGGGAGGCAAGATCTACCAGGCCTATGGGCATAGAGGCCTATGGGAGGGGATTTAATGGAACCCCAAAGGCTCTTCTGCACCTGCGCTTCACCCTTCCAATCCCCCCGACACACACACACACACACACACACACACACATTTCTTCCCACTGGCTGTGTTGGCACCCGAATCTCCACAACTTGAACCTCACTTCTTTGTCTTGGTCAAACAGAGTATCAGGCCTCTTCCTGAAAAGCCCAGCCTTGAGGGAGTGACATCCTTCAGCCCATACTTTACTCACTCCTTTCGGTCCTTTCTTGAGAGCAGGTATGGATGAGAGCAAAGGGAAAGAGACAGGCCGGCAAGGAACGCAAAGGGCAGGAAGGAGGGGTCGGCGTGAGGAGCACACATTTTGTACATTTCACATTTCCCCAGGGCCTCCTCAACTCTTAAATTTGTGTTAAATTCTGCAGTTTTCAAATCTATGGTCCCCTCCCAGAGAACCTGACCCCCAGCCATGCCCATTTGGGAATGGGATATGAGCTGTTTTCTTTCCTACCTCAAATTCTGTGATCCATCGACATATAAGGGCAGGGACATGCCAGTTTCCCTGGCCTGATGGGAGGGTGAGACCACACTGATGTGCTCAGTGCAGGCCTGGCATGTGGTGGGCACACACAGCAGGCACACGTGATGGGTATGCATGGTGGGCACATACAGCAGGAACACATGATAGGTATGCATAGTGGGCACATAAAGCAGGCACACATGATGGATATGCATGGTGGGCACACACAAAGAAGCAGCCAGCAGGAGAGGGGTGGGCAGCAGAAAACACCAAACCCACAGAAGTAAGCAGGATCTTCCCACCACCTTAAAGTCCAGTAAGCTTACACCAGGGAACAAATAGCATGCAGAGTGATGTGAATGAACACCTTGGTACTGTCTAAATAGAGCCCTGGTGTTCAATATGCACACCTTTATTTCCTAAAGCTGAAAAACCTGGCTGTAGTGTCTGATCAAGGACACCCTCCAGCGACAGGCATGATGTCAAAAGCACTTCAGAGGGTTGGATAACAACCATCTACTATACAAACAATCCTATGTAAAGACAGCACAATGTCAGCAGGGATGCCTTTGAAAGCTACCCATTCCGGCCAGATTCTTCCATCTGGTCCATAGGAGCTGAACTATGTGAGTCACTGAAGGTTGAAGGGTGTGTGTGGGGAGTGGGGGAAGGGACATGCACATTTCAGCACATAGAGAGCCATACCTGTGTATTTATTGAGGGACTACATAATTTTTTGTAAGTAATTTTTCACCTCAGGAAGGACTGTTAATTAGACCTCCTCCCTTCCCAGAACATCTGTATCTAAAAAATCACTATTGCTAGGCAGGGCTCTCGGCATGCACTAAAAGCTCTGATAAATGCTACCTTTCTCACCCTTGCATTCTGAAATGTATGGCTCACTCTCTGTCACTAGGCCATTCCATTCCTCTCTCCATATCTGCTGGCTTCTTCCCGTTATTTCCAAAGCGGGGAAGCAATCATTAGTTTGTCAGTTCAGAGAGAATTCCATGACCCATGGGAATGGTGGGAGTCCCAGGGTGTCAAAGGAGCCTATATGAGAACTTCTCTTTATGCTGGTGACCTGAAGAATGAGGCCACAGCAGCAAAGAATCACATTGACTTTGAAGTTAGTAAGAGAATGATTTTGCCCTAATTCATCCAAGATCCTCTTAATTTTGCTTTTTGTGGAAAAAACTAACAGTAAAAGTGTCAATTTGCAGTATAATCAATTAAGTGGAGGAAAAAAACACCTGCAAGGTGCCTATATCTGTTATCATTGACTAAAGACAAAAGAATGCACCTTGGAGAGATGATCGGAAAATAGTAAACTCTCCAAAGGACCCTAGAGCTATGTAAGTTGTGCTGGGCATAAAAATAAATACCGAAAATTTTTTTTCCATACTCTAGTGGATAAAAAGTGTGCCTGTCCATTTTGATAAAAAACAAACTTGCACCATTCACACAGTAGTTGCCCACACATTTTAGCTAATGTTGTACTGGTAAAATTAGGAGGAAGAAGGAAACACACATAATTATTTTTAGTACAGTGCTGAAAGGGTTAAAATTTTCTGTCAATCTGACTGAGCCAAAGGACTTAATGACGGAAGGCACAGTGGGAAGAAAACCAATTGGGTGAGTTTTCCACAAAGCATGGTTAGGAAGGCTATGTTGGAGTAAAAAATAAAGTTCTGTGATGAAAACATGCACTGTGATTTCTACAGACTAATCGCTCTGTGTCTCTGTGTATAGGGTCAGTAAAGGTTTGCTGGTGGGAGCTGGTGAGGAAAGGAGGAGACTACTGACAACAGGTGGCTGCAAACCATTCATTAGGAGGGAGCCTTGGATTTTTAGTTGGGGCCTGGGAGGGTCCAGCCCTTGGTACCTGTCCTTGCCCTGAGAGGGGGCATCATCCTCTCTCTCTTCTTCTGAATTGGGTTCCGTGACTGGCTGCTCCTCTTCTTCCTCCTCCTCCTCCTCATCCCTGAGAAGAGGCCAGGAAAAGAGAAATGCACACAGAGACAAGATGGAGACGTGAGATAAGCATTACAGACAAACAGGAAGATGAAGCAAAATAACTCCAGCTGGCTGAAATGAAAAGAGCACGTTCAGTCTGTGAGGAGAAAGGAAGAGCGGTCTGAGATGGGGAAATTTCAATGTGGGGTGGAGATGCAATAACCCAGCACGGGTCAGATTTCTTTGTCAATTTGGCTGGACGCCACTGCCTCGCACCCTACCCGGGATTCAGGACAGCTTCTGGCCTTGGGCAGGACTCTTCTGCAATTTTCCTCCTCTACACAGAGTCATGCAGGGAGTGTGTGGTGCGGCTCAGCTCCTGCAGCAAGCAGGGTCCTCACCTCTTCACTGCACCTCTACCCTGCCACCAAATAGGTCTCTCCTCTTTAAAACAAAACATGGAGCCTCTCACTCCAAAATGACTTGATTTCACTTGCTTCTCCAGGTGATGAAGTCAGATAGAAGCAAAGTCTGCTCTACCTGGAGAGGCTCGGAGCCAGGCTGCCTGGGTTGCACTCCATCACTTACTGGCACCACTGTTGGGTAGAAACCACTGAGGGTCAGGCCACAGGGCACTGACCTTCATGGACACCTATGATTTTTGCATGCCACTCCCTCATTCTTAGTGAATGTGATTCGCAGGGGAAGGAAGGGAGGGGCTGATCCACTTCAAGGGTAGATTCGTGGTCTAGGTGAGGTCAATCCATATTACCCCTGGGTTTCTCCTGGTGCCTAAGTCTGGAGCCACCTATCATTTCTAGGGGAAGAAGGCAGCCTGTGAGTGAAACTGACCTGAGAAAAGCAGAGTTGGAGAGAGAGAGGGAGAAGAGCAGCCCCCATAGCAATTTTAAACCTGGATCCAGTACTTGTGAAGTTCCATTCTGGCCTTACTAATGGAAGATGATAAATTCTCATTTTTGCTACAGATAGTTGAATGGGGATTTAGCCCTTGCAGCTGAACAAGTACAGACTTTAATAACTGAATCATTACCCTCCTCTGGCCTCTAAATTTTGTCAAAACCTGATTTATGTTACTGTCCACATGAAATACCTATCCAAGGCCATGTGGGCTTCTAAGTGCCTTGACAAAGGAATTGACCCCTGAGCTCCAGTGACCTTCACCTTTTTTCTCTTCAGGTTCCCACAGACTGGTCCTGTTCACTATTACACAGAACTAGCCCGCCTGGGAAATCTGACCACAAGCCCCCATTCATCCAAATCTCTCATTCCACTCTTCCCACCATAACTTTTCTGCAATCTCATAGTGTCCTTCCTCTACTTTCTTTTTTTTTCTCTTTTCTTTTACCCTCTACTTTCTAAAGTAGATGCATTCATAGACCTAGCACTCCTTCAATGCTACCTTCCAATTGCTTCCCTCCCCTACTTCAAGTAGCACAGGTTAACTTTGCCTCCTCTCTTTTCCACCTAATGTGTCCAGCTTCTTTTGTTTATTGTCACATTTCTGAGATTCATCTACACTGTTATGTGCACTTGAAGATCATTCATTCTCATTGTTACATATCATTCCCTTATATGAATATACCACAATCCAGTTATCCAATTTGTCGTTGATAATAATCAGGTACTTTTCAGTTGAAAACTATGCCCATTTGAGCCTGAGTCCACCTTCCTTCAGATTGATCAGAAATTGGCAGGTCTTATTAATATTGGTCTATCCAGACCCCACAGATCCCTACCCTGCCACCAAATAGGTCTCTCCCCTTTAAAACAAAACATGGAGCCTCTCACTCCAAAATGACTTGATTTCACTTGCTTCTCCAGGTGGTGAAGTCAGGTAGAAGCAAAGCCTGCTCTACCTGGAGAGGCTCGGAGCCAAGCTGCCTGGGTTCCACTCCATCACTTATTGGCCTTTGACTTGAGCCCCACTTTCCTTATCCCAACAACAGTACCTGCCTCCTAGGTGAAGTGCTTAATATGTAAAGCACTTTGAAAGATGTGGCATATAGTGAAGAAATTTGATAGTTTGAGCTATTAGCTGTCTCCATCATTACTGTCCTTTGGGCCTTCTAAGAAATCTCTAACATCCCCACCAGTGGATACTCAAAACTCTACTTGATTTGGTAAGGACGAGGACATGGTACTCTGCAAAGCATTCCACAGCACTGACAGCAATGCTCCCCTTTTTATAACTTCCACCTGTGTAAGCTCCGTCTTCCTGAGCCCTTTCTCTCGCATGCAGTTGTCCCACAGATGTTTGCAGAGGACAATCCTGAGCTACTTCCCAACCCAGCTCCTCTTTAGGCTCCACATTTGATCCTGCGATAAATCTTCCCAAGGTATTGTGTCTATCACAGCTGTGCTATCAGGACCAAGGGCAGGACCAGGGCAGGCAGCACAATGATGCCCTGGGAGGGCCCACTTCCAGAATGCCCTATGGTCAAAGCACTGGTCTTGCCCTACAACCAAGTAGTGAAGAAGGAAATACCTTCTCGAAGGGCATAGGACTTTCTGTGCTTGATTTTGTTTAGTTTCATCCTATGATGAAATTAGTCAAACAGAATATTTTATGTGATAATATTTAAGACTGAAGAATTAGTTTAGATCATTTATTTTTCCCTAATTGAATTTTTATCTTAAAGTATTACTTAATTTTGCTTATATTTGTGCTACCGAATTCTGGGTCTTTTGACATGTGGGTCTCAAATATCTCTAGGGGTGTTTTGATTGTTTTTAATGATAAAGAGCTACCCCCAGGACACAGGTCTGTTCTGAACTCATCAGGTATTTTCTTTTTTACCACTAATAGTCCCAAACTCCACGGAGGTCACACCTTTTACATTGAAAAAGCATGAGGCTCACCATCTGACCAATTCTGCAGGAGTCAGTTTCCTTCAAAGACAACTTAATTTTCCCCAAAATTGATGTCATTTTGGCAAAATAATTGGTGCTATCTTGTGAAGTTAAACATTCATATTACGAACCTATTTCATATCCCCTAGAAGTGGCATTGCCCGAGGGCAGTGGTTCTGAACCTGGGCGATTCTGTCCCCTGGGAGACATTTTTGGTTGTCAAACCTAGGGAAGGGGCGCTACTGTCATCTAATGGCCTTAGATGTCATGCCCTATAAGGCAAAAGACAGCCCCCCACAACAAAGAAGGGCTTGGTTCAGCATGTCACTAGTGCCAAAGCTGAGAAAAACTGCCTGCAATACAGAAGCACATGTGCACCAGGACATGAGTCTGAGAATACTAGCAGAAACAATCTCTCCCTTTATTCCACAAATGTTTATTGAGCATTTGTTATGGGAAAGATGGGTTAAAAGAAGTTCCCATCCTTGAAGTTTACAGGCCCATGAGGGAGAAATGCATTAAACAATTGAACCCAGAAATATTTGACTGAGGAAGACTTCCACGTGCTCTTGGAGCAAAGCCCAGAAGGCCAAGAAGAAACTTGACCAAAGGACAAGATGGGATTTTGTACATGATGCTCCCCTGCTCTCACACATCTACTAACCCTATGATCAAGTCCAATATGCCTACATAATACTCTAAACTCTATCATCTCTCCAACTTTGCGTCCCACTTTCATAAACCTCCACACCCAGTCTTTATTGTCTATTGCTCTATTTTCCCACCACCAATGGCATGTCAACTTCGGGTCCTTGTAGGAGTCATTCTCCCTGCCTGGAATTACTCTTCTTCTTCTTCTCTAGAGGGCCCAACCTCTAGGGACATCCAGTAAGTTCTTGCTGCCTATTGCAGTTCTTTGTACTGTGGACCTAGCATGGAGTTCACCATGGAGAAACTTGCATGGATTGGCCAACAACAAGACTGGCAAGAACCGAAAGATGACCCTGAAGATCTCCCACACTGCAGGTAGGAAAGAAGAGATCCAGAGAGGGCAAGATCACATATTTTGCCAGTAAGAACTCTGGGCTTCTAATGTCCAGGTCCATGTTCTTTCTACCATGCAGGCTACCCCAGGAAACAAGCAGAATCCAAGTTGTTTTTATCACTCAATCATCACTGCACTGTTCCTTCTGAGCAACAGTCTCCTGAACTCTGCTTCTCGATCCTCCTCTCACATAGCACAGCCAACAACACACACTTTGCACATCTCGCTAAAGGACAAAGTTGTGTGTGGCCCCCCAGGAGACCTGCCCAGTGGCCCAGTCACCCAAGACCTGCCTGGTGGCCCTGAGGGAATCCATCTTGACATAGGTATGATCTGTGTGTGGCAACTAGTTAAAAAGCTCTGCAGTAGGTTTAGATGAGATGCAGACATTTTAAATGCCCCATTTAGTTCTGTAACATGCATGGGAAAGATCGTAACGAGATGAAAAAAAAAATTTCATAGAACTATTTTGTTAAATTTACAACAGAGAAAGTGTCCCTTTGGGCTCCTCTGCATTGCTCTGTGTTAGAGGATGCTGAAACTGGAGTTTGAACTCAGCCACATAGTGACTCACATTTTCTGCTAACTTTAAGGCTGTTTCTAGGTTACCAAGGGTACAATTAGTGATCCGAAACAGTTAAGACATATATCTGACCAATTGGAGGAGTGATTTCATTCAAAAATAGAGTTTTGTTGTCCACCAAAGAGAGAAAAAAAAATTCCCTCTAAAGATTTTTGCCAGCAAGAGAATGAAAAGACATCTAACAGAGCCCAGCTGTTACGCTGATGTTTCCATGGTGAGAACCCAAAGTTAGACAGGAAAGTATTTATTGCCCCTGTAGCACGCAAAGCATAGAAAGAGTATACGGTCCAGGCCATGGATACTGAATATACCCAAGAACAAAACCTTAATACATAAACCATTATTTTGCTATTTTGTTTTAGAATCAACTAATAATGGATTCAGCACATTATTTTTGCTAAAACCATAGAGCAGTTTGTCCAGCCGTGTATGATTCAGGGGTTGAGCATCAACCCAGGAATCAAGAGGTCATGGTTCAATTCCCAGTCAGGGCACATGCCCGGGTTGTGGGTTCAATCCCCAGTAGGTGGTGTGCACGAGGCTGCTGATCAATGATTCCCTCTCATCATTGATATTTCTATCCCCTTCTTACTCTCCCTTCCTCTCTCTGAAATAAATAAAAAAAAACATATTTTTAAAATACACACACACATAAAAAAAACAATGATGGAGTAGTTTAATATAATGGAATTCCAGTCTGTAGGGTATATCAATAGGAGGGGGGAAAAACACAATTAGTAGCTGAGTTGCAGATCTATTCATGCATAAAACAAATCAATCCAGTGATAACCAAGGGCTTTGTGATGTCTCACTACTTTCTTTTATATGTACATTGATTTTATGATTTTAAAACCTTTATTCTCAGCCATAGATAGTAGTAAATTGCTTTAAATGTCCCTGAGAGGTCTCAGAGAGCAAAAGAGACACTAGGATGACTGAGGACTAGAATTCTCTATGAAGTTTTGGAAACAGCAGGGCTGCCAAGTGCAGTCCAGGGTTGGGGATTCCAAGTGGCAGTGTCCAGAGATGAAAACAGCCCTGCCCTGTGTCAGGCTTGGCTCCACCCCGAGACCCTGGGCTCTCTTATCTCGCCCTTAAAATAAAGTGGAACAGCAGAATGGGAACCTCCAACTCTGGGGGTCTGTGATATCTGAGGAAACAACACTCACTGTGTGGCCATTAGACAAGTGCTTCCAACTCCAGTTGTCCAATCACTAGTCTAAACCCTAGTTTTATGTGTGTTGTCTGTCAAGCTCATTTCTAAGTGTTTCAAAGAATGGTACTCCCTGCACACATTCAGTATTATGTTTGTGTGTTGTTGTTGATTTTTACAAATGGGAAGGAAATGATACTAAAGAGTGGAGGACTATTAGTCAGCAATGAAAGAGACATGATACATATGTATTTAAGCAGCAGACATCAAATATAACCCACCACGAGGAAGTCAAACGTGTCTGAGTTTCAGTACACAGTAATATCTTTCTAACTCGTGACTCAGTTTGATTGTAAAACTCTAATTGCCTTTTTACATGTTTTGGACTTCAACACACCACAGTCAGCTCATAATATGGTAATAAAGTACAGATAATTGGCATCTAGAGATAAACCCCAAATCTTCTATTCCAGCCAGTGTTCTTGCCAAGAACCTCACTTGCTATTTTCTCCCCCTCTCAAGCCATGCCCCAAATTACCAACCGTGACCACATGGACTTTTTTGGGTAGCATTTGCTTTCTACTTCACTGACCATCTGATGGTGTGGATGCCAATGAAGAATGAATTCTATAAAGTGGAGATAACAAGAAGAGAAAAGAGTGGCAAAGGGCCAGAATGATCGAGAGACCTTCACCAACAGAACTGGACACATGTCACAGGTCCGCATGTTGCCCTGCACACTCACACAGCTCCCACAATGTCCCAAACAGTTCTGGGCTCAGCCTGCCCCAGGAGGGTGGTCCTGGAAGACTCACCAGTGAGTCGTGCTGCCTTTCCAATGCATGCTTCCACATCTGCATGGCTCTCCACAGTCAATAGCAATCACGGATCCTCACCCTTATGACATACTATTTAAAAATGTGAAGGCTTAGACTCTACCTTTAGAAATTGTATTCAACAATTTGGGGGTATGGACTGAGCATGGGTTATTATAGATGCTCTACAGGGTTTTGCCCTAGTCCAAGCTACCCATGTTTTTCAGTGGTTTTGCATCAATAGCAAACAAGTGTCCCTGTTTCCAATCTCCTTCACCTTGATCCAATCCCACCAGGCAGACAGGCAGTTCAGATGTCCACGGCACGCCAAACAACAATGAGACTCCGTGCTGTGGTTTCTAAGACCCTGCATGACTTGACCTGCTTACTGTGCAACCTCATACCATCCCTGTTCCACCTATGTGTCCCGCTCCACACTCAGTAGCCTTGTCTCTTGAAACAACCTGGGTACATCATGCCTTTTCCTCTTTTTGCCATTGAACATGGCATTCCATCGGCCCAGAAAGCTCTTTTAATCCTTTAGGATTCAGCCTCAATGCCTGAGAAGGCTTCTTGGATGAATCCCATCTCACTATCTATCCTCTTTTCTAAAGAATCTCTTAAAATTAATATTAAACTACAAGTATCCAAACTCCCTTTGAGGAAGTATAATATTACTAATTAAAATTACATCCCCTTTGACCAGAGGTAATCAGTGTTATAAATTTGGTGTATAAATTTCCAGATGTAAAAAATTAGACATGCCCTAGCCAGTGTGGCTCGGTTGTCTGGCTGTCATACCATGCACTGAAAGGTTGTCAGTTCGATTCCCAGTCCGGGCACATATCCGGGTTGCAGGCTGGATTCACAGGAGGCAACAATTAATATTTCGTTTTTGCATTGATGTTTCTCTCTCTCTCCCTCTCTCAAAAACCAATAAAAAATCTTTATAAAAAATAGACATATTATTATACAATTTTTTACACAGCAATTGATGTGACAAGTATGTTGATACTTATAATATGGTGCATTTCTTAATGCTGTTTGCCCTCCATCATATGGATATTGCATGTTTTACTTGCCTAGCCAATCCCCAGTTGTTTGCTGTTATAAGTGATGCAGTAAGAACAACCCCTGTGCATGTCCTTGAGCACATCTGAAAGTTCCCCTCAAGGTCATATCTTTAGATCCTGTTACTCTCTACCCACAGCCTTATTTGCTCCCTTCAAAAGCTCTCCTCCAAAGCTACACCTGCCTTGTTACAATATTTATGTGTGCACTATCCTATAAGCCTGGATGTTTCATAAGCATCTTGTTTACCATTGTACCCTCAGGACCAAGAATGTGGATAGCACAAGAAAATATGAGTTGAGTGAAGAATGAATGAATGAGTATGATTCTGCTCTCCTTTAGCTCATGAGTTAGTCTAAGTTCATAGAATGTCAATACTGACACAGAAGCCCATCAACTTAAGCTTACTGTGAAATGACATGTGCAAGATTGGGATTTGTCTCCTAGCTGCTGGCTTGCTCATATGCTTACAGACATGAGCTACTATAAATGTGGACTCAAGTCCCAGCCATGTTTTAACAAGCATAAAGGTACTTCATCTTTGCTTCATGATTTCCCCATTTCCTGGTAAAAATTATTTACCCTTATCATTCAAAGGCAATTTCACAAAACTTTTTATAGGTAAAAACATATATATAAACAAAGAAAAGTATCTTCTCGAGTCCAGTTCCGAAGGCCTGTCATTGGCATGCAGCCATTCTACCTCCACCCGACTCAGCCTGCCCGCCTGAGACCGCTAGGAGAGAAATGCCTGAAACAGCAGGTCCTGACTGGCCATAGCCTCGTGGGGGCTCATCTCTAGTCAACTTTTAATCTCATGTTTATAAAACCAGAACCACACGCTGGAAAAATAAACCTCAGGAATGAAATGATTTCTCCGGGGCAGTGTGAACACTGTAATTGAGTATTCCGGAGGTGTGATATAATTGCCTCCAAATTCCTTCCTGAGCTCTGTGTCTCCGGGAAGCATGCTGTATCAGGATGATCAAAAGGCATTGAGGCTGCAGATGCCTGTCCTGAATGTGCCCAGGTTTCCTTGCCCACTGCAGGGCACTCTCCAAGGGCAAGGGGCAGGCTCCGTCTTCTTTGCTTGGTTCTGCCTCCCTCGGATCTCTCCAAGAAAAGCAGGCTCTACTCAGAGGCCTGCAGTCACCCACTTATTCTATTTATTTAACAACCTCTGTGCTGGGTACTCTCATGCTGAGCACTTCACAGAGTTCACTTGTTTCATCCTTATGGGAACTGCCAAAGTAGGTACTATTATTACTCCATTCACAGAAGAGGAGCTGAGGCACAGAGAGGTTAAGGAATTCTCTCAAAGTCACAGAGCTAGTAAGCCAGGATTTGAACCCAGGCAATTCAACTCTAGCATCCAAGCTCCTGACCACTGTGCTCTGCTATCTCTGCTACCATCATTTCTTGTGGCTCAAAAAAGAAAATGTCTCTTCCATTTAAGGACTGAAAGAAGCCAACAATTCTCCCCTCTTTCAGAGTCTCCCCTGAACATTGATGCCTCTTCTCGCTGCATCCATGGACATGGGGAGTCTAGCGACTCTCACCCACTGCCCATCCCACCAAGTCCCCATCCCACCGGAAGGAGAGCTGGTGACAGCTTGGTATGGGGCACCACAAGACATACTTGAACCATGACTATAGCCCATGTTAATTCTGATCAGGTTGTGAACCATAAGCATTACCTCGCTTAGGAATGGTATTTTTTTTTTTTAACATGGATAGGACGCTTCTGTGATCACTGCCAGCACGCTGAGCACGTGGTGAGAGACCACACTGCCATTGGGCCCTCTTTCTCGGGGCCTGTCCAAAGGGCTCCCTTGCAAAGTGCTTCCCCAGCATCACTCTGCCCAGGCCTCCTTTTCACTGTAGAGGATTTGGCCTCTTCCACCCATATTTTCAGAGCTCTGTTTCTCTGTTTATTCAAACTTCCTCAGTGAAGAGTTACCAGCAGGCTCCCTTACATGCAGACTCGTGTCGAGCAAATATAATCTTATTTCCTTCTTCCATGATGGGATTCAATCAGCTCAGTTTAGCAACTCTTGGAAGCCTCTGCTTACTTCCAAAGGGACCTGGGAATTCTATTGCATATATAGAGAGAGCCTGGCTTTGCAGGACCACCCACACCCACACCTGTTCCTCCACAAGGAGCCGAGGAAAATTAAGCTCCTCCAGGAAGGACTGTGAGCATTCAGAATACTGGGTGGAAGGGGTGTGTTATAGGAAATGGGCTTGATCCTCAAAAGGAAAATTCCCAAAGCAAATCAAAGATGTAGCTAGAAACAAGAACATTCCCTCTCTGTGCAGCATGCCCGCCGGCACTCCCACAGTAAATAGCTTCTCTCCCCCTGAAACATCACACTGGGAAAGGCCAGTCTAGCTTTAGAAACACTTAACACTTGAAGACAACCGGTTTCAAGGTTCACTGATGGGGAAAGACAGTGAATTCTCAGTTTTAGCATTTCCTAGGGCTTTATCTATTCGCTTCTTGGCTCACTCCATTGGTTTCCACTGGGTTATGGCATCTACGCCTAGGTGTCAACCCTTACCTACATGTTCCTGAGTCCAGAAAAGCCTATCCCAGTGACCAGGGACACCTCAACTAAAAACGCCCAAAGCTCACCACGTGGCCTTACAACCATCCTCTGACCCCGTTAGTGGCAGGGCGGGAATCACCCAAGCTCCTTCTTCTGCTTCACCATAAGATCCAGTCCCACAAATGATGTCCTGAATTTCATCAACTCTCTCTACTTGCCACTGTCCCTGCCTGCTGCAAGCTTCTCCCCACCCCAAATCCCCCACCCCACCCCCACCCCCACCCTGTTTGCAGTCGGCCCTCCTCCAGGACACTCTCCATCCTCCTCCCGAGTGGCCTTCCTTGAAACACAAACCTACCTCACTTCCTCACTTAAAATTCATCAGTATCCCTGTTAAGTCTTAAGAATCAAATTTGCCACTTTCTACCCAATCTAGAAAGTTCTCCAAATTCAATTCAAGAAAATCCAAATCTCCCAAGAAACCTGCCATCTGGTCCCAGTGAATCTTTGAGAAACTGAAAATCCTGCCGGGAAGTCAGAGGGGCTGTGTGAAGTGACCGCCCTCGTGCCTCAATGCCGCAGCCTTTTCTTGGTGGAGATTTTCCCAGTTATAAGCTGACCGCCCTTTGTCCCCGGCCCTCTCCCCTCTGTCCCTTCCTTGTTCAAAATTTAAGAAAACCAGAGCCTCTTGGACACGAAACGATAAATCAGAATCATGGGCTGTACTCCAATCACACCTACCTCAGGAGGTCACAGCCCCTGTGGGTGAATCCCATTTATAATGAGTCATTTACTATCAGATAAAACTTCCCAAGTAGCTACTTGCCACTCAGGGTACCAGTGGTTGTTAACGTGGTGGTTGCGAAATCCTCTCGTGTGTTTATGCCAGTGCACACACTTGTCTGCAGGTCATGTCCATGTTTATTTGGCAATTACCTCCTTTAATAGAACAATAACTGGGAAAGCTCCAGGGAATGGAGTGACTGCAATAATAACAACACTGATGAGCTGAGCACATAGCTGGGCTGCTTCTCTTAACTCCCTCCCCAGCCCTGTTAAAAGAGGCACCATCATCCTGATTTGCAGTGGAGGAGACTGAGGCCAAACTGAGGAGGAAGCGGGGTCTGTGTCTGCAAAGATGATACCTGTGCTCTCAACACCTCAGCTGCTGGGCCAAACCTCAGGGACCAGGACTAAGCCCGTCACCCAAGTCATAGATTTCGTAGGTTAACATCAATTACATAATACCTACTACTCTCATAAAGTCTTTTGCTTGCAAATCCATTGCTCATTGCCAACTGTTTCCAAGACAGAGCTGGGGGAGGGAGGGTCTGTATTTCTGCTATAAACCCTGCAGCCAGCAGGGTAATGAATTCTGTGACCCCTGGCAATGAAGCCCTGTAGACAAGGCCTCAGGCAGACCAGAAAGCCCTGCGCCGCCTACAACTCAGCATCCACACTTATCTCCTTCTTGTCAAAATACCGGAAGATGAGCTCACCCACACTCCGCGGTTCCATAATTAGGCTGCCCCATTTGTCCACTCGTTCCTGTGGTGGTGGCAAGGTGCCAACCCCCTCTCCTGCTCCTGCAGAAAGCACCACTCTCTCCGATTGCCTCCTTCCAGCTCCCACCCCTGAGGCTTAGCCCTAGGGTTTGGCTCCCCTCTTTCCGCCACCCACTGGGCCACTAATTGGCGTGCATCAAGTAGGATCCTCAAAAGGTGAGGACAGCTCAGCCTCCAGTAACTGACAGGAACTGTGGCTTCCCCCCAACCATGAGTTTCTGTTCTCTATACCTCCCTTCCTCCACCACCAAGATGATGGCTGGTTTGTTGCGTGTAGCTGAAGGCTTGTCCCAATGCTGCAATGATTGCTCTGACACTTTTGGAGCTCCTCTTTAGGAACCGTCTGCGGTGCCAATTTATGAGAAAAACAAGCAAATCAGGATGGTTCTTTCAGGATCAAAGTCAAGCAGTGACTATACACAATACGGCTCATTAGGATTTCCAAGCTCCAGTAAACATTTGCTCTGCGTGATGTTTTGCTTTCTCAACAAATCTAATTCATCCTCAAAAGGGGGAAAAAACAACAACGCATCACTACTGAGAACATTCTATAGGCTCAGAGACTGGCCCCGGGAGAGTTTGATTCTGAGTGTGTGCAGGCTCTGGACAAGGGTTATCTGGGGTCAAACTCAGCTGTGCCACTTCCCGTCTGTGAGATCTGAGGCAAGTCCTTTAACCTCTCTGTGCCTCGGTTTCCTCATCTGGAATCTGGGGAAGACACCACCACCTTCTTCATGGGATTTACAACACGTGTAAAGTTGCTGGCACAATAGCCAGCACAAAGACAGACACTCCATAATGCTGGCTCCCGCTATCACTACCGCTCCTCCTATTTATCTCAGAGTGTGAAAGAACTGCAAAGCCTTCCCAGGACAACACAAGGAGGCTGCAGTTAGAAAGGGGACACGCTGTCCTAAGAGAGCATGACATCTAAAAGCCACACAGGAAAAGGCTCACAGATTGGACACGCTAACAATATATTGTGTGCACACATCAAGAAGCACCATAAGTTAAATCAAAAGACAGGGAGAAAATTGCTCTCAAACAGTTACTACTTACAATGTACACTGAATACTTATGTCCTCTCTGTTTTTATATCTGAAAGTTGCTGTATTAAAAACAAAGAGTGGCTATTCACCAATTTAAAAGGACACACCATGCAGGAGACAAATGAGCAGAGAAACAAGCAGGCACTACTCAGAAAAGGTCAATAGTTGATGAGCTAATTGAAGATGAACAACCTCAGCAGGAATTAAAAACACAGATGGCAATGCCGAGGCACATTGTACTTTTCAGAATCACAAAACTTCCGGAAACTTGTGCCGTCCAGTGCTGGTGATGGTGTGGGGAATGGCCACATGGGGATGGTGGGATAGCAAACTGGACTGGCCATTAGAGAGAGCAACATGGTGATTTCAACATTTAAAATGTCTGTGTCCTTGATCTAGAATTCCACTTATAAAAATCTTTTCTGAAAGAATGCTAACATGTTCACAAATGTGTGTGTGTGTGTGTATGTGTGTGTCACAGCAAGTTCAGTACTACAGAAAAATGGGAATCAAGCCATAGCAAAATGAATGAAGGTATTCCCATACAATGGAATACGAAGCAATGCTTTTTTTAATGCACTGACATGAAAAATCTAAACTTAATAATATAAAAAGATGGCAACATGCATTTATGAATTACTAATGCCAAATACACAGTATATTTGTTTTATACCTACAGATTCACAGAAGGAAAGAAGGAATTATTTAATAAAATCATGAAGGATGGGAATTATGAAGCCAGATATCCTGAACTCTGAAGCCAGCTGCACCCTATATTAGCTGTCGGACTCTGGACAAGACACTTCAACTCCCCATGCCTCAGTTTCCCCTCCAATGACATGGTGATAATAGTAACTAACTCAATATTCCACTGTGCTGTGGGATCTCATGAGCAACCATCAGCCAAATCCCTTACAGCCAGGAACTCTTCATTCTTTGTTCTAACCCTGAACTTAAGGATGCTGTTCTCTACAGACCTCTCCATAGCATGGTGGGTTCTTCTCTCAGACCCCACTTGCTCCTCTCTGCCAATTCCAGGCCATTTCCCTCCCAGCCCAGCCTTTAGGACAGGGGTTGGCAAGCTACACTGTAGGCTCAATCTGGCCTACCACCTGCTTTTATACAGTCTAACAGCTAAGAATGCTTTCCACATTTTGAAATGGTTGGGGGGGGGGGATTTAAAAGAATATTTCATGACATGTAACATTCCAATCTCAGCGCCCATAAATAAAGTTTCGCTAGAATGCAGTCATGCTCACTTGCTTACTGGTTGACGGCAGCTGCTTTTACAAAGGCAGAATTCAGTTGAGTAGTCGCAACCCATAGCGCTTGGCCTGCAAAGTCTAACCTATTTACCGTCTGCCCCTTGACAGAGGAAGTGTGCGACCCTTGCGGTTGAGGCATGTGGCAGTAGTCTGTGCCATCTCCTCCCAATCAGCTGCCATCATCTATACCCTGCCAGGTTTCTGCGCCATGTGTATTAAAATACACACAAGATTGACAGCTGGATGGCACAACTACTAACATCAGTGACTGAATGAAATTCAACATTACCTCTAGGGGTTGGAATGTTGTGTGGAAATCAGCAGGATGAAATGGAAAGTGCTTCTACTAGTAAGTCCCATGCAATACTCATGATCAGAAAGACTGACATATAGAGCAGGACCAAGACCTGGTGTTTGATGACAGAGGGGAGAACCAGGATGAATAGGAAAGCATTACGGGGAAACTTTATCCATATATAATGGAATGCGAAGCAGTAATAGAGCTATAACATTATGGAACAAATTGAGGTCAGATGACTGTTCTAACAAGCAGAAAAAAATCGCAGGATGGAACAGGACGACCCGGGAAGGAGTGGGCCTGAGCCTGGACCGCACAGAGAGGGCTCCGCTCAGGGGCAGACAAACTTGAAGACTTGTTAGTCCTATGATTACATACTATTCCATTCAAACCAGAGACTCTGGTTCTTTTACTAATTAGATGCTACAAATAAATTTTCTTGGGGACGGGGGGGGGGGGGGGATGAAAAGTACCAACATTTTTTATCTCCCCAGATTTAAGTAAAGATGAAACACAATCACAAAGTTACTTTTAGGTGACAGATGACCAATAAACTCATATCTTATTTGGGAAGTGTTTGGTGAGGTTTAGTCTCTATTTCTTCAGAAACCAAAACAAAGCAACACGAATTTTGAGTCTTATCAGTCTTTAGGATTAAAGCACGCATAGCCTAGTAGGACTCGGTCTATAAGGAGACTTGCAGATTTTCTCCATTTAAACCCTCCTTGAAGTTTTATGTTTATCCTCAATAGGAACACACCAGTATGATATATAAATCAGATACCCTCTCTAAAAAGTCAGAAGTATAAATCTCACTCAATGACTATGTTTAGGAATGGTTAGCTGGGAAGTGGTTTTGTCCAATTCAGTCATTGAGAGGCAAAGACCCACGGCGTGAATTTAATCCATGGCTCAGCCACCTAGCCCTGTGATTCGTCTCAAGGCACCAACCCCAATTTGCTTTTTCACTTGTAGAGTGAGGATGACACCTGTCCTGTCTGGATCCTTGTGAGAGTCAAATGATGTAATGATCACATGATGCAGAAGAGCCATCTGAGGGCAGGTTGCCATATACATTTTAGGACATCATGAATCTCTTTTTAGGCTCTAACATTTTTATCTTCTTTTCAAAAATGTCAGCATTGGCCGAGTACCAGAGATATAAAATCCTGCCTGAGATTCCTCCTGGGTGGCGTATGCGGGCATGTTGCTACAAGTTAGCAGTTCGCCGGGCCAGAACATTCAGGTAGATGGAGAGTAATCTAGGTCAGGCATGCTCCTGTGTTGTCCAAGGTCTACAGGGAATCTAACACAATGGATTACTTAGTACCAAGGTAATGTTTAGAGGCACAGATGTCGAGCAGGTGACTAAGCTATGCATGCAGAGATCCTTTCCAACTTTGCTTCTCGCCACCCTTTCCCTCTATCCCACACCCAGCTGCCAAAATCGTGCTGTTGTTTTGGGGCCATGAAGCAAAATCCCTCCAACAGGCCTTATGGATGAAGCCACATCGTAATCATCAACATGTACAACCTTATCTGCCTTTACAAGCAAGAAAAATGTAATTTTCTCAAATAAATGCTACAAAATGTACATGAAAGTAATGATTTCTGTAACATGAAAAAGCATCCCTGTCAAAAGGACTGAGACAGCAGCACTCAGAGCAACGTCTGTGGCTTCCCTGTTCCAGATCCCACCCAGCCCAGCACCTGGGAACTGGGAACGCTGCCCAGGATGGTCCACTCCACTGCTGTTACCTATCACAGAGCACTGTTGCCTGAACTCACAACATAGGCACCTCTGAAAAGTGCAACAGCAAGAAACAGAACAGGAACAAACATGACACAAGTCATGTTTACACAGGTAAAAGATCACTAAGTACTGCTGACAAGGTCTCCTACCTCTTACCTTCAGCATCTTGGGTGGATTTAATTTCAGCCCATTGTGTACACTTTCCTCAACTCTCTCCATGTTGATTTTTCAAGAGTTGACTAGAATCTGTGCTAGAGAGAGCTTCAAGGGCCTTTTGAACATTGCCTGAGTGTCTTGAAGATCTTAGTCATGAAGTGCAATGTCCACGGTAGATGTTGTTTTTCATCAATCTGTTTAGAAGATCTGGTATTCTTTTCACTAAAACAGAGCTTGCTGTACAGACTCTCAGAAACAGAAAAACCTGTAGCTAGAGGCCTATGTGGTTGAGAAGGGTGTCAACATGGACACCACTCCCAGACCAATGCCCTCCTCCACCTGCAAGAGAAGGCACCCTAAGGCTGGCTCATTTGTTAGTGATTCTGTGAATATCAGACCACTCAGGGCACTTCTCCGTAGCCATGGGGGCAGGTGGTCCCGTAGGCATGGAGAGAAAGAGATATATCTTGATCACTCTCTTAGGGTCACCCAACCTATCCTGAGTATTGCTCTTGTCCACCGTGCAGATTCCTGCCTACTTTTGGCTCCAGGTGGATCTCCACGATGGGGAAAAGGCTCCACCCAAATGAAATGAGCAGAGCTTCCACCATGGGCAGCAAGAAGAGGGGCACTGGCATTGGTGCATCAGTCCAGTGGACCAGGTCGGCATGGACTGGTCCATAGAGCCCCATCGTCCTAGTAAACTGACCGCAGCGGGAAGACAGAACTGGCCTCAGGCCCCAGGGCAGCATGGCCATCCTTTTGCTGCACCTGGGTTTTATGGAACCACTTCTGCATTCCCTTAGCTTTTGTCAAACTTTATATTTTAAATATGCACAATTCCTCATGAAATTGTCAGTCTGTCCATTTCTTCCTATTGACTTTCTTTATTCTTACTTTCTCCCAGCCCAGATGTGAGGTTCCTATGGACAGAGATCACCTCTTTCCAATCACATCTCTTCTTGGCTTCAAATAGCCCTGGCCTATAATAGACACTTAATAAAAATGCTTGCTGTATGACTAAGTGATGGCATTTGTATTTACTGAATACACTTATGTGTATATACAATTATGTATTTTATATTTATGCATGAATAGATTAAAACTCACACAGGTCTGTGCTATTTAACTTAGCCTCACCTATGTATTGTCATGAGTATTTCAAGACTCGCACATTTATGTGGTGGCCTACCATTTGTTTCCAGGCCAAAGCTTCGTGTTTTGGATTCTTTTTCATTAGATAAAGCACAGCTTTTAAAAGCAGATGTTAACTTTGATATTAAATGGTATAAAAACACAAGGGGGTGAAGAAGAGTTCATGGGCTTATAAGAACAAATCCATGCTTGTCACCAGGGCCACCTTGCCCTGGGTAGTCCCAGGAAATGTGAGCGATGTTTTAATGGTGGAGAAGAAGCAGGGGAGGAAGGGGGTGAGGGTGGTAGGCACTTGGGGAGGGGGGAGTTGGGGCCTCCCTACCTCGTATCTTTGCTCCCTTCTCCAACTGAATACTTACTTTTCACGGAGATCCCACACTTGACTGGGCTTGAAGCTCGGAGCCGCCTGGGAGCAGGGACTGGTTGGGGCCGAGAGGGGACCCCTGACGCTCTGCACTGAGTGCCTGCGGCTGCGCCTGCGGTCCAGGCCCCGTTGCTCACCCACGCTGCCCCCGGAACACAGACTGGCCCTCCTCCGTTCCCGACGCCCGCTGGGGGGTGGCTCAGTCGTCTCATCACCATCCTCCTGCCGCAAGGCTACCTGCAAAAGCAGAGAACGCCCAGTGAAGGTCACACTTGACATCCTTTCATAGCTCCTGGGGGGTGGGCTGTGCACCTCAGGCTCATCCCAAGGAGAATGTAACAGTCTCCTATCTGCAGCCTCCACTTTGCAAGGGCACTACAACCACACCAACGGAAAGCCCGGTCTGCAAAGTGAAAGACGCCTGTCACTGTGCATTTACCCAACCAAACGGATACGAAAAGGGCAAACAATGTCCCGAGCAGATCCGAGAAATGTCCTGTAACCAGATGGCATCTTTACCCTGGAGCCCAGCTTTGCCATTTCTCAGGCCCAGGAGGTGGAGGCCCAGTGGCTCCTGATGGTTCCTGAGCTTACTTTCCCAGCGAGGGAGCTAAGAAGAGCACAGCAAGGATTCTGCAGAGGTGAGAGCCACAGGGTCCAGGTGAGGGGAATAACCTCACCCACAGAGCGTTTTTAAGCCTCACCTGAGGACATGTTGAGAGAGAGAGAGAGAGAGAGAGAGAGAGAGAGAGAGAGAGAGACATACATCAATATGAGAGAGAGAGACATTGATAGTTTGCCTCTGACCGGGGACAGAACCTATATATGTGTCCTGACCAGAAATAGAACCCGCAATCTTTTGGTATATAGGATGTTGCTCCAACCAACTGAGCCACCTGGAGATTCATCTGTATCTCCAGTCTCTTTCATTGTTTATGCCTACATTCTCCAAAAAGGGACAGTAGAAAGGCCCAAGCTGTCACTGACTAGGCTTCTGTGTACACACCAAGCTGGCTCTGCCAGTAACAAATAGGTGTGACCTGTAGCAAATGGCCTGCTCTCTCTCTAGCTCACCAAATGAGGAAAACAGTATTGCATTGGCAGGCTTGTAGCAGGAATAACTTACATAAGGGTAATTTATGTAAAGCAACTAGAGTAGGGCATTCCCTGTGGCTAGTACTCACTAAATATGACCGTCCTTCCCCAACCTATGTCCTCAGATTAAGGGGCCTGGGATATCCCCAAATTACTCCATGACACAGAATTGGTGGATCAGCCACCTTCAAGCCCAGGTAAGCCAGGCCCCACCACGTCCAGAAGTCTCTCTGACTTTGTCAACCATGGAGTCCTATAGTCTCGTGTCCCCAAAGATTCAAGCGATTCAACCCTTGGGTATTCTCAGTCACATTCACAACTTGGTCCTGATATGAGAATGGAGAAGTAATATAAAGACAGGGAGATAATCACACCACCTGGCCTGCCTATATCACCCATTCTCAGAAAATCTGGCTACTGCAAAATCAGTGATCCCCTATGTCTACCATTCATCAAACAAGGTGGGCTTGGCCGAGTCAAGGCCGGGTTGGCCATGCTGATTCTGAGGAATGAGCACCTGAGACATGGCTGTTTCACGGGAGAGCAATCACCCTTTACTGGCCCCATCTCCATTTCCTCCAGCTCCAGTGTCTAGAGAAGGCAGATTTAGTGGAAACTCTTGTCTCTGTGCCAGATACATTTTATAACAAACTCTCAGATATAGAAAGGCAATTTAATACTATTTTGACTTTTTTGTGCCTCTGAATTTACTAACCACGCATCATTTTTTTTTTTTGGGGGGGGGGTTGAGGTAAAAATTATATGAGTTCAGAAAAAGCTCTGTTGTTATAAAATCTCATTGGAACGTTGTTTCCTAATTCTGGAAAAATTATCAAAGCAACACCATAAAAGGGAATTCAGTGGGGGCCTTTGAAAGTTCAGATCCTCAACAAAAACATCCATTTTCTTAAAACAAGAAAAGAGTGCATGGAGGGATGGGAGGGGACCAGCCTGGGCGTGGCCATCGGGAACAGAACATGAAATTGGTGCTGGTGTTCGCTCATGGTTTTGTTTTTACAAGATGATTTCTAGACTCAAGGTGTCTGCTGATAACAGGAAGAGAGATTTCACATTTACAACTGCTACAGTGGCAGTTCCAAGTACTTCTGGTTCTAGGGAGCCCTATAGGTTAGAGTCAAGAACCCTAAGAGCTGGAAAACACCTGGAGAGGACAGAACTCGCTACGAGGTGTATTCAGAACCTGTGATGTGGAATCTAATTAATTCTAAGAGCAGAAGTGTCCTCCATGGGTGAGAGCAGCCCTGTCCTGGAAGATCCTTACTCTCACCCAAGTGATGCAGTGACTCATTTGCTGGGCCTCTCGTCAAATACCTTCTCACTCTTTTAATTAAGTGTGGAAACTAAAACCCAGATGAGGAGCAAGCAGACTGCAGAATCCAACACTGACTGCTCGCACATCCTGCCCCATGTCACTGGAAAGCAGATAGGAGCAGTTCAAGATGGCATCTGCGACAACTCTCACCAGCCCTTGAGGCTACTGACTGACCTGAGCTTTCTTTCTAATGTCTTCTTGTGGAAATGTTCAAAAGCACACTAAGTACGTTGAAGAGTATGAAGATTGTGATGTGCTCAACTCCTGGCCAATCTTGTCTCATTTACACCCCATTCCCTGTGTGCCCCAACCCCACGCAGCTAGTTTTTCTTCAGAGGTAAATCCAAGATCATATCATTTGTAAATATTTCCGTATATATAACCAAAAGATAAGGATTCCTAAAAACCATAACCACTCTTCTCTTAAATTTATTTCTTAATATCATCTAATATCCAACAATCTCAACATTCCAGATGAAGGCCAAAAGCTATTAGCATTTCTTTGAGTTACATGACTATTAACACCCATGACTGGCAGCCATCTTTATATAACAGATGCAAGCTTTCTTCATATTGCTATTCCACACCTTCATTTTAATTCATATACACACAACTTGATTGAGCTTTTAGGTGAAGTGGATGCCAGTATTGATACCATTTCAAAAAGAAACTAAATGCCCTAGCTGCTTTGGCTCAGTGGACAGAGCATCAACCTGCAGAATGAAGGGTCCCTGGGTGTGATCCTGGTCAAGGGCACACACCAGGGTTGCAGGCTCGATCCCCAGTAGGGAACATGCAGGAGGCAGCCGATGAATGATTCTCAGTGATTTTTTTCTTTCTCTCCCTCTCCCTTCTTCTCTGAAATAAATAAAAACATATTGAAAAGGAAAACAAAAAGGAACTAAGCTGCTGACAGGTTGTAGCAGACCATAACAGTACTAGGCTCCCAGAGAATAGCACTTCCCTTACCCTTGTGCAGCCCCCTCCTACACTGAGTCCAGGATTATCCACATGACTTCCTTTGGCCAATGGGATATCAGCAAATGTGATGCAAACAGGCTTGAAAAGTTTTGGTGTTTTGGGACTTGCCCTTCTAAAATGCTGCTATCATACGAAGAGGTGTAGGCTAGCCCAGCCAACAGCCAGCATCGAATGCCAAACCAGATTCATCAGGCCATAGACCCTTAGCCCCAGTCCAGCCATCAGATGACTGCAGTTTCATGAGAATCTCTCAGTTGGACCAGGTTGGAATTTCTGACAGACAGAAAATCATAAACAACACTTGTTGTTTTTGGGCTATGAAGTTTTTGGCATATTTGTTATGCCCAAGAGGTAATTGACAGACATTTTTTTATCACCTACAACAAAGAAAGATCTTAAAAGATTAACCTATTAGTCAATTACTTCTAAAAGTACCATTTACCCCTCACCCCCAAAGTCTCCAACCTTAAGATGCTTTTCCCATTACTAGGACTGAATTTTAAGAATTGAAAGTTAGAACACATAATCTGACAAAATATTTTTTTTAATTTTTATTTGTGAATTTATGAATTTGTAAAATTATATGAAGCTATAAAATTCAAATGAATGAAATATTGATTATATCACCTTTCTGAAATGGAATTAAATTACATGGAATTGGGCCTGTCCCCAGAACATCCAGGACATATGGTCACCAGATAACCTCCACTATTAAGGAAAATTCTAGAAGCCCAACCAAGTTTTCTTTAATTGCTTACAAACATTCATAGAGGAAAACATTGGCTTTGCTTACAGGCCCCCTTGCTGCCCTGTGTATACTGAATATAGTTGTGCTGTGGCAATAAATATTTTTTTAAACTGCACTAGCTTTTGGAACAAAATAAAAATCCTGGCTTCAACTGGTATTTACAGCACTCAGTTGTCACCTTGAGTTAGTACTCAGGGCATCTTCCCTCTAAGGTTAGCTGCTTTCTGGTTAAATCATGCCCTTCCTTTAACCCATCATCTGACAAACACTTTGTCATAAAAACACTTTTGATATTAAAAGAGACATCTGAGCACTTCCTGAACTTCTACTTTGGGCAGGTGTGCTGCTGTGTGCTGGAGCTAGAGAGAGGAATGAGCCATCTGACGTAGAGTAGCTCAAAGGGAACCAGACAAGCAAGTATTGGTACATCCTGAGGACTGCTCAGTCCAGGGTGTATACTAAGGAAGTGCTCTTCCCTGGGTTAGAAACAGTGTGTAGGGGACAAGCAGCAGGAATCCCCTTTACCCTGCCAAGGAAACCCCATGGATGCAGGACACCTGAGGTGGCTATCACAGAAGTAGGAGTTTGCTAATGTGATAACTAGAAGGAAGAGTTCTCCAGGTGCAGAAAAGAGAATGGGTCAAGAAAGGGCCCTAAAGACCTGTTTTTCTCAGTATCTCCTCATTCAAGAAAGAGGAGATATTGAACATGGCTGCAACTTCAGAGACATCTTAGGAATGGCAGAAGGAACAGCCACATGGGTATGAGGCCACAGACTGTGTAGGCCCTTGTACTAACTCAAGCAGTTTGGGCTATATCTTGCTGGCCATGAAAATGGGTTTTCATTCATTCATTCATTCATTCACTCACTATTGTTTGTTTTCTTCAACATAAATGACATAGTCGGATCTGACTCTCAGAATGATCGCCTTGTTTTCAGTTGCAGGGAGTTGGGAATGAGAGCAGAGAAGGCCCCCATGGGATGTAGCACCTGCAGAATGCCAACCTCGCCAGCCTCTGCTTGTGCTGCTCTCCCAGGCCTTACCCTCCAGTCACACCAGTCTCCTTTAGACTCTTCACACCACCAAGCTGGATTCTCCTCCAGCGCCCTTCTCTACAACACTGTCTCTAGGCTGTCATCTCAGATGGGCCTTCTTCATCCACCCCTCAGTTTCTCACCCACCTCATCCTCTTTTCTTCATAGACATGCTCACAACCTCAGATTCTCAACTTTTTCATGTACTTGGTTACTGTCTGCACCCCATTAGAATAGGCGCTCCTTTAGGACAGTGGCCTTGACTGACTAGGTTGCTGCTGAGTCCCGGGGCCTAGGGTAGTTAATTGTATGTATCAAGTTGACTGGGTCACAGGATGTCCAGATAGTTGGTCAAACAATGTTCTGGATAGATCTGTGTGGGGGTTTCTCGATGAGATTAACACTCAAATTGCTAAACAGAGTAAAACAACTGCCCTCCCTGGCATGAGGGGGGGGGGGGGGCGCCTCATTTAGTCCAGTGAAAGCCTGAGGGGAACACAAGGCTGAGCAAGAGAATTTGCTTTTGCTGCCCAAGGGTTTTAAGCTGGGACATTGGTTGCCTCCTGCCTCTACATTCCAAGCAGAACTTACTCCACTGGCTTTCTTGGGTCTCAGGCCTTCAGACTTCACACCAGCCAAGAGGAAACATGTCTCCAGATTCTGTCCCCCATGTCCAAGGAAGGAAACTAGGATGAGAAGGCTTAGCAACAAGGAATGTAATTTGCTCCTCACAAAACATGCTCAAACCTTCAATTAGAGTCCAGACAACTATCACATCAGATCAATAACTTGAATAATGGCGAAGGGGGGGGTGTCATTTGGTGCACTGGGAGCAATTAGAACCCAAGTCAACAGGCCATTAAGCTATGATGCTCAACCCAAAGCAGGGCCTGCTTCATAGGCGTGTATACAGGATTTCAAGGGCTCTGCTTTCACTATCTTGAAATTCTCATTATTTTTAACTTTAAACTTGGGTTTTGTAAGTGAAGTCCAGTAGGACAATGGAGCAGGTGCATGCTAGAGGAAGCAGATGCATTATGCATGTCTGCTATTCCACACGCCCATGAGCATAGAGTTCTGATAGACCCTGATACATGGATGTTCAGTGAGACTACAAGTGAGTACAAGGTGAGTGTGCCACACCTCTGACTGGCTAAGCAGAGTCACTGACAGCCCCAGAGGCCATGTTTTCCATTAAAACCAGGACTAGCTATAAATGAGGAGAGATGGTAACACAAGGATTCTATCCTACCCTTTCTTAACAGTGTTACTTTTCCATATTAGCCAACCACTTATGCTGAAATGATGACATATTAAAAAAATGAGGAGATAGGACATCCATTGCCCGCAGTTCCTTTTCCTTTTAGCCTTCCTTTCTCATCAGTGAACTGAAGATAGGGTGTTGACAGAATGAACACATACCAAGAAATGAAATAAAAATAGCTGAGCTAGTTTTTACAGTTCTTCCCTGTTCTGGTAAGAACAAAACACCTGTGCATGCAGGAGGGTCAGACTCCACATTCTGCTGATTCTGCACATAGGCTAGATGCTCTTATAATTGCATTTTCAACTGGTAGGGCACAATACCAATGAACAGTAAAACTCCTGATGGTACTTCAAAATGTTAACTTTTCTGTCCTTACAATGACATTAATAGCAAATAAAAAGACACCACAACAAGGTGAGAAGGACCAGGGAAGAAAGTAAAAAGATGTTTAGTATTTTTAACAGCAGTATTCCCCCTCTTCATTTTTATCTTTCCCTACAAATTATGTAGTAGGCCCTACCTGAAGTTCCACCCCTACAAAGTGTAAGAAATATGACTTGTCTTGTGCGCCTCTTCCTCCCTCTCTTTCCGCCCCCCTCCCTCTCTTCCTCAGCCTGAATGAAAGTATTGCTGGAAGGATGCATGTTCTTTACATTAAAATAGTAATAATTAAATAACTAAGCAAGGAAGCAAGTTACCAAGTTTCTGCTAGATCAGCACTTCTCCCACTTGAGTGTGCATCACAATCACCAGGAGGCTTGTGCAGACAGACTGCTGGGCCCACCCACCGAGTTTCTGATTCAGCAGGCCTGGGCCTGGGCCTGGGCCTGGGCCTGAGAAGTTGCATTGGGAAAAGCGCTGTCATAACACACTGGGAAACACAGGTCTAGAGTATGTTAACATTGGCCTTTGACATTTGTCCACGCTGGAAGAGACCGTACAAAAGGCATGTTCTGTTACCTCATAAATGTTCAACTGCTCCACTAAGTCCAGGTCAGTCCCCTTCTTGTTCAAGTGCCGCTGGGACACGGCCGCTATACCCAGCTCCTCCAGGCAGTCCACCACGTCGTAGAAGGAATCTTGGTCTGGCAATCCTGACAATGTCTGGATGGAGAAAGAGCAGGACACAGACATGTCTTAGGGAATGTCTTAAGGTTCTCACGGCATTGTTTTACATGGTAGTCAGTGGCTGTGATTATAACATTACTAGAGACTTGGTGCACGAAATTCATGCACTCAGGGTGGGGACGGGGTTGTTCCCCAGCCTGGCCTGTGCCCTCTCACAGTGTGGGAGCCCCACGATCAATCTCCCCAAAGTGGTAGACCCCACCCACCCATTCAGGGCTCCTCAATGGGTTGCCTCAAAGAGGTAGGCTTGAACTAGGGGGTCCCACCCCCTCAGGTCCATATAGAGCTGCCGGGACCTACCTCCATGCTGGACATGCAGCATCAAGTCCCTGTCCACCATGCATGCCTTGCTGCGCTCGCAGCCCCACCCACCCAAATGCGCCCACTGTGCATTCAGCCTGTTGGTGATGGATTGTTATGGCATGAGGGCATGACAACCACACAGGCTTTTATTAGTATATATGGGGGCAAAGCAAGACAGATGACAAGTTCATTTGAGAAAAATGTTCTGTGGCATAAGCAGAATGAACCCCAAAGTCCCACCGGTTAGTCAGGTGCGCTGTACTCCCTGCTCCTTGAGTGTAGGCAGAACATTCCCATGACTGGGTTCCATTACATGGCAAGGGTGATGGGACTTTACAGATTTCATGAAGGTCCCAAGTCAGTTGATTTTGAGTTCATCAAAGGGGAGATTAGCCTAGTTGGGCCTGACCTAATCAGGTGAGCCGTTTAAAGAGAGCTAAGGCCTTCCCTGAACTCAGTGTTGGAGAATGATTATCCTACTGGCTCCGAAGGAGCTGCAAGCCACCATGAGTCCTACAGCTGCAAGGAAGTGAGCTCTGCCAACAACCACAAAGCTTGGGGGAGGACCCCAGGCCTCAGATGGGACTCCAGCCCCAGTCAACACCTTGACAGCAGTCTGTTAGGCTCTGAGCAGAGGGCCAGGCAGGCAGTGCTGGGCTCCATCCCATGGAAACTGTGAGGTGATAAATCTGTGCTGCTGTAAGCTGCTAAGTTTGTGGTAATTGGTTACATGGCAATAGAAAACCAACATAGTCAGTGACCGGCAACTCCTGTTAAGATCAATCTATTGCTCTAACTGGTTTGGCTCAATGGGTAGAGTGCTGGCCAATGGACGGAAGGGTCCTGGTTTCAAATCTGGCCAAGGGCACATGTCCGGGTTGTGGGCTTGATCTCCAGTAGGGGGCATACAAAAGGCAGCCAATCAGTGATTCTCTCTCATCATTGATGTTTCTATCTCTCCCTCCCTCTCTCTTCCTCTCTGTATGTCCTCTCTGAAATTAATAAAAACATATTTTTAAATCAATCTACCAATAGCTGGAGTGATAACAATTTAATAGTTCTCTTTTCTTTCAATTTAGTAGACATTTCCTTTGTCTGTGAAATTTAGGAAAACATGAAAAATTCTAAAGCAGCAACCCAGAAACAAATCATAGGTGACTTCTCTGAACTCTACCTCTCTTATAAAAAGGATGATCTCAGACCAGCCCTCTGCTAAGCACTGTAAAGACCTTTATTTAGCCCAACTGGCATGGCTCAGTGGTTGAGCTTTGACTCCTGAACCAGGAGGTCACCATTCAATTCCGTGTCAGGGCACATGCCCAGGTTGTGGGATCCATCCCCAGTAAGGGGCATGAAAGAGGAAGCCGATCAATGACATTCTCTCTCATCAATACAAATAAATATTTAGAAAAAAAAATAACTGGAAGGCCATTGAGGTGACTTACTACAAGTCTTTTATCTTATGAATGAGGGAGATAAAGACCTGGAGGGAAGTTACTGAAGGCCTATGACCGTGGTCGGCAAACTGAAGCTCGAAGGCCACATGCGGCTCTTTGGCCCCTTGAGTGTGCCTTTTCCACAAAATACCACGGCCTGGGCGAGTCTATTTTGAAGAAGTTGCGTTAGAAGAAGTTTAAGTTTTATAAAAGTGGCTCTGAAAAGAAATTTCAATCCTTGTACTGTTGATATTTGGCTCTGTTGACTAATGAGTTTGCCTATCCCTGGCCTAAGACAAACTTCTCTCAGAGCTGCTGTTCTCATCTCCTCACACACTCATGCCTTCTACACAAGTCATTCTGGCCTTCAGTTTCAGACACAGACCTTTCGTCCCGATTTATTTTACTACCTTTGCATGTCTAAGAACCCTGCATATACATTTCAAAGTTATTGTAAACATGGCGACTGCCCCAAGAGAAAAAACCAATACTTTCCTAACGATCTTTTCACAACACCGCTTCCCTAACACTTCTAGTTTGGTGTTACTAACATTGGAAAGAATGTCTCTATTCAAAAGGCAAAGAAAGTCTTTTTCCTTCCTAGGCTGAGCCAAGAGGACACAACTCACTGTTACTGAGATCAGAAATGAATGCGAAATCACCGGTGGTCCAGTTCAGTCATCTGGGGCCCTAGCACGTCCAAGGGGCAGGAGGCTCTGAACCAGATGAAGCTATAATCAGTGGTGCACGCACCTGAGTGGCCAGGTGCCGGGCCAGGCGGTCCCTGGGGCATCAGCAGGCACAACAGACCACTGGCCAGGCTGGCTCCCCACGCTACCTGAAAAAGTGGGCACCTGCTCGAAGGCTAGCATCAAACAAGCCCATCCTTTGGGTTCCGTCTCTAGAACTTGGTTAGAGAAGGAGGAGGTGGGAATGGTGACACCAATGCCAGGGCTGACGGCAAGGTGCCCTGACTACCGACTGTGCCAAACGCACAATTGAAGGAATGCGGTGTGTTGACGTTTGGTGTCGGATTGAAAGCTTCCTGTGCAACAGCTCGGGGCCAGGACAAGGCACGGAGAGAGGCCTCTGGCAGTCTCCTTGTCTCTCCGGTCCCCTCCTTCTTTCCTTCTCCCCCTTTGAGTTCATCTGCTCAGAAGTTTCCAGGGGGGTTGAATTCCTGGATCTAATCCCCATCCCTTTAGCAGGCCCAATCAATCATTGGTTGGGAAGATTACTATTCAATACTTAAACGAATAGGTCTATGGAACCAAACAGGTTCATGGAACCTTGGCTCAAAAACGGGCCCAGAACTGAGGGTATTAAGAGGTCTTTGGTCATCGCCTGTGAGAATGTGGGTCTGAGCCAGGCCTGCGTTCCTTGCCTTTCATGTGTGACCACGGCTCCGGGGGAGGCCGCTTTCGCCACAAACAAACACAGCTTCTTTCTCCGCCTGCACAGGAGGGGACTGTACCTCCCAGAAACACATCCACCTGTTTTCAGCTGTTCTCTACCATGCTGGGCCATTTTGCCATACACCCACCACTCCCCAGCCCGCCCTCCCATCTCTCTCCTGAAACCTCACTGCCGCTGCGCCTCCTTCTGGCCAAGGTGGCAGCTCCAGAACCGTCTGTGAGGCAAACATCTCCTGCCGCATTCACGCTCAGGGACACCTCATGGCCTGCTGCCTGCTTCCTCTCAGATCTTGTCTTTCAGACCTTGTGACAGCTAGATCTGGACAGGCAACTCTCCAGAGGGAGACACACACACACGCGCACACACACACAAATGTTCACAGCACAATTTCCTGAGATGTTAACAAGGCAAGGTTTAGCTGTAAACTGACTCATATTGGTGCATTTGCTCCTTTGTCTGTGACCCGAGAGAAGTTAACCAAGACGTTTTTTCCGTGAACAACGTGGCTGAGAACCAAATTGTTCAAGATGGGAGACCTTTGAGAACCAAGATTTGACTATAGCCAAAACCGGTTTGGCTCAGTGGATAGGGCGTCGGTCTGCGGACTGAAAGGTCCCAGGTTCGATTCCGGTCAAGGGCATGTACATTGGTTGTGGGCACATCCCCAGCAGGGGGTGTGCAAGAGGCAGCTGGTCGATGTTTCTCTCTCATTGACGTTTCTAGCTCTCTATCTCTCTCTCTTCCTCTCTGTAAAAATATCAATAAAATATATATTTTTAAAAAATAAATAAAAATAAAAGATTTGACTGTATGTAACTTCAGCTCGCAGGGTAAAAAAATAGTTTCTGAAACCCCTCAATATTTTGACAACATGGGTGGAAGGTGGGGGGATTAATCTGGATCTTGGAGACCTCCCCATTCATGCCCCTGTTTAACAAAGGGAGGTTTCAGTCTCAGTGCCATGAGCAGGCTAGAATTTAGTCCCCTTTTTGAATTCCGTGTCATTAGGACATCTTTTGCTATATTGAAATAAAAGTTAGAAACCCGCTATAGTAATTTCCTACATTTCAGAGTGTAAATTTTTTCCAGAACCACGTAACATTTCACTGCACTGTTTTGTTTCAGGACGTTAGAGGATTTTACTCACTGGGGCAATAAACATGACTAAAACTCAACAACAGAAAACAAACCCAGCGTGGGTGCCAGCTGTCTGCTGACCTTTCTGAGGAAAAGATGACATTTGGAGAAATGTCCTGGGGACCGGCCTGGACCTCCTCAGGGCCAGAACTCACAGAAGATGAGACAGAACTGCCAGAAGAGAAAGAGTACGCGAGGAATTCCTGGACATTAAATGCCGTCCGATGCCAAGGAGAGTCTGACACGCACTGGGGCCGTGCCGGGGATTGGCAGCAGAAAGGCCACACCGTGCAAACGCTGCCAGAGCCATCAGAACAGCTGGGCACGGCCGCCACCAATAAAACGGATAGCGTTACAGTGGAAAACACTGAGCAAGAGAGAAAATTCCATTTTTTGCTGAACTCAGTGTTTTCCAAAACAATGTCAGTGACTGAAGATGGCAGGAAATTGATGACCTTAATCTTTAAAACCCAACAGAAGATTGCTTTAAAATTGCATGGTGAAATAAATTCACAGGTTTCAAAATAAAAGCGAAATTTTCGAATACCAAAAAGTGGTGTTTATTCCCCACTAGGACTGTCGTGGAGGCTGCTGAGCCTCACCAACAAATGCCTTTCGTTAAAAAGCAATCACTGGCCCTGGGAAATGTTGTTTTCCTGCACATTTCTCTTAATCTCAGTAGGCTTAATGCTATTACTTTTTCCACTCGGGTTCTTAATATATTTAGGACAGTATCCTTTTCTGCCCTATTTTTTGCTAACCATTTCCCAGTCTGTCACTTGCCTTGAGCTTTTATTTGTGGTTTTCATTTTTAATGATACGACCTCGGAGAGTTCAGTGCACTGAAATACTTAAGTCCTTCCCTTCGGAATTTTTCTTGACCGGTTGTATTATTAATGTAACCTTTACCTACCAGAGACCTATTATTCTTTTACGTCAAGGTTGTTTTTTTTCTCTCTCTCATTTACCTATGGCTTGATGTGTTATAATGAACTCTTGAATTGATCGGGAATTTATTCTGGTATATGGATGAAATTTTCATTTATTTCCATTTAGCAAGACCTTCCCGATCATGAACAAGCTAACCCACCCCCCTTTGAGGTCAGTCACAGCATAAGAAGTTCCACGCATTGGGTCATTTCACAGTTTCTCCGCTCCCCTCCTCTGCCGAGGGAAGAGCCAGGATCACACTGCTTTACCTTTGGAGTTTGCACATCTTAATATCTAGCAGAAGCTACTCCTTATAACGATGCTGCTTTCTACTATATCTGTCCCCAGTTAGAGATATGGGGTCTGCTGTGTAGGCCTACACCCCAAAGCCTGAACAGTACACAGGACAGCCTGCAGCGGGGCTGATGAGGGGCTGAAGGCCCACGGTAGGGCTACACCTGGTCTAGGGTGTAGCAATCTGCCAAAGATAACCACCTGACCCCAGCCTCGGCGATGAAGGACTGAGCCATCGTCATGAAGGAAGTTCAGTCCCAAAAGTGGACTGTCCCAGGCCAGTGTGAGACCAACCTGAGGCCAGAGCAGCATCTCTGGGAATGAATACTGAGGACTCCGACTGACCAGGGCGGGACATGACAGAAAGGTGTCACCGTCATAAAAGGAGGATGGGACCCACTCCCAGGAATCTCATCTCAGGCCCCAGCACTCAGAATTCAGTAAGCAGTGCAGTAAGGGTGCCTTCGTTTCTCCTGACTGTGACTTCTTTCCTTACAGTAAAACTATCTCGTTAATTGCTTAAAGAAACATGTTTTGAAGGGGACATCTTGATAGGAAGAGTGGTCATAAAATTCTCGCTGTCATAAAATTCCCGCTATTAGAAAAGACCTAGCCCTGCCTGGTTAGCTCAGTTGGTTAGAGCTTTGTCCAGATACATCAGGGTTGCAGGTCTGATCTCCAGTCAAAGCACATACAAGAAGCAACCAATGAATGCATAAATGAGTGAAACAAATTGATGTCTCTCTCTCTCTCCCTCCTTCCCATTCCCTCCCCCTCTCTCCCTTCCTTGCTCTCTCTGAAATCAATAAATAAAATTTAAAAAAACAAAAAGGCAAAGACCAGAGCACCAGAAGCAAGCAGACACTCACAGGGCTTCACACGTGTATGCATCATCACAGGGCACACACACCGTGTGTGAGTGTAAAGGGTTTTCTCTTGCGAAGAAACACACCGCAACAGAGTTCCCAGTCACCATGAGGGGGTCCACAGGACGTGGCTCTTAATCAGAGGGCATATTTTAAACTTCCACATTGTCTTAGTTTCCTGGGACTGCCATAACTAATCACCACAAACTGGGTGGCTGAGACAACAGGGACTGATCCTGTCATAGTTTGAGACCAGACGCCTGACAAGATGTGGGCAGGGTCCCGCTCTCTCTGAGGGCTCTAGGGGAGGGTACTTCCTTGCCTCGCCCTAGACTGGCTGCTGGAAATCCTGGCATTCTCTGGCATCATCTGGCTTAGAGATGTATCACTCGAATCTCTGCCTCTGTCTCCACATGGCTGACTTCCTCATGAGCACGTGTGTACGTCTCTCCCTCTATGTGTGTCTCTTTCTCTCCTTAAAAGGACAGGAGTCATAATGGATTAGGGCCCACCCATATGATGTCATCTTAACTTGACTACATTTAAAAAGATGCTATATTTTCAAGTAAGCTTACATCCATAGCTACCGGGGATAGGATTTCAGCATAGCAATTCAACCCATAACAAACATTGACCAACCTTGTTCACTAAAGTCATCGCATAGACTAGCAGCTCCGTGTCAACTCCATCTTTCTCCTCCAGGATTTCCATGATATTTGACCAGGGTACAACTCCTGCGAGCAAAGCAAAAATCATTAGGAACAGCAACTCAACATTTCTCATCCAACTCACTTCTGAGTTTATCTAAAGGCTCTTCACCCAAACATGGCATCACCTTCAGTCACCAAGTATCAAAGCATGACACGGGCTTCGAATTGGGTGACAATATGCCACATTACCCTTGTGCGCTTGGAGATGTATATTCTTCAGTGCCAGGAGGCCCAACAGTGTGCTTGAAAGTTCCCATTACATGAATTACCTAACTTTTAAGAACGTATTCACACACAGATTTTTAGGCCATGCATTTCACTTGCTGAGTGCAGAAACCCTAACAAGTTCTCTCTGTGCATCAGCATGCTACGGTCCGATCTCCTGCAAGGAAAGGAGATGTGGGAGGTCTTCACATTCACCTGGGCTCTAAGAACTGACAGTGAGATGCCCGTCCAGCAAACATTTCAAGAACAGAAGTATATTACCCCTATGTAATCAAGGCACAAATACTACGGAGGCAGAAACCAAGTAGAAGGAACTGGGTCTAGGAGGAGGCTTCCATCAAGAGTTTTATAATCCAATAGAGCAGTTAGGCCTAAGTACAAGAACACACGTCCGCACAGAGTAGAGGCACTCACAAGGCACGCACATCAGCACTGCCGAGGCCAAGGCCACAAAGGGGACGCATGCCCCCGACCCACTTCCTGTGCCTGAGACAAGCATTTGAAGTGAAGCGTCGCCTTGCCCATGGCATGGCTGGGTGGAACAGGAAGCTCTTTCCTCTTTCTCTTTACAGACTTCAAATGATAATGCTCATGTTTTTACTGATAAAAGTAAATCCTGAAGTAATCCACAGCCAGTGGCTTCTAAATGCTGGTTCTTGGATGGGTTGTGTTGGAGCTGAAATGTCTACAGAAAAGTGAATGGAGATCTTTGAGGGCAGGAAGTGGGTTAAGCTGGTGCAGTTGTAAGAAAACCAAAGGGTAAATGCACACAGTCAGAAAAAGAGAGAAAAATTGGGAATATAAGAAGGGAACAGGAACCTACTATGCAGTGTGGAAGACACAGATGTAGTTTGATGTAGAACTCTTGGCTCTCCCAGCCAGTGAACAGAGAGCCTGATCCTTCACCAAGTTGCCCAGTTGGTCAGAACCAGGCAGACTGCCATAATCCTTTCTAACTCTGGACTCAAAGGCATGATCCTTTGCCCATTAACTGCTGAATGATCTCCTTGCTGGTATTTGTCATCAAACTATGTTGAAGGCCTCCCTCACCTGTTCTTCAAACCCCAGCAAAGTAGCCATTTCTGCCCCCGGGACAGCCAATCAATGTGGTTAGCAGGTCTTGGGCCTCACTGTCCAAATGCAGTGCTTGTGTTCATAAAAGGGCAACTTCTATTATTCACACTCAGCACCCAACCTCAGCAAAAAACACATGTTCTAATCAGTCAGCCATGTATGGTTAAAAGGCAGACTGTGCAAGAGAGAAAGCATCGAAGCTAAGAATTTCCAGTGGTGCTGGTGGGCTCAGAACTGTCTCCTGATTATATGCTTTGGAGCCAAAGATGCCAAACTAAGCCTGAAATGGAAAGGCCAAGAAGCAAAGGCAAGCATCTAGTACCACGGTCGGCAAACTGCAGTTCGTGAGCCACATGCGGCTCTTTGGCCCCTTGAGTGTGGCTTTTCCACAAAATACAATGACCTGAGCAAGTCTATTTTGAAGAAGCGGCATTAGAAGAAGTTTAAATTTTAAAAATGTGGCTCTCAAACTTCAATTGTTGTACTGTTGATATTTGGCTCTGTTGACTAATGAGTTTGCCAATCACTGATCTAGTAGAAAGGGAAGTAGCCATGTTATACCCTCTCTTTCATAGAGGCCAACACAATGGTGCACCATTGTGTCCTTTATGATAAAAAACACACAAATACTGGCTTAATTTAATTGAAAAGCGTAGTCTTTAGCTATGGTATCTGAATTCTCTACTACTATTTAAGGATTTCAAGTTACGAAACTCGGGTATATTCATACACTGTGGGGATGAATGTTTATTCTGCTTTGTTTGGGGACCAAAACTGGAAAATATTTAAAAGAATGAAAGTAAAGGTGAGAAACATTTTGGTTCCACACAGCAGCCTTGGCCGGGCTCAAGCTGGCCTATGCTAAGTACCAGCCACTACAACATCCCCAGGAGCTGCCATCTGCCAGAACTAAGTGCTAAGTGGCCCAGTTCACCCAGCACTACAGTGATTATGTGTGTGTGTGTGGTGGTGCGGAGGGGAAGGGAATATGGGAAGGATGGGAAGTAGGAAATGGGGGTTCTGTTTTAGAGTCATAAATCATAGAATCTGAATTCTTCACATAACAGAGAAAGAAACAGAGCCCCAGAGTGGTGGAATGAACGATGGCTCAGCAAATGCATCTAAATTGGATGATGGTATCAACCTCATAGGATTGCTGGGAGGTATCATGGAGACAAAGCCCTTGGCTTTTTTGCCTTAGCACTGACCAAGCACATGAGAAGGCAACTAGTTACTTAGCCATGATCAGCTGTCTCTCTCCAACTCTACCCTCAACCCCTGGAGTGAGTGTAGGCTCAACAAGAGCCTGTTTCAAGCACACAGTTGGTATTTAAACATTTGTCAAACAAATTAGTTTTGTATAAAAATTTCTTAGCATAGAGCCTGTAACCTGGTAGGCACTAGCATATCAGTCGCCGTAACTGTAATGGTGGCTGGGGGTGTGCTGACATCCCCAGAGGTCTGGCTCTCAGGCCAGTCCTCTCTTAACCCAGAATAAATCACTGTTCAGTACTTTCCTCCTAGGTCTCCGAATTAAACCCCAAGGAAAACAAGATAGTTCGCACAATGCCTTGTACACGAGTCGATCTCATATCCAAACAGAAGGTCCTCATGGTATGTTCCATGTCTTTCAACACAATTGATGAACACACTTAACACACATACTTTGGCTATAAATAATAATGGGAATAGGGCTGGCATTCTGTCATCCCCTAACACCCACCACACTTTGTGCATTTTTTTGCAGATCCATACATCCTGAGCAGAAATCAGAGACAGGAGAGCTTAAAAGGATGGCGGGACAGTTTCCCCTGTTGATCATGTGTGCTACACATGCTGGAGAATTAGGTCATATCTCATCACCTCCCATGTAAATGAAAAATGGAGCTTCTTCAAAAGCAGCGCTGAACCGATTGGTGCTGACTCACCATTTACAATGGAAATTTCCAAATGGGTTACCCAGCCTGGTCACTTGCCCCTCCCTCTGTCTGAGGGGCAAACCCATAGAGTCAGAGGGAAGGACACCCTTCCCAGGGCTACTGATGGTTTGCAACCAGTTTCCTGTCCATCACCAGGGGAATTATCAAGGAAAGGAGGCAGATGACAAAGCAAAGCTCTCTCATGGGCTCTGGAAGCACTGACCGCCTCTGTATCTTTCTGTGAGGATCTGTCCATTAGAAAGAGAAGGTGACTTGGAGATCCAAGCCAAAGAGAAGGTGACCCAGCAGTCTGAGCAGACGGGTGTGTCTGCTTTATTAAAAACATTTATATTTTCTTTCCTTTTTTTTTACAAATTGGGAAAAGATGGCCATCACTTTATCTTAGGAGGGAAACTGGAAACTGAGTAGAGCTCAAAGCCTCCTTGTCACATGCCACAGAGACTACCTCAAATCTACCTTTTCATTCCAGCCCCAGAGCAAAAGTGCCAATTGTCTGGATCAAATGGGGCATTTTAGATTTTCATTAATTCATAAATATTTATCAGTCCCTATGATGGACTTAGACTCCTCAGCTTTTATACCAGCACCGTAACTAGCCCATACTTGGCCAAAGGACAAACTATCCACGCACACATAATGCACCCTTCTGGTTAACCTAGGCATGATGTCTGTAAAGCAACCAGGGGGATTTATCCTAAGAGAACTTCATTGGCTGCTGGTGGTAGTAATTTTTGACGACTCCTGGCTTATTTGTTGATTCATTAAATTGAGAGTTTTCATCATCCAAAAGAATTCCTTTCTACTCAAGCAAACCCAGTCTATGCTTTAATATACCCATTCTCCACCCCATCTCCCCAGAGGAATGTGTCTAATGCACCTGAGGAGTAAAATTTATGGCTTAAGCTTGTGCACAGTGGACATGCTTGGCTGGCCCTCGTCACCTCTGGCACCTCTGTCTGCTCTCAGAGGCCGAGGAGGAAGTGGACAGCTGCTTCCACACCTACCGGTGGAAACACACCTGGGAGTCAGGGGCTCTCTGCAAACACCATGATATATGTATATGTTTAATTCCACCACGGGGTTCAGGAACACTGACTAGCAGTAAAATAGGATGATGTTATATGCGTGCATTGCGGCCAAGACCACACATGTCCATGGAGGAATGTACAGTTGAACCATATGTGATAAACTACATGTCTCAATTTGTTCCACTGGTGATATTCCTTTTTTTCTTCCAGCTTCTAATGCTCAGTAGCAGACAGATGACAGTAGTTGCCTAAAACTTAAGATATTTTATAGGCAAAAAACCATGAAGCTAAGTAAACAACCCTTTAACTTGATTTAATTTTTTAATTTTTCCCCTTTGTTTTATTCTTTTTTTATAAATTGGGAAAAGATGGCCGTCATTTTGTCACGGGGGACAGACTGAGTACAACTCCGACCCTCTGGCTGAGCCAGTGGATGGAGTCGTGAATGGGACATCATGCTCTGGGTTAATCTCAGGACCATTCCTCTATTCCATGACACATCTTCATGAAATGTAAGGCTCAAGGAAGGAAACAGCTCCCAAGTCAGTGAAGTCAAAGCACAACGCAAGGTCATGAGAAGACTAGCCCCTCTAACACGGCCCCCACGATAAGGGCCCATGGACTAGCCGAATTTAGGACAGGAAGCTGAAGAGTCCATCCATCATTCTAAAGTAATCCCCAGAGCTGGGCAATGAACATGATTCCTCTAAGCATGAATGAAAGGATCTGCCTCGATATCTTCCCAGAAGTCAACCTCTGGCCCTAACTCTCATTCACTACCTTCAGAAACTACCACCCCAACCCATCCACCCACCCACCGCCCCCTTGTCCTGTTTCTGAAGTCACTGGCCATCTTCACTGAGGATTCTCAGCTGGCCTCAAGATATACTACTGGCCATAGGAATTTCAAATCTGGTACCAGATGACAACATGCTGTGATAGAAAGAAACACACAGGCCTGTGCTGGTCTGGAGCCCACCTTCCAGACTCACAACTCTGACCATGCATGAGGCTCGTCTCTGCCACACACATCCACACAGAGGCCCGGAGACGCCCCAGCCTGAGATCTGCCGTGCGGGGAGCTGACATCTGCCTGCGCATTCATGGGAAAGGTATGGGGCCCAATTTATGGTTCTGGATGGTTTTCATTAACTTACATTCCAGTTTTCAAAGGAACCAGTGATCTACTTTCCTCCACCTTTCAAGTTAGTCCTGGAAGGTGGGTTTAGTTGTATCTCAGCTGATTTGTGCATAAATCTGTGCAGACACACGCACACCATAAGGAAATGTTCCACCGTGTTAACACGAGTTCTGTCTGGTGAGATGAGAGGTGATTCTGCTGTTGTCTGCGTTATACAGGTTTTTCCCCCCAAATTTTCTAACGAGGGCATTACTGTTATAATCATACAAAGAAAATAAATGTTATCAAGTGTTTTGTTCTGTTTTTTTTTATCATCATCATCACCACATCTTACTGGGGAACAAAGCTAAAAGTTTTTTTTTTTTAAAGGACAAAACAAAACAAAACCCTCCAGCATCTTGGTTTCGGGCTTCACAACATCATAGTGGCCACAGCAAGTCACACCCTGAACCAGATCCAAAGCTGACTCTTCATCAAGTGTGCAGGGCAGGCCCGCTAGGCGCTGGGACACCAAGAGGAGGGCACCCTGTCCTCAGGCAGGGCACACACGCAGGAGAGACGGGCAATGGAAACAGCACAGCAGAGAAGAGGGGCCCTGGGGCGCTGAGAACCGTCCGACCCACGGGAGGGGGACGTGGTGCCGGCCAGGTGGGAGACACGTGGCAGGTAGACAGGGGCTGGACGGTACAGGGTCAGGCAAAGGATGAAGGGTTTGGACCGAATCCTGTGGGCACTGGAAGCCATTGACAGGTATCAAATGGAAAATGGTGTGAACTAATTTGTGTTTTAGAAGAATCCTCCAACTGCAGAGGCCAGCGTAGCACTTGGGAGAGACGGTGAGGGACCCCATTAGGGAAGGGACATGTGGTGGAGGAAAAGGGAACATCCAGGGGTCAGAGTGGATAAAGCCTGTGTGAAAGGAGGGGAGGAAGGAGCCAGGACAGGATGGGAGGATGGGAAAGGAGGAGAAAGACCGGGTCCTGAGTGTGCTCAGTGGCGGGGACAGAGCGAGAAGACAAACTCAGGGCCAGGCTCCTGCTAGGTGTGCCTACAAGGGCTTTTCTTTCCCTGCAAAGCTCGCTCTGTCTCTGATCTTTCCACACTCACTATGTTTCCTGCGGTGGGAGGTCCCCACCAAGGGAATTCTGTCTATCCTAATTCTGTTTTGAACGTGTAAAAAGTGGGAGTCTTCCTACATCAGACATTGTTTCCTTTGATGAAATCAGGGGGCAGGGACCACTAACCTCTCTTTGTGTCCACAGCAGAGACCGCCTGGATCAGGAGGGGCGAGTTGGACTCGGAGTACTCCACGAAGACCAGCAGCAGCTTCAGGGCCGTCTTCACCACCAGGCGGAACTGCGCAGAAAAGAAGCCATCATGTAGGCGCCCACAGCCCCTCGCACCAGAAAGCATCGTCTCTAACAGCAGAGGGCACTGCGCATGCTTCAGCCCAGGCACTCTCCTTCACAACTACACAGGTTTCATCACGGGTGCCTCAGAAGGCAGGCATTAGCATTATCCCCACTGCACAGATCAGGAAACCGAGGCACGGAGCACCCTGCCCAAGAATACGCCTAGCAAAATAGAACCCAAATTTGAACCCAGGGCCATTGGTGCCAGAGCTCACACCCAACAGTCTCCCAATGCCCCAGGTAGTGGTGGCTGAGTCCGTTCCAGTAGGTCCCCTTATCCGTGGGGATATGCACCAAGATCCCGAGTGTATGCCTTAAACCACAATGGGTACCGAACCATTCATTCTATGTTTTTCCCTATACAGATCCACCTACGATGAAGTTTAATTTATAAATTAGGCACAGTAACAGATGAACAACAACCTATAATAAAAAGGACAACTGTAACAATATCCTGTAGTAAAATTATATGAATACTGTCTCTCTTTCTCTCTCTTATTACACTACACTCACTCTTCTGATGTAAGATGACACAAGACCTACGTGAGGAGAGGCAGGAGGTGAACGAAGCACATGTTGTGACATAGTGTTGGGCTCTTATAAGGGTGACTTGTACACAAGCACTGCGGTTCTGTGACAGTCCTTCTGACAACTGAGCCGGCCACTACATGACCACCAGGCAGGGAGCACGTCTACAGGGTGGATCCACTGGACAAGGGGATGGTTCATATCCCAGGTGGGATGTGGCTGGGCAGCACAAAATTTCCTCACACTACTCAGACCAGCAAGCAATTAAAAAGGCACGAATTGTTTATTTCTGGAATTTTCCACTTAGTATTTTCAGACTGCAATTGGGCATTGGTAACTAAAATCACAGAAAGCAAAACCACAAGTGAGGGGGAATACTCTAGGTCATTTATTTTTTCTAGACTCGAGCACTGTAGAGTAGGAATGATGACCATTCTCATTTTTCTGGTGAGGACACGGGGACAGCAGGTTAAATGGCTTGTCTGAGGTCACGGCAGCTAGGTCAGGTGAGCAGGGGTCCGAACCAAGTCCAGTCTTAAAACTGAGCAAGTGAGGCCATCTGGGGCCTTAAAATGCACACTGGCTGGGCCCAGGGCACAGCATTTGTGAGGAGTTACATAGAGTCCCTCTTGCACACAGGTCACAGTTACTCAGCCAGAGAAATTCCCAAACCTCCCGCTGCAGCCCAGCCAGCCCTGGGCTGTGATGGTAGCAGATGTTTCCAGATCAGCTCCATTCCTGCCACTCACACCCTTTCCCCCATCGCCCCCTACCCCCAGCAACATTGCTGAATCCTTCATTTATAGTTTGTTTCCTGGACCAGCTTCCTTCCAAGAACCTCCTCCTCAGGACACTCACACTACCTCCTAGAAATGGGTTCAAATTACACATCTAAGAAACAGCTAGCCTGCCCTGGCTAATGTTGCACAATAGTTAGAGATTTGGCTCATGTACCAAAGGGTTCAATTCCTGGTCAAGGACATGTACTTGGGTTGTAGGTTTGATCCTAGCCCCAGTTGGGCCCATATGGGAGGCAACCAATGGTTATGTTCTTCTTGCATCAATATTTCTCTTTTTCTCCCTCTCTCCCTCCTTCCCTCCTTCCCTTCCACGCTCTCTAAAAATCAATGAGAAAAATATCCTTAGGTGAAGATGAACGAGAAAGGAAGGAAGGAAGGAAGGAAGGAAGGAAGGAAGGAAGGAAAGAAGGAAGGAAGGAAGGAAGGAAGGAAGGAAGGAAGGAAGGAAGGAAGGGCAAGCTTATTCCATCCCTAGCAATTTGTTTGTCAGTTGTCCATCCCTCACAGGCAGGAACACAGCCTGAGGAGAGGGGCTTATTTGCACTGTGTGCAGGGCCTGGAATGGCACTTGGCAGAGGATTGGGCTCAGCGATGTTTCCTTAGTGAAAGAATGAGTCAATTAATGACAAGTCAATCAATGCACGACCCTCACCTCCATCACCATGGTGCTGAAATGGCTCCAGGTTCTCCACTTGCAGCCTAAAGAAGAGCCAGGGCTTCCTGGAGGCATGTTCTCACATCAAAATCTTAGGGACACGCGGGACTTTACAGAGAACTTGGGGCATCATGCACTCCTACAGAGAGCAGAGTAAAAGCACCACCCAACCCAAGTCATGTCTCCAAAATCATGCAAACACCTCCACTGCCCTGCCCCGCTCCCCTCTGTCACACTTCCCTAGTAAACCACCGTCTTTTCCTTCACTCCACACCTCTTTCCTGCCGGTCCTGGGGTTCTCAGCTCCCCCTTTATAAGAAAACTTCTCAAAAGCATTGCCACACTCATGGCACCAGTTCTTCACTTCCCAGTGACTGCAGAATTACACTGAGGACATCCTCATGCCTCTGTCCTTCCCACCGGGGATGGAGTTCTTCGGAGAGCCCTCAGCTCTTCAGGGCATTTTACCTTCCTAATCTGAGCCCTGCACTTGGTCCTCTGTCCCCTGAGAAGGAATCAACTAAATTCCAAAGTGTTTTTCTCACCAACTAGGAAGGCAATGGCATAATGAACTGCACTATCTTTGTACACTTAGAGCCCAAGAAACCTCTCCAAGTAAATAAAACACCCAGCAAGTCCAGGCCTGGCGACTTCCTTCGTGGGCGGACTGTCATTATGTGGTTTAGCCCTTCGCAGCGCCTTCCTTGGGAAAGAACCTGGCTGTTGCCCAAACCTGCTCCCCATGAGCCGATCTCAGCAGGGCCCCTCAAGCCCATCTCATCAAGCTTTCTTTTGAGCATCTGTGGTCCCGGGGCCTTGGCCACCATAGTCCCAGGACCCAGACCCCCAGAGCCACTCTCGGATACCAGGCTCTCTAATTAAGAAACCACTGTTTTCCAGCAAATCCTTTTCTATTGGTCTCAATGTGCCTATTCATGTCTTCTCTCTCGCTGTAAAGACTCTGTGTGGAGTATTTTGGGTACTGTAATTGAGTACTGTACACTCATTCATGATTTCCGGTTTCTATCAATTTGGTTACAGGTTTATGTGTGCATGTGTCATATGTTTGGAAGACTTAACTAGGTAAAATTAATAAGCATATTGGGTAGTTAAGCTACTTTTGAAAAGAGAGAATATGAGAACATTAGCTTTATGGAAATGCATAATACTAATTGAGAACATGTCCTAACTAATCATCAAAATATAGCCAGCAGGACTCCTCAGAAATACCTTCTTAGCATTGCTGCATACACCTGGAAATGATAAAAGTACATTACTTCAAAAGATCTCTACATCAATCCCTCATTTATCCAGAAAGCACTTAATTTGATGCCCTCAAGTAGGTAAATAAAATACAATCAAAACCCTCCAAAGCTTTGGAACAACCACAATGGAGGTCACATACCCATTCTTCCAAGTCCAAGCATATGGCTCATCTCTATGCTCTTAAAAATCCACAGTTGGTGCTACTTTAACTTATCTTAGGCATCTATAAGCTCGGCTGAAAGGAGCAAACCAGAGACCAGTGACAGAGCAGGTAAGGCGGTTCCACTGTGGCACCAAGAGCGAGGACCATGGAGGAGGAGGGTGGGAACAAGCCACGGCTGCCAGGGCAGCCACCACCACGTGGCTCAGATGCAAAGGCTTCCCAAAGGGGCGTGGCCATGTCTCTCCCATCTGAATTGTCTGATTTTCAGCTCTGCCTGGTGCTCCTTCGTGTCCCATCGAAGAGTCTCATTGAAATTACTTGTAAGCTCAAACACTTGCCCACCTGCCTAGCACCGAGGGAAGATCAATTAGAACAGATTCTCATTCTTATGGAAGAGCGATTGGAAAGATAAAAACAACCAATCACAATGAGTTCAACAGGGATACAGGGCAGCAAGGAGTCAGCCTCAGAGCAGGGGTTGAGGCAGAGAGTGCAGTTCCCACATCTGGGTGTTCTCTGTGGCCGCTCGCTAAGGTTATTGTTGAGGAATCAGAGCCTGGATGGAAGTGGACTGGCTGCACCGTTCAAGGTCCCTCCCAACCCCAAGATGCCCTGCTTCTTTCAATGTCTTCAGCACCTCCCAGATGCCCAGGACCCAAGGAGGTGTAGGGCCCAGAACACCTACAACACACAACTGAGAGTGTTACCCACACTAGAGGCCCTCAGAGCCAGGGCTCCAGGGACAGAAAGCCTTTCCCAGGGGACAGCCCTTTCTGGGAAGAGGAGAGTCGGTCAGACAGGCTCAGAGTGGATCCAGCCACCTTTCTGGGTTTCCACGGAGCAGAAAGGTTATGTGACAGCCTCTGGGCTCCTGCTCACACACACGATTCCACTTCCTTGGGGCTGCAGGAAACACTAGACGGTCCAGACCAGCTGTGGGCAAACTATGGCCCTCGGGCTGGATCCAGCCCGTTCGGCTGTTCTATCCGGCCTGAGGAGCCGAAAGAGCAGAGGGTTCTCTTGCTCTCCCCTCCGCTCCTTCACCAGCAGCCCAAGATGAGAGTGCCAGCATGGTCAGGTTGCTTTTGTTCCGGCCCTCCGGTCCAGTTTAAGAACCCATTGTGGCCCTCGAGTCAAAAAGTTTGCCCATCCCTGGTCTAGACTCAGTCTTTGGGCCCCATGTTACCTACTTCTCACTTGATTACCTCCTAGGGAATGCTAGTATTCTATTTTAATGCTGTCCATTCTTATCCATGATGCTTTACGTTGCTTTCACACACACACAGCTAAATGACAATATGTAACAGGAATCAGAGGCCAGCCTTTGCACTGGGCTGGAGGGGAGGCAGGCACACAGAGCCAGCTGCGAACTGCTGTGCTTCTCATGTGTGTTTAGCACATTTGTGGGAGGGACCAGACTGAGCTTTCCTTTCTGCTGCAGCTCTCACTTCGAATTCTCTGTTCCTATTCAGCGTGAAACAGAGGCTGAGTCCTCATGGGGACAGAAGTGCCTTTAACACAGGGATGCACATTCGTCAGGCCTCAGCCGGGGCCTGAGCCTCCAGTCTGCATAAACCACTCGAGACTCCAGCACCTCTCCCTGCCCGGGAGGCTAGGATGGAGGGGGTAGCAGAATGGTGATGACTTGGTGTGCTCTGCTGGGTTTTTCATTTTCTGGGTCAACCCACAGGGAGGGTGTGGAGTCAGCCTGAACAGAACCCGGGTGTCCAGATTTTAGATAAAATGTAACCACCAGATGTATGGAAAAGGAATAAAAGGCAATTTTCCCCAATAAGTGTGCATTTGAAAGCAAACTGGGGCTCCCTGCACGTTTTTATTGTACTTATAGAAACCCAAGAACTATACTTAGCAGGTTAAATACGCTGCTTATTAAGTAGAAATAAAAGTATTTCCCCCAAAATCTCCAAATTCCTACTGCTCTTCTAAAAATGCAACCACCATAAAAAGAAAACAATTTCCAAACCTCAGGACTTAAATTACAAAGTGTGTGTGGGGGGCTGGGGGGGGGGGGAGAGTGTCAGAAAAACGTGCTTTGTTCTATTTGTTCCATTTTCCACTAAAAAAGCATAAATACATGTTATAGAAGTGGACGCTGGCTATTAAGAAGGAATTCAAAATCCCAGAGACATCTTGATCTGCAAAGCTGTGCCACTGTTTACAAGCTAACCAGAAAGAGCTAAGAATATCTGAGTATTTTATCAACAGAAAAATTCCGGTGAGTTAAGATACCAGAATTTCTTAATGAAACACTTTCTTCCAATGACATATACTGAAGCTTGAATTCCTGCTCAAGGATCTCCCATCAGCCCCTGAAGTCTGTGTCACCATCTGTCCATCAGTCCAACAGACACATCTGACTTCAAAGACTCTGTCAGCACAATGAGGTGGGTCTTCTCAGAAGGAAAGTACTGGCCCGACTATGTTACCCGAGCACAGAACTCCGGGCCTCGGCTCTCAGAGGTCCCTGAAGGAGAAGTATAGTCACCAGGGTGGGCACAGCTGCCAGGACAGGAAGTCACCTGCACCAAATTCATGTGCTTTGGCCTCAGGACCTGAAGGCAGACTTGCTTATGACTCGATGAAGTTTGCAGAAAGAGAACCAGCTTTGGGATGAACCTGGTAGGCCAGGTGCAAGGCTGGGAACCCTTTAAATTGTTACTCGCGAATGGAAATCTCCCAGAACGACAAATATAGCGGACTATTAAAAAATAATTAACATCAATGTCAAAATAACAAACAGTGCTACAAATTAGCGTTTTCTTCTATTGAGATACAATTCTGGGGCCTTAAGCAGCAGGTTTATTTAAAGAATGGTGACTGAAAGTGAACAAGACCGGAAAATATCCATTTTTCTCACTTTCCCTCAAGATATTCATCATAATTATGAAGAGTTAGGTAACATAAATAGGTACCATGGATAACATAAATCCCTCCTGCTACTGTTCACTAAGGAATCCCCAAAACTCTGCATTGAAATACTGCCTGATGGACCACCTTGAAGGAGGGAAATCAACAAGGTCGGGTGTCTTTCCAGGTAGTGACATCCCTCTTTTCAGATACAAAACCCCATTCTTAGGAGGCTATGCAACCTGTTACACAGCTAACTGCTGGAGGAAGTCAACTCTGATTCTTCCTATTCTACTATGAGGAAATATGTCTTTCCCTCTTGTGCAAAAGCTTAAGTCTTAGGGAAATGGGACAAGTATTCTTTTCCAAGCAATAATCAAGGCTAAAGAACTTTCTTAAGTAAATGCCAGCCCTAGAAACATGAAAGTGGACAACACCCGAGCCTCAGGTATGGCGAATGCCCTGTGAGCAAGAGTTTGGCCTCCAGCTCACATCTCCTTGGAGTGAATGGAGGAGGGTAGGCAGGTGAGGCCTGGGGATGGCAGTCAGTAATCTGGCAAAGGCAACCCTAAACCCTAGGTTACTTCTAGGCCGACTCCAAGAATCCTCCGCTCTGGTCCTACTGTCCATTCACCTCTCCTAGAACATGTCTTTGTGGGGAACAGCCTACGAAATACTCCGGGGTTTTCACATCACCTCCAATGTGCTTCTGTATTAGAACCCTTGTCCCTATTCGTATTCCAGCTGCTAGAGCACAGATGCTAGTCCTTGACTTGGCCACCTGCCCTAGAAGGGCAGAAGGGTCACACCCTCACCCCTGCTCCTGTTTATGGAGCTCTGTCTATGGAACAAGGAGCCTCTTGGACACGGTGACACACTGCCTTTGAAAACTCAACATCCATGGAGGAGTGAGCGTGTGCCGCTTCAGAAAGCAGAGCACAGCACTTGGCTAATGACAGAGAGGTAGAGGCAGGTCTGAGTAAGGAAGGCTTTCCACCAATTCCAGTGCCCAGCTATGGCTGTTGAAAATATCAGGAATGTGGCTGGTGACTATCAAGAACATCTTTGACAAGACCTTGCCACCTCTTCAAGACTGGGATTTTGTGATTTTATATTATGTAACTCAAAAAGCACTTCAAGTCTCATGCACAGGTAGGTCGCGTGCCTCACACAGCAGTGACATGCTGACAACTCTGGGGTCAAAAGGTTCACCAGGCAGCACTTACTGGAGCACCTGACACCTTGGGGGCATCTGCTAAGCTGCCCTTGAGGACATTGCCTTCATCTCAAAACCAGCCTATCAGAGCTTTCCTGCCAAGGAACCTCAATTTCCACTTCTTTCTCCTACCAGAAGCAATGCTGCATTCCTAGCTGCCCAGATTCAAAACTGTGTTCCCCCTAATCTTTGATTTCTGCTTTTATTTTCCCATATCCGGGAACCCAATCTTAGGAAGTTATTCCTCAAAATGTCTCCATATTTCCAATATTCTGTTTCCACCTCAATTCTTGACCAGGCCTCTTCACCTCCCAGTGTTGATACTACACTAGCCCTTAGCCTACCATCCCTGTCAATTTCTTCCCCCTCCACCACTCTATTCTACATACCACATACCACTAATCATCCTCATCATCTTACTGTGTCCGTGTGTGTGTGTGTGTGTGTGTGTGTGTGTGTGTGTGTGTGTGTGTGTGAAAGAGAGAGATACAATGGCCCTCTCATGTGTATAAGAGAGAGTGTGTGTGTGAAAGGGGGGCTGTGGCCAGGACTCCCCTCAGCTCAGGTTTAGTAGCTGTTCTGGGAGGAGTAGGGAAGCATGACCAACATCACACAAGTACCAAGAATATTTAGAGATTTGTGGTCAGCAACCTAGGGCACCACTGGAAGAATTCAATTCAGTGGAGCTGACGAACTAGAGAGAACAGAACGAGCCAAGGTGGACAGCACCATAGACAGGGCAGATTCCATGACCGCATCAGGAGTCACTCGCAAGGAGCTGGGGGTCCCTGGGGCCTCCCCCGTGGGCCAGAAGGGGGTCCATATGGCACGAGAGACAGAGGCTGTGTCAGAGAGACAAAAGGCTATGCCTAATAAGCTGAATCATCTTATCCCAATTAATGAGACTTCCATATGCATGAAGAGGAAGAACTCACACATGTGAGAAGTCACAGGGTGGACAATGGCTTCTTACCTCTGACTGGGGTTTAAAGATGGACTTTGGTAAACAGACTGAAGCACTTTATTGAAAACACTCTTTCTTTCTTTTAAAAAGTAATTATTTGGCTGCAAATACTTCATTCTGTCCTCTGCCTCTGAGCCTCAAATATCTGCAAATATGCGTTGCACAATGACCCGCTGGCAGGCCTGATGGCAGCATCACAGCGCGTTGCCTTTCATGGCAGGAAAAGGGAAGGTTATGAAGACAGGATGGCAAGGTTTCCCTAGCCCAGGACTTCAGTACCAGCCCCGTGCCTGTTTAAGGTAAAAACCACAGGCTCTCAAGGCAAACCTTTTAGGTTCTGGGAACTCAACTCTTAGTCAAAAGAAAGCCTTCGGGGTCCCTGGCTCTCCCAACTCCTTAATTTCATTTGAACTGGGAGAAGCTCTGTGGCCCTATTACCCGGTGTGTATGTTTAAGGAACTGAGGCTTCCTTCCCCAAACCTAAAAGTGTAGGTTGGTGCATCCTTTCTGCTTGCAGATTCCTCACCATCTAGATGCAGGATGAGGAGTGTCAGGGGACACTGGGTTGGTTTTGTGAATAAGAGGTAATCACATTAGAACTGCACAGGAAACAGCCAAAACCGGTTTAGCTCAGTGGATAGAGCGTTGGCCTGCGGACTGAAAGGTCCCAGGTTCGATTCCAGTCAAGGGCATGTACCTTGGTTGTGGGCACATCCCCAGTAGGAGGTGTACAGGAGGCAGCTGATGGATGTTTCTAACTCTCTCTCTCTCCCTTCCTCTCTGTAAAAAATCAATAAAATAAAAAATAAAAAGAATTGCACAGAAAATAAACTTGGTGGCTACTGGCGCTGTTGACTTTTGGCCACTGGCCTGAAACTGAGCACAGCCTGCAGGGTCACCGGATGTCACAGTGAGTGAGCGTGTGCTGTGGGGCATCGCCCACGGCCCGTCCCCTTCCTAGCACCATGGCTGCGAGGCGTAAGCTGCCCCGTGGCTCTATTTTCTCACCCTCGCAGTGACTGGCCCAGGGTGAACACAGGAGCCAGAGACCACGATGGACCTTCCTTTGGGAAAACGGCAGGTGGAGAACAAAGCAGCACTGATCTGGAGACGATGCCCCAGGAGAGGAAGCAAACGCCCCCCTCAGCAGAGGCCCAGGGTCCCCACCACTGCGATTGCTTCTCAGGAAAAGGCGGCTGGGATGTACCATTCTCACATTCTCATTCTTGGGGGCTTTTAATCTGATGGTTTCTCCGTGGTGTTCAGAAATGCAATAAGGAATTTTCCGGCATGCGCCTTTTTCCTTACAGACGATTCCCAATGAAAATGGACAGTATGCTGTTGCAGATCTCGGCTGAGTCTTCCTCCCATCTACTGAGCAGACAGGTGCAGGCTCGTGAGGCCATTTCCTTTGCTCATCTCTTCTTTTTCCTTTCCTCCCAGAGGTTTCTCCTCTCATCTTTTCCCATCCCCCTCCCTTCCCACCTCCCCTCTGTATCTTTCCTCTGGGTATCTCTTCTCCCTCCATCCCTGGTGATCGCCGAAAAACTGCCACTTTTCCTACCATAAGCACAGTGGGTTTTATTTCCTGCTAGAAACAGGGCTGACCATTGGTGTTTTATCACGACCATAATAAAGCTATAAAGATTTCTTAATTCAGATGCGACATGTATCAAAAGTCCATTTTTATTGCAAAACTTGCTCCCTTTCCTTAGCTTTTGGAAACCTGAGACCCTCCTCTTCCCAACCCTGATGCCCACTTCAGTCACTGTCATCTCCCCCATGGTGCCTCACCCACCCTCACCCCAAAGCTGACCACACTCCAGCCTTGGTTCATCTGCACCTGCTTGGAGCTGGATCCTTTCCTCCTCCTTCCAAGTCTCTCCTCCGACTAGACCTCTCATGATCCCACCTGAGAACAAGAGAGGATGATGCCAGAGCCTCACCGAGCTGCCAGGACTCAGTGACAGGATGGAGCTGCCTCCTTAGCATCACACTTCCAGAGCATGAGGGCATCATGGCCAAGGCATCGCTGGGCAGACACATGCCAATATCCATGCAGGAAATCAGATAGATTCTCATAACTAAGTATCATTTCCTCAACTAAGAAATGGGAATAAAATCATTTACCTTTTAGGAGATAATGCCTGCAAAGCATATTTACCAATGCCTGCTTCCTGGTACATATTTCATAAATGTTGGCTACTTTCATAGGGAATGGCAGAGTTGAAAAAAAAGTCTCAAATTCTTTCATCTATATATAGCAACATGCATATACATTAGAACAGCCCATACATATGTGTTTAAGTATCTGAATGTATATGAATATGAAATATAGCAGGTAAGATTTACACTGTTTCTATAGTATAATTTTTATTTTATATTTTTTAATCCTCACCTGAGGTTATGCTTAGAGAGGGAAGGAAGAGAGAGAGGAAGAGAAACACTGATTGGTTGACTTCTGTACATGCCCCAACCAGGGATCTAACTGCTGCAACCCAGGCCTGTGGCCTGACCGGGAATCAAACTGACAACCCTTCAGTGCACAGGACAATGCTCAGCCAGCTGAGCCACTCATGCCAGCAGGTGATAGTATAGTTTTTAAATTAAGCATTAAAAATAAGAGGCACCAAAATCATTTGATTAAACTTAAAAGAAGACAACATAAAATGCATTAGAGAGTCATAAACTCCATTTGACTGCATTTTTAAATCTATAAAATAGGAGTCCTCATTTGCATTGTGGCAAGGCTAGCACCAAGCCAAAAAGGACTCCCTTCTGCAACAGCATCTCAGGCAGGGTAGCAGAAAAAGGCAGATGATACTGAAACTGATCGTGATGTTCAACCAGAACCTTCTCTTACCTTTGACCCGATGAGAGTGTACAGCCACTGAATGGTTTCATTGTGGTTTATTACTCCGTTCATCCCATCCACATACAACATAATCTGGCCCAGAGCTGCAGAGAAGGAGAGAAAAAGAAGCAAGGACACATTATGGTTTTACGTGTAAATATAATTTTCAACGATCATAATGGCTATTGAGATTCCCATACTTTAAGTACACAGTATGTTAAGAACCAAATTTGAAGAAAATGCCTGGGCTCTGAAATTAGCAAAATCTCATTTCAGAGAGAAAAGTGTGGACCACAGCAGAAGAAACAAGGGCTATTCCTGGCGCCTGAAAGATGCAATTAAGGTACCAAATCCAGTGATTGCTGTGTCTCTGCATCTTGATGTGTAAGTGCATGTTTTGACGTTTCTATATCTGTGCAGTAGACAGGCAGCGATGGCCACGAGACGGTGTCTGGGCTGTAGCCTCCTGATGGGGACTGAGGACAAATGAAGTTTCTACAAACAACCTGTCTAGATGCCCCAGAGGCTAATGGGACCGTCCCCAGCTGATGCTGTTTGAATCCTTTAGATGAGGGATACATATGTGTAATTTAATATAATTTGTAATTCCTTACAAAGATTTGCAGAGTTTAAGATGTCAGAAATCACAAAAAATGTCATTTTTCAAACACAGAGTCCTAAGTCCTTAGTGAAGGAAAACAGTCACCACATATTGCCATTATTGAAAATGAAAACCCCAGCCACGGGTTTTTCAAAAATACATGAACTCCATGCTTTCAGCTCCCTTGTATCAAAATAGCTTGGACTCTAGATAATGAGCAGAAGTTACATACTCTAAGTAGGTTCCCTAAAACCATATCTGACCTCCTAAATCTCATTTCACCCATAATTAATGGGCCTGGCATTGACATTGTTAGGCAATACTTTCTTTTCATGATGACAGTAGGACATCACAAACTGGAAACATGGAGGAGGGCAGTAAAAATAATTCATAATCCCATAATTTAGGTTAAGCAATCTTATCATATATTAATGCATTTTTCTCACATTCTTTTCTTTCTTTCTTTCTTTCTTTCTTTTTTTGTTTTGTTTTGTTTTGTTAATCCTCACCCAAGAATATTTTTCCCATTGCCTTTTTAGACAAAATGGAATGGAGGGAGGGGGAGAGTGGAGGGAGAGAAAGAGAGAGTGAAACATTGATGTGAGTGAGACACATCATATCACATGCCCAGGACAGGGCTGGGAATTGAACCTGCAACCTAGGGACATGATCTTGACCATGAATCAAACCCAATACCCTTCAATGTGCAGGTCAACACTTTAACCACTGAGCCACAGGGGCCAAGGCTCACATTCTTTCTTTTACGCATTAAAAGAAAGAATACACACATACAAGTTTATATGTAGGTCGTAGGAAAGTCTATGTAAAATGGTGTTAGTTGAAAAAAGTAAAACACAAAATAGTGAGTATATAATAATTGTAAGCATACAAATATATGTGTGATATTAGAAAGCTATTATTATCCTACCCAACAAAAGATCAAATAACACAACCACATAATCATTCTGGAAAAAATTATGCCCCTAAATATGGAAAAACTCAAAACTTAAAAAAATTACTTAGATCCTTGACACAATAAACAGCATAATTATTGTAATAACAGAGTCAAATTCTATTTAATGGTGAAACACTGGAGCTATTCCTATTAAAATCAGGAATCATTTTTAAATTATGCCTCCTAATCCCATGATCATTTAACACTGCTCTAGACTTCAGGCAAATTTAATGAAATGAAAAATAATGAGATGTAGGATGGTTGGAAATGAATACATAATTTTGACATTTTTGCAAGGAATATCATAGATTCAATAAAATATTCATCTACAGAATTTATAATGAAGCGGTTATGATTGCAGCCACTTTCTCATCTGAATGAGAAATATGTATTCACATATAAAGAAAACCAAAGTTTGATATAAAAAGATAATAGTAGATAAAGGACATATGATAGCAAATATGATAAATGTTTAAATGATGTATTATATAAACATTTCGTACAAATCTATATATATAAAAGCCAAGCAACTGGAATGACAGGACAACCAGAACAACTGGTCGCTATGACACGCACTGCAGCAGCCAACCGGCCTGATCATGGCCCCCATCTGTCCCCTGCAAGCTCCCATGACTCCTCCCCTGGCCAGCCTGGTCCCCAATGGACCCCTCCAACCCCAATCGAGGGTGGGGCTGGCCGGCCAACCACCTGTGGCCCCTCCCCCACACACCCATCAGGAAGGGCCGGCCAGACCCCACCCATCACAAATCCATGCACCAGGCCTCTAGTTGATAAATACTAAATGCCAACAGAAAAAAAAAAAAAAGCCAAAAGCATTTCATAAGAGACAACAAGCTGGTACACATAATGTACAAAGATGTACATTCTCACTAAAAAAAAATGCAAACTAAAACAATACTGAGGCAGCATTTTTACCAAAATGATCAAGATATACTTAAAAGAAATGATCCAGTTATTCACTGCTAGTGAGGGTAAACAAGTAACTTCATACCTTACCGGTGGCAGGGCCAATTGGCACAGACCCTGTAATATGACTAGTTAGTGCTGCCATTGTTTTTGTAAAATTGTTACTATATAATTTAGAGCCTATTATGGGTCCTGCTCTAAGTGGGGGGAGGTTTATATGTGTTACTAATGCAACATCTCTCCTGTGCAGTGGGTATGATAACCCCCACCTGACAGAGGAAAAAACGCAGGTCCTGAAAAGTGAGGGCATGTGCCCCCCCCAACCCCACCACTACCGAGGGGGGGAGCCCACCCCCAGCCAGGGTGGTCTGGCTCCTCCTTGTCGGTACTCAGAGCTTAAAAGACCTCTCTCCTCCTCCCACCCCCCTCAATGTGATTTCAGGAATCTACCCTAAGGAAATAATCCTATGTTAAAGGGGGAAAGGAGATGAAGCCAACTCACGGAAGTGTCATCTATAGTATTAAAATGAACACCCAAATACTTATCATACCTACGGAACTCAGCCTACAGTCACTTACCAAAGCTATGTCCTAATTATGAAGTGTTTATAATAAAAGAGTTAAAATGTAGGAAACCATGGATAAACATCACATAATTCAGGTAATAGCTAACATCTTCATGTGCAGAACGAAAGGAAGCCCCATGATACGTTAAACATTATGACTGTATGTTCTTTGGATGTATTATTTTCCTATTTGCCCACTTTGCCATTACGAGCATCTTTTACTTCTAGAATAGAAAAGTAAATCTCCTCCGTAGAAAAGGGGACGAAATCAGACTATAAAATGTTAGATGCTTTTCTTTGGGTTTTTAGAATTTTTTTACTAGCAATGCACCCCTCCCACCTCCACTTCGGGGAAGAGCTCTGAGAATTCAGCGCATCCTGCCCCACTTTCCCCTTCTCCCCTCTTGCTCCTCCTCTCCCCTCCCGAAGCTCCAGGGAGGGGGAATTTGCACCACAGTCCTTTTCCCAATTGAGTTCCGCTGTTAAGAAGGTGGATACTAGAAATATCGGGGGAACGCTTTGTAAAATATGTGCTTGCCTAACCACTGTGCAGTATACCTGAAGCTACCCCTATATAATGAAAGCCTAAAACGCAAACTGACCAAATGGGGGAACAGTCGCTGTGGATGCACACTGATCACCAGGGGGCAGATGCTCAATGCAGGAGCTGCCCCAGCCCACAGGCCCCAGGCCAGCCAAGGCGGTGCCAGCGCACCCCCCTCTCCCCCCTTATTACCTTGCTAGTCACCCTGTGCAGTGTTTCCCAAAGTGTGGTACGCATACCCCCAGGGGTACGGGAAGAGTTTGGTGGGGTTACGCGTTGCACCGGAGTTTGGTGGGGATATGCACTGCACCGTGCTTAGCTGCGCCTAATTCTACATTCTCATGAGTTAAGTCAAGACAGTCTTGTGAGGTGTAAGATGGTCCGGTGTACAAATAAATGTTATTTATAATATAACTTTTATTTATATATTATTATGAATAATTTTATTTTTCGTTTATTATTATTTTGTGTATGTACCCAAAAAATAAAAAATAAATATATTTTGATTGTTATTAAAATACATCTTTTTTTTTTGACGAGGGGTACTCATCGTTATGAAAATTATAGAAGGGGTACACATATGTCAAAAGTTTGGGAAACACTGCGAGGGAGGTGACCAGTGGTGGCAGCAGGGATTGGGGCCAGCAAACAGGCAGCATCAGGCCACACCCTAACCCTAACCCTGATCGCCCAGCTGGTCTCCCCACAGATAGGCTCTCATCATCTGCTGGCCTGAGGACCCTACCTGTGCAGAATTTTGTTCACCGGGGCTCTTGTATAAAATAATATTGAATGTAAACTATAATTGAAAAAAAAATTAATTAAAAAAATTAAACAAAGAAGTAAATCTGCAGGCAGGTTTTAGCCTCTTCTAAATCTGTCCAACAGCACAGAGGAGACAATGCAGACTCTTCGGCCTCTGGAAGGTGCATCCCGCAGGCCCTGCCCCCAGGGCTGAAAAAAGCAGGAATGAATGTCCCCATCCTAACCTCTCAGGGCCTCTAGGGCTTCAGGCAGCCCCGGAAGCTAGGACACTGCTCTGAAACAGGAAGGCAAAGCGAGATGTAAAGGCCAACGTGAATATTTCTCTTTGTGATCTGTTTCCCTCCCAGATTCTATTCACTGACCACATTGCAGAAGGAAAGTCACCAGAAGGTTCATGTCTAGTGGAGTTCAAGTTTCTGATCGGTGGTAATATTTGGGAAACCAAAAGCTTGCCCACTAGATCTCTTATTCCCCAGCCCTAGTGCTGAAACACTGCTTTCAGTAAAAACCCACTACAGACACAAGATGGCGCTAAATAGATTCAAGTGGGATAATACTGGGATTCAACAGCAGAAAACCCGCTAGCCTCAATGTGGGCCTGTGAATAACACACACACACACACACACACACACACACACACACACACACACACACAATTGTACACAGTGTGGGTCACAAGAGCCATGAATATTAGTGACCTGCATTTTCAAGTAGGATGAGCAGGGTGAGAATGTCAGACTGAGGTAGGTAACGGTAGGATCTCATAAGAGACTGCCCAGGGAATTTATAGTTCACAGAATTCACTCTAGGCATCTTTATTAACATTTCTGTGCTTCAATTTCCTCATCTCAAAAGTGAGATAGTACCTGTTTTTCAGGGTTGTTGTAGTTAGAACAATGCCTGCCTCAGAGTAACTGTTTAACAAATGGTAGTCATAAAAACTACCTCGTAGAAATCAAACATCAATCATCTACCAAACAGAAGCACAAACTGAAAGAACCTCAAAGACCCAAAGTAGGGGCGTGGGCCCCGTTCCTGACCCAAAGGGACAAAACTTGTCTCCTTTGTGTACTTCTAAAATCTTTATAGTTTCATTTTTCATATTTAGATGCGTTATTCGTTTAGAAATAATTTTTGTATGAACTTAAGGGTTAGATTGAGGCTCTCTTTGTATACAGATGTCCGACTGATCTAGCATCATCTGTGGAAGAGACTATCCTTTATTTAATTGCTTTTGCAAATTTGCCCAAAAAAACATTGGCTATGCTTCTGTGGATCCATTTCTAGATTCTCTATGCTGTGCCATTGATCTGTCTATCCTTTTGCTAATCCATACTACATTGATCACCATAGCTTCATAGTAAGTTTTAAAATCAGGTAGCATGACTCCCAAAATGTCATTCTTCCTTTTCTAGATTGTTTTGGCTATCCTTGTCGTTATCTTTATCCTTATCTTCTCTGATTGGTTTCATCCATGTTTTGTCATGTTTAACTACAGATCTTGTATATATATTTCTATATATACAAATATTTTATAAACTTTTGTATATTTTATAAATATTTTATAAACTTTTGTATACAAATATTTTAAACTTTTGTATATTTTATAAAATTTGTATACATATTTATTTTATAAACTTTCCCATTCCCAACTGTTTATTACTAGCATTTAGAAGTAAAATTGTTTCTGTGTGTTGACTTTATATCCTGTAGCTTTTGTTAAATGTATTAATTCTAGGAGTTTTTTAGGTTTTTGTTTTTGTAGATTTCCCGTGATTTTCTACCTAGATAATAATGCTGTCTGTGACAAAGAACAATTTCCTTTTTTCCTTCCCAATCTATATACACCCTTCTCCCTTTCGCACTTACACACTGGTTAAGACTTCTGGTATATTGTTCAATAGGAGTGTAAGAATAGACCCCCTTGCCTTCTTCTCAATATTAGGGGGAAGACATTTAGTCTTGCCCCATCAATTATGTTTGGTGTAGGTGTTTATACATTACCCTTTATCAAGGTGAAGAAATCCCCCCCCCCCCCCAGTTTCTAGTTTGCTCAGAGTTTTGATATATAACAAACGGATACTGAATTTTGTCAAGTGCTTTTTCTACTTCAACTGATATTATGTGCCCTTTCTTCACACTGTTAGTGTTGTAATTTACACAGAGTGAACTTTAAAGATGGTACCGGCCTTGCATTCTCTCTCAGCCATGGTGTATCATTCTTTTCATATGTTGTTGGACTTGCTGATATTTTTTGCTACAGGCTTTTGAATCTTGGCTCATGAAATTGGTCTGCAGTCTCCAGATTTTGACTCATTTCATATCATGGTAATACTGGCCTTTTAAAATGAATTGGGAAGGAGTCCCTTCTTTTTTATTTCATGAAAGAGATTATATATGATTGCCTTTATCAAACATTTAAAGACTAATCTTTAAATGTTTGATAGAATTTGCCAGAAACCATCTGGACCTGAAGGTTCCTTTTTCAGAAGATTAACTGCATATTAAATGTATTTAATGGTTTTAGTTAATATAAGTTATAGTAATGGGGCTAGTCAGTGCCCATTTTGGTTGAGTGGCTTTCTTTTTTTCTTTTTCTATCCTAGTTTCTTAAGGTCGGTGTTTACATTATTGATTAAAGGATGTGTGTTTTTCCCCTAATTGAAGCAAGTAATGCTATAAATTGCCTCAATCACATCCCAGAAATTTTGATATGTTATATTTTCATGTAGTTCAAAATATTTTCTAATTTCCTTTGAGAATTTCTCTTCAATATATGGATTACTTAAAAGTATGTTGCTTAGCTGAAACCGGTTTGGCTCAGTGGTAGAGTGTCGGTCTGTGGACTGAAAGGTCCCGGGTTCGATTCCGGTCAAGGGCATGTACATTGGTTGTGGGCACATCCCCGGTGGGGGGTGTGCAAGAGGCAGCTGGTCGATGTTTCTCTCTCATTGACATTTCTAGCTCTCTATCTCTCTCCCTTCTTCTCTGTAAAATATCAATAAAATATTTTTTTTAAAAAAAATAAGTATGTTGCTTAATTTCTAAGTTATTTTGAGATAATCTTGTTATCCTTCTGTTGTTGGTTTATAGATTAACTAGAGGCCCGGTGCACAAAATTCGTGCGGGGGGGGGGTGTCCCCCTCAGCCCAGCCTGCACCCTCTCCAATCTGCACCCTTAAGGGATGTCCAACTGCCTAAAGGGGGAGTCGGACATCCCTCTCACAATCCAGAACTGCTGGCTCCCAAGTACTCGCCTGCCTGCCTTCCTGATTGCACCTAACAGCTTATAGATTAATTCCCTTATGGTCAGAAAACACACAATTTCAATTCTAAAATTTGCCTGTGACCTAGGAGAATGGATATAGCCTATTTTGGTGAGTGTTTTATGCTCCCTTGACAAGAGTGTATATATTGATGCCACTGGGTGGAGGACTCTAAGAATCCCAGCTAGAACAAAACATGAAAGCATGGAACAGACTGACAAGTCTCAGAGGGAAGGGGGAAGGCAGGGGTCAGGGAGAGATTAAGCAAAGGATTTATATGCATTTATGCATAATCCATGGACTTAGACAATACTGCAATGAAGGCCTGGGCAGGGGGTGGGGGCAAGGGAATGGAAATGGGATGAAGGAGGTCAATGGGGGGAAATGGGGACATCTGTGATACTTTCAACAAAAAAAGATAAACCTAAAAAGAACAAGCTGGTGGATGGTGCTGTTCACTCCCTCCAGAGTCTTACTGGTTTTTAGGCTACCAGTTCTATTGATTGGCAAGAGGGAGTATGTCTAAGTCTCCAACTGTAGCTGAGGATTTTCCATTTCTTCAGTCCTTTCAGTTTTTACTTTATGTATTTTGAAATTCTATAGGTTCTTCCATTTCTGAGTGAATTAGCCATTTTGTCATTATGACGTCCTTCTTTATCCCTTGCTAGTTTCTTTATTCTGCAGTCTACGTCCTCTAATGTTATTAATAGTCTCCTTTTGATTAGTGCTTGCATGATCGTTTATTTCTCTACCCTTTTGCTTTTAAGCCCCCTGTTCAGAGCATTGAGTGGGTTTCTTGCAGGCAGCGTTTAGTTGGGTCTTGCTTGGTTTACCCATTCCGGTTGGTATATCTTTCATTATTGTGATTAGGTCAGTGACATTTAATATAATTATTAGTGCATCTGAATTTGGGTCTGTTGTTTCCAATCTGTTACTGAGACCATCTAGTGAGTTTCTTGTGGCGCTAATTATATTATTCACTTCTAAATTTTCCATTTGGTTTTCCTTTATACCTTCCCTTATCTTTCTTTGCTGAGGCTTTCTATCTTTCCATTTATGGCAATAAATGGTTGGTTCCTGAAGCATTTTTATATTGGCTGCTTTAAAGTATTTGATAAATCCAATGCCCGTGCCACCTTGGCAACAGGGTCTGTTGATTTGTCTTTTCCCATGGAAGTTGAGATTTTCCTAGTTTATCCTAGGCCAAGTAATTCTGGCTTATATCTTGACTATTTTGAAGATTATAAGACTCTGGGTTACCTTTAAATATTACAGAAGAATGTTGAGATTTTTGTTGAAGCTGGAAGTTAACCTGGGTCTGTTCAAAGCCACACGTTATGACCTGTCCTTCGCGGGCTATAGTCCCAGCGCCAGTTCAGCTTTCAAAGCCCTGGCCAAGCCACTGGGTTGGTACTGCATGTCCCTCCAGTGGCTGGTCTGGGAGCTGGGCAGTAAACTACCATCTTAGTTCTCAAAATTGTCCATATGCTGTTTAGGGTCAGAGTCGTGCATGCACATTTGTGGTGAGCACAAGACTTCACAAAAGACTCTGCAGGTCACGTTCCTGAGTTCCTCCTCCATGATCCCCCTGATACTTTTAGGGTCCACAGGGCTCCCCTTCTAATCCTTCAACCAGAAAGCTGGTTCGTTATTTACCCTGTTCTGCCAGCATTGCTGCCTCAGGTCCAGCTCCCATGGTCTCTTCTGGGTTGTAGCAACTGCTGATCCTGGCAGTGCCCCTGCCTGGCCTCCTCCTCTTTCCTAATCTGTGAGAGACGTGTTACCAACGGAATCTCCCAACGCATTGGAAATGGCAGCTGATGCGGTAAGGCCCAGGGCTCCTCCCATCCCCAGCCAAGCCACCTTCCGGCTTCCTGCCCACACCGCCTGGGTTCCTGTGTCTCTGAGACCTGCGACCATCTCAGGGCTTCCACCCTCAGCCTATCAGTTGTCAATTAGCTACCTGTACCTTGTATGGAAGAGAAATCCTTATTTATTTATTTGTTTGTTTGTTTATTTATTTATTGGTACATACACAAAATAATAATAAACGAAAAATAAAATTATTCATAATAAAATATAAATAAAAGTTATATTATAAATAACATTTATTTGCACACCGGACCATCTCATGCCTCACGAGACTGTCTTGACTTGACTCACCAAACTCTTCCCATAACCCTGGGGGTACACGTACCAGACTTTGGGAAGAGAAATCCTTACATACAAAATATATATTCCTTCTATAAACCAGAGGTAGACATACTTTTTTTAAAAAAAAAGAATTTCTTGCATACCGGAGACATGCCAGAAAACAATCCCGAATCAGTTATTTGCCTGCTTCTTCATGTCCCTTCCTTTGGCCAAAGATGCCAAAAATGCCACGGAGGCTGCTGAAAGGTAATTCCTTCCTGGCAGAGTCGCCTGGCTTTCTAAACAAAGAGCTCTTAAGCACCGCTGCCCTATGTGGTTTTTTCACAAACCCCTGGTCCATGTGACAGTGACACCATGGGTCACGTGTTCTGTAGCCGGGATGAAAGACGCAGGAGCTGGGTGGGGTTCCTTGCTAAGGGAGTTATACTGTCTAGGGGCCCAGGGATTTTTATCTCTTTTTAAAATATATATATTTTTATTGATTTCAGAGAGGAAGGGAGAGGGAGAGAGAGGGAGGGAAAATTCAATGATGAGAAATAATCATGGATCAGCTGCCTCCTGCATGCCTCCTACTGGGGATGGAGCCTGCAACCTGAGCATGTGCCCTAACCAGGAACTGACGTGTCAACCACGGAGCTGCACAGGGATTTTTAATGCAACGTGGGTTGTTTGAGTTTTGAAAAGCACTGTCATAACTATAGGTGTATCACATTTTAGCACAAACCAGTCCTTTTTACACACTAGACAAGGCTCTGCTTTGGAAACTAAGAAGCGTATCCTCTGGCACATTTGACTCTACAGTTCCCATGAAATGAAAACTCCTCCCACTGACATCTGACTATTCCGGTCCGCCTTTCCATAGCACTTCCCACTATTTTTTTCTTTCCATTTTGAGGTGACTTTTAATTGTGATAAGCTTTCAGAATTACAAAAATGTTGCTAGAATAAAGACTCTTTTTTTACCCATATATTTTACCCAGATTTATCAATCGTCTATATTGTGTACCATTTACTTCATCATCCTCTCTCTCCTTTCCTACACTTATAAAAATATTTTTAAAAATCGCATTGCCCTAGCCAATTTGGCTCAGTGGATAAGAGCATCGGCCTGCAGACTGAGGGGTCCTGGGTTCGATTCCGGTCACGGGCACATACCTCGGTTGTAGGATCCGGCCCTGGTAGGGGGCATGTGGGTGGCAACCAACCAATGTGTCTCTCTCGCATCAGTGTTTCTCTCTGTCTCTCCCTCTCCCTTCTACTCTCTCTAAAAATCAATGGAAAAAATACCATCGGGTGAGGATTAAAATAAAAATTGCATCTATTTAAGATGGACAGCATGATTTGCTATACATATACATATGCATATACTAGTGAAAGAACTACTGTAGTCAAGCTACTGAACATACTGAACATCTCCTCATATAGTTCCTTTTGGGGTGTGATGAGAGCACCTGAAATCTACTCTGTTCGCATATTTCAGGAATTCAATACAGTATCACTGACTACAGCCCTCATGACCGTGCAGCAGACCTATTCACCAGCTCTTGCCTTGGTTTTCTTCGCACAAAGACAATAGGAGGGAGAGTCTATTCCACAGCCATTCCATCAGGTCAGATGTTATACCACTTGAAACTGTGATTAAAAATAACTCCTGTTTCTCTCAGCCAAAAGTACAGGGGGAACATGGACCAGTGGTATGAAAAATTGAAGAATTGTCCCACTATAGGGAATTTTCTGCTAAAAGCAATTGTCAGTGGTCACTGGAGTATTTTTTTGGAGGGGGGCAGGAGTGTGGGGCTGTGACTTGCACATTGGGAGTGAAGACAGATGGTGGTGCTTCGTTGTCGGAGGGGTTGGTTCTTCCTGGAGGCCCATGTAAGCCCCAGACTGACACTGCTTCCTCCAACCAGAGCACAGGGGGCTCCGACAGTCACGAGAGTTCTTAAATCAATGTTATCTCCCGAGAAGGAAAAACCATTACTACCAGTAAAACCTTATCTTCTAGGAAGGGCTAATTGACCTAAAAGAAGGGGTTTCATCTTATTTTAATCAGACCATTAAACTGAACTCTCCTGAACTCTGAAATGGATTTGCCGACCCCCAACTTCCATTATGCACCAAGGCAGGCAGTAAATATCGAAAAGAGGTTGATAATGGTGACGTTCTTGGAACTAGATGGAGGCCTTGGAGTCTGCGTTATTATTCTTCTCGCTCCCACTTAACTGTCTTCCCTAAATAACAAGCCCAGGCCGAGTTCTCCCCGAGGGCAACTGTCAGAGAAATATTCTTGCAGCGCTGAGTACTGCATGAAAATTAAGGAGAAGAAGCTGCCAATTCTAGACTGAAGACAAGAATTTGATCTGCACCAAGAGCTCCAACAAGGTGTCAGCGTTTTGAAACCCCTGCTGCTGTTTAGCAGTATTTGCAATGCAAATTTTCAGAAGCATTCTTAGGAAAATTGCTAACTTCTCTCCACCCCAGAATTCCTGCTTTCTAAAAAAGGGTCCCCAAGATAATTTTTTAAATAAATCAGATCTAAGGGTCTCTCTCAATACTTGCAAGTTTAATCAGTAACTCTCAGAAGACAGAGGGCAGAAGGAAGTTCCCTCTCTACCAGAACCCCTAAAATCGTTTCATTGGGGTGGTTCTTTGTGTGTGGGGTTTTTTTTTAATAACTTCAATTCTTTTTTAAAGATTTTTAAAACTGATTTTTTGAAAGGGAGGGAGGGAGAGGGGGAGAGAGAAGCATCAATGTAATGTCAGAGTGTCTCCCGCACGCCCCCTACAGGACGGGAATGGCGCCCACAACCCAGGCTGGTACCCTGACCTGGAATGGAACTGGCAACCTTTCAGTGCGCGGGGATATGCCCAACCAACTGAGCCAGATCAGCCAGGGCTGGGATGGTTCTTTCTGATTAACCTTCCCACCAGGACATTATGCAGCCAAGCTCTCTGCATCCTCTTCTAACTGATTCATTTCTTCTTCCATGCCATACTCGGAACTGATTCCCACCAGCAGCGAAGTTTTAAGTCCCAGATTCCCACGCTAAAGGTTAAAAGCAGGCCCTCACTGACCACCAATTCAGGATCAGCCTCATTACTTCTGAGGCTGCTGTGGCCTCGATTACACCCAGCCTCTCTCAGTCTCTCCCATTCCACATTCCCCCATTTCGTAAATAAGGAGGAAGCACAGGAATGAAGAAAGGTTCAATAGATTAGCCAGTTTTAAGCTTCTGAAGAGTGTTGGGGGATGTTTTGATGGCACATACGCTAAAATTGGAACAATACAGACAAGATTAGTACGGCCTCCTTGCACAGGATGACGCGCAAATTCACGAAGCGTTCCACAGTAAAAAAAAAAAGTTGGCAGACTCCTAATTTCTCCATAAAAAGAAAAACAGTCATTTAACTATCTGTTCTATGACGATCTTTCAGGACTCACATCCAATGAAATACCAGTGGAAGCACACACACATCCTTCCCACCGCGTCTCAGAGCCGGAGATGACATGAAGAGACTCCACGGGCTCAGCAGTGACTGGACCACCCTGATCGTCTCATGTGCTCCATCTGGCCCTGCCCTTCCCCCAGGGACCTGGGGTGCCGTCAGGAGTCAGTGACAAGGGCTCCCTTGGACAGTGACCCTGGGAAGCAGCTCCTCCCCTGGCTTAGGGAAGGGACGCACAAAAGGTATATGCGTGGAGTGTCCCCTCCAAAGGGCTCACCTGGATTCTGGGGTGACAGAGGCAAGAGGCATGGAGCTTGAAGAGAGAACAATTAAGCCCAAGCGCAGTTGGCTAGAGCCCATAAGCACCCCGAGTCATAGAAGGGTGGGGTTGGTATGAGCCTGAGTAATTAGAGATGGTCTCATGAAAAAGCACAGCACAGCCCTAAGTTAAAGGAGGAGGCACCATTAGCTGTGAGGAGACAGGGGAGCTTCCAGGCAGGAGGGAAGATGTAGCTGTGGTCCCCCTGATTTCTGCTTTCAGGACAGTGCAGCCCCAGCTCCAAATTCTACATCGCCATGACATTTTTCCTCCGAAGCCACATTTGTGGGGATATAATACGAGGTGTCTGACACTAGAGAGAGCACTTCTGAGAGGTGTCTATCCCTGCAGTCCCCGTGACCCAGGTGTGGCTCCATCAAAACGAGGAATTCAATTTGGGGCATTTTTTTTCTTTTTTTCTTTTTAAATATTTTATTGATTTTTTTACAGAGAGGAAGGGAGAGAGATAGAGAGTTAGAAACAATGATGAGAGAGAAACATCGATCAGCTACCTCCTGCACACCCCCAACCAGAAATGTGCCACAACCAAGGTACATGCCCTTGACCGGAATTGAATCGGGGACCCTTCAGTCCATAGGCCGATGCTCTACCCACTGAGCCAAACCGGTTTTGGCATTTTGGGGCATTATTTTAAAGCACTCAGCGTATATTCTAGTATGTTGATTCTGTATTTCTCTCTATTTAAGATTTCAAAACCTTTACAATTTTAACTTCCTAAAACAAAAGCCAGCTTCCTAACATTCTACCAGTTGCTAGTAGACCTGCATCTAGGGGGACCCTCCGCTAGCCTGTCCAGAGTGTCCCCTCTGCCGCCGCCCGAGAAGGCCCTGTATCCTGAGATTAACTTGCCTGCCAGCATCCCAGGCAGACCCTGCTCAGGGCTCTCAGGCTGGGATGAGGAAGCCTTAAACCACAGCTCCCCACCCTCTTTGCCCCCCACCCTCAGCACCTGATTTAAAATCGGGCCTGTGGCCGAAACCGGTTTGGCTCAGTAGTAGAGCGTCGGTCTGTGGACTGAAAGGTCCCAGGTTCGATTCCGGTCAAGGGCATGTACACTGCCGGTAGGGGGTGTGCAAGAGGCAGCTGGTCAATGTTTCTCTCTCATCGACGTTTCTAGCTCTCTATCTCTCTCCCTTCCTCTTTGTAAAATATCAATAAAATATATTTTTTTTTAAATCAGGCCTGTGAGTAGACCCTGTGCGTGGCATCTGTGTTTGTCAAAGTTCCGTAGCTGATACTCTATGCAGCCAGAGATGTGAACCCCGGTCCATGCTTAACCAAGCCATTACCTGAGAACTCTGCTGGGTTAGGGCTCTCTCCTCGCTCACTATCAGTCCCTGCTTCCAACCAAAACCAAACTCAAAGGTAAACACAGGAAAAGCCAAGTTCCATGCTTGGGGGGCCAGGGGGGCAGAAGACTGTGGAATATGCACAAGGTATAAATTCCCACCAGCCCAGCCTGCTTCCTCCCACCCCTAACTCCAAATTCCTGGAAGTGGCTCCCAGGTCTCATCATGTTTGAGAGGCAGTTTTTAAAATTTCCACTTTTAAACATTACTTTAAACCGTAACATCATGCAATGCAGTTAGCTAATGTTTTAAAATCAAGCAACCCTTAGTTTCTTCTCGGAGGACTTTATTACGTGGTTGGGGCCTCCACGATAGGATCGCAAGGACTTGTTAGAAGGTGCATCCAGGGTAGGAGTCACTTGCCTCTGACTTCGTTAAACCTAAAACTTCGTTAGAAGTTTTATAAGCTTGACGAATGTATTTTATGATATTATTTTATGACCTAGAACAAAACCAACACATGCATAATCGGCAAAGAATTGGAAACCTTCCTATTGTGACTCATTCGTACTTATTGGCTCTGAATCAGTGATGTTCAAAGGTGAAGAAAAATAATGACACTTCCTTTATAAAGAGAAAAATAACAATCAATCTCTCCCTTGATTGTGCATGTTTACTCTATGATGCACATTCCAACAGACTGAAACAGGAGTGGATACACTTAACACATAAATACGTTGTAAGTCATATTAAATACATGCTATGACATGGATGAACCCTGAGCAAAGAAGCGTGCTAAGAGAGTAAGCCAATCACAAAAGCACAACTATTGGAAGATTGCACTCCTAGGAAACATCTAGAACAAGCAAATTCACAGAGACAGAAAGGAGCTGGGGTACAGAGTTTCTGTTTGGGTTTTTAAAAAAATGCTTTGGAAATAGATGGTGGTGGTGGTAGTACAACATCATGAAGGTAATGAACGCCACCGAATTATACACTTAAAAATGGGCAGCATGGCCGAAACCGGTTTGGCTCAGTGGTAGAGCGTCGGTCTGCGAACTGAAAGGTCCCAGGTTCGATTCCAGTCAAGGGCATGTACACTGGTTGCGGACACATCCCCAGTGGGGGGTGTGCAGGAGGCGGCTGGTCGATGTTTCTCTCTCATCGACGTTTCTAGCTCTCTATCCCTCTCCCTTCCTCTCTGTAAAATATCAACAAAATATATACTTTTTAAATGGGCAGCCGCATGGCAATTTTTATATGACATATATTTTTACCACAATAACATAACTAAAAATAAAATCATATCAAAATACTTCTTGGCTAGAAATCCATGGCCTAATATCCATCGCAGAAAGTCCTGAAAGCAGCTAGTAAGACAATGCCTCCCGTGTCGGGTGGCCTGCCCTCCCGACCTGGGCGCCCGTGGTCTCCAACAGTTCTGGGGTGTTTCCTGTGTACAGACAGGGACAAGACTAACCCCTGGACTCTCCCATCACCCACCCTGTCTCTCTGGCCAACGCACTGGACTCCTATTTATTTAACAGCTGCTCGCTGGCCGCTGTAATCACAAGCTGATTAGAGCTGAATTGTTTGGCCATGCTCAGAGTCATCAAGGCTGTCAATGATGAGCGCTTTGTTTTCAGTCCTATAAACACATGAGCAATTCTCATATCATCAGCTACTTACACGGGATAAATACTTTAGGCCATGCCTTCTCAATAGCAGCAAGAGCCAAGGAGATTTCTTCTTGGGGACAAAAAACACCTAAGATATGACAGTGGTTTATAGCCCTCCACAGGGATACAGTCTATAAGAGAGATGCAGAATGTCTTTGGGATTAAAATTTAAGAGGTGGGGAGGGTGGTGAAGGAAAAATAATGCTCCCTGAAAGGATGATAATGTAAAATAAAAGGTTAACAAATATGGCTTTATAGCCTTTAATTACTAAATATTTTCCTTAAATCAAAAATAAAGGGGAAAAAACAGCTGAAAGAAAAGGGAAAAAAACTTATGAGAAGTTGTCACTAGAGACCAAGGTGGGGCGTTGCTGCAGGCCTCCCTCCAGTCTTCCCAGCATATCTTGCACCCATAGGTGAGGGACCTCACCCTCCATTTGGCCCCAAATCTCTACTTTTCCTAAGACCAGCATATGTGTCCATTCATGCAGGCAGTCACGAGTGTTAGTTAAGCGCCAGGCACTCTGCTAGGCCCATTTGGCAAGACCTGACCTGCCCTGCCCGAACGGACAGAGCCCCGCATACGCCAGGGAGGGAGAAAGCCTTGACCCCCCGCCGTACCATAGCAGTGAAGAGAAGAAGCAGGCAGCAGACCAGTGAAGCCAGGAAACCAGGTTTGAGGCCAGATAGCATTGGCTCATACCAAACAAGCAACTTGGTGCACGTGATTTGACCTCTGGAGGAAAAGAGATGGTGATGTGTTCCTTACAGTGAGAACCAAGCGAGAGATGACAATAGACACGTGTCCCTTGCAAGCTCAAGTCACTACTGATAAAGCCTTTCAAGTGAAATAACAGAACAAGTAGAAAGTACACAGCTACCTGTCATGATTTCCATCAGTGGATACGGTGTACCAACACCCTTACCCTCCTGACAGGGCCCTGCAACTCTCTCGGAAGGAGGGCAAGCACTAGCTTCAAGGTCTTCCAGGAGGAGAGGCTCCAGCGGGTCAGGTGCAAAGCCCAGCCTAGAATAGCAGACAGGAGCTGCAGCAGGCAGGGTTTCCAAGTCAGTGAAGAATTTCAGCTATGTGCATCCCTCTTTTCTTATCGAGCCAAGAAGAGAGCGACTCATGCTGGGTGCCCAAGGACACACTGAATTTACTTCCCACTAACTTGAACTAATAAGCAGACAAAGAAGTTGGCTGCCTTTGGGGTATGATTTCAGGGGCCCTAGAAGGAACAGGCTTTGAAAAACATGCCTCTCCCCAGCCTGCTGAAACTTTTTCAGTGAGTACATGTTTCTATTCCAGAGAGGAAGGTTAGGTTCCAGCATATATCCCCTAGGACCAGGTGCTAACAAAGCTTTCACTCCAAGCCCCTCACTCTCCCAGGTTCCTTTCCCAGAGGTTGGCAAGGGGGCCTGTCAATGCGTTCTCATGGTACTACATTTTCACGCAGTTTGCAAAAGGAAGATACTGTAAGAGCAATCACTAAAGACATGGTCTCTTTCCACGCTGTTTCTTTCTATCACACTTTCTCACATGGTAGGATGATTATGGGCAATTAGGGAGCCAATAGGGAAGGGAAGTGGGGGTTTCGTGGGATATATTTACCTCGTTTGTCATCTCTTTGTGTATAGTTATGTCTTTGCTGGTCATCCTGATGAAAGAATGATTCCCCAGAGTATAACTCCCAGTGGAACAACCCTCCAACTGCGAGACCTCAGTGAGGCCCAGAGGTCATACTGCAATATGAACACATCCTAAGTGCGAGGCAAGTATGTGAACAGGAGGAAAACCAGCACGTTAGGTGCAAAGAACAGAAAGCTTGTCTGTGGTATATACTCTTCCAATTCCTATAGCTCCCATATGAAAGAAAATTAACATGCCCTCGCTGGTTTGGCTCAGTGGATAGATAGGGTGTCAGCCTTCGGAAGGAAGGATCCCAGGTTCGATTCCAGTCAAGGGCACATGCCAGGGTTGCAGGCTCCATCCCCAGTAGGGGTCGTGCAGGAGGCAGCCAATTAATGAGTCTCATCATTGATGTTTCTATCTCTCACTCCCTCTTTGAAATCAATAAAAATACATTTTTTTAAAAAGAAAAGAAACAGAGGTTCCTCCTTCTCCAAGAAAAGAAATCCTAGACATTTGCAAGAGATTACACTGAATGAGCTGTGAAGAGAGAAAAAAACAACAACAAAACAGTCTAAAGCAAGGGTTAGCAAATTATGTTTCAACAAATTATAGCCCATTGATCAAATCTGGTCCACTCCCTGTATTTATAAATAAAGGTTTATCGGAGACACAGCCACACCCATCATTTACATATTGCTTAGGGCTGCCTTTGCCCACAAAAACAGTGTTGATTAGTTGTTACAGAAGCCAAGTGACTCCTAAGGCCTAAAAATATCTTTTTTCTTTTTTAATCTTCACATGAGGACATGCTGAAAGAGAGAGAGAGAGAGAAACATCCATTGGTTGCCTTCTGTATGTGCCCAGAGTAGGATTGAACCCACAATCCAGGCACATGCCTTATCTGGGAATTGAACCGCCAACCTGTTGGTGCACAAGACAACACTCAACCACCAACTGAGCCACTCCAGCTGGGCCCAAGTCCTAAAATATTTATTACCAGATCCTTTACAGAAAATGTCTGCTTATCCCTGCTCTACACCATTAATAATACAAAACAGATACTGATCAGTCATACAGAACGAAGACTGAATTTTCACCCTGCTTTCTCTATAGAAAATGCTCCCAAATCATTGTAATATGAAAAGAATAGCAAACATGCAGCCAAAATATGCAGCAAAACTGTATTTAGAGGCAGTTTAGTTTGTTGACTTCAACAGCATTAAGATTTTTTATTCCTTTTCTCATTTTAAAAATATTCACTTTTGTACTTCACGTCTTATGACCTTCAGGCCACACCAAAGCCGGGTAGGCACCTACTAATGTATAAAGAAATGGATCGCTGCTGTGGCCCTCATCACTCCCATGCAGAGCTCTCATTGAGTTTGAGGATGGGCCGTGGGGTGGGGAAAACTGATAGAAGAGGCATATAAAGCAAGCAACTAGTTGCAGACAAGGAAGCTCAGCGTAAGGCAGTGATAACTAAAACAGACACATCTTCAGGGACCACTAACCTTACACAGGAGGAAACATAAAAGCTCTGTTTAAAATCTGACTGTGTTCTGTCCAAGCAAGATGCTAAAATAAAGTGTAGGCAGGGGTAGAGAGGATGCAGAGGAGCTGGTAGGGGTGCAACTGAATGCTATACAATTAGTAAGCAATAATCACATGCAAATTGCAGCCTTTTAGAAGGCAGGAAAGGGTAAGGTCAGCTGGTCTGATTTTAAAAGCTTCCTTCTAAGCGGAGGGAAGCTTTCTCTCTCTTTGCTGAGCCAAGAGAAGAGGGTCCTGGGAGGTCAAATGATGCCACTGGGTGGTTAGCTGGTAGATAGGTGGTCTTGCAATTGTGAGGTCATCAAAGTGGGAAGGTTTTGAAACCATCTGGCTTTTCTACATCATCCTGCCCCAGAAGGCTAAACAAGTCCCAAAAATTTCCAACCCCAAGAAACTGTCAAGGAACATCAGGAAGTGACAGTTGAATGTGGTCCAAGGAGAAGACCAAAGGATAGAAGACAGTCATTTTCAAAAGGGGAAGATGGGCAAGGTGGCTGGAGCCGTGTGCTTCTTCCTGTGAAAACATTGGTGGCAACAGGACAGGCTGCTGAGGGAGGCAGGACTGAAAGCTGAGCAGAGCACAGGTCTGAGTGGGAATGAGAGCACAGACCAGACGCATTGCAGCCTTACAGAGGGGCAGCGAGGTGATTTAACCTAAGGTGGGCCCAGCAGGAAAGTCCCAAGGGTCTCACAAGGCAGCATCGTTATGCATCAGGAATCACCTATGAACGGTACCAGAATAGATCTGCAATTCTAAGAGACTCCCCTAATTCTAGAAAAGTAAGGCATAGCTATAGGGATTAATCAAAAGGTTCTGATTGTCATGTAAATCTCAGTTAATCTGATTAATGATGCGATTTGTGGTGCCTTTGTTTTATGAAGAATCATGTAAAAAGGTTTTTAATATGCACCTGGCAATAGAAAGCACCCTTCTTCCAGAGAACAGGTAAACCGAGAGGCTATGAAGCTGAGCTCCATAATACACAATTATTGACCCCACACACCTGTAACTTCTCTCAGATTCATGTGCTCTACCTAGCCCAGAGAAACACGCATGCACAAGGAGGCAGGTACGAGAATCTTCATAACAGCCATGTCTGTAACAGTGGGAAACTGAGGCAACCTGAATGTCCCTCAGCAGGAGATGGTTCGTGTGCCCATGTACAACTATGCCACACCACAACAACGAATGCACAGGACTGGGCCTTTTCCTTATCAAGTTACACAAAGTACAGGTAATCACACAGAAACTGCAACACATACACCCGATGCTATAGAAGGATTGGAGAGTAACACATACACAGTCAGGACAGTAATTGCTACAGAAGTGGGAGAGAGACATCACTGCTGAGGCGCTCTGCTGGGAAGCTTCAACCACAAAACCGCTGATTTCCATTTTTTAAAGCTACTACTATGTCCACAGGTATTTATCTTATTTTTCTTAATACCTCTTTGTATGCTTTTAATACTTTGTAATAAATTTAAAAAGAATAATTATCCAATTCATTTCAAATTGGCTTATTTTACTACAATGAATACGGTCTTTAAAGCAGAAGAAAACTACTCAATTCAATCTCCCTAAAATGCTCTATTATAATGAGATTTTACCCATATAAATGCTTTATGAGGTTGTGATGATGATATACTATGGAATATTAAATATGAGACACGTTTAATATTGAAAATCTTTGAAATTATTATTTAAAATAACCCCCAAATACTTCACTGCATAGATACGCCTTGATTTTAACCACTCTCCCCTTTTTAAATGTAAATTTCTTCTAATTCTCCATTATGAATATTGTAGTTCATCATGCTTTTTGTGTGGATATCTTTTTTTCATTTTCAGACTTAAGATATGTTCCCAGAGGTAGGACTATAAATCAAAAAGTTTGATCATTTTTTTGTGAATCATTAAACATTATCAATGCATTTTCAATATAGATGGTTGCAAGACTACTGTTTCTGGCCAAAAGTGAAATAGAGGCATCAAATTTCATCTTTGGCTTAAAATATAAAAAACCCCAGTTTACTGCCCTAAGAAAATTTCCAGTCCTGAGAGTGTTGCTCAGTGGTTAACCATTAGCCCATGAACCAGGAGGCCACAGTCTGATTCCCGTTTAGGGCACATGTCTGATTTGTGGGCTCAATCCCCAGTGGAGGGCATACAGGAGGCAGCTGATTGATGTTTCCCTCTCATCAATATTTCTATCCCTAAAATATGAATTGATGTGTCCATGGGCACGTGAGTAGAATGTGCATTCTGATGTTGTTGGGTGGAATACTCTAAAAATGTCAATTGGGTCAAATTGATGGATACTTTTGTTCCAGTCTTCTATATTCTACTGATTTTCTGTCTACTTGTTCGACAGATTACTGTGAGAATAGCATTAAAGTTTCCAACTCTAATTGTGGGTTTTTCTAATTTCTCCTTTCAGTTCCATACTTCTTTGTTCTGGTACTTTTTGAAGCTCTTCTGTTATGTGTAGAAACAATTAGGATCATTATTTCAACTTGATAAATTGAGCACTTTATTGTTCTGAAATGACATTCTTCATCTCTGGCAATATTAATTTATCTTAAATCTATCTTGTCTGATATTAACATAGACTTTGGATTAGCATTAGCATGGTTTATTTTTTTTCCCATCTTTGTAGCTTGTTTTTATCATTATAGGAAAAGTTTGTTTTATCTAGGAAGCATTTGGGTCTTGATATGTGTGTGTGTGTGTGTGTGTGTGTGTGTGTAATCTGACTTTAATTATTGTGTTTAGAACAATTATATTTAATGTGGTTAATTATATATTTGTGTTTAATCCTATCATTTTGCTATTTGCTATTTGTTCTATCTGTATTTCATTACACTTTTTCTCCTTTTTGGATTATTTCTTTTTTTAGAATTTTTTAAATCTCTTTTGTTGTCTTCAGCTACATATAACTCCGTTATTTTTGTAGTTGCTTTAAGGTTTACAGTATACATATTTAAATTATTACAGATATTCTTCATGTGATATACTACTTCATGTACATTATAAGAAATTTACAATAACAGTTTCATTTATTCCCATCAGTCTTTAATAATTCTTTTAAAAATTTTATTTCAAAATATTAAAATCATATAGAAAGGTATAAAGCAGAAGAGATAACTATTTGTGAACATATAATTAACCTTAAGTTATCAAAATCAATACTATAGTTAGAGCTCCCCTGCAGAGTACTCAGCACATGCATCTTTCCCCACCCTCCAGAGATAACTACTGTTCTGACTACACATATATTAATCTCTAGTCCTTATATAGTATTGTGTGTATATATATTTTAAACAAATGGTGCAGGAACCATTATTTGTACATAGGAGGGAAGAAGACTTTGATGCATATCATATGCAAAGATTTACTCAAAATAGATCACAGATATAAATTTAAAATCTAAAACTATAAACCTAAAATAACAGTTGGGAGTAACTCTTTGTGACCTTCAGTTAGGTAAAGACTTCTTAGATATGACGCTAAATGTATAGTCCATGAAAGAAAAAATTTGATAAATCAGACTTTCCTAAATTAAAAAATGTCTATCTTTCAAAGACACCATTAAGCAAAGACAAATCCCAGATTAGGAGAAATATCTGGAAATAGCATATTTAATAGAGGACTTGTAGCTGGAACATATAAAAAATTCTCAAAACAAAAATAAGAAAAACAATGTAAGTAACACAATAAATATAAAATAATAACAGACAATCCCATTAAAAAAAAACTGGCAAACAATTTGAACAAATATGTCTACCAATGAAAACAGATGGATGGTAAATAAGCAAATAAAAAGGATGTTCAATGTCATTAGTCATTAGGCGAATGCAAATTAAAACCCTATTGAGTTACCACCACTCACTATTAAAACAGCTGAAAGTAAGCAGACTAGCCATTCCAAATGTTGTACAGGATGTAGATGAACTGGGCTCTCATACAATAGTGGTGGGATGCAAAACTGTATGACCACTTTGGAAAAGTTTGTCGGTTTTAAAAAGTCAATGATTCCCTCGTAGGCATTTACCACAGAGAAGTGAAAGCATATGCCTACAGAAACACTTGTACACTAATGTTTACAATAGCTTTATATTGAGTAGTCTGTAACTAGAAACACCCAAATGCCCATTGATATGTAAATACATAAATAAATGGTGGTTTATCCATATAATAGTGTTACCATCGCCAGCGTTTCCCAAAGTGTGGTACGCATACCCCCAGGGGTACGGGAAGAGCTTGGTGGGGGTAAGCGTTGCACCGGAGTTTGGTGGGGATATGCACCGTGATTAGCTGCGCCTAATTCTACCTTCTCATGAGTCAAGTCAATTTCATCCTTCTCGTTGATCCAAATAAATGTTATTTATAATATAACTTTTATTTATATTTTATTATGAATAATTTTATTTTTCGTTTATTATTATTTTGTGTATGTACCAATATATATATATATATATATATATATATATATATATATATTGATTATTAAAATCATCCTTTTTTTGACGAGGGATACTCAGCATTACGAAAATTATAGAAAGGGTATACATATGTCAAAAGTTTGGGAGACACTGAACAGTCAGTCAAAGGGCCAGGAAGTCTTTTCCCCATTGGCCAAGATGGCACGGGGGGGGGGGGGGCTCTTACACTGAGCTACAAAAACTAGAAAGATAAATAGACAGGGTCCCAGTGCAGGAAAGCTAGCAAGATCATTGGATTTTTTTTTTTTAAATCCTCCCCCTTCCCATCCCTACAAGAACAGCAGGTTTGAGCAGGAAGAGGGGATGGTCTTTGAGAGGGTGGTTCACCATTCTCCCAGCTGTGGCACTTGAAAAAACCTCTTCCCTTTGACATGTACAGATTACCGCATGTCAATTCCAACTCAAAAGCGTTTAGAAATATCAGTGGTTGCACCTAACAAAATAGAAACATATTCTACAAAACGAAAAGATAACAAATACACTCTGATAAATCCCTTCAGAGCTTCTTGCGGTCTCACTCAGACACTGTTGCACTCCTGGAGGTAAACACTGCACCAGGCAAACTATCACTTTGCAATTGATGGTTTGCTCAGTGAACAAACACACTTTAAGTTTAGACGCTCATCAAACCCAGATTTCACTCCTCCACATTAAGCTTTCTTTTTTGCTCCAAAGACTAGCTCACACTACCTACTTCGTGAAAGAACTGGCTACCCGGGTGCCTGAGCCTAGCTCATGGCGGGTCTGACAAGTGCCACAGAGAGGGAAGAATCCAGAGCGTACAAAGCTATCAGCAGCGGTTAGCTCCCACACTGTTCCTTCCCTTCCTGAACTTTGCTAGGGTTTCTGCCCTTCCATGTTCTCGTTCTCTCTCTCTCTCTCTCTCTCTCTCTCTCTCTCTCTCTCTCTCTCTCTCTCTTTCTCTCTCTCTCTCTCTCTCTCTTGCATTTGTAGAAATCATTGTTTAAGATCCTTATCCTTGCTGTTAAAATTATGTGGTTTTAACATGTTAGGAATCCACCTCACAGTAAGAAAAACAAACAAAACAGTATTTTCTGCTACCTTTGGTTGTCCTCCTGTACATCGTGGCTGTTGTGCTTTGAAACAATGATCTTGAAGAGACTGAGGGAGGGAGGAGGCTCTCCCGCCTGGTCAGTGCATCAGACCTCGGACTTTATCCATGCAGTGGACCAGCCCTGTGCCATTGGGGGCCTGGCCTTTCCTCGCCCATAGTCTCTGTACCCACAGGACGCCACTTCCCTCCAGAATGGGGGGCCAGGTGAACGTTCTCCCCAAAGACTGGCATAGGGCAGGGAGGATCAGCTTGGTATGTGATATGAGTCTGTGACACTTTAGTCTAAAGCATGTATGTCATAGGCACCACTGGCTTTAAAATCCCTAGATCACATGTCTTGCTTCAAGCATCTATACTAATTTCCCCTAAATAAAAAGGAGGAGGAGGAGGAGGAGGAGGAGGAGGAGGAGGAGGAGGAGGAGGAGGAGGAGGAGGAGGAGGAAAGAACAACAACAACAGAAGGCTTGAAGAAGCTAGCATATGAGAGCCAAAGAGAAGCATTAAGTAAGTATTCTGTGTCATTGCTAATTTCTTCATGCCATACAAACACGTGCCTCCTATAACATCCAGTAAATATTACATTAAAATGGTCTGTGTAGCCCTAGTCAGTTTGGTTTAGTGGATAGAGCATCAGCCTGTGGACCAAAGGATCCCTTGGTTCACATACCTGGGTTGCAGGCTCCTCCCTGGCCCAGACCCTGGTTAGTGCTTGTGCAGGAGGCAACCAATCAATGTGTTTCTCTCACATCAATGTTTCTCTGTCTTTCTCTCTTTCTTCCACTCTCCCTAAAAATCAATGGAAAAATACCCTCAGGTGAGGATTAACAAAAAATTTTTTAAATAAAATAAAATGTCCTGTGTACAAGCAAATACACTCATCCATGTCAATGTACTTGAGATCCTGAAGTCCAAACAACCTGCTTCGTCTTGCAAGAGGAAAGCCTAGGTCTCCCTAATGAGCATTCCAGTCTGCCCCTCTCCTTTCCTGTTGCTGGACACTGAACTCAGGGAACTCCCTAGAGCTGCTCGTTAATGCCACTATCTCTGAAGAAAACAATGGACCAACATCTGAAAAACTGCTATGCTCCTAAGACAGCCATTGTCTGTTGACTGCACCAAAGGCGAAACTCACCAACCATCACACACATGTTTAAAAATGCTTTTAGGTTGCCCAGGTCAATTTTTTTTAATGAAATATCAAAACCAGAAGCACAAATGACAGAAACTTATGGGGAAACACCAGGAAAAAAAATGTGAGTAATAAACACACAAATGTGGAATTAAAAACAGCCAAAATGCCGCTGAGAACCTGAGCAGTACATCCCTAGGGATGGCAAGCAATCCTGACTTACAGGAACACTAAAGTCAGATGATTACCAGAAACATCCAGAGATGACGTGTAGTAGAATGACAGCCTGAAAAAGTGGATCCTAAAAGGGATTTCTTCTTCCCGTGCACATACGAAGCAGGGCTTATTGTACACTTAGTTCCAGCACTTTTTCCTCTAGGAGGAAAAACCTGCCGTGACATACACAGACTCAAGACAGATTTCACACTGGTTGCATTCCAAAAGGCAAGTGCCCATTACACATGGAGGGCCCTTCTAGGAACGAGGTTTCCCAGGCAGCCCTCAGCAACTCCTCACAAGCAGCCAGCTCTGCAGCCGCTGTTCTGAAAGCTGTCGGGGCATAAAACTGTTTTTAAACAGCATTTTTACATCATCTTTTTAAAAGACAAAGAGATCTGTAAAGCTTTTACCTATTTCCACATGTCAAAGGAGCAATAACTGAATAGTTCCTTTCAATCACTGCTTGATGGAGGCCCAACGCTAGCATCACCCTGTCCTCTGCCTTCAGATGTCTTCACAGAGATAAAGCATAACCCATGCAAGGGGAAGGCACTCTCCCTACACATACCAAAAACACACATGCATGCATACACACACACACACACACACACACACACACACACACACACACACAGATTCAGAAATTGTTTCTTAAACCTGAAAACATTTTGGGATAAACATCTTTGAGCTAACATGCTATCAGTAGCATTACCGGTGGCGGACATTCAGGAAACTGCTTCAAATGCCTTAAGCCATCCCTTTTTAAATTTTGGATGTAGATTAACCTCCAGCTTGCTTCCTTTTTTAGTGAATGTCATCTCTTTCAAGAGGCCTTCCTTATCCACCCTACATAAAATAGACCTCACGCTCAGCACCCTCCTTCCCTATGCCCCATTTTATGTTTTTCACAGCAGTTACCATCACCTATCATTATTACACACTAGAGGCCCAGTGCACAAAATTCGTGCAATAGTAGGCCTTCTTTCACCCGGCTGCCGGCACCAGCTTCCCTCTGGCACCCAGGACATGGGCTTCCCTTGCCAACCAGGCTTTGTCCAGAAGGTTGTCTGGAAGGATATCTGGTCTAATCAGCATATTATTCTTTTATTATTATAGATACCCTTTATATGTTCCTGTCTACTGCCTTGGCCAGAATGGAAAGTTCCAGGAGGCAGGAATATATCTGTCTTCTTCACCATGGTATGCTCTGGTCCTAACTCAACACAAAATAAATTCTTGTTAACCAAAGATGAGAGGCAAAAAGGGGACTGAGCAAGACTAAATTTTACCTTCTTAAGCCTCAAGTTTGCATGACTATCTCTCAGATTGTTCTTGTGTATACAGTATTGAGATAATCTACAAGCATTGCTCCATTGAATCCTCATGACAAAACTAGCTGGATAGTATTATTAGCCTCATTTTAGAGATAACAAAACTAGATTTAGAAAGTCTAAGTTATTCGCCTGACACTTTAAGGGATCCCAACTTCTAAAGATAGGCTGGCTTTTGTTAAATTTTTTAAAGTTAAACTCATCTGCAAAATGTCTCTGTAGAGGTTCATAGATGGCTTGAAAAGTACCGATCGCTCTGATAGAGCGAAATGCCTGGCAAAGATGTGAGGGAAGGAAGGAGAGAGCTGAGAGGCTGAGCAGGAAAGAGGTGCACACGCTTAGCTGCCAAGCCTGACTTGTCCACCCACACTCACCTGGTTTTGAGGTCTCCTCCCAAGCGCACTGACTGCTCCACAACCCGGGGTGGTTTTCCTTGGCTGTTTCAACCTGTCGCCAACCCTTCAGCTCGCCACAACTTTTGTCAGTCCAGAGGCACCCAGGACAGCTGGGTACTGCGACTGTGACGGGGCACTGCAGCGTCTGCAGCCTCAGCCTCTGCGTGACTCAGGTGCCCAGGCAGCTCACAGCAAGAGCTGACTCGAGACGCAATCTGATTCATAGGGCCCAGAGGACGCCTGGGCTCCGGCCCCAACTAATAAAGCATTTACCCAACTAATAAAGCATTTGCCCCCAGACGAGATGCAGTGAGATGGCAAACAAACAAGGAGAAATAAAAAGGAAAGTCAACACGAGGTGAGCAAATGGTGTATGCTCTTCCTCATCAGCCTCCCATGAGTGAGTGAGGGAGTGAGGGAGTGAGCACAGCACAGCAATAAGGAGTGCATGGGGGGAACGGGTAGGGGCCTGTGCAGGTCTCCAGTACTAACTGAACAAACCCATCTCTCCATTGGGAAGCCTTCTCTGGAGACTTTCCTTCAAGGGTAGCACCTACCTGCTCTAATATTCAAGGACAACACCACAGAAAATGAATGCATGGATCTACCTCTCCGGGGAACGGCCGGAGAATTTCTCATTCACATGACATATTTAATGAATGCCTGCAGGTGCCAGAAGCCTATAAAAAGACTTGAAAAACAATTTTATGCTTTGCAGGAAGATTTAATTTGCCTCAGCTCTATTCAAATCTCCTCCCCCACCCCAGATCATTAATCTGGGTTTTGAGCCATAAAGTGCCCAGCTTCCATCGGAGATAACTAGGAGAGATTAGGAAGCATGGTCATTTTCCATAAACACTTTTATTTTAAGAAGTAGAATTTTTTTTAAAAACACTGAACACTGGCAATATTACCAAAAACTATTTCAAGAGTGCAGAGCGCGAACAGTGTTACATTTTGGTGCCTTGCCTCACAGCACGAGGCTGGATCTCGACTTAATGCCAACATACAGGACCTGTCCCTTTCCTCCCACCAAAGGTTCCCCAGTCGGGGGCTGGGCTCCTAGGTCTTCAGAACCTTAGCCCTGCTGGCCTTCAAAAGGCTTTTCAGCATCTGGAAATTTCAAGAATGTTCTCTTCTGTTCATCCCAGGTAAGCTACCTGATTAAAGTTTGGATCAACGGCTGCTATTGCCCTCTGAGTGCCCTGGCCTTTCTCCCTGGACATAGATGGAGGAGTGCACAGGGGACAATCCAACCAGGCTACCAGGAAAGCCCCATGCAACTCAACTTCCTGATCACCGTTTTCTCTGCTGGTGGGTTTCCCTCAAAGGGGAGGGCACCTGCCAGGGTTCTCCTGAGAAACAGACCCAATAGAAGGAAGAGAGGTGGACGGGTGGGTGGGTGGATAAATAGATTTTAAGGAATTGGCTCACATAATTGTGGAGTTTGGGAAATTCAAACCTGCAAGGTGAGCTGGCAGGCTGGGGACCCAAGAAGAGCCAGTGCTGCAGTTCAAAGCAAAGGCCATCAATTGGAGAAGTTGTTCTTGCTTAGGGGAGGTCAGTCTTTTGTTCTATCCAAGCCTTCAACTGATCGGGTAAGTCCCACCCACATTATAGAGGGTAATCTGCTTTCTCAAAGTCTATTGACTTAACTGTTAATCCCCAAGCCACCCTCAGAGAAACATCCATAATAATGTTTAGTCACACATCTGGACTCTGTGTTCCTCCTAAGTTGTCATGTAAAATAAGCCAGCACAGGGAACTTAATGCATTCCCTCTTCCCCTTCCTCACTTTTTTTTATGCTTGAAGATACACTAAATGTTTTTGTTTTTGTTTTTTTAAATATAGTAACATCTCAGCAATGCAGGCGCCCCTAGAGACACTTCAAAGCTTTATAAACTATCTTTGACAACTTAGAAATGTCAAACCCCCTTTACAAAGGTTGTCACACAAATCTCGTTTAAGAATTTTTTTCTCTAAATATGCTATTCTTTATAGAAATTTAAAAATTCAAATTTTTATAAATAGAAAAAAAAGAGTGTTTTAAGAAAAGTGGGTGTTTTTCAAGAATAATTCTTTTTCAGCAGATTGATTCTGGGGGGAAAATGATAAATTTAGCAGGTGACTGCCAACACCAATGGTAATAGAGCATACTCAGTGACACTGGCCTTTTCTAGAATTTCTTCTTTTACTTTTAGAAAATATTAGTGTGAAACGGTTACCTATTATCATTCAAATTTACCAAACACAAATGCTAACGTTTTTAATCCTTAAAAATAAAAATCTATTAAAGAAATTTTGAGCCCATAAAAGAGATAAAGTCACCTCCACCCCTACCACCCTTGACACCCACGAGATTAAAAGCACATTAACCACGGAACTCAGGGTAGATTGTACTTCCTGCTTCCTGTTTGGGCGCCATCTCTGATCCATCTAATTTTCATGGGGCATCTAGCATCATATAAATGCAAGGATGGTGCTAACTCTACAAAGGGCTGTGGGGAAACCCATTAAAGTTAGCCTCAGTGTAAACAGCTCTAACCTGGGTACATTGGCCTTTTAATCCCAGCATCATAAACTGGGGGCCAAGTTCCCATTGGTGAGGCAGCTTTGATGTTGGGCCGGCGAGGACTGGACTGGCGAGGAACAGTTCTTCCTGGGAGTCTGTGGAGGTTGGCACATCTCTGCTACTTCTCCCTCGGGCTAGTATCCTACTAAAGGGTGCTTTATGGGCATCCAGGATTGTTATCTGAAGATCTCTGAGTACTTGAAAGAAAGGATATTCCTTTCTCAGAATTCTCAAGGGCCATAGCCTAGAAATTTGGCTCAGTTCAATTCTGAGGCCCAATTCTAATTTTGTCCCATAAAGAGGCTCGTTAGATTAATTGCCGAATTTTAAAAAGTTAAGTATTACCAAGGCTTTAGAAAACAATGGACCCAGAACCTGAATTGTGAACAACTTCCATGCTAGCCTAATGCCCTGGGGCTAGTTCTGCGTTTCATTGCCTACCCAGGCAGCCTCCCACTTTATCTGGAAGGAAGAATGAAATGGGGAAAAAATGAAAAAGCACAGACATCTGTGTCGCGGTTCAGATTTGACTGCTGAAATGGAAAGCAAAAAAAGTAAAAGTAAACTGGGTAGCCACATGTCTTTTCCTAGCCTCCCCTGTGAAAAGCCACATTAACAGGAAAAGACACAACACAGAACGGAACACTCCCTGGTGGAGAGGACCAGCAGCCTGGAGAGTCAGGGGAATGAGCCCACGTGAATGTCAATGTGCCTGGATGTGCTCTGCCGCCTGGGACCAGGGATGCAACCAGAGTAACCATGGGGTGGGGACTGGAGGGGGCACTCCTCATTCCTTCCTTGAACCCACCAGCCCCTCCTATCCTAAATTTAGGCCAGAGGTCGGCAAACTGCGGCTCTTTGACCCCTTGAGTGCGGCTCTTCCACAAAATACCATGTGCGGGCACACGCGTACAGTGCGATTGAAACTTTGTGGCCCATGTGCAGAAGTCGGTTTTCGGCTCTCAAAAGAAATTTCAATCTTTGTACTGTAGAGAGTTGGCTCTGTTGACTAATGAGTTTGCCGACCACTGCTTTAGGCAACTCTGCCTTCCCCTTCTACACTCCTCCAGCCCGCCATCTCTCCCATGCCTGCTTGAATCATTGGGTGCCACGCACTAAAGAGGACTTGGTCAGGTGAGCGCAGGCCTGAATTCAGCAGGGCTGTGAAATACATCCCTTCAAATGCATTAACTTTATGTAACCACCAAGACCCCCAACACCTCTAAGTTGCATTTGGCACATGAGCACCCTTCTCCCACCTGCACCTTCAAACTGTCTATGAAAGCCCTACTGTCGGTAACCCCAATTTTGGGTCACCATTGTGCCTCATAAGATCTTTGTTCTATGCTACCTAAACTTTTAGCCACCACAGTTCTGAGAGTTAATCCAAACATGTTGATGAAAACTAAATTTAGCTGCTCTGTATGCTGACAAATGTAAATAATTAGATACACTCAGTCTTACCATCATAAATGGAACCTGGCCAAACTGGACACATGGACATGAAATGCATACTTTCTTCCTACAAACCTGCCCAACATTTCTCGCCAACTCCACCCCATACCTGCAGTTCCTTTTTAAAAGTGTATTTGTATTTATTTCAGAGAGGAAAGGAGAGGGAGAGAGAAACATCAATGGTGAGAACCATTGATCAGTTGCCTCCTGCACACTACCACATTGGGGATGGAGCCCGCAATGGGGACATGTGCCCCAACGTCCTGGTTCATAGGTTAATGCTCAACCACTGAGCCACACTGGCCAGGACTGCAGTTCTTTTTTAAGAAAACATATGCATTTATTGGTTTAAGAGTAAAAGGAAGGGAGCTAGAGAGAGAAACATTGATGACAGAGAAACATCAATGAGAGAGAAACATCGATCGACTGCATCCTGCATGCCACTTACTGGGGATGGAGCCTGCAACCCAGGCATGTGCCCTGACAAGGAATTGAACTGCTGACCACATGGGACGACACTCAACCAAATGATCCACAGAGCCCAGAGCCACACCTGCACTTCTGTGTGCGTCATGGAGAAATCTGCTTTGATTAGTGGAAAGCATGCTTGTTGAAGCAACAAAATGAAATAAGTCGTACCCTAAATTCAGGCTACATGAAACCAGGAGCAGCAGAGAACATTCTGCAGGGCCTCTTTTTGTTTGAGTCCAAGGCTTTGCAAAAATATTAGAGTTGCACCCCAACTGCTCCACCAGAACTAGGCCTCTACCAAGATGCCCATGTTCTGGTTCATCACTGCTTTCCATTCTAGAGCCCTTAATGGCCACACCATCCTCAAATCCTGCCCTCGCTCCACTGGAACTGCTAATGAAATCAAGAATAATCCCAGAAAAAGTATACTTTGATTTAAATTTCTCAACGTAGTAAAAATCAAGACAATGGTCCATGTTAAGGTTCTGCCACCCCTGATTCCACCACCAGTGCTAGATTTCTTTAATCACAACTTGGCCAGTGGCCTTGGTGTGCCTTTGGAACATGCCCGAGGAGTCCCCATTTCTGCCACTGCAGTCACCACCTGGATAGGATCCCTGAGAGATGGCACTCAATCTGACTACCCCAACCATGTTTTAGCAATGGCAGAGCCATGACCAGCTGACCTCTCACAACAGTGACCAGATTTCCTTATACTGAAGCCTAATCTCACTCCAGATACTTTCCACCCATCGGCCCTGGTTTTGGCCTTGGGATGTACACACAGCATAGTTCCACATCTTCTTTATCTGTGAACCATCCAAACAGTTAAAGTCATAGCCTATCCTCCCTGGCAAGTCTTTCCCAGGTTCCCTCAACTACATCATATCCTGGATTCCAGCCAGTCTGGCCCATCAAATCTAAAGGGCAGAAGAGACTCAAGATGAGTCTAATCAGCATGAGGACTATGACGTCCTTTCATCAGACTAACAAATCCATTAATACAGCCATGCTCATTGTAGAAATTTTTGGCCAAGTGGGAGGCACTTGTATAGCAGCTAAGTGACAGATAACACCCACTGATCTTTTTTTAACTTGAAATGTGAATGCACAGGAAATAACAAAGATAATACAAAGAGGTTCCAGATACTCCTCACTAGTTTCCGCCAAAGGTTACAGCTTATAAAGCTCTACAATATCACAACCAAGAACTGCACATTGGTGTAACATGCATGGATGTTCCATATCATTTTATCATTAGGCAGATTCATGTATTACCACCCCAGGTAGGGTGAAAACGACTCCACCCCACAAAGATCCCCACATGCTACCTCTTCACAGACACACTCATTTCACAACCCACCACCACCATCTCTAACCTCCAATATCCGTTTTTCTTCTCTATAACAGTGTTGTTTAAAGAAAGTCCTATATAATAAAAGTCTAATATGTAAAGTGTTCGACCGTTCAACCAGCCACTATGATGCACACTGACCACCATTACATAATGTCTTTCTCTGTCTCTGGAAATTTCCTTTGTCTTGTTTTAAGCGAGCAGTAGTAAAAGTCCTGACTGTCCACTTGGCCTTCTCGGAACCACCGACCCCAGCAAAGAAAAGGAAAGGTACCTCCTAGCCACCAGGGAGGGGTGGATCCCCAACTTCCCATTGAATCCTGGGAGATGAATGACCCCCATCTGAGACTAGTTCCCCCATCGGAGAACTGCCAGGAGGAGACCAGATGGGGTAGTGAAGGAACCCAGAGCAACAGTTTGACATCATGGTGACAAATAAGGATGCCACGAAAGATAGAAAATCGGGGTCCTTGGCCCACGGCAAGTGTGAATGATGGAGTTTTCCTAGAAGATCACTGGCCAGAGTCCCCACCCTGAAGTAAAAACATGGTGGTTGTGGCGGGGGCGTTGGTGTTGTGTCTGCAGGAAGACAGGCCAGCTGACTACCCAACAACAGCAGCAGGCGGCCGTGCAGGCAGAGGCCTCCGCTCCCAAACGAGCAGAGCAGGGAGAGGCCTGCACTGAGGAAAGCCAAGGCCAGGTCAGACTTCAGTCAGGTTAGACTTTAATCAAACTCGGATTCTGTAAATCTACCTTTCCCAACATTTGTTTTTCTTTCCTTTCATACTGTTAATTCCAGAAAATGTTCCACTTGAAAAATTACACTACTTTAGCTGAACTAAGGGGAAATAAAGGAGTATTTCCCAGGCATTTGCGCCCGAGCCAGGATTGCTGGCAGAATTAGTGCACCCCGACTGGCCAGGAGATGCTGCCTCCCAGCAGCAAGAGCAGACAGGAGTGTGGGAACCAGGCCTTCCTCCTCCTCCCGGCTTTGATCCTCAGGGGGATGCTGCCGCTGCTGCCTGCGGGGAGTCTGGGCTCAGGGCAGGTGGCTGCAGTCACCGGGGCAGGGCAGTGGCGTGCATGCACATGTGGGACCAGCACAAGGCCTGGATGGAGGAGACCAGGGAGCCAGCTGAGCACATGTAGGAAGAATCAGAGGGTGACCCTGTCTTGCTGATTTTAGAATAAATGCCTAAGTGGACTCAGTGGGGCACCACCTTCCTTTACATACATTTCTGTTAATGACAGGAAGTCACCAAGACTTCTCTGTAAAATCTCATGCAGATCAATGATCTAAAACCAAGGTGTTGCAAAGTCCATCAGCATGGCGAGGCCAGGAAGTTAGAGAGCGCTGCATTTGTGTCAGACCGGGCCGTTACTTCGCCCCACTGGTGGGAAGAGGGATGCATGTTCCAAGCCGATCGTTTGTATAAACCAGAGTCGGCAATCCACAGCCCACAGGCCAATCTGCTTCACCACTTGTTTCTGGACAGCCTGTGGGCTGAGAATAGCTTTTCACAGGTAAATATTTGCACTTAATTTGATGACAGAAAATACAAATCTTCAACTTCAGTTAAATGAAATGTTATCTCCCCCAACCAAAATTTTACTTGCATTGTTAGTAACCTTGAGTTTATAAAACCATTGCACTCAATTATTATTATTACTAGAAGCCCGGTGCATGAAATTCGTGCACTGAGGGGGTGGAGGGGGGGCAGTCCCTCAGCCTAGCCTGCGCCCTCTCACAGTCCAGGAGCCCTTGGGGGATGTCCAACAGTTGAACATCCTTAGCGCTGCTGTGGAGGCTTCTGACTGAGTGGTGCTCCCACTGTGGGAGCACACTGACGACCAGGGGGCAGCTCTTGCATTAAGCGTCTTCCCCCTGGTGGTCAGTGCATGTCATAGCGAGCAGTCCTACCACCATTTGGTCGATTTGCATATTAACCTTTTATTATATAGGATATTTTAAACCTAGTCAATAAAAAGTCTGCAAATTTGCTTCCTCTCTCTTCATAAAAACACTTAAATATCCTCAAAGTTGCCTCTTGATCCAAAACACTTAAAATATTAAATTGCTGGTCCCTTACAGAAAAAGTTTGTTGACCTCTGGCATAAATTAATAATATAAATAAAATGGCAAAAAAAAATTTTTTTGAGATATTAAGGCAATCAGAGAAATAAAATATGTGGGTTTTAAACATGTGCCTGCCCATTACAGCACAATTCAGCAACATGCCACTGGCTTATTCTCTAGCTTAAAAGTATCAGGCACGTGAATTTTAAACTGTCCCCTAACTCAGACAGTTTTCCTCTACGGCCACTTCTGTTTTCGGGCAAAATAACATACCATTGGACCTGAGTAAAGGGATTCCTGCTAACTGCTTCCCTCTGTGACCCCCTGTTTTACTTTTGATGACCTTCAAGTGTTCAGACCTCAGATTAACCCTTTACTTCTCCTCGGAGTCACTAGGAAGTGACTGCTGGGGGCAGAAGGCAAAGGGATAAGAACCAGGAACCAGGGACCAGGGACCGGGAGAGGGGGTGGTGCCAGCCGGACCCCGGTCTGGGCTTGCAGGCCCCCAGGGGCAGGCGGGTTTGAGAAACCCCAGTTCAGGGGCCATGCTGGGTCTCCTAATCTGGGATGAAGTTTTCAGTCTGGAGACTTTACTGGTGGAAAGTGAAAAACTCACATTTAACTCAAGCCACTGACCAACCCCACTGAGCCTGTATGTTAGCTCACAGCCCCGGATCGCAGGTACCATTGTTTGGTATTGCTTAGTTTTTGTTTGTTTATAACACGTATTTTTAACCTGGGGGGGGGGGGGCGGGAGGTTTCCAAGGGTAGCAGTGGGATGGAGTTTGAAGGAACAAATGGGATGAGTTTAGTAAAATAGGAGGGAAACCATAATAAGACATCAAAGTGGCTCTGACTGGCCCAGCACGGTCTCGGGCTCACTGCTCCCAGGATGGGCAAACTTGCACAGAAGGGCTCTGTGTTTTGAATGGCCCTCTAAGGACAGCAACTTTATAGTCAAGTAAAAGCTAGACCTGGGGTTTATAGCACCAGAGAAACAACCCCCTCTCCTGTGCAGGCAGGGAGAGAGGGACATCTCTGGAACCACTGGGCTCAGCGGAGCTTCTCAAAACAGGGAAAAGACAACCAAGCAGGTCACTCAGTCACAGCACATCTCTTGAAGGCACTGGCGAGATCTGTGAAGACACTGATCGACAGTAATAACCCAAGGTGATTGCATAGGCAGATGCTCAATTTCTGAACCACATTAATAACATTCCATCGCTGATGGCCACCCTGGGTGGGGACCAGTCCCTCCCAAGACCAGCTGTCCCTTCCTCCACATCACCCCGAGCTCCGGCGCCCCCCACCCCACGCCTGAGTCCCAGCTCCTCCACCTCTAGGCCCCGTCCTGCCTGTAGCCTCACCACGCCTGCTCTGACCCCCAGCAGCTAGAAGTGCTAGGCAGGAATTACGCTGTCCCTTGCCCTTGTGCCTTTATTCTCCTGTCCCCTTGGCAATCTCAGTCACACAGGCCTCCTACCCTTAAGCCTCACCACCCACCTCACTTGTTACCATCTCTTCCCGGCCCCCCTCCTCACTCCTAGCTGGGATAGTTGCCACTCGGGGCCCACAACACCCCAGAGATTCTGCTGTTCAACACTGACCCCCTGAGAACAAAGGAGTGGACTTTTGCTGAATCTGTTTCCCCAGCCAGAGAGCACAGTGGGGCCTTTATCTTAATCTCTATCTCTAGGCCCAGCAGGCACTCAATAAATATCTGTCAATGAATTTCATCCATACAGTGCCTCGCCTAGAAGCTTCCACATTGCACAGTTCCTTTAGGGCAGATGTTTTTCTTTTTTTAAAATATGTTTGTTTGTTTTTTAATGAACTTTAGAGAGAGAGGAAGCAAGGGGGAGAGACAGAAACATTGATATGGGAGAGAAACATTAATTGGTTGCCTCTCGTACATGGCCTGACCAGGAATCAAACCCATAACCTTTTGTGTACAAGATAATGCTCCATCCAATGGAGCCACCCAGCGAGACAGAAGACATTCTGAATCGTGGCAATCTCTGCGATATGCGCACTGCATTGAGAAATGAGACACTCCGTACTTTAAGCCTTAAAATTACAGAGCCAGGCTGATGTCCCAAATTATAGTTCTAGAGGATAAACAGCAGGGGCCTGATCCGGGGCTTGGGAGGAACTCAGGGTTGTCCTCCAGTGACATCATCCAAGCCACACGGCAGGGAGGTTTCTCTAGGGGCAGAGGCAGAAGGAGGCGGGCAGAAAGACCAAGAGTGGGCCTGAGAGCAGCGGGCAAGGGGGGACGAGAGGGGCAGGGGCTGGTGGAAGGATGCAGGCAATGCAGAGGGGCCACGCAGGGCAGCACGTGGCACACGGGAAACCTGTGAGGAGTCAGCACCAGAGAACACCTCTGAGGGGGGCATCAGCCTCTGAGCACATCGCGGCTGCAGACAGCTGAAGATGGGGATCAGGAGCTGTATGGTCAACCCAGAGGTTTCCATTTGGGGACATTGCCCCTGACTTGCATGGGTTTATCATCTTTCCCACACCCTGTTGCATCAGCAGGGCACCCAGGCACCGTGTTTTAATATCAAACACGCTCCTTCAAGCCAAGGGATTCGCGTAGTCCTCGGTGCTGCAAAGGACTCCTGCAGGCCTCCCGTCCCCCAGTGACACGGAAAGTGCCCTCTAGTGACTCAGGAAGGGAGGGGCGGGGTTAGGGTCACTCGTCCTTTCAAAAGCACAGGGACAAGGCTTGGCTGGGACGGGCTCACTGAACGCAGTGGGTGAAGCCCTGTCCTAGTGGGGGACAGAAGGAAGATAGTCCCACTGAGCGACACGCAGTATGACAGACTGTGTCACCTTCACAAAAGCTCCAAGCAAGGAAGACCGGTGTGCAGAGGAGGTGCTGTTGTGCCAGGGGTCAAGAAAGGCCAGATCAGGTCAAGGTGATGCTTCTGATCAGAGGCTGAACAGTGGGTGTGAGTGGGTTGTTTGTATTATTCCTTATACCTTTATAAATTCAACATACACTGAGTGGCCAGATTATTATGATCTCTGAACGTATAATAATCTGGCCACTCAGTGTGTGTGTGTGTGTGTGTGTGTGTGTGTGTGTGTGTTTGTGTGTGTGTGTTTTAGAGGTCTAGTGCATGAATTCATGCATGGGTGGGGTCCGGCCAGCCTGGCCAGGGGAGGAGACATAGGAAGTTGGCCAGTCTGCCTGCTGGTCGAACTCCTGGTCGAGGGGACAATTTGCATATTAGCCTTTTATTATATAGGATATATATTGAGTGGCCAGATTACTGTGTGTTCAAAGATCATAATAATCTGGCCATTCAGTATAGCTCAGAATAATTTTAATTACAACTATGACTAATAAGAGAAGTAATTAACAGATGAGAGTATAGATCCCACCTTAGATTTAAATACACGCCATCCTCATGACCCTGAATCCTTCCACAACCCCACAACCCATCCTCCCCACACCTGGGGAAGGGGAGCCACACCTTGGCAGGGAGACCCCTGAGTCCCTATGCCTTCAGTGGGTGGGGCCACAGTTCCTGTCTACCACCCCCAAGTGAACCAACCTCCCATCCACAGAGGCCAATGTCTCTCAAGAAGCAGTGGTTCTCAAGGTCAAAAGCAAGTGACACTGGATCCTGGAATCTAGCCAATCCTCAGAGCACCTGCTGCTACAGAGCGGGGAATCCTGTCAGAGATCTGATCCATTGTGAGACCATGGACTTTCACTCCAAGTCACACTTTTCAGCCTTAGCTATAGCCTTTTCACATATTTAAAATACATATGATATGAAAATATTCCCCCCAGACCTATATCTCTTTAGTGTCTCCTGTTGAAAAGAAAAAGCAGAAAGCAAGACTCACGTATTTGGTGAAGACGCTCTCCCACTGGAAACAGAGTGGCTGTAGTGGACGGCTCCCAAATGCCTAGCAGGAATATACTAGAAATGGCCTGGCCTCTGCCTTGCTGTAGGACTAGTAGTCAGATAAGCAAAAGCAGCAGACACACCACAGGTCCTTATCTGGCTGATAAGAAATCTGAATTTAATCTGATTGTCCTTGAACACCACCCCATTCCAGAACAACCACAGGGACTTCCCAGCAATAGGATTTTCACAGCTAAACATTCTGGTGTTCAGCTGTGTCTAGAGAAGCAACATCCAAAGCCAGCCTGAGTATCACCGAGAGCTAAAACTCCAAGTACACAATCTGCCTCCAGACACGCCCCTTATAGCAAGTGATGGTGACGTGCACCTGGGTCGGAATCCCCCCCGAGAGTAGAAGGAGTTCGCTGCAAAGTGCTGCACTCTGTCCGGCTGACACCAATCCATCAGCAGGCTAGTGAGTGTGAGAGAAGCTAAGTGAATGGTGATTTGGCATGGCACACTGGCACAGAAGCAGGTGTTGAAATAGGTGATGTCATGTACACAAGACCAGCTTTCTAAAGAACAGAAGCTGGGCAATGAAATCAACTTTTTCTCAGCAACCAACGCCTTCGAGGCATAATCTGACACAACAGCCATGTTCTCTTGTTAATACTGTAAGAAGTCTAGTTAACATAGAAAGCCGAAGGCATTGGGCTGTGCATAGCATGCTGGCTTTGAATAAACACAGAGCACATGAGATCACCCAGCCCCAGAGGACCACAGGGGCGAATGCCCTTCACAACTGGAGGCTCAGTTGTATATAAATGTACAAAGGAGTGGAATATTGGGTCTCTGAATTGTTTGCCTCAAAACAGAAAAGTTCTATTGGCTGGTATCCACAAATTACCTGAAAGATGGGGGAAATGTGTAGCTAGCGATGGACATTACTTTGAACAAAGCACTTTGATGTTTCTCTTGAAATTAACATGTTTTCTTTAATTACAAAATCCTCCTTATTAACCGGTACACCTGGTAGAGGTGTCTTCTCAGTTCCACTGCCAGATGCCAAGACAGCGAGCAGGTCCCTGGCTGGATTACGTGCCAAGGCCAAACAGTGCTCCTGGCAGTAACCGTCAGGAGACACCACTGCACTCGGCGACAGGAGATCCAGATGGTGACAGAGAAGAGCGGGCTTGGGAAGCTCCGGTGTGCCAACCACCTTTCCTGTCAACCATGGGAAAAATAGCCCCAAGCCACCACCACCACCCGCCACCCCACTACAGTGGCCTACAACCAGTAAGCCTGCAAAGACAGTGGAGAGAGAAGTTCTGATCACTTTGTTCAAGGAGTTCATTAGGTTATAAGACCGGTCCCACAGTTACCATTTCTCAAGATTGGGCAGCTCAGGGAGCAGTACCAGTGTACTTGCAGTGCCTTTTCAGCAAATGCTTTCTTACGAGGGAAGCATACTATTTTCTCAGGGCAGGACTAGTCAGAAAGTCGAAGTTAGAACAGATGATAATGTACCTGTCCCCTTTGGCTTAAAGAGGACACCAGCATACCTTGCTCAGACACTAACCAGGCACAGCTCCTGGGGGAACAGTCAGAGGGTCTTAGGCTGGAAAATGCTCCCATGAGCTCTCTACCAGGGATGGAAGAACAGCCAGTAGGCACTGTCCCCTTGCCCAGTGCCACGGCGCCCAGCTGTGGCCTCCACGGAATATCTGCTCGTCCAACCAGGTAAGACGCTAACAGTGCTTCTCAACAGACCTGGAAAGTCACTACCATCCCAACTATCATTTACCCAAGGGCCAGCCCTTCACGGTGCCAAGCCCCTTTCACATTTGGACTTCAACTGACGTAAGAGGGATTTTGTAATCCGCATGGAATTCCAAAACAAAACCATAAAATTACATATTTCCTTTCTTTTCAAGCCTGATAATGCCTAGGAACCTTTGTGCTGTGTTTTGCCAACATGGGAATGAACCGTTGATTCAAGTACCACATTTCATATTTTATGAAATTCCCATGAAACGTGATACGTTAAGCTGATTCTATAAAGAAAGAAAAGTTGAATTATGAAAAGCAAACATCTTGAACGAAAAAAAAGTTACTCGTGTCTTTTGAAATGGATGATATAGGCTTGAACTACTTAAAATCTATCAACCACCTTTGGAAACAATGCTGATGCAAGCAAAGTTGAGAGGGGGGAAAAAGCAGGATTTCAGGATTTTCATCCAAAACCTAACTTAATACAGTGTTTTTCTGAATATCCATCTTTACTCGATGGCTCCTATCCTAAGGCCACTGCCAAGTTCCTTGTGGTGAGGGGCCTCAGCCGGAGCCCTCCCCTCCCACGGCAGCTCTCTTCATTGGGCATGTGCCGGATGCGCGACCACGTGAAGGAGTGGAGGATGGGGATGCAAAGACAGATGAGCCAAAGCACCTCTGAAGAGAAGCAAGACTTGCCCCAGAGCCCTTGGGCCCAGGTAACCACCGCTAGCTCCTGGGCAAGATCACTCAAGATGGCCCACGTGATTGCTTACCAACCTCCCTCTTTCCCTAAAGCCCAGGCCAGTCTTTATGTTCTCTCATGACACCGGCACACTGGAAATACTGGATTTTTTTTTTTTCTGAATCACCTTCTCCTTTAGTTACTCATTGTGTGCAGGACAGAGCCCTTCCGTGGCCTGGGCATGGATGTCACCACCATTGTTGTTGTTGTTTTTTGAGAGACCCGAATGGGTACCCACCACCGGAGTGAAGGGTTTAAGCAGGTCATGTGAGGGGCTCACACAAGAAGCAGCAGGGACGAGCGGGGGAATTCAGTTTGGATGGATGGCCTTTGGTTGCCTACGACGCCCAGGGAGAAACTAAGAAGATGCTGCCTTTGTGAAACTTCCCCCTAAACCCCCTTCGCAAAGACCTCTCTGCTTCTGCTGAGGCCCCGTGGTGTTTTGTACCAGGGTTAGCATGTCCAGATGGTGCTGTATTACACTTTTTTGTATGTAACTGCGTTTGTTTTCTATTGCCGTATAACAGATTACTTAGCAGCTTAACACAACACACATTATCTCACAATTTCCATGGGGCAGGCGTCCAGGCACAGCTCAGCTGCGTCCTCTGCTCAGGGTCTCACAAGGCTGCAATCAAGGTGTCAGCCGGGGCTGTGGTCCCTTCTGAGGCTTGGGGTCCCCTTCCAAGCTTATGTGGTTGTTGGCAGCATTCATTTCCTTGCAGCTGTAGAAATCATGGCAACTTGCTTCTTCAAGGTCGGTGGAAGAGAGTGTGTCTCTGATTTTTAGTTTCTCTTTTAAGGACTCACCTGTTTTAGCCTGTCCCACCTGGGATAATCTCCCTTTTAACTACCTCAACTGATTTGGGACCTTAATTACATCTGCAAAATTCTTTTCTCTCTGCAACATAATGTGACCTAATCATGGTCTCGTGATGTTCACAAGTCCATCATGATCAGAGGTCCCATCCACATTCGAGGGGAGAAGATTACACGGGGTGTAGAGGAGGGGGCAGAAATCTTTTGGGCCATCTTAGATCCTGCCTACCATAGTATGCATGTGTTATAGTCTAACCCCCCTCCTCTTAGCACCTTATTCTTGAACCTAATAGCATCACTTGTCATTATTTGGTTTGTGCTGCTCTCCATTACCCTACAATCAGACACCAAAGTGACTGACTCCCTCAAGTAACACTCACTGATGAGTAAATGAAACAGTCAACTCATCTGTACTTACTGAGGGCGCCAACCACAGAGAAACTGGGGCCACAGCTGACAAAAAGCAATGAAATCTCAAATCTGGGGGAGGTTAATCTTTATGTAACCCTCCAATTAAGACCTGGAAGAGCTGGGGAAAGACAGAAAGAAGGATGTGGGGCAGTTAGGTGTATACAGGGAAAGAAAACATTTGGACCAAGTTGGTAGTGTGAGTAGATAGCAGGGAAGTCATGACTCATGACTATCAGCTTGCTTCTCCAGTCCTGCCTTGCTTTGACCAATGAGCCCAACCCCCTGAGGTTTCTGTGAACATCCTGGCTCTCAGTTCTCAAGTTCTGGAGAAGCAGCAAACCTACCGCTGTCTCTGGACCTCAACTTGTACATATGAATTCCTAGATATATGCCAATATACTCACCCTGCTAAGCCTTCACAATTCTGCAGGTCAGCATGAAGAACAGCCCCTTAATGACTAAGGCAGCTCACCTTCCTTTTTCATGACTTGGCTGGGCTCAGTGTCATGTAACCAAATGGCCTTTTTGACGCTAAAACGGGACAATGTATGCTTGGTGATAGCCTGGGGCCCTGTAGCTACGAAGATAGAACATAGAGAAGGGGAGCCGAACAGTACTGCTTTCATCCCTCTGCTTTTTCTATTTTACTCAGAGACACAGAATCTTAGAGCTGGAAGGGGCCTAAGAGGTCATCCCGTCGTACCCTACCCCAAGTCTCATAGCCAAAACAGGTCTTCTGGTCCCTGCTGGGGCATTCCCAGAGCAAAGAATACTGTGGTTAGAATACTAATTGCCACATACTTGTCTTAAACAACTCAGCAAGCATTCTGAAAATGCCCAGTATTCCCCACAATAAGCAAATGCCATATATAGTATTCCTGTGTTCACCCCCCACTTCTCAGGACGCTGACAGACATCTCAGATCAGCCATGGCACTCTTTCCTGCTGATGCTGGATGTGGCTTCAGAATCCTCAGCAGGGAGCTCCAGAAAGTCGCCACTGATCAGTTTATGTTGGCAAAGGAAATCAACTAATTTTCCAACCCTGTTCTAGCAGCTTGTCTTCAGTCAAAAACCACTTCCCTATAACTCCTGCTCATTGCTCCTAATCTGCCTTTAAAAGCAACAAGTTTGCCCCTTTCTCCAAAAACAACCCTATGTATTTCACTACATCTAAACTTATACCCCATTTATACCCTGCCAGGCTCAAGCCCAGTCTTAAGGACAGGGTGACTGGGCGGGTCAAAGAAGAGCTCTAATTCTGGGATGATCAGGATGCCCTCGTAGTGTTTCAGGGTCAGAGACGAGTGTGCAGTGGGAGCCATGGGGCACTGTTCTGTTTGTGGGAACTGGCTCCAGACACATTAGGTCAACCTAGAACAGGAGTGGCTTTGGGGAAGTCCAATCTTTTTTTTAAAATATATATATTTTATTGATATTTTACAGAGAGGAAGGGAGAGAGATAGAGAGCTAGAAATGTCGATGAGAGAGAAACATCGACCAGCCGCCTCCTGCACACCCCCCACCGGGGATGTGCCCGCAACCAGTGTACATGCCCTTGACCGGAATCGAACCCGGGACCTTTCAGTCCGCAGACTGATGTTCTACCACTGAGCCAAACCGGTTTCGGCGGGAAGTCCAATCTTAAGGAGCAGAGGAAAGGCAAGGCAGGGAAAAGGAAGCAAGGGATAACATGGTTGAGCTCATGAGGATACTGAAAACCAATCAAATGAAAATGCTCCCAATTACATGTCAACCTTTATCATATCACTGCTGTCTCCCCCATTCTGTACCTTCTGACCATGCATACCCAGTTCCCAGTATGAAGTATGCGCTTACCCACACTCACAAAGCACTAAGACCAAGACAGAGCTCCGTGGCATGGCTCCGGGCACACCTTCCCACTCATTCACTCATTTAAGTTTTTAAATCAAGTAGCTGTTAAATATCTAAGAGGCATCAGGATCAGACTGTGAGCTGGGACCACAAGGGCTATGACAATGCTATTGCTGCCACCATGGAATTCACAATCCATCTGTTTCGGAGACAGGTAGAGAACTCCTTAAGATAGAAAAGGGATTATACAGTACAATCCATTTTGCATGGATTTTATCTTCAGAGGCATGACAGTTAAAATCAAGATACATATCATCTTGGTCTCCTGAACTAGCAAAGTTATCAAAAAGAAAATTCAATAATTTATCATTTTTTCTAAGTACCAAAAACAAATCAACATGTGCTCCAGCGCCTCAGAAACAAAACAATCTGGTGAGCTAAAGCTTCAGGTTAGCAAATCCAGGCTCCCTCTGATTCTCAGTGTATACCCACCGCTTCCTCGGGATCAAGATTGCTCTTCCCTGAAGACATTCTATCCCTCATCTCTTCTCTCCTCAGCCAATGTTCAGTGAGCTCCTAAAATGTGCTGGCATTAAGCATGAAAACTGGCATGCCAACTATGGTAGAGGGAATTAGCTTAGGGTCTCTGGCCCAAAGTGTATTTGCAACAAAGATTTATTGTCAGTGAGATAAGTGTCAATGTTATAATTTGCACAGAGGGCCAAAATATCGGGGTTCAGGGCAAGGTCTGGAGAATCTGGCATCTTAGCCCCATCCTGAGCACATGTGGGAAGCAGAGGGTAAAGCATGAACCCGGTGAGGAAGGCCTTGTAGGCAATACTGGGGTCAGAGAGAAGGCTGAAGTGGACTGGACGATATCTAGCCCCATGGACATTCTGCCCACACAGAAGGGCCAGGACTTCTTCCTGAGGATGAGAGGAGCCATTGAGGGATCTCCACTAGGGACTGAGGAGGCCAGATCTAGAGGGTCAGTCAACCCAGGCAACAAGGTACAAAATTGACTAAAGAAAAGTAGGAATGAAATCAGGGAAACTAATTAGCTCATAGAGAAAATTAGGAAGGAAAAAATGATGTCTGAACTCAGACACTGTAACTGGAAATGAAGAGAGATGTACAGACTTGCAAGGGGAGTGAAGAGTGAGAGGCAGCACCTGCCCAATGTGGCTCAGCAGCTGAGCGCTGACCCAAGAACCAAGAGGTCACCAGTTCAATTCCCAGTCAGGGCACATGCCCATGTTGCAGGCTCAATCCCCAGTAGGAGCATGCAGGAGGCAGCCAATCAACGATGCTTCTCTCTCATCTCATCAATGTTTCTATCTCTCTATTCCTCTCCCTTCCTCTCTCTCTAAAAATCAATAAAAACATATTTTAAAAAAGAAAAAAGAATGAGAGGTAGAGAAGTCCAAACTTTGTGATGGATGATTACAAAGAGTGAGAAAGAGAAAGGGGTCTAGGAGGCCCTGGGTAGTTCAGTTAACTGTGATGGAGGACTGTGCTCTTCACAGAGATATGAACGAAGTGCTGTGGGGGCGCTGAATGGTGTATAAAGATGCTGTGTTGAGGTTTGGACATGGGGTCCAGGACATGGCTGGCTCCACAGGTGTGGACACTGCAGAGTATCCTTTCTGTCACCACGCGTCAGCAGCACCAGAAAGAGTGACTCAGCCTCCCTCCCCAAACGGGCGGACTGTGGCTTTCCTGGCCTTGGTTTGTGGCTGGTTCAACCTGGTGGCCCCATCCCCGATAGCGTGCCAAGTGGGTGAGCAAAAAAGGTCAGGCCGAGGTCAGAACCCTGGGGCACTGAGAACATGAGATGCCAAAAGCAGAGGTTTTGACAAATGCGGGGCTAGCAAAAACAAACAAACAGTGAAGACCAGGGCCCCATCTCTGAGTGGGCCAGCTTCTCAGGCCTCCCAGCCCACAAGCCACAGCGGGGGAAGGCCCGGAACCGGCAGATCCATCTCCAGCAGGCGTGCCACCAGGCAAATGCTCACGGGAAGAGTTTCAAACCTGGAAACACAGAGGAAGAGCCGGCTCGCTCTCCCTCGGGGAGAGGGAACATCACCCACGAAACTTGTGGTTGCCACCCTGAAGCATCCGGGCCCCCAGACTCGAGTGTTTCCCTGATGGAAGCAAAACACTCCCGGAGGGCAAGAAAGGCCCTTCGTAGGAGCTGGCATCCCCAAACCAAGTTTACAAAATACACAGGAAAAGGTCCCCCAGAGAATCAATCCCCTCCCTCTATCGTGTGGTAAATATCAGGCCCACTTAAAAAGTGAATAAAAAATAAATAAACAATAAATAAACACACAAGTGCCATAGGGAGACACGCATAAAATCCCTTAACGGAAGAAAATGAAACAGACATCACACCCGAGAGGGAGGTGGAGAATGTGCCCTTGAAAGGGATTTGCCCCAGGACATGGACGTGCACATAAGCGATCATTTTGACTTTCCAAATAAAGTTGTCAACGCTTCCGCCAGTAACTGACAAATGTAACTCAGTGACAACCGAAGTTACAAATCGCTTTGCAAGAACGACCGTGAGGTTCATCGGCAAGAGTAAGTGTGCCCTAGTCACCAGGAATGGCAAAGACCATAAGGAAGGATGACCTCAGGCCTGGGGTGGGGTCAGAGGCTCACGATTTAGGACGGAGATGAAAGCCTGGCAGTCCCCACAGCAAGTTCCACCAATGCGGCCAGTTTCCAGCGGGGACTTGTCCAGCAGCTCTGGTCTCGGTGGGTGCTCCGCCTCCATTCCCATGATAGGACAGTGCTGTCCGGGCAGTGACAGGCTGTCCATGCTTAGATAATCTCAGGAGGGCTTGAGGGGGAGGGGCGGAAGACGGCGCTGAGCTGTGCACGTATGGGCTGTGCAGAACACAGTTAGAAAACTTCCTACCCGCTACCAAATGCAGTGAGAGGCTCGTGCGTCACGGCGAAGGGCGGGGGGATAAAGAAAACACTCGTGTTGGACTGGAGAGCCAAGTGCGTGAAGCAGCAATGACAGCTGCTGCCCAGCTACGAGGAAGCCAGGCTTTGCAACTTTAGGTGACTGTTATTCTCATTCCATAGAGTGTGAGGTCGTTAGTCTGAGGACTCAAAGTTATACAACTAGGAGGCGCAGAGGCCACGGAATAAGTGGAGCAGCCCAGGAGTCAGACAAAAGGGAGTGGTGGGGACTGCGGTAAACGCAGCCCAGCGTCCCAAGTCGAGGGGCAGCTCCTGCCAACTCCAGCTACCTGGGGCCACAATGAGGACCTGTGTTGGTGCAAGTGTTCAGTTTTTCACAGGAAGCCAGAAATCCATATATTTACGTCAGATCTTCCCGTCTTAAATGTTCATGACTATTTTAAAGTTTAACATGATAGATTGGCAAACAAAATGCCTGCAGGTTCGCTGGTCCCACGGGCTGCCAATTTGCACCAGCCGACACGGTTCCCTCCTATCACAGCGACTCAGCAAAGGGAGACCCCGAGGGAGGCAGCACCTCATCCTCTGCCCTGGCCTCAGCCCCCAGGGGCTGGTGGCAGAGTCCACCGGGGCATTTGTGCAGCTGTGTTGCCCACATCAAAGCTGGGCCATGCGGCTGCCATAATTGATCCCTGACATCCTGTCAGCGAAGCACAGAAAGCTCACAGCAAGAGGCAGGAGGGAGGCATGTTCCTCCAGGCGGGCAGGTGTGCCCCAGGACCAGAGTCGGGGATGCGGGAGTCAGGCCAGGCCATTCTGTGAACCACATGATGCTGAGCATCTGGCCTCAGATCAGGAAGTAAGCAGCTCTCCCTCCTGCTCCGTCCTCACCTTGGGACTAGTCTGAGCCTCTCCCTAACTACCGTGTAGAGTCTGAACCCAACCTCGCTCTCCTCTGTTGCTCTGAAATCCCAGACGCGCCTCAGTGTTTCTGAGATGGAGGATGTTGGTTTAATTAGCATTTGATCATTTTGCACCACTGCCTTCTAGCACCATAAAATCTCTTCCTATGCGGTCTGTAATATTTCTGTTCCTCACGACATCGATGCCAACAGAAACCATCTGTCCCGAAGCCCTGATCCTCATTAAGAAAGAGATCCCCTAACGGGCAAGGCAATTTTTTCCTGTGCTGAAATATAGTTAAGTGAATGTTGGCAAGGCTCTGAATTTCTCAGGTTGTAGTTTTTGCAAAAAAAAAAAATCTAAAATCTGGATTAAATATCCTATTTTTAATATTGGCAACCATTAAAATATTTTTTTAAAATATACTATGGGGACAAACCAAATATCTGATACTTTCTCCTACAATAAGAGGGATACGCTAAAGAAGTTCTAAGATCTTATCCAGCTCTGTAATGACTGAAGTGTGCTTTATGATTCACAAATAATTTGCTTCAGGATAAAATCAACTTTCTCCATGAAAACCGAGCCCTTAAGAGGCCCTTCCCCTCCTGTGCAGCCAGAAAAGGTGGCTGGTCAGACAATTCTCCGTGGCTGCTTCTCCCTTCTTCCCCAAAGCATTTCACCTATATGCAATTCCTAAACACAGAAGACAAGTGCCACAAAAGACACAGAATGGCCATGCCCAGCCCCTCCCAGAAGCCCCTCTGGGGCAGGGCTGTGTCTCAGTTCCACGGTCACAGCCCCGGGCCAGCATAGCCCACAGCTGAAGGCTCGGCGTGTGTGTGTGTGTGTGTGTGTGTGTGTGTGTGTGTGTGTATGTGTGTGTGTGTGTGTGTGTGTGTGGAAAGGTCCCGAGAAGATACCACTCTAGGTCTTACTGCAATAAGAATAATTGTGAGGTACAAATTCCACAGTAGATTTATATTAAATACTGTCTATCGAAGAAAAACAAACACACACACACAACCTTTAGATCATTAGCTACAACCATCCAAGAATAATAAGCCGGATAAATATTATTTCTACATGTTGTACATTTAAGACCTATTCCCAGCAGCCGGCTCGCATTTTTTGGAGAGCGCTTGGCTACACCGTAACTCAAAACCTATCTTTGCTTCTCAGCAGATGCATCCTCTACTAAAAGCAACAGATCCCTGGGCCTTACGAGGGGAGCTGACAGAGGGCCGAGTGCAAAAATAAAGATAAATTAAACGAGTTCTAAAAGCAGATGTGGAGAGCAGTAGGTTCTCCAAATGCGCTTGTTTCCCTTGGATCCGGGGACTTGCACATGGTCCCACCAAGTGGAGCTCCTAAGGTACTCCATGTAGAAACCCCTCCATGGCACTGGACAATCAGCCACCTCATCGTGTGCTTTTTGTTTTTCCATTGATCTTGGAGAAAGGAAGGGACAGAGGGAGGGAGGGAGGGAGGGAGGACCATCAATCCGTTGCCTCTCACACACGCCCTGACAGGGGATCAAACCCACAACCTAGGTGCGTGCTTCAACCAACTGAGCCACAGAGGCCAGGCGGTCACGTCACAGGTCCTGGAATGCCACCTTGACCAGGCTGAGGCCAGTCAGTTCCCCTTGCCCGGCAGCTCCAGTCCACACCCCAACCACCTGCCCTGGGGGCTCTCACACTCTAGGCCATGACATTCCCACCCGAGCCACCCAGGGCCAGGGAAAGAGAAAGCCAGGGCCAGCCCTACATTCCAGGGCCTCCGGAAGTTCTTCACACTGGCCACTCCTAAACCTGCTTCCTCCGCCTCCCCACGGGAACCACAACAAAGTTGCCGCCCCCTGAGGACTTCCTGTAACCCTGGGTAGCATGCTGAGTTCTCCCCCAGGAGACTGTGAATTGCAAAACTGAGACTCTTCCCAGTTTCCGTCTGTGGATCTGCATCTAGGGTGATGCAGTTAAAAACGGTTGGACAAGTAGAGGTGATGTAAAGGTCATCCCGATCGCACATGTCGCCTGGCCGCCAGCCGGTGATCAAGCCCGAAAAAGCCTCCATGAGAAGCTGTTCAAAGTCAGGAAGGGGTGGCTCGACATGTGGCCTAGGAAAAATGATAGTTTCCTTGTATAAAAAGTCACACCCCCAAATCTGTCATTTACTGCTCTCCGAAGGTACTTTCCTGGCATGCGTTTCGGTCAAATACTTCAAAATGTGCTGAGGTTTGCGCAGCGCCCTGGGTACCCGGGGTCCCCCAAGACTTAGCTGACGTGAGGCAGCCACGCACACACCCCTCCCCGCCTGGAAACAGACCCCTGGTTGTCAGCTGGAGGGGCGTGGCACGCATGCTCCTGTCCCAGGTAACACACGGGAACCTTCTGCCTCCAATACATGGACGCTCCTGGGAGAGCCACGTCTAAAGGCCAGGCCCAGGAGCCGGCCATGGAAACATGGAGCATCCCCCCATGTGAGGAAGATCTGTCTGCTCGGGGTCTTACCTCAGGGGCACTTTCTGCCCAGCCAGAGAGCGGCAGGTGGGTGACAGGGCTCTCCTGTCAACGAATTAGACCTTCTGATCCGTAAACATTGGCAACTGCTTCTGGCACAGATGAGAACACTGCCAAGTCATACTCCACCAGGAGCTAAATGATAAGCACTCCCATAAGGTAGAGCGGCTGGCAGAGGTACTTTACGCCAATGCCATCTTTCATTGCCACGAAGGACAATTCACACAATTCATGGCTTGGGATCTTGTGTAGCCAATTAAGCTTATTCTGCCCCCTAAACAACCAACCATTCCCTGGGCAGCAGGGAGGCCCTTACTCCCTCCAACCAGGCTGTGTGTGTGGAGGGCCTCCTAGGAAGGCACATGGACATCCTTTAAATTGTCAGCTGAGCCCTCAGCACTGGCAGAGTCCTGTCCCCGTTACACTCCCCCCAAGAAGGCGGGGAGTGTTATTCAGTTTCTGACTTACCTTTGTCCAGGTGTCAGCAGGGGCAGGTCTAGATATCTAAATCCAATAATGCTAGGGCCTATTAAGAATGCAAATGAGCTCCTTTGATCCTAAGTTTTGGTGTCACCTCCTGGTATTTTGGGGTATAAAAATAAACCCGCTGCGTGGCTCAGTGCTTGCTGTCTCTCCATCAGAGAGATTGGCACCCACCTAGCTCCCAGCTTGATGAAACTATGTCTGCCTCTTGGTCTCTTTCTTTCTTTAATTTCTTAATTTCCACTCAGCAACTGGACTGTTTCCTTTCCCGTGATGGAGATGGACACGGAAAAGAGAGAAACACCCCCCCCCCCCCCCAGGGCTGCTCTCCAGCAGGCTTTCTCAGCCAGACTGAGTTGTTTTCTTCCTAATTACCTCTACATGGCAGGCACTGGTAATCCTCAGATATAAGCCATGCCTTTCTTGCTGCCTCCCCTTAGAGTTCAGGAAATCAAATACAGCATGCCCTTGAGTAACACTGTTTCATTCAACATTGTTTTGTTATAATGCTCATGAGATGCCATAGGAACTTAACTCTTGTTTATATCAATTACCTATGGTCAAACTGGTTTTGTTTCATCGGTCTGACCACAGTTCCAAGAAACTATAGACACATTGAGGACTTATACTCACACTGCCAGCCTCCCTTGCAGCTATACAGGTCATGTGACCTAGTTCTTATCCATGAGATGTCTGCAGGGGGCTTCTGACAAGAATTTTACCTTCCTGATAAAAGGAGGCTGACTATAGCTGGCAGAGCCCTACCCACCTCCCCAGCCTTAAATGTAGCTGTTTACACTGATGATGATCAATAAAAATGCACATATACCCTCCTATAAGGTTAGAAGAATGACAATCAACACATATATGGTTTTAATATTAGTTCTATAGAGGTGTGCACACGCATATTTCACACAAGCATTGGCTAGAGTAGCCTTATTTTTTAAAGTTAAAATGATGCATACTTTAAACATAAAAATTTGTCAATTTGGACTTCCTATTCAGAATTGGGCCATTTTAGGTATATTTCCTTCCATGTGTTTCAACTTATGAACATCCATATGTATAGGTCACCTTGAAAATAAACTAGAAGAACTTCCTCCACCCGGATTTCTGTGCCTTCCCCTATTTGAGTTGTTGGACTAGTGTGAATGGAACACGCGGGTGAGAATAAGGCTTGCACCGTCTCCTCAGACACAGAAAAACAGCTGCATTGGAAAGCAACCATGCAGGACAATGTTCTGGTTAATTTGTCTACACACCCCACAAATGTTTCCACATAAATGTTTAATTATATTGAGGGCAGAAACCTTTCAATGCACCAATAGAGCCTGTCTACTGACAACTTGGCGTGAGGATCCATCACACACCCAGGAGAAAACTGAAGTTCAACCAAATGAGGCAACTCCTTTGTCTTACAAACACCATGAACTAGAAAAGTCAGAGGCTGAGGGGCTCACTCACACACACACACACACACACACACACACACACATTTGGAATTTATAAAGGGAATAGGAACCACTCAGACTGACTTGAAAATATGTCCTTAATTTTTTTTTTTTTTTGTAATGAGCTCTAGGTTTTCTCTTTTGCTTTTGCCTCTTGTGACAGTGGTTCTCCAGGATTAGGGAAAAGGGAGGACTCGGGGTTCAGTGTGCTGTGTAATGGCACAGACCATCAGGACACGTCTCAGGGTAAAACACAACCAGAACTGTGGCAGACAGCTCCATTTTGCCTGTCTCCGACTAACCATGGGCACTCAATATTAAGCCAGCCGTTGCATGTATTTTTCCTTCATCCGAGGGAAAGGAAAGGAGTGTTTTTTTCCCCTTATATGACCACAGAAGAGGGGCACGTGTGCAGAAGAGGGGCCAGGCCTACATTGACTTTGCTGTGCCCCAGGGCGTGGGTACAACCCCGATGTGACCACACACCAGCGAAACTAATTTTATTAGGCAAACATTCCAGTTCCTTGTGTCTCAGATTTTTCAGCTGCAAAATTAGGATAATATTAAACTATGTTAAATTTCTCTTATCATAGGTCAAAACTATTGATAACAGTGATTTCATATGGTCCAACCTAGTTATTCCTACCTTAATGCATTCGTAGGTTTTCTTATAGGATCAAATAACATTGGGATTTATATGAAGGTGCATCAAAAAAAAAACCCTGTAACTATGAAAAGAGCATTAACTTTATGAGCTGGAACAATAATCACCACTCCCAACTCCACATGCGCATTGCTTTATAAAAATGAAATCATGGTGGTAGATATCAGAATTGCTCCTTGTGATGCAAATTCCTGGGTGCACTCCAGACACAGCGAGTCGGGAGCAGAAGGACCTGCCCGACGAGGAATGTGCACTCTGACACATGCTCTGGTGGTAACTCATGTTGGAGAAAATACTTTTCCCTGGAAATACATGGGCCTCTTTGGATTTGGGTGGCTTTCTGCTGAAATGCAGACTTTGCCCAAGCCACTTAGTATGTCCCCTTCTTCACCGTAAAAAAGATTACAAAGAATCTAGTTCATAGTACATCCTTTTTTCTTAAGAGCCAGAAAAGACTTCATATGACAATTAGTAAAATTAGCTCAGTCACTAATTCTTCAAAATTGATGAGACTTGATGAAGATGTCATCTTTTGCCACAGAGTGGTTTCGTCATCTTACTCCTAATCCAAGCCTTTTAAAAAGTTCTGGGTGTTGAACTTACTGGAGGAAACCCCCCCCACCCTCGCCCAAGACCTCCCTTGCAGCAAGGGCTGGCTGCTGCATGGCCCGTGGGAACTTACCCCTCAGGATGTAGTTCTGATAGTTCTGGTCGGCCTCAGCTCCCACCTTGATCAAACAGGTCAGACCTTCAGCCACCACAAATTCATGCACCAAATCCTTGTCATCCTGGCAGGAGAGGAGAGAAAAAAATTAACTGATGAACAAAATAGATCCAGAGACATAGAACCAGAGAACAGACTGAAAAATTTCAGAGGGGAGGTGAAGGTGGGGGTTGAGGGGTGAGATTAACTGGAAAACTTATATGCATACTAGAGGCCCAGTGCACAAAATTTGTGCATGGGTAGGGTCCCCAGGCCTGGCTGGCAATCAAGGCTGATCTGTGGGGAGGCGTGCCCACTGGCACCTGCCTTGGCCAACCTTGGGCCTGTGGGCTTAGGGCAGCTCTTGCATTGAGCATCTGCCCCCTGGTGATCAGTGTTCATTATAGCGACTGGTCGTTCCACAGTTCAGTTGATTTGCATATTAGGCTTTTATTATATAGGATATGCATAGCACATAGACACAGACAATAGTGTGTTGAAGGTTTGGTAGGGGCAAGTGTGGGGAGGAGAGGGTCAATAGGAAAAAATAATAACAACAAAAACTAAGGAAACATCTGTAATACTTTCAACCATAAACATAATTTTTTTTAAAAAAGACACATGAAGAAAAAAAAGAAAAAACACTTCAAATCCTGTCCCGGTCCATCCTCCTTGCAGACTGTGCTGTTAAAACTATGCACAAGCCTTTGAAGCCAGACCGACCCCTGAGATTGTTCTGCTCTATTCAAATGAAGCATCTCAACTGTTGCCAGAGGAATTTTACAACCAAGTCTTCGCATTGTTGTTTGCCAAAGACCAAGGATTGCCTTCTGGGCAATCTAATAAAGATAAAGCAAGCGAATCCCGGACTGTCAGGAATATTTATAGTGTTCTGTTTCTCATTCTTCAAAAACCAGCAGGCTCTGCACCCTCACAGGTCCCTAGGCATGAGCCACATGAAGCTTGCTGCGTTTAACAGCGGGAACATCCAACAGCAGCACAGACCATCAAGAGAAGGGTTCAAAACCCCCTTAAACCTTCTTAAGGCCTTATAAATGGTATCAGAACATAAGGAAGCAGACTCTCCAACTCCTGAGCTGCGGGTTTGCCAGACCAGCAGGAGGCAGAGCACAGTTCCCCGCATGTATCTGGAATAGCGTGCCACCCCTACAAAGAGCCATGTGGGTGGCCTGCAGCCCTGCTCACAGAAGGCAGGCCAGGAAAGGAACCTCAGGGTCATCGACTCAGTAGTTCACAAAGAGAGGTCTCCAGACCCATGGGGAGCAAAAGGGTCACCTGGGAACTTGTTAAAAATACAAACGCCTAGATCTACCCCTGACTTACTTGATAGGAAAGTTTGCGTGGAGCCCAGGGTCCTGTGCCTACCACGCCCTCCACGTGATTGGGAGGTGCCCTCCAGGTGATTGGGAGGTGCTCAGATGGGCCTTGACCCACTTAGGATGATCTGGGAGCTTTGAAAAGGAAGAGGAAGCAGGACCCTTCCCTGGAGGACTTAGCCAGAATTTCTGGGAGTGAGGCCCAGCTTTGCTATTAAATGCCCCAGGAAATCCTAAAGGCCGGCCAGTTCAAGAACCCCTGACCTAATCCTACCTTCTCTTTACAGATAAAGACTCAAGAGTGACAGTGGCCAAGGCACGATGTCCCTCGCCCACCCCCAGGACACTCTTTCCTATAGTAGCCACCTCTGTGAAAAGGTAGGAGAGGGGTCTTCCCTCTACTGCTGTGGGAGATTCCGTCAGTCGGACAGTGCCTGGTCTCAAACCCAACCAGGATAAGGCTGGAACATTCTTCCTCAATTATAACAGAGCAAAACTTAAAAAAAAAAAAAACCCTCAGTGATGTAAATAGTAGAAAGCTTAATGGAATAATGAAAGGTTACTCTTCTAGGAATGGTCAGCAACCCTGGTTGATCTCCAAAGAAGAAAAAAATAATGTAGACGAACTGGCACAATCCTCCAGTCTCTGTGTTAAATCAGGCCCTCATTTGGATTTTACGGCATTTTCCAATTATATGGATGGAGGACGTGAGCTCAATGTGGGCAGGCCAGGCACGGGCTCCCTTTGAACCAAGAAAGCGCTCCCAGTGTTCAGAGGGCACCGGGGGAGGGGGAGCGAGGCTTGTACCCCGGAGGTAATGAGAGACAGCTGTGTTAGTTCAGACTTTAAGATAATCATGGCTTTGGAAAGCAAGAGAAAATGGGACAATATCATGAGTTTTTGGAAAATTACTTTACACTCCTATGTATAAAGGAAATAAAAAATAATTCTCTCTCCATTCCATATCCTTTTCCACCAGCATATGTGAAAAGTGAACATTTAGATGAGCTCATGTCTAGTCAGAAAGTTTTTCCAAGCATGTAACAATGTTTATTACTTTAACTAAAACTAGATTCACACATGACTTCATGGTGAAAAAGTGAGAACAAGCTCTCAAGAAACCACTCAAGCTAATCACTAATATTAATATCAAGTTGACTGTCTGGGAAAGGTACCTAGAAAAAACACCGGACGGAGGAGATGGTGTTTATAAAAATAATTCAGAACCCAAAGTAAACTGCATGCACATATGTAGATAAGGCACTTTAGGAACTAAAAATGTATGGATAGTAGATGTGGAGAGTATCTTCCAAATCGGCAATGTACTAGCTTTTAAACACATATCCTAAAATATATAGACGCTAATAAGTGGTTCTTGAAACAAGAATGAAATCAAAATGTTAACACTAACGAATAGGTGATTATCATTGCATTTCAGAATTTTCTATAAGAGCCATACATTAACCTGTGGTCATTTTTTAATGCCTATTAGTCAAGGAATATGCACCGCAATCCAAATGGGCAATGGCTCAAGTTTTTGTTGTTGTTGCTGTTGTAGTTTACCCCCTAATTTCAAATAGAACCTCCACATCTAGAAAACACAAAGGATGATGGAGAGGCAGGCTCATGGGTGTGAGAAGTGATCGAGGTCCCAGACAGCTTGCAACCTGTGTAACCCATTCAATCCCCAGTGCATCCTTGCTCTGTGGTTTACAGCTGTTTTGTGTGCACGTGGGTGGTCTTCCAGACAGGTTATAAACTTCTGGTGGCAAACACCTTCTCCCTTGCCTACGAGGTGTGGACAAAAGCTGCTCAAAAATATTTGTTTAATGAATAAACAGTAGAAACAGAGTCCCTGAGAATCTCGAGCCAACCCTACAGAACAGGCGTGGTGAGGGGATGTTCTATAAGACCCCAAACATGTTTGTTTTATTCTTTTAACTTTTCACCATAGAAAACTTTAAACATATTCAAAATGAGACAGAATAATTTAGTGAACCCCTGGTGCCAATCAAGTCAGACCAATCCTGTTTCTTCTATCACACCCCCAGTCTGCTGTCATATTAATTTGAAGCAAATCCCAGACATCACATCATTTAATCCATAAGTATTCCAATATGTATCTCCAAAATAAGAGCTCTTTAAAATTATGTACTCATAATAAAAAAATTAATACTTTCTTATGTTATCAAATGTCCAGTCAGTGACCAGATTTCTGTCTCATAAATACTGTTTTCTTACAGTTTGTGTCAGGATCCAAATAAGATCCACATGTGGCAATTAGTTGATATAAATTTTAAATGTATTTTAATTCGTCTCTCTTCTTTTCCCCTTGAAATTTATGTGTTGGAGAAAGTAGGTCGTTTGCCCACAGTCTGGGTTTTGTTGATTACACGCCTGTGGTGTAGTGTAACAAGCACTTCTGCCCTAGATCATTTATTCACTGCCTATTGCACATAAAGCATGATCATCTCCAGGGTTGACTTTGCTGGCTTGACCACATCATTGATGGTAGTGTTTCCATGAGGATGCACATAGCATTAGGTTGTTTCTCATCACTATCACATCAGCAGCTCTGGCTGCTCAGACCTATCTATCCATTCATTCATTAGGGATTGTAAAATCAGTTTATTCTAATTCTATCACTCCTTATTACTTCTTAACTAGAATATTTTTGTGCATAAGACTTCACTTCAGTGACTATTTGATTATCCTAAAATTTGCATAGAAGAGGTAAATTTAAGATTCTAAAACTTGACCCATTTTCAAAATTATGAGCTGGAAGCTAGCATTTTCCAATGGTGAGCAATCCATTGGGTTTATTTTTTTCTAGTATCATGATGAACTCATCAATGCAAACACTTGATGTGTTTTAACTCATTGAAATTATCATCCTTATCGGTGCTTACATGGTCCCATCTTTGGACAACCCGTGGGAGACTCTTTTGGCAATAATCCTAGTAGTATTTGACAGCTTCCTTGCTGTCCATATAAAAGGACCCAAGTTTATTTTACCCATTTCCTTCTCCAGACTTAGAATCAGCTGTTTCTCCAAAAAGCTCTGCTTCCTCTCAGTATTTTAAGACCACAGTGCTTTTGGCTAATGGGTTGATCATTGCTTCTAGTCCTTTTCCATAAACAGAGCTAGAACTGCTTATTTGCTTGTTTGATTGTTAAATTAATATACAACATGGTTTCAGTCTGATTTTTCCAATTCAGGAATACAGAGCTTTTAACTTAACCTCTTCTACTTTTCTATCTTTTTTCTACCTCACACCAAGAATCCCAATCCCTAAGAATTCTGAGAATGACAAAATTGGGATAACTATATACCCACACAGTCTCAGAATAGCAATACCAACACTACCACCACCACCATGATTACTGTAAACATGAAAACAGTTCATTTGTGTGTATGTGTGTGTGTGATTCTAGATGCACAAATTACAGTATTTTAAAGCCACTTAGAATAGCTCTTCTCTGTGCGGTTCTGCCATCAACTGGATACTCAACAAGGTGAACATAGGTTTTGAAAGAAGTCGAAGTTGAACAACAGAAACAGGCAGACAGAGGGACTGCATGAGTCAGGGTGGGAGCATGGGTATGGCCTCTGGGGACACAGTGAAAGTCCAGCTCTTGCAGTCAGGGAACTGAGTTTGAGAGAGGACGTCATGGAGGGTGAAGAGGTTTCATTTTGTTCATCTAAGGAACAGGGATACCAGTTAGATTCATGGGAGGTGGAGCTTTGGGACAATTAGTCAGTGAAGCACTGACTAAATTAGAGACAGGGAGGACAGAAGACAGACATCTGTTAGACTATTCCGGTTGCCCAGCCCTTTCATTGATTGCTTAAGTGTAAGGTGACCAAACATCTCGCTTTTGGCGGCACAATCCCAATTTTTAACAATTTGTCCCGCGTCCCATAAATGCTGTGGGACGTGGGACAAATTGTTAAAAATCGGGACTGTCCTGACAAATTGTTAAAAATCGGGACTGTCCCGCCAAAACCGGGACGTCTGGTCACCTTACTTAAGTGTCACCAGACACTGTGCGAGGCCTCAGAGACACAGCGATGGAACCCAGCGAGCTCCCAGAGGACTGGACTCCCACAAGTGCCCAAAGTATCTTAAGGTCCATACTGTGAGCACATATGACATCAGGGGTATTCAGAGGGACCATGACTGTGGTGAGGGGTCATTTACTTTAGGGAAAAGCTCTCTGATTGAAGGAGATACCGGGAAGGAAATTGAAAGACAGAGAGAGTGGATTGGGTGAGGGGGATGCATCTGGGAATAAAAGCAGTATGTCCAGGGGCAAAGGTGCAGAAGAGAGAAGGTACAGATAGCTTCCAGAGTGAAATCACAGGCAGAATTTGGGATGCAGCCAAGGAGAGCAAGGTGTGAACAGAAGATAGGTCCAGAAGGGCCTCAATGTTATACTGAGAAACCCAGAAGTAACCCAAAGGCTATGAGGAACCAGCAAGAGAATGACACCCTCAAGCCCTCTGGTTGGGAAGCGGGAGAAGAGATGGAGCTGGGGAGGTGTCTGTGGACAGCTGTTGTAACTTTTCTGAGTGTGCACTGAGGACAATGACAAGACGGGTTTACACTGAGGCAGACAGTAACCAATAAAAGGTACACCCTGGTCTGCATCTCATTCCGTAGCAGTTCAGAAACAGAACCTAAGAGCATTTTCTTCCTCTCTTACCTGAAATATCTGCTTCAGGGAGAAAAGGGCCCTTCTTAAATCTCGCCCACTGGAGTTGTACAGTTTTTCTGAAAGAAAAAGAAAAAAAGAAACAACATATAAAATTAACTTAATTGACTCAACAGATGGTAAAAACAGAGAGAGGATATGAACAATTACAGAATTTCCACTGGAAAGGTGAGTAAACCGAATCCATTCCATTTAGGATCCAGGCCTCACCTCCAATAGACCAACATCAGTCTGGGCTGTTATGGGGGTGGGGGGGAGACAGGAAGTATTGGGAGGCTCTAGTGAGTTATAGAGAATGATGCCCAGATTTGCACCCTCAGCCAACACCCTCCCTCTCTCCAGCTCTCTATGTCCAGCTATTTATAGACAATTACACTTGATGGTGAACTATATCTAAAAAATAACAGCTAAAACTGAATTGACCCTCCACCCACCTCCTTCCTTGCCTCACAGCCCCTGTCCCACCATGCTTTCGGGCTCCTGGATAAACCATTCTGCCACTGGGCTGAGAAAGCTTTTCGGTGCCACCTTTTCCCTGGGGGCTGATGGTCGCCTTGAGAGACCCACAGGAAGTGGCCCTCAGGTGGCCCTCAGGATTGACTGGCTCCTTCGATGACAGGAGCCCAGCTGCAGCTGTGCCTGTACCTGAGCTCTCACTCATGTTCAAGGATGGGCCCTGGCTCTGAGCAAGGCAGGTGGAGGAGCCCTGGCTCTATATTCACGGGTTCAAGACTCCTTCCAACTTCTACAACCACACTATTCAATGGGTCACATTTAGCATTTACTGGTTAGGCCAGGCCTTGTGAATGAGGAGGTGAACTTGACCCAGGACTCGGCCTCCCAAGGTCACAATGCAACAGGATAAACAGGTGAGTAATCCAAAGTTACCAGCAGAGAGAGCACGTCTTAATAAGGTAAGGAGGCTGGTATTAGACTTTCTGCCATGTATCACCCGACAACAAGCAGAACTCTGCCTTCCATGGATTCACAACATCACCTCCTTCTCTTGGTTACCAGCAATCTGTCATGGCTTCTGCTTCTTAGGAATGAGAACTATGGTTATTTGTGTTCCGAGTGCTAAGGTTTTAGTAATTTATGCCACTGTTGAAACAATCCCTTTAAAAAAGGGGGGGGGGGGTTAAGCATGTTAGAAAATAATTAGCGAGAATGACAATATTTTGTTGGAGATTTTTGCATCTATAGTCACGAACAATATGGATCTGCAGCTTTCTTATAATGGGGTTGGCAATGAGGCAATGTTGACCTCTTCAGTTGGAAGTATTCACTCCTTTTCTACTTTCAGAAAGAGTTTATGTAGCCTTGGTGTTATTTCTTCCTTAAATGTTTGGCAGAATTCTCCAGTGAAGACACCTAGGACTGAAATATTTCTTATTGTTGGGATGTTTTCAACTTTAAATTCATTTTTTTCTATTAAGATAGGGCTATTCTGACTATCTTTTTGAACGAGCTTTGGTAATTTGTGTCTTTCAAGGAATTTCTCTATTTTACCTAAGTTATTAAATGTACAGGCATAAATCTGTTCATAATATTCCCTATTCTCCTTTTATTGACTATAACAATCTCCTCTCTTTTATCTATGATGGTAATCTGTTACTTTTTCCTTCTCACTTGGTTATTTGGCTACAGATGTATCAATTGTATTGATCTTTTCAAAGAATCAGCTTTTTATTTAATTGGTTTTTTTCCATTGTTTTTATGATTTCTATTTCACTGGTTATTTTCTTCCTTCTGCCAGTTTTTGGTTTAATTTGCCTTTTATTTTCCAGTTTCCTAAGATGGAAACTTAAATAATTGATTTAGACCTTTCTTCTGTTCTAATGTAAGTATAAAATGCTATAAATTTCTGAGCACTGCTTTACCTACATTCCACAAAGTTTGATATATTGTGTTTTCATTTTCATTCGATTCAAAATTAAATGAAGTTTGCATATTTCATTCAATTCAAAAGGGAATAACTTAATCCTGTGATTTTTTTTTTTGAACTATGATATAGTTAAGTACTATGTTGCTTACCTTCCAAATATTTGGGAATTTTCCAAAGTTCTTTCTGTTACTGATTTTTTTTTTTTTAGTTTAATTGCTCTATGCTGAAAACTTGACATAGCAATTACTTCAATTTATTAAGGTTGATTTTATGGCCCAGAATTTTTTTTATCTTGGTAAATGTCTAATGTACACATGAAAAAAAAAGTGTATTCTGCTGTTGGGTGGACTGTTCCATAAATACCCACTAAGTCACATTGAATGACAGTGTTTCTAAGGTCTTCTATTCTTACTGAATTTCTGTTTACCTGTTGAAATCAGCTATTATCATGGATTATCTATTTCTTCTTTAAGCTTTATGTCCTTTGAAGTTCTGTTGGTAGGTGCATTCACAGTTAAGGATGCTATGGCTTTCAGATGAACTGACTTTTACCATTATGTAATGCCTCTCTTCCTCAATACTCCTTGTTTAAAGCCCACTTTCCTAATATTTTTCTAATTTGTTAATATGGTCACTTATTAGTGTGTGGTTAGTGTTTTAAGGGTGTATTTTTTCCATCCTTTTATATTTAACCTGTCTACGTAGAGTCTCTAGTACACATGTTTGAGGCTTGTTTCTGTCCAGTCTGACAATCTCCATCTTAACTGGCCTGCACTCACTGTGTTTTAACCTCTAGGACATCACCAATGATTCCTTATGTGGCCCTGAACAGAGACGCCCAGGGAGGCCTGACCCCCAGGGTGCCTCTTCCCCTTGGATGAGAAACATCCTTGTACAAACACCAATGATATATTTTAGTAGAACCATAAAAATAAAAAAAAACTCTCCCCCCTCTTTTTTACCATGACTTATAATTAAAAACAAACTAGAATTTCTACTCAGGGAGTAAGTACTTTGCATTCCAATTGTAGTTGACTTTTTAAAAATACTTATAATTATCTCTTTTACTTCCCAATAATTGTTGATTCCAAACAATGCCGAGTAATAAAATAGTATGGTTCACAAATAATAATTATTTCTTTTATTGTGAGAAAATTAACACTACAGACTTCAGAGAGAGATTCACAGGTTTTCATACAGGTTTTTGTTCTTTTAAGACATTGTGGATGGGTCACGAGAATTCTAGCTTCATATTACACAGTGTTTTATAAAGTATCATACCTTAAAAAGATATTAGCTTGTAAGAACATGCAATAAATAACTTCAAATGAAATGGGTATTTAATTTTAAAGCGTGCCTTTAACATTTATGTAAAAACCTTTTTTGTACTTGTTCAATAGAAACATATCTGGCCACTGGGTAAAGCTAGCAATAAAACTACTGGTCTGCCATATGTTAATATTAAAGCTCAAAAGATCAGCTAAACTATTTAAGAATGTTATGTATTCTGCTTAAATGACCTTTAAAACACTTTGTTTTTCTATTTATTTATTTTTTTTAATTTTTAATCCTCCCCCTTGATTTTCAGACAGAGTGGGAGGGATGGAGGGAGAGAAGGAAAGAGGGGAAGGAAGAGAGGGAGGAAAAGAAGGAGGGAGGGAGGGAGGGAGGGAGGGAGGGAGGGAGGGAGGGAGGGAGAAACATTGATTACCTCCTGCCCAAGCCCCAACTGTGATCAGGGATTGAACCCACAATTGAGGTTCATGCCCTTGACTGAAAATCAAAACTCGAGTCCCTTTGATCCACAGGCTGATGCTCTAACCACTGAGAAAAACCAGCCAGGACTAAAACACTTTGTTTGTTTGTTTGTTTGTTTGTTTGTTTGTTTGTTTTTAATTCCATACCTACAAAGCACTAGATGAGGTGTAGACCAGAAATTCTTCCATCTGGCATCTAAGTTGCAGCTTTTTTAAAATCTTTAAAAAAATGATAGGGAAGTTTTATTTTTATGGACAAAGATACTCTCTCCCAAAGTACTGCAAACCTTTCCTTTTCCAATGCAACCAACACTAACAAATGTCATATGAGAACAATACTGGAGCTATCACCATTGTGATTGACATTTAAAGGACCAAATACTCATTCAAAGAGATATTGCCCCAAACTATTGATTTTGGGGAAAGATAATTGATATCATCTCTCTTCAAAGAACCAATATCATGGTGTAAAGTAAAACTACAGTGCCTAATTAAAACAGATTTTTCATCTATTTTAAAAGCACACTGATACCAAAAAGCCGCTATACCCTACGTGGCTTGTTCTGTTGATCCTTATTTTATATTTTAAATTATAGCTGACATGCAATATTGTATTCGTTTCAGGTGTACAACATGGTGATCAGGCATTTATATACCTTAGAAAGTAATCACCATGATAAATCTAATAGCCATCTGTCACTGCACACAGTCATTACAATATTCCCTATGCTATACATTACATCTTCATGACTAATTTTATAACTGATGATTTGTAATTCTCAATCTCCTTCACCTTTTTGCTCCCCCTCCCCCCACTCTGCTCCATCTGACAACCATCAGTTTGTTCTCTGTACCTATGTGTTTGTTTCTGTTTAGTTGTGTTTGTTCATTTGTTGTTATGTTTTGTTAAGAGTCACCATATAAGTGAAATCATTGTATTGGTCTATCTCTACCTGACTTATTTCACTTAGGTTCATCCATGTCGTCATAAATGACAAGATTTACTTCTCTTTTTTTGGCTGAGAAATATTCCACATCTTCTTTACCCATTCATCTACCAATAGCTAGGTTGCTTCCCTCTCTTGGTTGCTGTAAATGATGCTGCAATGAACACAGGGGTAACATGTATCTTTTCCAATTAGTGTTTTCATTTTCTTCAGCTAAATGCCTGGAAGTGGGATTGCTGAGTCATATAGTGGTTTTCCTTTTAATTTTTTAAGAGGACTCTCCATACCATTTTCCATAATGGTTGCACCAGTCTACAATCCTCGCCAGCACTTATTCTTTGTAGTCTTTCTCATAACAGACATTCTGGCACAATGAGATCTCATTGTGGTCTGATTGTATTTCTCTGATGCTTAGTGATGTTGAGCATCTTTTCACGTGTCAGTGGGCCATCTGTTGATTCTAACATGCATTTTAAGAGACACCACTGTTTACCAAGAGGTTAGGAAGGACCAGGGATGGAGGATGTTGGTAAGTAACATATAATTTGTCATTATATGAGAGGCACAATTCCCGCTGGTAGAAAAGGAGCCAGCAGATGTTTCACCACTGCAGATACTTCAGTCAAACCAAAGACTGCTGATAGCCCTCTGATGTGGCTCAAGAGCAGCCCCCATAGGCCAAAGGAGCAGCATTCCTTTCCACAGCTAGTCCTGGCTTCCATGCTGCTGGGTTTTGTAACCTGCAGCTTTCACTGCTGAGTTCAGAGAACTGACTGTTCCATTTGTGTTGCATCCTGGAACATCCTACCAAAAATCAGACTCTCCGTGGCTGTGTGGTACTCCCTTTCAACTTAGACTAGAGTGTGAAGGGCTCACCTAAGAACAAACTACAAATTGGTAGTACAAAATAGTCTTGGAATTATAAAGTACAGCATAAGGAATAGAGTCAATAACACTAATGTTCTGTCTATCCAACTAGTAGCTCTGACATGCACTGACCACCAGGGGGCAGACACTCAATGCAGGAGCTGTGGAGCTGCAGTGACTTAGCAGCAGAGGTTCTCAGGTGACACACCCCAAAATCAAAGAGGAAGGAGCCCCACTCCTTGCAGGGTCATGCCCTTCCACCTTCAGCCATGGGTTATGTTGTTGCTGGGGCACTGTTGGCTCCAAATCTGGTTTACTGCACACTTGCTTTTGCCTTCCACACCCTGTACAACAGCAACTTAGCAGTGTCCTCTCACACTTCGGGACACCTCAGGGGATGTCGGAGAGCCAGTTTTAGCCTGATACCCACAGGCCAGGTGGAGGGACCCCACTCACTCCGCAGACACCCTTCGAGCCATGATGCCACCCCAGGTCGCCTTCTCTGGCTCCCGGGTGCATGACCTCGGGGGGTTGGCTCCAGGGCATATCCTGCCCTTCTTGCCCAGTCCTGCCCCACCAGCCACCTTCTAATTAACTTCCTTTCAATGTGCACAAATCCATGCACCAGGTCACTAGTAACTATATATGGTGTCAGGTGAAAATATAGGAGGAAACACTTTGTAAAGCATATGGTTGTCTAACAATTATGCTGTATACTTGAAATTAATACAATATAATGTTGAATACTGAAAACAAGAGCAACAAAAGTAGGGCTGGGATCAGGTTGGAGTCCCAAAGTCTCATCATTCTCCTGAGTTTTGAGGCTACCAGGTGGGAGGTAGGCAAAGAAGGCCCCTCTCCTGCCAGCACAACCGGTGGAGTGGTCATGGAGTGGTCATAGCGCAGGCTGCAGGAGATGCAGGGAAGAGGTGGGGCCAGGCCCGGCAGCTAGGGAGACACCGGGGGATGGACTATACAACCAGCAGAGCTCATGCTTGGCAAATAAATGGATATGGGCATTTATTCTCCCACCCCTTTCCAAGTTGAATTTACCTGAAGTGGAATCATTTGTGTGGTGCTAGCCTTTGAGAAAAGGGCAATTAGCAGCCTACATTTGGTGGGGAAAAGAGATGTAATCACATCACTTGTTAAAGTCTTCATAACTGCCCTTCCATATTGTCTCTCCATGCTTCTTGCCTTCTAAAACAGAACATGTTCCTTTAAGAGATGCAATCAATGTGTTACCCTCTTAACTAGCATAGAGTCACATGGAGTAGAGGGCAAATTATAAATCATCCCCGCGTCCCTATGCCTCCTGCTCAGCTAGCAGGCCAATGAAGAAGACCTCAGTGTGTGGGAAAAGGAAGTCCAGGACATTAGAAGAAACCAGTGAAAAAATTAGAAGCAAGTTGCATCGTCAAAAGAATGTGGGCAGGAGGAACCAAAGGCCTCTGTGAGTGTGTGGAGGGAAGCCGAGAGTGAAACCACATCTACAGCATGCTCCCGGGCTGCTGAAATCATTGACTTGAAGACAAACCATGACAACACACCCTTCTCTCGCCACGTGTCAAACACATTAACCAAGCAACACAGGGACCAAGACCCCAGAGGCCGTACTCAGTACAGGGAGACAAGAACTCTCCTTTTGCCACCGGGCTGCCACAAAAGACGTCCCCCTGAGGAAACAGATTTACTCCTAGGCAAAATGCCCATGCCTCGATTTAAAAATCTGTTTAGATAACATAATCATGATGATCTTTCAGGTGCAGCCACGAGAGTGAATTCCTCCTTTTCTAGCATGTAGCTGGGTGACATTTGCTTTCAGACTCGGAGGGCGAGAGGGCTGGTGAAGAACACTCTGCGGAATGACAGCCAGCAGAAAACCGGTGGCCCAGCCGGGGTCTGCTCCTTACCCTGCCAAGAAGCCCACAGCACAGTCGTTGTCAGAGGCATTCCACTCTGGAAATTCCTCCCCTGAGTTCAAACGGGCCACGCGATACTCCGATGACAGGAAGCACAGCCCATTGCCCCCTGCAACTGGGCTTCACTATTGCATGTGGATACAGTGGCCCAGGAGGAACGTTATTTTTCAGTGAAAAGCCTGCTGGGTCGGCTTTTGGAAATACCTCTCTCCAGGGGCTTTGAAGGTTTGGGAATCCCAGACTCATTTGAAAGACCTATACAAGCCGCAAAAGGATGTTCAGACTCACACCATGTTAGTGCTTCCTGTGGGTCTTCAGGAGATTTTTAAGGACAGGAAGTAAGAATCCTTGATCTAGTCCAATATCATCCTTTCACAGAGGAAGAAACTGAGGCGGGAGCAGTGACGTCGTTGCTGGCCCCGGCACTGGGAGGGTCTCAGAAGAGGGGGCAAACTGAACGAGGCCGGTGACAATGGAATTGGCCATACATTCTGTTTGTACAACAAACACAAACACTGGGCCACTGAGAGTCACTCGCGTCCTAACCATGACACTCACAGAGAGAGAACACACGTAGAAAAGCAGTGGTTCTGGAGGCGGCCGTGAGAAGTGGTGACACAGATGAGTAGGGACTAGAGGTGGCCTGCTCCCCCATTAGCCCAGAGGCAACCCCTTCAGCCTGAGGGCGAAGAGGCTAACTGTGAAAGAGGACAAGGTGGAGAGACCTGATGAGACAAGCCTGCTTCAGAAGACCGAAGCTAAACCCCAGTTCCCTCGGAGTACCATCACACTCTCAGTATTTGTAACATAATCCTTATAGTTCTCCTTTACTGATCACCTACTAAGCCAGCCGTGGGCACACTACAACCCGAAGGCCGGATCCAGCCCGTTCGGCTGTTCTGTCCGGCCCGCGGAGTCGAAAGAGCAGAGGGTTCTCTTGCTCTCCCCTCCGCTCCTCCACCAGCAGCCCAAGATGAGAGTGCCAGCATGGTCAGGTTGCTTTTGTTCCGGTCTTCCAGTCCAGTTTAAGAACCCATTGTGGCCCTCGAGTCAAAAAGTTTGCCCACCCCTATACTAAGCACTAGGGTTACAAGGACAAATGAAGACAGGCTCAGACACCAAGAGTTGATGGTGGCCCTGGTCAGTGTCGCTGGGTTGGGCGTGGTCCTGTGCACCAACCGGTTACTGGTTCCATTCCTGGCCAGAGCGCATATGGAGGTGGTGCGCTCATCCCGGTGGAGGGAGAGGGGGGTTGGAGGGAGGGAGGAACAGCTGACCCATGCTGTGCTCTCACATTGAAGTTCCTCTCCCTCTCCTTTCCCCTCTCTCTAAAAATCAATAAACTCAAAAAGCAAAAAGAACGAATGGTCTAATGTCCCCAAATGATGCCAGTGCCCAGTGAGAAGGTGACAGCGCCCCTATGGGGCCACCGAGGGAGGAGCAGGAAACCGGTGATCCGGGCCCGAGCGTGGAGACTCAGATGAGGCGACAGCGAACAGACTGCAAAGGCCGAGTGAGAATGAGCCACAGTAGAAGTGCTGCACAGAAGGGGAAGCTGAGGAAGAGAGGAGATCGAGCACACAGCCTGGACGGCAGCAGAGGGGAGCAGAGGGGAGCAGAGGGGAGCAGAGGGGAGCAGAGGGGGGCGGTGTGTGCGGGGAGGACAACCTCCTCCGCAGGGCAGGGCGCCAGCAGGCTGTGGCGGTGACAGCACGGGGCTCGGGACAGCCAGCCGGCTCTGTCGCCTTCTCTGGCTCCCAAAGGGCACAAGAGCTTTTAGGACCTGGACATTCCTTGTGTCCCCAGCAGGCAATTCTGGCTCTTTTCCGCTTCCCTTCCTTCAAACCATCACTGGCTACTTGTTGGGCTCTGGCTGGGCCGGACAGGGAGTGAAATAGACAAACATGGAGTGACCGGGGGCATAAAAGCGAGGACACGGGCGCTCTGGGGCTGCGGCAGGGAGGACCGTCCCCACGACAGGGGCAGCCCCCCATGAGCTGAGGACCAGGCGGCAGCACCAGGCTTGAAATTACAGGATTTTGTGCCTGTTTCCCTGTCTGTCATCACCATCTGGTCATCACCACCTTGCTGAGCCCCGCCCAGCTTCCTCGTGTGTTACCTTGGAAACCACTGGGACAACCTTTCTGTGCTAAGGAAAGCAGCCCTGCCCCTCTGGGTCTGACTCATGTGGGAGCTGCGGAGCTCTGGGCCCAGCGATGTGCACTTCAGCCTGCTCCCACCTTTGCTTGGACAAAAGGGTCCCTTCTCAGAGACAAAAAAGGCCGGGGTCAACTAGTGCAGGCCACCGAATGAAGGGAAATTCTGTCTGAAACACGCCTTCTTTCTCCCAGGATCAAAGAAGAAAGCAGGGTCCTCAGAGACAGTCCAGTCCCGTGCCTCCCTCTGCGGAAGAGCCACACAGCTGGCCGGCCCACAGAGGGGTCAGCCCTCTGAGGAGGCTGCTGACCCGGGATCAGGTCATTAGCATCTGAAAGCAGCAACCAGCCGCGTGACAAACAGGTGTGGGGGTGTGGGACCTTTCACCGCAGAGGAACTCTGCTCCCTGGCTCTATGCTTCCCCCCCCCCTCTCCTCCCCGTAAATGCCTTGGCCCGCCTCCCTCCCGCCTTCTCCCTCTCCTCTCTTTCTATACTTCCTTCTTCCTTTGTTCCCTTATCTCCTAATTAGGCATCTGGAGAACCTCAAAATATTTACTCTATTTATGGGCTTTATTTGAAAATTAAGTTGAAACATTGAAATGTTTGTTTTTTCAACATATATTTTTCTTCCTGGTCCTGTCAATAGCAGCAAAGTAGCCCATGGCCAGAGCAATAGAGTAGTGACAACTTGGGGGGGAGGGGGGGGACGGGTTGGGGCTGGGAGGATGGAAGTAAAGCAGGGTGGGGAGGAGAGACAGCTGTAATACTATCAACAATAACAATAAAAAATTAAAGAAAGAAACTGCACTGCCTCCGGGTTGGCATGAGCGCAGGCCTGTTGCCCCAGAGTGGCCACCCAGCATGGCCACCACAGCCTACAGCTCAGCGCCCACCCCTGCTGGCAGGGCCCAAAGGGAGGAGAGGCTTCCTGCGCCAGACTACTCCTTGTCTTCTCTCAGCTCTGCCGGAAGCATCCACGGTCCCTGGTAGTGTCCACGGGAGACCACCCCTCTCAACAATGCCCAACTGTGCTTTACTCTCCAGTGAGCAAATTTCAGAGAAGAGAACCATCCCAGCACAAGGCCACACCCACCCCACCAACCCCAGGACGCACGCTGAAACTGTGCAGCCCTCTTCCCTGGGGCACTAACTGTAGCCAGGACTGGCCTAGTCTTGGCCTCAGCAGAGCACCCCACTCCCCCCGCCTCTGCTCACAGAAGCTGCCACGCGGGGCCCCTGACCTCCTCTCCTGCCCACCACTGGGGCACTGTGTCCTCTTCACTATTGCACTATTGCACTCCCAGCTAGCAAGGTCCCTGCCCTGCACGCTGCCCCCTGCACCCTGTGCGGCCCTGGTATGCACGTGGCCTTCTGCATCTCTCCCTATCACCTTGGATGACACCAGCATCTAGACCCCTAAACGGATGTTTGCTTTTCAGAAGAGACTCCTCGCTGTGCCTTGGTAAAGCAAGACTGAAAATGCACATTCCAACATTCAGAAGCCATGAGGCCATCCTATCTAATAAAGAGGGAATATGCTAATTGACCATCACTCCATCACAAAGATGGCTACACCCACAGCGGAGGCCAAGTTCCCATAAGGAACCTTAATGAGCAATCACCAGGGGTCTGAGGCTATGCCCTTCCCCGCCCCTGTGGGGCTTGACAGGGGACTTCAATGTGTGCTTTCGGTCCTGGCATCAGGCTGGGGGACCTCAGGCTGCACCCCCTGCCCCAGCACCAGGCCGGGGTACCTCAGGCTGCACCCCCTGCCCAGCAGGGCTTGAAAAAGGTGGGACTGGCCAGGTCTGGATCAAGCCCAATGGCGGGGGTGAGGGAGGAGAGCCGGGTCTGGTCTCACATGATTTTGAGGCGCATGTGAGTGGCGGGAATTTGACTCTGGGGTCCATGGTGAGCCCCAGACTCTGACAGGAGGAAGGTTTTCATATACATTTTACTAATTTTCTTTCATCTCTGACACTTCTATTACAGAGAAAGGGCAAAATAGCAATATCAAATTATTTCCTCTACTTAATCCCCTTTTAATGTGCATGAATTTCGTGCACCAGGTCACTAGTGAATACAATGATGTTGGTAAAACGCCTGGCAATTTGTGCTCAACAAGGAGCCCTTTCCCTTCTCTCTCCATCCCCCGAGGCTTCCATGACGTTTCCAAAACCCAGCCACGGCCCTTCCCACCACGACCCGCAGGCCTCTCATGGGCTCTGCACTCTGGGCTGGCCAGGCACCTCCTGTCATCTGTCAGGTCCTCCCGACTGTGCTGAGGTCACCTGACCCCGGACGGCCTGGCTGGGCCCGGGGTGCCTCTCCAAGGCATGACCATCCCTTGGAGAGATGGCCTCTTCCCGGGGTCAGTGGCCCTTGGCAGGGAAAATGGTCGCCATCCCTGCCCTCAACGCTGTGAGAAAAGAGGAGTGACTGTCCAGACCCTGGAGAGACGATAAGGATCATTAGCGGGGTCAGAAGGGAACAATCTGGCATCCATCTTCCAGGGAGCGGACAGCCAAACTCAGCAGTTCCCTGACCCACCCCCTCCCCGGGGCCAGGCGCTCCTCAGGATTCCTCAGCGTGGAAGCAGCCCTTCATCTCGGCAAGCGGCCCACGGTGCAAACAAAACCCGCACCGGAGAAAGGGCTTTTCCGCCAACCCAGGGGGAGGGGCTACATCAGTCAGAGCATATAGCATTGCCTTTTTACCCTTAAGTGCAGCAAACCTTAAGAAATTGGATTTGTCTTATAACAAATTCACATCTGAATTGAGGGTTTCTGCACATCCAAAGGACAGTCCGCATCTGGGATTTCCCCAGGCACTTCCCCAACGGGTTTATTTCCAGGGGTGCCGAGGTCCCTCGCCAAGGAGGGCAAAGTCCAGGGTGCTGTGGGACTGCGTCACGTCACCACAGTGAGAACACAAAACGCCTGGACCGGAACCGCTCATCCCCGCTGCTGGCAGCCAGGTGAGCCGGCAGAGTGGAGAACGTCGTTAGGAGACACCGCGGACGCGGCTCCCGTTCCTGGCAGATTTCCACTTCAAGGAAGAGGACAGAGACCTCAGGGGCATCAGCACAGTGGCCCCTCCCTCAAACTCATGGATAAATTCCAAAACCTCTGGTGGATGCCCGAAACCGTGGATAGCACCAGACCCTACACCTGTCTACACTTTATGGCTTCTCTTGGGCATATCCGAATTGTCAGCATCCGAGACTGTTGCGCTTTGGAGCCATTATTAAGCAAAATGAGGGTTAATTGAACACAAACACTGCAGCTCCATGTCCAGTTGACCTGATTAACCAAGACAGCTGTGTGACTAATGGAGGGTAATGTACACAGTATGGATACTCAGGACAAAAGGATGACTCACGTCCCAGGCAGGACGGATCCAGACAGCGCGAGATTTTTATCACGCTCCTCAGAACAGAGTGCACTTTAAAACTTACGAGGTGTCTGTTTCTAAAAATTTCCATTTAATATTTTTGGACCACGGGTAACTGACCAGTTGGTCACGGGTAACTGACACTGCAAAAGCAAAACCACGGATAAGGGGGCTCCTTTACTGTCTTCCCGGACGCCCGTGTTATCAGTATTTCCCAGTGAAATCAGCAATGTGCCTCGATGTAACTCCCCCGCTGAATAAGGGAACCACAGAATAATGGCAAGTAGAGAAGGGGAAGGCAGAAACGTTATGGAGAAGACATTGCACCCCAGCCTCAAAGATGGATAAAACACAGTGCCCCCATGAAGAACTTTGCAGCCGTGGGCAAACTACGGCCCGTAGGCCGGATCCGGCCCGTTCGGCTGTTCTATCCGGCCCGTGGAGCCGAAAGAGCAGAGGGTTCTGTTGCTCTCCCCTCCGCTCCTTCACCAGCAGCCCAAGATGAAAGTGCCAGCATGGTCAGGTTGCTTTTGTTCCGGCCCTCCAGTCCAGTTTAAGAACCCATTGGGGCCCTCGAGTCAAAAAGTTTGCCCAACCCTGACTTAGACTCTAATAGGAGAGACCACTGGTAGACACATTAGTTTGTGCGGAAAGAGGTGAAAGAGGGACGCCCAGTCATCCTGGGGTTCAGAGAGGCTTCCAGAAGCCCCGCTGCCCATGCAGCCCTGGGAAAATGAGTCCAAGTCACTCAGGCAACTAAGGGAAATTTAGGCAACTAAGACACTGCTTTCCAGGCGGAGGGCAGATGCCACAGACCCCACGAAGTGAGAGGGCCTGGTGGTGGTGGCAGCCTTACTCTAGCCCTGCAGTACCCGGGAGAGGAGCCAGAGATGGGCAGTCTCCTTTCATCTCTGATTAGACCAGGGTGGGCAAACTTTTTGACTCGAGGGCCACAATGGGTTCTTAAACTGGACCGAAGGGCCAGAACAAAAGCAACCTGACCATGCTGGCTCTCTCATCTTGGGCTGCTGGTGAAGGAGCGGAGGGGAGAGCAAGGGAACCCTCCGCTCTTTCGGCTCCATGGGCCAGATAGAACAACCGAACAGGCCGGATCCGGCCCTCAGGCTGTAGTTTGCCCACACTAGATTAGATACAACCATCGGCCACGCGCCTGGGAGGTTGGCGGCGTGCCATTTACTGACAGCCACCCAACCAACGCCATGTTCCCAGCTGTGATGGTTCACCCCATGTGGCTGGTGTCTCGCGATGGTAGTGCCATTTGTCAGCAGACTACAGCATCCTGCCTGCCTCTAAGGCCCTTTCTCAGGTTGGGGTGATGCTGACTTCCTGTCCCCTCAGGGCTCTGCCTCGGGGGGCAGCTGCACACCGCAGCCCACCTGCTCTCCCGAGTCCGTTTACGGGAAACGCGCTGGCAGCCCTGGACCTCCGGGCAGCGGCTAGGAGCGAGGGCAGGAGCGGCTGGAGTGCGGGCTGCGGGCCGCGACTGGGACACGGTGGGCGCTCTGTCGGTGCCCCTCTCTCAAGTCAACTGGGGTCGGAGCCAAGGGAGGCTTTAAAGAAAAAGTCAGAGCCACTGGCCACGGAGAGAAGGAGACAAGCACAAGGACACCTTCTTCTCACGCTGCAACGCAGTCATCCAATCTCCACCGATCAAGACAGAGACGGTGAGTGAGCTTCTGACCGCACGTGACAATGGTCAGGACATGCAGGAGGGGACGGGGGTTATAGCGCCTTTGCAAGAGATCAAGCTCGGTACACATCACCCCTGGATGCAGATGGCAGCCCCCTCCTTCCAGGGGGCAGAAGTCTTTCCAGTAGCAATTCAAGTGAGTGATCAAAGCGGGTGGAGGAGGGGCCGGCTCGGCCACCCCCTCTGTGGGGCCCGTTATCTAGGCGGCGGCAACTCCAGAGGCAGGGGAGGGGGGTGGGTGGCGCTCAGCCAGGGGACCGGGAATGGGAAGCTGCCGGGGTGGCTCCCTCTGGTGCCCCCAGTGTGGTCTCCCCTGGGCTCTGCCCTCAGCGCACACAGAGCAGAGCCACAGGCATGGAAAACGGCCTCAGTAATCTCTGTGGTGGGACAGCGGGGCCCCGGCCTTCACCACACCCCCAAGGGGCTGGAGCGCTTTCCCTGGGAAAGAGAGGCGAACCCCCTTCATTATTCCGCACTCAGGGGCCCCCTCAAGCACTGCCTGCAGACAAAGGGGCCGGGAGGCTGAACCGAGCCGCTGCAATGGCCCTCTGCTGCTTCGCGTCGCCAGCGGGCAGAGGTTCGGTTTGTTTCCAACGTGGGGAGGCCTGCTTTCTGAATCCTCGCTGGGCCTGAAGGCTGGGTTTTGAGCATTATCCCGCCAGCGAATGCGTCTCTTGAGAGGGTATCTAAGCAAAATGAGCTGTAAGTCAGGGAAGCACATTCAACATCTCCATGGGTCAAATAAAGAGCAGGCCTCCCTGTCCAGTCCCATACGTTGCGGGTGAGGGACCGGGGACAGCCCTATGCCACCTCCTATCCCAAAGCAAGTCATCCGAAACTGGGGCTTTTCTGTGCCGCATTAAAGGAGCTGCACCGGTGAACAGAAAAAGATTTCCAGAAACCAGCAACAGGGAAGCAACGCCAGACCCAGATTGGCTACACGAGAGGGATATTCGTGACGAAGAATTATCCACAGCTGCCAGCCTCACGTGACATACCTTATTTTATGCCAGGGGTCGGCAAACTGCAGCTCCCGAGCCACCTTCGGCTCTTTGGCCCCTTGAATTTTCATCAAAGGCCAGCTTAGGAGTACCCTAATTAAGTTAATAACAACGTACCTACCTATATAGTTTAAGTAAAAAAAAATGTTGGCTCTCAAAAGAAATTTCAGTCGTTGTACTGTTGATACTTGGCTCTGTTGACCAATGAGTCTGCAGACCACTGATTTAAGCGGACCAACGTCAACAGCTGATGCATGGGCCCTTCCATCTTCTCACGCGTGGACGTGCACAGAAGCCCCGGGGAGCCGGAAAGCGCAGGTGCGGGTTCAGGGGGTCTGAACCAGGCGGCGGGCAGTCTGCACTGCCACCAGGCTCATGGGTCCCAGGACCACACTGGGAGAGCCACGGACCTTGGGCATTAGGTGAGCACCCTGAGTCTGGAGGAGAGGCTACCCCCCCCAGGGGGGTCAGTCAGAATGTGAAGGAGCCCACACCGAGGGTGGCCAGCACATGTGCTCCTAACCCTGCGGCCTCACCCTCTCCCAGGGCCCATGGACCACATCGGAGGACATGACACACTTCTCGGAGGCACAAGGCGATGGTGCCGAAGACACATCCCCATCAGCTGAAAAGGCTGGGAGGCACCCCCACCCCTTAGCCTCAGTTCATCTCCAAGCCAGGCCTCCGCTGGGGCAACGGGGGAGAGAAAGCCTGCCCTTCTCCTGGGAAAATACTTGGTACCGTACTTTACCGGCATTAATTATGAGTTTTTTCTACCTAGGAATAAAACCAAACAAGCCGGTGGGGAGTGAACTCCTCTGACACCTGCGATTTTCACACTCAGTAAACAGGTGAACTAATCTATTTTTTAAATATATTTTATTGATTTTTTTACAGAGAGGAAGGGAGAGGGATAGAGAGTTAGAAACATCGATGAGAGAGAAACATCGATCAGCTGCCTCCTGCACGCCCCCCACTGGGGATGTGCCCGCAACCAAGGTACATGCCCTTGACCGGAATCGAACCTGGGACCTTTCAGTCCGCAGCCCGACGCTCTATCCACTGAGCCAAACCGGTCTTGGCTAACTAATCTATTAAACCATGTGTGCATATGTACGTGTCCACATAAATGTATACACATACACTCACACATGCACACACATGCACACACACACGCTGGAAGAGTGCAGAGCATCTGTGAGCTTCCTGCCACTTCTCCTTCCTCACTGCAGAGACACCGGCCTGCTGTGCTGAGCGGAGCCGTAAGCAGAGCCAGTTCCACTGAGAGCCGGTTATCACTGTGTTCACATCTGGCTGCGCCCATCCAGACGGCTCCTGTCTCTCCATCAGCCACACCATCCCGCTGGCTTGTCCTGGGTTCGGGACACACCAAAAACCTGGCCTTCAAACCAGAGATCCTACTACCTGGCAAAAAAAATCCCAAATTCTTCCAGTTCCCCCTTCCCAAAGCACGGTCCTCCCAGTCCGCTCCGGAGCCAGGAGGGAGCCCGGGAGGCTGCGTTGGAAGTGAGGCTGCCCTTCTCCCCGCTGCCTTCTGGGCGGGCACGTGTGTTTCTGGGGAGTGGGTGCGTCCAGGTGGCTCCGAGAAGAGCCCGTGGTGGCCCTCAGCCATCACTCTCCCGCAGGGGAGTCACGCGTTCTAAGCCTGGCAGGTGTGCCACACTGTTCCGTCTCTTAAACGCTGCTCTTGGCATACCCCGTTCTTTTCCCCGCCAGCCTTTGCTGGACTCCGGGAGAGGTGACAGAAGAGAAGGAAGCAGGCAGTCCACTGCTCCCAGGGCGCTGGAGACTGGTGCGAAAGCAACTACACAAAGTATGAAACAGGACAGAAATGGCTACCTTGGTGTCCGGTGCTCCAGCAAGAACCCTGGGGGCCAGGCTTCCCACCCCTCTCTCCGCACCCACAGACTCATCAGGCAAGATTCCCTCCACCCCTTCCTCAGGATGGCACTGCTGCACCCTGCTCCAAGCAGCCACCCCCACCCCCCGGGGCCGTGCTTCCTGGTCTCCCTGCTTCCCCCCCGGTCCCCACTTGATTCGCGGCCCCAGAAATCACCCCCTTTCTGGGTGAGAGCTTCCCGGCCATTGACAATCTCTGACATGCCCTCAAGTACACACACTTCAGAGCCTCTTGCCTATTGTTCCCCTCACGGCATTTGTCACTGTCACACTGTATTCTGCTTATGAACCTTGTTACTGTCGGGCTCCCCCACCGCAGCGCCAGCTTCACGGAGCAGGGGTTTTCCCTGTCTTTGCCTTGCTCGAGCCCGGGACCTACACACTGACGGACACACAATAGGTGCGGAATACATTTCTGCGGAGTGAATGGAAGGCTCCGCCCCCCCCCCCTTGCCTATTTTCTTCTGAATAGGGTGTTGGCAGGCTGTTTCCACCCCCTCTTCTTGTTTATGATTTCTGGGGGCTAAGAATAACTTTCCGGATCTGTGGGGCACGCCCACCTTTTGCCGAACTTAATACTCCAGCCCAGATCCCGGCATAAAATAGTAATACGCTTTCCTCCACATCATTGTCTGGAATTAAGGAAACACGAACTAATTTCACCTACGTTAGCGGCGGAGGCGGCGGCAGCCACGGGTTCAGAAAGCCTGACTCTGCCTGGGGAATGTAAGAACTCCCACCTTCGTGAGTAGGAGGGAAAGGAACGCTGTTTAAAATGCCAGCCATCCGATACGAACACCTCTGTCTTTATATAAAAATTGTTCAACGTACTTCCAATGTGAATGTCCATGTTGAATTGACTTGGGGAGCAAGAATAAAGGTACATTTATATCATGTGAATCTTATGTTTATGTTGAGGCGCATCATAACTCAAACTAGGAAGAGACAAAAATTATGTCTTTGGTATCTGTCCATGGTACCGGCAGAACGCAAGCGCCCGTTTTCAGAACCTTGTAAAAAAAGCTCTCTGTGGCAACCAACCTGGGTGGGGAGCAGGTGAAAGAAAAGAAAGAAAGAAAGAAAGAAAAACAGGAAAGAGGGAGAGGTATTGAAGGGTGCCTCCCAGAAAAACAGACTTTTCCTCCTTTTCTCCAGCTACTTTTTACAGAGTAAGGACTGTAAGGAAATTTCCTCATCTCCACAGAAGGAACACACATTAATGCACTCTCTCTTTCTTGCCATTGTCTTCTCCCAAACCCCGCAGGCCTGGAGAGCCCGGCTCCCTTGAAGAGCTTGGTCCGAGGGAGGCCTGGCCTTTCAGGAGTGGATTACAGCTGACTGCAGAAATTCCTGCGGCAATTCACTAAGAAAAGAGGTGTGGGACGCAAACACAGAACACACAATGATGTCTACCCCTTCCCTCCTTCCTTCAATCCTCTTGCATTTCTACTGCAGTGAAAGGAATGAGCTATGGGAAGTGAAGGCTTATTTCCACTACCGGATGGAGAACCCTTTAGAAAGAATTAAAAAAAAAAAAAAGTTATCCTCTTCAAAAGCAAAAAGACTCCTAGTGACTCCAGCCCGACGTAGCACAAGAAACCGGTGCATGGAAATGGCTTGTTTCCAGAGAAGTCTGAATGCCCCCACTGGCTTGGAGAAAAAAAAAGAAAGCAGAATGGGTGCATGGAGGCAATTCTTCATGTTGGCCTTGTCATTGAGATCATCACCAATGTCTGGGTAAGCGTGTGGAATAAAAATCACTCACTAATCTATCGAGCCACTGCTTCAAAGGTACAGATTTAGGACCAAGTGTTGTTTTGCGCATAAGAACTGGTCACAATGGTGAGCAAGTTGACTAAAGTTATTCTCCCACTCTGCTGGAAACTGCAAACCTCCGGAATAAAGGTTAAAGGCTGTGAAAAAGTGGGAAAGGCCTTTGAATAAATAAAATATTTCTCAATAGTGATAATGTTCTTGACGCCATAGGCAAGAGCCTCATGTTGAACATCCCTAGGCCAGAGATACCATAAATTAGGTTTGCATTCCCTCTTCTGAGTGGACATTTCAGCTGCCTCCAATCTCCCATCGCTTTGACGGACATCTGACAGTGGCTATATCCAGGCATGTGTGCAAATACTTCTCCACAGAACTGAATCAAATGTTGCCCATGATTCTAATGTGCCCGGGGCTGGAACCCAGCAAGTCAGAAGCAATACATGAAGTGAGATATGGGGTGGGAAGGCTAGGGGGTGTCTAGAGCAGCACCGAGGAGGAGAAGGCATCTGGCCGGTGGCCACAGAACTGTCCAAGGCTCAGGGGAAAAACATCTCCGTCCGACTGAGCCAAGGGGCTGATTTTCAGAAAGTCTATTTGCCTAAACCCACTCTGCAGAATTTACTTGTTTCTCTTTTAGCAATTTGTTTGGATGTGCTGGTTTTAATAACTAATTCTGCCTAGTTCTAGATGACCAGTTTTTAGGAATGGTTTGTTTGTGTCTGCCCCAGCCCGCCCGCAGCTGCATCTGGGAAGAGCCGTGGGGAGGGTGGAGTTTAGGGGAGGAAGGACTGGACATCAGAATTGCCTACTGGGCAGTCAGCTGAAGGGGCAGCCAAGGAGGAGGGGGAAGGCAGGGTGGTGCGGGGTCAGGCCATCTTACATTTATACATCTAGTCCTTTGATATGGACATTCCTTCCTGATAAGAACCTTCTCCAAATAAAGAAACAGCCATTCCAATAGTCGAAAAGTTCTTAAGAACATATGTATAAGAATGGTGAATATTCATATTAAGGACGTTATATCATGAATATTCATAATCATTAAATACATTTCAAACATTATATATTCCTAAAATGACCTTTTATGATCTGACCAACTGAGCATTCATTCCTCGAGTGCTACTAATAGGACAAATGCAGGCCAACTAATACATGGCAGAAATTTCTGAGTGATATAAACATCATGACAGAACTGATATAAGTGGCTATAAACTCTACAAATATTAAGGAAAGTAATAGATCTGGCAAAAAGGACTAGAGTATTACAACTCATGCTCAGACCTGAAGTTCATGACAAAGGAAGGGTTAAATTATGGATAGGTTCAGCATCTTTTATATAACAAAGGCATAGAACATGAAATATAGAGTACCTGTCACATTTACACCATCGTCAAACTTAAGGCATCATTTTTTGTTTTATTTTAAAAAATTTATTTATACAGCTCATTCCACTTTATCTGTATAATATGTGTGATCAACTGAACACAATAAAGACATGCAAGAATGGCTACCGAGAGGGAGGCCACAGGACATGAAAAGTGACAAGATCCTAGCACTCTTGTCATTTCAACCTCATTGACTGAAGTTGATAGAAGTCCTTCTCACCTGGTCTTTCTATATACAGTATAAGATACAATTAAATCCTCTCCTTCATGTTGCTACTTGAGGAAAAAAACAAAATGCAAAGTAATGCCTCTGGTTCTAGTCTTGACGACCAGAATGGCAAAGTGTCCGTAGTTTGAAGATAGGGGGGGAGGGAGAGAGTTGGGGGGTGAAGCCAGAGGGAAGAGTGGGAGGTTGTGAGGAGTGCACAGCCAGACTAATGGATGATATGAAGGAGAAGAGAAGATAAAGGTAAGAGAGAGCCACCCAGCAGATTTAAGCAGAGAAGTGAGACACAACCCAACATGGGTTTTGGAGAGATCTCTCCAACTACATTCAAGGTGGAGAACCAGTCAGAGGGACCCAGGGTACTTGATAAATATTTGTTGAGTGGACAAAAGGAAGGGAAATCTGTTAATAAGTTGCCACATTCATCAAAATAAAAATGGGTTAACTATGGCCTAGATTAAAGCTAACATTACAGGTGACAAGTAGACCAAGAAAAGTAACTTTAAAAACCTTTAAATCTTTCTCTAACACACCAGCGCTACAAGCTACGAGTGGCTTCTCACTTTCCAGAACCTTCTGCTCAACGACCTCAACCCATTCACTGCCAATAGAATAGACCTTACATTCTCCTGCTTCATTCTTTGTCTCCTGGGGTCTCCCTCAACCCTCCCCAGAGCCTCTGTTCTTCCTGCCAAAATCTGCCCCTGTGTCAAGACTGATGGAGCGAGTTTGTTGGACCAGAGAATCTCTGCAGTCCTCTTCGCTCTGGCATTCCATGGTTCTTTGTCTTTCTGGACATTCCAGCCCAGGGACTCTCCTGTTTTCACCCGAATTTCCTGTGCTAAGAACCACGCCCCACCATGTGAGCTCGTCGTAAGTGCTCTTCATGCGTGTGCCTGTTTGTTGGATTGTGAGTATATGGGGGCTCCCAGGAATTTATGCCAGACATTAATGCCTCCCCGAATACCTATCACAATGCCTAATACATCCCTGGTATTCAACACACACACGTGCACATACAACTGGTAATATCCCTGCATTTTGACTATTGTCATGTCATAGGAAAAAAATCACTTGACCTCTTAGATCTCAGTTACCTCTTCTGTAAATAAAGAGCTTTAAGTTTAATGATTTCTTAATCATTTATGGTCCTAAGATTCAATGAAAAAAGTGATTAATATTTAAAACCAATATAACAATCTCCTATAATATCCATTTCACCAGGTATTCCCCTTTAAAAATTAGCATTAAAAAAAAAAAGGTTAACTAACTTCATTTCACACCTCATCAGCTAACAAAGACTCTCTCCTTGACCAAACGCTAGCCAGGCTCCAGCCTTGACCTATGGAGACTTGAACAAACACCAACATAGTTTCTAACAGCTCAAGGCTGCATCCCTGGGATGACCCCAGCCTTCCTTACAGTGACTGACTGAGAAACTCAAGGCTGTGAAAGGAATGTACTGTTATAGCCACGTAGGAGTGCAGGGGCCTTAACTTCGATAAGTGCCAGTTTCCAAACCCAAATGGGCTTTCCCATAGACCTACCTCTCCTTCCCGCTTTTTGTAACATTTCACATCCCTGACTCTGTTGAACCCAGCTCAGCCCAATCCTTCTCTCTTGAAATCAACCACCCAGTTACCTCTGTACAAGTTGGGTTCAGTTCACACTGGCCTCTTCTCCCTACCACAGTAGTGTATGACTGATTAAAATCTGCCCTTGCCCCTTTAACTACTGTCCAGGCTTATCTCAACATTTCATCCAGCTTCAGGGACCCATCGTTAGTGGGGGCCACTCCATCCATCCAACCTCTACCCCCTCCTCAGTCCAATTGAGAAGTTGGGTCTGAGCATCCTTGTGCATACCTCAGGGTTCCCCCCACCCTCAGCTCCCCCTGCAGTGCCCCATCCTCCTGGCTCAGACTCTACAGACTCTACATACCATCACAGACTAGCCGTGATGCTCTTCTCACCAGACAGCCAGCATCCCAACATGACTGCTACTTCTCTCTTTGAGGTCTCACAGCACACCTCTCTGTATCACCCAAATTGACACGTAATTAGACACCCTATGACAGTTGTGCAGTGTGTGGTTCTTGCTTCCCCAACTTTTCTGACAAAACCCTCATCCTTTGTTTCTTCTACGTTCTGGCAGCTGTAAGAACATTCCTTGGTAAAGAAAGTGTTCAGTGGGTCTTTGGTTTAATTGACCTCCATTTGCCCACAATGGAACAGCTTTATCCAGTTTGGCTCTTTCCAGTTAGGAACAGTTGATTTTGGAAAGAAGAAAGGTCAAGAGATTGAATTATACATCAAAGGAAAACAATTTGCTTCCAGATTTCTAATTTTTCCCATGACTTGCTTTGAAGCGGCTAACGGATGAGAAATTACCCTCTTTGATCATGGGGATTCAGTGACTCAAACTGGCTTACAATCTGACTTAAACACAAACGCCAAGTATTCTACAGCCCTCTTCTAGTTCTGGGGGCTCTCAAGGCAGACCTTGCCCTGAGCAATGTCTTGGAGAGCTGAGTATTCCGATCCTTTCATCTTCAGTCTCAGGGGGCTTCGAGGGAAGGACAACTTGGGGAATAAATCTCTCTTGCATTGTCTAGAAGAAATTGCCTCTACCACGATATCTTCATCACTCTAGACAGGGAGCCCAGAACCCCAGTCCACGTGCCCTCCCCACGCACACAGGGCTGAGGGGAAGGGTCCCCTCTGGGTTGACCTGCCCTGGCCTCCCAGCTCACTCCTTCACACCCATCAATGGCTTGGCCTCCACCATGCCCTGTCTTCCTATCAGCGAGGCATACCACATCAAGGCTTGACTACCTCATTAGTGTATGCTCATCCTGAGAGCCAGAACTCGTTCCTCTGGGTTCCCCACCAGGAGGTAACCAGGGGTTTTAAATTGAACCCGTTATAATTAGATCACTTTATCTGGTCCAAAAGTCCTATGAGCTTTTCTCCTGAAGGTCATTAACCCACAAAAACCAACACAATGATGGAGGAAAATTTGATATATTTCCTGTAATGAGGGATTTTTCAGAGGGGAAAAAAAGAGGAAGTATGTGGCATATCTTTTATTATTATTATTATTATTATTATTAAGAATAAGAACTTTCATCCGCCTGCAGTGGCTCAGTGGTTGAGTGTCGACCTATGAACCAGGAGGTCACAGTTCGATTCCTGGTCTGGACACATGCCCAGGTTGTGGGCTTGATCCCCAGTGCGGGGCATGCAGAAAGTAGCAATGATTTTCTCTCATCATTGATGTTTCTCTCTTTTTCTCTCTCTCCTTCCTCTCCGAAATCAATAAAAATATGCTAAAAAATAAATAAATAAGAGCCTTCAGGTTATTTAGTAAATATGGCAACTTATAGAACATGACTTATTTTAATATTAATTAGGGGCAAGTGAAGGAGAAAAGGGGGATTCAATCTATGAAAATAGAGAAGAATTAAGAAGAGACAAACAGAGGGGCAACAGAAGAGGTAGCTAAAAGCCCTCCTTCCCACTGATCTTACCATTCCCGGACCTCCCATAGGGCCAAAATCCTCTTGATCCAGGCTTTGTAAAGGCCACCCCTTCCTAGAGCCCTCCTTGGTTGACGCCAGCTTCGTGAGCTCTCCTCCCTGGTGAGGGAAGCCCCTCATTGGCAGCGGCTGGGCTCTTCTGCTCTCTATCTGGCTACCCCATGTGCCCTATTTCTCAGGGGCCCTTCAGCAGCCTGCACAGACACTCCCTAACCAGCAGCACCCAGTGAGGTTAAAATACCTTCCCCTAGGTTTCACCTCTTCCACCGAGTCAGTGCTATTGGTTTCATTTCTTGAAGCGGTGAGGAAATTTTTGATATTTTGTAGAACAGGGCAACCTGAAAATGTCCCAAGGAGTAAAGGTCCCTCTAGACTAGAAACTGGAAAATCACAGTGGATGTCCCCCAGCTTTCAGGAGCAGGGACCCTGTGAAAATACAGGTTTGAGGCAGCAGATGTGGGGGGGACTGAGACTCGGCATGGCTAGCCTGCTCCCAGAGGAAGCCAGTGCCGCTGGTTCCAGGAGCACGCTCGGAATGGTCAGGATTAGAGCAGCATGTTTTCTTTTCCTGGGCTGGCGTCCTACCTTCCAATGAAGGCAACTCAGACTTGGATTGGATCATCTCTAAGGACTCTGCCTGTCGTGCAATCCTGCTTTCTGGGGAGGCGATACAGAGGATCAGTGACAACCACATGCAGACAGCGGAGTTGTTGGGAGCCAGGTTCGAATCCTAGCTCCTTCAACCCACACCATGTTCACGGCAGTATTTTTCAGAAGAGCAAAAAAAAAGTGAACCTGGCCCATATGTTCATCAGCTGAGAAGTGGATAAGTGAAATATGGCATATGCACACTATAAAATGTCTTTCAGCAACAAAAAGAAAGAGGTAGTGCTATGTGTTACAATATGTATGAAGTTCTAAAATGCTATTCTAAGTGAAAGAAGCCAGTCACAAGAGACTAACAATTACATGATTTTATTATGTGAACTAGAGGCCCAATGCACCAAGATTCGTGCAAAAATAGGCCTTCCTTCCCCTAGCTGTTGGCACCGCCTTTGCTCTAGCCGGAGCCACCTTAGCCTCTCACCTCGTTGCATCAATTTGCATACTCCCTCATTACTGGCTGTGGGCGGGGTTATGATCAATTTGCATATCCATCTTTATTAGATAGGATTGCCCAGAGTAGGCAAATGCATTGGCAGAAAGTAGATTAGTGGTCAGCTACCTAGGGCTGTGGAAAAGAGCACAAGGAATGAGCAGCAGCTGCTAATGGGTATGAGGCTCCCTGGTGCAGTGACAAATAAATGTTCTGGAATTAGATACTGGTGATGGTTGTGCAACTTTTATGGATATACTGAAACCCACTACATTGTATACTTTGAAAGGGTGACTGTTATGGTATTAAATTTTATCTCAATAAAGCTATTTTTTAAAGTCCTAGCTCCTTCACTCACAGATTATGCAACTTTGCACAAGTCATTTTTTTTTTCATCCAAGGAATAGGAATGCCGTGAGAGTCCTCCGCACCAAACTGCCATTACGTTAACACCAGCAATCCCCACCTTGCTCACGGGAAGCCTTCCACAGCCTTGGTCAGAAACACTACCAGACACTATTCATGTTTGAAAGTTCATAAAAGCTGCATCCCTAATGGGAAGCATGTTGGGCAAAATATTGCTAGAGTCAAGATCATGATAAAATATGCGCCATCGAGCAATGGAATTTGCACTCGCCACTCTTCACTTTTTATTAGAGACTCCCATTTTCCCAAGCAATATCATTACCTGAGTTTGACAATCCTATCCTCTCAACCGTTATCTGCTGAGATCCTGGGAACCTTGGCACCAAAAAATAAAAAAATAAAAAAATAAAAAAATAAAAATGGCTGGAAACAGCTACTGGCTCTCTTACCTGGTTGGATTCTTTCACAGCTATTTTGTTCCTGCCCACAAAAATCTCTGAAAACCACTACTCACATCTTCTAGTTTATGCACAACTCCCTGGGGTGGAGGCAAAATGGCACTGTGGGATCTATGCCCCTAAAACAACCTTCCCGTGTGCTCCCAAGAAAATAAGCCTTACGCTGTGGATAGACAGATGAGCAATTGTGGGATTCACAGCGAAACAACCACCTTTCAGCACGGCCACTTTCCCACAGGGAAGGGGAAGCTCTCTTATGGTCTCTGCCCTGGTGAGTCTCATTTCCTACAGCAAAACCTCAAGAAGAACTCTCCAAAGTCAGCAATCAGGACAAAAGGAGCCTTTACTTGGAGGAGCACTCAATAGACCATTGTGTGGGCCCTAATTGCCTGGACTGCTTTTTGTCCTGAATGAGGCCAGGGCTCAGGAGGAGCCTGGGGACCACCAGCTCAGGGCAGCTGGTGACAACCACTTGTAGTGCACAGAGGCTGACCCAGGGAAACAGAAGGGGTGGTGTCCCCCCATAACCACCTCGCTGCCTTTGGGGAGGAGAGGTGACCACAGGATCCTGGAGAGAGCACATCGCATCATGAAGTGGAGAGCAAGGCAGCCGGGGTCAGGAGGGAGGGTCGCTGAGGCACGGGCTGGCGGCGAGACTGCGAGTTCACCAGGAGGCAGAGTGGCTTTCGCCAACTCATGCCACTCGTGACAGCGTCCACAAGCTCATTTTCCTCTGCCTCCTGTTCTCAAAGCCACTCTCTGCCCCTTATTTTTATGACAGATAAAAATGTGGGGTGCTACCGATACTGGTTTGGCTCAGTGGTGGAGCATCGGTCTGCGGACTGAAGGGTCCCATGTTCGATTCCGGCCAAGGGCATGTGCATTGATTTCGGGCACATCCCCGGTAGGGGGTGTGCAGGAGGCAGCTGGTCGATGTTTCTGTCTCATTGTTGTTTCTAGCTCTCTATCTCTCTCCCTTCCTCTCTGTAAAATATCAATTAAAAATATATATTTTTTAAAAAATGTGGGGTGCTACCCTATCTCAGCCCCAAAGGAGTACGCGTGGGCATTCAAAACCAGGACCGGGAGCCTGAGAGCCTCCACCCAGAGAGGTGAAGGCGGCCTCCTACACCGTGTGCCATCATCTGGCCACGGGAGGGTGTCAGGAGGCCAGGGGGGGAGCTGCCAGCCACGCAGCCTTCACCACCATCTGCCACCTGCCAGCTCATCGCCTGTGGCTTCATCTCCGACCACATCACCTTGGCCATTTGATCCCTCATTGCCAGTGAGACCAGCGGGGTCCAGAGGACTGTGACGCTCTGCCGAACGCTCCAGAGCCAAGCGGGAACCTGGCGAACGGTCCACCTCTGCCCTCTGGGGGCGGTGCTTCTCTCTTCTGCTCACCAGGGAACATACCCTCACCCAGTGGACCCAGTGCCTGCAGGTGACTGAGCGCCATCCCCGGTAAAACGCTCTTGGAATAACAAGCTTCAGATATATTAGTGATATGCAATGACAGAACCATATGGGTTTTAGCAACAAGGACATGGGAAAGTCTGACAGGAAGTGCTCACTAGAACCGTCTCTGCTAAGCTCTTCCGTCCTACAGGACAACTGTCACGGGCGTGAACAACAAATCCTTTGCCGCCTCTGAGATAATCCGGTCTTCATTATGCCTGAAGACGTGGAGGGCAGGGAGACTACGGGACACTCACTCATTCATGTCCCTAACATTAACGGGGCATCTGCTCTGTGCCAGGCTACTGTCAAACATGGAGGAGACCATGGTGGCCCAAAAGGGACAGGGTTCCTGCTCAATGGCAGAACAGAAGCCCACCCACGGGTCTCCGGACTGTAAAAGAGTACCCAGCTGACACCTCCCCCCTCACCCCGGGCTCACACCTATTCTCTGTGCAGTGTGTCTGCGCCCGACCTTTGCCAGGGTCCAGAGCAACTCAGCAATGAAGGCAAGGCCCCTCCTGGGGGCACACACCCTCTCCTGCCATCTGGAACTCCTGACGGCTCTCCACTACAGCACTTCCTCGGGAACCAATTTCCTAAGCTTTCAGGTCAGCTCTTGACAAAGAGCAGGGGCTCGTTTTCCAAAGACTCCTTCCCACACATATGCATTCCGTAATTACATGGATCAGGACACGGGGGGGGAATGTGCATGAAAACGGCTTGGTTCGTGGAAACAATAATGCTTACTCTGGCGCAGCCACAGAGCCCTGGAGCTTCCCCCACAGACCCACTGCCACCCCGTGACCTCTCACCACCTCCCCCGGGGCTTGCGAAAGCCCACACTCAGAACCTCCGACTGCCCTTACATCCCGGTCAGCACCAACTGCTCTCACGTTATAATCGAGCTGAACGGGATGAGGCCTGGCCACCCCCTGTGGAACCTGCCCCTCCTGCCACGTGACTTTCGTGTCCGCATCAGCTGCCTGTTGGTCGGGTGACAGGTATATAGGAAAGGTTTGATTTCCGGGAGCTTGGGAAGCACGTTGATTTTCGTGTCCCACACATGCCATTCTGTACCCCCAGGACCAAGGGACAAGGTGGTGGATACCTTGCCGGGGCCTTACCCAGCCTGCAGGGCGTGGGGCCGAGGGAGGGTCGAATGCTCTGAAGCCGCGGCCCTCCTCCCAGTGGCAGCCCTCGGCCAGACAGCGGCTGTCAGCCAGGCTGGGGATCTCTGAGTGTGGTTCGCACAGGCCCTTCACCTGCGCCCAAATCCACAGAACCCAACCATGGAAACCTCTCCTTACGCTTCTTAGAGACGAGGCGACAGGGACAGCCCTGCCCCACAGGGTCAGGACTCCCGTGTGCAGCTCAGGACCCGGTGCCAGGCTGGGAGCTGGCCTGGGGCCCGCGGGCTTGTGTACAGCAGAACACTTCATCCAGCTTTCAGGAGGCACCAGCGTGGTCACAGTTCTAAGGGGAACCCTCCGGACGGACAGCAACACCAAAGTCACGAGGCAGCAGCAGACTCATCCCTGGGGCACTGAGTCCCCTACACAGTGCTCCTCGCAGACTGAGCCTGGTGCCGCACGCGTGGCTTCCCTCTGTCCCAGCTCCAGAAGGTGCATCTTTGTCTGTGGTGGTCCCCGTCCTATCCCCAGGACAGGGCCAGGACCTGCAGCCCAGAGGGGCTCAATGTTCACCTGGGGGACTGATGGGCCTGCATTCTTGCCATCCCCACCTGGCGGTGCCGTGTACTGGGGGAAGGGGGAGGGTGTGGGGCAGAGACAGGCAGCTATAGGAGGGAGGGAGAACCCCGTAGGAGGAGCCAGAAGAGCAGGGGCTGGACCAACTCCACCAGCCACAGGCTTCTCCCCCATAAAGCACTGGGGTGGGGGCAGAGTCTATGATGGCTAAAATCCTACCGCCTGCTCCGTCTGCCTGTTCCCCCTTCCTTTCGACTGGCTCACGGGACACGGCCGGGTGGGGCTCTGGGCCGCTCCTCTCCCTTGGCTGTTGGGGGCACCCTTGCCCACAGCATGCGCCCATGGCCGTCCCCAGAGCCCCAGCTGCACATTCCTGTGTCTCAGCCCCTATCTTATCACCCCGTTCTCTCCCCACCACCCCCGCCTTCCCTGTCCCCAACTGAGGTCCCTGACCATCAGGGTTCTTATCACCTTGTCTGGCTGGCTATTCTTAGCACCACATTTTCCCCTTGCGGCCCGAACTCCTTGGCCAGTCTGGGCCTCTCTGCGGCATCACCCAGCCGGGCCGTGTGGCTTCAGTGCACAGGGTGTCTAAGGTGGAAGGGACAGCAGAGACACTCTGGCCAGCCTGGGGCCTTGCAAGTGATGAATCTGGCTGCTACGGAGTTAGTATTCCCACTTTCTTACCCACCATACACACACACACACACACACACACACACACACACACTCCCAGGCGCTCCACATGAGCGTACAGTGGGAGGGGGAGTGTGCAGGAGCCTGCGTCCACCCTCACTGTCCAGCTGAGCACAGACCTACCCTCTGCCTTCAGGCTGTGCAGATACCTTTGGGATTTCTTGCCATTTGAGTTTGTTTTTTAAAGTGTCTGCTTTTCCACCAGGTCTGCAGTACAGAGATGATGTCTGGTGTCATCCCCACCACCTTTCCCGCAATATGAGCACCCCAAGTCTTATCGGCGCTGGAAGTAAGGAAGTGGAGCGCGTCTTTGAGGACCAGGCATGGAGCATGTCTAGGGTGTTGGACAGTGCGACAGCACTTTGCACAAGCTCTTTTGTTGTTGTAATTAACCCTCACCTGAGGATATTTTTCCATCGATTTTTAGATAGAGTGAAAAGTGGGGTGGGGGGTACAGAAGACAGAGAAACATCGATGTGAAAGAGACACATAGATCGGTTGCCTTCCACACGTGTCCCGACCAGGGCTGGGGATCTAGCCTGCAACCAAGGCACATGCCCTTGACCAGAACCAAACCTGGGACCCTACAGTCAGCAGGCGGATGGATACTCTATCCACTAAGCCAAACTGCCTAGGGCTACACATGCTCTTAACGGATCCTCAGGACAGTCCTGTGAGGAGGGAAGGGTGTTTTCTCTGTTTTGTAAATGAGCAAACTGAGGCCAGGAAAACCACGTGACCTACCTCCACACACACACACCCACCCCCCACCCCCACTATAAACTGAGGAGCTGAGATTCTAATCCAGGCAGTCAGAGCCCTTTACCTCCTGCCCATCCATCCTGCCATTCCTGCGGAAGAGCACCGAGGGGCAGCCACAGGGCGACAGTGCCATCTTCCCCCAGCGCCCCCTCCCCCCCAGTGTTTCTCTCTCTGGGGAACACAGGGTACATGGGAAGGGGCTTCTGGTTTTAAATGTTCAGGTCCTTTCTAACCACCTCAGAAAACATTGTTCTGCGGAGTGCTGAGGTCTGCGGGAATTATTAGGAGGTCATTGGAGGAGCGAACTGAAAGCACCAAAGGTGCTTCAGCCTAAGACAAAGACGAAAGTGGGGAGTACCCAGGAGAAAGTCCCCCACCCCGAAATGCACTGTCTTCTTCAGCATCTTTAAAGGGTTGGACTCGCTGGTCAGAGTGAACAGGGTCTGGGAGGACCAGTTCAGGGTGGCCAAACTCAGACACAGGCTCATGCGAGGCACGAAGGCAGATCCACCCATCTGCAGTGAACCATGTCCGTGAGCGGCAGCCGGAGCCTCCCTCTCCCGGGGAAAAACGTGGACCACGGCAACGCCCGCAGGGGCATGGCAGCTCTGCCGGGAGCGACACGTCCTTATTTCTTCTCGAGATTTGTGTTATGGGACGTGAGAGAAGGCAGGGGGGGCAGGCATGTAAGAAGGTGAGAGCGCCAGGTTGTCTAAAAGCAACTGACAAGTATCTACTTTGAGGACTTGCTCTAATTTTATGCTTTAGAATTGAGGTCAGATCCAATCTCAGTCTCGGGTAAAATATACGTATACATGGAGTGGAGAGGATGGAAAATCTAAGCTTAACGTGACTTAGAAGGATTTAGATTAGAAAGGGTGGCGGGCATTCATGCCTCTCTCCCTGCCCTCGTGGCAGGTACTTATTCCACTGAACCCCCTGAGTCCAGATTCAGCCTCAGAGTCATTCTTTTTTTAATATATTTTATTGATATTTTACAGAGAGGAAGGGAGAGAGATAGAGAGCCAGAAACATCGATGAGAGAGAAACATCGACCAGCTGCCTCTTGAACACCCCCTACCAGGGATGTGCCCACAACCAATGTACATGCCCTTGGCCAGAATCGAACCCAGGACCTTTCAGTCCGCAGACTGACGCTCTACCACTGAGTCAAACTGACCTCGGCCAGAGGCATTCTTAACACAGCATTCTTGAGAACCCAGGACCAATCAACAGGTGTTGCCTTTTGAGATAAAAGTTTCTTGGGACCCTTGTTTACACCAACCATCTCTGACACATGTTAGATGAACCTAGAAATATTAGGAGGATATCGGCCGTGCTTTCTCCCATTACATCCCCGGAAGACGGTGGGACGGGTCGTAAGCTAGAAGGGCCTCCACAAGGGCTGGGAGCAGTGCCTGGGATAACTCGCTCCTACCCCAGGGCTCTGCAGAAGCCAGGCGACCAGTTTCCCCTTGTCAGGCCTCGTGTCATTCTACGTCCCCTCTGGACCCACGGTTACGGGAAGGTGGCCACAGATACCCTGTCTACTTTTACCTAAAACTGTCACACCACCTTTATTATACATTATTCTTACTTTAAAAGTTGAAAGCATTTCAAGGAAATCTGCCTATGTTTGTTCTGTGCAGGGGTGTGTGTGTGTGTGTGTGTGTGGTGAGAGTATGTGTGTGTGGGGGGGAAGGGGGTAGCTAGCCTAGTATGTTCAGGACTAATAGAACCAAAGAAAGGAGGGAGGGGAAGAGAGACAAATGGAGGACAAAGAAAGGGGCTGAGAGATGGCTCTTTGTTCTTGCTTCTATTGACCAAACCACCACCGCCTACTCCTTGGGGCCTCCCTCCCCATCTCTGCCTCATCCCGGGCCTCCTTCCCCTGGGGATCCACCCACATCGCCCTCCTGACTCTGCATCTCTGGCGCTCTCTCTTTTTCTCTCTCTCCCAGTTGCACACAGATCCTTTCCACTGCTGTAAGCTATCGCACTGGCAGCCTCCAAAGGAAAAGAAATGCAATGTCTCTTCACTGTGAGTTGGTGGAATTTTATCTTCTCGACCCAAGTTTCCCTGGCTGGGCCTGACTCACACCCCACAGGGGCTAATCTACCCCTGGCCCAGGCCTGCTGGGTGCCAGGGCTCAGGCTCATCCCCAGCACAGGCCGGGCTCGGCCCCCAGAGGTACCCCGAGGTCAGCCTCGCCCCGCATCTCAATCAGCAGCAAGCGAGCTGCCCCCATTCAGAACCTTTCCTGGAAGAATTTTAAGAGCAGCAAAATGTCCTACAGGAACCGTTGGAACATTATTAATGAGAGGAATGTTTATTGCTCTGTAACGGACTTGTACTTTCCTAATCCTTTCCCCAGATACCTTTTATCAGAGAGCCATGCAGTTCATTTCTTCCACACGTCACTGTGGACACAGTCATCTGAAAACTCAAGTGGAGTGGCATGTTTCCCAAGAGAATTATCAACCTGACCACGGATACGGTCCAAGTCGAATGCCAGCCGCTGAGAACAGAAGGCTCTTCTGACTAAAATTCAAGATGGTTCCTTTCTCCTAGTTAATCTCATTGCAAAAAAAACTACCTGCTCTAAACAACTGATGAAAATATTTCTATCGCTACTGTGGGTTTGTTTTAGCTTGACCAATTTTTAAGGGAATTTATGTCTCTGAGTATCTTATCACTAAACAGGGGCCCAAATAAGAAAAGAAAAATACTCTTTTAAAGACTATTCTTATATTATTAACCTATCCATCTATAAAACACTTTAAAGAAATTATTGGGTTTAGCCAAAACCGTTTTTTGGCTCAGTGGATAGAGCGTCGGTCTATGGACTGAAAGGTCCCAGGTTCGATTCCGGTCAAGGGCATGTACCTTGGTTGCGGGCACATCCCCATTAGGGGGTGTGCAGGAAGCAGCTGGTCAATGACTCTCTCTTATCGATGTTTCTAACTATCTGTCCCTCTCTCTTCCTCTCTGTAAAAAAATCAATATATATATTTTTTAAAGAAATTATTGGGTTTAATTTTCCCAACTTCCAATGTTTCCTACAGCTAAAAACACAAGAAAACACTGAGAGCACTTCTATTTTCTTCAGATAAATTGGCACTTGGGCACAATACTTGTCACACCCTGCGAGAGACTATCAGAGAGGAATTCTTAGGTATATAATTCTGACGGAAGAGAGATCATAGAAACTAAAGACTTACCTAACAAATTTGGATTTTACTGAAATTATTTAACTCTGGAGATAAAAATTAGGCAATCTCTGGAGATAAAAATTCCCATCAACAAAGCTGTCAATCTTAAATAAATAAATAAATAAATAAATAAAATACCCAGAAATCATGCAAATCACAGTTACAATGGGTTGGTGTGCAACTGGCAGATCATTGTTTGATGCCATCTCTAAACTACTGGGAACCTTCGAGGGTTCAATAACAGATAATCTGACATAATCACACTTTCCACCATTGAACCCATCTGAGATGAGAGAAGAGAAGGGAGACAGCTGGAAGGGAACCTACTTGCTTGTACCCAAACAGCTTCACAGAGTCCCGAGCAGGTGTGACTCCTTTTTCCTCCAGCATCTGGCCCATAAGCAATGCCATGGGCCAGGGCATAGGAACAGTTAAGGCAGCCCAGAACTCTCTACTAGAAAAAAAGGGTAACAATAAAGCAACTTTAATAAAAACAGGTTGTAGAAAATCCTCTAAAAGTCAACAAAACTACTTTTACTTTTGCATATTTTTCTACATGGAGCCTAAGTTCCTAGATCTGAGAGGGACCTTTAAGATGGTCCAGTCCGACTTGATTTTGTTGAAAAAGAAATGCAAAGCTCAGGCTTCGGAGGAATTGGCTCGGGTCCCCGGTAATTTGTGACAGACCCATGACTAACGCAGAGGCCTTCCAGCTCTCAGGCAGCACTCTGTCCACCGCATTACCCAGGCCTTGTGAGTCCTGCTGCTTCTTACACAACAGGCAGGCAGAACCCCAAGTCTGCAAGGCGAGCTACTTACCTTCCAAGAACTTATTGGTGAATTAGTGACTTGAAATTAAAAAGAAATTTCCCAATGAAAGCAATGTGGCCTGGGTTGGATGAGTTCCCAAGCCAGCCCACATAAACGAACTTAGAAGCTATGAGAAGCAGAGGTGGGCAATCCTTGAGCCTTTTGCGATTCTTTAAGTCCTCAACTACCTTGGATCATAAGCCAAGTCACTGTCAAACCAGGAGGGCAAAGTGGGTACACAGAAAGCTTGGAATGAGACCAGCCTGAGTTCAAAGTCAGGTTCGCCCAACCTTAGCAGAAAGCTATGGACTTCATTCCCTTAGTAAGACTCTAATGGAAAAAGAGGAGGGTGGGTGGAGGGAATCCTTTTACTCTGTGTGTGCACCCACTGTGTTGGTATGTGAGATCACAAATCAGTCCTTCTCCCTTTGGGAAAACGTGAAGAGAGAGAAACAGTGAGAAGGCCAGTCTCTCGGAAGAAGGAGAGCAGCCCTATGGAAGGCATGGATGGTAGCAAGGGAAAAGGAAGAGGGTAGCCAACCCCAGAGTGGGGCAGGAACAGAGGAGCCCAGGAGGACTTGCCCAGAGGAAGCTTCCAAGTCCTGCCCTTTTTACTCTGCAGGGAAACCCCTGCTGCTAGCTATCAGGACCCTCCCTCTCTCCATCCCCATCCTGTATACCTCTCCCATCTTCACCTCTTCCACCAACTCATCTGCTCCAACCTGGAATCACCACCTATAACTCAGACTTTGGGGATACTTCACCTCCCCTGATTTGCAGGTGAGAGGGTGAAATAGTGCCAAGTAGGGGACTTAATAACCATCTGTTCCATGGCAGGCTCCTCACAGGCACTTCACGGACTCCCCACATCAACCCTCTGACACGGGTCCCAGTGTCACCAATCAAACAGCAATGCTCAGAGAGGTTCAGTGACTTGCCCAAGGTTACATGGTAAGCAAATGGGATTCCAATCTACCCCTGAGTGACCCCATGGGAGAAGAGGAAGGTGTGTCAGCTGGCACTATACTGTAAACACACACCGCTGTCAACAACAGCACACAAAACTTAGGAAACACTGAACTCCACAGTCTACACAGTGTGTTGCATAAGCTGCTGGGCCTATTCAGGAAACAGTTTCTAGAAACACCTCACAGGAAAATGACCTCCAGAAAGAGCATGAGTTGACTCAGAGGAAACGGGTTTCAAATGCAGACACATCCCTGCCCACCTGTGGCAGCAGGGGCGTGGCCTTCTCCTTCCTTATCCTATCAAGCAAGACCCTCAGACTCTGTAAAATCAGTTTCAGCTCTGCCAACTCTACTCACAAAAGCCAACTACAGATGTTTCCCCCTTGTTTTCCTTTTTGAATACTCTGGTTTTTTTTACTGCTGGATTCAGACACCTTAGTACTTGAATTTAAGCCAAAAATACTTGCAAAAAACAGATGTTCTGTACAGAAGCTTGTGTCTCCCACAGAGTTTTCTATCACATCTGAAGATGCTCTTCCTTGTAGAACAATCCACCAATGCTGGTGGCTACAGCTCCCACAGGGTCTGCATGACGACCCATCGAAGGCGGGCCCTAACCAAGCTGAGGACTCATACAGCTGTGCCTCAGCATGGCACCAGATTCATTAAAAATGGCAAGTTCAGGATCACAGCAATCCTCAATGGCTTTTCAAATCCACGTTGAAATCTCTCGAACAGACATCAACACACAGCAAAACATCCTCAAGGTTTTCTTCACCTTCCCTCTTCCCCATTTCATATACATCTTGGCAACTGTTCCCTTAACTTCCTGGACTCTGTCTCTCTGGACTCCGACTTTCCCAGGACTTTCTGGACTCCGTCTCACTTGCCACTTGCCAACCTGCTGGTCTACCCTTTAGCTCTCTGCTGTCTGTATCTCCCCTTTCTCATCTCTTTCCCACAAAACTAGTGTTGGGGTGCGAAAAGGGGAAACGTAATCCTTCTCAAAAGGGAGAAGCACATCCCAGTGTCTTTCTTCTCAGACTTATACTCATCAGCACCACTTGGTGCTCTGACATCCACTCTAAGACACAGGGAGATGGCAGTTGTCATTTTTGTGGTCCTGCTTCACAAGCGCTGGGGTGTGCACAGCTCTGGACTTCACGCCGGGCTCTGGGGAAGTGTGGCGCCTTCAGAGAGCTCGACGGAGGACAGCAATGGCAATGAGTCCCTCTCTGACCCCATCACTGACACTGTCACCCTGGGAGGCTCACAGACTGGAAACCCTTCCCCACCCCTCCCAGCAACACCTCCTTCTCCCCTTAAGGAACCATGAGAGCCTCATTGAAGAGTTGGAAAATCACAGGCTGAATGATTTCTACAGCCCCACTCCTATTCCATCCTTACCTATGGCATAAGAACACGTCTGTTTTTTACAAGAAATGACCATGTCTTTTCAAAATACCTCCTAATGCATTATAACCAACTGCCTTTTCTTTCTCTCTTGGGTCGGAAAGGAAAACATCAGCTTGTCCCACCTACATTGAACTCCTGAATGGGTGCAGTGAACAGTCTCCACCTGAACCCCAATCCAATGGCTACCTTTTGCATCTGTCGGAAAACTACTCCTTTTTCATCGCTGTCAGAGGTTGACTCATCACAGGCCACCAAAGGTCTTGCGAAGACGGAAAATCATGCATAGCTAAGACATTATGCGAGGCCTGCAGTTAATTATAACTGCACAGGGGCCCAGAAGCCGGCTCACCAGTCACTGTTCACTGCTCCGGACAAAAGGAGGAACAGAGCTCCATTAACTCCACGGGGGGCCTGGAAAACATCGGAAAAGTACAGGCCCTCAGGGATGCAGCTCCAAATGCCAATGCAGAGCCAGGGTGCCCATGGACTTGGGACGTATTTCCACACAAAGCTTCTGAATGTCGGTGCAGCACGCAGGAAATGCTCACTCCGGCAGGTGGCTCCCGCCATAAACATGCCACAGGGAGAGTGACTGGGAGGGGAGGGCAGGACCACGCCACAGATGGACAGGGATGAAGCTGTCACTCTCCTGAAGGCCACAGCCCCATCCATCTGTGTCTACCCTCTCCCCACGCAGTAGCCGCAGCCAGAATCAGGATGTGTGCCTCTGTGCATGTGTCCGTGTGTGCAGGAGCGCACGTGTGCGGTCAACGTGCACAGAAGTGTGGGTGCCAATAACCGCTGACTCATCTCAGGGCCCTGGGAAGGCAGGATAGCTCACAATATGGTTTATATTTTTATCTTTTTTTAAAAAATTATTATTCTTTGGCTCTTTCCCTTATACCTGTGATCCCAGCTTCAAGAAGAAAATGAAAGTTTCGCAAACACTGCCAGCACCTGTCTAAATGAAAAACAAACCTCTTGTAATAAAAGTGTATTAAAAAGTTTTCTCTCGTAAAGAGTCGTGATAGATTACCATTGTGGAGATAACGATCAAAACAGAGGATCTACTGTGAAAAACACTCAAAATGCCTTCCCTTTCTTCTCCCCGTTCCACCCCAGCGCACTTCCCTAACCATTTTTGTTCTGAAATGCAAACCATCCTTGACAACAGATGCCTCCCTGGGTTAGGACCCAGGAGCCTGGATGGGGATGAGCGCCTTTGGGTGGGCTCCATGCCAGTGGCAGGGAGAGCGACCGGCTGCCGGAGCTCTGCCCACGGCAGGTTCTGGAACAGTGACTGCAGGCATAACCCGGGAAATCCGGGGAGAGACTGAAGTGGCTTCAGGTTAAGCATGGCCGCGTGGACAGCTGCAGGCTGGTGTCAGAAATGTGGCAACCCGCTGTTCTGTCAGTTCCTCTCCAGTTTTCTCTGTTCCTGCGCGTTTGTGCCTGTGTCCCATAGAGAGTGATCCTCCCCTTGTGGGTTTGAAGAGGAAACAGGAATACGTGGGCCTTCTTCTGACTTTACAGACTTGAGAAAGCTGAAACCCCAGTGTGGGTGAGAAGCAGCAAGGCCGTTCACGCGGCAGAAAGCTCTGTGCGGTGAGAGGGGCAAAAAGGGACTGGTTGTAAGTTAAAAGGGGCAGTTAGATGCTGGGACACCCTTTGACATGTTAGAGACGCAAGAAACCACCAACTGTGTCTCAATCACAGCCCACAAGGTGGGGGGGGGGGGGAGAGATCATGAGACAGGACAGAGGTTGGAGGGACGGGCTCCAGGAAAAGTCAAGAAAACAATGGAACTGATGGTATTTCTGGTGCATCCAGGTTGAGAATTGTTTTTGGCTCTGTCAGGATTCAGGGAGACATTGGTGCGCAGAAAAGCAAGCAAACTCCTATGTCCTGACCTCCTCTGACTCCCAGCCCCAGCCTTTTGCAGGTCCGGGATCCCGCCCTGCACCCCACACCCCATCTGCAGGTTGTGGGCAATGAGCACATGTAGGTGATGCTCACGTCCCCATGGGATGGGGGTGCATGCTTTGTGAAAGCAAAAACCGGTCGAAAGCCTCTCCGAGGGGCCCTCTGTGGGACACTGGGGGAGCACACACCCTCCGCCTTTGCAGACTGCAGCGGGAGACAGAACCCGATTGTGGGGTTCCCCAGACAACTTTGAAGACCAGCACCTCCTTCTCACTAGCCCCCAGTCCACAGAGCTGGCCCTCCTCCCAGCCTCTCTGCCTCTGTTCTTACAGGACCCACCTTACAGAGTCCGGGGATCAAACTTTCCTGTAAATTAAAACCTTTGCCAAACAAAAGATGTTTCATTAAAAAATAATAATAAATAAATAAAAGTGTTTTATTACCCAGAGATACATTAAGCTGATTCCCTGATCCTGATGTCTCCAGGCTGTATGAACTGACACCAGAAGCTGACAGCAAAGGAGTATATGGTCTGGGCAACACCAAGCGGGTATTAAGCTCAACCAAGAAGAAATCTGGCCAAAGTATGGAGTCTGTATTGTTAACTTTTTGAGAACCCTCCATCCTTACTATTTTCCATAGCAGCTGCATGCACCATTTACCCAGCAATGCCACTTCTGGGAATTTATCTAAAAAATTAAAATCAGAATCTCAGAGATATCCGCAGTCCCATATTCACTGCAACACTACTCGCAACAGCCAAGCTATGCAAACCGCCCAAGTGTCCATCAATGGGAAAACGGGTGAAGAACATGTTATGTGGGCATGTGCACACATGTGCTCACGCACACACGTGTGCGCACACACACACACACACACACACACGCACATACTGATCAGTTGGCATCAAGTTTCAGACGAGCAAGATGAGTAAGGCCCAGAACTCTGCTGAACAATATTGTGCCTGTAGTTAACAATACTGTGCACTTAAAATTTTGTTAGAAGAATTGATCTCATTAAATGTTCTTACTACAACTGAAAAACAAAAAACATTCTAGTGGAGATGAAAGATAACCACTTCTGGTTTTCTTTGGACTTCTCAAATTCTTTGAGTTTCTTTTCTTGACAGACACTGACAGCACTGGGGGAATAATTCCAAGCCAGACAAGTCTGCTTCCTTAATTCTCCTCCTGATGGATGCTCCCGCTCTGGAAAAGGCTCTCGAGAAACCTTTAAGATCAAAGCCTTAATGTCCTCAGCACTTGTGGCACAAAAAAAAAGCCAAGAGGCACCCTCATAATTCTCCTAATTCCTGGGGACAATGAGCCGCAATCACAGTTGGGTGGTGGCCAGTGGCTGGGAGGGTAAGTGGGACCCTGCCTGAATCCCCTGGGCCCGGCTCAAAGGAACTCACAAGCAAATGTGGAGGGACGGGAGAGCCGCTTCCAGGGGAAAAGCAGAAGGAATCAGGGGCAGGAAAGAAAGGAACTGGGAGAACTGGGTGGTGTGACGTCTGTGCTGAGCAACCGCGGTAGCCGATTTCACTCTTACCCAGACAAGTTCCTTCTGAACGTGACACCTCTGATAAACAAGAGCTACAAGTGGGTGGGTCGGGACTGTCATCTGTCACCTGGGACTCCCTCCCATCACAGAGGATGTAGCCTGCCCTGGGGAGGGTTGGGCTCCTGCCAGGAGGCTTTCTGAATCCAGGCGTGCAGAATCCAGGGCGTGGGGAGAAGAGAGAAGAGAGAGGCACAGGTCTGAGGGAGCGCCCGCCCCATTGACTAAGTCAGTCTACTTCCCAAAGTGCTGAAGGAGGGAAGAGGTAAGAAGGGCAACACCATGGGGGCTGGGTGGGGACCCAGGGCACATTTGGGGGGATTTTCCCACCCTGGCAGCTTTGAGTCCTGGCAGACAAGGACAGGAGAGAAAGGGATACTTGAATTCACTTGGAGGAAAGTAGAGAACCGATTTTGCTCTTTTGAAATGGCTGGTGGTTGTTGGATCCTTTCCTTAACATGGTACCACTCCAAGCAGTCCCTGCTGAGCGCTGGCTTCGAGGGGAACACACAGCCCCAGATCCTGGACTTTGAGCCCGGGGCCTGGCTGCATGTTTTAACATCGCGTATAAACCACTCCCCTCTCTCCTCCACCCACCACATTGCAGCTTGTGGCGACCACCACGGGACCATGAAATATACTTTAGATTCATTTGGATTGCATGCCTGGGTTATAAATACTTTAATTTTCTGTTGATTGGGGTGTTTTCTTTTTTCTCTGGGAATAAGGAAAGAAATCAAAGTGGTTTGCTAAGAAAATTAATAATGTAGACGTGGGTGTGTTTAACTTGTAAAAAGAAACTAAATTGAAAGATTATTATAGTAGGAACAAGTGAACGAAAGTGATTATAAATTATTCTTCTGGAAGACCCCATATCTTGGAAGCCAGGTTCAGCTTTTCTGAGTTTATTGCTCAGTAAGCATACCTACAGTTCATTTAAAATGTAAAAATAATAATGAATCCATTTTTCTAAATAGTCTCTAACCCAGTGAGTTTCCTTAAAAATGAGTTATGGCTCTAGTTTGGCTCAGTGGATGGAGCATCAGCCTGTGGACTGAAGTCTCCCACGTTCAATTCTGGTCAAGGGCATGTACCTTGGCTGCAGGCTCAATCCCTGACTATGGTCAGGGCTCATCTGGAAGGCAACCAATCTATATGTCTCTCTCACATCAATGTTTCTCTCTCTCTTTCCCTCCCTTCCATTCTTTCTAAAAATCAATGGATAAATAAATAAATAACAAAAAGTGAGTTATATCAACCCAAATGTTCTTCTATTTTAATCACTTCACCTCAAAACACTATAGATGATTTTACATCCGATCCCCCAACAGCCCTGTCTTCCCCATCCTCTCAGAGAGACCACTGGCTTCCTTCTCTCTCCCTGGAACCTGCTCCCAGATTTATCCCTAGCTGTTCATCAGCTGTGGACTTTCCTTTCCTTTATCAAAACTGTAATAAAAACATGACTCTACAAAATCAAAAAGAAAAAGAAAAAAAAGATGGTCATTTTCTTCATCATTCTCCCCACATAAAAACTTTAGTGGCCAAAACTGGTTTGGCTCAGTGGTAGAGCGTCGGTCTGCAGACTGGAGTGTCCTAGGTTCGATTCCGGTCAAGGGCATGTACATTGGTTGCGGGCACATCCCCGGTGGGGGGTGTGCAGAAGGCAGCTGGTCGATGTTTCTCTCTCATCAACGTTTCTAGCTCTCTCTCTCCCTTCCTCTCTGTAAAATATCAATAAAATATATATTTTTTAAAAACTTTAGTGTTCACTTACCCACTGTGGGAACCATTCAATAATGAATCAATAATGAAATTGGACTTGGGAAGCATTTTCCCCTAAATAAGTCTTATTTTCAGGTATTACCCATCAGGAAAAATTTACCAGACAAACTAAATAGTATGTATATCAGAACAAGAGGAAAGAATTGTCATTTTTTAAATTCCAAGAATTCCAGCCAAGCATAACATACTGAAAGCATTTTTAAGGCTTTAAACTTTGCGGCTACTTTAGCATGCCTTTCATTGTCTCCTGTAGTAAGTCTGTGGAACCAGTTGGGGAAGAAAGGAGGAAAAGCAAGGAAAGCAGTTAACGCAGTGACTAAATCCTGGGGCCAGGTGAACTTGAGTTCCATCCTGCTCTCTGGCTCTGAGATACTCGGCAGATGCCTTAAGCCCTCAGATCTCCACTCTATACCTGTAACATTGAGATAACAAGGGCATATAGCCGAAACCAGTTTGGCTCAGTGGTAAAGCGTCGGTCTGCGGACTGAAAGGTCCTAGGTTCGATTCCGGTCAAGGGCATGTACATTGGTTGCGGGCACATCCCCGGTAGGAGGTGTGCAAGAGGCAGCTGGTCGATGTTCCTCTCTCATTGACGTTTCTAACTTTCTATCTCTCCCCTTCCTCTCTGTAAAATATCAATAAAATATATTATAAAAACAAGGGCATATAATGCAGTTAGGGATATAAAGAAAATTAAGAATTTAATAGAACTAAATATTATCCAAACTATAAACTTAATATGCTGTGCCCTCTCTGTATGTTTTCTCTTACAAACATAATCAAAACTTAAAATAGCGTACCGTTCCCTTTCACTTGCCCAGCAGTCCAGCCCAGTGATAGAACTGCCTTTAAGCCCAGGAGACGCAGGCAGCCTCTACGGTGAAGCTATCTGGGAGCCACTGAAAGGAATGCAGGGCTCCTACGCGGCTCCCAAATGCCCCTGCTGTGCAACCTGAAATTCTGCCATTAGGGATTAACTGCTTTGGATAAAATACTGTACTCTTTTATCACCTTATAAATGCAAACACCCCTGTGAGGCCTCAGATAAAGGAGTTCGTCCCATCACTCCCAGAAAAGAGAAATGGCCGTCATGAAGGGGCTGGGTGGGGGGTGAGGGTGGGGAGGACAGGGGAGCCCAGGGTTGAGTCAAGGAGGACAGATAGAGGTTGTCTGTATGGTTGGTCACAGAGAATGTAAGGGGGTAAGGCCTCAGAGGGGTCAGGGAGCACAGCAAGGAAAGGCACCCAAGACAAGCACCTCAGTAGCAAGACCAGCCATGGGGTGCCCCCAGGGACAGCCAGAGGTCACACGCATGCCTGCTCCCAGCATGTTGGCAGGTACCTGTTCTGAGTTGCCTCGCGGTCTACCTGGAGCTCAACTGGGCCCAGCAAGAGGGGAAGGAGGAACAGTGATTTGAGGTCCTGTCCCCCAGGCCGGGCCACCAGGGTTGCAGGGCAAGGGGCTGTCTAAACAAAACACTCCCTTGTGCAGAGGGAGGAAAGCTGTTTTCATATGTTCATTATAAGTAACGCTGCAATAGCCATCGTCAGACAGTGGCTAGCTTCTGCCATAGCTCACGTACTTCCTGAGGCCAGAGTGCCCAGCCCCTCCCCACCTCCACCAACCCTTTGGATGGCCAAGTGAAAGTCAACAGAAGCATGTGGTCCACACCAATGAAACCCTGCAGCCGCAGTCCACACCAGTCTTGTCATTCTATTGGAAAAGACAGCCTTGTGTGGAAAAAAACTAACCCAACAAATCAGGCAAGGCCAATCTGGTGATGCTCAGACGTGGTTATTACACACCAACGCCAAATCAAAATCATGTCCCAGACGAAGTTCAGACATGTGGATGGCAGCATTTTAGGAGAAACTCTGCTGGGACCCCTCACATACATGCTCAGACCCCTGGGGACCCACGGTGACACAGGGTTAATCCGTGTGTGCCATCCTGAGCATCATTCTGACTCCAAGGCCTGGGAAATGAGATATTACTTTTCTATTTATCAAGATAACTTAGCAAGGACGAGGCACAATTCCCGTGCATTTCTACAGTAAAGCTCAGAAAATAAGAGATTTCAACAACATTCTGGCAGAGGCAGGCAGAGACACCCCTTTTCCCAGAGACACCCCTTTGTGGCCTCTGCATGATGGGAAAGATACTGTGGTCTTTGATAGAAATCCATCTCCAATCTGGAAGGGAAGGAGCTGCCCCGGGTGCTGTGCGGAGATGCCTTTTCGGTGATGGCAGCAGGTCCAGGCCAAGATCTGAGGGTCCCCCCCACGCATGCCCTTTCCCACCCCAGCAGAAGTCCTCAGCAGCCTTCCTCTCCCCGCCTGAGCCGTCATTCTCTTACTCATAGGATTCCTTTGTTTTGAGGAAGGTTATTGACCGAGCACACACTAGATAAATAAATAAGACCTCTGTTCTAGCAGAGGGAGATGGACACGTGTAAGAATGTTCAGAGCACTCATTTCCACCGAGCACCCAGGGAGTACATGGCGGAGGGAGGGGAACAAGAATGCCAAGTGAGTGTGTATGGACTGACGGGGTGAAGCAGGCAGCTTTCCTTCGGGACTGACCTTGGACGAAATCTGATTTTACAGCCTCCCAACCAGGGCACCTCTCTCAAGTCTCTCTGCTTCCTTGTAGATCCTTACTGGCTTGCAAAGCCTTCCCATTCCAATGGGGTTCAATTTGGGACGCGTGGATGAAAGTGAAGCAAGACATGCCAATGAGCCTTTATCCCGTGACCTCTCCGGGGAGCAGTCTCCAATTCTGATGAGACAGGGCATTGGAAAAGGAAAACACCCAAAGAGGCTCAGGCTGCTGAGCAGGAGAAATCAATCCATAGACGTAAAGCTGTTAGAACAGAGCCTGACTCTGCTGCCGGCGTCTCAAGTTGCTAGTGGTTTCAGGCTGCCACTAAGCAGGAGCCATCATTCTGATACCCAGGCCCTTCTGGCTGCGGGAGGCCAGTTTTGCCGGGGTCTGAATTCCCATGGGCCTGCCTCAAGGGACAACTGTACGCTTTGATGTCTGGTGTTTGAACACTTTGCCCATGTGGATCGTTCTTATATTCACATCAAGATTAACCATGGGCAACTCTTCAGCAATTCTAAAACCTTTAATTCATCTGCTGTCCTAGCAATGCAAGCCTAACCCAGTGGAGGACCAGGACAGCAGTTCATTGGCAGAAGCCTACAGGAAGGCTTCATTGCTTTGGATGAAACAAAAAGCACTGGAGCCCTGGCTGGTTTGGCTCACCCAGTTGGCTGCCATCATCCTGCGCACCAAAGGGTCACCATTTTGATTCCCAGTCAGGGCACATGCCTAGGGTGGGGGTTCAATCCCCATTTGGGAGGCAACAGATGTTTACTTCTCTCTCTCTCTCTCTCTCTCTCTCTCTCTCTCTCTCTCTCTCTCTCTTTCTCTCTCTCTCTCCACCCTTTCTCTCCCTCTTTTTCTCCCTTCCTCTTGCTCTAAAAAAAATCAATTAGAATATAAATATAATAAATCACAAAGCACTGGAGAACCCTGGAATAGAGTCAAGAACACTTTACTCATCAATTTAGAAGAAATTTATGACTTCAGTTTCAACCTGAGTAAATTAAGATCCAGGAGACTACAATCGCCATTGCTGTGGCTAATCCAATAAAGCCTTGGTGGTAACCACCTGGAAACTCCCAGAATTCCTGGGACTCACCAAGAGGGCATCCTCAACTGGAGAGACGAAACCAGAGATGAGGAAGAGCCCAAAACTTCATAATCATGCCATAAGCCAGACTGTCAAATACCGAAGTGAAACAAAGCTTATTTTTATAAGAATTTTACACACAGCCTCATGGGCAGTCAGAGGAATGAGGCAGCATCCCTCTTCTTACTTCAAATAAACTGAACAGGACTGGGGAGTGGAGAGGGAAATGACTTTGACTGTGCACCACTCCATTTATGTTTATTTGCTCCTCACACCAACCATGTCCGCCCTACCAGACACCATGAAATGTACTTCCCATACATTAGTATTTATTATTCTTATTTTTCGGGGAGGTTAGACAAAACATCTGCTTAGGAGTCATACCACTAAAACTCAAGGCAGAACTCACACCCAGAAGTTTTTATACCACCTCCCATCCCCACCCCAAGCTCTTTCCCTAAAATAAGGGATTGTTTAATCATCAACCTGAGCAGTGGCCCGATACGTCCCCCAGGTAGCCTGGGAAATCCTGAACTGGGCTCCATTCGCTTTCTACTAAATTGTACTGATGCCTTCGAAGACGGGGGTGGGGAGGTGGAAGGGAAGCTACGGCCAAGTCCTACCCTTCATGCTCATGTCCATCTCTACAACTACTGAATGTCACCACAGCCAGCACCTCTGCAACACACGGGGCACAGTGTGCTGAGCTGTCCTGTTCAAATGATCCTTTGGAGGGTAATTTGGCATCCAAACTGTAGAGGCACTCTATTGTTTGACTTATCCTTTGACTTCTAAGAATTTACCCTGACCATATACTCCCACGACACAAAAATTCACACGCTATCCATTACAGCATTTGTCATTGCAGCATCTTGAGAACCACCTGCAGGCCTACACATGAGATTTGTTGGATAAACTGTGGTTCGGCCACACAATAGAATGCGATGCAGCTACAAAGAATGAGGAGGATCTCCATGAACTGATAGGAAGCGATTTCTAGGACATTCTGTTAAATAAAGTAAGCAAAGTACAAACGCATATCTATAGGATGCTACCCTTCATGTAAGAAAAAAGGGGTAAGAGAATCTTCATGTCTCTGCTCAGTTGTGCAGCATGGAATCCAGAAGGATGAATGAGAAACTAAGGACGTGGCTGTCTGCAGGACAGGATGGGAACAGGTGGAAAGAAGGGGGAGTGGCGGTGTGAGAGTGTGTGAGGAGAAAGCAACTCTTCTGAGATGCCTTATTGTATGGTTTTGATTTTAAAGTCGTTCTTATGTTTCTCGCATACGCAAAAAAATAATAATAATAAACAAAATCAGCCAGGATATGAGAGGAACCCAAAATGGAACACAAAAACTAACAAATGAATCTAACTGTATTACAAATTAATAACATAACCACACAGAAGGGAATGGGGAAAGAAAAGAACTAGTCTAAGTAACTTTGGAAAACAGTATCTTAACTAGACACTCTAAGGCTAAAGATAAAAAGAACTGTACAATAATTATCGTACTCTAGTTATTTTTCCATGGGCACCTGGGTTAACAATTCATAAACTATTCTACTTTATTCTAAGTAAATAAGTGACCATTGTGTTGGCTAACAGGAGCCAGGTTTCTCTTTGATGAAGAAAGGAAATACAAATAAGAAAATGGGGGAAGAAATAGGATAAGCTCTGTGAAGGTAGATTACAATCGGTCATATGTACAAACTCAAAGTTTATGATAGAAAAATACATAGAGATAGGGAAGCGTATGTGTGTGTGTGTGTGTGTGTGTGTGTGTGTGTGTTTCCTAGCTCTGTGCTCTGAGAAGGTGTAAAACCAACAATACCTCAGTATTAATGAGCATATCTAACCTCTAAGATCTTGGTTTCTAAATACCATTTTCCACTAAAGAAAACAGGCCTCTCTGGAGAATTAGCTGTTTCTACCGTAGGACTGGGCAGGACAAGTAAATACAAGATGAGCGTAAAACATCTCAAAATGCCAAAAATAAAAAAAGTCCTAAAAAATGAGAAGGAAATACCTAAAGGACACAGGAGTCTACCTGAAAGTCCTCCCATTGGTCAAATCTGGAAGAATTTGAGCAACAAAATCAAAGATGATAGTAATGGTTTATAACAGATAAACTAACATCCATGAGTCCATACTGGTGTTAATAAGTAAATGAACAAATAAATAGTAAAGAAACTGTTCCTTACAGTAGAATTCTGGTTCATACATGCATGTCAAATGATAGAAACAGAAAACTACCATTTGGCAAGAATTAGTAAGAGATTTGAAAGTATTGAGAAGCACAATATCTACATAATCTAACAGCATTTCCTGACAAAATGTTTATTCATTACAAAGGGGGAGACAATAACATATTAGTGGAGAAAGTTTGCAGGGAGCACCTTACTCAAGTGACCCAAGTTACCATCAGCAGCAACAAAACCTCTCATGTCATATGGCGGCTTCTCACGGGATGAACTGAGGAGGACATGACATTTCTGTGGTACTTTTGTCAAAAAAGTGTAACATAGCCCGAGCTGGTTTTGCTCAGTGGGTAGAGTTGACTGAAGTGTCCTGGGTTTGATTCCAGTCAAGGGCACATGTCCAAGTTGCAGGCTCAGTCCCCAGTGTGGGGTGTGCAGAAGGCAGCCGATCAATAATTCTCTCTCTTCATTGATGTTTCTATCCCTCCCTCTTCCTTCCTCTTTGAAATCAATTTTTAAAAAAAATTTTAAGTATACCTTAAATTCAGTCATGAGCAAAGGTCAAACAAACCCATTCTGAGGGGCATTCTACAAACTTAACTAGCCAGTTATCTTCGAAAGTGTCAAGGTCATAAAAGAGAGAAACTGAGGAATGGCCCACAAATGTGGGAGACATAATAACAGAAATGAAATGTGTGATCCTAAAGTGGATCTCACTTAGCCCCTAGAACTGAAACACACACACACACAACAACAACAGTGGGACAGCTGATGAAATCTGAACAGAGCATTAATAGCTAATAGCACTGTTGCAATAAGAATTTCCTGGTTTCGGCTGAGACTGGTTTGGCTCAGTGGGTAGAGCATCAGCCTGCAGACTGAAAGGTCCCAGGTTCGATTCCAGTCAAGGGCATGTACCTTGGTTGCAGGCACATCCCCAGTAGAGGGTGTGCAAGAGGCAGCTGATCAATGTTTCTCTCTCATCGATGTTTCTAACTCTCTATCCCTCTCTCTTCCTCTCTGTAAAAAAATCAATAAAATATATTTTTAAAATAATTTCCTGCTTTTGATGCTTGTACTGTGGTTTACAGTATAGTTAATGAGATGTTAACATTTGGGGAAGCTGGGTGAAGGACATACACAAAGTTTATGTACTGTTTTTGTAATTTTTGCAAGGATCCATACTTATTTTAAAATGAAAAGTTAAAAAATAAATTTTTTAAAAAATGTTCCCACCCAATTCTTATCTCTCAGGAAATCGACAACAGCTTTCCTCTACGAGCACACAGGGGAGACAGTAGCAGACTGTGAAAAAGGAGCGCATCAGTGTCTTAAGTCCAAACACCAACCTCAGACCACCAGCCGATGGACACAATCTAGTACAGAAACCCTTTCTAAGAGATGTGAACCAAAACCCTCCAGGAATTTTAAAAGAGGAAAAGTTACCTCTTTTGAGCTGAGAGTAGAAATATATGTGTGTATGATAACTATGTTATCATAAAGATCCCTTGGAAGAAAGAAAGAAAACTGTTGCCTCCACAGACTATTTTCAGCTCTAAGAATGCCACATACTTAGAAGGATGTTTGAGCCCCAATCTTGCAGACACATCACATGCAACAGCGTGACCGGGACATGGAGGAGGGGAGCAGGAGCGGGCGTTCTGAGACCACGTGGGATGTCCAGAGCCTGGAAGTTGCTGAGTTTTCCAGTCCCTGGTGACAGCAGCTCGAAACTGTGAAAAATGATGACTCTCACACCATGCGTGACTCACAGAGGAAACACTCTGTAATCAGTAATTTATTATTCTATTCCTCAGCCTCACTCACTGACCCCGTGAACTGGAGTAAAAAAATCCTAACTTAGCATAAGTTGGCTTGGCCTTTCTGGTTTGGGAGGGGGTGTGAAGAGGGACTTCTCTTTTTCCCGTCATGCAATGTGTCACTGTAACGTCCAAGGTCCCTTCTCGCACGACCCAATGAATTCCATGAGCCCACAGCGCCCTGAGGAGGTACATTTTGTCCCCCAGGGCAGCACCACATCTACAATGTGACTGTGCTGCCCAGAACTAAGGCCCCTACATGCAACTGCACAGCACGATGGTTTCCCAGTGCGTTATCTCTACAAGGACTGCAGAAAGCAGAGGCCAGGAGCCCACCAGAAACACGAAGCTCTGCCCTCTGCAGCAGCTACCAGACACCCCACCCGCAGCAGGGCCTTTCTTGTCACAGGTGGGCCTCCTTCAGGATCCCACCTTCCATCTGGTCCTCCTCCTCCACGTTCCCATAGAGCCCTGAGCCTCCCCAGGGCTGCCACTTCAGTGAAATATTAATTGGCCGCTTCCTTCCCTCTCTCAGAGCTGGGCCTGACCACCTGGGGACAGGGTCCTTTCACAGCCTCTGTGCCTCCCCAGTGTCCAGCCCACGCAGCACCCAGTACATGTTGGCGGGTGGAACAGGTGGAGCCGTGGAAGGCACGCCTGACAAGCGTGCAATCCTACTATGGAGCACGTGTCGCTCATGTCACCCACTTGGCTCAGCTCCTGCACGCCAGGCAGCCTACTAAGTGCTGAGAACAAAGACAGGGGAGGGCTGAGAATTTAGTGGGGGAAACTGGCCTTAAACACATAACCATGTAAATGATGTGATTACAATTGGGAAAAGCATGGTTTAAAAAAAAACAATCAGAAGTACATCAGGGCTAGAAGATCATGTAACTAGATGGCCTGACCACAGGAGCTCCCAACTTTAAAAGAGTACCCACAGCAATGATGAGGTCTGGAGGGGGTGGAATAATCTCAGTGGGCAGCAACAATGCGACCATTTAAGATCCGAGGAAAAGCATCCGGAGATGAGCCAAGAGCCAGCCCCAGGCGAATGGCCACACATGGCCTTATCCCAACAACCTGTGGCCCTTGAGAAATGACAAGTATGCAAACAATGCTGATATGTGGGGAGATATTAATAGAGCGTATTATGGATTGCATTCTTGTCTACCATACGGGTGCGTAGGTTCATTAACAAAAAATTTCAGAGGGGCCTCCACCACTCCTGCCTCCAGCTAGCCTGCACTCCTGGGGTCCAGCAGCTGCGGGGACCCTCGGGGTCCGGGCGGCAGAAGAGCAGCAGCAGGAGGGTTTTGGAGAGCACCCATGTGCGAACCTCTCAAGGGGTCCCTCAAAGAAGGAAGGGAGGTGGGGAGATCAGGTGGGTGGCCACATCCTCCATCAGGAAGAAAAGGCTCTCCCCCCCCCGGGGGGGGGGAAGGTAGGAAGAGGCTTCCTGAACCGCCCTGTAGCCTGCTCCTACCACAGATGGGTGGGTCCCCACAGCAGGTGGCAGCTGAAACTAAGTGCCCCCCTATTTTCTAAAGGCTAATGGTTTATTCCTCAGCTACTCAAAGAATGGAGCCTGACCAGCAGCCCCGGCACCCCCTGAGAGCTTGTTAGAAGCCCAGAACCCTGGTCCCGCTCACACCTGCTGAATCATCATCCGCATTTTAACAAGATCCCCATTTAACAAGAGTCCCATGCACACTGACACCTCAGAAGCACTGATTCCGTCCTCAAGCATAGAGGACTCGCTTATTCATTCCTCAAACCTTCACTGACGCCTCTGCTAAATCCTGGGCCACCTCTGAGGTCCTCTGAAGACACAGCTGGGTGAGCAGGTGGCACAATGGCCCTTTTGCAAGTCCCAGAGAGAAAATCCACGGCTGAAACACTTGGGATCTTCTGAGACAGAAGCCAGGGGGTCCAAGGTTGGGGATGAATCTAGGAAAACCACACGTTCAACTACAACGAACGAGCACTCGGTAAAATCCATCGCGGGCCTGGTCCACAGCTTCCCCGAGTCAGAAAGGTGCTGCACTGCTCCTTCCACCCAGCATCCTCTCTGGTAAAACTCTTGGTTCTCTCCCGATCCACGTCTCCAGGAGATGCCAGCAGATTAACTGTGTTTCACTGTGGGCCACCTGGCCCCTCAGCGGCAGGCCTCAGCATCTGACTATGTTCAGCATGACCTGGAGTTCAAGGCTGACACACAGCCATCCAAGGAAACGCTCAGATACTTATCCGCTCCGAGGTGAGACCAGACACTTATCAGCTCCGGGATCCTTACACAACAATATAACTCAAACCCCAAACCCAAGCAAGGGCAGGCCTCAAGTTACAAATCCCACCACGCCCAGCTACAAGCCTGAGAGGGCAAACTGCCTGGTGATCTCCCCAGTCGGATGGCCATATTCTCTGTGGTCCATTCCCTCACCAATGATGTGGTCCTGAGAGGCCTGGCTTTAAAGACCTCTACTTCTCCTTGGGACTAAGGTCTCATCTGCCACCTACCCTGCTAGGTGCCCCCTGAACTTCAAGATTGGCTGCTTTAGCATCAGATCACAGGGTTCTCACTGATGAAAAGGCCTCTGGATGCTAGGGGTTTCCTGTGATTTCTTTCTTTTTTTATATATTTTATTGATTTTTTTACAGATAGGAAGGAGAGAGGGACACAGAGCTAGAAACATCGATGAGAGAGAGACATCGATCAGCTGCCTCCTGTACACCCCACACCGGGGATGCGCCCGCAACCAAGGTACATGCCCTTGACCGGAATCGAACCTGAGACCTTTCAGTCTGCAGGCGGACGCTCCATCCACTGAGCCAAACCAGCCTTGGCTCCTGTGATTTCTTGTTATCTCTGCCACACATTTAAAAGGATGCTCAGCATTTTATAGCCAGCAGTCCTAGTGTTCTGTGAAATGACGGTTTTCAGGATACCCCACTTTCCATACTGCCAGGAACATCCCAGGGTAGACAATCAATAATATGAGATATTTTTAACCAAGTCTTTGTGCGTGCATAACTTAAATCCCATCTCATCTAGCTTCTCATCCATGAATGATCTAATCCCAGAGCCCACTAGCTGCTGGAACACGTCAAATGAACATATCGAACAAGAGGCTGAAAAATGCAAATAAGTAGAAAGAAGAAATAACACAAATCTCCTACAATTAGACATGTAGTTTGTTTACAGTGTTTATTATTAGAACTCATTACTGCAAAAAAATTATTTAAAATGAAAATGTTGCCGAACTGGTTTGGCTCAGTGGTAGAGCGTCGGTCTGTGGACTGAAAGGTCCCAGGTTCGATTCCCATCAAGGGCATGTACCTTGGTTGCGGGCACATCCCCGGTGGGGGTTGTGCAAGAGGCGACTGGTCGATGTTTCTCTCTCATCGACGTTTCTAACTATCTCTCTCTCCCTTCCTCTCTGTAAAATATCAATAAAATATATTTTAAAAAATAAATAAATAAATAAAAGGAAAATGTTTATGTTTTGTATTATATCAGATTTCCTTAGAATTCATTTCTGGAAGTTAAATTTTAGAGACAGAGAGAATAAACTTGTAAAGACTCCTCTGAGTGATAAAAATAAAAGCTGCCCTAACTGGTTTGGCTCAGTGGATAAGGCGTCAGCCTGTGGACTGAAGGGTCCCAGGTTCAATTCTGGTCAGAGGCATGTACCTTGGTTGTGGGCAGATCCCCAGCAGGGAGTGTGCAGGAGGCAGCAGATCGATGTTTCTCTCTCATCAAGGTTTCTGACTATCCTTCTCCCTTCCTCTCTGTAAAAAAAAATCAATAAAATATATTTTTAAAAATAAAAATAAAAGCTAAACACGTGCTGCTTAATTGTTTTTCTGAAAGAGCTGTACTTCCAAAGCCAAGTTTGAGAACGTCCACTCAACAGTTCTACCACGTCTGAGCTGTACACATAGTTTTATTCAAGAGTCAGCAAGACACAAACAATGAAAGAGAACAGGAAAGAGAAAGACAGGGCTTTAATCAAAACTGAAAAGGCAGAGGATCATAAAACTGGAGGGGGCGAGGAGGCCATCAACCCCACCCCCAAAAAATATACAGTACAAGCATATGATAAAGAGCAGTGAACCAAGTCAAGACAGCCCTTATTATATACGAGTTAAGCATTTGCTTTTCAAAAGCAGCAAGAAGGTGCCACTTACTGCCTCCTGTGGTTGGCAGTGGCCCCTAAGTGCCCACACTGTCTTGGTCCCGCCTGCCTGCCTCCCCCTTCCCTGTGTGAGCCTGACATGCCCAGAGAAGGGCAGGCAGAGCCAGGCACCCAGCACACACTCCCAGGTCCCCTGAGAACACGCATTCCCATGCTGTAATCCGAACACTAATTCCAGAAACCCGCTGGTCCTCCCCTCATCTGTGTGAGATGAAGCCGGGGAGGTCTCCCCATCCCTTTTCTAAGGGGGGAGAAAAAGACTCCTCGCATAAATCTGAAACTGGTGATTTTGTTTTCCACCTCCCCTTCCACTGAAGTTAAGGAGACCAGAGGATGCATCTCACCAATTTCTAAACGGCAAATCACCCAAATTGACAGCCCTGCTTAAAATGTTAAAACTAGAGAAAGGAAAGAACGTCTTTAAATTGACATCCAGCTGGTGCTCCGTAGACTCTCTGTGTAGCGGATTTTAAATTACAGATGAGAGTAAAACAACAGGAGCAAAAATAACGAGTAATCAGGGTCTCCCGCTCTGCAGAAAACCTCCGGACAGCATGGCCCGCCGGTCCTCGGGCCCCCGTGCCAGCTGTAATAACTGCTGTGAGCACAGCCGCGCGAGAGGCTGGGCTTCCTCGGTCAACCCGAGCTATGATTACTGGAAAGTGGAAACTCAGAAAGCTCAGAAAGAATCACCAAAGAGAGAATGGATTTATCAGATGGAGTCCGCCGTTAATGCCTGAACACGAAATGTCTGTGGGGGGCATGGCCCGCACACTGCATGGTGCCTGCACGCTCTCTGGTCCCTGTATATTTTCCCAACTAACTGGTTTATTTTATCATCACAATTACATGCAACAGAGCTCGCTCTCTGCAAAAACAAGCCTGGTCTCTCTTGCTTCTCTGAAAATGTCCTTGAGCCTCCCCACTGAAGGGAGAGCCAGATCACAGGTTCCTTTTATAGTACTGCACAGCCCCAATTACAACCATCAACCCATCTCTAAACCATACGTTAGTGGCTCTGAAATTAAAGCAAAATGTAGATTGTCCAGGACTGCAGAATCTAGGATTTGGAAGGAGCCTCAGAGGGCACCAAATCTACTCTCCACCCACGGGAGACTCACCCAACCTAGCCATCAAGCTTGCATGGACCTGAGTCCCATCTGCCCACAGTGACCGCTGCCCACAGGAGGAGGGCTGCCCTCAGAAGCCCCCCGGAGAGGCCAGCTTCTCCCCAGGACAGACCCGACCACGAGGAGCAGGTTTTACAGGCCAGGCCTCCCCAGGCCTCTGGCTGGACACCCCCTCCAGAGTCAGAGCACCTCCTACGACACAGTGTGCAGACCCCTGCCGCCGGGCCTTCGTGTCCCTTTAACAGGACGTAAAAGTTTATAGGCCAGCTCAGCCCATCAAGTTTTATATTCTGTAGAGGTAGTCAACTGAAACCCACGGGTCATCTTTCACAGAAATGCTGTTCTTCCAGTTTCCTCCTATGCTCCTGTAATGACATTTTTTAACCCAGGGGACAGAACATGTATTTCAATTACATTTCACTTGTTTCAGGTGATTTCAACCTTGAGATCTCAACTTTGTCACATACCATATTAGGGGTTCCTATCAGCTTTCTGTCACTTGAAATTATTTTGAGTAGGTCCTCCATATAGAGGACATCGATTTATTTAAATTAGATTTTCAATTACAGTCTATCTACAATATTATATTGGTTTCAGTTACACTTATATAACGTAGGCAGTGATTCCCCCCTGATAAGTCTAGTACTCATCTGACACTACATATATAGTTATTACAATGTTATTGGCTAACTTCCCTATACTCTAATTTACATCCCATGGCTATTTTAATAACTGATTGGATGAATATTGGATCAGGCCACAGAAGACCGCTGGCAGGTCGGCGCTTCAAGGCCACCGTCTCACCTTTTTGGCTGCAAAGCAGCAGAATGCCTTGCCAGTGCTGGCCATGATGCTCCCTCCAGGATGCTGGGGGAACAGGCCTCTCCCTGGGCAGCGCCTCCTCTGTGCCAGCAGCTCCACTGGCCGCTTCCTCCTGGGGGCCCTCCATGTGGTGTCCTCTCTGCCCAGCCTCAGACTTCTTTCCACCTTGACCCCCCGATTATTTTTCAGTCCTAAAAACGTCTTCATCTGTGTACACCAGCTAAAGGTGGAGCGACTTTAAAGCCTTCTTTCTTAAAGAAACGAGCTTGTCTATAACAGAGGAAAAGGAGAACCATTCCACAGTAAGAAGACAGGATGGCAGCTGCTCCACAGCACTGCGATTGGTGAGAACTGGGCCCTCCGTGGCTCCCCGGGGTCTGCCATGGACACTGCCACTTCTCAGGGCAGAGCAAGCCCCCTGCACGACACTCCGAAAACAGGGAGCTGCTTTTCCTACGTTTTCTTCGGAGAGTCTCACGGTTTCAGCTCTAACATTTCTCTTGAATCTGTCTTCAGTTAAATTTTGGAAGTGATATAAGACACGGGTCAAGTTGCATCCTTTTACATCTGAATATCCTTTTCCCCCCGCACATGTATTTAAGAGACTCTCTTTTCTCCATTGAGTATCTGTGACTCCCTTTGTCAAATGTCAGTTAACTATATACGCTTGGGTTTATTTCTGGACTCTCAATTCTGTTCCATTGCTCTGTTTGTCTGTTTTTATGCCAGTATCTTACTGCTTGCAGTATAGCTTGAGATCTGAAAGGGTGATGCCTCCTGCTTTGTTCTTCTTTATCAAGATTTCTCTGGCTATTCAGGGTCTCCTGTGGCTCCACATAAATTTTAGGAGTTTTTTTTTCTTCTATTTCTTTAAAAGTAACATTGGAATCTTGATGGGGATTGCAGTGCATCTATAGATGCTGTTATAAATAATGATGATATTACTTCAGCCCATCCATCCAAAAAATGGATGCCTGTCCATTTGTTGTGTGTTTTCTTTGCCTCCTTTCACCAGTGTCTTATGGTTTTCAGGGTGCAGGTCTCTCATCTCCTTGGTTAAATTCATTCCTAAGTATTTTATTGTTTTTGATGCTACTGTAAATGGCACCTTTTTAATTTCTTTTTCAGAAAATTCATTGTTAGCATATAGAAACGCTACTGATTTCTGTACACTCCAGCCACAGCCTGCCATGCTAGTCTGTCGGACTTCCTGGTGGCAGGGACTTCTGGGGAAAAACAATCTTCACTTTCTCATTGGACCTCAAAACTCGTCACATGGTGCCACTTGTGGAGCTAAAGCCTCACACACCAGCACAGTGTGTCTCTCTCTTGTCAGTCCAAGCAGGTGAGTGGGAGTTATTCACCTGGGACCTACAAGGATGACTAGGATTTGGAGAGGCAGGAAAGCAAATACACAAAATTTTGAGATTTCCTAATTGCGATCCACTGAAAGATATCTATCTATTACATGTCTTGTTCAAAACCTATCTTGCATCCTAACTTCTGAAAATCATTATTTTTCAGAATTGATGAAAAGTTAGTAATTCCATTCATATGGATAAATAATTCATCCAGTGGCAGTGGCTGCAATAGTTCCTAATTTAAGAATAACTTATTAACCATGTATCACACTTTTTACAGTATAATTCAAAGATTGTGTCTATTCATGCACCATCCACCCACCCACCCACCCATTCCACAAGCACTGACCAAGTGTACCAGGCCTGAGTCAGGCACTAGGAGCGTGAGCGTGGATAGAGCTAGCCTTTCCACGAAAATCCTTGAACCATTGGAAGAGTCAGCCAGTGGTTGCAAACCTTTGGATTGAGTTCCCGGGTGAGGTCAACAAAGATCCGGGGGACAGAAAGATGAGACAACTAAGTTTTGCCTGAGGGATTTGGAGAAGTCTTCCCCCAGGTAACGAACCTTGAACTAGATTTTGCAAGAAATAAAGAGGCCATGCCTTTTGGGAAGAGAAGAGCTTGACTGCATTATTACATGAAAACACACAGACAGCATTCAGGGCTGCAGACAGGAGTGCTTGTGTGAGTTGCCTGGAGAAGTGGCGAGAAACTGACCCTACCATTGGGCATCCAAGAATGACCCTCTGCAGACCAAGAGAACTAGGAATAACTACTTTTTTCCCAGGCGAGAGACAGGATCAGATCTGGTTTTGAGAAGAAACCTTCTGTTGGCCGTGGGGTTATCCTTGTCTCATAGTTACCATATTTTAAACCATGTCTCTATAAACTGTGGCAACCTGATGATTTTTTTTCTTCTAAATATAAGATAGTCATTATTCTAGTACACATTTATTTTTATTAAGCTTCGCAGGAACTGAATCACTTCTGTCTCAATCTCCTCCCACATTCGTTCTAGAAACACACTTCAACATCTGCCTTATTTACATAGAAAAATCAAAGGCTGTGAAGACAGATCTGAGTTCAAATCCTAACTGTGCTACTTCCTTGTTATGTGTCTTCGTTTCTTTTTCTCATTTTTAAATTTATTTTTTTATAAAATTGGTTAATAAAATGGCAGGTTTCAAGCATACAAGTCTATAATATATCATCTACACATTGCATTGTGCCCAACACCCAAAGTCAAAACTCCTTCTGTCACTCTGAGTAAAATCATATGTTTCTCAATTTTTTTCTGTCTGACTTATTTCACTTAGCATGATATTCTCACTAAGCTACTTAGCCTCTCTGGGCCTCAGTTTTCTCTCCTGAAAGATGAAAAAAATAATAGCACCTACCTGTGGAGCTGTTGTGAGGGTAAAAGGAAATAAAACACAGTTTCAGCACAAAGTTCCATGTGTGTATGTGCACACACACCTGTATCTAACAATTGACCTAAGAGTTTTACATGCACACCCAGTCCATGCTTTCATCTACTGAGCTCTAACCATATACATATTTTAAATACACATGACAGGTACTAAAGCAATGATGCAATGATGTGTTTCAGCTTAAAAACAACCATCTGGGTCCTTCCTAACAACTAATCAAAAATATCATCTTTCTGAATTTTTTTAAAAATCCTTTTTCATTTACTAAATTCTCTTGAAATCAAGTGCACCACCTTTAGGATCTCTCCTTTTTCACTATTTTTACTAACTGAGCATAACTCCTTTCATGGGTCTGGCCACTTTTGCTATTGTTATGATTGTTCCTACTTTAGTTGACTTTGAGTATATTGTTAGAACATTCCTTTTCAAATTCAAATGCTAACAAGCTCTGTGACCTATATCCCACATTTCCATCCCTGCGCTCCCTTGATGAACGATGTCAGCCAAAGAGGCAGATGTGTTTGCCAAACTCAACGGTTATACTATGTCCCTTAACTGTAATAATCCTTTCATTAACAGAACCATTACTTCGCAACAGAATGTGGCTAGAATGCTATTTCCAGTAAAAGATCTGATGATTCATTCATTCAACACATGTTTCCTGAGCCCCTGCTCTGTACCAGATACTGAGAAGGTGCCGGGGACACAGCAGTGAGCAGATGATCCAAAGACCCTGCCCCCCACGAAGTGACGTGCAGAAAGAGGGGACACAGAGAGACAAGACACGAACAACAAACACAAGGCAATTGTACTTGTGCAGTCAGTTCTGCCCAACACTACATATGTGTTCCTAAACATCAACATGCTATACAAAACCCGCTCACTAAAGGCCAAAGGACATATGGAGGGACAGAAACCTAATAAAAACTGTAGCACAATGTTATGCGTCCTGAATGGCTAGGAAATTCATAAATGCTACAATCAATATGGCACTGGACAAGGAAAAAACCTTGCGTAAGTGGGCACCGGAAGGTCTGCAGCTCGTGAGTAGGTGTGGAGCAGGATGTCACCGGAAATCAGAGAAAAGCTGTACCACCACCTGCAGACAGAGCGCACCTCATGAAACAAGACATTAACGAGGCAGAGCAGATGTGTGAGGTGTGAGCAAGTGTGCGTTTTGTGATTCCCATGGGGCTGGGCACAGCTGGGTGCGATTTTCTGTGCTCACCCACTGCTCTTGCAAAGAAAATTTGACACATGAGCAAATGTAAAACTAATGTTATGCTCGAAATGTTCCCTAATAGGTCAATCGCATTAGAATAGATGGATGTTTTAAAAACAAGTGTTACACACAATTGAGTGTAAAATATAAGCATAGAGAATACAACCAATAATACTGTAATAATTATGTATGATGCCAGGTGGATACTAGAAATATTAGGGGGACACTTTATAAAGTATATAACTGTCCAACCATTATGCTGTACGCCTGAACGTATACAAAATATTGACTGTAAACTGTAATTGAAGAGGAAAGAAAAATAAAGTGGACTCATTTATTTAAAAATAAATAAAATAGCCCTAACTGGTTTGGCTCAGTGAATAGAGCATCAGCCTGCAGACTCAAAGGTCCCAAGTTCGATTCTGGTCAAGGGCATGCACCTTGGTTGCGGGCACATCCCCAGTAGGGGGTTTGCAGGAGGCAGCTGATCACAGTTTCTCTCTCATTGATGTTTCTAACTCTCTATCCCTTTCCCTTCCTCTCTCAATCAATAAAATAAATAAACCAATAAAATATATTTTTAAAATAAATGAATAAAATTAAATTAAATTAAAATAAAATATCTTACTGCAAATAAATAAGTACATAAAAAACCTATATGTGCATTGCATCTGTGGATGAGCCTGCAATCGCTGTGTGCTTCTTCCACCTTCAGAAGTGCCCTCCGTTATCACAGAGCCCCTGCTCGGAGCCCTTTGGCAGAGCCTCAAGGTCCTCTCTGCTAGTATCCACTATCATACATACAGCAACATGATCCGATGCACTGAATTGACAGCAGTTTTTCCAAATCAGCTCCTCTGTGTGGTCAGTGACCCCAACCCCATTCTCAGCACCCACCATCACTCTGTTCTCACTGTGTGTCCAGAAATTGTCATCAGATTCACCCAGGCACATGCTGTGAGATGGCTTTCTCTTTACGCTTTCCCAGCAGTTGAAATGTGTTGAGATGATTTTGCTCATTCCACATACTTTGAGAACTTAGCCCAAATTCAATTTACCCCATTTCCAACCTCCTTTTGCATCCCTGCCAATTCTAACCCAATCTAATCTCTAACAAGACTGCAAAATTATAACAGCTTTAAATCACAACTATTGTCAATTTCCTGTCGTAAGTGTGTATGGATGCTCCTCGACTCACAATAGGGTTATGTCCTGCTAAACCCTCATAAACTGAAAATATATGTCAAATATTAGGGCTGCTGCCTGACTTCGCTCCCAGAAACTGGTTCTTGCTTTAGGGAAACACTGCCTTTTCCAAACCCCTAAAGTGTGGGGGTGAGAAACATTTAATATCAAATTTCTAGCTGGTGTCAGCTAAGGCTGGATGGAATCAGAGGTCGTGTGTGGGAAGGACCAAACCCAGGTAAAACAATCCCTCGGACCCCACGGCCGCCTCCTGAGGCAGCGCACACAGCCCTGGCACCCACCCAGTGTGAACAGACTGACACTCAGGCTCAGTCATGCTCGAAGGGGCAGTACCACCCCAATTGGCAAGCAAGAGATGCGAGTCTAGGTCGGCGTCGGATGGACCATCCACTCCCTAAGTGTCCCCACCAGGTCCAGGGCTCGCAATCTGTCAATCTCAGTCCCCCTGACACCTGACTGTGTTTGACAGCCACAGACTACACCCGCAAATCACAGCTAGCTGGCCTCCCAGTGCACCATCAATTAATCCAACCCTGACGTGTGCCCGGCACTGTTGCTTAGGTCCAAAAGGGTGCAGACAGATGGGTATAAATCCGCAACTGTAAGGAATGCACAGGGCCCACGCCCTCCCTTCCCAACTTCTACATTCAAAAAGAATCTCAGCTTCATCACCCAGTGAGCCCGCAAAGGGGCGGTCACAGAAACAGTGGTCAGGTGTAACCAACACGGGAGCCCTGGGAGCTTGCTCTAAAAGTCACGTAGGCCAATGTCTTCTTCAAGAAACGGGGCAAATGCCTTGTCAGCCCTATACTGAGGCCTTCCCAGGACCCTGTACCCCAGTGTTACCCAAACGTTTGACATATGTGTACCCCTTCTATAATTTTCATAACGCTGAGTACCCCTCATCAAAAAAAAGGATGTATTTTAATAACAATCAAAATATATTTATTTTTTATTTTTTTGGTACATACACAAAATAATAATAAATGAAAAATAAAATTATTCATAATAAAATATAAATAAAGGTTATATTATAAATAACATTTATGTGCACACCAGACCAGCTCACGCCTCACAAGACTGTCTTGACTTGACTCATGAGAACATAGAATTAGTCGCAGCTAAGCAAGGTGCAGTGTGTACCCCCACCAAACTCTTCCCGTACCCCTGGGGGTACGCGTACCACACTTTGGGAAACACTGCTATACCCCAGAGCTAACCCAGCTGGCTAGCGCCATCATCCAAGCATCTGCCTTTCAGGACCTGGAATGACAAGCAAAACTGGGTTTGTGTGTCCCTTCGCCGAGCTCCTCCAGGCCACATGGGAGGGCGCTGGCCCGAGGAAGCCCCCCCATCTCTGAGGTCCACCAGACGCACAAGCGTGCTATTTATAGACGCCCGTGCACCCAGTACCCCCCGACGAGAAGAGCCCGGGTCACTCCTAATCCAGGGCCGGCGCAGATGCGGGCTTGCTTTCGGCATTTGCTCCGACAGGAAACCTAAAAATTACCAGCAACAAGCCGCTGCAGGGTAGCTATTGGGTGTCCGCATTCTTTCCTTCCATGGTTTGTGTCAATTTGTGAGAACATGTGTGGAGCATCTGCCTTTTCATTTAAACGGCAAGCGAGAGCTCGGGTTGCCGGGCTAAACCCCACAGCTAAATTGGGAGCGCCGTCCAGGGGAGGGGCACCCTTGAGCTGGGTCGCCACAGCTGCCCCGGCCACCAGCTGCCCAGAAGGCCCCCACTGGAGCCAAAGGGGGCACCGTCAGCCACAGAGCCGGGCCGGCGAGTCGGAGGACAGAGAAACCGCTCTGCGCGGCCAGAAGGTCTGATCCCAGAGCTCTCTGGACCGTCTAGCAAACCAGAATTGTTTTTAAAATTCCTCTGCCTGCATCCAGCTTTATTTCACAACATTTTCCTTGAATTTGATACTGGTAAGAATTTAATATGTTTGCGGCCAGACCTTTGTGTAAAACTAATAAAGCTTAATTTTAGCATTAAGATCGGGCTTCTTCTTCGAGCCCAACACATTCCCTATCCTTCCTCTCCCACTGTCACTAGGAATTCCCTCCCGGCCAGGTTCAGTCCCACTGATGAAAATGAAATTCCCCTTTAGGCAAGAGAATGCAGATTCGCACCAAAGGGTCCAATTTGTGTCCCACAGTAAGAACAAGGCAGCAAAAGTCAAGCCTTTCCTACAAACATTTTTCACCCCAAACCTGAATTCCTGCTACCTCCGTTTCACAGGAAAGGGGAAGGGGGGTATACTCCCAAACCCCAACCGGTCTCATTCGTGCACCCAAAGCATTCAAACTAACGTGGGATATAGTCAAACTCCTGCAAAATCAACGTGGGTGCTTTATTTTAAAATTTAAAAAAAAAAAAAAACTGCAACAGAGAATACAGCATCTTATTCACTCTTTCTACCCCTCAAGTCTTCCCTGGGAATTAGCCATGTAAAAGCTCATCACTAGGAAAGTCCTTCTCGGAGGCCGTGAAAGCGTGATACCACCATGACCGTCTGCGCCCTGGGACTGCCACCTCCTCTCGGAACCTGGCCAGGAAGGGTGTTTGTCTAATGAACCGAAGGTGCGGCATTTCCAAGTTCCAAACAACAACCAACCCACGGGAGCAAGAGCGTCCGTGAAGCGCTGAGGTGAAAACTGGCAAGTCTCTATTTTTAGCAGGAAAACCAAGAAATATGTTTGCATCGGATAATATGTATAAATACATGCATTGATATGCCTAATGCTTTTCCTTTTTGTTAAAAGTACTGCTTTTCAGCCTAAATTTCTTGAATAGGTGGTAAGCGTTAATAATAAAATAACCTCTGGAAACCAAATAGTTTTCCAAGATACTCGAGGAAATGGAAAGTCGGTAAAAGAAACGAAAGCCCACATTATAATCTTCTCTTCGGCAGTTCATTTGCCGAGTGGCTTGTTTACCAAATACCTGGGGAGGGAATGCCATTGAAAGTCCCATATTTGCCTCCTTCCTCTCTCCACAACCCCTGGCTGGCTCAGAAACACACACACACAACAGCAAAAGACAAAGTGTGTGGTTACAGAAGGTTTCTGGGCTACATAATCTCATCAAATAAAGGCATAGATAGATAGATAGATAGATAGATAGATAGATAGATAGATAGATAGATTCTGGTTCCTCCAATACTTTTCACCCAAGGGGTGACATTGAAATAAAAATAAAGAAGTAGATGCCTTCAGTTTAAACTGCTTCTTGACAACCAAGAGGGAGTTGGATGGCAAAGGAGGCAGGAGGTGCTGTGGCCACTGCAGAGGGCAAAGGGCAGGGTACTCGAGGGGCGAGGGGACACTGGCTGGCAGGGAAAGGTGCCTGTACCCTGGTCTAAGGGGCACAGAAGTGGCCTGGAGGAAAGGATGAGGGTTGACTTTAAAAGGCTTTAAGCAGCCCAGCCAGCATGGCTCAGTGGTTGAACCTATGAACCAGAAGGTCACGGTTCAATGCCCAGTCAGGGCACTTGCCCGGGTTGTGGGTTTGATCCCCAGTGTGGGACATACAGGAGGCAGCCAATCGATGATTCTCTCTCATCATTGATGTTTCCCTCTCTCCTTTTCCCTTCCTCTCTGAAATCAGTAAACAATATATATTTAAAAAAAAAAAAAACTTTAAGCATAAGAATTCTCTGTTACTGATTTTAAATGTGGATCAATAGACAGGACAGAGGACTACCGTGGTAAAGTTGTCCTCAAGTGCAACCCCAAGGGCTCTGCAAGGTGGTCTCAGAGCCACAGGGTTTCCTCTCATGGAAATTTGAGCAGCCAAGGCCTCGTGCTCCTCACCCTCACCCAAACAGTCCCCACGTCATCTGCCTTCCATTCTTGCTTCCATTCCTCATAAGATATGTAAAGAAAGGATTGTGCTGCTTGGAAAAAAAAATTATATATATATATATATATATATATATATATATATATACACATATATATATTTGACAATTGCTGCTCCTATACCATCCCCCTCCTCCCTCAGCATACAACAACCCTGCCAGAGAAGTATTATTGTCACCCTTTTTCCGATGAGGATGCTGAGGACAGAAGGTAAGCAGGGTGTTCAGGGTCCCAGCCACTAAGTGGCAGAGCCAGGACTCAAACCCAGGCAGCCTAACTCCAGAGCGCGCACGCTGAGTCCTGCTCTGCGCTGGGTGTGAATTAACATGGGGTTTCTGCAGAGCCACGAGCAGAATTTGGAGAGGCAGCCTGGCAGATGGAGAGAACGTGGCCGTGGAGTCGGCGCTCCACTCTTGCTCTACCACCTGTACCTGTGTTTCTGGCAGCAGGAATCGTTTTGAGCCTCAACTGTCTTATCTGTAAGGATGACAACATCTATTTTGCAAGGCTCTAGACTTGGATTATTAGACTGAACTGATGAGTGTGAGGCTCCCGGCGTAGTGCAGAGGCAACAGGAAAGACAGACACTCCTGGGGAGATGCAAAATTAGGGAGGACTGGTGAATTTGTGAAGAATTTGTAAAGCAGTAATTCCTAAAAAGCCTTCAAGTTGGAGTTGCCCAGAAAGCCCTGTGGCCTTACAAAAGCCCTCCTGGCCCTGCCCTCTATCTGCCACATCCTTCACAGCTCTCTCACTTAACCCCGCCCCGTCAACGCCAAGGGGGGCACTGTAACCCCCGACTTACAGATGTAGAAGTGGAGACCTGCAGAGGCTAACTGAGGTCACAGGGCAGCAAGAGGCCAGGGCCGGGAGCCCATGCCAGCCCCTAGGCCCTGCTGCTTCCATCGCATAACGTATGTCATCAACACCCAAAAGAACTCCGCAGATGTTCCTAGACCTGGCTCCTGCACAACTGAGGGGAGGAAGAGGAGAGGTGCATAGAGAAGGGGAGAAAAACCAGAGGGTGGCAGACTATACCCTTACCACTGTGTGATCCAGTCAGACCAAGCACCTGGGCTTCCTATCAATGGGCCCTGAGGGCCTACTGTGTGAAAAGCACTGGACGCGTACATGAACTCACCCCTTAACAGTCACAAAAGCATGTGTGCTTAGTGAGGGTCTACAGATGGGTGTGTGGTGGGCAATGCGACAGCCAGAATAAGAACTCGTGTGTGACCTGATTTCCAAGCAAGTGCCCCCCGGGGAAGGGGAGGTGGGGGGGAGAATCATTACTATAGGGCTTCCTGCCAGTGGCCGCTCCTCTTTGCCACTCCATCAAAATGGTTCATAGACTGCTCTGACTCTCAGTCTGCCAGCCAGAATAGGCAGCACCACGAACTCCAAAATCCCTCACAACACCAAAAATAAGCCTGCCAGCCCCAAAGGGCAGCTGATCCCAGGTAAAAGGCAAACAACCAGATCAAACCCGTTCATTCCTGGGGGGGGGGGGGGGGAGGAGAGGGATGACTGATAGACTAGAGGGGGCAAATCTTCAAAAACAAGAGTTTGCTCATCCAAATGCACCTCTTTGTCAATGTCACACGTAGGAGGTGTCCTCTCTCGTCACCCCCACCACTCCTAATCCTCTCCCAGGGGTCCTAACACAAACCTACCACCCTCTTCCCCACATGGCAGCACACACAGAAGCTCTCTGAAAGGACAACTCCTACAAAGGCACCAAATTTGCCCTAAAAAAGAGAGAGAGAGCATAATAAAAGGAGGCAGGAGAGCGGGCAGGTCTGCGAGCTGTCCAGCTCAGAGAGCCTAAATCCACATCCCTGTGGCAGGCCACATTTCAGCAAGTCCATCTGCAGCCGTGACACCTGCTGAATGCCGTGTACAGCTCATGTGTGAACCATCCCCGGCCGTGAGCCTTCCATGAAGCCAGCACTCACTTCCCATCGCCTCTAAAAGCCACCGCAGGGGCCAGCCCGCTTTCAACAATAGACGAGGCTGCAAGGTGAAAGGAGGGTAGATCAAAGTCCATCCGAGCCCGCGGTCCTTGAAATGAATTTGCCAACCGGCCTCATCAAGAACCTACTACGTGCTTAGCAAGGCTGGACACAGACCCCTGCTCAGCTTCCGGAACCCAAGGGCAAACTGGCCATAACATGCTTTAAACAGAAACAGAGCCTCGCACCATTTAACCAACCAATAGAGAGAAGAGGGAAAATAATTATTATGCAATTCCCAGCGTACATGAACTTGACAGCCACAAACAAGAGTCATCCCTCCGTGTGGATGAGAAGCACATCTGTTCCACATTTTGACACGTTCACAGTCACATTAAAATGTCCTCACAGCAGGCTCCTCGGGAACCTCGTGCAGATGCGTGTTCCTTGTTCGCCCTGAGTTCTAGAAACGCTGGCCCTGATCCCTTATGCCTCTGTGGGTTTTGATTGTCCCATTTCGGCCTGCGTCTTACATATTCAAGAAACCCTTCGTAGAGATGTCACACATCTTCAAGGAATGTAGGCAAAAAAGAAAAGTTTAAAAATGTAAATTACTGCCTAAACCGGTTTGGCTCAGTGGTAGAGCGTCGGTCTTCAGACTGAAAGGTCCCAGGTTCGATTCCGGTCGAGGGCATGTACATTGGTTGCGGGCACATCCCCGGTAGGGGGTGTGCAGGAGGCAGCTGGTCAATGTTTCTCTCTCATCGACATTTCTTGCTCTCTATCTCTCTACCTTCCTCTCTAAAATATCAATAAAATATATTTTTTTAAATGTAAATTGCATCAGCAAGCATTTCATGCCCATCAATTTGGCTCCTAACATGACACTTCCCTCCAAAGAAAGCAGAGAGGGCACGACACAGGAGCAGCTGAGAGCTTTAAAGACATTTTGATCTTTTTATATATATATTATTGATTTTTTTACAGAGAGGAAGAGAGAGTGATAGAGAGTCAGAAACATCGACGAGAGAGAAACATCCACCAGCTGCCTCCTGCACACTCCCTACTGGGGATGTGCCCACAACCAAGGTACATGCCCTTGACCAGAATTGAACCCTTCAGTCCGAAGACCAACAACGCTCTATCCACTGAGCCAAACCAGTTTCGGCAAAACGTTTTGATCTCTAATAAAATCCTTCTACAAACTAAAACCTGTTTTCCTTAAAGTACAACTAGACAATATGGTGGAATCTGAGCCTCCTGCTCATTTTTACTAAACTGCTCAGTGCTCTTGGGCCCATTTCACAGATGTACAAATGAAGGGCTGGAGAAGTCAAGGGAAGCAGCTACTGGGTGGCAGAACCAGGAATTCAACTCTGAACTTCCAACTCCATGTCTGTTTCCTGTTCTATCTGATGGGGGTTCATGTGTCATAAATAAGAAATGGGGGTAGGGGGGGCAGGGAGAAATGGACAGTAATGGCTTCACCAAAGCCAAAAAATAAAAAAAAGAATATTGGATATACTATCATTTAGTAGTCCATTGGTTTTATATCAAAGTATAAATATACTCTGGATAATTCTTCTAGTGATGGGTTACTGGAAGGACTGAAAATAAATCCAGGCAGAAACTGGAAGCACTCACAGCCACACCAGGCGAGCACCAAGCATGCAGCTCGCAGGCCCAGGAATGGGCCGAACAGACCACCCTACAGAGCCCACGCCTCCTCCTCAGCTCGCCAAAGAGTATGTCTCAGCACCTGCTGGCCACTGTGGTGGGTGTGCGGGCATCCCAGAAGCCGCTGACTCAGGCCTTGGCAGCTTGCAACGCGTCAGAAATGTAGTATCTCGGGCCCTGCCCAGACCTCCTGAATCATGCCCCAGGGATGCGCACGCTCACTGAAGGTGGGGAAACGGCCCTCCAGGCATTTGGAACCTGGCGGGGGGTCCAGCCGCATCATACACAGACTCCTTCTTACATGTCAGCCACCCTGCCGAGTCTTTCCTACTTCTATCTCATTGAATCCCCTATCGGCCCTATAAGGGGGCACTCTAATCCCTGACTTACCGATGAGGAAGGGGACACCTGAAGAGTTAGGTGAGGTGACATCAGCAGGAGGACAGGGCTCTGAACCCATGCCAGCCCCCAGCCCCTGCTGCTTCTATCCCGGGGGTGAGGGGGGGGGTCTGTCACCAACAGCCCAAGTGCACACCACATTAGCGTCTGCCTGACCGGGGGCTGGCTCTCCAGAGGGCTTGTTGAAGGAGTTGTTCCCGGAGGAGGCTCAGCAGGAGGCAGCACAGCACCCTGGGAAGCAAGGGAGGCCTGGGCTGGGGGCCAGCACTGCCCAAACTTTCAGGGTGCAGCCTTGGGTGAAGGGGTCTTAAGTTACTCGGCCTGAGGGGGTGGAGCAGGGGGGGGGGGAGAAGCTCAATTTCTGCCTCTGTGGGGAGGGGATAATGAAACTCCCTGCTACTGAGGCAGAAATGTGATCCCACAGGAGAGCGCTCAGCACAGGTGCAGCCCAGAGCGCCGCTGGGTCCCGTTCCCAAGGGCACTGGGGCGTGAGTGAGCGCCGGTGAGAGTCACCTGTGGAAGCTTAAAGGGCCCCGACGTTCTCCAGGGCCCACCCCGAGCCAGAGCCAGAGCCAGAGCCAGAGCCAGAGCCAGAGCCAGAGCCAGAGCCCATGGGGCTGCAGTGGGGTCCAGGCACCGGTGTTTACTACCCTGTTTCCCCAAAAATAAGACAGTGTCTTATATTAATTTTTGCTCCCAAAGATGCGCTAGGTCTTATTTTCAGGGGATGTCTTATTTTTCCATGAAGAAGAATACGGTACACATTTATTGTTAAATGAAAATAAAGGAAATTTATTACCTGTATACGGTACGGTAGTATGGTAGTTGTCAACACAAACCAGACAAACTGTGAATCCTACAGTATCAAGAACTTACTCATTTATTCAATGGCAATCATGTCATCATCTTCTGGAACATCATCATAACAATCTAATTCCTGAATTTCCTGGTGAATTTCTTGTGACTCCATTTCTTTCAGAATCAGTGGACCAAATCTCTCATGTTTAACAATAGCACTATCTTTAAATGAGTACTTCTTGTCAAGGTAGCCTGCTCGCAGTACATTTGCAATGCAACTATCAGTGATTTTCTCCCATGAATTCTTCACCCAAGTCACAACTTCTTGCAGTTTAGGTTTCACAGTTTCCACGCTGGTTTCTCTCCATTCACACAGCAGTGATGTCAGGACTCCATGTAACGTCACTAGTTGCTAGACGCCAGTCGGGGCGGCCCTAACGACCAGTTTACGGTAAATTAATTTTCATTCTGAGACAGAGCCTGGGGCCTTATTTTCAGGGGGGGTACCTTATATTTCACTCAGAAGGAAACCTGTAAGTAGGTCTTATTTTCGGAGGATGTTTTATTTTCGGGGAAACATGGTAGTTGCTCACTTATCTCAATACAGTCATAGCATTGCCCCTTCAAGTTGATGTGTCTTTGACTGACAGGTGCTGGGGACACGCCACAACCATTTGCAAAGTGAATTATCCAAAGGAAATCTGAAATTATTTTGCTAAGGCCTTCTTACTCTCCAGTGTGGTTTTGTGTTGTTTTTTTAAGATGGCTGTGTATTGAAACCCTCTGCTGGGCATACGTTTCACTATAAAGTTGAACAGTGAGGTTCCCTAAATGATGAGTTCCCCTTGGAGAGCCCGTTTATAAAAACGCCCTGGCACCCAGGAGAGTGTCTCATGCTCCAATCGCAGTAGGTGGCACGGAAGGAAGACTTGCCACTCATCCCACAGATAATCTGAGACCTTTTTTTTTAAGACGGGGAGAGAATCCCGGGGTTTTGTGAACTAACTAGGAATCTTCTTTCTCCACTGACACGCCCTTGGGCATGTGTCACTGCGAGTGATGTCCCACTCCATCCTGCCAGTCTCATTCCAAAGGGCGGGCTGCAGAACAGCCGAGGAGCCAGGCACACGCTGGCTAGTCCCTCGAGGAGACAGGAGGGGACCAGCCCCAGAGCCGCTGTCCCAGCCCCTCAACTTGCCCAGGTTGCTAGCTCCAGCCTAGGGGGACTTTCGCTGAGCACTTCACAAAGAGCCCCGGGATCTTCACCACCACAGCCCCTTCCCAATGAAACCAGCCTGCAGATTGTCGCCTCGTTGTCCTGATCAGCAAAGTCTAGCCCGGGAGAGCTTTCCTACGGTGCCCTGCCAGCTTCAGTTTCTAACTTGCGTCACTGTTGGCCGCAGCTTTGGACCGGGCAGACACGCCCCTCGGCAGATGTGAAACAAAAGATGCTGCTGTGTGTGAGCATTGGGTTTTCTGCAGCTGATGGAAACTCACTGTGGCTCTGGTTCAGACGCCCTGAGAGCCGGGACATCGTTGTTAAGGCCTTAAAATGCAGGAAGGTAGGAAATTCCACTCCCCACAAAGCCACTGCCCTTCCAGACTTAAGGAAAGGGACCGCCTCAGTGTCTCATCGAAGGAGAAGCCATGACCAGCAGGGAATGTCTCTGAACTCACAGAAAATCAGACTCTGGTCCCAGCCCTGCCAGCTGCTGGCTGTGTGGCCCTGGACAAGTGCCCTCTCCTCGCCGGGGAATTTTTACTTCTATCTAGACCAGGGGTGGGCAAACTTTTTGACTCAAGGGCCACAATGGGTTCTTAAACTGGACCAGAGGGCCAGAACAAAAGCAACCTGACCATGCTGGCACTCTCATCTTGGGCTGCTGGTGAAGGAGCGGAGGGGAGAGCAAGAGAACCCTCTGCTCTTTCGGCTCCTCGGGCTGGATAGAAGAGCCGAATAGGCTGGATCTGGCCCGCGGGCCATAGTTTGCCCACGGCTGGTCTAGATTCTAGACATTGACCAAGATGAGCACTCGGGTGCTTTGCTCAGGAAGGCCTCTCTCCTGCCGGGAGGGAAGGAGGAAGGGCGCCTGGAGCTTGCTCCCGTTTTCCACGTTGTGTTTTACAATTCATTTTATTTTATTTAGAAAAGGAAATAGTGGAAATGCAATCAAAATGTGCTTTGTTCCAGGATAATTTGCTTTTTAAAAAGATCACTTCTTTAACATGTGGTTGCCTTGCGCCTATAAACTGAAAGACCGTGGGCCGCAAAAGCATATAACTCCCACCCCAGGACTTACTGCTCGAGAGACTTCAAGCAAGGCATTGAACCATGGGCATCAGGTCCCTAACCCGGTCTGTTTATTTTAAAAATCAGGGGAAGTGATTGGTTCTTCTTCTCTTCCATGAGGCTTACACCTCAGCCCGGCGACTTGTTCTCTAATCCATCCTGGCTGCCCCAGAGGCCGCAGCCACCTCTGTTTCTCCTGGTCTCTGGACTATAAGTGAACAATCACAACTTCAGGGGAACTGTGTTAAAAAGATCCCTGCCCAGAGGAACCAGTGGATTTTTTAATGAATGTTAAAAGGGGATGCGAGAGAATTGAAAACATCTGTCCACATAAACACGTGTACGTAAATGTCCGTAGCAGCATTATGCTAACACCCCAAAACATGGAAAGAACCCAGAAGCCCATCAACTGAGTCATGGGCAAGCAAAGGGTGGTAGCTCCATCCCGTGAAATGTTATTCAGCCGTGAAAAGGAGTGAGTACTGATCCGTGCTCCAACGTGGGTGAACCTTGACAACATTATGCCAAATGGGAGACACCAGACACAGAAGGACATACCATGATTCCATTTACATGAAATTGCCAGAATAGACAGATCTATAGGAACAGAAAGTGGATTGGTGGCTGCCAAGCACTTAGGGAGTAGAATGGGAATAATTGCTAATGGGTACAAGGTTTCTTTGGGAGGAAAAGGTAACGAAAATGTTCTGGAATTAGTGGTGATGGTTGCACAGCTCTGTGAACATACTAACAACCAGGCGGCTACACTAAATGCTTTTGTGTGTGTGTTTTTTAAGGAGTGATCTGTCTAGTGTGTGAATTGTATCTCACTAGAACTGTTATAAAAAATTGAATTTAGGTACCTGGGTGTGTGGGATGCTGGTGTAAAATCCTCACAGTCCTGCTGGCAGCATCACTGAGCTATAACTTGCCCTGACCCATGGCCTCCAGCCCCTATGAGACAGGCTGGCCACACGGGGCTGCCCCCATCTGACACCAGCAAATACTGGAGTCATGCAGCTAATCAACCTTCCCCCTTACACCCAGTTACACTTCAGCTCCCAGCGAGGAGAGAGCTGACCTGGCCAGTCTATGTGAGCATCCTCTCCTGGGCGTCTAACATATCTCTACATGTAAATCAATAAAACAGCCAAAAGGACATTCAGGTTTGCTAGCCCGTTAGGGCTGCCCCGTGGTGCACCCCGTGTGGGATTCCCTGCAGGAGATGCCTCATTCATAGAGGCCCAGACTTCTAGCACTTCACTTTTACTTCTCTTATCGCGTCTCATCCTCACAAAAGCCCAGAGAGCATAGGATGTTGTTGTGCTCATTTTAGAGATTGAGAAGTTGAGGATCGTAAGTGCAATGACCCAACCAAAGTCACCTAACTAGTAGGAAATGGTGCGCAGAGCCAGCTGGGGACCCGACCTCCTGGTCCAGGGCTCTCTTAAAGAGGCCTGCCTGCCTCTCCCTCCCATGCTCCTGGTGGTCGAGAAAGGCATCCTTGCCAATGACAGGCCATGCATCACATCCTCCAAAATGCTCCTTTCTTCACAACTAATATTCAGGGGCTCACCTCTGGCCCAGCTGCCCCCCCCCGGAGCAAGAGGCTAGCCAAACTCCCATCTGCGTATCTGGGACACAGAGTTACATGCCCGTGGCCCTGACCCTTTCTTCCCTCTTTCCTCCTTAAATCTCCTCCCGCCATGCCAAGTGTCTCCACAGCCCTGCTGCTTCTTTTCTGACCATCACTTTGCTTCTGGCTGCATCCTCCCCTCCTCTGGGCATGGAGAGACGAGAGGGCTTGCATCCTACAGGAGGCGCCTGCAGGGACTCACTTCCTGCTCACATGCAGTCAGACCTCTGCTCCCACCTGGCCTCCCTGTCCCAGGGCCGGCCCTGCCCTCACCCCTGAGGACCTGCTGAGTGAGAAGAGAACTGCCCCGGTGCCCATCCCTTCCTACCGCCCCTGAGGCCGCCTTCACCACCCAGCCCAGGTGGCATGTCTCATATGACCACGGCCGGATCGAGGGTAAATGCAGGCTCTGCTGGGGCCTGTGATGCTGCATTCTCAGCAGGCAATGCCAATGCTGCTGGCCTGAGACCACGCCTCCACCACCAAGGCCCCAGGCTCCCGTAGAGAGCTGGGGGTGAGGGGCAGACAGAACCCAACCAGATGTAAAGAACATGCCCCTGCCCACTAACAAGGGACGTGAGCACCAAGTGTTTCTCCCTCTCTCCCCTGCCCCTCACACCAAAGGTAACAGTTTGTGGAAATAACTACTCGGCGAACTATGCCATTATTTTGAAAGTCTAATTTAAATACTGAGCATTTCTAGCACATTAAGATCACCGTTTCTTCAAAAGCATGTGTTATTTCCTGCTCGTTTTCTCCCATGGCTCTATAAACAAGCAAAAACAAATCTTGAGAAGTAATTAAAACCATCCATAAGCTCTACTGGTGAGAACCAGAGCTGGAGGAAATCGGACATTTCTGTTCACAGAAAGCTGCATTGCCAGCCGGGTGGTGATTTCGATCCGGAGCCCGCATCCCACCCCACAGCCTCTTCCTACACAGTTTGGGGGAGCCTTCCCATATCATTTCTCTGAAGGTGACTGAAGGTGGAACTCTACTGTTGGGAAGAAGTCAAGTCAAATTCCGCTCAGCCCTCCAGAAGGGGAGCCTGGCCTTTCGGGACATCAGCTGCCTCGTGCCTTCAAACCCATCGTGGTCCTCTCATTATGTCCTTGTCCCGTCTCCTTCCTGGCTGCAGTGGAAACCCAGGCCACCTTCCAGAGGAAATACTGGATTCCCAGAAACAGCTTTCTATAGGCTTCTGAGCCCAGAGAAGCCTCCCCAAGCAGGTTCACTGAGGCTGAAGAGGCAATGAGGCAGGACAGGAGCTAGGGCACAGGGCTGGTGGGCTGGAGATGCTGTTGCCAGCAGGCACTGCCCCAGTGCCACCCAGCAGACAGCCTAAGAAGAGCTTCTAGATGCCTCAGCAAAAGACACACAATAGTCTGTATGTGGGGACATGAGATTAACTCAACAGCAGAAAACTCAGCTATGTGTCCAATCACATTGAAGTGAGACAACGTATAGCCCCAAAGAAGATGCAGGCTGGGACGGGCAATGCCTGGCATGGCCTGGGTCAGAACCAAAATGTTTGATTTGCAAACTGCCATGGGCACTTGTCCTCCTTGGGAGAGGTGAGCAGGACATTCAACTTGGCCGGGCTGGAAATCCAGGGTCATGGAGGGAAGAAGCATATGACCGACACCTTCCAGGGCTCCATAAATAGCCACGTGGAGTCTCAAAGCCAAAGCATCTGTGAGGCCTGTTTTCAGAACAGCACCGCCCCCTTCCCAGGACGATGAGGTCCCTCTGTTTGCTTGGTGTCAGGCACAACCCTTGGACTGTCCTGGAAAGGAAGCAGCTTTGGACAATCAAGTCCTGGGTCACAAAAACCCTAAGTCTCCCAAAAGAGTGGGTCCCAACTGTAGTCAGACCAAAAGCCAGGAACCCAAACATTCCCACAGACCACATATTTCTCCTCTGATCCCAGACTTTGACCCCCCACCTCTGCCCTGGGCCTCCCTCCCCACAACACACTCATCACTTCCCTTCCCAGTGGCCACAAAGACCAGATCGCACACACTGCACCTTCCTTGAGGAAAATGGTCAGGCATTTACCAGATCTGGTAGGCATTTATAATAAAGGTTGAAGAGGACACAGAGCACATGTGGACGAGTGGAACTGCAGGGCCACTGCCTAAAGTACTGCCCAGCTGAGGTCTTTGTGCCCTCACTCAGCCACCAAGCACCCAAGAGGCACTGGCTGTCTGTGTACTGGGCACCCTCTGCCCTGGCTGTTCCTGACACACTCAAACCATCTTAATAGAGCAGCCATTCAACTCAGCCCCAAGACCACATGCCAGCTCCATTGCCCTAGGGCCCCGTATGCAACCAAAATCCAAACCAATATGCAACCAAAACCCATCTATGCAACCAAAATCCAAACCATTATTAAGTGACTGCAATGTCCTTCTCCAAAGGCAATGGTTATAGAATTGCTGTGTGATCCTGAGACTCCATTCCTGGGTATAAACCCAAAAATAATTGAAAGCACTGTCTCAGAGATATCTATACGTCCATTTTCATAACAGCGCTATAGCCAACAGCAAAATAAAAACGAAAGCAACCCAAATGTCCATGTATGTAAGAACAGGTAAACAAAGTGTGATGGACACATACCATGCAATATTATTCAGCCATAGAAAATAAGGAGATTCTGATACATGCTACAACATGCATGAACCTTGAGGACATTATACTAATTGAAATAAGCCTGTCACCAAAAGACAAATCCGATAGGACTCCCCTTTTCTGAGGAACCTGGAGTAATCAAATTCATAAAGGCATAATGTAGAGAGCCATCTGGGAAGGCACATGGATACTCTTGTAATTCTAATCAGCTGAGCCCGAGGGCACTGGCAGAATCCTGTTATCAGTACTGATTTCTTATCTTTATCCATGTGCTTGGAATGAGGAACAAAAAGGACCTTGACCCACCCAAGTCTTGTTATGCTAAATCTTGTACCAAAAAATAAGGAGCTTACCCAGATCCTGATGAATAGGATTTGGGCACACCCAAAAATCCTTTTGATCATAAAATCCCTTTTGGAAACCAATAAATATGCTGTGTTGTCTGAAGTGTGTGTGACTATCTCTCCATCAGAGAAATGGCGCCCACCTAGTGCCCAGCTTGAATCTATTTCTGTCTCTTGTCTCTTTCTTTCTCTAATTTCTTAATCCCCAGCTCCTCCCCTCAGGAATCTGTTGTTTTCCGTGCGGGACGTGGAAAATAGAGAAAATGTCCACCACAGCATAAAGAGAAAGAAGGGTGGTTGCCAGGGACTGGGAGGAGGGAAGAACGGGGAGTCAGTCTTTAATGGGTATGGAGTTTCAGTTTTGTAAGACGAGACGAGTACTCAAAATGGATGGTGGTGATGGTTACACAACACCGTGAACATACTTAATACCACCGGGCCGCACACTTAAAAACTGTTAGAATGGCACATTTTCTGTGTGCGAATTTTACAGCAATTTTTGTAAAGCAGTGATTGGAAGGAGAAAAGGTCAGTGACTTGCTTGCAAACTTGGGTAGCTTGCAGGGGGAAGGGGGGAGAGTGCATTTCAAACTGCAGAGATTAATAACAAAGAGGGAGAACAGGAAAGAAAGGCACAGGGAACATGACAAAATAGCAGAAATCATGGGAAAACTGAGAGCCACAACTTCTGGTTTTAGTATAGATAAATTGTCTACTTGAGGAAAAAATGCCAACATTTCCCTTGAAAATTCTGATGTTTCTGACCAAAAGACTTTATTTGTGTTGCCAATGAAGGACCTGACCCTCCTCACCCCCCCGCAAAAATGATAGCAGTACATTCATTACATCATACCTTCTTGGGAGAAAACCAGATATGGGTAACTGCAGTATTCAGAGCTTAGTAGAATCTCTCCCAATTAAGCAGAATTTTTATTTTTAACGGTTTGAAAAACAGCAAATAATTTTGAAGCAATAACAAGATCTTCTTTGCATTTAAATAAAAAAAATTTTTTAAAGGGTTGCCAGAAAATGCCCCCTATGCTTTTGGAGATTTTATTAAAAAGCTATTTGTTTAGCCTCTGCACTACGGCTGTTCTTTCTTTTGCAAAAGGCATCTGGCCCCACAAAACAACTGCAATGGATGAGCAGTTTCCGTGTAAGAGGTGAACAAACGCTTCAGTGCAAGAACTGCACCCCAAGAAGTGCAGAGGGAACCCCTTTTGGCCCAGGGGGCAGCACCCGGACCACCTGAACACCCATAATATTCCCAAACTGAACCCATTTATCACTAAAGCATGTCCTGGGTTTTTCCATCTCAAGATAATGGAGGTAAGGATTCAAACACATAAGGGTAGACATTCAAACCCAAGCCACAATGAAACATCACCTCACACTCATTAGAACTGAGTGCAATCAAAAAAGGAGAAAACAGCCAGTGTTGGACAAGGATGTAGGGAAACTGAAATCCTCACGCACTGCTGGTGGGAATGTAAAATGGTGCAGCCACAATGGAAACAGTATGGCGGGCGCTCAAGAAATTAAAAGTAGAATTGACATATGACTCAGCAATGCCAGAGCATATACCCACAGTAATTGAAATCAGGGTCTCAAAGAGGTATTTGTGCATATGGAGCATGTACACGTACCCATGGTGGCATTATTCATGAGAGCCAACACACAATGGGAAACAGGGTGCACCGTTCCTTACCCCAGTCACTGACCATCTATGGATCCCACATTTTACACAAGCGTGTGCCCAACACATGTCTCCCAGTTCAGACTTGGATGCTGCCAAATTCTCTGACTCTAGTAAATCATGGAGCTACAACCTCCAAGAGAATATCCCTGCTTCTGTATGAAAACAGGAAAGTTATCCACTGCCTCTTCCTTCTCCCCATGGTTCATGTGTTTCAAAGGCCCTACAGATGCTTAGCTATCTAAAGAGTCAAAGTTAAGGAGCCCAGAAACCCTTTAAATCCACAGTCACCTCAGCGTGGATGTACGTGGGGGTTGGAATTATTAATTACCACTCTTAAAGGACAGTGACTCAGGAAGTACAGTTAGAAGGGCAGAAAAGGGAGCATCTCTCCCTCCCACCACTGAGGCAGAGCTTCAAGATCTGCACAGATCCGATGCCATCAGCATCTGAGATATGTGCAAAAAGTCTAATTCACAGCACTGAATTGTTTTCATTTGCAGAACAGCATAAATTTAATAAGAAAAATATGTTAAGATTAAGATCACACTCAGAATGTCCCTTTTAACTTCCCACGTAGTTATTTGTATTTTGTAAGTTTGCATTCGAGCACATAGCAGGAAAAATCCATTTGTTCATGAGTTGCCTGTCCCACGACCCACTCTCCCATTCTCGCCATCAAGAGAACCCCCATTGCACTCGAGAAAGCCTTGCAGCCAGCTAAAAGAAAGCATCTGCAGGACTCCATAGCAGCTACCTGTGGCTGCAGGACTGGATTCTGGCCAATTCAACACAAGCAGAAGCTACCAGAAAGTCTCTGAAGAAGAGGGGACAAGCCCTTCCTCCTCTCTGCTGCCTGGGATGCAGGAGTGATGACTAGAGCTCAGGTGGTCATCCAGGACTGGGAGGTGAAATGCTGAGAATGACAGAGAGACAAGGTGGTGGGGGGGTGGGAGGGAGACACAGGGAGAGAGGGAGCCACAACACTGATGACCTTGTAATTGCTCCATGAGGCTCAGAGGGCATCATCCAGACTTCTACATGGCAGGGAAGGAAACGTCTATCATTAAACCCCACATTCTTCTTGTTGGGTTTGGGAGCGGGAAGGGTTGTTATACAAAGGTAAACTGAAGCCCCAGCTGGTTTGGCTCAGTGGATAGAGCGTCAGCTTGTAGACCAAAGGATCCCAGATTTGAATCTGGTCCAAGGCACATATCTCAGTTGCAGGCTCTTCCCTGGTCGGGTTGCTGGTCAGGGCTTGTACAGGAGGCAACCAATGGATGTGTTTCTCTCACATCAATGTTTCTCTATTCCCCTCTCTCTTCCACTCTAAAAATCAATGAAAGAATAGCCTCAAGTGAGGATTAATAATAATAATAAATAATAATAATTTTTAAAAGGTGAACTAAATTCTAAGTAACAATTTTAGGAAAATTCTTTGAAATCTTAAAAAATTAAATTTTTAAATTTTTTCAAAGTTCTTTTAAAAAAATTAAAAATCACCAATAGGGAAGAGGATTCTATGAAGATGGGAGACAGTGACAAAGGCAGACTTCTTTAATCTTCCAGAACCCCGGGTAAAAATAAGGAAACAATGAGTGATGGGTATATGAGGATCTCTCTGTATGATTTCTTACAACTGCACATGAATCTACTACAATAATGTCAACATAATCTTTTAATTTCTAAAATCTATCTTTAAAAAAGCAACCAGATAGCAAAACCAAAACCTCATAACAATATTTACAACAAAATGTCAAATACCAGTAAGTGACAAAAAAATTCCACACACACACTAAAATGTAAGTGGGTTAGAAGAAACCACCAACAGCCACGAGACATGCATGATATTGCCATCTGCTCAGCAGAAAAAAGGAGGGAAGCCACGAGGCATCTGATAGATGTGACAATAGGAGAATCCAAAATAGTGAGCAGGTACCAGATAAGCCACTGATTTCAGGGCTGGAACTAAGAGATCTAGAGTAGTCTCCACCATGTGAATTCTTAAAACTGGCCCCCGGGGCAGCCTTCCAGGATAGGAGAAGCCGCTAGATGTGGAATCACAATTGAGCAAGACAAAAAAGTAACACAAAGGAAAGAAATGGAGGCAGGTACCAAGCCCTGTTTCAGAACACTGTGCTGAATTAGAGGGGAAGCTCTGTGCGGCCAGAGAAACAGCTCTGAGCCAAAACTCCTCCTAAAGGTTCAGGAAAACAAATCTCACATGAAAGTGAGCAACGTGGAGCATAAAGGTCAAATCACACGCAGAGTTATCATAGGGAAAAAGTGAATGAGGAGCTGAATAGCATCCTCATAGTCGATGGATGCCTTCCATAAAGTCATATCTAAAGGTCAAATTTGCAACCTGCTGTTTGAAAACGGAATAAATGATACAGAAATAAATGATACAGGATGAGAAAGAGGGATAAAAATCATAATTAGGAAAACTTAAAAATGAAATGACAGAACTTGGGTATTTGAATTTAAAAAATCATTTCAGAAATGAACATTAAACTACAATAAACACAAGAGTAAGTCAGCACAACAGATAATGCTTTGAGATACGTGAAAAGTTAAATGGGAACTTTTTTTAAATTTAGAAAGGAAAGAAGAAAATGATTCAATAGAAAGTGAATTACTAAAGATAGGCGTATATATTAATATGCAGAAAATAGGAGTCCATCCCTGAAGAAAATATGGGAACAGAACCAATATTAAAAACTATAATACAAGAAAATGTTCCTAAAATTAAAAAAAAAAAACATATTGCAAGAGCATCATGCACCTGAGAATACTGGCCCAGAATGACCTTCACAAAGACACAGTCTAATTACTGAACTTTACAGAAGAAAAAATCTGTTAGGGGTCTAAGCAAAACAAATGACTTATAAGGAAAAGAAAGATTTTTGCCAGACATTTTTAAAGCAACACTTTCCACAGATGAAATTGGAGTAGCAAGGAAAGAAAATGTGAGCCAAGGATATACTAGACAGCAAAAAATTTAAGTGCCAAGTACACCAACAAACTGTTAGCATGCAAAATCTTAAAGCCCTCCCAGAAGGATCTACTAGAATGGGGGTCCTCAAATGTTTTACCTCCAAACCCTTACACTCTTCCTATTACTGGAGACCCCAAAAAGCTTTGTTTATATGGGCAATATCTACCTAATTTACCTCTTAGCATTTAAAACAGGAATTTTTAAACTTTTTTTTAACATGTTTTTATTGATTTCAGAGAGAATTAGGACGAGGGAGAGAGACATAGAAACATCAATGATGAGAGAGAATCATTGATCAACTCCCTCCTGCATGCCCCTTGCTGGGGATCGAGCCTGCAATCCCGGGCATATGCCCTGACCGGGAATGAAACCATGAGCTCTGGGATCATGAGCCACACCAGCCAGGCTAAAACAGAAATTTTTAAGTATTTTATTCATTAGTCAAAAGTAAATCCAAAAAAAAAAGTAAATCCATTACTCAGAGGGAAGGCAGGGGAGGGTGAGTAGGAAGAAATCAATGCGCTTGTATGCATATATGACAGACACTGGGGTGGTGAGGGCATGGGGGAAGAGGGCGGGAGTGAACTAGAAGAGGTAAAAGGGGGGAAAGGGGACCTATATAATACTTTCAACAATAAAGATTTCTAAATAAATAAGTAGACCCATTATATGCTAACATAAATAACAGAGTTTAGGAAAAAGAACTGTGTTTCCCCAAACCAAAGTAATGAGAGAGAAGAGTAGCATTGTTTTTATTTTCGCAAATCTCTTTAATACCTTTAATATGAAACAGCCAGGCTTGCCTATCTGCTGACACTTTCAATTTGTTGTGCCATCACACGTCACATACCTTCCGGATAACTCTGCTGCATACACATGAGAGAATGAGGGGGGAGACAGGAAAACAGCATCTTAGAATTATTACGAAGACAGTCTGAACCTCAAGGACTCCCTAACTAGAGAAGGAGCTTCAGACACACAAAATAATTAGAAAGACATCAACATAAGAATTCAGAGGAAGACAGATCAGTTTGAAATGGCTACTCATTCTGACAATGTAGATAGAGAACTATTAAAAAAATTAGGATAGCAAGTGCAAAAACAATCATAACTCTCCTTGGTGTATACTGCTATGTAGCAGTATAGTTATTCTGATACTTCTGTGAGTCTGATGTAAAGTAAATGGAAAAATATGGGATGTTCTCATTCAATCCACTGCTGTATTTGTCCGCACCATCAAAAGCAGCCCCAAACGCAAAACCAACTCTCCCCTCTCACATTCCTCCAGAACCATCTTTCTAAGCGAGCTATCTGGTCCTTTTCCTAAACCTGACCTGTCCAAACTGAACTCATGACCATCTCCCCACAAATCAGCCGCCCCTCCCATTTCTCCTGGGTTTGCAACTGTCCTCTCTATGTGGTGGGTGAGACACAGCTGGGTTTTCTCTGGTTGGATTTTTTCTCCAGGTTGGCTCAAATATTCATAAAGAACATTATTTGATTGCCTTCAGGCATTCAATCAAAGTTTATGGATCCTCTTACTCAACAACTCACTAACACTGTGTGGATTTGAGAGGGGATGGCGTCTGCATGTGTGTTCGTACTGGCTCCCACACGCTTCGGCCATCCCTGGAGAGATGCACGAACAACTGGTAACAGTGACAGACTGGAGGGATGAGGCAGGGATGGGAGGGAGACTGTTCACTCTTTGACCTCTATCCCTTTTAATTCTCAAATTGTTGTAATAACTATTCAGAAGAATGAAATTATAGTTTAATTACTAAGTCAAACCAATTTATTTTAAATATGAATGATCCTATATACATAAAGAATAAGTTAAGTATAGGGAAACTCGATTTATAAACACAAACCAATTGAAAGACAGTCAGCTTTTAATGCTGGGGGTGGGGGGACAAAGTACATGGACCCCACGTCATCAAAATGCCAAGCCAGCCATGGAGGTTCTACTGATCAAGGTTCTATTCTACCCGGGGTGGCAATCACCTCCACCCGATAAAAGACACTGCCACAGCCCGTGCTGGAGAGAGGGGCTATTGGGCACAGGTATTCGCGCTGCCTCTAGGTTTCTCTGAGCCCTCTTGGGTCTCCCCAAACCCAAGTGTGAGCTTGGCTCTCTGCAGACTCAGCCTGCATGGACTTTAACAAAACTCACCTGTACACAGGTTTCAAATGCCCCTCGATACTCAGGGGCCCTGCAAGAAACCAGAACCCAGGCTGCCGTGCTCCACTGGGCACCGCTGAGCCGCCAAAAGGGATTGGCCACCAATAAGGCCAATGAGGCAGAGTTTTAAAATGTGCCTCCGTGTATTCAGAGGTTAAAATAAGAAACGCCACCCTCACTGGTTTGGCTCAGTAGATAATGTGTCTGCCTGCAGATTGAAGGGTCCTGAGTTCAATTCCAATCAAGGGCACATACCCAGATTGCGGACTTGATCACCAGTGGGGGGCATGCATGAGGCAGGTGATCAATGATTCTCTCCCATCATTGATGTTTCTGTCTCTCTCTCTCTCCCTCTCCCTCTCTGAAATTAATTTTAAAAATTTTTTTAAAGGTAAGAAATGCTCATTTTAACAAGGTTGCGGTGTGTTTTGAACCTATAGCCAAAGGCATGTTCTATGCCTTCATATAATGGTCTAAATCAGAGCCCAAACACTGGCTTCTCCCTCCAGACTATCCCTAATGGGCATCCCACACAGAGAAACGTGTAGGCTGAGGCAGCAGCCGCCCTTTGCAGTTAAATACCAGAAGTTCGGTGCTAACCTCAAATGACCAATGCTAGTAACTAATGCATCCCGGATGGCTGGGAACATCCATTTTTTTTGTTCCTTATCATTTGTCATGATCCATATTTGTTTGTTTGGCATACTGTTCTGTGCTGTTTCAATGCTGCACACCACTAGTTTTAGAAGCCGGAGAATTCTGACAGTCCTCAGTTACCATGGAATCAGGGTCAACCACTGCTCTCCCCAACCACCCTTCTCAGTGGGAACTGGAGACCCTCCCCACCATCAGGACCCCCTCTGGTACCCTGGTGATGGGGGCAGCGAGTCGGCTACACCCGCCTCTTCTCCTCCACCCTGACTTCTTGGCTCCTTCCCATCCAATGCATCCTAAATGGCATTTCCAGAACATTCCTCCTTAAATTCTAGTCCCATCCTGCTTCTTCCCTGCTCAAAATCTGATTTCAATGATTTCATTATTTTTTACTTAGTAAATTAAATCTCTCATTGTTTGTTTGTAAAGACTGTCCACACAAAGGCCTTAATAATCATCCTTATTTGGGCAACCCAATATTTAAATTGATATTATCTTGTTTGAACCTGACAATGAACCCATGAAGCAGATGACATCTCTCCCCAGCAGATAGCTCCAAAAACCCAGGCGTTTCCCCGCCTGATCTCACACACACACACACACACACACACACACACACACACACACCATTGCTCCGGCCTTGCTATTCTGCCCAGTACAGTACACTGGGTTCTATCTGCTGCCGGGTCTCTGAGCTCCTGCTCAGGCCCATCAATGCGTCTTTTCTCCACCACTTCAGCCCCTCCTGCTACCGAGGCAGTTCCTTCCAGGCCTCCCTCCAACCACTCACCTCCGTCACCTTTCCTGAGACCAGTTTATCCGAAGCCCCCAAGCCTGTGTCTACAGGTGGATTCACCCCCCGCCCTCACATACAATACCATTCAAAACCTAGATTTTCGCCAAAGGATGGGAGTTAGAAAAAGCTCCATCGTACAGCCGGTGCATTTAAAAGGGAAGTGTCTGGTCCCAGCCAAACACCCCTTTTCTTAAACTTCTTACGCAGGGAAGGCCATCTTCCCTCACTCTGTGCTCTTCGGGTCTAACATACCAGGCACAGACTGGGGCTGCGTGATGACTGAGTCACAGCGGCCGAGCCACCATTGTCTCCGTGTGGATCAGTCCAATCAGCCTCCTCTCCCAACACCAGGGGCGGCCGTGGGGAGGACTGAGGCTCCCTATAGCCTCTGCGACTCTCTGGGGGGCACCGCCAGAGCCGTGGTTCTCACCTGGGTCCGGTTCTGCCCCCTGAGGGGCATTGGCAATGTCTGGAGGCATGTTTACTTTCACAGCTGGGGGGGGGGGGGAGTGCTCCCAGCATCTGGTGGGTGAATGCCAAGGACGCTGCTAATAACTTCCTCCAATGCACAGGACAACCTATATTGTACAGTAAGTATCTGGCCCAAATGTCACCACAGCCGAGGTGGGGAAATCCTGCTCGAGCAGGAACAAGAAAGAGAGAGCTCCCCGAGGACCCAGATCCCCTACCCCCCCCCCCAAAAAAAAAGGTGAGAGAAACACCACAGCATCCGTGGTCAGATCCAGATCCATCACGAATGCTTTCGCCGTGACGTGTAACGATGTGGCCCTAAAATAAAGTGGGCCCGCCCCTGCCCGGCCGCTGCCCCAGAACCACGTGGCGGGCACGGCGGACACGTGGCACGACCACATCACACGCTCCCGGAGCGGCTGCCGGCTCTGCCTACTAATTTTAATCTTTCCCTCGCAAAGGTCAGGAGTATTTTCAGACCTCTTCGCACAAGCAGATTACGGGCAGGCTGGACACATGCTGCTCCCAGCTGGCAGCGCGCCCCCTCCGCCAGCACCCGGAGCTGAGGTACAGGCCTAACCTTGTCCCTGTCGCTGTCCAAGGGACCTTTTTGGCCCGTTATCTTAATTGGCAAATGATATGTGAGTGCCACAAGGCTGTGTGTCCGCAATTATACTTATGAAGAAGGCTTAATCTCTGAAAGAAAACAGGAATTCATTACAACCGCCCTTCCCACCTGCCACTCCGGCAGCAAAGAGAAGAGCGGCCTCTCCGTGGTGAACTCCGCATCGGCTGCCAACCAGGAAACAGGGCAAGGCCAGGCGGAGGGGAAGCGGGAGATGCATCCTGCCTGGTGGCAGCAAAGCTCTGCCCTTGCTCCCCTGGGGTGGCAGGTGGGGGTAGGGGTGGAGGCGGGAGGGGGTAGGGTGGAGGCCACAGCAGCTGGAGGGTCAGGGCCTGGCCGGGCAGGGAGCGGCCCTTCCTCTGTCCACCTCAGCATCAGCCGCGACCTCTCACCAGCATCTCAGGAAAACTTGAGAGGGCTTTGGGAAGAGAAAGGAGATGGCTCCGTGGCCTGATGTTTCAGCTCACCTCTCACCATAATTCCCAACTCTGCTGCCCTCGTTGTCCGCGTAGATATAGTAAAACCCACCGTGCACTGTGCCTTGTGCTGGGGAAGCCAATGCAGCTGCCCACGGAGCGTGACGTAGCCCATCTCGTCCATGGGGGGCATGGAGGACCACACGGCACCTTCCCTGGGGGCTGGCAGAATATTGGAATCGAGCCCAAGAGTGAGAGTAGGAGCCAGCCATTGCAGCACCCCAAAACGAAGCTGTGGGGCCACGCGGCCTGCGTGGGAAGTCACGGGTGGTCTTCCAGCAGAGCCAGGCCTTCACCCCACCGTGTGAGGGGCACACAATGACCAGCCACTGCCTTGCAGGGCGTCCCCTGGGTCAGGCTGCCCCAACCTGCTGGGGGATCTCCATTGGGCCCTCACACCCACCTTTCAGATGCAGAGCCCCGGTGCTGCCGCAGGAACTAGGCCGAGTCTCCCCCAACGCACACCTGTTCCAGGAGCCCTCCCCTTCTAGCTGGGTACACTTTGCTCCAGGCGCCCGTGGTCCTCAAACCCGATTCCACAGGAAGGCTGTGAATCTCGGCACGCCGTGGCCTACACCTGCCCGCAGAGAGGCGCCCCTCCCAGGAGTGCTGGCACCATCCTGGGACGCCACGCCTTGTGCTGTGGAAGATGCCACAGCAGCAGCACCAGCCCTGACGCCTGACCACGATGCCAGTTCTCCGGCTCCCCGCCCCCAGTCCTACCTCCCCAGGGCACGGGCGGCCACGTGGCGAGTGCTCCTGGACCATCTTCGTGGCGAGAGGAAAGCAAGCCGAGGTGGTGCCACTTCCTGTCCACGCAGGTGAACGCTTGCTCTTTCCTGGTTGGTTTTGTGCGTGAGCGGCAGGCTATTATCTACGTGGTCCAGCCATTATTTCCCCCCAACGTTAGCAACCAGCCCTTCCATGGATTCTGTGACATGAAGACTCCAGACCCCGGTGGTTAATGGTTTAATGACTTTCGACTTCCCCTCGGAGTGCTCAGCGTGGAGAATCACGTGAGGCATGACCGAGCCACCGCACTGGCGAATGTGTCTCCCTTCTCACGTCAGTCACTCACACGGGGACTTTTCTTTTTACATATTTTTAAGTTAGTTTTTTTTCCCAATCACAATTGGCATTCAATATTATATCCACTTCCAGTATACAGCATAGTGGTTTGACATTTAGATACTTTGCAAAGCGATCCCCCCATGACGCCTGGTGAGTACCCACCCGGCCCCACCCGTAGTTGTTTAAAATAGTATTGACAATAGTCCATATAGAGACTTTCCTAAAGCGAGTTTGCTGCAAATGCACTCATCTCACAACCACGTCTTGTCTACCCCTTAATACACCAAGCGACAGAGGTCGGAGTGTGATGCCCTAAGTCGCTTTTGTTACATGATTCGGTGTTTACGGAAAAGATCAAGGCCTCCCAGAGCACCGGGGCTCTGTATAATGTTAATAATAATTAATTAATAAAGATAATATGCATTTAATATCATGTGACAGATGGAGCCGAGCGCAGGGGCCGAGGTGCCTATCAGCACAGTGAGCGGAGCGGGCGCTGGCTGCGCACCCCACGGAGTCACACTTTATTTTAGACTCACCCCCTCTCTTTAACCTCAAATACTCCAGCCTTAAAAAGAACAAAGCTGGGGGCACTTCCAGGTTTAATTTAGCCTGGCACCGCCCCGCCGCCCCAGGCTGCGTCACTGCAGTGGGAAGAGAGGCAGGAGCAGCTGCGCGCCATCTCCCTGGGTCACCGCTCCCTTTCGGCTCAGCCCCCCCGAGCTGCTGGGCCACACAGCCTCCTGCCTCCGGGAGGAGGGTCAGAGCAAAAGCCCCCACGTCCCCAACTCCTGAGCCCCGAGTACACAGAACCTCTGGGGAGGAGGCGGGGAGGGGAGGGTGGAGCTGGGGTCTGTCTTTCCCCCCCTGAGCTCAGAGGCAATGGGAAAGGCGTTCGTTCGGGCAGGCTGAGGGAGTCTTACCCCTACACGGCGCATGAGAGAGCTGGCCTCGGTCTGCAGTCAGATGGGCCGCCTAGCAGGTCAGGGCATGACCAGTGGCCCCACATGGGCGCTAGCTGCCTGCTGAGAGTCCCCAGATTGGACATTCCAAGAAGTGGGAGAGACTGAACCCCACCTGCTCCCTGCCTTCTGCCAAAGCCAACCATCTTTCCTTGGAATGAGGCAGGGGTGAGGGGGGGTGAGGGAGGCGCCACGGTGTCCTCCCGGGGAGCTGAGGCGAAGTCCTGCTCTCTGGAAACAGGAAGAGTGAGACACAGGTTCGCCTGAGACGTGCCCGCACCAGAGGGCAATGGGAATTCAAGCCACATCATCAGAGGGTCCTTGTGGACAGAGAGCACATTTTAAATACAAATGCTCCTGTCTTGAAATATTAATGTTGATTGCACATAAATGGCTAATTATTTTGTATCTACAATCTGGTAATAGATTTACTTTGTATAATGTAAATAATAATAATAAAGGTAATATGCATTTAATATCAAATAATAAATAAATGTTCCTGGGTGATCGTAGGGATGTAAAGTAGCGCACAGGAAACACAGCCAATACTGGTGTGATAACTATGTGCGGTGACAGATGGGTACCAGACTTATTGGGGTGATCACCTTGCAACTTATGTAAATGCCTAATCACTATGGTGTACACCTGAAACTAACATAATATTGTGTGTCAACAGTCATGGGAAAATAAGATGAAAATCCGTGCTCCAGGGGAGGACAATAACCAGTAATTATGTAAGTTCATTTTGACACAAAGAGGTGAATTCTTCAATTCTTGGGTCCGGAAGTGAGGCGCTCCCAAGGGATAAGGAAGGGGAAAGAGAACCTCAGTCTCCTTCCTCCTTCCAGGCCCCGTCACCCCTCCACCCACCCTTGGCAGTCACACGTGTCACTGGGAAGCAGCAGGACACAGAACTTTCACACGCAACCGGAGAAACACGAGGGGGATGGCACTGGTGACATGTCAGGTGGAGGGCAGCAGCCATTCTGATGGGGTGGGGGCAGGGTGGGGGGGATATGGACATGGGATAGAGTTCAAGGATCACACATCTCAATGACAGACCCAGACCTCCGGGGACGGTTGGAAACCAAGCACGCGGCTTCCAATTAGACTCAGGAGAGAGGACAGAACTGCTTTCTCTTTGTACTGCCTTTACTCACAAGCCTATCCGTCCCTGTCTAGCGCCTAACGCAGGGCTTGTACCCAGTGGGCACATGGCACCCAGTGGGCATGTAGTGCAGGGGGATGAGTTTTTCCTACGTCAGGTGTAAATCTGGACCTTTCTCGCGCGACAGTAACACAGAATGGGGGTGGTGTCTCCGAGCCCACCCACAAGACACAGCTGGACCCTGACAGCAGCGGCGACAAAGCTCAGGTTTGAGAAAATCCCACAGAGCTGCCGGATACGGGGTTCTCGGCCCACGGCCTCCTTTCGCCAGCCCTTGCAGCAGCTCGTAAGGGGAGTGTGAGGGTCAAGACATGTTCCAGGTCTCTCCAGACTGCAAATCCTCCCACACCCACCGTCTTCCCTCAGCCAGGGCACCCCTGAAGAGGGGCCAGCACCCTCACTTCCAGGGCCCTGCTTTTTAAATGTTTTATTTTTTTGTTTTATTTTAGCTTCTAAGCCAGCCGTGGGCAAACTACAGCCCGAGGGCCGGATCCAACCCGTTCAGCTGTTCTATCCGGCCCACGGAGCCGAAAGAGCGGAGGGTTCTCTTGCTCTCCCCTCCGCTCTTTCACCAGCAGCCCAAGATGAGAGTGCCAGCATGGTCAGGTTGCTTTTGTTCCAGCCCTCCGGTCCAGTTGAAGAACCTATTGTGGCCCTCGAGTCAAAAAGTTTGCCCACCCCTGTATCTAAGCCATTTACTTAATAAAAATTAAGATGTGCCAGATGAGGATTGTTTAAAAATAAACTGGTATGTTTTAAATATTTCATTTTGAATTCTAGGCACAACCACATTTGGAGGTGACATTACAAGTCCTTCCCACAAGGCCCAAGTCAGAGGTCTCTTGCTGTATCCAGGAGTGGGGCGCTGGGCTCAAGACCCCACATTTCCCAAGAACCCTGGGCCAGACATCACAGCCTGGAGCCCCCTAGGAGACCCTGGAAATGACTGCATCTCAAACCTTCAGGACAAACAGGGGGAGGCAGGGCTGCCACGACACCCAAGACCCCGATACCCACCACGTCAACACACCAGCAGTCCGCCCTCCGGAAGCCTGGCCCCAGCTGCCCTGAGCCCTCTGGGAGGCCATCTCAGGGGACCCTTCTCTTCCCGATTCCACTGAATTCCACCAGAGAACATCGACAGCAGGAATCCCATCAGGGACTCAGCAGCCTGGCCAATTCCTGGCCAGGGCCGCTCTGGGGAGCTGTCCTTCTCAAAGTCCCTAATGGGCTGGTAATTGTTTTATGGCTTTCTAATGAAGTGCGAAGTGCTCCGCGGCACTCTGGGATGCTCCCTGGTGGCCTCGGAGCCAGTGCCTGGGGAGGGGACAAGTGCCTGGTCAGCCCATCCCCAACCCCTGGCCCCTGGCCCAGGCCCCAGGCCCGGGTGCTGTGAGCTGGCAGAGGCGGGAGGAGAGGCCAGTGCCTGACACCCCGGAGAAGCTTTGTAAGGTGCCCTGGGCCAAATAGTTTTTAAATCCTCCAGATACTGTACCAGCTGCCAAAATTACTCTTACATGTGGAGTGAAAGTTGACCATCGCCAGTGTGGCTGATGTTGACACAAGCACACAGATTGTATCTTTTGGAGTCATTTGAACAGGCGTATCTATGTGAGCATTTTATAAATATCAACCCCTACCGGATATTTTGCCTACTTTTATAACGCTTAAAGCATAATTTTTTTTTTACTTTAAAATTACTGTTCAATGTAACTAGCACTTGGTGTTATGCTATGGTCTTTACATGCCTCTTCATGCATCCGACTGTCTTGCTACCCCTGGGCACATGGGCTCAGGGGCTTAACTGCTCTCCATGTCAGCTGCCCCTTCCCCGGGAACATGATCTTGGGACAGTGATGGGGACAATAGCATCCCACCCCCCTCCCCAAAAGCCCGGGCTGTTGGTCCAAGACACACTGTCTTAACCTCCAACCTCAGGACCAAGATTTATGCTCACACATCCACAGAGGCCCCTGGCCTCCCAAGGTGGGGACAGCAAGGGGTCCCCAAGGCCCCAGGCGGGGACAGCAAGGGGTCCCCAAGGCCCCACTCCCATCGCTCTGCCCTGCACAGACATGGGCCACGAACACTCACAGACCCTGCAATTCCAGGCACACGATACCCCGAAGCACCGAGAGCCCTCTCTCCTGGAAACACTCCTACCCATGACATCCTACCCGTATTCTCCTTCCCGAGAAAACGCCAAAGAAACTCCTTTCTGAAGCAAATGAGTTAAACATTCATTAGTCCCAGCACCTTGGAGCAGCTTCCTGTAATCAACACATAATGGGACGCCTCCTTCTGCGGGTCGGATACCACGCTGCGCTCAAGAGCCAGCTGCTGCCTGGCACTGAACACCAACTTCATAGACCTCCCCAGCAAAGAGCAAAAGGACTCCAGGCCTCTGGCCCAGACCCTCCTGTTCCTTTCGGGCAGCTTCTAAAGCTGGAAGCAACCGCGTGCACGCTCATCTGATGAGAGTCTTCCTTCCAGGGATTTCCCAAGGTGAAGCCCGAATGGCGAGGCTGTGTCCAGAGGGTCAGGATGCGAGGGCCGGCTGGGAGGAAGGGCGTCTAACTGCAGGACTAAACTGAGGCAGCTCTTGAAGGGTGCCATCCTGTTCTGTCAGCTGTTTTGCTTTCCACTAAGGCAGTCTGTGAACCACATCGGAACTCAGCTGGAAAACCATCCTTGGAAGCCTGGTGAAACTTCACTTAGGAAAAAGGTCTTGAAAGACATAAATTTCTATGTCTTGGCAGCATCTCTCAGACGAAGGGCCGCGTCGGTCTCTGCCATCGCTTACCTAGGAAAGAGCTGAAGACTACATAAAATGGCCCGAAAGGGAAAGTAGCAGACCAATGCAAAGAGCACTAGTCAGAATCCAGAGCTTCCAGCTTTAGTCCCTCCCCCTCCCAGGCACGTGGCTTGTAGGGAGGTGCCCACCCCATGGGGCCTCGCCTTTCTCAGCCCCTCCCGTGGCTCAGGAAGGGAGTGAAGGGCCGTGACACTGTGGATGGGAACAGGAAACGCTGCAAAGGTGAGCCATCGACTGATCATGGTCCAATTGCCTTTTTTAAATGGCCAAGGTCAACATTGGGATTTCTTTACTATTTTTTTTTTTAGCAAAGTTCCTCTCAAACTAACCTTTTATAGCATCTTACAACTTTTAAAATCTTTGTAAACACATTATCTAATTTTAAGGGTGTTACTAAGTTGATCATTGAGTCTAAAGTGGAGGCTTTTTAATAGATAAAGAAATGACTGGAGCATTGACTGCGGGCCTAACACCATACCTTGTCCCACCAAGATGTCCCCCAAATCCTAAAATAGATTATCTTCCTGCCCACAAGATCACAATCTAGTTACGAGGATGCAGATAAATGCCACCCCCTCTCTGTACAATTAACAACTAAATTTTTTCCTTTTTTTCCAGTTATGACAAGATTGTACTTATGCTAATCTAGTTAATTTTCTCTTTTGCTGTTCTGTTGCTATTACTCTAGCACCCTGGTCAGTAAACTGCAGCTCACGAGCCACATGCAGCTCTTTGGCCCCTTGAGTGTGGCTCTTCCACAAAATACCACGGCCTGGGCAAGTCTATTTTGAAGAATTGGCGTTAGAAGTTTAAGTGTAAAAATTTGGCTCTCAGAAGAAATTTCAATTGTCGTACTGTTAATATTTGTCTCCGTTGACTAATGAGTTTGCCCACCACTGATCTAGCACATAAACTTGAGTCTAGAACCCTTGCAGCAAATTCCCCAGCACCTTTTCCTCTTTGAATTAAATCTGAACTAAGTTTACTTATTAGGTATGTTTTACTGAACTACTAATGCTTTTCAAGTGATTTTTCCCCAATTTAAAATATTTCCCATTGGGTATTCATAACACAACAGAAATCAGTAAAACACGTGTCCACACGTGGTATTTTGTGGAAGAGCCACACTCAAGGGGCCAAAGAGCCACATATGGCTCATGAGCTGCGGTTTGTCGACCACTGAGCTAGGCCAAAGCAAGCACATTGATAACAGTTCTAATACATACTCAAGTTCTATGGTCCTATGTACCTAAGAGGGGAAAGATAAAGTCCTAACGAGGCAAACATGAGCGATGTAAGTAGGAGTACTAATAGAAATGAAGCTGCCGTAAGAGGCGTACCTGTCTTTCTTTCCTGGGGTTCAGTTCACATCTGTTCCCATTCGTGTTTCCTTTCTTGACACCTCTGAATTCCCAGAGCTGATCTGAGTTTCCAGCTCCATCTGGAAGGTACTCATCTAACTCTCTCAGAGGCATGTATCTTTATTTCCTTCTCCGGTTTACCTGCATGTCTGTAGATGGTAGGGCCATACTTCAAATTCTCTCTAGTCTCTCCTTTCACTTTGGTGAGAAATCCTTCCGGACCTGTACACTCTAAGATCATAGCATCCGTGGATGGACATATGTGACATGGGATATGTGACAGAACGGAATACCCACCAGCTTTAAACACTAGGCTCTCCCACAATTTAACGAAACCAGTGGTTGTCTTAAATCCTTCCCATATCCTTTCCGTCTTCCTTTGGGGGAGGGGGCACACCTGCCAATCACTGTTTGATGATAAGGCACCTTATATGCAGCCACCTACACAGCAGCTGACCTGCCGCAGCCCAGCCCGGTGCGGGCGTTCTGTGGGTTCTGCCTCCAGGGAGCTGAGGCAGGCTAATAGGAAACAGATGGCCGGGAGGGGGGGGGGGGGCAAGAGAGCGGGCAGGGAGCGAGGGCATTTATCTGATTAACCCACAGAGCTTGTTTTTACCTAGAGAACAGAACCCTGGGCAAAAAAAATAATAATAATAATTTTTTAATGGGTCACAGACTTGATGGGTTGTAAAAGGGAGGAGGTTTAATAAATGCAGGCACCACAAGTCTCCTGCTGCAAAGGGAGACTCGGGGTTTCAGACCAGCCCCTGCGTGCCAAGGCTGCAGCCGCCACCCAGGGGACTCCGCCGGAGCTGGCGGGGGTGGGAGTAGTGCTCCAGGTTTCTGGAGAACCAGTAGATTGCAACATCGAAGACAGAAAACAGGAAATGGGACCGAAGGCACATTGCACCACTAGGGAGGAATAGGGCCAGGACACCGTCAGCTTGGCCTCTGTGAGATCCAGGGAGAGGACAGGAGGGCGCACCACCCCCCGCCCAGTGCTGCTGTGGCAGAGGCAGGACAGGAGGAAAAGCAGCCTCCGCTGGGGATGTGGGAGCGTCAGCAAGAAGCCCAGGTCTAGGTTGCGGTCAGAGAAAGCAGGGCGGGGGGCCGAGAGCAGGGAGAATGGCTCTGTGGGGTCTCCTGACCAGAGATCAGCCTGACTCACTCTGTTCCTGCCTTCACACAGTGGACACCATGTGAGGGGCCTGCCCTGCAAATATGACAGAGGACGAGCAAGCAGCGCCTGTGTGACCCGCAGTGCCCCGAGGTGCTGGACACCCACGCTAACACGTGTCAGCACCCAGGCCTCAGGGGTCTCAGCACCCATGGTGCTCAAGAGCTTCCCACCTACAGATACCACCGGGGCGCTATTGGGCCCAACGGGGTCAAAAAGTCATTTTGCTGTTTTCAGAAGGAAACCTCTAGGCTTTTTTATTTTGTTTTTTATTTAGTTATTTTTATTATATATATATATATATATATATATATATATATATACATATATATATATATTAATTTTTTTTTTTACAGAGAGGAAGAGAGAGGGATAGAGAGCTAGAAACATCGATGAGAGAGAATCATCGATCAGCTGCCTCCTGCACACCCCCCACTGGGGATGTGCCAGCAACCAAGGTACATGCCCTTGACCGGAATCGAACCCGGGACCTTTCAGTCCCCAGGCTCTATCCACTAAGCCAAACTAGTCTTGGCTTTTTATTTATTTTAAAGAGGGAGGGAAGGAGAAGAGAGGGGGAAAAGGAGAGGAGAGAGAGAAATATCAATGTGAGATATATCAATTGGTTGCCCCTCGCACGCACCCTGACTGGAGATGGAACCTGCAACCTGGATATGTGCCCTGACCAGGAATGGAACCTGTGACCTTCAGATGCACGGGATGAAGTTCCAACCACTGAGCAACACCAGCCACGGCGGAAACCTCTAGTTTTAAAGGACATTCCCAATAGTCAGCCCAGGGGCAAGGAGGGCCACATTGGAATCCAGTTAATGCTCCAAAGTCTACTGTCACTCAGCAGCCCCCAGAGGGGCAACTGTAGCCGGAAGCTGGACGAGAGCCTCCCTGCACAGCCAGGAGGGCTCGGCCACACAAAACCAGCTCGCAGGGACGTAGAGGAAGAGACACCAATTGGGGAAGCAGTACTCCCCCCCTCCTCTACTCCCCCAGCTTCAAGATGAAAAGCAAAACCGAGCAGGGATTGGGAAAGAAAGGTGGAGGAGGTCAGGGTCACAGATTACAGCTCCACTCCCCACCCTCTGACTGCAGAAGGCCTGGGCTCTCCACACTGAGGCTAGAGGTGATTTGGACACTGGACAGAATCCGTACCAAGCCCGAGCTGTCATCACACCTTACGGACCCGCGCCACCTCCATCACCACCAATGAAAGCCGGCTCCAAGACAGGACCTTTCCCATTAAGACCGCAATGGCCTTGGGGTCCTCCTCAGCACTGCCCATGAGAGTCCCCTCGGTCACTCTTGCACTAGCAAGTTCTTCCCGGAGAACTGCCCCACTGTCTGTCACTCACCTCTTCGCTGTACAGTCTATAGCAAAGCACACAGCGGTCTGATTTAGCCCTTGAGAAGAAGATGCTTTGCAAATGATATATCGATGCCTCATTCGAGTCCTGTTTCTGCTGGAAATTGATGAACAGCCACCTCCTACGTTGTCTTCTTGCCTTGTAAAGTTATCTTGATCCCTGTGGTTTGACCTTGAACGAGCAGGGAGACTAATCTCATGCAGAGATGCGTCACTTCAGCCACCTGGCTAGCTTCTGCCTACCTCATCTCTACCTCCATGGGTGACCTCAGCATCCCCGAGTTTGGGGGACATGTCTCTGAAGACCCTTTGTGCCAGGTTATTCCTGGCAACTGCTTACATAAATGACACATTGGAACCTTCGGCCAATTTGTTATCCTTCTATTTAACCAAGGCCGGATGCTTGACAGTGCCAGCCTTCTAGGACCCGGGCCACCCATCGGCAGGGCCTGTTTTCTCAATGGGAAAACAGGGTCTACTTCAGAAACCCGAGGCACATGAGTTTTAAGCCAAACAAAATGCCTTCACAGTCAGCTAGTAGAGAACATTCAGACATTAACATTAGGATCCTGATGACTTCAAACTTTTTTTTTTTAATTCTCTATTCCATTCCTCACCCACAGTTCTATTCCTTTTCTCTCCATGGTAAGAGTTAGTCATCAGAGCCAGTTGGCCCTCCGAACATTCTTCTGGTGTCTGGAAATAGGATCGCATGCAGGGATCAAAAAATTTATTTTCTCTAGCTAACCTCATAAAATGCAGCCTTCTTGTGCCTATCGTAGATTTTCCTTTTTTTTCACGTCTGTGACTTCATGCCCATGAGCTGACCAGCTAGATTCAGAAGGCAAGTCATGTGCTATTTGCCACCATATGTTACCCCGAGGGGTCATACTAAAAATGTGCAAAGAAATAATTACAGTGGAGGATGGAGGTGCAAGAAGCTGTGGGTGGGGGCTCTCTCCGTACCAAAATCTCATCCCACCTTCCTGCCAAATGCTTCAGAACTATTATGCTGTTAAAGAAGACCCATCTCGCTGCTAACCGTGACCAGCAAAGCAGTGCCCGTGGCCTTCATTTCTTGAGTTTTGCTCAGTTGCTAACCAGGAAGGCTCCACTCTGCTCCCGTCCCAACTGGCATGGAGTTCCAAAGTTAACACTGGAGAATTCCCAGGGCATGTCACCTCCAATTCGTCAACACGCAGGCCTGCAGTCTACACATTCTTACACTTAATAAAAACAGGAATGAAGGAGAAGAGTGAGGAAAACATTATTTTCGAGGAATTTACTTGATAGCATCTTAAACCCATGAGCCAGAGCTGTCCTGGGTCCTTTGAGTCCAACTGTGATGTGGAAAGGAAGATGGCTGGGGAAGCCTCAGACAGCAGCCATTGTCCAATGCCTGTAATCGCTCAACTATTTATCGTATTGTGAAGAGGGAAAATAACCTCGAACAGAAACAAGGACTCAGACAACTGATGTGAAAGGCTTTTATCCATCCCCTGAGCCATGTGTTCCTCTTTTATTTTGACTGAAGATGGTGCCAGGTTTGGGTTCTTTTTATCCCCAAGAAATGTCACCTAATTTTGCCATTTGTAAAGGGAACGAATACGTCACAATGGAGACTGGTACTTCATACACATGATGCATACATTCCTGAGGATAATATTTAGTGCTATTATAATAAATATTTTCCATATCTTGCAAACAATAAGAGGATGTTTTTTCATACAAAGGAAAAAGTTGGTCTTTTGGGGTATATCCAACCTTCATCTGATACACTCAGACCTAATTCGTAGTGAAAACTGATTAAACCAGAAAATTCTTTAAAAATGATATATACTAGCACATATCTTAAAACTTTAGTTGAATTTGCAGCTATAGTGACTGATCATCCTGACTTGCCTATGATGAGCAGCTGGTCATCCTGTTTATAGCACATAAGGGGACACACTTACATACCCTGTTTTGGACCATGATGTTTCTTTGATGAAGGATCTGCTACCTGGAATTCTACATGGACCTTCTTTCATGAACCTCTCCAATAACATGGCCTATGATTTCCCATCTCAGCTTCTTTGAAGTCAAGCAAGAATAAAGATACTTGTGAAGACTAGATTCCTACATTTTTTGAAAACATGTTTTTATTTATTTTAGAGAGAAAGGAAGGGAGAGGGAAAGATAGAAACATCCATGAGATGAGAGTGAAACATTATTAGTTCACTGCCTGTGCATGATCCCACTGAGATTCAAGCTCAAAAGCTGGGCTTGTGCCCTGACCAGGAATCAAACCAATGACCTCTTGGTGCATGGAACAATGCCCAACCACTGAGACACACAAGCCAGAGCAGAATCCTACTTTTTTTATTTTTTAAGTTCTTTATTGATTTTTAGAGAGAGGAGAAGGGGAAGGGAGAAAAAAAAAACATAGATGTGAGCAAAACATCAATTGGCTGCTTACTGCACACCCCTTAGCAGGGATCAAGCCCACAACCCAGGCATGTGCCCTGACTGAGAATTGAACCAGTGACCTTCAGTGCACAGGACACTGCCCAACCAACTAAGCCACACTGGCTAGGGAAGAAACCTACATTTTCACAACATTCTCTCACCTTGTGTAGTTGTCACAACCCACTTATGTTGACAGAAAGGTTTTTGCACTAATTTTGATTCTTTTCCAAAATAGCCAATGAACTTCCAAAGCAATGACTTTTTGCATTCACATTTTAAAATATTTGTGTTACCATTTCATTGTGCTAAAATTCCAATAGCAAGTGCAATTGGCTTAAGAAAGTTTGGAACAAACACACTGACCCCATAAGCACCCAGCTCATCCCCTGGAGCAGAAAATCCTGAGAGTCCTGGGAGAGTGGGCGGGACCAGCTGAAGGGGCTCAGCATGCCACAGGGATAAGACACGGGTTTTACATGCATTTCATGGAGTAATGAAATACATCAATTAATGCAGTGAGTCAGTAACATGGCAGCAAATTAGAAAACTCCTACACTAAAGTATGTCAGCCCAAACTACAAAAGCGTGAATTTTCTTCAAGGAGCTAGCTCATTAGGATACTTAACAAGACCATTTTAGTATAAATCTGCCTCCCACCACCTTATTATTTCTGGGAAATGCAAATTCATGCTCATGCCCCAAATCCTACTGTTAACCAGTTATATTTTGACCAATATTCAGCTTTAAAGCAGTTCAGCACATAAGTGCCTGGATTTGCTCTAGATACTGCATTGGGGGTGGGAGAGAATTTATACAAAAGAGTGATAGGCCTTTTCTTCAGGTAGACATGATTGATACATGTGAAATAACTGGAAAAGTATAACCAATTAAATACAATCAAGTGCACACACATGGGTCGTGGTCGCTCAGTTCCACAGGCAGTTGAGAAGCGAACGGTTAATGTTGGCTGAAGGTCCTACAGGTCTTACTTTGCTTCTAACAAGATTACAAACCCTCCTGAGCTTTATGAGTCCACTGCACAGTTACTCTGGACACAGAGTTAGACAAAGGTTGTCACTCCAGGAACTTGCACCTCCACCACACCTAACACCAACGGAAGGAAGCTGACACGGATTTCCCTCCACATCCCGCTGCTACCCTGGGTCTGCCTCGCCCCTACCCTGGGTCTCCAGCAGGGATGCGGGAAGGAGAAGGAACCGGAAATGATTCCTCCCCCTCCACCCACGCACACCGCACTCCAGGTGCAGACTGCGCCTCAACAGGATGACTTACGCTCTCCTAATTAGAGGCCTGAATTAAGACCACAGTGTATATTCAGTAAAAGCGAAATTACTCAGATATGGAAAACTTCTATGCATAAAATAAAATTAGCTCCTTTTTTTTCTTTCTATATTACATACTTGCCTCAATGTGGCCCAATGCCAGGAGGAAACCACGCCAGTTTCAGAAACGCTTTACGCAGAGATTGTCTAGTTTGCATAAATAATTCCTTTCATCGCCATTCAACCCTCGTGTGTTGGTTGGGAAACCAGTGGGTCCAGAAGAAAATCAATGGCTGTAGGAATGGCCTGATGGGGTTCCCGAGTGACCGCAGGCCAGCCATCCTGAGCCACAAGTAGGTGTGACACTGTATTGCTCAGCATCCACCTGTGCCCACCTGCCCTGATCTGAGGGTTCCCTTTCACTCGCCTGACCAGAAACTGCATCTCAGACCTCACTCCCCCCCCCCCACCGAGGTAACTGTGCAGACCCACCAGGAAGCACACAGCAGGCACCTCACTGGCATGAGATTCACACTGGCACAGCGCCAGCAAGGCCTTCGTCTCCCCCCGCACCATTAGGAGGGACCTCGGCAGCAATGTCTTACCTCCAGCTCTATTCACTAACCAAACAACAAAGGGAGTCAGGCGGGACAGGGCTGCAGAAACGACTGCTAGGAATCACTTCACTAAAAACATGAACGATCCAATGACAGGAGCTAACCCAAGCAACAGCGACTATTTCTTCCCAGGGGTGGCATTTCTCATCACAGGTTTAATCACGGACGGCGGAAGGCAAGCATCCCCACCTACACAGGTCACTCACCGATACAGGCGTGGACCCTCACGGACAGCTGTGTCCTTAGGATGATGCTGTGCTTCTTGCCCCGCCTGATGGAGAGAAAACACACACGGGCATCAGAGAAGTCCACGAGAATCTGAGATGCCGTCAGTCATCTCGAAGGTTCTGACACATCCACCCGACAGAGGCTCCAGAGGAGCAGAGACCCGAACAGAACAAGAATCCCTCCTGAAATAATGTGATGTCACAGGGCTTTCCAGAAAATAACGTAATCAGGTTTGACTCTGTTGGATTGACACACGCATTTTACTGCCAAACCCGGTCAACTCGTTACATCCACAGAGTTTGCGTGTTCTCGTGCTTGACCATGTTGGGAAAATTTTCAAATCTGTGCCCATAAAGTGAAAGCTCAGGAATGTAACAACCCAAATCTGCCTGATCATTCCCATGGCTATTTTTACATTTTTCTGGATATAGGAAAGGGGCCCATACCGTGGGGGGATCAGGAAGAGCTGCTTTGCTGTGTATCAATTCAAGACTACCGGGTTTTCCTCTTTTCCGGGAAGATGGAGTCCACCAAACAGCTTATAGGCTATTGGTTATTGGGGACTCCAATTTACACACCTTGCTTCACCTGTGCTTCCTTCTCACTTCATTCCCTATGAGGAAGCCAAGAACTGGCCCCTCCCCAATTCTGTTCCCACCAGGGCTCATCCCACCTTATGCAAAGGAGGTCTAAAGCTCCAAGCAGGTGACAGAGAAGATGATAAATGAGAAGAAACGTGAGTCCTGGCTACCTGAGGGTAGCAAAGGCTTTGAGACCGGAAGAAAGCAGAAGCCAATGGACAGAGGGAAAACAGAGCCAGCCCGCCAGCCAGCATGGGGCAGGGAAGCCGCTAGGGCTCTCAGTGGCCAAATTGCCCTTCCATCACTCTGCTGGCCTCTCTCATCCCTGCCCATCAGGGCTTCCTATGTAAAGGAGTCTGGCAGTAATTTCTGGTTTTACGGTTGTGTTGGAGAGGACAGGAACAGACATCGCACGGGCCACACTGTTAATATTGTTGATGATGGATTCTCCGTCATCGATGAAATAATTCTATTTCTTATGCTTGAGACCAGATCAGAGGGAAAAGTAGAGTGTCAAAAGGTGGGGTTTTTTATTCTTTTAAAAGAGAAAGGAAAGCCAGCTGCATGGTCCTACAAAAGCATGCCGTGGTTTCCTGCCCTGCAGCTGCTTGTAGGTAGAGAACCTGCATCTGGTCCTTTCAAATCCCCAGGGTCCCCCCCCCGCCCCCCACTTCCCACTTTGTTCATTTGATTGATTTACATACGCTGTGTGCAAGGCACTAATCCTAAAGAGCTGACAACGAATCCACAGCCCTTGACCCATCTTCAGAAGATGGATTTGAGATTCCTAGGAGGGCACACTTCTTCAAAACTTTCTTACACACACACACACACACACACACACACACACTCGTTTTCTCTCTCACAGTCCTGGTGTTGACACTGTTTCGATTCCTTTAACGGTACCAGGAAGAAGGTTTCTGTCAGTGCCCTGCGCTCAATCATTGAACGGCCTTCTTTGTGAACTTCCAGGAAAGGTGTTCTGGGGCAGGGGCGCCTCGGTGGGGAGCCTCCCCCAGAGCTGGGAGCAGAGACTGAGGAAGCCCGGAGGGGAGCCAGACCCCAACCAGGAGGAAAAGCAAACCTGGAGCACCGTCAGTCCCAGTCCGTAGCCTGTTATCAGCGTGAGGAGTCAATGATGAATACCAGACGCTGGGAGGCAGCGCACATGCTTTGGATGCCCTGAGCGGGGAAGCAGGGATGGCCAGGGAAACCGTTCAGAATACCTCAGGTTCTGGAAAGTTCAAAAGGGCCCTCACTTTTATCTTCAAACAACTGCAAAGTCACATTTTGAGGAAGCGCTTAAGTTTTCCCAGAGAACTCTGCAATCCCCCAGTGCGAGTGTGGGGTGGTCGCTCCAGGATTCCAGGCGCCTTCATGAAAACCAGGGCAGTCTCTGAGGCGGCCCTGGCAGGCCAGCCCCTCCGAGGTGCTTGTGCCTTGAGGAAACCAGGCAATCGGATGGGTTAAGCCAAACCCTGGTGGAACTTAAGAGTCCACAGAACAAAAAAAAGGCCTATTTTGTAGAAGTTTTCTCTCTCACAATTCCAATTCTGAACCTCCTTCCTTGCCTGCCCTTGTACACAAAACCCTGAGATGGGAGGGATCGCTGTGGAAATTCTCAGCATAGAGCCAAGGTCTGTGGAAGCCACCTAAGGGGCTGAGGCTCCAAATCCCAGGAGTTACTGGCAGAGGAAGGAGCTGGCCAAGGCAGAGACAAGTGGCAATGAGTGCAGGCGGGTCCCCAGAAGGTGTCCTTCATCCCCCACCCCTCCCTCGCCCACCCCCATTTTTTCCCATCTTTGATCTGGGTACCATCATTGTGCCCATTTTACAGAAGAGGAAAGCAAAGCCTTTAGAAAGGATGTGACCTCCATAAAGTCAGAGGGCTGGTGAAAATCGAATCAGGCCTGAAGGCAGAGTGTCTGGCTCCACAGTCACCAGCCGCACCCTGCCTTTTGCTGTGCAGCCGCCTCACTCTACAACCTTCTCCACTTTTTTTTAGTGGTTTAACATCAATGCAAAAATCTATTAAAGAGGACACGCATAAAAATTAAAATGCAAAAACCTAAGAAAATGTTGCCAAACCAAATTATGAAAATAATAGAACAGGACCAAATAAGACTTCAAGGATTACAGGAAGTTTAATGTTATAGATAGATAGATAGATAGATAGATAGATATAATCAAATGCCAATGTATAAAGGGCACCCATCATAAAATACCTTTAAATTTGATTAATGTTGATATACTAGTATTAGAGGAAAGTTGATTTTCATGCATTTCCTTTGTACATGGCCATATCTCACTGCTGCTATTAATTCTAAAAATCCTTGGGCCGACTCTTTTTATGGGCATAATCATGTCATCTATTAAAAATAATCACATTATCCCCAGGCTTTTGGTAGGAAGTATGCCCTTGTCTTCTGTTTCATGGCTAAAACTTTCAAAGGAAAATTAAATTATCATGGGTAGATTTCCCCCTGCCCCCAGTGGGGATACTATGTCAGTTTGGGTTTGGAAAATAATATTCATAGCAGTTGTTAAAATTCATGGAATGCTTATTGTGTGCCGGACAAGAGTCTAAGTACTTTATACAGATTTGATCTTCAAAAATGCCTATAAAATAGGTAACATTATTGCCATTTTTAAAATGAGGAAACTGAGACCCAGAAGGGCTAAGCAGCATAGCTGAAGTCACACAGCTAGAAAGTGACAGAGCTCAGATTCAACCCAGACAGTGCAACCCGCAGCCTGCGCTCCCATCACTTCCCTGATGGGTGTTCCTTCACCCGCTCCCTCATTCCCTCTATATGAGGTGCACGATGCACACTCTGCCTCAAGGCAGCAGCAACCTGGAGATCCTGCCTGACCCGCAGGTTTTGGACTCAAGAATACATCAGTTCTTACCTAATTTCTCCCCATTGGCCCACTCTACAGACTTCAGACTTGCCAGTCACCACAATGGAGTGAGCCAATTACTTCAAGATATACTTGGTAGGCCAGATGGATTAGATGAGAAAGATTAGGCCAGATGGATGGGTAGAGAGATAGCTTGTTGGTTCTATTTCTCTAGAGAACCTTAATACAAGCTTTGGTATCTGCCTTCGTGGAGCTTCCATGTTCCAAAAATCAGTGGATTTAGCATAAACACCTGAGTGGCTCACTTTCCTCCCTGACATTGGCATGCTGTATCCGTCTCACGGCTGCCCCTCCTTCCGGGCCGGCCTGCTGGCAGCAGGGTGACCCTGAGGCAGGAGCTATTTCATTTGACCTGAAACTCCTCAGGGAGACTCAGATTCCATTCCTATCAGCACGGCCACAGCCCGGGAAACATCGCCACTTTGGAGATCAGCCACAGCCAATCAGGTGTCCAGGCCCAAGGCCAGTGCTACCCAAGTGACAAGAAAACTATCTAAAATAGACACTCACTTCAAGGGAACTCCAATCAAGGCAAACATGTCAGGGATGGGAGGGTGCTGCTGGTGAAGGAACTTTCCCAAACTTCCTGGCTTCTCTGAACACACCAAGTTTCTCCTACAACCATGCCTATGGTTGAAGGGGGGAGGGTGCAGGGGTGGGGGACCGGGTGGGGGGGGAGGGTGAGCTGGGAGAACAAGGGCTGGTTTAACCAAGTAAGTCTTCCAGACACCATGTTTCAGTTCTGCCCCAGTCTCTCAGGAGAATATTTTTTTTTATTTATTTTTAATATATTTGTATTGATTTCAGAGAGGAAAGGGAGAAAAACATCAATGATGAGAATTACCGATCCGGTGCTTCCTACTGGGGATCAAGCCCATAACCCGGGCACATACCCTGACCTGGAATCGAACAGTGACCTCCTAGTTCACAGATCGATGCTCCACCACTGAGGCAGGCTGGTCAGGCTCAAGAGAACATGTTTACAAGAATAACATATGACGTCTTTTGGTGGCTATAAGAGCAAGCGCATACATTAATTTGTTAAGTGGCATGCAGCCAAAGACTTGATGACTTTTTCTTGCAACCAACAGCAAAATTAATGCCCCCAATCATTCCTCCACTCAAATTAGAACTAAACTATGATTTCAATCAAGAGTAGAAAACACGTTTGACCACGTGGCAGAAGCAGAAATTAGGACCCCCCTCAGCAACGGCCCCGGGAATAAACTTCCTTTTACTAAGCTTCTGGAGCGGTGAGATGCAGCCAGTGTTCTGGCTGAGGGATAAAGAGATGAAGAAGGATTTGAATTAGTCATCAGCAAGTGAAAAAGATAGTGTTAATTTATTTGCTCGAAAACTTCAAGTTCAAGAAAGCCAGTTGTGACTACATTCATCTCCAGATGCTTTCTGGTCTTTCCTAGAAGACAGTGGAGGTGAAAAGCATAGGTGTGATCTTGGACAAGTTACTTAGCCTCTCTGAGCCCAGGGTTCCTTGTCTATAAAGTGGGAAAATAATATTACGCATTTGGTGTCATACCTAAGAAATGAAAACTTGCTCCTATTTCTTCTAAGATTTTTAAAGTTTTAGCTGTTCATCCCCAGGTACCTCTAGTGGGAAAGAAACCTTGGTTGAATGTGTTCACAGCTCCCGGCTCTGGGGCCATCCTGTGGCCTTCCCTTCTCACTCCTCCATTCTCTCCCCCCACCCACGACTATCCTGCTTCCTCTCTCCCTAAATCTCCTCCTTCGACACCCTGGTCTGACCTTGGTCCTCTCGCAACTTGGCTTCTCTGTGGTAAGCATGGTGTTAACTGCCCTTTCTTTGAAATTTTCTCTCTCCTTGCCGAGGCACACCCTGCTGGTTACCTACCCAATTCCCATCTTCCCCTTTTGTCTCATCAAGAGAACCCAATTTTGTCTGAGGGGACGACATACCCACCTAAAAACTGCCTTCTCCAGTCTCCTTGGCCCCCAAGCGTGGCCACGTGACACAGTTGACCTCAGTGAACTGAATGTGCAAGTTGCCGGTGGGGCTCCTGGAAAAGCTCTTTAAAGGGGGCCTACAGCCGAAACCGGTTTGGCTCAGTGGATAGAGCGTCGGCCTCTGCACTGAGAGGGCCTGGTTCGATTCCGGTCAAGGGCATTCACCTTGGTTGAGGGCACGTCCCCAGCGGGGAGTGTGCAGGAGGCAGCTGATTGATGTTTCTCTCATATCAATGTTTCTGACTCTCTATCCCTCTCCCTTCCTCTCTGTAAAAAGATAAAATAATTAAATAAATAAATATTTTAAAAGGGGGGCCCACCCAGCTGGCCACACAGCCACAAGACTCTGACCACCAGGCTACACTGCTGTGTACTATGCTGCCCTCGGATGCCAGAGGCCCTGTTGGCATTCCTGCTGATGCCGGGAAGGACCCGGGCTCGCCAGGTCACACCATGGCAGGGTCAGGCATAGTTGTTAGAGGCTTCGGGGCTCCTGTTTCCGCTGCTAACTCCCCTGGCCTTGGAAGGCACTGGCCAGGCCTGGCTCCCTCCGCAGCAGAATAATCACTCTGCCCTTCCTCTTCTGAAGGTCTTTCCCCTCTCTTCCCTTTAGCCACAGCTTGAGCGATCATTCTAAACAAGGGGTGAGTTAATTTTTAGTCCCGGCATAAGAGAGCAGGGCAACGAACGAGAACAAAGAAACAAACTGCTCCAGCAGGGAGAAGTCCCTCCGAGCGCACCGTGTGAAAAACACCAGCACTTCCCCATAGCTGGTCCCGCGTCTCCGTCAGAGGGTCTCCTTGGGGGACACTTGGCTAAGGCTTACACAAAGAAATCAAGAGAAGAATGCCGTTTCATTTGACCTCTTCGTGCCTATGAGGGGCAATTGTTAACTAGGAAGGAATTATATTTTAACTCCCATTCGTGGGAGACATGACTCTGCAGGCACCCAGACTCCACCAAATGCCATGCTTCCCGGGGAGGACCTGGGAGGGATGCTCAGGGCAGGTGAGGCTGCAGATGTGTGCGGACACCTCCCACCTGTGCAGGAGGACTCAGCCCGTAGGCTGCTCCCCGCCAGCCCTGCCAGAGCTCAGTGGTGGTCAACAGCCTGGGAGTGACTGGGGTGAGCTGGCAGTGCCAGGACAGTCAATCCTGGCATGCCTTCTGCAATCCAGGCCAGGGACAGAGAGGCTTCCCCGCCGAGAGCAGTGAAGCGTGTGGCTTCTTCAGCTCTTCTGGACAAAGAGAAGGTCATCCTGAGTACATTCCAAAGGAGGCGGGGTGGGGCACGGAAAACGAAGACTATTTCAAAGCCATAAAGCCTGCTCTGGGGCGAGTTGTGGCACAACTGTCAAATGCGCAGGTACCAACAGCTTTAGGGCTACCTTCCCCTGTTTGCAGTCGCCCGTGACATCAGTCCTGACTTCTTGTCATCATTTCATTTTCCCAGCATCGCATGCTGTTACGGTGCAGAGATGTGGTCAAGGACCATGGGCCCAAGACCAGGTGATGATTCAGAAGGGAGCAAAGGAAGAAAGGAAGCCAGGATCGACTCTGCTGACCTAGCGGTGGGGCCCTGGCTCTTTAGGGAGAAGCCTCCAGCTCCTGATGGTGGTGTTGACAGAGCGAGCTGTAGGCCAGAGCCAGAGGACAGCAGCAGATACGTCCTCCCTGATGTAGGGTTGGTGCTATTTCAACCACAGCCAGTGTTTTAACCTGGGACTGAAGGTGTCCTTGCAAGAACCACCCTCATGTCACCGAAGGCGTGGGTGTACATCCTCGGTAGAACCTAACGTGCCTTTGCCCAGGGGCTCCTGGGATGGTGGAGGAGTACACAGGCCTGGGAGACGCTGTGGGCTTGGTTCCAGACCAAGGCACTAAGAGTCTCACACTAAAGCAAGTCTCACAATAAAGTGAGTTGTAATCTTTTTGCTGGTGGAGGACCTCATCTTTAGTTTGTAAGAGAGGCGGCATCCAGGAAGCACAGTAGAATGAGGCATGCCTGTACAGACTTGGGGACCTGGTCACACTGACACTCAAACCTGGCTCTACCATCCACTGCAGCCCTATATGAGAATTTAAGGCCTGACTCTTAGTTGTTTCAAACAAAAAATGGGGATGACAAAATCCAGCCACATGTCTGGTAAGAGAATGAACTGTTAAACAAACAAACCTTGAATTGGGTGCCTAGTAGAGTGGTTCGCATGGCTCCATAAAGGTTATTTTTCTTCCCAACTCTTTATTCTTGATACTGTTGTCTAATAATTAACACCTTTTTTCCTAAACTGCTATCTCTAAGTCATTCAACTTTTGATAAAAGAGAAGAAAATCACGCAGGACATAGCTGTTAAGTATAACACCTCTAGAAACATCTTTCAAGTTGACAACAATGGACTCCTAACACTCCCAGTGTCTGTTGGATCAATGAGCCATAAAATCACCCAATTAGACTGTTGTCCAGCCTGAATTCTGGCATCTCAGAGATAGGATCATCGTGGTCAAGTACTCGGTAAAAACTAGGACAATGGAATTTCCTCAAATCTATCGGTCTCATACTAATTATTTTTTAAGTGATGATGAGTAGAATCTGATGTGAACTAATAATGATAGCCCTCATGTGTGCACAGCTGATGGCAGGCTCCAGGTCTTGCCCCACGCACTGTTGGCGTGGCCCTGAGAACTACTCCAGAGACAGAAAGGGCCTCCTCGCAGAACCTTGCTGGTTCCCACCAAGGAGCCTGGTTTTCTTGGAGTCGTGGTCATGATTTTCAGGAATCCATCCTGGGACCCTCTCATTTACTGGCCACCAGAATTCACTCAGTGCCTATAGGTGCTGAGAAAATGCTAGGCACTGGATAGTCAGACAGGACTAGTCCTGACCTTGTAGAGTTTTAGCAGCAGAAGGACAATTAGGGGAAATGGACCATTAATTGTGATAAAACAGGGGAAATCCAGGAAGTCATCAGTACATGGTGGAGTCAGGTAGGAGACTAACACTAACAGATTCCCTTTTATTTTTCCTTGAGCTGTTCATGAAAACTTAGTATTCTCTGAAAGTATTCATCTGACAGTAATATATTTTTAACTCAAGCAAGGTAATGTCTAAACAACTGTTGGGGAGGTCTCTGACCACCAGATCAAAATAGTCGGGCATTATTGGGAAAGCAACAGGGAGCCCCTGAAGTTTTCTCAGGAGGAAGGTGAAAAAATCAGAGATATACGCAGCTCAAGATGGATGAGGGATAAATATGAAGGCAGGGGACCTCATAGAAAGCTATCTCAATCCTACATAATAAAAGATTAATATGCAAATTAACTGAACGGCAGAACAACCAGTTGCTATGACGCTCACTAACCACCAGGGGGCAGACATTCAACACAGGAGCTGCTCCCTGGTGGTCAGTGTGCTTCCACAGGGGGAGCACTACTCAGCCAGAAGCTGGGCTCACGGTTGGTGAGCAGTGGTGGTAGCAGTGGTGGCGGGCACCTTTCCCACCTCTGCAGCAGCGCTAAGGATGTCCAACTGATGGTTTAGGTCTGCTCCCTGCAGGGAACAGACCTAAGCCATCATTTGGACATCACCCAAGGGCTCCCAGACTGCAAGAGGGAACAGGCCAGGCTGAGGGGCACTCCCCTCCCCCAGTGCATGAATTTTACTAGTAATCTAATAAGTACAGGAATGGTTGATTGTAAAAGTATATTCCTAGAGAGATTTTACTTTCTGGACACATCTTTAATTTTGTATATATGTTGCTTTATTCAGACTGAGCAATCAGAAGTATGAAGCAATTCTAGATAGGCTAAAAGTGATTTAATGTTAGTTAACATAATAATTGTTTTTCCACTGTAATGAGTTCAAAAGATGATAAAATATAATATGATATACTAGGGCATCTGGCAAGAAAACTAAATATTCAGTGAGTTGTCATTAAAAACAATGTTTAAAACAATTGTCAGTCCTAGCTGGTTTGGCTCAATGAATAGACCATCGGCCTGCAGACTGAAGGGTCCCAAGTTTGATTCCGGTCAAGGGCACATGTCCAGGTTTCGGGCTCGATCCACAGAGAGGGGCATGCAGGTGGCAGCCAATCAATGATTCTCTCTCATCATTGATGTTTCTATCTTTCTCTCCCTCTCCCTTTCTCTCTAAAATCAATAAAAACATTTTTTAAAAATTGCCAATCCACTAAAATCTTAAAATATTAATTTAAGCCGAAATCGGTTTGGCTCAGTGGTAAAGCATCGGTCTGCAGACTTAATGGTCCCGGGTTCAATTCCGGTCAAGAGCATGTACCTTGGTTTCGGGCACATTCCCCGATAGGGGGTGTGCAAGAGGCAGCTGGTCCATGTTTCTCTCTCATCGATGTTTCTAGCTCCCAATCTCTCTCCCTTCCTCTCTGTAAAATATATATATATATATATATATATATATATATATATATATTAATGTAATTATATTTGTCTTAAGGGAACAGTATGTAAATACCATATGCTTAATTAAACCAAACCAGAAATGCTCCTACCCTCGAGTAGCCTTGTCAAGAAGAGTTATGCAAATAGATGGTGTCAGATAGGTGCTAGACTCATCGGAGGACCACCTTGTAAGTTACATAAAGGCCTCACCACTGTGCTGTGCACCTGCAACTAATATAATGTTGAATGTCAACTGTAATAAAGTTTTTATTTTAAAAAAGTAGTTACTCAAAATACAAAAGAGTTTGCTATGACCACAAGGTATCACTTGCATCTCCCTTCTTTTCGTGTGACTGCGAGTGAAGAGAAGGCCAAAGGTTTCTCCGAAATATTTCAGGTCTCCCCCTCCCCCATTTCTTGGAAGGCCGGGACCAGCCGGCAGGGACCACTGTGGCTCTTACCCAGCGTCATCCTGGAAGCCTTCTAGCTCGTCCCGCTGCTCTGCCAGGGTGGCTTCCAGGTCCAGGTAGGCGCCATTGTGGGAGAGCTGCAGCGTGCAGTCGTCGAGCTGCAAGAGAAAGAGCTGGTCAGTCCCGCCCGGCTCCTGGGAGGGACTCGGCCCGGAGCAGTCACTGCACGTCGCCCCTGGACACACAGACCACACAGACCCAGGTGGGTTTTTAGTCAAGCATTACTCTGAGGTGCAGAGCACAGTTGGAAATAGTGTGTTCCTGTGAACAGATTGGAAGCAGAGTGCATACCGACTGGACAGACACGACACCCGTGAAGGGAGTGGCCTTAACAGGGCCCAGTGGACGTCGACGGGGGTGGAGAATGAGCCTCTTGGGCCAGTGCCACTTTGCACTCCGAGGGGCCCAGGAGGACCTATGGGTGTCGGGAGTGGTAACCAAGCTCAAATGCTGGTGTGAACGTAGATTAAGAGTCCAGAGTTTCACAGACAAATTTGATGGGGAAACATGTTGTTTCCTTTGATTCAGTGAGAAGCCTGCTTACTCAGATCCTGTCATGCTGGGCACATTGCAATCAGTAGCTGCTCAATAAACATCTGAGCTAAAAGAAACAGTCTCCATTTGGATGTCAGCATACTCAAATTACAACATACCACAGAGGGCCTGAGGACTCTACTTACTAGTCTTGGTTTGTTTTTTTTTTTTAATGTATATAACAAATACTTACCAGTTATTATGTTCATACATAATTCTAAGCATTATGTTGCCTCATTTGCTTCTCATCTGAACCTTACTTCTATTATTATCCCCACTTTACAGATGTAAAAACTGAGGCATAAACTAAGAGATGCCCATCTGGTAATGGCGGAGCTGGGATTTGGATACCAGCCGTTATGGCCTGAGCTCTACGAAGGACTTAAAAATATCAATCTTGCAATAGATAGCTTATGGCTTCTGAGTGCTCTGCCATGTGTTTGTCAACCCCCTTCCCTTTCCCTCCTGGACACACAGACCACATATCCCAGCCTTAGAGTTGGTTTTCAACAGTGAAACTGAGTACTGACCAATGGAATGTGAGTGAAAGTGAGCAAGGCCCCAGCACTCTGGCCACAACACCCCTGCACAACCTCCCATTTTTCGTCTCTTGCCTGCGGCCAGATGCAGAGGGGCCAGCGGAGGACTCCAAAGTCTAGAACCACCAGAGCCCCGGGCTCCTGAATCGCTGCACAGAACAGATCCCTTAGCCAACCCGCCTCCACTGGACCAAAACGAGCAAGACACGAGCCTTTGTGGCCGTGAGTCGTGAAGATTTTGAGGTTGTTACGGCAGCCATCACATCACATTTACAATGATCAAGTCACATAAAAATAAATATGTTACCAAAGATTAAAACTGACATGATGAGGAAGCCCAAATGTATAACTGCATGTTTGATTTCTCAGAATGTAGGGTAGCTCTTATTATTCATCTACTTGCTGAGTTAGGCTCTCATTTCAAAATGACAGGCGGTTGGGGGGAAATAGAGGTGAACGTGTGGCTACTTTAAAATTTCCAAATAAACATGTGATAACACTTCCGCAGTGAGATTTCAAACAAGGAATTAGTCTCTTGATCCCCAACAAGAGAAACACTACCTTCTTTTCTAGAATGAACACTTCTAAGAGGCTGCTGATCCTTTTTTTTTTTTTTTTGTAAAATCAACTTTATTGAAACAGAATTTACATTACATTGCATAGATTTTAAGTGTACAGTTTGATGAGGTGTTTTTGTGTGTTTGTGTTTTTTTTTTGTAAGTTGTTTTTTCAGTTAGAGACTGGGCAGGTTCGTGTTTCTGGTTATCCTCAACAAACTGAAAGGAATTTGTTCTTTGTTATTTGTAAGAAACACCTGGTTAAATTGTTTAAAGGGGTCAATCCTATTTGATTCACTTGTTTGGTTTCTCTAATAACAAACTGTTCCTCTAAGGGCGTGCTGGTGAGGGTCAAGCATTCCTGATTGGCACAGAAAGATCATCTGATCCGAGACAACCACCTGTGGAACAGCAGCCAGGGATGGTTTCTTGCAGAGGCATCTCCAGGCCCGGTGTCTGCTGAGGACTAAAATCGGGCATTATCCTTCCCAGGTGGGAAATTCCATGAGGCCCTGGACCTGCTAACATGGACACTGGACCCTGCGGACGGCTGGACTCACAGCTGCTCATTCTCGCTTTTAACTCCTACAGGTGTTGTTAACTAAGAAAGCTACTTGGTCTGTTGTGTTGATAGTATCCGCACATTTGCTTTTTTTTAATCCCACATATAGTCAACAGCCTAGAACCATGGTCAGCAAACTGCGGCTTGTGAGCCATATGGGGCTCTTTGGCCCCTTGAATGTGGCTCTTCCACAAAATACCATGGTCTGGGCAAGTCTATTTTGAAGAAGCGGCATTAGAAGAAGTTTAAGTTTTAAAAATTTGGCTCTCAAAAGAAATTTCAATCTTTGTACTGTTGCTCTTGGGCTCTGTTGACTGATGAGTTTGCTGGCCTAGAAGGTGGTGGTGACGAAAGACCTTTAGGCCATAACAATTTCTTGGGCTTCATCCCTTAAAAACAGGTGAGCCCAGAGAAAGCTTTTGGGTAGAGAAGGGGTGGGGAACCTTGATTCGGCCAAGGGCCATTTGGGTATTTATTACATCATTCATGGGCCATACAAAATTATCAACTTAAAAAATTAGCCTGCTATATTTGGTCAGACATTTAACTCACCCCTAACGTCTTGGCAGGACCAGACCAAATTATTTTGAAGGCCTTACACGGCCCGAGGGTTGAACGTTCCCCACCGCTGGGGTAGAGTGTTTCTGCCTCTCCCTGAGGGAGTCTGAGTCACTCTGTAGTCCACATACAGGTCCCACGAGAGCCGGGGGGGCGGGGGGGGGGGGCAGCCAGGGGGAAGATGGGGCAGCCTGTGCAGGGGTAGGAGTAAGTGATGTAAATGCTCCCGCCATGGCCCATGTCAGCCAGCAGCGTGAAGTTGCACAAAATGTGCAGCAACTCACCAGTAAGTGGTATGTCTATCAGATACAGGAGATGGCGGAAACCTCAAAAGCATGAGGAGCAGGAAAATGTAATAAAACCCTTAGGAAGGGACAGTTTTGGAGTTGCTATTATTATCTTTATTTTTTTATTTTTTGCTGTTTTTAGGAGAGTATAGCCGGCCTACAATCTGGTATTAGTTCCAGGTGCACAACATAGTGATTCAACATTAATATAATGTTCGATGTGCTCACCACAATCAGCCTGGGTAACCCATCAGTCACCGTACAAAGTTATTACGATGTTACCTGTGCAGGGGTATGTGGTGTAAATTCTATTCAATGGGCTGGACATTGCATATCAGTGACTTGTTTTTTTTATAACCGGAAGTTTGTACCTTATTATCTTTGTTTTTAATAGAACTTATTAATTGTACACGTATAGCCTTAAATTTTTAATAATAGCTATGTTGAACAGCTGGCCCACAGAATCCCTGAGAATACCCATCAGCCCTCCCGAGCCTCCCCACCCCCCCCCCCGGGCCCACTCCAGCACACTCCGCTTCCGGCCCTCCCAGGTGGCTAATTTGGGGTGCATGGGGTGGAGACAGCAGGGGGTGCATGAAAGGCTTGCAGCCCTCTCCACCCCCGCCCCGGCCCTGTGCTGTTCTTAGTTGGGGGGAGTGGGGGATTCCTGGTGGCCGGCAGATGCAGCCCTTATGGCAGCTCTGGCTATCTTGCACATCATCTCCACACAGGCCCTTCCGACGTTCCTCCCAGCCAGCCGAGGTGAATCTCTGGCTTTCCTCAGCCTCACCCCGGCCCCCCACGCTCCCAGCCAGCCCGGGACCACACCAGGAAGCCCCACAGCTCTCAGCCTCTGACAGCAGGAGCCTGAGGCAGCAGACCCGCCTAGTCTCCCCACGCCTCTCCTCACGCTCAGGGCAGCATCAGCCATGAGCATTTCCGGAGGTCCATTTCAACCAAATCACATGCCAGGCCCAGGATGGGCACCCAGGAACGCATAAATGCTTCCTTCCCTCAAAGACCATCTTATTGAGTAAGAACGACACCAGACGAGAACAAAAAGCCATTCTAAACCAACTGTCCACATGTGTGGAAGCTCACCCTCAGTGCTATCCCTCCTCTATAATTAGCACCCACAGCCTCCGTGACCCCAGCATCCTCCACAAAACCACCCACCCCGGGCTCCCTTCCGGAGACAGGCCGTCACTGCTTCCCAAGCCAGGGTCACAACCCCGCTCCCCCTGCCCAACAACAGGAAATGTGACCATGTGCCTTTTGGTCCCTCAAGAAGTGTGTGTGTGTGTGTGTGTGTGTGTGTGTGTGTGTGTGTGTGTGTGTGGAGTCCTCACGACAGGGCTACAGCCAGGGGGCAAGGTCAGACACGTGGGCCTTAGGGAGCCCAGAGGGTCCCGGTAACACGGCTGCCTGAGAAGACACCAAAGGAATCGACACACACTGCCCACCCGATCCCGTGATACAAACCCCACCTCAACGTGACACCCGAGACAGGCGAGATTAATATTTAAACCATCACATGAGCCAAGGAGTTGGAAGAAAGAGCTTCCTTGCTGGACTGACACATAGAAATAAAGTGTCCATATTCTGGGGAGAAGTTTTAGGTCTTTTTTAATCCTCACCCAAGGATATGGTTATTGATTCTTTTTATTTTTTTTAGAGAGGAGGGAAGGGGGGAAAAGAGAGAAAAAGAAACATCGATGTGAGAAACATTGATCGGTTGCCTCCCATCTATGCCTGGACCAGGGATCAAACCAGCAACCTTTTTAAAAAATATACATATTTTATTGATTTTTTTTTTTTTACAGAGAGGAAAAGAGAGTTAGAAACATCTATGAGAGAGAAACATTGATCAGTTGCCTCCTGCATACCCCTACTGGGGATGTGCCCGCAACCAAGGTACATGCTTTTGACAGGAATCAAACCTGGGACCCTTCCATCCTCAAGCTGATGCTCTATCCACTGAGCCAAACCGGCTAGGGCCAAACCAGCAACCTTTTGGTGTGCGGGACGATGGATGCTCCAACCAACTGAGCCTCCCAGCCATGGTGCTCCAAGTATCATTTTTACAAATCAATTGGTAGGGACACTGAATGAATTATTTGGTCTTGTCAGGGATGCCTAATAGCAGTTATAAACGAGGACAACAGTGTGAGGAGGCAGTGCGTGGACGCTAGCTCCCAGCTGGTCACTATGAACACTCGGCCGGAAATACCGGACTCTGCCTGCAGACTGAAGAAGGCTCAGACACCTCCTGCCAGACCAGCTCCTGCTGGGAACCTCGGCTCCGACTCAGAGGCAACCTGATCCCTTGCCTTGGCCTCTCCTGTCAACTGTCTTCCCGGATGACTTAAGGGCCCTGGAATTTCCTGACTCCAATGATTTTCATGTCAACCCTGAGCCCCTGGCAGTGTGTCCCCTGCGCCCCTGGCTCAGTGGCCAGGATCCTGCGGGCACGTCAGGACATAAGACAAGGCGGGAGGCAGGCGGGAAGATAGCGTTTCAGGGCCGTTACAAAGTGCGGGCGGGCGTTAGGGAAGTTTGGGGGCAGTGGCGGTGGCAGAGCAGGAAGACTTGGGATCGGGTTGCAGGCTGTAAACCAGCGGCTGGGATTCCGTGGGGGGCGGGGTGCTCTGGAGGGAACCGATCACAGATCTACAAGGAGGGACCCATGCAAATGTCCTGGAATTTTGTGCCGCTCCTCCCGGGTCAAAGCGAGCCATGAAAATGTGCTCTTGCCCTGGCTGGTTCGACTCAGTGATTGAGCATTGGCCTGCAGACAGAAGGGTCTCAGGTTCGATTCCGGTCAGGGCACATACTTGGGTTGTGGGCTCCAGTAGGGAGTGTGCAGGCGGCAGCTGGTCAATGATTCTCATCATTGATGTTTCTCTCTCTCTCTCTCTCTCTCTCTCTCTCTCTCTCTCTCTCTCTCTCTCTCTTTCTCCCTTCCTCTCTGAAATCAATAAAAAAAAAAAGAAAGAAAGAAAAGAAAGAAAATGGGCTCGTGATCTCTGGGGACGTGGAAAGAGCCCCCTCTCCTTGCAGACAGGTTGCACAAGGTCAGCTTGGGGTCTAGATGGTTCCTACGAAGAAGACACTGCATTCAAAAACAAAGGGCAGACTCCTCATCCTGGGGCAAGGGGGAAGGGGGGGACGGGGTATCTAAAACAAGGCTGATGTCACGTCTGGATTTATATATTCTCCTTTCCCTAACCCAGTGAAGCGGCGTGCCTCTGGCAGGTTTAATGATTACCTGGGTTTGGCAGCAGGTCCACAGCGGACCTTAGTCTCGGCAGTAAAATCTACTGTGACCTGAAACAGACCCGCACGGAACCATTCTACAAGCACACACGAGCACTATCCTTTGAGCTCATTTTGGTCATAGTTCAGAAGTGGGGAAACATATGCAAATGGGTAAAAGACATGAAAAGAAAGAAAAGCTCAAATAAATGTCATTTGCTTGTGTCACTTAAGTGGTTCCTCCCGCCCCGGAGCCCACATCTCTCGCAACGGGTCCTGCCGCTCTCTCCATCAGGGCCCACATGGATCTTTCTCGACTCCTGGAAGCTGGGCTGGCCTGTGTCTCGCTTTGGCCAACGAGGCCGCCGATGGGACAGAGCGGAGGCTTGGGCGATGCTTGCTCACCCAGGCGGGCTGTCCTCTCCCGCCGCTCCTGGACCTCTGCCCTCCTGACAGCCTGCCAACGGCCACACACCGCCGGAGGCAGCCGGATTGGCAAGCCAGCAGGTGCCCCTCCAGCCGACGGCAGACAGAGAGAGCCCAGCCGAGACTGGTCCAACTGGCCCAAACCAGAAGGACCGCCCGTGGAACATAGGCTTGTGAGGAAAACTGCGTGGTTGCTGCTCCTCTTCCCCTGAGGAAAGGCCCACAGCGAACAGGTGGCAGCAGGGATTGCAATTTCACACTCAAAGGGCTCGGTGCCTGGATCAGTGGTGGGGGAGAGCCTCGCCCCCACCAAGGTGCCCTCTGGGTGTGCCGTGACACATGACACTGCCAGCTCAAGGCAGGAATGCCACCGCCATGCCCAGCCCTCAGATGCCACAGAGCGGACACGCCTGGCACTGCCCTTGCCCCTCCCGGAGCCCAAGTCCCATGTGCAGACTAAGGACAGCAGCGGTTGCTGGGCAGAAAGGCCGGGAACACAAGGAGTAGGGAAGCAGTCAGCTGGGAGCCCCTCCCAGGGGGGTCAGGAGGGTGAGCTGCGGCTCCAAGTCCCAAAGTGTGTCATCGCCTCACTGCACTGCACTTACAACACGCACATCCAAAGATCGAAGAACGGAGACTTTCAAGACAGCAATTGCCAAGCCCAGGGCACCTTCTGACCAATGGCACCAGCCACACACCCACGAAGCCAGCCCTGCTCCCGGCTCAGAAGGGAAGGGCTGCTTGGCCTCGTCTCGCTCCAGGGCCCGGTTCCCTGTGAGCCCCTGAGCGCCCACCTCGGACTCATCTGAGAGCACCCAAGGGCGTCAGCAGGTGCCACTCAGTTTGTTCCAAGAGAGCTGCACACATTTCCCCCTCAAACAGTGCTTCTGTCGCTAGGCAGCTATGAAACCTGTGGCTTCCTTCAACTTTCTGGTTCCTTCTAAAGGCGGCAGAGACGAGAAACTGGTCCTCACCGACAAGCGAAAGAGGTCAGGGAAGCGCTTTCCCACAAGCAGCGCCATGCGTCCCTTCTGGTTCTAAACAACACAAAACCCTGGCTCACCCATCAAGCATCTGTGGGCCATGGTGCTCCCACACCCATAATGCCCACCGCAGGGGGACAAGGTTGAGGGCACAGATGCCATGGCTTCCCTCTGCCATTTCCTAAGATGGGTGGCAAGGACATAGCATTCGTTTCATTATCCTACAAGCTACATATACACTTCCTGTTTATTCCTCTGTGTCTATAATACATTCACAATAAAAAAAATGACTCCGTTCATATAAAGAAGTAATTTTTTATGCGCAAAAAATACAGGCAGCACTTGGTTAGGTTGCTGAAGAAAAAGACCAAATGAAACTAATTTGCATCAGAAGAAAATGGGTCCTGTCGGCTCATCCCAGCAAATAATATTAATCGTTTTCAATCCCTGTGGGCCCATCTGGAACAACATATACACTGCAGATACCTGAATAAATGTTTCTGGGTGGAATGTGAGGATATTTTTAAAGATGCAGCATGCCTGGTTGATGAAGTAACATCACTGAATTTATTCTGAACGCAGTTGGATTTCAGTTCCTCAGAAACCTTGACTGAGTTATTAGTGGCCACCAATCCCGGTGAGAGAACCGACCTCCTAAAACTGCTGTAGGCAGTTTCCAAATCAAGCCCTACATTTTAATTTGAGTCAACAGACTTGCACAGCTCACCAACCAAAAGGCAAACGCTTCTGCCAAGTTCTACAGGAGAGACAAAGGCCAGCCTTCCCCTATTAAGAGCTTACACTGAGGTGGTGTGATAATCTGGTAAATATTTGAACTCTTTTAAAAGACCTTTTTTATCATTAAATAAATAACTAAAAATGCATTAAACTTCTCTCTTGAGAACGGCTGAACTATACTGACTTATGTGTACAGGTACCTTTTTCCATTTTGTCTCACTTCCGCCAAGTTGAAAAATAATGTCAGCACTAAGATTTGGGATTCTTTTTTTTTTTTTTAATATATTTTATTCGTTTTTTACAGAGAGGAAGAGAGAGGGACAGAGAGTGAGAAACATCAATGAGAGAGAATCATCGATCAGCTGCCTCTTGCACACCCCCTACTGGGGATGTGCCCGCAACCAAGGTACATGCCCTTGATCGGAATCGAACCTGGGACCTTTCAGTCTGCAGGCTGACGCTCTATCCACTGAGCCAAACCTGTTTTGGCTAGATTCGGGATTCTTACTGATCCGTTATTGTTCGCTCTCTCGCTCGCTCACTCGTTCAAATTACCGATCCTCTCCTGTGCCGGTTCTCTGGGCCCGGCACTGTGCCACGTCCTAGGGAGCGGGCCATGGGTGTGACAGCCAGGTCCAGGCCCTCGGGGCTGTGGATGGGACAGATCACCACCAGCTAATGGGAGTTCAAGGACATGAGGACAAAGAGTCAGTTACTGCAAAAGCCTGAAGGAAGGTCAAAGGCTGCAGAGGGGGAACCTCCTGGCCCCCCTAGATTTTAGACTTGATTCTAGGGCAACCAGAAGCCATGAAAAGGTTGCAGAGAGACGCATGCAGGACGATCTTTGCAAGGTGAGGACGGAAAGGGAAGGCAAAAGATGAGGCCATTGCTGGATTGAGGGATGGGGGGGGGGGGCAATCTCAAGGCCACTGGGACGATCACAGAAGCAGTGGAGAGGGGAGGAAGAAAGGAGGGGTCCAAACGACATGATGATTGACCAAATGTGCAGGTATCCAACAGAGAGAGGCAAAATCTTGGGTTTCTTGCTTGAGCAAATCAATAAATAGTGGCACCTTTCACAAGCATGGGAAACATTAGGCAAAAGGCTATTAGGGTCAGGGAGATGAGACGGGATTGGGATTTTTAGTTTTTACATGTTATGCCTAAAGCAAGTGATGACATTAAATAGGAAAATATATTTGGGAGCTTGGCATGAATAAAAACACAGCAGTTGAAATACCACAAGTGCATTGAGTGCCCAAAGACAACAGCTACCTTTTCCTGTCTTGAGAATGTAGGGGTGTCCCCCTTTTCACTCCTGATATTGGTAATTGGTGCTTTCCCATTTCTCGCTCTAACAGTTTAGGATCAGTTCTTTATTCACATATTAGTCTTATGAGAGAACCAACTTTTGATTACATTGTTTCTCCATTATTTTAAGTTTGTTTTCTACCTCATTAATTTCTACTCTTATCTTCATTATTTTTTTCCTTCTATATTCTTTACGATTAATATGCTGATATTTTTTCTAATGTCTAACATCTTAAGATTTTCCATCTTCTTCTTTTCAATTTTGAGCATTTAAAACTAGAATTTTCCTCTAATTAGGTTGTTGTTGTTGTTTTTTGGTTTTGTTTTTTTACAGAGAGGAAGGTAGAGGGATAGAGAGTTAGAAACATCGATGTGAGAAAGACATCAAGCAGCTGCCTCCTGCACACCCGCTACTGGGGATGTGCCCGCCACCAAGGCACGTGCCCTTGACAGGAATCGAACGTGGGACCCTTCAGTCTGCAGGCTGACGCTCTATCCACTGAACCAAACCGGTTTCGGCTGATCAATGTTTCTCTCTCATTGATGTTCCTAACTCTTTATCCCTCTCTCTTCCTCTCTGTAAAAATCAATAAACCATATTTTTAAAAAGGTGTATCTCTTATAAGTAGAATGTAGCTTTTTTAAATATCTGAAAAAATTATTTTAATAAAGGTATTTAATCACTATGTTCATCTAAAGTAGTTTCTGAGATAGTATTTGATCTATTATTCTAGTTCCTTTTCCTTCCTTTCTCATCATCTTTTAGCTTAAGTGGCTATTTTTATTATTTCATATTTCCTTTCTTTATTCTACATATTCCTAGTTATTAATACTTGCAGTAATTTACCCTATATAACCACATGGCTTCCTGTCTCAGCAGAACCTGCTATAAATGAGTATCACTGCCCAGACAATTTAAGGGTACTAGACCACTTTAATGTAGTCTATACTTTTTGAGATATTGAAAAATGTATTTTGAACCTCAATACATAGTATTGTTTGGGGTAGTCAATATCCATTCAAATTTACCCAATTTTTACCTTGTCTCTTACACATTATTCCTTCCAGAATTTATGTGCTTCTGGGATCATTTCTTTCTTTAGTGAGCGTCCACTGGCAATGAATGTCCTCAGTTCCTATTTTCTACAAATAACTTCATTTCACCGCCTTTTTTAAAATTTTGTCAGTATATGTTTTATTGATTTCAGAGAGGAAGGGAGAGAGAGAAAAAGATAGTGGCTGCTTCCTGCCAGCCAGGTACTCCCTCCCTTCCCCAGGCCAGATCCGACCCCTAGTCAACTCCCAGATGACCTCCCGGTCAAGGGGACAATGTGCATTCTACCCTTTTATTATATAGGATTTCCATCACATGTCCATTAGCAGTAACTCCTCATTCCTTCAACACACCATGTCTAGCTTCCAGAAACTACTAATCTACTTTCCTTCTCTATATGAATATATTTGCCTATTCTACACATTTCATATAAATGGAATCATACAATATATGGTCTTTTATAACTGGCTTCTTTCACTTAGTATAAAGTTTTCACCCAGCCAGCATGGCTCAGTGGTTGGGTATTGACCTATGAACCAGGAGGTTATGGTTCAATTCCCAGTCAGGGCACATACCCGAGTTGCAGGCTCTATCCCCAGGAGGCAACCAATTGATGATTCTCATCATTGATGTTTCTAGGTCTCTCTCCCTCTCCCTTCATCTCTGAAATCAATTTTTTTTTAATTTTAACATTTAAAGTCTTCAAGGTCGACCCATGCCATAACATTTACTTCATTCCCTTTATTGCTAAAAAAAAAAAAAAAAAAAAAATTCCATTGTATGGAACCCTGTCTTTGGTTCTGAGGTGTGAGCCAGAAGAGCCAGCTGACCTGCCTGTTGCTCTGATCTGCTTGCTGTGCTGTGGGGGGCCTATCAATGGGGAGGTCCTACTGCCCAGTGCCTCGGCCACCCCCGGAACTGTGTGGTTCCTAAACTTCTGTGTGCACAAGAACCTGGGGAGTATGTCTAATAGGGAGACTTCTGGGTCACACCCTAATATTCTAATCCTGAGGGTATAGGTGGAAGGGGCTCAGGACATGCTCATTCTCCACTGTCCCCTGCTGATCTGCTGCAGGGGTCTGCGGTCCACTCTGAGAACAGGTGACAAAGATACCTAACTGCAGCTCCCCTGGAGGAGGCCATAAGTCTCAGGTTAGGCTGAGGAACAACAGCACGTGCCTGAAGTGGGTGGAGGTGGGGGTTGTCTGAATCTCTTTGGAACTTCTCCCTCTTCAGCCAGTCACCAGCTCCTTCCTACTCCTCCACACCTGTACGCAGTGTCCATGCTGAGCAAGCCCATCTCGTGGCCCAAGTGCGTGGAGAATAACCCACCACCCGGGGAAAGTCGACTGATATCATAGGAAAACATACAAATGGGCCCAGAATCCACCTGGCATGTGCAAACTGAACATGCCAAGCGGAAGCCACACCTCATGGAAGTCCAGCTGGCCGTGACGGTGGACTTCTAGGAAGCTCTTTCAAGAGCATTAGAGGTGAGCAGCCCGGCAGCCAGAAAACCCGGAACACCCTCATCGTGCTTGGAAATGGCCCTTGGGAAGAAAAGAAAACCAGCCTCACATGCAAAAGGCTGGGCCTCGAGGCCTCCGGCTGCCACCAAGCCAACACGCACACCCGGGGCAGCTGGTCATTGTGTCTGTACCATGAGGGAGAGCAGCGGACATCAGAGGGCAAGCTGACAGATCGCTGGCACGTTCAGTTTGCCCTCATGGCATTGTGAAATATTTTGGTTAGTTACCAATACTTAGAAGAGATTGTATATAAAATTTCGGTTTTCTGTTTCTTTTGAATGAGAAGATCCAGAATCCCTGGGCCATTCCTTCCGGACTGAACAGAACCAACCCTTTATTTGGGGCACATGCTACCCAGGTCCCCTGGGCCACTATCCACCTGGCTCATTTCCATGACTATCTGGCTCAGGTAATTCAAAGGTCCTTTTTCCTCAAACACTTGATGATTAAAGTTCCATTTCTTCATTTAGTTTCACCACATATAACACCAATGTCCTTCTCAATAACCAGAGGATTTCCAAATCAGCCAGTATTTCACTCCACTCCATCCCCTCAGTAATGCAAGCACTACATGACCAGACAGCCCTAGTTTAGAGGTCAGCGGAAACCCCTCAGCAAAACACTCTAATCTTTAGTTCCTCACTGAGGTTTGGGCCATCTTGAAGATCGCCAGCATCCCAGATACCCCAGTCCACATCGGCCGCCCCTTCTGTATAACAGACAGAAAGCCCATAGTGAGAGGCCTAACACGCTGCCCCATGGTGTTGCCTCCTCCACCTGGCATGACAAAGTACAAGGCTGGTGAGGGCTATAATTAAAGACTGAGCTCACTGTACTCCTTGCCACAGCTTTGTAAACCCAATTTTAAAAGTCCACAGGCATCCATGTATTTCTAAATTACAACTGGTCCATTTTTAATTGAAAAAAGAACATGACTCTTGCTCCTGAGCAGAAGACCACGCATCTCTTGGACAGATCTCTCCTGGAGCTGCCAGGCACTGAAGGACAGCCTTCCTGAGAGCCAGCAAAAGTGCAAAAATTTTCCATTTGGGATGCCATGCACTCAGAGTAAATATTCCTTGAAACACCCCAAACATATTGTCATTTTCAATTAGTATTTGATAAATATTTGCAGAGAAAAGTCATCACCTTTTCTGGGATTATTCAGCAGCTGGGGCTAACACTATAACCAAGTCTGGGGGGATGTGAGGATCTCATTCATTATGCAGGATACCATTACTATAACCAAAAATCAATATTATCAGTATCTGACCCCAGGTAGGTTATGAGTTGGCACATTTGAGAGTCTGGAGAATCTGAACTGTGACACAAAAATAACTTCCAATGTAAGAGAGTTGAGGATCAAGTTTTCAGAATCAAGGAAAATGTAATATGCTTCTGGTAAGTGAAAATCTATGGTAAAATCTTGAAGAGATTGACATGGAATATTCAAAGTGATAAAAAGCAATGATCTACAACCAAGACTACTCTATCCAGCAAGGCCATCATTTAAAATTGAAGAAGAAATAAAGAGCTTCCTAGACAAGAAAAAGTTAAAAGAGTTCATTGCCACCAACAAGTATTACAAAAAATATTAAAGGGTTTTCTCTGAGAATAAGAAGGAAAACACAACAACAGAGGAACATAGTTGAAAGAAATTGAAGAAGTGGAAGCATTTAACATATTCATGGATGGGAAAAAATTAACATCATTAAAATGTCCATACTACCCAAAACAATCTATAGACTCAACGTAATTCCTATCAAGATACGAAAGGCATATTTCACATGACTAGAACCAATATTCCAAAATTTATATAGAATCACTAAGGACTCTGGATAGTCACAGCAATCTTAAGAAAGAAGAAGAAAGTTGGAAGAATCATGCTACCTGATATCAAACTATAATATAAGGCCATAGTAACCAAAACTGGCATAAAAACAGATACATAGATCAATGGAACAAAATATTGAGCCCAGAAATAAATCCATGCCTTTTTAGTCAATTAACATTTGAAAAAGGAAGCAAGAACATACAATGGAGTAAAGACAGTCTATTCTTACACCATACACAAGAATAAACTCAAAATGGATTAAAGATTTAAATGTAAGACTGGAAAACATAAAAATCCTAGAAGAAAACATAAGCAGTAAAATCGTGGGCATTTCTTGTAGCAATATTTCTTCTGATATATCTCCTTGGGCAAGGAAAAGAAAACAAAAAATAAACAAATGGGACTATATCAAACTAAAAAGTTTTTGGCATTTAATAAGCAATGTCACCTCAATAAATTCAATAAGAAACAAAATGAAAAGACAGCCCACTGCATGGGAGAACATATTCACCAATGATATATCTGTTAAGAAGTTAATATCCAAAATTTATTTTAAAACTCATACAACTCAACACCAAAACAACAAACAACCCAACTAAAAAATGGGCAAAGGTCCTGAATAAACACTTCTCCAAAGAAGACATACAGTTGGTCAAGAAGCATATGAAAAGATGCTCAACGTCATTAATCATCAAGAAATGCAAATTAAAACCACAATGAAATATCACCTCACCCCAGGGGGCCGTGTGCCCTGGGAGAGCCATGTGCCCCGGGGAAGCAGTGGGACCCAGGGGGAGGGGCGGTGAGGACCAGAGGAGGAGCGGACTCTATTCGGGTGGTCCTGAGATAGCCACCATAAAACAAGCAGACTGCCAAACGAGGAGCGGATTCTATTCATGAGATCCTGAGATAGTCACCATAAAACAAGCAGATTGTCAAATGACAGCGGGGAGGGGAAGGAGACTTGGGGGGAGATAAGAGAATAACCGAAGGACTGGTATGCATGAATACAATCAACGAACACAGAACTCTGGGGAGGGAGGGCATGAAAGGGAGGTGGGGGGGGGGACATTGGAAAGATATGTACACATATAATACCTTAATAAAAATGGGAAGAAAAAATAAATAAATAAATAAATAAAAATTTTTAAAAAAATAAAATAAAAAGAAATATCACCTCACACCTGTCAGAATGGCTATCCTCAATAACTCAACAAACAAGTGTTGGTGAGAATGTGGAGAAAAGGGAACCTTTATATACGGTTGGTGGTTAATTGCAGCCTTATTTACATTACCACGACTTGAAAGCAGCCCAAGTGCCCTCAGTAGATGAGAAGATTAAAAAGCTGTGGTACACAACAGAATACTACTCGGCTGTGAAACAGAAGGAAAGCTTACCTTTGTGGCAGCATGGATGGATCTGGACAGTATTATGCAAAGTGAAGTAAGCCAGTCAGAGAAAGACAAATATTATATAATTTCACTTATATGTTGAATCTAATGAACAAAGTAAGCTAACAAGCAAAATAGAAACAGATTCATAGACACAGAGACCAAACTGACAGGTGTCAAAGAGGTAAAGGTTGGGAGACTGGGTGAAAAGATTAAGGGATTTAAAAAAAAAACCACCTCATAGATACAGACAATGGTATTCTTATTACCAGAGAGAAAGGGGGGGGGGGGGGGAGGAGGCAGAAAAGAATAAAGAGGGAATAAATGGTGACAGGACAGAAGAAGACTTGACTTTGGGTAAACAAAATACAATATACAGATAACGTATTAGATTTGTACATTGAAACCTATATAATTGTATTAACCAATGTCACCCCCCAATAAATTCAAAAGTCAAGATGTAAATTTTCTTCAGGTCCCACAAAAGATTCCAGGGGCTTCAGTCGCAAGCGGGGGCACGTTTGTGACAGCAATCAACTCGGGCTCAGGTCCCTTTCCAGCTGGGCGCTCAAGGTAATGGGACTCGGTGCTTCTGAAGAACAAATCATAGCTGCCACTCTCACAGAAGAGCACACACAAGCAAGACTGCCTGCTTCTTTTCTTTTCTTTTTTTCTTTTTTTAACTTGAGGATATTTTTTCCATTGGTTATTTAGAGAGAGTGGAAGGGAGAAGGGAGAGACAGAGCAAAACACTGATGTGAGAGAAACACATCGATTGATCACCTCCTGCCTGCCCCCCAACCAGGACGGGAGCCTGCAACCGAGGTGCATGCCCTTGATGGGAATTGAACCTGAGACCCTTGGGTCCGCAGGCCAACACTCTCTCCACTGAGCAAGACTGGCTAGGGCTGTCTGCTTATTTTCCTAATTCACCTAAACGTGGTGTGTCTAATGGCCACAGCAGGGTTTGGTTGAGAACAGACAGCAATCACCCCCAGGCGGCCAGCAGATGCTGCAGCACCAGATGTGTCTGGTGTAGGAACACATCCTGTGTCCTGTAAGGTTGCCACCAACACGCACGCTATTCTGGCAGCAAGATGCCCACACCATCATGTGCACAAACACACCTGGTTCTCACACGCCTTCTGTGCTGACACATCAGAGCGTCACTCCCTGGCAACAGGAGTCTGCGAGGAGCACAGTAGCACCCAAATCCCTGCCCACGTGGAGGCTGAGAACACATGTGCACAGTAGCATCCACACAGAGCAAGCTAGGCACTTGTCCGCACAGACGTCTCAGGCACCTGCCCAGAAAGGGAATAGCTCTAGCAAAGTTGGACACGGGGCAGAGCTGAGAAACATGGGATTATAACTCCAAGGTCACGTGATTTCTACTAGGTGACTCTGATGTGCACCCATGAGCCCAGACCAGGCTCTGAGGACTCGCAGCTGCTCCCAGGGCTGAGAGTGGGGACAGGCCTCGGAAACAGCTCCTGAAAGCCGAGGGGGCACACAGCCAGGGGTGCTGGGCTGACTGGGCTAAAGGTGGACTCCGGAATGCTTCAGGATGGCTCTCCCCAGCTGCTGGGCTCCCTGCAGGATTAATTAAATTAGTCCCTAGGCTCTGAGCCAGAATGGCAGGCAGGCGGATCCCCTCATTCCCCACCCCCGCCCCATTCGCGCTGGAGAATTCTAGTAAAACCTACAGTCACATTACCAGTTACAGTTCTCAGAGTAGGTCAGACGGTGGGTTTCCTGGTCCACAGCCTCTTGACCATGACAGTGAGCTGCACACAACACTCTGCAACAAGCTTCACTGTCCCTGAGGAAAGCCAACCATGGAGGTCTCCGACTGAGACATCCTGGCCGCTGCCCCAAGGTGTGGCTTAGCTCCAAACCGCCCTGATCTACCCCTTTAATATGCTAGGGACAACAACTTCTCTTCCTTTAGTGGAGCAGAGAATTCTTACATTCCCCCTTCTGTGTCCTTAAGAAGTTACTGAACACCTCCTTTGTGCAAGACATGGTGTGAGCTGTTGTGTAAAGCATGACTCCTGTCTCCAAACCAGGCATCTGAATACAGAGGACATCAAGAATGACCCCCCCCCCCTAGCATCCGCTCCTGTCAGTGTCAGTCTCTGGGCTTTTCTGTATTTCCCACTGTTTCCTAATGAATAAATATAATTTAAAAGGTAATCCGGCCAAAACCAGTTTGGCTCAGTGGTGGAGCGTCGGTCTGTGGACTGAGGGGTCCCAGGTTCGATTCCGGTCAAGGGCATGTACATTGGTTGCGGGCACATCCCCAGTGGGGGGTGTGCAGGAGGCAGCTGGTCGATGTTTCTCTCTCATTGACGTTTCTAGCTCTCTATCTCTCTCTTTCCCTTCCTCTCTGTAAAATATCAATAAAATATATTTTTTAAATAAAAAAGAAATAAAAGGTAATCCGTAGAAAGATTTATTTCTTTTAGTACACTCAGGGTGGTTTGATCAGGGCTCCCCTCACCTTCAAATTGGATTGAAATCACCTGCAGATTTTGAGAAATGCAGCTTCCAATCCAGTAGGTGGGGCAGGGCCAGGATTTTGCATTCCTAACAAGAGCCCAGTGATGCTGGTGTGGCTCTAAGGGGACCACATGCAATACAAGTTTAAATGGGGATGGGGAGAGGGCAGAGAGAGCAAGCCCCGTCCAGAGTGTGAGAAAGCACCTGTCAGGGGATGGAGGCAGGCTAGGCAAGACCTCATGAAGGAAATGGAATCTGACTTTGAGCAGGTCCAACCCTCACAGCGACGGGCACAGAACCTGCCCTCGCGCCTGAAGTGTGCCAATAAAGAAACCCTCCTTCCAGGGACTGCCAGGCTGTGATTGGAGCGGTAGGCCAGGACTGTAGGCACACATCCCCCAAGTATTTGGCACCTCCGGCTGGCTTGAGAAGAGAGGGGGAGAGGGAAGTGCCCTCTGTGAGCCGGCAGAGATGCCAACCACAGCGCCTCACGCTCAAGTCAGGAAGCACCTCTGGCAGGCGTGCGGGCCTCGGCAGCCGGTTCATGGCACACACTCATCCCTCCAGCAGGCCTGCAGAGGGCCACGGTCCTCCCCACCGCCGTCCCAGCTGCCTCGGCTCCAAGGGGAAGCTGTGGTCTCACAGGAGAGCCAGCCCCTGAGAAAGCTAGGCTGGAGAGGCAAAGGGGCAGCCCAGAGATAGGGGACACCCTACATCCTCTCAGACGTCCGGGGGCCACAGGTGCTGCAGGAAAGTGGGACCCAAGGAGGCCAGTTATCAATGCATAACTTGCTCTCAGCTCCAGATTCACCCTTTGGTACATGCTCCTCAATAATAAAAGGAATTCCTTCCACCACATCCCCTTCACACAGGACAATGTTAAGTCAGCTGTCTCTGCAGAGGGTGCCGATGGGACGCTGGGGGAGCAGGGGCTGCAGGAAGCTGGTGGGTGGCATGGGGTGAGGACATCCGGGGGGCTCTGTCTCCCAGCGACCTCCCACCCTACTCAGTCCTCTTAGTGCAAACATGGCCCCCAGGCCTCCTGCCCGCACTGGTACCGGATTCCCTCTGCTCACTGGTCTCTGGGGTCCCCCTGACAGTAAGGCCTTCTGTTCAGAGACCCTTGTGCTCCAGGCCTCCCGCCTGCATGGGTGCCCCACTGCACTGCAGGCCCACACCAGCACCCTGCCTGAACCCTAGGGGTGAGCCTAGCGCTGCAGACCAGCTACACCAATGGGCTTCCCTGCCATCCAGGGCAGTCAACAAGGTCCGAGGCCTCCCAAGTTTGTCCTTCCTGGGCGCCCTCCTCAGCCCTGGGGCAGCATCGAGCTGTCATATATGCTATAATTACCTTTTCATTATAGTTCAATAATTTTTCATATTAAACTAACCCTGCTTCAATCCCTGTGGTTTCTGTTTCTTGATTGGATCCAGACCACCGGGGACACCCTGCAGAAACCCTACAATAATAGGGTGCGGCATAGGCCGGCCAGCCCTGCATCATTCAAGGCTGCATCGATGTTCTTAGAGAAACAGGGCTCCCCACACGGTAGACAGACTAACTTCCAGTGCCGTTTATGACAACCAATCAAGTGCCTCTGTCTATTGAGTACATTATACCCAAGCCAAGGGCAATGGCTCAAACCCTCCTCTTGAAGATTCTTAAATTACCCATCAACCCAAAAGTCATTTGGATGCTAACGAAGGATGAGTATTTCATAGGCTGATTCTATCAAACACAAACAGGAAAATTATTTGTACCTTATTGTTTGTAATATTGCACCTCTTCAATAAACAGGAAATAATTGGATAGACAGCTCTCTGTAATAAATCAGAAGCAGCAAAATCTTATAAAGATATGGATACTCCAAAGCACTTGCGACCTAGATGGAATCATATCTGCAATGGCAGGGGAGGGAGCAGGGATTGTCACCCCTGGAGGGTCGATGCATGTCAGGCCAGCCCCAGAGTGGGCTCACACTCAGGCCTGCTGATGTCTGGGAGCCACCTGATTGCTCCAACTCCACCCTCACTCCCGAGGTGGCACTGAGCCTCCAGGGCACTGGGACAGCAAGAAACAGTCTGATCTGCAGTCACCAAGACCCTCCTGACCTTGACCTGGCTTCCTGCTGGAAGGACTTATAATTCTGGACTTATAATTATAAGGCCTCCCTGCTGGAAGGAGAAGGCGCCCATAGCCAGCGGCTGCCCAGCTGGCCCGTCATTTTCAGTGACTAGGCTGGTCTCTGCATAGAAAGCCAACTCGTACAAGCACTGGCAGCGACAGCCAACTTTTCACAAGTCAGATCCCTACTGGATAAACTGGCACCAAAATGATGGACAATGACCCAGGCTGGTGTGGCTCAGTTGGTTGGGCATTGTCCAATGCACTGAAAGGTTGCTGGTTCGATTCCCAGTCAGGGCACATGCCCAGGTTGTAGCTCGATCCCCTGTAGGGGTGTGCAGGAGGCAGGTGACTGATGTTTGGCTCTCACATCAATGTTTGTCCCTTTCCCTCTCCTTTCCTCTCTTTCTCTTAAAAACCAATAAAAATATTCTTTTAGTGACGGACAAAGTCACATGTCCCTGCCTTCAGCCTGCAAGGACTTTACCAGACCAGGTGAAGCCCATCCTCAGATGAGGAACTTGACTGTGGGGAGGGAGGTACTGTGAAGTCTATTCTGTGACTGGTAGCATTACGCCTGAGCTGGTTTTCCTCGGGCAATGCAGAATTATAAGTCCTTACATTTATAGAGCACTTCACCAGGCTCGAAACACTTTCACAAACATTACTTCCTTTTTGGTGAAGGAAATTCCCACTACTCTGAGTATCTTTTTCTCAGATGCTTTGTTTTTGCTTCTTCAAAAGCTTCTGTGTAGTCCCCTCCATTAAGTTGGCAATTAAGTTGGTTACTCTAACGTGGTGTCTGGTTCTCGAAGCACGATGCCCCGCCAGTATTTGGGGACTGCCAAGCACTCCTGCAGTCTAGACCAACTGTCACCAACCAGTGTTCCGCAGACCACTGGTTGGTCCATGAGGTCTGAAAGGTGGGCGACCGCTAATCTAGACAGCTCTCCAGGACCAGAATGGCAAACCCAACCTTACACACTCCCTGGTAGGCATGACTAATCAATCACTGCATTCTTTCTTCTGAGTCCCAACCTCAAGGCTGCATCCCAGGTAGGCATTACCAGTTGAGTTCACTTGACATAAGCAAGAGGAATCTATTTGCCCTGCCTACATCTCAGACTACTGGAGGTGGGCCCAGCAGTGCCTTCCGAGCCTTGCTAAAGTTCTGTAGGATTCCCTTTTCTGTTAGAATGTGGCCCCTAGGGCCACACCAACATCCCCAAGACGTCTGCAGCATTGCTGGGAACCCGCTCGCCCTGGGCAGGGCCACAATACCATGGACCTCATCCCTTCCCCAGTCCCTTTCTCCTCGCTCACAGCTAAAACTTGACCCCCTCACCCTCTCCCTCTATTTGCACCTCCCTAATGTGATCCTGTGTTACTGAACCACCGGCTCCACATCACAGCAGCCACCAGCCTGCAAGGCCACACACAGCAGGTCTCTGATCACATCTCTAACACCTTTGTTATCAGAAGAGGTCATTTGTAAAAGATGTACCGTATTTGCCGGAGTATAAGACGACTTTTTGGCACTGAAAAATATGCCTCCAAGTGGGGGGTAGTCTTATATGGCAAGTATATAACAAACTCTGTATTTTTAGTGGAAATGTTAGGGGGTCGTCTTATATGCCCAGTCGTCTTATACGCTGGCAAATACGAATTTTTTCAGGGCCAAAAAATCGTCTTATACACCGGCAAATACGGTAAGTCTTCACACTACAATGACCACCTCTCTCTAGTGTTCTCCTGTGGTCAGCACGGTGGCTACATATTCGTTATGTAATGTCGGGAGAGGGAGAGGCTCTCCTGGGGGGGGGGGGGAGAACCGGGGAGACTCGGAGCAGGTAGGGAGAGGCAACACTTCACTCTGCTGTGCGCATGTGCAGAGTGAGGGTGAACGAAGGGTGCCTGGGACAGAGCACACAGGGCAGAGGTGGTGCCAAAGTACCAACAATTCCAGAGGAAGGAGCAGGGCTGCCCATGGCCTCCAGCTGAGCCCACCTTTCTCTGCACTCACTCCCTGGCCACCCCAGCCAGCTCACGGCCTTAAAGACCACCCATCCTTTGGTGACTCCCGACTGTAGAGCCCCAACTTAGACTCCAAACTTGAAAATCCATCGCCTACTTGACATCTGCACTTGGATATCCAACCACGGCCTCAGCTTAATTCATTCAAACAGAGCCCCTCATCTTGCCCACAACCCTGCCCTCCTGCGGTCCTCCATCTCAGCCAAGGGCAGCTCGTACCTTCCAGCTGCTCTGGCCAAAACCTCGAATCAGCCGTGACCCCTTTCTTCCTCCCCATCCCACTGCAATCCGTTAAGAAAGCCTGTGGCTCTGACTTCACAACATACTCAAAATCTCTGGGCTTCTTCCACTACCATCTTCCTAGTGAGGCTCCTGGCATGCACCCCTCGCCGCACAGCCTCTCCTCACCCTGCAACCAAAGGGATCCTTTGTAGTGTGTGTCAGATGATGAAACTCAAAGCCTCCCAGCGACTGACCGCTGTCAAGTTCTAGGGTGACCTACAAGACTACGTGAACTGCCCCTTACCAGCCTGCCTCTCTCCCACCACTCTGTCCCTCATTCACTGCACTCCAGCCACTCTGGGTTCCTGAATGTTCTTCAAACATTCCAGGCACCGGCCTGCCTCAGGGCCTTGGCACCTGCTGTTCTCTCTTCCCGGAACACTCTTCCTCCAGGCAGCCATGCAGTTTATGTCTTCCCTTCCTGAAGGCCTCCGCTCCAATGTCACCTTGTCAGAGCCCTTCCTACACTGTCCCATATAAAATAGAAGCCGTGTCACTCTCCAAACTCATGCCTTCTTCTTCTTACCCTTCACCAATTGGCATATACCTGTCCGTCTCCCCACCAGAATGTTAGTTCCATGAGCTCTGGAACTTTGCTCTGGCCACTGCCCTATCCCCAGTGTCCAGCACGCAGCAGCCACTCAAGCATTAGCCAAACGCAGGACTTTGAAAAGCAGATAAAGCAGAAGGCCTTCAAGACAGTGATGCTGTCTACAGAGAAACGGGGACACCCCAGGAGGTGGGGGCTTGAAGACAACAGAAGGCAGCACGGAATGAAGCAGGGGCCAGCTAACTTTGGCCCAAGGGCCAACTTCCAGCCTAGCACGTGTTTCTGTAAATAAAGTTTTATTAAAGCATAAACATACACATTTGTTTAAGTATTGCCTGTGGTGCGAGCTGCAGCAAAAGAATCGAGTAGCAACAACAAAGACTGTATGATCCACAGAGCATAAAACACTTACTCTCTGGCACCTTTTATGTCAACCCTTTGCATAAAGCTGTATTTTTCAACTATGAAACCATAGACAACCCCCCGTGAAAACTTCCCAAACCTCCTAGGAAGCTCAGACCCCCGTTTGAGACATAGTCACAGGGGGAAAATGGTGGCGGATGAAGACTTGGATTCAGTCCTCAGCACTGCCACTCAGCGGCTGTGTGACCTTAGAGTAATTACTTAACTTCCTGGGGCTCTTCCTCCTCATCAATAAAACAAGACATGTTACCTTGCAGAAGTATTGTGAGGAGTCAAGATGTTGTAGGTGAAGCACCGAGCAGTGGTGAGCTCACCCTTTGTGGAGAATTCACTGTATTCCAGGCACAATCGAAATGTTACCCATGTATTAACTCATCGAATCCTCCCCAAAAACTCTACCAGGGATGTGCCACCACTGCATGGATTTTTCTTACCTTTAATGAATACAATTTAAAAAGAAAAAAAAAGCAGCCGAAACTGGTTTGGCTCAGGGATAGAGCGTCCGTCTGCGGACTGAAAGGTCCTGAGTTCTATTCCGGCCAAGGGCATGTACATTGGTTGCGGGCACATCCCCGGTAGGGGGTGTGCAAGAGGCAGCTGGTTGATGTTTCTCCCTCATCGATGTTTCTGGCTCTCTATCTCTCTCCCTTCCTCCCTGTAAAATATCAATAAAATATATTTTTTTAAAAACACTTCCTTTAATAAAGGTGATGGTTTCAACATCGTTGTGGGGAAAGACTGGCTTGGGGGAGGCGGAGGAACCCCTGAACTGCCTTGGGAAACAGCCTGGATGGCAGGCAGAGCCTCTGCCAGTCTCCTCGGCTGCTTCCCAAATTAGCAGGAAAACCTCCCAATTCATGACACACTTCGCAGAGGCACCACGGGCAGCGCGGAGCCTGGGCCTATTTTTGGCTGCTGAGCTGACAGCGGGCCGCTGCAGCGCAGACTCTCCAACTGCTGGCGGAGGAGAGCCTGCCGGGCGGGCAGAGCACAGCGGAGAGCCGGGCAGGCGGCGACCTCCTCCTACCTTTTCACAACCCAGCCAGTCCGGTATTCTTTTCTCCAGAAGAGAAAAGAGCGACTGGAACCACTTCTCTGGTGTGAACATATGGGGGGATGCCTGTGCCACGGAAACAGGCTGTCCGTGAAATCAAAGAGAAGAACTTTCAACTCCGACCTGATACACGAGAAGCAGCACTCGTTAAGAATCAAGAGAAAAGTCTTTTACGATCATTTGTTTAGGACTAAATAAGGTTTTTAACTTACTTGATCAGACAAACAACAAGCAGCGTTTAAGGGGACAGCCTGGCTTGGACATGTGCTAACGGGGCACGGGTGAGCACATTGGAATCTTTCCGTTCCCGTCAACCCAAGTGTTTCTCACCTCTCTCCTAGGCCCTCCGCTCCCAAGGCAGGTCATTTTTATTTCACCTCAACCACCGGGCTCACCCGGTGGACGTGCCTGGGCTGCTGAGTGGTCCCAGCCACTGGCACGCCCCCAGCGCCCCTGGGGCCAGGCAGCAGGAATCAGAGCTGGTGACATGTACTTCCCTGTCTCAGCTCGGCCTGCTCCAACGCCACAGCAGGGGACTTAGCAGGTATTTATTCCTCACAGGCTGGGAAGTCCAAGGCCAACGTGCCAGATTCAGTTCCCATGAGGGTCCTCTTCCTGCCACTATCTCCTTGTGAGCTCACATGGCCTTTCTTAGTGTGTGCAATGCATGCATGTGTGCGTGCCTGTGTGCATGTGTGTAGAGAGGTATCTCTCATGTCACTTCCTCTTCTCATAAGGGTACAAAATCCCCACTAAGTAGATATCAGGGCACTACTCCCTGGCGGGGCCCCACCCTTATGACCTCATCTAAATCGCATTACCCCCCAAAGACCTCCCCTGCAAATGCCTTCCCGACAATGGAGGTGAAAGCTTCAACTTGTGAATGGGGTGGGGACAAACACAAACATTCAGCCCACAGCATTCCCTGTCTAAAGTCCTTGGGCCATCTCTTGATTCAGCCTGGACAAATGGAATCCTTGCCTTCGCCGAGAAGCCCTCACTCCTGCCCACGGGGTCCGCGTCCCACTACATTCTGAAGTCTTCGGCATGTGTGTCTCAGTCTAGAAAATCCTAATTTGCATCTGTCCTTTTTTAAAAATAAACGTCCTTCTGTCTTTTTCATCTGTGGGTGTGGGCTTCCCAGCAAGCATTTGGGCTGCTGCAGCCGAGGAAGAGCGGGGAAGGGGAGAGAAGAGGAGAGCTCCCCGCTCCTTCCTCCTGCCCGCAGCGCTGCGATCCACACGTGGCTGCACACTGTGGATAGGCAGAGATGGGGGAGCTCTGGTGTCTCCAGACGAGAGGGTGCCATAGAAACGGCCGTCTCACTGCTGTCTGGTCCTCAGAGACCACCCTGCTAAAGCACTCGCTGGGCTCAGAGACCAGGCTAAGTCTGTCCCTGACAATCTTGACCTCAGTGTGTCTGAAAAAACACCGGGGACATTATCATCACCTCCCTCTTGTCCACATAACCAATTCCCAAACGACAAAAGCCAAGACATTCTACACCAATTGCTTCCATCCTCTGTGTCTTTATAAATAAAATTTTTTATTATGTAAGTATAGCAATAGAAAGGTATACAAAGCAATGAATTTTCACAGCGGACACAGCCATGCAACCACTCCAGCCAGCCACTAAAACCCCCTTCTCACCAAAGGCAAGTGCTATCTTAACTTATAAAATAGCACGCCAGTTTTCCCCGGACTTGAACTTGGTATGAATTGCAGGAGCTACTCTCTTGTGACTATAGGGTGTCCCCAAAAAATGTATGCACCCTTTAACAACTGAAAATTCACTTAATTTTCAATCTTTTTCAGGTTTAACTGATTTGAAATAATAGGAGGAGCCAGACTAAGCTTAGAACAAAGAAAATTTAACCTAAAGTGCCACTTTTTTTATGAAGACATATAAAAGATAAAGTTTACAGTACAAAACAGGCAAGAGTCGATGAATTAAAGGGGCACAAATACCAAACAAAATGATTCTTGATGTTTGAGATTCCATTGCTTCATGGTATCAGCAGTGCCTGGATCAGAATGGTCATCATTTTTAAATAGTCACTGGCATGCCCTGGCTGGTGTTGCTCAATGGTTAGAGTGTCTGCCTGCACACCAAAGGGTCACGGGTTCAATTCCTGGTCAAGGGCACAAACCTGCAAGCTAGGTTAGATCCCTGACCTTCAGGAGACAACCAATCCATGTAGCTGATATGTCTCTCTCATATTGATGGGGGGGTTTTTCTGTCTCTCTCCCTCCTTTTTACTCTCTCTAAAAAAAAATATCTGGCCTTGGCCAATTTAGCTTAATAGTTAGTGTGTCAGCCCTCGGACCAAAGGTTCTTGGGTTCAATTCAGGTCAAAGGGCAAGTACTGTGTTGCGGGTTCGAAGGCCTGGGGCACATGTGGGAGGCAACCAATCGCAACCAACTTTGTCTCTCTCACATTGATGTTTTTCTCTCTATCCCCCTCTCTCTTTTTCTTTCTCTTCCTCTCTTCCACTCTCTCTAATATATAAATGAAAAAAATATCCCCAAGTGAGGATTTAGAAAAATTATTCATTTCTATAGATTCATTTAAAACTTGAAATTGAACTGTATGTTAATAAACACTAACTTTATTCAAGGTGCGTTTACATTTTTGGGACACCCTGAATATGTTTTGAAGTTGACTCATGTTATTACATAGATATAGATATAACAGAACCCTCATTTTCAGGGCTGCATAGTATTCTTTCTAACACATTAATTTAATACAATTATCCATTCATTGTTGATGAACATTGCATTGTTTCCGTTTTTGCTACCACCCAGACTACTACTGTGAACATTTTCACATCTGTCTCTTGGGGCATGTATGTATCCATATCTTTTGTGTCTCTAGTCAGGTATGGAACTGCTGGGTCATAAAGCATGCAGAAGTTCATCTGTGTAGCTATACAAGCATATTTAAAAGTGTGAGTGTTCCTTTGGCTCCACATCTTTCCAACCCTTAGTATTGTCATGCTTTTCAATTTCAGTCATTCTAGTGGGTGTGCAGTAGTATCTCTATGGTGTTAATTTGTATGTCCCCGGTGAATAAAGTCTGTCGCTCCATCTTGGAGTTCCTCTTCAAGTCTCTTGACTATTCTTCTATTAGATTGCTTTTTCTTGTTTTCATTTAGTAGGAGTAGGGGCCCTTTACATATTTTGAATACAAGTCCTTCACTGAATGCATAATACATACATACATACATACATTCAGATAGACACAGAACACAGAAATATCTTCTCCCATTGTGTAACTGTCCTTTGCACTTATGTTGTATCTTTTGATGAGCAGAAGGACTTAGTTATAATGTACCCCAGATTATCACACTTATTCTTTTATGACTAGTGCTTTCTGTGTCTTGTGTAAAAATCTTTGCCTCACAAACTTGTGAAAATATTTTCCTTCATTATCTTCTAAGGGCTTATTGTTTTAGCTTTCACTATTAGATCTACGATCCATCAGGAACTGAGTTTTAAATAGTGCGAGGTAAGGGGCATACTATATGAAATGTTTTTTTCTCTATTAAGAGCCTATGGTTTTTCCTCTGTCTGCCTGTTAGTGTTTTTGTATCTGGACTAGAGGCCTGTGCAAGGGGTTCGGCCCTCGAAGCCGTGGTGGCTTACCTCAGCTTCGTCAGGAAGGACGTGTGGTCTAATTAGCATATTACGCTTTTATTATGATAGCTACCTCAATGAGGACCACAGCAAATGAGCAGCAGCGGCCGGTCAGGGAGTGGTGGGATGGGAAGCAGGCTGTGACTATCGCACTGAGAATATCGAATTACTTAGGCATGTGCTCACAGGATCCAAGCAAACGCCCCTAACCAGACCACCTCGCTGCTCTCAACACAGATCAGCACGGTTCTCCCATGCGCACCGTTTGCCCGGCCCCAAAGGTGGGGAGCTGGCAGCAGCAAGCAAAGCAGATGGAAAGGAAAACTTAGACCACAAAGCTCTACCGTGGGGCACAACGTCAAATTCCTCCTCTTAACACTATGGCAAAGGAGACACTTAAAAAAAAACCACACACACACAAAAAAACACACTGCACTGGACCAGATGATCTGTGAGGCAAGATGGCAGATAATGAGAAGACTTCAAACAGCATGTTTTTATTACTCACAAAATGCAGCCCTTGGTGGCTTGGGGGTCACAGCCCCAGACCTATCTGGATGCCTCTGCCCATCCCTGTTAGCACCCCGCTTTGTGGGGTCAGACAAAGGGGAGCTCTTGCTCCCAGCAACAGAGGACAGGCTTTGCTGCTGGCCTCGGTGCCCGCTAGCTGGCCCCCACCCCCTGGGGCAGCCCCCGCCCTCCTCCTCCACTCAGCCCCGGGCCCCTCGGAATGAGGAGAGACCCGGCGGCTCCCGCAGGGGAGTGTTTCTCCCCAAATGTGTTCACCCCTCAATCATGACACTTATTCCACAAGATCAGAAATGCTCATTTAACTGTCCTTTCAGATCCTGAGTAGGTGGCAGGCAGGCAGGTACTGCCTGAAATCCCCCTGGGTGTTCCGTCCCCGTCTGACCCTCAGAATGCACTGGCTGCATTTCTCCATTTGCTTGAAAGCCTTGGAACTTGGCCCCAGGCCTCCTGATCCTCAAGACTCATTGTGAGTAAACCCAGCCCGGGTTCCAAAGGCCAGAACCTGGGCCCGGCATCCCAGAGCCTTCATCCTACTCATCTCACACTCTCCCTCTACACCCTCCAGCCTACTCTCCCCTCCCACCCACCCACACCCACCTTCTCTTCCCAGGCTCACCAGCATCGACCTCCCGGAGGCCACCCTGGCTGCACTGACCTGACTCCCGCCGGGGAAGGAAGGGTCCCAGCCAGGGAACCCCCAGCCCAGCGATCATGCACAGGAGAGAAGCGGCTGCGGCAAGACGCCCCTGTCCTCTGAGGGAGCCACGCTTTCCAGACGTAATTTCATCGAAGGCTTGAAACCACCCTCTGAGGTGGCTGTGGTTTTATGGATGCAGAAACGGCAGCTCAGAGGGACTGATAGCATGTCCATGGGATCCAAAGCCTGGGCTCCACGCCGTTACACTGCACTAACCGGAAAGCCGAAGGAGCACCCACAGGAGCACCCCTGTGAACAGGAGGAACGAGGGGGGGACAGTGGCAGCACCCAGCAGGCACATGTGGCACTTAACAGGCAGCAGTAGGTGCCAGTGGATGAACGAGAGAGTTAATGCCAGAGCAGACTGTTTAAGATGAGCCAGGAGGAGGGGGCAGGGGCGGGGGAGAGGGTAGGAGTACAGAGGAAGGGTCAAAGCAAAGGCAAAAAAGCATGAAGCCAGCCCTGGCTGGTGTGGCTCAGTTGGTTGAGCATCGTCCCATGCACCAGGAGGTCACCAGTTCAATTCCCAGTCAGGGCACATGCCCAGATTACAGGATCTATCCCCATTAGGGGGCATGCAGGAGGCAGCCAATCAATGTTTTTCTCTCTCATCACTGTTTCTCTCTCTCTCTCTCTCCCTTTCTCTTAAAAAAAAGGGGGGGGAGGGCCCTAGCCCAGCCATGGGCAAACTACGGCCCGGGGGTCAGATCCGGCCCGTTCGGCTGTTCTATCCGGCCTGCAGAGCTGAAAGAGCAGAGGGTTCTCTTGCTCTCCCCTCCGCTCCTTCACCAGCAGCCCAAGATGAGAGTGCCAGCATGGTCAGGTTGCTTTTGTTCCTGCCCTCCGGTCCAGTTTAAGAACCCATTGTGGCCCTCAAGTCAAAAAGTTTGCCCACCCCTGCGCCTAGCCAGATTCCGATCAAGGGCACGTACCTTGGTTGCAGGCTCCTCCCCAGCCTGAGCCCTAGTCGGGGCTCGCGCAGGAGGCAACCAAAGGAAGTGTTCCTCTCCCATCGATGTTTCTCTCTGTCTTTACCTCTCTCTTCCATTCTCCCTAAAACTCAATGGGAAAATATCTTCGGGTGAGGATTAACAAAAAATTTTTTAAAAAGCATGAAGCAGCAAGGAATGTGAGGAACCAAGGCAGTCAGGTTGCTGAAGCACAAAACAGGAGACAGAACAGAAGAGACAAGACTGGGCAGAGGGGCCTGCCAGGCCGCTGGCGGCCGCGATGCCTCATGGGGACACACGGGCCGCCAGGCGCCGATGACCAGCAGGGGCAGGAGAGAGTGGCAGCTGGGCCCCGATGCTCCAGCTCCACGTGCCCATCCCCGAACCCAGCAACCCCCCATGAAGCCTGCTCCCTTAACGGCGGCCCAGCCTCTCAAGGGCGCCGATGCTCGCCCACCTACGCCAGTGGCCACGCCTGGTCCTGGGTGTGCACGGACCAGCAAAGCCTGTCTCTGCCCCTAGCGGTCCCTCCCGCTCTGGCAAACCCCAGTCGCCAAACACTGCCCAGAACAAGGCAGTTCACGCTGTTTAGACTCGGCCGAGCTGCGGATGTTAATTTAATGGAACTGGTACCCTCCGCTTCGGGGACCAGGCAGGCGAGGAACTTTTGCAAAAATGAAAAGCAAGGGCGTCAGGGAAGAAAAGAGCTTAAAGACACCAGAGCCCCGAGACACAAAGAGCCCTCGGCCCCTCCTCCGCTGCCCGGCTCCTCAGCCCGGATTAGCTCTCGTGTGATTCAAGCCCGTCTCCCCCGCAGCCCGGCATGTGAGCCCCAGCAAGCAGAGAGCTGCCACATCAGGCCTGGCAGGTGGTATGTCAGGGGGCCGAGGGACACACACACACACCAAGTCTCCAAAAGTCGGGGTGACAACAGGCGTGACGGGGACTCTCCCAGCTGAGCCTGGCCGGTGTTCGCCGGGACATCACAGATCGGGGGGCAGGAACTAACGAGGTGCCCGTGTGAGCATGGACGGGCTCTGGGCCTTCACCTGAGTCCCCCCTCGCTGCCCACGGGAGCCTGGGCCTTTAACCAAAGGGCTGTTCACAAACTCTAATGTCACAAGCAAATTTCAAAATCTCAGGATGCGCTGGGGCCGGCCCCCACGGCCCCCTGCGGGAGCCCCCGCCCTCACCTGCACCAGACCCTGTGAGAGCTTCTGCACACGGGGGGCGAGGGCCAGGGGGTCAGAGGGAGGGACATTTCGGAGGGAAAGGCTTTGGTCACAGGCGGCTGGAGCTGGAATATAAAGCGTTTGAGAAGCCAAGGAGGTGGGCAGAGACCAGGAAAAACAGAGAGAGAGAGGAAGAGAGAGAGAGAGAGAGAGAGAGAGAGAGAGAGAGAGAGAGAGAGAGAGAGAGAGGAAGAAGAAGAAGAAGAAGAAGAAGAAGAAGAAGAAGAAGAAGAAGAAGAAGAAGAAGAAGAAGAAGAAGAAGAAGAAGAAAAAAAGTGAAGGGAAGAGACGAGACTTTGCAGGGAGGCAGGTAAGGGGCACTGTCCTAACCTTTCCACAAACTAAAGGGTCTAATGAAACAGCTAAACACAGGCCAGTCACAGTTCCCGCATCAGCAGCCCCCGGCTGGCACACGGCGGCATACCAAAGCTCACTAGGACTCAGTTGTCTGTGTCGGGACCTCTGAATGCATTATTCACAGAAATAAAGTGACACCTGTGGTTAGCGTATCGGGCCCTCCTCTCCTTGGATTTCCAGGCCCACCCCAGGGAACCTGACGGAGGGCGAGCTCTCGGGCCTCCGTGCGGCGAGTGAAGGACCGCGGAGGCCAGCCCACCTCCCGGCTCCCTTCCCACACGCTCTGCTCCCAGAGCCCCGCCCTTACAGACACCGGGAGCAGGGACAGAGCTGCCCTCCTTAGCCGGGACCTAACGTCTGTGCTCTGACAGCCTAAGGAACGGAGCGTCCCGGGGACCCTGCAGGACAGAACGGAGCCAGAGGTGGGCTCTGCCCTGCACCGCAGGCAGGCTCTGGCCGGGAGCTTCGTTCGGCCGAGCACGGACGGAATGTGCGCGGAGGCGTCCTCCACGAGGGCCACCGGAGGCCGGGCAGCCTCTGATGCCGAGCCTCCCTTTGTAAAGAGACGTGCAAACCCGTCCGAACACCGGGCCTTTACCATCCCAGCCTCGGAGCTTAAAACGCGTGCCCCCTCCCCCTGCCCGCCGCCGCCTTCCCTCTGGATCCGCTCTCAGAACGGACAGCTGTCCGGCCACCTACCCCCGTCCCTGCTTACCTCACCGCCACACTCAGTGATCAAAGCGCATTTCTCAAACGCCAGCGTTCGCCAAGGTTGCCTGCTGCTTCGTTTATTGGTGGCATTTTGCCACCAGACAGCACTTCTGATGATGTGTGCTCCGTGAGGTCTGAACACGATCCCCACCCACCTCCGTCAGGGGCACTGCCCCTTGGTGAAGTGGAGGAATGGGGGCACAGAGGGGGGGGGGTGCCAGAGCTGAGGGCTTCCCTCACCCTCACACAGAGCCTCTGCGGGCAAGACTAGAGCAACGAATTCTTCTGGCCCGGGGTAAGGTGCCTAATGAGCTCCTGGCAGCCCGGCTAAGGAGGGGGCCAGGGAATGCTCCGCCAGGAAGCAATCTCATTCCCAGGTATGTATCCTGGAAAAATGAAAACTTAGGTTCACACAAAATCCGCACACAACTGGGGATGGCAGAAAGGGGTGTGACATAAGTGGCTGAGAGACGCAGCCTCCCGATCAGATGTCTGCAGCAGCTTTATTCGTAACCGCCCCAAACCAGAAACGACACAAAGGCCCGTGAAGGAGCGAGCGGGTGGACCAACGGACCGGCGCATCCGCAGAACGGAATGCCACTCGGCGTTCAAAAGGAGTGAACCACTGATGCACGCAACGGCTTCGATGGACCCCAGAGGCAGTATTCACAGGGAAAGAAAGCCCGTCTCTAAAGTTTGCATACTGCATGATTCCATTTATATGGCCTTCTAGAATAAAAACAAAACTCCAGGGAGAGAGAACAGATTCCCGGTTGCCAGGGAATGTCCGACTACAGAGGGGAATCCTGGAGAATTCGCTGAGCACTCTCTGTAGGCCAAGGACTATACGTGGAGTGGCGGCAGAGTCACCAGAATGTGAGGGGAGAGATGGCCGGGGGCGGGGAGGGGGCCTTGGTTTGGGCAGCCAGCTGGATGGCGAGCGCTCACTGAGGCAGCGGGTGTCTGCAGGAAGATAAGACCCAGTCTAGACACAGTGTGTGCTCATCATCTGTGGACGCACAAGAGGAGCTGACCAGGGGGCATCCAAAGGCTCTCAAAGCCACCCAGGAAAGGAGGTCACCTGTGAGAAGAGGGCATTGTCTCGGGACAGGGCCTGAGGGAGCAGAAAGACTGAGAAGGAATAGAAAGGGAAGGTGAATCTCTCACCATCCAACTCAGAGCAGCCCACATTCCTCAGAGGGACGGCCAAAATGGCAGGTGCTAGTGAGATTAAATAAAATCAAGATGGGAAAGTATCACCAGGACGGTGTGGCTCAGTGGTTGAGCGTCAACCTATGAACCAGGAGGTCACAGTTTAACTCCTGGTCAGAGCACATGAGCCCCGGTAGCAGACTCGATCCCCTGTGTGGGCATGCAAGAGGCAGCTGATCAATGGTCCTCCCTCACCATTGATGTTTCTACCTCTCTCTCCCTCTCCCTTCCTCTCTGAAATCAGTACAAATATTTTTTAAAGATGCTGGAACAATGTCGACTGCATTAAAGACAAGAATCTTAACACGAGAGCAGCTTCGCCGTGGGAACCGGAGCCAGGAGGGAACAGGAGGGACAGAGGGAAGACACGTGAGGATGGAGAATGGCGGCTGGACCTGGGGGCCAGGGAGGAGGAGTTTTCTTGATGAAGGAGGTTTTAGCTCATCTCAATGCTAACGGACCCATTCCAGAGGGAAACAGAGGTTGGAGGTACCGTGGAAAGAGACCTGCCACGGCCAGGAGAAAGGACACAGCCGCACCTGTCACAGGTAGACAGGCAGGCGGGGGCAGGGCTGCCCCTGGCCCTGCAGTCGCAGGGGGGGGGGGGGCAGGGGAGCGGAGGCATGAGGACCAGAAGCTCAGCCTGCTGACGGCCATCCGGTAGCTGGGCTGGAGGCCCCAGAAGCCAACTGGCAGATCTCTGTGACATGTAACCGTGTGGGTTTTTGCAAAGATTTTTAAAACTGACTTTGAGAGAGAGAGAGAGAGAGAGAGAGAGAGAGAGAGAGAGAGAGAGAGAGAGAGTGTTAGTAGCATGGATATGAGAGTGACGCATCGATCAGCTGCCTCCTGTACGCTCCCTCCTGGGGATTGAGCCCATAACCCGGGGATGTGCCCCGACCAGGAAAGGAACCAGCAATCTTGGGGTGCACAGGACAATGCCCAACCCACTGAGCCACACCCACCAGGGCTGGGATCCTTTTGCATTTTTGTCCACAACCGCCCCACAAGGGAGATGCTACGGTTCCAAGGTTGCAGGAGAGGGACCGCGGAGTGCACAGGCTGGAGCCCACACCGCCCTGGCAGCCCTTGGTTTCCTTTATCCGGGTTACGGTGCGGGCCCTAGCGGAGTCTGGCGTCGAGCAGACACCCCATAAACACTGTGAAGGGGGGGGGAGGAGGGTGAGGCCCTGGGAAGGGTCACAACTGAAGCCTCTTCCCCTGCGACCGCAGCTCACCAGGAGGCAGCGGTGACTCGGCATGGACCTGGGCTCCCTCCCCGAAGTCAGCCCCCTCCCAGCTGGTCCCCAGCACCGTCCTCCGCATTCTTCACAGGTGGCCTCTCAGTGACTGCCTGGCCTGCCTCTCCTCCTTTCCCCCATTTCTCTTTCCCACGCCTCTCTTGGTAAGTATTTCTTCCCATATTCCTGTTGTCCTCTCCTCTTCTCTCCCTTTTCCCTCCGGAAATCACTTTGTGCACTGAGGACGGCCCGGTGTTCCAGCCCCAGCCCCGTGTGTGGGTCACCCCCTCCCCTTCCGACACCCTCACCTGCCCTGAGCTGTGCACGCTGGGCCTGCCTCGGGGTCCCTGCCCACCTGCCTCGGGGCCCCTTCACCGCCTCACACCCACCCGCTCCCTCCACGCAGCTCCCTGGGATTCCCCCACGTCTGCCATCGCTGTGGCCCACAGCGTGGCTCCGTGGCTAAGTCACGTCTACATTTATGACTTATTTCCCCAACGCCTCCTGGCACGATCCTCTTCATGTCCTGGGACCAGGGGCACAGACAGGGATCAAGCTTCCCCCGGAGCCAAGCTCTGCTGCCCAGCCCCACAAAAATCCTCACCACGTGCTGACATCTGATATCCGCGGACTCAGCCAAGATCTGCCCCCACTGTGCTCCCTCCACGAACTTCCCTGGGTGTCAGGGAGTGCTCCCCATGCTTATCTCCGACAGACTGCCCGGGGAGCCTGGCTGGAGGGGGCTGGGCCAGAGGTCGGAGGCCAGAGGTCAGGTGCCTGAGGTCTCACCACGACCCTTTGAGGGCGGTTGCTGTGCCGCAGTCATGAAACCGACCGCTTTCCGTTTTCTCCCCTTGGCCGCGGGGCCCACATGCCCATCGCACCCGCTCTCGGGGCTGAGAGAGGACCAGCCAGGGAACCTGTGTCCCGGGGCCTCGTAAACTGCACAGACATGCCGTGGCTCCGTAACTGGCGCGGCCTCTGATGAATCACTGTCCACAAAAATGCACCCAGTTCTGGGAACAAAAAACCACTCATACCCTGGACTATTGTTCTCGACAGGGGACCCGACAGCTCTCCCTGCGCTGGTGACCTTAGACCGGAGGACCCGCAGGGAGACAACCTCTCCCACCTCTGGGACTGGCCTCTCGGACCGGGTCCAGCCGGGCCCGCGGGAGCCAGAGGCGTGGTGATTTAGGGGAGCTGTGGCCAGGAGCCGGCCTGCGCACCCCTCGGCCTGAGGCCGGGATCTGACAGGGTGACACGGTGACACATCCCTCAAGTGAGCGCCATCCCTGAAATAGGATCCACCTGAGCCTCCGAGGCTGGCAAAGGGCTGCATGTCCCCGGGGAGGCAGAAGGCGCCACCACAGTCTCCCAGATCCACCTTCTCTTGGAATGTCCCACTCCTAACAGATGCTGCTGCCACCCTGGCCTCGGGGATCCGCCTCAAACAAGCTCACAGCTGTCCTCGGCCTCCTTGCGGCTCAGCATGAGCAGGACCAGTAAACAAGGCTGCGCGGAGGGCTCGGGAACAACTGGGCAAGTGGGGACAGGTGTGCACCAGGGGGTGCCTCCCCGTCTCACGCTACAGGCCTCAAGCCTGGCCTGCGGAGGGCCCCTCACTACCTCCACCCAGCAGGGCCCCAGGGCATTTGCACATCCCTCAAGCTCCACAGGACATGGCACTGACCGGACGGTGGGCCTTCTCCAGCCAAACTGAGGCTTCCTGTCCAAGGACTCAGCATGGACCCAGCGCAGAAAAGGCAGAAAGGTTTTAACACATTGAAGAGTTGGCTTTGCCTCACTCGCCTTTAGTTTGTGGGAGAAATTATAACGTCCAAATACATCTACAGACTAAGGATCTGACAAAGGTTTGAGGATATCAGCTTTTGAAGGCTAGGGGTTTGCAAACATCATTTATATAACTATTAGAGGCCCAGTGCATGAAATTTGTGCACAGGTAGGATCCCTAGGCCTGACAGGTGATCAGGGCCAATGGAAACCTTCCAGCTGCCGACCAGGGTCTCCCTTCCCTGGCTGCTGGCTGCCAGCCTGGGCTTCCCTTCATTCCACGCCACCCCCTGGTGGTCAGCGCACATCATACTGAGCCAAAGAACTCCCCAACTCCCTTGGGGACACTTTGTATATTAGCCTTTTATATATATAGATCTACTATAATTACCATTCATGCAAATATTCATAGGTCATTTAATAGGGCTTATTATGTATCAGGCACTGTCCTAGGAACTCAGAACCAAAGGGTGAATTAAAGTGCACTTCCTGCTACTGGTTCACTCCTGGTCAGGGTCGGTGACATAGAAGGCGATAAGAACCGAGTGTCACAGGTGAGAGGTGTACAGAGGCTGTACCACGTGGGACTGGAGGAGCCAAGAAGCCCAGCAGTGGTGACCCCGAGATGCAGCCTTGGGTTTTAATACTCTTCTCAGGACACCACCTGGTGGTATTCCCAAAATTCAAATGCCACTCTCAGCTGGGACACCAACTGCAAAAGAGAAGGAGGAGGTCAGACTGTGCTTCACAGCTTGGCCCTATGTTGCTTTAGGGACCATCTTTCCAACCATCCCCAACGCTCAAAATGGGGGAGAGTGCTCTCATCCAAGGTGAATTGTTTGCCCTTTTAAGCAGCAATCAAACATGTAGGAATTCATCTTAAAGAACTAATCGGATATGAACACAAAGGTTTTCTTCTGCGAGTATATGTATTGGAGCATCGCCGGTATTTTTTTATTGGCTCATTCGTGCATGCATTCAATTTAGAATTCTTTCCCTCACGGGGCATGGCACATGCACAGACTAGGTCGCCATGCTGTCCTAGTCCCAAGGAATATTCAATGACTTGGGAATGTATTCAGATATAATGTTATATTTTAACATATATAAATATTAAAATTCTGGCAAGATGCAAAAGTGCTAAGAGTGGTTCCTCCAGGTGGTGAGGAATTTTTCCTGTTTCTTCTGAGTGCTTCTCGGAGCCTCCAAATGCACTCGCGTCTCATTCACACGGGAGCAGATGCTCTGTCGTGTAAGGTTAGACTCCGTGCCTCCTGGCTTCCTCTCACTGGATCTAGCTCTGTTGATGGGACCGTCTCCCAGCAATGTCACCCTGGCTCCACACACACAATTTAAGTTCCCGGCCAAATGGAACTGCAAGTGGTGAAGATGCCTTAGGGTACCAGACACGTACATATCAACACACACACATTACTCAGCTTGAGCAGGACAAGAACACAGCCTTTTACTTCTGCCTCCACAGGCAAAAGCCAGGGTGATCCAGCAATGCCCTCTAGGCACCATTTAGAGGTCACAGGTCACTCCACTACCAAACCCAGAGGTCAAGGTTCCTCTGGCTTACCCATCCTGCCCCATGCCTTCGGGCACAGACGAGTAATTAGTTGTCCAGACTGACCTCCCTCCCTAGGTGTGGGAAAATGAAGACCTGCCTCTCCAAGTGAAAACCGGGCACAAATAAAGAATAAATTCTGCCAAAACCGTCGTATATTTTGTGGTCGGGCTCTCGATTTCCTCCTTACACTCGAGCACACAGGCTATTCTTTCAGTCCACTGGATGGACTCTCTGGCCCTTGCTTCCCTTTTTCCTGCGTTAATGGCTATGTTCCAGGCCAAGGAGGGCAGATCCGCACCCCCAGGCATCAAGACGTACTGTAAACTACAGTCAGTGAGACAGTGGGGTGTTAGCACAAGAACCGCATTGCTCAATAATGCATTGGAGGGCCCCAAAACACAGCCCGGGGGCTGCAGACCCGACGTGGGTCAGGGCGGAACTGGAGACGGTGCTCCAAGCCCTCCTCACTCCCCTGCAGCTTGGATGTCCCCGCCCTCTGGTCCCCATTCGGCCGCTTTCCCTCAAGCTGAACGCAGCCTGTGTGATAACATCGGAGGACCAGACACCAGTCTCCCCATGATTGCTCACAAGGGTTGAAAGCCAGGTTTGCATACTTACCATTAAATTCTTCTGTTTTCGTCTAATAAAACTAGAAGGAAGGGGGCGTGTTTCAACCAGCTGTCTCAACCCCAGTCCCGGGACACACTCATGTCTCCATGGGTTGCAAGCTATGTTACCATCAACTCTAACTTAGTGATTATAATGAGGGAAGGGTTAGAGAAGGTGAGCTCAAATCACAGATAAAACAAAACTTGTGCCCAGCCGTGGTGGCTCAGTGGTTAAGCACTGACCTATGAACCCAGAGGTCATGGTTCGATTCCCAGTCAGGGCACATGCCGGGGCTGCGGGCTCAGTCACTGATCATACAGGAGGCAGCCGATCAGTGATCCTCTCTCATCACTGTTTCTATCTCGCTCTCCTCCTCCCTTCTGGTTTCTTTGAAATCAATAAAGGTGTATTTAAACAAAACAAAGCTTGTGCTAAAGCAGTATAAAATGTAATTAAAATATAGTTCTTTAGTCAAATGATGGCCACGCTAGGCAGCCTCAGTGAACGGCTCAGCACTGTTTGCAAGGGTGGCACAGTGAACAGCAGCAGCCCGGTGTGAGCCTGGTTCAGCCAGAGGACCCTCCTCCTTTTCTCCTCCCAGTGCCCGCTGCTCAGCCCCCAGCCTGCCGTCTGGGGAGCGTCTGCCCCTCAACTCACTTGCTATGAACCCCAAGCCACTCTCGGGAGCTGATGAGCCAGTCAGAGATGCGTCGTTTTTCTCCTATTGTTTTGAGAACTTCAAAATAACCTTTGGCCGGTCCCATGACCTCTGGTTAAGACCATGGCCTTTCATTTGCTGCCATTACACCAGTGCAGGGAGCACCAGCGTCGCCAAATCAATAACAAAGAAGTCTTCTTCTGGGTTTTCTTCTTTCCCAGAATGCTAAAAATAGCTGATGAGGTGATCAACATACCAGTTTTTCTGTGTCCCCGTTGGCAAATCTAGGAGCATTGTTCTACATCGAACGGCAAGATGTTTATTTCCTTTTTTTTCCAACATGTTCAACAACTTCGAAATTTTCCCCCTCTAACATGAAGTTCCAAAATTTCCCCTTCGGTCCAACTGTTTTTTCAGTCCAACATTTTATTTTTTTTAAATATATATTGATTTTTTACAGAGAGGAAGGAAGAGGGATAGTTAGAAACATCGATGAGAGAGAAACATCAATCAGCTGCCTCCTGCACACCCCCCACTGGGGACATGCCCGCAACCAAGGTACATGCCCTTGACCAGAATTGAACCCTTTCAGTCCGCAGGCTGATGCTCTATCCACTGAGCCAAACCGGCTTCGACCAACATTTTAATTTTTAGCTTGCAAATCTAAGTGGTGAGGAAGAGGTATTTTTTTATTGCAAATAGACACAATGTAGATTCTATTTGTCAGTATGTGGCTCTAAAAAATCGGTATCATGGTGGCTGTCTCTTCAGCTCTCTCCCTGGAGCCACTAACCCCAGTCTCACCTCATGCTACCCTCATCCTACTGGCTATCCACCCTCCCTCCATCAAAGCCCAGGGCAAGTGGCTGCAAATGAGGATTGTGCCTTGGCCCTTAGGAGGGTGCCTGTGTCCCTAGCCAACCTTCATTTCTCCCTGGGGGACAGAATCCATCTGATTTGCACAGCCAAGTGTTATGTGGGTCCCTCTTTCCCGACCTGGTGCTCTGGGTTGGAGAGCCTGGCCTGTGGTTGAGATCCCAGGCTTCCCAGGGGACGGGGGGTGAGGGGGACCTTTGCAGCTGAGACATCCCTTTGGAAGCTCAGCCACTGCTCGTGGGAGCTGGGCCGACCCTCTTCGCATCTCCACCATTCCTACCAGTCTTGATGTGGCTTCTTCTGTAAGTCCTTGGTTGTAAGACTTCAGTTCAGCTAGTCTTCGGTTGGTTGATTCAGGTTGATTGCTCTTCATTTTGGTTGTAATTCTGGTTTGGTCCTGGGAGGTGGCGAGTGCCACATCCACTTACTCTGCCGCCATCTTGGATCTCCTTCGTAACCAATTTACATTTTCAGGTGCATTACAACACCCTTGCGTTCGGAGATGCTCTCCTGGGCCCCCTGAAGAGGGAGGCAGGGCAGCTCAGTGGGAATCAGCAAGATCCTAGTCGTGGCCTTAGGAGCATGCCAGAGGCTCCAACAGCCACCGGGAAATTGAGTGCCATTATGTCAGTGTCACAGGTTACAGTCCTGGCCACATCTCAGGCTAGTGATAAAAACGTAAGGGCATCCATGAAGCTCCATGTATCATACTCCTACCTTCACACTTTCTTTACCGAACTAATAGTTTATATAACTGCAGTTTGCTGACTTCATCATAGCTGACTGAGCCTAGAAAGATACCCTGGGCATTCAGAAACTGATGTCCTGTGCTTGTTTCTCAAAGATCCTAAGGAGAACATGACCGCCAGGGTTGGGAGAAAACTATCAGTGGGAACACAACAAAAAATGCGCTGATGATTGGCCATAGCACCCGCAGGAAACACGCTTCGGACAAACACTGACACTCAGTGAAAGGACTGTGATCCCAAAGGGAGCATTGGAGCATGCAATCCAGTTTTTAAGCATTTATTCAAAAAATGTTCAACGCATGCAGAAGAATAGAAAATGGTTTAATGACCTCCCTCCTCTATACCAATAACCCAGCTTTAACTCATGCTCTGTCTTATTCTAGCTACCCACTCACCCACCCACTTGCCTCTTATCCAGCACTATTTTGAAACAAAGTCCGGACACCACATAATTTCATCTGCAAATATTTCAATATGCACATCTGCCAGATACAAACTTTTCTTTAAATATCCCAATACTATTGGCATACTTCTGTAAGTTTATTATCAAATACCTTGATCTTATCTTATTAACTTAACTTTAATAACCTTTAATATCCAAGAGTCACTATTCAATCTTCTATGATCTCAAATATCTATTTGTGGCATATGTGTTTGAATCAGTATTCAATTAGAGCCGCACGTTGCAATTGGTTCATAGACATCTTAAGTCTCTTTTAATCTAAAGTTTCCTTCCATTTCTTTTTTCTTTGCAATTTATTTGTGTTTTAAAAAAAAAAAAACTATAATTTCCCACAAGCTGGATTTTGCTGATTACATCTCTGTGGTGAGGCTTAACATTCGCCGTAACTTAATTTCCCCCCATTCTTTCTTTCTTAGTTCAGAACAAGGCACAGAAAACAGTTCCCAGTAAAATAGCTTTAAAAAAAAAAAAAAAGAAAGAAAACAAAAACAAAAAGCAGTCTGGTTGTCTCTGTAAAAGAGCAGATGCTGACAAACCCAGGATTCTGAAAGTGGAACCAGCTACACCGATCAGAAAGCCAAACTTATTTATTTCTTTATAGTTTACACTCAATATAGAAAGCCAGATTTCAATCAGGGACATTCCTGAGCCAGCCACAGCCAGCAGAGGCATCATCCGGGGATGAGGTGTGCCGGCTGCCAAGAGCCGTGACTGTCTTCGCTCTGAGGACTGAGGACGCCGAAGTTCCCACGTGTTCCCGGTTCATCCTCAGAGAAGGGGACCCGGAGGACCGCAGAGGCTGGGGGAGGGGCATTCCTGGGTTGGCCTCGGCGTGTTAATCAGTTTCAAATCTGCCACCATGAAGAACTAGCATTTCAAGAGTCTGGAGGGGGAGGGCGAAGGCAGTCCTGCTGTTTTCCAGCACGCAGGTTGGACTGTGAGGACAAAAGGCACAGCCTTGCAGAGCCTCAACGCTGGAAAGACTCACCAGAGTTGAACCATTGAAGTCACAGCCCGGGACGGGCAGCCCCGTGGAAGGGAGACGCAGCCCCGCCCCCTCCACACCCCTCCTGCGCAGAGAGCTTGGGCTCTGCTGGTTTTCTAATAATGGGACACAGTTGGCTATAGGCTTTGGAGTTAAAAAAAAAAAAAAAAAAAAAAAAAAAGACTTGACCTTAGACCCCAGCTCCTTCACCTAAAAGCAGTGTGGCCTCAGAAAACCTGCCCAGCCTCCCTATGTCTCGGTGTCCTCATCGGATAACTGGGGATACCATCCTCTGTCTGCAGGAGTTGTTATGAGAATAAATGAAGTTATCCATGGAGGCCTACAGCACAAACTCATTATGTGAGTTAGCCCTTTCCCCCAAAAGGCTTCTACCAGTCCCTCCCAACACAAATCCTTTTGGGGAGCCACGACGGCACCTGCTGGACGCCTGCCGGGGTTCCTGACGTGGTCTGTGGTGGCCCGTGAAGCAAAGCCAACTGACCCATAAAGGGTTCAACCCCATGATCCTGATCGCAACAGCACAGCTCCAACCAGCTAAGCTAATTACAGTCGAGCCCGAGGCGCCCCAGCTTGCACGGAGATGCCCGAGGCAGCGGTCCATACAACATTCTTAAACACTTGTGTCCTGAGATGCTATGTGACACACCACACTTGCCAACTTTACTACTGATCTCATCTTTCAAAAATCTTAATGTAATGTAGCAAACAGATGTGTCACTTAAGAGGATTAGGGTGGAAATTCATTAGAGCCATAACACCAGTGGATTTGTGTTCTAAAACTAACCCTGATCAATCAACTTAGTGCACGCTCCACCTCAGCACGCCCCAGGAACGCGCTGGGGACCAGCCCGCCTTCACCCTCAAGGAAGTTATCTGAGAACAGGGGAGACGGTGAGAACCCCAACGTGCCTGACCTAAATGACTTCTCATCCGCACTGCTCAGTCGGCAGTGTGCACAGGAACCACCAAGGCATCTTGGGAAAACGCACGTTCTGATTCAGCAGGGGAGGAGGGAGGCCTGAGCGCATTTCTTTTCTTTTCTTTACTTTACTTTTTCCTGTTAATATATTTTATTGATATTTTATAGAAATATATTTTATTGATTTTCTACAGAAAGGAAGGGAGAGGAATAGAGAGTTAGAAACATCTATGAGAGAGAAACATTGATCAGCTGCTTCCTGTGCACCCCCTACTGGGGATGTGCCTGCCACCAATGTACATGACCTTGACGGGAATTGAACCTGGGATCCTTCAGTCGGCAGGCTGACGCTCTATCCACTGAGCCAAACCGGTTAGGGCCTGAGAGCATTTCTGTTAAGAGCCCAGGTGATGCCCAGCCCAGACTCGGATCGCCAAGGCTCTGATCCTCACTGCAATCAGCTGTGCTCCAGTGGGACCCACCAGGCAGCAAGGTGACCACAGAGACAAAGAAATGAACGGGGTATGTCACAGCGAATCCAATCGGAGGGTGGAACTCTGGACCGTGGACAGGCTGCTTGGACGGAGAACATTCAAGACATGAACGTGGAGTCATTAAGAGCTCAGACCTGGTGTCAAATTCCAACTCTGGGACTGCCCGCTCCTGTGATCAGGTGACTTGCTTCTGCTCTGGTCTCTTCAGCTGTGAGATGTAACAGTACCAGCACCTGACCCCCAGGGAGGCCGTGGGCTCGGGGAGACAAAGCGAGTCTAGACAAAATAGTTACTATTACTCCACTTTCCACAGCAGACACCACAACACTTCCTGAACTAAATTACTAAGTCATACTTGCCATTTTGACGTGAGTTAATTATCATTTTCATTGTAAAAAATATTCTACACTTGCAGTTTCGTCTATCAAAAGGAAACACGAATCCTTACAGCCTTAGCCTTCTGCATCAATCAATCCAAACACATTTAAGCTTTGAAAGGTCTATGATTCTATTAATTCTACCACATGGTTTTTTCTACATTAGAAGTCCTATAATTACAATTGTTGCTCTTTGAAAACACCACACCAAAAATAAACACCTGTTTATACAGCATTCGAAAACAAAAGGCCACACACCTAGTCCAGTCAAAACATATAGCTACCGAAATGGACATCTCCCCGGTGAGAGTACAGCACCAGTTTTGACCTTTTCATCAAACTAATTATCTATTTAATCATCTCCCCTAGAACTACTATAAAAAAGCTGGGGGTTCCTTTTCTCCAAAATAGCAGTTTGAAGAATGAAAAGATACAGCATATAAGTGTGATATATTGTTTTTCTATGAGACGATGGTTTAGTTAAGTGAACAATTCACTTCTAGTGGAGTTGGCAGACGTGAACTACTAACGTTACAAATGAGGACCCTGTGCTGGGCCTGACGGGAGCGGGTACACAGGTGTGCTCATTTAGTGACAGCTCCTCCGACTGCTCATTTGTGCCCCGCACACTGGCCTGTATGTTCTGATGGCTGAGAACCCTGAGAGCGTCCGCATGTTCCACATCCGTGCTCCTCCCCTCTCTCCACCACCCGGAATGCCCCCCGGGATCTCCTCCTCGTGCCAGGCTGGGCTCTCTGGGAAGCCCTATCCATGTTGTCTGGAGTGGCAGCTTGTCTACTCTCCTTTAACTCATTTACGGGAGGGAGGCCTATAACAGTTTACTCCCACCCCAGACTGTGAACCCAGACCAGGCCAGGAATTCTGCCTCAGGGCTCTTACTCATACCTGTAACATTCTTCTACCCCGGGCCAAAAGGCACCTAGCCCAGGAAGGTGCTTTGGGGATCTCCCCAAGTGAACGGGGCAAAAGCCCCAGGCACGGTGGTGCGGGCTCTGCCCACGGCCGGGAGCAGAACAGCACGGGGTTGGAAGTCACACGGGCCTGAATCTCTCAGCTCCCCACTCCTAAAGGAGAAATGGGATTATTTAATACTCTCTGCCTCAGTTTCCTCATCTGTAACATGGGGGCATAAAAGTCTCCGCATTCACAGGGTTGTGTGGTGTGAAATGAGATCGTGCACTGGCTTCCCTGGCAGAGCTCGCACCTGCACGCCAGTGCACAAAAAGTGTTAGGTCTGATATTTATCCCAGGTGGAGCATCCAATTTTAATCCTCCCTGCTGGAAATGAACCAGCTTTTTAAAAGATGGACGTGCACCGAGGCATATAAATGCCCTGGATTCTGCTTTACAGAACTCTGGCTATAACAGCATCAGCCACTCACTCAGCTCGAGATCCAAAAAAACAAATGCCAAACATAAGAGTACACCGCACCCATCTTGGGGCAAAAGACTCTGAGACGAAAGCTGGCTGGCCCCCAAGACAGAGGGGAGTCAAGGGTCTCTGTGGGATATCTTCTGGTTTGTTGACTCCTCAAGGGTCACCTCAGAAAGTCCTGAGAGCCAGTCAGTGGCCGTGCTGTGGCTTCTGCCGGGTGAGGGTTCGGGGAGAGCCAGGCTGGGCTCCTCCTACCACAGCAGCCACTCTGAGGGGAGACGACAGGGCTATTCCGTGCAACCATGAAAAGGTATGTCAGCTTCCCACTTGAAAGGTCAACCCTGTATATGGGGTTTGAAATCCAGGGAAACCACTTCAAGGTCATGGGGCCACAATTATGTCTCCCGCGGTTTCCACCAAAGATCACTGTAATCAGAGCCCGTAATGAATGGCATCTCATAACGCTGAAGAAGCCCTTCGAAGGCTTCCAGCTGAATCCACCGACTGAGAGGGACCGAACCGTGCACCAGAGGGACTCTGATGAGCTGAACCCACCGCACGTCCTTCTGTCGTCCCATCTCCCCAGGCAGCCTGCTTTTATGGCCTGAGAGGTTCCCAGGAATGGTGACTTGACGCATACCTGCAGCCATGCGGGGAGAGGGAGCTAGAACTGCCCTTTTCCTCGCACCTGAAGATGGGTTACCCATGCAGCAGCAGAGGGAAGCACCGCTATGCGACCAACAGAGGGAGGAAAAGCGCCCTTGCAACGGGTCACCGGTTTCCACGCACAACCGCCCCCCGGCTTCCAAGGCGGGCGAACATCACGCAGAAAGCCAAAGAATTTTTGTAAACCAATGTTGTTATTTTTTTTATTTTTTGTATCACGGGCATATCTCTTCCAAATAGTTATCAATGTTGATCCTCGAAGAATAAATCACCTCCAAGCTTTGCTGTGGAGTCTAAGCACATGCATGCACACACACACACACACACACATACATACACACACACACAGTACCCGGGAAGCAATTCTCCAAGCTGCAGCCACGCTGTGTAAGGGGAGGGGAGGGGGGTCCCCCTGGCTAACTAAATGGTTAGCTCTCACTGCTCAGCTCTGGGCAACACACACACACACTTTGCAAGACGCCTGTCCTCCCGCAAAGGGTTAAAGAGAAAACTCCGCGGGGCGGACTGGGCAGCCTTCCTTTCTTCCCCGGGGACCTCATTCCGGCCGCGGCCGCGCGGCTCCGGCTTTGTGCGCGCCCCCGCCCCCGCCCCTCGCCCCGCAGCCCGGCTCCTGGAGGTTCCCAGGGCCACCTGCTCCTCCCGAGAACAGGGGGCTCCCCGGGCGCTACCGCAGCGCCGCCTGCACCCCGCCGGGGTGTGGGGGGCGGAGGGGGAGGAGGAGGCGGCGGCGGCGGCCCCGGGAAGAGCGCTTTGTCGCGGGGGTCGGGCGGCCAGCCTGCAGTTGCCCCCGAGGCCCTAGAGGTTGGGTCCCGGGCGCCGCTCGGGGCTCTCCTCCCGGGGACCCGAGTCCTCCGGGGCCCGGGCTCCGTCCGCGCCCGGCCAGGCGCCGCCCGGGGCCCCGAGGCGATTGCTGGGGTCCGAGCCCCACCCCGCCCACCCGGCGGAGCTAACGGCGCGGCGCCCGGGAGGGAACCGTCCTCGGGCCGGCGCGGCACCTGCTCAGCCCCGCCCGCCCCGGGAGCCGGGCTGTCCTCCCCGCCCGCCCGCCGGGGAGATCCCGCGCCCGCCGGCCGCCCGGTGCCCCGGCCACGCTGCCTAACGGGGCTGGGGGAGGTCTGCGCCCCGGAGAGCCGGCCCGGGGCGCCTGCCCGCGGCCCCCCACCCCCGCTCTCCCCGCAGCATCCAGGGCCCCGGCCCGCCCCGCCGGCCGTACCTTGTGCGGCGCCCGCAGCAGCCGGTGGACCCCGGCCAGCTGGGTGCCGAGCGCGAGGTCCTCGCGGAACGTGAAGAGCGGCGGCCGGCTGGGCTCGGGGAAGCTGGTGCTGTTGAAAGGGTCCGTGTCGTCCAAGAACTGCACCCGGCAAGCCAGCGTGGCCATGATGCATCCCTGCCCCGCGGGGCGCGGGCCCCGGGATCCGCGGGGCGCAGGCCGGGGCGCGGGGTCGCGGGGAGCCGGGAGGCCGCGGCCACTGCTGGCGGCTGGCTGGCTGGCGGGCCCGCGGGCTGGCTGGCTGGCGGGCGGGCTGGCTGGCGGGCGGGCTCGGCGCTCCCGGCGGCGGCAGCCCGGGCTCCGGCCGCGGGGGGCGGGGCGGGGGCGGGGCCGGCGGGCCCCCTCGCGCCCCTCGCGCCCCTCCCGCCCCGGCTCCTCCCCCTGCGTCCCCTCCGCGCCGGGCTGGGTCGCCACCACCGACCCGGCCCGCCGCCGCCGCCGCCGGGAGCGGGAAGGGGGGACTTAGCCCGCGAGGCGCCCGCAGCCCCGCGCCCAGCCCGCCGGCGGGAGGGGAACCCCCTCGGCTGCAAACCGGGGCTCCGTCCGCACGTGCGCCCTGGGCCCGGGAGTCCCGGCCGCGCGGCCCGGCTGAGAGCTCCGGGAATCGGACAGGGGGCGGGGGACGCGGCTGCCCGGCCTCGGACCCAGCGAGGAGAGGGTTAACCCTCTGCAGATCCCGGCGGCGGCGGCGGCCCGAATCCAGAAACCCCCAGCCGGGCGCCGGGCCGGGCGGGAGCCGGCGGGAGGGTGGCAGCCCCGGAGCCCGGCCGGGGTTTTCCCTGGGGAGGAGGAAACCAAGGAGGAGGAGGAGGAGGAGGGAAGGGGGAAGCCGGGGAACCCGAGCGGCTCTTCCTAAGAGACCCGCGCGCGGGGGGCGCCAGGACAGCGGCCTCCGGGGCGAGCGGCTCGGCTCCGGGCCCCCAGCGCCAGGCCGGGCTCGGGGCTGCCTGGTGGAGGCTGCTGGACCTCCGCATCCCCGCGGCCCCTCGTGCGGTGAGGTCCCCGCAAGCCTCACCGGGCCGGGCGGGCCCCCGAGTGAGCGGGGGACCCGTCGGGACCCGGAGGGAAGGGCCGTCCCCGGCCCCACGGGAAAGGCGAGGCGCCCCTCCGCCTCCCGCCGCCGCTCTCCTCCTCGCTGCTCGCGGGCGACCCCCTCCGTCTCCATGGAGAAGTCACGGTTCTCTCCATCCCGCCTCCGGCCGGGTTCGCAGTTCAGCTCACCTCCCCAGGTCCCAGGAGAGCACCAGCGGCCCCTAGCATCCACCCCTGCACAGGGCGGGTCTGTAACGTGCCTCTCCCCCTCTCTGCTGCCCCTTGAACCCCCCTCGCTATGGACTCCCCTTGTCACACTAGCACACCTGCGCCTGGTCTTAAAGAAACAATGACCCACAGCTCATTCCAGACCTCCTAGCTCTCCTTGCTTTTGCTGCCTAACTCTTTGAACAAGCCCCCTAGACCAGGCCACCCCAACTTCACCCTCAGCGCATGCCCAGAGTACAAACCCCACAGATTCTCCTCCTTTGATCCAGGCCTCCTCCTACCCTCCCGCTTTCATCTCCAACTACCTCCTCACTGAGCAAGCCGGCCCCTCTTTCTGGACACCCCATTTCTCACCCATGTCCCAGCATGAATTCCCCGTCATCTCCAGGGCATGCTTACCACAAGTCTCTCCCAGCCTCCCTTGCTCCTGCCCCATCTGCCACCTGCAGTGACGTCCCCCACCCACCCCACACACACCCAAAAAAAAATCAGGCACCCCTCCCGCTGGGTTCCATCTCCCCATCCCAAGAGATGGCCAAAGTCCTCTTTTAGCTCTTGCGCTCCCTCCTCCTGGACCCTCCCTTCCCCGTGGCAGTGGGACCAGACTCTGCCGCTGACCCTCCTCCCCAGGCCTTGCACTTAGTAGGGCCCCACACTGGTGTCATGCTCTGCGGTTACTGTCTTAAATTCTTCATCGTGTCACGAGCGGCCCCGGGCTGTCACCGTACCCTGGGTTCCTCCACAAGCCCTACAGCTGGGCCGGGTGAGAATAAGTACTCACGTGTTTCCCATCTTGAAAGCAACGTCTTGATGAGGCCTGCCCCTTGCTGGCTTGTCTCTTCTTCACTCCCTGGCCAGCCTCTGAGAACATTTCCCAGCATCCTCCCCGCCTTTCTGCTCCACGCCCCACGGGTGTCTGGTGGGCAGCCCTCCCTGCTGTGCTGAGACCAGCGTGCACCTGGGAAACTCCGCATCCCTGCTACCCACTTCCATGGCAGCATCTGTCTCCACGGACCACTCCTCTCCCAAACTCTCACCCTCAGCTTCGCAGCTCAACCACCCTGGGCCCGCCTCCTCCATGTTTGACATCTTCTCAAGTCCCTCGGGGCTCTGTTCTCTTGAGAATGGAGCATGGCAGCCGCAGTGACTTGCTAATTTGTTATCTGTGTTTCCACTACATTGAAAGCTCCTCCAGGGCAGGATCCATGCTGTATTTACCCTATTACTCTTCTCCCCCCCCTCCCCCCACCCCCATCCCCCCAGAACCTGGCAAAGGCACACACACAAAATGTCTGATGGATGAGTGAACCTCAGAGTCATCCATGAATCCTCTATCTTGTGTTTGGTGGCTATGACCTGTCACTGAATCAGCCTCTGACATATGTCTCAACTCTTCCCTCCTGTCTAGCCCTCACTTCCCATGCTGGTCTTCTAACGAGTCTCCTTCCCCAGGCCGGAATCCTGCGTTTGATCTCCCCCTGGCTTCTCCGGCGCCAGGGGTCATTCTAAGATGTGCATTTGATGGGTCACACCTGAGGATAAAATCCTGACACACTAACCCCCTTCGCATGGCCGAGACCCCCTCTGGCCTGCCCCAGTCTGCCAGTCGGGGCTCATCTCTGGCCATCCGCCACTTCCCATCCTGGTTCAGGCCACCTGAACTCGTCACCCTTTCCTAAACGGGCTGATGGTTTTCATCATGAGCTCCAACTGGAATGTCCTTTCCTATCTAATTAGCCAGCTGAACCCACTTACCCTTTCACACTCACGTCCAGTGAGCCATCCCTAACTGAGCCCCAAACAAGGATTGGCTCTCTTCCCTCCGTGTCTCAAGTTATTTTCTGCCTGTCCTCATTCACGCAGCACTTTTCATGGTGCATTGTAAGTGCCTGCTTACCTACATGCCCACCCCGCTGAACTAGAAGACTTCTGAGACTGGGGTTTTCCTTACTCAGTTTTAGTCTTAAAACTTCACGTGGTGACTGGCATTTAAATTAAAATTAATCCTTCAGGTGTTTGTTTTGTTTTTTTTCCTATCCTCACCCAAGAATATTTTCCCATTGATTTTTTAGAGAGAGTGGAAGTGAGAGGGAAAGACAGAAACATCGATGTGAGAGAGACACATGGATTGGTTGCCTCCTGCACGCACCCTGACCAGGGCCCGGGCCACGGAGGAGCCTGCAACCAAGGCACACACCTCTGGCACACACTCTTGACCAGGAATCAAACCCAGAACCCTTTGGTCCGCAGGCTGACGCTCAATCCACTGGTGCACCTTTATTTTATTTTATTTTTTTGAGATTATTTATTTGTTTGTGGTTAAAGCATGGCTACTGAGAAGTATTTCTTTACCTTAAGGAAAGCAGCAGTACAAGTGTGATTGATAAATAGTAAATGCAGTTGGCCTCAGTGAAGGGCGAGGTGGAGATTGCAGTCTATGCAATCCCTCTCCTTGTCTTGCAGCTGACCACCTTCTCATGGTGTCTTCTCCTGGCATTTTTCCCTGTGCCTCTTCCTCTCCTTAAAAGGACATTCATTCTAGGGATTTGGAACCCACACTGTAATGGACCCACTTTAACTTGTTGTACCGAGATTCCGTGATCTCCAAAGACCACCAGGGAGCCAGATCCGATGCAATAAACAAAAGAGCCTCTTCCATGCTAGCATGGGCTCCGTCCCACTCACGCCAACTGCATGGCGGACAAGAGAGAGAATGTAACATCTCAATGGGTTTTATACAGGGGGTGACAATGGTGCACCTTTAAATGTTTTAATCATATATATCATTCTTGGCTCTTTTGTGGGGGTTTTTTTCTCTAACAACTCCCTTGAAATGGTTCTTTGCAATAATTTGTCCTCTAATAGCCAAAGAATATTTTTCTCAACCTATTTTTTGAAATAATTATTTTTTTAATAATGTAATGCTTTCTCTTGGTTTAAAAGGTCAAGAGTAATAAAAAGTTATAACAAATATTAGTTCCCTATTTTACAACCCACTTCCATCCCACTGCATTTCTTAGAGGTACTCACTTCTAAATAAAGCAAGTACACTACTGTACTTTAAGCTTAATACTCTGACTTTTTTCATGCTACATGTGGATTTTTACCTTCATCCCAGACCACTTCCCTTTCTCAATCTTCGCAATATAGTTTTACCCCAATTTTAGTTCCATTCTTGCCCAGCGATTTTAAAAATGATGGTTGTGCCCTGACCCATTTGGCTCAGTGGATAGAGCGTTGGCCTGTGGATTGAAAGATCCCAGGTTTGATTCCGGTCAAGGGCATGTACCTTGGTTGCAGGCACATCCCCAGTGGGCGGTGTGCAGGAGGCAGCTGACCCATGTTTCTCTCTCATTAATCTTTCTAACTCTCTATCCCTTTCCCTTCCTCTCTGCAAAAAAACCAATAAAATATTTTTTTTAATTTTAATAAGTAAAAATGATGGTTGTGTGACTATTGTTCACTTTTGTGCCAAGTGTGTACAGCTTTTTGTTTTTCCTGAAGTTAATATATGCCTCCGTTTTTGCCATTGCTTATTTTTTTTCTTGAAGAGCTGGTTGTATCTCCTCACATCCCTGAAAATGCCTCTTTCAACAGCGTCAGCTACTTTCCCCGAGCTCTTTCCCCAAAGAAGTCCCTCTCAGAGGCCTCCTCTGGGAATCCCGCCTCCCTGCTCCGATTGGAGTGTGGCTCTCTCAGCTGCATCCTCCTGGAAATTTCCTTGGCTTCTCTCGTGTGGGAGCCCCTGGTTTCTAGATCACTTGACTTCGTTTTTGTTTGTTTGTTTGACTCTCAACTTTTGTAAATACATGGCCTAGTCACTTCCTGAGAGAAGATACGTTTCTGAGAACTCTGATGTCTGAGCGGCTCTTTATTTTCTATCCTCACACCCGCTTTGGTGTAGCGGTTTTATTGGTAATGATGGCCCCAGTAACTCCCCCGACCCCTCTTATCCCCACCGCCTTGTAATACGGCTTTGCCACTTCTCCCGTCAAAAGGCAGGCTGTGCCCGACTCCTGGCCAGCGTGGTGACTTGCTTTGCCAAGTAGAATAAGTTGGAAGTGGCATGTGTGCCTCCTGGACCTAGAAAGCCTTCCAACATCTGCTCCCCCTCAGAGTGTGGGCCTGAGGCTGCCACGTGAAGACGCCAGGTCTCGCTTAGAAAGGAGGTGGGAAATGACCGCTGAAGACCAGGGATGTGGTTCCCCGTGTTCTGTAGCAATGGAACAACTGGGGGAACAATTGTCCATGGTAATTTGGAAGGTAGAAAATGGATGTGATGAACTTGTGGTCTTGACGAAGGAGACCTCTAAACAGTATGAGAAAATACCTGTTAGGTGTTTCCAGAAGCATATACCTTGTTTCCCCGAAAATAAGACATCCTCCGAAAATAAGACCTACTTACAAGATTCCTTCTGAGTGAAATATAAGGCATCCCCCCGAAAATAAGGCCCCCAGGGTCTGTCTCAGAATGAAAATTAATTTACCGTAAACTGGTCGCCAGGGCCGCTCCGACTGGCATCTAGCAACCAGTGACGTTACGCGGAGTCCTGACATCACTGCTGTGTGAATGGAGAGAAATCAGCGTGGAAACTTTGTGAAACCTAAACTGCAAGAAGTTGTGACTTGGGTGAAGAATTCATGGGAGAAGCCAAAACCGATTTGGCTCAGTGGATAGAGCGTTGGCCTGCGGACTGAAAGGTCCCAGGTTCGATTCCAGTTAAGGGCATGTACCTTGGCTGCGGGCACATCCCCAGTGGGGGGTGTGCAAGAGGCAGCTGGTCAATGTTTCTCTCTCATTGATGTTTCTAGCTCTCTATCTCTCTCCCTTCCTCTCTGTAAAATATCAATTTAAAAAAATGAAAAAAAACAGAATTCATGGGAGAAGATCACTGATAGCTGCATTGCAAATGCACTGCGAGCAGGCTACCTTGACAAGAAGTACTCATTTAAAGACAGTGCTATTGCTAAACATGAGAGATTTGGGCCACTGATTCTAAAAGAAATGGAGTCACAAGAAATTCATCAGGAAATTCAGGAATTGGATTGTTATGATGATGTTCCAGAAGATGATGACATGATTGTCATTGAATAAATGAGTAAATTCTTGATACTGTAGGATTCACAGTTTGTCTGGTTTGTGTTGACAACTACCGTACTACCGTACCGTATACAGGTAATAAATTTCCTTTATTTTCATTTAACAATAAATGCGTACTGTATTCTTCTCCATGGAAAAATAAGACATCCCCTGAAAATAAGACCTAGCGCATCTTTGGGAGCAAAAAGTAATATAAGACACTATCTTATTTTAGGGGAAACGGGGTAGTAAGGCATTCTGTTTGCAATTAGATAAATATAGACAGCTTAAACCTCGCTGGGTGGCAAAATAAAAGGCTCTCTCATCCCCAGACTGTCCAGCTAGCAAATGACCTTGGTAAAGATCAATTTTTAAATGTGGCAGTAAGACCCTTTGTTAAGGTCTCAGAGAGTGCCTCGCAGATCCTCTCATTTCAGCAAAGAGGCTTCTTAGAATCTTAAGTGTGCTGTTCCCTAGCAGTCTGGCAGGCCCAAATGAAAAAGAGTTATGGATGTAGTGTTTGGAACATGGAAAGAACCCCAACAAGATTCATAGAAAAGCCACAAAGGCTTTAATTTGGTTGCACTGATGAAATAACAGCAAGCTTGGAGCAAAGGGGCGGGGATGGTTCAGAACACAAAGAGAACTCTGCACTCCAGCTTGCGGTGGGTAAGAAGCAGGACTCAGACAGCCGTTCAGCTGCAAGACACAGTAGCCTAAAACAACAACTGTTTTATCTGCCCCCGGTTCTGGAGGTCAGCAATTCAGACAGGGCGCAGCTGGGGTCACGCAGGCAGCTGCCGGCATCTGGAAGCTTGACTGCTGCTGGTTAGACCGAAGTGGCCTCGCTCAGCCCGCCGGGCTCAGTGGTGGAGCGCTGACCTACGAACCAGGATATCACAGTTGGATTCCTGGTTGGGGCACATGCCCAGGTTGTAGGCTTGATCCCCAGTGTGGGGTGTGCAGGAGGCAGCCAATCAATGATTCCCTCATCATTGATCTCTCTCTCTCTCTCTCTCTCTCTCTCTCTCTCTCTCTCTCTTCCTTCCTCTCTGAAATCAATAAAAATTTAAAAAGTCGCCTCTATCCACATGTAATTATGGATGTCGGCTGGTCTAGGGAGCTTCCGGTGGGGTGGCTCATGCCTCCTCCTTGTGGCTTTTCATCCAGTAAAGAAGGCCTGGCTTCTTAGAGTTGAGCGCCAAAGCTCCGGGTTCCCTTGAGCCTTGGGCTCAGTCTATGTGCTGTCACTTTGCCACTTTTGTTTTAGTCAAAGTAAGTCAAGTACGAACTAGAATCAAGGAGCAGGGAAATAAGTTCCACCTCCCGATGGAAGAGGAAGCGGAGTCACATTGCCAAGAGGTGTGAGCACCCAGATGTGAGAACTGGAGCCGGCGTCTTTGCATTCGTGTAATACACATCGTAGATCCTTCTAAGTGGGAAGTTACGTTCACTCAGAATTTTGAGGCATTGCTTCCGTGTTGGCACTGAGAAGGCCTGTGGTATGGCGACTGTTTGTTTTGTGTGACTTTTCTTCTCCCTCTCTCTGCAGGGTTTGGAACCTTCTGCTTACTTGCCATGCGCTGAAATTTCCTGCTTGACGTGCCCTGGTGTGAGTTCTTTTTCCTTCATCATGTTGAGATTCCATTTGGTGTTTTTGACCCAGAGATCCTGTTCTTTGATTTATGGGGATGCCTTGGGATCATCTCTTGGATCTTTTCCTCTCCACATTTCTCTCTACTTGCTGGAACTCCTGTTATTTGGATGTTGGACCACTAAACAGATCCTCTAACTTTCTTAACTTTTTCACTCTGGCAAGTTCTTAGGATGTTGTTACACTTCCTGAGAAATTCCTTCAACTACATGGTCCCCCTCTTTTACTGAATTTTTAATTTCAGCACTCGTGTTTTTCATTTTCAATAGCTCTTTCTTGGTCTCTGATTTGTTAAAGGGCATCTCATTCTTGCTTCCGGCATTTTCCTGATTATTGTTAATTACATTTTCCTTTACGTTTTCATTTCATTGCACTGTTTCTCTAGTCTTTGAGATGGTTTTCCTTTCCTCTTCCTTTCAGTTTTGTTCTTTTATAGGAGAGGTTATCCTCAAATTTTCCGTGGCTCTTGACTGTTCATTTACATTAAAAGCTGATTGGAAGCTCTAGGGTGTAGCGGGCACATTGCCCCTTGGGCTTTGCTGTAGATGAAGCCAGTGGGCAAGTGGCTTTTTCCTTGAGCATCTCTAGGTCTTCTCTCCGTGGTAGTTCCCTTTACCCAGAAAAGCTCTTCCCAGAGTTGCCCTTGGCCAGAGCAAGAGGGCCCTGCCTTCCGCTTTGTGCTATCAGGGCCTCGCTCTGCCCACCCTTCTAAGGGGCCAGGAGCCCATAGGGCCAAGAGTTCATGCCCTCCCGGGACCCACCCACCCTGCTCTCTCTTTAGAGTGTTCTCCAAGCCCCTGGGACCACAGAACCCGCTGCCCAAAAGACCTCTGTTTCCAAGGCCTCTGTGTGCCTTCCTGGGTGGTCCTCCTAAGAGTGGACCCTGCTGCACCCCAAATTTTTATTTTGTATTATTTTCCTGAGAAGAGGCAAAAGAGTGGCTGTTTCCAGGGGCGTATAGATGGAGTGGAAACAATTCGTTTCCAGCCTGGGGTGGGAGATAAAAGAGCAGGACAGGTCTTCGCGTGGCTGTTTACTTTACGTAAAGTGAATAAAATGTGGTTTATTCTGAAAACTGCAGGAACAGGTAAGGAGAGCAATAAGAAAACCTGGCTTAAGTGGATTCGTTGCAAAAAGATCAAAGGTTGGGGTCAGGGCCTCTCACGTGCACAGACCTCTTCCAAAGCCCTTTCTTTTCCCAGCTAAGTAAAATTTCCTTTTTGTGCCTAATTTTTATTTTGTATCATTTTCCTTAAAGATGATTTTAAAATTGCATAAGCTTCACAGCCACAAAACCTGGATCTGCAGCTGAGACCAGGAACTACATTTTAAGACTTTATCTAGACAAAGAGAGATGATGAGGCAGTGATACATACCTGGCAAGACAGCTGATTCAAAGCAGCATAGGTTTCTTGAAAATCCTAAGAAAAATTAGGGGCCCCAAAAAGAATGATTGATGCAATGTAAGTTGAAAATTAATCTGACCAAGAAGTGACTCAGAAACTAACTTTTAAGGAACACCACCATCAGTAATGACAATTGCTCAGAGTTGTTCTGTTAGGGAAGCCAGGCAAGAGATGTGCCCTGCCTAATACTGGCCACGCCTTCGGATTTGCTGACCAATCAGAACTCGTTTTCTGCCTCTTGAACAAAAGCTGCACTTACCTGAGGCTGCCACCAGGTGGCAGACGTGGCTTACTCAAGCATGAATTTGCCACACTGCTAAAACTCAAAATGCCTTTTAATTCTCAACCAATTTTATGAGGCAAGTGCCGTGGTTTTCATCACTTTTCAGATGAGGCAAAGAGATGCTCAGTAACTGGCTCATCTGGGATGATGTTTACTTGGGGATTTGCAAGATGAGATACATAAAAGCTAATTTTGCCAACACAGGACAAGGGAATCGGGAAAAGGCACACCAGAAAGTGTCTGTCAGCTCTCCTGTTTCTAGTTGTGCCCAGGACGCTCCCCACACTACAAACACAGGCATCGAGGAGAGCCATGTCTTAGACACGCTCTGTTTCACACCTGCTTGTCAGTCTCTTTTCGCTCTGTGTCATCCCAAGGGTGAGATCTTTCCTTCCCGCAGCCCTGCATCCTGCGTGGCACATCTTGAACGGAAAGCAAACGCATGGGCATCGTTCAACTGGAGGAAGGACTGCCTGCCTGCCCCATCCCACAGGCTGAGGAGGGGGTGAGGTTGCGTCTCCCTGGGGAAAGTCAGCACCACCTCCCTCCTCAAGGCGTCTTGGCATTTACCGTAAGACGAACCTCTCCCCGGCTCCAATGACCACGGAGGGTGATGTTGCCTGTACCTGGGGCTGGTAACACACACACACACACACACACACACACACACACCACAATCTGACTCTCAGTGGCACTGAGATTCGGTCTTAGACGTAGTTTCAAGAGACATTGCTCTTGATGTTCATATTTTTTAGAAGCACGTTGGGTGGAACTTCAGAAAGTGGGAGCCACAGAAGGGACACAGAATTATAAATGCACGAGAGTCTGCATAGGGAGCCGCCCCACAGAGTGCAGAAATACATTTCTAGCTGAAATCTCGATGAGAGGCATTGATCTTGAGTCGGCTTCCTGGTGAGGACAGGCCCATACACAGGAGGCAGTAGCCCTGAGTCTTGAAAGAGGTTGAGATTTTAATAAAGTTTGAAATCATGAAATTCCCATTTAACCTCAAATGCCTCCTCTCACTGACCACAAAACCCCTGAGTCAGAGGCCTTTCACAGAGTCCAGCATGCCAACGACAGTGCGAGCAGCGCAAGGCTCCAGCCCAGCACCCAGAGGACAGAGCCACACCCCACCTTCCAAAGCTCCAAATGCTCCTACAAATAAGGTAACGAAACAAACAACTCCTAATTCCCGGGGCTCTGATGAGATCAGACACAGCAGCCTGAGCAAGACCGACGGCAGAGAAATGCGGGGACACTGGCCTTAGGAAGAGACTGTGGGTGTTGGGGACACGTGGAAAGGGCTGAAGTCCTGGCCAATGACATGGGGTTCTCTCAGGACTCCAGCAGAGTGGATGTGGGTGTGTACAGTCTCACTCAATGGTGCTCCAACGACAGGGAAGGCCCATGGCCAGAAGTCACCGGGAGGCAGATACAAGCTCACTATAGGGAGGACGTTGTGAGCAACTCAATGGGACAGGTAACCTCATGACCTGTTCAGCTGGAGACCACAAGAGCGCCGGTCACAGTGGTACAGACAGACTCCCTCTGGGGTCAGTGGACCAACACTGTCCAGTGGCTTGTGGAGGGGAACACAATTGCTCAAATAGCACCGCCCTCAATGAGTGTGACTTCAGACTCGAGGAGTCCTTGGTGCATCAGCTCACAGTGGGAGAGGGACGGTGGGCAGGGATGGCAGCAAGAGGAAGGGGTCAATGGCCTGTGCCTTTGCTCCATACATGGATTCCCTGGCCGAACCTCGGCTAAGGAACAGGGCCACAAGGCACACTTGGGAGCCCTGAGCATAGACCCACCTCCTCTGTGCACATGGAAGGGAGGGGGGCATATTCTCAGTCCCTCAAAATTAGACTACCTTCCCCCATTACAAGGGGACTGAAGAGCACCTAAAGATTCTTTTTGAAGACAAAGTAACAGTGTGGGGAAATGGCAAAACGAAGGTTAAATATTCCCAGTGAGCATCTCATTAACGAAGCTCAGCTCATTAAAACTCATACTTTCACTACATGGGTGTGGGTGCTGCAGCATTTCTGCCGAACTTGCCCTGAGGAGGGCCAGCACACAGGGGGGGGAGGGGGGGGAGTGAGAAGTGAGAGGAAGGGGGAAGCCAGAGAGAGTGCTATCCACCTCCAGGAGGAAAAGCACTCTCCTCATTGAAAAGACCAGGTTCTATTGAGCCACGTGATGATCTTAGTAAAAGTAGAGATCGTTGTAAAAGAGAAATTTTAATTTAAGCTTGGGGGGGGGAAATCTTAGGAGACAACATTCTGATGTTTCTCAGAAGCAGGTAAATCGTCTCGTTCTACATTTTCTTTCAACGCAGGGATCACCTGAGATCCCACGGACAGGAGACACGGAGAAGAAGAATCCAAAGACACGTGCATCAGGTACACTCCGAAGTTCACCTGTGGACAAAGCAGCAGCAACGAGATTACTTTAGCAGCTGAAAACATTTGGTAAATAATGTGCAACTGAAATTAAGTCACCTAATTAAAGACACGTCCTGGGAAACCAGGGGAATCCTCGTTGCAGACACCAAAGGCCTCATTCCAAAGGGTCCTTTCCCAAGTCACCCCATAGTCTTTATGGCTGCATTTTCCATGAGACCATGTGAAGCCAGTTAAATTCTCCAACTTCTCCAGAATAAAGATGGAAGATCCAGCCGAAACAGGTTTGGCTCAGTGGATAGAGCGTTGGTCTGCGGACTGAAAGGTCCCTGGTTCGATTCTGGTCAAGGGCATGTACCTTGGTTGCGGGCACATCCCCAGTAGGGGGTGTGCATAGAGGCAGCTGATCGATGATTCTCTCTCATCGATATTCCTAACTCTATCCCTCTCTCTCTTCCTCTCTGTGAAAAATCAATAAAATATATATATTTTTAAAAAGAACCCTTTGTCAAAGGCGGCATGCTCCCAGACCTGGTCGTTCCTGTGATACCATCAGTTGGCCACCTGCGCCCCATGTTCCAGGCCCCGGACTAGGGGCTGGGGCAAATGAATTTCTTAAGGTTCGTGCACATGTGGGCAAAGAGTTCACAGGAACTCTCTGCATTGTCTTTGTAATTTTTCCGTAAATCTAAAAATATTCCAAATTTTAAAAATAAAATAAAAGATTAGTGCACATGAGAATTATAAGATGCTCTGATGCATCATAGTGTTTGTGCCCGCCCATCTCCTGGCATCACGGGGCAGGCTCCAGGCCCCCATGCCCCTCGCTGAGACAGCGGCCTCCGCCGAGCAGACAGACCTGTTGGTATAACGCTCACGCGCAACCTCTCTGAAGACCATTCCTACCCCGTATCTGTAGGGAGGTCGTGTCAATCAAATACGGTGAGACAAAACCCTGGTCTTGGAGAAACACAGGAAGCAGTGCAGAACATTTTACCCTGATTTAACCTGCCAACGTGTTACTGGAGGGGGATTAAACATTTGCATTATTTCCGTTAATTTTCAAGAATTGCTCTGCGCAGCCTCATTACTGTCTTGACTTCCTGGAATTCTTTGCAATCAAAAGGTTCTAATAGTGGAAATAAATGAGTGTAGCTTTTATAATCTGGACCTCACAGCAACAGCCCTCAGTCATTTTAGCTCTCAAGAATATGACTTTACAAGCTTAGTGCCCTGAAATTTGTTGACTGTCTCTATGCAGCTACTCTGTACACCAAAAGTCATTTTACTCTGCATAAGAACCCTGCAGTGAAGAAAAGAATAATTCAAAAATAGAATTACTCCACTTATTCACTTTTACTTATACTCCATGTCTCTTCAACGTGATATGAGGGTATTAAAAATACACATAATGAGAGCCCCATAAAAGGGAAGATACAGACAGAAAGAGAAGAGAAGATGGCGCCACAGATGAAGTCAGAACCTCAATGGCAGCCCAGCAGCCTTTGAATGTTTTCTGCTTCTAAACATTACTCCGCGCTACGAGGGGTATAGTTCTGGAGTAGATAACACACCAAGATCTTAACATGGGGTGCCCTACTTTGCAATCATTCTTACCTTTCTTTCTCGACTCTCCGAAAGCTGTTGGAAAACATCTTGGTTTCGTTGCCCAGTTTGCTGGTTGATGCAAATCATCTGGCATCTGTGACAAGGCCCCACAACCTGGGAGGTGAGGACAGAAAAGACAGCGATGCTGAGACCAGTTTGGCTCAGTGGATAGAGCATCAGCCTGCGGACCAAAAGGTCCCGGGTTCGATTCTGGTCAAGGGCATGTACATTGGTTGCAGGCACATCCCCGGTGGGGGGTGTGCAGGAGGCAGCTGGTCGATGTATCTCTCTCATCAATGTTTCGAGCTCTCTATTTCTCTCCCTTCCTCTCTGTGAAAAACCAATAAAATATATTTTAAAAAAGAAAAGACAGCATTGCCCTAAAAGTGACCAGACCTCCCCAACTCTGCAGGGATGACTCTGGATCCAGAGGATTTGGGTTGTAAAAGGCCATCCATTGGCTAATGTCAGACTTATAGAGAGATGCTTGATATTCTACTCTTAACCGTAAGGAGTCAATCCATAGTTGTTTCTCAGCTGAAAGGTTGCTGCTTGGGGGCTTTGTAGAGAAACAAGAGTGGTTGCGAATCTCCCTCGGGTGGTTATCGGGGAATGCTGGAGACACTCCAGGCAGAAAAGAACTAAATGAGGGAGGACTAACGGGGGGAATTAACAGCCATAGGCCCGGCCCTGAGTCTCTGTGAGGAAGTCATCAGAAAGAACCCAGCAATTTCACTACCAGGAATTCAACACAAGAAAGGAATCAGAAGTATAGGCACAGATTCAGATCCAAGGATATTTCTCACATTGGTTATGGGAGGGGAAATATGACAATAGAGAAGAAAGGTTAAGCCAACCACACTACAAATATGACATAGATCATGCAGGGTTTTTTTGGTGTATGTGTGTGTTTTAAATATGTTGTGGTTGATTTTTTTTAGAAAGAGAGGAAGGCAGAGGGAGAGTTAGAAACATAGATCAGCTGCCTCCTGCTGGGGATTGAACCCGCAACCCAGGCCTGACCAGGAATCAAATCAGTGACCTCTTGGTGCAAGAGACAGTGCTCAGTCCACTGAGTCACACTGGCTGGACTTATACGGTTTTTAAAATTAACCTATAAAGGGCTTTAAATAAAATAGGAAATGTTTATTTTTACAACTGAAATAAGCAGTAAACAAAATTACATGTGTGTTCTTGTATGTGCATGTGCTTTATATGTGTACATATGTACACATATACACACTACATAAAACACAGTACACAGCTTCTTAACAGGGGTCATGCTTCTATTCTGGGCGGTCCGCCATGAGCTCGAATTGCTTTCATAGAAAGAAAAATCCCCCATAAATGTTAATGTTAAAAAAAAAAAAAGAAAGAATGCAGGTTCGCAGTGACAAGATGCTCTTTCACTCCACACAGAAAAGGTACCAAGGTGCCTGGCCGGGGTGATTCAGGTGGTTGAACATCATCCCATGAACTAGGAGGTTTCTGGTTCGATTCCCAGTCAGGGCACATGCCTGGGTTGTGGGCTTGATCCCCAGTAGGGGGCGCACAGAAGGCAGCCGATTGCTATTTCTCTCTCATTAATGTTCCTCTCTCTCCCTCTCACTTCCTCTCTCTAAAATCAATAGAAAATAAAAGGAAAGGTATGAAACACGCGTGGGCAAACACAAAGTGAGCGCTGAAGTGAGAAACACTCAGCTAAATCTGGGAGTGCTTTGGCCTCTCCCTGTCACTCCTGTTCTGGCTGCTGGGCATGAAGCCAGAGGCCACGCCACCTCACTGCGGCACCAAAGTCAAGACGCCAGGCCTCACAGGCAGCGGGCACACAGTGAAGGAGCCCGCCCGGTATTTCTGGGGTGCTCGCAGACCATGACCTTGCCAGCCTCATTTCCCACCCGGCTCCTTAGCTGGACTTGACAAGGAGTCCACATACTATTACCCAGAAGCCGAGCACAGGCCTGGCACTCCGCCGTGCTCAGACGTGGAAACTGTCATGACGATACCATGAGAAGCCCCGAGATACTTCATACAACTGGCTACTAACACTGCTATTATTAACGGGATCTCAGGCCCCACTGAAGAACGGCACATGAAGGGCGGGTGACCCATCCCTCTGCCCCTCGCTATTCCTTACCTTCCCTGTCCATTCAGCACCTCCACGATTACTGAGCACTGACTCAGGCCAAGGCTAGCGGTAAGATAGGGAACGAAACAGACTTGGTCCCAGCCTTGTGTGCTCTGGAGGAATCAGCGGGTGCTGTGCAGAGCTGACCACGTGGCGGGTCAGGAACATCCTTTGCAGGAGGGAACACCTGAGCTGCAAGCTCCTCCCAACAAGGCAAGAAGCTGGAGCGCGGGGAGAAGGCGCAGCAGCCGTGGCACTGAGGGCCCACTAGCCATGGGAGGTCCTCCTCCACGAGCTTCAGACGGCCAAAGCCCACCAAGTTCGGCAGGACGAGCTTCTCAGAGCCACAGTATTCCGAGAAAGCAGAATTTAAGCCTAGACATAATGACGGAGCGGGGGGCGGGGGGAGGAGGAGGCTGGCACTGAGCTCTCCATCCCCTGCATGGGGCACATTCCCTCTCACCCTGGTGGGGAGAAAGGGTGGGTCGTTCCAAGGGGCAGTGCAGAACGCAGATGTCACACACCCTCCTGCTGAGGGCTTCCCACCTGCCACCATCCTGGCCTCGGACTCGGCCTCCCTCAGCAGCCCTTACGGAAGGATGGCAGAACTTCCCAGAACTCACCTGGAAATGCAAGGAACCGACTGAAATCTCCTCCCATCTCTCTTCTTCAAAAGCACTCGCTCCACTGGTAATAATATTGGCACGGAAACGTGAGATGAGATCTCTCATCGGGAATGATTCCTCCCTTCCATTCTCATCACTGTGGAAGACGGGCCAGACAGGGAGCGGAGTGGGTGTGGGGAATTTCACGCCGTTGTAGCGATTCAGTGAGTCTACCGCTCAAAACCTGTCTTCATGGCATGTGCTCTGGCCTGGGGCCTGGGTGGCCAGAACACGCTTTTACCGTGGGCCCAAGCGGCACCGACGTGGTAGATCTCAGTGGTCTCCCTTGGGATATGGTCCCACGTTGGGGAGAGGCCCACATAATGTGGTGCAAAGGGTGAGTAGATCTTTGTGTCCACGTGGAGGATGTTGGAAACCAGGTGAACAGAGGTGGAGTAAATGAACTGAGAAAATACCAGTTCTGCAAGGTGAGTCAGGGTACGGCACTGGAAGAGTGTCAAGCTTACTTACCAAGACATCACACTCTCTGGCAATATTAAAACACCGTAAAGCAACGTGGCCGATATTTATTTCCTAACTTCCATTCTGTTTGCAATTAACTAGCATAGGCTATTTTTCTAATTCTTGTGCAAAGGTTTTGTTTGCTGCCAGGGGGCCCTGTGAAATGGCTCCCTACACCTCCCCGCGCCCCTCCCCCAAGGGAGGAAGCACTAAAACAGCATCTGAAAGCTTGACAAACAAGCGCACTGCGTTGTGCCGTCGTGCTGAGTTTAAGAACAGAAGACTGACTACACGGGAGTCCGGACACGGGTGACCGTCAGTGGGGCTGGCTAAGAGGGGGAGAGGCGGCTCTCTGAGGTCCTAGAAATGCTCTCCACTTGACCTGGGGTCCTGCTATGGTGTGTCCATCAGTAAAGTTCACCGAGCTGTGGAACTTAGGGTTTTGCACTTGGCTGTACCTCAACAAAAATATTTTTTTAAATTAAGTTGGGAGAAATCCAGGTATCAGCCCTGGGACTGTCCTTCTTACCTTGGCTCACCTGTCCCACCCGTCCCCGTGCGTGCACTAAACCAGCTGGCTGGAAACGTGGTTCCCGCCAGGTAGGAACCAGGGCTGCCGAAAGCCTGCCTCCCCTCCTACCTTTCTATACCAAGAACCCGAGGACCTCCTTCCTCCAGCGCCCTGGGGACCTGGAAAGGAGGGCCACTCGGTGTAGCTAAAACTCCGTGAACACCGAGTACCAGCCGTGTCACACGTCTGCTCCCATGAAGATGGGGCAGGCCGTGGCAAGGGAACAGTGTTGTATGATTTTGCCAATGACTATCCTTCACACAGTCTAGCTTTGTCGCAGTTAATATGCTGTACTTGTATGTTTCTGCAAGTGTGCACGCAGATGCCCGGGGGCATGTGGCACGGGAGAGGCACAGGAGCCCCGGCTCAGGTGCTGACAGGCGTGTGCACACCTCTCTCTGTCCCGTGGACTAGGAAGGAGCAGTCCAGCTCTCTCATAACAGTGATTCCCACCCCGCCCCCCAAGAGTCTGATCATCTTGGACAGCAATTTCCTCTAAACAGCGAGGGGTGTTGGACCAACCAAGACTCCTTGTAGAGCTGCTGACCTCTCACTGCTGCCAGGGCCCTGGGGAGAGAGCCCTGGGCAGGAGTGGGCAGGCAGGGGTGCCGCTTCTGTCTGGTGGTACCAACAAGTCACATCTACAATCACAGCTGTAGACGCTTTCTGACCGCTCTTCTTTTCCCTCATGAGGACTGCGGAAGTAGAGCAAGGCTCCTCGGGGCAGAGACAGTAGGAGGGTGGGCAATAAAATTAGATCAAGTTGGCAGAAATTCCATTATAGCAAATGATAAGACATGGAACGGCTAAAAAATGAGACTTGGGATTCTCTACAAAGCATTTTGAGGGCATCAAGAAGGACATTGGAAGAGAGAACCCTCAAAATGATTCACGGGGACCTCCCTACAGGGCTCGTGATTTCTCTGGTCTCATGAAGAGTCTGGACTCCAGGACTAACTCTCTCCCCAGGCAGGTGCCAGACTACTTGCAGGGCAAGTGGTTCCACCTCCGTGTTGTTCCCGAGGGAAATAGCAAATAGTAAAGGGATCTCTCTTACCTGGCGTGTAATTGCCGCTGAAGTTCCAAAACACTGGATCTGTTTACCAGCAGATACTGGGCCTCGTTCACCAGAGAAAGAGTGGCTGGAGGTCCGGCAGACTGCCCTGGAGGGATGGAGTGAGCATGTGAAAGAAGAGATCTGGAAACAGCCTAAGAGTCACAGGCAGAAGACAGGGTAAAGAAGATGTGGTACGTGTAGACCGTACAATGGAATATGATTCCGCCGTAAAGAGAGGGAAATCTTGGCTCTTGTGATGCGTGGATGGACCTAGAAGGCATTATGTTAAGCGAACTAAGTCAGACTGAGAAAGACAACTACCATAAGAACTCACTTACACATGTGGGATCGAAAGAACAAAAGCTGAAACCATCTCCCAGATACAGAAAACGAATTGGTGGTTGCCCGAGGCAAAGGGTGGAGATAAGCAAAATTTGTGAGGGAGGAAGGGGGTGGGGGTCAAAAGAGACAAACATTAACTTATAAAATAAATAAATCCTGGGATGTCATGCACAGCATGGTGACTAGAGTTAATAATACTGTATCGCATCGTTGAAATTGCTAGAAGGGTAAATCTTTAAAATTCCCTTTACAAGAAAAAACATTTGTAACTGGGTGTGGCAATGGATGTTAACTAGGCTTACGGTGGTGACAATGTCACGATACATACAAATATTGAATCCAGATAAGTAGTGGAATACACCTGAAACTAACATGTTATATGTCAAGTATACCTCAATTTAAAAATTTTTAATGAAATTAAATTTTAAATTATTTAAAGTAAAATAAAAGAAGAGTTGTTTTCTTGGGCTGCAAATGAATCATGCTCTATTGACCGTCATGTTTTAAAAATAGAGACTATATCTACAAGTGAAAAAGTGGTGCCCTTGAAATAGCACAAACTGTCTTCAATTGGCTCAAACCTCTCAAAAACAAAAAGGAAATGAGCTGGTAGAATACTCCACTACTTATAAGTTGAGTTATCAAAAATTTTTAATAGTATACAGTTGATCAAAGCAACAACTACATATTATACACTTGCGTATAATATGGTTGAGACAGTGGGAGGGTGGGCAATAAAATTAGATCAAGTTGGCAGAAATTCCATTATAGCAAATGATAAGACATGGAACAACTAAAAAATGAAACTTTGGATTCTCTGCTAAGCATTTTGAGGGCATCAAGAAGGACATTGGAAGACAAGAGAGAACCCTCAAAACGATTCATGGGGACTTCCACTACTTATATGAGAAGTAATAATAATAATAAAACGCTGCAGTGACACTTCCAGCACTGACTTGGAGGCGACATTCAGAGGAGGAGGGGTGGGCAGGGGGTGGAGCAGGGCTGGACCCGGCAGCAAGGGGACAAGGGCCTCCATGAGTCCACAGGCCCAAGAAGCTCTTCTGAATTAGGGAAAAGCTGGTTTTTGCCCTTGGGAAAGCGTGAAATAATTGACTTCAGAAATAAATAATACAAGTTTAAAACTCCTGAAAGGGAAAGTAAAAGAGCGAAAGGCAGTATGCAATGTGCCAGCACTGCTGGCAGCCCGGGGCCCAGCTCCCACCTCCCGTGCGGGCACGCCATGGCTGGCTTTATCCACGATGTTGATGGAAAAGGGTTGGCTGGGCCAAAGCCCAGTGAGCTCCCTGCAAACCGGGTCTGAGGACCCCGGAGTCCATGAGAAAGGATACTTCTCACAGAATCACCTTCCAGACCCTCCACTGCCAGCTGCCCTCTTTGCTACAAAGGCTCTGTCAGAGAAGAGGGCACACCCCGGCCCCTCCACAAAGGGCCTTTCTCCCCCTGCACAGAGGGAAGGCCACGCAGCCTGTGGGCACCCTGCCCCTGGGGGCTGACGGTCTCCATGGCGGAACACAAAAGCCCATTCAAAGCCCGCCTGTAGGTCAGATGGGTCCCCATTCTTTGCTCTCCACAAAGCTGTCACACCTGATTAAGTTGTCAAATGACATGATTAAAGTCATCTTAATGTGAGATCCCTGTGTCTCAGAAGAGGGTTTGAGTGACAGTAGGTCAACCAAACGCCTTTCATCCCCAGCTCTTTATCCACTCAGAAGAGAACCAAGGCTGAGCACCAGCTATGCTGGTCATAGCTGGCACTTATTCGTTAACGTGGGAATTAATGGCGGGCAGCCCAGCCATCTCATTAAGATGTTTGTTTTCAACAGTCTTTTCACTATCTTTGGAAATGTATAAGATGTAGTTGTTGCTTTGGTCAACTGTATACTATTTAAAAATTTTGATAACTCAACCTATAAGAAATTCCCTAACACTTGGACTCTTGTGACCACAGTAAACTCTACAAATGTTTATACATTCCGATTTATACAGGATCTTAATTTTAGTAAATATGATAGGGTGATCAAGGAAAGATTTTCAAGCATAAAACATATAACACTGAGATACAACCTTATTGAAGGAGCAGAACGGAAATATAAGTTGAAGAAGAAAAAGGAAAGATATAAAATTTCTGACCATTAAAAGACAGTGTGTGTGTGTGTGTGTGTGTGTGTGTGTGTGTGTAATGAATATTCATGGAATCAAATCACTATAGTACTGAGATTCCACTCACTAATGTGTAAAAGGATGATCTATGAGTTTTCATTTAAATGACCACATTCATAATCTGCTAGAAATAGCTCAGGCCTCTACACCCTGACCCAGGCAAGCTGACTCCTCAGCCCTGTGAGAGCCCAGCAGGGTGGGGGAACGGGAAGTTCAGAAGGTGGGGCTGCTGCATCCCCCCAGGTTGACTTCAAGGAGGGGAGTGCTCCACCCAAGAAAGATGACCCCTGTGGTGTGGGATCGAGACTCAGCACAGGGATCCTGGTGGCTGTCCCTTCAGCTCTCTCCCCAGAGCCACAAATCTCTTCCCACAAGACTTGACTCCGCTCTGTACTCCCTCTGCCAGAGCCCAGGGTGAGTGGCTGCGACCAAATTTGTGAGTGCTGGCTCTCTAAGAGGGCATCTGTATCTCTAGCAGACTTCTGTCTTTCCTTAGAGGACAGGATCCCAGCTGCTTTTCACAGCCAGATGTCACATGGTGCCTCTTCCTGCTGCTGGTGCTCTGGGCTGGGAAGCCCGACACGTGGTTGAGACCCCAGGCTTCTCGGGGGAATCTCTGCAGCCGAGACATCCCTCCGGAATCTCAGCCAGCAACCCTGGTGCTCACGGGGCCAGCCCTTTCCGAGTCTCCATCCTTCCTACCAGTCTCCCTGTGGCTTCTTCTGTAAATCCTTGCTCATACGACTTCTGTTCAGCTAGTTTTCAGTTGGTCATCCAGACTGCTTTATAATTTAGTTGTAATTCCAGTTTGGTCCTGGGAGGAGGTGAGTGTACCTTCCACCTATTCTGCAGCCAGCTTGGATTCTCCTTTTAACTCGTTTTTAAAATTTAGATGACAAAGGGAAAATGTAGGAGGAGGTAATGTAGCTTTTTAAAAAAAAAAAAATCTTCTAAGGTGTACCAAGGCAAAGATGTTCGAAGACCTGAGACCTGGACTGTCAGAGATTTCGCCTCCATAAATAGCAGGCATCCTTGAAGTGGGAACAGTCACAGGCGGACACTCCCTGGTCCCGTCTGTCCAGTGCAGGAGACAGCGTTCTCCCTGTGCCCGCCTTTGCCTCAGCCAGGCCCCATGTCCCACTGGGACATTACAGCCCATCTCCTGCCCATCCCCTTCCTTCCTCGCCCTCTCCAATGCCGCCTCCATTCCTTGCCAGGAGTGTCTTTTCTAATACACACAGCATCACAAAACTCCAGAGCTTCGAATTCTTCAGTGAGTGCCCACAACCACAAGCTAGCACTTGCTGACCCCTCAGCTGCACATTCATACCTTCGGCCCAGCTCTGCCCCATTTATCCCTGAGCCACATCCAACCTTCCTAAACCCTTCTCTGAGCCCATGAAATGCCACGCCCTGCCATGCTGCTCCCAGGTAACCTTCCCGCCTCTCTCTGCCTGGAAAACATCTACTGTCCGGTTAAGATGCAGCTCCAAATTCACCTCTTCCCTGAAGCCCTCCATGACTCACTGCAGGCGAGTCACAGACCTTTACTGCGGTGTCGCCATCTGCTGGTGAGTCGGTGCCTCTCAACTGAAGGCCCACGACTATTGCTTAATCTCAGCCAGGCCGAAACCGGTTTGGCTCAGTGGTAGAGCGTCAGCCTGCAGACTGAAAGGTCCCGGGTTCAATTCCGGTCAAGGGCATGTACCTTGGTTGCGGGCACATCCCCAGTGGGGGGTGTGCAGGAGGCAGCTGATTGATGATTCTGACTCTCTGTAAAAAAGCAATAAAATATAGAAAGTGTGTTTCCAAATACACATGGCTGAGGCAGAGGGCTGAGCAGAGGCCAAGCGGTGGTCTGGGACCCCACCCCAGCCTCTCGGGTTTTCAGGAGGCCACACCTGGGTCCTGCTGATCTGGAGCCACAGGGTCCTCTCTGCCGAAGGCAGGTCACTTCACTTTCTGTACGTGAGCAAGCTGCCCTGTGACTCCGTGTCACGGGCTGACCTGGGCACCTGCAAAGGTAAGCCCGAGTTCCTGTGCCCTGAGAACAACCCCGAACGCCATACCTTTGCCACGGCTCTTCCTCGCGTTTCTTTGAAAGTCCGAGCTTTGTTTGATCAAATGACACGGGCGGCCCAAAAACCTTGACAACCAGCTTGAAATTTTTTCTCCACAATCATAAGTATTTACCCTGACCAAAAAAAAAAAGGAATGGTAAATGTTATATGGTATTATTCAATAACAATCTAAATGGCAAAAAGTAATATAACATCCTATATAATAAAAGGCCAATATGCAAATCAACCGAAAGGCAGAATGACCCATTGTTATGACATGCACTGACCACCAGGGGGCAGGCACTCAGTGCAGGAGCTGCCCTCTGAGCTCCCACAGGGGGAGCACTGCTCAGCCAGAAGCCGGGCTCACGGCTGGCATGCACAGTGGCAGTGGCTCTCACACTGTAAAAGGGTACAGGCTGGGCTGAGGGGGACCCTACCAAGTGCATGAATTTCGTGCACCTGGCCCCTAGTTTTATAATAATCATTAAGCCCCAGCCAGAAGGAAGTCTAGAGTGGCAGGCATGCTTAGGAAGCTGCAGGGAGATTTCTAAGGCACAGCAAGACCTGAGACCTGGGCTTGTGCAAAGCTTTAAGATCAAAGGGTTTATAAGTTCCACTTGAAAAACCTTCTTTAAATTGTAGCCACTGAGCCCTAACCAGTTTGGCTCAGTGGATAGAGTGTCAGCCTGCGGACTCAAGTGTTGTTGGTTCAATTCTGGTTAAGGGTGTGTACCTTGGTTGTGAGCACCCCTCCCCCCCAGTAGGGGGTGCGCAGGAGGCAGCTGGTTGATGTTTCTCTCTCATCGATGTTTCTAACTCTCCCTCTCCCTTCCTCTCTATAAAAAAATCAATAAAATATATATATTTTTTAATTATAGCCACTGAGAAAACAACCTTGGAATCTGGGACCTTCCAGAGCATTATCTTGCTCTAAGAAAGCCCTTGCACCCAGACATGTGTCTTGGTGTTTTCCTATGGGCCTAACTATATTCTTTCCTCTTGCAGCCATCCCTCATGGGCTGACATGTTTGGTTTGTGAAAGAACACCACTGTGCCTGTAAATCACCAATGTAAGTACATTTATTGATCTGAGTTAACAAAAAAAAAAAAAAAAAACACAAAAAACTCTGCAATCCTTTAGAATTTTTAAATAGAATTCCAAACTTAAATTTTTTAAAAAATCTGTACATCACCAGAATTAATAAGGAAAAAATGATAAAATCTTACCCTGGAATTATAAGACCGCTATTATTGAAAACCTATCTTTTCCTTACTTTTTTTAAAAGTACATTTTATTGATTTTTTACAGAGAGGAAGAGAGAGGGATGGAGAGTTGGAAACATCGATGAGAGAGAATCATCCATCAGCTATCTTCTACACCACCCCTACTGGGGATGTGCCCGCAACCAAGGTACATGTCCATGACTAGAATCAAACTCATGACCTTTCAGTCCACAGAACAACACTCTATCCACTGAGCCAAACCTGTCTCCACTTATCCTTACTTTTTACTCAGAATAATAGTTGCCTTTCTTTTCTAGAAAGGGGAGAGAAGGAGGAAACCTCACTTTGTAGCACATTCTCCCTGGTGCTTTGAGAGATTGCACTAATTCCATTCTCATTCTATTAAGTCTTCACAGTTTGTAGCTTAACCTCTACCTGCCTGAAAGCTTTATTACCCATAAAAATGGCATCCCCCTCAGATGCAGCTCAATGAAAGGCACAGCCAGGGAAGTGACTGCAGGTTCTCTCTCTCTCTCTCTCTCTCTCTCTCTCTCTCTCTCTCTCTCTCTGAGATTTACAGCGGTGATGGGCAAAAATGCTTACCCGAGACTCGGTGCCCTCAGTTGTGTGTTCCAGTGAACATTTACTGGCACGAGCGCGGTGGAAGGATGCCCACCGTGCTGGCTCTCGGCTCCAGGAGGGCCCAGTGCCCACGGCGCGCGCCGTGCCCAGCAGGATCATCGCACTGCACCTGCACCTGCATACCTTTCCTGAGGCGCAGCCCTTCATCACCAGTGAGGCCCGGGGCCTACACATGTGAGCCCAATTTAGATACAGCTTTATTATTTCACGGGTCACTGCGTGGTTTACAGGATGAGGCAGAGCAGAAGTAAATGCAGTCAATGCCACACCGTGCAGTATCACCATCGCCATCGACTGAGCACAAACACCCATGAATGGGCTTATTGTGTCAACTAATAGACAATTAGCAGTTTAAAAGCCTTCTCTATATAAATCCTAGTGCACCGTTATAGTTAACTGTTTTAGTATTGGGGAGTAAATTGGTTGGGGTATCAGATGGGCTAGGTAGGTTTCCACTATCAGAAAATTTGCTCCTGCACATGTTTTGGGACCCATGTTAGACTTAGTCAATATATTCAATAAATAGATTCATAAACATTCATAATCTAACCTAATAATCTAACCTTCAAACCTAATGGTAGAGTAATATGCAAATCAATCCTCACTCTGCCACACAAGCCACGCCCACCAGCCAATCAGGGTGGCTATGCAAATTAAGTCAACAAAGATTGCAGTTAATTTGCATATCAAGACAGCATAGAAAGAAGCCAAGCCTGCAGAAGGGATCGAAGCTGCAGAGAAGCAAGCAGGGTGGGGAGAAGGGAGGAAAGCAGGGGGACAGCAACCGCAGCAGGAAGCCCTATTGCAGGAATCTTCCTGCAATGGGCCACTAGGAAGAAATAAAATAGAAATGCTCTTTCTTATGCATTCCATCTCACTATCCACATTTCCTAGCATTTAGCCAATGATTTTTCATCAGTAACTCAGATTAGGCCATAATCCACCACTATATGAAACATAATTTATGGGTTACCACCTGAAAATTATACAACCTGAGGGACGTGACATCCCCTTACCCTCAGGCTCCACATCCAATCCATCAACTGGGTCAGGTGGTCTACCTCCAGGATAGATAGCTGACACCCACCCGGTTTCCCCTGACCTTTCATCCTATCTCAGCTGGCCTTCTCACTTGCACCCTCGCCAGCTTCCAACTATTCTACACCCATCGCCAGTCTTTTCAAATACGAATCAGGTCCCTACCCTCAGCACTCCACAGCAGCCACCCCACCCAAGCCCCTCCATGCCTCCTCTGAACGGTTCCCCGCTCACCATGCCTCCCACAGCAGGCTTCAGGCGCTGCAGGAAGCAGCACAGACTGAGCCCGGCTCTCCCCAGTCGGCATTAGCAGGAGGGACTAAAGATAAAGGTTGGGTAACAGTCCATGCTAAAGAGAAGAATGCAGCCGGACAAGCAGCGAGGGAGGCCTGATTCTGTGGGAGGCCAGGTGCCCCTCTGAGAAAGGGGCTTTTCAGCAGAGACCAGGTGGCAGTGAGACTGACGGAGTTGAGGGAGCGAGCCCCTTGGAGGTATAAATAGGGGAGGAGCATTCCAAGCAGAGGAAACAGGAGGGCAAAGCCCAGAGAGGGAGCCAGGGCGGTGAACAGTGAGCGGAGTGCGCCATGGGGAGTGGCAGTGGGGGAGATGGAGGACTCAGCAGAGGACTCATCCCCTCCTGCCACCTGCAGGTGGACCTGAGATTTTCCCCTGCTGCAGTCTCACCTGTCCGCACAGACCTTGCTTTGGCAAATCTGAGCCCTTTCACCGTTTTCCTCAAGAGGCACCTCTATGGGCTCCATTCCTGATGGGCAAAGGTTAGAGAGAAACGTATTACCACGCAAAAAGTCCGTTATTGTGAAATTTACAAGAATCTGAATGCCCCTGGAAATTGGTTGAATTAAATAATTGTCTGGGTCTTGGAAACCTTCTAACACAGAGATTCTTGTCAGCCTGATCCATGCCCAACAGCGGTGCACTGAGCGTGTTTAGCAGGGGACCCTGCAGTGGGCAGCCACATCCACAGTCCCTGGAACACTGTAAATTCCTTTGGAAGTCTTCTCTACCTCTGTGACCCCACATCCCAAGGTCATTGTTCTCTAAGCTACCCAAAACACTTTAAAAACAGGCAGGCAGGCGTGAAGACTCATTCTGCAAAGATATCAGCATAGAGCAGGGGTGGGCAAACTTTTTGACTCGAGGGCCACAATGGGTTCTTAAACTGGACCGGAGGGCCGGAACTAAAGCAACCTGACCATGATGGCACTCTCATCTTGGGCTGCTGGTGAAGGAGCGGAGGGGAGAGCAAGAGAACCCTCTGCTCTTTCAGCTCCTTGGGCCGGATAGAACAGCCGAACAGGCCGGATCTGGCCCTCGGGCCGTAGTTTGCCCACGACTGGCATAGAGTGTCAGCTCTTATAGCCCCTAGGAGTCAACATCAACTTAGATTCCTGCACCAAGCATCATCACTTCAAAGAGTCTATTATGCCAATGGGGTTGAGAAGCTATTTTTAATTGTTATAGATACATCTACATATAAAGGAGTATATAACACCTGTGACATGCCTCTCTGGAATCAATAAAAAAGCATTAATTAACACTGATGTATACACTACTCAGAGAGTAGAAAGTGAAAAAAATCCACTCAAATCTTTTTGTGTATTATCATCCTGGGTACCTGAACTTGAACAAGAAAAATACAATAAAAGAAGTAATATATCAATCTCACTAATAAAAATAGGTATAAAGATATTAAAACAAAAATATCAGCAATTCAAATGTATCAACAAATCATTGCCAACTAGTGTTTTCTTTTCCCCGAGAATACAAGAATACTTCAGTACTGGACAGTCTGCTAATATAAGACATCACACTCATAGAATATAGGAGAAAAATATAACCAACAGATGCAGAAAAGGCATTTAATAAGAAATGACTATTGTTCACGACAAAACTTTTGGCTAAATAAGAAAAGAACTGCAACAAGACTTGTTTGAGAGGCCTTGTATCCATGGTGGGGGCAAGTGGGTTTCTAATTTCCAAGTCCAGCCTAATAGCTAGAATGCTCAGGCCCTTCTCAAGAAGCCAAACAATCAATTCCACTAATACACACATGGTAAATAAGATAGTTGCTAGAGTGTTGAGTCTGACATATGAATAGTACCCAATTTCTCAGAGAAAATCAATGTGGCTAATAGAAGTAAATTAATATTCTAGAAAAACTGAGTGTACTGTACAAAATGCTGTTCCTATAGTATTAACAAAAATTCTTATTGGCAGAGCGCCTCATGGTAAAATTGCACAACATGTTATGAACCTAATGCAGTCATAGTGTAGCGCAAATAATTAAAATGTAAAAGATATCAAGACTAACAATAAAATCCCCAGAAGTCTCCAATTATCTAAAGTAAAAAAGGGGGTGACAGTGGAAGAATATCATGTAAGGAAAAATATACTGAGAATAATTTACATCTAAAAACTTTTTTTGTACTTAAGAAAATTAACCTTTATTTGAAACGCTAACAGCAAGATATCCATAAAAATACACACATGGAGTCAAAATAAGCAAGAGGAAAATTATTTGGGGGAGTGGGGTGGGGATGAAAAAGAATCCCAAGTCAAATTTAAAGAGAATATCTCTGTATTAACTTTTGGTCGAGAATATGTTTGTATAGTTTCAGAAAACAACTCTGAGACCACCTGGAATCCAGTAACAGAGAGGAATAGACAGAAGTGCTCCAGCCATGAAGACAGAAGAGACAATTCAGAGATGGAAGATGCTGAGGACGCCTCACCATACCAACAGACAGCGGCTGCCTATTGCTGAAGGATACCCACGATCAAATAAGAGATGGTCGGACCTGCATTACCACCATTTGTCCACCAACCAGATCTGAAATATCATGGCTGACATGTACACACAAGGAACTATTTGACATTGAAACTGGGACTCAAAAGAACTGCTGGCCCAGAACGGAACTCACTACAGACTGATTCATTTGCCTCTCAGGATAACCATTAAGGCTTATCGCAGTTTAGGTTTTTATAAGGGTATTTCTTGGATCACATGACCTCACACATCTAGACGAAATAATGAACAACATAGACTGGTGAACAAAGATAGACCCAGAAAAAGAGAAGCAGCGATCAGACTCTCAAACCTCAGAGGGAAAGTAGGGGAGGGTGGGGGTAAAGGGAAGAGATCAACCAAAGGACTTGTGTGCATGCACTATGGACAATAAGGGGGTAGGGGAATATGTAGGGATGGGTTTGGGTTGGGAATGGGGGGATAAGGACAATTATGTGATACCATAATTAATAAAAATCAATTAAAAAAAAAAAAAAAAAAAAAAAATATAATAAAATGTATTTAACATAAAAAAAAAAAAAAAAAAAAAAAAAGAAAAGAACTACTTAACCTGGTAAATCAAATCAGTAAGCATCATTTTTATTTTTGAGACCTTAGAACTAACTCTTCTATTCAAATCAGTAATAAAGAAGGATATCTTCCATCACTCTTCCCACATTATACAAGAAGGCCTAGCCAAGAAGTAAGATTTTTTTAAAAAAAATAAAAAGGAGCCTGCCAGCAGTGGCTCAGTGGTTGAACATCGACCTATGAACCAAGAAATCATGGTTCAATTCCCGGTCAGGGCACATGCCCAGGTTGTGGGCTCTATTCCCAGTGTGGGGCATGCAGGAGGCAGCTGATCAATGATTCTCTCTCATCACTGATGTTTCTCTCTCTCTCTCTCTCTCTCTCTCTCTCTCTCTCTCTCTTTCCATGCCTCTCTGGAATCAATAAAAAAATATTTTTAAAAGGAAAAAGAGAAATAAAAATTAGAAAGGAAGGCACGAAACTGCCATTTTAGAAGACAATATGTGCCAATTTACATAGAACATGTGACAAAATCTTCAGATCAACTAACAGGAACTCAGAAAAAATTCTGGGTAAAACATTGATATACAAAAATCAGTAGTGTTGCCGAAACCGGTTTGACTCAGTGGTAGAGCCTCGGTCTGTGGACTGAAAGGTCCCGGGTTCGATTCCGGTCAAGGGCATGTACCTTGGTTGCGGGCACATCCCCAGTAGGGGGTGTGCAAGAGGCAGCTGGTCGATGTTTCTCTCTGATAGACGTTACTAGCTCTCTATCTCTCTCCCTTCCTCTCTGTAAAATATCAATAAAATATATATATTTTTAAAAATCAGTAGTGTTTCTATATGGCTTTCATAACCAATTTAATAGAAAAATAATATTCAAAATACTCAAATTATTATATATTCAAAAGTGTGGAGAAATTTTATTGTATATATTATTAAATTTTTGGAGTAAGTAAAAGTCTTTTTTAAAGCATTTTATTGATTTTTTACAGAGAGGAAGGGAGAGGGATAGTGAGTTAGAAACATCAATCAGCTGTCTCCTGCAAACTCCCTACTGGGGATATGCCCACAACCAAGTACATGCCCTTGACCAGAATCAAACCTGGGACCCTTCAGTCCACAGGCCAACGCTCTATCCACTGAGCTAAACCGGTTAGGGCTAAAACAGTCTTAAATGAAGATAAATACTATCTATAATAATAAGAGCATAACATGCTAGTTAAACTGAACAGCCGAATTACCTTCTGGACATCGTTCCAGACGACCTTCTGGACGAAGCCGTGCCAGTGGGGGTCGAGGCATAAGTGATTAGGGGTGATCAGGCAGGCAGGCAGAGGGGTTAGGGGTGATCAGGCAGGCAGGCAGGCGAGCGGATAGGAGCTAGCTGTCCCAGATTTCGAGAGGAATATCCGACAGATGGTTTAGGCCTGATCCCGCAGATGGTTGAAGTCAAACCTACTTTTGTCTCTACCCTCCTCCACCCCGCCCCCCATATGCACTGTTTGCTTTCATTCTCTCTGCGAGCCTTTATTATAGACTGGTAGCATACAAAAAATTACAGATCAGCTCTGTCCAGTGGAACTTCCTGTGATGGTGGAATATTCATTTTCTGCGGGATCAGGCCTAAACCGTCAGTCGGACATCCCCTGAGGGGACCAGGATTGAAAGAGGGTGCAGGCCGGGCTGAGGGAACCCCCTCCCATGCACAAATTTTATGCATTGGGCCTCTAGTTGATATATAAAAGACAATATTATATTACATAAATTCTCCTGAACTGAATATATGGCACTAAAATCAAAATATAATTACAAATATATAATTACAAATGTGTTGTTCAACCCTGTAGCCACTAGCCACATGTAGCAATTTAAATTAATCAAAGTTAAATGAAATTTAGAATTCAGTTCTCTGGTCCGGCTAGGCCACATTTCAAGTGTTCAGTAGCCACACATGACTGGTGGCTACCCAATGGACAATATGGAGAATGCATATCCCACCATCACAGAAAGTTCCACTGGACAGAGCTGATCTGTAATTTTATAGGCCACTCTGACAGCTGCGCGGTGAAAAGGAACCCACGTTCGCACCTTCGGCTCTAATGACCATGACCCTCTGCTGCAGGTCGATGCGGGGCTGGACCAGGCACAGCCGCGGCTCCTGCTTCTGACTCAGGCAAATGCCGTTGTGGTTCACAACCATCCAGCTCCGGTCGTACAGCAGCCCCCGGTGCCCCACAGGCCACTGCGTCACCTAGACAGAAAGGGAAGCACGTGGTGGGCCAGGGCTCCTCAACAGTGACCTCCGCGCTATTGCGCAGTGAAGGCTGCACACACACGGCTACACTTCAGGGGTTCAGCACATACTCCTGGGGGAAGAACGGGGGGAAGAGAAGAATGTCGAGCAAAGAGGACAACAGCGCAAAGGACCCAGACACCTTCCACTCACCCTGCACACCCGCCCTGCTCCATTTCAACCCCTTCCTTCCGTAGGTGAGGCATGAGTGGTACAAGGCACCCAAATCCCTCCTCACCACCCCCCTACTCTTGGCCCGCGTGTCTTTCTTTCCGTTCCTCCAGTGGACCAGGCTCTTTCTCACCTCAGGGCCTCCTCACATGCTGTTCCTCTGCCTGGAATGCTCTTCCCCCTCTCTCTGAATGCCTGACTCCCAGGTCTCCGGTTAAATGTCCCCTCTTCAAGAAGCCTTTCCTGCCACCTCCAAATATAATCTAAGTACCCCACTGCAGTGAACTAAATGTCTGTGTGTCCCCCAGAATTCATGTTAAGAGTCTACCTCCCTCCGAAACCGGTTTGGCTCAGTGGTAGAGCGTCGGTCTGCGGACTGAAAAGTCCCGGGTTCGATTCCGGTCAAGGGCATGTACATTGGTTGCGGGCACATCCCCAGTAGGGGGTGTGCAAGAGGCAGCTGATCGATGATTCTCTCTCATTGATGTTTCTAGCTCTCTATCTCTCTCCCTTCCTCTCTGTAAAATATCAATAAAATATATATTTTTTTAAAAAGGAGTCTACCTCCCAAGGTGAAGTTGTTGGGAGGTGGAGCCTGTGGGAGGTGACTCGGTCACAGGGGTGGGGCCCTCGTGAATGGGATTAGCGCCCTTTTCAAAGAGGCCCAGAGAGCTCCCTCACCCCCGTGACAGGACACAGCAGGAAGGCAGCTGTCTGTGGACCAGGAAGTGGATGTTCACTGGGCAACAAATGGGCCTGTGCCTTCAGGTTGGACGTCAGGCCTCCGGACTGTGGGAAATGATGGCTGTTGTTCATTAGCCACCCCGTTCACAGGTTTGCTATAGCCGCCTCCGTGGACAGAGTCACCCACCCACTGGGATTCTCGCTGGCATCCCCCCCTTGGCCGTCTCGGCCTTCATCAGCAGGTTCATTCCACTCCTTGGGCGCTGTTTGGCCTCTGTCTGGTTCCCTTCTGAGACAGTGCCCCCGCTGCCCCCGCCCCCCCCCACCACCAGGGAAGGAACCATTTCCATTTTGCTCATCACAGTCCACCAGGTTCCGCCCCGCAGCCGGGCAGGCAGCAGGTGTTCAGGTGCTCAGCTTTTGAAGGAACAAAGGGATAGAAGACAATGTACGAAACCCTGCGGAGGCTCAGCGTCCTCGTCGGTGAGATGGAATACGAACTGCTGTGCGATGTGGCTGTGGGATGCGGCTGTCCCACGAAGCAGGGCCCATCCCTGAAGGGACGGTCCTGGTGCGCAAGGGCACGTGGAGTCCCACCTGCCCCCATTCTGAAGTGGAGGTGAACTTGCTTGTTTATGGCTCAGCCTAGAGGGCAGGCTCTGTGGGGCGCCCCGAAAAGCAGGTGACAAGCAGCCCTGACCCCCCGTATGTCTGACCAAGAGCCAGGGAGCCTGTCACCCCAGAGGCTCCGGAGTCTGTGACCCCGGCCTGGGACGTGGACACGCATAGATGGCAAAGGCAACTTCACAAAGCAACAAGCAGACTGTCAAATGACAGCGGGGAGGGGAGGGAGATCTGGGGGAGATAAGAGATCAACCGAAGGACTTGTATACATGCATATAAGTACAACCAATGGACACAAAACTCTGGGGAGGGAGGGCATGTATGGGGGGGGGGACAATGGTAATATATATACACAGATAATAACTTAATAAAAAATATTTTTTTTAAAAAAAAAGGCGGCCTCGCTCTGGCCACCGCCGGGGTGCCCAGGCTGGTGCTCCCGCCTCCCAGCTCGGGTGGGTGCTCCCAGGCAATGCTTTGAGGCACCGCAGCGTTCACTCCGCGGGGAGGGCTGAGGGGGACATGTCGCATAAGGAGTCACAGACCGGAATTCAAGTCTCTGTTAGCAGGTGACCTGGGAAAGCGCTTCGCCTCAGTGGCCCTCCGGCCCCCTCTCTACAGAATGGGGAGGATACCCCCATGCGCCTCATGTTGGTGTTTCAAGAACCAAACGAAACCAGGCACATCAAGTGCCTCATTAGGAGGCAGCCCGTGCGTTCGCTGAAAGATGTATCCATAATTGTTAACAGTAAGCAGGCAGGCCCCAGCCCGTTTGGCTCAGTGGATAGAGCGTCCGCCTGAGGACTGAAGGGTCCTGGTGCAATGCCGGTCAAGGGCACATGCCCGGGTTGTGGGCTCAGTCCCCAGTAGAGGGCGTGCAGGAGGCAGCCGACCGATGATTCTCTCATCATTGATGTTTCTCTCTCTCTGTCTCCCTCTCCCTTCCTCTCTGACACCAATAAAAAAAATATTATTGCCGAAACCGGTTTGACTCAGTGGATAGAGCGTCGGCCTGCAGACTGAGGGGTCCCAGGTTCGATTCCGGTCAAGGGCATGTATCTTGGTTACGGGCACATCCCCAGCAGGGGGTGTGCAAGAGGCATCTGATCGGTGTTTCTCTCTCATCGATGTTTCTAGCTTTCTATCCCTCTCTCTTCCTCTCTGTAAAAACTCAATAAAATATTTAATATATATATATATATATATTTATATATGTATATATATATATATATTTATTTATATATGTATATATATATATTATTTTAAAAAACAAAAAAACAGTAAGCAGGCATTCACCACTCAGGGTCCCCTCAAGGGTCCCCGCAAGCAGGCAGAGCCATGTGCGAAAGTCAGCCCAAACCAAGAAAGGCAGACAGAATAGCTCTTAATGCATCGCAGTACTCTGACCTTGAGTGGGATTTTCTGCTTGTTTTTTCAAATTCTGAACTTTTTTCTGCACTTACCAAAAAAAATAAAACAAAAGCCCACATTATAAACAAAAAAAGAAGCACTTTGCCATTGGAACCCTTACCTCAAACGCAGCACAGGACTTGATGGGGTAGAGGAAGAGGTTGGTGATGACATGCGGCCCGGGGCCCCCGCTGGAGGCCGCCGCTTTCTCCGGAGGGGCCCGCAGGGTCCCGGTGGCCTCCGGCGCTGGGTGTGAACGCACGGCACCCAGAGCAGGGGGCCCGGCATTCCCGGCCCTGGGGGCTGTGGGGGTGTCTTCCCGAGGAGGGGGACTAGGTCTGTGCCCGGTGGTGGGCCCCATGGACACGGTGGTATGCCCAGGAGTGGGCATGATGGCGGGCACGTTGGTGGACACGGTGGTATGCTCAGTAGTGGGCACGTCGGTGGGCACGGTGGTATGCCCAGTAGTGGGCACGTCGGTGGGCACGGTGGCGGGCCCGGTGGACACGGTGGTATGCCCAGGAGTGGGCACGGTGGCGGGCACGTTGGCGGGCACGTCGGTGGGCACCGTGACAGGCACAGTGCTCTGAGCCCCGGTCTCCGCCGGTGCGGTGCCAGCCTCCCCGGGGGCGGCCCGAGGAGCAGGCCGGCTGCTCTGCGGGCGCAGGCGGGTGGCTATGATGAACCTGAGGAAGGCTTGGGCGTCCTCGAGAGTGGACATGTATCCAAATGAGATCCGCACAGACCCTGTCGGCTGCCCGTCCACGAGGTCCACGTCGTCCCCACAGACGTGGCCTGCCTGGAAGAGGAGGGAACGAGGTCAGCCGCTCCCCACGGATAACTGTGGCTCGTCTTGTGAAATTCATGGACCCAGGAAAAGGAATCGCACCCCGAGCCCGCGCTGCGAGCCTGTGAGCCTGCCACTGGTCCCGCAGAGGGGCTCGCTGGCTAGAGGGCCCTTCGCTCACGTGCAAATCGGGGTCCACACCGACCTCAGGGGCCACTGAGAGCTTAAAGGAAACACCCCACGGAAAGCGTCTGCCCAGAGCTGTGCGGCCCAGGGCTCACCTTCGGGCCGCCCAGGGCTGCGGTGGGAGGGAGGACACCCGAGGGTGCCCTTCAGCCTCTCAGAACCCGGGGCGGCCTGCATCCCTGGCAGCTGCCCTACGAACCGCCCTCCTGAGGCCACTACAAGAGCCGAAGGAAGCTCCAGGGTCCCTGCAGGGCGGGGGGAGAAAGGAAAGAGGTCCCGGGTCCCCTCTCCGAGCTCTGCTCCCGGTGTGGGTCACAGCCCAGGACGCCCCCTCCCCGGCCCCTAATCCGGGTCAGTCCTCCCGGGAGGCGGCCCCGGCATTCATTCCACAGGACCAGACATCACACCTGGACTTCCTTGTTGGTGTTCTGAGCTTCCCTCTCTCTCTTTTCAAATAAAACCCGGTCGTGGCTGGTGGGGATCTAATATATGGGATACTTACTGGCAACCAAACAAATCTCATTCCTAAGTAAATAAGGGCTCTCTGCCACTCACACTGTTATGAAAGGGTTCCAAACAGCTCTCCCTTCAAGTGAAATCCTCAGCGCCAGGGTGGGAGGAGGGAGGGAGGAGGGAGGAGGGGAGGAGGGAGGAGGGAGGAGGGGAGGAGGGAGGAGGGAGGAGGGAGGAGGGAGGGGAGAGGGGGAGAGGGCAGGAGGAATGGCAGGCATTACTCAATGGCCTGGGACAGAGTTTCAGGGAGGAGAGAGGAGGGAGGGGAGGAGATGGAGAGTGAGGGGAGAGAGGAAGGAGGGGGAAGAAGGAGAGGGATGAGGGAGGGGAGGAGAGGGAGGGGGAGGGAAGGGAGAAGAAAGGAGGGAGGAGGGAAGAGGGATGCCCCAGGGAGGGTCCCCTCCTCACCCAGCCCAGGACGAGGGGACTCCAGCTGGAGATGTTTACCCTGATTGGGCTGGGCTACTTAAGGGCCCTCTGCATGTAAGAGCGTATTCCCACGCATGCTTGCCCCTGTCAAAACCCCTCTTCAGCCTTTATTTACATGTGCCTTCCAAGTAAAAAATGGCTTTCATGGAGATACCATCCTGCAGTGTTTCCATGCCTGTCGGTCCGTTCCCTTTGCACATCCACGTGGTGGGATTAGAAGGTGAATCCGCGCCCACCCCGACCCCGACCAGGCCAGCCTCCGGGATTCTTGGGGGCGCCACCCTGGGGTGGCCTGACACCCACCTGAAGGTGCTTCTTGACCATCTCGTCGCTGATGCCCAGGTGCCGCTGGCAGGCCCCCGTGTTGCAGAAGCAGCCGGTGCGCAGCTGGATGTTGAAGAGACTGGCCATCTTCTCCACCTGCGGGGGGAGCGGGGCCCGGGCCGGGTGAGGAACGGCCGGCGTCACTCGATGGCCTGGGACAGAGTGTCCAGCCACTCTCTGGCCCTCCCTTTCCGGACAATGAAATGAAAACAGGGGCCTGCAGGTGTGCCCTAGGGTGCCAGGATCGTCTCAAGTTTACTAAACACATTGTGTAGGATGCTACTGATCATTGAGGTTTATCCGGTGGGGCACAGAGGTACGCCTGAGAAAAGAGGAAGCATCGCCCTGGCCAGGTAACTGATTGGTTAGACCAAGGCGGTTAGACCAACCCTTAGAGTGTCATCCTGATACACCAAGGTTGGGGGTTCAGTCCCCAGTCAGGACACATACAAGAATCAACCAATGAATGCATAAATAAGTGGAACAACAAATCTCTCTCTCTCTCTCTCTCTCCCTCTCCCTCTCCCTCTCCCTCTCCCTCTCCCTCTCTCCCTTTCAAAAACAATACTTTAGCCGAAACCGGTTTGGTTCAGTGGTAGAGCATTGGTCTGCAGACTGAAAGGTCTCCAGTTCGATTCCGGTCAAGGGCATGTACATTGGTTGCGGGCACATCCCCGGTAGGGGGTGTGCAGGAGGCAGCTGGTCGATGTTTCTCTCTCATCAACGTTTCTAGCTCTCTATCTCTCTCCCTTCCTCTTTGTAAAATATCAATAAAATATATATATTCAAAAACAATACTTAAAAAAAAGGCCAAAATCCAAGTTAGGGCCCACTCATTTCAAGCGAGATGAGTAAGCAGAGAACCTGAGTGAGGCTGCGACGTGGGCAGCCCTTGGCACCCTCCGCCACAGGGCTGACCCCAGAGCAGACCCAGCTGAGCTACGCTCAGAGCAGCCCGCCTGGGCTCACAGCCCGTACCGAAGACATGACTGTGTTGGCCCCGTGTGTTACCCGTTTGCTTTTCATAATGCCCTCACTTTGGGCTGAATCCCAGAATTGCTGTTCAACCCAGAAGTTCCAAGGTGTCTCCCTGTCCCCTGGCAGCGCTGGGAGGTGGTTCCCATCCACTCACGGCACGCGGCAGGGCTAGCACGAGGGACCTGGGTCCCAGCTCTCCGCTGTGGGCCAGGGGCTCCATTCCCCCAAGGGCCTGGAGCCCAGTGAGGCGCCTCAGCCCCGGTGACTGGGGTTACACTCAGGGGCGTCACCTAACTGCGTTCAGGGAAACAAATGCATCGTGAGCAGCGGGGTAAGCCCTGGAAACTTTCCTCCCTGGGAAGTCACGTGCTGGGTCGCCAGAGCAGCCACGAGGATACGGGGCCCTCTGCAGACCACAGGTCACCTGGGCCAGCCTGGGCTCCCCCTGGGGAGCGCTGGCAACGGTGAGTACCTCTCTTGTCAAGACAATGGCTGTCTTCCCTGGACTATCAGAATGAGAAGAAGCTGTCCTCTGGGCTGAACCAAGAGGCCTCCGAAAACAGCTTCACTCCTCTAGTCCTGAGGAGCAGCTCGGTGATGTGGAAATCCAGTCATGACATCTCAGGAATCTGAGATGAGACCTGGCAGCACCTCTGAGTCTGGCCAAACCCGTTCCCAGGGTCGGAGGAAGAAATTCATTGCAAATAGCGCCCTCTAGTGGACATTCTGAGAACAGCGCTCTAGTAAGGGATTAGTGGCAATGGTGCCCCTGGAAGGGCCTCACACCCCAATCCCAACTCCCGCCACCCTCAATCAGAAGTCACCCATGGCCGAAACCGGTTTGGCTCAGTGGTAGAGCATCGGTCTGCGGACTGAAAGGTCCCGGGTTCGATTCCGGTCAAGGGCATGTACATTGGTTGCGGGCACATCCCTGGTAGGGGGTGTGCAAGAGGCAGCTGGTCGATGTTTCTCTCTCATCGACATTTCTAGCTCTCTCTCTCTCTCTCCCTTCCTCTCTGTAAAATATCAATTAAAAAAAAAAGTCACCCATGGCTGTCTTCTCCCCACCCACTCCTAGTTATCACTGCTGCGCAGCAAGCCACCCAAACTTGGTGGAATAAAACAACCATTTCATTGGCTACGATGGGTCAGGAATTGAGAAAGGGCACCCAGGACGTGACCTGACTCCGATTCTTCATTTCTCAAGTCTCGCTTGGGAGGACTCAAAAGCTGGGGGTGAGGTGGCATGGGAGGCTGGAATCACCTGGAGACTGACTTACCCATGCGTGCACCTGGCCTCCCCAGCTAGGCGGGCTCAAAATTAGCACTGCCACCATGGAGTGCCTACCCTCGCCTCTCCCCGGGCGTGACTTCCTCACGGCAGGACAGCCTCCGGGTGGAACTGCTTACATGGTCACTCAGGGCTCCAAAAGTCAGTGACCCAGGAAACAAGGCCACCGTGGCTTCATTTTCTCTGACCTCGCCTCCAAAAGCATGCAGTATCACCTGGGACATCCTATTGGTTACGAGCAAGTCGTAACCCCACCAAGATTCAAGGGGAAGAGACAGGAACCCCGCCTGGAAGAGGATGTAGTAGAAGATGCTGTTTGGACCATACGGCCCTTCATCCGAATTTCCCATCCCGGCGGGGTTTCCTCTCACTCTCAACCCTGCTGAATCCCACACAGGCCTGTCCTGGGCCGGCGAGTGAAGGTTGCTGTGGCCGGATGAGCCCTGCATCCAGCGAGGCTGAGAAACAGGCCTGACCACCAGGTGGCACCCGAGACTCCCGCCCAGAAGCCGTGGGGCTCGGTGTCTACTGAGCACTTGCTCCACCGCAGGCCTGTACTAAGGGCCTGTCTGCGTGTCTCATTTAGTCCTCGTGACAAAACTATCACCGACGTGCATCGTTATCCCCACTACCTATACACATGGAGAGTCTGCATTAACTTGCTCAAGCTCCCAGAGCCAGCCAGAGGCGGTCAGAATTTGAATCCAGAATGAACATCGGAGGCCTGGATGTCTAAAACAAGGACCCAAAGGCTTCTCAGAGAGCAGGCCACATTTTTTTTTTTCCACACGGCCCGGGAAGAGACAGCCACACCCAACCAGGACACCGTCTGGCCCCCACCCTGGGAAGCTCCCTCAGCCCAGGAAGCTGGGCTTCCTGCACCAGCACAGCTGGCCTGGCCTCAGCCCCAGAATCTGCTCAGAGGACCAGCTTCCCCTACAAACGCACAGGGGGAGACACGTGGCCGTGGGAATGACGTTCCTGGTGAGGTCAGTGAGGCGCCTGGACAGGCAGCTCCCTCCCCCTGCCGGACCCTCTTCGCTGAGCAAATGGGAATCCTTTCCCCGCTCTTCCTGCCACAGAACACTTCACACCAGCTTCCTCTAACCCTTAGGAAACATGAACTGATTTTAGGTTGAAGAAGAAAACTTATTTGCCCTGCCGTCTTATAACCAACTCACCAAAGCCTTTGAACTCATGCTATGCATGAACGGTGACACAAGCAAGGGCTTCTGTGGTACTAAGGACACTGTTCCCACTTGTCTTAAAAAAAAAAAAAAAAAAAAAAGGTCTGAGTTGCAAGCAACAAACAATCAAATGGTGATAATGGGCCTGTCAGGAGGTCAGGAGGTCTGGATTCCCATTCAGAGCACATGCCTGGGTTGTGGGCTGGATCCCCCGTGTGGGGCATGCAGGAGGCAGGTGATCAATGATTCTCTCTCATCATTGATGTTTCTACCTTTCTCTCCCTCCCCTTCCTCTCTAAAATCAATACAAATATATTTTTTAAAAGGAGAATAAGTCTTAACTGGATTGGCTCAGTGGATAGAGCGTCGGCCTGTAAACTCAAGGGTCCTAGGTTCGATTCCAGTCAAGGGCATGTACCTTAGTTGTGGGCACATACCAAGTAGGGAGTGTGCAGGAGGCAACTGATTGATATTTCTAACTCTATCCCTCTCCTTTCCTTTCTGTAAAAAAAAAAATCAATAAAATATATTTTTTTAAATAAGAAAACTTATTTTACCAATGACCTAGAATAACATATATAAGAAGGCAAATCTTTTGTCTCCGTGCATTTCACACACACACACACACACACACACACACACACACACACACACAATTTAAATTGCATGATTCTAAGTAGTTTTGAAGCTGTTTCTTCAGGTGTATAACTGAGGGGCTCTAGGGGGTCTGCAGTCAACCTACCCAAGAAACTCTCAATGGTTGTGTCTCCAACACCAGTGAAAACCCAGGAGAATATTTCTCAAGTTTATTCTTCAAAAAATTTGTGGCTATTCAGAAGAGGGAAAAAATTATTCCTTGAGAAATGGATTTTGTTTGAGAAATTCAGGGTTTGACAAAGGTGTGTGGGGATAGCAGCTTTCCAGGGAAGAAGACAACCGTCCTCCACAGGTATCTGATGACCACACTGCTCCTCACAGAGCAGCTGCAGGACCCCCGGCTCCATGAAGGACCTGGACTCCCCAGGCCCAGTCTGTAAGCTCCTTCCCGTGACCACCAACCGCCATGTCTGAGTGCTTGGTGTGACTTTGGACTCTTTCAAAGACTGGCCAGTGACCAGCTTACTCAACTGTGGCAAGAATGCAAGCAGCTCCTGGCCTACAGACCCCCACTAGCACTATTTTCATGAGAAAATAGATACAAAGGATATACCTGCAGAAGCGCCTTTACAACCAACCCACCAAAGCCTTTGAGCTCATGCTATGCATGAACGTGGCACAAGCAAGGCCTTCTGTGGTACTAAGACATTGTTTCCACTTGTCTTGAGAGAGAGAGAGAGAGAGAGAGAGAGAGAGAGAGAGAGAGAGAGAGAGAAAGAGAGAGAAAAAGAGAGAGTTCCAAGTTGCAAGCAACATACAAACAAATGGTGACAACGGGCCTAAGGTTTTGCATGACACTGTGATGTGCTCTTGAATGTCACCAAGGCTACCGAGCTGTCTGTACATCCATGACCTCAGACACGGTACTTGGTCTCCTCTGCTTTCCTGCCGATGCGACTTTAGGGCGTCCTCTTTGCATTGCTGTCAGAGACTCGCCTCTCTCCTCCCACTTGCGCTTGACTACTGGCTGGATAAAGAGGATGGAGGACTAAGCGGACATGCTTGCAAAGAGCTTCCTCGGAAGGGGCCTGGCCTCCGCAGCCGAGCCTGGGCTTCGTCACAGCTCCTGCAAAGACCCGGAGGCCTTGACTGCACGTTTCGGGACTGGGGAGGCTGCCCGCCGAGTTCCAGACAAGGGCCACCCTGCTGTGAACAGGTAGGCGCGAGGGAAAGAAAAGAAAGCCCACCTGGGAGTAACCAACGACGCGCCCGTTGGCGTCCAGCACGTTGAAGTTGATGACGGGGCCCTGCACCTCGGGGCTGCAGAACCCGGAGTCGCTGTAGATCCGCACCACCGGGGCGCCGCCGGGGTACTGGAGCGAGCGCAGGGCGGTGTAGGTGTACCGAGCCAGGGTGAAGGTGTGCTGCTGCACGTGCTCCATGCCGCCTCAAAAACAGGAGGAAACGCCGGAGGGAATTACCACCTTTATAGCAAATTCACTCGCTCCTTTTCAAGAAAACGTGATCCTTATAACTGGCAAACCTGGGCCTGGTGTTAATGACTTTAAATACTTGTAAATATTTGGTGCTGCCCATAAGATAAACGTTTAGGTCTTTGGTACTAGAACAAGTTTACCATTGCTGGATTTTCCCATGGGAATACCTGCCATCCTACCTAATAAAAGAATGATAGGCAAATTGACTGTCACTCCAACACACAAGATGGCTGCCCCATGTGGACATTAGATGGCTACCACAAGATGGCCAGGAGGGGAGGGCAGTTGGGGGTGACTAGGCCTGCAGGGGAAGGCAGTTGGGGCAAACAGGATGGCAGGGGAGCAGTGAGGCATCAGTCAGGCTAGCAGGGGAGTGGTTAGGGGGTGATCAGGCTGGCAGGCAGAAGTGGTTAGGGGCAATCAGGAAGGCAGGCAGGTGAGCAGTTCGGAGCCAGCAGTCCTGGATTGTGAGAGAGATGTCCAACTGCTCATTTAGGCCCAATCTCTTCCCTCCCTCCCATGCATGAATTTTGTGTACCGGGCCTCTAGGTCATACATATACTCTTACACACTTACTACAATCTTTTTTTAAAAAGCAATGAAGCTGGAAAAATCAGGGTTTGCTCTATTGGAAAACTGACATTGTTGATTTACTTTCAAAGGTGCCTGGCCCTGTCAGACCCTGCCACTTGCCTTTGGGTGCCATGTTGATATCTTTCCTGGGGAAAGCGCTCTTTTTCAGTGCCCGTCCTGATTCCCTCCTCTCTGTCCTGGACGATGCCCACCCACCTCCCTACAGGGCACCTCTCTCCTCCCATGAGGCCGTCTGCCTCCCGTGTTGGGCTAAGGCCAAGGACCTGCGGGGCCCCATGGCTGTGACGAAAGAGACCGAGAAAGGGCTGCCTAGCCGGAAGCCACGCCCCTGGTTCACCCCAGGGCCCTCTCCGCGTGGTGGTACAAGCGGTGCTCCCAGCTCTGGAAGCTCAGCCCGCAGAAGGGGCACAGCAGGATGCCCAGCTCACCAGCCGGGGTTCCCTCCAGGCCTGTACCTCTGTGTGCAGGCCCCGGTGGTGGGAAGTGGCATCTGTGTGTGTTGGCTGACAAAAAGCCCTCCCTTGCTTTTGCCTCAGGGGTCACTGAGAAGTCCTTTAGCGCTGGCTCTACAGGCGGTCGCTGTAGAGGTGCCGTGTGCCGGTCACGCACCCACTCTCCTTCATCTGAACCCCCCTGGGCTGGGCTCCCCATAGGATGTGGGCTGCGGGAGCCAATTCCACGGGATAACAATGTCCCCCTACCTGTGAGGCGCTCCAGGGCGTCGAATCCGTGTTTGAGGGCTATCACGTCGAGGAACGGGATGGTGCCATCCTCAAACCTGTAACCGGGGTGAGAGAAGGAGGTCACGCGGGGGCCGCGTCTCCACACGCATGGCGTGGCATGTAACGACTCAGGCCCAGCCACATCTGTGAGCGCCTTCTCCCTGCCGCCTCACAAGCATCCCTCTATCCCTCTCCTCCTCGGGGCCGGGGCTCTGCACACCAGACCCCCAGCAGCCTCCTGGGGGAGGGGGGGCTGGCAGCAGAGACCAAAGGCCCTAAAGACAGTCACCACCTGAGACAGGAGCAAGCAGCGAGGTGCCTGGCTGCCCCAAGAAGACTTTGGGTCTGACAGAACCTCAAGGGCTGTGGGCTCCTGAAAGACTGCCCTTGACCCCAAGAGGGCCCCGCTGGCGGGGCACCGTCAGTGTGAGCGGCGGTGCCCCGGGAAGGGGGGCGTGGGGGACATCTTTCCAAGAGCCTGAGATTCCAAAGTCTACAGAGCCACAGGCTTCCCTAAAAACCATGAGGCTCGCCGAAACCGGCTTGGCTCAGTGGATAGAGCGTCGGCCTGCGGACTGGAAGGTCCCAGGTTCGATTCCAGTCAAGGGCATGTACCTTGGTTGTGGGCACATCCCCAGTAGGGGGTGTGCAAGAGGGTGAGAAAGAGGCATGCTTCTTTCTCATTGATGTTTCTAACTCTCTATCCCTCTTTCATCCTCTCTGTAAAAAAATCAATAGAATATATATATTTTTCAAAATATGCAGGGGTAAGGTTTGCTCAAAATAATGTTGCTGCAATATTAGTTTCCTTATACGATGAACGGTAATTAATGGACATACAGAATCAGTGGGTCAATCATAAACTGCTAGTTGCCAATAATGACTTGCTATTAATTGGCCGATAATAAATAACTATTTGTTCATCAACAATTAATAGGCTCTTAGGGGGAAAGGGAGGTTGCTTGTTTTTACCAAAGACTGAGCCATCAAACAGAAAAGATGGACAGCATGGTCTAGGTAACATGTCTAAGAAACATGTAGGCTGTTCCTACCTGTTCTAGCCCTAATTTCACAAGAACACAATTCAGCTCGCTGGGCATCTCGGTGTGGCACCTGCCGGTGTGACAACCCACCCAGACGGGAGGACGGTGGTCTGGGCCAGCCCAGCCCCCCACGCCTGCCTGGAGCGAGCTGCCCGCCTCTCCCTGCCTTCACGGGCCCTCTTGGCTCACTGAAGTTTGGGTTGCCACGTTGTTCTGCCTTTCATTCATACCTCGTGGCTGTCTTTCTTTCCTCACTCCGGCCAACAGGAGCAGAGTTCACTGAGCCACGGCCTCTGTCCACCCCCCATCTGAGCCTCCGTCCCTGCCAGGAATGGCCAACCCCTGACCCCCGTGGCCCCCTAAACAACCCCACTGGCTACACTCTCTGGACTCTGTCCCCCCCACACACACACACACACTCCCCCTCGAGGTGACCTGTCTGCCAGGGACGGCCTGGGGACGTAGAAGTCTTCTCCTGCCAGGTACGCGGCCGCCGTGCCTCCTCCAAAGTAGGTTTTCCTCAGCAGGGGGGCCACCCGCTTGTGCACCAGCAGCGCGCCCAGGCCGGTGGGGAAGCCGAAGATCTTGTAGAAGGAGAGGGCCACCAAGTCGGCGGGGTGAGCCGACAGGTCCAGCGGGGAGGTGCCGGCGTAGGAGGCCGCGTCCAGCAGCACGAACCAGCGGCCCGCGCCCCGCGCCGGGCGCAGGCGCCCCGCCGCGACCTCCCGGGCCCAGGCCAGCGGGTATCGGGCGCCGGAGAAGTTGCTCTGCGCCGGGTAGCAGAAGAGGTGCGGGGGCCGGCAGGCGGGGTCCCCGGCGGCACCCCGTTCCTCCTCCGCCGCCGCGGGGCCGGGACGCACGTCCTCCGGCCGCACCGGGACGCAGGTGGCACGCCCGGCGGCGGCGAGCGCGCGCATGCCCACGGCGGAGGTGTGGCTGTCGGTGAGGTAGCAGAAGAGGCTCCCGCTGCCCGCGGGGCCCCGGGACTCCCAGGGGAAGGCTTCCGCCGCCAGCTTGAGGGCCGCCGTGCTCCCCGCGGTGAAGACCACGCTGTAGTCCTCCGGGGAGGCGCCGAAGTGCGCCAGGACCCTGGAAAGCACCGCGCCGTTACCTGCAGGTCCACAACACCTGGCAGCCCTCTGCCCCCCGGGCTGGAGCCAGACCCAGGCCGGCTCTGCCCTCACCGGGAGGTCCGAGCAGGTGTGGGAAGAGCTGACCAAAGGGTTCGAACCGGCAAAGGCGCCTTGCCTCCCAAGGGCCAGCCCCACCGCGGGCGGGGAGAGCCCACAGCTGCCTGGCCTCGGTGGAAACACCCTCCTCTCTTGGTCTACTCCGGCTCTACCCTACGTGCTAAGTCCCCAGCTCATCTCACGTTGCTTTTTAAGATTGGCAACCCGCTGAAACCGGTTTGGCTCAGCGGTAGAGCGTCGGTCTGCGGACTGAAAGGTCCCAGGTTCGATTCTGGTCAAGGGCATGTACCTTGGTTGCGGGCACATCCCTGGTAGGGGTTGTGCAGGAGGCAGCTGATCGATGTTTCTCTCTCATCGACGACGTTTCTAACTCTCTATTTCTCTCCCTTCCTCTCTGTAAAATTATCAATAAAAATACATTTAAAAAAAAAAAAAGATTGGCAACCCAGGATCCCTTTCAAACTGGGAATAATTTGAAACCGTATGAATTCAAGTAACTTTAGGTGCCACTTGGAAATTACTTACCGAACGCCAATTACTACATGTGGAAAAATATAAAGAGCTGTTTCATGGGCAAATATTAGTAAAAAAAAAAAAAATTACTACATGTGAAAAAATATAAAGAGTTGTTTCATGGGCAAATACCGTATTTGCCGGCGTATAAGACGATTTTTTGGCCCTGAAAAATACCGTATTTGCCGGCGTATAAGAGACTGGGCGTATAAGACGACCCCCTAACATTTCCACTCAAAATACAGAGTTTGTTATATACTCGCCGTATAAGACTACCCCCCACTTGGAGGCATATTTTTCAGGGCCAAAAAATCGTCTTATACACCGGCAAATACGGTATTAGTAATAAAAAAAAAAGGGGGGGTGTGAATAAAACAAGATGCCTAATGAAATATGAAAAGAAAAACCAGAGAAACTGTTTTTATTCTCTCTAAAAACAAGACTTAGGACCTGTGTCGCTCCTTATTACTCTGGTCCCCAGGAATAGGGCACCAGCCCAGAGCCAGACACACACACACACACACACACACACACACACACACAGCGGTGCGCACCTCAGCCGCCTCCCTGTGCTTCTGGTCGGACCCCTTGGGCACCTGCTCACTCTCACCTTCCCAACCTCGGACCCTGATCGTCTTCATTGTGTGTGTGGCCATTTAACTGAATGGGACCTTCCTGAAACCAATTCAGAGCCGGGGATGCGGGCAGGCGTGGGAAGCATGCCCGCATCCCTGGGAGAGCCTGCTCCAGGGCGTCCCTCCACTCACCTGTAGCGCACCTGCTCCACGGTGTCCTGGGTGAGCCGGCTGCTGGTGCTCTGGCTGTGAGGGTTACCTGAGGGGTTCCAAGACAGAGCCATCAAGTCACTCACTCCTTATGGTCTCTCCTTTTCTACTCATCCAAACCCCTCTCCCGTGGTTTCTCAAAAAGTTAAGCATAAAACTATTCTATGATTCCACTCCTATATACTCAACAGAAGTGGAAGCATGTCCACACAAAAATTCATGCACAAGAATGTTCATAGCAGCTCTATTTATAAAGCTAAAGTCTGGGAATATAAATGCTGATCAACTGGTGAACAGATCGATAAAACGTAACATATCCGTACAATGAAAAGTTATTTGGTGCCCTAACCAGTTTGGCTCAGTGCATAGAGGGTCGGCCTGCAGACTAAAGGGTTCCAGGTACGATTCCAGTCAAGGGCATGTACCTTGGTTGCGGGCACATCCCCAGTAGGGGATGTGCAGAAAGCAGCTGATCGATGACTCTCTCTCATCGATGTTTCTAACTCTCTATTCCTCTCCCTTCCTCTCTGTAAAAAAATAAATAAAATATATATTTTTAAATTTTTATTTGGCAATAAAGAGGAACAAACTACTAGCTATGTCGTGCATGGAACTCAAAAGCATGCTAAGGGAAAGACGCCATGGGATGGGATGTGGGGGCAGGCTAGAAGAGGTCAATGGGGGGAAAGGGAGACATATGTAATACTTGCAACAATAAAGATTTTTTTAAAGGGGGAAAAAAAAGACGCCAGGCACAGAGATCACATATTGCATGATTACACTTACATGAAACTAGAGACCTGGTGCACAAAATCCGTGCACGGGTAGGGTCTCTAAGCCTGGCCCATAATCAGGGCCAATCGGGGCCTTCAGGCTGCCGGCAAATGGCTGTGGCTTTCCTTCATTCTGCGCTGCCCCCTGGTGGTCAGTGCACATCATAGCGAGTGATGATCAAACTCCCAGTCTCCCAGTCGAACTCCTCAGGGGACACTTTGCATATTAGATAGGTAGATAGATAGATAGATAGATAGATAGATAGATAGATAGATATCCAGCAAAGATGACTGTATAGAGATACAGAAAGTAGTAGATCAGTATTGATTGGGGTGAGAGTGAGGGGACAGAGTGGGCAGATTGAGGGGTTGGGAAAGCAACAGAGATCAACTATGAATGAGCAGCAAAGATTTTATTGGGAGGATGAAAATATTCTAAATGATTTATAGTGAGACCAAAAATCATTGAATTGTACGCTTGAAATATGTGAGTTTTGCGGATATAAAATATTACTCAAGAAATCTGGCCCAGTTGGCACGGCTCAGTAGATGAGCGTAGACTCTGAGCTAGGAGGTCATAGATCAATTCTCAGTGAGGGCACATGCCCAGGTGTGGGCTGGATCCCCATTGTGAGGCGTGCAGGAGGCAGGCAATCCATGATTCTCTCTCATCATTGATGTTTCTATCTTCCTACTCCTCTCCTTTCCTCTCTTAAATTATTTTTTTTTAATTTAAAAACCTGCTAAACAAACATTGCAAGTAAAACAAACAAGACAGGATCTAGGAAGAGCCTTTGGAACTGGAAGTCTGCCAACACGAGAACCTCCTCTACAAGTTTCCCAACAGGTGGCCGACCCAGTTCTGCTCGTGAGCTCCAGGGAGCCAGCTGCCTGGAGACTCAGCTCCCCAGCCTGCACCCAGCCCAGCGCCTCCTGACAATGTGGCCTCGGAAGAATGACCCGCCTCCCCGGGCAGTTTCCTCGCTTGGACAGCAGGACAGATAACAGAACTGTACCTGAGCTTGCCCTGAGGATGGAGCGATAGTGCAGATGAAGCATTTGGAACGGTCCCCGAAGCACAATGAGTGCTCAGGGCAGGTTATCGTTATCATTTATTGCTATTATCATTGCCATGGTTGCACCTGCGACTATGGTTATTTCAAAGTCGCTTTCCACAGTTATCTCCTGATCACATTAGGCTGCTGATTAATGCTTTCGGTGACTGGCCATGGTTTCTAGAATAAAGTTCAAACTCTACAGAGCGCCCGTAAGGTACCTACCTACCTTTCCATTCATGCCTCCCTCTGAGTTCCCGGGCCGGTTCCTGAAACCACAGCAGGGTCCTGGCTCATGATGTTCCCTTTGCCCTCCTCCTGGCTCTTTCCCGAGTGAATTCTCCTGCTCATCCTCCAGCATCCGGCCCACTCCTCAGAAAACGTCCCTGGCGCTCACACTGCCCACCGGCTGCCACTCTGCAGACCCAGGCGCCATGGCCCAGGGGCCTTTGGTTCACAGCCCTTCACACAGTTGGTAATTTCCATTAGAGATCACTGACTTGGGGCCTTGCCTTGACTAGACCAGAGTCTGTGAAGGCAGGGACTGGTTACCTGTGCCCATTTGCACCACGCCCCCGACACCAGCGGGGCTGGCAAACATTTATGGAGTGGATGAATGAACACGTGCCCGTTCCCCCAGCCCCGGAGGCCCTCCCACCACCACATACAGCACCTTGTGCCTCTGTGCCTCTCCTGACGCCAACCCTTTCTTCTGGAAGTAACACGCGTGCCCCTGAGCCAGGTCCCCCATCCCGGCAGCACGCGTGTTGTAAGGAATGACATGTGTTTGCCTGATCCCCTCATCATCGTGCTTATTCAGCTTTTGGGTCCGGGCTCGGTCCCGTCTATTAACCCAACGTTTATTAAGCAGAGACAGATCCACTGGATGTAGCTGGCTAAGGCCCAGGGCAAAAGTCAGTGATGGCGCGTTCTTCTTTACCGTAAACATTTTCCAGGAGATCTCGAGTGAAGCTCCTGAGCTGGCTCTCGGGGAACAGCGTGGCTCCTGCGTGGTCCAGGTAGACAGTTCCTGGGAGGAAGCACAGAACGAAGCTGTGGTTGTTTTCCAGAGGTTTCCCGCTCCTTGCACCTAAGATCTGGTTTATGGGAGGGTGAGCGGTGCCCATGGGATGCATTTGGGCATACCATCAGGCCACTCCTATCTCCCAGCCTCCCAATGTGCTTCTTTTTTTTTTTTATTAAGGTATTATATGTGTACATAGCTTACCATTGCCCTCCTCCCCCACCTCCCATTCATGCCCTCCCTCCCCAGAGTTCTGTGTTCGTTGGTTGTACTTATATTCATGCATACCAGTCCTTCGGTTGTTCTCTTATCTCCCCCCAGATCTCCTTCCCCTCCCCGCTGTCATTTGACAATCTGCTTGTTTTATGGTGAGCATCTCAGGACCACATGAATAGAATCCGCTCCTCATTTGGCAGTCTGCTTGTTCTTAATGCGAGTGCAGACATGAGCAACGGAAGAACTGCACTTTCAATAGTTAATGAGCCTGAGAGTCTTCCTGATTAACCAGCTCTCTGGGAGAGCGTCTCACACAGAGGAGGAGCCCAACAGAAGGCTCTGGTTAATGACCCCAGAGCTAGTTCACCTTCTGACTCACACCCTCTTCCGGTTTCTGTGCAGCCTCCCTGGCCTAGAGACCTAATTATGCGGTGAATTCCACATCTCTCGAAAGCTTCAGTGCTTCAGAGAATACTAGTAACTTACATGATCTTTCCGGCCCCTTTCACAAACAAGGAAGGCAAGTTTAGATGAGAGTAAGAGGTTTACCATCATCGGATGGTCAAGATCAAAAGGTTGGATAACTCACTGCATGGGTGAAGGTGTGGGAAAACAGGCCCGCTGGTACATGGCTGGTAGGAAGGCAAATTGGTACAACTTCTTTTTTAAACAAAATTTTTTTTATTGATTTCAAGTAGGAAGGGAGAGGGAAAGAGAGATAGAAACATCAATGATAAGAGATAACAGAATCTGTACCTACTGGAGATCAAGCCCACAACCCAGGCATGTGCCCTTGACCCGAATCAAACCCAGGACCCTTCAGTCCACAGGCCAACATCTCCATCCACTGAGCAAACTGGCTAGGGTGATACAACTTCTTTATGGACAGCAATTTGGCAATATTGGTAATACTTTAAAATGCAAACTCTCTTTGACCTATCAATTATTCTACCTTATAAATAACCGTGCTCTTATGAAATGGGCTGTCTATGAGGATATTCCTTTCTGATCTTTGTCAATACAGTATTGTCTGCTATAGACAAAGTTCAGAAATGGCTTAAATGTTCATCGCCGTGTATTTAAAATAAAGGATTCTTTTACACCCATCTGGTACTTTAAAAGTACTGATAGGGAACAAACTCTGAAACACATTTTCAAGAATATACAATATCAATAGATCCTTTCATTTTCTTGCCTAACTACCCTGCCTAGAACCTCTGGTGCCATGTTGAAATACCAGCGGTGAGAACAGATCTCCTTGTCTTGTTCCTGATCTTAGGGGGGAAAGCTTTCAGCTTTTCACCATCAAGTATGATGTTGGCTCTGCTTATTTGTTTATAGATGGCCTTCATCTGGTTAATTAAATTTCCTTTTAGTCCTAGTTTATTGCATGCTGTTATCATGTAAATGTATTATCTAGTCCGGAAAAATTATTGTTAAAATAACATTCTCTTTAAGTAAAGATTCAGTGATACAAAATTACATACCAAAAGAAAGGCTTCCATCCCCCCAGGCCCTGGGGAAGATGCTCGTGTGAAGCCCAGGACACATGTAAAACCTGGGGGGGGTGCTGCGGCAGCCCCACTCTGCCCACAGACTTATGCAGGGCCAGGGAGTCATTTGGGAGAAGGTTGCACTGGCCTTTGGTCCAGAACCTCATGTTGCAAAACTAACTAGAGATCTCAATCAGCTAGAGATCTGCTCTTAGGAGATCAGCCAGCACAGTGGTTAACAGTGCAGAATACAAGTCAACCAACCTTAATCGAATCGTGCTAGCCATTCTGGGTCCCTATTCCCTTCATCTGCTAGTGGGATGAAAGTTAAATGAGTTGGTGTATGACAGGGCCCAGTCCAGTGCCTGGCACACATGCCACAGGGTACAGCTGTTCTTAGAAGGCGGCAAATTACCCCAAAACCAACTGCCATTAGGTCTTCAAGAAAGGAAATTCCAGTGTCTCTTCTGGGTCATGCTCCTCCAGCTCTCAGTTCCATCAAGAGTGGCCATCAGCACCCTGTAGCTTCAAGAATCACTTGAACCGAAACTGGTTTGGCTCAGTGGATAGAGCGTTGGTCTGCGGACTGAAGGGTCCTGGGTTCGATTCCGGTCAAGGGCATGTACATTGGTTGTGGGCACATCCCCGGTAGGGGGTGTGCAGGAGGCAGCTGGTTGATGTTTCTCTCTCATCGACGTTTCTGGCTCTCTATCCCTCTCCCTTCCTCTCTGTGGAAAATCAATAAAATATATTTTTTTTAAAGAATCACTTGAACCACGTCTGTGTATTGAATATGCTCCCTTCACCAAGACAAAGAAATTCCCATCCAATTGATTAGGCAAAATATTTCAGACTTGAAGGTTAAGCATTTAAATATCCAGAACTACCATTTAACCAGACAAATTCTCAAGCCTGCAGAAAACCTATGGGGTGATGGGGAAGGAAGAGGGAGTGAAAGTTATATTATTTTGGCTTGTTTTGTTTGTTTGATTTCCCTCTGCCCTATGAGGGGGTGAAGGGGACAGAAATGTTCCAAAACTCCTAGTGGTGGGAGGGGTGAGTTTAGTCCACAAAAGCCTACTTCAATCGTAATGCAGAGAAAAATGCCCGGAACCTGCACTTAGTAGATAAATAGATAAATAAATCAGGATGCACACAACACTGCCACATGTGCGGGCAGTCCCCAACTTAGGATGATCTGACTTAACAATTTTTTTTTTTTTTTACTTTATGATGACAGGAAAGTGATACACATTCAGCAGAAACCATACTTTTTGAATTTTGATCTTCTCCTCGTCTATTGATATGCAGTACGATCTTCTCTGTGATACTCAACAGTGGAAGCAAGCCATGGCTCCCAGACAGCCATGCCATCGCGAGGGTGAACAACTGATGCCGAGCTGTGGGTTAATGCAAGCGTTCTGAGCACATTCAAGGTAGGCGAGGCTAAGCTATGGCGTTCTGTAGGTGCATTCAATGCACTTTCCACTTACGATATTTTCAACTTATGACGGGTTTATCCAGAGGTAACCCCACAGTAAGGGTAGGAGCATGTGTACAGTAGATGTTAGAGGGGCTCTGAAGCTGTCACATCCAAATTATGAATTTGAAGGGGAAGGTGCTATTCCTTAAAGGACGAGAGTGAAACAAGGAGGTGCCCAGAGAACACAGCTCTCCTTTTGTGTGTGTGTGTGGGGGGGGGGAGGGGAGAAGGGGGTTGGGTCAGAGCTGGAGGAGATTAAGGTGCTAAAATAATTACTGACCGAATGACTACAGCCTCTGGGACTTGATTCAAATGGAAGGGAAACCTCTCTCCCTCCCTCAGCACCTGTGGGTGTTCAGTGTGCAGGTCTATTCCGGTGGGTAGGAGATTTCTGTAATAGAAACGCTCGGGGACAGCTCAGCCGGGAAGGAGTGGAGCAGGCCGGCCAGGAGGCCTGCCTTCCGCCCAGCCTCCCCCTTAACCACAGATTGGGACACGCAAAACGCAGGCCACATGCCCAAACCGGTTTGGCTCAGTGGATAGAGCGTAGGCCTGCGGTCCCGGGTTCGATTCAGGTCCAGGGCATGTACCTTGGTTGCGGGCACATCCCCAGTGGGGGGTGTGCAGGAGGCAGCTGATGGATGATTCTCTCTCATCGATGTTTCTAACTCTCTATTCCTCTCACTTCCTCTCTGTAAAGAATCAATAAAATAAATATATTTTTTTTAAAGCAGGCCACACCCCACAAAGCCCCCAAGGTGGGGAGCGGAGAGTCACTAACTGGAACTTCAGGATCAGCTACCCGATTCATGAAATGTGCGTGGTTGGTGTCCTGCCCCAGGGAGACGCAGTCACCAAATGCCCACCAAAACCTCAAGTACACCTCATCCGGGTGCCAGCACCCGACTGCCACTGACCCTGAGGACCAGCCCAGCTCCGGGGCTGCAGGAAGCCCCCCCAAGGCCTCCAGCAAAAAGGTCAGTCCTGCCCTGCAGGGCGGGGCGAGGAGGGGGCGCCCGCTTGGCGGGAACGCGCTGGGCGCCGCCGCCGGCCAGACCGGGGCTGACCTCACACTCAGCCAGCCGGGTCCACCTGCCAGAACTCAAGGGCGCCCCGACCTCGTGCCCAAGGTCCAGGCTCGCCTCGTGCCCAGCGCTCAAAGTTTGCAGTTTTTGCTAATTCTTCTGGTCCCCAGCCCCTCGCGAGCTGGGGGCAGAGGCGTTGCTCTAAGATGAGAAAAGGGAGGTTTGGGAAATAAAGGCTGCCCGTGAGCTATCTCAGCGGACTGGAACGCGGCTCCGGGGCGGGGGACCCGGCCCGCGGCCTCCGCCTCGGCCTCGCCGCGCACGGACCGCCCACGCCGGGGAGCGCCGGCCGCCGCGGCCGCCGGGCTTCCCAGCGTTCGGCAGCCCCGCGGGCTTCGGGCTGGACCTTCAGCCTCGATGGCAGAATCCGAAGCCCTGTTCGCGGAGGGTGGGGGCCGGTGAAAAGGGTCTGGGTTGGCCCGATACCCTCCTCCCCCCAAAAAAAGTCTTGCAAGAGTAGCAAGAAGCCCCGGGGCTGCAGGTGGGACCTCGGGGAGCCGTGTCCACGCAGCAGACGCGAGGACAAGTCCCTCCAAACCTTTCCATTCAAAATGCGCCCCGAACCAGGTAACGCGCTGCCACCGGGAGCAGGAAACTCCTTAAAAGCCGCGTGCCCACCCCCAACCCCAACCCCAGCCCCAGCCCCAGCCCCAGCCCCAGCCCCAACCCCGACCCCAAACCCAACCCCAACCCCAGCCCCAACCCCAACCCCAACTCCAGCCCCACCCCCAACCCCAGCCCCAGCCCCAGCCCCAGCCCCAGCCCCAGCCCCAACCCCAACCCCAACCCCAGCCCCAGCCCCAGCCCCAATCCCAACCCCAGCCCCAGCCCCAATCCCAACCCCACCCCCAGCCCCAGCCCCAGCCCCAGCCCAGCCCCAACTCCAGCCCCAGCCCCAGCCCCAGCCCCAGCCCCAGCCCCCGCCAGCCCCAGCCCCACCCCCAACCCCAGCCCCAGCCCCAGCCCCCGCCCCAATCCCAACCCCAGCCCCACCCCCAGCCCCAACCCCAATCCCAGCCCCACCCCCAGCCCCAGCCCCAGCCCCAGTCCCAACCCCAGCCCCAACCCCAGCCCCAGCCCCAACCCCAACCCCAGCCCCAGCCCCAGCCCCCGCCGCCCGCCAGCCCCGCGCAGGTGCCCGGGCCTCACCTGCCAGGCGCCCGAACTCCCGCGCCCGCAGCTCCCGCAGGCCGCGCTCGCCGAGGCCGTAGCCGTAGGCGGGGGGCTGCGCGCTCGCCTCCCGGAACCGCTCGAAGGCCAGCAGCTCGGCCCCCGGCTGCGCCGCCCCGCCGGCCATGGCCCCGGCCTCCCGCCGCGCGGTCCGGGCGCCGGCCCGGGAGAGCCGCCCAGGACTCCGCCCGCCGCGCCTCCGCGCCTCCGCCCGCCCCGGCCCCGATGGGCGGCGCGTCCGGCCGGGCCGGGCCGGGCCGGCTGGGTGGCTGGCTGGCTGGGTGGCTGGGTGGCTGGGTGGCTGGTGGCCCGGGCCGCGCTGACGCACGAAGTTTCGCTTCTTTCCTGCCTTTGCCCACCTGGCCCGGGGAGGGCGTGCCCGGGGAGCGTCCCCGCGGAGCTGCCCGGACCCGGAGGGCAAAGGGCTCCTGGTCCGGGTCCCACGGGGAGACCGGAGAGAAGGAGCAGGTTTTGCATTTTCTGCTCGGCATCCTGGTCCCCTCCCCGCGGGCTCTCCCGGGTCCGAGCTCCTCACAGCGCCCGGGACCGTGGCCCTGGTGCGGGAGCCGGTGTGCGGGGCAGGGCGTTGGGGGGACTTCCCGGGGGCTCCCCGGAGGAGCCGTGCTCGCGGGTCCTGAGAATGCGGCGGAGCAAAGGGGGGCGGGGGGGAAGAATAAGACTGGAGATGGCCAGACTGGTTTGGCTCAGTGGATAGAGCATCGGCCTGCGGACTGAAAGGTCCCGGGTTCGATTCCGGTCAAGGGCATGTACCTTGGTTGCGGGCACGTCCCCGGTAGGGGGTGTGCTCCTAGGAGGCAGCTGGTCGATGTTTCTCTCTCATCGATGTTTCTAACTCTCTGTCCCTCTCTCTTCCTCTGTAAAAAATCAATAATATATATATTTAAAAAAAAAAAAAGACTGGAGATGCATGAGGCTGGTTAATAAAGCCCGAACCCGGGAGCCAGGAGGAGAGTGGACCAGAGCGCCTACATCGGGGATGCCCGGAGCAGAGCGGCTGGTCCGGGACACTAGGCGGCAAGTGCGGAGGGCAGGCCGGTCCCTCCGGTTCGGGAAGTGTGGGGCCGGGCCTGGGCGGGCGGTCAGGTGCCTGAAACAGGGCCCAGGGGTGAAGTGGGGGGCCTCTCGGGGAGTGGGGTGAAAGTGGCCCAAGTCCGGGGCCTGGTGAGGTGCGCGGAGTGGAACCACTTGGGGGCAGCGGGGCAACATGCTGGGCCCTAAGTAAGGGATTCAGGAGTGGGCCGGGTCGGGGTCTCGATGTGGGGGCCCAGGGGTGGACCACTGACTCTGGAAACCCCGCGGAGGGACGCGATGGGAAGGGTGCCCGTGTCCAAAACAAACGGTGTGCGCTGCAGCCAGGCCCGGGGCGGCCTCTGCCTGTCCAAAAGCGCAGAGATGCCCTGGCCCGTGGGGCTCGGGTGGTTGAGCGTCGCCTCTGGCACAGAAGGGTCACCGGTTCCATTCCCAATCAATGCATATACTACTGGACTGTGGGTTCAGTCCCCGGTTGGGGCACGTATGCTGCCCATCCCACCCTTTTCTGACACCTTCCGGTGATACTTCCAGCAAGGACTTTGGGTTCAGATGCCATCTTGGCCCCTATCCACTGCGCTTCCTCCTGTAAATGACTTCCGGCGACGATACTGAAAGTTGTGACGGATCTGGCCCTGTACCAGGAAGGGCACTCTTACCTTACAGTGCTGATGATTCAGCAATTAAATAGGCAGGCAGATGAGAAAGAGTAACTTGCTCAATGGCACACAGAAAATGGAGAACGGGGGCAGGGCAGTTCCTCCCCGCAGCTCACTGTGTGCGGTGGAGGAGGAAGGTGGGGCAGGTTGGGGGCAGGATTTGAAGGGCTTTACGCCAGGCTAAGGGACAGAATTTTATTCTGAAGATTTTTAAAATATATTTTATTGATTTTCCACAGAGAGGAATGGAGAAGGATAGAGAGCCAGAAACGTCGATGAGAGAGAAACATCGACCAGCCGCCTCCTGCACACCCCCTACCGGGGATGTGTCTGCAACCAATGTACATGCCCTTGGCCAGAATCGAACCTGGGACCTTTCAGTCTGCAGACCGACGCTCTATCCACTAAGCCAAACCGGTTTCGGCTATTCTGAAGATTTTTGAGATGATTTGGCAGAACTGTCTAATGGTGATGACCAGGGTGAATGAGGGAGCGGGGGAGAGAAGTGGGCGCAAGAAAACCAGATACAACTTCCGGCAACTGTCCAGCCTTGAGTCACTGAAAATGGCCCAGGCTTGGTCAGGGGCATTCTCTCACATTCCCTGGGTAGCTGCTCCCTGCTAGGGACCCGCAGGCGCTAAGAAGACAGCGGTCCACCAGCCGCCCCTGGGCCTGAGGAGGACATGAAGGAATGGGTGGGCCCGCAGTCAGATCGCCCCTCCAGGCTGCGCAGGCTGGAGAAGGCCTTCAGCAAAGGCGGGGCTGAGGGGGTGAAAGCCTCCCCACCTGGGACTTCCGAGGGACCTGGAAGAGGTGGGGGGCGGAGGGCGGCACTCATGTGCAAAGGCCTGGAGGTAGAAAAGGCTCCGAAAATCCCAGAAGCAGGAGGTTCAATGCAGCTGAAGCACAGACTGTGGCTGTGTGGGGATGAGGCGTGAGGACGAGCAGCGAGTCCGATCGCAGTGCAGGAAGACACCGGGAGTCCTTCAGGTCGGTGACTGCCATAGTCTTGCCTGACCCCCTGGCAGCATGGGCGGGAGCGTGGGTGAGGAAGGGTGCAGGCGGCACTGTCCGGCAGAGACTGGGTAGGAGTCTTGGTGAGGAGCAATGAGGGCCTGACCAGAGGCCCAGAGGGTGCAGCCTGATGCGATGCAGAGACAAAGGGGAGGGAGGGAGCACTGGCTCAGGGTGACAGGGTGGATGCAGGGAGCGGGGGCTCAGGCACCCAGACGATGTGGAGCTCAGTCTAGGACGGCTACGTGGAGATCAGGCCCAGAGTTCGGGAAGGGCAGTGTCCAGGGTTGGAGACACAACTTCTGGGAGGGGTCATCCCAGGAGCTGGGGAGTGTTCAGGGAGAGGGCAGAGCCCTGGGAATAGCAACTTTCAAGGGGCCCTGGCCTCCAGCCACTGGTTGGTGAGAAGGTACGAGGTGGGAGGAGCCACAGGCAAGTGCCTTGGCAGCAACCGAGGCTGAAGTCAGGTGGTATGGAGTGTTATGTGGGTGGGGAAGGCAGTCCACAAAGGGAGAGGTTTTCCCACTGGCTTACACCCCCAGGCCTCGTGACCACGGAGGGAGCTGGGGCCGCAATTATGATGGATCAAGTTTCCTGCCAAGAAATTGGGATGGGGGTGGGGCGAGGGGTCAGAGGAGGCTGTCTTTGGCTTGGATAATGAAATTAATCTAGTACTTCCTGCTAGGGTGAAAGCCATCCCTCCCTCTCAGTGAGAAAGGGCCGACTGCCTCTCGGGGTACCTGAGGAATCAGAAGCCGGCTGCACAGCGGGGAGCAGGGAGAGGAAGCCACAGAGCAGGCTTCTCCTCAAAGCCTGCAGTCAAAGCTCTGGTGCATGGACTGGGGAGCAGTGGAGAGAAGAATCGGAAGCCCAGGAAACTCCTCCCCGCGTGACAGGCCTTTCCTGTGGACAGAGCTAAAAGGGCAGCTGGTTGTTGGGAACAAGGCTCCATTACATCTAAGCCCATCATGTTCAAAACAACAAAGCCCCACCCTGAGGAGGCAGAGCAGGGGAGAGGAGGGTGGGCCCAGAGCAGGGATCTCCCTGAGGCGGTTTTCTGGGGATCGGCTCCTCCCAGTGTCATTCAGGGGAAGGCCACCCCCTTCCTGGTCCCTTTTGTGTGGACTCCTTCCACCGGCTCTTTGCCCTCTAGCTCTTTATGCCACCAAGACAGGGAAAGGATCTGACAATGCGCTATTTACTGACTGGTGGATTACACTGGGCAATGCTTCCTCCGCCAGCCAGCCATGTTGTCAAACTCACCCTGGAATTCACCAAATACTTGACAACGCACCGTGCGAGATGCTGTGGAGAACAGGCAAGCAAATCTGATGCCCAGGGGTTTAGGCTTTAGTGGGCTTGGACAGTGGGCTTTCGTGGGGTGCCTGCCCGGTTTTGCTTTGGGAAAATACCCAGTGTAGAGATACCACGTGGTTCTAACGGAACCCACCCCGCCTCCAGCCCCACAACAGTAACCTCATGACTCTTGCTACATCAGATGGCCCTCAATGTGTGGGTTTCTCCTGCCCACTATGATTAGTTCAGGATGTTCAGGTCCAAGTAACTCGAGGGACTTTAATATTTAAGGGTTTATCAGAAGGCTCTTTGATGTGAGCCAGGAAATCTGCCACTTCCGGGGCTGCTTTTCATCCACGAAGGAGTGCAGCCTTAGAAGAAAGCTGACGCATGGAGAAGACAGAGCTGAGAGCTAGAGAAAGGGAAACAGTGCCTTAGCCAAGCTATACCTGAACTTTGCCCCACCACTGGATTTTTTTTTTTTTTTGGATTTATCAATTTTATTACACCATTCAAGTAGTGTTAATATTAACATGTTCAAAGTCTTATCATTTAATATTAATAAATTGGCTATTTCTGTCAGCGTGGGGGAGTGGCTTATGTGCATAGTGAAGTTTAAAAATGGCGCCCAAAGATATCAATTACCATTCCATAGATCTGTAAATATTACCTTATTTAGAAAAATAATTTTTTTTATTAAGGTATTATATGTGTACATATCTTACCATTGCCCTCCCCCACCTCCCATTTATGCCCTCCCTCCCCAGAGTTCTGTGTTCGTTGGTTGTACTTATATTCATGCATACCAGTCCTTCAGCTGTTCTCTTATCTCCCCCGAGGTCTCCTTCCCCTCCCCGCTGTCATTTGACAATCTGCTTGTTTTATGGTGATTATCTCAGGATCACATGAACAGAATCCGCTCCTCATTTGGCAGTCTGCTTGTTTTATGGTGACTATCTCAGGACCACACGAATAGAGTCCGCTCCTCCTCTGGTTCTCACTGCCCCTCCCCCTGGGTCCCACTGCTTCCCCTGGGACACACGGCTCGCCCGGGGTACACTGCACCCTGGGACACACGGCTCTCCCGGTGCACACGGCCCCCTGGGACACACGGCTCACCCGGGGCACAGGGCCCCCTGGGACACACGGCTCACCCACTGGAATTTTTTCAGTTATGTGAGCCAATTGCTCCCTACATCATTTTGAGACAAACTTTCTTACCACAAAAAGCATCTAATCGACACACTTAAGACACAGATAAATAAAAGATAGGAATGACAAATGTCACAAAAGAAAATGAGAATACAATACAATGGAATGCAGAGAAATGAAAGAAAACTTAAAGGGGGATTAGTGAAAGCCCTATGAAGGCAGCATGGGCTGAGGTTTATTGTAATAGTAAGTTACCAGGTACTGCTATCTTATATATCTAGGCCCTGGGCTAGTGTCTTTCATGCACAGGCTCATTTAATCCTCAAAACAATCCTACAAAATAGTTATTTTTTACAAAATGACACTAACATCTGTGCTTTCTTCTTGAATCAAGTACCTTAATTCTCCACTGAGCACGTGACCACCTGCAATTAAGATTTCATTTCCCAGCTTCTCTTGAAATATGGCCACAAGACTGAATTTTGGCCACAGAGATTAAGCAGTGTTGTGTGGACTTCCAAGTTGTTACAGTCAGGGGCAAGCCTTCTCTTATGCCTTCCTCCTTTCTGCTAGCTACAATGCAAAGATCAAGGCAGGAGGCCAAGAGCCATTCTGGATCGTCAGGAAGCCACAGACACTGCAGACAGCCAAGAAAAGAGCCTAAATCTCCTGGTCACTGGAAGTCTCCCTGCCCATCCCTGTCTGCCTACCTTGATTTTTTAAAAATATATTCTTATTGATTTCAGGAAAGGAGAGGGCAGGTGAGACAGAAAAATCAATGAGAATCCTTGACTGGCTGCCTCCTGCACAACCCCTACTGGGCATGTTTCTTGACTCAGAATTTAACCATGACCTTGTGGTTCACAGGCGAACACTCAACCACTGAGCCACACCGGCCAGGTTACCTTGATTCCCTTTGAGAGAGAAAACAACCATCGTACACCAGAAAGAACATTTTGCATTTTACTGGGCTTACCCTCAGGTACAGCCAGTGGGAGCCAGGATTCAAACACATTTCTGATTCCTTAAATCCAGATTCCAGCCCTCACACCGAGGTTGTCTTGAAAAAAATACATATAGTTGTGCAAAAGTGGGTAGAAGGTCGTGCGTTCCTCTTTGACAACCCTGGATTTTCTATGATGGGTAGGATTTTAAAGAGAGGGATTATGCCCCTTTATTTCACTCCTAAACTCGCTGTCTCCAATTCCCACATCTCCCCTTTGGAATCAATAACCAACTCTGACTCCCTGAGGCTACTGGAAAGACAGGGCAGATGTATAGGTTCGGAGACAACTGCCCAGGCTGGCGCTTGGCATCAACCTGAACTTTGTGCTGTGCACCAAGCCGTGAAATGAGACAGCAGGGCAACAGGGAAGGGCAGGCTGGAGATTCTGAAATGGTCCTCGGCTTCTCTGGAGCAAGCTTCCACTACCTTTTTGTTTTAACATTACAAAGGACTACCACAGTGCAAAGGGTGCTCCTTCGGCAGATTACAGTCTGTGCTGCCCACCTGTGCAGCAAGTCCTCTGAATGCTCTCTGAACTGATTACCCAGAGCAGCGGTCGCCAACCGGTGGTCCAAAAGGTTGGCGACCGCTGACACAGAGGGTTACTGAGGAAGATGCTTCAGGACAACTTGGGAAAACTGTCTATAAGCTCGATTAGCAAAACAATAACCAGCCATGGACTCAGTTCTCCAAGACTGGGCCTGCTCTCAGGGAAACTTCAGGGATTGAATTCTATGCTGGGAAGGGCTCTGAAAGACTGAATCTGCCTGGAATCCAGCATGGGATCTAACAACTCCCCGAGGGCCGGTGGGGTGTGAGGCTAAGGTCCTGCAGCTGCTAAGCAGGGAAACAGCAGCTCAGGGAGTCCTGCCTTCTGAGCTTGGGAAGCTCAGTGCTCACTGCCTTGGTGCACGCGCGCACACACACTCAAGAAACAAGTAAATACAGACCCAATTGTCTAGAACTGCAATATAGGTGCCCACTAGCCACATAGGGCCACTGAGCATTTGAAATGTGGCTAGTCGGAATTGGGCCCTATGTGTAAGCTGCACTTTATATGGTACAAAATATAATCAATAATCTTTTATATTATGTTGAAATACTATTTTGGATACATTGGGTTAAATGTGTCATTAAAATAAATTGGACCTGCCCTAGCCGGTTTGGCTCAATGGACAGAGTGTTGGCCAGAGGTCTAAATGATCACAGGTTCAAGTCAAGGGCATGTACCTCAGGTGCAGGTTAGATCCCCGGCCCCAGTCCGGGTGTGTGCAGGCAGCAACCAATAGATGTATCTCTCTCACACCAATGTTTCTCTGATGTTTTTTATCTGTGTCTCTCTCCCTCCCTTCTACTCTCTCTCAAAATCAATGGAAAAATACTTTAATACTAGAGGCCCGGTGCGGTGGGGTCCCTCAGCGTGGCCTGTGCCTTCTCGCAATCCGGGACCCCTCGGGGGATGTCTGACAGCCTACAAAGATCACCAGAAATCTGTAGTCCGACATCCCCCTAGGGATGTAGTAGTGCACTAAGTGGCAGGCGGCTGGGGAAAAGCCTGTGCTACTCCATTCATCCTGGCCTCCGCTGAGCAGTGCTATCGCTGTGGGAGCACACTGACCACCAGGGGGCAGCTCCTGCATTGAATGTCTGCCCTGGTGCTCAGTGTGCATCATAGCAACCATCGACAGGTCATTCAGTGGCTTTGGCTTTTATATATACTCCCTTCAAAATATCCAATGGAATAAAATATCCTTGATTCCATGTTCCAAGAGTATCAGAGCAAACCTCCACTCTTGCCTGAGTCTTCCTACTACCTCTCATACACCCTCTTTCTTATAAACCCTCATCCAAGGATATTTTTCCCATTGTTAGACAAAGTGGAAGGAAGGGGAAGGAAGAAGGGGGAAAGAGAGAGAATGAAAGAGAGAGAAACACCTACGTGAAATAGACACATTGACTGGTCACCTCCTGCCCCGTATGCGCCCCTACCAGGGCTGAGGAACCTGCAACCAAGGAATGTGCCCTTGACCGGGAATCAAACCCGAGACCCCTTGTGCGCAGGCCAAGGCTTTAACCACTGAGTCACACTGGCCAGGGGTCATATCCCCTCTTAACATTTTCACCCCAACTTCCAATTCCTATACCCACATCCCAAACCTCAGCTGGCACACCCAACATTCTGTTTCTCTCACCTTCTTCCCTCTGTTCCCGCTACTCATTCTTCCTGGGACATCCTTTACTCTCATGACTCATTTGTGACTTCAGATAAAATCAAATGATTCAGAACTTGACTTTTTAGTCCTTTCATCTATCAGATTAATGTTCAGATATTCTGCTCTAAGTCAAACCCTACAAGAAGAACCCATCTTTCATTTTAAAGAATGAAAGAAATGGCTGGCTACACTTCAAGCTCCAAATGGCCTGATAAATTCCTAGAATGGTTGGTGTGTACTGGGAAAAGGGGTCAAGACCACACTTTGTGTGGTCTAATTTACAAAAACTGTTTTTAAAAAAATTGAGTAATCTGGCTTTCATCTCTTTTTTATTTTCTATGTCCTCCCTCTGAAGAAGATAATTAATGATACGTCCCAACGAGAGGCATATGAAAAGAGAAATACAAGTTCAGTCATGAAGCAAGAACAGAGTTCTTATCTGAAATATATGGATGCAGGTCTGAATCCTGGAAGGTATGGGCAAGGTCCTGAGGGTGTCTGTATATATAACAATTTTGAATAGAGTTTGAAGCTTTCATCAGATTTAAAAGGGTCTGTGATACAAATTAATATACTTCCATAGGACTTAGAAATGAAACTCAATGAACTTATGAAGAGAGATGATCCATTTACATGATTTAAAGATTTTAAGACACTACTGATTACATGCTTGTAGTCACTAAGTCCATTACAGTGCACTTCTGTTTACTTTGTATATCTTCACAGTATGATCTTCACCACAGCTTGCAAAATGTAACCACTCAGGGTCTTCTGCTTCCTTCTGCTCAGTTTTTCCATTACAATTCTTCCAGCATATTTTTTTGATAGCAAGTGTATGGCTTTGACTAAAACAAAGACAGAGAAAGCATTAAATGAGTGTATTCTATGACTAAAAAATATTTTACTGGGTGCTTACCTACATGTAATTTAACTAATATACCTTTAATATTAACATAAATGAAATCAAAACCTGAAAATCACAATGTACAAGTTTTAAAATACCATCACTAATTTTTCAGTGATTTTATTCTAACCTTGAAAACATATTTTACTTAATTACGGATCAAGGATACCACTAAAAGTGCAAGAAATAGATAACAACTTTCCATCAAATTTTGTTTTAACGATCAGTGGAATTCATGACATGGCTATTAAGATCAGCCTTTCAGATAACTTTACTGAATGTGTTTCTTTAAGAATTCTAACAGTGCAACATATTCTAGATTATTTTATTCTTCTGATACTGCTGGAAGCCAGTTCCAGCATGTCATAATTGCAAGAGTTTCATCAAAAGGTTGATGGAGCCAAAACCGGTTTGGCTCAGTGGATAGAGCGTCAGCCTGTGGACTGACGGGTCCCAGGTTGGATTCTGGTCAAGGGCATGTGCCTTAGATGCGGGCACATCCCCAGTGGGGGATTTGCAGGAGGCAGCTGATCAATGTTTCTTTCTCATCGATATTTCTAACTCTCCGTCCCTCTCCCTTCCTCTCTGCAAAAAAAATCAATAAAATATATTTAAAATAATAAAATAAAAAGGGTGATGGAACTTGGGGACTCAACAAGGGCTGAGTCACATATGTTATCGCCTGCTGGAGAATGGTTAAAGGCATTTCCCAAACCTGAAAAGGACGATTATTTGCTGTCAGAATGCTCAGGTTATCTTAATATACATGTATTGCCTCCTACTGGTCAAACACCTGTACAGCCGCAGGCAATTCCCCAATCTGACAATGCTTCTGTATGAAATCCTACCCTCAGATGTGTATATCTCCACCTTGCCTTAGGACAAATTGTGTTAATAAAAAGCAAGGGGTCTTGAGACAAAAAGAACTTAGCTCCTTTGGCTAGGCTACTCTGACCCCCAATAACTTTCAAAATTATCTTTCGTCGCTGGACTCTTAAGTTACACACAGCCTTTCTCCAGATTGCCGAGCCCTTCTTAATGCCGGAACAAGAACTCTGGCATGACACCCCTATGACATGGATGGACTCTTACTCACATATTTACTGCTGGGTAAGGAAGGACAGTAAATGACTTAATAAACTGACCAGTGAAAGAACCTTGGTCTTTAATGTGATCTTCAAGTGCATGACCTTGAGCAAGATGCTCATATTAATGCCCACCCCCACCCCCACCCCCAAGGCAGACCTACAATGCTCCCAAACATAGATTATTAATAAATACCTATGAAAATATATCTTCTGTAATTTAACCTGCAAATTAGGCATCCAAACCAAGAAGGAATAAAGTGAAAGACTTATATTTTAAGGCAGTAAATGTGAAAATGACAGAGCACACAAATTAGACTTTCAAATACTGAGAGTCTCTGTCACCTGATGCACTCTCAGGTTGAAAGGTAGGACTACAGGTTAATCTTGAAGCCTGAGACATTTAAAATCAGCACAGCGGAAGCTATGCCATCATATGATTGAGTGGCCCCTCTGGGAGGTCGCACACATCTCCACAGTGCTGCTGTGCCTCAATGCTCCCTGAAATCCATTATAAGGAAATGTTTCCACAGTTTCATATTATACAGGCTATGACTTAAGTACAATCAGTGATAGCTCACTTTGCATGAGGATGGATTTGATTACTAAAAACAGCTAAGTCATTTGGAGATGAGCTTTAAATGTGTAATCTGTAAAGATAATATGCAAACAAGCAATTCGTCAAGCAAATTCTTAAAAACAGAGTTAACAAACATCAATTTCAAGAGATATACCACACAACACAGGGTTGCCATGCAGAGTGGCAAGCACTACAAATACAGATCTGTGTCCTCCTCCATGCAAACATGGCATAAAATGTGCCACTAAGGATTTCATGATTTCTATCTAATCTGATGGAAGCAAGAAAATACCTTTGGCTTGTTTCCACACAGGGGGCCCAGTCATTTACTTCTGGAACTTGATTAGTCTTCTTCCAGGTGTATAAACAAATCCTTCCACACTCTAGCCCTATTGCAACAACGTATCTGTTTTTGAGGGAGGAAAGGAAGACAGTTATTAATTTAGCAAGAATTTCTGTTATCTCAACCATCACTCCAAAGTAGCTCCTCAGTGTTCCCAACCACCCCACATCTACAAAGATCTCTACCTAAAACCACCAGCCCAGAATATGGGCCCTCACTGTACTGTGCCCTCAGGGGGCCTCCTCTCCATGGAGGGTGCCCACAGTTTTACCTCTGCCCTCCACTGGCAAAGCCCAAGAACCAATGTTCCCCTGGCCAGCTGCCGGGGCCCCCATTCTGCTGAAGATACTTATTACACAGAAAGTACCACAGTCCTGAATTTGGTGAAATAAGAACCTTTGAGCCACACTCCCAACTTCCCTTTCACCGCGATGAACATCAGCAAGTTCTACCAATTTAAAAATTCTTATGAGAAATATAAACATTATGAGAAAAAAATAATCAGCTCAGAAGCTAAGAGCCCGTAAGTGTAGGAGGGCCACAAATTGAAACCAATAAAAGCCTGGCAGAGACTAACCGTTGGGACAGGTTAAGCACCGGGCAGACGCTGACAGCTGTCACAGACCCTCCCACGTCCAGGACGGAGGAGCAGGGGCCGATGCTGTGTTCGATGGCGTCATCGCTGGAGTCGCACTCTCCCCAGACAACCACCTAACACAAACAGATCAGACTCTGTAAAGCTTTCTCTTTGCAAGGTTTCCAGCAATGCAACAGAGAGTTTCAATGGCATAGATCTGGCAGTCAAAAAGATTCAGCCTTTACATGTGTTCCGGGACTGAGAAGCATTTCCAGCACCACAGAGAAGCCACAGTGTAGCAGACACAAGTTGCTGAGACCTCAATCACCTACACGTGCCACCCAAAGACAGACTGTCCCTGCCAGGGGGTTTCTGGCATGCTCTTCACACTTGGGAGTTCTGACCCAGCGAGATTCAATTGATCCTGTCCTCACTGAGGGGCTCAGGCACCTTCCCAAGAAGTTACCACAACATGCATAGGGACCAAGCAAGTCCCTGGCTCTTCCTCTACATCACCCAGTGCTCAGGGCATCAGCCCAGCTTCAGGGTAACCTTGAGGATAACCCACATGAGACATGAGGTTTCCCTGGAAGCTTACGCTGAAGGGGGTGTGATTGGTCAAAAAGAAGTGGAGAGGGAAGTGAAGCAGATAGTAATTGCAAAATGCAGGACCAAAACAAGATTATGCGTAGAAGGCTCTGCCCAAACAAGTGGAAGAGCATTTCTGAGCATGTGCAGTGGGTGATGCCTTGTCTGTTTCAGCCCTGGCGTATCCCTGAGAGCCACAGCTGGGCCATCTGCTACCGGACGTGACTGAGGAGGGCAGGACAGCCCTGCTTCCTGGGCAGCTGGCAGAGCACAGGAAATAAATGCCAGGGAGAATTAAATAAAGCGAAGATCCGAGGAAAAGCATTTCAGGGGTTGACATGTCAGCGTCTCACTGCCCACGCTGATCCTGCACTTCAGTAATTTGTACCATGACTAGGACTGGCGAGGGCAGGGAAACACTCCGTGGTCTGCAAGCACCATAGGAAAAGGAAATCAAGAGTACGAAACAGAGGAAAGACCAGGAGCCAGGCGAACAAGGTAAGGGTCCTGGTCAGGAACCCATTGCTAGCTAGCTTACTCTGGTTTCTGGAAATGTTGGAACACACACACACACACACACACACACACACACACACACCACTCTTACTACTGAATGAAAAGGTAATAGTCATTCATTATAGAAAACATTTCATTCATAAAAACATGAAAAAGAGAAGTAGAAACTTTCCCCCCATATAACCCTTGCCCTGCTCCTGCTTTCCTCCTTTCTTAGTCTTGATCCACTTCATTTATTCTTTTTCTCCCACTGGGGCCACTGATGCAGGCCGTGTAAGAAAGGTCTTTTCATATTTGAGATTTCAGAGAAATGTATTATATAGCATTTAACATGAAAATACTTTTTTAATGCATGTATATGAAAAACAGAGGGAATATATAAATAGGTTTTTAAAAGTTGTATCAGAAAGTCAGGATTATGTGGTTTCTATCCAAACATACCTGTAACAATATTATTTTACATTTGAAAATTATTAAGTTAAAAAAAATTACCTTTTTGTCTCGGCTTCCAGTGAAGAAAAACTTGCTATCAGGACTCCAATCACAGGACCAAATGATCCTACTGTGCACGGCAGTGACTTTGTTGGTGAAGGCAAAGAGACTGAAAATTGGGTCTGAAAGAAATACACAGAGAATGCTGGCATTTTGCCTGTTAAAAAGCTGTTTAAGTACCATGTACATCATGCAATTTAGTATTCAATCTCCAAATGCTGACTTCTGCAACAGACCATGGCTAGGCAGCTGATCCCTTGCCAGAGGCTATGGGAATACTGTTATTTTTCTAGAAGGGAATGAGTTAAATTGACAAGTTGCTCTCTAGTGACTGATGACAAATGTCTTCCTGGCACTTAGCTAAAGGTCCAGTTTATGCCTACGGAAGAAGCGTGAAGCAATTCAACCTTATTTGGGAAGTAGCCAGATTTCATATTAAGCTATGGGAAAAGGATTAATGCACCCTTAAGTAATATCTTAAAAACCCAAACTTAAAAAAAAAATCCCTTTTAAGATTTTAATGTAAGCTAATGTCTAGTCCTTATATGGACTAAAACTGAAACATATAACTCTTATGGGAAGGAAAGAAGAAGGTATCTATTAATCCATAATCCATTAAGATACAGAAAAACAATGGATATGCTACTGGTATCACTTTAACTTTTTAAAAAGTAAAGGTGCATGTTAGAAGCCACTAGTTATTTGCAAAAGCAATCACTCTTTTTTCACACGTACTGAGTGCCGATCTGCGTCACAGTGCCCGGTAGTCTCTAAGAGACAAGAAACCAAGGGGCTAGAACTGTCACAAGATCAAGCTGCATGCAGACTGCGTCAATGGAAAAATTTAAAGTAGGAGTAAACAACAAATATTTACACACTCTCAAGATTTTACCCAAAGAAATGGGGAAAGAGGAATGGCCACTGCTTTTTTTTTTTTTTTTTTTGCTTTTTTTTTCATTTTATGTCAGACTCAGTAGAGAATGCAGATAGATGTGTTAACATCTTGCCCAGGGCCATGTTTCCATAGATGGAGGCCTAAAACACCCTTCCCAATGATCCGTGACAGGAGAGGGTAAGAAAGGATAAGGATAATGGTCCTTCTAAGTTTCATATTTAACAGTGTCTTCACTATTCCTACCCCATAAATTCCTAGCTTGGACTATGCCATCCATTTGGTTTTATGGTGGCATTCTATAACCATCTACAAAATCTAAATTTTCTGCATACAGATTTTTATCTCTTTTACTGAGATGTCTGAACACGTGCCATCCTGACTACATAACCACAAGGCAGTCAACCCAAAGGCCACCTGCTTTTAACTTTTACAAGGAAGGCCGAGTCGGCTTCAGGTACTACAGAATTTTGAAAGACTGCACTACAGTGAGACTCTGCCTTTCACCTGTTGTCATTTTTTCTTTTCTTCACCCAACAGCTGCTCAAGGTGAACAAAATGGATAGAACTGCCCTAACCGGTTTGGCTCCGTGGTAGAACTTCGGCCTGCGGACTGAAAGGTCCCAGGTTCAATTCTGGTCAAGGACACTTACCTTGGTTGTGGGCACATCCCCAGTGGGGAGGGTGCAAGAGGCATCTGATCAATGTTTCTCTCTCATTGATTTTTCTTTTCTTTTTTTTAAATATATTTTATTGATATTTTACAGTGAGGAAGGGAGAGAGATAGAGAACTAGAAACGTCGATGAGAGAGAAACATCGACCAGCTGCCTCTTGCACAGATACATGCCCTTGACCGGAATCGAACCCGGGACCTTTCAGTCCGCAGACCAACGCTCTACCACTGAGCCAAACCAGTTTCGGCGACTCTAATTGATTTTTCTAACTCCCTATCCCTCTCCCTTCCTCTCTGTAAAAAATTAACAAAAAATATATATATATTAAAATGGATAAAACTGTCTTCCTACTCATCTTCCCAATCAGAAACTGTTTTTACCTAAGTCAGGTGAGATTGTGTCCTGCCTTCGCCACAGTGACCAGGTTCGATCTCTGGAAACAGCTAGTAAGAACTTGTCATTAGGTGAGAAGGCCATCTGTGTGACAGTCAGGCTGTGGAAAATCAGATTCTGCACCTGTTTCCAAGATGAGGTGTTCCAAAGAATGATGGCTGCATGCTCTTTCTTAGCTGCCTGTAGGACAGAGATAAACGATAGTTTACAAACATTCACTTCCAGTCAATATGGAGTAACGGATCAGATTTACTCTCTTGTGTGAAAAAATCAAAAATCCAGACAAAGTATATGAAAACGATGGCACTCCAAAACTGAGCTATCTGGAAATAAGAAACACTCATTCCTGAGAGACAAAATGAATCAGAGTGGTGGGGAGGGGGGCAGAGAACATCATTGAACTCTAGGACAAACTTCAAGCAGTTAAACACCGGTTTAACTAGAATCCCCAAAATGAGTGAGAAGAAAAAGTACTTTAAAAAATAATGGCTAGCCCTAACCAGTTTGGCTCAGTGGATAGAGCGCTGGCCTGCAGACTGAAGGGTCCCAAGTTCAATTCCTATCAAGGGCATGTGCCAAGGGCATGTTTCTCTCTCATCGATGTTTCTAACTCTCTGTCCCTCTCCCCTCCTCTCTGTAAAAAATCAATAAAATATATTTAAAATAATAAAATAAAAAGGTTGATAGAACTTGGGGGCTCAACAGGGGCTGAGTCACGTATGTTATCACCTGCTGGAGAATAGTTAAAGGCATTTCCCAAACCTGAAAAGGATGATTATTTGCTGCCAGAATGCTCAGGTCATCTTAATATAATGTATTGCTTCCTACCGGCCAAACACCTGTACAGGAGGCAGCTGATCGATGTTTTAATGAGTAAAAAAGCAAGACCCAACTATATGCTGTCCCCAAAAAACCCACTTGAAATAAAAGAAAATAGACAGCCTAAAAGTAAAATGATAGAAAAGATACATAATTCAAAAGAAAGCTGGAGTGACGATATGAATAGCAAAGTAGATTTCAGAGTATAATATATAACCAGAAATTAAGAAGAGCCAATTAATCAAGAAAATCTAACAACCAAAATGTTTTTACGACAGTTTCAAAATTCATAAAGTAAAAATTGACCAAATTGCAATGATTAAAAGACAAGTGCACAATTATAGTCAGATATTTCAAAATCCATTCTAGATAAAACTGAAGGATAAAGACTTGAATACTACCAGCCAATCTGACCTAGTTCATATTTTCAGAACACTCTACCTAACAGAAATAGAATCCATTCTTTCCAAAATAAAAACAGAAACTTACCAAGATTAAATTTTAAGATTCAAATCATATTTGTTCTCTGACCACAATGAAATTAAATTAGAAATCATCAACAGAAAGATAACTGAAAAAAAGCTCAGCATATGGAAACTCAATTCTACATTTCAAATAAACTATAGGTCAGAGATGAAATCAAAGGAATATTAGAAAGTACATTTAATTGAATGGAAATGAAAACACAACATATTAAAATTTTCGGAATGCCTCAAAAACAATGCTTACAGGGAAATTTATAGCACTAAACATCTGTTAAAACACACACAAAAAACCACAACCCAGTATGGAAAAAAACTGGTAAGTTAGACTTCACCAAATCATACAACATCTGCTCTGTGAAAAACACTCTTAGGAAAATGAAAAGACACTGGGAATTATCTATGATTGGCAGTGCCCAAAGCTAAAGACAAATTGGCTGCTCAGTAGCGGCAAATTATCCCTTCTAAGCCCCATTCTTCGGCAGGCCCCTGTAACAGAAGTACTGTTAGTACCACCGTCACAGAGGGGACAAGCAGGAGGGCACTGCAATCTCTTACGATGCCTCTCAAACCGACCAGTGGCAAGAAGACACAGCAAAGGCAGGGACAGTGGGCCACCCAGATGGGCAGCTCTCATCATCATGCTTAAAACAAGTAAATACATTTTAGCAAAGTTAGAGGAATGTGTAGGTGTGAGACCCTTCAGACAATCCTCCATAAACATTATTTCACTCCTCAGCACATGGATAGATTACGAACAGTGAGTTCAAGATCGGCCGGTCCCCCAGACATATGTCCGGAGTGCACTATTCTGCAGTTGCTTGCTGGGGCTAGCTGAGCAGGCCCCACCCTGCCTCACCAATCAGGTGGAGGAGCTCCACTCACTTAGGTCTGTACTCAGAGTGTCCTCAAGAAACCATCAGATGGAGTACCCTCGAGTGTCACCCTCTCATTCCCATGTCTCCGGGATTCAAATTATTTTTAATGTGTCATATTTTTAGGTCTCATATTAACATACGAATTTTTGAGTAGGGGCATACATCAGTTCAAATCAAATATTTAGGAATAAAAGTGTGCAGCTGAAACAGACTTAAAATGCAACTGCAAGCTTTTCATGAAACAGAAAGAAAAAGGAACTGAGAGAGTAAAATTCAGAAAGAGCAGACACCAGGGCAGTTCACACAGTGTTCTGACTAAAATACTACCAATCTAACGATTCAATTACCTGTGACCAAGTAGAGTAAAAAAGTAAAATTCCCCTACCTTACAAGCTGAGGCAAGCAGAGTCTTTGAATTGTTACAAGCAACACAAAACAACTCATAGCCATGTCCATATCTAAAATTTAAAATGAGAACACACATGACCCAAGTATTAGTAAATATCCTCATGCTGAAAAGTTTTAAAACGTGAAAAGAACAACATCAACCTCTCTAGCTAACATACAGTTCTTCTAAGGAACATCAAATTTCTGCCCAGGCAAACATTTGGGGGGGAAAACAGAGACTGGAGAAAAATGCCAATGTCCTAGAAGTAATACAACTTATTCAAACAATAAGGTTAAAATACAAGGTTTGGCTGGCCAGAGTTAGCTCAATTGGTTGAGCATCATCCCATACATTGAAAGGCTGTAGGTCTGATTCCCAGTCAGGGCATATACTTAGGTTGTAGGTTTGATTCCCAGTAGATTATATGGAAGGCAACCAATCGATGCTCCCTCTCATACTGATGTTTCTCTCTCTAAGCATGTCCACGGGTGAGGACTTAAAGAAAAAAGAAAAAAAGAAAGCCCTTAGCTTGTTTGGCTCAGTGGATAGAGTGTTGGCCCTCGGACTGAAGGGTTCCGGGTTTGATTCTGACAAAGAGAAAGTACCTAGGTTGCAGGCTTATCTCCAGCCCTGGTTGAGGCACAGGCGGGAGGCAACCAATAGATGTATCCCTCTCACGTCAATGTTTCTCTCTCCGTGTCTCTCCCCCTCCCTTCCACTCTCTCTAAAAATCAATGGAAAAATATCCTCAGGTGAGGATTAACAAAAATAAAAAGGAAAAATAAAAAAAAAGTTTTCACCACCAGCCAGCCAGTACAATAAATAATAAACCATGGAAAGGTTTTGATGGGGAACCAACAAAGGAAAAAAAAGACAAACAGAATAACAAATCTAAAAGTGTTTTGCTTTTTTTTAATGGAAGATACACAAATATATGTTATTAAGACCAATAAACAAACCTAGTAAATAAAAACATAGAAATATAAAAATATATGTGAAGTTTGATTCTCACCTATTATGAAAGCCACTAAAAAGTCTTTAGAGCAGGGGAGGGAAATGTAGGTGAGAGGAAAGCCAAGGAGAAAAATCAAGTTGGAGGGGTGGAAATCACAAGTTATGACAGAATCAGACCAAATTGCTAACAGTTTAACTCACAGTTTTTGAACTTCAGGCCACAATGTATTCTGCAAAAGTTGATCCTCAGTGGGAGGTTCTACAATAAATTTATAGCACTGCAATCATTTTTTCTATTTCCGTGCAAATAAAAAAGCAAATGCTAGAGCATTTATTCAGGTCAGCAGTGGCAAACATGAGTACTAATGATTCTATTAAATCATATTTTTGTGAGTTCTTACCAGAAAGTATGGAGGGTTGAAAGGCCATCTGATGAGTCTCAAAACCTGCCCTCGTTAACAGCTCTTCTTCATCAGAGGGCTGAGGAGCTATATCTCCTGGTTTAAAAGAAACACATAACATCAATAAGATAGTCACCATCTTTACGTCTCCTATATATGTTCCAATATTAAGGCCACCAGTTAGAAAATAGTGGTACTTCAAAGTAATATAATTCAAAGCTATATCCACATGATTGCAAAGCCAGCGGCGTTTGTTTCTGCCACTCATGTTTTCTAATGTGCTCCTAGGAGCACTGATCAGTTCCATAAGGATTCCTTCCTTTTCCTTTGACCTCACATTTCCCAAGTTTATAAAACATGGAACATTCTTTCAGCTACCCATATGAGCATCTGTGGTTGTAGTGCTCTCTGACACCATTTCAGGGTCTGCATGAGTACAGAGTACTTATCCAGAAATATGTAAAAAAGGAGACAGATGTGTGTATTGTGATTTTAAAAAAATACCGACTATAATGAATATTAAGTACATGTTATACAAGTGTGTGAGTATATTTACATACCAATAATTTTTTTCAGCCTTACCTTGAAAAACAGCTTTATTTGATAATCCCAAAGCAGGGACAGTAGCACCTTCTGGAAGATCACCATCTTGCTGGAATAAAAAGTAGGATATATGTTTTAAAGTTACTATTACATCAGACACTACAAAAATGTCATGCTCACAAATGCTAAAAAGCAGTTTAAGTTCACCTGGGTGTGGATACCTGCCCAGCTTTCATTTCCTGAACCAACAGATGCAAAGCTAGGAATCACTCTCCAACAGACAGGTTCCAGCAAACCCGTACTTCTATACCCAGAAAGTTGGCCATCCTCTCATCAAATCCTACAGCTCACCATATTTTCATTAAACGTATTTAAATATTTAAGTATTTTAAAATTTTTTTAGAGTACCATCTGAAATGCCAATGATCTATAAGTTATATCAATCAAATTATCTCATATGAAACTATGTGTTAACCATCAAACCCGACACAGTGAGGATATACAGTATTCATACCTTAATTTAATATTTACATTTTTTACTGTCTTGGTCTAATTTGTTATACAACTTCTGGTTTTAATGTTTAAATATTTAATATTTAAGTTTGTCAACCCAATAAAATGGTTTGACTTCCTTTCTACCCATTTATAGCCTTAAGCAAAATTTTTTAAAATTTAAATGAAGTGACTAGATTTAGTTAAAACATTTAGAGGGATACTCACATTACAAAGTACATGATTCAATGATTGGCCTGTAATGGCACAAAAATTTTCCACAAAATTCCGAGGTGCAGAAAATACTCGAAGAACTTTTTCATCTGCTCCAGATACAAACTGAAACCGATCAATCATTGCCAAACATTTCAGGTCATATCCATGTATCTGAGGCCGTGCAATTTCATGCCAAGTCACCTGGGTATTAACATTGGATAAATAAAAATGACCATCAGTTCAAAAACAGAATTCTTTTCATCAAGCAAAATATCAAATGCGAAAATCATTGATTATGTCATGGAGATATGACCCTGGGGCAGATTCATCCATGTTGTTGTATTCAATCCTTTTCACTGGTAAGTAGTTCCTTGTACAGATATACCCCTACTTGTTGATCCATCACCTCCTGTGAAGACTTCTGGGCTGTTTCCAATTGTCTTTAACTAAAAAAGCAGGCATGAACATTCAGGTACAAGTCTCGGCATGGCTATAGCTTCTATTTCTCGTGGGTACTAGTAAATACTACCTATAAGTAGAATGACTGAATAATATGGGAGATGTATTTTTAAATACTAGAGGTCCAGTGCACAAATTCATGCACCAGTGGGGTCTCTTGGCCTCGCCTGTGGGATTGGGCCAAAAATGGCTCTGATATCCCCAAGGAATCCTGGATTACAAGAGAATGCAGGACAGGCTGAGGGACCCCCACTGATGCATCATCAGTCCTGGGAGGAACACAGGAGGTTGGCCAGCTGGGCAGGAAACATGGGAGGGCTCCAGGGCATATCTGACCTGTCTCACTCAGTCCTGATCAGTCCTGATGTATATAGAGTAGACCCCAGAAGCAATTTAACCTAGCAATTGGAGCATCTTGGCCCCTGGTGGTCAGTGCACATCATAGTGAGCGATTGAGCAGTGTTAGCATATCATTAGCATATTACGCTTTGATTGGTTGAACAGACGACAGGACACTTAGCATATTAGACTTTTACTGTATAGGATTTCAAAAACTACCTAAGTATTTTTCAAAGTGGTTTATACATTTAACAGCAGTATATGAGAGTTCTAGTTGTCTACTTGGTCAGTCTTTTAACTTGAATCATTCCAATACGTGTACAATGGCATCACACTGTAGCTTTCACTTGCACTTCCCTAATTACTGATGATATTGAGAATCTTTTCCTGTCTTTATTTCTCCTTAGAGAAATATCTGTTCAAATCTTTTGTCCTTTTTTCACTAGATTATTTGTTTCTCTATTACTGTCTTTGGAAAAGTTTTTTATATATGCTAAATATAAGACTTTCCAGGTATGTAAATACTTTCTCGCTGTTTGTGACTTGTCTTCTCATTTTCCTGACAGTGTCTTTCAAAGAGCAAAAATTTTACATTTTTGTTCAGTCCAATTTAATGATTTGTTTTTAATGGAACATGTATAAACAAACAACTGAGCCACATCAGTAACACATCACCAAGAGCAACAGAAGATGACTCCATATCATTTGCCTTGTTTTTCAATTGACTATATTACTCCCCATCTCCTCAACTCTATTAAAGTGAAGCTACCATATGCTACTATGGCAATGATGTCAGTGGCCAATTTCATCAGCTCTCATGAACTGACCCACAACAGGGTTCCATGAGTGATTGTCAGAAATTGAAGCTGCGTATACTGGCTTTCTCTATTGCACAGCACAGTTTGATGGCTTGCCAGTGGTCAAATTCTCTGAGCTCAGTCCAAGATTGAAAAGTTTCCTGGACAAAACCACCCTCAACCACTATTTATCTAACACTATGACTTTAGAAATTAGCTTTTACTACAGACTTGCTAGTATTTCCTAATGAATTAAGTACAAGGCATCACAGAAATTTTGTGTGGAACTGAAGCAAATACATTTAACAACATTTGAATTATAGGAATTGTAAAGAATGCATGTATGCATAAGTTTTTAAGAAAATATCAAACTGTTTCCAGAATGCTTGTATCTTTTTACATTTCCTCTAGCAATGTATGAATGCTCCAGTTGCTCTGTATCCTTATCACCACCTGTTATTGTATTTCTTACTTCAGCCTTTCCAGAGGGTGTATAGTGACATCTCATCTTGGTTTTAATTTGCATTTCCCTAATAGCTAATGATGTTGCTCCACTTTTCACATGCTCATGGATATTTTTTATTAACGGGGATCAGTCAAACATGACAACATTTTACCTGTGAATGATCTTTTCTATTCCATGGGGCAAAAAGTCGAGTTGTCTGGTCGGTACCAACAGTGATGATAAATTCTCCTTCTGGATCCCACATTAGATCTTGGACACCATCAAAGTGTCCGGAAATGACAATCTCTGGAGTCCACTCTCTCTGTAATAAAAGTGCTCATGACACATCAAAGTAACTAAAGACCACCGTCATTCAAAATAAAATCTGATAATGCCTTCAGCCCTCAGGTCTTCTACTGGGAAAGACTGAAATCCCCAAGCAAGATGAAAAGCTAAGTAAAGATGGGATTTTAAAATAATAGAATCTGGGTGCTCTCCCTCCTGGAAGCATACCATGCCTTTCCCTGCCCTCTCCCTCTCCATCTCCCACTTCCCAAGGGGGAGGGTGGGGGAGAAAACAGACTCTTTTTCAGTCAAGCATATTAGAACTTACATTCAAATATGTTCTATGTCTTTTAAAAATGTAACTTTGGGCCCTAGCCGGTTTGGCTCAGTGGATAGAACATTGGCCTGCAGAACAAAGGGTCCTGGGTTCGATTCTGGTCAAGGGCATGTACCTCAGTTGCAGACTCCTCCAGGGCCTGTGCAGAAGGCAACTAATGTGTTGCTCTCCCATTGATGTTTCTCTCTGTCTTTTCCTCTCTCTTCCACTCTCTCTAAAGATCTATGGGAAAATGTCCTTGGGTGAAGATTAACAAAAATTTTTTAAAAAAATTTTTTTTAAGTAACTTTGGGAAATTTCCCTCCATTCATCATTTATTGAATATCTCCTAGAAGCCAAATACTACTTAACCTTTCTATGCCTAAATTGACTCTTCTGTAAATTTACCTAATTCATAGAATCGTTATGTTAAATGAGTTTATATTTGTAAAGCACACACAACAATGTCAGCACAAAGGAAGTACTATGTGAGTATTTATTTGTTAAACTAAGAAAGCAAAGAGTACTGTGTAAAATGAGTTATTAGATTCCAATTGTATGCCTCAATGGCTTCCTTTACTAAGTAAAGGGAATCGCAGAGTAGAAAACAAACGGGTGAATCAAGCCTAATAGGTTCACTTTCTGAGGGAGCCTACACAAGCCACCATATAAATAATGATAACGAAATACAGAAAATGTCATTTAGCTGGTCACCCAAGAATATGTTTTTATTGATTTTAAGGAGAGAGATAAACATTGATGTGAGAAAGAAACATCCATCGGTTGCCTTCCATATGCGCCCTGATCAGGGATTGAGCCTACAACCTTTTGGAGTAGGGGATGACGCTCCAACCAACTGAGCCACCTGGCCAGCCAGGGCCACAGAGTATCTTTTTTTTTTTTTTTTAATATATTTTATTGATATTTTACAGAGAGGAAGGGAGAGCGATAGAGAGCTAGAAACGTCGATGAGAGAGAAACATCGACCAGCTGCCTCTTGCACACCCCCTATTGGGGATGTGCCCGCAACCAAGGTACATGCCCTTGACCGGAATCGAACCGGGGACCTTTCAGTCCGCAGACAGAAGCTCTACCACTGAGCCAAACCAGTTTCGGCCACAGAGTATCTTTTTTTTGAACACATATTTTTTTATTGATTTCAGAGAGAAAGGGAGAAGAGGAGATAGATATATCAATGATGAGAGAGAATCTTTGATCGGCATGGCCCCACTGGGGATCGAGCCCACAACCCAGGCATGTGACCAGGAATCAAACTGTGACCTCCAGATTCATAGGTTGTGACTCAACCACTGAACCATACCAACCAGGCTTGACAACTTTTGAATGTCTATTAGGGTAAAAACCAAGTGATGGTAAAACTTGTCTTAAGAGGAAAATTAAATTTGTCTAAATACCTACAAGGTCATTCAGAGACAAGACTGATGAATGGGGTCAGTGATTAAGTTAAACTGTACTATTTTCTGGTCAAAAATAAATAAAAAGGCTATGACAAAGAAATGCTATTAATTTCCTCTGTGGCATACAACTGATTCTAAAGTTAGCACTAATGGGAGTTTCCGGAAAGTGCTGGACAAAGGGCAGCTTTTTGGACTATCAGTACAGTCTTCCACTGCAAGTCCAAAAGGCAGTTTGTTTCTAAAAACCACATCTTGCTCTACCCAGTTTGCTTCAGTAGAGACGTCAGTCCATGTACTGAAGGGTCCTGGGTACAATTCCCGTCAAGGCACGCACCTCAGTTGCAAGCTCAATCCCCAGCCCTGGTCTGGGCATATGTAGGAGGCAACCAATTGATGTCTCTCTATCACATCGATGTTTCTCTCTTTCTGTCTATACCCCTCCCTTCCATTTTCTCTAAAAGTCAATGGAAAAAATATCTTCGGGTGAGAATTAACAACAACAACAAATCACTCTTGCTCATACATAACAAATGTAAATCTCTGGTTTAGGATGTTGATGTGCAGAAGGTTGGGGGCGGGGGCCGACAGGGGAAAAGGGAGGGTATATATGGGAATCTTCCATGCTTTCTGCTCAATTTTTCTTTAAGCCTAAAACTGCTCTAAAAATAAAGTCAATTAAAATAAATCACCCTCAATACTTGTAAGTAGCTATTATAAATGTGAAGCCAAGTTACAAACACAAGTATAGTGAGATTATGTCTTCTGGTTTGAGTTTCTCCTTACTCATCTGATGCTTTGTCTTATGAAGGGTCTCAAAGACTACATGAAATACAGCTCAAAGGAGCTCTGAGTTAAGAATGAAATTAAATTTATCCCCCAAAATATTTATTTCTAAAAGTCATCACTGATGATTTCCTGTTTCACTTAATAGTAGAAACAAGCCCAGCCAGCATGGCTCAGTGGTTGAGCGTCAACCTATGAACCAGGAGGTCAGGGTTCGATTCCAGATCAGGGCACATGCCCAGGTTTCAGGCTCAGTCAGTGTGAGGCATGCAGGTGGAAGTCAATCAATGACTCTCATCATTGATGTTTCTATCTCTCTCTCCCTCTCCATTCCTCTCTGAAATCAATAAAAAATATATATAATTTAGAAAAAAAAGTGTAAACAATCATGAAGATCAACTACAAATAGAAGACACAAGGGAAAGAGCAAGTCATCCTATGTATTGAGAAGTCAAATCCTCATAGGTAACACACCTATTACAAAGCCCACAAATTAAATGTTATGCAAATCCATAAATTTGTACTTTATAAAGGAAGCTATTATCTGGTGATTCACATTTCAGTCAATGTTCTGACTTCTTTCATTTATTAAAATACATTTATATAGTATCCAATATATGCCTGGACCTGTTTTTTATGCTGTATAAATATTAGCTCATTTAAGCATCATAAAACCTTAAGTAGATGCTATTACTATTCACATTTTACAAATAAAAAACCTGAGACAGACTTAGGTAATGTCAAGGACATACAGCTGGTTAGTAAGTGCTGGCATGGAATCTGAATTCAGATGTCTCTTAGTCCAAGACCTGTGCTCTTAGCCACTATGCTCCTGCTATTGCATTTCCCAGACCCAAGCAGCAGATAAGCAAATTAGAAAGTAAAAGATGGAATAATGTTCAGCATGATCAGAGGAAGAAGATTACCTCTCTTTGAGAAGAGACCAAAATCATAAGCAAAAGCTAAAAGGGCCCAATACTTGGAAGGCCATGTACAATTACACACAACAGCAGCCCCTGAGGGCATCAATATAATCCATCACAAAATAACAGTGTTCAGAATGCCCTTTTGTCAGTCACTTGTTCAATCATTATCTATGGATTCCCCAGCCATTCAACAATAAAATATCAAACTATCTTACCTTCTTTAAAATAGGAAAGTTACACATTTTAGGAAAAGCTTCCATAAAAATATTTATATAGCTTAAAGGAAGAACTTAAAATTTATATAGCTTAAAGTTCACTTATGTAGAAATTTTATATATGTGCAAATTTCAATGTCTCACCAATGCTGGAGAAATGAAGACTTTTATTCTTAGAAAAATATGAATTTCTTACCTAGTAAACTATAGTATAATGCTTACAAAAAGAAGTGATGTCATTCGAATTTAAGTGTCTCTACTGGTCCTATGTAATGCTATAAGTTAACGGGGTTTCAAGTGCTTTTCTTACCGGGTTAGCTGCATTCTGTTTCCATAGGTGCAATGCTCCATGGAAAGCATGAGCGATGATCAGAGAGCCATCTTCATTGAACTGGCAATCATAAAATCCCAGAGTATTTCCACCGACTTCTCCTACTCGAACCTATAGCAATAACAGAAAACAATTCGTAATCAATAGAAACCATTGATTCCAGAGATTATGTCCTCACTCATTTAACATATACAAAGAGTGAAGATCTGCAGCTCCAGGAATACAGACTTGGGAATTAAATATTCTGTTTATAAACTCAATTCCTTAAATATCCACATTTTTACCTGTTCTAGCCAAACTCCTGATTCTTCATCTGGAGCCCAGAGAATCATGGTTTTATCCATTGAGGCAGACAATAATCTCATTGGCTGCTGTAGAACACCATCTAAAAAATATAAACTAATTTCTTTAGGTTTTCACCAGGCATTATGTTTGTAGATTACTAAAAAAACAACATGGATATTGCAAAAACATTCACTTTAGCAATGCAATAGCAAAATCTGGAAACACCACAAATGTCTACCATAAGAACAAGTAAACAAGTTGTGGTGTATTTAAACAGTGTAATATTAAACTGCAATCAAAATAAACATGAATCAACATGGATACAACTCCAAATGATTAGCATGGTAAGCTAAAAAGGCAAGTTGTAAGGGGATAATGACACACTGAGATCATGTCAGTCAGTAGCTGTGAGACTACTGTTTGTGGCAACATCAATGTGTAAAGTATAAAAACATGCCTGGGAATGCTAGTACCCAGAATTCGGTACTGCAGTTGCCTCTAGGGAAGGATGGAGGCAAAGGCTCAGGAAATACACAAGGGTCCTCAATATCTACAGCTTTTCTTTAAAAAAAAAAAAAAAAAAAAAAACTGTAGCAAATAAGGTATAATATAATTAAAGCTGAATAGTGCCGAAACCGGTTTGGCTCAGTGGATAGAGTGTCAGCCTGCGGACTGAAGGGTCCCAGGTTCGATTCCGGTCAAGGGCATGTACCTTGGTTGCAGGCACATACCCAGTAGGGGGTGTGCAAGAAGCAGCTGATCGAGGATTCTCTCTCATCGATGTTTCTAACTCTCTATCCCTCTTTCTTCCTCTCCGTAAAAAATCAATAAATTAAAAAAAAAAAAAGAACATAAGCAGCATGTTTTAAAAAATAAAAGTAAAATAAAGCTGAACAGTGGTTACCTGAACAGTAGTGATGGATAATTTCCATTTTAGCTCTGGGGAAGAATGCGGCTGTGCCTTACTCAGCTCCGCCCAGCACCAGCATGAGCATGCACACAACCATCACTCAGAGTGGAGGTTAAGGGCAAAAGGTGGGGATCTTATTTTCTCATAAATTATGCATGTCAGTATTACCATCTTTGTATTGCCAGGGGTAAAGGATCGAGTGAAGTTTGCCCGAAAGTCAATTTCTCCTCAATCCCATAAAGAATAGTCTGAAACTTTTCAGAAAAAAGACACTGGGGTGAGGCACTTTCAGTAACTGAGACAAGAATCACCCTTTTCCTGCTCAGGAGCACAATTTACAGTGGAATGGAGTGTCCAGCAGAACAGGGCTGCAGTATCGCACTTTGTCAACTTGAAAATGTCTTACATTTCAGATTTCTAATCACATTCAAACTACCCTCCTTTTTGGTCAGCGTAACATTCTGCATGGGAGATGTAACCGATGAGGGGTGTGTGTGGTTTTCGTCCTACCTTTGTAAAATGGAGGCTGCCAATGAACTGCATTCACCCAGCTTTCGTGGCCAGCCAGCACTGTCTCCAGAGTAACCGCAAATTCCATTTTAATACCTTTAACAAATGCAATGAAGAAGTGCTGTTTCCTCAAAGCTCTTCTAGATAAATTTTTCTCTACCTTTGTCTCTACTCGGTCAGAAATAAACATTAAAGAATATGCTCTATTTTTAATATTTTCTGGGATATATTGTTATACTACAATTTAAAAGCAAACATACCAGCCTCCTAGTTATGCTTATCATTATTACAGTATAATAATCTAAAATGCCATTTAAAAAAATTAAGATAGCCTGGCCAGTTTTGCTTAGTGGTTACATTGTTGGCCTGTGGATCAGTGTCTCAAGTTTAATTAAAATATCTTCAGGTGAGGATTAACCAAACAAACAAAAAAGATAAATGCAGAAGTACAGGAAGGCAAGTCAGTTTGAAAATTTGTAATCTTTCAAACAAAATAATTCATAAAAATATCACAAAAAATTTCAACTTTGGGAATAACTACTTATAATATGCTGGTTATACTATTTCTTTGTCCTCTCCACTCCCTATAATACTGTTACCAAAATCTCAGCCCTGGCCTGTTTGGCTCAGTGGATAGAGCCTGTGGACTGAAGGGTCCCAAGTTCAATTCCTGGTCAAGGCACATGCCTGGGTTGCAGGCTCAATGTCCAGTAAGGGGAGTGCAGGAGGCAGCCGATCCATGATTCTCTATCATTAATGTTTCTATTTCTCTCTCTCCCTCTCTCTTCCTCTCTGAAGTCAATAAATATTTTTTAAAAACTGTTACCAAAATCTCAACTCTTATAATTGAGAAGAATAATAACAAAGAAGAGAATTCCTGAGGGAACATGCTCACTGAGAACTAACTTCACAATTTAGATACACATCCAAAAATACCTTCTACAACAAACAAACAAAAATAACTTCTTCAAATACAATCATCTCAACAGGATCAATACCCCATGCAAGGGCACTGTTCTGATGCCAGACAGTGTGAAAACCAGAATTATGTACACTCCTCAAATGCAGGGATTTAGCTTGTCTTGTAAAGTATCTTCCAACTAAGGCACGGCTAATTCACATGATTTCTTTTTATCTTCATATGCTAAAATTACAAATTTAGTAACACTATACAAATTAATTTATTGAGAAAACATTTTGAAATATTTTCAGCAATTTTTAAAAATCTCACTAGTTCCCCTAACCGGTTTGGCTCAGTGGATAGAGCTATCCCTCTCCCTTCTTCTCTGTAAAAAAAAAATCAATAAAATATATATTTTTAAGTTTAAAAAAAATCTCACTAGTATGGTTTACAACAAAAATAAGTTTCATATATGAGAAAAGTCTTGTTTCATAAAAATTTTAAAAAGGAAAAATGCATAGTATCAAATTTCATGTAGGGCTCTGATATTTCTGAAAAACTAACTTTCACATAGGCTTTCTAATAAAACAAAAATGATTCAGCTAGGAGACCTATTATTACATCAAATATTTTCATTATTACTCACCTTCATTTTCTACAGTGAAAGTATTTTCCTTCAGTCTTATACTATCATCATCCTGAGTTTCTAATGATGTTGATTTTAAATACATCCTCCATACTCGAATCAGGCAATCTTGTGAACAGCTTGCTAGGAAAAGATCTTTACCTAATTTAAAAAAAAAAAAAAAATTATTTTTAAAATAATATATTCTTAAATTTATGTATAAGACAGGCACACTTCTACAACAGGCACACTTCTGGATTTTCTGAAAAAATTAGACTTTGTTTCCTTACCCTTCATTCACTTGACCTATATTCAGTTTTACTGACATTAACAAATATAGTGCAATGCTGATAAATGATTACAGCATGTGATATTCTTATATACTGTCTACTAAGATCTACAGAGAACTTTTCAAGAATGCCTGCTTGTGGAATAGTAGGCTCATGTCCTATTTTAAACATCAACTTGTTTCATCTTCTACCACCCCAATTAATAGTTTGCAGAAGGGATAAGTATCCTCTTTCCTAATAGTACATACAAAGACAATTTTAAAATAAAACATAGGGGGCTGCTTTCTTGGAAGTGACCCACACTAGTCCTCATCTCAGTAACTTAGGGAAATCTCATACTGACCAAAGGCTGCCCATTCCACGCCTCTTATCCAATCCTCATGTCCACAGAGAAAAAGCGCTTTCTGAAACTATGAGATAAAAAATCATTAGGACTGGTGTAAGAATTTAATATTTTCATGTATATCTATTTCATTTGGTCACAGTTAGTCCTGCTGCATCTCTTCTTTAAAACACACACACACACACACACACACACACACACACACACACACAAAGAAAGAAAGAAAAAAACAAAAACCTGGAAACACTACCAGATTAGACACAAGATAGAGGTCTCATGAAAAATCTCATAATCGCCTATATCACCTGAGCAATGCTAAGTAGATAAGATTTGTAGACCTCAAATATTCTAAATGTTTACAAAATAGAATGAAATACGCTATGATGTAACATAGATAAAAGGTGGGTAATGGGACATTCACAACCATTTTAAACTGTCTTACAGAAGACAAAGAAACTATCTCCTTTATTAAATAAAAGAGGTTCTAGTTAACAACCCCCTTTCTAGAAATTCCCTCCCCTAGTTTAACTACTCAGAGTGTACATAAGTTTCAGAAGGATCAATAAACACTACCAGGGAGTGTTTTCCCTGTAGGTATGATGTACTTCACTTAAAATTTTAAAGAAAAAACACTACCACAGACTCTCCCTTCCCTTCTTCCCCCACCTAGAGACCTCTTTCCGTCTAACAACCCTGGACTTGTAGTCAAGGCAGCAGCAGCTTGGTGGGAAACCGTCTAACAAAGAATTGTAAAAGAAATACTCTTACTGGATTATTTTGGTTTAGATGAGAACATTACTGAAATCCTATAATCTGGAAATAGTTGGCATTAAGAAATGTAATTAAGCAGAAGCTAATGTCAGTCTCTTCATAAACATCATCAATTACCTGTTCATTCTCTTGAACAAATAAGTGGATTTTGCAGTCATCATCGCCACATGCTAGTATTGGTACTGGGGGGGAAAAGAGGCTTTGCTGTTAAGTATTCAATCAAACATTATGATTATCACCTATGATGGATTCTAAGTTCTAACTAAAGAACCCTGGTTTCTATTTCTCACATCACTGAACAAATAAATTGAAAGTACTCGATAAATGTCTATAGGAATAAAGTGAGCACTCTAAATGTCCTATTAAATGATTACTTGGCAATGAATGGCTACTGATTGAGAGCCCTTTTCTCCATTAAATGTATTTTATGATAGAAGCAGCAGCGAAAGGAGAAGCTCAAGAGCAGTTGGGAGCATTTTCACTGTTAGACCAAAGACTAACATGGAAAGTTAGCCCATTCTATGTATATAAAAGGCTAATATGCTAAGTGTCTGACCATTCGTTCAACTGTTCAACCAGTCACCATAAGTACCAACCACCAGAGGACAAACGCTCCGATTTACCTTAAGTAGGTTAACAAAAATTTTTTGTTAATCCTCACCCAGATATCTATACTGAGCAGAGCATATTATATCACAGAGGATTAACAAAAAATAAAAACCCTAAGTAGGTTAGCTTGCTGCTGGGGTCCGGCAGATCAGGACTGGGTAAGATAGGCCAGACATGCCCTGGGGTTCTCCCGTGGTCCCTCCCCGGCTCCAATGGGGTCCCTTGGCCTGGCCTGTACCCTCTCACAATCCAGGACCTTTTGGGGGATGTTGGAGAGCCAGTTTCGGCCCAATCCCCGCAGGCCAGGCCGAAGGACCCCACCAGTGCACAAACTGATGCACCAGGCCTCTAGTTGAATAATAAAATGAAGAGCTACTATCAGCCCGGCATCATGGTTACTGCACAAAGATGCAATCATGGTATGGTTGTTATTTGAGGGCCTCACATTTTGAGAATCCAACAGTAAATCAAAATTCCTGAAGCAATTAGAGAACCAAATAAAAACACATATAATTAAATACCTGGTTAAAAAGCTGTGAGAGGTGCAAGTGTAAAACTGGTTTTCTTTAATAGCACAAAAAAGTAATTCACATTACCAAGGGATAGCCTTCATGACTGTGGAGCAAAATGAAGTAGGAATTCTTTCTCTAGGGAAATACCTTGCTACCAGGTGAATTTTTCAAAGATTTTATCACTTTAAATCCACTAAAAACAAAACCAAAAAACTCCAGTCACTTGGCCTCAGTGTATGTGGGAAGACATTAAATTTGATGTTATGAAACCAGAATGTGTGAGTTCCTCCTCCAAAGGAATCCTCACACAAAATGGAAGCATCACATGAAACCATGAGTTCACAGCTCCTACCCCAAAAGGCAAGAGGTTGGTGGCTTCCAGACCCGCCTCTCCCCACCTGGCCTGTCCTCCAGGTAACTGAGGAGACAGAGAGACAGACTCACACTGGCCATCATCACTGCAAGGGATGATTGAAAGAAGTACAGATGGGTTTCATAGCAAAAGGGAAATTTTTCTGTTTGGAGATTTTAAGTGAGTGGTCTTAGGCAAAAATGTCCTTATGCAGGATGGAAAGGGGCTGTCCTCTCATAAGAAATGTTCACATGGTCCATCTTCAGAACTTTTCCAACTTATCCAGACCTTCACCATCTAAACAGCTAGGCTATTTTCCCATATTCGATCTACATACATCAGCAATATACTTCATAAATAGTAATATCAATCTTGATTACATTATGAAGTCATTTAAATTTTCATCAGCTACCAAAATCCTAATAGCCTTTTTTAATCTTATGTTCTATATTCAGATCTTTTGAATACTGAAAATAAAGTATATTAGCTAGGTCTCAACCTGTTTCATGAAAAAATTTAGATACAAAATTGAGACCAAATGTTTCTTTTAGGTTCCGGTCATAGGGAGATATAAAAATATATTGCTCTTAAGAAGATACTCACCATCAGTATTAGGCAAAAAAGATAAGCAGAGAGCCAAAGTGAATCCATTTCCAAAGTTCAAGGTCTGAAGGCAGGTTACTAAAAATTAATGAAAAACACCATAAACGACTGACTCTGAGCTTATCTACCTAGAGATTGAGCAGCATCAACACACTCGCAGGGGATGAGAAAAGCCAATCCTGAGCCCCCCCACACCATGTGAATTGAAATGGTCAATGTTTAACAAGGTTACAGAGAACAAAACTACTTATATGAAAAGACTGCGAAGAAATTTACATCTCTCTACCTTCTACATATATAAAACCCTAATATGCAAATAAACCGACTGGTGGAACAACTAGTCACTATGATGTACACTGAACACCAGGGGGCATGCAAGAAACATAGTGGGTGTCGGCCATGGCAGGATGGTGGAGCAGGTGAGTGGGGGCGCCAGACCAAGGAGGGGCACTGGTCACTGTCATCAGGGTGAGCCTCTGGTGGTTACCGAAAATTCTTTGCTCCCAAGCGCTGAGGTCCCACCAGGCACTTGTACCTGCTGCTGGTGCCTGCCCTGCTGCCAGCACCAGCCCCACTTGTACAGGCTGCTGGCGCAAGCACTGCTAGCACATGCTGCCGGCCCTGATCATCCCTCAGGGCTTCTCCACCTTCCCCTGCTCCTGAGGGGCAATCGGGGCCAGCAGCTGCCTCTTACACCCACTGCTGGAGACAGCCCTGCTCACACCCACAGCCAGTGCCAGAGCCAGTGCTTGCACTTGCTGCTAGAGCCCAGAGCCGGTCCTGATCACTCAGCGCCGTCAGTGGGTGCAAGCAACAGCTGCTGGCCCTGATCGCCCCTGAGGGCTTTTATACTTCCCACTGCTCCTGAGGGGTGACTGGGGAAGCAGCTGCCGCTTACACCCGCTGCCAGCACTGGCCCCAATTGCTCCTCGCCATCAGTAGATGTAAGCAGGGTCAGTGCCATTAGTATGTGGGAGCGGTGGTGGTGGAAGTGGCCTTCCAGCAGACGCAGACAGGGAGCCAGGGACCCTGGCAGGAGGTGCCAGTGGGGGCATGGAGGATAGGCTGAGACCCACCCCTGTGCCCACCACAGCCTCGCAGCCCACAGTTCCTTTCAAAGCGCACGAATTCATGCACTGAGGCCCTACTCCTACATAAAAAAAGCGAACACCCAGTTGCTATGATGCACACTGATCTCCTGGGGGCAGACATCAATGCAGGAGCTGCCCCTTGGTGGTCGGTGCACTCCCACAGGGGGAGCACCGCTCAGCCAGAAGCCGGGCTCACGGCTGGCCAGCACAACGGCAGTGGTGGGAGCCTCTCCTGCCTCGATAGCAGCGCTAAGGACATCCAAGTGATGGCTTAGGCCTACTCCTCCAAGGATGCCCAGATTGCAGGAGAGCGCAGGCCAGGCTGAGGACCCCCGCTCCTGAGTGCAGAATTTCATGCACTGGGCTTCTAGTTAGATTACAAAGTCTTTAAACATACCTGCTGAACCCTCTTTAGACCAGACTCGAACAGTGGAATCTGAAGCTGCAGAAACCATCAGCGTACGCAATGTAGCATCCGATACCCTTCTCTGGTAGACAGCATGCACTGCATAAACAGGTCCTTCATGGCCGTAGAGAGGAACTGCTTTTAAAAGCTGAGTCAGAAAAAATGGTAAAAACATCACAGAATTTTAAAAACTCAAGCAAAAGAAATCTCTCAAGTTCACCAGCTTTTTTTAAAAAACAATGCTCACTGTTCAAAGGCTGGAAACTCTCATTATACCAGCTTAGAATTACTTTCCGTTATCAGAAGTCAAAGTGTATTGAGCACCTGTGTGCATGGAAATGCATATGGAAAAGAACATTTAAGTCCCTCAGGTTACAATGTGTGGCCCCTTCCCCTAACTCCTCTTACTCCTCCCCGCTTTATACAATTGATCCTCCCCTCCTCCCCATCGGCTTCAAATTCACTCTGGCCTCTCCCAAGCTCAGTTTGCTATCTCCCATCGGATACTTTCTGAGCCTGCAGTGCTCTTTCTACAGACAGAAGTTTGGGGCAGCACTGAGAAAAAGAATCTTGCCAAGTCTTATTTCAAATCTCAAGAACGAGTGCTAAAATCCTCTCTGGATTCATTACAAACAAGTTTGCTACACATCCCTTTGCATTCATTCAAGTCCAGGTGGCTCCAAAATCCCCACCTCCAGACCTGCGAAGGACAAGTCTGTGTGCAAATAACATGTCTTCAAATGAAATCCACATCTTCCCTCCTACTTGCCTTTTTCCTTTGTAGAAGCATCTTTCTCCAGGGCCCCTAGGACACAATCCCGTGGGGTGTGTGTGTGTGTGTGTGTGTGTGTTTAAAATATATTTTATTGCTATTTCACAGAGAGGAATGGAGAGAGATAGAGAACCAGAAACGTTGATGAGAGAAAAACATCAACCAGCCGCCTCCTGCACACCTCCCCATCGGGGATGTGCCCGCAACCAATGCACATGCCCTTGGCAGGAATCAAACCTGGGACCTTTCAGTCTGCAGACCAACGCTCTACCACTGAGCCAAACCGGTTTTCGGCACAATCCCGTGGTTGACAACTCACTCCCCTAACCACCAGCTCCCCACTCCTCTGATAACTACGTATTCAAGATCAAAATCATTTTCCTTCAAAAATACATCCCATATCCCTTCCTTCATATTTTTCCTACTTTAATATGTCACGTGGATGTCAGATTAATCTTTTGATACTGATACTCCTCTTCATAGAAACTATCAATGACTTCCAAATGCCTGCTAATAAAAAACAAACTTTTAAAGCAAGTGTTCAAATTCTAATAGGTTCATCTCCTATTCTGCTTCTCTAGTGTTACTGCCCACAATGTATTATCTAGAAACATTCCTAACACTGTATTCCTTAAAGTTACAAGGACTACTAAGAGATTTGAAAGGGGAAAAAGAAAGTTCAGACTTGAAACAAGTTTGGGAAATGCAAGGCAAACAAACAAAGGTAAGCAGGTTCATCCATGTCAGAACCTTTCAGAGCCCTCACCACCCTCATGCATTGGGATTCTCTAAGAGGTAAATGCAGTGTTTCCCAAACTGGATTGGCCACATATTCCTTTTTTCTTGGAACATCTTAAGAAATGAATAATTCTCTGAACATACTTTAGAAAAAGTGCTGCCCTAGCTCTAGCCAGTTTGGCTCAATGGATAGAGCTTCAGCCGGTGGGACTGAAGGGTCCTGGATTTGATTCTGGTCAAGGGCACATACCTTGGTTGCAGGCTCAGCCCTGGTTGAGGAGTGTGTGCAGAGGCAACCAATCAACGTGTCTCTCTCACATTGACGTTTCTCTCTGCGTCTCTCCCTCTCCCTTCCACTCTTTCTAAAAATCAATGGGAAAATATCCTTGGGTGAGGATTAACAAAATAAAATAAGGAAGACCTGCCCTAAAGACATCTTAGAGAGAGCTCAACCAAAGGACTTGTATGCATACATATGAGCCTAACCAGTGGTCAAAGACAACAGGGAGGTGGGAGCATGAATGGGGAGGGGTGGGGGATGGGAGTGGGGGGATGAGGACAAATATGTGATATCTTAATCAATAAAGAAATTTTTTAAAAAGACATCTTAGGCTTTAAAACTGGACATTCCTGCCCTAGCTGGTTTGGCTCAGTGGATAAAGCATCAACCTACGGACTAAGGGTTCCCGGGTTTGATTCTGGTCAAGGGCACATGCCCGGGTTGTAGGTTCCATCTCCAATAGGGGGCATATAGGAGGCAACCGATCAATGATTCTCTCTCATCATTGATGTTTCTTTCTTTCTCTCTCTCTCTCTCTCTCTCTCTCTCTCTCTCTCTCTCTCTCTCCTTATCTGAAGTCAATAAAAGTATATTAAAAACCAAAAACAAACAACTGGACACTCTGAACAGAGGGCTCTCCTTTCTCACCTGAGCTTTTATTCACGCTTGTTTTCCTACCAAGAATTCTAACTCCTTCAACTCCTCCCTTAAGGTTCAAAAATCCCTGCCAGTAGTTTTGCAGAATGTCCTTCAATCTAGGTTTTTTAAAAAGGGAGAAATAATATGTAATTTTAGTTTGGATTTTCCATTTGTTTGTTTCTTCTGGCCTATGCGCTAGGCATTTAGGGAAAGCAGCTGGGGGACTGTCTGAAGAACATTAGACAAGGACTCAGGAAATCACCCCATACTCTTAAGAACCAACTCAAAAGCCACCTCTTAAATCTTTTCTGAAATCACTCACTCCACCATGGCTATGGAGCAGCAAGTTAGAGCATCTACACTGGAGCCACCCTTGTACTTCATTCAAGTACATTTTGCCTTCAAACTATGTACATAATTGATGAATAGGCTTTTGCCTCCTCATCTACATGTTCTGTATGGCAGATATTCAAATACCTACCACACTAATTTTTCACTTTGAATCTTTTCTTACAACTAGAAATAACCTAAATGTCCATCAATAAGGGTCTATCTATACCGAGCATAGCATATTATATCATAGAGCAGTGTTTCCCAAAGTGTGGTATGTGTACCCCCAGGGGTACGGGAAGAGTTTGGTGGGGGTACGTGTTGCACCGGAGTTTGGTGGGGATAGGCACTGCACCGTGCTTAGCTGTGCCTAATTCTACGTTCTCATGAGTCAAGTCAAGACTGTCTTGTGAGGCGTGAGATGGTCCAGTGTGCACACAAATATTATTTATAATATAACTTTTATTTATATTTTCTTATGAATAATTGTATTTTTCGTTTATTATTTTGTGTATGTACCAAAAAAAGAAAAAATATATTTTGATTGTTATTAAAATACATCCTTTTTTTTTTTGACGAGGGGTACTCAGTATTATGAAAATTATAGAAGGGGTACACATATGTCAAAAGTTTGGGAAACACTGTCATAGAGAATTACGGTATATACATCTATATCTACAGGACACCAGCTACTCTATAAACACAGCAGTATTAATTTTTTATATCACTGAAAACAGATGAAACAGCCCATGTAATAGCCACTTACAAATTATTCCAAAATAAATAGGAAATCCACAGAAATGACTGACAGCATATGAATATGGGAGCAAATATTAGAGGGAAGGGTACAGGGCCTGTGAAGTACAGAAAATACAGAACCTGGATTACCAATAAGCAAGAATGAGGCAATTTCATAAAGAAAGAACCTATCAGAATGAGGAGAAAATTGAAAATAAAAGATGTAACAGTCATTTCTTACAGCTATCAACATGCCTACCCACCTGATTATTCTCTATTGCCCAGTGAATCACTTGATTATCTGATCCTCCAGAAACTAATTCAGTAGAAGGAGCTGAAAAAGATATCTCAGTAAATATTTTTGTTCATTTTTTAACAGCTATTTAGAAAAATTTCAAAGCTATAGAAAAGTTATAAGAAAACTCATATGCCCTTTACATAGATTCACCAACTGTTAACATTTTGCCATAGTAGCTTAATAGTTTGTTCTCTCTTTATGTACAGGGTGGGACAAAAAGTAGATTTTACAGTTGTGAGTATGCCAGAGTTTATTCTTATATTATTATTATTTACTAATTACTGTATTATTTTCCTTACATTCCAGTCAAGGACATATTCTTTGGTTGCGGGCATATCCCCAATAGGGAGTGTGCAGGAGGCAGCTGATGGATGTTTCTCTATCCCTCTCCCTTTCTTTCTCCCTTCGTCACTATAAAAAAAAATAATAAAATATATTTAAAGGGGGGTGGGGGCATGAATGGGAGGTGGGGGGAAATGGGAGAATAAGGAATAATATTTAAAATCAAAGAAATTTTTAAAAATAAATAAAAATTAAATTAAATCAAATCAAATTAAAAAATAAAAATAAGTTACAGACATCAGGTCCTCTGATCCTCAAACACTTTACTATGGATCTCCTAAGAACTGGAACATTCTCCTACATGACCACAATACTATCACATTCAAGAATTTTAACACTGATACAGTATCATTGTGTACTATACAGCCCATTAAAATTTCCCCAAATTGTCCCAGTAATATCTTTTATAACTTTTTAAAAATTCAGAATCTAAGAACCATATATTGTGTGGTTCAGTCTCCTTTAAAATAGAACAGTTTCTCAGTCTCTTCTTTTTTGTGATAATGAGCATCCCAGCCAGCAGTTTTGTAGAATGTCCCCCAATCTAGGTTTTTTAAAAAGGGAGAAATAATATGTAATTTTAGTTTGGATTTTCCATTTATTTGTTTCTTCTGGCCTATGTGCTAGACATTTAGGGGAACCAGCTGGGGGACTGGCTAAAGAACATTAGACAAGGACTCAGAAGTTCCAGCTTCCTATCCTAACCCTGCTCTCAGCCAGCTATGATCTTGGGATTTAATATCTTCAAACATCACGGAAATTAAGCCATTTAACTATGTGAGTCTGAGCATCACCATAAGATGCCTGATCTGTGGGTTAGAAAGAATATGGCAGAACCCTATTCTTAGAGGAAATCAATCCTAATAGTTACAGATTAGTGATGCACAAGCAATTTATTTTGTGTAATCTCATTTTTAAAGGGAAGATAAAATATACAAGCCCAAAATTTTTATAGCAAATCCGTATACTGAGATTCAAGTAGTCTTTATGTCATTTGGTGGCAATTAATAAAATTACAATTATGTTTTAATATTTACATTAAAAGCCACTTTTTCTACTATTTAATCATTTTTATTAACCTAATGTAACTAATCCTGCATTACCAACTGAAATAAGTAGCTTATTCAACCTTTTTTTTTTTAATGTCACAGACAAAAATCAAAGTAGGTCTCACTAATTCAGGAAATTCTGCATTGGTGCTTGGCTCAGAATACTCTTAATATGTGTTTATGGAATAAAAATTAATTCAGAGTCCATTAGGCATATTTAAGACATCTGAGGAAATTGCATCATATTTTGGAAGCAACATCTAAAAGCAGTATGCTAATTAAACACTCTGGAGTCACAGAATCCTATCTAATAAAGAGGAGATATGCTAATTGACCCTCATACCATCGCAAAGATGGCAGCACCCACAGCCAAAAGGGGGAATATGCTAATTGACTACCACACACTCAAAGATGGTGGCGCCTATTCCCCTCAGCCCCTCAGGGGTGGCAGGCATGTGGCAAGGCTCCGTGCACCTGCCTCTGGAGTCCCCCAGTTCCCTCAGCACCCCCGCCACCCAGGGCCGCCCAAGGCTCAAGTAACCAGGGCTGGGCAAGGCTTGCGCTGTTGGCAGTGGCAGCAGCAGAGGTGTGATGGGGCATCGCCTTCCCCTGGTCACCAGGTCGCCTCCCGCTCCTGAGGGCTCCCAGACTGTGAGAAGGGGCAGGCCAAGCTGAGGGACCCTTCCTCCAGGGCCTCTAGTGTTAGAGAGAAGAGACCTGGAGATAATCTATTCCAGCAAATTTCAGTTTGCTGTCAGGACTCCTTTATGCTCTTAAAAATGTTTGGGGCCGAAACCGGTTTGGCTAGAGTGGATAGAGTGGATAGAGTGTCAGTCTGTGGACTGAAGGGTCCCAGGTTCGATTCAGGTCAAGGGCATGTACATTGGTTGCGGGCACATCCCCAGTAGGGGGTGTGCAAGAGGCAGCTGGTCGATGTTTCTCTCTCATCTACGTTTCTAGCTCTCTATCCTTCTCCCTTCCTCTCTGTAAAAAATCAATAAAATATATATTTTTAAAAAATGTTTGGGGACGCCATAAAGCCTTTGTTTATATGGACTGACTCTATGTACCAATTTTAAACATATTAGAAATGTAAATTAAGAAATTTGAAAGCTACTTATCATTTTTCTTAAAAACTAGAGGCCCAGTGCACAAAATTCGTGCATGGGGGTGGGGGGGGGTGTCCCTCGGCCCAAACTACACCCTCTCCAATCTGGGACCCCTCAAGGGATGTCCAACTGCCCATTTAGGCCTGATCCCGGTGACATTGGGCCTAAACGGGCAGTCATACATCCCTCTCACAATCCAGGACTGGTGACTCCCAACTGCTCACCTGCCTGCCTTCCTAATTGTCCCTAACTGCTTCTGCCTGCCAACCTGATCACCCCCTAACCACTCCCATGCCAGCCTGATTGATATCTAACTGCTCCCCTGCCAACCTGTTTGCCCCCAACTGCCCTCCCTTGCAGGCCTGGTCCCTCTCAACTGCCCTCCCTTACAGGCCTGGTGCTTCCCAAGTGCCCTCCCCTTCTTGCCTGATTGCCCACAGCTGCCCTCTCTTGCAGGCCTGGTCCCTCCCAACTGCCCTCTCCTGCTGGCCACCTTGTGGTGGCCATCTTGTGTCCACATAGGGGCAGGATCTTTGACAACATGGGGGCAACCATTTTGTGTGTTGGAGTGGTGGTTAATCTGCATATTAATCTTTTATTAGATTATTAGATAGGATAATAAACTCCAGCCCAGGCGGTGTGCTCAGTGGTTGAACATCTATGAACCAGGAGGTCAAGGTCCAATTCCCGGTCAAGACACATGCCTGGTTATAGGCCTGGTTCCCAGTGGGGGGCAAGTAGGAGGCAGCTGATCAGTGATTCCCTGTCATCATTGATGTTTCTCCCTCTCTCTCTCTCTCTCTCTCTCTCTCTCTCTCTCTCTCTCTCCCTTCCTCTCTGAAATCAATAAAAAGTATTTTTTTTAAATAATAAATTCCATTGCATGTTAACAAAAACATTTTTATGGTGAAGAAAACCCCTACATTTTCTATAACTAAAAAAATTAATAAGAGGCACTGTTTTACATTTCTGCAAATCTCTTTAACATCTAACTAGTAGCATACAGCTGGATTTTCATATCTGTTTCTGTATTTAACCTGTTGTGGTATCACACACCACACAGCTGCAGAAAGGGCCACTGTATAACTGTTATAGAATGAGAATGAAAACGGTGAATAATCCCTTGGTATTATTCTGAACGTAAATTTTGATCTCATGGGTGTCACGAACCTCAAAAGCTCCCTGATTCAGTCCGAGCCTTTACTTTTCAGGTGTTACTAAGGTACAAACTGGGGTCAAGAAAAAATGCAATGTCCTGCCTAAAAAACAAAACAAAAACAATAGCTTGTTTGTGGCGGAAACAAGCCAAATTTTTGGAATCCCAGCCTGGGTCCTAACATGGGCCCCGCTTACAGGCTTTCAAGCAGAAGCTCTGGGCAATGGCGGGAGGTCTTACTACCGTCAGGGGCTGCCTCTACCCTCATCCTAAGCACTGCTGTGTTATCCTTGCTTCAACTGCTATAAAGTAAAAATACAGGCCAGATATTTCATTGGGCGTACCGTTTTTCTTCTCTTTTCCAATTGCATAATATCAGATAAGCTGACGGTAAAATAAGAGATGTGAGGAAAGAAAAATGACTAATCATACTTTAAAAGAAAACAATTCAGATCAGCTTTAACAGTTAGATTAATACTTACAGCCATCCTGTTTACAAATCCACTGCACACAATTGACTCGAGCGGTGTGACCATTCAGGTTGGTAACGACAACCCTTTCCTTTAACAAAGGAAGCACCAGTTAGTAAATTAGACTCTATCCTACAGAGGAATCATTAAGTTAATAAAAATCAGGTTTCAGTATTTTTGGTTAAGTTCAGGATTACTCCAGACAAAATCACCTTCCTTTAATTTGTAAACTTGTCATTGTGGCTTAAACCCTCCAGTCACTAATTTTTTTCACCACTCCACTTCCCCAGTGTCCTGTGCTCTCATCATACTAAGCTCTCTGGTCTTCATCTGCCTTGGTCCTGCGCTCCACTCACGTCCCCTCCCACTCCTGTCCTCATCTGGGGAGCCTGTCCTGACACCCAGGCTGGATAAGAAACCTCTTCCTGGAGCTCCCACGGGTCTCAGGGCTCTACTTCTATCATGCTTGCATCGAGGGTTTTGTTGAGGGGGGGGGGGGGGAAATCTTCAATAAAGGAATTTGTGATTAACGGATACAAATTCATGGCTCACTTTGCATGTCATGACTAATCAGGTATTGATCCTCACCTGATGAGTGCTTTAGGATACCTTTCCCATGACCTTTTTACCCCAATGGCACTTTCTTTTCAATGTTCAATTCCAGCCATGGCAGGGTAGCTCGGGGCAGGGCACAAACAAGAATCAACTAATGGCCGAAACCGGTTTGGCTCAGTGGATGGAGCGTCAGCCTGTGGACTAAGAGGTCCCGGGTTCGAATCCGGTCAAGGGCATGTACCTTGGTTGCAGGCACAACCCCAGTAGGGGGTGTGCAAGAAGCAGCTGATCAAAGATACTCTCTCATCGATGTTTCTAACTTTCTATCCCTCTCTCTTCTTCTCTGTAAAAAAATCAATAACATATATTTTTTTTAAAAGAATCAACCAATGAATGCATAAGTGGAACAATGAATCAATCTCTCTCAAATCAATAAATGAAAGAATTGTTTTTAAAAAATAAAGTGTCCCAAGCAAAAATACAAGTGGCAGTTTATAACTGCGGGGAAATACAAAAATGAGATAGCATCTGTGACAATGGGCTTAATCCATACCTAAATTGCAAATCTTTCTAAACCCAAACTAATTTTTTTAGCAGTACTACAGTTTCCACAGAAGGCTTCGGAGAAGGTCGTCCTCATTCGGGTGCCTACGTGGACCAACAGGTCACTGGTGGGTCCCGCTGGCCCCGGGCGGGCGGCGGCGCGCCCAGACGCCCCGCCCCCTGGCCCGGGCGCACCCCGCACTCAGCCCCTCCGGCCGCCGCTCTTACCCGCGGGTCGTAGAGCACCACGGAGCAGGACGTGCCGAAGGCCAGAAGTCCTCCGGGCCCGGAGTTCCAGCTCAGGGCTCCCCGCACCCGGTTGGGGCAGCAAAATACGTGAGACGCCTCCAGCACGGATGCCACCATGTTGCTGGCTGGTCCGCGGCCGAGGTCTGGGGTCGCACTTCCGCCCTCTGAGCGGAACTACGCGCGAGGCCGCCCCTCCCGCGGGCGTGATCCGCGCCGCGTTTTGGAAGCAGCCGGGGGCGGGGGGCGGAGCCCGCGGAGGTGGCCACGCCCCCAGGCTCCGCCCCCCGCCCTGGCTCCAATGGGCCCTCGGTGCCCCGCCGCCGCCGCCACCTCGGGTCTGCTGACCGTGGTCCTGCGCGAAACGCGGCCTCCGCCCCCGGACAAAGCCCGGCCGGGGCCGCTCCGGACCTTCCCGAAAGACCGCAGCACTTGAGCCGGGTCTGCGTCCGGAACCTCTCCGCTGCCCCTCACGCCCGGGACTCACAGCAGCGGCGGAGTTGGCCCAGGAGGGAGCCTTGGCAAGCGAGTCTCGGGCCTCCGTGGCGCAGGGGCGCGGAGGGCTTCGAAGAAAGAAAAGGGTCCCTCGGTCCGTCTCGACGCTCACGGTCCGCTCGGCCGCGCCTTCGCGCCCTCCCGCCCCTACGTGCCCCGCGGCGCCGGCGAACAGGCGGCCACGCGGACTCGCCGGCGGGGATGGGGTTCTGAGCCGCACTGCGCATGCGCCGCGGCCCGGCCGGCAGAGGCGCTGGTTCCCGGCCGCGCGCGGCGCGCGGCGCCCATTGGTGATTGTCCTGCTCCCGGGAGGCGCGGGCGCGTGGGGCGCGGCTCCCCGACCGAGGGGCGTCCGGGCCGATGAGATCGCCGCTTCCCCGCGCCCTGTAGAGGTTTCGAGACTGGGAGAGAGAAGCACGGGCCGGTTCCGAACCCTCCGGACCGCCTGTGGGGAACTGAACCCGCACGCGGGGCCGGAACGTGGGACTGCGAGGCCGCGGCGGAGAGAGAGGTGAGTCCCGCAGGTCCGGGCGGGTCTGCAGAAAGGGGGGCCCCTCGGGCCGCGGAGGTCGGACTCTCCAGTGTGGGGTGCCCAGATGGGCGTTGGGAGTCCAACGGGGGACTTTCTGGGGAAACGGTGTTAGTCATCTCCAGCTCGAAGGTAGGGATGTGTATTAAAAAATAAAAGATTAAACCCTTAGAACTAGTGGTCTGTTCTCCTTCCCTTTTTTCTCCCCTGGCCTCTCTCCCGGCCCTTTATTTAGGCTTTTTTTTTTTTTCCAACAGCGCTCGCGGACTTGCAGGGGAGAAGGTCCGCCCGCGGGTCCTCCCCGGGCGCCTTCAGCATCCTCGCGGGAGAAAGGCGCGGAGTTTGCGCCCCGCCTCCCTCCCTCCCCTCTTCCCCCCAACCACCGCTTCCTCTGTGCTTGTCCCAACCCATCCCGCTCCTGGCCTTTCCCTCCTGCGAATGATTTCTTAATGGTTCTCGTTTCCTTATTAAAACTTCAGGGCCGAAAGACGGTTCTTTTTTTAGGAGCCTATCCCGATGGTGCTTAGGTACTTGCATTTTCACCGCTCCCGGCTTGATCAGCGTCTGTGCCACACCGCCGCCGACATTGTTTGGAAACCAGCGCTTCCATGTAACCGTGTAGTGTCCCCCCCATCACCCCGTAAGTGGGTGTTGCCAGCTTTTCCTGGTGCCAGGAGAAACAGCTGAAAGTGGGGAGGCTAAGTTGCCCCAGGCCCTTGCTCTCTCGCTCCAGAGTTTGGTGACGACTGGGTCCTGAGATACCAGTGTATCCGCATCTATGGACTTACACCTTCCTCGGCTTTCCTGAATTCTGCTTTGCAGGGCTCAACTTAATTTCTGTCTCCAAACACCTTTGTCTGGATGAGTGATGATCTAAGATAAAATGAAGTTTAACTTGCTTACGGAGCTATTATTATGCCACCATTCTAAGGCATTGCGTCAATCTGTATGTACTGACCTGGAACGGTGTCATTTTTGAATAGGAAAAAAAAGTTCCCATTTGTGTGGTTTAGTTATGCATGCCCCAAGGCATGATTGGGTGACTTTGAAGAGTGCTATTGGGGAAAGAAGCCTTAAGTTGATTTGAATATAGTTTAAGAAAAATTTTAACTGTGAATAATTCTGAGATTGCTGTATCTTCCTTCTCCTTTTGATGTTGAATAATGTTTTACGAAATGAAGGTGGTAGAAGTTTTGTTTTAAATCATTGTTCTCAACACAATGAGGAGTTGCCAGTATGGTTGTGGCCACATGGATCTCTCCAGTGCCTCAGTTACTATTGCTTTTGTAGCGCTAATTACTGAGTCTTAACACTCAACAGTTCTCCAGTTATTTCTCTTGTTTTGGTAATGCCTGGGTAGAGCCTAGGACTCAGCACTGGTCACACTAAGTGATGTTCTGTAGACCTTGATGGTTTGATTTAGGCATCAGTGTTCAGCAAGAGATTTTTTAAAATATATTTTATTGATTTTTCACAGAGAGGAAGAGAGAGGGATAGAGAGTTAGAAACATCGATGAGAGAGAATCACCAACCAACTGCCTCCTGCACATCCCCTAGGTACATGCCCTTGACCAGAATTGAACCTGGGACCTTCCAGTCCGCAGGCCGACGCTATATATCCACTGAGCCAAACCGGTCTCGGCAGCAAGAGATTTTTTAATTCAAATTATTATAGAAGTGAGGACAAAATTTCTTTTCTCTATCTTCTCTAGGAAGGTGCAATGGCGAGGAGTTTATCCATAACCTTCATCCTGACCTTCACTCTGTCAGTCACAAATCTCCTTCATGAGGTAGAACCAGCAACTGCTCTCCCTCAGACCACTGAGAAGATTCCAAACTGGGAATCCGGCATTGATGTTGACTTGGCAGTTACCACCCAGCGACATCACCTGCAGCAGCTTTTCCATCGCTATGGAGAAAATAATTCTTTGTCAGTGGAAGGGTTCAGAAAGTTACTCCAGAATATAGGCATAGACAAGATTAAGAGAGTCCATTTACACCATGACCATGACCATCACCCCGACCATGACCATCACTCCGACCATGACCATGACCATGACCATCACTCCGACCATGACCATGACCATGACCATCACTCCGACCACGAGCATCGCTCTCACCGTAACCATGCTGCTTCCAGTAAAAATAATCGGAAAGCTCTTTGCCCAGACCATGACTCTGAGAGTTCCAGTAAAGATACTAGAAACAACCAGGGGAAAGAATCTCGCCGCTCAGAACATGGCAATAGCAGAAGGAATGTTTTAATCAAGGATGGTGTTGGTGCTAGTGAAGTGACCTCCACTGTGTATAATGCTGTCTCTGAAGGAACTCATTTTCTAGAGACAATAGAAACTCCAAAGCCTGGAAAGCTCCCTAAAGCTGGGGGCAGCTCCACTCCCCCCAGTATTACAGGAAAGAGCCGGGTGGGCCGGCCCGCCAGGAGGAAAACTAATGAGTCTGTGAGTGAGCCCAGAAAGGAGTTTATGTATTCCAGAAACACAAATGCAAATGCTCAGGAGGTAAGATAAAGGCTGTTCTTACTTTAATCAATATGCCTGCTTGTCTATCCTGTCATTGCCATTCTATCTCTGGTTGTAAGGAGTTTAAAGTCAAAATAAAATGGTGAAGTTACTGACAAGGAGATTTCTCAGCTAGGCACTTGGCCCAAAGTGTTTCTACCATGTTGTTATCATTTCTGATTTTAAAAAGAAAAGGGGAAAAAAAAAAACTTGGAAGACAGAAAGAATAGAGCTGCCTTCTAAAACTTTTTTTTAAATATTTTTTTATTGCTTTTAGAAAGGGAGAGAGATAGAAACATCAATGATGAGAGAGAATCATTGATCAGCTGCCTTCTGCACACCCCACACTGGGGCTTGAGCCATAACCTGGGCATGTGCCCTGACCAGGAATTGAGCCATGACCTCCTGGTTCATAGGTTGATGCTTAATCACTGAGCCATGCCAGCTGGGCTAAAACTGTTTTTTATATACAATTTAAAATAAGTATAGAGAGCAGGTATCAAAGTTATTTTTGGAGAAAGTTTTTAAGTGCGAGTATTATTTTTATTAATAAAAAGTAGAAAATGCGAGGTTGGAAATGCAGGAGTTAGAGTCCATGTTTTAGAGAAAGGCATGGTTGAAGAATGCAAGAACATTAATACCTCCTTGCAGATGGATTGAAATGATTGGAACTGCTGCCAAGAAGGACATAATGGACAAGTGAATGCCTGGGCAATGAAGTTCTGATTTCATGTGTTTTTTCTAGATTAGACTTTCAGGCTGTACTCAGTTTGCCTTGACTGAAAGATGTTAAGAACAGGGAGTTAGTTGATACATGTTAATAAGCAGAACTTAAGTAGTTCATGCAAGCCATCATATGACCTGTTCTAATTCTGGGATAATGCTGCTCATGGTCATTCCCATAGCGACACTGGTAATAAAGTGTGTTCTGTGTAGTATTAACCAAGAATTGGTGGAATTTAAAATAATTTGCAGATGATGAGAAACAGTTGCTACCACCAATTCTGGGGGAATAGAAGGAGCTTAGGTTATTCAAAAGATTCTCTTTAAACTAGCCAACTCATTAAATTGTTGAAACGGCTGCCTGCCGGAACAGGTTTGCTTTATTACCAACGTGACCCTGTGTGAGGGTAATGTACGTACTTTAATATTCTCTCGTAGAGCATCATTTTGCCAAGTATGTAGTCAGAACTGAACTGAATTTTGCAAGTATGGCCACTGTGGTAAGAATGACGTGTTTTGGGCTTGTTGAGGCCAAGAAGGGTATCGCTGGCACTAAAATAACATATGTGTCAATCTCTAATGACCCCCATCTCGAAATTAAAGCTCGTTTCCTTAATAGGTTTATACAGTGAGTTAACAGGCCTGTGAATGTTCCTTTACCCTCAAGCGTATTTCACTTAAGGCTTTGTCCCTAGGCGACTGGTGGTGTAACTTTCCACCTAGAAGTAAGCAGAGAGGTGAGGTAACACTATTATGACATACTATCTCCAGGTAGTTTGAGAAATTCCAAAGTACTTAAAACAAAAGTTGATTTTAATCAGTGTTAACTTAAAATTAAGAAGCAGCTTCAGTAAGGAACGGGTATTGTGTGATCAAACAACTTTTTTGGATTATCTAATGGGAATGCCTTTCGGTGCTTTTCACTGCTTTGTTTTCTTCAGTGTTTCAATGCGTCAAAGCTGCTCGCATCACATGGCATGGGCACCCAGGTTCCGCTGAATGCAACGGAGTTCAACTATCTCTGCCCAGCCATCATCAATCAAATTGATGCTAGATCGTGTCTGATTCATACAACGAGTGAAAAGAAAGCTGAAATCCCTCCAAAGACCTATTCTTTACAAATAGGTAGAATTGAGTTTTTTTTTATGTAAAAATAATTTCCAGTAGATACATTTATGTTGTAGTGTTCTTTACATTTTCAAAAACCTATTCATTTTTAGCATAATTTCAAATATACCATCTTTTTAAAAATTTATCTTTATTATTGAAAGTATTACAGATGCTCCTCCCCCACCTCCCACCTTTTCCCCCCCCCATTGATCCCCTCCACCCCGCACCCAACCCTCTAAGGCCTGCGCCACACTATTGTCTGTGTCCATGAGCTATGCATACAAATTCCTGGGTTAACCTCTCCTCCTTACCCCACCACTCCTGCCTTCCTTCTTAGAGTCCTCAGTCTGCTCCATGCTTCTAAGTCTCTGGATCTATTTTATTCATCAGTTTATTTTGTTCATTAGATTCCACATGAGTGAGATCATTCTGCCTTGATTGAAAAAAAGCAAGCTTGTTAGCCTAACCCTTAAAAAAACTTAGATTGTAACTTGCCTTATCTTTTTTATTTTTTAACACCTTGTCACACCACCGATTGAAGCAAAACAATTCAACATGCTGCTGCTTCCCCCAAAAGCGGTGTTTTTACTTTGCCCTTTCTTGGCAGTTCAGTGAGTTATTAGCAAAAGTGCTTTTAAAAGGGGTACTTGCCATATCTTTAAAAAAAAAAAAAAAGATAAATGAGTAAAACATAGGTTGTAACTTGCCTGAGATCATGAAGTGTCAAGGGTTATCTGAAATTTGGGCTTTTTACATTGTCACCCTGATTGGGAGAAGGGTCAGAGTGAATCTCTGCTCTTGAGGAGTCTAATTCTGATCTGTTATTTTTTTTAATATATCTTTTTATTGATTTCAGAGATGAAGGGAAAGGGAGAGAAACATCAATGATGAGGGGGAAATCATTGATTGGCTGCTTCCTGCACGCCCCCTACTGGGGATTGAGCCTGCAACCAAGGTACATGCCCTTGACTGGAATCGAACTTACGACTCTTCAGTCCACAGGCTGACACTCTATCCATTGAGCCAACCTGGACAGGGCTCTCGTCTGTTATTAATAAGTCAAACCAGGATAAGCTGTGCTATAGTGTAGAGCAGGATTGGGGAACCTATTTTCTGACAGGGCCATTTGGGTATTTATAAATCATTCACTGGCCATACAGAGTTATCAACTTAAAAATTAGCCTGCATCTACACAATGGAATACTACGCTGCTGTAAAAAAAAAAAAGAAGGAACTCTTACCTTTCATAACAGCATGGATAGACATGAAAAGAGTTATACTAAGCGAAATAAGTCAGTTGGAGAAAGATAAATATCACACGATCTCACTCATTTGTGGAATATAATGAACAACATAAACTGGTGAACAAAAATAGATCCAAAGACAGAGAAGCATTAAACCAGTAAATAGACTGTCAAACCTCAAAGGGAAGGCAGGGGTGAGGGGGGTTGAGGACATGTGTGGAGGGTGGGAGAGGTCAATGGGGGGAAAAGGAGACATGTAAAACTTCAATCAATAAAGAATTTTAAAAAGCCCTGCCGAAACCGGTTTGGCTCAGTGGATAGAGCGTCGGCCTGCAGACTGAAAGGTCCCAGGTTCCATTCTGATCAAGGGCATGTACGTTGGTTGCGGGCACATCCCTGGTAGGGGGTGTGCAAGAGGCAGCTGGTCGGTGTTTCTAACTCTTATCTCTCTTCCTTCTCTCTGTAAAAAATCAATAAAATATATTTTAAAAAAAAAAAAAGCCCTAACCAGTTTGGCTCAGTGGATAGAGCATTGGCCTGCAGACTGAAGGGTCCCAGGTTCGATTCCAGTCAAGGGCATGTACCTTGGTTGTGGGCACATCCCCAGTAGGGAGTGTGCAGGAGGCAGCTGATTGATGTTTCTCTCTGATCGATGTTTCTAGCTCTCTATCCCTCTCCCTTCCTCTCTGTAAAAAAGCAATAAAATACTATATTTTTTTTTAAAGAATTTAAAAAATTAACCTGCTACATTTGGTCATTTAATTCACCCCTAGCCTTGGCAGGACTAGACCAGATGATTTCACAGGCCTTATACAGCCTACGGGCCGGATGTTGCAGAGACGGTCCTCACCTCTGGTGGCCTTATTAAGTCTGATGGACGTTCCTTACCTCTGGCCAGACCTTATAAGGCCTGGCTGTAAGTTCCTCCCCCCTGGCTAGAATTTTCACTGCTCAAAAACTATACTGAAGAAATAATTGCTTTGTTTACTGAGAAAATAATTTTCGGTTTCCTTTTTTTCTTTTTTCACTTTCTCTCCTTTAACATACTCCTCTTCTCTTTCATCATTTAGGTGTTACAGGAGTCTGAAAGCTCAGCTCCCAAATGAGCCAGAATTCATCCTTGTTTATCATTTCTTTCCCTTTTCCCTCTGTCACTACCAGCTGAAGGGTTTTCCTTTAGGTGATGCTCTTTACCTAGAGAGTTCACTCGTATTGTTCATTTGAGCCCAATTGTTGGTTATTGAGTTTGTATTTCTTTAAGATTGCCTACGCTTACAAGTTACTTTATGCTACTCCAAAGTCTCTCTTTTAAAGTTTATCATTTGTATGTTTTTACCTTTGCTCTTTTGTTTGACAGCCTGGGTTGGTGGCTTCATAGCCATTTCCATCATCAGTTTCCTGTCTTTGCTGGGTGTCATCTTAGTGCCTCTCATGAATCGGGTGTTTTTTAAGTTTCTCCTGAGTTTCCTTGTGGCATTGGCTGTTGGGACATTGAGTGGTGATGCTTTTTTACACCTTCTTCCACATGTAAGTATGATAGTTTGTCCTATTGGTGTATTGTATTATTCAGCATTGAAAATATACATACATTTTTTATTTGTACTAGAATTCTTTGTATTGATATTTATAAAGGTAAGAAATTTGGTTTAGAGGAGTTGATTTTGAAATATATTAGGTAATCAAAAGCCGAATTTTGGGGCTTGATCTTTTTATTATAATTATTGATTTGAGAGAGAGAGAGAAACATCGATGTAAGGGAAACATTGATTGACTGTCTCCTGTACAAGCCCTGATCAGGGATCAAACCCGCCACCTGGGTATGTGCCCTGTCTGGGAATCGAACCCACAACCTTTTGGTGCATGTGATAATGTTCCAACCAAATGAGCACACCAGCCAGGGCTGTGCTTGATCTTATTACATTGTGTGTGTGCGGGGAGGGGGGGGGGTTGCTTTCCTTTATAAAGACTAATTTAATTTGGGGGGATCCAGTTAATAAAAGGAGAAAGATTCTACTGATGCTGGTTATTATGACAGTCTGCAACAGTGTGAACTGTCTGCTTACATATTAGTGTGATTGCCACAACAATAAAAAAATGTGGCTGTCTACCCAAGAAAATTGAGGGTTTTTCTTCAGAGTTGAATTAATGTCTGTATTTACAGATTTTCACTTGGTAACATGAGTGATTTCTTAAGTAAAGCAAGTTTGGTAAAGTGGGTTTACTTTTCCATTAAATATTTGGGATAGGTGCTCAGGCAGAAAATATTTGGATCTCATTTTTTATTTTTCCCTTAGAGATCCGCAGGTAAGTGTGAAGGGGGGGAGATTTGCCCATAAGTGAGAGGCGGGGGATTATTCCTAGAGTTCTCATGCTTTCTCCAATAGTGAAAGGAAGCTGTTTTGCTGTGACAAACTCCCTGACCATCAAATGGCAGATGTTCAGGAATACCTGTTGCACAGAGTGACATGTACATGGGGTGTACCCTGTAACCCCCACCACCAACCCTCGTCTCTCCTCTGTGTATGTGCCACGCCCAACTTCCTAACATGAAGTGACGTGGTCTCTGCTGTTGGCCACTGGCCAGTGCCCCTGGATCAGGTCCTTGCCAGGGCTCATTACACAGACTGGGCTTCTTGTAAGCTCACGGATGACGGTGGTACGAGCCTTTCAGCAAGGAGTGGAAGCAGTAAACTCTACAGACCTATTAAGCCTGGCAGTTCCCTGTTACTTAATGTCCTACATTTCCCTCATTCCAAAGGATCCTTTTAATTGCCTAATTCTGAATTATTTCAAATCTGACCTTATCTTAGCCAGTTTTTCTGACAAGTGAAACTAATTAATTTATAAAATGCATGGTGTTTTGCTTTTAGTCTCATGCAAGTCACCACCATAGTCACAGCCATGAAGAGACGGCAGTGGAGATGAAGAGAGGGCCGCTGTTCAGTTATCTGTCTTCTCAAAACCTAGAAGAAAGCACCTATTTTGATTCCACGTGGAAGGGTCTAACAGCTCTGGGAGGCTTGTACCTCATGTTTCTTGTTGAACATGTCCTCACATTGATCAAGCAATTTAAAGATAAGAAGAAGAAGGTAAGAAAAAGTATACTAAGTACTTACTATGCATCGAACATTTATTTAGAGTCATATTCTAACTAGACTGTTAGCAGAGCTTGTCCTGGGCATATGATCTTTGTTTGAGAGGTGTTGAGCGTTTTTGAGATTCTTTTAGCTCTGAGAGACTTTAATGGAGAGCAAGTTTGTATCTTTATAATGCTGGAGTTTTCTATCTTCATAATCCCCTTCAAACTCATGAGCAAGTGAGAAAGGCAAGGATAAACATTTATATAAATGACCAAACAGGGCACAGCGGGTCTTTGAAGATCAGAAGATACATGATTATGGCCCTGATGGTTTTATGGCTGTATACTTATCCCCAAACTCTCTGAGTTGTATATATCAAATATGTAAAGCTCTTTATATCTCAAACATACCCCAGTAAAGTGGTTTAAGAAAAACCATGGATATACCATCAATATTCATTGGTAGTTATGATTATGTGATTAACTCCTAATTATTTACCCAGTAGCTAGATATTCTGTGTGTGTTTTTTTAAGGATATGTGGCTTTCAGATATGACCTTTGCAAATTTCCTCTAGAAAATAGTATGAAGCCAAACAGTAGACTCTATTTCTGGTGAAAATAATTTTTGAGTTGCCTGTGGTTATTTGCCTCCTCTTATCTGATGTGACCAGGCAAGTCAGTCTAAAGACTAGCCTAGTGATGACTTTATTTTTTTCCAATGGGGACTCTTAAAAATTACATGTACATATCTTGGACATTTTAATTTAACTTAGAACATTAGTGTACTCCTGCCAAAACCGGTTTGGCTCAGTGGATAGAGTGTCGGCCCGCGGACTGAAAGGTCCTGGGTTCGATTCTGGTCAAGGGCACCTACCTTGGTTGCGGGAACGTCCCCAGTTGGGGGGGTGCAGAAGGCAGCTGGTTGATGTTCCTCTCTCATCAATGTTTCTAGCTCTCTTTCCCTCTCCTTTCCTCTCTGTAAAAAAATCAATAAAAAAAAAAAAGAACATTAGTATACTCCTGATTTTGACCAAAATTATCTTTGAGTTAGATTCTGTGTGCTGATTTTTTTTTTCTCTACAGCCATAATGCTTCATCTACAATCTTCAGTTTTGGTTTGTCTAAAGTTGAGCCAGAGGTTACATATATGTAAGGATAGATTCAGTGTAGAATCTATATTTCAGAAATTTTTAAAATTGTAGACAGTAGCCCTAACCAGTTTGGCTCAGTGGATAGAGCGTCAGTCTATGGACTGAAAGGTCCCAGGTTCAATTCCAGTCAAGGGCATGTACCTTGGTTGCGAGCACATCCCCAGTAGGAGATGTGCAGGGTCAGTTGATCGATGTTTCTCTCTCATTGATGATTCTCACTCTATCCTTCTCTTTTTTCTCTGTAAAATATCAATAAAATATATTTTTTAATTTTTTAATTGTAGACAGTAGTCACTTTATGTAATTTGATAGCCTTTTTTTTTTAAAGCAGCTTGTCTTTGACTCTTTCAAATGCATCCAACATAAGTTTTCATAGAAGTAACTATTCTCACCATCATATAGTTTAAGCAATAGATAATTAAATTGTATAGTTACAATAACGAGTATAACTCATAAGGACGTTTGGAAACTAGCAGAGTTATTCCCACTGAGCACAGAGCTCACTGTGGGAAACAAGTGCATGTATGAAAGAAAGTAGCCTACTCGGTCCTGGGAATATTTGCCCTTATGGAGTTTACATTTACTAAAATCTCAAACTGCAAATCTTTTTTTCCCCCCTTTGTTGGTGTTCTTTGGTTGTGTTTGCTTTTATACTTTTTTTTTAGGTGGGGGGGATTGATTTTTTCAAATTGCAAATGTTGGATCTTCTCTTTGCTGGACCTAAATTTAGAGGAAAGAAGTGAAATAAGAATAGCTTATTCATTATTTTTTAATTTTTATCCTCACCCAAAGATATTTTTTCCATTTTTTTGTTGTTGTTTTGTTGTTTTTTGAGGGAGGAGAGTAAAGTAGAAGGGGGTAGAGAAGGAGAAACATCATTGTGAGAGAGACACATCAGTTGATTCCCTCCCACACATACCCCAACTGGGCTGGGCTGGGCATCAAGCCTGCAACCAAGGTTCGTGCCCTTGTCCGTGAATCGCACCTCAACTCTGGTCTGCAGGCCAGTGCTCCACCACAGAGAAACTAGCCAGGGCATTTTATTCATTCTTAATCCAGGAAGTTATCTGTGTTCCCATTGGTCTTGGACTGGTTTGAGACAATATCCTACTTCTTTATGTTCTCTGGAATTAAAACCTTTCTGAAAAAGATTAATTTATTTTTAAAATAAAGTATCAGCCGAAACCGGTTTGGCTCAGTGGATAGAGTGTTGGCCTGCGGACCGAAGGGTCCCAGGTTTGATTCCGGTCAAGGGCATGTACATTGGTTGCGGGCACATCCCCAGTGGGGGATATGCAGGAGGCAGCTGGTCTATGTATCGCTCTCATCAATGTTTCTAGCTCTAGCTCTCTCCCTTCCTCTCTGAAAAATCAATAAAATATATATTTTTTAAAGTATCAAAATAAAACATGCTCATTAGAAAACTTTTGGAAATTTTTGGAGAAAAATATAAAAATGCTAGAGGCCTAGTACACAAAATTTCGTGCACTGGTGGGGGAGTCCCTCAGCCCAGCCTGCACTCTCTCGAAGTCTGGGACCCTTCAGGGGATGTCCAACTGCCAGCTTTGTCTTGTTCACTGCTACATCTCCAATGCCTAGAATAGTGACTGGCACATTAAGAGATTATTAAAAACTAGTTGTGCCAAAGCCAGTTTTGCTCAGTGGATAGAGCATCAGCCTGCAGATTAAAAGGTCCTAGGTTCAATGCCGGTCAAGGGCATGTACCTCGGTTGCAGGCACATTCCCGGTAGGAGGTGTGCAGGAGGCAACTGATCTATATCTCTCTCATCGATATTTCTGACTCTATATCCTTCTCCCTTCCTCTCTGTAAAAAATCAATAGAATTTTTTTTTTTAAATAGTTGTTGAATGTATAAGAAACATTGAACCCCAAGTAAACATAATTTCTAGATAAAGATGGGCCATTGGAGTTTTGCCAACATTGTCCTCTTTCTTTTTAGATTGAGTCATCTTTTTTTCAAGGACATCCAGGTCTTACTTAATCTCATTTGATTCTTTAAAAAGAAAAAAAAAAAGCTATTCATTATATGGTATTTAGAGTTCTTTACATCCATAACAGAACATTTTACCTAGGATTTACCTTAAGACATCCATCCTGCACTACTATATATCATAGTTTTAGGTTACTTGCCATCTATGACAATCTGAAGTCTCTATATTAAAATTAGGGTTACATTTTATACTTAATATACTAGTAGTTAGTTAAAATAGTTCAACAACATCAAACTTTCTGCCAGTAAGGTTATCGCTCATGCCGGAAATCTGAGAATCAACAATGACATCTCCCTCCTCCTCATGTTCAACCTAGTTTTATTAAATATATCTAAAGTTTTTCCTTTCTCTCCATCTTCCTTGCTCTTCCAGTCCATGCCATCCTTATCTCCTTCCTGAGTGACAATGGTCGCCTTCTAATGGACATGTTGACATTATTTTGTCTTCTAATCCAGGCAGTGATTTCTTTAAATGAAAATCTAAAGAGGTTGGACTCCACTACTTAAAATCCTTCCGTTAGTGATTTCTCATTGCTTGTAGGACAAAGCTACAACTCTTAGAGTATAAGCGGTTTGCATTGTCTGGCCTCCTCAGCTGCCCAGCCTTATCTGTAACCACCCTGTCTCTGACCTACTAGGCCCCAACCACCTTGCACTTCTTTCTGTTAAAGATGGGCCTGGCTGCCCTAACCGGTTTGGCTCAGTGGATAGAGCGTAGGCCTGCAGACTGAAAGGTCCCAGGTTTGATTCTGATCAAGGGAATGTTCCTTGGTTGCAGGCACATCCCCGGTAGGAGGTGTGCAGGAGGCAGCTGATCAGTGTTTCTCTCCCATCAGTGTTTTTGACTCTCTATCCCTCTCCCCCCTCTCTAAAAAATCAATTTTAAAAAATGTATGTAGCCAAAACCGGTTTGGCTCAGTGGATAGAGCGTCAGCCTGCGGACTGAAAGGTCCCAGGTTCGATTCTGGTCGAGGGCATGTACATTGGTTGCAGGCACATCCCCAATATGTATATATAGATTTATATACATACATTATGTGTGTATATATTAAAGATGGGACTGGCCCTCCTACATGCTATTCTCCCTGCCTGGAATACTATCTCTCTCACCCTTCCCCAGCAAGTCCCTGCTCATATAAATACCACTTTCTTGAGGAAGCCTGTTCTGAGACTTGGTATTGACTTGTTATACATTCTTAAAGCACTCTGTGTGTGTGTGGTTTTTTTTTTTTTTCTTTGTAAATGCAATCAAAGAATTGTGTAATCATTATCTGTGTTAAGCCTCTGCCTTCCCCGTTGGTGATAAGCTCCATGAGAACAGAGACTCTTTGTTTCTTATTTTACGTTGTATTGCCAGCCGCTTAGCAAGGGGACATTTTAGGCCAGGGGTGGGCAAACTTTTTGACTCGAGGGCCACAATGGGTTCTTAAATTGGACCGAGGGCCGGAACAAAAGCAACCTGACCATGCTGGCACTCTCATCTTGGGCTGCTGGTGAAGGAGCGGCGGGGAGAGCAAGAGAACCCTCTGCTCTTTCGGTTCGGCGGGCTGTAGTTTGCCCACGGCTGTTATAGGCCCTTAATACTTAAGGAATAAAAGAATTCATTAAGATCTGAGAGTTCTAGAGAGAGTCATTGCCCAATGAGAAATGAAGCATTAAGTAAGGTTACTTAAAATTCCCGGAATTGTTTATATTTACAGATATTTAAATATTTCCTCTGTTTGAGGTATTGTGTTAAGAGTAGGTATAAAGATTTGTTTGTGTGCTTGCCTTTAAAAATTCTTACAGCCTGTTGACATAAGAACATACAAAGCTGTGAACATTTTATGAGTTTATCAGAATTTATTTGAGCCAAACAGAAAATGCCTGGGAGCAGGATCTCATCAGACTGAGAGCAGTGCTTCTCAGAATGCGAGTTTGCAGTTTCTTTAATGCATTTGGAATTAAGGAGGGAAGTAAGGAAGATTACTTTAAGTGAAAGAGCAAGGCCAGGAAATATCTGTGATTCAATACAGGATCGTTGACAAGATTATGTGCTCTCCTGAAGTGGTTCTGGTTCCATTCCTAAAGGGTATGAAAAAGAGGCATTTGAAAGGTGTGTTAGCAGACGTACAAAAACGATGGACAGGTAACCTTTCACTAGGGAAGTTATATACCATAACCTTCCCAGTTAGAAATTTATGATCAGATCAATTGCCCTGAGAGGTCAGATTTATTTTAGAGCCTCTTTTTCATCCACAAACCTAAGAATGTACAGATATCTAATACACTGTCAGAACTAGAAAGAAATCTTAGGTATAACAGTGATTGTTTAAGTCATATTCATAGGTACTACAAATGTAATTTTTGTGTGACATTTTTAATATTTTGAATATTATCTTCTATATAAGTAGTACCATTGTTTAAACTAGCAGTCACCAACCGGTGGTCCATGAGGTCCGAAAGGTTGGCAACCACTGGTTTATTTTTTTATTTTTTTCAAATATTTTTATTGATATTTTACAGAGAGGAAAGGAGAGAGAAAGAGAGAGAGAGAGAGAGAGAGAGAGAGAGAGAGAGAGAGCCAGAAATGTCAATGAGAGAGAAACATCGACCAGCTGCCTCCTGCACACCCCCTACTGGGTGGGGATGTGCCCGCAACCAATGTACATGCCCTTGGCCGGAATCGAACCTGGGACCTTTCAGTCCGCAGACCGACGCTCTACCACTGAGCCAAACCGACCTCGGCGGCAACCACTGGTTTAAACAGTGACCTTATGCTTGGGCTCAGAGATAGGAACAGTATCTCAAGCATAGTAGTTAAAAGCCCTGATTATAAAATAAAGGCTTAATGAGATTTGTTTAAAGAGAGAAAGCTTGTTAATGGTATTATGTTATAGGAAGAGTATTTTAGTTATAATAATATAACACATAGCAATGTCACAGTGTAGTTTTAGGATGTAAAAAGTATGGGAAGTATGGGTTTTCAGCATACAAAGGAGAGATGGAGAAAACCTAGCATTAGCAGATCACTAAATGCCTGAAGAAAACGCTCTCTAGCTGGTTCTACATTGATAACCTGAGGCAGAACTCCTTTTTAATGTGTAGGGGAGTCACGGGGATCTAGTTAAAATCCCCATCTGATTCATTGGGTCTGAGATGGTGTGCAGCTTACAGAATACCACACGTAAACGACCTTGGGCACATTCGTAAAGATGAATGTGATTTTTCTACATTTCATATTACCAGGCACTGATTCTTCACCTTTTGAACAGTTACTTTGCTTAGGACACATTGCTGGGTGCTGTGCAAGTTCAGTGTAGGCCCTGTCCTTTTAGGTGGCCTTTATTCCAATGAAGGTTTGTTACTCTACAGGTTTTTTCTGTGTCTTTTGCTTAAGTGTCTATTGAAAGTTGTACGCACAAGCAACCCAACTATTTTAAAGTATTTCTTTCCCTTGCTATGTTAGAATCAGAAAAAAACTGAAAATGATGATGACGAGGAGATTAAGAAGCGGCTGTCCAAGTATGAATCTCAACTTTCAACAAATGAGGAAAAAGTAGACGCAGATGATCGTAAGTCCTTGTAAATCTGAGAGTTGGAGAGAATTCATTGTTCTCGTACTACATGGAAGGGATGGGACTATGCCCCCCCCCCTTTTTTTTTGAGTTATACTTTTTTGAATTGCCGGTGAGTAGGTTGTTTGTAAGGAGGCAGAAGAAATTAAGGGAGGATCTGGGGAGTAGTTATTGCAGGTTACTGTTTAAAATCTATTCTTAATATGTGAGACCATTTAATTTTTAAAATTCATTAAAACCTATTAATTTTTTCCCCCCATCGATAATACTCTAATGGCCTGAGCTGGGTTTGGCTCAGTGGATAGAGTGTTTGTTGGTCTGCAGACTGAAGGGTCCAGGTTTGATTCCGGTCAAGGGCACATGCCTAGAGGCAGCCAATCAATGATTCTCTCTCATCATTGATGTTTCTATCTCTCTCTCCCTCTCCCTTCCTCTCTGAAAGCAATAAAAAATACATTTTAAAAAATAATAATACTCTAATGTTTAGACCTTCAGGTATATGGGAGAGAGTTGCTCCATTTTAAGATCTTTTTTACCTTTATTGTCAGCGGAAGTGTTCAAAATGTGTCCTTTTTGTTTATACCCAGGACCTGAAAGCTATTTACGAGCTGACGCACAGGAGCCCTCCCATTTTGATTCTCAGCAGCCAGCGATCTTGGAAGAGGAAGAGGTCATGATAGCCCATGCACATCCACAGGAAGTCTATAATGAATATGTACCCAAAGGGTGCAAGAATAAATGCCACTCGCATTTCCATGATACGCTGGGCCAGTCAGATGATCTCATTCACCACCATCATGACTACCATCATATTCTTCATCACCACCACCACCAAAACCACCACCCCCACAGCCACAGCCAGCGATACTCTCGGGAGGAGCTGAAAGATGCTGGCATCGCCACACTGGCATGGATGGTGATAATGGGCGATGGCCTGCACAATTTCAGCGATGGCCTAGCAATTGGTATACATCTACATATTTGCCTCTTATTGGTTGATTATAAAAATGTTGTCTCTTCTTTGGCTACTTTGACAGTGAAATAATCAATAAAGTGAAAAGAACTGCGCTTTACTCATTTACCTATATTGTAACTACCAAAAGTTGTCTTAATTTGCAAGGTCTTAAGATCAAGTTCCAATGTGTTTGGAGCATGTGTCAGCTTTGTCCCCTATTCATTTAAGTTCACTTATCTGCAATACAAACAGTAAATATTAAAGTAAAAGAATCTGTTCTATCACCTTTTCTTCCATGCTACAAAGGACTCTATCTGATAAGTTCAGATACCAATCTCTATCCAAAGAACTATAGAGTTGTTGTTATTAAATAGTTATACCACAATAGGAGGTTATAGAATACTTAAAAATTTTAGTAGCTTAGTGCTGAAAGGAAGCATGGAAATAGCTATAAATCAGGCAGCTGAGGCCTGGCGAGGTGAACCACTTGCCCAAGGAGATAGTGCGTTTGAGATGAGCCCGGGCCTTGGCTCCCTGGGAGCCTGGTGCTCCTCCCCATCTGTATTGTGCACGTCATAAGCAACAAGAGAGAATTCTCAAATAGTAAGCCATGGTCTATACCTGACCAGTTGTATAATAAGTTAGCTTTAAAAGGAGGAGAGCTATTTGTCTTAGACTCTTTTTATGAGACAGTGAAAGAATGGATGTAAACAAGTCTGATTACGTAGTGAATTCCTCTGAGGCCAGTGAAACAATTTGTACTCTTTACTGATGAGTTTTTTCCTAAACCTTTTAAATCAGTTTATTTTATGTTTTTAAGTAAGTGTTTGATGCGATAGCAATTCTCAGGTTTTTATAAGATTGTCTAATCACTGTTAATGTGTAGTGGAACTTTTCCTTCTTGAGCATGAGCTCCATTGGCAATTTAAACCTAATTGAATATAAGATAAGATACAGAGTGCAGTTTGGAAAGTTCTGTTTATTCACAACCAGAATACGGTTTATTTCTTTTACCTCATTTTGTATGCTGGTAAGATTTTTTTTTTTTAAGACACACACCCATAAAATAATGTAGTCAGTCTTTCTGTTGATTTTTACACAGGTGCTGCTTTCACTGAGGGTTTATCCAGTGGTTTAAGTACTTCTGTTGCTGTGTTTTGTCACGAGTTGCCTCATGAATTAGGTAAGAGAACCATAAGAATGGTATTTTCCAGGTGGCTAAATTGTCTGAGTGTCACTAGCTTTTGCTTCTTCATAACTTCTGTGCCTTCTCATAAGTCTGCTAACCTAGCTAACTTCCTTTTCTTAATCAGTGTACGTTTGTTTCCAGCCAGAATCCTGACCCTATAAGTACAATTACACAGTTGCCTATATGGGGTTGCCAAAGAGGTACCTGGGCCTCCTTTTGCATTCTCTTCCCCTACTATTTTCTTAGGCCAGCAAACTGCTGACCTCAGTGGTCGTTTCTGCACACACAATATGAATTAGACCATGGGAATCAAATGAGTCATCTTCTCTTAGCAGAGAGAATCTCTTCGGAGCTGAAGAAAAACCCCAAAGTTATTCTGGATCCCAGTCATGTCCTTGTTTTTTCCCTATAAACACACATTTGCACACACCATGACACTTTTCCCTCCATTCCTTGGCATGTGTTCTACTCAGAAGGCCTCCCACTTGCCTGCTCAGTGCTTATAATCAACATCTGGTTTATGTTCTGTTCTGGATCCTTCATGCTCCATGAAGCCTTAACTATTCCCATCTTAATGTATCTCATTTTCTCCTTGTATAACTAGAACATTAGACTCTTTAGCTCTTAATTATAAATCGCCTTTATCATTTGCTGATCATTTCATGTGTGTTCTCCATGCTCCTCCTCTTTATGGCCAATTATAAGCTCCTTAAAGACAGGGTAAGAGCAATAGTAATAGAAAAACTTTGGATTAAAAAAAAAATCTTGGTTTATGGAGCTGTTAGGGTGATTTATACTGTTGTTTTCCTCTTAAAAATTGGATAATTTCTTAAAATTTTTAGGTAATTTGTGGAATCTGTGAAGTCTTTTGGGTATGTGTTGCTATGTTTGTTTTGTTTGTTGTTGTTTTGGGTAATCCTCACCCAAGAATATTATTTTATTTTTAATTTTTAGAGAGAGTGGAAGGGAGGAGCGAAGTGGGAGGAGAGAGAGATAAACAGATGTGAGAGACACATTAATTGGTTGCCTCCTGCAGGTGCTTGACCTGGGCCAGGGCTCCAACCTACAACCCAGTTATGTGCCCCTGTCTGGGAATCGAACCAGAGATCCTCCAGGCCAGCGGTCACTAACCGGTCCATGAGGTCCAACAGGTTGGCGACCACTGGTTTAAGGAAACCTTTGGAGCAGTGGTTGTCAACCAGTGGTCCATGGACCACTGGCGGCCCATGAGGTCTGAAAGCTTGGCGACCACTGTTCCAGTCCATGGGCCAATGCTCTAACCACTGAGAACACTGGCCAGGGTAAAGTCTTAGGTATGTGTTTTTAAAATGATTTTTCAATTATTTAATCCCCCCCCCTTTTTTTTTTTCATTAAAGGTGATTTTGCTGTTTTACTGAAGGCTGGCATGACTGTTAAGCAGGCTGTTCTTTATAATGCTTTGTCAGCCATGCTGGCATATCTTGGAATGGCAACAGGAATTTTCATTGGTCATTATGCTGAAAATGTTTCTATGTGGATATTTGCACTTACTGCTGGCTTATTCATGTATGTTGCGCTGGTTGATATGGTAAGTTTGTCAAATTATAGTATTGACTAGCAACAAAATAGAGAAACTGTTTAGGAAAACCTTATTTTTAAAAAGGCTTTAGATTAAATGCAATAGTGATAAGTCATCCTATACTCAACAAGGTAGAATGTAAAATATATAGTTCCTTTAGTTTAGAGTTTATCTTTTTAAGTTGTTGATCACAAGCACATGCTTATCCTGCTTAATGTGTCTGAGGATGCAGAGAAATATCTACCCCATTCTGATTTAAATTTTTAATTGATTTTAGAGAGAGAGAAGAAAGGAGGGGGAGAGAGAAACATTGACGAGAGAGAACCATTAATTGGCTGCCTCCTGCACGCCCTGGGCTCAAGCCCACAACCTGGGCACGTGCCCTGACCAGGAATCAAACCCGAAACCTCCTGGTGCATGGGACAACGCTCAACCAACCAAGCCACATGGGCCAGGGCACTAAAATTTTATTTTATATATTTTAAGGTTTTCATATATCTGAACTTGGGTAAGCCATAGGTTATAGTCTGTTCAGATAAAGGCATGAAGCAGGAGCAAATGGGATCAAATATAAATTTGACTTGCTAAGCAAATGGTAAATAATCATTGTTAATTAAACTGCTAGGAAATGCTATATAACATTAGCAAGAATCAGTATGTATGTGGTCTTGTTTTAAGGAATTGACTCAGTATATCCAGCTACATATAGTACGATAAACTATCCTACAAAGACTTATAAAAACTAATCTATACTTTTGTATACTTAAAGTTGCTCTTTTTTTTTCCTTTTCTTTTTTTTCTTTTTTTCTTCTCTAAGGTACCTGAAATGCTGCATAACGATGCTAGTGACCATGGATGTAGCCGCTGGGGATATTTCCTTTTACAGAATGCTGGGATGCTTTTGGGATTTGGAATAATGTTGCTTATTTCCATATTTGAACATAAAATTGTGTTTCGTATAAATTTCTAATTAGGGTATAAATGGTAGAGTAGCTTTAAAAAATGCTGTCTATAGTTTGAATAGGTCATAGGAAGATGAGAGTAGTTACTGTGATATGCAGCATTTAAAGTAAGTGGATTTTGTGATTTTTGTATGAGATATTGCCATTTGTTATGCTTATAAGGTCAGTTACGATGGTAACCTAAAGGTACTTTTTAATATTTAAGTTATTCTATTTTGGGAATAAAATCTATATATGCAATTTACTGGTTTTACCAGTCTATTGTATAAACAAGAGATTTGGCATGACATGTTCTGTGTATTTCAAGAAAAATGTCTTTAATGTTTTTTTTTCTAGAACTAATTTAACAGTAATTCCCATGCTGGATTTTAGGCCTCCATAGAACTGCTCATGTTCAGGAGTAAGAATATTCATGAAGCCTCAGATACCAATAAAGCTTGTACTGAATTTAAGTTAAGAAATAAGGAAGAGCAAAAAATATGTGAGAATTAAGAATGCATAAATTTATTTTTAAAAAATCACACAAGTGTTTATAAAATAAAAGGAAAATTTAGATTTAAATTAAAAAGGCAATATTAGTATAGAGTACATGTGTAAGCATTTTTGTCAGGATATTAAAGTTCCCAGAAAACCATAGTGAGCACTTTTTACTAATTTAGTTGTATATTTAACTTAGTATAATGGAGACATCTAAATATAATTAATGAATTCAAACACACTACCACTTTACCAAGAAATTTGAATTTTAAAATACTTGTGTGGAGATATACCAGATGAGTGTGAGCAAATTTCTGTATTGCCAGAAGACTTAGACATCACCAAGTTATGTATTGCCCGAAGTTACAATTGGATAGTTAACTGGTTTACCAAATGTCAGCATATTAGGACTTTGAGAAAAGAACATTAAAACCATATTGAGTTTATTTTGACTTGTGGATTCAGGAAGTACTTTGGTATCTTTCAGTGCTTCAGTGTTGTCATTAAGAGTAATTGTCATGTTTGTATACATAGAGTATTTTAGACATACTAGGGCTATCTGGAATTCTTTAGATGTTGCTTTCCTACAAAATAAAATCCCCATGACATCTTGATATCATGTGTCTGATATTTATTTTAATCATCTTGAACATATTAAAATATACTAGAGACCCAGTGCACAAATTTGTTCACGGGTGGGGTCCCTCTGGGTGGCCTGCAGGGATTGGGCCAAAACCTGCAGTCCAACGCGGCCTTCAGCTCCCACCTGCCGATCCCACTCATCCTGGTCCCGCTGTGCCTGCTGTGGTCTCACGCCCAATCCGTCTAGATCCCTGATCTGGAGAGGCTCATGCTGCCTTAGAAGCTCTCACTAGCTATGAGCCCTGCGTCTGGCGTCCTCCCCAGAAGAATAGCCTGCAGGATCAGGCTGAAACTGCCTCTCAACATCCCCCAACGGTTCCCAGATTGCAAAAGGGCGCAGGCCAGGCTGAGGGACCCCACTGGTGCATGATTGGTCCCGGGAGGGTTCACATGAGGGCTCCAGGGCATGTCTGGCCCATCCCACTCAGTCCCAATTGGCCAGACCCCAGCAGCAAGCTAACCTACCAATCGGAGCATCTGCCCCCTGGAGGTCAGTGCACATCATAGCGAGTGGTGAGCAGCCTTAGCATATCATTAACATATTATGCTTTGATTGGTTGTTCAGTTCCGCCGTTTGATCTATTTTCATATTACCCTTTCATTATATAGGATGGTTCAGTAATTTTAAGTATATTTACATTTTTATACAGTAGATCTCCAGAATCATTTCACTTTGCAGAACTGAAACAATATACCCATTAAACAATACATATCCTCCTCCCATGGCACCTAGGAGCCACCATTCTTTCTATTTCTGTGAATTTGAGATACTAGGTTTTCTTCAAAGGACACCTCAAAAAATAATTGGTCCACTGTTCCATGCTATCTCCCCCCCCCTTTTTTTTTTTAACAACCAGAGCTTTAAGCTAAAGAAGAGATGTTAATATCCTATATTCTAAAAAGAATCAAATAATTGGACAAGACCCTATACCTTCCTGGGGTCTATTGAGAGACATTTGGACCAGCATTTTAATCCTCAAACCAAACAAAAGGGATGGGGATGGGTAACGAGAATTCCTTGGATTGGGAGTGCCTGAGAGGATGGGATGCAGCATCTCCTCTGGCTGAATAATTATTCTGCTGCAGAAGCCACAGACCTGCCCCAGTGCTACTGCCAGTGCCAGGGAAGAGAAATCTGAATAGTTGGAAATACTCCTCAAGTTTGGGGAATAGAGATTTGTATCTACTACTTTCACAGAGATTTTGAAGGTGGAAGGTGTGCTGGACCAGCCCACAAAATAGGATGAATAAGAACAAGTTCCTGCCGAAACCAGTTTGGCTCAGTGGATAGAGCGTCGGCTTGTGAACTGAAAGGTCCCAGGTTCACTTCTGTCAAGGGCATGTACCTGTGTTGCGGTCACATCCCCAGTAGGAAGTGTGCAAGAGGCAGCTGATTAATGATTCTCATGGATGTTTCTAACTCTATCTCTCCCTTTCTCTCTGTAAAAAATCAATAAAATATATATATTTTTTAAAAGAACAAGGATATGTGGAAGATTTAAGAAATTGATTCCCCTGGCTCTGTGTGGGGAGAATGGAGATGAGAGGAAAATGCAAATTAAAATACAGACCAAAAGTTGATCTATGGGGATGCAGTAGGAGAGGATGGGGACCCAGACCAGTAGGAAAAGAAAGGGTACAAATAAAGATCTTCAATGAAAAGGGGGCATAAATAAAAATATAGTAGATTCAATAAACCATAGACTATATATTTGAAAATGTTATGGATTAATTTTGGGGGAAAATACAAATGTTCACTCAGGAAAAATAGTTACTGTTAAAATGATTATCACATCAAAATTCTGCTATCCCTTCTCTAAGACAAAGCAGGGTTTGCTGCGAATTTTACCAAAACTTCAAGCAACACCAATCCCTAGTTTAACAAAGTCATTTTTGGGATTCATTGTGTTCATTGAGGTCAGTGTAACCTTGAGACAAAGCCATGCTGAGAAAGACAATGTATCTTGGCCCTCAAGACTCCCTTAAATAAATAAAGACTTTCTATACATTCTTGTCAGCTATGTCAGGAATATTGGGCCCTGGCCACTCCATCAGGGCCATTTTTCAGTGAACAACCTTGAAGACTGAGGTCTGAGACAAAGATCAGGCCTTGTACAAGAGGTGAATTCCCCAAGCTCAACTGCTCTACAAACTCAATCTATGCTGCATCCACCTGAGACTGTTCACTTTGCTTCTGTGGAACTTGGAGAGTCAAGAGGTACTGATACAACCCAGTTGGTGTGGCTCAGTGGTTGAGCATTGACCTATGAACCAGAAGGCCATGGTTGGATTTCGATCAGAGCACATGCCCAGGTTGCAGGCTTAATCCCCAATGTGGGTGGGGCATGCAGGCGGCAGCTGGTCAATGATTCTCATCATTGATATTTCTATTTCTCTCCCTCTCCCTTCTCTGAAATCAATAAAAAATATACATATTTTTTAAAAGCCCTAGCTCAGCCAAAACCGGTTTGGCTCAGTGGTAGAGCATCGGTCTGCGGACTGAAGGGTCCCAGGTTGATTCCGGTCAAGGGCATGTACATTGGTTGCGGGCACATCCCCGGTAGGGGGTGGGCAAGAGGCAGCTGGTCGATGTTTCTCTCTCATCGACGTTTCTAGCTCTCTATCTCTCTTCCTTCCTCTCTGTAAAATATTAATAAAATATATATTTTTAAATAAATAAATAAATAATAAATAAATAATAATAAATAAAAGCCCTAGTTCTGTGAACTCTGTGGGTAGAGCATCAGCCTATCTGAAGAGTCGGGTTTGCTTCCGGCCAAGGGAACACACCCCTATTGCAGGCTCCCTGCCCTGGTCAGAGTCATGAAGGAGGCAACCAATCAATGTCTCTCTTACATTGGTGTATCTCTCTGTCTCTCCCTCTCCCTTCCACTCTCTCTATAAATCAATGCAGAAAAAAAGTATCCTTAGGTGAGGATTTTTTTTTTTTAAAAAAAGAGGTATTTATACAAATGATATTTGCACTAGTTTTTTGTGTCCCAGGAATCTCATGTCTTCTGCCATTATCCACAAAACAGTAACAGCTAACTTGCAGCTTCAAGTTGAGTAAAGTCCCAGAACCTCATAAAATCTCACAGGATATAAATGAAAAAAATGAATACAGAATTTACAATTCACCATTCTTTTTAAAATATATATATTGTATTGATTTTTTACAGAGAGGAAGAGAGAAGGATCGAGAGTTAGAAACCTCAGTGAGAGAGAAACATTGATCAGCTGCCTCTTGCACACCCCTATTGGGGATCTGCCCGTAACCAATCTTGACCAGAATGGAACCTGGGACCTTTCCGTCTGCAGGCCGACGCTCTATCTACTGAGCCAAACCACTTTCATCACAATTCACAATTCTTATATCTAGCAAGTAAAGCTCAAAAGTATATGATGTTATGATCACCCTGGTCTGTGTGGTTCAGTTGGATGTCATCCTGCACACAGAAATGTTGCTGGTTCAATTCTTAGGTCACATGCCTGGTTTGTGGGCTCAGTCCCCAGTAGGGGGTATGCAGGAGACAACAGATTGATGTTTCTCTCTCTCTGCCTCTCCCGCTAAGAAATCAACTAATTTTATATTTATTATAATTAATTGATATGTATTATACATAATTAATTGATTTCTTAAAGGGAGAGGCAGCGAGAAATAAATATTATATATGTGTGTGTGTGTGTGTGTGTGTGTGTGTGTGTGTATCCCTAATATGCAAATAGACTGAACAACCAGTCGTTATGATGTGCACTGATCACCAGGGGGTGCTCATGGATTGTGGCAAGTGTCAGCAGCAGATGGTAGAGCACAGAACACGGCGGGCATCGGCTGCTGCAGGATGTTGAAGCAGGTGAGCAGGGGCACCAGACCAAGATGGGATGCTGGTCACTGTTATTGTAGCAAGCCTCTGGTGGTTACTGAAAATTCTTTGCTCCCTCATGCCGTGGTCCTGCCTGACACTTGCACCTGCTGCCAGCGCTGGCCCGCTCACACCCACTGGTGACTCTAGAGCCACTGCTTGCACCTGTTGCCAGGGCCTGAAACCAGCCCCAATCGCACAGTGCCATCAGCAGGTGCACCTTAGGGCTTCTCCATCTCCCCCTGCTCCTGAGGGGTGATTGGGGCAGCAACCACCACTTGCACCTGCTGACAACGTGGAGCAATTGGGGCCAGCGCCAGCAGCACGTGGGAGTGACGGTGGTGGGAGCAGAACTGCAGACAGACAGAGGGGCAGGCATAGAACTGGGGGCTGTGGTGGGAGGGTCCAGGTGGGGGCATGGAGGATGGGCTGAGACTCACCTCTGTGCCCACAGCAGCCTCGTGGCCCACAGTTCCTTTCAAGGTGCACAAATTCATGCACTTGGACCCCTAGAATATTATGATCAAGTAAGGTGTTCCCAGGAATGCAAGAATGGTTAATCAGAAAACCCATTACTATACTATACCAGCAGATTAAAAAGTAAAAAACTTATAATTAAATCACAAATGTAATAAAATAAGTCAGGATTAAAGAAAAACATTTTAGCATAATAAAAATAGAAAAGTTTTAGAATTCAGGGAGTCTATTAAAAACGTGTCTTCTTAAATATTCCCATCCTATGAAGTCCAGCGTTTAAGAAAAGCAGAAGAGGGCAGGGAAATGTGTGGAGAGGGAGGAACTCATGTAGACCAGAAAGAGAAACTATAACCCCAAAATGGAGTGGATCTTGGACCTCTCATATAAAGTACTTACTATAAAAAGTATGATGAAAATTGAAGGAGGTAATAAGTTGCCAGAATTCCATAGCTGTCACCATAAGTACTATCTCATTGGCAACTATAAAAGATTTTTTTGGTAAAATATATATAACATAAAATTTACTATTTTGACGATTATTTTTAAAAAATATATTTTGTTGATTTTTCACAGAGAGGAAGGGAGAGGGATAGAGAGCTAGAAACATCAATGAGAGAGATACATCGACCAGCTGCCTCCTGCACACCCCCCCACCAAGGATGTGCCCACAACCAATGTACATGCCCTTGACCGGAATCGAACCTGGGACCCTTGAGTCCGCAGGCTGACGCTCTATCCACTGAGCCAAACCGGTTTCGGCTATTTTGACGATTATTAAATGTACAATTCAGTGGCATTATATCCACTCACATGTGCAACCATCACCACCATCTCCAGAACTCATTCGTCATCTCATACTGAACCTCTGTCCCAGTGAACGATCATTTCTCAATCTCCCCTACCCTAGTCCGTGGTAACCACAATTCTACTTTCTGGCTTTATGTATAGGGTGTTCAAAAAATGTATGCTAGTACATACACTTTGAAAAACTATAAAAGCAGTGTTTATTAAAATTATTTCATTTTCAAAAATGAGCTACCAGCTGTTAAAGTATTTTTTTTGCGGGGGAGGGGAGCTTTCTGTACTTAACTGTTCTAGGTGCATCATATAAGTGGAATCCTATATAATAGCAGGTTCATATGCAAATAGACTGAACAGTGGAACAACTGGAACAACCAAACAACCAAACAATCAGTCACTATTATGTGCACTGACCACCAGGGGGCGTGTGCAGAACATGGCAGGTATTGGCCTTGGCAGAATGGTGGAGCAGGTGAGTGAGGGTGCCAGACCAAGGCAAGGCACTGGTCACTGTCATTGGGGCGAGCCTTTGGTGGTTACTGAAAATTATTTGCGCGGAGGACTGAGAAGGTGGGGCAGTTCTGTACCGTGCTGCCTTACACTGGTTAAGACCTCCAAGAGAAAAGGCCTACCAAGGTGAGGATGCCCCTACTGTCACCTGTAGAGGGGCAGCACTGAGCTGGCCAATATTTGTGGTGGTGCTGCTTGTCCTGGCTCAGGGGAAGCGTTCCACTAAGTCTGAAAGACTAAGACATCGCGGGGACTCTCCGTCACCGCCCGCGGCCTGCTCTGCCAGGCCTTCGCGCATGCTGTGCTGGCGCTGCGCCTTCCATCGGCAGACCCGGAGAATCCTCTCTCCGTTGCCACATGGCCAGGCCAAAGCATCAGACACTACCACCATGCGGATTTTAAAACTACAGGGGAAATTGAGCCACAGGAGCTACCATCGCTGCCGCACCCACCGCCGCCCCCAAGAATAGGAATCCACCGAAATCAGAGCTCACTACGCACCGGGCTCATAGAGAATGTGGCTTCAGAAATTAGCCTCTGCATCCACAGCAGCTCCACATCCGCAACAAAGAGGACACCATTGAGGGCGGACTCTCCCCATGCAGCCATCACAGCCCGCCCACAATCTTCCCAGCACACCCACCATGCTGGGAGGGAGATGGAGCGCGCAGGTGAGGAAATGGCACGGTGCCTTCCATTACCCGCCCAGGCGAGCCCATCCTCCGATGCCACGTGGCCAAGCCGAAGCTCTCACCACCACCGCCATGTGAACTTTAAAACTACAGTGGTAATTGAACCACAGGAGCGACCGTCAATATTGCACCTGGCACCGCCACGCACCACTGCCACTGAGAATAAAGGAAATCCACCAAGAACAGAGCTCACCACACCTTGGGCTCAGGGAGTGGGCGACCTCAGATCTTAGCCTCCATGTCTGCAGCTGCTCCGCTCCCACACCGAACGAGACACCTTTGAAGGTGGTCCCCCCGCCTGCAACCATCTCAGCCCAACTGCAGCTGTCCCAGCCTTCCCGCCATGCCAGCAAGGAGCTAGTGCGGCGCCTCCAATTTGTGACCCCAACACCCTAGAGGGGCCGTGTGCCCCGGGTGAGCCGAGTGTCCCATGGGGCCGAGTGCCCCGGGTGAGCCGAGTGTCCCAGGGGTCCGAGTGCCCCGGGTGAGCCGAGTGTCCCAGGGGGCCATGTGCCCCGGGTGAACCGTACCCCCCAAAGGGGAAGGGGATCCCGGGTGAGCCGTGTGTCCCAGGGGGCCGAGTGCCCCGGGTGAGCCGAGTGTCCCAGGGGGCCGAGTGCCCCGGGTGAGCCGAGTGTCCCAGGGGGCCGAGTGCCCCGGGTGAGCCGAGAGTACCAGGGGGCCGAGTGCCCCGGGTGAGCCGAGTGTCCCAGGGGGCCGAGTGCCCCGGGTGAGCCGAGAGTCCCAGGGGGCCGAGTGCCCCGGGTGAGCCGAGTGTCCCAGGGGGCCGAGTGCCCCGGGTGAGCCGAGAGTCCCAGGGGGCCGAGTGCCCCGGGTGAGCCGAGTGTCCCAGGGGGCCGAGTGCCCCGGGTGAGCCGAGTGTCCCAGGGGGGCGAGTGCCCCGGGTGAGCCGAGAGTCCCAGGGGGCCGAGTGCCCCGGGTGAGCCGAGTGTCCCTGGGGGGCCATGTGCCCCGGGTGAGCCGAGTGTCCCACGGGTCGAGTGCCCCGGGTGAGCCGAGTGTCCCACGGGTCCGAGTGCCCCGGGTGAGCCGAGTGTCCCACGGGTCGAGTGCCCCGGGTGAGCCGAGTGTCCCACGGGTCCGAGTGCCCCGGGTGAGCCGAGTGTCCCCGGGGGGCCATGTGCCCCAGGTAAGCCGTACCCCCCAAAGGGGAAGGGTGTCCCGGGTAAGCCGTGTGTCCCAGGGGGCCAAGTGCCCCGGGTGAGCCGAGTGTCCCACGGGTCCGAGTGCCCCGGGTGAGCCGAGTGTCCCAGGGGGCCGAGTGCCCCGGGTGAGCCGAGTCTCCCAGGGGGCCGAGTGCCCCGGGTGAGCCGAGTCTCCCAGGGGGGCGAGTGCCCCGGGTGAGCCGAGTGTCCCCGGGGGGCCATGTGCCCCAGGTAAGCCGTACCCCCCAAAGGGGAAGGGTGTCCCGGGTAAGCCGTGTGTCCCAGGGGGCCAAGTGCCCCGGGTGAGCCGAGTGTCCCACGGGTCCGAGTGCCCCGGGTGAGCCGAGTGTCCCAGGGGGCCGAGTGCCCCGGGTGAGCCGAGTCTCCCAGGGGGCCGAGTGCCCCGGGTGAGCCGAGTGTCCCAGGGGGGCGAGTGCCCCGGGTGAGCCGAGTGTCCCCGGGGGGCCATGTGCCCCGGGTAAGCCGTACCCCCCAAAGGGGAAGGGTGTCCCGGGTAAGCCGTGTGTCCCAGGGGGCCAAGTGCCCCGGGTGAGCCGAGTGTCCCACGGGTCCGAGTGCCCCGGGTGAGCCGAGTGTCCCACGGGGCCGAGTGCCCCAGGTGAGCCGAGTGTCCCACGGGTCCGAGTGCCCCGGGTGAGCCGAGTGTCCCAGAGGGCCGAGTGCCCCGGGTGAGCCGAGTGTCCCAGGGGGCCGAGTGCCCCGGGTGAGCCGAGTGTCCCAGGGGGCCGAGTGCCCCGGGTGAGCCGAGAGTCCCAGGGGGCCGAGTGCCCCGGGTGAGCCAAGTGTCCCCGGGGGGCCATGTGCCCCGGGTAAGCCGTATCCCCCAAAGGGGAAGGGTGTCCCGGGTAAGCCGTGTGTCCCAGGGGGCCAAGTGCCCCGGGTGAGCCGAGTGTCCCACGGGTCCGAGTGCCCCGGGTGAGCCGAGTGTCCCACGGGTCCGAGTGCCCCGGGTGAGCCGAGTGTCCCAGGGGGCCGAGTGCCCCGGGTGAGCCGAGTGTCCCAGGGGGCCGAGTGCCCCGTGTGAGCCGAGTGTCCCAGGGGGCCGAGTCCCCCGTGTGAGCCGAGTGTCCCAGGGGGCCGAGTGCCCCGGGTGAGCCGAGTGTCCCAGGGGGCCGAGTGCCCCGGGTGAGCCGAGTGTCCCAGGGGGCCGAGTGCCCCGGGTGAGCCGAGTGTCCCACGGGGCCGAGTGCCCCGGGTGAGCCGAGTGTCCCAGGGTGCAGTGTGCCCCGGGCGAGCCGTGTGTACCAGTGGAAGCAATGGGACCCAGGGGAAGGGGCGGTGAAAACCAGAGGAGGAGCGGACTCTATTTATATGGTCCTGAGATAGTCACCATAAAACAAGCAGACTGCCAAATGACAGCGGGGAGGGGAAGGAGACCTGGGGGGAGATAGGAGAACAACCGAGGGACTGGTATGCATGAACATAAGTACAACCAATGAACACAGAACTCTGGGGAGGGAGGGCATAAATGGGAAGTGGGGGGGGGGCAATGGTAAACTATGTACACAGAAAATACCTTAATAAAGTAAAATTAAAAAAAAAAAAAAAAAAAAGAAAATTATTTGCTCCTGTGTGCCTCAGTTCCGCCTGGCACTTGTACCTGCTGCCAGTGCTGGTCCCACTCGCATCCACTGCCAATGTCGGAGCTGCCACTCACACCCACTGCCAGTGCCCACACTGGTCCCGATCGCTTGGCGCTATCGGCAGGTGCGAGTGGCGGCTGCTGGCCCCAATTACCCCTGAAGGCTTCTCCACATTCCCCTGCTCCTGAGGGGTGATCCGGGGCAGCAGCCGCTGCTTACGCCCACTGACAGCACTGCCCTGTTCTCACTCGCTGATGGCACCGGCCCCAATCCCTCCATGCCATCAGTGGGTGCAAGCAGGGCCGGCACTGTCAGCACGTGGGAGTGGCGGTGGTGGGAGTGGGGCTGTTGGCAGAGAGGGGACCAGGGGCTGTGGTGGGAGGGGCCGGGTGGGGTCATGGAGGATGGGCCAAGACCTGCCCCTGTGCCTACTGACAGTCTTGTGGCCCACAGTTCCTTTCAAGGTGCATGGATTTGTGCACTAGGCCCCTAGTCATACATATTTGTCCTTGTGAGTCTGGATTATTGACTTAGTATAATGTCTGTAAGGTTCACCCATGTTGTAGCATGTGCCAGAATCTCCTTCCTATTTGAGGCTGAATAATATTCCACTGTACAAATAAACTACGTCCTATTTATCCACTTGTCTATTGATGGTGAAGGGTTGCTTCCACCTTTTGGTTATTGTGAGTAATGCTGCTATGCACATGGGTATACAGGTATCTGAGTCTCTGCTTCAGTTCTTTACCCGGAAGTGGAGTGGCTGAGCCATAGCCTATATAATAAAAGGCTAATATGAAAATTGTCCCCTCGACCTGGAGTTTGACTAGGGGATGGGGCCAGCCAGCCAACATCCTGCAGCCTGTTCCTCCTGCCAGCCCAGCCTGATCAGCTCTGATTAGGGCGGGCCGGCCAGACCTCACCCGTTCACAAATCTGTGCACCAGGCCTCTGGTATAATTATATGTTTATTAGCTTGAGGGACTGCCATACCATTTGCCATAGTGACTGCATCATTTTAAATTCCCACTGCTTTGGGGCTTTTTGAAGCCAAGGATAAAGTTATTTGCATTTGGGTATTATATAATTAAATTACCTCTTAAGTCTAGTTTAAATGTAAAATTCTCTAGCTAATTTAATAAAAAGCTTTTGAACTGATCTACAAAATTAACCATCATTTGTAAAGCTGTTTCTTGGAGAAAATACTTGTAGATTTCTTGTGTTGACTTAGAAAGCTTTTTTTTATATTTGGGGATACCAGTACTGGGAATATCTACAATGTATTTAAATCAGTTCACTAGCCAAGATATAATGGAACCAGTCTGCCGCCTTGTGGAATTTTAATGAAACTTCCAATTTTTATAGATTGAGAGGATGACAGTAATTTAGAAATGATGTTCAACTATTAGTTTTTATTTATATGTCAATTTAAAAACCAGTTTTCTTTTAACATACCCGTGCAAGATCTACATGAAGACAACCAAAATACTGCTAATATTTGAATAAATGTAGAGATATTTCTGTTCTTGGCTAGGAGGAATGCACAAAAGACAAGTTGAGTATTTATGGGAAAAGATTCAACTTGCTTTTCGTTATATAAAAGACTAGAGGCCCGGCGCACGACATTCCTGCCCAGGCACGGTTCTTAGGCCTGGCCTGTGATCGGGGCCATCTTCCCTGGCTGCCTGAAGCCAGCCCCACTCCCTGCCACCACTCACTCCCGGTTCCCCGTTCACCACTGGGCAAGCGGAGCCCGCCTGAGGGGGAGGGAGGGAGGAGGGGAGAGAAAGACTGAGAGGTAGGCCGTTCTCATCTTCTCACCGGCCCTGCCCCTGCCCCTACCACAGGTTGCCCTTTGTGTGGGGGGCAACTGGCAGGGTGGGGGCCTTGGCCTGGCAACAATCATGTCCCGAGCCAGCCCCACCCCTGGTGCCCCATTCACCACCAGGAGATCGGAGCCTGCTGGCCAGGGAAAAGAACCAAGAGGTTCACTAGCCAGATATAATGGTCAGTGTGCCTCATAGTGACTGGTCGAGTGTTTGTTCTGGTCGTTCCGCCATTACAGTCAATTTGCATATTACCCTCTTATATAGGATTACATATTGCAGGATTTCTCACTCATGATAAAGGTTCTATTTAAAAAATATAATTATCTATAACATAGATGAATCTTGAAAAAATTATGCTACGTGAAATAAGCCAGCCACAATGAACAAAACTTTTATTGGTTCTATTTTATTCTATGTGTTACCATTAGCTTTTTACTTCCATTACGTATTAGGTAAAAAACACTTGGCAAATAAGAAGGGGTTACAAAGTGAGAATAATAGCACTTATTAAGGTCTATTGTAGGCCTCTACACCAGCGATTTTCAACCAGTGTGCCACAATAATTTTTAAAACATGCAATACCTGTCTATTCATTCAGGAGCACTGACCTCTTTTCCCTTTTATTTTCAAATAAAAAATTACAACAGTCAGTACAGCAATAGCCATTCAGTGTAAGTAACCTGTCTTGAATCATAAATATATGGTCATATAATAGTTTCATTTTATTGGTTACATTGTGTCTGACTGGTTAATTCTTGGTACCAGAAATCCTTATATATCAGTACAGCCACCTCATTTTTAAATAATATGTTTTTATTGATTTTAGAGAGAGAGAAAGGGAGAAGGATGGAGAGATAAAAACATGGATTGGCTGCCTCCTGCATGCCCTCTACTGGAATCAAGCCTGTAACCCAGGCATGAGCCCTGCCTAGGTATCAACTTGTGACCTCCTGGTTCATGGGTTGACTCTCAATCACTGAGCCACACCAGCGGGCTCTTATGATTTTGTTTATAACATTTCTTTCTCTAGCTTTCTTTATTGTAAGAATACATCATATAATACATAAAGTTCAATTAGAATTGAGATGGAGAAGAATGCAGTAGGAAGAGTTGGAATCCCAGATGAAGACATCATTTGGAAGACAATATGTAGCTGTGGTGGACATTTTCTCTGTTTTCTGCGTCCCACATGGGAAACAACTGGTTCCTGAGGGGAGGAGCTGGGGATTAAGAAATTAGAGAGCCGAAACCGGTGTGGCTCAGTGGGTAGAGCGTCGGTCTGCGGACTGAAAGGTCCCGGGTTCGATTCCGGTCAAGGGCACGTACATTGGTTGCAGGCACATCCCCAGTGGAGGGTGTGCAGAGGCAGCTGGTCGATGTTTCTCTCTCATTGACGTTTCTAGCTCTCTATCCCTCTCCCTTCCTCTCTGTAAAATAGCAATAAAAAATATTAAAAAAAAAAGAAATTAGAGAAAGAGATAAGAGACAGAAATAGATTCAAGCTGGGAGCTAGGTGGGTGCCATCTCTCTGATGGAGAGACTGTCACGCTCACCTCAGACAACACAGCACATTTATTGGTTTCCAAAAGGGATTTTATGATCAAAAAGGATTTTCACACCTATTCATCAGGATCTGGGTAAGTTCCTTATTTTTTGGTAAAGATTTAGCATAACAAGACCTGGGTGGATCAAGGTCCTTTTTGTTCCTCATTCCAAGCACAAGGATAAAGATAAGAAATCAGTACTGATAGCGGGATTCTGCCAGTGCCCTCGGGCTCAGGCGGCTCTCTACCTGTAGCAATTTTGGTAGCTGTAGGGTTCATGGAAGAGAATAATGCTGAAGATACATTTAGGTATTGGAAGACAGGTTAAACTTAGACCAAGTTAAGGTTAAAAACTAGACTAAGTAAATAGGATAAACAAAAGGATGTATAATGGGAGGAATGTAGAGACAGAAATAGATGTTGGAGTGAGAGGAAGAGAAGGGAAAGTTATTTGAAGTATCGCTGAACCTCAAGTTATAGTAACATTAGAAATGGGAAAGATGCTCTGGCCCCTGAGCACGTCCCATGTACCAAAAGGTCACCAGTTCCATTCCTTGTCAGGGCACATTCCAGGGTTGTGGGTTTGATCCCCAGTAGGGGGCATGCAGGATGCAGCCACTCAATATTTGTCTCTTTTTTAAATAAATAAAAACATATTTAATTTTAAATAAGAAATGGAGAAGATAAGATATACGGTACTTATAATAAAACAAGCAAATAAATAAACATATTTGATGCCTATTTGGTACAAGGTTCTTGATCAGTGCTTTTCAAAAGATGGTTTAGGAATTTCTGTGGTTTCTTATGTGTCTTTGTTGAAGATTTCTGTATTAATATTTAGAATATGATAGTATCTATTTGTTTCCTTTGTGAACTACCATACTTAAGACAAGTACTATGTCAAAATATGCTGGATTAGTGATGGCATTTCTAAAATTAATGTTTAATTATATAAGTGATAAATAAATGTTCTTCTTGTAAAAATATGGGAACAGTATAGACACAGTTTAAGGATTGCAATTCTCTCTGACACCACTATTGATATAATGTGTATTCTAGACACTTTGTCATGCATTTATACACTTAAAAATTCTTAAAATTTTATAGAATACTAGAGGTCCGGTGTATGAATTTGTGCACAGGTGAGGTCCGGCTGGCCTGCCCTGATCGGGGTGGGAGGGGCCATGGGCAGTTGGCTGGCAGGCCCCACCCCCTGGTTAAACTCCTGGTCAAGGGGACAATTTGCATAGTCTCTTATGATATAGGATACTTTTACAAATGTTATACTATACTTTTCTCTTACAACTTAAAAAAACCCTATCCACCATTGGATTTATTTATCTTTTAAGCTGTTGCATGCATACTGTAATTAGTTAAGTCTGCCATTTACTTGCTGTGAATGTCCCAACTCTGCACTGTTACTGAGTTGGACAGGACAACTAGTATAGAGCTCCTTGGGCAAACTTGCTGGTGTTTCCCTAACATTGACAGCAATTAGTAAAATTGTAGGGTCATAGGAAAGGTGAACTTCAAAATATAGTATCCTATCTAATAAAAGAGTACTATGAAAATTAACCATCACTCCAACACACAAGATGGCTGCTCCCATGTGGTCAAAGATGGCTGTCCCCATGTGGACACAAGATAGTTGCCACAAGATGGCCAGCAGCAGAGGGCAGTTGGGAATGATCAGGCCTGCAGGGGAGGGCAGTTAGGAGTGACTAAGCTGGCAGGGGAGGGCAATTAGGGGCAATCAGGCTGGCAGGGGAGAAGTTAGGCATCAATTAGGCTGGCAGGGGAGTTGTTTGGGGGTGATCAGGCTGGCAGGCAGAAGCGGTTAGGGGCAATCAGGAAGGCAGGCAGGCAAGCAGTTGGGAGCCAGCAGTCCTGGATTGTGAGAGGAATGTCCGACTGTCCTTTTAGGCCTGATCCATCCCTTGAGGGGTCCCAGATTGGAGAGGGTGCAGGCTGAGCTGAGGGACACCCCTTCCCTGTGCACGAATTTTGTGCACCAGGCCTCTAGGTTCAAATAGTCTTCCAAAATGCCTGTAACAATTTACACGCCCACGTAGAGATTTTTAATCACTCTTTTTCTTAAAAAATTTTTTTTAATTGATTTTTTACAGAGAGGAAGGGAGAAGGATAGAGAGTTAGAAACATTGAAGAGAAACTTTGATCAGCTGCCTCCTGCACACTCCCTACTGGGGATGTGCCCACAACCAAGGTACATGCCCTTGACTGGAATCGAACCCGGGGACCCTTCAGTCCAAGCCAACACTCTATCCACTGAGGCAAACTGGTTAGGGCAATCACTCCTTTCTTGGCACTGAAAAATTTCCCCTAGGCCTAGGAGGATACTAGCTGGGGGGGTGGGAGGGACCCCGCCTACCCGCCCTGCTCAGACCTGCGGCAAGCTCCGCCCCGCCCCGCCTCGCCCCGCCCCAGCGCTGCTTCCGCCACGCCCATGCCTCTGAGGTCCCGCCTCTTCCGGGACGTCACATCCGGGAGGACGCCATCTTGCTGGTTCGCGGCGGGTCTCGGGTGTCAGGCCGGCCGTGGCCAGGGCGTGGGGAAGGGTGGGGTGAGGGGGCGAGGCCGCGGCGAGGGCGGCCAAACTCTCCTCCCCTAGCCCCACCGCGTGCGGCGGCGTGAGCGCGGCGTTGGCGGCGGCGGCATGTCCGCCTTCTCGGAGGCGGCGCTGGAGAAGAAGCTGTCGGAGTTGAGCAACTCGCAGCAGAGCGTGCAGACCTTGTCCCTGTGGCTCATCCACCACCGCAAGCACTCGCGCCCCATCGTCACCGTGTGGGAGCGGGAGCTGCGGAAAGGTGAGTCCCGGGAGCCCCCGGCCCCCATCGGCCCCGGCCCTGCGCTGCCCGGCTCCCCGGCGTCCGCGTCCCGGGGGCTTGAGATCGGCGTGCACTGCGCCGCCCGCCTAGTCGGCCCTTTGTAGGTGTTGCTGAGTAAAGGGGCGAAGGATTAAAAATTTTAAAAAAAGACCGATCGATTTAACCCAGAAACAGTACCTAGGGGCTCAGGACTCCGCACCTAACTGGGGCCAGAAATTCAGGCAGTCGGGCATTTTTCTTTTTCCATTTCCCATTCTGCACATCAGTAATGGAGGCGGGGTAGGAGGAAGGTAGGGAGGTGGAAAGGACAAGATGGGTGTGAGGTTGGGGGTGACTGCCATCGTGTCTCTTCTAACACATCAGCACAGTCTTGTAACATTAAAGGAAATCAGAGTTTCAGAACTGGGGAGTCTACCGGAAGACGTGGAACGCCGGGGGGAGAACCTGGATGCACAGGTTTTGGCGGACCTGGGTTGGGCAGGTTTCTTAATCTCGGCATTGAAGTTCCTCTGAGTACGAGGTGGTTGGATTAAGTGATCTAAGGTCATTTCTTGCTGATAATGGGCGATCTAGGCCCTAGGGCCACCGTCTTTATTCTTCGATCCTGCTTCTGTAAGTGAAGTTAACTTTTTTGAGCAGTGATTTACTCTCACTGAAATACCCAGAGTCATTTCACTTCTGCACAGCCCCTTTGTTCGTAAGAACTGATTGTTAGTGCGACTGAAGATTTAAAAAAAGTACATTTGCTTAGTCTGGATTTGTACCTCAGTTCTTAATTCACTGAGTAGCTAAAGTGGGCACTCTTCGTTGTTGTTTCAGACATTCTGATGTAGTGAAACGATAGTTATTAAGGGTTTTAATAAGTTGTGATTAATCAAAATAGATGCCTGTTTACCGACCCATGTGAAAGCCGTTGTGGTGTATTAATTAATAGGAGAGCCAGTGTAGCCTTGGCTGTTTAGAATGGAGACAAACTATTTTTTCCCCTCTTGTGTTAATTCAGTAGAAGAAATTGATTTAGAGCTCCATTTTTCAGTTCGTATATAAGTGTGTGTGTATTTGGCTCTCAAGGAGGAATTTGCCTTCAGTGAGTCGCCAGAAAGGTTTGAGAAATCCATCTATAAAGGTCTGGAAAATAGCTGTGAACTTTGAGATGGCAGGAATATCTTTGCTACTAGATTTCAAAATCAGCAACAGGTTTATCCTTTTTGGCGGATGGAGCATTTAAAAACATATAGTTGCCCTAACCGGTTTGGCTCAGTGGGTACAGCATTGGCCTGCGGACTAAAGGGTCCCAGGTTCAATTCGGGTCAAAGGCATGTACCTTGGTTGCGGGCACATCCCCGGTGGGGGGTGTGCAGGAGGAAACTGATGGATATTTCTCTCTCATTGATGTTTCTAACTCTCTGTCCCTCTCCTTTCCTCGCTGCAAAAATCAATAAAATATATTAAATAATAAAAAAATAAAAACACTTATAGTCAATAGGGGGTTGATACCAGACTATTTTCAAGAACTACCACAAATCAGTAGAAAAATGGTGATACTTAAACGTGAGAGAAAACTTGAAAGGCCAATAAATGATACTTAATCTTATTAATCAGTGAAAAATAAACCAGTGAGATTTCATTTTATACTCTTTTTAAAAAATAATTTTCATGATTTTTACTACATTCTTTAAAAAACTTTTTTAAAAAAAATTGATTTCAGAGAGTAAGAATAAAGGAGAGATAGAAACATCGATGCACACCCCACGTGGGGATCGAGCTCACAACCCAGGCATGTGCCCTTGACTGGAATCGAACCTGGGACCCTCCAGTCTGCAGGTGGATGCTCTGTCCACTGGGCCAGACCAGCTAGGGCTCCACTTTATATTCTTTATTTTGCAAAATTAAAAAAGAAAGACAATACCGGGAATTGGTGAGGATAAGGAGAAACTAACTTTCTCACCCCCGCCAGTTGGAATATAAAAAGGAGGTCAATTTAGCAACCTCAGATAAAGATGAAGTATCCGTGTATCCTTTGACCCAGCAGTTTTCTTTCTAGGAATCTATCCTAGAAATTAGCATCTGTGCTCAAGGAGTTACTAGGTTTATTGCAGCCTGTTAGTAACAAAATTAGAAACAGTTTTAAACATCTCATTAGTGTATGGACAGCTACACTGTGATATTTATATAATGTAGTACTGTCTAGCTTTCATGAATGAACTAGAGCTACATAAAACATGACAGATGAGAAACAACAGTAAACAAAATGTGGAGCTGAGAAAGCAAGGTACAGACCAATATGCCATTTAGTAGTTTGAAAACATGCAAAGCAATACTCTAGTTTATAGAGAGCTGTAGTTTCAGTTACATGCATAGTAAGGATTAACACCCAATTCTGTGATAGTGGTGTTGACATAAGAAACATCCAAATTATATAGATTTTTTACAAGAGTTTATTTGAGTTAAACTGATGACATATGCCAGAGAGGGAAGTCTAAATGCTCTCGAGAATAACAGTTTTGCAGCTTTTGTGCATTTGAAATTCAGGAGGGGAAAGCAAGGTAGAGATTGGATTACAGGATAGTTAAGATTATGAGTTCTCTTGAGGATTACTATCCCTTTGAGGGGTATTCTGGCATATCCAAGGTGTGCTAACCTAGATCATAAGAACCATGGGCAGGGCTGGTTTAAAACCTTTCTCTAAAGAAGTTACAGGCCCGGGGCATCACCATCACCTCCCAGTTAGGAATTCCTGATCAGATCAACCTGTGAGGTTGCTTTCCATAGAACCCCTTTTATTTGTCCATGTGGTTAGTTACCTTAAAGGAGAGAGGAAATGAAAATGGGCTTGTTATCAATATTTAAAATGTTGATGCAAATGTCATAAATGATAGATGTATTATTTATTACCTGTGTTTGGGGATGTTTCCATGTTTAAATGCTTCATGATTAGAAAATTTAAGGTACCGTATTTGCCGGCGTATAAGACGATTTTTTGGCCCTGAAAAATATGCCTCCAAGTGGGGGGTAGTCTTATACGGCGAGTATATAACAAACTCTGTATTTTGAGTGGAAATGTTAGGGGGTCGTCTTATATGCCCAGTCGTCTTATACGCCGGCAAATACGGTATTTTCAGGGCCAAAAAATCGTCTTATACGCCGGCAAATACGGTATATAAATAGATGCTTTAGGAAGTGAATGGTGTTGGTGATTATAATAAGGTTGGTATTAGTGGAAATTCTATGTTTAATAGCAGCTGTCTGGTTTTACCTTACACTATACCAAGCATGTCAAACTCAAAGGCTAACACCGGCCAAATAAACAAGGTGTAACTTTATGTGGGCTGCAAAAAAAAAAAACAACCCTTCAGTTTTCATAGAAACATGCTGAATACAAAGGTCTGAAATAAATGAGAGATAAATACAATATATAAATAAAATAAATATTATCATTAAAAAATAATAGGATACTTAAATAAACCATTGAAACCTGTAAAGAATTTTTGTGAGTTTATTTGAGCCAAACTGTTGACAATTGCCGGGAAGCAGAACCTCAACGGATTGAGATAATGCTCCAGAGAATGGCGGGTTACATTTCTGTATTTATACATAGAAATCAAAGGAGGGACATAGGTGGGTTACATGAAATTCATTGGTGATGGAGTAAGGAGGCGGGAGAAAGCAAGCCGGTGGGAAAGCCCTGGGATTGGATAAAAAGTAAAATGATGGACGCTTACTTAGGTGAGTGCAGGAACAATTAACATGATAACGAAGGAATTTGAGGCATCTGTCCTGGCGCCCACCACCTTTGGTTGTATCCCAGGGGCTCCAGAGAAAAGGGAAGTTACAGGTTACTCAGACATCTCACAGATAGGTTATCTTAGAGGCAGGAAGGCAGATGGGCTCAGTAAAGATCAAGCTGATCTTTGTCTGGGAAACATTGGCCTAGAAAATGACTGCCCACTATAACCTGTTGGAAGTAAGATATTTAATTTTCAAACCATCCTTTGTGGTTACTTCAGGTCTCTCAGTCTGCAAGACTGCCACGCAGGCCTTCCCTGAGCTCATCAGGTCAGCAAGTGGCTGTTTTCTTTCACAACAAATAAACCTATTTTTCTTGTTCTCCAAAACCGAAATATTTCCTGTTGTGTACACCAAACAAGTCAGTCCAAAACTATGATGTGGCAGTCAGCTGCTAAAATATTCACTGCTACAGTATCAGTGGAGAGATGGTGCGCCTGCATAAGCTCATGAGGGAAATGTATGCAACACGATGACAGTCATCAGTCATTAGTTTGTTACTAATAATTGTGTATAACAGGCTATTGTAAAAATTAAGTTATGAAATTTTTATTACATTTCTTACATTCCATTATGTTGGCTGGGCTGCAAAAATATTCGTTGTGGGCCACATGCTGCATGTGGGCCGCAAGTTTGACGTGCTTGCACTATTCCATGGTCCCAGTTTCTGCAGGTGCTTATTTTGAGTTTTGAAAAGAAGTCAACCTAGTGAGTGTGGGATTTTGCTTGTGGTTTTAATTTGCATTGTCATGATTAGTGTGACTATATAGTGAGGATATATAGCTGGGCTCTATATTCCATGGGCTATATGCCTCTTTTATACCACAATTGACCCATGAACAGTGCAGGGTTAGAGGAATACCAACTCCTAGTGCAGTCAAAAATCTGCAAATAAATTATGTTACCCCCAAACTTTACTAATAGCCTAGTGTTGACTGGAAGCTTTATGGATAGCATGATCAATGAACACGTTTTGTATAGTATATGTATTATATACTATGTTCTTAAAGTAAAGAAAGAAATGTTATTAAGAAAAACATAAGATCCCGGCCAGTGTTGCTCAGTGGTTGAGTGTCAACATGTGAACCAGGAGGTTGAGGTCCGATTCCATTTCCATTCCCCGTCAGGGCACAAGCCCCAGTAGGGGGCATGCAGGAGGCAGCCGACCAATGATTCTGATCATTGATGTTTCTGTCCCTCTCTCCTTTCTTCCTCTCTCTCAAATTAATAAAAACATTTTTAAAAAATCATAAGAAAGAGAAAATATATTTAGTATTTATGTTTAAAAATTAGCATTTAAGACCCACACAGCTCAAACCTACATCTTTCAAGGGTCAATTGTGTTGTGATTACTGTAGCTTTCTAGTAAGTCTCCCTATTATAATTTTCTTTTTTAAGGTGGTTTTGGCTATTTGAGATGAGAATATATGAATTTTAGGATGGATTTTTCTTTTTCTGCAAATATGTCCTTGGGAGTTTGAGAGAGATTGCATTTAATCTGTAAATCGTTTTGAGTATTGTTATCTCAATATTTACTCTTCCAGTTCATGAACATTGAATGTATTTCAATTTATTTATGCCTTCTTTCTTTCAGCAGTGTTGTAGTTTTCGGTGTATAAGTCTTATAACTCCTTAATTAAATTTATTACTATTTTATTGTTTTGATATAACTGTAAGGAATTGTTTTCATAGTTGCCTTTTGTATTGTTCAGTTGTAATTGACAAGTGCAACTGATTTTTGAATGTTGATTTTGTATCTTGCAACTTTGTTGAATATGCTTATTCTAACAGGTTTTTTTGTGGAATCTGTAGGGTTTTCTACAAGTAAGATTGTTATCTGTAAACAAAGATAATATTTTACCTCTTTCTTTTATTTCTTTTTCTTGAGTTGCTATGGCTAGAACTGCCAATACTATCCTATATAATAAAAGCCTAATATGCAAATCAATCAAATGGCTGAATGACTGTTTGCTGTGATGTGCACTGACCACCAGGGGGCAAACTTTCAACACAGAACTGCCCACAGGCCCCAGGCTAGCCAAGGCTGGTGCCAGCAGGGCCTCCCCCCCTCCTGAATCGCCCCACCAGTTGCCCTGCAGAGGGAGGCCACTGGCAGAGGTGGGGGGCGGGGCCAGATGGTGAACTAACTGGGGGCAGCTCCCGCGTTGAGCATCTCCTCCCCTTACCCCCCAGGGAGGCAACCAGCCGGGGGCAGGGCCAGCACGCCCCCCTCCCCCTTCACCCCACACATTGGCCCTATTGCCAACCAGGCCTAGAGACCCTACCTGTGCACAAATTTCGTGTTCCAGGCCTCTAGTGTTGAGTAAAAGTTGTGAGTGGACATCCTTCTTCCTGAATCTTAGGGAGAAAGCTTTCAGTCTTTTGCAATTAAATATGGTGTTAGATGTGAGTGCATATCTTTTTAATCTGTGTGACAAGATGGGAAGTGTACATAAAGTACTATGTATGAAACATTCTGGAGGAAATATATTTGTGTGAGTTCTGAATGAAACCAGCTGCTTTTTTCCTGGTGCACCATTTTTATTTAAAAAAAAAAAAAAAAGACTGACAGAGAAACAGGTTATTCAGACATGGGTATTTGGCAGGTTTTTCTCATAAGTGAACGTAATGAGCCTGTTTTGTTGAAGAATACTGACAGTATTTGTTGCCCATTCTAAAATTCAAGGTTTCAAGCAAAAATTAGAATTTTGGAAAATTTGCATCTGTCACCCTGAGCCTAAAAATTCCAATGAAATCAATAATAATATTTACAAATGTGATTTTTGATACTGCCTGATACAATGTTTTAACGTTTGGAATATCTGTGTAACTCAGCAAACCAACATTCTTCTGATGCACAATGTTACAGAATTCTACATAAGTAAAACATCCATTCAAAGAGCATGGTAGACTAACGGGTTTTAACGTAATGAAGTTTTTTTTATATGTTTTCAGATTTTATATTGTAATTGAGAATCTTAAAAATCACAACTTGTTGGGTTTTGGTGTTGCTTTAAAGAAGATACCCACAATTTATCTGTAAAGGTCATTAAAATACTTTTATCAGCTGTATATTTGGGGGAGGCCTGCTTTTTTTTTTTTCATTATTTCCACCAAAACAATATATTGTGGCTAAGTTTTGAAAACTTATTTTTAAAACAAATGTTATTTATATTAGCATATAATGTTTTTCTATTATTGCTCTTGGATGAATTAATACGTATTTTAAAATTTCCAATAAGGTAAGTATTGGGAGCTCTTTAGATTTCTCAATAATTACAAGAGCATGAAGGGTACCGCAATCAGAAAATTTGAGAACTACTCTGACGTTAACAGAGACCAATAATGCTTTACATTAATTTTGTTTTATTTAATTGTAATCTTGCCTAATTTATTATAGTTATTGTTTTAGTTTTTAAAACTTTTAAATCTGTGTAATTACTATTAATCCATAAAGAATATGTACAGTAATGTCTGAAGTTTCTTCTAACCACCCCTTGCTAGGAGTGCTTTAGCTCTAAAACTAGAGGCCTTAATGTGGAAATTTTAAAAAATACTATTATATGTAAATAATTATAGATTCACATTAGATTATAAGAAATAATACAGAGATCCCGTTTACCCCTTGCCAGTTTCTTCCAATGATAACATCAGGCAAAACTAGTTTTCTATAAAATTTTAAAACTAGCTATTGCAAAACAACACTGCAATTGTGATATTGACATTGATATAGTCAAGATACAGAGCATTGTCATTATCACAAGGAATCCTTGTGCTGACTTTTCACAGTCATATCCACTTTACTCCTGGCACACCCTCTACTTAACCCCGGTCTTTCAAATTTTTATGGATCAAGTTTTCAGTGTCACTTTTAAGAACTCTGCTTAGCCCTGGATTCTGAAGACTTTTTTTGTACATTTTGTTCTAAAATGTTTCTAGTTTTACATTTAAGTCCATGATTCATTTAGAGTTAATATTTGTATAAGGTGTGAAATTTAGGGTTCACTTTTTGCATATAGAGATTTAGATGTTTCAACATCATTTGTTGAAAAGAGGATTTATCCTTCATTCTGTTGTTTTTGTGCCTCTGTCAAAATGACCTGGGCACAGCCCTTGGCTGGTTTGGCTCAGTGGATAGAGAGATTGATGGCCTGATGACTGAAGGATCCTGGGATCGATTCTGGTTAAGGCCACATACCTAGGTTTCGGGCTCCACCCCCAATAGGGGGCATGCAGGAGGCAGCTGATCAATGATTCTCTCCCATCATTGATGTTTCTATCTGTCTCTCCCTCTCCCTTCCTCTCTGAAATCAATAAAAAATATAAATTAAAAAAAAAGTGACCTGGGCATATTTGTGTGAGTCTATTTCTGGGTTCTCTATTATTCTAATCCACTGATCTATGTATCTCTCCCTCCACCAATACCATACATAGTTTTGATTAGGATAGCTATATAATAAGTCTTGAAAATAGATTCTGTTTGCTATATATTTTTTTCTTTTGCTATATCTTCAAAATAGTTTTAGCTATTCTAGTTTACTTGCCTTTCTATACAGACTTTAGGATAATGCAACTTTTATCAAGATCTCAACAAAATAATCTATATTGATACAGATAAGATTATCCTAAAGTCATTCCCAAAGAATACTTCATTGGAAGTGTTCTGCACTTCTCTTCCATCACATTAACAGATGCATAATGTGAACTTTATATTTAAGGACAAGTTGATTATGCACTTTCTGTGGCAATCTACCTTTACTAAGTTAAAGTAGATTGTGCCTTACAACTCCCATCCATCTACTGAACATGTCTTCTAAGCTGTGCTGATTCAGTTTACCAGGGGAATAAATGAAGCTATCCAGCAAGTCTAACTAATAAGAGTAATATGCAAATTAACCATCAATCCACTAACCCACCAGCCATGGCCATCAGCCAATCAGAATAAGTATGCAAATCAATCGCAACCAAGATGGCTGTGGCCACAGAGAGCAGGAAGGAGGCTTGGGTTTCCCTGGTAATGGAGAAAGCCAAGCTTTCACACACCCTGGAGGGCCCAGGCCTCCACTCAAGGGTACAAAGTTTCAATTATAGAAGGTAAATAAATTCCAACAGAAATGGTGGCAGCCACTGAGCTGGAAGAGCAAGAGGCTAGGGTTTCGCCAGGCGATGGAGGAAGCCAAGCTTCTGCCGCCCTGGCTGGCTCAGGCCTCCACTCCAGGCTACAAAGTTTCAATTATAGAAGATGCATGAACTCCGACAGAAATGGCTAAGGGCCACAGAGGAGCAGGGGGCTTGGCTCCGCTCCAGGCTACAAAGCTTCCATTGTAGAAGGTAAATAAATTCCAGATACCAGGTCCTTCACTTGGGTGGCCAGGAGAAGAGGGGGCGAGTGGCTGACCTGCAAACCACCACAGGCCCCTTGCCCAGGCCCCCCCATGCCCCAAGGGAACCCTCACTCTGATCCGGGACACCCTTCAGGGTAAACCAGCTGGCCCCCACCTGTGCACCAGGCCTCTCTCCTATCTAATAAAAGTAATATGTAGATTGACCATCACTCCAACATACAAGATGGCTGTCCCCACATGTGGTCAGAGATCCTGCCCCCATGTGGATACAAGATGGCCACCAGGGGAGGGCAGTTAGGAGGGACCAGGCCTGCAAGGGAGGGCAGTTGTGGGCTATCAGGCAAGTAGGGGAGGGCAGTTGGGAGGCACCAGGCCCGCAAGGAAGGGCAGTTGGGAGTGATCAAGCCTTCAGGGGAGGGCAGTTAGGGGTGACCAGGCCAGCAGAGGAGGAAAGTTGGGGGCAAACAGGCTGGCAAGGGAGCAGTTAGACATCAATCAGGCTGGCATGGGAATGGTTAGGGGGTGATCAGGCTGGCAAGCAGAAGCAGTTAGGGGCAATTAGGAAGGCAGGCAGGCGAGCAATTGGGAGCCAGCAATTCTGGATTGTGAGGGGGATGTCCACCTGCCTGTTTAGACCCGGTAGGATTGGGTCTAAACGGGCAGTCAAACATCCCTCGAGGGGTCCCAGGTTGGAGTGGGTACAGGCTGGGCTGAGGGACAACACCCCTTCCTCACTCCCCGCCCCCTGCACAAATTTCATGCATCAGGCCTCTAGTTAATAATAAATCTTTAATATATTTTGGTTTCAAGATAATGGTTTTTCTGATTTCCTTCTATAAAACCAAATTAATGCTCCTTGGTGTGTGTGTGTGTGTGTGTGTGTGTGTGTGTGTGTGTGTGTGTATGTTTTCAAGTTAAAATATTTTTATTGATTTCAGAGAGAAAGGGAGAGGGGAGGGAGATACAGAAACACCAATGATGAGAGAAAATCATTGATTGGCTGCCTCCTTCACTCCCCCTACTGGGGATGGAGCCTGAAACCCAGGCATGCGCCCTGACTGGGAATCGAACTGTGGCCTGCTGGTCATAGGTCCATGCTCAGTCACTGAGCCACGCCAGCCAAGTTGTTTATTCATTTTTTTTTTCCTGTCTCTGTCCATGTAGAAAGCTTCCCCTGGAGAGAGGGTTCTGAAATTTATAAGTAGCACAATATAATTTTAGCTTTTTGTTGTATTCATCAAATCTGTGATTTTTAAATTTTAATCTCCATGGAAACATGGGTGATTAAGCTAGATTATGATATTCTGCTTTATATCAAAATGAGTAGGCATATGGTTTAAGAAAATAAGTAATGACCTTACCACTTTCTGATTATGAATAAGCAAAACTAGATTATGAACTGATTGTGAATTAGTGAAATTAGATGGCATTTCTAGAATCCTGATTTTGTTTTATATTGTTTATTTAATATCCCAGACTATAGTTTTTGAAACCTTGTAATTGATTTTTCATTTGATTGTTTGTGCATTATTTTTAAAGTCTGGGTTTCATATAGTGCTTAATTTAATAAAATGTTATATCAGAGAGAGTCACAGAGGTGCATTTTGCACATACATGAGGATTTTAGTGTACAAAAGTATTAGTTTGGGAATAGTGACAAGACTAGCCATCAATGAAAAGTAGTTTGGTTGACTTAGTAAAACAGCAATGAAACAGAAAGATTCCTAATTGACTATATAATTGATCTCCAGAAACCATAGAGTAGTTATCCTGGTGAGTTGAAGGATAGTAACTTGAAAAGTTTGGTTGTAGAATGAGAAACTAGGGTTTAACATGATAAGTAATGGTTAGTAGGTTGGTTGTAGTTCTCAAACAGATTAATTCAGGTGTTGAGAAAGTTTGTTCAAGTTAAGTGAGGATATTTTAAGTAGATTTTAAAATTTTTTTATTTTTCAGCCAAACCAAACAGGAAGCTTACTTTTCTCTACCTAGCCAATGATGTCATTCAGAACAGCAAAAGGAAGGGGCCGGAGTTTACAAAAGATTTTGCACCAGTTATAGTGGAGGCTTTTAAGCATGTTTCAAGGTATGATCACTATTTTGGGTACTAGGTAATCTGTTTTAAATGCATAATATGTCCTTTTGCTAAACTTGCCTTAAGCCATTAAATTAAAAACCAAGGAATGTTATTTTTTTGAAGTTTTCTTTTGAAAAGACTTGTTTATCAATGGCATTTGTAAGTGTGTTATATATTTCTGTGAAGGAATTTTAAAAAAATTGTTGTTAAGGTGGGCATTTAGGGTACTTGAATTACAGTTTTCTTTAAAGAGACCAAAAGCAACTGCCATATTGGAATGAACATTGTTCAGAATGAATGACGTGTTGAATTGAAAATTCGTGGCTTATAAAGCTATCAATATTCCAGCTAATGTTTCTGGATAAACTTAGTATGTTTTCCCTCATATTACTTATAATGATTTTAAGGTTTTCTAGTGTGTGGGTATATGTCATAATATTGTTAAATGCTTTGAAAATGTAGGATATTTAAAATAATCATCAACCTGCTGAAAAAATTTGCTACAGATTCTGAGAGTAGGAGTCTACTTCGGCTATTTCCTTTTAAAATGCTTATTTCCAAACATCATATGGATATATACTTGGTCAATAATTGGGTAAACATTATTGGGATAGACTATTAGATAAGTCTAAATTACATAGTTCAGTGGTGAGTGATGATTTGTGTTGAATGAGTTAAGGATGAAGATACACCCATCATTTGCCTTTACAATTTTAGTCACATTGGATGCATTCTTTTAAGATTACAGAGTGAGCCAAAACCGGTTTGGCTTAATGGATAGAGCGTCAGTCTGCGGACTGAGGGGTCCTGGGTTCGATTCCGGTCAAGGGCATGTACATTGGTTGCGGGCATATTCCCAGTGGTGGGTGTGTAAGAGGCAGCTGGTCGATGTTTCTAGCTCTCTATCCCTCTCCCTTCCTCTCTGTAAAAAATAAATAAAATATATTTAAAATTACAGAATGAGTGGAAGCTGGTTTTGCTCAGTGGATAGAGCGTCGGTCTGCGGACTGAAAGGTCCCAGGTTCAATTCCGGTCAGGGGCATGTACCTTGGTTGCGGGCACATCCCCAGTGGGGGGTGTGCAAGAGGCAGCTGATGGATGTTTCTCTCTCATCAATGCTTCTAGCTTTCTATCCCTTTCACTTCCTCTCTGTAAAAACTCAATAAAATATATTTAAAATAAAATAAAAATTACAGAGTGAATTACTGCTGTATGTTGCTTCCTTATCTTTTAATTTAGATACTGACTTTTATCATCTTTTTAGATGTTGGTATTTAAATCTTAGAGTTCAGTTCTAGGCCCTCTTCTGGGGTCATATTCTTCACTTGCCCTCTGAACGATTTCATACACTGCATGTAACTAATTATTATCCACACCCAAATAACTCACAATTTTATGCTCCAGGCCAGATATTTTTTTTCTTTTAGACTTGTATGTTCAATTGCATATTAATTTTCTAATGTGCTTCCAAGCAGCTCAAACTCACCGTGACTGATGGTGAACTCAGTGTGCCCTTGCTCTGTGCCACACATTGCTTCTCTAGGTTTCATCTCTGTGAGAAATTAGGTGTCATCTTTCACTGTCTGTGACTTATGCTATGCTCTATTTTCTCCTCCTCTCCTCCTATTCCATATGTTACATATAGTTCCCTCAGTTCTTGAGATTTCTTTCCATTCCAAATACCATATTGTCATTTCTGTACAAGTTCAGTAGCCTCCACTATTGTTTAATCCTTTTAGAAACTAGTCAGATTTGCAGAGCTGATCCTAACACTCCCTTGCCTTTGAGTCATTCTCATTTGTCCTAGAGATCAGTTAAAATGTTCTGAGCAAGATTTAAAATGTTTCTTTAGCTTTGACGGGGTATCTCAGTTGGTCAGGGTACGTACAAGAATTAACCACTGGCCAAAACCGGTTTGGCTCAGTGGATAGAGCATCGGCCTGTGGACTCAAGGGTCCCAGGTTCGATTCCGGTCAAGGGCATGTACCTTGGTTGCGGGCACATCCCCGGTGGGGGGTGTGCAGGAGGCGGCTGATGTATGTTTCTCTCTCATCGATGTTTCTGACTTTCTGTCCCTCTCCCTTCCTCTCTGTAAAAAAAATCAATAAAATATATTTTTAAAAAAGAAAAAAGAATTAACCACTGGATGCATAAAGTGGAAAAACAAATTCATGTTTCTCTTTCTCTCCCTCCTTCCCTCTTCTCTCTCTCTCCCTCTCCTTCCCACCTCCCTTCTTCTTCCTCCCTTTACCTCTTCCCCTTCCCCTCTCTAAAATTAGTAAATAAAAAAGTAAAAGCAAATAATAATAATAATAATAATAATAATAATAAAGATGTTGCTTCATGGCCCTGTCTACTTCTTCAGACTCCTCTCTTTCACTCCTTCCACACTCATACTCTGTAGTCTACAGTTTAAGCTAACCAAACCTCTTTGTATTTCTTTCTGCCTTAGGGCTTTTATTTATTGTATGTCCCTAGAATTCAGTAAAATATTTATGGACTGCCTACATGTGCTAGGTCCAGAGGATGCAATAGTGAACAAGACAAAATTGTGTTCTAGTGGAGCTTACATTTCAGTGGATGACACAGGTAATAACTAGATAGACAAGTGAATATATATTATATTGTAAAAAGATAAGTATTGTGAAGAAACATAAAGCAGGGAAGGAACTAGAGATATATGACGTTGCTCAGTTATATCGAGGTAAAATATGGCTATGTTAGGGAGGTGGCATTTCAACAGAGACTAAAGAAAAGGATGAAAAGAACATCATGTGACCTGAAGAGAGAAGGATTCTAAGTAGAGAGAACGCTTGACAGAAACACTGAGACAGCTGTGTGCTGGGCATTTTTGAGCATCAGCAGCTAGGGGATTTTTGTTGTCAATCCTCACTCAAGGATTTTTATTTTAAGCAGTATATTTTATTGATTTCAGAGAGGAAAGGAGAGGGAGAGAAACATCAGTGAGAGAGAATCTTTGATTGGCTACCTCCTGCACGCCCCCTACTGGGGATCGAGCCCAAAATCTGGGCATGTATCCTTGACCCGAACCGAACCTGGGATCCTTCAGTCTGCAGGCTGACACTATCCACTGAGCCAAACTGGCTAGGCCCTGAGGATATTTTTCCCATGGATTTTTAGAGTGTGGAAAGGAGAGGGAGATACATAGAGAGAAAAACATTGATGTGAGAAAGACACATTGATTGCTTGCCTCCTGCACGTGCCCCAACTGGATTTAGGAATCGAACCTGCAACTGAGGTACATGCCCTTGACGGAATCAAACCCACAGCCCTTTAGCTGACGATCTAACCACTGAGCAAACCAGCTAGGGCAAGCAAGGAGATTTGTAGGAGAAGATATTTAGGGAATGGGGACTAAGAGGTAGACAGGAAGCAGAACATGTCCGCCTGGTGGCCCAGGGTAAGGATTTTAAGTTTATTCTTGGTATGATTGACAGTTCTTGGAAAAGCAGTGTGAGCTGATTCACATTGGTAGAGAATAGTGAGAATAAAGTCTGGGAGACCAATAAGACTTAAATCCCCAGGACAGAGAGAATAGTGGCTCAGTCTACATAGGTAGTGATGAAGGCAGTAGGCAGTCCTTGGGAGTACCGTATTTGCCGGCGTATAAGACGATTTTTTGGCCCTGAAAATACCGTATTTGCCGGCGTATAAGACGACTGGCGTATAAGATGACCCCCTAACATTTCCACTCAAAATACAGAGTTTGTTATATACTCGCCGTATAAGACTACCCCCCACTTGGAGGCATATTTTTCAGGGCCAAGAAATCGTCTTATACGCCGGCAAATACGGTAAGTCTGTTTGCCAATTCCATGTGTATCAAATTTTCAGATCTCAAAGTAAATATCATTTCCTCACATATCTTTCCTGATCTCTCTAGAATTGGGCCAGGTCTCTGCTATGCTTCTCTAACACTGTGTTCTCTTTTGTGGCATTTATAAAAACACGCCATAAATCTCCTTTGTATTGCCTACATCAAAAATAGTGCTTTGATTAATAAATATTTGTTGAATAAATCTCAAAATCACCCATTAGAAATCTTCCTTAGCCTCATGTTTAGCACCCATTAAGTTAGGGGCATCTTCTTTGTAAAACCTTTGTAGCTGGCATTAAAATATTTGCATTTTTTTGGTTCGTTTGTTTAATAATACCGTATTTGCCGGCGTATAAGACGATTTTTTGGCCCTGAAAAATACGTATTTGCCGGCGTATAAGACGACTGGGCGTATAAGACGACCCCCTAACATTTCCACTAAAAATACAGAGTTTGTTATATACTCGCCGTATAAGACTACCCCCCACTTGGAGGCATATTTTTCAGGGCCAAAAAATTGTCTTATACGCCGGCAAATACGGTATGTCTATAAATTCTTTAAGGGAAGCAAAAGTATCTGTTTGGCTCACTGCACCCCTGAACTGCTGGTCACATAATGGTACTCAGTAAACATTTTGGAGCTCTTTTCAGGGAATGAGTGTCTGATTGTATTTAAAATCACCCTTATCTTTTCATTGGCACTATGCTTTTTACTGTTGGTATTTTTATTTTTTCTTTAGTGAAACTGATGAAAGTTGTAAGAGGCACCTTGGAAGAGTGCTTTCTATTTGGGAAGAAAGATCTGTTTATGAAAATGATGTATTAGAACAACTTAAGCAAGCTCTGTGTGAGTATATAATCTTTTATCATGATCTCTTCATTAAAATGTACTTTTAAAACAATATCTTTTTATTGATTTCAGAGACTGGAGAGGGAGAGAGAAAACATCAATGATGAGAGAATAATTGAGTGGCTGTACCCTGTATGCCCCACACTGGGGATTGAGCCCACAAACCCGCATGTGCTCTGGCCGGGAATCGAACTGTGCCCTGCTGGTTCATAGGCTGACGCTCAACCACTGAGCCACGCCTGTCTGGCAAAACGTATTCTTTCATTAAGCCTTGGTTGAGTAGATCAGCTGATTAGAGCATCATCCCAATAAGCCAACTTTGTGGATACAATCCCTGGTACCCACAATGTTGTGGGTACAATCCACTGAAATGCATAAATAAGAACAATAACAATAACAAAAATGTATTCTTTCATTAAAACCTAAATTTTCTTTCAATTCAGATGGTGATAAGAAGTCTGGGAAGCGGACTTATGAACAGATAACAGTGGATGAAAATGAAAACTGTTCCTCTCTGGGATCTCCAGGTGAACCACCACAGGTAGAAGTTTTTCTCTGTTAAGGAGTTAACTTCGTGTGGCCACCAAGCTTTATTAATTTCAGTGTTTCACTTTTATAAATGATTTTTATTATAGTTCTGGGCACAAGAAAGAAGCTACATGAATATCTTATATTTCTGATTAACATTTGTTATGTTTAATATAATACATTGTGCAGTGTATATTAGCACAATCATACTGTGTAGAAAGGATTTCTGATTGTTTAGAATGATGAGGTCTGGTAAGGTACTTACTACTTTTAAACAGTTTCCTTTTAAATAAATATTATGTAAGACTACTTGTATGACTGAAGTAAGCATTTCATTCCTAGAAATAACACTGCCCCTTTTAAGTATTTTTGCTTTTAAATATGTAAAAACCAGTCTTAGAAGAACAAGTTCTGTATTACTATACTAGGATTGTGTAGTTTCTTGATAAGTTGGATTAGAATTGTTAACTTAATATTCTATGTCCTCCCAGGTTGTTGTAGTATAGCATTCCTTAATTACTAGATGATTCCAGAAAGACATTTTTAACTTTTAATTATGTGGGCATTGAGTCTTAAAGCTTCCTCCTTCTATGTTTCAAACATATAGGAGGGACAGATAAAATTTAAAAGGAGAAAATGAAGACATAGCCATACTCTTAAAACAAGGTAAATATCATGGTGGGCTAGAAATGGTACAGAAACATAACTCTGTGTGAGCTAGGGCGTGATTTCTGCTGAGCTGTGATCTGGAAGCAGACAGGGATTGCCAGAAATTAATATCCTAGAGACTATCAAGAAATACAGTGTTCTGTGGGAGTTTGAGGGCTGGACCCAAATTCTGCATAAAACCAGAGGTTGGTAGAGCTCTTTACTAGGGAGCTTGAAAGAAAGGTACAATTGGTTCTTTTCTAGACTAAGGATTTATGTCGGTTAGTACTAGGGAGGCAGAAAGAATCCAGCCAAGGTGCTCAACTAGGGCCTGAGCCAAGCTACCTGTTGATGCAGTGACAGAAATGCTGAAGCCACGTGGTCGCCAAAGGATGAGAGCTAGAAAAGTAATAAGAACATAACATTTGAATCAGACAAATACTAAGGTTTATATTTCTTCCCATTTGGTAATAAGGCAGAAAATCACTTTGTTAAGAGCTTTATTATGATGTCATGAACAGTAGTTTATCTGAATTCTAGAGAAAGAGAGTCTGACCCTTGCCTACAGTCCCCGATGAAAGAGTAGCCTCAGTTGTACTTTGTAGGGGTGTCTTTGAGTAACCATCTGCTTCTCTATTCTCTAGTGTTTGTATCAATATTGTTGCTTTTAGGTTTCTTTGTTGTTTTTTATTTTGTTGCTTTTTGTTTTATGTTGACCACTTTCAGATTAGTTATATTACTTAATTCTCAGTAGTTTTAACTGAGAATTAAGCAGTATTGCCGAAACAGGTTTGGCTCAGTGGATAGAGCGTCGGTCTGCGGACTCAAGGGTCCCAGGTTCGATTTCGGTCAAGGGCATGTACATTGGTTGCGGGCACATCCCCGGTGGGGGATGTGCAGGAGGCATCTGGTTGATGTATCTCTCTCATCAATGTTTCTAGCTCTCTATCCTTCTCCCTTCCTCTCTGTAAAAAAATCAATAAAATATTTAATAAAAAAAAAAGAGAATTAAGCAGTATAATTAATCTGACAAAATGGTGACGACTAGCTTTGTAGTCACCTTTTATTTATCTCATTCTTTGTAAGAATGACTACAATTTTTCTTTGTACGATCCAGCTGAACTCATTTCATTCTCCTCTGTTAGAAAGTTTTAGGCTAGTGTTGTTTCAGACAACTTTGCTTTATTATTTGATCCTTGACTCAGCATCGGGAGTTTAGAGTTAACTTGTGGGAATGTGAAGATGTGATGAGAATAAGTTGTAGTTAAAGCATACATGTGCTGTCAAGACCCTGAAGCCAGGCTTCTTGGAACTCCAGAAAATTTTAGAACTCTCTAAGACTGATGAAAAATTTACACCCCCACCCCCTGCCAGGGATGGGCAAAGGTAGATTTACAGTTGTTCGTATGGGAAATAATACACTAATTAATAAGGAATAATACAAGAATAAACAGAACAAACTTTGTTTGGCATACTCACAACTGTAAACCTACTTTGGATCACTCTGTTTGTGCACACACGCACACACACACACACACACACACACACACACACACACAGGAATTGGGGCACCATGAGAAACAAGCCTCCTGGTAATTCTCATTGCTCTTTTTTTTTTTTTTTTAAATATATTTTATTGCTATTTTACAGAGAGGAAGGGAGAGAGATAGAGAGCCAGAAACATCAATGAGAGAGAAACATTTTTAATATTGGGATTTGAAACAGTAATGAATTAAATGTACACTTATTTCTTATTGGGTTCCATTCATTCTTACGCTGTTTAATCATTTGCTGTGTACTAGATGCCAGTGATAGCTTTTTTTGGTAAGGGAATAACTTAAAGAAAACTCAGTAATCTGTCGGTGTCATCTTAATATATACACAGAATTGGCAACTTACTGTATTTTTAAAGTATGAGTATAATTAGTGTCCCAGGATCTTGTTTTAGAGATTAAGAAAAAAAAGGAGGTAGGGTGGGATGAAGACTAGTAAAAAGAAAACTTAGTCATTTTTCTTTGGAATCACTGTATAGACATTATAAATTGTAAAGTCATCAGCAAAGATTTCCCTTCCCTTCTAATTATAACTGGTATATGAAACAATGCAACTAAAATTTTTCTTTTTTTAAAATATATTTTAAAAATATTTTTACAGAGAGGAAGAGAGAGGGATAGGGAGTTAGAAACATCGATGAGAGAGAATCATCGATCAGCTGCCTCTTGCACACCGCCTACTAGGGATGTGCCCACAACCAAGGTACATGCCCTTGACCAAATTGAACCTGGGACCTTTTGGTCCGCAGACCAATGCTCTATCCACTGAGCCAAACTGGTTTTGGCGCAACTAAAATTTCTAATAAAATAATTACTACACTGGTTAAGCATTATATAAGTCCTAGTCATCAGATATATGGAACTTTGTAATATTTTAATGATCTTCTTAACAAACTGTAGAACTTGTTTTGTCCAGGTTTAAGTTTTAGCCTGCCTTCCCTTTTACCATTGTGTGTGTTTGGTATATAAATCAACCACATCAATTTAATAGTCAGATAATTATTTTTACACTATTTGTGTCTGAATTCCTCATGGCCAAGGGCCACATCTCAGTTATGTTTCCAGTTTATATATTTCCATTACCTAGTGTAGTTTTTTTTCTTAATATACAAAAGAAATGGAGTGTCTTCTAGAGCAGTTGATGCTTCACTTTGAATTAGTAAGTAGCTCATAAGGATTAATAAATGTGAAATACAAATTTGAAAAAATATGAAATAAATTTTGTATTTGTTTAAGCTTCCTTCATTTTGGTTCTAAAGTTGTATACCTTTTTAGACTCTAGATCTCGTTAGAGCATTACAAGATTTAGAAAATGCTGCTACAGGTGATGCAGCAGTTCATCAGAGGATAGCTTCTTTGCCTGTTGAAGTCCAAGAAGTATCCCTACTAGATAAAATAACAGGTAAGATGTCGTGAATGTGATCTGAATTTTGGAGGGAGTTTGGGTGAGGGGTGAGATTGTTTTGTTTGTTTTGTTTGTGTGTTTTGGCAGTAATTTTATTACTCTTTGCTTTTCTTAGATAAAGAATCTGGAGAAAGGCTTTCTAAAATGGTAGAGGATGCTTGTATGTTGCTGGCAGATTACAATGGCAGATTGGCGGCTGAAATAGATGATAGGAAACAACTTACTCGAATGTTAGCAGATTTTCTCCGTTGTCAAAAGGAAGCCCTTGCAGAGAAAGAGCATACATTGGAAGTGCGTAACCTTTTCCTTCTTTAATGTTTACTTCATTAATTTCCTTTTTTGGTAGTAATTTATATCTTGATGTTCCTGCACATTTTTTTTTTTAATAGACCTTTTTTAGACAGTGGCCCAGGTAAGTTACTACTTGCATTAATTGGTTTCTTTCTACTTGGATCAAATCAACCTGCCTAAGTAAATTTAGAGATTTGAATTAGCAGAATTGGTTGCATTTAAAACTTACTCATTTGAGATTCCAGTTGTAGTAATTTACCTTAAGAGTTAAAATTCTTATTTTTTAAGAATAAAAATAATGGGAAAATAGCAATTATTACACAGTCTGGTGTAAAATACAGTAAATTATGTTTGGAAATATTTATTTCCTGTTCTGAATACATGAAAACTTTTGGGTATACAAAAGATTTAAATAAAAAGACTTTGGGGCATAGAATTTGTTCTGGGTATGCTAGTTCCCAGTCTTTATTCCTGAACAATTCAGTTTTGCTCAGGAAGGTAATCGTTAAGTTATGCCTTTGTTTTATCCCTGATCCTGATTCTTAACATAATCCTACCCCACTTCTATCTCATACATACCCTTTATATTGAGAATTGACATTGTTGATGAGAAATTTGGAGGTGTAGCAGTAAAAAAAGAAGAAGAAGAAGAAGAAGAAGAAGAAGAAGAAGAAGAAGAAGCAGCACTCTCCTATTTCTTTTGAGCAGAGTAGCAATTGTCAGAAGTGGATAAGCCAGATTTGGTTTTATTTAAAAGAATCTTTCATTTGACTAGTTCTTGTTCAAATTGTATACTGCTCTAGTAATTTCTTATTCTATTAATACATAAGAGACTTTCTAATTTATCTGGATCCCTTTATTTAGAGATTGCTCTCTGCTAATTTGTAGTAAGTTACGATATCGCTTCTATTTTGCTTTTCTTTATTAGTGTTTAGTTGTCCTCCCCTCCTCTTAGGGTCTAGATCATATAATTCAAGCATTTCTAGAGTGTTTAGTTCTTGTTTCAGCAAACTCTAATTGTGCCATAGATGGTTGCCATTTCTACCCTTGAGAGCATCTACCTGATGCAGTAGAGCTCTTAGCTATGTCTTAGCTCTTAATTTAGCACTACCCATTTTCAATTTGTTTCTCCTCTGTTCACATACAGGGTAGGCAAAACTAGGTTTACAGTTGTGAGTATAAGAAACACAGTTTATTATTTTCTTTTTAAATTGAATTTATTGTGATGACATGTAATAAGATTATATAGGTTTCAGGTGTGTAGTTCTACAACACATCATCTGTATATTGTATTGTGTTCACCACCCAAGTCAAGTCTCCTTCCATCATCACTTATCCCCCCTCCACCCTTTTCTACCTCCACCCAAACCTCTTTTCGTCTGGTAATTGCCATGCTGTTGTCTATCCAGAGTTTATTCTTGTATTATTATTTATTCTTGTGTTATTTTCCATATGAATAACTAAATCTACTTTTGCCCACCTGTATATGCTCTTAAAACATAGTTGTTGACACCATGCTCTTTCTACCTTTAGAGAAGTCCAGTTCTCCATAGAAAGTAAAATAATTTGTTTAAAAGATAATTTTGATAGTTAACTTACTAGTTTTTGATCTTGTAATGGAACTTCAGTCTCAAACATATATTACTTTTTTATTGTTAGCAGAATTAAGGGTAAGGTCATACAGTGTTTGTCTTTAGCCTTTTGGTATGGTTTCTTTAACTTCTGTTGAGCTTTTGTTGCAGGTATTGGACATGGCGTATCTTCTAACGGTGTCATCATCATTAACATGTTCTTCCTGCTAAAAATAAACATCAAACTCCAAAGCCTGTATTGTCTCATGTTTTTAAAAAATTGAGAAGACTGAAACTTCATTATTCTACTTTATATTGCTTTCTCACTTAAGTTGGTTATTTATCACTGGTTAGGAAAATAGAATTTATGTTATAAATGTAAATATAGAAAATAGAACAGATTCTACCCTCCTACCCCCTATTCTTAGAATGTGATGAGGCTGATGCTAATAACAATGACACTGTGTATATTAGGTACTATTCTAAGCACTTCACATGTCAACTCATTTAATCCTCTATATCAGGAAGTATTATTTCCCCCATTTTACATGTAGGAAAACTTAGGCACAAGGACATTATATAACTTGCCCAGGTCACAAAGAGATAGTGAATTATTTAGAGCCAGGGAATCCTTTTCCAAAAAGACATATTTGCTCTTAATTTTTACTTAAAGAAATATAAGATTAAAACAAGTTCCGTCTCTGCAACTGTTCCTGCTACCTCTTTCCTCAGAGTTAATCACTGTCTTGAAATAAAGTCTTCTAGGAGCTTTTTTTGGGTGTTGCTTTTCAACATGGCAATTTTCTATTATAAAGAAATGACCTAAATGATCCTACACATTTTTTACATGTAAAGAAATATTTAAGTTTCTAGGATATTACACAGAACTTGTTTTTAAGTTATTTATTTATTTGTTTGTTTTTAAATATATTATTTTTTTCAGAGAGGAAGGGAGAGGGAGAGAGAGATAGAAACATCAATGATGAGAGAGAATCATTGATTGGCTGCCTGTTGCATGCCCCACACTGGGGATTGAGCTCGCAACCTGGACATATGCCCTAACCGGGAATCAAACTAGTGACCTCTTGGTTCCTGGGTCAATGCTCAACTCCTGAGCTACACCTGGCTGGGCTAAATTGTTATTTATAAGTAAGTGATTTCTTTGTCATAAGATAGAAAAATATTGAGATATTTGGACATTTTTTGTACTAAGTAGGTGGCATCACTGTAAAGTTGTGACTAAGAGGTCAAGATTTATAATTACCAAATCAGCTGTGATATCAAATAGTTTTAAATTCTCATTCATTTTTGAACATCAGCTGTGATTAACCAGGCATTGATGTGTCATTAAATGCTCTTTTATTTTAATAAAACATAAATGTAAAAGTTCAGGAATTAGTTATATTTCTTAAGGAGGCTATTATTAAAGCAGTAGAGGCTTGATGCAGAAAATTCGTGCAAGAGTAGGCCTTCCCTCTGCCAGCACCAGCTTCTCTCCAGCACCACACCTGGGACCTGGGCTTCTCGCAGCTGAGCTTCCTCCTGAACGTCCGGTCTAATTAGCATATTGTGGTTTTTTATGTTATGAATGAAAATGTGAAGTTTTTTAATTTTGGAAATGGAAATTAATTATTTTTTCAATTTATGGCTAACTTTAGCCAATTAAATAGATAATTTAAAATAGACTTGATACATCTAATTTTTATTTGTAAATTATTTCATAGATTGCTATGGAAATCATTTTGCCATTTAGAAGTTGAATGTATTGCATGAACTAAGTCACTTAGGTTGTTATTTTGGAAGGCATTTATGGGTAGGGGCCTTATAAAGACATTTTGATTTTTATATTTCTGGAGAAGAGGCAATATGGAGATCAGAAATTCTTCCTATTCAATGAGATGTGTTTTTGCTCAATTTTAAGTATTTTTTCATGATATACCGTATTTGCCGGCGTATAAGACGATTTTTTGGCCCTGAAAAATACTTATTTGCCAGTGTATAAAGATGACTGGGCGTATAAGACGACCCCCTAACATTTCCACTAAAAATACAGAGTTTGTTATATACTCGCCGTATAAGACTACCCCCCACCTGGAGGCATATTTTTCAGGGCCAAAAAATCGTCTTATACACCGGCAAATACGGTAGTTGAAACTGGATTTATAAAATTCCTATGTACCTCATAGTACATTGATAAGGAAACCTTTGGAGTAGTGGTTGCCAACTGGTGGTCCATGAGGTCTGAAAGATTGGTGACCGCTGATTAGTTTAAATTGATATGCTTCTGCAGAGAATTGGAAATCACAATTTGATGGCTCTTATAAGGAAAAATCAGTCAGTTCCGAGTTATAGAAGTAAGGATAGGAAAGCTGTCAGAAAGGACAGTGTTTATCTTTCTGCAGTTTTGCATCAGTATATTCAGATTTAAGTTATTTAAAAAAATGAGGGCATAGTATTTATTGTATGATGTTTGTTTAGTTTCTCATGATGTTGGATTATATCCCTTGAGTTGCTTTTATTAGTTTGTGCATTATATGTAGTACATAGAAAACATCAATGCTGGCATTTGTATAGTTGTGCAAGAATATTTGAAGGATTTGATTCTCGTAAGTAGAGTAGAATAACTAGGTCAAAGGGCATGTATGTCTTTAAGTGTTGATAGTGTACTCAACCCCTCCAAAAGTTAATGCTTTTTTAAATTCCTTGCAGTATGAGTGCATCTTTGCTAATACAACCTTACCCTCTCTGAATTTTAGTGATCTTTTAAATTTTTGTACATTTGATATCTTGAAAATTATTTTTGTTCATTGTTTCCTCATCATTTATAGATTAATGGTTAATCAATGACTCATCTTGTCTTTTGGTATGTTGTGAAAAGCCATTTCTGTTATACTTAATTCCTATATATACATGGGAATGTAGTTCCTCCTCTATTCTATTGGTACATTTATCTTACCTTTAATTATACAGTAGATTTTTTATTACTTTTTAGCATTTGTGTTATAATTTTAATCAAGATGTATATATGAATTTTTCTTTCCATTTGTTATACTAGAGGCCTGGTGCATGAAATTTGTGCATGGGAGGGGTCCCTTAGCCTAGTCTGCACCCTCTCCAATCCAGAACTCATTGGGGAATGTCCGACTGCCGAATTAGGCCCAATCCCGGAGATCAGGCCTGAACCGGCAGTTGGACTTCCCTCTCACAATGCCTGCCTGCCTGATCATCCTTAACTGCCTCTGCCTGCCAGCCTGGTCGCCCCAACTGGCCCCCCTCTGCTCACTTGGTTGCCCCTCACTGCTCCCAAATCTGCCCTCCTGGTTGCCCCACACAGCCTGCTATTCGGTCGTTACTGTGAGGGCATCTTGACCAATTTGCATATTACCCTATTATTAGTATAGATATATATTTGCCTACATGCTTAATTTTTTAAAAGACAGTATTTGCTAAGTAGACATTCTTTATGAAATTATTTTTCAGCTAGAGTTGACAGCTAAGTAGACTTAACTTACTTGTCCTTTTCCCTGTTTTGGAAATAGTGTTTGCTTTTCTGCCCCTCTATATTTGCTATTTTTTTTTCCCCATAACACTTCATATTATTTTTTTTTAAAAAACACCTTCTTATTGATTTCTTCCTCAGTGTTTCAACTGTCCTTTCATTATTTTTATCTTTCATGGATGCCATGTTTTTTGGAAGCTTGTTTTTGCCAAGTAAATGGCCTTTTAGGCTCCTCCATGTGAATAGGAGTTCATTTTTTGAATAATAAGAATTACATGTCACGGATCAGGATTTTAGAGATGCTTAGGTGGGGAATGGCCAAAAAAGGTGAACCACTGTGCTAGACAGTATTTTCCAGGTTTTTCAAGAGTGTTTGCTTTTACAAAACTTTGTTTTCCAAAGCATTCAATTTTCATTTTTTAAATGCTTAAGATAAATTTTGTTTTACCTGAGACATTTGATGATTAGAAATTTCTGATGTCAGACTCTTTTAATATAGAAAATAAGAACGTTTACTATATATAGCATATATATGTATATTTAAATGCAAATTAAAAAATCTATTGCAGAAGTTCTCTAAATGTAGCTTTTTTGTTTTTAATTCTCACCTGAGGATATTTTTTAGAGAGATTGGGAGGGAGAGGGAAGGACAGGAAGATACGTTAATTGGCTGGCTCCCATATGACTAGGGCCTGGGATAGAGCTTGCATCTGGAATGGAGCCCTTAATCCTTCAGTCTGCAGGCTGACTATCCACTGAGCCAATTCAGCTAGGCCTGCATGTAGCATGCATATATATTATTGATTTCAGAAAATAACAGCGAGGGAGATAGAGAGATACAAACATCAGTGATGAGAGAGTATCATTGATTGGCTGCCTTCTGCATGCTCCACACTTGGGATTGAGCCTGCAACCCAGGCATGTGCCTTGACTGGGAATCAAACTATAACCTCCTGGTTAATAGGTCGATGCCCAGCCAATGAGCCTTGCCAGCCGAGCTCTCCTTAAACTCTTGATCAACATAAAATAATACATGGTTATTGTAGAAAACTTGGAAAATACCAGAAAAAGAAAAAAAAATTACATTAACCACTGAAAGCAATCATTAATATTTTGATGTATTTTGTTCCATTTTATTTCTCCACATTTGGGATAAATAAGTTATACTTATTAGACCTATTGTCAGAACTGAGTCTGTATGACAAATTAGTAGATGTTTACATTCAAGAATATTGGACGATGTTTAATAAAAGTCTTTATTGCCTCTAAGTCCAATTTCTTCAGTATACCATTATAATTTATTGGAGGAGTGGTAATATTGGTAACTATACCATCTAATTAATTTATCTGCTCATTAGTTTAACAAAAGTTAGATTTCAGAGGAAGGGAGAGGGTGAGGGAGATAGAAACATCAATGAGAGAAAATCATTGTTCGGTTGCCTCCTCTACACCCTCTACTAGGGATCAAGCCTGCAACCCAGGTATGTGTCCTGAACTGGAATCAAACAGTAGCCTTTTGGCTCACGGGTCCATGCTCAACCACTGAGCAACACTGGCTGGGCTCAGCTCAACACTTAGGTCAGTTCATTGTAAGGAGAGCCCTGTGTCATTTTGGCTAACATGATCTTTCTCAGAATTCTGTCAGACTTAACTTCCTAAAGCAAGACTGTTTGTAAAGCATTTCTCAGATCTGGTTATGTTTAAATCAAGATTATGGAGAAAGTATTGCTTAATAGCAAAGCCTGTTTTGTTGTTTGAATCTTTCTAAGAGACAGTCATACTAATATAAAGTAAATATAAAAATGTGTTTTATATTCTAATAGAGGAATATGCAAATTAGCCAGGATGCCATTAACATCATGACCAAACAAGGGACCTAAGGCTGCATGGCACCTGGCTGGGGCGAGGAACCTTAGGCCATGCTCCCCACCCGGTGGGGCTTGATGGGGGTGGGGCTGGCTGGAGCTGGGTCTCCTGTATTTTTGAAGCACATACAGGTGGTGGGTGGGGACTTGACTCTAAGTCCCTTGATGTTCCCCAAACTCTGACAGAAGGGAGATTTTTATATACATTTTACTAATTTTCTTTTATCTCTGACACTTCTTTTTTTTTTTCTTTTTCTTTTTAAATTAAGGTATATGTGTACATATTTTACCATTGTCCCCTCCCCCCCCCAATTATAGAGAAAGGGCAAATAGCAATATTAAAATACTTCCTTTAATTAGTTTCCTTTTAATGTGCACAAATTTTGTGCACTGGGCCACTAGTTGCTAATGAGATTATATATATATATATATATATATATATATATATATATATATATTTACTGATTTCAGAGAGGAAGGGAGAGAGAAAATAGAAATATTAGCGATGAGAGAGAATAATCTATCTTTTGGCTCCTGCATGCCCCACACTGGGGATGGAGCCCACAGCCTGGGTATATGCTCCAACTGGGGATCAAACTGTGATCTCCTGTTTCATAGGTCAACCACTGAGCCAGGCTGACCAGGTGCTAATGAAATTTTAGTTACCTTTTGACTTGGAATGTGTTAACTAAACATAGTTTTATTTAAAATGTTTGTATGTTCATGAAATGAGAAAGATTATTGAATATGAGAAAGAGCATTCTTAGCCTTTGAGTTGCCAACAGCTTTGAAAAATGCACATATGCACACATTTGCTTACAACTTCATTTGAATTAGGACTGCCTCTGATACCCATGGCTCACAGTTTAATGACTTGTTGATACCTAACCATTGCACAACGAATGGGATTGATATGGGTCTCATATTACTTTCATTGACTTTTTTTTTTCTGCTAAAAAACTTCTGCTTATGCATTTAGATTCCTCTAAGTTAAGTGCATCAATGTGGTTAGAACTAGACTTGGCATCATTCATGGGAGGAAGTACTGGTCGTGTAGCTACTAGCATAGTGGCATAGCTGGTATAAATAATGTTAAGCTACACTAGATGTTCATGGAATGCTGGCTCAACCACAGCGGGATTTCTGGTCAGTTCTGGATTTCACATTAATAAAAGGTATTAACTTACCATAGTATATGCAGAGATAAGGACCAAGATGGAAAAAAGAAATGGAAATAGTATCTCGGGAGTATCAGCTCAGGCTTCCGGACAGACACGAGTTATGTATGTTAGGGCAAAAAGAACAGTGGAGGTATTATATGTGACAAAGACCATTCTGTTAGAACTGCTTAATGTGAAAGGACTACTTAATAAAGGAGTTTCAGCCTCTGCCATCTATACCTACAACATACCCTAAACACAGTCCATTAACACAATCGCCACAGAATAACATAAAACTTACCATCAAGGTTGATTTACATCAGTTCCTATTACCCAATAATCTCAGCTTCTGGAAATGACAGCATATGCCAAAAGGCAAGCCACACACTGCCGATTTTTTTTTTTTTAAACAGACTCATGTATGATACAAATTTTGGGGTTACCAAACCAGGAATCTAAAATAACTGATTATTAATATGTTAACTATTTGAAAAGTAGACACTGTATGAAAACATTTTAGTAGAGAGATGGAAATGGTTAAGGAAAATCAAGTGCTAGAAACTAAAAAAAAAAAAAGACTGACAGATGAAGAGTACCTTTGATGGTCAATTCAATATACTGGACACTGGTAAAAAACAAAACAAACTGAGCTTGATGGTAGATCAATAGAAACTTCCCAAACTGAAATTCAAAATGAACAACCAAAGAGCCCAGAATATTCGAGAAACGTGGGACAATTTGGAAAGGTGTGACACATGTACTTGGAATAGCAGGAGAACAAATGAAGCAGAAGAAACATTTGAAGTCATGCCAAGTATTTCCAAAATTAATGACAGACGTCAAACCCACTCATCAGGAAACAACAAACTCCAGGCAGGACACTGGCATATTGTGCTCAAATGCAGTAAACCAAAGACGGGGAAAACCTTGAAAGAAGCCAGAAGGATAAGAATAACAGTGGGCTTAGCAGAACCATTCAAGCAAGAAGAATGTTGAACAAAAACAAACCTAGTGTTCTATAACAAAAAAAGTGAAGGATAAAATGAGTTTGCTGCTATTGGCGGTGGTCAAGAAGAGACTCAAGGACAACATTGGGTCTAATGTTTGCCTTTATATATAAACGGTTAGTTCTGGGAGATGGTAGTGCGCATTTCAGTGATTTTGAGGAATATTACAAACCAGGTTCCACTCTTGAAGCTTTTCCTCTGTAAATGAGCATATTGATGGTTGGAGCAGGAATATAGCAAAGACACTTTTGCCCCGAAAAAGCCTAGGACCCCTAATTTATGGCCTATTAGAACCTTGCTGAATATATTCCATGAGACATCCAATTTGGGAAAGACCAGATTAGCTGACCTTTATGATCCTGAGATCATGTGATTCTTTAGTAACTGGATAATGTATGCTAAGGGAATGAGGTTAAAAAGACACACAGAAAGTGAAAATAATGTTAATATAGCATGAGTAAGTCTAGTTCCTCAAATATCAACAAAAATAGGAAGAGGAATGTGATTGTTGCAGTTCATATCTAGGATATCACATTATATTTATTTGTCTTGTCTCCTTGGACTCTTCTTCTTGGCTGTGGTATGACTTTCCCTATGTTTGATGTCCTTGATAGTGGGGGAATATTAAGGATTTTGTACTATGTCCCTCAGTTGAGATTTGTCTGATATGGACTAGAATTACATGTTGGGAAGGAAGACCACAGAGATAAAGTGCTATTTTCATCACATTTTTATCAAGAGTACATTCTGTCAACATGATTTACCAGTGTTGATGTGCCCTTGATTGACTGGGATAGTGTTTGTAAACTTCTTCACTATAAAGTTAGTCCACTTTTTCATTTTCATATCCGGGAATAAGTTTCCATGTGCAGCTCACATATAAGGTGTGGGAATCCATTAAACTTTTCAAATATGTAATACTTTAAATGAACCTTTTTCAAATATCAAATTGCAATCCATTTTTTAAATTGAATTCTATTAGAAGAATTTGGAGAATAGATATTCTGAGTTGGTTAAGGTAACAGCTGGGTTCTTCAGAGGATGGATGTAAGTAGCCCTGTTCTCAAAGGGTTGGGTATATATAGCCACAGAACCCAAAGTATCTGTTGGGGAAGGTAGTGTTTTTCTAAAATAAAAAGTTCAAAACTTTCCAAATAGATGCTCATTTTTACTTTTTTTTTTTTTTTTTTTGGTCTAATTCACATTTTCTACCTTTTTTTTCCCCCCTTCATTTCCTGACACGGGACATTCCTGCATTCTCCTGTTAGCCTGATTCTCTTCCACTAGGGGCACATTGGAATCATGGAATGTGTGAAACGATAACTCAGAAAACCACGTTCAATGTTAATGCATTTTTCCTGAAACAAAATACAAAATTTGACAAAATTGTGGTTGATGGATGTACAGAAGATAAGGGTGAGGCAAAATGGTTGGAAATCATGGAAAAACACTGCCATGTATGCACTCAAAAGCCTAATAGACTTACACATCTCAAGGTTTTTGTTTTTTTTTAAATTATACTTTTTCAAAAACAGCTTTTAGAGGGAAAGCGGGAGAGAGGAAAAATACCAATGGTGAGAGAGAATCGTTGATTGGATGCCTCCTGCACACTCCACACTGATGATTGAGCTGGTAAACTGCAAATGCCCTGGCTAGGAATTGAACCATGACCTGATTTATAGGTTGAGGCCCAACCACTGAGCTTTACTAGCTGGGCCATCTCAAGGTTTTAAATTGACTATTTGCTCATGATAGAGCCCAAATCTTCATTTCTATCCCGGAATGCTAGAACCTCGTTTCCAAATGCTGCCAAAAGTCCCAAGGATAACTCTCCATGCTGGAACCAACTATTTCCAAAGGAATTTCTGCCTGTCTTTTGCTCTCTGACATAACACCTGCATCCAGCCACTCATGGAGCCTGAACCCTATTCCACATCCAAGTCATGCTGAGCTTTCTTGCTATACAGTTTTTGTCTTTTGAATGAAAATGTACACACAGTATAGTTTGTGAAGCTCTGTTACTCTTGGCTTGGTTTGGCCATAAATCTTTGCTTTCGTAGACAATGAAGTAAACTGGGTTTCTTCCTAAGATATATTCTATATCAGTCGTGGGCAAACTATGGCCCGCGGGCCGAATGTGGCCTGCTCTGCTGTTCTATCTGGCCCGCGGAGCCGAAAGAGTGGAGGGTTCTCTTGCTCTCCCCTCCGCTCCTTCACCAGCAGCCCAAGATAAGAGTGCCAGCATGGTCAGGTTGCTTTTGTTCCAGCCCTCCAGTCCAGTTTAAGAACCCATTGTGGCCCTTGAGCCAAAAAAGTTTGCCCACCCCTGTATCTATATTATATCAACACGAATTCTCTCAACTGAAATATGACCGTGTGTGGTAAAGAAATTTACAGGGCACCATGCACTATAATAGTAAATTGCCATGTACATATTATGCCCTTTATTTTCTGCCCTTTTATCATGCTGTTCCATTGAACCGAGTGTTTCTACCTCTCCTCACTTCTGAACCCCTTTCCTGAACTCCTCAGTGGGGGGATATCCTCCACGTTGTATGTCATAGAAATCAGTTTTTGCCTCTGATAGAACATCATATTTCATTAACTTGTTTTCTTGCCCGTTAAACTGCTCTTCTGTATGAGGATTGTGATTCATCCTTGTGTTGCCCGTTAAACTGTGCTCTTCTGTATGAGGATTGTGATTCATCCTTGTGTCTCCAGCACAGTGATGGGCATACACTTTGATAGATGTTCAGATGTTTGCTGACTGAAGTATAGTCAATTGAGACCTTTGGGTTCAGATCAAATGACAATACTATGTTTGAGAATTTTTTTTTAATATATATATTTTATTGATATTTTACAGGGAGGAAGGGAGAGAGATAGAGAGCTAGAAATGTCGATGAGAGAGAAACATCGACCAGCTGCCTCTTGCACACCCCTTATCAGGATGTGCCCGCAACCAATGTACATGCCCTTGACCAGAATCGAACCTGGGACCTTTCAGTCCGCAGACTGACGCTCTACCACTGAGCCAAACCGGTTTCGGCTGTTTGAGAATTTTTAATAATATGCAGAAATGGCTAAAAGCACAGTAGAAGACTCAAACTGACCTCCAAAATGCTGGTTAAGAGTTATCAATCATTTGCTTATTTTCTATAGACTTGCTTTTGACCTTGCCCATCACACATGGTATTCACTGTAATACTTGCATTAACAGATCAAAATTGGTCTTGTCAGGAAGTCAGATTAGAGTTGGGTGGAAAGTATTTCTGTTGTTTGAGCTAGGTGTCTACTGCATCTGGAAAGACCAGCTCACCTTTTCCTTTATCCATGTAAGTTTTATTAAAAGTGAATTTCTTAAGTAGCAGAACTTGGAATCTATTTTTCCATTAAAGACAATACTATCAGTGGTACTTATGTTCTCAGACTAACAAAGCCCCCCCCACTTTCAGTTTTATTGAGATGTAATTCACATACCATGTAACTTACCCATTTAAAGTATAGTTTTTTAGTACATTAACAGGATCACTACAACATATAATCTTAGAACATTTTTGTCTGTCCTAAAGGAAACCTCTTACCTATTTCTACACCAGCCCACCTCAAGCCCTAAGCAATGACAGATCTCCTTTCTGCCTCTAAATTTTTCTATTCTGGACATGTGATATAAATGGAACCACACAGTGTATATGGTCTATTTGGCTTCTTTCACTTAGCATAATGTTTTCAAGAGTCTTTCATGTTGTAGCACATATCAGTATTCCATTAATATTCATTGCTAAATGGTATACTGTAGGGGATATACCATATTTTCTATTAATTGATGGGTAGTTGAATTTTCCCCTACTTTTTGGCACTGACCAGTTACATTGCAATGGATATTCATGTATGAATTTGTGTGCGAACATACGATTTCATTTTTCTTTATTTTTTAAAAATAGAATTGGTAGGTTACGTAATCACTCTGGATGTCTGAGGAACTAACTGTTTCCCACGGTGGTTGCACTTTTCGCATCTCCACCAGCAGTACATTTTAGGGCTGCCCCGGATTGTGCAGTCAGGTAGTTATCAGGCTTCCTCTACGTGGGACAGTTACCACTGCCACTGAACTCTCCTGTCTTTAAGAGAACTAGTTTCTAATGTGGGAAAGCATGATTGCACAGGTTTATGAAGGATGATCTCATAGAGGGGGGTTAAATTAGGTTACCTTAATGCCAGCACATAATAGATGTTAAATAGATTGCAGCTTTTGTTATGTTTACCAGGGTTATTTTGTGTGTGTGTGTGTGTGTGTGTGTGTGTGCAATGTATACTAGTTGGCCGAGGACTTTTAATTGCCACAAATCTTTTTGTGGTTAATCCTCACCTGAGGATATTTTTCTCCCATTGGCTTTTAGAGAGGAAGGTAGGGAAGGAGAGAGACACACACATTGATTTGTTGTCTCCCTCACTCACCCTGCCCAGGGCTCGGCATCTAAGACTGCAACCTGGGTACATGCCCTTGACTAGGAATCAAACCATAACCCTTTAGTGCTGAGGCCAAGGCTCTAACCATTGCACACACTGGCCAGGGTGCCACATATCACTTGAATGAAAGTATTAAGAGAAATCTTAATTGAAGAACATCTTATCGGTGCTAGAGACTAGGATGGGCAGTGATGACCACTAAAGCCATAAATGACATTTCTCAAAACATTCGGTATCTAAGTATTGTGCTGACCCCAGAGCGTTTGGGGTATTATTTATTAAAAAATGACTCCGCTAAGAACAATGAGATAGATGGACATACTTGCATGTCCTGAGGAAGAAGCATGTGCTGGGTATGGAGATGGGTGATGAGACCCAGCTGCGATCTATGCAGCTCTGATTTGAAATACCCTGGTGCCCATCTTTGGCCTGCCACTGTGCTCTCTGCTGGAGCCTCCGGGTGTTTGTGTGTGTCGCTGGTGAAGGGGGAAAGGGAAGAGGAAAATCGTGTCTTGAGATTATGGTTCCCTATTAAGCTCTCTCATTTATTCTTTGTTGCTCCTCATGATAGATTAGAAATGCAGGGACATGTAAGACATGGCAAGGATTTACTCTTCTCTCATGTGCCCAAAGCTATCCTTGACCTACCCAGCCTCCAACCTTGTCTGCTTTGTCTCCCAGTGTGCCCAGATCCCAATGTGTCAGAACCCTCCTTTCCCTCTTTCTCTTAGAGCAGTTGGGTTATGGTAATTCTGACCAACCCCTTACCCCAGTTGTAGTTATTCTTTGAAAGAGAAGGGTCAACAGTACAAAGAAATCTTACTAGTTGATGACATTTTAGGCAGAACAACTGCAAGGAGGTGGGTCACAATTCTGTGCATCATTTTGGGAAGCTTTTATAAAATTCACAAGTTGTGGACCCACTTTCAGGGATTCTCTTGAAAAATCTGAGTTCACTAGGTGATTCTATGTGCAATTGGGGCACACACTCAATCCCTAGTAGGGTTGCATTCCAAAGGCAGCCGATTGATGTTTCTCACATAGATGTCCTCCCCACTGGCTCGCTCCCTCCCTTCCTCCCTTCCTCCCTCCTTTCCTCCCTCCCTCCCATGTCTTTCACCCTTCCTCTCTCTAAAGCCAATCAAGTTTTAAAAGATTGTGGTTGTTCATGAGAATAACAGAGTTTACCTGGTTGTGTATTTCCAAGGTCTCTTTTGATCCTAAATCTCACATTGTAATTGTTTTTTATTCACCATTAACTGAGTGTAGCATTTCTCTGGGCTGGCCAGAATTCTAATGCCAAGTATTTGATGTTACAGGAATACAAGCGCAAGTTAGCCAGAGTTTCCCTGGTGCGCAAAGAACTCAGGTCCCGGATCCAGAGCCTGCCGGATTTATCTCGATTGCCCAATGTCACTGGCAGCCACATGCACCTGCCCTTTGCGGGGGACATCTACAGTGAAGATTGATGACCCGTCTCTTTCCGGGGCCCAGGACTGTGTGGGAGATGGAGACAGGTTAGGCGGATAGTCCTGTAGCGTTATTTTTGTATATTGTAGAGAGAGTGACACTAACAAAAAAATGACAAGTAATTTATAAAATTGTTTAAAATGTTGGTTTGTTTACTATTTTATTGGTCATTTAACATGACTTAGTTTAAACAAAGTGATCTCTGTGTATTAATAAGCTCACAAATAGTGGTTATTTTCCAAAGCTCTTTTGTAAATTTTTTTTTGATCCAGGGCCTTGAGAGAAATTCCATGTTTCTATTTCTTTATGTATTTTCAAATGTTTTTCTTCAGCATATAATCACTATAGAGTATGTAATTCCTGAAGGGTAAGAGCTAATCAGGACTTGGTTGAGACTTAATTATGGTATAATTAGACTTGATTGTAGAAGGGACTTAATGTTTCAACTTAATCTTCGCCCCCCCTCCCCGACCAAAATATCATTTGTGTGCCTCTCAATGCCTTTGATTCCTTATTCCTTAGATGTCAGTAATTTAACACTAATCATGGACATCATTTTTAGGGTCAAATCAGTTCACCATAGGGGTTCCATTCCAGCTGCCATTGTTTAACAAGAGGAGTGAGAAAGTAGGGGCCCCTTGATTGTTTAGAAATAGTTGATAAGAGTAATATGAAATGCTTGGGAAATGTTGTAATGTTGACATTTTGCTGAGAGGACAGCTTTCATTTTGCGAGATCAGTCTTCTTTTAACGTATCGATTCCTTTAACATAAAGCCATCTGTGGGACTAAAAGAAACACATAGTGATACTTTTATTATTTATTCCCATAGCCTTTAACTTTAAAAGCAATGGTATTTTTAGCGCTAATATCTCAAGGACACAATATTCATTAATGTTCAATAAAGTGGCCTGGAACATTTTCAATGTTTCCTTAAGATTTTTGAATGACTGTATATTTGGAAATTAAGCAGTGCTGCACTACAGGGTAGATCTGGTAAATATTATATTTGTATATTTAGAATTACCAAAACAAATGTACTTCTACCTTTCATCTTAACCCTGTGTGTTAGAGCAGTTGCATGCTCTTCTGCTTTCTTCTTAAATCACATTGTTAAGCTGTGGATTTGTACTCAGTAATGACTTAGGATAAACATTTTTTTTTTCATTCATTACTTTACATATTAGACATTTTCCTTTTTGTTGTAAGCAGGTTCAAATTAGATAGTCAATAAAACATCTTTAAATCTGAAAGCCAATTCTGTCTCACTAGTCTGAATGGCTTCACTCTTTCTTCCTCAGTATGAGAGAGTATAAAAAGAATTCATATGTGAAGGAGAAGGCAAATGTTTATTTTTAATAGCCAGTAGTTCTGGAAACAGTGGTTCTAACAATTTAATCTTTCTTCAAAGCAGACACGTGTAAGCGGTCCCCATTCGTCTGGCTTCCAGTTCAAAGCTTTTAGGTACCTCTTGGGAGTTGGGGCACATGCTCTCACAGGACCAATTCTCATTAGGTTCCGTGTGAACACCACCACAGAAAACTCACTTAGCCGTGGATGTAATTCATGTTGACATAATTAATGTAGTTGACAAATGATATGCAGCAGTCAGACTCACACATTGGGGTGTCTGTCTTGTGTCTCCCCGTCCCTCTGTGTAGGATATATAAGAAAAAGATTCAGCTTGGTAGATGCGTGTAACAAATGCACAATTATAAAAACTTAGTTATAACTGTTTTAAAAATATATCATGTTAGGTGTTTTTTTTTAATTAAAGTGAAAGCAAAAACTTGTATATTAACTTATTTTCAAAATCTTGACCTTATTTATGATATGCTAAAGTGGTGATTTATTCATTCAAAATATATTTTTTTTCCTCTTAAAACTAATTTATGAACTGTATGCCTGGGAAGCTTTGAAATCTATTAGAAGTTTGTTGAAATATTTTCACCATTGAAGACAGATTTCTGACTTAGATACTGATTTTAATGCCAGTGTCCGCTCTAAATATTTATTATAAAAATGCATTATTTTTTTAAAGAGCTTGATGCAATTTATTGATAGTACTCAACCTGAATCCGAACCCCAGTCCCATCCTATGACCAATCCTTCTCAAACCTTTGGTTGCTGGTTAATTCACTGACTGAACACAAATGATACGGTGTGGTTTAGAGGTTACATTTTCAGCCTTATAACAGTTAAAACATGGTAAGCCTTCGTAGTAAATAGTCTCTTCTAAAAGGTAGACTACTTCTCAAGAAATGGGCTTAGATGTGAGGATTGTAATACCAAATTCTAACTCACGAGCATTTTCTCCACTGTGTATGTGAGGCAAACCATGTATCTTTGAGTGCAGTTTGGCCTGGCCCTCAAAAGAAAAGTGTATCACCCCACTTGTATAGGGGTGCTGCAGTGTGAATAGACACCATCACTCTTTTCTCCACAAACAGTGAGAGCTATCTGGAGTGGCAGTTTGAGCAGATTCCCCGGCGTTCCCTCTGCTCCTTCCATCGCTCTACAGTAAGTAAAGAACCACGCGGGCAGCCGGGACTCAGATCAGCTCTGCTCAGTAGCCAGCCTCCCCTCCGGGAAAAGAGCCCAGATGCAGCTGTTCTGGCACCTTCTCTCACAGGCACGCCAAACCTTCAGGGCTTTTCTGTAGGAACTCCTTCAGAATCAGCAAAAGCTGGGATGACCCAGTCATCTTGATTTGCAAAATTAAAAGAACAAAAATTAGCCAAAACTGGTTTGGCTCAGTGGATAGAGCGTCGGCCTGCAGACTGAAAGGTCCCAGGTTCGATTCCAGTCGAGGGCATGTGCCTTGGTTGTGGGCACATCCCTGGTGGGGGGTGTGCAGGAGGCAGCTGATCGATGATTCTGTCTCATCGATGATTCTAGCTCTTTGTCCCTCTTCCTTCCTCTCTGTGCAAAATCAATAAAATATATTAAAAAAGAACAAAAACTAGGTTGTCAGTTGCCACTGTCGATGAGCAACACTCTGAGTGAGTGAGTGAACTGGTTCTGAGAAGTCTTTAGAATGAAGAAACTCAAGTACAAATTAGCCGGGAAAGTTAGAATGTCCTTTCTGAAATTTCCATTCTAAAAATTGACATCATATGAAATAACGTAAGCTACTGAACTGCTTTATATTCTATTAAGAATTAGCTCCTAAAGGTAAAATATTGTTTCAGTTGCGCTTTATGAAGCTTTTTAAAAAAGTGTAAACCCAGTGCTCTCAGTGCTCTGTGTAGAAAGGGAGCATTGGGTTACCTACTGAATTTATATGTAGCATTTGTTGCCACCTGTAATTCCAACCATCCACACGAGTGTTCTTTTTTTTTAAGGAGGGGACCCAGGTGGACCCATGGGTGTTCTGAGGTGGCAATAGCACATGGGACGCTGAAGTTTCCGTTTCTTGACCCCTATTTGTTTGGCTTTATCTGATGACAATATGAAATGTTCTTAATAAAGTTTTATGTTCTTTTTGAAATGCGTAACTTATTTTTGCGAATCTGATTGATTAGATATGGGGAGGGGAGAGGGAAGTATTGGAAGTATTCAACGTCGCAGGTGGAAAAACTTCTGAAGGAGATTCCTTTTGCTTGGCCAGCGGTTCCCAAACTTGAGGGCACATCAGAATCACCCAAGGGGCTTATTAAACTAGAGCTTCTGATTGTTTGCATTTCTAACTTCTTGGTGCTGATACCACTGGGACTGTATTTTGACAACCCTGCTCTAGACCAACTTTTGAGGTCCATGACTTGCTTCACAATGTAAAATTCCAGGAGATAAGATAATTAAGTATGGGTTTTACAGTTCATTACATAGTAAGGTCCTTATGGGCAAAGGACAAGACCACATCTTCTGTTGTGACTTCCTGCTCAGTAGTGCTTAAGACTCACTAGTAGCTTGAATTCCTTTTGAGCACAGGCCCTCTCACCACACCTTGTATGTAGAGCAGAATGGGGAATACTTGAAATCTGGGAATCTCTGGCAGTGTTCACCAAACTTCTTTGATAAGACTCGGGACATTTGCATACGGGCACATACCAACTGAATCAGAACTTCCTGTGGTTTTTATCATTTAGACATTCTGAGAGATGTAGTCCTCTTGGCTGGTGCTTCAGTTCTCCATTCCTGGATGGGAGAATTACTTAGCTATATATACTGTATATGTCGTTCCAAGATATTGAAACAAAAGCCCAAAGCATAGATGCTAAACACCATTACCCAATCTTTACGTGAGCTTTGTGTGATCTTTTCCTAAGTTCAGAACAATGAAACTGATCCGAAATGACCATGATCTAACCATCTCCCTGGAGAGTTTATATTTTTACAAGTTAAGGATTCAAAGATAGGCTTTAAATATTATAAATTATATCCATATTCTATGCATATAACTGTATATTAAAATTAGCAAGAAAGCCCTTGCCAGTTTGGCTCAGTGGATATCGTGTTAGCCTGCCAACTGGAGGGTCCCAGTTTCGATTCAGGTCAAGGACATGTACCTCAGGTGCAGCCTTGATTCCCAGCCCTGGTTGGGGAGCATACGGGAGGCAACTAATCAACATGTCGCTCACATAGATATTTCTGTCTCCCTCCCTCCTTTCCAATCTCTCTAAAAATCAATGGAAAAATATCCTTGGGTGAGGATTAACCAAAAAAGAAAAAGAAAATATTCTCTTAAAAACAGATAGGCCTGAAAAGATAAACGAAAAATTTCATATAAAGGTCCCGGGTTCGATTCTGGTCAAGGGCATATGCCTTGGTTATGGGCACGTCCCCAGTGGGGGGGGGGTGTGCAAGAGGCAGCTGATCGATGATTCTCTCATCGATGTTTCTAGCTCTCTATCCCTCTCTTCCTCTCTGTAAAAAATCAATAAAATATATTTAAGAAATAAAAACGTCTCCCCTTTCCTTAAAAAAAAGAAAAAGAAAAAAAAGAATACATAGTCTTCAATTTGCAACTGAGGTAAAGTAAATAGTTCCCGGCCTAGGAGTTCCTACTTTTACTACTTCTTACTTCCCAGTCATGCAGTTGGAGAGGATGTTAGTTCTAAAGCTAGTGTGAACAAGTGGGCTAAGGAATTTGAATTTAACTGCCATAGTTTAGGAATATTTGCAGAGCTTGTGCTCCATGCTGTGCAGCAAACTAGGTGCTGAGATCGCAGACAATTAGGGACAGTCAGAAACAGGATCACCAGCACTAGCAGTGACCCTCAGTGCAGTGGGGATGGAGTCGACAGCATTCTCCAGAACCATGTGCATAGGCCCTCGGCTGGCAAGAAGATGGTACATTCTGAGAACTAGAGCTCATATGTCTGGGTAAGTGAACAGAAGAGCAGAGACTTCAAGAGAAACATGCTCCAGTGAGAAGTTAGCCAGAAAGGTACAATATCTGTCATGAGCAAAGTATTATGCCAGCTGCTGCAGCCTGTGGCCGGCAGTCTGAAGTTCAGAATGATGGTCCTCACCAACCCTTTTTGATGATGACACTAGTGTAATTTCGCTTTACACGACTGTAAGACTAACTCGCTAATAACCTTGGCCACCCAGTTTACCAAGCCCTAATGGAAGAAAAATAAGTTTTAAGCTTGTAGTAATAAGCTTAGAAACAGATTATAGTGTAAAGTATCTACATTTTTTATTTACATGTTTTTAAAAAGCAAACAAACAAAAACACGTTGAGCCTAGGCTGGTGGCTCAGTGGTGGAACATTGTCCTGTATACCAAGAGGTCAGTGCGGTTCCTGGTCAGGGTATAGACCCAGGGTGAGGTTTGATCCCTGGTTGGGAGGCAACCAATGGATGTTTTTCTCTCTCTCCCCCTTCTCTAAAATTAATAAACATTTTTTTATTTTTTTAAAGTATATTTTATTGATATTTTACAGAGAGGAAGGGAGAGAGAGAGAGCACTAGAAACGTCAATGAGAGAGAAACATCTACCAGCTGCCTCTTGCACACCCCCTACTGGGGATGTGCCCGCAACCAATGTACATGTCCTTGACCGGAATCGAACCCTGGACCTTTCAGTCCGCAGACCGACGCTCTACCACTGAGCCAAACCGGTTTCGGCCATATTATTTTTTTAAAACTACCTACAAGGACTTTTCAAATGTTTTTGATTCTCAGAATCACCCTGGGAGATAAGCAGGCTTTAGTTATTCATTCTAAAGAGGTATTTTCTCCATAAACACAGAAGGCTGCCAAGAAAAGTGTGCTTTTGGACCCTAGTTTTTAAAAAGCTGTTTTTTGGTAAGTTTGCTTTCAGAAATTGTATTTAAACATTTTTTATTTTCATAAGTCCGTCCTTTACAAAGAAGATAAGAAATTTCTGAAGTCCACCTTCGAATTCTTTTTGGATTCACTCTGGCTAAGTAACATTTTTAGTTGAGAGAAGTGTTTCTTTGTTCTGTTTACATTTTTTGAGGAGCAGGTGGGTGTCGATCGTCCAGATGTAGGTGTTCTGAAACGACACATAAAACCACACTTAGGAATACGGATAAAGGACAATTTAATAAGTGTTCTTCCTGCTTGGCCTAAATGACTGCTATGGGACACATTTTCCGCTCTTCTGTATTATGGCCGTATATGAGCAGTGGCTGGACCCAGCAGTCACTCCCAAAAACCTCCTCACTACACAGGCTACGAGCAACATTTAGTTGGTATACTGGATGGTTCTGGAGGCTTCTACCACACCTGAAAGAGAAGGCTACAGGTAAAGTGTCATCAGGTTTGAGTTTTCTTTAAGTCTGACAACAAGACTCATGACAAAGCTAAGCAATGACTTTGAAGGATCTCAACCTACACATGTAGGTACCTTTCTGTTGTATCTTCCCCAGAACGGAAGCTCCTCGGGGCAGGAACTCTGTACTAATTGTACAGTCCAGTGCTTTTTAACAGTGCCAGGCACAGAGGAGGTTCTCTAAATACATCCACCCATAAATGACTCCCCACCTGGTATGTGTATATTTACACCTCATTCTATTTTATTCCTTCCAATTGTGTTTTATCCCGAACCTTTATTTGGGGTTTGTCAGCCTGAACCCTCTTTTGCCTCCCCATCTATCTATAAGATAAATGTGACATATTTTTCTCAGTCCTGCATGTCTAAGAAGCAGTCTGGTCTAAATGCAAGTGAATTCTTTTAAATACAACAAATTTTCTTTTACTTATTTTTATCCAATAAAGTAGAAACTCCATGATGAATTCTTATCATACCAAATAACAAAACAAACCAAGAATAGAGAGAAAACTGGCCTTGAAAGTTTAATTCTTATCCAATAAATCCAACATTAAAAAAACTCAATTCAGAAAGCAGAGAATCCAGTCCTTCCTGAAGTTTGTTAGAATGTGCCCAGTTAACTCAGTATCATTTGACAAATCCTTATTTAGTTACATCTCCACAGGAATTTATTAGAGGAAATAGCAAGAACAAAGCTTTAGAACAGGAAAATAAGTGGTGAGTTGTTCAGTTTTGCTGACACACAGGACACATTAAGGCAAAGTAACACAGGCAGACGGATTGGTGCCAGATAGTGAGGGCTGGAGAGCCTGCTGCATGGCCCAAATGGCCAGAAGGAGATGCTTCTAATCAGCTGTGCTTCAGGTTAGAGTAGAAAGGTTAAACAGGAAGATTCACCAAAAGGAGAATAAAGACCTGAACAGATAGCGGCAGTAGGGATGTAAACACCATGAAAGTAGGACAATAGAAACTGGCAGCTGACTGGACAAGGACCAAGGCCATGGTTGTCAACTGAACTGGCCATTTCAGCATGTCTAGAAGAGCATGTGTATTCACAGAATAAGGAACTCAAGCAGGATGGGCAGGTTTGAGTAGTCAGCCGTGGGACCCTGTAGGGGGTGAAGTAGATATATTTAGCGTGCAGCTGGGAACAGGCAGAGACTGCAGGTAGAGGAATATACCTGGAAGTCGTGCAGAGGTGAGAGTGGAAGCTGGGGGAGAACATGAGACTAGAGAAGAAAAGGGTCTGGAGGAAAACAGGGCCAGGGCCTGGACTGCATGGCAAGTTTGGGCACGGAACGTAAAATAGAAGAAATACTCAGAGTTACTGCAATTTAAATAACTTAATGAGTTAATTACCTGAAAGTCCATGATGGGCTCTTGCCTTTGCAGCCAGACCCCCTGTGCGGTAGGCGTACTGAGCCTGGAGACTTCCTCTCCGGGGTCTTCAGGCTGAGCTGCCCGGCAGGCGTGGCAGGGTTGCTCCTCAGCGCTGACAAAAAGCTCCTACTCTTACCATGATGTTTAACGGTTTTGTTGCATGTTTTACAAGTAATCAACTACCATAAAAAGAAGAAATATATGGCGTGATTTCTCTTAAAATTTAGTCCAATAAAGTACATGTTCCTTAAATTCTTATATGCAACGGAGCACACCAGGTACTACAGGCTGATCTCAGGGAGCTTGTAATCTTGCAGCAGGAATTAGAGCAAACACAAATTTAAAATGAGAAAATCTCCAATAAAAAAAATGGCTAAACTTGTATATTTAGTTTAAAACACCTTTTAAAGATAATTAAAGTCTCTATTTCCTCAATGTAAAACCATGTTTGGGGGGAATGGAGGAGACTGGGAATAATACCCTTTAACACCTGGATGGTTCAATGTATCTTCTGATACTCGTCTCTATTAATAAACCACAAGTAATTTGATTTTGGTTGTTTTATTCATTTTATATCCCCAATACTTGGCATTATATCACATAAGATAGACCCTCAATAAAGGTTTAATGAATGAACATAAGATGTGGTTACTTTTGTTGGGCATAAACAAATACACACTCTGACATGGAAGAAGGGATGACTGGAAAAGTAACACATGCCTAACAAATTAGCTACTGTTGTTTGAAGAAAAGGACCATTAACTGAAAAAATAATTTAGTGGTAGCTGCAGTTCAGGTGAAGTCACATTGGTCTGCTCAAGAAATCCTTCAACTTGTAAAAATAATTGTGCCCAACAATGAGATCTGAGAACAACTGAGAGTTTGTGATACGTGATTTTAAGTAAGTGTAAAAAATAAAAAAAACCAGCTGTACTCTTGATGAAACAGTAATCACTAGAAAAGAAATATGTATATATTTTGACAATTGAAATATACTATTACAAATCTCTGAGTTCTGTTTAGGCTGATTCTCTTATCCTCATTTTGAGTGAAAGTGTACAAACTAAAATCTTACCAGTACACTTTTGGAGTCTTTGTACTTTTTCACAATTTTTGCTTCTTTAAAACTGAGTGTACAATTTCTTGCTTCTCGATTAAGAAGTTTCTGTATTCTTGGTGTCAGTTTGGGCTTGGGTTTGAGACGTACTCGAGAATTATCCAGAATCAGCAACTGGAAACAGTATGGGCATGTTTCTTCAAAAGTGCTCTTAGCATCTAAAATTACACAAATGGAACCCATGATTCAATAAATTAGAATATTTTTTTAACCTCAAACTACCAATTTTATAAATGAAAAAAAGAAAGGTATGTTATTATTTAATATAAGCAGATATACATTGTCCTTAAGCAAACTCAAAATATGAGAATTTATTAAAAGATAAACTGGCAATGACTTAATTTTGCAAAATACTACCACTGTATCCGTTCATTCCTTTCAGCAATGGACAGGAATTCGCCACTGTTGCTCCTTACTTGTACTAAGTGAAAAAGGCTGCATGTCTCACCTATTTTTCAAACATATTGATCACAAAATATGAAAGTTTACTATGACTCTGTTTCTTTTTTAAATAATTTTGTGGCTTGTGGGCTGGGCTTTGTCTGCAGGTAGCTCTCTCAATATAAAGTAACAGACATGCCCAGACCCTTCATGCAATCAAGAAAGCATTCCTTGCCCTAACCGGTTTGGCTAAGTGGATAGAGCGTCGGTCTACCGACTCAAGGGTCCCAGGTTCGATTCTGGTCAAGGGTATGTACCTTGGTTGCAGGCACATGCCCAGTGGGAGGTCTGCAGGAGGCAGCTGATGGATGCTTCTCTCTCATCGATGTTTCTAGTTCTCTCTCCCTTTCCCTCTCTGTAAAAAAAAAATCAATAAAATATAATAAAAAGAAAAAAGAAAAGAAGCATTCCCTGACCAGGATGTGGAGAAACAAATATGGGAGCGAGAGTTGCTCTCTTTAAAGAACTTACATCTGGGAGCCCTAAACAAATGAAGATAAGACTGGTAAGAACTATAACAGAATATGATATAAGTACCCTGGAAATTATTAAACTGCATGGACCAGCCAAACACACCCCAAAGAGAAGGCTTGACAAAGTTTGTCCTGGGTGACTATACATTCTATCTACATTTGGAGATGGCACCAATTGAAGGTAAGGAGCTTTCCGGGAGAAGTACAGTGAAAAAGGAAGCATGGCTATGGAGGGAAAGGTGAGGGCATGAAGGTGAGCACAGCATCTATTTCTTTAGTGAATATTGGTGAGCAATATGCTAAGTCCTGGGGACACACAGCACTACCAAGAGCTAAGCGCCATGCTTGTAACTTATCTCTGCCAAATGTAAAATTCACTCATATCTATGGAGTGACTAAGGGTCAGCACTGTTCTTGGAACTGGAGACACAGCAGTGAACAAAGGACAATTTGTGGAGAAAGACGGTAAATATAACAACAGCTAGTAAGTGCTGGGAAGAAAAAAGACAGGAAAAGTAAAGGGGGAGTGGCGACGGAGCTGCTGTAATCCTGAGCAAGGCAGCTAGGGAAGGCTTCTTGGCGTGACATTGGCAGAGACCACAGGAAGTGAGGGCTGAAGCCAAGTAGACACATGAGGTCCAGGCAGGATAAAGGGCAAAGGCAGTGGTAGAGCCTACTGTGGTTCTAATTACGTGAACCAAAGGGAGAGCAGCCCTAACCGGTTTGGCTCAGTGGATAGAGCATCAGCCTGCCAACTGAAGGGTCCCAGGTTCGATTCCGGTCAAGGGCATGTACCTTGGTTTCAGGCACATCTCCAGTAGGGGGTGTGCAGGAGGCAGCTGATTGATGTTTCTGACTATCCCTCTCCCTCCTTCTCTGTAAAAGTCAATATGTTTAAAAAAAAAAGAAGAAGAAGAGGGGCTCTTGGGCACAGCTTTCAAAGACCCATAAAAAAAAGGGGGGGGGGCAGGTCAGAGAGATGATGCCACCTGTGATGTAAGGCTTTGTCATCCCTTTACAAGATTTTCACTTTTACTCGGAGATGGGAAGTTATCTGAGAGCTGGTAGCAGAGAATGGCCTGAGGAAATGCATGGGGGCTGTTGGCAATACCTTGGGAGAAAGACTGGTAGCTGGGACCAGGGTGTTAGATGGCTAGAGTACGGATATATTGCAAAACCAGCGGGATTTGCTGGCATGTTGGTTTGGGAAGGGAGTCCAGAATGGCTGATTATAAAGAGGAGTTATTCTTTGCTGAAATGGGAAGACTTGTGTTGGGGGATAAAGCTTGCGTTTTGGCCTAACAGACATTCAAAAGTTGCAAGAATGCATAGGGATGTGTCTAGAGCTCGGGGGAGATGCCTGGGTTGGGGGATATACATTTGTAAGTGCTCAGTACACAGAATTTAAAAGCCATGAGCCTGGATGAAAAAGTGTCACCAAGGAAGAGAGTGCAGCTAGAACAGAGGTCCACGGGCAGAGTCCTCGGGCGCTCCAACGTTGTGGAGGTTGGGGAAACCAGGAGGACTGGCTACAGAGGTAGGAGGACTATGTGAAGTCAGTGAGGAAACTGTTTCCAGAGACTGATCAATGTGTCAAATCCGGCTCATAAGTCAGGCCGGGTAGCGCACGGGAAGCCTGGGGCTGGGGGCGTGCGGGCAGTGGGCGGGTCAGATTTCTCTCGTCCATCATTCTGAATACTGTGCGGAGCAGAGGGGCAAGCCTGACCCTCGCCGACGGGCGTTCTCCCTACCGTGTGACGAACTGTAGGCCCAGCTGAAAGAGAGAGAGAGGCCGTGAGGAACGCGGGCACACCACCCCGCCGCGCCCCCGCCCCCGCTCCCCGCGTCCCGGCCTTACAGGAGATAGCGGGCCTGGCCCGGGCAGCGAGCCTGCAGTTGCCGCGCCGCAGCCTCGAGGTAGTGCTTCTGCCTCATCGCCACCACCGTCCCTGCGCGACACAAGGAGACTCCGGAAGTTGGACTCCCGGCGTGGCGGACTTTGACGTCTGGATCCACGCTCCGTCCGGAAACGGGCGCCCTTGATGAGGCGTTCCGGTCTCTGGCTCAGTCCCGTGCGGTTGGCTCTCTCCTCGGCCCCGCCCCTCTTCCCGGTCCCGCCCCACCGCGGACCGCCCCCACTTCCGCCCCGCCCCTGGCCCCGCCCCCGTCCCGTGCGGCCCGGCTCTCCCCAGTCCCTCCCCTCTCCCTGACCCCGCCCCACCGCGGACCGCCCTCACTTCCGCCCCGCCCCTGCCCGTGCGGCCCGGCTCTCTCCCTGGCCCCGCCCACCTCGGGGCCGCCCCCACTTCCGCCCCGCCCCTTCCCCGTGCGGTCCGGCTCTCTCCCCGCCCAGGCCCCGCCCCGCTCCGGGGCCCAGCCTGGATTCTCCGGGGACCGGAGCCTGGGCGGAGCCGCCTAACCCGGCAGTGGTAGCGACGTTAGGAGCAGAGAGTCCCACGGGTTCCTGGGTCTTTCCCCCGACACTCTCCTTTCTGATACCCCAGCTGTCATTTCCTCAGCCCTCGTCGCCCTCTAATTCGCGAGCCCGGGGATTGGCTCTAGCCGAGGCAGGCCGGCGGATGAAGGGACCCAAGGGGATCTGCAGTCCAGCAGACGCGGGCATCTACACGAAAGAGCTTGCCTGTTTTGTTTTCTTTTTCTGCTTTTAATTGAAGGGAAGTTCACCCAACATAAAATTAACCACTGTAAGGTGAACATTTGGTGGCGTTTAGTACATTTACAATGTTTTGCAAATACCAATGTTATCTGTGCGTAAACTTTTCTTTCGCCCTAAAGGAAACCCCATACCCATTTAGCAGCTGCTCCCATTTCCCCCTCTTTCCCAGCCCCTAGCAACCACGGGTCGGCTTTGTCTCTATGGATTTACCCACTGTGTACATTTCATACCTAGGAGTCATACTTGTGATCTTTGGTATCTGGCCTCTTCTACTTAGTGTAATATCCCTGAGGTTCTACGGCTTGTACGGTAGTATATATTAGAACTTCAGTCCTTTTTATGGCTGAGTAATAATATTACATGGTATATAACACGTGTTGTTTATCCATTCATTTGATGAACATTTGCTTGTTTCTACCTATGGCTATTGTGAATAGTGCTGCTCTGAACACAAACGTGTATTTGTTTGAGTATTTATTTTCTTTTCTTTTGGACTTATACCTAGGAGTCATATAGTAAGTCCATGTTTAACAAAAGTGGTTCCCACCCTAGTTGGTTTGGCTCAGTTGATAGAGCATGGCCTGCAGACTGAAGGGTCCTGTGTTTGATTGCAGTCAAGGGTACATGCCGAGATTGCTGGCTCAATCCCCAGTAGGAGGCGTGCAGGAGGCAACCCATCAATGATTCTCTTATCATTGATGTTTCTCTCTCTCTCTCTCTCTCTCTCTCTCTCTCTCTCTCTTTCTCTCTCTCTTTCTCTCTGAAATCAATAAAAAATATTTTTTTAAAAGTGGTTCTCAATTTCTCCATATTCTCACCAACATTCATTATATATATAAAATTGACTTCAGAGAGAAGAAGGGAAAGAGAGAGATAGAAACATCCATTGGCTGCCTCCCTCACACCCCCTACTGGAAATCATCTGGCAACTGGGCATGTACCCTGACTAGGAATAGAACCAGTAACCTCCTGGTGCATGGGAAAGCTGAGCCACACAGGCCAGGTTTGTTTTGTTTTGTTTTAATTCCAGCCGTATTGATTTTGGTCTAGAAAGACCTTTACAGGACTTTTGACCTCCAGAACTGAAAGGCAATAAATCTGTGTTGCTTTAAGTCACTCAGTTCATGGTAATTTGTTATGGTGGTAATAGAAAACTCATACAACACATATTTGGAGGTTCTTTCTTTCCATGGATTTGTTCCTGGATTACCCTCCACTCACCTATCCAAATTTTCAATTCTAGTGGCCTCAAACTCTCTTCTCTCCCCTTCAAGCCAGTGAGGCTGTGGTTCTCTGCAGTTAGAACTGCTCACAGAATGGGGTTGCCCTCAGCTGAAGAGCCACAAAGTCATAAATCTCATAAACGTCCAGTCATCTTTCAAGGGTGGCTCTCCACTTTCCTGCCTTCTTTTGGTAAATCTCCAAGGCCTTCAAATAATTTTTAAAATATTTTTTCAGGCTTTAAAAATATAGTTTTATTGATTTCAGAGAGGAAGGGAGAAGAAGGGGAGAGAGATGGAGAGAGAGAAAGAGAGAGAGAGAGAAAAAAATATCAGTGATGAGGGAGAATCACTGATCAGCTTCCTCTTGCATGCTTCCCACCAGGGATTGAGCCTGCAACTTGGGCATGTGCCCTTGACTAGAATCGAACCCAGGACCATTTAGTCGGGAGGCCAAAGCTCTATCCACTGAGCCAAACAAGCTAGGGCTTGATAAGATTTTTAAATTATTATCCAATGGAAGGTTAGTCCACCATTTTCAAAAGGTAGAAACTCATACTCTTCTACCTACTTATATATTTGCAATTTTCCACCATAATTTAAAACAGAAGAATGAGGGGGAAATGGTTGTATGCATGCTTCATTTTTCTCATCTCGTTTACCCAGAAGCTGAAAATTAGTTTCCTTCTCTTGACATGATGGCACTTTTAAAATAAAATGAATAAAAAGGCAAGTTGTCAAAACGTTTGATGAGGAGAAACCACAACCCTAGCTAGGTTACCGGCTTGTTCCACCACATGCAGTTCCCGAAAGTCACCAGCAGGGGGAAAACGCTCTGTTTCCGATGGGTCTCCGCGCATCGCCGCGAATTCCTTAACCGGAGGAGAGGAGGAGAGAGCGCCGGGTGCATCTCCGTGGGTGGAAGGTGGGAACTGGCTCAGAGGGGTCACTCGGACCGCAAAGGCCCCGCGAAACAGAGCCCACCTATCCCCAAAAGCCGTCCCTTTCGAGGCACAGGGGAAACTTGGCTGGAACTCCCAGCTGACCTCTCCGCCCCACACTCAGGACTGCAGCAGCAGCGGCAGCAGCAGCAGCTCCGAGCCTCCTCCAAAGCCGCCCCAGCGGCGCAGGCTGGAGGGGCAAACCCCTCGTCCGGTTCCCAGGTGAGCCCGTGCCCGGGTCCGAGCGGGATCCAGGTGAGCTTGCGTGCGTGCGCCCCGAGTCTCGCGAGTGACCAGGTGAGCCCAGGTCCGGGTCCGCAACGGAACCAGGCGAGCCCGCCGCGTCCAGCCAGCCTAGCATCTGGGTCGGAGTCGGGTCACAGGGACTCGAGCAGTCGGTGGGCAAAATGGGTTGAAGCCGGGAACCAAGGCAGCCGGTGATGCAGGGCACGGGCCTGGGCACCGCTGTGTGTTCCGGGGCTGGGGGCAGGGGGTCGGAAAGGACCTCTCCTTCCACCCAGGGGGTTCATAGGACGACCCTTAAAAAGAAGCCGAGGAGGTGCTGTGTGCGGGAGGGGCGGGCCAGTGGTTATTATTTCATTGATGCTGAACGCGAACCACTTTCTCGCGGACCGTGGCTGCGCCGTTATTTGGGAGCCTGGGTCTGTGCCCCCGGGCTGTGAGTGACCGACCGCGTGGGCAAATGGCAAGCGACAGGCGGGAGGAAATACCGCCACGTCAAGCGGATATTTTAAGATGGAAAGTCAGTGGCTGCTGAAGCAGTTGAGAGAGACTGGAAAAGGAAAGGAAGAACAGAGAGATCAGAAGAAAAGATACAGAAAGTCTAAAATAAAAAAGAAGCCGAGTGGACACAGAGCCCCGTGGGCCCCAGAGCTCGGTGGGGGCGCGCAGGTCGGGGGCAGAGCGCTGTCCAGGTTGACAAATCTGACAAATTGGAGGGGGTGGGGGTGAGGAATGGGTTGCGGGGCTGGGGGAGGAGCCTGACCCTGAACAGATCCGTTGGAATTGAGGAGGTCATTGGTTAAGAACCCATGGGCTATGGCTGGAATTTTAAGCTTATCCTGGTAGGAATAAACACGTATGCAACTTTGGATAGGCAACAAGTTTTCTTTTGGCGAATGATCAAGTGAGACATAAACATTTAATTGGATCAGGAGAGGAGCTGTAAGGAGTTTGTGATTCTTCTATACCCTCATGAACATTCACAGAAGATCTCCAGAAAAACATTTATTGTAAATAATTAGACTTTGAAATCGGAAGTGTTGCAAAACAGCACAATTATTACCCTGTCTTAATAATACTGTATATAGCACCAGCAGTGTGTCAGTTATTCAGGGGTGGGCAAAAGGGGAGGAGCCTGCGACCAAGGTGGGTGTCCTTGACCAGAACGGAACCAGGGACCCTTTGGTCCACAGGCCCATGCTCTATCCATTGAGATAAACCGGCTAGGGCCCTATTCTTGTGTTTTAAAACTTGCCTATTTACTTGGTATTTTAACATTTTGGAATGGGGAGGAAAAGGCAGGCTATGTGTCCATGAATCAGACATGGCAATAAAGCCTCAATTATTGGAGAGGGACCCTTAATTGAGTGGGAAATAAGAAACTGAGGGGGAAGACGTGGTGACTCCATTTGCACTGTATGTACCATTTCTTCCTAAATGGGGGGGGGGGGGGGTATTCAGAATAGGCAGTCAAGCTTAGTTTTGGCTAAAGTTAAAATATTTTTTCTCAGGAAGTGTTTATATGGAAGTATTAAGTAGCCTCTTAATATCTTCTCATAAGGCCCCCGGGACTGACTGACTCCTAGCATCTTCGAAGCAAAGTACTTGTCACTAAACCTTTTACCTTAAATCTTGTATATGCTATATGGCTCTAATAGAACTTACCAATTAATCAGGATATGTGCTATTATTATATATTTTAAAAATATATTTTATTGATTTTTTTACAGAGAGGAAAGGAGAGAGATAGAGAGTTAGAAACATCGATGAGAGAGAAACACCAATCAGCTGCCTCCTGTACGCCTTCTGGGGATGTGCCTGCAACCAAGGTACATGCCCTTGACCGGAATCGAACCTGGGACCCTTCAGTCTGCAGGCCGATGCTCTATCCACTGAGCCAAACTGGTTTGGGTTAGTTATATTTTTTAAAAACAAGAAATGTCACATTGTAGGCCATGGGATTCCTTCTGTTAGTTGTTCACATTTGAGCCTACGGACACTGGGAAAACCAACTAATTGTGTGTTTTTTTTGTTTTGTTTTTTTAAAATATATTTTATTGATATTTTACAGAGAGGAAGGGAGAGAGATAGAGAGCTAGAAACGTCAATGAGAGAGAAACATCGACCAGCTGCCTCTTGCACACCCCCTATTGGGGATGTGCCCACAACCAATGTACATGCCCTTGACTGGAATCGAACCCGGGACCTTTCAGTCCGCAGACCGACGCTCTACCACTGAGCCAAACCGGTTTCGGCCCAACTAATTGTTTTAAGTAAGACAGAGGTCTGTGGTTTTGTTTGTGTGTGTTTTTAATATAAACACTCTGGAAGTAGACAGTCCCCTGCCTGGTGGAGTAGCTACTCTGTCTCCCCAGGAACCTAATTTTTCTCTTTCTTTCTGCTATCACTGTAACTGGAACTAAGGTTTGGCTGCCTGCTGCCACAAAAGGCAAACTTGTGAGACAAGTGCTGGTGAAAAAGGAAGGAGATTTATTCAAGTGTCGGCATCTCAAGAAGATGAGGGACTCTTGTCCAAAGCCCATCTCACCATCTCAGTCAGGCAGAGGTTTTTATAAGGGAGGCAGAGGGAAAGGGAACAAAGAAATCAAGGGGAGGGGTTGAAAAGTTCTCTATGTGCAGGCCGGCACAGTACCTCCATCCTGATGAGGACCTTGAAACTGGGCAAGTGATGTGCGGCATCCTGGTCTTCCTTATCCTGGTTCTATGTCATCATGGTTCTACAGCTGAAGGTCAGCAAATCTCCTGGAACTGGGATGATTGAAGGTCAGAGAGAGTGCTTGTGAATGCCAGCATGTGCTCAGTAAATGGTAGCCATAACTGCTACTGTTTTCTTTTAACTTACATAAGCAACTGTGTGCTTTCTTTGTGGATTTGACGATATTGAAAACTTATACCACCAAGTGATACTTTTCTCTAGAGTCTGTCATAAAATGAGAATTCTTTTCCACTGAAAACTTTCTTTTCACCGATGTTACTACATTTAAAAGCTTTTAAAAAAATACTGTAAAACTTGTTTCAAAATCATGAATGGAGAGAAACATTATCGGATAATGTTGGCAGCAAAACAGCACCAGAATGTTACCGGCAATTGGATCTGAGTTCAGCAACCTCAATACTTGAGTTCTGGCTAAGAAAGAATTCAGAGGCAAGCCTCAAATAAAAGTAAAAGATATATGAAATGAGCTCTGGAAGAAGCGAGACAGCTGGGCTGTGTGGGCTCAGGAAGCAAGTTGTAGAGGCAAGAGAAGGGCCCTTGTAACTTAAGAGAAAGGAAACTAGGATGTAAGGGCCTGGGGGAAGAAGAAGGGGAAACACTCTAGTGTGCTTCAGAGAGCATGCACACTGGGGGGAAAAAGATGTGGGGAAAGGGAGAGAGAGAGGGAGAGAGAGAGAGAGAGAGAGAGAGAGAGAGAGAGAGAGAGAGAGAAGAAGAAGAAGAAGAAGAAGAAGAAGAAGAAGAAGAAGAGAAGAAGGAGGAAGAGGAGGAAGATGAGGAGGAGAAGGAGGAGAGAGAAGAGAGGAGAGGAGAGAAGAGGAGAAAGGGAAAGGGAGAGTGTGCTGCACTGAGGCCTCAAGGACTTTTATTTTATTTAAAAAAATATATATTTTATTGATTTTTTTACAGACAGGAAGGGAGAGTGATAAAGAGTCAGAAACATTGATGAGAGAGGAACTTTGATCAGCTGCCTCCTGCACACCCCCCACTGGGGATGTGCCTGCAACCAAGGCACATGCCCTTGCCTGGAACCGAACCCGGGCCCCTTCAGTCTGCAGGCAGGCCGATGCTCTATCCACTGAGCCAAACTGGTTTTGGCCTCAAGGACTTTTAAGGGTAGGGATTTTAAGGGCAGTATCTCCATAGAATATTCATCAGTTTTCCTGGTGTGACCTTTCAGGGTCATGGTCTCCACTGATTGGTCAGTGCCAGGTCAGGGGGTCATTAGTCATTGCAGTTGGTCCTGAGGTCAGCCATGGCATCATCCCCACCTGGCCTTGCTGCTTTTCTGGGCCTGGAGCTGAAACACAACTGAGACCTAGATGTTAACTCTGATTTGCCAAAACTCTGTCTCTGGGGTCAATAGACCCAGGCTTTGGTCCTAAAATGATCTGATGCAGATCAGAACTCATTGTTCTAGGGGTTTAATGCTTAAGGGAGTGGTTGTGCAAGAGCCTATATGGGAGTCTATGAGCTGCTCTCTGGAGCCCTTGTGGGGTTTACCCCATCACTAGTGATATGAAAGGTCAGGAATCCAAACTGCATGACCAGCAATCTGATAGGGCAGGAACGGTCACCCTGGGGGTGAGGTCCCACCCTAAAATTGTCTGTTGCTAGGCACTCGGGGCTTCTGTCCTGGTGACCTTCTGTATCTGGCCTGTGGGTCCCACTCTGCTCACGTCTATCTAACTGCCTACTACAATGATACACCAAGAGCAACCAAAAGTCCCCCCATGTTGCATGTACCTGGTTTTGTTCTGTCTGGGGTAAGTGGGAGGTTGTGAGTGTGGGCATTTCTCTATGTTCCATGTCATATGATCCCCCAATGCTGCTTTTGGGTAGGATTTAGACTGCTTTCCTGGGACAAAGGCAGCTTAGAGAGAAAACAGTGACATTTGGGTGCTTTTGAAGGCACACTTGTAATTTTAACTGTTCCATTGCATCCCTTGAATGCTTAACCAAAGGTGTGTGTGTGTGTGAATATTTCATGTGGGAGGGTCCTTATGTTTTTATAAAGTGGATTCTTTCATAATTGCTTATTTAATAGCTATGGGTAGAGATGTTACAAGTTGTTGACGCATCTACTTGATACTTTTTGTAGGTGTTTATAGTGAGGGCAGGTTTGCCAGTCTGCCTATGATGTACCTTTAAAAGTGCTGCTTGAATCTATGTTACTTCCATAAAGATACATTTTTCACAGAAGACTTTTTGCCCTTTCTAGACTATAACACATCATGTAAATATAGTATCACAATAATTCTTTAAGTTGAACACACCCTTTCTTGGTTATGACTTATTTTTTATTTATTTCTTCTTATTATTTTTATCCTCACCTGAGGGCATAGTCATAGATTTTCAGAGAGAGGAGAAGGGTGAGAAAGAGAAAGAGAAAGAGAGAGAAACATCAATTGGCTGTCTCCTGCACACACCCCTGCTGGGGATCAAACCCGCAACCTGGGTATGTGCTTTGACTCAGAATTGAACCTGTGACTTTTGGTGCATGGGACAACATTCCAACCAACTGAGCCATAGGGGCCAGGGCTATTTTTTATTTTATAAGAATTTATTTGAGCCAAACTGATGACATATGCCAGGGGGGCGAGATCTCAAATGCTCTCAACATACCTTTTTATAATACCTAAGGGGCAGGTGGTACTGCATGTAGAAATTGAGGATTGACTTTGTGAGCCTGAGACTGCTACAGGCTTTATAACCATTGGCCTGATTACATACTCACATCCCAGGGCAATCTGCTGATATGAGGCAAGGGCTTTTTAAAAAACAATTCATTTTTACTCATTTATGAACTCATCTACTCTCAAAGTTCAGACAGGACTGGAGGGTATGTGACCGCTCCCCCATTCCAGAATGTAGGCATCTACCACTAAGAGTCTCTCTCCCTCCTCACAGCAATTTTCTGTACATGAGCAAATGCAGAATTTGCTTCTATTTTAATTCAAATGATGTAATGCTGTATATATTGTTATGGCATTTTAAAAAAACATATCTTTAGGTCTAGGATGTACTCTCATGGTAGCATATAGATCTCCATTTTATTCTCTTCCATTTCTTTTATTGATTGATTTTTTATTTTTATTTTTAGAGAGAGAAGGAGAGGGTGAGAGAGAAACATTACATTTTTGTTCCACTTATTTATACATTCATTGGTTGATTCTTGTCTGTGCCCTGACTAGGGATCAAACCCACAGCCTTGGTGTATCAGGACTGTGCTCTAACCAACTGAGCTACCTGGCCAGGTAACTCTCCATAGCATCCCTTTGAATGACAGACCATGATTGACTAACTCCATATGACAATCATTTCCAAGTAGACAATATCTAAAATGAAAAATTCTACTAGAATTTGTGAGTTACTAAAGCATTTTAAAAAATATATTTTTATTGATATTTTACAGAGAGGAAGGGAGAGAGATAGAGAGCCAGAAACATCAATGAGAGAGAAATATCGACCAGCTGCCTCCTGCAAACCCCCTACTGGGGATGTGCCCGCAACCAATGTACATGCCCTTGGCCGGAATCGAACCTGGGACCTTCCAGTCCGAAGACCGACGCTCCACCACTGAGCCAAACCGGTTTTGGCTAAAGCATTTTTTAATTAACCCTCATCCGATGATATTTTATTTAAAAAAAATTTTTTTTTAGAGAAAGAGAGAGTGGAAGAGAGAGGGAGAGACAGAAAAACATCAATGTGTGAGAGACATGGGCCCTGACCAACCAGGGCAGAGGATCAAAAATGAAACTGAGATACATGTCCTTAACTGGAATCGAACCCGGGACCCTTCAGTACACAGGCAGACGATCTACCCACTGAGCCAAACTGGCGAGGGCAATGTGGTAGCCTTTAAAAGGCTAGAGTAGGGATAGTGCGGGCACCAGATTTACTGAAGGTGGACATGGTGTAGCGTCCCATCCTGCCGTCATCACAATAGAATGGCGCTGGCCACCATTGGCACATCCTCCGCCCTCTGGGTGTTTCATCCTCCACCCTCTGGGTGTTTCATCCTCTGCCCTCTGGGTGTTTCATCCTCCGCCCTCTGGGTGTTTCATCCTCCGCCCTCTGGGTGGCACAGCTCCAGGGCACGTTCACATAGTGAATGGACAATGCCGGGAGGAGTGAGATTCCCACAGGCTCCCACAGCTGCGCCCTAGAGCTCTGCATTGCCAGGACCCTGGTCCCGCTTTGGCGATAGTCTCTGTAGGGCTGCGCCATAACCTGCACAGCCCTGACTGTTTGCCATCTTTCCAGACTCCACGCTTACTAAACTCTGATCCTCAGTGCCTAGGACAGTGCCTGGCACATAACTGGGTCTCCAAAGTGCTGGCTGATTGAATGAGTAAACCTGCCTGCAGGAGCTGGTGAGCCTCAGGAGGTGGTGGTGTGTGTGTCTGTGTGAAAACGTCAGGCGTTGGGGCCGCTGCCCGAAGGCGCAGCTGGGCAGGCGGAGAGGTGCCCAGCAGGCAGACCTGTCTTCTTTCCTCTGCCTGCTGCCTCCTAAGGCCTCTCTCTGCTGTGCCCTCTCTCTCTGACTTTATGGAGGACTCACTGTCCTTTCCTGAACTCACTCCCACTTGCAGCGTGACGGGCTTTCCCCCAATATTCTGGGGAATAACTAACTGTCTCCATCTCACACAAGGGCGAGGGGACTGTGGGACATGGAGATAGTTATTCCCCAGAAAATTCCTCCCGGGAATGTGGCATCAACCATTGACGTGTGTGTGGTTCGAAAGGGTCTGGCCGAACCCCAAAGTGATAGTTTAGAAAAATTGTGATCGGCTGTCAATGATCAAAGAAACTAATAGTGTATGTGTGTGTGTGTCGGGGGGGTGGGGTGGGGTGCAAGGTGAATGGGGCGGGGAAAAGAAATTAAATGGACAACAAAAGCCAGATAGAATAACGTTTTACTCATTCGTTAATTTTCTTCCACTTATTGATGTAACAGATTTTAGACAGGCTCGGGACTCGCACACTCTGTGAGGTGAAGAAATGCTCTGAGACGCTGATGGAAGCAGCAGACTCCTCTCACAGAAGCGCCCTTAGGTGCCCAGAAGTCGTGCATGCCATTTGGGGCGCCATCAGCCGCCCGAGACGTCCAAGTTCCTTGGCTCTCTGTCTGCAGGGGCGGAGGAGGGAGGGTATCCTAGAGGTATCTGACTTCTTGAAAGACTAGCACCACATTATAATGACTGCTCCCCTCGAAAGCTAATTAAAGCGCCCACAAAGCATTGAAATTTGCCGAGTTGGGTTGAGTCACAATGCATGGAAGAGGCTGTTGCCAGAAGCACAGGAATGCCAGGTGAAGATTAGAGAAACCTTATAAGAAAGATAAAAGGCACAGCTCTTACTTTGAACTTGGAAAATATCCATCCTGCACAGAAGGGAGTGGCCAAAGAAAGCTACATGTGGCAGAAACAGGCGACAGGGGTCAGAATTAGAATCATAGGCAGCTGAAGCTGAGGGTTCCGGAGGGGGCTAGAAAGTGTGTAATGCGTTTACCCTGCGGCAATTTTGTCCATTTATTCCAAAATTCTGCCATATTTTCTTATTCTAAACCTAAATGGCCTTTTTATCATCATTTGACAGGGAAGGGCCGTGCCCAGGGCCCATGCCAGAGGTCACGCACCCCCGCGTGACTGCCGGGGAGGCAGAGGTTAGTGCCCAGGGAAGCTGAGAGGTCTCTCTCGGTTTCCACCCTGAGGTTTCAGGGTCCTCGCCCTCCCCCCCGGGCACTGGCTGTGAGCGAGCACCTTCTCACTGAGGCCGATTCCTTAGGATCTGCCGACTTGCTTTTCTCGACCATCAGTAACCCCTGGACCCGCCAGGGATTTCCCATGCAAATGCTCTGGATTAATCAACGTCAGTCCTTTACATCCCCATGCCCTGTGCCTTTGAACAGAAATTCCAAAGTTTACTATGTGTCAGCCCTTACTCACCTGAATGGACTCTCTTGTTTGGGGGCCTGAGGAGTGGCCCCACCCAAGGCCATTGTCATTTGGGAGGGGGCGCTAGGGGGCGCCGTTCCAGGCGCCGGCCTGCTTTCCCGTCTGCCTCCTTCTCACAGATCACGAAGGACCGGGTGCACCTGCAGACCTGAGGCAGGTTAATGTGGCTGCTTCTTTCAGAACTGACAGGTTACGTGCAGAAGCCATCTTTTCATAGGATCACAACATTTTCTTTCTTTGTTTGTATTTAAGTGTTTTATTGTTGACACTATTGCAGATGTCCCCCATCACTCCTCCCCCACTTTTCCCACTTCCCCTCAACCCTCACCCGCCTCCTGTGACCCTCCCCACACTACTGTCTGTGTCCATGAGCTATGCATATACGTTCCTTAGCAAATCCCTTCCCCCTCTTTATCTAGTTTCCCCCATTCCCCTCCTCTCTGACATTTGTCAGTCTTTTCCATGTATCCATGCCTCTGGTTCTTTTTTTTTTTTTTTTCTTTTTTTTTAATTTGAGAGAGGAAGGGAGAGGGATAGAGAGATAGAAACATTGGTGAGAGAGAAGCATCATTGATAGGTTGCCTCCTGCAGGCCCCACACTGGGGATCCAGCCCACACCCCAGGTCTATGCCCTGACCAGGAATTGAACCCTGAGCTCTTGGTTCCTGGACTGATGCTCAACCACTGAGCCACACCAGCTGGGCTCTGATTGTGTTTTGTCCATCAGTTTATTTTGTTCATTAGATCACATAGAAGTGAGATCATGTCATGTTTATCTTTCTCTTATTTCGTTTAGCATAATACTCTCCAGTTTCCTCCATGGTGTCTCAAAGGGTCAGAGACCCTTGTTTTTTTGTGTTTTTTGTTTGTTTGTTTGTTTTTTATAGCCGCACAGTATTCCATTGTATATACGTATGACAGCTTTTTTATCCACTCCTCTACCGATGGGTACTCGGGCTGTTTCCAGATCTTAGCTTTTGGAAATAATGCTACTGTGAGCATAGGGGTGACAACATTTTCTTAAATGACAGAAAAACTTTACCTTTTCCTTCCTTTCTGCATTACCCATGTCCTTTTATTTTTAAAAAAATATTCATTGTTGAAAGTATCACATATGTTCCCCTCCCCCATTAGCCCCTTCCAGCCCATGTCCTTTTATTTTCCAGTGGCATTCACACACTGCCCGTTGCGCGCACATCTCTAACACAAGGCAGTTCTTCGGCCTACCCTTCTCTCTGGTTGGTGTCGAAGTTGTAAAATGCAGAGGCGCCGCATCCCGCACCACCTCCAGTGTTTAATCCAAAGCCCACCTGTGAGCTGAGCGCACGTTTGGTGACATAATTCAAGACGACTATCCCTCCACAGCTTCCTTGATATTTTACTTTCTCACTGAATTGCTGGCACAGGAGATGTTTGCAAATGAGAGCTTTAGTATTCTGAGGACGGCAGTCCCGGAAAGCGCTGTGTCAGTTTCTAAGCGGCTGTCTCAGCGGCAGACCCATCTGTGCTCCGGGGTGCTGGGCTGGGACCCCGCAAACCGCCTCTGTGCTTTGCAAGCTGACGCCTGTTAGGCTCCCCCAATAGGGGGCGCTAGACGGAAACAGCAAAAGGGCAGGAGGAAGGGGCTTGCTCAGCCCCCCTCCCCTGCTTGCTGTTCCTAGGGAGGGCACTCCAACCCTGGTTCCTCAGGCTGGCCCTGGAAGCAGCTGGGTCCTGTTTGCAGTTTTCCCTACACTCGCAAAGCCAGTCTCATCCTTCACTCTCCCCAGTACCTCCTCCCGGAACTCCGAGTTCCAGGCCCCCTGGGTGCCCGGCCAAGCTCAGAGACCCCGGCACGGCACCCACTGGCCAGCGACCCTCCTCAGGACTCGGGGGTCTCGGGTCTGGAACCCTCCTCTTTGCCAGGGCAGCTCAGAGACACCTGCCTCCGTGGCAACTCTCACCCTCTGCGTCTGAGGAGCCCAGCCTTCCCTCGCTGGAGAGCGTTCTCATTAAATGTCCCATGAAATGAAATTCTCTAATAGCATATTATTTTCTGAATAATGTCTTGGGCCATAAGTTGAATCACCGAGGTAAGCATGATGGATAGAAAATAATCGCAGACGTTCCCCCGCTCAGGGGGAGCCCCCACATCTCGCCTGGCAGCGAGCAGAGCCATGTCCTCAGGTGCCCCCCTGGCTCCAAGTGGCGGCTGGGTACAGTGGCATGAACACGATGCCACCGTGCCAGGCCCCTTTCTCCGCGCGTTGGCGCGCACCTGGCACACGGCTGGTGGGAAGTGCGGCGCCTCTGAGAACTTGGAGAAGATTCGATTTCTTCTCGGGCAGCAAAGGTTCTATTTCCTTTCTCCCTTTTTATTTATTTTTTATTTATTGATATTTTACAGAGAGGAAGGGAGAGAGATAGAGAGCTAGAAACGTCGTCGATGAGAGAGAAACATCGACCAGCTGCCTCCTGCACAACCCCCTTCTGGGGATGTGCCCGCAGCCAAGGTACATGCCCTTGACCGGAATCGAACCCAGGACCTCTCAGTCCGCAGGCTAATGCTCTACCACTGAGCCAAACCGGTTTCGGCTATTTCCTTTCTTCCTTTTTAAATGGGTGCTGGTAGCCTTAGAAGACGCAAGAGAGCCAACGTGTTTTTATTTTTATTTTTTCTTGCTTCACAACTAGGGCCTGTGCTCCGCTTAGGAGAACTGGCAAGCAGCCCTACAAAGACCCGCTTCTTCAGCCTTGTGTATACCACTGGCCCAGAGGAGGAGGACTTTGAAATGCCTTTGCTGAAAACTCCACGCTCAGTCCAACACTCCATGGTCTGGTGATCCCTGTCATGACTTCTTTGGAAATGGGTAAGTCGACCTTCAGAAGAGACGTGGTTCAGCCGGCCGTGTTTGTTCACTGAAATCTTTTGCCTTCGGCCGAGCAGCTCACTTCCCCCCGAGAACCGCTTCCTCCTCTGCAGCCTCTCCCTCAGGACACAGTGGGGCCGCGGGCCGTGGCGTTAGCAATAAGAGTCTGACTCTGCTCAGAATTCGACGAGCCGTCCTCTCTGATCTCTAATGTCGCTCGCGGATGCCTTCCCTCGGCTAAGTTTGTTTTCGCCAGAGCCCCAGACAGGCTTGCTGCCGGCAGTTTATTTGGGAGGCGATTCCAGGAGAGGGGAGAGTGAGACACGGGGGCCGGGAGTGGAAGCGGGGAGGGTAGAAAATGCGGGTGTGAGGCTCCCTTCTGTCAGGACCTGGGGAAGCAGGGGGTGCCTCACAGAGCTGTCTGTCTAAGACCTGAGCCCGCATTCCCCTCCGCCAGCTTCCGTTGCGTTTAGTTGAAGGCTCTGCCCTGCTCTGGGCCACAGGTAGCGTGAGCATATTGTGGGAACCAGGAAAGGTGCAGCAAAAGCTGGTGGGGCTGTCAAAGCTCACAAGGATGGCCTGTCCCCTGCACCTGCGTGGGGTGGACATGGTCACCGAGGTGAGCAGTGGGTTTTGCAACCACCTCACGTCAAACCCTGAGCTCCATCATGAATCAGCATTACTCTCCTCATGGGATATTATTATTCTTATGGGGATAACAATAGTACTTTACCTCCTAGAGTGTGGGCTCCATCAAGATTAGCTATTGTTGCCGAAACCGGTTTGGCTCAGTGGATAGAGCGTCGGCCTGCAGACTGAAAGGTCCCGGGTTCGATTCCAGTCAAGGGCATGTACCTTAGTTGCGGGCACATCCCCAGTGGGGGATGTGCAAGAGGCAGCTGGTCGATGTTTCTCTCTCATGGATGTTTCTAACTCTCTATCCCTCTCAATTCCTCTCTGTGTAAAATCAATAAAATATATTTAAAAAAAAAGATTAGCTATTGTTGCCCTGCCAGGGTGGCTCAGTGGTTGAGTGTCGACCTGTGAACCATGAGATCACCGTGTATGATTCCCAGTCAGGACACATGCCTGGATTGTGGGCTCGATCCCCAGTGTGAGGTGTGCAGGAGGCAGCCGATCAATGCTTCTCTTGATGTTTCTATCCCCCTCTCCCTCTCCTTTCTCTCTGAAATCAATTATATATAGCCAAAATTATTTTTTTTAAAAAAGATTAGCTATGGTTACCCAACAACAGTCTCCTAGTCCAATTGAGTCCAGAGCTCCCTTTTCTCTTTCCAGGCAAACACAACTCTGTGTAGATTTCTCTCGGGGAAGGTGGAGCGCCGTGTGGGCACACACTGATGAAACCTCCTCTCTCTCTCCCGCTGCATGCATGGGGTCCTGCCCCGAAGCTGCCCTCCGAGGACTCCTGCGTGGTCCCCCTTCTCATTTTTCATTCCTTTGCTCCTCTGCCTTCCTGCCCCGCTCGTCCTCGAGGTGCAGAGGGGCTGCGGAGCTCAAGCCCTCGGATGCCCTCCTGCAGCTGCTGGCTGCGGGCCTGCGCGGTTGGTGCCACACCGTGCGTCCTTCAAACATTTACTGCAGCCCATTGTGCTTCCTTAAAAATGCTGACATAATGTTTCTCTGACAGAATCTGTAACGTTGGAGGACCAGCAATGCTTAGATTAATGCTGACACTTTTGTTGACCCTCGAAATACAGATAAGCTGAAGTGGTTCAGCGAATGTCAGCATTCAGGGGCCTAAACTTTCCAAATTGACTGCAGCCACTCCAGAGCATCCTTACTGCTAGGAAAAGTGCCATATCTTCTGGCAAACGGGTGTTTTTCTTCTTCAGATAAGAGGTATATAAAAATTAAGCTACTTTTTTTTAAAAAAAAAAAAAAACCTTGGCTGCTCGCATGCTCTGAGCCAAATTATATGTTCCAGTGAGAGAATTTCTTTCACTGCTGTTTCCTGTCTATTCATCTCCTCCCCTGGATATTTAATTCTTGTTTTAATTATCCTAAAACATAGGTCTTTTTTATTATAATCCAACTCTAATCCTCTTAGAAGCATTAAGTAGAAAATGATGCATGAATTATTAGAAGTGTCATCGCCCCATGAAAATACACAGTCACTGTTGGTTGTTCTGTCTTGCTGGGTATAACACCTTACTTTTCTTTTTTTTAAAAAAAATGTATTTATTTATTTCAGAAAAAGAAGGGAGAGGGAGAGAGAGATAGAAACATTAATGATGAGAGAGAATCATGGATGGGCTGTCTCCTGTTCACCCCACACTGGGGATCGAGTCTGCAACCTGGGCATGTGCTCTGTCTGGGAATCAAACTGTGACCTTTTGGGTCCCACGTCAATGCTCAACCACTGAGCCACACCGGCCAGGCCTGAACAGAACAACTTACGAAGCCAGGATTCCTAAAGCCTGATCTATAAGACGCTTGTAGTTTCCATTCCATAAATTGTTTAATAATTTCGAAGGCACGGGGTATTTTAGTTGGGATGTGCTTGGTTGCAGGTGACTGAAAAGCCCATCTACTGTGCAGGCTTGAGCATTAAAGGAGACGCACTGGGCTTTATGACCCAAGGGTCTCATGAACTCGGGGGTAATTTTACCAAGGTGCTGCCTCTGGCTCCATTTCTTATTCTCTCCTCGCTTGGCCCTCCTCTGGGTGGTATTTTTCTGGAGGCTGCTCCCCTCAGCAGGGGTGGGGGCTGCCAGCTGCCTCTGAAGAGGCTCTCCCTGACCCAGATGCCTCAGCAAAGGACCGGGAGCACTCTGAATGCCGGCCTGCCACCCCGCCCACCATCCTCGGGGCCCCACATGAGGGGGAGGGGGAGGGGAAGATGGAGGGAGGTTTAGTGCTCCATCTGACAAATGAAAAGGGAACACGGGAAAGACTTTGACCTAACATGAGCAGAGCTACTGTCAAACTAGGGATGTGCATTTATGTGGGATAGACAATGCCAGGTTTTGTCTTGTCGGGCCCGGTTATTTCTATCAAAACACTCATAAGGAGTTCTGGACATCTTTTCCTCTTCACCAGCCAAGAGATAGTCCAATTCTTTTAAGAAAATATGCTTTTATTTCATTTTTATGTTTTCCTGTATCTGGCTGACACTTATGTCTGAAGTAAGCAATTATTAGAAGGCTGTCAGAATTTATGGAAAAGAAGAAAGCCCTTGAGTTTCTTCTTGTTGGCCTCCAGAAGAATCTGCTTTGGGTTGTCTCCAGAATGGGCAGGGGGGAAGCTTCCTACAACAATATTTCTTTTTTTAAATATTTTAAAATTGATTTTAGAGACAAAGGGAGCGGGAGAGAGAGATAGAAACATTAATGATGTGAGAGTCATTGATCCATTGCTTCCTGCCCACCCCCTACTGGGGATTGAGCCCACATCCCGGGCATGTGCCCTTGACTGGAATAGGACCCAAGACCTTTCAGTCCACAGGCTGATACTCTATCCACTGAGCCAAACCAGCTAGGGCCCTATAACAATATTCCTTTAAAAAAATATATATATATATTTTATTGATTTTTTACAGAGAGAAAGAGAGAGGGATAGAGAGTTAGAAACATCGATGAGAGAGAACCATCGATCAGCTGCCTCTTGCACACCCCCTACTGGAGATGTGCCCGAAACCAAGGTACATGCCCCTGACCGGAATCGAACCCGGGACCTTTCAGTCCACAGGCTGACGCTCTATCCGCTGAGCCAAACCGGTGTTGGCTATAACAATATTCCTTAATGTAACATGTCTCTACCGCAATTTTGTAGTTGTGTGTGTGTTTTAAACATATTTTTATTGATTTCAGAGAGGAAGAGAGAGAGAAACATCAATGATAAGAGAATCATCAATCAGCTACCTTCTGTTGCCCCACACTGTGGATCAAGCCCAAAACCTGGGCATGTGCCCTGACTGGAAATTGAATGGTGACCTCCTGGTTCATAGGTCGATGCTCAACCACTGAGCCACACAGGCTGAGTACAAGTTTGTAGTTTTATAGGGTCAATCAATCAATCAATCTATCTATAGCTGGTTTGAGGTGTGAGTTTAGTGCATCAGAGGGGAGGTTGGTTCCACATGCCCAGGAAGCAGACTGGCGCTGGCTTCAGTGTACCCACTAATTGCTTTCCTCCAGAAAGACCCTAAGGGTCTGAATACACTCCTGCAGAGAATGCTCATAAGGGGTTCTGGACACCTTTTCCTCTTAATCAGCCAAGAAATAGTCCAATTCTTTTAAGAAAATATGCTTTTATTCCGTTTTTATATTTTCCTATAGCTGGCTGACACCTATGTCTGGAGTAAGCAATTATTAGAAGGCTGTCAGAATTTGTGGAAAAGAAGAAACCCCGGGAGTGCACGCGCACACACCCAGACACACAAATGACTCTCCTTACCTCAGCAGCTTTTCCCTGCTGGCCTGAAGGTGGGACAATGGCCTCTGTGGAATGCCTTTTCCCAGGGTGCACTGTGGCCTTGCGTCCCCCTGCAGAGCTATGGGCTTGGCCATATGCCACGGCACAGGCAGCGTAGGGTTCGCAAGTAACATGACCTTGGTGGACGAACGGGCATATTGGCTGGTGGGGATGGGCCAGGCCCCAGGAGATAACCTTTGCCATTTCTGAACCCAGATGCAGATGTCTTAAGAGACTGTCTCCTGCTGGGTGAGGCCAGGGCCCCCGCATCTCACTAGGGTTTAGAGCACAGTATGGACTTTGGTGGCATTGTCCTCAGCAAGGAGAACCAGACCAACATGGCTTGAGGCACACTATCACCGGTGCTCCAGGTGTGATCATTTCGTACTTACTGTCCACTGCTTAACCCCTCTCCCCACCTGTCTTCAATGCCATCTCAAAAAGCAGAAACAAGGACATCAAAGGCCATTTGTTGAATCCTCTATCTTTTAAAAAAATATGTGTATATTTTAATTGATTTCAGAGACAAAGGGAGAGGGAGAGAGAGATAGAAACATCAATGATGAGAGAGAATCATGGATCCGCTGTCTTCTGCACGCCCCACACTGGGGATCGAACCTGCAACCCAGGCATGTGCCCTGACTGGGAATCGAACTGTGACCTCCTGGTTCATAGGTCGGGCTCAACCACTGAACCATGTCAGCTGGGCAAGTCATGTATATTTTTGGTGATGGTACAAGACAACCGAGTGACCAAGGACTGTTGCTTGCCCCGAGAAACACTGCCGCATGCCCATGCCAATAAATCAAGCCCCTCATCCCCAAATGGAGCCAGTTGGTGGAGTGTGTGCTTGTGCTTCGGTGAGCGTAGCCATAGGCTGCCAAGAATGCCAAGGGGAGGACAGGGAAGGGCAGGTGGGGGCTGGGGAACCAGACCACTGAGGGGCTCTCCCTCCAAGGGAGTGGTCAACCATTCATATTACAAGGTTCAAAGGGTAGTGGGTTGATTGGTTCCAAGGCTCTGGATTGACCTGGCTGGGACAGGAACGGACTTGAGGTTGAAGCTGTGATTCTCGGGCCCTATCGTGTTGATCAGGGCCCTGGGGCAGAAGCCCCATCCTGCAAATGTTGTGAACACTGGGATTTCTAGAAAGACTCTCAAGTAGAGAGATCTGCCTGGAGGAGCAATTTCAAACTTACCACGGTCTGGTCTTTAGCAAAAGCCGGGAAGATTACTCAAAGGCTGTGGACTCCATCCACAGCCCAGCATCCTGCAGAGTTGCTTTCACCTCCCTGCAGTGTCGAGGTCAGGCCACCCCCTGACGTTGATGAGGACATTCACTATGTGACACGGTCTTTGCTTCCCAGGCACCCTCAGGAGAAACGTGACCTACTTGAGGAACAGGAAAGTGGCACTTCTCATCATGAGACTTACTTTCACTGTAAAGTCTTCTCTCAGTGTTGCAAGTTTCTTAAAGCCAACTGTCAGTAGTGAACCCGTGTGTAGGTTTTCTAGTTCGCATTTTTATATTTATGAACTCCTCACTCCATTTTACACCTCTATCTTTGTCTCATTCTTTCTTTTTCACCTCCTTTTTGTTTGTTACCTTGATGCATTCAATATCCTTTATGTTACCCCCCCCCCTCCCCAGTGATATGCTAGAAACTTTGTTAAATATTCAGGCATTTTGTGTGTCCCTTGCTAGACAGTTGATAGCTTGAGATCAGCCACAGTGGGAGTATTTACACCACGGATATAGGCAGACACTACAAAATAGGTCTTAAAAAAATTTTTTTTTTTCCTTCCAAAGAGCTAGTTTACCAGCAAACCACTGTTTAATCCTTTCTGGAAAAAGTGGAGTCTTACTCAATATGTAAAAGTATTATGAGATTATCTACCTTATTTAAGTGATGCATAATTTTAAATATTAAGAGCCGTGGCGCTGTTTTGGGTTGATACACGTTTCAAGAGTAAGTAAATTTATGAGGTTGGGTTTCATCGCTGGCGAGGGAAGAACAGGATTCATCTAGAAAGTGCCTTCTAGGCAGCCCGGCTGTCGGCAGCTGTTCAGTAAAGGAGGGTATTCATGCATATGGATGCGGCGACAACTGTTTACGTTTCTGTTGATCACACTTTCAGTTGTGCTCGGGCGAGAGCTAAGATTTGGGTAAATCTAGCAGTAATGGAAGCGGGTTGATATCCCATCCAACGTGGGATGGTTGCTAAGGGAGCAGTCAATGCAAATTAGAAGTAATAATAGCTCCGGTTTAAAAGGGCAAAGAATTAGGGCTGGGAAGGGGAAACGACTCCCTGCAGAGGACAGGGGTTTTGCGGGGACAAATGTGATGCTTGCTGTACAGCTCGTCCTTCAGCTTCTGCCCCAGACAGAGAGCCCAGGAGGCGCGGACGGAGCAGAGGACAGGGGAGCTGCAGTCACCGCAGGCAGGGCCTGGCCGCTCCGGCCTCTGCTGGCCGTGGAATAGGTTCAGAGAGACACGGATGCATGCTTGTGACCCAGCGTTGGCAGCCTTGCAATCATAAACGTTGGCAACAACAGAAAAGAGGAGAAAAAAAAACCTGAAACAATTTTTTGTTTTGTAAAACAACAATACCTAGGCCACAAACAATGATGGGGAAGGCGGTTGGCACGTGCCCCAAACCTGCATATCCCCAAAGGCACTGCAACGGGACGGCTCATCAACCACGGGAGAGCTCACGGTTATTGCATGGACTGCCTGAAAATGAAGTGCTAATAAGCCATTTAATTCTCACGACAGGTCCAGAAACGGAAGCACGGATAGATGACGTCTCTGCCCAAGGTGCTCCGTGAAGGAGAGGAGGAGCCAGGATTTGAGGTTCTGCTCTCAACTGCTCAGGTCAGACAGACAGAATTTGTGTGGATGGTGATGGTGTAAAATGAAATCGTTGGGCCCAGGGAACAGGTAAGTGAAGAGTCAAGATGCAAGTCCTGTGAGAACAGTGAAAGAGAGGCCCATGGCAGATTGAGGGGTGGGGACAGGTCAGGGCCCAGTTCAGGAGACATACAGCCTTGAACCAGAGAGAGACAAAACCCACCTAGAAAACCTAAGCAATCTGCTATCTACTGGCCAGATAGCACCACATATTCAGGCCATTGCTGAGCCTCCACACAGTTAATGGCAGCTGTGCGTGTGGATTTGAGGGGCTGGGGGATTAGTGAAAAGGCTGGCCCTCATCTTCCCTTTATTTTATTTTGTTTTTAAAAAATATATTTTTATTGGTTTGTCACAGAGAGGAAGGGAGAGAGATAGAGAGTTAGAAACATCGATGAGAGAGAGACATCAATCAGCCGTCCCTTGCACACCCCCCATTGGGGATGCGCCCATAACCAAGGTACATGCCCTTGACCGGAATCGAACCCGGGACCCTTCAGTCCTCAGGCCAATGCTCTATCCACTGAGCCAAACTTTGGCTCATCTTCCCTTCTGTGTTCAGAGAGAGCCCACTCCGGGTTAGGGCAGTTTCTTTAGGGAACCATGTTGAGCTGTCTGTTGGGAGTAGTGACCTGTAATCCAAGGGGTGGATTATCCTATAGGGCAGCGGGCTGGACAGTCAGGAGCAAATCCATAAGAGCACTGATCTGAATCTTAAAGGAGAAAGGGGAGTGTCTGTGAGACTCCCTTAGAACAGGATGAGTGTGGAAACTTGGTTGGCTGAGCACAGCCTTGGTCCTTCCTTGTGAACTCATCTTCTTACTCCTGTGGACGGCAACTAATGATCACAGAGCACCAGCTGATCAAAACCTTGCTGGGTTGATGGTCAAGTGCAGCAGGTCCTTGGTTAGCATGGTTTCATTCAATGCCATCTATAATAGTAAAAGCATAATATGCTAATTAGAGCGGAGGAAGCCGTGGCGGTGGGGGCCGAGCCCCTTGCTCAAATTTCATGCATTGGGCCTCTAGTATTGTTATACTGTCCATGAGATGCCTTGGGGACTTAGTTCTTGTTTATGACAATCAGCCTATGGTAAATTGTTTCATTATAGTCATCATTTAGCTTAAAGTCACAGAAGCTATTGATGACGTTCAGTGAGGACTTTCTGTAACTCTTGATTAAACCATCACACAAACACGCCAGGGTCCAGACCTTGTTTTGTTGGAGGAGCTCGTCGGACGGAGCCCTGACTTCTGCTAGGAGACTTGGTGTTTCCAGATCCATCAGCACCGAAGGCGAACTCTGGCTTCTGTGGAGTGGGCTGGAGGGTGGCAGCATCCCCTCCCATGTGGCCCGTGTCTTCACTGAACACTTTTCTTGCTCAATTTTAAGAACAGCTTTATGAGATATCATTTCCTCGCCAAAACCAGTTTGGCTCAATGGATAGAGTGTCGGCCTGAGAACTGAAAGGTCCCGGGTTCGATTCTGGTCAAGGGCATGTACCTTGGTTGCTGGTACATCCCCAGTAGGGGTGTGCAAGAGGCAGCTGATCGATGATTCTCTCCCATCGATGTTTCTAACTCTATCCCTCTCTCTTCCTCTCTGTAAAAAAATCAATAAAATATATATTTTAAAAAAAGAAATATCATTTCTACACCATAAAATTCACCTCTTTTAAGTGTATATGCAATTCAATATTTTTTTGTGTGTATTTAAAGAGTTGTATATATACAACAAATGTAATTTTAGAATATTTCCATCATCCCAAAAAGGAACTTTTGTGCCGGTTTGTATTCAGACCCTATTCTTACCCCTAGGCTAGACCCAGGCTATTACTAATCTACTTTGTGTCTGAACAGGTTTATGTGCTGGTGAAAGAGGGGATTGTTTTGCAAACACAGCATCTGCCCTGCTGGTGGGGTGGAGCAAACGCAGACAAGTTGAGTGTTTTTACATGAGCTGAGGTTCAGTCTCATAAATAATAAATTTGGTAACTTGACAAAGTTAATGTGCTAAAAGATATAATTAATTATCTATTGCTTAAATTCTTTGAATATATTCTATGAAAGATAAGAGTCCTTGGCTGACCGTAAGGTCCAGACTTTTGTATTGCTAGAGGATTGTAGAGCTGCCCAGGAAAAGTAGGACCAGTACCTATTTTTGTTGTTGTTGTTGTTGTTATTAATCCTTACCCAAGGATATTTTTCCATCAATTTTAGAGAGAGAAGAAGGGTGGGAGGGAGAGGGAAGGAGAGAGAGAAAGAGAGAGAGAGAAACATCGATATGAGAGAGACACATTGACTGGGGCCCGGGGTCCAGCCTACAACTGAGGTACATGCCCTTGACCGGCATTGAACCCACGACCCTTTAGACCAACACTTTAACCACTGAGCCAAACCAGCTAGGGCTGTATTCTTTCTTATATGAATGCCCAGTGTTGGCTTTATTATTATAATGCTACTTAAATACATAAAAGCTTATATGCAGCTATAAAAGCCAAAACAAATTTCCAACTGAATATAATAAAATCTACAAAACCAATAAAATTCAAATTAGTGGCATCAATTTAATGCTAAGAATGATGCTGTTGTGCTGACACTGAAGTTGCTGCTCACAAAGTAGAGATGATACACTGCCACAGAGCTTGCCTCCCGCCTTCATTTGGAACTGGGATTTCTTTACTTACGGCTTGAACTTTCTAGGGAGGCAGGGAGCAAGTGGGCGGGGCCTGAGACCCTCTTTAAGGACCCCTAAGCTCTGTATCTTAGTAACATGCATCTTGCTGGGACACGGCTCTGTTAGTTAGTTTTCCGCCCTTTGTAAATAGGTAGGGGTGGGTGGGGGGCACTTCTGTAGACCTAATGAGAGGACCACAGAGAATCTGAGAGTCAGAGAGAGATTGGAAAATTATGAAAAGCAGATACAGAAACTAAATATTTTAGCAAAAGAGGAAAAGGCACAGCACTTCTGAGAAAACCATAGTATGACTGCACAGCACAATAAATCATGTTCATGATCATGACCCTGAGCAAGGAACGGGATGTTGAGTTGGGCTGAGAATCTTCTGTTCAGGAAGACCAGGCAGTCCACCTGGGTCCTTATGTGGCTTTGTGTCCTGGCTCTTGAATGAGCAAGCAGACTTCCGTTAGCTCTAGACCTGTGCATTTGGGGACCCTCCCTCCCAGCAGGGAGTGTGTGTGTGTGTGCTGGGATGGGGGAGGGAGACTGAATTCTATGACATTCAGCACAAATGACTTCACACATGATTAATTGTGCCCCCCACACGCCCTACACTCAGGGCTGCGGTAATTGCCCCATTTCAGGATTTGGAGGCGGCACATTTGACCTTCTAGTTTTCATCTCCACACCTCTTCATACCTCTTCTGACAGATAATTACGGCTGAGTGTGAGCATCAACAGGAAGGCAGACGTCTTACCTTCATGTCAGGCACTTAATGAGCATTTTAAGGCAAATTATAATAACAGTGCTCAAGAAAATGAGATCAGCCAAAGCTTCTGAGATATTGACTTATAGTATGACTGTGGGAGAAAAAGGCCATTTCCATGACAAATAGGGGAACTTTTATGAAGTAATTAAATATTAATATATCCAGCAAATATTTATTACATACCCTCAATATTCAAAATATCTTATTGGGAACCACAGGGTACACAAAACCATACATGATTCAGCTTCTAATCTAATGGTATTTACAACCAGGGAGTTTTTAAAAGATATATTGTTCCAAAGACATGCAGTGTAAAGAAGTGTCAAAAATGCAGTTCAGGGGACTCTTCCCCCTCCCCACTTGGGAGTCCATTCTGTGGGACCCTTTTCCGGTCCCCACGTGGGATTCTGTGCTGTGAGATTCTTTCTTCTTCTCCATGTGGGAGTCTGAACTTGTTCAATAAATTTCCACCTTTGCTATAAAAATAACAACAACAACGTAGTTCAATCTTAGCACCTGAGGAGGTGAGGAGTGGGGGTGTCTCAGGAGAAAGGACCCCTGAGCTGCCCCGGAAGGGTGGGTGCTGTGGTGATGGGCAGGAGCAGAAAGGGGCATGCCCCGTGGAGCGATGATCTGGGCAAAGTCATGAACTATGAGATACTGATGGCGCAGTAGCTGGAGGTGGGGCAGAGACCAGACTATAAAATATTTTAAATTGTTTTTTATTAATTGAGAGAGAGAGAGAGAGAGAAAGAGACTTGTTCTACTTATTTATGCATTCATTGGTTGCTTCTTGTATGTCCTCTGACTAAAGATCAAACCTACAACCTTGGTGTATCAGTACAATACTTGAACTAAGTAAGCTACCTGGTCAGGGCAGAGTGTATTTTTAAAAAAATATGTATTTTATTGATTTTTTACAGAGAGGAAGGAAGAGGGATAGAGAGTCAGAAACATCGATAAGAAACATTGATCAGCCGCCTCTTGCACACCTCCTACTGGTTATGTGCCCTCAACCAACGTACATGCCCCTGACTGGAATTGAACCTGGGACCTCTGAGTCCACAGGCTGACGCTCTATGCACTGAGCCAAACCAGTCAGAGCCAGACTGTATTTTTAAAATATCTATATTTAATATATTTTATTGATTTTTTACAGAGAGGGAGAGAGAGGGACAGAGAGTTAGAAACATCGATGAGAGAGAACATCGATCAGCTGCCTCTTGCACACCCCCTACTGGGGATGTGCCCGAAACCAAGGTACATGCCCTTGACCAGAATCAAACCCGGGACCCTTCAGTCCGCAGGCGGACACTCTAACCACTGAGCCAAACCGGTTTTGGCTATTTTTATTGATTTCAGAGAGGAAGGGAGAGAGAGAGATAGAAACATAAATGATGAGAGAATCATTGATTGGCTGCCTCCTACACACCCCACACTGGGGATCGAGTCCCCAACGCCATGCCCTGACCGGGAATTGAACTGTGACCTCCTGGTTCATAGGTCAACGCTCAACCCCTGAGCCACCAGCTGGGCTGTAAAGCATTTTTAAATGTCAGGCCAAGGAGTTAAGCTTTACTCTTTGGAAAGCGAGTGACTAATAGAGGTGGTGTGAGGGGAACGACTAGAAGGCCGGGGCAGGGGTCCAGGTGAAAGACCTGGAGAAGGGGAGTGGGAATCTTTAGTTGCAAGGAGCCTGACAAGTTTATGCCAGGTAAGGTCAGGAGGATAGCGAGCTTCCTTTTTGTTTTTATTTTTTTTTATTTTTAAAATATATTTTATTGATTTTTTACAGAGAGGAAGAGAGAGGGATAGAGAGCTAGAAACATCGATGAGAGAGAAACATCGATCAGCTGCCTCTTGCACCCCCCCACCCCCCCCCCCCCCACACACACATTCACACACTGGGATGTGCCTACAACCAAGGTACGTGCCCTTGACTGGAATAGAACCCAGGACCCTTCAGTCCGCAGGCTGACGCTCTATCCACTGAGCCAAAATGGTTCGGCACAAGCTTCCTTTTTGGTCAGAAGATAGCAGGGCAGGAAGTAGTGCGTGGTAAGGCTTTATGGGTTACAGCAAGGAGGGGGACTCAGCCTGCAAGACACTCTCTGCCCCAAAGGGCTTCCCCAACATCAATGTTTTGAAATCTACAAAATCTATCTTATCTGCAGGTTGACATTTTGCAACTTTGAACTGATCCCATCATCATATGATGCCGTAAGAGGTGCCTTGACTCTCCCCTGAAGGTAATCCACGCCTGGTGGTGAGTCCCAAACCTGTTGCTAGAGTTGGTCAAGACCCTTCTTTCTTATGTGCCCCGAGTGAGCCTGGCACCCGTCCATGCACAGCACACGCAGCAGTTTGTAACTGGTTTCTATGGTAGCCTCGTTCAGGTCAGACCTTCATTTCCTGGTTTGTTCATTTGGCCGAGTATGCTGAGCCCTGCTATGTACAGGGGCCAGGCCACGTCCGTGGCCACCAGCCACAGTGACCTTCCTCTTCTCTGAAATCCTGCTCAGGGGCGTGCGTGGTACATCCATGGTTTGCTTAACTGGCAAGTCCATCCTTCCGGGGGGGTGAAGACAGTAGAGGTTCACCAGTGGGTAAGATCCAGACACACCTCCGGGGAGGAGTGGATTGAGGGTCCCCTTTGTGGGGAACCTGGGGAGTAAGCCATCATGTCACTTCTGACTGTGTCACCGTGAAGAAAACAGCATTGCCGGTGCATGTGGCAGCTGGTACCTGTGGGTTCTCCATCTGGGTCAGCCACTGGCCCAGGACAGAAAAGTTTGTCTTTGCAGGGACTATGGGCTGTTTCCCAGACGGTAAACTCGGTTTGAACCCACAGCAATTGGGCTCCAAAGCTTAGGCCCTTTAGATATGAAATAGGATTGCGTTTGGCGGCAAGTAACAACCCAAGCACCATGTCCTGGACAGGTGCGGGGTTCGCTGCCTTATTTCTAATGCGTAGCACAGGGCCAGGCACACGCTAAATGATGGCAAATGAATATGATATGAATTCAATAAATGTTAAAAGAATACAGGAGCGAATAATTCCTTATATAATACTTCCACCAATACCTTGTATTGGTGTAGACAACTTTATTGTGAGTGCTCCCTCGAGTTTCAGGGTAATGGAGAAGTCCCTGTGCTGCTCTGTCTGTGAACGCATTTTCTTTCTTTCTTTTTAAAAAAATATATTTTTTTAATTTATATTTTACAGAGAGGAAGGGAGAGAGTTAGAGAGCTAGAAACATCGATAAGAGAGAAACATCGACCAGCTGCCTCTTGTACACCCCCTACCGGGGATGTGCCCGCAACCAAGGTACATGCCCTTGACTGGAATCGAACCCGGGACCTTTCAGTCTGCAGACCGACGCTCTACCACTGAGCCAAACTGGTTTCGGCTGTGAACGCATTTTCTTCGGCGGGGGTGGGGGGGGGGTGGGGGGGCGGGACAGGTTTCCATATTCCCATTTTGCAGAGGAGGAAACTGAGACATAGGAAGTTCAAGTGACTCATCTGAAGTCCACAGTAAGGGCTGTGAACCAGGAGGTCACAGTTCAATCACTGTGTGGAATTCTAAAGCTCTTCCGTTAAGTATGTGGTACCGGTAGAAGCTAAGGGGCCTGGCCTTTCGTCACTAGCATTCTTTCCAGAATCGGTGTGGAGACTTTACCGATGGGCCCTCCTAATTAAATGCCACAAACCAGGAGCTCCGAGCCCGCGCTGCCCCTGTGGGCCTCCGTCCTGCTTTGGAAAGCAGCCGGGAGCCTTGAGTTCCAAGAGCAAGGGGAGAAAACACATTAGGTTCTCTAATATGATAACATAAAAGAAATAGATGGTGCCCCAGAGGGAGAGAATTACAAACGGATGAAAGGTGCCTCTGTGATGGAGAGGCTGCTGCTGTAGGATGTAAAAGGGAATCACAGGGAAGAGTGCAAATAGAACCTGGAGCACACGGAAGGCGGCGGGCCTATTTCACTGGCACATGCGCTGCTTGGCGATGCCTTTTTTGTTGTTGTTAATCCTCACCTGAGGATATTTTTCCATTGATTTTTTTTCAGGGAGGGTGGAAGAGAGAGGGAAAGACAGAGAGAAACTTCGATGTGAGTGAAACACATCCTACACGTGCGTTAACCTGGGCCCTGGCCGGGGAGGAGCCTGGAACCTAGGTACGTGCCTTGAGCAGAATCGAACCCGGAACACTCTCCACTGAACCAAACCGGCCATGGTGGGTGATGCCATTTTTAACATTTCCCGCCTTGTCGTGTTCCAGGCTCCTGCCTGTCTTCTCACCAGTCTTCTGGACTCTCTGGAGCGTCCAGTGGACGGGAGTGCCTTTGGCCGGGTCTTGGCTGCCTGTACCATCTCCCTCAAGGTTCTGGGTGGTGAGGGACAGTGAGGGGTCGGGAGCTCACCTCCCAGGGAAGCCAGAACTTGAAGACAAGGTCAGGCTCCTTCAGGGGACGTTCCCTCCCAACCTCCCAGACGGGCGTCATGAGCACTCCCCAAAGGGGAGCACCTAGGGGCCTGCACCCCAGATGCATACTCCACGGTTGGGTTCTGCACCTGCCCCTCTGCTGTGCCAACCAAATGCAGGCCTCGGTCTGCCTTGCTTGCTCCACCCCAGCCCTGCCCAGTGGGAAGCTCCCAGGATGCTCCCAGCAGCACATTTCCGCCCTGAAGCCCAGCTGCGCCTCACCAAGGCCACTGGCCATCCGGGAAGTAAATCCTCCTTTCATTTCTCCCAAGTCTCACCCCTGCTAGGCTTCCGTGTCCTCGGAGAGGCTCCTACAACAGTCTCCACCTGGTACAGACGCCCTTTGGCTTAATTACTGAGCCTCTTTGCTGTTGTTGTTAATCCTCACCAGAGGATATTTTTTCCATTGATTTTTCAGAAAGAGTGGAGGGACTGCAGCGGCGGCGGGGTGGAGGAGAAACACTGATGTGGGTGGGAGAGACACGTTGATTGGTTGCCTCCGGCACGTACCCCCGTCTGGGGCCTGGGATCAAACCTGCCCTTGACTGGGAATCGAACCCGTGAGCCTTCGGTGTGTGGGCTGACACGCCAGCCCCTGAGCCAGGCTGGCCAGGGCCTGAGCAGCAGCGTTTCTTCTTTGTCCTCAGCCTGTGGCTCTCCTGTCCTGCAGGTAAGCTTTGCATTTTAGTCTAAGCTTTTCTTTCTGGTCCCCATTCTCTTTCCTCTGGCCTGTTGTTGGCACAGACAAACCAGGCCGCCCATCTCAGCGTGGGCCTGGAGGAGACGATGGGTCCCCCCAGGACCTTGAGGGGTGCGGCTGGGGTGGAAGGCCCCAGGCAGTGAGGGGGCTGGAGGCTTGTCTTGTCCTCCTCACCCTGCATCACTGCGCTCTTTCCAGTGCTCAGCCTCCCCTGCCCCCGTCCTGGGCTCGCCTTCCAGCCCGGCTGGGCCCCACCTCTCCCTTCTGCTCAGAGGGGTTCAGACACCCATGCCTGCCCCTCTGCTGTGCCAACCAAATGCCTCACGAGGGCCAGGCTTCTGGCTGGAGGGTAAAAGGCTCTGCCTCAGCACGCAGAGGATGTGCCTCATTGCACAGGTGCGGGAGGGCTCCCCGGTGTGTGGGCTGACTCTCCAGCCCCTGAGCCAGACTGGCCTACACCTGCTGGTCCCTCAAAACGCACCACGGGGAGCCACACATGCTCACATCGAAAGTGCTGATAAGAGTCCTGACTGGTTTGGCTCAGTGGCTAGAGCAGGGGTGGGCAAACTTTTGGACTCGAGGGCCACAATGGGTTCTTAAACTGGACCGGAGGGCCGGAACAAAAGCAACCTGACCATGCTGGCACTCTCATCTTGGGCTGCTGGTGAAGGAGCGGAGGGGAGAGCAACAGAACCCTCTGCTCTTTCGGCTCCGCGGGCCGGATAGAACAGCCGAACGGGCCGGATCCGGCCCGCGGGCCGTAGTTTGCCCACCCCTGGGCTAGAGCGTCGACCTGGGGACTGAAGGGTCCCAGGTTTGATTCTACCCGCTTGTGCAGGAGGCAGCCAATTAATGTGTTTCTCTCTCTCCTTGATGTTTCTCTCTGTTTTTTCCCCTCTCTCTTCTGCTCCCTCTAAAAATCAATGGAAAAGTATCCTGGGGTGAGGATTAATATCAACAACAATAAAATAAAATAAAAAAAGTGCTGATAACAGTGGGATACCGTCACTCTCTTCATCCAGAACTCAATGCTGATTTTCAAAGGTGAGGTCACCGTGTGCAGATTTCCTTCTGAGTCTGCACACACGGAGCTGGCCCTCTGGGCCCGGCTGCCAGGACACAGCCGCCATCGGGCTTTCCACGCAGAGGTCCCCGGGGGCGGGGTCCTCGCCCAGCAGCCAGCAGCGGCCATGCCCGGTGGCTCTGTGATAGGTTCTCCTTCCCCAGAGGTCTTGTCCTTGGCCCCTCGAAGGCAACCACGTCTCTGACGAGACAGAAAAGCCCAGAAGTCCTAGAAAGCGCTTACATCAGCTAGAGGCTGCCGCCCGCGTGCTCTGAGCTACCGGAGGGCAGGCTCCGAGGAGCCAGAGCTTCCTGGGGGATGTGAGCAGACCGGGGGCAGAAAAAAAGACCCTAATCCTTTTTGACTCTACCGCCATCCGCTGATTTTTTTCCCCCCTCAAGCTTGCAATATTGATGCGATTTCTGTTCTCCCCGCCTCCCTCTCTCCGTCCTGGTGGCAGGTGTCACCGAGTCTGAGCCCCGTCTTCCTTCGGATCGTCCCAGGGCACCTTCTGGCGATGTTTCTCACAGCGCCCTCCTGCCCTGCACTTTCTGGCCCCCTTGTTCTGCTTTACTCTCCTCCCGAGCCCTCCTCTCCTCCCATCATCACATCTCTGCCTTTTCATTCATATTTAATCTGTCTGTCTCCCCTAGAGTGTGAACTCTATAAGGATGGGGGTCTTTGTTTGCCTTGCTCCTGCCGCATCCTCCGGCTAGAAGCTACCAGGGCAATGTTCCCCGAATGAACGCTCGCGTGTAACGGATGAGCAGCCCGGAGGCGGGAGGTCAGGGCTGGCGAGAGGCCCATGGAGGACACAGGCTCCTTCCTCCTCGCGCTCACAAGAAGGCTTCCCGGCGGCACATTTATATTCAGGGCAGACAGAAGTGCAGGCCAGAGGCTCAAATTCACGGGCTCACCATTGTCAGCCCCCATGACAACAGAAAAAGAATAGCTTACATTTGTCATGGTTACAACTGTGTCACAGGCCACGGGCTGCAAGGAATGCTGGGACAGACCCCTGGAAACCCAACAGGCTCTGCTGGAGAGGAGGAGGCAGGGACGGAGGTGGGATGGCAGCCAGCGGGGCCCATGCTGACCCCACGACCCGCTGTGGTCCTGGGCAAGGATCGCCTGGCTTGCAAAAGGATCTGAGGGGGCAATCACCTTATTTGGGGGATGCGTGCCTCCCGGGCATTGCACACGCTGGGATACAATGGTGAGTATCCAGGTTACCTGGGAAGAACCCTTGTCAATCTGTTCAAACATTTAGGCAAGAGAAGGACTGTTTTCCCCTTTCCAAAACGGTTCAATGTTCAATTTCCGGACAAACGTGGGCCCGATACAGGCACCCCTCATCTTATCCTGCTTCGCTTCACTGCACTTTGCAGATGCCGCCTTTTTACAGATTGAAGGCAAGACCCTTCACCAGCTAAAGGTTCCACCTGGCTTTCTTGGGGTGGGAAGGCAACCCGCTGCACCTCTGAGCTGAGCCTGTAGGCTTAGCCCTCTGCCTCCTCCTCGGTGAGTCTGTGGAAGGCTTGTCTTCTTTCATTGGCAAAGAGCCACGTGATATTGAATGTCTCCACTTTGACTTAGTGTCTCCTCTGTACTCAGTCTGCCACTTTCTCCAAAGACAGGCTGCACAAAATTCTTTTTCTTCTTTTTAAAAAATATGTATTTTGCCGAAACCGGTTTGGCTCAGTGGTAGAGCATAGGTCTGCGGACTGAAAGGTCCCAGGTTCGATTCCGGTCAGGGGCATGTACGTTGGTTGCGGGCACATCCCCAGGTGGGGGGTGTGCAGGAGGCAGCTGGTCGATGTTTCTCTCTCATCGACGTTTCTAGCTCTCTATCTCTCTCCCTTCCTCTCTGTAAAATATCAATAAAATATATATATTAAAAAAAATAATAATAAAAAAAATAAAAAATATGTATTTTATTGATTTCTTACAGAGAGGAAGGGAGAGGGATAGAGAGCTAGAAACATCGACGAGAGAGAACCATCCATCAGCTGCCTCTTGCACACCCCCTACTGGGGATGTGCCCGCAACCAAGGCACCTGCCCTTGACCGGAATCGAACCCGGGACCTTTCAGTCCCCAGGCCGACGCTCTATCCATTGAGCCGAACCAGTTTCGGTATTCTTCTTTGTTTAAAAAATTTTTTGTGTGTGTGGGCTGAACAAGATTGATGGGAGGGAGAAGTCGGTCCCGAAGCCCATGATTTCGCGCCAGGCTGAGCCCAGCGGGATTCTGAGGAGACGTTTCAGCGGCTCCCCTTTTTCTTTTTGTTTGCTGGTTGGCTTATTCTGGACCGACCCCATTTTATTTGGTAAGAAAACCCAGAAATGGCCCACCACAAAGAATCTTCCTAAGATGATATGTAGGAGTTTTTATTTTAATAACAATCAGCCACAAACAAGCAATAAATCCTCCATAGGCCAATAGGAAATGGATAGCAATAATGTGTTTCCTGCCTCACTCCCAAAGTACAGATATTTCTTATACTGCAGGGCCATTCGTTGTGCTAGTCTGGCATTTCTAAAATTCTCATCAGAGTATTAGAGTGAGAACCCATTTCCTAGGAAGTAATTGTTGCATTAAACTGTAATTAGTGGCTCGTGAACAGCTGTAATCCGTTTTTAATATTAAAGGCACGTGGGCCGTCTGGGCATTTCCCACAGGCCGGGCGGCCGACCTGGGCACGGGGTGCACCCGCCGCCTGGGCAGGGGTCATGGCCGGACGCCCAGCCCCATCACGGGTACCGTTGGTTTGCCTCTGTGGTCCCAGGACAGCCCAGTCCCCGCACCCAGCCCCAACGCCAGCCTCTGTTCCTTACAGATCGCCGGTCCAGATGCGCAGCTCGCCGGACTCCCCAAGCCGAACCGGGCGCCCACCTGGAAGCGGGGTCGGCGCCCCCAGGCCGGGCTCACCTTGACTCGGTGTGAGACCTCGGGCTACAACACGGGACCCGGGCGCTGCTCCGACCCCTCGTGTCTTGTGTTGCAGCCGGAGGGACGCAGGTCCGCAGCAGAGCCTGCTCCTTCAGCCGGAATCGACGACGACCACAGGGACAGCGCGAACGCCGGGCCGGCCGGCCGGGTACAAGGTGGGTGAGGTGCCCCAGGAGTGGCCGTGGGCTTTTCCTGGGGTGCCATCAGTCTCGGTGCAGGGGTCCGCCGCATCCCTAGTTCGCTCCGAGGATGCTCTCTGTTCCTCACCCCCTCTGCTCCCAGATCAGGAGGCGGAGGCTCCACAGTGCATCTTGAAGGGCAGCAAGGAAGGCAGCTGCTCCCCAACCACCTCTGCCACCATTCACCTGGGTCGGTGGCTACAAGCATCGCACGTTTAGCCGCTGTCCGTTACAGAGTGTTTTCTGCAATCACTGCAGGCATCAGCGGGCTTTCCTTGATCCAATTACTTTCCACCGTGCCGGGGACTCAGAGGGAAACGAAATCAGATGTGAATTTCAACAGGGAGGCAGTTCCAAAGGAGGGCCCGACACTGGAGCGGGGAGGCCTCAGAAGCAAGCTGCCCCCCCCCCCCCAAATCCTCAGGCAGGCCACTGGGGCGGAGCTGGGGACACGGCACACTGGGTGACCCCTGCCTTCGCGGCTGGGGTCTGTGGGTCACATGTGCAGCGTCCTTCTGCCAGACCCGGGGCGACCTCCCGGCCCCACCACCACCCAGGGGTGACTCCACACACCTGCCCTGGGTGGTTTATCAACTCATTTTCCACTTGCCTCGCGCTGCTCACAGACCCTCCTCTCTTGGGAGGGATTTACTAGATTTTACTGGTAAATGTAATCAGCTTCGCATTTCCCCTCTTTTTGGATGATTTGGAGGGGAGCGGAATAAAGTGAGATTTATACCAACCTTTAAACGGAAATGATGGGAAGCAGGTGTGGAGAGGATTGAGATGAAGGGATGGGCTACAGCTGGAGCTGGGATTCCTGGGCGATTGTCTTTCTTTAGAAAAATACCTCCCTCCCGATGCAAAGTGAGATCCTGGAGGTGTGGTTCGGCAGATATGGAATCCATGGAAACATCTAGATGGGTTTTGATTAGAAGTGAATAATAACTTGGGGGTGGGGGAGAACAGAAAAGAAAGGGAGCGAGGTGAAGGTGGGTCAAAATGGCAGGAGTTTTATCCGCAATTTGAAGTTGTTCGTGCTGCTGAAAAAGAGCCATCTGTCTCCTCCAGCGTTCGCTGAAGCCTGTTACACCCACACAGGCCTTGCGAACCGGGTGCTGTGGGTTTCCTGGTTTTGGAGGAACTTGGTGGAAGGGGCTGAGTCTCTCATTAACAGCACAGGAGGTAGCCTGATGATTCATAAACCAAACTAATTTAGGAGAAATCATGGCGGAGAGATGCGGCGGTTAACTCAGCTGGGTGCAGTGCCAAATGTTTGGTCAAGCTCTGATGTTTCTGTGAAAGCGTCTCTTTGGATGAGATTAACATTCACAAATAAGGAGGAAAGCTTGCAAAGAGGCTATCGTAAGGACGTTCATCGCAGCCTTGTTTGTGATACCAGAAGGGGGAAACAACCCAAATGCCTATGTGGTTAAATACATACCATGAGTTCAGTACAACAGAATGCTGTACAGGCAGCATATTTATATTTAAGGGCATAGGAAATGTGTTCATCATGTATTAGCTGAGAAAAGGTTACTAAAGAGAGTATATAATATGATCCACTTTATAGTAACAACAATGTTAGATTGTATAGAAATAGTCCTTATGTAGGTGTGTGTGTGTGTGTGTATATAGGTATCTACTTAATCTGTCTAATATCTATATCTATCTAATATACATGCATATATACTAGGCAACACTAGAATTGGGACAATGAGTAATTTTTGTTTTATTTTTTGTACTTGCATTGAGCATCCCCAAGATCATCCGTTATGTCCAATGATTTACTGGTAGGACTCTCAGGACTCAGAAAGGCTGTTATACTCACAGTTACAGCTTATTACAGCAAAAGGACACATATTACTATCAGCCACGGGACAAACCAGGGCAAGCTCCCATTTGTCCTTGTCTAGTGGAGTCACGGAGACAGAAGCCCGTTCTTCCAGCAGCACGAGTAACCCCACATGTGAAGTGTTGCCAACCAGGGCAGCTCCTAACTGGCGAAGCTCACTGAGCCTCGGTGTGCACAGGTCCGTCACGCAGGTATGTCGACCCCACAATCCAGAGCTCAAAGGGACACAGTGCGGCCCAAAGCCTCGGGCATACTTACAAGCAGTGCTCTCCCTACATCACACTGTTAGCAGACTGTCCGGGGTCTATCAGACATACAAAGACACTCGGCAGGCAGGACACTCCAAAGGCTCAGAGGTCGTCTCCAAGGCTTGGGCCAAGGGCAGGCCCTGAAGATCTTGCAAAGGTGCAGGCCCAAGCAACCCAAGCCTACTGAGGTAACTCTTTACTGCATGATGCTTTTCTTATTTTTAACTAAAGGCCCGGAGCACGAATTTGTGCACAGTGGGGTCCCTCAGCCTGGCCTGCGTTAGGGGCCAATTGGGACCAGCTGGCTGGGGGAGAGGGGCTGCGGGAGATTGGCCGGCCACATGAGGTTGGCTGTGGAAGCACACTAACCACCAGCGGGTAACTCCTGCATTTAGCATCTGCCCCCTGGTGGTCAGTGCACATCATAGTGACCGGCCAACCTGTTGTTTGGTCAACCAATTTTAAAGGTTGCTTAGACTTTCATATATATGTGCTTTGCAATAAGACATGTTGCTCTTATCATCACAAACAGTAATGAAACTATTTCCATTTGCAGAAAATGGGATGCATCAGCAATGTTTGTGTGGTCTCATTCTAACATCCTTAGATGGCATCAAAGCAGAACGACAACTTTCCCAGCTGCCAGAGGGGACATCTCAGTAACTGTAGGTGAAATATTTCCTTAAGAAGTAACTTCTTGCCAGGAATTCTCTGAACTTTATAAATAGTCTCATGGATTTATATTCCAGAGAAGGCCAGGTGCCGATTTCATGTCAAAGAAGAACATCTCAGTCCCATGATCTCAGCCCCTTATCCAGAGCAGCTGGATAAGAAAGCACCTGGGAGAAGTATTTGTCACCCCAGCCACTTGAGATTCAAATAGTTGCAAATCATTTCATCCTGGCGCTTGTGTTTAGAATTAGGGAGGATTTCAGAGGTCTGGCCTGCTCTGAGGCTGTTACCTTCTACTGTTCAGGTGTAGGCAGTTCCCATGCTAGATTCAGAGACCAGCCGTAGTAAAATTACGTCGCTCTCTCACCACTTCGGTCCTTGCTATGCTGCCTTTCTGGGCTCGCAAACAGTAAAATTATACTCGCCCTTTACAACCACTTTGTGGGCTGTAAAACATCTTCCCCACTTTACAGATGAGGAAACCGAGGGTCAGTACAAGCCTCAGCTCGGTGACTGGCCTAAAATGAGAAAGGGGTCTCTCCGTGGTGACGTCTGAATGAACCCAGTGAAGCCACGCAGTTCACAATCCTCACAACCCGGGAGGGAGGGGGAGGCGGCATCTGAGAGCCACCCTGACGCCCAACCATCACCCGTCGCGGTGACATCACAGGGGAGGCATAAATAGATGGACATTTTAGGATAAAACCTTTCTCTCTCCATCAGAGAAAAATGGCACAACCCGAAGAAAAAATTCTTAAGAAAGAAGAGAGAAAATCACTGAGTATTCAGCCCAAAGTTGACAGTGCTCCCACAACATTTGGGTTTTAGATTTGATTGCGAGTTAAGTTGCAAGGGGTGACACATTCTGAACAAGTGGCTTGAAATGAAATAAACAGTTGTTTCATCCTACTCCTCAGCAGTTAATTATAGCAAGAACTCTGCTTCCCGGGAAGTATTGTTATAATAAATTATAATTAGTGGCTTGAAGCAGATCCTTTTTTTCCTTAAAAAAAAAAAAGGCTGCGAGTACCAGAGTAAAAAGCTTTGTTGGAGCCGTTCTGTTTGCATTAGAAAAGCGCTGCAGTAGAAAATTGGTTATTCTTTTGGCGGCTGAGAAAAAGGTGTCTGCCAGTCAAGACCACGAGGCAAGAGCCTGCGTATTATTCAAATGGGAAGAATGAACCCTGTAAGGTGCTCAGGTGCGCCGAGGCCCTCCGAGCCTCGGAGAGGGCTCTGCGTTGCTTAATGTCGGATGCTAATTGATGGATCTCTGCTGATTGCTGTTGGTTTTAAAGCTGCATCCAGATTAGGCTTTCTCTGCCTCGGAAAACGCGGCAATTAAAAAGCGCTTTAATCGAACCACGGATGGGCCCAGGAGCGGCGCGGATGGCTCCGTGAGCTCATCCAAAAAAGGACGGCAGATGTGGGCTGTTGAGGTGCTCAGGGCGTGAGACAAACAGCCCCGCGCTCCCATTTCTAAGCCAAGGCGCAGCGCCTAGTCTGACAGCAGAGCGCTCCCCCACTCCGCTCCCGTCTCCTCCCAGCCCTGCCTTCCTCTCTCCTGCCTTTCTTTCCCCCTTTGCTCTGGCAGCTTCCTTCTGTTGCTGTCAGAGCCCTGGGTTCCGGTGATGGTGATGGGAACCGTGTGTGTGCCTGCCATCCCTGCAAGAACCTCACCATGTCCAGTTATTTCTAGACCCGCCGGGGCCAGGGGCTCCGCAGAGCGGGGAGGGCTGGGTGTGGCGAGGCGCTGGGCCTCCATGTGTGAGTCCGTGGGCCGAATCAGCTGGCAGTTCTTGCCCCTGGATTCTGAGGGGGAACCGGGAACCGGTGCCGTGGGAGGCACCAGCAATAGATCGGAGGGAGCGACGGGGGAGAGGTGGGGACACCTACGCTCCACTTCTGCACCCAGCTCTGCACGGCCCTCCTCAGCAGACCGTCTCCTGCAGCTCTCCCCGGTCCCAGCCACGGCTCCCTCCCTTCCCTTCCCCTTCCAGGCTTGGGGCTTAATGACTGCTGTATCCCTGGGGCTTCTCCCTGTGTCTCAGTCCCCTTCACCCCACCCTCCCTCCGTAAAGAGTCCCTTCCTTAAACTCTCTTCAGTTTTAAAAAAATATATATTTTATTGATATTTTACAGAGAGGAAGGGAGAGAGATAGAGAGCTAAAAATGTCGATGAGAGACAAACATCGACCAGCTGCCTCTTGCACACCCCCTACCGGGGATGTGCCCACAACCAATGTACATGCCCTTGACCGGAATCGAACCCGGGACCTTTTAGTCCAGGTCCACAGCCCGACGCTCTATCCACTAAGCCAAACTGGTTTCGGCTTTTAAAAAAATATATATTTTACTGATTTTTTTTACAGAGAGGAAGGGAGAGGGACAGAAAGCTAGAAACATGGATGAGAGAGAAATATCGATCAGCTCAGCTGCCTTCTGCACACCCCCCACTGGGGATGTGCCCGCATCCAAGGTACATGCCCCTGACCGGAATCGAACCTTGGACCTTTTAGTCCAGGTCCGCAGGCTGACGCTCTATCCACTGAGCCAAACCAGTTTCAGCTTCAGTGACCCAGCAGCTGGGACACTCACTGACACATGCAGCAATGTAGGTCCTTTCTGCAGAGGGGATGCAGGCAAGCATTAGGCCGCGTGATGGTGTGGGAGAGCCACGTGTCCCCTGGGCGGTCAGGGAGCTGTCCCCCTCCCTGCCATGCTTGGGTTCCAGCAAACCTGTCACCCAGTCGCATTCCCAGGTGCCCAGCCAATAGGCAGTGGGGTCTCGATGGTGGAAAAGCCGGAAGGAACGAACAGGCGGGTGAAAGGCTCCCGCTGCAGCCGTTTCTCCGTGTTTTCCTTTGTTAAACGTCTGACTGACAGGGCGCCCACAAGATCTGGCCCTCCTGCTTCCTTCTCAGTCCTTATCACGGTGCCATTATGTCACCATCAGCATGGCTCTGCCACAAGCGCTTTCTTAAAGTCACCAAGTCCCAGGTCCCAGATTCAGGTAAAGCAGGCTCCTCAAAGCTCCTCGTCTCTCCCCCTCCTGGTGCTCTGGATCACATATCCTGCGCCCTGGCCTGCTATCTGTGTGTTAGTGTGTGTGTGTACATAAGTGTGTGCACGGCTCTTGTCTATCTAAAGATGTGTGTCATACGGGATCTCTGTGCTCGGTTTTTACTTCCTCTGGGCACAGGAAGGGCCCAGCCCAGGTCAGACGCAGTGAGAGCCTCACTTGGTGTCAGCTGAGCTCTGTGTTAGGCAAAATAATGAGCCCCCAAAGACGAGCACATGCTAATCCCAGGAACCTGTGGATACATCATGTTATACGGCAAAGGAGAGCTAAGGCTGATGGAATTAAGGTGGCAAGTGATCTGACCTTAACATTGGGAGAGTGTTGCGCATTATCCTAGCGGGCCGGGTAATCACAGGGGCCCTCCAGAGTGGAAGAGAAGGTCAGAGCGATGTGACATAAGAAGGCATCGACCTCTCCTACTGGCTTTGAAGAAGGGGAAGGCGGGCACAGGCCAAGGGCTGCAGCAGCCTCTGGAAGGACACCGTGCTCCCTGGAGCTCCCGGGGGGGGACACAGCCCTGCTGACGCCTCGACTTTGACCCAGGGAGGCCTGCATTGTTCTCCCAGGACAGGACCTAGCCATGGAGCTGGATCAGAGTGAGTCCGCCGTGGGCTGCCCCTTGCACAGCAATGGGACTCAGCTTACCCAGAGGTTATGGCCAGAAAGCCGAAGAGACGCACAGGTCAGGGGTTTATGTCTCTCAACCTAGTTATTCACCCTGAGGGGGGCATCGTGATGGGCAAAGTGTGGTCTGCATGTGTGTGTGGTAGAGTGATGCCTTGTATGGTATGTGGATTATATTTAATAAGGCTGTTAGACAAATTGAAAAAGATACGTAGAGAGAAACTGATAAAATTCAGATAAAAAGCAGTTGTAGTGCAGTTCAGTCATATCTGCACAGTAGATCCCTCCGCGGAGCGCTAAAAGGCCCATCGATGTTCGCTAGCGCCGGGTGGGGCTGGCCCTGCCGCTGTGGCACAGCCCCACTGGCGCAGCGCAGGCCCTGCTTCCAGTTCCAGAGTCTCAGACCCACTTACTCTGGGCCCTGGGCAGCCCCTCGGCCTCTCCAGGCCTCAGTGTCCTCACCTGTAAAGTGGGAAGGAGAGAGGCCATGTGATCACTAGGAACCTCCTGCTCTGACATCCTCTGAGGCCCTGGGGTTTCCCTCCTGGTGCTGTTTCTGTGAGCTCCGTGATGCTCAGAGTCCTGGCACCTCCTCCCAGGTGGGCGTTAGAGTCCCCTCCACTCAGCAGCAGGCGCCTGAACGGTGGCTGTGCAAAGAGAAGGGACCGGGTGTATGTCAGTTTTACTCTGCAGAGGCCACTGCCAACCTAAACTTGTGTCTGTTTCGGTTTTTGAGAAATACATTTTTTCCTAGCCCGTCTGGGTCAGTGGATAGAGCATCAGCCTATGGACTGAAGGGTTCCAGATTTTTTAAAAAAAAAATATATATTTTATTGATTTTTTACAGAGAGGAAGGGAGAGGGATAGAGTTAGAAACATCGATGAGAGAGAAACATCGATCAGCTGCCTCCTGCACACCCCCCACTGGGCATGTGCCCACAACCAGTGTATATGCCCTTGACCAGAATCGAACCTGGGACCTTTTAGTCCACAGACCCAATGCTCTCTCCACTGAGCCAAACCGGCTTCAGCCAGATTTGATTCCAGTCAAGGGCACATGCCCGGGTTTGCGGGCTCAATCCCTAGTAGGGGGCATGCAGGAGGCAGTTGGTCAATGATTCTAATCATTGATGTTTCTCTCTCTCTCTCCCTCTCCCTTTCTCTCTGAGATCAATAAAAATATATTTTAAAAATAAGAAATATATGTTGTTTTCTACTTAAGACATTGTGTTTGTATTTCTATTCAAGAAATTTAACTCTTATGAATACTTCTTTCTTTGCATTTTCCTTTCTAGGAGTCCTATGAGTTCATTTAGTCCTTTTAATTGATTTTTTTTTTTGATAGAGGAAGGGAGGAAGGGAAGAAAGGAGGGAGAGAGAGAGAGAGAGAGAGAGAGAGAGAGAGAGGAGAGTGAGAGAGAGTGAGAGAAACATCAGTGCAAAAGCAACACATTGATTGGCTGCCTCCTGCATGCCCTCTACCAGGGATTGAGCCTGAAACCCAGGCATGTGCCCTGACCAGGAATGGAACTGGCAACCTTTTGGTGCACAGGACAACTCCCAACCAACTGATCCACACTGGCCAGAGCCTACAAATTCTTTCAAAAAATGTAAGCAACATTGATCAGAGGTGGAAAAGCAATGAGGGACTTTGCTACTCTGCATTGAGTTCTAACAAGGTAGAAGCAGGGTAAACAGGTGGAAATGGGGGGACATGAACTGGAAAGCCAGCATCATGGCCTCATGGGATCAATGTGCAATTCAGAATCAGATCTGCATTGGAACCTTGGTTCATCTAGTTAATAGATGTATGACCTTGAGCTTGCAACTAACCTCTTAGAGCCTCAGTTTTCTGGACTGTAAAATGAAGACAATATGTCTTACCTTAAAGAATCATTGTAAGAATTAGAGATAACAACAGTAAATATTATCATGTCCATCGACTAAATGCAAGAGCCCTTTTACAACAGCTCAAACTCTCCGTGTGAGGGAACTTCCTGTACAGCACGGACAACTGTGATTGCTGAAAATGTCATCCTTGTATGGAGGTGAAATAGCCATCCCTTTAACTTCCATCCATTGCCCGGGTTTTCCTCTTTGAATTGCTGTCATCCTCATGACACACTTTGTGCACCCAGGCGTCAGCGTTCTCTGGCCGAGTACGCCACGTTGCCTCAGTTTCCCCTTGCAGGCAAAGTTTCAGATTCCCCGCATCCTAGATGTCAGCTTCATAACAGCACTGTGATTTGCAGTTGGGACCAGTGGTCCAAGCATGGTCTGATTAACGCAAAAAACACCGAGGCTGTTTCCTCTCTTGACAATTCTAATGGAGCCTGGAGTGTCATTAGCTTGTTTAGCAGCCTGGTCACATCTTTGGTTCCTGCGGGATTTGTCCTCAGCCAAAACCTGCAGGGTTTTACTAAAGGACTATTTTCAAAGTCCAGATCCTTGGTCCTTTTCATCCAATAGTTGTATATATACATTTTAAAACTATATAAATGTTATATGCACACACACTGGCTTTGTACTGCAGTCTCAGACAAGGAAACACATTAACTAGCTTGTAAAAAAAATATATCTGTTTCTAAACTTACATCTATGCTTGTTGACATGAAGAGTTCCAGAAAGTACTAAACACAGCATACAAATAATATCTAACATTTATTGAAAACTTGCTGTGATCCGTCACTGACTTTTTTTTTTTTTTTACACCCGATTTTCAGATGATGAAACAGGATAATAATAGCTTGTGCGCATTTCATGGCGTGTGAGTGACAGAACTGGGGCCACCACTTGTACTCTCAGCCCCTGCTGTGTGCTGGTGCCAGACCTGGCACCAGACATGCACCTGCTGCGGCACCACGCCCGTCAGGCTTGTGGAGGGCTGAATTTCAAGTTTCAATTAGGCTACAGTCTCTCTGGACCCCTGAGCCCTTATCTGTACAGTGACTGGTTGGACTAGATCATTTCTATGTTTTGCTCAGCCCCCAGATTCCGCACAAATCCACCAAGACTCTAGCCAAAGTGTAGAAGAGAAGTTAAATTTTGGACTGTCTTTCTCAGGGATTCGGCTTGCCCTTGAGCTCACATACAGACCTCCCATTTGCCCCAGTTGAATTTCATCTTATCAGGTCTATTGGGGTGATAAGAGCTTCCACACGCAGCCACTCTGCTGTCCCTCCTCCTGGGCGCAGCATCTGCTGGCTGATGCCCAGATCCTTTGGGTCTTCTTCCAGGTCACTGGTCACAAGCAGCAGCTCACATGGGCCTGCAGGGTCCTGGCATAGCCACGGGAAATGTTTCTAGGACACTGGGACAACTCTGCCTACTGTTGTCGCCAGAACTCTTTAAAACATGGGCCCCAAATTGATCTTTCCTGGAATAACCGTCTATGGGGCAAGCCAAGGTGGATGGTGACCACAGTCTCTGGGTCAGAGTGCGACTCTGATCAAGTCCCTTCACTGGCTGGCAGTGGCCAGTGGGGTCAGCTACGAGGAGACCCTGTGAGCTCCCAGGTTCAGGTGGGGTCATATTGAGGGGACACTGAGAAGCTCGCTCACACCTCACCCCACGATCGTGTCCCTTGCAGGTTCAGTTCCACAGCTCCGTGGGCCACTTTCCCTTCTTGGATACGCTTCTCGCTTTGGTAGATCAAAAGCTTTACTCTGGGCAAGAAGAAGATGTTGGTCTTTTATGCTTGCCCTTCTTTTCTCTCACCCCCAAACCTAAACAAGAACCTTGTCTTTCCTTAGTCAATACACATCCCTTGTTTCCAAGAAAGAGAATTCTCTTCGTCACAAAGATGAATGCAAGCGTAGACCAAGTTGGTGCTAGATTTGACTAGTAGAGAGACTCTGGCACTATTTAGGGAAACCTTGGGGGAGAAATCTGCTTTTTTGATGGAGATTTTTCTTGCTCATTGACAGCAGGGTGGCATGAATAGAACAATTGTCTTTTTCTTAAGTGACTGTATGATGAGGGATGCATTACTTTCCCAAGGCATGCACTGTGTATCTGCAACAAGGAAAAGTACATGTAATCTTGCACATTTCCGGTTTACTTTTTTTTTACCTTTGTTTGGAAATTATGCTTGCTTGTTGAAAAACATTTGTGGTCAGGACTATGGAGGCATGTGTCTGACTATGTCTGCCCCACAAGACGGAAGAGCATTCTGACTAAATGTCACCTGTCACCCAGAATTTCGGCCTTGAAGAAAGAGCTAGAAATAAGTTGGGATCCTTTGCCCCAGGAAAGGTGGCCGGGGCACAGCCTCAGGGGTAGCCTTCTCTCTTTTTCTGTTCCCAGAGACAAGCCGGGGCCTTTGGCCACGTGTAGAATCTCCCATTTAGACAGAGGAAGTTGTAACCAGGTACTGTGTGGATTTTCTCGGACTTGCCTTTCCTAGGATGGGATATGGCAGCCCCTTGTCTGCTGTCTGTCTCTCAGAGTCCTAGCTTCCTATTGTTGTGGGGTCGAACCCTGGGTTCAAAATAAGACCACCGGAGGCTGATGATTAATTAAGAAAAGCAGACAAAGATTTATTGAAATTACTGGCCAGGGCAGTCGCAAGAGCACACACGCTGGCGACTCCATACAACTGCACTGTTCTAGGGGTAGGCAAATTTTTTTTAAAGGCTCAAACTACAGGAATTTTCCCTCGTTTGAATTTTAAAGGCTAAATTCTAAAGACTGGGGACAGCCCGCAGGGTTGGTTCCCAGTCACATCCTGCTGGACACTGGAATGTGGCCCTATCTTGTGATAGCCCATACCCAAAACAAAAGCAGAGCTCAGCGGTTAGTCCCTAAAGGTTATCTACAGTTTCTATCCCTGAACTACAGAGTCAGTGGGAATCAATTTCCTGGTTCTGGTCTCAGGCAGGGGATAATTGCCTCAGCCTCCAGGTCTCCACCTGGAAGCTGAGGTAAGTACCCTGTGTTTTAATCAGACTTAGCAGAGTTAGAATTCAAACAGCAGGCTTTATCAAAATATGACTTCTACCATATTTCACCTATCACATCGCGTTAAAAAGAATGAGGGTGCGACCTGGCTCAGCCAGGTGTGGCATCCCCACTTGGACAGGTTCTAAAGCACCAAGAGTTTAAGTGCCTTAGCCAGGGTCACCCAACACCCAGGCCAACGCCTGACTAGATCCAAAGACCTTCCCACTTCATCTCAAGGGCCAGATTTCCTTCAGCTGCTGAGCAGACACATGCCGCAGGACAGGGTCTCTGGGATGGGCCGCACTGACCTCACATCTCCCCTCTTGCCCGGGAGCCCAGCTCCAGGGGCTGCGGGGAAGGAGGTGCGAGAGAAAGATATTTCTGCCAAACTCGCCACCTTGGAGTGCAAGGGAAGCAAGAGCATTTCTCCGCCTGGAGAAAAGAGTGAGACAGAACCGAGGTGCCTTTGAGCAGCCTGTCTGTCCGGGCAGCGGAGAGCAGCGACTGCCCGGCCCTCCTCCTGCACCCCCATGGTACTGCGCTGAGCAGCCCGAGCCTGCCGGCCCAGCGAACTGTGGTGACAGCAGTTATTCTGCTTTTCTTGCTCTCCGTGGTCCATTTCTTCCGTTGATTGATCTGTCTTTCACCGCCGGACCTTCTCAGAGCTCTGTCTCCCTCGTGGCACGGTCAGGGGACCATGGGGGAGCGGGTCAGCTTTCAGCCCCATAGCTGCCCACCCCTTGAGTCCGACCCATCACGCAGGCATCTCCCCCTCTCCTGGCTCTGACTAGAGCACAGGCATTCCCACCCATGGTGCTGCCTGAGAAGAGGGCCCCTAAGGAAGCATCTGGATGCCGTGGGGCGGCTCTGGCAGCCATCAACCCTCAGGCCCTTGGACACCAGCGCAGTCACCCAGCCTGTCCCGCTACCCAACGGCAGCTGACCGTGAGGTGGGACGGGGGGTGGGGGGGGGGGTCCTGGCGCAGGGAGCGCGGTTTCACGGGTAATAAATAACAGGTGGCCCCAACGTTAACCTAAAAGCAAAAGGCCTTTCAAGACGAGCTGCAAACAAGGATTTATTTGAGATCAATAAGAGCAGCTGTCTGGGAATCATTAATTCAAGCAGAAGCCCAAGTAATGCTAACAAAGGTGATGGGTCTTTTTTTTTTTTTTTAATATATTTTATTGATTTTTTACAGAGAGGAAAGTAGAGGGATAGAGAGTTAGAAACATCCATGAGAGAGAATGATCGACCAGCTGCCTCCTGCGCACCTCCCACTGGAGATGTGCCCGCAACCCAGGTACACGCCCCTGACCGGAATCGAACCTGGGACCTCTCAGTCCGCAGGCCGATGCTCTATCCACTGAGCCAAACCGGCTTCGGCGGTGATGGGTCTTTATGAGAGAGGGGAGGGGGGCATTGCATCCGTAGAAGTCAGGCATTTCTATTGGTGCAGAGGAGCTAACACCGGGAACATTGTTAATTCTGAACACTGCCTTTGATTATCAGCCCAGTAGTTATCAGCCCTTTTGTCTTTAAAAAATTTTTTAAAATATATTTTATTGATTTTTTGCAGAGAGGAAGAGAGAGTTAGAAACATCAATGAGAGCGGAAACTGGTTTGGCTCAGTGGTAGAGCGTTGGTCTGCAGACTGAAAGGTCCGGGGTTCGATTCCGGTCAAGGGCATGTACATTGGTTGCGGGCACATCCCCGGTAGGGGGTGTGTAAGAGGCAGCTGGTCGATGTTTCTCTCTCATCGACGTTTCTAGCTCTCTATCTCTCTCCCTTCCTCTCTGTAAAATATCAATAAAATATATTTTTTTAAAAAGAAACATCGATGAGAGAGAAACATGGATCAGCTGCCTTCTGCACACCCCCTACTGGGGATGTGCCCGCAACCAAGGTACATGCCCTTGACCGGAATCGAACCTGGGACCCTTGAGTCTGCATCTACTGAGCCAAACCCGTTAGGGCAGCCCTGTTGTCTTAATCACTGCTTTCTCGTCTTTGCCACCAGCCTTTTGGGAAATAAGGTTGCCCAGGCCTAGTCCAAAGGCCACTTTGCCCGGTCTTTGCCATTCTAAGGTTGAGGTATAAGATACGGAAGGCAAGGCAGGTCCTCTGGCGAGGCAGCTCCGGCTCCGTTTATAGTCCTGTTTACACAAAACCCGTTGCTGGTTGTGCCCCGGATTTGCAGGGGCTCTTACCTTGGTCCAAAACAAATCGTTTCCTCTGCTTGATCTTGGTTGTTAGGATAAACACAGCCGGGGGTGGGGGAGGGAGAGACAGACACAGGCAGGCCACGGCCAGACCTATGGGACAGTGACACTGACCTACAACCCCTGCAGCAACCGGTCCTGCAGGGTCAGCGCTGGGACGCCTATGGCAGCTTTCCTTCTTTTATTTTTTATTTTTACCTCCCACCCCCGCCCCAACTCAGCACCTGGAGAAAGCCAAAACAAGCTCCCCACACAACCCCATAGGACACCCCTCTTCTAGTCAGCCCCCCTCCAGCGTCCCCATGTCAACCACCTCCAGCCACAGCACCCTGGATCCTTCCCTTTCCCACTATAACACCGTTCCGCTCCCCTGCCCGCCTCTGAGTCTCTGCCAAACCCCGAGTGACAGAGGCTGCCCGGACCCCTCCCCGGAGCAAGTTCTGGATAAATGGCCTCTGCCGCTCTCCTCCGGGAGGGAGTCTGTTTGTTTCCACGCCGGGTAAGTCATAACAGCTCCTGTCTCCTGCCGCCGCCTGCCCTGGACTGCTCAGAGGGAAAACCTCCTCGCGAATGGAAAGGGAGTGATGTTATGGGCTCTGTTTCCTTTAAAAGAAGACAATAAAATGACAGCAGAGAAACAGATGCGTATGGTTTTTTTCTCAGCATTCGGTGTTGTCTGGGCATCACCTGCCCAGATGTCAAAAAGACAGCGGCCACCCTGGGGCCCGGCTCCCTGGTGGGTGGAACAAAGCTATAAAGACTCTGAAATCGGTGCCCTTTTGTATTTGTGGCTGAAGCGTCACCCCACCCCCCTCGTTTTCTCTTTGGACACGCTTTTTCTTGCAGGGGATTTACACCCAAGAATGCCTCCGTGGTCCCAGCGGGAACCTCTGATTAGCAGCAATTAAAAAAAAGGTCTGCCAGCAACTTGACACGTTTTGAAATGCTAATGGCTGCTCCTCCGCAGAGCAATCTGCGGGGCTGTCTTCCTCAGTCCCTGCCCCAGGCATTTTGCATATTTGAATCAATATGTTTCTACACCCCGGCAGGGTGAGGTGTGGAAATCTCTCCCCGCTGTCCTTGCAGAGGTGGGGACCCGTGGGCCCGGGGCAATCTCTCAGCGCCCCTGGGCGGGCAGTGTTTCTGACTCTTCTGCAGGCAGATGCTCGGATCGCCCTGGGAGAGACTGTTATTAGAGCTTTGTTGGAGTATTTGCATAAACTGGTTGGCAAACACTTGTTCGGATCTGTTGCCTAAGCAATGAAATGTTTTAAAACGAAGCCAGTGGGTATACCCAGTGAAAGAAAGAATTGCAGAGATGAGACTGCTAAAGGGGTCCAGAAATAAATGGTGTCCACAGGCAAAAAACACACAAAACACCAAACCAAACCATAACCACTGGATAGAAGCCATTTACAACATATGGGTCATCTACACGTCAATGCCTGCTGTCACAATATGATCAGTGTTTGACAGCATGTCAATAATGTAGCAAACCAGGTGGCATTTCTGTGGAGCAGCCGATGACCTGATGCTTGCCAGACAGCGATCCCCCGTGAGCTTAAAGGGCCACGCAGTAATCTTTTGCATACTTTCAGAAGGGGAGCAGAATGTCACCTCAAAATAGGCCTTTGGCATAAGGATTATTTTGAGCTGAGAATGTAACCAACCATGCCAAGTGGGCCCGCTGCCTGCTGTACGGCAGAGACCAAATAACCAGGCAGCAATGGTCTTTTGTAGAGAAAAGAAGACACTGCAAGGCTGCCAGACAAGGAGACGGGAAGCAGAACTCACGTTCGTCTCCCTGACAAATTGAGATAAGTGTTGAGAGGTGACGTGAAGAAAAGGTTGTACATATTCATAAATTCTAATTTGGGAGGGTCTGATTGGATGGTTCTGGAACTTAGCCAGTTAAGGTAAGGTACGGGAAGACCAGGAGAAATCGCAAAGGAATTCCAGTTTGGCCGGGCTTGCTGGGTTGAAATCATGCATTCCCTGTGGTGTTGGTTTTCCTCCTGGCTGGGCACCCATCCCTTTGGAAGCGGGTCCTCAGGGACCGCGTCTTCCCGCCGGTTCCCAGGAGTGCGACATTTGGTTCTGCTGAACTCTTGAAGTCACATCAGTCATTCCATTGCTAACTGTGCAGACTCGGTTGGACTAGACTGGCTTCAGCTCTTGACATAAGAAAACTCCCAGAGCTGTAAAGAAGGTTCATAAGAGTTCATTTGAGCTGACCTGATGAGACGCTGGGGAGCAAGGTCTCAAGTGCTCCCCACGATGACAGTTTCTCTTACGCATTTGAAATTAAAGAGGGAGCATAAGGAAGGTTACATGATGGTGGGAGAGAGGTGGGGGTTGTTTGACAGGACAGTTAACTAGATCATGTGCTCCGGTGAGGGTGGTCGCAGTTTATTTCAAAGGTGTGTTAGCCTATATACATAAGAGCAATGGACAGGGCTGGCTTAAAACTTTTCACTGAAGAAGTTATAGGCCTGGCGTGTGACTACCCACCATCACCTCCCAGTTGGGAATTTATGATCAGATCACCCCATGAGTTACTTTCCATAGAACCCCCTTTCATTCATCCACACGGCTGATGTTAGCCAGTCACATTTGATCCTGGGGAAGAGCTAACTAAGGTACTGCTTCCTGTTGTGTTCTTCAAGAGACTTAAAAAAAAAACCCAAACTTGTCAGCAAGGAAAGACAAGCATGATTCGTGTGTCTGGTTAGTGTCCAGTTTCAGTTATTTCTTTAAAAAATATATATTTTATTGAATTTTTACAGAGAGGAAGGGAGAGGGATAGAGAGTTAGAAACATCGATGATAGCCGAGACCGGTTTGGCTTAGTGGATAGAGCGTCGGCCTGCAGAATGAAAGGTCCCGGGTTCGATTCCGGTCAAGGGCATGTACCTTGGTTGCGGGCACATCCCCAGTAGGGGGTGTGCAAGAGGTGGCTGATCAATGATTCTCTCTCATCAATGTTTCGAACTCTCTATCCCTCTCTCTTCCTCTCTGTAAAAAATAAATTAAAAATATATTAAAAAAAAAAAGAAACATCGATGATAGAGAAACATCTATCAGCTGCCTCCTGCACACCCACCACTGGGGATGCGCCTGCAACCAGTGCACATGCCCTTGACCGAATTGAACCTGGAACCCTTCAGTCCACAGACTGATGCTCTATCCACTGAACCAAACCGGTGTCGGCAGTATCAGTTATTTCTAAGAGAGAGCAGACACTGGAGAAGCTCTAAAATCAGTGGAACATTTGTTCTTTGGTAAGGGACATTTATTTTCATTTCTAAGGGAAATCTCCATTTGCAAGGGTGCCCCTCAGTACCTGGAAGAGAAGGCTGACTCTAAGCATAAGAAACTCTCACTAGTGAGCTAACCCTTCATAACAACTTTGTCCCGTCTCCTGAGACCCTCCCAGAGCTGACGCCCCACCCACCAGCATCTTTCTTTGGTCTTTAGCTGGAGATGACATTTAAGGTGGTGGTGGCTTGGGCCATTTGGAGGAAACCTGACTCAGTTTTTCTGGGTGTCTCCCATGTGTACAAGAGGTGTGCCTGCTAGTAAACTTCTGTTTTTCTCTTGTCTATCTGTCTTTTAATACAGCGGGGTCTCCCACAGAACCTAGTGTGGTAGGCAGTTAGACAGACATGAGCAGAACAAGAACGGATGGGCCAGGTACAGAAGGTCACCAGGGTGGGAAGCCCCAGATGCCTAGCAATGACAAAGCTGGGAAAACAAGGACCTTACCCTCCGGGGTAGTCTGTCCCTCCTAACATATCAGGTTGGGTTCCTTCCCTAACTTTCTCTCCCCTGGCATGTTGCTAGTTATTCAGTGAGACCTCTTTAGAGGGGGAACAAATAAAGGTACCAAAAAAAAATAGCCCTTAAGCATTAAACCCTCCTCCTCCCCCCAAATGAAGGTCTAGCCCACATCAAATACATTTAGGGCTCAGTTGTGTTTTAGGTCCAGGCTCAGAAAAGCAGTAAAACCTGACAAGTGACGCCACAGGCTGACATCAGGACCAGCTGCATTGATTAATGACGCCTGCCCTGGCACCGACCAATCAGTGGAGACCACGGCCCCGAAAGAGCACAACTGGAAAGCTGATGAAGAGTCTATTGAGATCTTCTCTTGGACTTCCCATAAAATTTCCACCCCTAAATCCTTAGGATGGAGGACCCAGTATGCACTTCCTCTCAGGAGCACCCACCACACTTTCGCCTCCCCAGTCTTTCCCACTAGGTGCCTTGCCTTTGTCCTTCTGTCTCCTAAGCTCCAAAGGGCCCCTTCTTTTGCCTCTGTAACTTGTTTCCTGAGCCCATTTCTTCTGCTGCTCACTTCTTCTACCTCTGTGACTCTCTAAATAAACTTTCTCTTATAGTTTGAGTCTTGGCTCTGATTTTTTTTTTTTTTAAAGTCAGAACTCAAGTACTGAGGTTGCTAAACCCAGGTCTGGTCTGACCCTACAGGTCTAACACATGGTGCTATTCTTCTTGCTGCCCCCACAGAGGGACAGTTATGTTTCCTCTCTCACATCCCCACAGTCCCAGAGCAGCCCCAAGACTTCCTTCCTTTTTACAGCAGCGCAGTATTCCCGGTGTGTAGATGTACCACAGATTTTTAATTCACTCACCTGCTGATGGGCACTTAGGCTGTTTCTAAATCTTTGCTATTGTAAACTGTGCTGCTATGAACTTAGGGATGCATATATCCTTTCTGATTGGTGTTTCTAGTTTCTTGGAATATATTCCTGGAAGTGGGATCACTGGGTCAAAAGGGAGTTCCATTTTTAGTTTTTTGAGGAAACTCCATATTAATCTCCACAGTGGCTACACCAGTCTGCATTCCCACCAGCAGTGCACGAGGGTTCCTTTTTCTCCGCATCCTCTCCAGCACTTGTCATTTGTTCATTTGTTGATGATAGCCATTCTGACAGGTGTGAGATGGTACTGCATTGTCGTTTTGATTTGCATCTCTTGGATGATTAGTGACTTTGAGCATGTTTTTATATGTCGCTTGGCCTTCTGTATGTCCTCTTTTGAAAAATGTCTGTTTAGGTCCTTTGCCCATTTTCTGACTGGATTGTTTATCTTCTTTTTGTTAAGTTGTGTGAATTCTCTGTAAATGTTGGAGATTAAACCTTTATCAGTGATAACATTGGCAAATATGTTCTCCCATGCAGTGGGCTTTCTTGTTGTTTTATTGATGGTTTCCTTTGCTGTGCAGAAGCTTTTTATTTTGATGTAGTCCCATTTGTTTATTTTCTCCTTAGTTTCCATTGTCCTAGGAGCTGTATCAGTAAAGATATTTCTGTGACATTTGTTTGATATTTTGCTGCCTATGGGTTTTTCTAATATGTTTATGTTTTCCCAACTTATGTTTAAGTCCTTTATCCATTTTGAGTTTGTTTTTTTCTATGGTGTAAGTTGGTGGTCTAGTTTCATTTTTTTTTTTTTTTGCTTGTATCTGTCCAATTTTCCCAACACCATTTATTGAAGAGACTGTCTTGACTCTTTGTATGCTCTTGCCTCCTTTGTCAAATATTAATTGAGCATAATGACTTGGGTTGATTTCTGGGTTCTGGGTTCTGTTCCATTGGTCTATATGTCTGTTCTTGTGCCAGTACCAGGCAGTTTTGACAACAGTGGTATACAGTAGCATAACTTGAAATTTGGTATTATGATTCCTCCAATTTTGTTCTTCTTTCTTTGGATTGCTGCTGTGATAATAACTCTTAATAAGCCAAAATAAAGAAATGCTCCAAACAAATGACAGATTATTGGTGTTCCAGGTCAGGGGAGATGAATAAATAAAACTCAAATTTAGTATGAGGCGTACCTTTTAAAAAGAGGAGGCACTCAGGGGAGGCAATGGCCAACCAAGAGCTGAATGATCCATCCAGCACAAAAAGTCCCCTGTTGCTAGAGCATGCTGCTAGGAAACAAAGATGCCAGAGTTGGCAGGCAGGCTGACTCCTCATGGGGATGCTGCGTGGCTCTTCGCCACTACCCACCAAAGAGTTGCCTTGGCTCTGGCAGGAGATAAACGTTCCAAAGGCCTTCGGGGAGCTGGTAGTTGAGCGGAGAGTCACCTTAGCTAAATGGAAGCTTTCACGTAGTGCTCACCGACTCTTAGTACTTACAGTCTAGATGCCCCCTGGCCATAGTTGCTTCTCCATGTGTTCCTCATTAGTAAGCCCCCATCAGGGCCCCTCGGAAGCCTGGCTGCTGACTGCTTATCAGTGACAACAGATGTGGAATGATGGCACCCTGACACAGCTTCATTTTTATATTGAAGCCACCGTTTTTGTCTATGTCATTAAGACAGTTTCCCTTAAGTAAAAAACAAGTGAATTTGAAATCATATTAAAACAATACACAACAAGAAAAAATACTATTAGGTCAGCTTAGCAAGAATCTTTCTACCTTGATGGCCCTTTACAGTAATTTTCCATCCACTGGCCCCTCATCGGCTCCTATAAGTAAATCTCCACCATCTGCTGTATTTGGAGGTGAGCCTGATCTCTTCCTCCTATTGCAATAGTCTTGAATAAAGACTTCCTTACCATTTCAACAAGTGTCAGAATAACATTTCTGTAACCATTCTACAGGGTATCACTCATGTCAGCACCTGGGATTGCTGAGGTCTGGAGCTTAAGGAAACACTGGGCAGCAGGCACACTGAGATGGAGGATGGGGTTGTTGTTTTTGGCCAGCGGTCTCCCGTCGATCCCCCTTTGGTAGTGCCAGCCCCTCTCCTTGGCCATAGGTGGGCACAGGATTCAAGCTGGGACCCTTTCCAGGACACAGGCTGGTCCACATGTGCGAGGCTGGGTATAGACAGTGACATAAAAAAAAGGAGTCTTCAGCTGAGGGTGCCAATATGGAAAGATGTTAAATTGGGGCTTTGTCCCCACCCCCAGTGGAAAGATGCAGGGGGAGTAGCGCACAGGAGGGAAGCATCCCGAGGACAGCCCAGAGGCTCCAGCTGGCCCAGGCCCCTCCCAGAGCCAGGACATGCCCTTTGGGTCTGAGCTGAGATTTCTGTCAATTGCAGCTAAGAGCTACCAGTACTTCAGGGCGATGGCACAGTCACCCCTTTAAACATTCCCAGAATGGTGCCTGTCCAGGTCCCTCTGCTGGACTGGCACTTACACAGTGCATGCCTGATCCAGGCCTGGTTTTCCTTTTCTCTTTACAGCTACTCTCCAAAGTCTGTCCTGAGGATTCCTGTAAAGCAGTGTTTCTGGAGGGGTTTGGGGGTACAATACCCTCAGCTCAGTCTGTGAAAGAACAAATAAAAGGCAGTGTTTCTCAACTTTGAGTGAAGAACAGACCCCCTTCAAAGAAAAAAAATTAGTTGACCCCCTGTGTGAATTTAGATTATTTTTTATATTAAGTGCAAACATATATCCCCTAGGGTCTAGGCTATATAAAACGAAAACAAATGTTCAACAATAAAACCAACAAAAATCAAATAATAAAAAAAACCAATAATTGAATATAATGTCTATCCTTCCACCCAGGATAGAAACAATAATTTAATGACATTCTATTTTGCTAAAGCCACATTACTGAATTGAGTTTATTATTAGAAAACTAGAGGCCCAGTGCATGAAAATACATGCACTGGAGGGGCCCTCAGGGGCAGGAGGTGACCTGGCAATCAGGGGAAGGTGACACCCTATCACACCTCTGCTGCTGCCACTGCTGGCAGCGCAAGCCTCAGCTGGCTTTGGTTACCTGAGCCTCAGGTGGCCCTGGGCGGCTGGGCAGCCACCATCCGAGGCTTGCCTGCGCCTCAGGCCAGCCCTGTGCATCTGGGAGCTGAGGGTGGGTCTGGCCGCACCATGTGCCTGCTACCCCATTCCCCCATTGGGGCTGAAAGGACTGGGGGACTCCAGTGGGGCTGAGGGGACTGGCTGCTGCCTTCTTGTGGGTATGGGCACTGCCATCTTGTGATGATGTAACAGCTAATTTGCATATTCCCTCTTTATTAGATAGGATGTTCTCTACTTAATTAGCTCTAAGTTTTGATAAGGAATACAGGGCGGGAAAAGTTGGGCTAACTTCTGCCATTTGTTTCCCAGCATCCTAACATTTCCGTTTCACTGTGATCTTCCACAGGTGGCAAGCACTTCTGATTTTGAGAGAGGGCTGCCTCCAGGTCTCCCCCTGAGGTTCTGCGAGCCTGAGTGAGAAACCTGAGGTCCTAAGTTGTGAGGTGTGAGGTGTAAGGTGTAGTAAGGTGTGAGGTGTGAGGTGTGAGGTGTGAGGTGTGAGGTGCTCTCGTGCACCTGTGCAGGTCCTTGTCTTGAGCAGAATGGAGGAGGCCCGCCAGGAGGCATGTGGCCTTAAAACACCTGGGCACTGCCCCTGTGGCAGCCAATAGGGTTCTTGTGACAGTTAAATGCTCTCAGCAACAGAAGAGATAATGAAATAGGGACATATTGAAAAAAAATAACGTGGAATAATGGCCAAACAGAGCAGTGTCTATTTTCCAGAAACATTTTTTTAAAGGCATATTGAGGCCCTGGTTGGTTTGGCTCAGCAGTTAGAGCACCAGCCTGTGGACTGAAGGGTCCAGGTTTGATTCCAGTCAAGGGCACATACCTGGGTTGCGGGCTCAGTCCCCTGTGTGGGGAGTGCAAGAGGCAGCCAATCAATGATTCTCTCTCATCATTGATGTTTCCACCTTTCTGTCCCTCTCCCTTCCTCTCTGAGATAAATAAAAATATATTTAAAAACATTATAAAAAGCATATTGAGAAGAAACTGAGGCCCAAGGTCCTGGGTAGAGAAGCTGGGTGCAGAGAGCGGTCACTCTAGGACCCCAGGTTCCCGGCCTTGACTCTTCAGCCTAGAACCACCAACCCAGAAACCACCTCCCAGCTCCAACCCCAGCCCCCTCAGTCCCAGCAGCCAGCACACCTATTTCATTGTATTTTCTCAATAACTTTATCCTATTATAAAATACTTAAATGTTCATTCATCACCAAAAACTTCAAAAATTTTCCTGTGACCATAATGCCTCCTTTGATTTTTTTGAAAGTAAATAAAGATACTTTGATAAAATATATAATACTAATAAGTAAAATCTTTATTCAACCTGGAAAATTTTTAACTTAATTAGGAAATATTTTACTTTAAAAAATATATATATTTTATTGATTTTTACACAGAGAGGAAGAGAGAGGGATAGAGAGTTAGAAACATCGATGATAATCATCGATCAGCTGCCTCTTGCACCCCCCTATTAGGGATGTGCCCACAACCAAGGTACGTGCCCCTGACGGGAATCGAACCCGAGACCTTTCAGTCCACAGGCCGACGCTCTATCCACTGAGCCAAACCGGTTTTGGCTAATTAGGAAATATTTTAATACTTGGAGTATTACACTCAGAGGGAACTGTTTAAAGTTTTAATGTTAATTATTTGATGATATATTCCTTTGTGAGTTTTGGCATAAACTTGGAAGCAGTTCAAAGAACTGGGTAAACTGCTGTAATGAATCTCCCCCCAGTTCCTCCTCTTTATTTTTATGAATAAGGGTACTCAGCACTTACATCAGTGAAAATGAAAAATAGGAATAGAGTCTTTGCTTTCGCATTCTAGTAATAAGTACTATGTATGCGTGAATACTTCAGCTAATTTTTTAAGGTGTTTTTTGTTGTTGTTGTTAATCCTTACCTGAGGATATTTTTCCACTGATTTTTAGAGAGAGTGGAGGGGAAACACAGAGAAAGAAACATCTATGTGAGAGAGACACATCGATTGGTTGCCTCCTGCACACACCCAACCAGGGCTGGGGATCGAGCCTGCAACTGAAATACATGCTCTTGACTGGAATCAACCTGGGACCCTTCAGTCTGTAGGCCCATGCTCTATCCACTGAGCCAAACCAGCTGGGGCCATGAACTAATTTTTAAGGAGCCATGGGAAGGAAGGCTGGTTGGGCTGACTCAGGTGGTGCTCCTGGCGAGGGCGAGTTCAGACACTCCTTGGAGCCTGGTTCCTTCTCCTCCTTCTCTCGATAGAGTTATATTGTCCTTTACATTTCAGTTATCACTCAGCATTTATATGTTATGCCTGAGCGAATATTACTCACTGCTGAAGCAGCCGTGGATATGCTTATATTTCCTTTCTTATTCAGTGATAGTTTTTCTTAGTCTTCTATGTCGTTATCACCAAGTTAGTCCTAAACCGTGCTATAGAATTGAAAGTCTCTTCTCCATGTGCTTAAACACTTCAGGTTTAACAGCGAATATAGGCCTCCCCCCGCTTGGATACATTCTCCTCGGAGCTCTCCCTATGCTCCTGCTCCTGTTCCAATGTGGACGTTGCTCCCGCGTCTGCAACATGCTGCCATCCGAGACTCACCTCCCCAGCATCTGGGGGAGCATCCCTGCCTCTCTCCTGAGCTGATTTCAGGTCTCTGGGCCACGACCCTGGCCTCAGTGGAACACATCTCATTAGCTTCCAGGGAAAGCATGACAAGGGAAATTTGTGTTCTTATCTAGGTCCAAACACTAATATTTAGGAAATAGATCAGAGAATATTGACATCATGGGGACATTGTCAGCAAACTAATCTAGAACATGGGCAACGTTCCAGGTCACACAACCCAGTTTCTTTTTTAATATATATATATATAATTGATTTTTTGCAGAGAGGAAGAGAGGGATAGAGAGTTAGAAACATCGATGTGAGAGAAACATCAATTAGTTGCCTCTTGCACACCCCCTACTGGAGATGTGCCCGCAACCAAGATACATGCCCTTGACCGGAATCGAACCCGGGACCTTTCAGTCCGCAGGCCGACGCTCTACCACTGAGCCAAACCGGTCTTAGCACAACCCAGTTTCTTCAACAAATACATGTGTGTGTGTGGGGGGGGGGGTGGGGAGTGGGGTGGGCGGGGAGAAGAGCATTTGTAAGAAAGTAATTTGCAAGGAAAATAGATGGAGGAGGAAATCATCAAATAAAAGACTTAGGAAACAGAATATGTACAATGTGTGGATCTTAGATGGAACCTGATTGAAAGAAACAATATGTTTTTTAAAGTGTGTGACATTTATGAAACAACTGGAAATTTGAACGCTGGATATCTGATGATGATGTTCAGTTTTATTTTAGCTGTAATAATAGCATTGTTCTTATATTTTTAAGTCCTTGTCTTTTAGAGACACACTGATAGGACTGGAGGGGCTGGAAATGTGTTTAAGGTGTAGATGAAGCAAGGCTGGCCATGATCTGATAACTGTTGAACTTGGGTGTTAGATCTTTATGATTCTATTATCTCTACTTTTCAACAGATTTCAACTTTTCCACATAAATAGTTTCTTCAGAAGTTAAGGAAACAACCAAAAGTCACTGTTTTATTCCCATATTTAACTGGTAACTCAGCTGGATATGAATTGGAAGGTAGACATTCTTTTTTCTCAGAACGTTGAAGAGGTTTCTCCACCAAGTCTTCTGTTTCACAGCAAGGCTAGTTTTCTGAAAGGTCCGGTGTCTTGCTTGTTGGTTGTCTGTAACCTATTACTTTCCCTTCCTGTGAGATTTTAAGAGCTTCCTTTTTATTTATTACTTTTGTTCTATATTTTCTTAATCAAATGCTTTGACGTGGATCTTTTTTCTCTTCTTCATTTATTGTACGGAGAATTCAAAGAGTCCTTCAATCTAGAATATTTTGTGTGAGAAATTGTATTTTTCTATGATCATTTCTTTCTGCCATTTTCTTTCTGAAATTCCTATTATTTAGAGGTTGAACTGATGTTGTGTTTATGCTGTGCTTTTGTTGTTTCTTTATAAGTATTTTCTTTTCTTTTTTTAAATATACTTTTTATGGATTTCAAAGAGGAAGGGAGAGAGAGAGCTAAAAACATCAATGATGAGAGAGAATAATTGATCATCTGCCTTCTGCATGCCCCCACATTGTGGATCAAGCCCACAACCCCAGGGATGTGCCTTGACTGGAAATCAAACCGTGACCTTCTGGTTTATAGGTCGATGCTCAACCACTCAGCCACTGGAGTCAGTTGAACTGATGCTGTTTTTGTTGGGTCCCCTTAAATATATGGATAAAATTAGGGAGATTCAACACATTTTTATAGGGTAGATTTTCCTATCTTGAGCGGTCTGCGTCTTTCCACTTATTCAGTTATCCTTTTAGTTTTGTCAGCAGAGTTTAAAATTCTTCTTTATACTGCACATTTTAAATAATATTATTTCTACCAGTTTTACTTTGTTTTCTAAATGGAATCTTTTATTCTGTTATGTTTGCTGGCTAGTTATTGTTGCATGTAGGAAAGCTATTGAATTTTTTAAATTGATTTTTTTAAACCACTTTCCTAAGTTCTCTTATTTCTAATAGTTTTTAGTTGATTATCTTGTTTTTGTTTTTTAGGTGTACATCTATATCATTTCCAAATGAAATTCATTTAGACTCTTTTGATTTTTTAACCTCTTCTTTCTATTCTTTAAAAATAGTGGGGCATTGTTGTTTATTGTGTTGCTCTGTTTTCTTCCCTCGTATTTCACTGTGGCGTTTTTTCACCATCCATAGGTGATACTGAATTCTGCTGGATATACTGTAGGTCTTGTTTGTATGTCTCTGAACTTCCCGCACATTGACGGCTAGTGCCAGGAACTGAGCCAGATGCAAGTTTAATTTCATTGGCAAGACTGTAGGAGACACAAAATGTCTGGTGATCTCCCTTGCTGTGATCATAGTAGTCATTGGTGCTTAATGTCTACATTCACTCCCTGTGCGGTTGTAAAATGATGATATTATGACACTTCTCTTTTTAAATATTAAAAAAAATTTTTTTTTTACTTTATAATAGTTTTAGAGTTACAAAATATTTGAAAAGATAGTAGAGAGAATTCAGAGTACTCTGTCTAGAGTGTCCCTTATTGGTAACCTCGGATATATTTGTCACAACTAATGAACCAATACTGATACATTATTAAGCAAAGTTCATATTTTATTCAGATTTCCTTAGCTTTTGCCTAATATCCCACCAGGCATACCACAGTGCATTTAGATATAGTGTCTCATTTATTGCTATCGGGGAAAGAAAAATGGTCCGGCCACTTTGGAAGATAGTCTGGCAGTTTCTTATAAAACTAAACACAGGGCTGCCACACAACCCGGGGAGGGCACTTTGGGTATTTATCCAAGTGAGTCGAAAACAGATCTACCGTATTTGCCGGCGTATAAGACGATTATTTTGGCCCTGAAAAATATGCCTCCAAGTGGGGGGTAGTCTTATACGGCGAGTATATAACAAACTCTGTATTTTTAGTGGAAATGTTAGGGGGTCGTCTTATACGCCCAGTCGTCTTATACGCCGGCAAATACGTATTTTTCAGGGCCAAAAAATCGTCTTATATGCCGGCAAATACGATACCCAAAAACCTGCATGTAAATGTTTATGATAGGTTTATTCATAATTGCAAAACATTGGAAGCAACCAAAATATCCTTTTCTAAGTAAACGGATCCGAAAGTGGTTTATCCATTCAGTGGAGTATTATTCAGCAATGGTGTGTGTTTGCCCTCAGAGAGTGAGAAATAAACCTGACAGGTTTAACTGCATCTATTGGATGCTGAAATCCTCTCAGATTTGGCATACCTGCCAAAGTCCTTTTGACACATCTCTGTTGTTCTTTGACACTTTCCTACTTTCTGACAAAACAAAATGTCCCAGACTCCTTTTGTGAGTTCACTGCCCCTGCCCTGGACCAGCCATTTCTCCAAGGAGCCCTGGTTTCTTTCAGGGGGAAATGCTATTATTAGTAAAAATAATTCTTTATTGTTGAAACTATTTCATATGTCCCTCTCCCCCTCTACTGACCCCCCACGAGCCCACCCCGCCTTGCCAAGCCCCAGGCCCTCACTGTTCCTTTGTCTGTGTCTACAGGCCATGCATATATGCATACAAGATCCTTGGTTGATTACCTGCCACCCACCCACCTTCCCCAGCGTTCCCTATGAGATTCAGCATTTTGTTCCAGTCTCCCATGTCTCCATCCACTCCGTTCATCAGTTTGTTTTGTTAATTAGATTCCACACAAGTGAGATCATGTAATACTTGTCTTTCTCTGACTGACTTACTTCACTGAGCATGATGCTCTCCAGGTCCCTCCATGCTGTCTCAAGGAATAAGAGATTCATCTTTTTCACTGCTGCGTAGTATTCCACGGTGTAGCTGTACCACAGCTTTTTCACCCACTCATCTACTAACGGGCACTTGGGCTGTTTCCAGACCTTTGCTCTTGTAAATTGTGCTGCTGTGAACATAGGGTGCATATATTATTTCTGGTTGGTGTTTTGGGTTTCTTAGGATGTATTCCTAGAAGTGGAAACCCTGGGTCAAATGGCAGTTCCATATTTAACTTTTTGGGAACCTCCATACTGTTTTCCATTATGGCTGCACCAGTGGGAAATACTATTTCATAGCCAACTTCTGGGAGCTAAGCATGCAAGTTGCTTTGGGGTACCCCTGCTCCAAGGTGTGGCCACAGAGAGGGAGTATAAAAATGCACTTTTCTATACACACAATACAAGGCAGCTGAATTTCTCTTTTTTTTGTCTTTATTCATACATATATTTCATATATATATATATATATATATATATATATATATATATATATATATGAAAACACGAGTTTGCTTTGATACTGCCAATTCCAATCTAGCTCCACAGGATTCATTTTATTTTCTTCATCCTTATTTGTAACTCTCTTTTCTGTCAGTGAGAGAAACTTGGCTTTCATCACCTTTAACATAATTATGCATGTGACTCATCCCCCTGTATGCAGCCGATCCCCTACCTCAGACCCCACCACCTCCCCATGCGGATGCCTCCTCACCCTACCAGGGCTCAGAGTGCTGTTCTCCTCCAGCCTCACCCCGGGGCTCTGGCATCTTGCCCAGAGCCAGCACCTTGCTCTGCCCCAGCTTGTGGCTTTAAGACTAGCTGAGAGGAAGGGAAGAAGGAAGAAGGGAAGAGGAGAAAAGCTTTTCTATATTTCCTTTAAAATAATTGTGTGTGTGTGTGTGTGTGTGTGTGTGTGTGTGTGAGAGAGAGAGAGAGAGAGAGAGAGAGAGAGAATGAGAGAGAGAATGAGAGAGAGAGAGAGAGAGAGAGAATGAGAGTGAGTGCATGTGTGTGTGTGTAAGTGTGAGTGTGTGTGTGTGTGTGTGTGTGTGTGTGTGTGAGAGAGAGAGAGAGAGAGAGAGAGAGAGAGTGTGTGTGTGTGTGTGTGTGTGTGTGTGTGTGTGTGTGTGCGTGCCAGTTTGGTCTAGGCAAAAAAATCTGCCTAAGGGACTATCACTGGCAGTCTGGTTATTAAACATTTAATTTTATTTAATAATGGTTTGTTACAACATATGTTTATATTTTAGTGCACATTTTATGACCAATTTTAGTATTCTAAAGTATTCTAAGTGTTCCATACCTGTTCCTTTTTGTCTTGTGTCTAACTCACCCACAGGCTCTGGCTGCATGTCCAGGACCCATCTTCCCCTGCCTCCTCGTGGGCTGTGCCCATGCCTTTTGACAGCAGTGGGCTCCAGCTAACTCTGCTGTCCCGAGGTCACCCTAGTCCTCCAGTGAGGCCCCCCCCAGCTTCTTCACTGCCTGCAGAGATGACTGTCCATTGCCCCAGGCCCATGATGGCACCTCCATCTGCCCAGCGATTACCCATCCTCCAGGGTGCCGGCCCTGGACCACGGTCAGCCTCCTCCACGGAGGAAAGACACCCAGCATTTCCCCACCTCCATGAGAGTCTTTTGTTTTCCCCCAACATAATACTTCCATGGGCATCTGAAGGCTGTGAAATTTGCCAGCAAACATAACATTCTTCTGATCGTGTTTGCTTTCCTGACAGGCTGTGACTCTTTGGGGGGGACAAAGGAGCCATAGACAGCTAGGCAATTTGCTATGTTCAGTCCTCTACCACCAGCTGGGAAGGCAGGTGGCAAGGAGGCTATGGGAGCATCCAGGGGTCTTTGCTGCTGCGTGGCTTGTCCACGTGGTGAGGGGATCCTCTCACCTGCAGACCAGTCCCACCCTTGTTGTAGCACTTTCTGGGAGCCAGGCCCGATAAGCCCTTCATTGCTAAATTCATTGTCTTATGCAATTTACAGCTCTGTGAGGCGGGAGTTAGCAAGCCCATCTTCCAAAAGAGGAGGGGCAGGTTAGAGAAGGTGTCCGTGGCCATGGCGGGAAGCTGCCAAGGCCGGCCTGGCTTCACCGCAGCACTCCCACCACCAACCTTATGAAGTGCAAAGGCCTTTTAGCGTGTAGAGCATTGGCGGCTCCAATAACAAAGAGGTTGTCCAGGACAAGCACACGAAATGGTTACACAATCACATTTCTACACCTGAAGCCCTGGTCCAATGGCTTTGCTGTGTCATGGACCACCTCTAGCTCAGGTGGCCGAAGGATTTCTCTTGCTGTCCAAGACACCCCAACCCTCAGACCCCAGAACCACCTGCATCCTCATAAGCCAGTCTGAGCAACCTCTTTTTTTCCTCTCCTCTCAGCCCGTGTGCTTGCATCTCCCAGACTCTCTGGGATTGTTCATTCCCCACAGCTAAGCACACTCTTACTCCTCCTTTCAAGGACATGATGGTGCCAGATGGACTAGGCTGGAGTTTATCCTGGGATGTCCATCTAACCCCTCGGTTTTGGTTTTAGTCTTGCTGGTCTGTAAACCAGGACAAAGGGAGAGCCTGAGTGCCCAATATTCCTGCTGTAGCCAATCCCCGCTCTCCCGCTGTCCCCGGTTGAATTCCCCTGCACTCTGGTCACCCGATCAACCAGTTCCCTGTATTAAATTCCTCTATTCAAAGACCTGGAGGGTTTGGCTACCATACTTCCTAGACCCGTGGTCGGCAAACTGCGGCTCTCGAGCCACATGCGGCCCCTTGGGTGTGGCTCTTCCACCAATTACCACGGCCTGGGTGAGTCTATTTTGAAGAAGTGGCGTTAGAAGAAGTTTAAGTTTAAAAAAGTTGACTCTCAAAAGAAATTCCAATCGTTGTCCTGTTGATATTTGGTTCTGTTGACTAATGAGTTTGCCGACCACTGGCCTAGACAAAAGGAAGGGGACTCTACCTTCTCTGCTCCCCCTGCCCATCCTGGAAGCAAGCATGCCAGAACTCATTTCTTTCTTTTAAAAAATCTGTGTTTGTGTCCAGCTGGCGTGGCTCAGTGGCTAAGCATGACCAGGAGCTCATGATTCAATTCCCAGTTAGGGCACATGCTTGGGTTGCTGGCTCGATCTCCAGTGTGGGGCATGCAGGAGGTAGCCGATCAGTGATTCTCTCCTCATTGATGTTTCTATCTCTCTCTCCCTCTTCCTTCCTCTCTGAAATCAATAATAATAATTATTATATATATTTATTTATTTTAAAATCTGTATTTGTTATGATTCTAAAAGTTACCTGTTCATGAGGAAAGCCCTGATCAGCAGCATGAGACCCTTCATTGTAGGACCTTCTTTCCTGAGATGCTCACACCTGCCCCAGGGGTCAGATTAACATCTGCTGCTTGCACAGCTCACTCTCAGAGGACACAGCCTCCTGCTGGGAGCTGGGCTGCGAGTCCTTCCTGGCGAAGTTAGGGCGCAAAGCTTCAGTTCACCAGCCATGAGCCTGGAGCCACGTGGACACGTGGTACAGGCCCTGGTCCAGGATCTGTGATTGTGGGGGAATCTGCCTGGGAAGATGCAAATGCCACTCACTGGGATGGGAACTCTGACTAGCAGGGCCCCCTGGGACCACGGGAGGGAATGGGGTAATGGAGAAAGAGTAGGGGTTGGATGCCAATTGACCCTGTAACCCCGGAGACTCATGCTCTTGGCACATTCAGCAAACGCTGCAGCCTTCTTCCCTCTGTGTTATATTTATTTCTTTTAATGTGTTAGTATTTGACATTCTGGTTATTATGCTCTGTCAAACGAAAAAAAAAAAAAAAAGGAACATTACATCTGCAGGAGAAATCCAGCCAGGTCTCTGGCAGTGGGGGAATGGAGAATGATGTTGGCAGCAGAAAATCTCCACTTAGGATTTGGCAGGTGCTTCGAAGGTGGTGGCCCTGATATTACCGCAATGCTTCTTTCCTGATGCCCCGGCGGAGGGAGCGGAAACACCCCCGTCCTTTCATGCTCTGTGTCGGAGGAGTGGGAGCTAATTATAAAATATCATTCAATATGCTCTCTGTTGAAGGATGACAGCCACTCTGTTGTTCTCGTCTCAAAATGCAGAGGCGACCGCTCCATTTCACTGCCCGGCCCTGGCTGTGGAACAGTCTGTCTGTGGCGTACATTCTGGATGCTGTTGTGCTTTTTAGAGCAACTTCCCTTTGATAAAACTTTTCTAAATAGTAGATGGTGCGTTCTTCCCATTTAAGGAAGTGGCACGCAGCAGAGAGAGAGACGAACGAGGTTGGATGAGTCCCCATCCTGCCCTCCAACCCTGAGACTAATACCGGAGAAGGGTAATCCCAGCTTATGAGTGTTGAAGAAGTGGAAGGCCCTGGCCTGTGTTGCTCAGTGGCTGGCGCGCCAGCCTATTCACCAAAGGGTGGAGGGTTCGATTCCCAGTCAAAGGCATATACCTGGGTTGTAGGTTCAATCCCCAACCCCAGCTGGAGCATGTGCGGGAGGCAACCAATCGATGTGTCTCTCTTACATCAATGTTTCTCTCTTCTCCTCCCTCTCCCTCCTTTCCATTCTCTCTAAAATATCCTCCAGTGGGGATTAACAACAAAAGAACACCACACACACACACACACACACACACACACACACACACACACAAAATGGAAGGATGAGAGAGGCCACCTTCCCAAGACCTGCAGGCTGGCTCAAGGGAAAGGACTTCTATTTCAAGACCCTGACCAGAGTTTGTGAACTGTAACACTCGGCTATTTGAGTAGGAGTGGGGAAAAAGAGCCCCTTCCTCCATACCCTCGGAGTGGCCTGGAGAGAGAAGGATGGGTGAGAGGACTCAGCTAAACCTCTCTCCCTTTCTAGTACACTGTTTTGCTTCTGGGAGTTATTAGCCCTGGAATATGTGTGGGTGTTGGGTCGGAGGCATCACTGCCCAAAAGATGATTGATCCTGCAGCACAACATCGTGTAGGTGGCAGGCGGCAGGCCCCCGATTCTAAGGGGTGGTCAGCAGTGGGGAGCTGAGAGCCAGGGGTCCGATCCACGTTAAGAAGGCGTCAGCAGCCTCTGGAGCAGGGCGTGTGTGACACCAGCACCTCTGTTTTCAAAGCATGCCAGGAAATGAGCTCTGTCTGGCTGGGCCTGTGGGCAGACATTGCCCAGGGTTTAATGAAGGATTGCTTTCCAGGGCTTAACATAGGACTGTTCTAGAGGTACCCATTGGTCCTGACGCTCTGCAGGCATTTCCCCCCTAAAACCCATGTTATTAAAAACGTGTGTCAATATAAGTAGCTACAGTACTTGAAATAGAAACCCCTCAAACTCATGTTACTAAGCAGACTAGTTATAATAGAAACAGAAAATAGAACGGTGGCTGCACAGGGGTGGGAATTAGGGGAATGGGAGATATTGAATGAAGGGTGTGGACTCCCGGTTATGAGATGACTAAGTTCTGGAGATGTATAGCGTGGTGATTATAGGTAACAGGACTGTCTTACATACTTGAGAGAATAGAGCTTAGATCTTAAATGTTCTCACAACACACTCAAAGGGTAATTGTGTGAGGCGCTGTAGGTGCTAATTAGCCTTAGTGTGGTGATCATTTCACAGCACATACATGTATGAAATCATCACAGTGCATATCTTAAACTTACACAGTGTAGTATGTCACTATCCCAATAAAGCTGAGAAAAAAAGGAAATGAGTTCATTGAATGAGAAATCCCCCAAACCCAGGCTATTAAGAAAATGAGTTAATATAATAAGTAACTACTTGAGGGAAAAGTCCTACCCCAAATGTGGCAAATCATTAGCTGGAAATTTTGGAGTGTGGTGAAGAAAAGAAGCTTAACAAAAATTAAAGCCTTAAGGAATCTCATGTTATGATGTAAAATCTTGAAGTGATTTTATCCTATGAATTAGGAAATACAACAAATTTAAATCTCATTCATGGGATTTATTAAAAATCTTGTCCTAGGGTCAATAGCCTAAAACTAACCCAGTAATGAAATGGTCACCCATGCAAGCAAGAGAGACATTCAGAATATTTCACAACTGACTGGTGACCCTGGCATCAACTGCTTAGACTGCCTGTCAGCACAAATGACTGTGCCAGGTGATAACCCATCAGTTCCTGTTTATGGGAAGGACGGGTTATTGGATGAGGGCTTTGTGGAAGGATGAGAATCAAGGCAGAGGACAGCAGGGGGCTCTGAGGAACTCAAAGAGAGGGCTTTTTATCAACCATGCGGAAGTATATATCTTGACAACCTGAATACCATCTTGGCCTTGCATCCATCCACCCACCCACCCACCCACCCATTTATTTGTCCACTCCTATCTATCCAACAAACGTATAATAGGAGTGTTTACTTGGGAGAGTATGTGTTTCTGTGGATGAGTTAGAATGGCTCTTATCCTTGAGGAGCTCACAAGCTATTCTTGTTACTTGTGGGAAGGGTGTGTTTTAGCTGCTGCCATGTATCCTACTGTGATAGAATGGTGGTAAGGTGTCATGGAAAAACGAATCAATTTATAAAATTTAACAGAGAACGTGTTTATCATTTTATATTTCTCAAAGAAATTTTGTATTTTTCTCACTTGTTCCTCACAGCACTCCTCTGAGATGGGTAGAAGCACATTCTATGAAGTCAATGAGATACAAAACCTTAAGTGGCAGCCAGAGGGAGACAGAGCCAGGAATCTGACCAATAGTCAGGAATCTGACTATTCATCAAGGATGGAAACATTTTGCTGAGTGACTGTGGCTTCTAAGTGTGGATTCCATTTCAATCTTAACATTGACATTGTCTGACAAACTGTACAGCCTGGAATGGATGATCCAGTCTGCTGTGGTTGAGTTGATACTCTGAGTCTGCAATCAGCCAATATTTTGCTCTCTGCTGGTTTGATAGAGTAAGAAGGAAGGAAAGGTCTATTGAAATTCAAATGTCCCCTGTGATTGGAATAATAAAATTTCATGTAAAATACAATTCAACACCCTCAAAGGAAGCAGGTGGTTCTCATTTTCATTCAGGAACCTACTGAACTAAGACAATAGGATCCCCAGTGTTCCCAATAGGATTTTTCTCTTTCTTTTTGTGAAGCCAGTATGAATGGCTACTTTTCAGTCATCTGGATCTTTCTGTACCAGACTTTGACAGACTGATAGAGAGAGATTCCTCTCCTTTTGAGGGTGAGTTGAGTGAAAGAATATCTCTCATAAGTTGATTAAATTTAAATCCATTTTTAAACTGTCAGAAGGGAACAGCCTGTAGAGGATTCTTAAGAAGAAAATAAGATTTACTGTCCTACCTTGAAGTTCACTGAAGGTTTTGGGTAAAGGAGAAGCAACTATAAGAAGTATGACCTATTCTCAGGAGATTTATGGCCAGGGATGACCGACAATGATTTAAGCTAAAAGCACCTGGTTGAAAAGCAGAAGAGTTCACTCTTGGGTTATTGGTCGTTCAAGGGGTACAGCAATAAACAAGAATTATTACTCCCTAGTCACGCCTCCTCGAAATGGGTCAGCACCTCTTATACTCAGAGCAAGGGCAAGTATATTCTCTGACCAAAAATAAAATAGGCTCCTCTATCATTTAAGATGGCTAAACCCCCAGAAAGCTCTGTGAACAGAATAGACTGTTCATGCACAGATGACAGAGGCTTCCATATGCCATAGGAGATGTTAATGGAGAAGAAGTCCTGAGGAGTTGCCCTTCTCCTGCTACCCCTCACAGTGGGAGTGGACCCTGGATTACGAGGGTCTAGGGAAGAAATAACGGAACATCCAAGTCTAGTCCTTGGAAGCAGCATCTGAAAGAGGCAGAGCCAGACTCAAGGAGGAGGTGATTAAACAAGCCTTGTCTCTGGTATGTATGTGACCACCTCAGGCCTCTGGGCCCCTACCTGTTCCTTGTCTGTGGTACGTTCTGCTCACCTCCTCCACTTGGAATCCCATGAAGTTGGGGCCTTCTTCATATATAACTCCAGAAGGAATCAGAAGGCCTGCCAGCTCTTTAGGCGTTACACAGAGTTTGCATCAGTTACCTCTTGCTGAATTAAGAGCACCCCAAAACTTAGAGGTTCAGGACAACTATGTCATTTGCTCCTGATTCTATCCAAGAAAGTAAAAAGTGGCCCACAACAGCAGTAGCTGTAGTGTTCCTGTGTGTAGATAAACAATCTTCACGGTATATAAATAATACTCAGACAATACCATTCTTTGACCATAATGAAATAAGACAGAGACAAGACTATTTTGTGATCAATGCCCAAAACAAAATAGAGACAAGGACATTCTGTAAATCATAAGTAATTGAACATCTCCCCATCCAGCTAATATGAGTTACCACTGACATTATTGGTCCCACTTTAATCCTCCTGATTCATAGATAAAAATTACCAAGAGATCCAGTCACCAAGTCCCCCCCATTTTCTGACAGCACCCAATCAAAAACAGGCTCTTGCTTTTTTAAAACTCTTTACGGGATCAATGTTTCTCTCTCATCGATGTTTCTAACTCTCTATCTCTCTTCCTTCCTCTCTGTAAAAAATCAATAAAATATATATATATTAAAAAAAAAAAAAAGCTGAAACCGGTTTGGCTCAGTGGATAGAGCATCAGCCTGTGGACTGAAAGGTCCCGGGTTCGATTCTGGTCAAGGGCATGTACCTTGGTTGTGGGCACATCCCCAGTGGGGGGTGTGCAGGAGGCAGCTGATGGATGTTTCTCTCTCATCGATGTTTCTAACTCTCTATCTCTCTTCCTTCCTCTCTGTAAAAAATTAATAAAAAAATATATAAACTCTTTATGGAATCACCCAGCAGATACCCAAATGTTATCATTAAGCCCCATCCCAACTTCCCCTTCCTGGTTCCTCTGGTGCTCACTCTCCCAATCTATCCTGTTCACAGAGCTTTCTGTGCAGCACTTTGAAGCTAAACTTTGACTATAAGTATGTTCCTAGGGTCTTTGACATGAAGGTCAGCAATTTGGGTTGGGCTTATCGGGCTGGTTCTGCATCTGGAGTCTCTTCTATGGCTGCAGTCATCTGGCAGCTCGGTGGGATAGAATGGTCTAAGATAGCTTCGCTCACATGGCTGGTGGTTGGGTGGCTGACAGCTGAACCCCATGTCTCCAGGAGGCTAGCTCAGGCATTTTTACTTGGTAGACTTGTGTGGTACAAGGAGGCAAACCCGTTGCATAGAATTAAGCCTCTGTTCAAATTGTTTGCTAACACATCATTGGTCAAAGCAAATCACATGGTTAATCCCAGAATCAATGAGGGAGGGGACCATCACGGGTGAAATATAGGAAGAAGTGAATGGGGGCTCATTTATTTGTAACAAACTCCCACAACACTAAACACACACAGAGTCTTACAATCATCACAAATAAAGACAGTTATCTTAATATTTCTGAAGAAAAAAAATTCAAGTTTAGGGAAGTCTGAATCTTGACTGAGGCCATACAGCTGATAAATGCCAGGCCGAGCCCAGGACCAGATTGCTGAGTCACACATATTCAGAGTTTCTCTCCCCAGAGCCCTCACTGTGGACTTGGCATTTGGGTATAAATGCATTGTCACTTCAATTCCACAGGGCCTTCCAAATGTCTTTTGAGACTGACCTTTTCCATTTAGCCCGATATTTTCAGGTTCATCCATTCTCTTTTTATGGCCAAATAATATTTCATTGTATGGATATACCATATTTTGTTTACCCATTCATCAGGTGATGGGCATGTGGGTTGAAGCTCCAAGAAGGAGGGTCAGTGAGATAAATTATGAACTTTATATAACAGTCATGCCAGCCCATTTATGCATTTTATTGGGGCAATTGGATAGTGAGACATAAACATCTCAATCAGAAGAAAAAAAGAGGGGAAAAAATCTCAATCTATCATCTGTCTCTCTCCTCCAGGTCAAGGATAGAACATATACCCCAGGAGGCAAGGATAGAGAGTGGGGGGAGCCAGCGTCATGAAGGTCCCATTGCTCTGGGCCTCTCCCAAGGCTGTCTGAAGCAGTTTTGGTCCCATGTGGAGGGGTTCCCCACAGGACCCCATCTGGGACCAGACTCTCAACACAAGGACCCAACTGTATTGCTGGAACATCTAGACATGGCACATTTTATCCCCTATAGATTTGACCACTTTCTGATTTTTTTATGTATGTATGTATGTATGTATGTATGTATGTATGTATACAGGAAAAGCCTAGGTTGAGAGTTGAGAAGGAGAGGAAATAATCTTTTTTCCCAAAGGGATTCTACCGCAGACAACAGGAAGTGTCTATGAGAACTGGCAGGGATGTATGTATGAGCTGAGAGCAATTGGAAACGGCATAAATTAGAGTTGGCTCTTTAAACAGGACCACACAAAACAGAACAGTGGTGCATTTAGAAAACGTGGGTTGCCAGGATCACTTGTAAAAGGCAGAGGTGAAAATGGCTGTCAGGGGGGCTCTGAGACCTCCTCGCTGAACTGTGCTCCAACTGCAGGGGGATAACCACGGGTCAGCTGCCCCCACAGGGTTCCCCAGGGACATTGAGGGACCCCCAGAAATCCATGCTCTTAACAGGGCCCCAAGTGGTCTGAGCACCTCATTTCCAGAAACACTGTCCCAGAAAATTGGACTTGAGCTTGACCAGTGGTGTTCAATGGTTAGAGTGTCGGTCTTTCAAACAAAGGGTCGAAGGTTGAATTCCCAGTTAAGGGCATGTACCTGGGTTGCAGATTCCAGAGGACACCTTGGTTTTTCCTCCTTCTCCTTACAATGTTCCTTTCTGAAGGTGGAAATCACAAGGAGAATGCTTTGTAGTCTTTGGAAGTGAAAGAACTAATCCTCACCTGGCTGGAAAATGTAATTGGCCAGCACATTCCACTTAACTCCCATGCCTAGTTTAGGTCAATGATGCTCACAGCCTCAGTCTGTATTCTAGATTATGTGAAAACCAGTGACACCCAGAAGAGACATTACCAAAAAAAAAGGAATATTTTAATATCGTTTCCATTTGTTTAATTGAGTTGAGACATCCTCTGAGAGACAGGCCATGCCATTTCTACTGGAAACTAATGGACAGTCATAGGTTGACTATATTATGTTGTATTAGGGATCTCCTGAGAATCAGAACTAGTGGAATTTGTACGTAAAGAGATGATAAGAACTTGGCTCATATGACTCTGAGGCCTCAGCTGTGTTTCCGTTTGAGGCGGAAGCACAAGAGCTGATGGTATAACTCCCAGCCCAAGTCCAGAGGCACACCAAGGTCCCAGCTCAGAGACTGGCAGATTGGTCCTCTCTTGCTCAGCCCTTCATTCTATTCAGGCCTTAACTGGATTGGGCGATGCCCACCCACATTGTGAAGGGCAATCTGCTTTTCTCAGTCCACTGATTCCAATATTAACCTCATCCAGAAACACCCTCACAGACACATCCAGAATAATATTTCACCTAGTATCTGGGCGTCGCATTAACCATTACGTATGTTATTTCACACTTTAAAATAAAAAGGGATTGATCTGTATTATACTATAAATTTAATTAAATCTGGTGCAGGACCCTCAAATCCAGAGATCTTTTAAAACATATCTTGAGCCCTAGATGGTTTTTCTCAGTGGTTAGAGCGTTGGCCTTAGGACTAAAGGGCCCCGGGTTTGATTCTGGTCAAGGGCATGTGCCTGGGTTCCAGGCTCGATCCCCAATAGGAGGCATGCAGGAAACAGCTCATCAAAGACTCTCCGGGGATTCGTGCTTAAGGGAGTGGTCAGGCAAGGGCTTGTAGTTTTGCCCATTGCTAGGCACCCGGGGCTCTAGCCTGGTGACCCTCTGCCCCTGGCCCACTGTGCCTGCTCTGCTGGTGCCCATCTCCCTGCCTGCTGCCGGGTGTGGAGTGGCTTCCCCACCAAGTCTCAGCAGAGCAGGTTTGTGGCACTGTATGAGCTTGGTTTGACAAATCAGTAGGAAAACTAAGAGAAATGATTGACATTTTTATGATAGAGAAAGTATTAGAATGAAATGAGACTATAAAATAAAATTGTAGCAAATGACTAATAAAGAAGGGGCTCAAGTTAATAAACAGTCTTTCTATATTTTGTTTTATTCTGGCGAGCTGTGGCAGTAATTGCTGATTTATGACAGGCAGATTCTGACCAGATCTAGCTCAGCCTGTGATAAAGAAATATGACTCAACGTTAGACACAAGATATAGTGCTGTGTTTGTTTGTTTGTTTTTGCCCCGGATGCCACGGAGGCATTCAGAAAAATGTTAAAATACTCTTTCATAGATGATTTTTCTCCAGTAAATTTCAGTCACACCAAATACGCAGTAAACAAAATACGGTTATTTCCTCCATAATTAAATTGACTAAACACACACGTTTGTCACATTAATTAAATAGCACTCACCCAGATGCAGAATTACAAATAGCAGGCTATCTCTGGGGCTTCAGGTGGCGGCTTTTATTAGTTCGTATATTTAAACATATAGAGACTATAATTTGCCCTGAGCTGCTTCAGATTTCTTAATTCTGCAACAAATGCTGTGTTATAAAAAAAAATGAAAATTTAAGTATAATTTGACTTTTCTCTGGAGCTCACAGTTAAACCTGGGGTAGCATTTTTCCCCCCAGTCAACTGACAGCTCTGTCTGTAACACTAAAGCTAGCTCCCAACTTCAAAGTCATAGATAACCTTGAACCTTCAGAGGAAAAGTATGTTTATTTAAATCCGTTTAAGCCCGGATATAAATGATTTTTAGGACATACTGGTGCAAAGACCCAATATTTCCAGACACTGATTATATTTGACTCTAAAGACTCCATGATAATACAGCATAATTAAACACAGGGGCATGGATGACTTTGAAATACTTTCTCTGCAGGGTAGCTTAAGAGAAAAATGAAACTCCTCTTTTTCTTTTAGTTGGGATTTGAAGCATATAGGTCTGGTTTTTGAAATGTTTGGCTAAACCATCCCTTTATCTCTCTCTCAAATCCCACATGAAGTGAGTTTTCTCCTGGACTCCGATTTGGGAGTTCTGGAGTCCAATTCCTGACTCAGCGGAATCGCCTCGGTTGCCCTAAGCTCCCGCAGCCTCTGCGGCCACCCTTCCTGCGTTTCAAGAGCTGGTTGCTCGGAGCAGCTTCCTGATGTTGTTAGCGCCTTAAACCATGTCTCTGTAGTGTTCTGCCTCACAGTTCTTGTGCAGCCCCGTTTCTGCGACACAGCCCCTCTCACCCCTAAACATCACCCAAATCCTGCAGCTGGTGCTCACAGTACACATTTTTCGGATGCCTCCCCATTCTGGATGCCCTGTCCCTGGCTGATTCAAATTTGTCCATACCAGTTTTGAAATGTAAACTATAACTCTGGCCAGTGTGTCTCAGTTGGTTGGGTGTTGCCCCCACACCAAAGGGTCGCCAGTTCAATTCCCATTCAGGGCTCATGCCCAGGTTGCAGGCTTGATCCCTGGTGGGGTGTGTGCAGGAGGCAGCCAATCAATGTTCTGCTCTCACATCGATGTTTCTCTCTCCATCTCCCTCTCCCTCCCTTTCTCTCTAAATAAAAAATCATATATATATAGTCAATAAACATTTATTGAACGCCATGTATTAGGCACATGCTAGGAATGAGGCATTATAAATAGATAGTTCATACATGTATAAAACAATAGCCCTGCCCTACAGGAGTCTCCAGTTGGGAATAGAACAATTCTGCACCTCTCTCCATGCTTCTAGTTCTGTCCCACCCCAGTCTCCCTTTAAAGGGGAGATTGCACCTGTGGTTGGGCAAATCCAGGATAGTCCTTGGGCCGTGTTTTACTAGAGGACTGAGTGGCTGAGCCTTAAGAAGATCACCACCCATTTATGGTGCCCTTTCTACCTTCCTGTTTTACACCAAGGCAAGACTTCCTGGAGCCTAGAGAGAGGTCAGCCACCCACTGTTTTACTTTGTCTGATCAGGTTCAGTGGACTCAGTGCCCACTTGCCCCCACCCCCCGCTCTTTCCCTCATTCCCTGTCTCCTCCTCTCCACTGGAGGTGGAGGTAAAGGTGGGAAGATGAAAGTCCCACTTTGACTTTAAGCCAAAGCTGCCAATTCCAACTTTAGTTTCCTAGTGGATTCTACTCTGTAGACTGTGGGTCAAGGGCATTGGTTCACATTTAATCCTGGCACTTTATTCTCAGTTGGCTATTGTTCTTTACACCCAGATTCCTCAGTCTGAGCCCCATGAGGAGGGGCAAGAGGAGAAAAGCGTGACACAGGCATTCTTGGGACCCGGTGCCTAATTCCACCCAATGAACAAAGACATGGAGTTTCATGGGTGGGAAATTGGGGGCGAGGAGATGGTAAGGCAAGGTGCAGTAAGGACTGAAAGTTTCAGCAGATGCAGTGGGAAGACTATGGAGAGAGATGGTGTCCCATGAGGAGTATATTCTGGGGAAACAGGAATATATTCTGGGAATGGGGAGATCTCAAATTTGTTTCAAAACATGTAGGAGAGGGAACGGGGAGAAGAATGCTGGAAAAGAAGCAGACCGATGTGGACAATCTCTGACCACTGAGCCGAGGTCTTACACATGACTTGGCAGGCAGTGAGGAGTGGGTGAGGCTTGGGGCACAGGGATGTGGAAGTGGTCCCTCTACCTACAATGATGGAGCTGTCTGTCTGGGTAAAGAAGAAGAGAAAGGAAGGCTGGAGTCACTGAACTGAAGTGGTCTGTTTGCCTGCATGCATCAAAGCCCAGTAAGACACAAACAGGAGATCGCAGCCATGAGTATAAAAACTTATTAAGGAGGTGGCACCATGCCCAGAGAGAGTCACAGGCGAGTTAGTGCTCCGAGACCTGGTTCCCCAATGGCTTCCAAGGGATGGATTATATGGAGGGGGAAATCATTAATCATGGTGACTAAAGGACTTAGGGCTGTGGTCTCTACTGGTTGTCTGGGGAGTAATTGATCATCGCAGCTGGTCCCGATGTCAGCCATGGCGTTGTTCTTCCTGACTTTGCAACTATTGGTTCGGTGTGATCATTCCGCTTTCCTGGTCTAGAGCTAAAACCCAACTGAGGGCTAGGTGTTATCTTTAGTTTGATTGAAAACTCTGTCTCTATGGTTGCTAGACCCAGGAACCTTGCTCTTAAGACTATGGGATGCTAACCAGAGCCTCACTCTGGTTAGCATCCCATAGGGCTTAATCGTTAAGCAAAGGAGAGGGAGGTGGGTGAGTCACGGCACTACTGAGACCATTTTGAGTCAAAGGAGGGGGGAAAATCAAAAGAAAAGTCGACATGAAAGAAAATAGGATTTCTGAGCGGTTACACTGGCACTGCCAGACTGGAGAGGAGACGGGAGCGTAACAGCAGACGTGGTGGTTCATGGAGAGGCTGTGCAGCCCCAACTTCCGGCTCTCCGGAAAGGATTGACTCCAACTCAGATTAGATTCAATTTTTTAGCTGCTGCATCAAACTCTTGGTTGACATGGGGCCTGGCATTGACTGAGATTACCAGGTCTTTCCCCCACACACTCAGGAATCCTTCAGACCTCCCCACACGCACAATTTACAATTCATTTGGAGGAGGATGTCTGTGTAAAGCCTGACCTTCATCCTTGCGAGAATCAATCATTTTTAGTGTTAACCTGACATTACCAACTCCCAGGATACTTGTAAATCTTCACCTTGTTGTCTATCACTTTATCCCCTCTTCCCAGCTCTGTTTTGCCATACATGAAATAACCACTAAAGTTATTGCTCAAAATGTTGACAAGACAAGGATGAAGACAGACCCCTGGAGCTCTAATTGGAAGACCCACTAATAGCATCACAGCCATTGATCAACAGACTGCAGAAACATTGCTCCCGAGGCAGATCCACCCTGCAGCCTCATCCTGCCCCTCAGAGTTAACGGGTTCACTCCATACAGATCTCACAGCGACATCAATGACTAAGCATTCCCCTGGCTACAGTCTCTCTAGAACCAGCAAGATCAGAAGGAGATTCATGGGACACCATTGTTCTATTTTTGCAAAGACTGCTCTTTCTTATTTATATTTCTCCTTCCCCTTCTCCTTCTCCTCTTCCTCCTCTTCCTTCTCCTCTTCCTCCTCCTCCTTCTTCTTCTTCACATCACCACCCACCCTGTGCACTCGCTTTGCTTTTGTGCTTTTGGGGTGCACTGTTGTGGGGGGGGGCGGGGGGATGAGGGAGTCTATTTTTATTTTAAAGATATTTTTCTTTTTTAATACAAATATAAGAAGAGAAATTGCTGTCCTAGCCACTGGCTCAGTACATTGAAGCAGCATCTTGTACACTAAGAGGTTGTGAGCTCAATTCCAGGTCAGGGCACATACCTACATAGTGGGTTCCATCCCCATGGGGGCATATGAGAAGAGACCAATCGGTATTTCTCACATCAATGCTTCTCTCTCTCTCTCTCTCTCTCTCTCTCTCTCTCTCTCTCTCTCTTTCTCTCTTTCTCTCTCTCTCTCTCTCTCTCTCTCTCTCTCTCTCTCTCTCTCTTCCCCTCTCTCTAAAACCAAAACCAATAAACATATCCTCAGGTGAGGGTTAAAAGGAGAAAAAAAGGAATTGCTGAATGGTATAGTAGTTTTCCTTAGAGGCTACATCAGTTTATCAATTTACATTCCCACCAACAGTGCACATGCATCCTCTTTTCTCCAAATTCTCACCAACACTTGTTACTTCTTGTCTTTTTGATAATTGCTATTCTAACAGGTGGGAGGTGGTGTCTCACTGTGTTTTTTATTTGCATTTCCCAGGTGATTAGTGTGGTTGAGCACCTTTTCATGGGGCTGTTGCCATTTATATGTCTTCTTTGGAAAACTGTCTACTAGGTTCCTTTGTTCATTTTTAAATCATATTCTTTCCCCCCCCCCCATTATTGAGTTGTGTGAGTTCTTTATAATTTGGATATTAACTTCATATCAGATACACGATTTGCAAATATTTTCTCCTACCCTCATGGTTGCTTTTGCTGTGCAGAAACTTTTGATTTGATACAGTTCTACTAGTTTATTTTTGAACTAGTGTTGCCTTTGCTTCTGGTGTCAAATCCAAAACACCATCGCTAAGACCAGTGTCAAGGAGCTTACCCCTATGCTTTCTTCTAGGAGTCTTATGATTTTGGGTCTTATGTGCAAGTCTTTTATCCATTGCGGGTTAATTTTTGTGTATGTGTAAGACAGGGGTTCAGCTTCGTTCTCTTGCATGTGGGAAAGCTATCCAGTTTTCCCAACACCATTTATCGAAGAGACTGTCTAGATTCCATTGCATGTTCTTGCCCCCTTTGTCAAATATTAATTCAGCGTAATGGACATGAGGTAACCAGGCGGGCTCTTTAAGAAGAAACACAGAGCAATAGAGATTCTTCTCTGCGCGCCCTGACGAAGCCGGCAGCCATGCTGTGAACTGCCTGAGGAGAGTGGCCGCCAATAGGAGCACACGCCTCAGACCTACAACTGCCAGGAACAACCGATTTGGCCAGCAACCTGAGGGAGGCTGGAAGTTCATGCTTCCCAAGTTGAGCCTGAAGATGGAAGGGAAGTCCAGCTGACACCTGTACTGTCATCTTGTGAGACCCCGAGCAGAGAACCCAGCTAAGTATTTCTGGACTCCTAACCTGCGGAAATCGAGAGATAATAAGCGTATGTTGTTTTAAACATAATTAATTATGCAGAAAGCAGATACACAAAGTAGAGTGGATAGTACATTGCATTGCAACTCAAACTATAGTCCATGGACTCATGGTACCCACAATACACTGAGCGGCCAGATTGTTATGATCTCTGAACGCATAATAATCTGGCCACTCAGTATGTGTGTGTGTGTTTGTGTGTGTGTGTACACATACATATACACATACACATACACATACACATACACATACACATACACATACACATATACATATACATATATATTAGAGGCCTGGTGCATGAATTCGTGCATGGGTGGTGCATGGGTGGGATCCGGCCAGTCTGGTCAGGGGGAGGGGACATGGGCGATTGGCTGGCCTGCATGCTGGTCAAACTCCTGGTGGAGGGGACAATTTGCATATTAGCCTTTTATTATATAGGATATATATTGGATGGCCAGATTATTATGTATTCAGAGATTAATAATCTGGCCACTCAGCATATGTTCGTTTTTGACCCATGAAGAGTCAAGTACGGGACTTGAGAGTAACATTGGGAACATTTCATAGCAGTTTGACATTGTCACGACCTCCAAGTGCACATCGCTGGCCTCATCTCAAGGAGCAGGATGTGAACCAGCTTGGATTTGTTCAATTTACATCAGTTGTGAATGGTGTGACCTGTATACCAGATACACGTTACAATACATACGATTTTAAGTTTAGTTTGGTGACTGAAATCCAAAAGAATGAAAATGCAAGAAATGTAAGCATTTTTAATCTTTATAATGTTATTTTTAATTATGCTTGCTTTTAATTTAGCAAATTATTAGCTAAATTAGGAAAATAACAACCTAATGATTTATTTTTAACCCTGTTATTTTGACCACATATTTCAATGACCATGGCTTAATGTAGCAGAAAACCAACCCATAGAACAAATAAAGCCAGTAAATAATTTTTCTTTGTAGCTTAAAGAATGCACAAATCTGTTAATGTGGCAATTCTAGTATGTGTGCAGTTTGGACATGATGGTGATATGAAGAATTCTTTTTGACTTCACCAATAAACATAGCTACTCTGAATAATGTAAAATTACAAAAGAGAACTTTGTTAACGAACGTGGTTTGGGGTTTAAGTTTTATGTAGAAGAGGGTGTTCTGATGGGAGAATTTCTAGAACAGTCACCTGGATTGAGGAGCTTGTGAATTGATGCCCTGCTTCCTTCATTGACAAAATCTTGCTACTACTACTACTACTACTACTACTACTAATAATAATAATAATAATCAGGTGAACTAAATAGTGCACTTAGTGATTAATTAAGAATCTGTGAATAACATAAAGGCAAATGCATCAATTAAGGGCCCTTCTACTTTTATGAGCAATATGTGAAGTGGAGTAGAACATAATGATCTCTTGGTGCATGGCGGGCCACAATGCTTATTGGGGGAGAATTCTGTTGGTAAAAATGCAGAACAAGCCCTAGCTGGTTTTGCTCAATGGATAGAGGGTCGGCCTATGGACTGAAAGGTCCTGGGTTCATTCTGGTCAAGGGCATGTACCTTGGTTGCAAGCTTGATCCCCAGCCCTCTTCTGGGCCCATGCAAGAGACAACCAATGGATGTGTCTCTCTCACATCTGTTTCTCTCTTTATGTCTCCCTTCTACTCTCTCTAAAAATTAATGGGAAAATATCCTTGGGTGAGGATTAACAAAACAAAACAAAACAAAATGCAGAATCCATCATGTTTCTGTAAGATAATAAATCAATATTTAAAGATGTGAATTGGACATTTGGATTTGCTGCTTTGTCTGATATCTTAGATATATATATATATTTTATTTTATCTTGATATTTTTAAGGATATTAAAACTTCCACTTAAGGGAGGAATGCAGCAAAGATCAAAAAAGGCAAAAACGCAAAAAGGGAATGTCGACAAATTTTTATGACACGTCTCAACAATAATCAGAAATGTAGGTGGTAGCCTATTGCTGTACACTTATATACCATGACTTCAGATTTTATTTTCCATCAAAAGATAATGCACATGTAACAAATCTATGGCTCTGGAATCTATTCTTTTCATAAAAAATAGGTCTAATTCAAATTGAACTACAGCTTTACAGGATACATTGATGGCTAAAGACGAATTTTGAAAATGCAGCACTATTTGCTTCACTTTGGAGAGAAGTTAAAAATGAATATCCTGAGCTTGCTGAAATCACTTTCAAGTCTCTTCTGCTAGTCCAATCATCACCGCTCCGTGAGGCTGATTTCCCTGCCAGCAGAGTCATGACAAGGAAACAAAGGACCGCTTAGGTGCACATTGTTCCTGTGAGCAGTGTTGGCATCAATCCACACTAGGTCAGATCAGTTAACAAGCAAGAAGCAAGTTCACTTGTCACATTAAAAGCTTTAAATATCGATGTATACGGTTTTTGTTGAAACTTTCTTCAGAGGCATTTAATATGAGAAAAACATGCTTATGCTTTCTCTCTGATGAGTTATGATTGTGGAATGACACTAAGTCACAAATATAACAGCAATCATCGTATTCATCATTTATATCCACACATTCAAAACCACATGTGGTTGAAAGATTTTCTTTTTCCACAAGATATATTTGTTCTGATTATTTTTATTTTTAAAAAATGTTACTTATTTTTAGAGAGAGAGAGAGAGAGAAAGAGAGAGAGAGAGAGAGAGAGAGAGAGAGAAAGACAGAGACATCAATTCACTGTTCCACTCATTTATGCATGGGTTTGATTCCTGAATGTGCCCTGATGGGGGATGGAATCTGCAACCTTAGCATATCAGGACAATGATTCAGCCAATCAAGCTACCTGGCCAGAGCCTGATTATATTTATTAAAATATAATTTATATGTTGAATCCAATAAACATTAGATTATATGTTGTATGTCTGTTTTTATTTATCCTTTTTTGACAATTCACTTTTACTGTATTTTATAAAAGTACTAGAGGTCTGGTGCACGAAATTTCTGCCCGGGTTTGGTCCCTAGGCCTGGCATGCGATCAGTGCCACCCAGCAGCCGGCCCCACCCCCTGCCACCACCCACCCCCAATTCCCTGTTCACCATCAATTGATGGGAGCCTGCTGGCTGGGGGAAGGGACCAAGAGGTGGTCAGTGAGCCTCATAATGACTGGTTGAGCAGTTGTTCTGGTCATTCCTTCATTAGGGTCAATTTGCATTTTACCCTTTTATTATATAGGATTTGGTGTATAATAAATTGGAAATTAAAAAAAAATCAAACCAGTCCTCTCCCAAATAATTGAGCAGCTACCTGGGTATAAAACTGTAAGGATTTTGCCTGGCGTATGCGGCTGAGTTGGGTAGAGCATTGTCAACACACACAGAGATTGTGGGCTTCATCCAAAATCAGCACACATACAAGAATCAACCAATGAATGCATAAATAAATGGAACAACAAATAGACGTTTCTCTCTCCCTTCCTCTCTCTCTAAAATCAATAAATTTTTAAAAAATTGCAGGGTCAACTTCTCCTTCACAAAGGCCTACCGTTCATCAGTGTCCTTGTCTGCACTGTTCGCCCACTTCTATGTTTGCTGGAGTAAATCCCGAACATCATATCATTTCACATGCAAGTACTTTAATACTTATCTCTAAAAGTAATGACATAAAAACACAAACCATAGTATGATCACATTCAACAAAATAAGTAATTCCTTGTGATATCCAATACCTGGTTTATATTTACTTTTCCCTGATTATCTCAAAAACGTATTTTTGTATTTTTTCTGAATCAGGAAACAAGTAAGTGCCACACATGGCAGTTGGCTATGACATAGCACATCTCCTTTCATCTAAAGTTGCTGCCTCTCTCTCTCTCTCTCTCTCTCTTTTTTTAAAGCATTGTTTGTTGAAATGGCAACATTTGTCCTGTGGAATTTTCCACCTTTCTGGATTTGATTTATTTCTTCCTAGAACTGTCCGTGAACCTGTTTTTCTATCCTTAATAGTTCCTTTTCCTGGACGTAAAAGGCTTGATTAGATTCAGGCTTGTTTTTCTTTAAAATTGCTTCCTAGGCATGTGGAGTGTGTCCTATTGCATCACCCCAATGGGCATGAGCATGTGGTTGCCCACCGGTAGTGAAGCTAACTAACCTGGATCAGTGGGTTTACCTTTTCACCTCGATCTACTCATTATTGATTCCGCTGACTTTTACTTAATGGTTAGCAGCCTTTAATAACTGCTACCTAGATCCATTTTTCATTGGGAATTTGCAAAATGGTGATTTTCTAGTCTCATTGCTTCACTTAATTAGCTTGAATACTTTCTATGGAAAGAAACATTCCTTCTTTATTTGGTTATTTTGAAATATAATCTGCAGAGGAAAACAGGATAAAGATATTAAATTCTTCTTTCATTATCAACTTTCAGAATAATAAATTTGTTCCTTATATAAGGTGAGCAATTAATTTTGTTTTGGATTTTTTTTTTTAGTATCACTATGAACTCATGGATTTTAATATATTTTTTATGTTTTAAAACATATGTTTATCATTATTCAAATGGCCCCATCTTTGGGCAATGAGAGCCCCTTCAAGGTGGCTCTTGGTTCTCTTTTTGTCATCACCTGGTCATCTTTGAGAGCTCCTTGTTGTCAGGCATGACAAGCTGTCCCAAGTTCATCTGATCCACTTTTGGCCCCAGGCCTAGAATCAGCCATTTCTCTAAGGAATCCGGGTTCTGATTAGAGGGAGTTGGCATTTATGGGCCACAGTCTTTGTTTCTATGTGTCTAATTCCTTTTTTTTTCTTATTCCTCACCTGAGGATATGCTTATGGATTTGAGATAGGGAGGGAAAGGAAGGAGGGAGGGAGGAAGGTAAAGAGAAAGGTAGGGAGAGAGGGAGATCATGGATGTAAGAGAGAAACATGGATCAGTTGCCTCCTGTAGGCAGCCCAACTGGGGATCAAACCCGAAATTGGGTATGTGCCCTGACCAGGAATCAAACCCACAACCTCTTGGTGCGTGGGACTATGCTCCCACCGGCGGAGGCTACATGTCTAATGTCTTCAGTTCTTGTGGACTAGAAGAATTCACCAAGGACTGAATATAGTAGAGTTTGGGGCTAAGGCCTATGCTTTGCTTTGAGAGTCCATGTATGTGTCACTAGAAAATGACACTTGTGCCACCCCCTGAAACATCTAAGTGACTTCACTCATTAACCAAACAAATACTTAATGATTGTCCATCATATCTATTGTCAGGCCTCAGGGCATCCTAGTCCTGCTGTCATGGAGATGACGGTCTAGTGAGAAGAAGACAGCACACTCGTGCGAGAGGGTTCCAGGGCTGCCTTTCTATGGAGGATGGTTTGATACACACTGACACAGAGGCCTGCAGGAGGTGAGGAAGGATGCTCGTCTGAAGTCTGCGGGGCAGAGAGAGTGGCCAGTGCAGGGGCCCTGAGTCAGGAATATGTGATGTGATTCTAACACTGGAAACATGAATAAATTCTTTTTTAAAAAATACATTTTTCATGGATTTCAGAGAGGAAGGAAAAAGGAAAGAGAGATGGAAACATCAATGATGAGAGAGAATCATTGACTGGCTGCCTCCTGTATGCCCCCTACTGGGGATCGAGCCTGCAACCCAGGCATGTGTGCCCTTGATGGGAATCGAACCTGGGACCTTTCAGTCCACAGGCCGACGCTCTAGCCACTGAGTCAAACCAGCTAGGGTGATGAACTAATTCTTTACTCCTCCAAATTTCATCTTTTTTATACCAGTTACAAAATACTTTCTCACAGTAAAAATTTTAAGTTTATGGCTTGCCTTCCAGTGGTGATCTTTTATGTGGTGACTTTTAGGCCATTACTTTCTGATGTCTTGCAAGATATCCCATCTTCTCTCCCCCCCCCAATCTTCATGTTCTTAAAAATAACTATAATTCCAGAAGTCATAGGTCTTTAATGCAGAATGCATGCAAAGCACAGAGGAAAAAAGCACACACACACACACACACACACACACACACACACACACACACACCACACCCCCACAGAACAAAATAAAATTAAAACAAAACAGAAGCCATCTGTTCCCCGGCCACTCAGAATTAACCTCTGTAATATGGCAGTTGGTAGCCTTCCATTCTTCCACAAAAATGCTGCCCAGCTGGGATTCTGGACCCTGCTTTCCCGCTTTCAGCACGGTCCTCAGTGGCTGTGGAGTTCTAGCTTTTATCGGCTCAGTACTTTGTCAGAGCAGGGGTTTCTTGCCGAGCTATGGCTTACACCTGCTGACTTGAATTGTCCCTTTAGACTTGGGGGGCACTCCCAGAGTTCCCTGTATCCCCATCTTTGTCTCCAGGGGACATGCCGCTGGGTCCTGCCATTTTCACATCACCAGCCAGTGCTTGCCTGTCAGACAGAAGTGACAAGGAGCGTTTGTCCTCACTGTCACCATTTCTCCTTTGAGCTGAGAGTGTGGGGCTGGGACAGGGGAGAGGAGGCAAGCAAAACTTCAAAGGCAACAGTGGAGCCAGAAACTAATCAATTCTTCTTAAAGAAAGAAGTTAATCAATTCTTCTTAAAGGAAGAATTTATGTTAGTGTAAGGCAGAATCTCATTGACTGAGTTTGCTTCTCTCCCCTAAGGCTGTGGTGGTATTATCACAGGGAACCTTGTCTTTTGGTTAGTCTTATCACCAGTTGTCTGAACACTTGCATATGTGAAACTTTCTTTTTTTTTTTAATATGTTTTTATTGATTTCAGAGAAGAAGGGAGAGGGAAAGAGAGATAGAAACATCAATGAGCCCTGGCCGGTTTGGATAGAGCGCCGGCCTGTGGACCAAAGGATCCTGGGTTCGATTCTGGTCAAGAGCACGTACCTTGGTTACAGGCTCCTCCCCATCCTGGACCCTGGTGCAGGAGGCACCAATCAATGTGTTTCACATTGATGTTTATCTCTTTCTTTCTTTCTTTCTTTCTTTCTTTCTTTCTTTCTTTCTTTCTTTCTTTCTTTCCTTCTTCCTTCCTTCCTTCCTTCCTTCCTTCCTTCCTTCCTTCCTTCCTTCCTTTCTTTCTCTCTACTACTCTCCCTAAAAGTCAATGGAAAAATATCCTCGGTGAGGATTAACAACAAAAAAAGAAAAAAGAAGCATTGATGATGAGAGAGATTCATTGATTGTCTGCCTCCTGCATGCCCCCTACTGGGAATCAAGCCTACAACCTGGGCATGTGCCCTGGCGGGGAATTGAACCATAACCTCCTAGTTCATAGGTCGACACTCAACCACTGAGCCACACTGGGGGCCAGGCTATGAAAAATTCTTAACAAATTTAGACACATGAAGGAGAAATGACCCAAATTAGAACAAATAGGTACAGATGTAAGGGGAAACAATTCAACATACAATTCTAAGAACGAGGTACCTTGATACTAACAAAAATATCTGAGCATTGTCCCAGCTTAGTGGCTCAGTTGGTTGGAGTGTCATCCTGTATGCCAAAAGGTAGTGAGTTTGATTTCTAGTAGGGCACATGCCTGGATTGTGTGTTTGATCCCTGGTTGGGGTGCATGCAGGAGGCAGCCAATCAATGTTTTCCTCTCTTTCTCTTTCTATCACTCTCTGAAGGAAGGGAGGGAGGGAGGGAGAAAGGAAGGAAGGAAGGAAGGAAGGAAGGAAGGAAGGAAGGAAGGAAGGAGGGAGGGAGGGAGGGAGGGAAGGAAGGAAGGAAGGAAGGAAGGAAGGAAGGAAGGAAGGAAGGAAGGAAAGAAATCTTGTTTTTTTTGGGAGGCGACACAGCACTGTGGTTAGGAGAGGATTCTGGCATCACCATGTCAAGCTTCAGCCCTTGGCTTGGCCACTTCTGAGCTGTGTGATCTCAGGAAAGATAGTAGGCAATCTGTGCCTTAGTTTCTGCATCTGGAAAATGGGGACGAACTATAGAAGCACCGGCCTCTCTGGGGTTATACGGGGATCCTGGGAGTTGGCGTGGGTCCAGCACGTAGCACAGTGCTGGCCCAGGCAGGCGCTCCCCCGCATTAGCTATGTTTATTGACCTGAGCTTTTCATGGTGTTTACCTTTCTCATCTTCACAACAACCAAGTTAACATGTGTTGCCATCACCCCCATTTTACAGAGGGCTTAACTGAAGCACAGACTGGTTGATAACTTGTCCAAGGTCACATGCTGGAAATTGGCACAGCTGGCATCCAAACCTGGGGGGGGGGTGGCTCAGAGCCTGTGCTTCATGGTGATGTCTGCAAGAGGAAGTATGAGGCTGCTTTTGTGGGGGCAGATGCAGGGCAGGTCCTGGGGTTCAACACAAGTGCCACAGTGGAGCATGGTGTGTGGAGGTCAGGGAAGGCTTCCTGGAGGAGGGGACCCTGAGCTGAGTCAGACCAAGGGGGTTGAATGGAGGCAGCCTTGCTAACAGTGTAACCTTCTTTCCTCCCTGGCTAAAGAGGGCTGTTGTGAAAAGGAAACACGCACCATAAGCGGAAGCACCAGCATTAGTTAGCATTACACACACTCCTGGTAACGGGCTGCTTTAGAATCACATACCCTCCTCGTGCTATTATATTTACTCCCCGGGGCAAATCCCAGCCTACGAGCAAATACTGCTCTTTTAAAAATACAGCTACACAGATGGTGACTAGACTTAGTTTGGGGGTCACATTGTTAGGTATATAAATGTCGAATTACGATGTTGTACCCCTGAAACTAATATAATATTGTGTGCCAACTATATGTTAATCAGCTATTATTTAGAAAGTGAAAATAGAGAACCAAGATGGCGGCCTAGGTAAACACCTAAGCTGCCGCCTCTCACAACAATTTAAAAAACAACAACTAAAATCAGAACGGAATTCATCCCAAAACACAGGAAAGCTGGCAGAGTGGGAAATTTACAGCTAGAAAGAAGGAGAGAAGCTCATGGATTGGATTGGGAGTCACAAAGCACTGAGGTAGGGAGACGCTCACTCATACACAGAGAGGAAGTGTGGCTGAATGCCTGGCTGGCGGGAGGGGAGGAATTCCAGATTGCACTGAACCCTTTCCGACTGTACTGAACCCCAACCCCGGCCGAAACCCTGTGGACCCAGGCTCATACGGGTGGAGTCTGGACTGTAGAGAAAGGCACCTGGAGACAAAGAGGCTGGGAGACCGGGGGAGCCAGGAGCCACAGTGGGCAGGGCCTACAGTCGCACGAGTGAGTATGCACAGAGGTTTCACCGTGGAGGTTGCCGTGGCCTCTCCATAGCAGAAGGAGTCAGAAGCTTCAGACTTGAGACCCAACCCAATTCTGGGTGAGCCCCGGGGGCACCCACGCTCTTGCATGGGGAAGCTGAGATGGTCAGGCATAAACTCAGGGGAATTTCGGAAGGCAGAGGTCAGGCGGAAACTCAGGCGAGCACACAAGGGCAGGGTGGACGGGAAGCCAAGACTGTCAGCTCTGTCCTGAGACTCCACCCCATCCAAGCTGAGCACAGAGGCTTCTGCAATTTTGCAAGTCTGATCCTATAAGACTGTTTCCAATACAGAAGGTATCCCAGAGTAGACACAGCTGATACCCATGTTCAATTGGCCTGAAGGTTAATTCCTCTCAGGGATACCAACAACATTAAAGACTTAGCTACAACAAGGCTGTACACGCAGTCCCCAAAGGGGAGCACCAAGTGTCTAATAAGGTAACTGAGGAGGCTGACCCACTGGGCCATATAGGACACCAAACACACAAAGCCATCCTACCAACTTTGGGAAGCAGCAAAAATGCCGAGACAAGAAAATAGATATCAAATGAAAGAGATGGAGGATATAGAGTTCAAAACCACAGTTATAAGATTATGCAAGAATTTCCTAGAAAAGACCGATAAATTTCATGAGACCCAACTAAAAATTATACATAAACTGACTGAAATGGAAAATATTATGCAGAGATCCAACAGTAGAATGGAGGAACACAAGAGTCAGGTCAAAGAGCCAAAAGACACTCCTCTGGAGAAGCAAGAAGTAAAGAGAATCCAGAAAGTTGAAGATAGTGTAAGTAGCCTCTGGGACAACTTCAAGAGTACCAACATCAGAATTATGGGGGTGCCAGAAGAAGAGGGAGTGCAAGATACTGATAATATATTTGAAGAAATAATATCAGAAAACTTCCCCCACCTGGTGAAAGCAATAGACTAATAAGTACAGGAAGCGTACAGAACCCCAAACAAGAGGAATCCAAAGAGGAACACATCAAGATACATCATAATTAAAATGCCAAGGGCAAAAGACAAAAAGAGGATCTTACAAGCAGCAAGAGAAAAACAGTTGGTTACTTATAAGGGAGCACCCATACGACTATCAGCTGATTTCTCAACAGAAACTATGCAGGCCAGAAGGGAGTGGCAAGAAATATTCAAAGTGATAAATAGCGAGAACCTACAACCAAGATTACTGTATCCAGCAAAGTTATCATTCAGAATTGAAGGGCAGATAAAGAGCTTCACAAATAAGAAAAAGTTAAAGGAGTTTATCACCACCAAACCAGAATTATATGAAATGCTGAAAGGTGTTATTTAAGAAGAGAAAGAAGATCAAGTGAATTAAAAATCTGAGGAACAGAATAAACTGGTGAATATAATAGAATCAGAGGCAAAGAAAGGGAGTGGATTGATAATTATCAGGGTGAAAAGGGTGTGGGGGTGCAGAAAGAAACTGGATTAAAATCGTACACCTATGGATGAGGACAATGGGGGGGGATGGAGGGGAGGTAAGGACAGAAGGTGGGGTGGGAACCGGGTGGAAGGGAGCTATGGGGGTAAAAGGAGAAACAATTGTAATAATCTGAGCAATAAAGATTTGTTTTTTAAAAGAGTGAAAATAGCCTGGCCAGCATGGCTCAGTGGTTGAGTGTCGACCTTTGAATCAGGAGGTCACAGTTGGATTCAATTCCTGGTCAGGGCACATGCCTGGGTTGCGGGCTTGATCCCCAGTGTGGGGCATGCAGGAGGCAGCTGATCAATGATTCTCTCTTATCATTGATGTTTCTCTCTCTCTCTCCTTCTTCCTTCCTCTCTGAAATCAATGAAAAATATATATTTAAAAAAAATATATTTTATTGATTTTTCACAGAGAGGAAGAGAGAGGAATAGAGAGTTAGAAACATCAATGAGAGAGAATCATCGATCAGCTGCCTCTTGCATACCCCCTACTGGGGTGGTGCCCACAACCAAGGTACATGCCCTTGACCAGAATCGAACCTGGGACCTTTCAGTCCCCAGGCCGATGCTCTATCCACTGAGCCAAACCGGTCCCGGCTAATGAAAAATATTTTTAAAAATGAAAATACACTGACACAGGGAAGAATGAGGTTTCTGACGGTGCTGTGATGGTTTCACCTCAGCCTGTTTTCTGCAGCTCCTGCCATGCTGTCTCCCTCTTTCCTCCGGACTCACCTGCCACAAGCCTCATTAAACGCTGGGAGATTTGCAGAACCGCAGCCAGATTTCCCGTCCCCAGTGCGGCCTTCCTTCTTGAGCGATAGCATCAACGAAGTCTCCCTCACTCTGAGCACACAACCAGGGAGGTGTGATTAGGGCTGTGGGGGAACTCGGCTCCCATGATCACGGCGGGTAATGATGCCTCGGAAAGACTGTGTAATTTCTCCACCGAGTGCAACTGAGCGAGGCAAGTTGCTGAGACAAATGATGTAAGCATGTCATTGCATAAAATGGACTTGTCTCCCCATGGTATTTAATAATTTATACTTGAAAAAGACAAGTAGCTGTCCAATGAGCTAATTAAAAACACTGGCTTGCACAGACGGGAAGTACAGCTCTTAGGAAAGTGTCTGTTTGCTAACCTGACAGCTTCTAAGAAGCGCATGTGTCTGTGTTCCAGGTACACAGACGAGACGTGGCCGCCAGAGGAAGTCGACTACAGAGAACAGATGCATCCATGAGCCTCTCCCGTGACGACACGGCCCTTGGCACAGAATCAGACGATAGATGAAGCAAGTGCCTGCAGAGAAAAAGCATTTCTCACTAAACAAAGGAATTGGAACCTTTTTAAAAATATATAATTTTTGATTGATTTCAGAGAGGAAGGGAGGGGGAGAGAGAGAGAGAAACATCAATGAGGAGAGAGAATCACTGATCAGTTGCCTCCTGCAGGGGGCTGAGCCTGCAACCCAGGCATGTGCCCTGGACGGGAATGGAACTATGCCCTCCGAACTGTGACCTTCTGGTTCACAGGTCAATGCTCAACCACTAAGCCACGCTGCTGGGTGGAGATTGGAACCTTTTTGATCCCAATATCATCCTGTGGTCCACACATTTCCCCTAGCTCATCAAGGAGCAGATTTGTTGGGCATCAGCACCAGGCATCCCTCAGTGGGACAAGGACCTCAACGAGGAGCAGCCCAGGCGAAGGCCCCACAGGTCTGCCAGTTCCCCAGGCTATGGGGGTGCAGACCCAGCCTCTGCTCCCTCCCCACAGTCCTCTAGACCAGTGGTCGCCAAGCTTTCGGACCTCACGAACCGCCAGTGGTCCGAGAGCCACCGGTTGGCGACCGCTGCTCTAAACGACGGTAAATGAACAAAAGCAAAAACAAAACAGGCCGAAGTCCCCAATGGTGAAGAGACTAGGCCGCTTAAGCAGCCATAGTAGAGAGAGGAGATGAACAAAATTTTGGAAATCAGATCTCTGAGTGATTGACCTAGCCAACCAGAGAAAGCCGAGAGCCCAGGCCTGGAAGATGCCAGAGGTATCATGGGACTGAGAACAGGTGCAGTCAAAGCCCGTGATGCCTAGGAGCTGGTTTGAGATGTACAGCTAGGCCATGGTATTCTCCTCAAACAGAGACAGTCACCTAGGACACCTGCACCCGACGAGGCCACTCGGTCATGTGAGACGAAGATAGAAACATGACCATCCCACGAGCATGCCAGCACATCAAGGAGAACAGGAATATCGCCGAGACCTGCAGAATGGCCCTGACCCCTTTCACGACTCATACAATGACCGAGGCTTCTTTACTAATTGCAGCCTTTCCCCCGACACCTGGATGGGATTACATCCTCACAGGGTCACTCCTCATCCAGACAGCACCTAAACCCGAGAAAATCGTCACTTCGCCGAACCTCCTCCAAATTACCTAACTCAAGTGCAAATCATACTCTAAGTCAAGCATGTCAAACTCAAAGGCTGACGTGGGCCAAATAAATGAGCCATGTGGCCTGTGGGCCGTGAGTTTGACATGCTTGCTCTAAGTCTTTCCCCACACTCTTTCAGAGCACCCACAGTTTTCATTGCCACAAGACAGTAAGCCCCACTTTGTTTGACTATAGGTGTGCTCCTGTGGACTGTGTCTGATGAACATCAAAAGGCCCAGATCTCTCTCTTCCCCCCCTGCCCACCCACTGCCCCAGTTTAGACAGCCAGGGATGGCAGGGTGCCATGGAGAGGTGGGGGCACACAGGCCCTGCTGGAGGAAAGGCCCTGCTCAGGAACGGGGCATTAAATGACCGGTGACATCACAGCAAAACTGCCAACCCTCTCCCCCACCTGGCTCTCAGAGAAGACAAAGGAACACTCAGGAAGCACACAGGAAGCAGAGACAATGGCTAGAAATGAAGAGGCTATCTAAAGTGGAAGCATATTCTCCAACAAATAAATAACAAGAGAAGAAGAGTTGGAAGGAAAATTATACATCAAAAGAGACTTTAGAGCTTAACTAACTTAATAGCAAGCTTTACTTGGATTCTGGCTTAGACACAGCCATTTAAAAAGCATCCTTTAGGAAACCACCAGAGGATGATGAATATTGCCTGCCTCTTGGATGATATGAAGGAGTGATCATCAAACGTTTTTAGATGTGATCACTGTATTGTGGTTATGTTTACACAGAAGGTTCCTCGTGTCACAGCGATACACAGGGGAATATTGAAAGGTGAAACGCTTTGAATTCTGGGATTTGCTTCAAAAGAATCCTCGGAGGAGTGGGGTGAAGATGAGTGAACCAAGGCTGGCAGAAGTGGAATTGTCAACACTGGGGGGTGGGAGGGTATTAGAGAGGCGTATCATCTATTAGGTCATTTTTGCATGTTTGAAATTTTCCACAAGGGAAAGTGAACAAAAACAAGGGGGAAAAAAACCAAAAATCTCCTGTCAATGAAAAAAACAAACAAACAAACAAACAAACAAAAACACCCACCTTTGAGACTGAAAGTTGTTCCGAAAGAAAGGGATCATTGAGCCAGGTCTGAACCAGCAGCAGGGCTGGGTGAAGACAGAGTCCTCTGTCTGGGGTGACGGGCTCTTTTATACAACAAGTTTGGAGACGGAAAATGTGAGTTATCTTGCATTTACTTTCCCTCTTGATGGGCAGGGGGCAGAAGAAGGTGAAGCCGGGCAAGTTCTGGGATAAGTGAATCCACTGTTGCTTCTGGCCTGGTTGTGGGCAGTGTCTGGAAGGCCCATGTGGAAGCAGGATGCAGTGGCATCGAGGAGTCGGCTATTCCTAGACAATTGCTGGGATGGCTGTCTGGAAATCGATCAGATTTCAACCTACATTCAAGAATGCAATCGGTCTGTTTCCTGATGATCTCTCCGTGTCTCTTTCTCTCACCCTCCTGGTCTGCTGCGATTAATTCAGAACGTCTCGGCATGTTTTCTCTCCTCAACTCCCAAAGTACCACTTTCTGTAACCTCCACCAAATCCCTCAGCTTATTCAGACCTGCCCTAAACCCTAGGCCTGGAAGATGTCAAGGCAGTCTGTCCTCAAAGATTGCAGACCCAGAAAGAGAGCTTTGGAAAGGAATTTGAAAATGGCAAAAACGTATCCGGGATTGTGAAGCAGGGAGGTAAGAGGCAGCCCCGAGCGCATTGTACATCGAGGTCTTTTCTCTTCCTCACTTCTCTGACCTCACCCCTAGGAAGAATAGTATCTGCCCACAAGGCCCCTTTCATACCCCGGCACCCACCTTGCTGGGCAGTGTGGCTGGGGGATTCTGGAGGGTGGAATGCAGGTGGTAGCTATGGGGTCTGATTTGGCCCCGGATGAAGGAAGGGGGGTGGTTGCCTTTGGTGAAAGGGAGGAGATGAAAATGCTCTCACTGACCTGGTGGCAGGTGGAAGGTGAGCATCAGGCCTGAAGGATGACCTCATGACCCCCAGTTGTTGGCAGATGGAGGTTGGGGTGACTCCTGAAGGCAAGGAGCTGGAGCTCTGGGGGGCATTTGTAAGGGATGCTGCATAAGGGGCTGTGATTCCTAAAAATTCCTTCTATAGTGTTAATCTCTGGAGAAGAATCCTTTGTCTCAGACTGAGTACAGTTCACTTGGAGACCCAGCAGCAGCTTGGAAAGGAGTGTTCTTTTTTCTTTATCAAGAAATTTCCAAGGGCTCTCCTGCTTTTGAGCAACTTACCTAGCTTTTCATATTTTTTTTGAGACTTGTTTTCAGGCTTATTGAAATACAAATAAAAAATGGTTTTTTCTGTAACAAAAAGTACCTTTATACTTCACAAATAAGGGTTTTCACCAACTGTGTGGAACTGGGGATTCAGTTGATGATGGCTAGATGGAAATTTGTGGCTAATCCAGAGCTATTCCTAAAAATAGACATTTATCAGTGCAATTCATTCACCAGGAAAGGGCCCATCAAAACAGTCCTGAAAAACAGACACAGGCCAGAGCCATGTGTCCTGAACTCCTTGGGATAATGCACCCCTCCAAGAGCCTAATGGAAGATGGGAACGCCTCAACACACATTTTGCATATAATTTTAGAGGGTTCACTGAACCCTCTTGAGCAAGAACAACAAAGAGCTGGGAGGAAGCGATGGACCATTTACATTTCAAAAGTATTCTCTGCTCAAAAAAAGAGAGAAGGATTTACTAAGGCTTAAATGCCTTTCAGTAAATTCCAGTTGGTTTATTTGATTTGCAAATATTCTATTTCTGTAAGACTTTACAGCTAAGACACTGTTTAATCCATTCAAGCCTAGTCCCTACACAAATCCATTAATGACACAAACAAGACATGCTTTAAACAGATGTTCATTTCCCTCCTCTCTGGGCTGGCCAGACCTGTCTGTGGGCAGCAGAACAGACACTGTTTCTCGTGTGGAGCGTTGGCTGAGCAGGAGAGCAGGTCCAGGCTGTGCCTGGCCGCATCTTCAGCACCTAGGACAGCTCTTAGTACTGTCCATCGGGTCAGTGTGAGAAGAACCCAAAGTGAGCTGTGGAGAAAGCTGGGTGCTGTAAGGGTTGGGGTGTAGGGGAGAAACTTCCGTGGAAGGAAACGCGGAGGGATCGGGGAAGATGTTCCTAGGGAGGAGAGATTTACGCTGAGCATTGAAGGACGCGACCTGGGGAAGAGTGTTTCCGAAGGGAAGACCAGTGTGTGCAAAACCTCAAGTCCAGAGAAGTGCACCATGGTGAGGCATAGGATGAGCGTGGGAGGAACCAGACACCCGGCCTCCAGGCTGGGCTAAACATCTGCTTTAGTTCTGGGTACTACGGGAAGTAATTGGAACGTTTAAGCCATGGAATTGAGGTGATTTGATCTACATTTTCAGAAAAATTGCTCTGGCAGCTGTGTAAAGAGTAAATGATTGGGTCATAGCTGGTTTTGGCTCAGTGGATAGAGCATTGGCTTATGGACTGAAGGGTCCCAGGTTCAATTCCGGTCAGGGCACATGACCAGGTTGCAGCTTGATCCCCAGTAGGGGGTGTGCAGGAGGCAGCCAATCAATGATTCTCATCATTGCTGTTTCTATCCCTCTCTCCTCCTTTCCCCTGAAATCAATAATAAATATATTTAAAAACAAACTATTGGGAGTGGATGATAAAGAGGACAGCTGAAGGCTGGCCATCTGAACAAGAGACAATGGTGCCCAAACCGGTTTGGCTCAGTGGCTAGAGCGTCGGCCTGAGGACTGAAAGGTCCCAGGTTCGATTCCGGTCAAGGGCATGTACCTTGGCTGCGGGCACATCCCCAGTAGGGAATGTGCAAGAGGCAGCTGATCGATGTTTCTAGCTTTCTGTCCCTTTCTCTTCCTCTCTGTAAAAACTCAATAAAATATATATATATATTTTTAAAAAGAGATAATGGTGGGTAGGGGGTGAGTTGGGGGTGAGAAGTGGTTGGGGTAAGGACCCTGGAAGGAAAGTCAGCCACCCAGGTGGGAAGCAGGAACTTTGAGGTGTCCTCAGGAGAGGACCTGCAGAGTCTGGGGGCCCAATGTCTTTCAGGAGAGATGGGCACAGGGCTGAAGGAGAGGACGGGGTAGAGGTCCCTTTGGGGCACTTCCCTAGAGAGGGGGGAGTATGCAGAGAATAGGCAGACTCTCTTCACAGCGTCCTTTGCTGCTTTGTTTGCTGTTTTTTGGGGAGCTGACTTCATGTTCCTAGCAGGGCCCATTTCAAGCCACCAGCTTAACCTTACTGAACATCACTCTATAATCCTGCCATCATGGATGCAAACGGCCTCAAGGACATAGACAGTAATGAAGAAAGGAGTTTTGAGTATTTTTTACCTTCGTTTTTAATATAATCTGTTTCCTTGTAAGTTTACATAATTTAACTTTTAATAATGACTGTTGAAGAACTGGCTTAGGCTGTTCCTGAAAATTTAATAATCAGCTCTCCAGGGGTGGTACAAGCCAGGTCTGGAGGCCACTGGCTGATGGCCAGGGTGGGATTGAGCTCTGGTGTTGAGGGTCCTTTCCCACGGGGCTCTCCTGCTGCCGGGAGGCCTTGTTCCTGCCCCGGGAAACTGGAGGGCAGGGCATATCCCTGGCTGGCTTCTTTTTTCTTTCCAGTGTAGAATCATGTATTCTTTTTTAAAAAAAACAAAACAAAAAAAAACACACAATATATTTTTATTGACTTCAGAGAGGGAGATGGAGATGGAGATAGAAACATCAATGGTGAGAGAGAATCATTGATCAGCTGCCTCTTGCATGCCCCACATTGGAGATTGATCCTGCAGTCTGGGCCTGTGCCCTGACCAGGAACCGAACCATGACCTCCTGGCTCATGGGTCGATGCTCAACCGTTGAGCCACGCCAGCCAGACTACAAGTACGTATTCTCTTCTAAGAAAAGTTACTGAAGTGTAGCTGACATGCAATATCGTATTAGTTTCAGGTGTACAGCACAGCGATGCGACAGTTATACACCCTCTGATGTGATCACATCATTCAGTCTGTTGGCCGTCTATCGCCGTGTGGTTTTAGGCTGGAATTGGCGAGGCACCCTGGGTGGTGCTGCTGAGGAGGGCTCAGAGCTGGGACAGCTGAGCCAGCTGGGAGGTGAGCACCTCTCCTGTGACGCAGGTCCAGGAACCGTCTGATTTTTGACCCCAAAAGAACAAACCACATTTGAGACGTGCATTTACAAGTGTCATCTGCGCTGGAATGGCTATAATGAGGAATGTATCAGTGTTAAATGAGAGCGAGGATGAGGCGCCCGCCGCGCTGTTCCGTCAGCGCTTTAAGGCTATATTATTGTGAAGTTCAGAAAGAGAGTTAAAGGCTCTATTTAAATGCAAATGTGCCATAAACCCGACTAAGAGCAGTGCATCTTGGGAATGCTCTCTCCCTTCTTTCGGCGGCGTTGCTATTTTTCACCTCAGAGAAGAAGTCTGAGGAGCCCTGTGCGGTTGCAGTGCAGCTGCTGTGATCGCAGAGGGTTGGAGAGGCACGTGGGCATCTCTGGGGCTTCTGGGGCTGGCCAAGCGGCGCCGAAGCCCATGGCATCCACTGGACAGGGCCTTGGGCGAAGGGGGAGCTGTCCTCTGCCCGGAGCTGTCCTGCCCTGGCCCATCTGGTTGTAGTGTCCAGAGAAGCCCAAACTGACTTTGCCCACAGCCCAGGGCACATGGGGTTTCCTGAGCCGAGGCCTGAATGACACACTCCTCAAAAGGAGGCAAACACAGTGCTCGACTCAGGGGACGTGTCCTGCCAGTGCTGACCTCTGGACCCTCCTGCCTCGTGCAGGAAGAGGCGGGGAGGTGACCAAACCTTACTGAGCCTCATGCTGTGCCAGGTGCCATGCCACCTTCCAGGGGCCCTGACTTGATGGAGAGGCTGGAAAGAGGGGCGTGGAACAGCGATGGCTGTTGGCCTCAGGGCTCTGCAGGGGGCCGACCCTAGTGTGTGGAGAGGACTGGGCAGCAGGCAGCTGGGGCAGAGCTTGGCAGGCAGCCTGGCCTGGCGCTGGGGGAAGCCACCTGCTCTCAGAAGCAGCAGGGTCTCCATCCCCACCACGGCCTGGCCCACTCTGGGAGCAGTCAGGGGACCTAGGGTGTATTCAAAGGCCCCCACGTATTTGCAGGCCGATGCCCCTAACTAAGAGGAGGCTGTGTACTTGAAAGCCCCCCAAACTTATAGACCAGTCTAAAAACCAAGTAGTTCAAGGTGAACTCTATCAGGGGGCAGGCAAAGCCACCCAGCACAGCTCACCCCATCGCTGTCACTGAACTGGGCACCTTCGGGTGGGGCCATGGTCTCAGCACCAGTAGGTAGGGCCCAGCTCATGTGAACAAGCAATAAATAAGTTGAGTTTTTAGAAACTATTAAGTATATAGCTATGGAATATGTATAAGTGCAGGATTTCTATCTAAAATACCATACATTAAATTTTTAAATAGAAAATTAGCATTTATGTAGCTCTTCTTACTTCTGTTTACTTGGAGCAATTGGGGATTTGGTTTGAAGGACCCTGTGCTAAGGTGGGTTACTCTCGCCTGCCTTCCTCCCCTCTCCGAATAAGCCCCTCTCCCCAGGACTCACAGGAAGAACTCCAGGGCCATCCAGGGTGTGAAAACCTCCACTCCCTTTCCCTTCCTCTATTTTGGGAACACCGAGGGAGTGGGCACATTTTGGGTCTGGGGTTGCTTTCTGCCTGGGAGAAGGGGCTGGGGTCAGGGTCAGGGCTGGAGAAGGAGGTGCTCAGGGCTTAGAGAAGACTGGTTCAGACAGGGCAGCACCCACGCAGCTCACCTCCTGGGAGTCCTGCCTGGCAGGACCTGCCTTTGGAGGACTGACTGAGGAGGAGAGAGGCCCCCACCTCTGGGAGCAAGAGGAGAGTGGCACCCACCAAGGGCAAATGAGACAAGCCATCACGCTTGGAGAGCTCACCACGCACTATCTTACGGGATCTTCCCTCAGACTACCTGTTTATAGATGACATCATTTTATTTTTAGTTAATAATTTTTATTGAGGCAACACTGCTTAATAACTTTATATAAGGTTTGGGTGTACAACATTATAATTTGGTATTTGTATTCTCTATTGTGTGTTCACCACCAAAAGTCTAGTCTCCATCCGATACTATATAGTTGACCCCCTTTCCCCCTTTTCATCCTTCTCAGACCTTTTCCCTTTTGGTAACCACCATTCTGTTGTCTGAATCTAAAACTTTGGATTTTTTTTGTGTGTGTGTGTATGTGTGTGTGTGTGTGTGTGTGTGTGTGTGTGTGTGTGTGTTTTAATTCATTTGTTACATTTTTTGTTTTATGCTCTACATGTGAGAGAAATCATATAGTTTTTGTCCTTTTGCTCTGACTTATTTCACTTAGTATAATACCCTCAAGATCCATCCATGTTGTAGCAAATAGCAATAATTCATATTTTTTACGGCAGAGTAGTGTTCCATCTTGGTTATGGTAAATAATGCTGCAATAAACATAGGGGTCCATATATCTTCTAGAATTAGTGTTTTCATATTTGGGTAAATATCCAGAAGTGGGATTGTTGGGTCATATGGTAGGTCTATCCTTACTTTCTTGAGGAAGCTTCATACTGTTTTCATTCCAGTTTACATTCCCACCAGCAGTGCAAGAGGGCTCCCTTTCTCCACATTTGTTCCAACCCTTGTTATTTCTTGCAGTTTTAATGACACCCATTCTAACAGGTGTGAGATGAAAGTTCATCATGGTTTTGATTTGCAATTCCCTAATCATTAGTGATGTTGAACATCTTCTTATGTGCTTGTTGACTATATAGATGTCTTCGTTGGAAAAATGTTTATTCCAGATCCTTTGCCTTATTTAAAAAATATATATTTTATTGATTTTTTACAGAGAGGAAGAGAGAGGGATAGATAGTTAGAAACATTGATCAGCTGCCTCCTGCACACCCCCTACGGGGGTTGTGCCCACAACCAAGATACATGCCCTTGATCAGAATTGAACCTGGGACCCTTCAGTCCGCAGGCCAATGCTCTATCCACTGAGCCAACCGGCTGCCTTATTTTTTTTTTTTAATGGAGTTATTTGTTTTTAAGTTAAGTAAGTTCTTTTATATTTTGGGTATCAACCTCTTCTCAGTTGTATCATTTCCAAATATCTTCTCCTATTTGATTGGTTGCCTTTTTTGTTTTGTTGGTGGTTTCCTTTGCTATGCAGAAGCTTTTTAGTTTGATGTAGTCCCATTTGTTAATTTTTTGTTTTGTTTCCCTGGAGCCAAATTCACATAAAAACCACTGATACTACCACTGCAGATGATATGATCTTGAATCGAGAAAATCCTCAGGAATGCATTAAAAAAAAACTATTAAAACTAACAAATGTGGTCAGCAAAGTTGCAGAATTCAAGATCAATATACAAAATATACACACTTGCAGTAAATAATTCAAAAGTGAAATTAAAAAATAATTCCATTTATAATAACACCAGAAAAGTAGAACAGGAATACATTTACCTAAAGAAGGGTAAGCCTTGAACACTGAAAACTATAAAACAGTGTATAATTCAATTGTATTGTATATTTCATAATTTAATGGAGTAAATTCTCCTTCCACTTTAGCTATATCCCATAAATTTAGATATTATATATAATTTTCTTTCACTTTGATACATTTATTTTATTAAATGATTGGGGTGAAATTGGTTAATAGGGACATATAGGTTTCAAATGCACATTTCTATGCTACTTGATCTGTATATTCCATTGTGTTACCACTATCCAAAGTCAACCATCTTCTGTTGCCATATATCTGGCCACCTTTACCCTCTTCAATCCCCTCCACCCCCTTCCCTCATAACCACACACTGTTGTCTGTCTGTGTCCATGAGTTCCACATATGAGTGAAATCATATGGTTCTTAGCTTTTTCTGGCTAACTTATTTTGCTCGGTATAATATTCTCAAGGTCCATCCACATTGTTGCAAATAGCAGTACATTTTAATACAATTAAAAATTTCCTTTTTTAAAAGTGTTTTTTTTCCATGGTATTTGGAGATTCCTCAGTTATCCTCCTGTCATTAATTTCTAGTTTAGTTCCATTATAGTCAGAAAACATATTTCCTATGATTTCAATCCTTTTAAATTTGTTAAGATTTAATTTATGACTCACGATATGGTCTATCTTGGTAAATGTTCTGTGTGCACTTGGAAAGAACGTATAGTCTGCTGTTGTGTGGAGTGTTCTATAAATATAAACTAATTCCAGTGAGTTGATGGCATTGTTCAGTTCCATTCGTGCTAATGTTCTCTCTACTATTTCTGTATATTACATAGAGAGGAATGTTGCTGTTTCCAAGTATAATTATGGACATATCTAGTCCTTTTCTGCTTGGACAATTTTTTTATTTCTTATATTGTGAGTCTCTACTCTCAGGTGCTTATAGATTCAGGATTGTTATGGATTCTTGGTGAATTGATTCTTCTCTCAGTATGTAATATCTCTCTAACTGGTTATTTTCTTTACTCTGAAGTTTACTTTGATATTTAAAAAAAAACATATTTTATTGATTTTTCACAGAGAGCAAGGAAGAGGGATAGAGAGCTAGAAACATTGATGAGAGAGAAACATCGACCATGTTTCTGCATACCCCCCACTGGGGATGTGCCCACAACCAATGTACATGCCCTTGACCGGAATCAAACCTGGGACCTTTCAGTCCGCAGACTGACCCTCTATCCACTGAGCCAAACCGGTTTCAGCTGAAGTTTACTTTGATATTAATGTCACTCTTGCTTTGGCTTTTCCAGGCTTCCATAGTTATATATATATATATATTCCCCCCCATCTATAGATATAAAAGCCTAAGTGACTGTTCAACCATTCGACCATTGACTGGTAGCTATGACACACCCTGACCACCAGGGGGCAGATGCTCAATCCACAGGCATGGAGACATGGAACAGACTGATGAATCTCAGAGGAAAGGGAGGAGGGGGAAGGATGGGACGAGATTAGCCAAAGATCTTATATGGCCTGTGGGGATGGGGCTGGACCTCAGATTATGAGAGGGCGCATGCCAGGCCGAGGGACCCCACTGGTGCATGAATCCATGCACTGGGCCTCTAGTATAATAATATTTGAAGAGAGTTTCTTGTAGACAGCATGTACTTGGGTCATTTTTAAAAATCCGTTCTGCCAATCTCTATCTTTTAATTGAGGCATTTACTTCACTTACATTTAATGTAATTGATGTTTGCATACAGGCCTCCCACTGTATTTTTTGTTGTCTATTATTTGTTCCCTCTCCATATTGAGAGAAGAATCAATTCACCAATTAAGAATGTTTTTAATTCCTCTGTTTCCCATCTCCTACCATTGGTTACTGAAACTTTAAAAACGTATTCCATTTCAGTTATCCAATACATTTTTGACACTCTCTCTGCATAGCTTGTTTGGTGTGGGAGAGATAGTTCTGGAGCTTCTTGCTTTCCTTTACCTCCCACTGAGTGTACCCGCACTGCGAAGCCCTGGTCACTCTTTGGTTCGGGCCATTTCTCAGCCCTGGACATGGGCTGGGGGCCCCCAAAAGCACTGAGAACTGCAGGTTGACAAGGTGGGCATTGACACAGACACTCCTGAGCTCAGACCCCAGACACTGAAGGAAGAAATAGCCATGCTCAGGTACAGACCCCAAGGAAGGGAGAAAACCAGCTGACCTTTGCTTCCCGCAGCTCCCACTGGCCCCTCGGGCTGGTCTCTGCTTCCCATCGCGCTCCCTGAGCTCCCAGCCAGGGCGGCCTGGTCTCCTGGTGAGCGCGACACTAGCACTGTAGTCCCTGACTTGTGTGCATGTTCGACTCCTTGGTTCAAGTCTCATGAAGAAAAAGAGCTCAACGTGAATTGATGGGGTTTGGGTGAAGTTTGTGGAGGGGAAGGAAATCAAAGTGGCCTGTGGGCGGGGCCCTGGGCCCATGCCTGTGTCGCAGCTGTGGCTCCCAGGACTGGGCACACAGTGAGAACTCAGGGGTTCATGTCTGCACTTCCCCTCCCATAGGCTGGGAGGGCTTTCTCCCATCCGGGTCGCTGCTTAGACCTGAGGCACATGTAGAAGGCAGCTTCTCCTTCATCCTTTCCTTTCTAAACCACCCCTGGGGGTCCAGCAGAAACAACACAGAATTCTAGCAAGAGAAAGAGAAATCCACTTTACTTAAAAATCCAATGGCTGCCTGGCTACTCGGAGGCATTTTCTAGGATGCTGGCGCCACCTGCCGGACAAGCCACTTTTTTGTTTGTTCTGAGAAAGTTGTTGTCAAGCTCCTGTTGAAACCACATGCCTGATTCATGAATGACTTGGGAGTCTTGGGCCAGACACCCCCATTTTGGGTGGACCAACTCAGACTCAATGACTAACAAGGCAAAAAGAGCCCAACAGCCCTCCTTCAAAGGAAAAAGCATTTCCTCCTCCCCGCCCCATTGATCCCCTCCAGTTTGCTTCCCACCCCCTCCTTGCCCCAGGCCTTCCGTTCCATGCTTCTCTGTTCATCAGTTTGTTTTATTAATTAGATTCCACATGAGTGAGATCATATGATACTTGTCTTTCTCTGACTGACTGACTTCACTGAGCATGATACTCTCCAGGTCCCTCCATGCTGTCTCAAAGGATAAGAGATCCTTCTTTTTCACGGCTGCGTAGTATTCCACGGTGTAGCTGTACCACAGCTTTTTCACCCACTCATCTACTGGTGGGCATTTGGGCTGTTTCCAGATTTTAGCTATTATAAATTGTGCTGCTGTGAACATAGGGTGCATATATCCTTTCTGATTGGTGTTTTGGGTTTCTTAGGATATATTCCTAGAAGTGGGAACCCTGGGTCAAATGGCAGTTCCATATTCAATTTTCTGAGGAAACTCCATATTGTTTTTCACAGTGGCTGACCAGTCTGCATTCCCATCAGCAGTGCACTAAGATTCCCCTTTCTTCACATCCTCACCAACACTTGCCACTTGTTGATTTGTTGATGATAGCCATTCTGACAGGTGTGAAGCGATACCTCATTGTCATTGTAATTTGCATCTCTCTGAGGATCAGTGACTTGGAGAATTTTTTCATGTCTCTTGACCATCTGTCCACTTTGGAGAAGTATCTCTTTAGGTCCTTTGCCCTTTTTAAAATTGGATTGTTTGTCTTCTTTCTGTTAAGTTGTATGAGTTCCTTATATATTTTGGATATTAACCCTTTATCCGGTGTATCATTGTCAAATATGTTCTCCCATACAGTGGGCTCCCTTAGGAAAAGGCATTTTCAAGAGCCAGTTGGCCTGGCCCCGCCAGTCCCTCAGCTTTACATTAAAAGGTGACAGCAACCCCTTTAGGGAAACAGTACCCTCACCATGCCCCCTAGAGCAAAGCTACCAACTCAGGAGGTCCTCGACTCACAAAGGCTCCCCTAAATTCCTGGGCCTGGTGGTTTAGCAAAGCTGATGACATCGATACACTGCTGCAGGAAGTGACCATGAGTATTTTGGCTGTCGGCTCAGTGACCATGAGTCTGTCGGCTCAGGGACAGAACTCACTGCCGGCCCAGTCACCCAGGCCACCCTGGCAACATCTGGCCTCCAGAGGGAAGACCTGGGCCGGCAGACTGCAGACTCTGCCAGCAAACTGTGGGGACAGAACACCACCGCTGAGGGGGCCGCCGAGCCGCCGATGCAGATGTCCTCGCAGGGTTCTCTCGGTAAGACCAGCTGGACTCCCCCTGCCCACCTAGCCGGCACTGCCCAGATCACAGCCATAGCTACCGTGGATCCACTTGCAGGCGCCGGCTGCCTCGAGCCCAGGCAGCGGGTGCTGGGGACACACATGTGAGCTCACCGCTGGGGCTGGCATGCTTCAGATGCCGCTCTTCTACCCCCCTCACCTGCTCCTGCGAGAGCAGCCCCGTGAATGCTGGCCGGGCGCGTGGGGTTTGTGCGTGTGCTCTCTCCGTCCCACCAGAACCAGGGCTGAGAGGAGGGGCCCAGGTGGAGATGAGGGGGGAGGGCAGTCCCAGGGAGCCCCGATGCATGTGTCTCTCTCACATCGATGTTTCTCTCTGGCTCTTCTCTCTCTCTCTCTCTCTCTCTCTCTCTCTCTCTCTCTCTCTCAAAAAAAAAAAAAGGGGGGGGGAGGGGAGTATCCTCAGGTGAGGATTAACAACAACAACAAAGAACTTGACTGAATTTTTGACTCCTGAATCAGGGTCCTAAACTTGAAAGGAGGGGGTTGGCCTCGAGGAGCCACCCCTATTGCATCCATAGTTGTTTCCCCCAGAGGGCGCTCCGGTACCTTCATGATTGCATCCCTGGCTGGAGTCTCCTCTGGGAAACCAGAGGCTTCCCTGAAGCTGTCTAACCCACAGCCTCCCAGACCTGTGTAAACGGGGCATCTGGTCTCCACAGAGCACCTCTGAAGGTTCCGCGGGACCCAGACTGAGAAACTCCTGGATGACCTATTGCTATTTTAGCCTTGTGTGTCCAATGTGTACATTTACTAAACAAATGAAGGCCAGAATGGGGGTGTGCCCCGACCCCCTCACCCACTCCTCTGGCCCGAAGTCCCTGTCCCGGGGGGCCTGTGTGCAGGCTGCCCTGAACCTGACCCCTGGCCACCTCCCCGGGAGCCCTGGCTGCCCCTTGTAAAGCTCGGGATTAAAAGGGGGCGGAGAGCCGAAACCGGTTTGGCTCAGTGGATAGAGCATCGGCCTGTGGACTGAAAGGTCCCAGGTTCGATTCCGGTCAAGGGCATGTACCTTGGTTGTGGGCGCATTCCTAGTGGGGGGTGTGCAAGAGGCAGCTGATCGATGTTTCTCTCTCATCAATGTTTCTAACTCTCTATCCCTCTCTCTTCCTCTCTGTAAAAGATCAATAAAATATATATTAAAAAATAAAAATAATAAAAGGGGGCAGAGAGCCCAGTCTCCTAAGAGCAGGGCATAGTGGACACCAGCAGGACTGAGGAACTACTGTGTGCTAGGCACTGTGTGGTCACTTTAAGGCAGCTTTTCTGCTCCAGGAGGTTCTCAGTGCTTTGGGGGGCATTATGTGACCCAGGAATGACACTGACCCCCGCCTGCTTGCCCTGCTCTGGCCTAGAGAGTGCCATTTCCATAGATGGACCACACCTGGGCCTCACCCCCAGCCCCCTCCCACCTGGGCGGTGCACCTTGAGCCGGGGCAGAGGTGACTGCTGCTCCCGCGGACTGCCCGGCCCTGCCATGCCCCGGGCCTGGCTCTCACTCCGGCCCTGCCATGGGACAGCGTCGCTCACAAAAGCTGCCCTCTGCGAGCGGCTCTGACTCCTTGCACCCTGCCTTGAAACACAGGTGCCGAGTCGGAAAAACCCGGCCCGAGGTGTTCGTTCTACTCGTTTCAGTAAATACTTGTTCTACAGATCGGCAGTGTCTGGCAGTAATTAAAGCCAGGCATTGCCTGGCAAGCCCATTCCTCTTAGAAGAAAATTATTTCACAGATGCCAATCAAGTCAGTTGCTTATCCCAGCGTGTTTGGGGGGCATTCAGAGGTAACTCGGGAGGTGTGATGGTCCGCACTCTGCGAATCTGAGGTCCTTGTCAAGGTGCAACCTTGTCGAGCCGCTCCCGTCCACCTGGAAGGGCGGGGAGGCTGGGGTTTCCAGGGTTAGCTAAGAGCCGTGGGCCTCCCTCAGGCTGCGGGCCCCAGCGGCCAAACCTTGCAGTGGCGGAAAAAAATATGCTCTAATGACAACAATTGTGTGGGATCTGATTCTGGCCTTTTACTGCCAAGGTGCTGTTTTGTAACTGTAAGTGGCAGGTGCCCCGATAGCAATTGCAAAACGATTCTTATCTGTGGACAGAAAGGAATTTTGCTGGAGGCACAACCCTCCCCCCTGTGTGAAGCCAAAGTTGGATTCCTTTGCAGGCTCCGTACATTCGTTTTTTTTTGGATTCTCCTTTAAATTGTAATAACCGTGGGATTCGTGCATTCTAACTCTTGTTTCTGTGTTTAGTTCATGCTCGGTTAATTTTAGTTAAGTACTGTGGGCAACCCGTATAACTCCAATCCTTTGGCTGAGGGACCCCAGTCACCTGTGCATACGTTCCCACCTGAGGGTGAAGTTGGAACACCCATGCACTTGTTAGAAATCACATTCTCATCGAAACCGGTTTGGTTCAGTGGATAGAGCATCGTCCTGCTGACTGAAAGGTCCCGGGTTCGATTCTGGTCAAGGGTACATCGGTTGCGGGCACATCCCCAGTGGGGGGTGTGCAAGAGGCAGCTGATAGATGTTTCTCTCTCATCAACGTTTCTAACTATCCCTCTCTCATTCCTCTCTGTAAAAAAATCAATAAAATATATATTTTTTAAAAGAAAGAAAGAAAGAAAAATTCTCAGGCCCCACCCCAGGCCTAATGTGTGAGAAGCTCTGGGGTGGACTCTGAGGCGCTCAAGTTTGTGTTAAAGGATAACGTTCAACAAAAGTCAAACTCTGACGCTCACAGACATGAACACGGATAAAAGATTTCATTTAACTCCTTATCAGTGAGTTATTGATTTTTTACCAGAGTCCTGGTGGTTTCCAGAAGCCTAGGCAGGTCACCTGGAGATCCGCGCCGACAGACACACACACTGGACAGGAACCCGCCGCGGCAGCGTCTCGGTCAGGAAGGAAGCCTCAGAGGTTCGGCTCATGGCAGAGTGACAGCTCACTCGGGCAGAGTTTCACGCAGTATTTCGAACGGGGAGAAGGGAGTGGAGGGAACACGTCGGGTGGAGGGCCCCTTCGTAGTCTCTGACCAGTGCCTCTGGGTCCCTTCTCTTATGGCCAATTCTGGGCAGTCCCTCGTTCCTTCTGGGTGCAACCAATGGGCCTTCAGTGTGTCTAATCGGGGGTCTCCAGATACTTTTTGCCTTGCTTTCCAACTTTCCAGATAAGCACATGTTAGGGTGTTCACACAGTCGCTTTTAAAACTTAAGTTTTACAAAATGGATTCAAGTCACACTAAATGCAGTTACTTATACTAAGCCTTTAAACACATTTCAAGTAATTCCTTTTACTTAAAATAAAATCAGAATAAGATCAGAAATACAATTCACACTTAAGCTATGAATCACTCATAAAAATAAATGCCTTCACTCCTATTTTAAATCACACAAATGATTATTCTCACACTGTTTCAAATCCTTAAACTATAAATCGAACATCACACTAATGTCACCACAACAGTGGGTCACACGTGGAGGACTCTGCTTGGGCTTCCTCCAGGGCGTCCCTGGGGGTGACAAGGGCTCAGTGGTGAGGGGACGGGGGCTGTCTAACCTTGGGATAGGCAGGGTGCTCCCCAGAACCCCGTGGAGACTCCACTCCACAGACACCTCGGTCCTAGGAGGGAGCTCAGGGTGGGGAAGAGGCGCAAGTTGGCTGGTTGTGTGCTTTCATCTGCGTGCAACTATCACTTGTGCCCCGAGGGTGGGGATCTTCCCAGGAGGACATGGCCCAGGACTGGGGGTGGTGGTGGTGGTGGTGGTGGTGGTGGTGGTGGTGTAAATTGGAGCCCCCTGGCTACCTGCCCTGGATGTTCTAGCTCTTCCTCGGGGCAATGCCAGCCTCCTCACAGCCCTCCCTGCCAGGGTGCACACCATGGGCTGGTCTCTAGAACCTGGGGTCCTGGGCGGGGCAGGGGGTATCACTGGGGCTCCCAGGAGTGGGTGAGGCACCACTGAGAGTGGGGGTTGGTGGGTGTTGGCCTGAGCAGGCTCCTTCAGGAGGAGCCTGAGAGGCGCCCTCAGCACCTGGGCCACCAGGTGTTTCTCATCCCGGGACCCCGCCCAGGCTCGTGGCGCTCTCTCTCTCTCTCTCTCTCTCTCTCTCTCTCTCTCTCTCGATCCCACGAGATCTGGCTTTCTCTGGGAAGCGTGGTGGAGGTTGCAGCTCCTGGGGCTGGATTCGCCCTTCTCTGAGCTTCCTGGTGCCCGCCGGGTGGAAGGGGGAGCTGTGTGCGGAGCGGGCTCTCCAGGGAAAAGGCCCGAGGCGCTGGCAGCCTGGGCTCTTGGGATGAACACCAGACATCTCACGGCCCACAGGGACAGCTGGCCCAGGATGTGCGTGAGTAAGCGGGATTTGGTGTTGTGTGTGTGTGTGTGTGTGTGTGTGTGTGTGTGTGTGTCCATGTTTGTGCCTCCTCTCCCCCCCCCCCCCCCGCTCCCCTAAAACGTACCGCGTGAAGTGCACTAAACTGACCAAGCCTGCCCGCTCGGGATGGGGAGCTCCAGGTGCGTTTGCAGCAGCTGAGGCCGGTGTGCCCGTTAGCCGCCCCGGGTTCTGGGGGTCAGGGCCGGGATTTTGTTTGTTGTTGTTGTTTGCTTGTTTTCACCCAGCGTGTGCTGTGATAACGAGGAGACTGGCCGTGGTGGAAGGTGTCCAAGGCTGCCGTCCTGACTCGTCTTATTTTCTGGTGTGAAAATGTAACCTTGCTGTGACCTTGGGCCCGGCGGGAGGAGGCTTGGTGCCCCTGGGGCCTGTGCGGGTATCTTGGGGCTTTGGTCCCCTGGGCTCTGGGCAGCCCGGGAGGTGAGAGACTCCTGGTACGTACCGGCCAGGCTCTCCCCTCGGCGGGGGCAGAACCTGGCTCCCCCTCGCTGGCGGGGCCCCTGGCATGAGCCTCCTTCCTTGAAGGCTCCTCAGTGAGCCACCGTCACAGTGTGACTCTGGCCCTTGGGTCAGGAGGGAAGTTTCAAAGAGGATTGGGTTGGTTTGGTTGGTGGCAGGAGCCAGACTCGATGCTGAAGGGCCTGGGAAAGGCGACAGGACCTTTTGGCTAGCTGTCTGTTGGTGCTGCCCTGTGCCGGGCTTCTTGCTTTGAGGGGCCGGTGGTTGTGGTGAAATGGCTTTGAGATGGCCTCCTGAGGTTAGCAGGCGTGGGGGAAGGGAGAGACGTATGGGAGGGTGGTGGAACCTATCTGTTTAGAGGTGACAGGCAGCCCGAATGGGCACATGGGCATCAAACAGAGGTCCGTTATTTGGGTGGGGGTGGGGGTGGGCCCCTTAAATGTACATGCAAATAATTATTATAAATATTTATCTGTACATATAAAGTAAGAATCCTAAATATAAAACATAGACAATAATTTATATATCTATGTAAAAAAAATAAACAAACATGTAAGCAATGGGAAAAAAAAACAACAGGAAAATTTACCCAACCCAAACAATAGAGGGGAAAAAACAGGTTACAAAACTAAGAGCAATAGATAAAACAATTAGAAAATTAGCAAGGATAAAGAATTCAGCATCATCATCATAAAAAAGCAGAATCTAAATAACATTTTTAGAACAGTCTACCCAACAATAGCACATTCTTTTTAAGTGCCCAGGGAACATTTACCAAGATAGACCATAGCCTGGGTCATAGAGTAAACCTCAACAAATTTAAAAGAATGGAAATCATACAGATTGTGGGTTGTTGTTGTTGTTTTTAGCCATAATGGATTCAAACTAGAAATAAATAATAGAAAAAAATAGAAATGTCCTAAAACACTTAGAAACTAAACAACACACTACTAAATAAACCAGGTGTCAAAGAGGAAATCTCAAGGGTAATTAAAAACAAAATGAACTAAATGACAGTGAAAATACAAACATATCAAAATGTGAGATACAGCCAAAGCAGTGCTGAGAGGGAAATTTGTAGCACCAGCTATATAAGAAAGAATGTTTCAAATCAATGTACACTCCCACCTTGAGAAACTAGACCATAATAAGCTCAAAGCAAGCAAAACAGAGGAAATAATATGGGGGCAGAAATCAGTGAAACTGAAAATAGAAAAATAATATAAAAGAATCAGTGAAGCCAAAACAGATTTTTTGAAAAGATCAATAATATTGATAAACCTCTAGCAAGATTGACAAATGTTTAAAAAGAGAGAGATGAAAAATTAACCAATATCAGGAATGAAACAGGAGCTACCACTACAGACCCTACAGAAATCAAAAGGATAATAAGGGGCTGAAACCGGTTTGGCTCAGTGGATAGAGCGTTGGCCTGTGGACTGAAAGGTCCTGGGTTCGATTCCAGTCAAGGGCACGTACCTTGGTTGCGGGCACATCCCCAGTGGGAGGGTGCAAGAGGCAGCTGGTCGATGTTTCTCTCTCATCGACGTTTCTAACTCTCTATCCCTCTCAATTCCTCTCTGTGTAAAATCAATAAAATATATTTTTTTAAAAGGATAATGGAATACTACACACTACTCTGTACATAAAAGTTTGACAATTTAGATGAAGTGAACTAATTCCTCGAAAAATATAAACTGCCAAGTCTGCCCAACATGAAACAGATGGTTAGCCTTACAACTGTTAGAACTATTGAATCCGTAGTTTAAATTCTAGCCAAGAAGTTTCCAGGATGAAATGGCTAACTGGATTACTTTTTACCAAACAGCTGAAGAATTCTATTCTAATGCTGCACAATCTCTTTCAGGAACATACCTCAGTCTTTTTTATGAACTGAGCTTTCTCCTGCTTCTAAACTTCGTGATGATAGCACAACAAAGACATCCACAGACCAGTATCCCTGGTGACTGTCATTGCAAACACTCTTCACCGTCCATTAGCAAACAATTTATCAATCTATAAAGCAGCTACACCCCATGACTAAATGGGGTTTATGCCGCGCATGTAGTGCTAGCTAGCTCATTATCTGAAAATAAATCAAGGTAATAATCCACTGTGGTACGTGGCTGCTGTAACAAATTAACACAAACTAGTGGCTCAAAAACACACATTTATTATCATTGCATTCTGGATGTCTAAAATGGGTTCCACTGGCCCTGTTCCTTTCTGGAGGTGATAGGGTGACATCTCCTTTCTCACTGCTTCCAGGCTGCTGGTTCGGCGGCTCCTGGCCTCCGTCCATCTTCAGAGCCAGCAGTGGCCGCTTGAGCCTTCGTTACACCGAACACCGTTCTTCTGCCTTTCTCGGTTACATTCAGGACACCTGGGATTGTGCTGGCACGGCCCGGAGGACCCAGGATAATGTCCCCATCTCCACGTCAGCTCATTAGCAACCTTATTTCCATCTGCAGCCTTAACTCTCCTTTGCTGAGGAACCCAGTGTACTCACAGGTTCCAGGGATTAGGGCCATTTTAGGGCGCCGCTATTCTGCTGGTAACACCTGACCCCCAGGGCCTTTGCCCTTGCAGCGCCCCCACCTGGAGCACTGCCCGATTGCCTCAGGCACCTCAGGCACCTGTCAGGGCCTGGTCAAATCCCTTCCTCAGCTAGGCTGTCCCCTTCCCTCTGACACTTTGTTTTCTCCAAGGCACACTCTTTATTGGGCGCTTGCTTTTTGTTTACTTGCTTGTTTGTTTTTTATCTGTCTCTCCGCCCCTGCCCCTCTCTCTTATTCTGAGTCCTTAAATGGTGTGGGACATAGGGGGGCTCTCAGGCTATATTTGGTGAATTAACGAAGAAATAAATGACAGTCATCTGCAAATAATGACAGCACATTGTTGAGATTTATTTATTATTTTTTAATGCATTTGTGTTTTTATTCAAATATATTTTTATTGATTTCAGAGAGTGAGGAAGAGGGAGAGAGAGAGATAGAAACTTCTATGATGAGAGAGAATCATGGATCGGCTGCCTCCTGCAAGTCCCCCACTGGGGATCGAGTCCACAACCCGGGCAGGTGCCCCTGACCAGAATCAAACCTGAGACCTTTCAGTTCACAGACCGATGCTCTATCCACTGAGCCAAACCGGCCAGGGCTTGGTTTTTATTTTTACGTTTGCCCCTCCTTTCTGTTTCATGTCCTAATGCATTGCCCAGAGCTTCCTCCGCCCTGCTCAGGGGTAATGGTGCTAGCAGGCATCCTTGTTTTGTTTGACTTAAATAGCATTGTCTCTAGGGTTTTGTCTCTAAATAGAACTTTCGCTTTTGGTTTGAAATATTAATTAAAGCACAAGGGTACTTTTTAAGAAATATATATTAAGCACGCGCTTTTGCAACAAGTTTTTATTAGTAATGTTTTACCGAACGTCCACTGGTCCAATACATTCATAGATTTTTCTGTTTACCCTTAGTTACATTTTGAGACAATCCCATCTTGGTTGCAATGAATTTTATATATATATATATATATATATATATATATATATATATATATATACACACACCGTATTTGCCGGCGTATAAGATGATTTTTGGCCCTGAAAATACCGTATTTGCCGGCGTATAAGACGACTGGGTGTATAAGACGACCCCCTAACATTTCCACTAAAAATACAGAGTTTGTTATATACTCGCCGTATAAGACTACCCCCCACTTGGAGGCATATTTTTCAGGGCCAAAAAGTCGTCTTATACGCCGGAAAATACGGTATATTTTAATGAATTATACTTTTAATCCAGTGTTGCATACTCTCTGTTGATGCTGCATGTAGGGGTTTTGAGTCTTCAGTCCCTGAGGGAGTTGGGACTTTCCTTTCCCTCCCGTGTCCCCCCTCCTCCAGCCGGCGCTCTACCCCCTCAGCTGCCTGTGGCCTGTGGACCAGCCTTCCTTCCCTGGTGCAGGGTGGAGTCCGGGGGGCTGGGCTGAGCCACAATGGAAATATGGAAGAGTAACCCTCTGCTGTTTCGTTTCCACTTTTTGCAGTGTTAAATGTTTCTTCGTTGAGTCAGATCACGTCATAGATTGGCCAAGGACCAGAGTTACACTCTGGGTTGGTCTGGCACGCCCTGGGTGCGGCGGCCCCACCACAGGCACCAGCCTGGCAGAGGCAGGTGATGGGGAAGGGCTTGCTAATGCCATCCGCCGAGGTGTTCTAACTGCCCGAAGAGGCAGGCGTTTGAGAGATGAGGAGACAGGGTCCCGAGAGCTTGAGGCTTTGCTAAAAGATGTCTCAGCTGACACGTGTGTGTGACCTCAAAAGCTCTGCTCTTTCCACAATGCCAGACTTCTCCTTTCATCGCCGACCCCGCCCTCCCTCTGGCTGTTCACATGTGGAAGAGTTTTAGGATTGGTGCCACATCTTTTTTTTTTTTTAATATATATTTTATTGATATTTTACAGAGAGGAAGGGAGAGAGATAGAGAGCTAGAAACATCGATGAGAGAGAAACATTGACCAGTCGCCTCCTGCACACCCCCTACTGGAGATGTGCCTGCAACCAATGTACATGCCCTTGACCGGAATCGAACCTGGGACCTTTCAGTCCACAGACCGATGCTCTACCACTGAGCCAAATCGGATTTGGCTGGCGCCACATCTTTAAACGTTTGGTAGAATTCACTCGTGAAGCCAGCTATGAATAGAGACTGTCTCTCCCTCCCTCCCACAGGGTGTGTAGGGCAGTGCTGTCTGGCAGAGGCCCACAGCCGGGCAGAAAGCGAAGATTCCTTCTGGCCCCCTGAGCCGGAGCCAGAGCTGGAGCAGTCAGGGCAGCCCTCCTGCCTTCGTTTCATCAGAACGAAACAAGGGAAGCGGCTGAGAGTCGTGGAATTGGAAAAGTTTTGTTCTAAAGGGAGTCCCTTCCGAATGCAGGAGGCCCCCAAAGGCGGCTGGCGGCCAGGCGGGGGAGCAAGCAGAGCCTTCAGGTGCAGCTGCTCAGTGAGTGGGCTCCACGCTCTTGGATGGCGGTGGATTCCCGACACCGCCTCACCCCGCACCACCACCTCCAGGCAGGGAAATCCTGGCCTCCGCAGGCATTGGGGGACATAGAGGCCCCGCGACTCTTACTTGACATGCCCGTTAGTTTCTTTGGCCGTGACCCCCTTTGCTCCAGCAGGCGGCAGCCCCACAGGCATGTTATATGTTCCCAGGATTTTATCCATTTCTTCTATGTTATCCAATTTGTTGGTGAATAATTGTTCATAGTATTCTCGGTTATAATTCCCCCTCTTTAATTTCTGATTTTAGTTATTTGAATCTTTTTTCTTAATCTAGCTAAGGATTTGTTATTTAGTTTATCTCTTAAAAATCTCTTAGTTTTATTCACTTTAAAAAAAATTTTTTTAATCTCCACTCTAATATTTATTATTTCCTTCCTCCTACTATATTTTGGTTTTAGGGTGTGTTTTTCTTCCCCTTTTTCTGGTTTTTGAGGTGTAAATTTATGTTAACTTGAAATCTCTCTGAGTTTTTATAGTACTCATTTACAGGTACACACTGCCCTCTTGGCTCTGCTTTCAGGTCATCCTGTAGGCGTGGTATGTGTTTTTTTTTTTTTTTTTGGTTTGTTTGTTTTAATACATTTTATTGATTTTTTTACAGAGAGGAAGAGAGAGGGATAGAGTTAGAAACATCGATGAGAGAATCATCGATCAACTGCCCCCTGCACACCCCCCACTGGGGATGTGCCCGTAACCAAGGTACATGCCCTTGATCAGAATCGAACCCGGGACCTTTCCGTCCACAGGCCAACGCTCTATCCATTGAGCCAAACCGGTTTCGGCTGGTATGTTGTTTTAATGCTTACTTGTCTCAAAGGTATTTTCTAATTTTCCTTGTGAATTATTTGACCCATTGGTTAAGAGTGTATAATTTCCACATATGTGTGGATTTTCCAGTTTTCCTTGAGCTATTCATTTCTAATTTCCTCCCATTGTAATAGGAAAACACGCCCTGTTTGATCTGTCTTCTTGAGTTTGTTAACTTGTTTTGTGGCCTAACATGTGGTATATTCTAGAGTGTACCATGAGCACTTGAGAAGAATGTGCATTCTGCCATAATTGGTGTTTTCTATACGTATTTATGTCAAACTACTCTGTAGTGTTAATTTCTCCACTTACTCATCTTCTGTCTGGTTATTCGATCCATTATTATAAGTGGGTAATTAAAATCTCTTACTAGTATTGTGTTGAGCCTATTTTATAGGAGAGGTAGGATAATCATGTGTAAGTTACTTCTGTGGCTTAAGTTTATATATCCCTTCCTCCCCCATTTTTTTCCCCTGGACTTTAGGGATTTTTCATATTTCCTTGTGAACTCAGCATCCCACTTAAAGGATAAATTGCAAAGAAATATACTTCTGAGTGTTTTGTAGCAGTGGAGAACGTTTTAGAAAACCTAGATGCCAAGGGGATAACTATTTTCCATATTCCCCCCAGCGTTTTATTGAGGTTTAACTGACATACGATAAAAAGCATATATCCTAAGTACACAGCTCAATAAATTTTAAATATGTATGCATGATACCATTATCTAGATCAATTTTTAGAATAGTTCTATCATTCCAGAATGTTCTCTTGTCCCTTTTCAGTCTGTACTCATCCAGAGATTATCACCCTAGATTTGTTTTGCCTTTTTTTGAACTTATGTCATTTTCTTGTTCAACAAAAATTTTAGACTTACCCTCTTATAATCAATTAATTTTTAAAAATTGCAGGCTAGTATTCCATACACCATTATTTGATTATCCATTAATTTGCTGGTGGATGAGTGGTCTTCAGTTTGGGGGTATTATTAAAGCTGCCAGGAATATTGTACAAATCTTGTGTGTGTGTGTGAATGAACCAATTCCTCTTAGTTGTATATCTAGAAGTGGAGTCAATGAGTCACAGGTCAGGCAAATACTTACCATTATAAGGAACTGACAAGCCGCTTCCCACGGCGATTATACCCATGTACACTTCTAGTTGCTCCATATTCTCACCATTGGGCAGGTATGCAGGGCCATGTCCTTGTGGTTTCATGTTGCATTTTTTGAAGCCTGGCGTTGAGCACTTTTCCTATGCCAATGCTGCATTTGGACAGCTTCTGTAAACTGTGCATTCAGTACTTTATTTTAAAATATATATATCTTATTGATTTTTTTACAGAGAGGAAGAGAGAGGGAGAGTTAGAAACATCAATGAGAGAGAATCATCGATCAGCTGCCTCTTGCACACCCCCTACTGGGGATGTGCCTGCAATAAGGTACATGCCCTTGACCAGAATCGAACCTGGGACCTTTCAGTCCACAGGCTGAAGCTCTATCCACTAAGCCAAACCGGTTTCAGCAGTACTTTATTTTTATATTGTGTTGCTTTTGCAATGCCTTTTTAGCTGTTTTTCTGCATAAAAGTCCTTTGTCAGTTACATGTATTGCAAATATTTGCTCCTTGGCTGTGGCTTGCCATTTCACGTTAGCAGTATCTTTTTTAGAAAAAGGGTTTAATATCGGTGACATTTATCATTTCTTTTATGATTAATGTCTTTCGTGTCCTAACAATATCTTTGCCTATTCCAAGAGTCATGAAGAGATTGTGTTCTTCTAGACTGTTTTGCCCTTCATTTCTGTTTGTGATCCGTTCTGAGTAAATCGTGTACTGTGGGAAAGCACCAATGCTTTTTTCCTCATACAGATATCCAGTCACTCCAGCTCCACCTGAAGAAACTTTCCCTATTGAATTGCTTGGTGTTTTGTTGAAAAGCCAATGACCATACACATGTGTGGGTCTATTTCTGGACTCTATCAGATCTACTGATGTGTTTGTCCTAACTGTTGTACCACACTTTTTTAATCACTATAGCTTTTAAAGCAAGTCATGAAATTGAGTAGTACCAAGTCTTCCAATTTTTTCTTCAACATTATCTTGCCTATTCTGGGCCTGATGCATTTCCATATATATTTGCTAATTGACACAGACAGTCTCATTAAGACTTTGATTTCGCTGAATCTATAGCTTAATTTGTGCAAAACTGAGATCTTAACATTTTGCAGTCTTTCAATCCATGAGCATACTATATTGCAGTGTTCTATTGTTTCTCTCAGCAACATTTTATAGTTTTCATGTTGTTATACATCTCTTACTTTCTTTTGAGTTATGTGACTTATGTGCTGTTATTGTCTTCTAATTTCCCTTGTGAATTCTTTGCTAGTGTAGAGAGTACATCTAGAGTTTTGCGTCATATCCTGCAAAATGTTTAGTTCTGGTAGATGTATCAACCAAACACTTGTAATCTTCAAGAAATCAAATAATGGGAGCTGTGTCATATAATTAGAAATACATCTAATTTTCCAAACAGTGTAAAAAGTGACTCACTGTATACCTCCTTTCACAGTTATTCCTCAGGAATATTACCTTCTGAGTTTCTTTCTCCTTTGAAGACCATGTGATTCTGGAATGCACTTGCTCTGGGTATTCTTCTTGGGAGATGAGAAGAGCACCACATTTTCCCAGAGGAGCCTGCTTTTCAGTGAATGTCAGATAGGGAAAGGAGGATATGGCCTATGTGCTGTCCTTTTTGCAGATGAACAAAGTACTTCCCCCCAAGAATGCCAATAATAGACATTAAAATGGATTGGAGTAGGGTGGATAGATTTGTGATATTTATATTATCCTGGTCACATTTAGGAATTCTTCACTGGTCAAATAATAGTCCCATCTCTTCATCCTTTGCCTTCTTTTTCATTCATTCTTTTCTTCTCAGTTTGATTTATGACAGAGTAATTAATTAGCATATTGCCTAACCTACAAATGGATATAACGATCAGGGACTCATTTTAACTTCAGATAACACCAATGTAATAATAAGGCACAACTATTCAGGAATATTTTATATTTTCAAAGTATTTAGGAGTTCTTTAATTAGAAAAATAAAGGCAATGGGGTTATCTAACAGGTTCTAAAAGTACTCATGAATTAATCACTCACATCCCCCTCTTAAAAAAAAAAAAAAAAACCAACCTTAAATCACATTGCTATTAAGCTTTCTTATAGTAAGGAAGAAAACCAAGCTATGCTAGAGTACAAAACCGGAAATTCTGAGCATGAAAATAATTTTTTGATTAGACATCTGGTTTACTCAAGCATTAGGCCTACATGAAGCAGGAAAAATAATTCCATCAGTACTGCTTAATTCCAAATTTCCTGGGGACTACAGACTCACCTTAAAGCTTCCATGTGCCCTTGATGCTGATGAACTTGAATGGGTCTGAGAACTTTCTGGACACTGGACTTGGGAGTAGCTAGTGATGCAACTTTCAGAAGGCATAAGAGATAGCAGAGCCCGCATTGAAAGTTTTTGATAATCAAAGAATATCACTTAAATAAAATCTTATAAAGGAAAATATATGCACTTTTGCCAATGGATTGCTTTACTTGTCACAATGAGATTTTCTGCCTGAGATTAAAACTTAATTGATATTAAACTTTTAATTGATACTCAAATTATTTTGTAGTAATAGAAAAGAGAAAAAGAAAACCAATTTAATCTAAATTAAATTTAGGGAAGAAGTGCAGGATTGATAATATGGAATAGCTGCACTTCTTTGGCTAACTCATTTAAAAAATGCCAATTAAACATTTTCAGTCAAATTTTATTTTTTTTTAAAAAGCAGATCATTACAATTCAAGAACCTAATCTAAATATGCACTTGACAATGAAGCACATCTAAGTATGGAGTGAAAAAGTTTTCCAAAAAACCATCAAATGCATCATCTCCAAATACCCAAATAATAAATCACTTCCGCAGGCCTTTTGTAGAGTGGAATCATAAGCCAAAAACTGAAGATTTATTGCTGTGGAAACAAACCTGCAGTACAGTAGATGAGTCTTGGGTATTAAGCATCATCAGTTGAATCAAGTTAAGTTGAAAACCTGGTAAGAAATCTGTGTGCGTGTGAGAAAGTCTGTAAGCCAGTTGACCCAAGAGCAACTGAGATATCTAACTGCTGAGTGAGACCAGACATTATTTTAAATCTCCATTTTTGGAAGGCAATTAAAAATTACAATTCCAACAGCTCACAAACCATATTTTAAAAATTGTAGAAAGCAATTAAAACTACGTTCAAAGAGCCTTTTTCCCCCAGCTCAATTTCAGCACCCCAAGGAGAAATAAAAAAAGCATCCATGACTATCACAGATGAAAACAAAATGAACGTCATTGGAATCAGTTGTTTTTCCCCACCGAGGTATAAAATCTATATAGAAATTTGATACTATACTATAACAAATTGTACTTCTCATAGTTCTGTTTTAATCTCCTTTAAACCCTGTTTAATATAGTTTAATTTTTTTGTAAAAATGTTGTTTTCATGATTCTGAACCTGGTTCCAGTTCTTTTCATATATTTTTATATCAATATTTAATATACTGGCTACCAGTTCTATCTTGGAAATTCTTCATCGTGACAGCATGTCCAGCGGAAATCACTGCGGTGCACGCAGACCCTCAGAGGGAAGGGCAGCTTTCCGGAAGCACATGTTGTTGATTGTTTCCCTGTCGGAACAGTCTTTACGATGACTCTTGACGAAAGCCTCTTCAGCCTTGTAAACATCAGTGTGCACAGTCTCGCTACGTGGCAGGAGGCTGGCTCACGGCGTGAGGAGTGAGTCTAGTCTTACTGGCGGAGAACCCTCGCCCGCAGGAGGGAGCACTGTCCCCTTTTTGCTACTTAAGAATGTGGCAGAAATGTGTGCTGAGGTAGCCCAGTCAACCCTTATTTTTTTCGCGTGTGAATTTGGTCTCAGAATATCTCTGGAAGGGTGACGTTGCGGAGAAGCCACTGCTGGGACCGGGCTCCGCTGCAGTCTCTGATGCTGGGCACCTGGCTGTCCTCCTCCGTGGCTTTGTCCAGGCACTGGTTGCTGTTCACATGCTGCAGGGTCAGTTTCTGAAAAGGACACAGAGAGGGTCTTAACGTGAAAGTGGAAAACAACAAAAACCTCTCCACCATCATTTTTGGTGATTACTGAGTTCTTCAGCAGAAAAGGGATTTTTAGGTTTTTGTAATATACATTATGTAAATATAGCATTAGGAACTTTGTGGGAGGGAGAAAGGCACTGGGGGTAAAGTGGATTATATTAGACTTGCAGTAAGATGACCTACATTCTAAGTTCTTGTTCTGCCATAAGCTCTCTGAGAAATTTTATGTTTTTGTGCTTCAGCTTCCTAAAAATATGACTGGATTAGCTGTCCTTAATTTGGGATCCTTAACCTATTTTCAAAAAGCTATTTCAAAATTGCTTCATTTCCCTATAACAAGGCTGCTCAAATGAATCCTGTGCTTCCATGCAGGTTTTTTGGAAGACTCAAAATCATAAGGAATCGTAAGATTTATAAAGCAGTTCTTAATAAGTGGCCAACAGATACAGCTATGGACCTTCTGTCACACTGGTTTTGGGGATACTTTTAAAAGGAGAGCTAACAGGGACACACTGACTCACAGTCTGCATCTGATTCTCAACAGCCCTGGTCAGGGTAAGGATGCCAAAGCAACAGTGTAGGAATCTGCATTGAGTGTTACCCTATAAGTGTCTATACATGTAAAGGAAATGTGAAATATGTTTACTGATATACATCTATCTCACTTTTTACTTATGGCGCTAACATTACAGCGGAGCTCAAAAATTCCCATTGTGTGAACTTAAAAACCCAATGATTGAGTATAAGACAACTATTTTAGCTTTCAACCATTTATTCCGTATTGTGGTCCAAGTAGAAATTGGCCAAAGGCAGTACACATGTGCAGCTGTCATAGTTTACTACCAATGTTGATGATAGGTTCAGTATTACCTAATGTTAATTCTTTAAAAAAATATATATTTTATTGATTTTCCACAGAGAGGAAGGAAGAGGGATAGAGAGCTAGAAACGTCGATGAAACATTGACCAGCTGCCTCCTACACACCCCCCACCGGGGATGTGCCCGCGACCAATGAACATGCCCTTGACCAAAATCTAACCCCAGACCCTTCAGTCCAAAGGCTGACGCTCTATCCACTGAGCCAAACCGGTTTCGGCTACATACGTTAATCCTTATAGAACCTGGACCAAAGTCAGCATGGTTGTGGTGGTTTTTAATGCAGATATTCTATAGTTTACTTGTTGAGAGAAAGGTTTTGCAGTCCGACATTTCTATAATAAATTCCAGATTTATCACATACTAACTACTGCCATTGGCTGTTCTATGATGGAGATATGTTCTGAGCAATGTGTCATCAGACAATTTCATCACTGTGTGAACAGCAGAGAGTGACTTACACAAACCTAGATTGTACAGCCTATTGCAACAAGGCTCCAAGCCTGCACAGCATCATATCACTATAGAAAATACAAGAGTAAGTCAAGCAGAAGAGAAATTGATACAATCAAGGAAGGAAATGTCATAAACACGGGATGTATGAGGGTGCCGCCAGTTTAAACATGACATGCTGTTTTACAGCAAACCATTTTTGTTGGTAAGTAGAAAGAGTAGACTCTACTATATACTGTTATTTTTAAATACATAAACCAATAACACAGTCTTTATCATTATCAAGTATTATGTACTGTACATAATGTCTGTGCTGTAGTGTTACACCAGTGTCACCACAAATAAGTGAGATATGTGCCCTTAAGAATGGGTAGGATTTGTTAGGTAGAGGGAAGTGTATGATCTTAATATAAAGTGGGTAAGTACAGAGAACAGCAGTTTGGTGATGAAAGTGGACCAGGGTTTGTATATGGCACCATTTAGGGAGAAAAGATGGGCAAAGTCATAACTTTGGACATTGCTTTTCCATTCTATCTCTTAAATGGCAAAGTGAGCCAAGCAGACAGGGGAACATAGAAAGCTAAGAGAAGAAACTAAACAGTGTATCTAAAGCCCATGGATCAACCACCATCGGCTCAGCAACAGCCACGAGGTCCGTATCCAGAGCCGCTGGAAACCAGGCGGAGGCAGGAGCCAGGGCCGGGAAGCAGAGGCACGAGCGCTGGCCATTCACCTGCCATCGACCAATGTGCGTAGAAAGTAAAGTAGGAACAAGTCTTTCTTACAGAGAGGAAGAACACCAGGGCTTGTAAACGGAAAAAGAACCAGAGAAGACATCTTGATGCTGCTTCCAGAACCGTAGAGCAAAACCACAAGTTGGGACATTGGTCAGACAGGAGGTGAGGGGAGAGGCTCGTGTGAGTGAGGAGGGGAAGGTGAGGGGATTGTCACTAAACTGTCCTCGGGAGCCAGAGAGTTTCATTAACTGGGGCTCACCTCACCAAGCCTACTTACCACTCCATTCCCCCATGCAAGCCTGTCAGCTTGAGGGCATACAGAGGGAGGGGAGCTACTTAGTGACAGGGACCCAGGCAAGGCCAGTTTCAGTATCAGGGAGAATAAAACATGCTTATTTTATGCATACTGTTTTTCCCACCTGTCAATTTTTAGAGTATAAGGGCAATTTGACCTATATTCAAATTCCCCAAGAGTTCATTTTTTAGCGATAAAGTCTATAAATATACCCAACAGCACACATAATTTTATATACTTTATCTTATTCATGTACATATATAACTCACCATGGGATCATACTCCCAAAGTTGGTTGCCTTTTAGGTGGTGGCATTTGAGCATTGTGACTGGGCCGTTGAGTTTGGAGACATCCAAGCAAAGGTCATCTGTCCTAATTTCTTTGTTGGCAGTGTAAGAGAAAACCTGAAAAAACAAGCATGCCCACGTGTAAGCTGCCACAGGAAAGCCAATCAGTGTTTATTACACCCAATAATCTGGAAGGGAAAAAACAAAAATTCAAGAAACACAATTTTGAACTTTATTACTGTAATAGAGAATAAGCTACCGCTAACTTTACCCAGAGGAAAGAAAAATTTCTACGTACACACTGAGTGTACTGTCACGGACTGTCATCTGTTTGTGAAAAATGGCAAAATAAACTCATGCACAGCAATGTAAATACAGTTCTCACAAGGAACCTTTTCAAATGTTTCACTTAAAAATAATCATTAGATTGAAGGCTTCCTTCTCCTAAAGGTCTTTATTATTTTTCTCTTTAAAGGAAGGAAAATATTTCCTGAATGACATCATGAGATTAAATGAACAGAAAAATCTGAAAATTATCCATTTTAAAGCTTTACTAAAATACTCACCTGATTACCTCCCATACCATGACAGTTAAAGATTCCAACTTTCTCATTCTCTTTTCTAGCCATGTTATCGAGACACTGATTTGTTTCCACATTGCGTATCTATGGGACAAAGGATAACACAAACATCAGGAGTGAAAGGGGTTAACCAGACACATAAGTACAGATACGCACACATTAAAATAAATCTAAACTTTACTATAAACAAACAACCTCAGATGCATGGCAAGGTAAGGGCTATGAGTTTGAGGGGTGAAGCAGCAGCAGCAGCAGCATTCACTATCTAAAATTCTGGGTTCTAGAAAGGTCTTACTATGATATGATGTTTGTGTTTCAGGAAGAAATCCTTGAAATTCTTATTTCCTTCTCCCCGCCCCCCCCCCAGCTGTTTTTCTAGGATTTGTATTTAGTTCAATGAGTTCTATTTTGCCTAATTTAAAGCAATTTAACAACTTCCTGTGGACACCGTTAAGCACAAGGGTGTTAATTTTGATGACTACTCTAGTGATCTCTTAGGCTCCTCAAGGTGGATCCTTTCTAATCAGAGTTCGGAGCTTGGCTTAACTGGGAGTCTAATCATGGTGTGGTGCAAACACCACGCTTTCGTTAGAAAACCATCAGTTACATAAAAGGAATTTAAATCAGTTATCAAAATCAGGAAGAGTATTTTAAGCAATGCCCCTTGATATGTTTATGTCATCTGAATCATTGCAGTTTAAAAGCATATTGTAAACTAATAGACATTTGAAAGTCCTAAATCTATACCCATGGATGTTAGCAGGTAGGCCAAAGGGAGATATATGACAAACTATATCTGTCATGTCATGTAGACAGAAAAAAATGTAACTAGTTTTGTGTGGTAAAGTGGGGATAAAGTTAAAACCACAAATAAGCCATTTTTTAAAATAAACAAATGTACAGTGTACATATTCCAATCTTATAAGGCACTAACAAGCCTATATGTATTATTATAAAGTTGCCACAACATAGGAGTGAAACCTTTTATTCACGGCTGTCAGGAACAGGAACTGCGATTTTGATGTGAGACCTGGGCTTCAATCCAAATGACCCGAACCTTTGAGGTCAATTTCCTAGCAGTACCTGGGAGGTAACTGGCTCTGTGCTGGGTTAGGTAACACAATGCATCCACGTTATCTATTCAGAGTCTAGCATCTGCTATTCCTTCCATCTCAAACTCAGTTCATGTAAGACAGGATTTTTCCAAGTATCAACTTGGAAAATACAGAATGACATAAAATGTACAGGCATGTTATTAAGAAGGAGAAATTACAGGAAAGAATTTAAGAGTGGTTAATAATATAAGGATAGTCTAGTCAAATTGTTGCCTAGTCAAATTGTTGCCTTTGTTGGATTAAAAAAAAAAAAAGGACAAAAACTAGAATAAAAAGTGAGAACCTTCTGACAAGTGAGTATTTTGAAGTGTAATCTGAGGAAAAGATGGGCTAGCTTCTGGGTTCTCCCACCTTTGGTACACACAGTATAGATCCACAAAAAATGCTTACTACACTATGAATTTCTTCTAGTTTATTCATATTCCACGTGATACCTTGTGAAACCTTGGTGACTATCTTGGAAAGAGAAACGAGAGAAGTCCCCTTGTTTGGTAACACAGTACTTGAAGATCATCAAGATTTCCAATGCCAACTGAGATCCTAAATTATTAAGTCACCTCCAACTAAAAGACCAATCTGCGCTAGGAAAGGAAGGGAGCTCTTCTCATTGGAGCAGATACTCCTGAATATGAACGTGATCCTGATGTTCTCCTTAATGGAGCAGAAAATAACTACTGACAGGATGGTTGGGGATTTGATGTAATACATCCCTAAGCAAGTGGTTTTGGATTACATATTCTAAATCACTTGAGAATAAAAATGATTATGGAAGATATACAGCAGTTATGAATTTTTAATGTGCTGGGTTTGACAAGCAAATATGAACACCTCAACTTTAGGACCTGGGCAGGGAGAAATTTGTGGAATGATGGCAAGATCGATGAACAGCCTCCTGTAATTGTGTAAATAGCTCCGTCTTTGTCTAAGAGAACTTTCTATGATGGAAATGTTTTGTATCTGTGCTGTCCAATATGGTAGCCACCAGCCACAGGTGCCTAGTGTGACTGAGGCTTTGAATTTAATTTAATTTAAACAGCCACATGTGGCTACTGGCTATAACACTGGCCGTGCAGGACTATATGCTGACGCACAGGAAAAAGTCTTCCACCTTTTGTGAGGGCTACTTGTCAGTGAGAGAAATGGTGCACAAGCCAGCTAGGAAGCTGTTACCACAGCCTGGGCCCCTGTGGAGGCACATGGAAGGCCCAAGTTTGGTCAGCACCTCCTGGAATTAGTAGACATCCTAGGGCAGTGGTTCTCACTCAACCTTCCTAATGCCATGACCCTTTAATACAGCTCCTCATGTTGTGGTGACCCCTAGCCATAAGATTATTTTCGTTGCTACTTCATAACTGTAATTTTGCTACTGTTATGAATCGTAATGTAAATATCTGTGTTTTCCGATGGTCTTAGGCTCTACAGCAGCGGTTCTCAACCTGTGGCTAGCAGAGTCGCCTAAGACCATCGGAAAACACAGACATTTACATTACGATTCATAACAGTAGCAAAATTATAGTTATGAAGTAGCATCGAAAATAATCTTATGGCTGGGGGTCACCACAACATGAGGAGCTGTGTTAAAGGGTCATGGCATTAGGAAGGTTGAGAACCACTGCCCTAGGGGATCTAAATTCTGTCAAAGGGGAAGGTTTGCAGATGAATGGTCCTTTATATAGGATTCTTTATGACTGAATAACACCAGTCATAGAACCAGAATTGCCAATGAGCCAAGCCAAACCAAAACATACAACTAACTGTGAGACTGCCGGAGGGTGAGGAATTGTTAGAAGCAGGAAGTTTTCTACTTGAATCAGAGCAATATCTGAACAGTGGTGATCGGGTAATTAGCTACACTTCCAAGGTGTCTGGAGGCAGATGGGTGGACGTGAGAGTGGGTTTGGGGATGCAGACCTGGGCATCACTCCGACCCTACCATTACATGCCACGAGACCATCGGGATTCCCAGATAGTGATGCCCCAAACCACAATGTGAACAACAGTATCTGGCCACGTGTGAATACAAATGCCACTGAAAGGGTTTTGTGAACAAACGTATTTGGGAAATACTGGGTTAAACAAGTTTAAATAGATTTATTTGCTAAAAGACTTCTCAAAGCCTTTTACACGTTGTGGCTCTTGGTAGGGTAAGGCCTGATAATACAGGATATATAAAAACAGCACTTCCCAAACATTTGGGCACAAAATCTACCCCCTCTTTCCTATCCCTGCCTTTCTAATGGAGCGCCCCTGAGGGACAGCAGATAGCAGCATTCTTTACTCAGTAAATGGGAAATGTTGCTGTAAAAACCTAATTTTCTCACCAGTCTCAGGGGTGCTGAGATCTCGCAATGAGCCCAGTAGGAACTGACACATAGTAGGCCCACAATAACTGTCAGTTTCCCTTCTTTATCCACAGATCCAGCAACTCTTCAGTTCTTTCTGAAGTAGCAACTTAGGTGTACATAGCTATCTCTAAAATATTATTTTTCACTTTAGGAGTTGAAAATCATTGTGAAAGCACTCATTCTTGGGAAATAGGCATGAATCAGAGCTAAGTTCCTTCATTTCTACTCTAGCCTCTTCCCAAATCTGGTCGTCTCCATTAGGGGGGGACAATGTTAGCAGTAGAAGGATTTTTAGAATCTAGTAAAATAGAATCTGGAGACACTTTTTCAATCCTTGCCATAAGGTAAAGGTTGGTTAGGTGCGAGGAAGAGTATGGGATCAGTGTCTAAGAATACAGGCTCTCGTGCCAGACTGCCTGCGTTCAAAACCCATCTCTTCTACTTTGTGGCTGTGACCTTTGCCCCGTTGTTTAAACCATTTATGCCTCAATTTACTTACTGTGAAGTGGGGAGAATGGCACCTATATCGCATGGTGTTAATGTGAGGATGAAGAGGTAATATTTGTGAAGCACGCAGGTTGGTGCTGGACATGGAGCTCATGCTCACCGAACCTTAGGATCGTCAGGTCTGCCTGGAGGAGCTACGGGTAGTCTAGAGCCTGGGTAACCAACCCACCAGGGGCCTGAATTCCTTGCTTTTTGTGGTGGTCGTTTAGAATATTACTCTCCTGGATTAACAGCTATTAGATATCATGAAACACATTTATTCAGTTCCAGGTCGTACAGGAGCTTAAGAGAGTTGGGTTCAGTGAAATCAGAGCCCAAGTTTACACTTTCCAATTTCCCTTCCTACTCTAAAAGCCTGTGATTCCAGGTTTCCCTGGCCCCTGAGTCTGACAGAAGACCCTTGAAGGCTAGGTTCCAGGCTGCAGTGAAGGAAGCTCACAAGCTTGAGAATGCTCCAGCCTGGAAATCAGCCTTCATCTGGGTAGTGTGGCTTGCCATGAAGGGTACACAAGCGCAAGCCAGCTGCTTAGTTAAGAACAAGCAGGCCACTGAGGGTTAAATCTGTTCCTTACACAGAAAGCCAGCTGGCAAGAGGCAGGTAAGAGGCGAATTTGCTTTGGCAATCGCCTGCTAAGGGTCAGACAAGTGGCTCTTTGTAATACACCTATATTCTGGCTCAGCTAACAATGTCCAGGTGTTGTCCAAAATGGATCAAAGGGAAAGAACACTTCTTCATTCTCTACTTTAAAGGCAAATGACAGGAACAACTGCTATGAATCTTCCCATGGCACATCACCTTCCCTGGGCCTTTCTCAACCTGAATGAGGCTACCGCAAAGGGAACTGATGCTCAGTAATGAGGCGAGACACTCCACATCACTTGTTTGAGGGTGAGTTCCTTAAAGCACGACGACAGTCAGAGGCAGGGAGCTTTCAGCCCTCAAGCAGCCTCAGTAACTACTAAGGACGACACGGGAGAAAACACAACCAGGTTGAAATCGTTCTAGCTCACCACCATCGGCTCCCTCTGAGATCTATTTGCTCCCACATCCTAAGTTTCTAATTGACATCTTCTCCCCAAGCCCTGTCCCAATACCTCCTCTTCCTTCTTATATGAGGAGACAAGTCATTAGAACTTCCTCGCACTTCCACCACAAACCACCAGCTTCCCTGCCCCCAAATCTACAACTGGCTGGCACTAGCCCAGGGCTGGGCAAACTGTTTGACTCGAGGGCCACAATGGGTTCTTAAACTGGACCGGAGGGCCGGAACAAAAGCACCCTGACCATGCTGGCACTCTCATCTTGGGCTGCTGGTGAAGGAGCGGAGGGGAGAGCAAGAGAACCCTCCGCTCTTTCGGCTCCGAGGGCCGGATAGAACAGCCAATGGATGAACTAAAGCCTTCTCCCCTGCCCTCACCTTCCCCTCCCCTGTGCACGGCAGCACATCCCTCCCATCTGATTCCCACGTAACTCCTGCAATCAGTGGCTTGATTTGAGCATATTCACACTTTCTTTTTGGGTCATTTGCATTAGCAGTTTCATCATAGCAAAAATAAACAACAAAAATTCTTCCTGAACCCCACATTCCTCTCCAGCTACCACCCATTGCTCTGCGCTTTTTTCTGTAACAAGATTTCTCCCAATACTTGTCCACTCATGATCTCCACTTCCTTTTCTCCCTCGATCCCCGAAGCCGTCAGGGACTTTGTCCCTACCAATCTCCACAGAACCCCTCCTGACACAGACTCCTTGATTTGACCAGACCTCTCATTAAAGAAAAGGACCTGGATTTCTCATCCACAGAGAAGTTTGGGCTGGGAGGCAGAATGGATGGCTGGGGACGCTGTAAGAATAGTGTAGAATGGGGCACATGTCTCTCTCACATCAAACCCTATACGATGGGTACCCATAAAGATACAAAGGCCAAACCCCAAAGCACAACTAGCTGTGTTAATTATAAGCATTGAGAAGCATATTATTTCAGGTTTCAAGAGAACTTGTAGCTGGATTCTAAGAGCAACGGCTAAAGGCACCATCAAAAGCAAACACTCTTCCCATCACCCCACCCACAATAAGACTTAGAACTCACAAAGGAAGAAAAAAAAGAGTGTTAAAAATACAGTAATTATCAATGGTTTTGCAAGTTTCCTTGTCAGTTCTTTATAATTGATTATGTTTACTTTGAAGTTCTTCAAGTTTTGATTCAGGCTAATATACATTAGGACATTAGCTTTAGGAGTATATGGTTTCAACTAAATGGGTCAGTTAGCTAAAATCAGAAGTCTATGGAAGACACTGATATGTTGTAACAGAAGTCCAACTATGAAAGACTACAGGAAGAGCATTCTTATTTTAAGAAAATACGATTAAAAAATTAAATGGTTTCAAGTTATGAGGTAGACTGACAACTAATAAGAATTTTCCCACACTTGTTATGTAATTTTAATATGAAGGTACATCTTGTTGTATGTTTAACCTCTATTGATTTTGATATGTGAGAATATAATAACCACATAGAATACTTTTTTTTTTTTTTTTACCTCTCCCAAAGAGAAATAGTGACGTGGAATCTGCGAATCAGGATAAATATTCTCTAGGTACCAAGAGAAAGGTTTGCACTGGAGTTTGTGTCTTAGACCAAGTCTTGATGCTATATCTCCATAATCTACCTTCGTAACACCTGTTAAAAGAAATGAGTGATTGAATTATTGATGTTCTATCCATAGCATATTTCTATTTATGTATTATATCTAAGCCAGATGAATGGGAAAAGTGGCACCATTTTGGTGATGTGTTATTATTCAAGTGATATACCATAGATCCACTTCCCAGAATATAAAATGAGGAAATATGTTAGTACACGTTTTCCAAAGAAAAATTAATGTGAGAATAGTACACATGCTAATAATAATAATAATACAAACGTTAAGTTATATGGAATCAGAAAACTTTACTATGTTAAGGCAAAAGCAAAAATCAAGACATTTGCCCAAATGTCGAGGAGGGGATGGTAACACTGCCAGGCAGGTTTCCAGCTCATGGAACAGCTTTTCCCACAAAACTGAAAATCAGAGAAACGTCTGGAGAACAGTCCCTGGAGACTTGCTACCCCTGGGCCGGGCCGGGAGAGCCTCAGCATTTCACAGCAGTGTTAAATGTCACCGTTAGGTTACAGCACATGTTAATACCCGGACTGACAGTAATTTCTACAGTACTGGCCTGGATAACTTATTGTTGTTAATAATGTATTAGATCAGGGCATTCTGCAAAATACTTTTTTTTCTCTCCCTTATTCCTCACTGGAGGATATGCTTTTATTGATTTTGAAACACTGATGTGAGAGAAACCATTGATTGGTGCCTCCTGTATGCACTCCAACCAAAGACCAAACCCACAACCTTTTTTGGTGAACAGGACAATGCTCCAACCAACTGAGCCATCCAGCCAGGGCTTTTTATATTGTATGTGATTTCATTTATTTTTTACAATGACTTATGTGGGTAAGTGTTTCACTTTGCTCAAAGCTTTTTCTACCTCTTCTTACCTCTCCTCAGAAGGCATTAGAATTAGGGACAAGCAAGTTAGTCTTGTATTTCTTGTATGCAAAATAATGCTAACCTGGAGAAATTATATAGAAGAAATTCTTGAATTCATCCATCCACACCTCTGCAAGGCGCCTGTTATTTTTATTGATAATCTGTCCTGTGCCTCCCGGAAACGTGTAAGGTGTCGCTTTCCGAAACACATGTCCAACATGTGAGCAAGTAACGATCTCCAGGGTGCCTCCACATTGCCAAATCTGAACAATACCAGAGAAGACTCGTTTTAAACACTGCTTGTTGAAAAAGAAATTTGTTCGCATTTGCTGAGTTTCATACTTGAAATTTCACAGAATCACAGGCATATAGTAGAGCCCCTGTGACATGAGCTTTTTAAAACCACGCTTCCTCAGGAGCAAACCTTTCTCTAATTTTGGTTCTGATTAAACCAGAAGGTGAAGGTTAAATGCAGAAAAGATAGGCTAAAGGCTAAATACAGAAACAATATTGAGGTCTAGAGCAGTATTTTCCTAACTGCACACCATGAGTCATAAAAGGATCATAAACTCAAATTTGATGAATTGCAACCAGTACTTGCTAACAAGGACATACTGTTTCATGGAATGTTTATGTGTCATGTGTGTATAATGAATAATGTACTTATTAATGTGGTTCATGGCCAAAAAGACTCTGACCACAGAGTAGTCAGCCCGAGTCCTGTCTGTTCCTCCTCCAAACCTGTGTCACAGTCTGCCTCTTAAACACAGCCCAGGAATCTAACTCCATCTCCTGAGTTATCGAGGGAGACTGTGAGCACCCTGTTGTCCTTGTAAGTAAAAAGCAAAAAGGGGATAAAAGAAAGACCAAGTATGGTTTCCCATGCTTATTTAATGAAATTATCCTTTTGCTCCTTTCAAAAGACAGTGTTTCCCAAAATTGAAAATCTACCAACTGCTTACAATTTAAATATTCAGTGTGTGCTTTCACTTTTTCCCAGAATCACAAAGTGAGAAAGCTGACTAGGATCTCCAAGAGGATCAGAGTCCGAGCCTCCCCTTACAGAAGCGGCAGGCGTCCACTAAGGGCAAGTGGGTTCAGATGACAGTGCAGTCGGTGTGGTTTCCATTGTTGGCTGTGTGCCTAAAACTAGATTATTTGCAGAAATAATATCATTTAAATAACATGTTGACTGTTTTTAGAGCTTGAATTACTTCAGTAACAGAAACTATAAACAAATAGAGAATCTTGTATAAGTTTTATAGGTAGACTATTAAAATAACTGAATTACTTGCTTAAAATAGTTTACAATGAACACTTATTAGTATCGCCAACTTTTTTACGAACTGAAGGCTCTGAAATCTGGTTGAACTCATAACAAGATTCATTTTTTTATTTAGCAATAACATAAATAATTAAACCATAGATTACTTTTTCAAAGGGAACTTACCCTAAAGGAAATTTCTAGGTTCTCTCCTCCCCAGATATCCATTCCAGCATCATATGTTCCAATCTCCTGGAAGTAATCTCTGTCTATTGAAAACAGGCCTCCAGCCATGGTAGGCGTTCTGAAATTCAATTGTAATACTATACCGTTAATTGTAATAATTTAAATTTACAATCAGTTTTTGTTTTAAAAAGTTGTTTCATAACTGTTTATGACGACAGAATAAATGCTTATCCTCACACTCTTGGGGAACTTTCATAGCAGCCCCCAGGAGCTTGCTCTGTCTTTTTTTTTTTTTTTTTTTTTTTGCTGTGCTGTTTGGTTTTCAGACATGACATGTGCTCTGGTCAGGCCGTCACAGTCCTCTCCACTCCCACAGGCTCTTCCTCAGCATCCACCTGGAAATTCCTTAAACTGAATCTATTTCTCAAAATCCTCTCCCTCTGAGAGTACACGCAACTATGCCACAGTTCCTAGCAACTCTAAAAGCAGCTGTGTTAACCCACTAAACTCGTGTGAGCAACTCAAACACGCCAGGTTCTAAAGGAAGGCAGATTCTGCAAAGACATAAAACTAAACAGGCTGAAAACCATGGGGCCCTTTCCCTATACCTGACTGGAACCTTTAAGGAGAGAAGATGAAGTACAGAATAAAATCTATACATCTTTCTAGGAGGATCATCATCCTGACCACCAAATATGGTATATCCTTGGCAAGAGAGGAGCCTCATTCTGCAAAACATGGCCCCGCATGCAGAACAGGTGGGAATATGGAATCAGAGACATGATAACAAAGGAGGTTTAACTAAACGACTACCAAATATTTTATTTCCTGAAGAATGAGTGGGGAAAAAAATAGGCTCTCAGGTTAAAGAGTGTGAATAGCAGGACGATTATTATCCCTTTCCGGGGGGGGGGGGGGGGGGGGGGGAGGGAAGAGTCTATATATGACCAAATATAAAACAAAAGAAAATACAGAAGTGCACTAATGAAAACTCATTTTTACACATATGTCAATTCTAGTCCTTTTATATTTAAAACAAGCTTTCTAAACTTTACCAGTCAGTAAGTATCATCCAGATGGTGCTAGGCTGAAATTAAAATCTTATATTTTGGTACAAGGACCCAGTTTTAAGTAATATTTTCACATATTAACACTTATAATTAAGGATAATATTGATCTTAAATCAAGCTACCCCTTAACAACTGAATTAAAGCATAAATTCTGACTTATAGATTTGCAAAATGATGTTCATATAGGAAAAAAAGAACACATGCATGTCACCATTTCTTGTGTGCACTAGATTTATATAAGCCAAAAATTCTAATTTTATTTTTTGCTTATACAAAAAAAAAAAAAAAAAAACCTCTTTGAAAGTAATGATATATGTGGAAGATGGCTCTAAACTACATATAAGGTACCCATATGTTTCATGTGTCCCCAAATACACTTACAATCCTTATGATTCCCAAAGCTTCACAATCCCTGCCAGTAACACTCTAGGGAAAAGGTGTGACAAATTAGTTACCTTACAGGAAGAGTCCGGTCACCTTTCCTTCTGTCCATTTCTCTTTGGGGAACAGGGTACCAGCGAAAATTGAGCTTCCAATTGAATCCCCCATAGGTCATGTCAGAACCTGCCATGTACTCAAAAGTATCATCACTGATCACGTCGATGATGGGACACACCACCGTTTTCCTGAAATCAGAAAGGCAAATTTAAAAATCTTTCAAAACTTCCCTTTTTGAGGCCTACTATAACAAGAGTACACTAAGTGTTTTTAAAATAAGAACATTTCAGAGGGAAGGGGGTGAGGGGAAGAGGTTAACTAAAGAACTTACATGCATATATGGACAGAGACAGTAGTGCAGTGAAGGCCTGGGGAGGAGGTGAGAGCGGGTGGAGGGGCCAATGGGGGAAGAAAAGGGGACACCTGCTATATCCTACCAAGCTATCATCAAGACTATTTATAACTTTCTGATAACCTTCCATCCCTTTTTCATTCATACTTTTACATTATTTGCCACCAAACCATCACCGTCTAGTATTTTTGCTGTAAGTATTGCTAAAAACATTACCCCAGGCATTTTCAATGCACAATGAACTGGCTACAGAAATAAAATCACAAGCGGGGGGTGAGGGGAGGGCAATGGTAAACTATGTACACATATAATACCTTAGTAAATAAAAATAAAAAAAAGTAAAAAAAATAAAATCACAAGCAAGAGACGTTAAAACATAAGACATAAACATAAAAGTATGGGTACAAAAATTAAACCATTTTGTTTAAAATGTGTGTAGATTCATGGCAATACTGTGCAAATAACTGGTTTTACATTGTGGATTTGACCTATGGGAAATGTGGGTTCAACCCTGTGACCTCAAAGAGGGCCCTCGGCCTCTCTCTCCTGCTGCAGTGTGCACTGGATTTGTGTAAACAAAACATTCTCACTTGCGCTAGATTTGTATATGGACGCCCTGAATTACTGCTGTGCTTGAAAATAAGAAACCAACTCTTAGGGCAAATCACTGTCACCTGAAAGAAATGTTAACTATTTTTTTAATCTTTATTGTTGAAAGTATTATAGATGTCCCCTTTCCTCCCACAGATCCCTTCTAGTCCACACTTGCCCCCAGGTGAAATGCTATTTTAAGACCTCCACTTCTACTAGTCACTGTATAGACATGTGAGAGTTAGCTAAAATTTATATAAAAATGGGAGTTATTGCAAGAACTTTGTCAATAAGGAAATGACACCAACCAACCAAACCAAAACTGGTAAGCAGTTATCTTTTTTACTACAGTTAATTGATTTGTCAATGGAGAAATGAAATCAACAAAAATACTCCAACCTGTCAACCAGTTATTTAATCTTTAAAAAAATATATATTTTATTGATCCTTCACAGAGAGGAATAAAGAGCCAGAAACATCAATGAGAGGGAAACATTGACCAGCTGCTTCCTGCACGCCCACCGGGGATGCGCCCACAACCAATGCACATGCCCCTGACTGGAGATGAACCCAGGACCTTCCAGTCCGCAGACCGATGCTCTATCCACTGAGCCAAACCGGTTTCAGCTATTTAATCTTTTTTTATGGCAAAACTGCCTCATAGCCAATTAGTTATGCAGCAAAATTATTTTTCTTTACAGAAAAAAAAACAAATCCTCTACAACTGAGAGCACCATTTTTTTTCTTTGCAGACCCGGACACCCTTTACTTCTCATATCGCTGTAAAAACTATAGCTTCTTAATAATCCTGAGAACAGAATTCACAGCATCCTTATCTTGTTTCACATCTTTTTAAAAATACTTTCAACATTTCTCCATTAACATGATATCTACTTGCTAAGGTTTTGTTGTTTTTAAGTTGTCCTTTCTTAAATTAGTAAATTTCCATTCTATAACAGTTTGCTAAGTAATTTTAATTGTAAGTGGTCCCAGAGTTTAATCAGTTTCAGAAATGTGTTAATGGGGTATAGTATATAAATTGGCTTTATATTAATGAATTGGTCATGCTATGATACATATATGTGTCTATATAAAATATTACACATATTAATACATAAAATATATATAATCATCTCTCTCTCAGTTGGACTCAGTATGCTGGTATTGTGATATTTTTGTACTAGCATTCATGAATAGGCTTGAATATTTTTCTACATATATCTTTTCTGGTTTTCCTGTTAAGGTTATACTAGTTCAGGGGTGGGCAAACTTTTTGACTGAGGGCCACAATGGGTTCTTAAACTGGACCGGAGGGCCGGAACAAAAGCAACCTGACCGTGCTGGCACTCTCATCTTGGGCTGCTGGTGAAGGAGCGGAGGGGAGAGCAAGAGAACCCTTCGTTCTTTCGGCTCCGCGGGCCGGATAGAACAGCCGAACGGGCCGGATCCGGCCCTCGGGCTGTAGTTTGCCCACGGCTGTACTAGTTTCATAAAGCGAGTTGAGTTGGTCCTCTATTTTTCCATATTCTGTGTATAAATTCCTAGGAGAGATTTGTTCCCCCTGTGCCACCCATGCCAAGGCTGAAGCAGGCCCATTTTCTCTGGGGTGGAGGGATTTATTTCCCTCCGGGTTCCAGCTCCAGACAGGTGTTTGCTCTTCACCTTCCCACTCAGGCAGGGCTTTGTCTCGGTCCTCCTGTCTGTCTTTCAAGGCAAAGGCTCAATGTCCCCAAGTTCAGCGGAAACCGTGCAAGTGAAAGAAAGCTGGCTTTTGTGTTTGAACTAATTTGTTCTCACTCTGTTTTGAGACATGCACAATTTCTTACTTTGCTGTCAAGTCAGTGATGCATTTAAAACTGATTTTTGTATTTTATCCAGCATATAGCTTTCCAGCTGGGAAAATCACTCGGGATCCCTAATCTCCTACAGCCTGAACTGGAAGCTGCTGTGATGACTTAGGCTAATCCTCTTCCTTATTTCTGTTGTCATTTCACGGTGCTTCTCTCCACAGGTCACAGCGCCTGCGTCATCAGGACTATGTGTTCTCTTTATGCAAGCAAATATTTCCCAAGCTAGTCACCTGTTACTCCTAAAGCTGCTGTCTCCTCATCGCCAATGTAGGTGCTTCCTGCTCATCTTTGAATGGGTAGAGATTGAGGTCCCGCAATTGCTAACAAACAGAATAGATGTAATGGCTGACATGCCCTATGCTCCATGTGACCAATAAAAGTTTAGCCTGCCAAAATCTAAACCTCAATGTTAAGTTGACACAGACAGGTTCTAGCTCAAATTGCGATGACAAGCAGAAATTCAACTAATAGAGGTCTAGCAGACTGAAGAGTCAGGTGCTCTCCTGTACACAAGAACCAAGCCAGAGCCCAATAGTAGATATTCTTTAACAAATGTCCATAAGAAAGAAGACAATCAGCCCTAACCGGTTTGGCTCAGTGGATAGAGCATTGGCCTGCAGACTGAAAGGTCCCAGGTTCGATTCCGATCAAGGGCATGTACCTTGATTGTGGGCACATCCCCAGTAGGAGGTTTGCAGGAGGCAGCTGATCCGATGTTTTTTGCTCATCGATGTTTCTAACTCTCTCTCTCCCTTCCTCTCTATAAAAAAATCAATAAAATATTTATTTAAAAAAAGAAAGAAGACAATCAAGGGCATCCACAGCACCCAATGCTGCTCCTGTATTATCTAAGATTATAGTGCTTTTCAACATGCAGTTAACCATTCCAGGATGTAACACGTGTCTCCCACCCCCTTCTACTTCTTGCTGTCCTATTATTTCCAGGAAAGATGCACACCAAATATGTCAAACTCAAGGCCAGTGAGTTGCATGCCTCCTTTAACATGCTTGAACTGAGATGGGATGTCCCGCCTGCCCCAGTGTTGGCTTCACAGAGTAGAGCCACGCAAAGGGTTTTACCCTACTCTTCCTGACTTCACTGTCCATTTCTTCTGCCCCACTCAGTGAACAGAGCATATACACATTATACATCTTAACAGCATGCTTCCTAATCCAGCCTCATTAACAAGACAGTTTGCACACATTCCATCTATACTTTAGAATGTGGTCTTCATAATTAGTTTAGAGTGCTCTTCAAGGGTATCTTAAAGGAAACTTCAGAGGAAACTTTTTGTATTATTCACAAATACAGAATTTTGCAACTTACCATGTAGTTTAGGACAAACACACTAAAAACATGTTTACAGACTCCAGAGTATTACCTGTCCTGTTTGATCCTGGCTAAGAGAGGCTCCAGCCACCCCACTGTGCACTCACAGTGAGCGTCTAAGAACGTGATCACTTGGCCTTTGGACACAGCGGCTCCTTTTAACCTGGCTCTAATCAATCCAGAACGTTGTTCCATTCGAATTACATGAACTGGTACTTTCAATTTTTTCACGTAACTCTCCAGAGGTCTTTTCAAAAAGTCTGAAAAATTAAAGCAAAAATAACATGAAACACTGAACTGGCATTATCTAGATGTAAAGCAATTTTGAGCTGCAATATTCATTCAACACATACTTCCTGAGCACTTCGGTGAGGCTCCCTGACTCACAACCCCACTTTGCTAGAGGGGACCAGGGCTGCCTCTCCCTTATCACACAAGGAATCGGGGGGAGCCTTGGAATTCAGGCTCAAAGACAGGTGCGTTACCACATTTCTCCAAGCAGTTCTTCATCAGGTTCTTTGCTACTTTTTCTAGTTGTGCTTAAGGATCAAGAATAGAAAGAATATAGTTTGAGGGCCTTAAATCCAGACTGCAATAGAGAACAAGAACAGCATATGCAATAGCTGTTAAGAGTTCAGAAAGTTTTGGGATTTCTTCCAAGGTAGAAACTAATTGTCATATTGATTATTACCGTCTTTTATTAGTAGTAGTTCTTTTATCAGGAGATAATAAGTCAAGCTCGGAAGGGAAATGGTGGATAGCAATTGCAAGACCAAACAGAGATCCTTAACAGACAAGTAGGCATCAGTAGAGGCGGTTTTGAGAGGAAAGGGCAAGTGAGGAGAAAAAGGGGAAGAGAGAAAGGGAGAGGAAGTGGCATATGAAATTAATAGCTATCCTAGAGCCATGCAACAGAGTTATGACCCTGAGCTAAGGATGTCCTGCCTTCAAAATACATAATTGACTTTAGAAAGCAAAGATAATTTTTCAGATCAAGTTATTTCGTGGTCTTCATGCCAGAGAAGCTATTGATGGCGGAATGGCCCCATGTCCTTCCATTAGGCCCCACACAGTAGGTGTGAGGATAACCTCTCCGGGAGAGGAAAAACCTGAGCTGGAACTACCGGGACTCCGAAGACGAGCTTTGTTCCATAGGACTCTAATAATGAAAAAGTGACATGTCAATCAGGAGTATCTATTAAGGGGGTCTCTAAGTGGGGATCCAAAGGGATTCCTACATAATGGAGAGGAAAAGACAAACAGGAGTGACATGATCTTGTCTGTTTAACTGGTAAGAAGACCACAGTGACTCAATACGGAAATAATCAGGGATGTGCCCCACTGCACCAGATGAGCCATCATTTCCATTGCTGCTAATATATTTCCTGATATATTTGGGCTAAAAAGAGTATCTGAAAAATAACTGATCACTACTGTGATTTTATGAATCAAATCTTATAGTCAAAAAGATACACTCTGAGTAAAAACGTGAGGGTAGTGCCAATCCCAGAGATTGTCACAAATTTTAGATACGGAAATCTAAGGCTCAGAATATTAAATGAACGGATCAAGGTGACACAGCTTATGAAGAGGTTAATTCAAGATTCAAAGCCATGTCTGCCTGACTTTGAAGCCCATCTTTTCATCTATAGCAAGAAATCCCAGCAGGAAGCTGCAGAGAGAACAATTCAGGACTGTGCACTTGCCTGATATGACACACGTTTGAATTACTGTATGTCCAGAGTCTGACCGGCTCTCCTGTGGAAGGGTGTGAGCTCTGTTCTAGTACTTCCCACCAGCCACCGCTGGGTGTGTTATCAACGGTGTGTCTCCCAGTAAGTTTCCCCCCAAATATCAGACAGTTTAAAGTGCTTCAATCTAATCTCAGAATCTGGCATGTTTGAAGGCTATAATATTCTTTCCTGTCTATAAATAAAATGAAAAATGAATGACTCTTTGGTCTGGCAGCTCAAAAAAAAAGTTACTATTCCACAAATTTTCTTGATGTTTCTTGACACGTTTATGGCTTTCATGCAATAATGTTAAGAAATAGGTGTCTTCCTAACAGCGGACATTGAGTTATGGACTCAGGGATAGTGGGTGACTAGTAACTATTCAAGCCTCATTTTACAAAAATGAACACGGGGGGTAAAGTGGGGAGGGGGCATGTTAGGTGACTGTGATTAGAAGCTACTATTGTCATCTAAACATAAAAGAATCGTGTTGATTAGAGTATCTGTATAGCTGTTAGCCTACAAATGGATGCCTAGGCATCTCTCCACCAGGGAGTGGGAGGCTGTCAGAGAATGGGAGTGGCAGGGGACATTTCACTGCTTGTAGCAAAATCTGAGAAAGCTTAGCCAGAACTTTAGAAGGAGCAAGGAATTTAAAGTCTAATAAACCTGACTCCTAATCCCTACTAAATAAGAAACTCCCTTTCCTTTTGTGTAAAATGAGAAAAAACACAATAGTCATCTTGGATGAGGAACATTCTATCAGTTCTAAGTCTTAGGATACCCTGAGATGACGATTTCACTAACTTCTGACATGAACTAAAGATTCATCTAGACTGTCTTTACTAGAGGCCCTGTAACAGTAAAGCTATAACAGATGTGATGTATGGAGCAGTTCAGAGGTCAAGCCCTTGGTTTATAAAGCTAAGCCTCATTTTCCTGATCAATAGAATAGAAATAATGATAGTCTACTTCATGCTTCTTTAACAAATGGAGTTACTGTTACCTCAGCAGGTTAGCTGTGAAATCAAGTGTCCTGAGGCCATGAACAGACCATGCATGCTACACAATAGGAAGCTTGTACAGACAGGCCATAAAAGCAAGGATTAAGGGACTGGTAGATGACTCATTCATTCATTAAGTGAATCTGTGCACTAAGTAATAGGCACTGTGGGCACTGAGGAGACCATGGTGAACAGACAGACCTGGAGTGCAGAGTCTAATTGGAGGCCAGGAGACAAGTAAACAAATGTTCTGGTGAGAGTTGTGGGGGAGGACAGTCTTCCAACACATGTTCAGAATAGAACTTGATCTTGGGAGGTCAAAGCCTCTCTAAAAATAACTTGATTCTGAGTAAACATCAGAGCTGTGCTGTAGGGATGGGTGGACAGGGAATGGTTAAGATATGACTGAAGATACAGGAAAAAGCCAGCCATAAAGGCCTTTAAGAGAAGTGGCATGATCAGATATGCATGTCTGAAGGCTCGCTCTGTATGCAGCACAGCATGGGAGCAGATGGGGTGGGGGCATGAGTGTATGTGAGAAGACTAGTCTATGTCACCAATCCAGGTGAGAAATGACGGTGCTTGGATGTGCCTTATGAAGAGGAAAAAGCAGACTTAGAGAGTTACTTAAAAATAAAGAACTTGCTCTGGGTTTTCTGGGCCCAAGAGTTGCCACCTAAACAAGAGAGCCAAAGGAAATTATATAATAATTGCCTAATATGCTAAGTGTCTGGTCTTCCAGTCAACCAATCAAAGCATAATATGCTAATGACATGCTAAGGCTGCTCAACCGATCGCTATGACATGCAGCATGCACTGACCACCAGGGGGCAGACACTATGACTGGTAGGTTAGCTTGCTGCTGGGGTCCAGCCCATCAAGACTGAGCGAGACAGGCCGGACATGCCCTGGAGCCCTTCCGTGGCCCCTCCCTGGCCCTGATCATGCACCAGTGGGGTCCCTTGGCCTGGTTTTCGCCCTCTCACAACCAGGGCTGAGGAAACCCTCCCTGTCCCCTCTCCCCCCACTGCATGAATTTCATGCACCAGACTTCTAGTATTAGATAATTCTCAATCTGAATAGTAAGACCACACTTATAACCACAAAAACACAATGTCTACCAGTTCCCAAATATCAGAAATGGTGACCCAAGCTGAGCTTTCTAGGCAGGATGATAAAGGAGAAGCAGATCCCTGCTGAAAGCGCTGGTAACAGTTAGGGTCCCCGCTAAGTGACTAAGAGCTCAGGTGGAGCAGTGAGGAAAAGCCCCCCCCCCATGTTTTCTCATGAGAAAACAATAACTGATATATGTGACTTTCTTTGTCACTTTATAGACTTGTGGGCACATCTTCCTAATTAGGCCACATCCTACAGAAACACTATTCTGCACAGCCTTCTCAGGCACCCAATAGAGTAACAGAGAAACCAACGGAGGAAATAAGAAAGTAATTTTATCGGAAGAAAAATATCTCTCCTTGAGGAATATTTAATTTAGCAAATATCAACATATGAGTAAACCAAATACAAGTAAGTCACTGGCAGTAAAGATGCTTGTGTAGATCACTGCTTAAATAAACTTCAGGTAATTTTCTTAAAGGATTAACTCCTAGCAAACAATTATCCACCTGAAGTTTATACTTCATCAACAATAATTGTTTCAAATGTATTCTTAATTTATAACAGCTCTCATTCATTTTTATATTAATCGCATTATATATTATGCTATTATTGCATGATTATAAACTGTCTCCTTAATTGGATTAGCTAGATAAACTATAAGGTATGTGAGGAGGTAGGACTATAACTTATTCTTTCTTTATACCACTATAACCTAGCAAACTAATAAGCTTTAAATTGTGATTAATGGGCAAATTGCTCCCAATAATTAGGATATGAAATGATTAAATTTAATCATGGTTATATATACATATTTAGTGTGAGCACAGGAAGGAGAAGGTATAATATGTGACTAAACTATCTTAGCAGATGCAATGAAAGATTAGGCAAGAGAGTAGAAGTGACAGGTCATGAAGTTTAAGGCTAATCAAAGAAGGAAGGGAAGCCATTTTTGGTAGTTCCTCCCAAGTTTTCCTCATGTGAGTTTAGAGATATTGGGGGAATACATGACAACACTGATTCCAAATAGATGTGAGTGGGGGTGGGGGCTGTGGGAGGGAATCTGGGAAAAGCCAGATAACTCTGAACCTAACAGGTTGTTTTAATCACGGACTAAGCCAAGCCTTTCCTACATTAGCTTGTAGTGTAAAATTTCTAAGAAGGATGCAGAATAAATAACGTTGGGCCAAGGTACTTTTAATTAACACACCTTTCCAAAAAGAGTACTTCATAAAACAGTTTGGGGGATTCCAAGGTTGTGGAAAATTCTGAGATTCTTGGAAGAATGTAGTCTTATTATGAGACCAGAGTCATATACAACTTTTTCTCATGCTCCTTCCTCATCCTTTTTTGACACCTCACTACAGGTCATTCCTGAACTTGGAAATGGAGTGAAATGGGAAAACCTAAGCAGGACCTGGGAAACGAGGGCTCACCGCTAGGGCTTCATTTTGCCACCAGGGATACTTCCCCCTGGACACAGAACTGACGCTCCCCAGTCATGGTTCTAAGACCCAGTTTCTCTCCAATGACCCGGGGCTGCAGCTTCTCACAGCGAAAATCCTAAAGTTATGTGGATTTAGTCACTATTCTGCAAAATGTCTGTATTATATAGCATTATTTCTTTTTCTAAAACAAGATTAAGAGGAGACACAAAGTAAAAGTTAATTAATGTTTAAAGTTTCACAGTGGTAATTCTTTTTGCATATGTGAATAAGTCCAAATGCCACAAATATTTTTAGGATAAATTAGAAGTTTGTATAAAGTCACTGGGTTGAAAATGATAGCAACTAGTTTTTTAATCATTAATGACAAACGGTGTAGGATGTTATTGGTGTCACAATTTAAAATTTACCTCTTTCACTGGCATCATCTACTAGAACAATTTCTTCTAGCATGTGTCTTGGTGAGCGATTTATGACACTATGGACAGTTCGCAGAAGTGTGCTCCAGGCCTCATTGTGGAAAACAATCACCACACTTGTTGTAGGAAGATTATCTGGATACACCTTTGTTTTACACCTAGAGACAAAGCAAATGCCTTTATAGAAGTGACTGTTATGATAGCACAATGAATGAATCTAGACTAGAACAGGTAGTAGAACAATAAAAACAGTGTGTTCTAGTGGTGGGACTTCTGGTTACTTTCCATTTATTTAGGTTTTGGTTAATGTTGCATGTTTAATGAATAGTACCTATTTAAAGTTATATGTTTAAATTAAAATTATTTTAAAGAGGGCAACTGTATTCTTACAATTAGGCACCTCTTCCTGATGAATGTTTTCTGTTGATTCAGTTTAACGGAGAATGTACTTAAGGCTGTGTCATCATCCCAAACTGAATTTATCTCAAGAATCCAATTGGACCAAAACAAAACAAACAGAACCACTAGGATCTACACAATTTAATAATCCACACAAATATACACCTTCCACAAAGGAGAACTAATATTCACTGAGTATCTATGGTGTACTAGGCATTAGGCTTCCTGACAAATCTGTGAGGTACCAGGAGCTACATTTCACAGCCAGGAGACAGACACAGCCAGGGGACAGCAGGGTCTGGCTGAGAACGCCACAGTCCATGCTCTGCTGGCCACGCTCAGAATGCTGCCTCAATACTGAAATATCAGCATGCATCTTGTTTAACAAAGGCAATGTCTAGAAATGCAATCATCAGAAAGACCAAACACACTCAAATATATATGCACACAGAATCACTACCATAGTGAGCTGATGCTATTAATGGAAGTGTGTTAAATACTGGAGTGGAATTGGAGTTAACTGAAAATCCCTGTTTTTTTAAAGAATGAGTCAAAACACAAGTGATTTCATTTATGGCCCCTAAGTACAACACTGATCAAAAAGTGACCTATACAATGAGCACACTCGTTATATGTGAATAAAAGGGTTACTGAGTAAACTTGAATGCAGAAAATTCACTGTATGGTCTGAAGGTTAGGTTGAGTGCCTGCCAGAGTATTTTAGGGAATAAAGAGATTAAATTTGCTTAGGATAGTGTTCATCTCAGCAAGAATGGGCTTACCAGAGAACCCAAGTAAATACCTTAATAATTCAGGAATGTAGAACAACAGAAGTCCCTTGATAATGACTTTTTTTCTATTGTTTTTCAACTGTTTAAGTCCCACTTTACTTATCCTAACCTTCTTACAACCTGAAATGGCATTAAGAGTTGCAAATGTACCATGCCACTTTATCCTTACAACAACACATAAGACAGAGGTATTATGCCAATATTACAGATGAGGAAACAGGCTTAGCGAAGTGAATATGAACATGTCATCCATCCTCTACTCCATGTCCCTTTGAGCTAAGACTTTCAAGGTATTCTTTGTCATCCACTACATTTGGCCTGTCACTGCCACCCATCACCGCCAAGTCCATGTTTCTTAAGATGTCTGGCTACCTGCCTGACAGTGTTTTGCAATGCTACATAATTTCTCCTCTGTGTATGCTCATTCAGGCAAGATCTAACTCAAAGGGTGAAGGCAAAGCGCACTGGTTAAGAGTGCATGTTTTGTCATGGACAGATTTACATGGGTCACTTATTAACCATCCTTGGTACAAATCATTTAATCTCTCTGAATATCCCCACCTGCAAACTGGGCATGCTACTACTGTTTTGCTCAACTGCTTAAATATGATCATGTGTACAGTGCCTAGAACATAATAAACATTCAGTAAATGGCATCACTTTTTAAACATCTGAGACTAAATACAGAATAAAATTGCCTTATTAAGTGACTTGGAATTTGTCTTAAACCTGCTTTGCTAGGATCACACATTAGAAAAGTTATTCTTTTATTGTTACTTCTATTTAATGCTTCTTGACACTGGAGCAGTGTTATTCTTTCCTCCAGGAAATGTGCCCTTGGAGACCCTGCAAGCAGTAAAGGTTCTTGGCAGGCACAGGGTGACTTGGATACGGCGGCCACACCACTGGTCCAGGCCAGGCTGAGAACAGCGAGGCTTTTCTGGAGACAGAAAAGAGGCGAAGAGCTGCTCTCTAGGGGCTGTCCCACATTCTTCATCTCTCTACACCTGGGAACTAGCCTGAAAAGCACCCGCTGGCCAGCTTTAACAGAAGGATAGTTGAGTATCAATCTATTTCTCATTTAACATTTCATCGTGAATACACTTTAGAAGTCAGATAGCGCTTAATAAAAGAGAGTGGAGATGGGAAAGCATGCTGGAAGCCGCTACTCCTGAGAACTACAGCTGACTCCCTGAATGGAAGCCTACATCACAGGTGCCAGGAAGTATTCAAAGTACTGCAAATCCGCACGCAACCCTTGTAATTTTCCTAGGGTACAGATAAGGATCATGAGGTACATAAACATCAAGCAACTTGTTCAAAGCCACAGAGCCAGTAAACAGCAGAGCCAGACCTAGACCTTGCCACTATCAAAATATTAATAAGAAACTCATCCAGATAACAATTCAAAAAGAGAGACAAGAATAACTATGGATTAAGAGGGTCTAGTATATACACAGGAATAGTCCCAGGGGAAGAGGTCGGAGGGAACAGGGATGCGGCAACATCTGGGATTATTGCTATAACTGTCCTAGAGCTGAAGAATAGTACGCCTGCTCAGATCAAAAGTACACTATGCGCATGAGCATGCAGCTGAGGATAAAGCTAGGTTCCAGACTATGAGACAGAAAAACATGCATACTAGCAGACCGGAAAATGAAAAGGTGGCAAACAGAAAACAAGATTTATTAGGTTGAACTTTATGAAACTGTCACTTTCATAGGTCAAAAAGAGATGAACAGCAACTCTGTATGGTTCAACCTAAAAGAAGGACAACTATAATAGTCACAATAATTGTAGATGCATTAAATTCAAACCATTATAAACAATGACTATTAGAGAAAATTAAAAGTATAAATTCAGCCATTTAGTAGAGATACACCTAAAACAAAATCATACAGATGGCTGAAAGTAAAGAAATAAAGAAAAAAAAATAGATATACCAGAAAAATATTAAAAAGACTAAAAAAGTGGTATAGCACTATGAAAACCAGTGATGAGAATTAGGTTATAAAATGCACTGTGGTATTTTTGGGGAGAGAAAATAAAGATATAGTGAACACGGGGTTAAAAAACCCCAACACCGTGAATTGTCTTAAATGCATCTAATGATGCAACCTTGAAAGATTGGAAGATAAACAGAATGACTTAGAGAAATGTCAAATCCACAATAAGGAAAGAAGAGGCTACTTTCCACCCCCAAAATTTGATAGATTATTAGTTAAAAAAAAAAAAAAAAGATGGAGAGAGAACCTGAAGATTTAAGAGACCTATCCACCAGCTGCAATATGTAGATCTTATTTGGATCCTGATACAAACACTATAAAATAAAGATACATGACATGACCAGGGAAACTTGAACATTAACTGGGTATTTCGTGTCATAAAGGAATCACTGTTAATATTTTTAAGTATAAAAACAGTACCATGATTTTTCTTTTTTCTTCAGTGAGTCCCTATCTTTCAGGAACACATCCTGGAATATTTACAGTACTAGGCCTTTGGCCTGGGACTGGGGAATGAACTTCTAACCTCACTCACTTGGCTGATCACAAAGGCCACACACCAGGGTGCTGCTCCGGTCATGTCAGCGAGCTTACCCCAGAACGAGTGATCCCAGTGAGAGTAAAAGACCAAACTGAAACCCACAGTGCAATTTATACCCTAATTCTGATCACTGGTTCTGTGTCCTACTGGTCATACAGACCAACCCTAGTACAACCCGGGGAGGTAGGCACAAGTATCAATACCAAGAGATGGAGATTGTCAGAGGACTGTTAGGATTGTTGAAGCAGGGTAATGAATAAATGAGGGTTCATTATACTATTATCTCTATTTTTGTACCCATTTGATATTTTCCATGATAAAATGTTTAAAATGAGGCTACGAACACAGAGATGGAGCAAGAAGGTATAAAAGGGCTACTCAGAGGTAGCAGTGACTGTGTGTTCCCTTCTCTCCCATAAGCTCCCAATGGTTGGCCAGGACTATGTATTAGAAGCTTGCATGAAACAGAATCTTTTTAAGTATGAGAAGCCCTCAGCAAGCCCGAAATTCAGTGCACAAGCTTATATATCATACCATTTAAACACTGTTCTCGACAGCTTAATTACTAATAGTCAAAAGTGGTAGCAACCCAAATGTCTACCAATATGTAAAAACACTATGGTATATTCACATTAACAAACCACTACACTGCCATGGAAAAGAATAAGCTTCTAATATATACAGCAACGTGGATTTCAGAGACACTAAAGAATATATACTGTATGGATCCATTTACAAAAAGTACCAAAAAGAGAACAAAAATCACCTGTGTTAGAAAGGTCAAGGCAAAGGCTGCCTCCGGGGTGGGAGCACTGGAAAGGAACATGAGAACTCTCAGGCGACAGAAATGTTCTGCATCTTGATTTGGAAGACAGACAGGTAGGTATATGCAATACGTACACATTCAGTAATCTGTACACTTACAACTGCACAATTCACTGTTTGAAATTGCAAAAAACTTAATATTTTTTAGAAAGTTGATACTATGACTGTTTCGATAATAATGAAGTTTAAAACCTCCTACCACCTTAACCTATTAAGATAAACAATTATTTTCCAAAGCCTAAATACATGATCCTAATGATCGCTAGTAACTTGAGGTATTATTTTATCAGCATTTATTTTTAAGCGGGGTAAGTTAGTGATATGGCATTCACTCCAGGAGCAGTCAACACTAATGTGCAAATGATTAGGAATTCAAATATACTTTTCGTTCAAATTAGACACTATCAGGACCATCCTGGATACTCACCCTTCTAGCCTAACATCAGGTAAAGATCTGTTGAGTGCAATCATCTCGCTTGCCATTAAGTTGAACTGATTGATTTTAAACATCTCTTTCATCTTTTCTTGATCCTCTTTAGGAATGACGACTGGTTTCCCCATTTCTCCGGGACCTTCATGAGGCTTTTGTACTGGCTCTAAAACTGAGGATAAGGAGGAAACTTAACTAACAATTTTAGAACAATAAATTCATGCTGCTTTTTATTAACATTTGAGTTTAAACAGTGCCCTCAATGAGAGCCATTTCCGAGCTCAGATCTCCCAGCCTGCTACGCCTCCTGGGAGCTGCCCTGTCCTCTTCACGCCAGGGTTATGGCTTAAGACTTTCTCCCCTCATCACTCCATTGCTGTGGCACCCTTTCAAATATTGTTACCACATAAACTTGCCTACAAACATAGGCTTCACTATTCTCATGTTCTTTAAAAGTCCAATCTTTTCAATGTGAAAGTTAACCTAACCTGCCAAACAAACCACTTGCTAGGTGCTCCACGCCCCCTCCCCAGTACTTCATCCTCAGTCAAAAGCAATTCACTACTCCCCCTCATTCCCAATCCCCCAATAGCCTCAAGTTTTCTTGCTTTGGTCCCTTTGCTCACACAGCTCCTCCTCCATTGGCATCTCCTTCCCACCCTCTCTCTGCAATACCTTGTCTTTCAAGGCCCAGCTAAAGTGGCTTCTCTAGCTTTTCTGAATCTGTCCATTTACTACTCTTCACTATATAATTTCATCTAAGAGTTCTTATGTCTCTAACCAACTGCTACTTCTTTATTTTCTTACTAGAGGCCCAGTGCAGTCTGTCTGAGGGAGCGGGCCTAAGCCAGCAGTCCAACATCCCCCAAGGGGTCCTTAGCACTGCCGTGGAGGCAGGAGAGGCTCCCGCCACTGCAGCTGTGCTCTCCAGCGGTGACCCTGGCTTCTGGCTGAGTGGCGAACCCCACCCTGTGGGAGGGCACTGACCACCAGGGGCAGCTCTTGCGTTGCGAGTCTGCCCCCTGGTAGTCAGTGTGTCATTGCGAAGGGTCAATTTGTGTATTAGCCTTATTATATAGGATTTTTAGTATTTTCTTATTAAAGCTAGAGACAGTGAAACAAGGAATGGCTTAGGATAGAAGCAACAGGAGAGATCTATGCAGGGCTGCTTTAGCTCTAGAAACGCCACAGTAAAGAAGTGAGCCAATAGGGGACTGCTTTAGCTCACTGGAAAGTCAGGAAAAGGAGGCCTCGGGGACAGGTTCAGGGGATTGGCCTGACATGGACAGCCGCTGCTCCCCCCGTTACAGGGTTCGTGAAGACGCTTAGAGTTTAGGAGAGAAAGTAAAGATGCACACCTGAGAAGGAAGAGAGGTGTGGGTGTGCTTCCAAAAGGGAGAGAGCCCAATTGCTATTTCTTACTACAATGATTGCTTTACCTGCCTTATCACAGCCCACCAGGTTATGATCTCTTTTTCGCTGGGTTTTTAAAATTAATTTATGTGCCTTCTGTGAAATTTAGCAGTGTCTTATAGGAGTTTTATAACTATATCCTGAACCAATATGTGAGTAAAAGTGCTCTTCAAAATAGGTCGAAGTGAAATCCCAGAATTGATAAGCACATTATATAAGCACATGAAAGGTGGAGCATCATGAAAGATAATTCTTTTCAGAAGTAATGCTACACCTTGATATACACAGAAAGAGTATTTCAGATACACAATCCCACAATCTTATTCTTTGTTATATGCTTTTGAGATGATAAAAACATTCCAAGAAGAATAGGTTCTAGGATGTATTAAATTTGGATAAAAGGGTGTTAAACTTCCCAACTAAAAGGGATGGATATACAATGAAGTGAGGACAAAAATTCCTGTCTGGGGGCATTACTTTTTATTAATTCTTAGAATCAATTCTGGTTCCTTAACTGTCTCTGAAAATAAAGAGCAATCAGCAGGTTTGGGGACTGGGATGTTCAGGGGTCAAGAGAACGCAGCAGAGCTCTGGACCTGACAATTATCTCTAGGGCATGGCATAGGCAACCAAGAGCAAGTGGGAGACATCTAGTGGCCCTGATTATAAGTATCCTGTGCCCTGCTCCAGTTAAGATGATGCTTACTAAAAAGTTAAAATGGAATCGTTTTCATGCTGCTCAGTTTTGGAGTACTGTTATACAGAACCCCATCTATAACATATTCTTTGGGGGGACAAAGGGGAGCTCTTGAATCTGATCCTCTGAACCCACTACAAATTCACAGGAAACGGGCACAGAAGGACATGATAAAAATATGAAAGGATATAAATCCTGACTGTGGGAGATAAGAAAAAGAGAACCCAATTTCTTCTTCTTCAATAATAACCAAAAGAGGAAAGAGGGAGCAAGAAGAAAGAGTTATCTGTGGATCCATGCCACAAGCCTGGCCTTGAATTGACAATTGTTGAAGCCAAATGATGGATATCTGGGAATTAAAATGTCAACTTAAATTGTCTATTTTTTTTCTACTTTTGTTTATTTCCCATCATTATGAAGTAAGAAAACTCTGGCCTTGTGATCGTAAAGAATCAGGCAAAACTATACAACATATACAATTCTGTTACTGCAATATTTTACGAATTTGATCATCTAATACTTATAGTGTCCACATTATATATTTTAACTTATTAGTACACTTGAGATTTCATAGCCACATTTAAAATTACTATTAATCAAAAGTTACATGACTACTATACGACTTACAGAATCTACCAGATAAATTAAATGGACTAATTACTTTTGTTTGGCAAAAAGGTTAGGATAAGATGTGTAGTTAGTGAATATTTTTACTAAGCATAACTTTCTATGTATTCTACTTACCAGTTATGTAAATTTAAAGTGCGTTTAGTGAAATTTTTGTTTGAAGGTAAAAAAATTGGGGTTTGGATATCATTAATTTTCTGAACTAAAAAAAAGAAATTATTTTCTTGGCATTCAATTTTATATGCCCATCATTTATAAAAATCAAATCAATGTTGATAAGAGAGTGACTAAGGTGTTATACTATGAGAACGAAGATATTTTATACTTCAGTTAAACTGCATTTACATGAGAATGTAGAAAAGTTTCATGTTTTAGAAAAATTAATTATCAAGAAAACTACAGGTTTCCTCTGTATGACACCAAATAAAATTAATGTATACAAACCAGATGACATAATTTTGAATATACTTGTATAAACCTTATAAATTACTAATTTATATTTTTCTCATGGGAGTAGAATAAAGAAGTATAAGTTTACACAATAGCTATTGAGTCATCCTGTGCATGATACTTAAACATTTTTAACTGTTGGAGGAACCATCAAAGAATTGTTGGAAATATGATCATCTTATATAAGAAAGCAAGGATCACTATTAATCTAAAAATGTTAAAAATCATATAGTATCCAAATTAGTTAACAACAAAAAACAAAACAGTGACGTACTTATCAAAATGAGTGTTTTAATATAAAATGTCACTCACCATCCCCAGCAGGAAGTCCTCTCTCCTTTTTTTCATCACATTTGTTGCATTCACTGAAGTAAAGCAGCAGGAACATATCCAAGAGTACCCAAATCAAGGAGGTGGCTAGGACCACCTTGCAATATGCAAATTTTCTCATGGCACTTTAAGTCAAATGCAAAATTTTAAAATACATATATATAAATATACAAAGACCATGAAAATGTTTCCAATCCAGTTTCATCAAAAATCACATTCATAACCTATAGAGAAAAAGAAAAAAAATCACATTAAGTTAAAAATTCAAAATGTGGAGAACCATAAGAAAAATATGCCTATGAAATTTTACTATGGAGAATAAGTTTATAGATCAGACTTAGAAAATACTTTAAACATTAAATTGTATAAAAAATAACTCCTACAGATCAATATACAACAACCTAGCAGGAAAATAAGAATGTAACAGGCACTTTATAGACAGTAAATCTGAATAGCCAATAAACATGTAGAAAAGTGTTCAGCCCTAACTGGTTTGGCTCAGTGGATAGAGTGTCGGCCTGCAGACTGAAAGGTCCCAGGTTCGATTCCAGACAAGGGCATGTACCAGTAGGGGGTGTGCAGGAGGCAGCTGATCAATGTTTCTATCTCATCAATGTTTCTAACTCTCTATCCTTCTCCTTTCCTCTCTGTAAAAAAAAAAAAAAAAAAAAATCTATATATATATATATATATATATATATATATATATATATATATATATAGTGTTCAATTCACTTTAATTAGGAAAATGCAAATAAAACAGTGAGCTATTATATTATATCCATCAAACACAAGAGGCTTAACTGTCTTCTATTCAATTACTGTATTACATGCTAAGGCAAAGCCAAGCCATTGATTGCCACCCAATTCATTTCAACTACTCCCATTCAGTTCCCACGGCCCAAAGACATATGCATTCTCTTAGGAACCTGTACTATAGCAGTTTACTGAGCTAATTCTTGTCCTCTGTGCCACTGAGTCTCATTCCAGAAATGCTACAGTCACCAGCCATTCAGAAACAGACTCAGGGAAATTATATTGAAAAAGAAGAGTATCATAAAATCTGAGACCTCGTGTTGGCTCTGACAGTAATTTTACAGACTTCCCTGATCTTTAGTTCCTATTTCCCACCAAACTCCACACCCCCATCTGTTAAAATATGAGAAAATGACTTGGGGAACTGTCACCAAATTTGGGACAGTTTGACTAGAAACATTTGTGGCACGTAAGGAGCTCACCTTGGGGAGCTCTGGGAGTCCTCAGGTACAGAATCACCCACTGAGCAGCTGATACCAGGCTCAAAGGCTGTGACGCTGCTCATTAGGAGAGACTGGCCAAGTGCATTCAGATGAGGTGTGCATTCAGAGGAAACATACACTCAGCACGTATGACCCACATGGAAGCCTCACGAGCACAGGCTCTGAAGGCCCAGACCGAGCTTAATGCTGCAGTCCCTTACAAGGGCGACTTTATGTCGCATGTCCCATGCGGGCAGCACAGATGTATTTACCTGAACTATGTATGGTGTCACAAGTATACTAGATTTATCAGGGTGATGACTTCATAAATTATATAAATGTCTAATTACTGGGTTATACAGCTGAAGCGGATATAATATTGTATGTCAATTGTAATTAGAAAAAAGTTATTAAGAAAAAAACAGCCCTGGCTGGTTTGGTTCAGTGGATAGAACATCGGCCTGCAGATTGAAGGGTCCTGGGTTCGATTCCAACCAAGGGCACATGTCTGGATTGTGAGCTAAATCTCCAGTGGGGACATGTAGGAGGCAGCCAATGAATGATTCTCTCTCTCCCTTTCCCTTCCTCTCTGAAATCAATAAAAGAAATTATCTACATTAACAAAAGAGAAAGATGCAAATTGACTGTACCTTTGCAACACCCACCAGCCAAACAGGAGTATGCAAATTAATCCAACAAAGATGGTGGGTTAATTTGCATACACAGGCACTGAGTGGAGGGGGCAGGATGCAGGTGTTTCACACCACCCCCGCTGCTCTGGGCCTCTGGGCCTCTGGGCAGTGTGGGAAGGTGGGAAGGCAGGAAGGCGGCTCCCGCCAGAGCGAAGGCGGTGCTGGCAGCCAGGGGAAGGAAAGCCCATTCTTGCACAAATCTTTGCGCATCGGGCCTCTAGTATTTAAAGAAAGAAAAACAGCCCTGACCAGTGTGAATTAGTTGGGCATCACCCAAGTGCATCAAGAGGTTGCTGGTTCAATTCTCAGTAAAGGCACATGCCCTGGTTACAGGCTCGATCCCCAGTTGGAGGCAGCAGGTAGCAGCAGATTGATGTCACATGAATGTTTCTCTCTTTTCCCTTCCTCTCTTTCTAAAAATCAATAAACTATTCTTTAACAACAACAACAAACAACAGCCCAGCACTTTCAGGCACCTAGACATAGGGTCACTAACTTTGTGTCTACATTCCAGGCAGAGTTCTGAGACAGGAGACCCTTCAGTAGATCTATTCATTTAATTTATAGCTGGACTCTCTTCCAGAACTAAAAGACTCAAAAAGATTATAGTTATCCTCTAACACAGTAATAAGAGCCTGGGTTATTTTATTTATATACTAATTATATACTCCATTTGTTCCATTTCTCGAACAGAACTATAATCAATATATTTGTTCATTTATTAATTCATTCAATAAACACAAATTCTATAAATGTAGGGAATGTTTCAAATGTAGGGAATACAAAAGTGAACAAAATACACACTTCCCTACCCTTATAAAGTTTAGAGTTGACTATAGAAAAGCAGGCATTAGTCAATCACATAGATGTTTCAACTGTGAAAATGCTTTGAAGGGATGTATACAGTATTATAAACATCTGTAATTGACCTGACTTTGTCAAAAAAGGATTCCCTGAGGAAGACATGATTTAAGGGGAAAATAAGCATTTCAGACAGTGGGTAGCAAAGGCCCTATCTATAGCAAGAGGAACCCAACACTGAATGGTCAGTAGATCGAAAACAAAAGAGGAAACTGTTTGAGATGAAGCTGAAGCTGGATAAAAGTGAACAGATGTATGCCCTAACCAGTTTGGCTCAGTGGATAGAGCGTCGGCCTGCGGACTCAAGGGTCCCAGGTTCACTTCCCGTCAAGGACATGCACCTTGGTTGTGGGCACATACCCGGTAGGGTATCAATAAAATATATTTTAAAAATATTTTTAAAGAAGTGGACAGATGTAGATATTAAGGGACAAGCTCAGTGGAATTAAGGATGATTAGATGAGTGTGAAGAGGAGGAAATCCTGGCTTGTACAACTGGATACAGAGTGGTGCTGATCACAGAAATGAGCTAGTAAATGAGGACCAATTTTGGGGAGGGAGGAGAATCAAGATGAGAAGAAACCTAAGTTTGATTCTGGACTTGTTTAATATGAGGTGCCTTTGAGACCTTCAAGGACAGATGTCAGCCACAGCTGCTGGATACAAAAGTTAGGGGCTCGAAGGAGGGGTCTAAGGGAAAGACATACAGACAGAAGCCCCTACTCTCATGCAACTTGATGGGGTGATGAGGCTAAAAAAACATCCACACACAAAAGAACTTCTGTGGAGCATTATTTCCCTCCTACTGTGTGGGTTGGACTTAGTAACTTACTTTTACCCAACAATCTATGGTGGGAGTCATGGTGTATGATTTGAAGGCTTTTCATAAAACATTCTCCTAGCTCTCCCTCAGAACACACACGCTGGGGAAAGCCAGCGCCATGTCAGAAGGACACTCAAGGAACCCTACTGTGAGGTCCACGTGGAGACAAACTAAAGCCTGCCAACCAGCACTATCTTGCCAGGCATGGAAATGAACACTTTGGAAGCAGGCCCAGACAAGCCTTCAGGTACCTGCAGTTCTAGCCAACATCTTGACTGCAAAATCCTGAAAGATCCTGAGTCAATACCACTCTGCTAAGCTGTTCCTGATTCCTGATCCAAAAAAATATGAGTAAATATTTATTGTTTAAAGCCATTACGTTTATCAACAGAGAATTTCAAGAGCAAACTAGGACTAGAAAGGAAATTCTTTAAACTACAGTAAACATTTAATGATGGAAATTTCTATAACATAAATGACTTAGGCACTCAATTCAATTTGACATTGTACTGGAAGTCTAAGCAATAAGAAAAAAAAAGTAAGAATTAGAAAATAAAAAGACAAAATTATCTCAGCCGACAGCATGATTTCTATACAGAAATTCTAAAAGAATCAATAGCTAAACCATTAGAGCTAGTTTATGATTTCATTAATGTTGAACACAAGATGAATATAACATTAATCATGCTCCTGTACGATCATAATAACTAACGAGACTATAAAAAACAAATCACATTCCAAATAGCTATAAAAACTATGAGGTATTTGGGAACAAATTTAAACTGTGTGCAAGACATGAAGAAAATTGTGAAGCTCTTATCAAAGGATATAAAACAACATTTGACTAATGAATAGATATACCATGTTCAAGGGAAAAAACCCAGCTTCTTCCAATAATTAATCTATAAATTTAATATAATTCCCCTTTTTTTTTTTTTACTGAGGTAAAATTGACATGTAACATTATAAATTAATGTAATTCAAATGAAACACAAATGAAGCTTTGGGGGACTGGATTTATTATAAAGCAGAAGTATTTAAAACCATATGATACTCAAAAATAAGCCCATACATGTGTGGAATACTGAAAAGGTGAATTCTGAATACAACAAAGCAGAGTGGAAAACTGGTACAGGGACAAACGGCTTTCCATATGGTAAAACATAAATTTAGATCCCACCTTATACCAACAGCAGTAAATCGGTGCATAGACAATAACTGAAGCCAATGTTGTTCAATCAAAGGACCAATTACCTACTGGCTGGCTAAGGTCAGGATGGCGACAATCCCTTAGGTTTCAATAGTATACAGGGTGTCCCCCAAAAATGTACACACACTTTAACAGCTGGTAAGTCACTTCATTTCCCGTTCTTTTTAAGTTTAACTGATCTGAAATAATGGGTGAAACTAAACTAAGTTTTGAACAAAGAAAATTAATCCTAAAGTGTCACTGGACTCTTTTCGTGAGGATACATAAAATATAAAGTTTATGGTACAAAACCAACAACAGATAACTGAAGGCACACAAATACCAAACAAAATGATTCCTGATGTTTGCTATTCCATTGCTTTGAGTTATCAGCAGTGCCAGAACAATCATCAGTTTGAAAACAGGCATTGACAATGAAAATTATTCATTTCTGTAGTTTCTTTTAAATTTTGAAAATGAACTGTATGTTAATAAACACTGACTTTATAATCATTCAAAGTGCATATACATTTTTGGGGAACACCTGTATTCACTTCCTATAAAGTATTTAGGTCAATATTTCTGCCACTGGCTTTGAGTAAAATGAAAATGAAAATTTAGTACTGAGAAGGCTTATTCACTAGCAAAAAAACCCCAATTTTTTTCAAGTTATTAGCATATTCTTAATTCTACCTGCGTTAATAACAAAGACTTAGTAAAAACCAATCCCAAACCCCACCACAAGATGATGTCCACATTCCATATAGACATGGATCTTCTCTAACTCTATTTTTCAGGTGTTTCCCTAAGTTTAGAGGTTGGGGGAACAGGCTTATCATTTTGGATACTAATGGTATACAAAATTTGCTGGCTTGACTGTTTTTATGTCACTTAAAAAATAGACATAAATGGATACAAACTGAGGCGGCTCCCTGTGCCTCATGATTCTGACCTTTGCTCTCTGTGCCCTCCAGGAAGGGTTCTTCTGACACAAGACAAATGACCCGGCCAGGCCAACCACAGAACCTCATCCCTGGCTTCTGGAGTCACAGAGCGAGGAGCCTGTGCATCTAGGACTGCCAACACTGCCCCACACACAGAGAAAGCCCAACAGTATACAGGGTGTCCCAAAAAAATGTACACACACTTTTCCTTAGGTTCCTGTTAGTACAGGCAGTACTGCTAAGAACATCCCTGAACACTCTCTGCAGTCCAAGAGGGGGGCAAGCAGAGACATACAGATCAAGAGGCAGAGGGTCCTGTGGTGACCAAGTCCTGGACTCTTCCTTGGCTTTTGTGAGTAGCCAGGAGTCCTGCCTTTAACCCCCTTTTCTGCTTATGAGAGTTTCCATTGGATTCCTGTCATAGCCAGAACATCTGGGGTGGTGGGGGTGGGGGTGGGGAAGTGGATCTTACTAGTATAGGTAAACCAAGCAGGTCCTGGTTCACCCTTTTAGTGCCCCAAATCACAAAAACATATCAATCCTAAGAATGCAAAAAAAAAAAAAAACACATCATAGAAACAAAGGGTCACAACACAACAAACACAGCACAGCACAGATCCACCAGCTGGAATAAAGAATTTAACCTTTAGTTTCCTCTCCAATCCCGTCTCTTTCCAGGTCCTCACTGCCAACCTTTATTCAGAACTTATCACTCTACTTTTCCCTGATAGTCTTACCTCACAGTCTCTCTTAACAATGCCTGTTTACATTTATTTCTGAATTGCTCATAAATAGAAAAAAACCTGAGACTTGCTTTTTTTCTAACACTGTGTTCCCAAGATCCATCCATATGTTGAATATAGTTATAGTTGCTTCATTTTCATTGGCTTAGCAGACCCCCGTTTATCCATCCTACTTCTAATGGACATTTGGTTCTTTTTAGGTTTCTCTTATTGCAAGCAGTACTGCTATGAACATTCATGAACGTATTTCCTGGTACACACATGAAAATATATTATTTAGGGCAGGGGCCAGCAAATTTCTTCTGCAAACGGTCAAATAATAAATATTTTAGGTTCTGTTAGACATCTCTGTCGAAACCATTCTAATCTGGTACCGCAAAAGCAACATAAATGATATGTAAGGTAAATGCGACAGTATTTCAATAAAACTTTATTTAGGAACACTGAAATGTGAATGTCATGTAATTTTCACATCACAAATTACAAAATATTTTATTTTTTTAACCATTTAAAAATTGTTTAAAAACCTTTAACTATGAACCCTGATCTAGAGTATATCCTTAGGGGTATTAGGTCACAGGTTTATGCATATTTTAAATATGACTAAATATGATCAATTTGTTTTCCCAGGTGGTTGAAGCAAAATGAGAGCTCTGGATGTATTATAACCTTGGCAACACTCATTGATGTCAAACTTTTTATTTTTTTACAATCTGATGGGTATGAAATTGGTATCTTAACGTATTTTTAATTTGCATTTCCCCACTATCTCTGACCTTACTAGTCATCCCATTTCTGCTGCCTACTAAAGTCTATTTAGTTTTTCTTCTTATTGACTTGTTAAAATATATTTTTACAGGTTTCAGAGAGAGGAAGAGATAGAAATATCAATGATGAGAGAGAATCATCCATCAGCTGCCTCCTGCACACCCCCCACTGCGGATCAAGCCTACTACCTGTGCATATGCCCTGACCAGAACTGAACTGTGACTTCCTGGTTCATGGGTCGACGCTCAACCTCTGAGCCACACTGGTCAGGCTATAGCTTATATAGCCATAAGAGCTGTCTTTTATGGTTCACATTTTCTAAGTCTAACATTCTTCTCTATGTAGAAACTATTTTAAAGTTTTACGCTTTAGGTTTTAGTAGAGATTGAATGTCATTTTCTTCCATGAATAACCAACTATCGGGTACCAATTATGGAAAGTTCATCCTTTCCAATGGTGTGCAGTGCCAACTTTGTTACAAACCTGGTTTCTAGGGTTCTGTTTTCTGTTCCATTTGTCTGTCTATTCCTACACCACATTGATGTCTTAATTTTAATAGCTTTAAAATAATTCTTGCTATGTGGTAAAGCAAGCCTGTCACCTTTCACTACTTCTTGAGGAATGCCTTGGCTACTCTTGACTCATTGGTCTTCCTTAGCTTTGCTGATCACTCAATTCCTTAAAATGCCATTGCAAAAGAAACCTAGTAGTTCAAACTGTTTACATAACTATGGTGGAACAATTCTACTGCTCTGAGAAAGTACATTTAAAAAATAAGTTGGTATTGAAGGAGGAATTAAGCTAAAGTCTAATAGTTAAGTTCCAAGAATTTTACAAAATGACATGATTTTCAAAATAACTTTTATGTCTACTATATTTTGTTTCTTTAAAAAAAAAGTTTCAGTCTTTTAGAGTCACAACTCATTACATGCTCTTTGGATATTTACTGAGTCTTGGCCAACTATGTTCTTCATACCGTGTCGGTCCTGTGTATGGTACAAGCATAAAGGCAATGATCCACACTACAGAAGCACTTATCACACTGCTAATCACCAATCTAAGAGACATGCCATTCACATTAAAAGAGAAACATCAATTCAGCAAACTTGGCAGGGAAAAGACATCCGGATAGGCAAGTTTCTAAGCAGGTTTTCTCAGAAGGCAGTAGGACACTAAACCTTCTGCAGCAAAATTTCCTTTAAATCTTTTTCTGTAATTGTTTCCTATCTTTCCTCTCCCTAAAACCTTTTGTGGATTCCCCTGTTCCTCTTTTTGTTCTAAAGAACACTTTTATTGCAGGACTCAAACCTGGGAGTCCTTGTTAAAGAAAGTCTATGGTCAAATAAATTAGGGGAATGCTATGTGTTCTCTTTGCCCTGGGAGATTCATACTATATATAATGGCACTGAAGTTCTGTGAATTTCTGCAATAAGGAAACCTACTTAACTTTAACTCAGAACTTCTCATTTTCAAGCATGGAACTTTCCCCATATCCTTTGTCTTTATTTTTTTGCATAATATAAAGCAGGTTTCAAATAACAATAAATAAAGTAGTAGAGATTGGTTTCAAATGCTGGAATCAGGCAATTTTTAAACTATGGGTTACTTTCTTTTTGCAAAACTGCTATATCTGTAAATCTGCAAATTCTATAAAAAAGAGATCCCATTCTGTTTAAAAGTCCCTCCCAAAAAAAGGCATTCATGAAGTAAAAATTGTTTAATATCTTGATTTAACCATTTTAACTTCATTATTTATGTTTTGTTCCTTAATATAATACATATTTGGATATAATATAAATAGTTGTGGACAAAAATGGGAAATCCAAAAGTCACCATTATATAAATTCCTAAAAGAAAATATTCTACAAACTTCTCAGAAAAGTGAAATTTGTCAAATATTTCTACTATCAATTCTTTTTTTTAAATTTAGAATAGTATATTCTAAAACAGTGTTTCCAAAACTTTTGACATATGTGTACCCCTTCTATAATTTTTGTAACGCTGAGTACCCCTCATCAAAAACAAAATGGATGTATTTTAATAACAATCAAATATATATATATTTTTTTTATTTTTTTGGTACATACACAAAATAATAATAAACGAAAAATAAAATTATTCATAATAAAATATAAATAAAAGTTATATTATAAATAACATTTATTTGCACACCGGACCATCTCACGCCTCACAAAACTGTCTTGACTTGACTCATGAGAACGTAGAATTAGGCGCAGCTAATCACGGTGCATATCCCCACCAAACTCCGGTGCAATACGTACCCCCACCAAGCTCTTCCCGTACCCCGGGGGGTATGTGGACCACACTTTGGGAAACACTGTTCTAAAGACTATATCAGCGCAAATACTACATTCAGCAAATGCAGCCTTATCTCAGGAAGGATGCTGTGAGGAAGGAGTTAGTTAGCAGGGCAGGTCTGTTTTACTCAGTCCTTGCTAATCCTGGGGGAATGCCTGGAGCCATACCAATGACTGCTGGACAGACTGAGAATTGTGATTACGGATGTTAAAGGCAGTGGGTCAGGATGTACCCGGACATAAAGTAGTCATCAAGATTTATGATGCGTGCCTTCGTATCTCTTCTAGGTTCTGAGTTTCAGTTACCAGGCTGGCCAGATGGCAGAAATGTGCCTGTGTGACCAACTTCCTGGAAGAACTCTGGACTGTAATACTCATGTGCTTCCCTAGCCACAGAGATAGCTTGTACATGTCTTGATTGTTCACAGCTACAGAGGAAATTGTGTCCATCTAATTCTCTTCGCAGAAAGACTTGGAAGTCTGTGCCAGATCTCTCGAGCATTCACCCATACATCTTTTCCTGCTCTTCCTGCACTGAATCCTTTGCTGTATTAAACCTGAACCTGAGTACACGATGCTGAGTCGTGTGAGTCCTTCCAGTAAATCATGGGATCCACAAAACAAACACAATCAAAGAATTTGATTGTCCATTACCTACTACTCTCATTTTTCAGAAGTGAAATGATCATAATTACAACCTCCTTAAATGAATGAATCAGTGTACAGGATAAAAGTTAACAGAGTAGGCCTGAGACCGCTATCCTCAGAAAGACTTGGTTGTAAGGTTGATCCTTGACTGGTGTCTGGGAACTTTAATGGTAAACAGTTTAAATATAAAACTTTCCTTAAAGGACAAGTGGGCCCCACTGTGCATAAACTATTTGTACAAACAGAATGGTTTATGCAAAACGCCTGCTTTCCCTCTGGGAGCCTAAAGTTTTGTACATGATAGGCAGAGGGTGCCTCCATCATGAGTCCCAATAAAACCCTGACAGTGTCTTAATGAGTTTCTCTGATGTCAAAGCTCATTGCTGGAGGAGCGAAGCACATCCCGAGCGTCTCCACAGAAGAGGAGGGCTCTTGGAAGCCTGTGCCTGGTCCTCCAGACGTCACCCCTCAACCCCCGCACTCTTTCCCTTGTTAATTTGCTTTGTATCTTCTCATTGTAATAAATCTTAGCCATTATTATGACTACTAGAGCCCTGGTGCACAAAATTTATACACGGGGAGGGAGTGTCCCTCAGGCTGACTTGCACCCTCTCCAATCCAGGACCCCTCAGGGGATATCCAACTGCCAGTTTAAAAATTTTACACCTGTGGGATCGGGCCTAAACTGGCTGTTGGACATCTCTCTAGCAATCTGGGACCTCCGGCTTCTAACTGTTCTCTGCCTGCCAGATCCCCCCAACAGCTCTCCCCTGCCAGCCAAGTCACCCTTAACTGCCCTCCCCTGATGGCCTAGTTGCCCCTAACCACCTCTGCCTTGGCCCCCGCCACCGTGGTTTTGTCCAGAAGGATGCCCAGATGCTTGTCCAGAAGACGTCTGGTCTAATTAGTATATTACCCTTTTATAAGTAGAGATAAACTGACAGTTGGACATGCCTCTCGCAATCGGGGACCTCTGGTTCCTAACTGTTCACATGCCTGCCTGCCTGATCCCCTTAACTGTCCTCCCCAGCTGGCCAAGTCATCCCTAACTGCCCTCCCCTGATGGCCTTGTCGCCCTTAACCACCTCTGCCTTGACCCATGCCACTTTGGTTTTGTCCGGAATGACGTCCGCATGGTTGTCCAGAAGATATCTCGTCTAATTAGCATAATTAACCCGTTTACTAGTATAGATATGCTGAATCCTGAGAGTCCCCTAGCCAATCACTGAAGGTGAGGATGATCCTGAGGACCCCCAACACAATCAGCATATTAAAACTTGGTTTCAATTCCAACACGTATTATGATGAATCCTATAAATATGGGCCTCTTTATTCTTCTAAATGAAAAAAAAAAATCATAACCAACTTATAGTCCCATTACACAAAATTAAATGAAGTAATGCACAACCCACTCAGATACCAAAGTACACAGTCAATAAATGTGAAAGAGTATTTTAGAGCACTTTCTTAGATAAAACAAAAATTGGGAACCTTTTATATTTGTACTGAGGCAATGAGAATTCAAACGGCCACTGGATTACTGAAAAGACAAACTTTAACCCTCTATCTTCAACACTAGCTCTATGAGTGATTACCAGTCTACATGGCAGGATTACTGGGTAAGATCAAGCAGGTTAAACCCTATATAATCAGTATCTTTTCATTTCTAAACCTGGTCTTCATCTAGTCTTCAAATTAACCTCCCTACTGAGAAGTGAATGCACCAATTAGTACCGAGCTATGCTTGGTGGTTAAACTTCTCAAATTACTAAACTGGAATTTTAGTATAAGCCATTTTCTTGTGTGTGTATGCAGCATAAAGTACAAGCAACAAAAGTGTGAGACCTTTGGAGCTGTAAGAACAAACCCTACTGTAAAAAGAAGTGGAATCCTGAAGTCATTCACTCCCAGCTATCAACTTACCCCAAAGTGGTTTTTCAAATGAATTCATATCCCAAATCCATATGTCCCACATCTCCTGTTGAAAAATAAATTTCCTATAATCAGTTTATTAAAGAATAACTCTACCCTCCCCCTTACCTCAGCCATCCTATTCCACTGGACTATACCAGCCGCACCTCCCAATGCTGAGCAAGATGCCTGGCACACAATGCATTCAGTTACTGTCAGTCCATGAACGAGTGAGTCAATGGATAAAGTATTATTACTGGAACCAACACCAAGCTCAGTGAAAATGTTTGCCTCCTCTTACAAATTTACGAGGATATTAACTTTCCAGATGGGCAAGCCAAAGGCACATTAACAGCACGTGTGGCAGGTATTGTTTATGCTTTAACACCCCAAACCCTATGTTTTTCAAGGCATGAGACCCCCAACTGAATTCAAGTGATCCTTCTTCTTGCCAGTGCAAGTGACCAAATTTCAACCCATGGCACCTGAGAGGAAGTATGTTGGGAAGCTTTCAGAAACGGTCATGCTCCCTCACCGAGATGCTGGAGGAAAACCTATACTTTTCTGCCTTTGGGAACTGTTTGCATAGGATACACAGCCATCTGAGGTTTGAGGGAAACAACACGCTGAGGGTGGCGAAGTGAGACATGGAAAGCACACGAGGACCTGATAACATAACATGGAGTCGCTGAGCAGACAAACCCTGAAATCTCTATGGCTGGACCTTTTGTTAGGTCAGTTGATAAAGCCTGCATTGTTTAATCATAGTCGAAAATATCCTAAGATACCACTTTGTAACCTACAATTACTTATTTAGACATCTATTCTGTGAAGGAAAAAATGAGATGCGAATCAGTGGAGAATCCAAATTAAGGAGTCTACTTTTACAGGAGATTACTTAAGAGGCAGAATTTCAATAAAAATTTAATAGCTACAAACTAGAACTTGGTATATAACACGTCCATCTTAGACACAGCATTAACCTATCACAGTCACATATCCCTAGTTTATTCAAACTTTAATAAATATTAAGCATGTGTAAGCACTATGCCAAGTAAAATCTGATGTAGATAAATGAGGAAAAAACCCTCAGTCCTGCCCTGGCTGGTGCGGCTCAGTTGGCTGCTTGTCATCCCATGTACCAAGAGGTCACTGGTTCTATCCCGATCAGGGCATATGCCGGGGTTGCAGGTTTGATCCCTGGTAGGGAGCATGCATGAGGCAGCCAATCAATGTTTCTTCTTTTCTCTCTCTCAAATCAATTTAAAAAGCATTAATAATAATTAAAAAAAAAAGACTCAATCGCTGTCCTCAACAAGCTTGCCGTTTAGGGGGAGAGATAACAAGGCAAATTTGTGTGGCACTTCACCATTTACAAAACACTTTCATATCTCTGCGACAGGTGCCAAGTGATAAGAGGCTACTAGTATAGTGCACAAAGGAGTGAAAGTGGTAGGGAGAATGACTGGGGAACTGATCTGAGTTATGAAAAGACAAAAGGATATTTCAAGTAGACACAACAATGTGAGCTAGAACAAATAGGGAGGCAGGAAAATGCAGGGAGTGTCCAGGGGACCACAAACACACAAACTGGGAGAGATGGTTGAGGGGGTGAGTTCAGAACAGGGCAAATCTTGACTATCACGCTGAGGAGTTTGAAGGGCATGAAAGGCAATGTTCAGAGGGAGTTTGCCCATGTTTGTACTTTTATCTCTTGAATATGTTGAAATAATTACAACAGAATACTGTGGTTTCAGTATTCAGTTCAACCACCAACTCGGACACTAGGAAATACATTGCCACTATCAACAATGGAACCCCCAGGGATTCGGGGAGCAGTTTCTGGCCAGTAAAGGACCAGGCAGGAACTCCTCCAGGCCAGGGCCCACACTGTTTTCTGGCCATGAGTCCTCAAAATATCCAAGGCTTTTGTTCTGTATTTTTGGCAAAACATCAACTTTGGCCCTGAGTTCTAATGGAGTTCTCTTCTCCTCAAACTATCTCTCTCTTCTTTCCTTTATCATCTTCTGAACAAGTAGTCTTTATTTCCTCAACTCCACAACCCAGTAGTCTGGCTTCACTTCAACAAAACCGTTTGTTGATCAGTCCCTGTAATGCCCTAACTACCAAGACCAATCTCCTCTTCAGACTCATTCTACTTGATATCTCAGCCTCCTTGATTACTTTTGGAATAGGAAGGCTATAAATAAAATATCACCTCTTCTTTTCCTGGCTCCTGGAGTCACTTCTTGCCCTCCAACTTTTCTAACCATGCTCCAGTCTTCTTCACGGGCTCATTCCACGCCATCCTAACACTGCACACCCTCCATGGAAATTCACCAGTGGTAAAGCTGCACCCGCCATGCAACAATGGCTCCCATATCTGTATCATCTTCCTGGAACTCTCTGGTTAGACCAGTAGTCGCAAGCTCATTAGTCAACAGAGCCAAATATCAATAGTACAACGATTGAAATTTCTTTTGATAGCCAAATTTTTTAAACTTAAACTTATTCTAATGCCACTTCTTCAAAATAGACTTGCCTTGGCAAGTATTTTGTGGAAGAGCCACACTCAAGGGGACAAAGAGCCGTAATGTGGCTCGCGAGCCGCGGTTTGCCAACCACTGGCTTAGATAGACTATAGGCTCCTCCAGAATGAGAATTATGTTTTTCATACTTGAATCCTAAACATTTCATGGAATGTCTGAAGATAGCAGACACTCATATATAAAACAGCATCTACATCCCAACATTATTCTTTCTAGTTTCCTAGTGCTTTCCTTTCCATTCTAACACCAAATACTAATTTATACCATAACATATGAATCAGTTTATGAATTATCTTTTAAGTTTCATGAGTACAGAGACACTATTTTGTTCAATGCTATTACTACAGCACCTGGAATAGTACCTGACAGACACATGGTAGAAGAGTTTAAAAATTATTTGTTAAAAACACCAGAAAACAATGTCATGTAAGAAGGAATAATGGTGATTGAAATTAAAGCATTTTAAGGCTGCTGTGCTTACATATATTTAATTTATTTTAGATTTTAAGATCAAATATTAAAAATTAAAAGTTAACTAATTAAGCAAAGACAATGTGAACTTAAAAATCAAAGTTGAAAAAAGAAGGAATTAAAAAAACAATAAAAAACAAATTTAAAATCAGAAAACCCCACAAATATAGAAAGCACAAAATGAAATGTTAGGACTAAATCTAAAAACATAATTAAAACGTGTTAATATAAGATGTGATACCCATGAAATTAGAGCAAAGGATAGAGGTGGGAGTTAAGTGGAACTATATAGTTGCAACAGACTTAAATTTTATCTGAATCAGTACAACCCAGGGCCCATTCATGATAAATAAAACAAAAACAAATAATTCCTGGCAAATCAGAAATAGGAATGAACTTTGTTAACCTGATAAAGGATGGGAACCCCAAACCTACAGTAAACAAAATACATATTGGTGACGTCTTAGAAGCATAACCACAGAACCGGTTCAAAATTGTCCTATCCTGTTTCTAACAATATACTGAGTTGCCTTTCAGAGGCAACAGACCAAAACCTCAAGTCATGCAGCTAAAGCATGTGTGCAGAAGGGAATGCTGACCTCCAGTTGCCCCCTGAACAAAAGTCTAGTCTCTCCCCCACACATCACTCCTAATCCAGTCATGGACACAAAGGCCCAGGACATGACTGAGACTTGACCACCAGAACCCCTTCAGAAGTGGAAGGTTCCTGTTGCAGGAAGACCCTGCGCTGACGCTCCTTCCCATATCTTACCGTCAACGGCCCAGTTCCAAAGCCCTCCAGTTAAACACTGCACAACCGATGCCCGCAAACTTTGCCTTTAAAAACCATTGATTAAAAGCCATCAGGAAGCTTGGGTTTTAAGTGATAACTTCCTGTCTACTTGCTTGGTGATCTGCAAATAAAACAGCTTTAAATTTCTTCAATGCAAACCTCAATGTTCAGTGTTTGGCTTTTTGCTGTTTGTTGGGTGGGTGGAACCTTGTTCATTTTGCTAATAGAAGTATTCCCTTTAAAGTTAGAAAAAAGAGAAAAGCTGCCTTCTATCATTTCTTCTGGTCAAGAAGTCCTATGCAGAACAGACACATGGTAGAAGAAACACACTTAAGAACCAGAAAGAAGGGAGGGAAAAAGAAATAGAAAATCCAAAAAAATAAAGACAATCAGAACTAATGAGAACTTTTAGCAAGGTTACTGGATACAAGATTAACACACATAATCCAATGAAATTTTTTGCCAATAGTAACTAGAACTTTGTTTAGAAAGACCTAAAAGGGGGGGAGGGGTATGTTCACGTATGGAAGGTTTACTATAGAAAGGAGTAAATTCTCTTAATATTGACCTACTTTAATACAGTTCCAATCAAAATCTCAATGTATTTTTTTATTGAACTTAAAGTTTAAAACTTAAAGTTGTATTGAACTTAAAGCAGATCCTAAAAACCACATGGAAGAACAAAGTGAGGGGGGGGGAACCCCAATATAATTTTGAACAACAAGGTGAAAGAGTAGTGTCTACCATAAATCAAGCTATGTAATTAAGACAGTGTGATAAAATGGCAAAGACATATTAAAAGACCAATGAAACTGAGAGCCCAGAATCAGACCCACATGAATATACAGACTGGATATATAGATGCCGTTGTAATTAGCCCAGTTATTAATGAACAGAAAAAGGGCAAAGGGAAGGCTGGATAATAAAGGCATGCCATTTGTACAGCTTTGCCAGAAAGCTGCAGTTTAACACTCCCCAAGTCTTTTCTCATAGATCCTAGGGAAAGGGACTGGACAAAAAAAAAGACTATAGACATGCCCAGAAAAGTCTAGGTGACATCACACCCAGGAGCAGGCCACTGGCCAGACTGGGTGTGGCCACTGCAAGGGTGTCAACTCTGAGATACATAAACTCCTGAATGAAGAAAGACCCCTCCTCTCTTGGCCCTTCTGCTCTCTTGGGGCTCTTGTTGCAGGGGATGTGCTGTCACGCTCCTGCATTCGCCCACGTGGCTCACGGCCACATGGACCCCACACAACACCGACTGATGGACTAAAATTAGACTGGTGCTCTGCTGGACCCCGCTCCACCATGGAATGGAAACCTTGGACACTGGCTTTGCTTTTAACTCTGCTGAATCCCAGGCTGCACCCTTTCCGTGACTGTTTTAAGGGAAACGGGACTTTGGAAACAGTGGGATGTAATTCCATGCAATAAAGCTTTCTGTCACATCTCATCCTCCCATGGGGTCCTCCAGAAATCCATATTCCTTCAATATCCCCAAACCCCAATCCCACTAGCAATGGAGAAGGGCAGTCTACTCAATTCGCTGATAACAATATGCCAGAGATGGCACTACAAATCAGTGTGAAAAGGATAGACTATTTAATAAATGTTTATCCATATGTAAAAATAAAATAAAATTCCTACTTCACACCATACAAAACATTGATTTTAAATTTTAAAATAAAATATAGGCAATTATCTTCATGTCCTTGGATAGGAAGGAATTTCTTAAATACTCAAAATGCACAAACCATAAAAAATGAGTAATTTCTAGTTTAATTGAAAATTAAAAAAAACTTTTATGCAACCCAAGACATCATAGACAGGCAAAGATTCAAAGAAAATATCCACAATATAATTAGCTAAAATCAGAATGTATTAAAAACTTCTCTAAATCAAAATGAACAACACATAAATGAGAAATGGCCAAAAGGTATGAATGGGCAAAGCACAAATAACTAATGAACATTTAAAAACTAGAGGCCCAGTGCACAAAATTCATGCATAGTGGTGGTGGTGGGGGGTGTCCCCTCAGCCCAGCCTCTCCAATCCCTGGGGATATTCGATCCCTAAACCAGCACTTGGACATCCCTCTCATAATCCTGTACCGCTGGCTCCTAATCACTTACCTGTCTGCCAGCCTGGTTGCCCCAACTGCTCCCTTCTGCCAGCCTGGTCACCCACAACTGCCCCCCTCTGCTGGCCTGGTCGCCCTTAACTATTCCGCCTCCCTGCCAGCCTGGTCACCCCACCCAGCCTGCTGTTCATTAATCTCTCACTAACCCCCCTGCTGGCCTGGTAGCCCCACCCAGCCTGCTGTTCAGTCATTTGATTGTCCCTCACGAACCACCCTTCGGACCTGGTTGTAGGCAGCCATCTTGTGAGGGGTTGAGGGTTAATATGCATATTACATCTTTATTATATAGGATATGCTCAACTTGAGCATATATAGGATATGCTCAGTAATCTTCAGGAAAATGAATTTCACCTCATCAAATTGGCCAAACTCAAGTGTTAGTGTTATCCTAGGTAGCTAGATATCAAAGGGGATCGGATATTATTAAGCATAATCAACTAAGGAGCATAAGCCTGTTTGCTACACCAGGAAGCCACAGCTTCACACACACTCCAGAGGATCACAGCACTGCCCCACCCAGATTAACAACCCTCCTTCCCCGCCCTTCTGAGGGGCAGAGCGGGAGCAGGGGGAGATAAGCACTTGCAGAGCAGAAGCCAAACTGGCACAGGGAGGCACCTGACAACAGAGGCCTGTTAGTCTAACCTGGAACAGGGATCATTGGTTAGGACAGTGGTCGGCAAACTCATTAGTCAACAGAGCCAAATATCAACAGTACAACGATTGAAATTTCTTTTGAGAGACAAATTTTTTAAACTTAAACTTCTTCTAATGCCACTTCTTCAATATAGACTCGCCCGGACTATGGTATTTTGTGGAAGAGCCACACTCAGGGGGCCAAAGAGCTGCATGTGGCTCACGAGCCGCAGTTTGCCAACCGCGGGGATAGAGGGTGGACCCATCAGAAGCCAGGAAAACTTGGGAAGTTGATTGGTTATTTTTTAAAAAAAACTTCTAGTTCTTCCCAAACCCAAGATAACCTAATTCCCAGGGAACAAAAAGAGTTCTCTTTCTCTCTTACTGGGTGACCTGTAAAAGATATATGTTTAAATTTCTTTATTAAAGAATATGTTACATCTCTGATTTCAAACAAATTCTAAAATGTTACACCCATACACAACTGTTAGCCAACAGATAAGGCCAAAAATGCAAAGGCAACATATATACTTCATGAGGTGGGTAACCAGAGCAGATATCCGTTAGTGAGGGGCCATACTTTGCCACCCTAAAACATGCCTTTTGGAATATTGATTTTTAAGCTGGTCATTAAAACACAAGACACAGAAAGAACCTTTAACCCTCCCCGCTTACCTGCCTACCGGAATTCCCAAAGAAAAGCCTGCTTACAGAAGGCAGCATCACCCTAACGGTGGATGGCAAAGGCGACAAATAGGCCAAAGCGGTTTGTAGGGCTCCCCTCTGTGTCCTATTGTTTCAGGTGGCCCAGTAAGAAGCTGTTTACCACATGCGTGCGTTCCCTACTTTCCCTTTTAACTCTCAATTGCCCAACCTGTCCTCCAGCCTCATGTGATTATGGAGCCTCTACATACATAATCAATTTGACATTTTCTCTTATTAACCTAACTCATGTTAATCTGACTATTAGTCCAGCCAGAAGAACTTAGATGGAAGGGAACTTTATTTTTCACCCCCACACTAGAAACTGGCCAACCGAATCCGAGAGAGCCTCCAGCACTGCCGCTGCCAGTGTGGATAACAAGCAAGACTGCAAGACACCAGTCTCCTGGCTCTGGCCTAGGGAAGAAAAGACCAAAAACAATCTGCAAACTAAATGGAAGCTCTGTTGTCATTCCCTTTCCCCCATTTTCCCTTCTCCTAGCACTCCCAGAGTTCAGTGCCAAACTCTGTCTCCTCCACAACTGAATCGTCTGGGGAGAGAGAAGAAAAAGCATCAAAGGACAGTAAGGACCTAAGAGGAAGGTCACTCGTCTTTTATAATTGCACACTTGAAGGTTCTTTTGAGAATTATTTCACTTAAAACACTGTGTAATGTTACTTGCATATTAACTGAAGCGGTATTTTGAAACCTAAAAAGTTTTAAATTTTGCTCAACAGACCAAAAATAAAAACAGAAATTTGGGATAGGGGTAGATTTTGGCCTACGGTAATAATCTGAAAGATTTAATTACTCTGTGAAAAAAACAAATCATTCATTTATTAGTATATTACAGAAAGATCGTGCTCCGTTAATTATGAATTCTACTGAATAGATTTATCACAGGTACACATTGCGAAACACATATACCCTTTGTTTTCTCCTTAACCAGTCAGCAATTTGGTACATCCGTTTTTGTTTTGTGGTTTTTTATTTTCTAATTTGGTTTTCACCCTAATGTCACTTAACTTATTTTCTTAGCTTACAACTTTAGTGGTTGTTCTGCATTCTCTCCTGCTGATCTGATTCAACTTTCTGGTCTGTTACCTTTTATTTCTGTGAATGGCTCTTCTAGGTTCCACTCCCTCAATTCAGTCTTCCCCTAGTCGCAGATTGCTTCTGCACTGCCACGAGTTAAGATCCACACTAAATGTACCACCTCAAGGAACTTTTTCTGCTCTTTGGGGGCAGATTATAGGATTTGGTTACTGCTCTCAGAACACAAAACACCACCGTGATTAGGATGCTAATAACAGAAAATTAACAAGAAAATTGTTTTTAAAGCCCCTAAAATAATACTGCTATTTAATTCACATCAATAACTCAAAACATTTCTTCTCCATTGTTTTTTAAAATTCTACCTAATTCTCAAAATTGTAATCTGCTAAAATCTCTAAATACCTGGGTTATCCCTCCTTTTCTCCTTGTGTACACTAAACAGTTGCACATTTGTTTTTATTGCCAATAAAACTATAAAAGATTTTTTTTTGCAAATGGCATTTTTCCATTTTAGCTTTAGAAAATTTAAAAATTAAGTTCATGAGCAAAATTTTCCAACACACATACTGTGTTACAGCTTCCTTTTTATAACCATAAATTCAAGAGGAATAATTACAATATATATAATACATTTAACATTAACAAAGAGCATACACTTTTTAATGACTATAAAATAATTTTACAGCTTTAATGTAAAGTCCTAACAGTATTGAGGGGATAGTTAATTTTAACTGTAACTGTCAGTTTGCAATCTGCTGTGCGTTAACTACTATACATGTTAACTGCTTGTTTACTAAAACAAAGACAGAATCCAGCAAAGCAGTCTTAAAGGAGATAAAAACTTTATCTGATGTAGCAAAATTTACTGTCTTATTATAAAGAACCATAATCTTCAGGGAGGGAGAGGTATTTTTTAAAAAACAGAAAGGAGGAAAAAAAAGAGAAATAACATAATTATTGCTTTATTTCTTCATAAGACTTTTTTCATAGAAACCAAATGTAATGTGTAGATTTGTTTGAATTTTGAATCTACAAACGAAGTCAAATGACACTTTTGGGACTACGGGGGGAAATCTAACTATAGACAGGGTTTTAGATGATATTAAGGAATTAGTTTTACCAATATTATGGCTACATTAAAAAAAAGTTCTCATTTTTATTTTATTATTATTTTTTATCCTCACCCAAGGACATGTTTATTTGTGGGTTTTGGGGTCTTTTTAGAGAAAGAAAGGGAGAGGAAGAGGGAAGAAAAGGGACAGAAAGAGAGGAGGGAGAGAGACATTCGTTGACTGCCTTCTGCACAAGTCATGTGAGTATTATGTTAGTGACTAAAAAATCTCTTGCCAATTATAAGTCTCTCCTTGCCCTAACACTACACTAATTCAATTATTAAAGTTTACATTAACTTAAAATCTGGTAGGATAGGCAGTCTTCAGAGATGCCTTGGCTATTCTTGGCCCTTTGCTTTTCCAAATAAATTTTGGAATTAACTTGTCAAATTCCACAAAAACAAACAAATAAAACTATACCATTCAGGGTTTTTATTAAAATAGCAATAAATTTATCAATTTATTAATGACAGGTAAATTGATACATTTACGAGAGAGAGTCTTTCTCCCTATAACCATGATATGCCCCACATTTATTTAGGTCTTTATAGTATCTTTCAATATACCTTTACAACTTTCTATAAACAGATCTTGGTACCTTGAATTTTCTATGAAAGTGTTAATACTCCTTTTGCTCATTCCTTACAGCCAATCCAGCCAAATAACTTTTCTTGCTGTGCTAATTAGTAAGCAGCTCCAGTGCAATGCTGGAGAGATGGGGTAGCAAGGAACATACTTATTGCTGAGTTTTGAAGGAATATTTTTATTGTTTCATTATCAAGTATGATGTTTGTTGTAGGTTTTTTTTGTGTTTTTTGTTTTTGTTTTGTTTTTGCAGCTGTCCTTTGTCAGGTTATGAAATTTCTCTTATCCTTAATGTGGATGAGTCTGTATCCTAAAAAAAGTGAATTTTAATCAATGCTTTTTCTGCATTTTGTTTGAGTGATATGGGTTTTTTGGGTTTTGTTTTGTTTTTCAGTTTTAATCTGTTCATGTGGATAATGACATTAACAGAAACAAGCTTGCCTTCCTAGAAGAAACCCTTTGTTCAATATGCAGTATTTCCTTTATACTCACTGTAGTCAGCTTACCTTAATTTTTTTGGTGTTCCCCCCCCCCCTCAATTTTAGTTGACATTCAATATCAGCTTGCCTAATTATTTTTGAGAGCCTCTTGCTCCATTGACATATTTCTCTCTCACTAATGTTTCTCTCTCATACTCTCTCTTTCTCTCTAAAATAAATTAAACCATTTAAATAAATAAATAAATAGGATGAGGGGAAGATCTTCTTCTAATGGGAAATAAAGAAGTAAATTATTCTCCCCTCCCCTGGTACACTGCCTCACCTCAGAGAAATGAAAAGTCTGTATCTTCCAGAAAAAACCAAAACAAAAAAACGGGATCCAATCTAGAAACTGGTACTGCCTCTCTTGAGGTCTTTTTCTAATTAACTGGTCTAAATAAATAAACAAGAGCTTTTAAATAAACAAGAGCTACAAAAACAATGAGGTTAATTTTAACACCTGCATTTGTTCCACGAGCTTTAATAGGTTTTGAGGCCTTCGCTGCTACACATAAAGGTGAAAGGCAGATGAGACTTTCCACTTGGTCATGATAGTGTGAGTCATTAGTGCTACCCACCAAATATAGGGTGTCCCAAAAAAATGTGCACACCCATTGTGAATAATTATAAAGGCAATGCTCACTGAAATACATTTTATTTTCAAAATTGAGCTCTCAGCTGTCACAGTGTGATTTTTGAGGGACACCCTGTGTTTCTGGTTCTCTTTGTAGGCACATGGTAGATGTGTACTTTTCCATCCCACTGAAGAATGAGTAAGGCCTTGTGATTCGCCAATGACAAATGGCATGCCTTACTTCATACAGAAGCTTTAAGAGACTGCACAATTTGCCCTGCTCTGGTTCCTTCTGGGGCAGTGCTGGCAACCTTCAAGACAGTCCCCGCTCCCTCAGTGTGGGTCCCAGCGGGGTCTGAGCCAGAGCAGAGTCCACAGCCAACCAGTAACAGAGCCAACAAGCCGTGTTGTTTTAAGCCACTGAGATCTGGTGGTTGTATGTTAGGTCAGTATAACTCATCCTACCCTGGCATGTACAAATATGAATGCCTAAACAGTCATAATTGTTTGACCACACCTACAGTATAAAGACTTGTTTTCAGTGTTGTAACTTCTTTTGATGTTAAAAAAAAAAAGAGAGAGAGAGATAGTACTAAGTAAACTGAAACTTTAAAACAAGGGAGCCCTGCTTCAGCTCCGGAGTTTAGCTGGAAAAAAGCCTGCTGAGAAGAGCCGAATGTAAGCACTTACAGCCACTTGTTTAAAGATGGTCAAGTGTGACAGTTACTGAGGTGAGAAGGTGAGGATGTGGGAGTTCATGGCACAGTTCTCTCTTCTGTATGTATTTGAAAACTTTCACAACAAAAAGTTAAAGAAACAGAGAGAAAAAGAACAAAACCTGAAAAATCTTAAAGAAACAACAACAAAAAATTCAAGTGCTACTAGTTTTAAGCCCTTAGAAAGAAAAACGTTTTTATAACACTATTAAAAGACTTTACCGGACTCAGTGGTTAGAGTGTCGGCTCAAGCACCAAAAGGTCACGGGTTCAATTCCCAGTCAAGGACATCTATCTGGGTTGCAGGTTCGATCTCCAGCCCCCAGCAGAGCACATGCAGGAGGCAACCAATTGATGTCTTTCTCACATAGATGATTCTCTCTCCTCCTTCTCCCTCCTCTCCTCCCACTCTTCCTAAAAATCAATATAAAATCCATTCCTGAGTGAGGATTAAAAAGACTTTACCAGTACTACTTACAGACAAGTTGTAGAAATGAATTGTTTTGGGGCTACTAGATTATAGTAAAAAGCTGAGATGGCTCACTGGTTTTTAAAAAAACCATCTCCTTAAATCTTAATTAAGTTTAACCAGATACTTTTCATGGGCTCCAAAATTAGAAAACATTTTAGATGAAAAGTACATTACAGCTCATCCAGGGCAACCCTGTTATTACCAATAGAAAGTACAGGTCTGGTGACATAGCCCAGGTTTTCTTACTCTAATTCTTGCCAGGTTAGACCCTTAGAAAGAAAAAAGTGTTGTGATTTTACTCTAAACATCCAGCAGAAGAAATCTCTCTTCCCATTGCAATTCTGCTTTATGCCATCCTTTAGGATGTCAGAAAGTGGACAGAAATCACACCTCAAAGTGGCTTAAACATACAGAAATTCACTGACTCACATGAACTGTCAGTCCAAGAGTGGGGTGGAATTTCAGGATGGGCTTAACCTAGCAGCTCCAGCTCCATCCCTCAATGATTCTCTCAGCTCTGTAAGCCGGTTTCTCCCTGAGCTGGTTTCCTTCATGGGTTTGATAATAAGATTACTGCAGCAGCTCAGAGCCTCACATTCATGTATGACAACGTCTACACAAAGAGAGGTGGCCTCAGACAAGGAAAAAAGTCTTTTCCAGAAGCTTCTGCAAATTTTGCTCAGCCTAAAATGATAACATGCCCATTTCTAAATCAATCCTTAGCAAGGGGGAACGGGACTACCATCATTACCTTAGATTATCCTGGTCCACCACTGATTGCCACACAGCAGGGAAGGAGAGGCCACGACTGGGAGAGAACCACACGGCACTACAAGGACAGGCAGATGGGTAATCGACAGCCTAAAGAGCCTAACTCTTTCTGAATTATATAACTGTGTGTGTGTGTGTTTGTGTGTGTGTGTGTGTGTGTGTGTGTGTGTGTGAGAGAGAGAGAGAGAGAGAGAGAGAGAGAGAGAGAGAGAAGAGAAAGAGAGAGAGAAGAGAGAGAGAAGAGAGAGAGAGAGAGAGAAGAGAAAGAGAGAGAGAAGAGAGAAGAGAGAGAGAGAGAGAGAGGAGAGAGAGAGAGAGGAAGAGAGGGTACTACCATTTTAAAATATGCACAGATACTCTAAAATTAATAAAATCCAAACTTATTTAAAAGTATTAACTAATTCATGACAATTTTTTTAAATGGCATAGGGCAATGCAGTACCAGATTACTACCTGGGTTTGTGCCTGGCTTAGATACCTACTATCAGGTAGCATTTCACTCAAGTAGTTACCTACATACATCACAAGATTAATTGCAACAAAACAGGCAGCATGTAAAGAAATGAGATCAGGCACAGTATAAATTGTACTGAGCGTAGCACTAAGTAAATTGTAGCTATTACTTGTCTCACACAAGTAAATTACTTATGATGTGGAGAAATTTTTGATGTTGAAAAGGTGGCATTTCTTTTTGACTGCCAAGCATCTATTTATTCTTATTTCCTAATTTCCTTCTGGAGAATTACCTCTCCAGTGCCTTATACAATCTTGCTGAGACTGTAAATTGATGAATCTCCCTTCCCACTATGAGGCCAAAGGATTCCTGGAGGTTCTTTAAACTAAATCCCTGGTATATCTACCATGACTTACATTCAGCCAATCAGATGTGCTCCTAGCAAGTAATTTGCAAAGGTGAAAGATACCAGTAACAGTCATTCATCCCAGTGGTGACCTCTCATCAGATCATTCTTAAAATTCTGCTTTGCAGCTCCCCAAAGCTGCCTTAAGTTTCCACCTGTTCCCAAGCTTGGCTCCCTAGCAGTGGGGATAGTTCTGTAAGTTTCCAATTCCTTTCCAATACATTACCTCCTACTTAAATTAGAGTTGGGTTCTGCTGCCTCACCCAAAGGACCCAAAAAGAAGTGAACTAAGATCAGTCCCTGGAGTACAGCATGCACGTTCAGTGCTGGGACTCAAGAATGGAAGTGGGCTCTGTGAAGATGAGAAAGGTTAAGTCAGGGAGATGTTCTAGAAAGTTCAAGGAGAAGCCAGAAGACTAAGATGTGATGAGAAATGGGATAAGTTTTATTCCCGTGTATGGATGTGAGGGACTCTCAGAGGAGAATCGTGGTGTAATGGGCAAGTTACATGGGAGGAAGAGAGCCCACCTACTTCTCACTGAAACTTTCTGCTTGGTGAAATTCCAGGGTGTATTTATGAGACCTTTTTCAAAGAGTTCTAACATACAAAGAGGTCAAGTTCAATGCTGCTATCTCTACAAGGATACAAAGGGGGAGGCCTTCCCCAGCTTACTCTGTCTTTGGTAGGAATCTTTTCCTAGTTCACTACACTTTAGCACACCGAAGGTTCAAATTCATAAAAAAAAAAAAAACTTCCATTACAACTTGTATTTAAGGACAGAGATTAATCAGAGAGAACCGTATAAAAATTATCCAGGTGGCTTATATGGGTTTAAGGTCCTCAACAATTTTTCCTAGGAATTCTATTTTTACTATTCCAGTCTACATCACTGGATCCTAGACTACTATGCCTTGTCTACCTATTTGAATCTTCACACCCAATCTGAGCAAGCTACTGCTTTTAGCTCTCTGGAGAAGAGGTTTTTCTAATTCAGGACTCAGATACACGTTACCTGACTTCATACTTTTCTCTGCTGACATAATCTACCCTAACTAACTCTCTGTATCACACACCCAGTGTCCTACCTTCTCCCTAAACTCTCTCCTGATCTTCACAGTACCCCAAAATACACTTCCTTAGCTTCTTCCATTTCTCAAAATGCACCACAAAATTAACTGGGGGGAGGGGGGGAAGCCTACTAGCAAATCACATGATAGTTTCTTTCCCATCTAGCTCATATACCTTCATAATATTCTAGTTCACACACACACACACACACACACACACACACACTTGAAGCTACTTTCATCTGGCCCAGAACTATCTATGACTTCTATTTATATTAAGTAAATAAATATTAGGATGGAAGAATTACTTTTCACTGTATACCTTTTGATATTTTCCCACATACACATTACTTTTCCTAATTTTTTTAAAATTCCCATTATTTAATAGTGCAAAAAAAAAAAGAGTTTACTCTGTGGATAGTATTTTTATGCATGTGAACATCGGATGAGACGACAGCATCCCTAAATTCCTAACTGTTTTTGTTTAGTTTTGTTAGGAGGGTGGTGAGTGAACAGCAGCAGCTTCTTGCCATAGGTTTATGGTCAGTTTACTACACAAAACAATGCTCTTCCACGCTGAAAATTTAAGGGAAACCTCAAGGCCTGTTCCAGGCCCCTGGCTCCTCAGCAGTGGTTCAGCATGCACTCCCGGGTTCCCAGGTGACAGCATGACTGGGTTAGTCACTGCCATTTCGCAAAGTCTGGGAGCTGCTGGTGAATCAGATCAGAATGGGTCAGGGCTGTGACTGAGCATCTCAGTGGGTGTGGCTGAAGTGGATCCCAAGGACTCCGCCCTGGCTGCCCTAAGCAAAATGGATCAGTCCAAATCTCCTCACATATTACTTGACATTTGATTATTTAAGTATGGAGAGTGTTTTACATAGGACATTTCCCTCCTATATAATAAAAGGCTAACATGCAAACAGACGGAACAGAGGAACAACCAAACTGAACAACCGGTCTCTATGATGTGCGCTGACCACCAGGGGGCGAGCTCGGAACACGGCTGGCGTTGGCAACAGGCGGCAGAGCACAGAACATGGTGGGCGTTACCACAGTGGGATGGTGGATCTAGTGAGTGAGGGCGCCAGACTAAGGCAGGGTGCTGGTTGCTGTCACTGGGGCAGGCGTCTGGTGGTTACTGAAAATTCTTTGTTCCCGCATGCTGCGTTCCCGCCTGGCACTCGCACCTGCTTGCACCCACAGCCAGTGCTTGCACCCCACTTGCACCCACTGCCAGTGCTCCGTGCTGGCAGTGGGTGCGAGCAGAGCTGGCTCCATCAGTGCATGGGAGTGGCGGTGAGAGTGGGAGCGGGGCTGCTGGCAGACAGGGAACTGGGGCTGTGGCGGGAGGGGCTGGGCAGGGTGAGGCGAATGGGCTGAGACTCGCCCTGTACCCACCACAATTCCTTTCAGGGTGCATGAATTCGTGCACTGGGTCCCTAGTAATGTTATAATAGCATGTTGTAATAAATTAAAATTATGGATGAGTCAAAATCTGCTATTTCATCTACAATCCCAGTCCCAAAAGACGTATTGTTATAGCCTGAGACTGATGTTGAAGGTTCCTTCCACCTTCCCAGTATGTTGATGTCAGCACTGGATTCACCATCTTCCTCTCCATTTCCACCCCCACCCACCCTACTGCCTGCAACTCTTAGGCTGCCGTCTAACACAGCTACTGTCTCCAGTAGCCCAGAACCTGGTGATGTCTTCTGTCCCGGGGCCCAACCCCAACCTGCCTATGGATATCTTAAACCAGCGCTTCAGTCAAAACCAAACCAGACGCAAACCCAACCACAGCCTCTGACCATATGGCACTTAGATCCTCTCGCCCCGACAAACCTGCTCCTCTCCATCTGCTTCCGCGTCACCTTCTGTTCCCCCACCTAAGCACGTTTCTGGCTTCATGTGCTTAGCTCCCTACTGAGAAGTTACACACAAAATCCCTCACCTGCTGGACCTTTTCGCCTTTCAATTCCTAACCCTAGCCAAGTCCCACTAACTCACTTTTTCTGCTTCAATTTCTAGGACATGAACACCACAGAGAAAGTGTTGAAACAAGACTGGCTGAGCCTACACTAACTAGCCTGATGCTTTACCATTCTTCTCCTGTACGCCCCTCACACCCCACTTCACACGTGCACATACTCTCACTGACCACCTGACACAGGCCTGCCCTCTGCCTCCACCAGCTCTCACCTCCCTTTCACCTCAGTCCCTCCGCTCCTCTCAGTCCTTCCTCCTTACAGAGAATGCCCTCCGCTTGTGCATTTAATGGCATCCCTTCCCAGAGCCGTGGAAGTCTTGTTCCACAAATACTCCTCCCTCCCCTCCCCTTCTCTCACCAATCCACCAGCTCTTCCTCCCCGGGTCACTTTCAGGCCAAACTGTGCTCAGGGATGAAGGTTTTGTCCCTCTCTCCTCCCGCTTCCCCCGAAAAAGGTTCATAGAACTTGGATATTCATAGAACAACTAAAAATCAGGACATTTCACTCGAATAATTAGGATTTATGGCTTCTCCGGTAAAACAAACAGAACCCTCTGCCAGCAGTGAGCGAGCACACCCAAACAGCAACATGGCCGGCCCTGCAGGGGGCACCTGACATCTCCAGGGCATCACCGTACTCTCTCCTCGTCCCCTGTCAGACCCACACTGACTCTCATCCATCCGGCTCCCTGGCTCTCAGTGGTCACACCCTACTGTTTACAAATAATTGGCTCTGATCCTTCCTACTCGACCTGTAAAAAATATTTTCCTCAACTACCCACAATGCAAGCTACACCCTCCTCCTCCTTCCTCCCCACAATACTTTAAGGACCAGTCATTCCTCATAAGCTCTCCTCCCTTGGAGTTCCTGAGTTTGCCTCTTCTAATTCTCCTGCTGAGGAAATCATGTAAACCCTCCAAAGGTCAGACATCTGAAAACACCTCTGAATGCCACGCGGACCCAAGCAGTCATCATACTCCTCCCTGTAACACTGCTACTGGCCAGCTCGTGTCTTGGAGTTTGGGGGAGGGGAGAACAACAGGAAAGACTCGTCTAAAACCTGACTAGAGTCCGTTCTGTATCTCTGAAGCTAAGTACACTGATTTATTCAACATTTGCTGATCACTTCTTGGGTGGAAGTACCGGTGCTTAAGAGGCCAGTAAGAGACGGTCCCTGCCAAAGGAATTCACTGTCAGTCCAAAGGGACACAGATGGATAAACGGACAGTGTCACCACGATACCAGGATACGACAGAGAAAACCAGCAGTCCTCAGGGGGAAGGCCAAGGGCAGCAGAGCAGCCTGCCGAGAGAAACACGAGAGCCTCCTGGGCCTCACAGATCCACTGCCACCACTTTAGTCCAAGAGTCTCCTGACTGGTGTCCAGGCCTCCCCCTCACCCATCCTGACCTCGCCTAAATCCATTCTCCACAGGGCACAGGGGTGATCCCCTCAAAATTCCAAACAGGGCTCTCTGCTGCTCAGAGCCTTGTGCTAGCACTGAGCATAGATAGGTCCTGCATCATCTGCCCCATAATGACTTTCTCCCTCATCTGACTCCACTGCTCTCAGTTCCTTAGACAGAATCAGCCCTCTTCTGCCCCACGGCCTCTGCACATACTCTTCTTTTTACCTGGAAGCCTCTTGCCCCCACTCTTTGTATTAATGCTGCTGGAATGTCATTTCCCCCCTTTCCGTAACTGTCTCTCCTGTTTCTGCCCCATTAGGCTGTATAACTAACAAGCCAGGCACGGGGTCTCTTGTTCACTGTGTTTGAGGATGTAAAAGACCGTTTCCTCCTCGGTCCCAACCATAACATCCCCTCGGGTCTATTTGTCAGCCCTCCTTACCGCTCCCTATTTCCTTCATCTCCAAGCTGGCTCCCAGGATCGAGCTCCACAACTAAGATGCCTACAGGTTAGTTCCACCTACAGTCTCTATCCTGCAGATGGACAAGTCTCAAGACACACGCTCATGAATATCCTTAAACAAATCTCCTTTTTTCCCTCATTGCTGCTAATGATGGCATTTTCTTGGAGGTCGAGTGACTGATTTCCCTCTTTACCCATTGAAAGGAACATCTGATTCCATCTCTAAATATGCCCATATATGCTCTTGCACACACAGTCAACTGAACTAGTGCATTCGACTCATTTCCTACATCTAGTCTTTTGAAATAACAATCATCCACCTACATGCACATTAAAGCGTAATTCTGAACAAAATAATCAATATTCTTACCAAAACCCTTCAACGGCTCCCTACTGCCTTCCAAACAGCGCCCATCCTCCTCTGCGGTTATTCAGAGCCTGGCAATCTTGCCAAAACTATCCCGGCAATCCCATCTAGCTTGGTGGCGATGCTATGAACTCTGGGACCAGACTGCCGTGTTAATACACAGGGGAAGGTGCAGAGCTCAGCCTCACCACTTGGCCTCTCTGTGCTACCGCTCTTTCATCTGGACAGCGAGGATAGTGATAAGAGAATACTGTGACAAAGATTAAATTAACTAATATAAGTAGAACACTCAGCACAGTGCCTGCACTGGTCACTGCTATACACAGTGTGTTGTGGCCCCATCTCCAATTACCAGTAGCCTACATCTCCGCCTCTTAGACCCAGCTCACTGTTCTGCCACTCCTCCTCCTCCTCCTCCTCCTCCTCCTCCTCCAACTTTCCCTCTGAAGCAACAGCCCACAGCAGGGGAGCACCAGTTCATAAGCTGCCAGTATTGCATTCCCTCCACCAACTCAAGGGTGTTTCCAGTCAAAGGCTCTGCCACAAAGCTCTTCTCCAGGAGTGTCTTTCTATCTCATGCACTGAAGTGACCCAAAGGTTGCTCATCAAAGGATTTCCAGCCCTGTTCAAAGACTCTTAGGCTACAATTAACCACCTCTTCTTCTCTCTACTTTCTGATTCCCCACCCAAGTTTCAGATCAGAGATCGCCTTACCACCATTTTCTAGTCCGAGTTCTCTCGTGCCCTTAATCTGGGTAAACATTGAAACTCTCATGGGTCCCCTCCCTACAACAGCCCTAATTACTTCAGGTAGTGTTCCTTTCATGGAAACACTTAAAATAATTAAAATTAATGCTGCAGTCCTTACTATGAGCAAAATATGAACTTCAATCTCTGAAGTGGTCAGGCCTCCCACTGTGACAGTGCTACTACCTTCTTACCCTTTAAAAGCCACTGCTATGCATGGGGACTTGTAAAAATTGCTAAAGTGTTTATTGAGAGAAACATGCTAACTCCTAGGAATGGGAAAATGTTACAAGATAGCCAGAAAATTTTCATTCACTGTTTAACCTTAAGGTCCTGGATTCCATTCTGGTCAAGGGCACATGCCAGTCTGCGGGCTCAGTCCCCAGTAGGAGTGCAGGAGGCAGCCGATCAATGATTCTCTCTCATCACTGATGTTTCCATCTCTCTCTCCCTTTCCCTTCAACTCTGAAATCAATTAAAATGTATTTAAAAAAAAGGGGGGGGGAGAAGTAGTAGCTATGTCAACATCAGATAAAATCGAATTCAGAGCAAATAAAATTACTAGAGACAGAGACCACCAAAACACAACAATCCTTCATGTGTGTGAACAAAGACAGACCTGCAAAATTAGTAAAGCTAAAAATGGATTTAACTCAAAAGGAGAAAACAGACAAATGCACAAATGTAGTTGAAAATTTCAAAACCCCTCCTCAACAACTGATGGACTGCCTGGGCAGAAAAGCAGCAAGGGTATAGAAGAACTCAATACCACCAAGGATCTAAGTGACGTTTACAGAAGACTCCACTCAACAACAGCAGAAAACACACTCTATTCATGTGTCCATGGAACATATACCAAGACAGGTCATATACTGAGCTTTCCATAAAGCAGGCTCACCAAATTTAAAAGAACAAAAATCACACAGTGTGTCCGCCAATCAGAATGAAATCAAACTAGAAACCAAAAACAGAAAGACAATAGGAAAATCTTCAAACATTTGGAAACGTAACAACTCAATTCTAATTAATCCATAAGTCCAAGAAGTCTCAAGGGAAATAAAAATATACACTGAGTTGAATGAAAATTAAAATCTGTGGGACAGAGCTGAAACAGTGCTGAGAAGGAAATTTATAGCGTAAATGCCCCTGTAAATATAAATGCAAAAACTCCTTAACAAAATATTAATAAATAGGATTCAGCAATATATTTAAAAAATTATACACCATGATCAAGTGGGGTTTACTTCAGGGCTGCAAGACAGTCTATTTCAAAAATAAATCAATCCATCATATAAATAGGCTAAAGAAGAAAAATCATGCTGTTTCCATATGTTGGGAGCAACTGGGAAAACGGTACATGGGATCTCTCTGAATTATTTCTTATAACTGCATGTGGATCTACAATGATGCCACAAAAGATTTAAGAAAACAAAAACAAAGAAATTGGACCTTCCCCGACTGCTCTAAGGTCCATCATCCAAATGTTTAACACTTCAGAACAGATAGACACTCTTAACCTTTATTAATTCTGGCTTTGTGCTGGACTAAGTGAGGACACACAGATACAAACAGAAAATACTATCCCTACCCTCCAACACCATATGCTCAAGTAGACTGACAACAAAGGCACAAATCAACAGTGAAGACCATAAAGGAGATGAGATTTGAGTAAATCCTTGAGTAAGAGGTAGCACTTCCACAAGTGGAGGTGAAGAGGAGGGAATCTTGGGAAGAAATCTATATATGTAAAACCCTAAACGACCAAACGACCGGTCGCTATGACATGCACTGGGAGTGGGGGAGGGGGGAAGCCAACCAGAGCTAGAAACAACCACAGCACCTATGGAGAAAAGGCACATGTGTGCTATAAAACAACAGAAAGTGTGCAGGGTGCCCAAAAGCCAGAGAGAAGAGTTCAATGTCACTCAGAGAAGCCTTCCTCACCATCCCCGCCAACCAAAAGCAGCAGCTCTCCCACTCATAATCTCTCCGGCACACTTTACCTTTTCTTTAATAGAGCTAATCACAGTTATAATTATTACGTACTTATCTGCACGTTCATTTGTTTAGTGCTGTCCTACCCCCAGTTATCTTGAGTATTTAGCACTGGGCCTGCCACACCAGAAGCACTCAATAAAGTATTAATTGAAGGAATGAACAAATGAAAAGTGTCCACTCCTACGTCTATGCAGCTACCCCACTCCTCTTTCTCCATTATATGTCATTTTATCCACCTTGGTCCCTCTCTGATCTACCGCCTCTTTTAGCTAATCCAGCCGTGGGCAAACTACGGCCCGTGGGTCGGATCCGGCCCGTTCGGCTGTTCTATCCGGCTCTCGGAGCCCAAAGAGCAGAGGGTTCTGTTGCTCTCCCCTCCACTCCTTCACCAGCAGCCCAAGATGAGAGTGCCAGCATGGTCAGGTTGCTTTTGTTCCGGCCCTCCCGTCCAGTTTAGGAACCCATTGTGGCCCTCGAGTCAAAAAGTTTGCCCAACCCTGAGCTAATCTCTCCTTTTTCCTTACTCCTTCACCTCAGCCCCGCTCTTAACACATTATAAAAATAAAAACTATATATTTAAAACCGTGGTTCAGAATTGCAATGTTCTAACACTCTTCTGAATCACAAGCACTTAGAAACTGGTACCCAAGAAATCTGTTACGGCACAGTACTGAGGCTTTATGTTGTTACATAAGCGTAGTAGATGTATATATTACATGAACAAACAAGAGCAGATATAGAGGTCTTCCTGGCTGGTGTGGCTCAGTTGGGTGAACATTATCCCATGTACAGAGAGGTTGCCAGTTAGATTCCTGGTTAGGGCACATGTCTGAGTTGTGGGCTCGACCCCCAAGTAGGGGGGCATGCAGGAGGCCGACTGATGATTCTCATCGATGTTTCTCTCTCCCCCCCTCCCTTCCTCTCCCTAAAATCAATTAAAAATTTTTTTTTAAGAAATAGAGTTATTCCTGTTGCCTTACTTTCCTGAATACGAGAGTCCTTCCCATAACTGGATGATCCTATCTGGCTGTACTCAAGGCTACTGAAGTCATGAAAGACAGGAACTGTCGCAGACTGAAGACTGGGAAGACACAATGACTAAAGCGATGTAGTACCATGGATGGACCCTGGGACGGAAAGCAGATATTAATGGAAAAACTGGTGAAATCCAGATAGAGTCTGGAATTTAAAAATATATGTGGCACTAAAAAATGATTAGAATTCAAATTTATTATTTTACCTATAACAATAAAAGAGTAATATGCTAATTAGACCAGACGTCCTTCCAGACAACCTTCTGGACTGAGCCGGGGCTGGGTGCCAGAGGGAAGCCGATGCCAGCAGCCAGGGGAAGGAAGGCCTACGCTTGCATGAATTTCGTGCATCAAGCCTCTAATATTATTATAAAAGAGAAAGAGATGGTGCAAGTCAGTCAGGAGTGCAACTCAGGCCAGGGTGGCTGAGGCCTGAAGCTGAAAAACAAATCACATATATAGATCTACCTTCATGTTGGCTATTACCTAATATGCCATGAGAATTACCTTGCCTGCGATTGCTTGTGATTAACTACAAGTTTTGACTTCCTTAGCATGCTCATTCATACAATCATGTGTTAAGGACGGGGTCACATTCTGAGAAATGTGTCCTTAGGTAGTTTTGTCACATGTGAGCATCACAGACCCTAGCTATTACAGCCTACTGCACACCCATGCTGTATGGTATAGTCTACTGCTCCCAGGCCACAAGCCTCTACAGCGTGTTACTGTACAAAACACGAGATGAAAACAAGCACAAGAGAAAATGATGCAATCAAGAGACATGCGAACACGAGATGTATGACGCTGCTGCCACCGTTTTAACAATCCATGCTGTTTTACAGCAAACTTTTTATAAGCAGAGAGTACACTCTAAAATAACGATTAAAAAGGTCAGTCTAGTGACTATGTAAGCCAGTAACATGGTCATTTATTACCAAGTACTATGTATTGTACATAATTGTATGTGCTGTACTTTTATACAACTGGCAGCACAGGTTTCCTTAGGCCAGCATCACCACAAACATAGGAATAATGTGTTGTACTACAATTTCCGAGGGCTATGGCAAAAGGAATCTTTCTGCTCCATTAGAATCTTACGGGACCATCATCATATCTGTGGTCTGCTGTTACTCAAACTTCCTTCGGCGCGTGATCACACTCAAGCGTTTACTGAGCACCCCATTGCTTAACAGGCACCTTGACGTGTCTGGCACACGTGGCTGGAAAAGGAAGACAACCTCCGCTCTCATAAAGCAGATACTCTACTGGAGAAGCCGGGCATTTAACAACTATTTGCATAAATGGTGAAAGCTCCCAAGAGTTGTACAGCCCGATTCTTAAAACCCCCACCAAACAATCCATCAGAACATTCCTCAAACCAGTTACCACCCGGGTTCTGAATAAAGCTTTCAATGTGGACACAAATCAGCTGAGAGGGATCTGTGATCTATCACCTGTGATCTGCTAAGTCACTTTAACAGATACTAATGCAGTTAAGGTGGTTTGTGACCTGGGAGTCTCCATTTCTTCTGAGCTCCCAGATGACAGGGCTGCTGCTGCGAGTCTACCACTTTGAATGAGCAAGGCTCTGAAGTCCGAGGGAAGCATCCCTCAACCCAGAGAAAGAGAAGCAGCCATCAGATTCTCAAACCTCAGAGGGAAAGTAGGGGAGGGTGGGGGTACGGGGAAGAGATCAACCAAAGGACTTGTGTGCATGCACATGGGCCTAGCCAGTGGCCATGGACAACAGGGGGGTGGGGGCATATGTAGGGAGGGGTTTGGGATGGGAATGGGGGGGATAAGGACAATTATGTGATACTATAATCAATAAAACAAATTATTTTAAAAAAAAACTATCATGTAAAGTGCAAGCGCCATAAAAACAAGGGCATGTTGTCCCTCTTTTTCACCACCGCCCAGGATTTAAAACTGTGCCTCATAGAGAGGGAGACACTCGATAAATATTTACTTACGGAGTCAACAAATGGACATGCAGTCTAGACAAGCACTGATCAATAGTAGGCACTGATCAAATCTGGCTACTGAGCAATTGAAATGTGGCTAGTGCGAGTGAAGAGCTCAATTTTTTTCCCCAATTTAATTTGAATCAATGTAAGTAGCCACATGTGGTTAGTGCCTACCACAGCTGACAATCCGGGTCTCCACACAGATGGGATTTAAAGAGTGCTGGATTAGTAAGGCCTGGGTTGTGCGTCCCAACTCGACTGCTTAGTCTGTGACCTGGAAAGTTCCAACTTCTCAGGACCCCAACTTCTCCATCTGCGAAATGAGGAAAGACACCGCTCCCCTACCCTCCGGCCCCCTCTTCTCCCCCCCCCCAACCTCTCTGGGTTCTTGAAGGAAGAACTGTAAGTCAGTGTGTTAAGCATAAGGTGTGACTAAGGTGCCATTCTCTGCCCTCCACAAACAGTTCACAACCACAAAGACTGCTTTGCCTATTGCTCACACTTGCCAGAGAATGCGAGGAGGCGCGGCTTGGTTGGAGGTTTGGTTAGCTCCGTGGCTTTGAGAGAATCAGGCCAAGGTCACAAGTTTAGAGGAGGGGGGAACCCTCACTTAACAAGTTTGAACAGGTTAAGAGCGGCAATGACAATGCAGGTCATCACAACTCCTGGCGAACCTTTAAACGGGCATTACATTGCTTATAGAAGAGCAAAATGACATGTCATTCATTCATTCTTCCCGGAAAGACCACCGCCTCACCGAACGCCCGCTACCTCCCACCCCCGGACCTTTGCCACTCGGGGCCGGGCCCCCTCCGCGCGCAGGGGGCCGGGGAGCCCCGGTCCGGGGCCCGCGGGGCCTCCCCTCCCCTCCCCTCCCCCGCGGCGCCCATTCGGCGAGGGTCAGCCCGGCCGGCCGCGGGGCTCCGGGTCCCGCACGGCCCGGCCGAACCGAGGAGCCATATTTAGCTGTATTTTTTTTGGTCAATAAAACAAACTTCCGTCTTCGGAAGAAAAAAAAACGGTTCTAACTCAATGTCAAACTAGGACGGAAACTCGCGGCTCGCCGCAGTTGCCAGAGACGCCGCGTGGCCGGGCGGCCCCGGAGTCCCCCAACCCCGATCCGGACCCGAAGCCGAGCGCGCCCGCACCCGGGGCCACGGCCGCGCCGGCCACAAAGGGACGCGGGACGCGGCCGCGGACGGGCCTCCCCGGCACCCTCTCCAGCCCGCGCCGGCGGCCGCGGCTCCGGGAGGGCCGGGCGCCGGGCGCACTCACCTCGGTCCGCGCGGCGGCGGCGGCGGCGGCGGCGGCGGCGGCGCGGGCGTTCCTCGGGGCCGGCCCGGGCGGTGGCGGCGCGGTCCCGCGGGCCGAGCGCGGGCGCTCTTCTCGGGCCGCCGAACGCCGCGCCGCCTCCTCGGCCACTGCCCACGGCTCCCCCGGCGGGCGGGCGGGCGGGCGGGCGGGCGGGCCTGGCGCGGGCCCCGCCTCCCGCCCCCGCCCCCGCGCCGGCCTCGCGGGCTGGGCGCGCTGCTCCGAGTCGCGCCGCGTGCGGTCGCCGCCGCCACTGCGGCCTCTGCCGCCTCAGCCGCTCGCTCGCTCCGGGCGCCTCCGCGCGGCGGGCCGGGACGCGGGGCCGCCGCTCCGACCGCCCGGGCGTGGTCTCCCCGGCGCGGCGCGCGCGGGGGAGGAGGCGGGGGCCGTGCGCCGCGCCGGGGAGGCGGGGGCGCCGCTCACCCGGATGCGCCGCCTCCGGCCCTGCGGCGAGCCCACCTCGGGGCCGCGGCGCTTCCCCCGGGACCCGCGAGGTTCCGGCGTCTCGGCGCTTCCTGACCCGCAGGAAGGCGCGGGCCGGGCCGCCGGGGCGCCGGGGCGGGAGGCTCCGCGTGGGGCGAGCTTCGGCGCGCCGTCCGGGGCGGGTGGGCTGCACCTGAACCCGCGCAGGACAAAGAGGCCGCCGCGGCGGGGAGAAGCGGGCTCGCGCCGCCGCACGTCGAGCAGACGGCGGGTGGGGAGGAAATGAAGTGCCCTCGCCGCGCGGAGGAGGCCAGCGGACCGACCGCGGCAGCTCCTGACCCGGGTGGGGTCGCCCGTGGCCGCGGGGCGGACCTGGAGCTGGAGGACCGGCGGCGGCGCCTCGGCCGGCCCTGCCGAGCCCCGCGCTCGGCGCCCGGGCTGCTGGAGGTCCGGGGCCCGGGCTGGGCGGCGAGAGGGGCGGCCGCGAGCGGCCCCGGCACCACCGGAAGGCGCCTCCAGCCCTCGGGGGTCGAAGACGGCCGGCCGCCTGCAGAGGGGGGCAGTTTGGGGCCGCGTTTCCTGCTGCGAGTGGGGCCCTTCCACTGTGCCCACGCGGGAAACACTCCTCTTTGGTACCGATTGCGTACCCAGTTGGGTCTGACCCTGAGGAGAGGACCCAGTCCTGGCCCTCATCACCCACACTGGCCATGACCAGCTGCTCTAATAAATGATCTACTTAAGCCAGGCAGCGGTTTGTGTGTCCGCTTGCCAGCCAAGACTGGAATGGTAAAGACCAGTGTTTAAAATGTGTGTGTTTTTTTTTAAATTTAGTTAAAATGTTCTTTTATTTTTAAATAAAGACCAGTGTTTAAAATGCTGTGTGTGTTTACCATACAGCCTGGCTGTAAGCAAAAACGTGTTACCAAAGACGATCTGTGGACTTTTTCTGTCCTGTTTTGTGCTTAATACATTTTCCAAGTACTGTAAGATAAAAGTAAAAAGTTGCTTTTTAAAAGTACTTATATATATTTTGAAACAGCGTGAATCATTGGCCTGGTAATATACGACAAGGAAACTTCACTTTGAGGTTTGTGTCTCTTAAAATTACCTATCTAAATAAGAAATACCGTATCACAGGGGACAAGAAATTTGCAAGTCACATATCAGATCAAGGACTTGCATTCAGAACATATAAAAAACACAATAAGACTAGTCATTTGAAAAGGACAAGAGAGTTGACTAGGTATTTTTTAAAAAGCAAATATTTAAATGGCGAAAATAGCATGAAAAGATGCTCATATCAGTCGCTGGAAAAATGCAAATCAGAACCACAATGAGAGAGCAACTTACTACAATGGTGAAAAGAAAAAAAAAAGACTGAAAAAAAGTTTTGGTGAGGAGATAGAGAAATTAGAATCATACATTGCTGGTGGGAATAAAAAATGGTACATCCACTTTGGAAAAAAATTGTTAGGTTCTTAAAAAGTTATACATAGAAGTACCATATGATCCAACCATTCCACTCCTAAGTATATACCCCAAAACATTGAAAAATGTGCATAAAACACGTACATATGTAGTCATAGCAGCGTTATTCATAGTACCCCAAAAGTGGAAACAGTCCACATGTCCAGCACCTGGTGAATGGATAGATAAGATGTGCCATATCCATACAATGGAACAGCTTTTCAGCAACAAAGCAGTGAAATAGTAACAGCGGATACAACGTAGAGGAACCTCAAAAGCATTAAGCTAAGTGAAAGAAGCCTGTTGCAGAAGAGCACATGTTGTATGATTCTATTTATATGGAATGTCTAGAAAAAGCAAATCTATACAGACAGTTGATGAGTGGTTGCCTAGGGCTGATGGGAATAGACTGTAGACGGGCCCTGAGATCTTTCTGGAATGATGGGAATACACTACAATTAAGATTGTGGTCATGGTGACAGGACTATAGATTCACTAAACATCATTGAATTGTGTACTTGGAACTGGTGAGTTTTATGGTATGTAAATTTTACCTCGAAATTTTTGGGGGAGAGAGGGATCTATATGCCATTCGTAGCCCAGGATAATAGTACCTTATCTAGTTGGAACTAGTTCTTTGCAATAAAATGCCTTGAGCCCTTCTAAAACAAATGGAAAAGTGTGTGCTGGTAGCACAGTACAAGGTAACAAAATGTACTTTTTGCAACTGGTTGCATAACCAAGCGCAATGAGCATCTACCTATGAACCAGGAGGTCACGGTTCGATTCCCAGTTAGGGCACATGCCTGGGTTGCAGGCTCGATTCCCAGTGTGGGATGTACAGAAGGCAGCTGATAGGTGATTCCTCTCATCATTGATGTTTCTGACTATTTCCCCCTCTCCCTTCTTGCCTATGAAAACATGTTTTTAAAAAAAAATATTTAATAAAAGTTTTCTAAGACACCTCTTTCCCCATCCTTTGGCTCTAGAAAGTAAGCCTTTCTTGGAGATTTTTTTCCTTTACATTTTACTAGAGGCCCGGTACATGAAATTCATGCATGGGGTGGGTGGGGGTGGTGGTGTCCCTCAGCCCAGCCTGCACCCTCTCCAATCTGGGACCCCTTGAGGGCAGGCGGACATCCCTCTCACAATCCAGTTGGCAGTTGGACATCCCTCTCACAATGCTGGCTCCCAACCGCTTGCCTGTCTGCCTGCCTAATTGCCCCTGACTGTGTTTTCCTGCCAGCCTGATCACCCCCTAACCACTCCCCTGTCAGCCTGCTCAATGCCTAACTACTCCACTGACAGCCCAATTGCCCCCAACTGCCCTCCCCTGCTGGCCTGGTCACCCCTAACTGCCCTCCCCTGCGGGCTTAGTGGCCCCCAGCTGCCCTCCCCTACAGGCCTAGTTACCCCTAACTACAGTCCCCTGCAGGCCTGGGTGCACCCCTCCCCCCAACTGCCCTGCCCTGCTGGCCATCTTGTGGCAGCCATCTTGTGTCCACTTGGGAGCAGTCATCTTTGACCACATGAGGGTGGCCATCTTGTGTGTTGGAGTGATGGTCAATTTGCATATTACTCTTTTATTAAATAGATTTTTTTTCCTGTTTATTGAGTTATTGGGGTAATATTGGTTAACAAATTATACAAATTCCAGACGCTTCACACATCATCCTACACTGTATTGTGTACTTACCACCCTGGAGATTTTTTTAAAAACACCTGTCTCCATGTTATTTCCAGTTGCCAGCTTCTCCAGCACTCAGTCCAGGAGGCAAAAAGAAAACCCAGGCAACGTGTTGCCTTGTCATTCCTCAATCCCAAGGTCCTCAGGCACTTGCCTTCTTCTCTCTACCTTTCAGAGTCTTCTTATGTTTTATGCTCCATGTCCAGAGCTTTTAGTGGTTCTTAAAATTGAAGGGTACTCCATCCATGATTCCATCTTGGTCTGGAAGCAGAAGCTGAGAATAAAGTTGAAAAACAAATTAGATCAGATTGCAGATTATGCCTTTAAAAACACTTCTCCTCTCCCTGTTTCTTGTATTCCAGTAGGTTATCTTGAGATAGGAAAAGGAAGACCTACTACAGTTTCTTGGGAATTTCACACATGTACTCTGAACATTTATATAGCCTATAAGGTTTATCATATAGGAAAAATGGGGGAATGCTGGAAACTGCGAGATCAGAGACACACTGGAGTCTGAAGCAGCAAGAATGGAGGAGTGAAAAGATTGAGAAAGTGAGAACAGGCCTGAGGCAATGCAGGTGAACTGGCCTTGAAATGATGAGGCTCAGGATACACAGTTCAGACCGTGGCCAATGAATGGAAAAGGTAGTGAGTGTGTAGCCCGGCTGTTGTGGCTCAGTGGTTGAGCGTTGATCCATGAACCAGGAGGTCATGGTTTGATTCCCCGTCTGGCACATGCCCAGGTTGCATGCTTATCCCCAGTAGGGAGGGGTATGCAAGAGGCTTCCTATCAATGATTCACTTCCCCTCTGAAATCAATTATATATATATTTGTAATTTTATGGAAAGCAGGAGTCAGAATAGAAGGAAAACCTAAGGTACAAAACTCAAGGACAATTGAAAGCAAGTCTTGGTGGGTGTTACGCTGTTTCCCCGAAAATAAGACAGTTAAGACAGTGTCTTATATTAATTTTTGCTCCCAAAGATGTGCTAGGTCTTATTTCCAGGGGATGTCTTATTTTTCCATGAAGAAGAATAAGGTACACATTTATTGTTAAATGAAAATAAAGGAAATGTATTACCTGTATTCGGTACGGTAGTACGGTAGTTGTCAACACAAACCAGAAAAACTGTGAATCCTACAGTATCAAGAATTTACTCATTTATTCAATGACAATCATGTCATCATCTTCTGGAACATCATCATAACAATCCAATTCCTGAATTTCCTGGTGAATTTCTTGTGACTCCATTTCTTTCAGAATCAGTAGACCAAATCTCTCATGTTTAGCAATAGCACTGTCTTTAAATGAGTACTTCTTGTCAAGGTAGCCTGCTCGCAATGCATTTACAATGCAACTGTCAGTGATTTTCTCCCATGAATTCTTCACCCAAGTCACAACTTCTTGCAGTTTAGGTTTCACAAAGTTTCCACGCTGATTTCTCTCCATTCACACAGCAGTGATGTCAGGATTCCGCGTAAGGTCACTGGTTGCTAGACGCCAGTCGGGGCGGCCCTAGCGACCAGTTTATGGTAAATTAATTTTCATTCTGAGACAGAGCCTGGGGGCCTTATTTTCGGGGGGATGCCTTATATTTCACTCAAAAGGAAACCTGTAAGTAGGTCTTATTTTCGGAGGATGTCTTATTTTCGGGGAAACATGGTAGATTTGGGCTGTCATTACTCAAAAGGAAATCAAATGGCATGGACCTGAAATAAAGAGAACTGGAGAGATGATAGGTTCTTCGTTCAAAAGAGATGCTATGAGTGAACACGAATTAGTGCTATGGTTAGATGGCATTTAGGGAGACTCTGTAAAACCATTCTAAGTAGCACAAGTCTTTTCCAGCTAACAGTGGCTTTTAGAGATTTATAAAATACGTTTTCTTGGCCTTCTCTTTCCCCAAGTAATATCTTTCTAGTCCTACAGGGGCACCAGTCTATCGCAATAATGATTCTACATATTTCTAGTAAGGGAGTGAAACGCTGCTTTTTATAAATTTAGACCCAAGGGATGTAGTAAGAGAAGCCACCTGACTAATAGCAATACCTTGGCAGATGCCAGAACACATGCCTAAATGACCCTTGAGATAGTTTCTGCTTTAGCTCTGAGGACTGTTTTCCTCCAGTGCAATCTGTCCTACACAGCCCTGCTATATTGGTCTTCCTAACACACCTAGTTCATGAAGCCAGCCTCTGTCTGCACACATTAGTCAAGCATTCCAGGCTCGTCACAGTCTAGTAGTCCCATCACACCAGTCCCAGACCTCTTGCCCACAGCCCACCCGTAAGAGTTCTCTGCTTCAGCCACACCACCACCTCACTCTCGTGTTTGTCATGCTATCTGTTTCTTCTTTGCCCACTTTTCTCCTCCTATTTTAAGCCTTAAGGTTTCTGTGCTAGTGTAATTTTCTCTACCGACCACAACCTCTTCAGTCAGGTTGTATTTCCTTCTAAATTCATATAATTTAATCATCCGTAGCATTTTATTTTCCAACACAAATTAGCCGCCTTATCATATCGTTGTTATAATGTTCCATGTATTTAAGGCTTATGTTACCTCCTGGATGGTATGCACTGTACTTGTACGTTTAAATATAAAAGTAATATATATATATATATATATATATATATATATATATATATATATATATGGTTAAGAGTCAAATGGGACAGGAAGGTATTAAAACAAAAGCTTTAGTTCTCTCCCCCAAGAATATCACCAAAACTACCTTTAACTAATTCTGTTTCATGGTTGTCACCTTTACCTCTCCTGGTGGATATCTCTCTAACTCTAAATAATATACTTACAGTTCCAATTTTTAATTTATCAACTTTAGAGAGTGTTTGTCAATTTTCCTGCCATAAAACAACCCCCAATATGTGTTTATAACAATGGCTTTTAGACTGAATCTAGATGTGTTTATATGTGTTTATAACAATATGTGTTTATAACAATAAATACATATTGTGATATATAACAGTAAACATGTAAGCTCACAAGTCATTGGCTGCCTCGATGCTGACTTGGCTAGGTGTGGCTCCATGTGTCTTCTCATTTTGGACTTGGGCTAAAGAAGTGATCATTATTTGGGGTGTGCTCTCCCCATGGCAAAGGGCCATAGCTGAAGAGAAGCCACAGAAACACATGATACTTCTGAAAGCCTCTGTTCAGAACTAGTCTCACTTCCACCCACATTCCATTGTTCAAAATAAGTCACACCGCCAAGCCCAGAATCAATGGGGGCAGGGATGACCCTACAGCTATATGCCCCACCGGGAGGCATAGCAGAAATCATATGACAATGAGGTTGAATGTATAATCTATTACAGAGAGAGCAGAGTTGGGAACAATGATGTAATCTATCACATAAGTTTCTATTGATTCTCACGTATCAAAAATAAGGAATTGTGCTTATTAACACTACCTCTATCTCTTCTCAAAGTTTTGTTAGAGGCTTGTATCATCTTATAAGTAGTTCCTCTGCTTAGTTTATAACCTTAAATTATACAGAGAAAGTACTTTCTTGATCACATAACTTCAAACAGTATCTCTCAAACCTTTATAATTAAAAAAAATAAGGAAAATATGTACACTCTTATACTTTCATACTCTCTCTTCCCTTTCCATCTCATAACACATACATTGTGAAGGTTTATAACATTTCCTTTCTGTTTTGGGACTATAATTAAGTCATCTATACTCTGTATGTAAGTTGAATAAAAAAACTAGATCAAATAAAGGACACTTAAAATACTATAATTGTGTACTATTAAAACATTATTATTTTCTGCAAAATCAAAAAATGTAGTTGGACTTGTAAAGAAGGAAATGAAACACTTTTTCTAAATATATGTAGCTCAAAAACAAATATTTTGAAAATAAAGTTTGAATGTTAGATCATTCATTACCCTCCATGTGCTATTCTGAACCGTACTACATGTAATTTGTTTTATATAAGCCATGATTTTGCTATAGAGCTTTTTAGTTTTTATCGAGTTTCAAGGAACACAATTATTTCTCAGAGACCTTCAATCTATAGGACATTTGCACTCTAGCTTAAAGAATGAATTCTTAAAAAAAAAAAAAAAACTTCAGAGAGGAAGAGATAGAAACATCAACAATGAGAGAGAATCATTGACTGGCTGCCTCCTGCACACCCCCTACTGGGGATAGAGCCCCCAGCCCAGGCATGTGTCCTTAACTGGAATTGAACCTGGGACCCTTCAGTCCAAAGGCCAATGCTCTATCCACTGAGCCAAACCAGCTGGGACTGAAGAAAGAATTCTTAAATGGCTCTTAATAATGTTTCTTAATAAACCAGATTGAACTCAGCCATTTGTTTTGTGTATGGTGGGATTATAGAGGAGAAGTTATTTATTTTTGCACCTAGTGGTAAAAAACAAAAAACAAACAAAAAATGTATATATATATATGTATATATATATGTGTGTGTGTGTGTATGTATATATGCATATATGCATATATGTGTATATATGTGTGTGCATGTGTGTATATATGTATATATATATATATATATATATATATATAGTTGCTTTTTAAAATTCTTTATTGTTTAAAGAATTACATATATCTCTTTTTCCCCCCATTGACCTCTCCCCAGCCATTCCCAACCCCAGCACATGGCCTCACCCCCTACTGTCTGTGTTCATGGGTTATGCTTACTAGTATATGCATGCATGCAAGTCCTTTGGTTGCTCTCTTACTGCCCCCCCACACACACACACACATGCCTTCCCTCTGAGGTTGGACGGTCTGTTCAATGCTTCTATGTCTCTGGATCTATTTTTGTTCATCAGTTTATGTTGTTCATTATTAGTGGTAAAAATATTAAGTTCTGTGACTGTGATGAGGAAACAAAGTCAGCCATTTCATTGCTCTGTTGCCTCTATTTTTTTTTTGGGGGGGGGGTGTCCCAATTTCAATGTTCAAAAGTTCCGAGTCCAAATTTTATTTATTTATTTTTATTTTATTTTTTAAAATATATTTTATTGATATTTTACAGAGAGGAAGGGAGAGAGATAGAGAGCTAGACACGTCAATAAGAGAGAAACATCGACCAGATGCCTCCTGCACACCCCCTACTGGGGATGTGCCCGCAACCAAGGTACATGCCCTTGACAGGAATCGAACCCGGGACCTTCCAGTCCGCAGACCGACGCTCCACCACTGAGCCAAACCGGTTTTGACCCGAATCCAAATTTCAATGTCCAACAGTTCTGAGTCCAAGTTTCAATGTCCGAAAGTTCCAAGTGTACACGTCAGCAATGACACCTGGATGGTGGACAAATGGTGGCAATGCAGGTTTGACCTCTGGTCTGTTGCCTCTTTAAAGTTACCTTTTTTACGAGCCCTTCTCCTGCCATTTAAAAACAATTTTTAAATAAACATTTCAAATTATATTATAAGAGGCCATCTATTTAGTAAATGACATAGAACTCGAAATGAATTATTTTTGTTTCTTCTTTTTTGGCCTGTCCTGTACTTGATCACATCTACAATGAGCTACTTGCTGGCTTGGTTTGTCCTTTTGAGACCATTGCTATACTTTCCTTTAGGATCATGGAACGCACGTCCCCTAACCTACGTATCTACAACAGCAAGGAGAATAAAACCATGATCATTTTTTTTCTTTTTCTTGTACGTACACTCATAGGTCACCTGGACTACTGGGGCCCAGTTCCTGCTGTCATAGTAATGACATGATCTCCTTTCAAAGTGTATGAGAATAAATGAGAGATGACTGGGAATAAAGAGTCAAGGTGGCCTAAAAAATAAAATAAAATGAGAATACCATCTCCAACTGTCCTTATAATCTCTGTGTCTACAATAAAATAAAACAAGAGGAAAGCTGGAGGGGTGAGGAGATTGAGCAAAAAAGAAAAGAAAAGAGAGAAAACTCATGGACATAGGCTACAGCGAGGTCATTGGGAAAAGGGAAAGGAGGGAGGAGGAGGAGGAGCGTACAGGGGCAATAAATGTAATGGGCGGAGACTAGACGCAGGGTGGTGAACACACAACACAGTGTACAGATGACATATTGTGGAATTGTGCACCTGAAACCTGTATAATTTTGTCAACCAGTGTCACCCCAATACATTCAATAAAAAAGGGAGAAAACAAATAAAGTAAATTAAAAAAAAACACACGGGATATTCTAGAGAAATTAATATATTAAGGCACAGAAAAAGAGACCTCTTCTTTCCTACTAAAGCCTTGAGATACCGTAAATTTGTGTTCCTCAGTCCTTAGTATGATTCAGAGTTCCTTGGAGATGCTTGTTAAAAATACGACTCTCTGAGCCCCACCCTGGAGGTATCTTGGAGCAGGTAGAACTGGCTCTCCCCGCTGCAAGTACTGAGATCTTCCAGAAGAAAAAAAAAATTGTGAGTTTTGGATAGAATCATCCATCCTTTAAAAACCTGAGTATCTGTATTTCGAAACAACAGCTGACTGTTACTGCCAAACAGTTGCCACCCACCCCACCCTCAGAAGGTGTTGCCATATTCCCAAGGCCTTGCACTATTTATCTTTCTTTGCATATCTATTAGTAACTCAGACAACTAACTGTTATCGACTAAGTTGGAAGAGGTAGCACAATGCAATTTCCTTTTGGGAATTTTCTCAACATAACCCTCCTCCAACAAATGGTTGGAAGACAAATCTTACAACAGAGGAAATTGACATCGTAACAATGGATGTGATTGTGTACATATACATTCCAAACCATGCATACACTCTAACATATATACACACATATGTGCACCAGACTTTTTACTTTAGACATAAGAAGTCTTAATGAGATGGGAATGTCACAGCTTTCCTTCAGATACATGACTAGTCAGGAAATCTAGCCATGAGAGAAACTATGTTCATTAAGTCCTATCCTTCCTGTGGTGTTTTAATGTCCTCCCTGCCATATCATATAAATTTGTGTTCCAATCGGTCATTATCTCAGATTTGAGTTTCTCAAGGGATGGGGAATTCAGTGGCTCTCGGAGTTACTCATTCTGCTTTTGTTATAGCTTCCTGAGAAATTTCTTCCCTGCATCGACAGGAAATCTTAAACATCTATTTTGTCTGATATTAATACAGTTACACCACCAATTTTTTTGTTTTGTTTTGGCATTTTCCCCATCCTTTCATTTTCAACCCTCTGTGCCTTGTGTTTTAGGTATGACTTGAGAATGTCATATAATGAGATGTTTAAACATCTGTGCAACAAAATTTGTTTTGAAACTGAGTTTATTCCATTTAGAATTATACTTGAATTTATTTCTACTGCTTATTTTATACTTTCTATTTTTCTATCTTACTGTTTTTGTTTCTTTTTCCTTTCTTGCCTTTAAAAATTTAACCTGCTTCTCCTTCACTTTATTTTTACTCCCTAGTATTTGTAGATTATATACACTATTTCTATTTCTTCTAGAAAATTTAATGTTTAGATTGACTGAAAGTTTTATTAATTTTTTTTTTGCTAACACTTTCTTCTTATATCTAAGCTCTTCTCTTTGAGATCTTTTTCTCTGCCTGAAATACAACTTTTAGTATTAACATTAAAAAGGATCTGTTTGCCTTAGCCAGTTTTGCTCAGTGGTTGGGGCACTGGGTTAGATTCCTGTCAAGGGCATGTACCTCGGTTGCATTCTCAATCCCTGGTCTTGGTCAGGGTGCATGTGTTTCTCTCTCTCTGTCTCCCTCCCTACCTTCCACTCTCTAAAAATCAATGAAAAAATATCCTCAGGTAAGGATTAAACAAACAACAACAAAAAAGATCTATTGGTAACAAACTGTTTCTGTTGGTCAGATCACATCTTTATTTCATCTTGACTCTTGACAGTTTCAATGCAAATACAATCCTAGATTAATGGTTCTTTCACCACATTAAAGATAGCATTCCACTATTTCCTGGCTTCCATTGCCACGATTGAGAAATTACTTTTAAGTCAAATTTTTATTTATTAATAAGTAATCTACCTTTTGTTCCTGGCTGCTTTTTAAAGAATTTTTAATTGTGAAGGAATTACAGATTTACAGGAAGATGCAAAAATAGTACAGAATGGCCCTTTATACCTTCGCCCAGTTTCCCCCACTGGTTACAGCTTACATAACTATAGTACAATATCAAAAGGAGGAAATTTATATTGGTATGCATAGTTCTGTGCCATTTTATTATATGTGTAGAGTTTTGTAAGGACCACATGTTTCAAGACACAGAATTGTTCCATTGTGACAAAAATCTTGCTTGTGCTTCCCCTTATAAGCCCCCTACATCCTTAATCTCTGGCAACCATTAATCTTTTCTCCATCTCTCTCTACTTTTTTATTTTATTTTTTAAGTGTTATGCAAATGGAATCATATTATGCACTATGGACAAAATTGTATTCCCTTTTATGTTGAAGCCTTAACCCCCATGTGACTATGTTTGGAGATTAGGCATTTAGGAAGTAGTTAAGGTTAAATGAGGTCATGGGAATGGGACCCTACTCTAATAAAATTGAATGTCCTTACACAAAGAAACACCAAGGATCTGTCTCTTGCTTGTGTGTTCTCTATTTCTCTCCTCTCCCCGCCCCCCCCCCCAACATACACACGGCCCCATTTTAGTATTCAATAAGGCAGCCAGCAGCAAACCAAGAGGCCTAATCAAAAACCAACCCTGCTAGACTTTAATCTAAGATTTCTAGCCTCCCAAACTATGGGAAATACATTTGTTGTTTAAGCCATTCAGTCTATGACATTTTCTTATGGTAGCCCTAAAGGATTAATGTTCTTATGTGACATTTGGCATTTTCCCACACACACACAGCATAACATTTTTGAGATCTGTCCAAGTTGTTGGGTGTATCAATAGTTCATTTATAATGTGGAGAAGCCTTCTACCTGGCTGCTTTTAAGAGCTTTGATTTGTCTTTGGTGTTCTGCAGATTAACTCTGATGTGCCTAGGAGGTGCTAATTTCTTTTCTTTTTTTCTCTAATTATCTTAGAATTTGTTATGATTCCTGAATCTGAGAATTGATGCCATTAATCAGCTTTGGGAAATACTTTGCCATTATCTCTTCTGATATGGCCTTTCTCCATCTTCTCTTTTCTTTCCTTCTAGAAGTCTAATTAGACGTCACATTTGATGTTCTCACTCTATCCTCCATGACTCAACTTTTCTTGTACAGTTTCCATCTCTTGTATCTTTTTGTTGTATTCTGGGTCATCTTCAGATTGATATTCCAGTTCAGTTATTCCCTCCAGTAGTTTTGCCCACTACTATTGAGTTTTTAATACCAATTATAATTCCTATAAGCAACTTTATTATAATTCATAAGTCAAAAAGTTTACCCTTTTAAGATGCACACATTTATATTTTTGTCTTTTACAGTATTTTTGAAAAATAATTGACATATGATACTGTACAAGTTTAAGGCATACATCTTGATGTTTTGATTCGCATATATTACAAATGATTACCACAATGGTTCAGCTGACATCCTTCTTCTCATATAGATACAATAAGAATAAAAGAAAAAAGAAAAAAATATATTTTCTCCCTGCGATGAAAACTTTTAGGATTTATGAAGTGTATGAATTTAGTGTTTCTTAGGATAGTTATAGAGTTGTGCATCTACCAGCATTATCAATGTCCAAAACATTGTCATCACCTCAGAAAGAGACTTCATACCCATCGGCAGTCACTCCACTTTCCCTTCTCCTCCCAATTCCTGGGAACCACTAATCTACTTTCTGTCTGTACGGATTTGCTTGTTATGGGCATTTCATATGAATGGAAACCTTCAACGTGTGGCCTTTTGTGTCTGACTTTTTTTCACTTAGCATAATTTTTTTCAAGGTTCATTCATGTTGTATCAGGACTTCATTCCATTTTATTGTGAAATAATATTCCATTGTATGCACCGTATTCTACTCCATCTTTTTTTTAACCATTCACCAATTGATAGACATTTGAGCAGTTTTCACTTTTTGGCTATTATTTGTAAAATAATGCTGCTATGAAAATTCATGTACAACTTTTTGTGTGGACATATGTTTTCAATTCTCTTGGTTATATACCCAGGAATAGAGTTACTGGGTTATGTGGTAACTCTTGTTTAATAATCTAAGGAACTACTGGACTGTTTTCCAAAGTGGCTGGATAATTTTATATTCCCACCAGCAATGCATGAGAGTTCCAATTTTCCTACATCCTTGCCAGCACCTTTTATTTCCATCTTTTTTTTATTATGGCCATCCTAGTGGGTGTGGAGTGGTAGTGTCTCATAATGGTTTTGATTAAAAATTTCCTAGTGACTAATGAGCTTGAGTATCTTTGTATGTGCTAATTGGTACATGTCTTCTTTTGGAAAAATGTCTAGTCAAATACTTTGTCCATTTTTCTTTAAAAATGGGTTGTCTTTATTGTTGAGTTGTAAGAGATTTTTATATTTTCAAGATATAAGTACCTTATCAGATATATAATTTATAAATATATTTCCCATTCTGTGGGTTCTCTTTTCACTTTCTTAAGGGAGTCTATTGAAGAACAAATTTCTTAGTTTTGGTGAAGTCCAATTTATCTACTTTTTCAGTTGTTATTTATGCTTTTCACGTCATATCTAAAAAACTGTTGCCTAACCCAGGGTCATAAAAACTTGCTCCTATGTTTTCTTATAAGAATTTTATAGTTTTAACTCTTACAGTTAGGTCTTAGATCCATTCTGAGTTAATTTGCATATATGGTATGAAATAAAAGTCCAACTCGTTCTTTTGCATGTGAATATACATTTTTCCCAGAACAAATTTCTGTAAAGATTATTCTTTTTTTCCACTGAATTGTCCTGGTGTCTCTTGTAGACTAAATGTTTGTGTTGCCCACCCACCCCCTGTCCCCCAAATTCATATGTTGAAATTCTAACCTCTGATGTGAGATTAGAAACTCCAGAGAGCTTTTGAATGTAGATTGCTTTAGGTAGTAGGAAGATAGGTATTGAATTCTAGCTTTCTGTTCACGGTGTCCTGAAGTGCTACCCAATGAAGATCAAGGTCACCAGGGCTAGGCAGGTGGCCTCCAGAGGAAAGCCAACCCGAGGGCTATCTTCCCCACTTGGATTTCAACTTTCATTTTACTTTTGGCTTCTGAGGCTTTTTAAAAAAATCTTTTTTTAATATTGATTTGAGAAAGAAATAAACATCAATTTGCTGTTCTGCACATTCATGCATTCATTGGTTGACTCTTATACGTGCCCTGACCAGGGATTGAACCTGCAACCTTGGCATGTGAAGAGCACACTCTAACCCCATGGTCAGCAAAGTGTGGCTTGCGAGCCAAATGCGACTCTTTGGCCCCTTGAGTATGGCTCTTCCACAAAATACCACGGCCTGGGTGAGTCTATTTTGAAGAAGTGGTGTTTGAAGAAATTTAAGTTTAAAAAATTTGGCTCTCAAAAGAAATTTTCATCGTACTGTTGATATTTGGCTCTGTTGGCTAATGAGTTTGCCGACCACTGCTCTAATCAATTGAACGACCCAGCCAGGGCTTGTAAGACTTTTTTTACTGCAAGTTCAATGATGCATTTATAACACATACATTTTCAATTTGTGTTCAGCAGGTTTAGTTAGTTTCTTTAGGAGAGTTATTTAAGGTATGTAGTAAATCATACTGCTCATGTTACCCATTAGTTCTCAGAAGCACAGCAACTTCTACAGTTCAGAGGAAAGAACACATTAAAAAGTTGCTACTTTTGACTACTTTCTTGATGCATCTCACAATCTGAACAGATATCTCTTTAAGAGGAAGTGCTTGTGATTCTCACCCTTAGCTCCTCCACTTTTTCTTTTTACCACCCAATCTCCCTGACATCAGGGTCTCAGGTCAGCAAGACAGAGTTCCCAAAGCAGAGAGCAGCAGGAAAAACCAGTGCGTAAGAGCCAGTAATGGGAACAGAGTGGCATGCAAAAAGTCAGAAGCAGGGGGCTAGTCAGAGAAGACAGAGGAGTGAAAGGTGAGCATCAGAGCAAAGGACCGTGGCTGCGTAACGGGCCACAGGATGGCCATCCAGTACTTGAGGTCAGTTTCATGCCCCCACTTCTTCAAGCTGTGCCTCTGTATCATGAGGACAGCCGCTTTGAAAGTTGCCAGCGGAGCCATACCTCCCAGGGCAGACACTGTCCCTCTATCAATGCAGTCAGTCAGCTGCTTCAGCTTTGCCCTCTTGACTCATTTTGAGTCATCATCTAAAACGTCATAATTGCTGAAACCGGTTTGGCTCAGTGGATAGAGCATTGGCTTGCGGACTAAAAGGTCCCAGATTCAATTCCTGTCAAGGGCATATACCTTGGTTGCGGGCACATCCCCAGTGGGGCGCGTGCAAGAGGCGGCTGATCGATGTTTCTAGCTTTCTATCCCTCTTTCTTCCTCTCTGTAAAAACTCAATAAAATATATTTAAAAATACAAACAAACGTCACAATTCTTCTCCATACCTAATACTAATTCATATCTCCCCCGTTTTTTATCTTACTGGGTGGGTGTGGGTTGTTGTTTTTTTAAGTCTGAGCCTATGAACACACATTTATCACTTTACTTTGTTAGTTTCATCCTATCATTCTAGCCCGCAAGAACTTTTAGTCCTGATTCTATCCACATTAGAACTTACTGTTTTTTTCTTGTCATCTGACAACTTGATGAGTACTTCACTATCGATTCGTCCAAATCACAGATAAAATATTTAGCTAGATTAGGCTTATCTCTTGAAATGTGCTTCCATGCTGATGTTACCCAATACCCTATGGGTGTGATTGTTCAACCAGTTATTAATGAACCTTGTTGTACTTGTACCAAGAACAAATCTGCATGGATATGTCATGTATGTTCTTGTCAGTAGCCTTGTTACAAGTGCATGTTTTGTTGACCCACCAGTAGAGCAACCATCTCAAAAGAGAGAATCCAAGACCAATTCAACAAGACTTGTTCTTGGTACAACCATTTTAAATCCTAGCAATCTCTGCGGCCTTTTTCAGGTGACTCACCAAAATCCTTTTATTAATCAATCCTAGAAAAATGACCCAAGAGTGCCATGTAAATCACCAGTGTGGGGTTTATGAACCATTCTTTCCTCTTTGGAAGATAAACAATATTTAAATCTATTGAAATCATGTAGCCTACCTAGTTGAGCTCTTAAATACTACATTAGGTAGGCAGCTGTAAAAGGAGGCCTAAATACAGGGTCTTAAGCAAACTAGAAGTCTATTTCTCTCTCAAATAAAAACTGGGTAAGCACATCTGGTTATTACGGAGCTTTATAATGACCAGGGACTCCGTGTCCTCCCCTCCTGTTGCTCTGGCATTCTTAAAGGCTGCTTCTACCCTATTTCCCTGAAAATAAGACAGTGTCTTATATTAATTTTTGCTCCCAAAGATGCGCTAGGTCTTATTTTCAGGGGATGTCTTATTTTTCCATGAAGAAGAATACAGTACCCATTTATTGTTAAATGAAAATAAAGGAAATTTATTACCTGTATTCGGTACGGTAGTATGGTAGTTGTCAAAACAAACCAGACAAACTGTGAATCCTGGGGGCCTTATTTTGGGGGGATGCCTTATACTTCACTCAGAAGGGAACCTGTAAGTAGGTCTTATTTTTGGAGGATGTCTTATTTTCGGGGAACACGGTATCTGACATTTAAGATGCCTTCTCTCACTTTTAAAAATATATATATTTTATTGATTTTTTACAGAGAGGAAGAGAAAGAGATAGAGATAGAGAGTTAGAAACATCGATGAGAGAGAATCATCGATCAGCTGCCTCTTGCACACCCCCTACTGGGGATGTGCCTGCAACCAAGGTACATGCCCTTGACCAGAATCGAACCTGGGACCTTTCAGCCCGCAAGCCGACATTCTATCCACTGAGCCAAACTGGTTTCTGCCTTCTCTCACTTCTTCACTTGAGCTAGTGGAAAGACAGAAAGGAAGAAAGGGGAGAGCATGTTTTTTTTTAAAAAAAGATTCTTTTATTATTTATTTTGAGAGAGAGGGGAAGAGAGAGAAAGAGAGAAAAAAAACCCATCATTGATGTGAAACATCAATCTGCTGCTTCCTGCATGCCCCCTACCAGGGTTCAAGCCCACAACCTGGGCATGTACCCTTACCAGGAATCAAACCAGCAACCTTTTGGTACACGGGATGTTGCCCAACCAACTGAACCACACTGGCCAAGGCATGTTCTTTTGTGTAATGTGAACAACCTTGAAAGTTCAGGCATCACCTTGGCTTTTATTTCATTGGTCATGACTTAATCACACTGCCACATCTAGCTGAAAGGGAGGCTGGGAAACAACCATCTTCATTTTGGGTAACCAAGGACCTAGAATGGCCAACTCATTCTGGTTTACCCAAGTCTTTTCCAGTAGAAGTACTGAAAGTCCTGCATTCTGGGCAAACAGGGAGGTTGGATACCCTATAACTAGCTAAGATTTGGAAGTTCTAAAGAAAAAAAGAGGGACATGGTTATTGGTACACCACTAGGTCACTTCCTCAATTTCCATTTTATCTTATGGCTCTACTATTTCTTGTTATATGTGAGACTGCCTTTCCTCCTTTGAGTCTGAAGATTTTTCTCCTTGAAATAGAGGACTAAAGCCAAGTAGGTGTTACAGAATCTGCATTGTTCTTATTATCAGTCAACACTGCATTTATTATCCACTCTTCCTTCTCTTGCCACTTAAGATTTATTTGTCTCTTTTGCTGATCTTGGATTTTTTAAAAGTCACTCAGAAAACAATATATGAGAATGGCTCTGAAGCACACAAATAAGTGCTTAATGTCACTAATAATCAGAAAAATGAGTCCCTCAATGACATTCCTATACATCCAAAGAATAATTGAACTCTAAAAGGCTGAAAATAGCAAGTACGGGTGAGAATGTGGTGCAACTGCCACCTCTCATACCCTGCTGTTGAGAATATATATGGTACACTACTTTGGAAGACAGTTTGACAGTATCTTTAAAAGTTAAACACACCGGGAGTACAAGGATCATACCTCAACATAATAAAAGCTATATACGATAAACCCACAGCAAACATCATACTCAATGGGCAAAAACTAAAACCATTCCCTCTAAGAACAGGAACAAGACAGGGATGCCCACTCTCACCACTCCTCTTTGACATAGTACTTAAAGTACTTGCCATTGCAATTAGACAAGAAGAGGAAATAAAAGGGATCCAAATTGGAAAAGAAGAAGTAAAGCTGTCACTATTTGCAGATGACATGATATTGTACATAAAAAACCCAAAAGAATCCATCAAAAAACTAATAGACTTAATAAATGAATTTGGCAATGTAGCAGGATACTAAATCAACGCCAAGAAATCAATGGCATTTCTTTACACCAATAGTGAACTTACAGAAACAGAGACTAAAAAAGCAATCCTATTTACCATTGCACCAAAAAAATTAAGATACCTAGGAATAAACTTAACTAAGGAGGTAAAAGACCGATATGCAGAAAACTACACGACACTGAAAAAAGAAATAGAGGAAGATGTAAACAGATGGAAGAACATACCATATTCATGGATTGGTAGAATCAACATCATCAAAATGGCCATACTTCCCAAAGCAATTTATAAGTTCAATGCACTTCCCGTTAAAACACCAATGGCATACTTCACAGACCTAGAAAGAACTCTCCAAAAATTCATTTGGAACAATAAAAGACCCCGAATAGCCTCAGCAATCTTGAGAAAGAAGAGTAATGTAGGAGGGATCTCAATACCAGATTTCAAGCTGTATTACAAAGCAACTGTTCTCAAAACAGCCTGGTACTGGCACAAGAACAGACATATAGATCAATGGAGTAGATTAGAGAATCCAGATATCAACCCAAATCAATATGCTCAATTGATATTTGACAAAGGAGGCTCGAGCATACAATGGAGTCAAGACAGTCTTTTCAATAAATGGTGATGGGAAAACTGGACAGATACATACAAAAGAATGAAACTAGATCACCAACTTACACCATACACAAGAATAAACTCAAAATGGATACAGGACTTAAACATAAGACGGGAAACCATAAAAATACTAGAGGCATCCACAGGCAGCAGAATCTCAGACATATGCCTAAAGAACTTCTTCACTGATACTAACCCTAGGGCAATGGAAGCTAAAGAGAAAATAAACAAATGGGACTACATCAAAATAAAAGCTTTTTTACAGCAAAAGAAACCATCAACAAAACAACAAGAAAACCCACTGTATGGGAGAACATATTTGCAAATGATATTGCTGATAAAGGGTTAATCTCCAACATTTACAGACAGCTTATACAACTCAATAAAAGGAAAATAAATGAGCCAATTAAAAAATGGGCAATGGACCTAAATAGAATCCTCTCAAAAGAAGACAGAAGGAAGGCTAAGAGACACATGAAAACATGCTCAAAGTCACTAATTATCCGAGAGATGCAAATCAAAACGACAATGCAGTATCATCTCACACCTGTCAGAATGGCCAACATTAACAAATCAACAAACAACAAATGTTGGCGAGGTTGCGGAGAAAATGGAACCCTCATGCACTGCTGGTGGGATTGCAGGTTGATGCAACCACTGTGGAGAACAGTATGGAGCTTCCTCAAAAAACTGAAAATGGAACTCCCATTTGACCCAGTAATCCCACTACTAGGAATATACCCCAAGAAACTAGAAACCCCAATCAGAAAGGATATAGGCACCCCTATGTTCATAGCAGCACAATTTACAATAGCTAGGATTTGGAAACAGCCTAGATGCCTGTCAGCAGATGAATGGATCGGAAAACTATGGTACATCTACACAATGGAATACTATGCTGCCATAAAAAGGAAGGAATTCTCATCATTTGCAGTAACCTGGATGGAATTGGAGAACATCATGCTGAGTGAAATAAGCCAGTCAAAGAAAGAGAAACACCACATCACCTCACTCATTTATGGATAATAAAGAACATTATAAACTAATGAACAGATAGATATAGTGACAGTAAAACAACAAGCAGGCTGTCAAATGACAGCGGGGAGGGTAGGAAGATCTGGGGGAGATAAGAGATCAACTGAAGGACTGGTATGCATGCATATAGGTACAACCAATGGACACAAAACTCTGGGGAGGGAGGGCATGTATGGGAGGTGGGGGGAGGGGCAATGGTAAGCTATGTACACATATAATACCTTAATAAATTTTAAAAAAAGTTAAACCCACCTACAATTTGTCCAAGAAAAATGAAAGCTTAAAACACACACACAAAAGCTTATATTTCTACCAAGACTTGGTCATGAATACTCATAGCAAATTTATTTGTAATACCCATAAACCTGTAAACAAACCAAATATCCCTCAACATGTGAAGGTATAAACAAATTGTGGTATATCCATACAATAGGATACTCTTAATCAATACAAAGCAACAAACCATTGATTTACAAAACAACATAGATTAATTTCAAAATATTACATTGAGTAAAAGAAGCCAAACCCTTCACTCTCCACCCCCTCCCAAAAAAAGAATATACGACCATTTTGTCTATGATGCCATTTGCATAAATTTTGCAAATTTAAACTAACATACACTGTCTAACTGCAAAGTCACTCTTGGTTCTGCTTCCCTTCTTTCCCTCTTCTGTGTGTGTTCTCAGAAAGACTATGCTTTCAGAGAATAATAGCTTTCTCACAGGTATGTCCTTATTTAGTCACTGGAACAATTTGAGATGATGTACATGTGGTTGAAATAGAAAAGAGATTTGAGATTGTAGACTCTAAGTTCCTTGAGAGCATGTGTTGGATTCCAACATCTAGACCAGCTTCTGACACATTATATGTGCTTGATAAATATATTCACTTCATGAAGGTCACTGCACATTTTCTTGATATGTTACTTGACATATGTTTCTTTTTAATAAAGTAAGCTCTTCCATCATATTCTATTTTTAAATTTTATCATACTAGTCTGGCTGGGTAGCTCAGTTGGTTGGAGCATCATCCAATAAACCAAGGTTCAAGGGTTCAATCCCCAGTCAGGCCACATATAAGAATCAACCAATGAATGTACAAATAAGTGGAACAACAAATTGATTATTCTCTCTCTCTCTTTCTCTCCCCCTCTCTTTCTCTTTCAAAAAATCAAATAAATAAAAATGTAAAAAATATTTTATTATATCTGTCTTATTTTATTAAAACTGTACACTTTCCTTATTGGTTTTCCCCCTGACTGTTGGGAAAACTGAGACTGTAATAATTTTGTTTCTCAACTACTTTTCCTCATGAGAATCATTGGAAACCTCCTGCCCTCTTATTTTTCTTTCTATGCCATATTTACTTTTTTTCTCTCCATCCTCATCCATATTTTGTCTAAAACTCTCCAAGGTACTGTTCAAACTTTTCTCACAAGTGTGTAGATTACTTTATCTATTTATTGCTTAACATTAAGATTTATTCTACACAGTAGACTTTTGAATCACTTTAGTTTTCATCTTTTTACATCTCTTGATTTTTGAAAAAACACACAACAAAAAATACACTTTATTTTAAAAATTCTCCTGAGCAGCTCAACTAATCTCTGTTCTGCCCTATCTTTGTGAGATCCACTTCCTCTCTAGTTCGGAACTTTTCATTCTGGCCCTTTATGTTAAGGTCCAGAATGATAAATGCCCCCATGCCATCTGTTATAAAACCAGTCCCCTGGTTTTATTTCTTTCCCTGAATCCCATAGACAGCTTGCAAGAAGCAGCAACAATACCATGCATACTCCTTAGGGCTTCTGCCTCCTGCCTAATAATTTACAAAGAGTAAAAAATGTTTCTGTTCTCTTTTAAGCAGGGCCACTTGTCTTTCTGTAAGTCAGCACCTGGGGACATCTGTGAGTGGGTTTGAGTTAATTTTCACTCAACTCTGTGCCATATAAGAAGGCAGCACAGGCCATTGATCATGCCTGGATCCACTAATTCTATCTATCTATCTTTCTATCTATCTATCTATCTATCTATCTATCTATCTATCATCTTTCCATCCATTCATCCATCCGTCCATGTTTCTATTTCAGAAGGTTGTATATATTCTCATTCAGTTGTATTTCTCCAATACTACGCTGGTTTTTCACTTTTTCTTCTCTGCTGCTTTTTGGTTCTAGTCAACAATATTTTGATTCAAGGTTTATTTCAGAATCTTGCATGTTTTACTTTCTTTTCTTTCTGGAGTGTATATTATTTCTTCCAATGGGTCTAGGAATTTTACCTCTTCTGTCACGTGGCATCAGAATAATATTAAATCATTCTTTAATAGAGGGCAGGGAAAATATGAAATTGGAAACATGAGTAATGCCTATTAAGAAAGGAATCGACCTCTGATGGAGGGGAAATGAGGAAGCGATCTCATGACTCTTTGTTTATTCAGGTGCAGTAAAAAAAAAAAAAAACGCCTCAGCTCTAGAGTGTGTCCAATGTTTGTGCGTTAGACAGCTCATTTCAAAGCTGGCCCAGGTGGACTAGGATCAAAGGTCCATGCAGATGGCATTCTGCTGTACTCTGCGTTTCCTTCCGACGTCATTCACACTTTGCTTATTGTCACTCAAGGTCCAAGGAGATAAGCCCTCTCTCAGAAGCGTTACAAAGCTGGTCTTTGTCTTTTAAAATGAACCACTGAGTCCTAGCTGGTTTTGCTTCGTGCGTAGAGCGCTGGCCTGTGGACTGAAGGGTCCTGGGTTCAATTCTGGTCAAGGGTACATGCCAGGGTTGTGGGCTCAATCCCCAGACGGGGGGATGCAGGAGGCGGCTGATCAATGATTCTCTCTCATCATTGATGTTTCTATCTCTCCCTCTCACTTTCTCTCTAAAATCAATAAAAATATATTAAAAAGGAAAAAAAAAAGAGTCATGAATGGAAAGAATGCCTTGTTACTGTCTCTGAGGCCTGCTCTACTTGCCTTGTCATGGCTTATTGACTTTAGCCGAGACTTTCTTGCTTAACCTTCTATTGTCTGAGTTTCTGTCATGAGTGTCGAAAAGGCCTGAACCAGCTTGTGTGCCCCTTCTCCCAGTGGGTTCCCAGTCACTGACAGCCATTGTTAGTAACAGGACTCCTGGGAAGGTGGGTTCAGATCTGGGTCCTCCAACCCTGCAGGCCCGAATTTGGCAGCTCAGACAGAAGGGAGCAGAGAAAAGTAGGCGGCTCACCAAACAGTTCAGACACAGATATAGTGGCTGCTTCTGCAGCCTCCCGGCCAAGGTCAACCTGGTAAACAAAGCAGTCAGCAGCTATAAAAAGCAAAGTGAGAACGGTTCACAAGCTTTAAGCAGAACCCTACGTGAAGGAGGGTTATGGTGACAAACCCAGCTGAGAGATGTATTCATCTTCTACCTGCACCTTTGTAGCCTTTGACCAACATCTTCCCATTTTCTCCATGAAATGCTTACTAATTTTTGAGCAAGGGCCTCTGCATATTTCACCCCGGGTCCCACAAATGATGTAGTTGGTCTCATGAAGGCTCAGATGTAGCGATTTGGGGTGCAGTGGTGGCTGGAAGTGAAGTGCAGGCCTGGCAATAGGGAAAGTAAGTGGCCAGCAAAGGCTGAGCTGTAGGCCCTTGCCCCTCTGCCCTGCCCTGTCTCCACCACACAAGTAACCTCACATTTATTTTTAATTTTTATTTTTAAAAAAATATATTTTATTGATTTTACAGAGAGGAAGAGAGAGGGATAGAGAGCTAGAAACATCGATGAGAGAGAAACATCGATTAGCTGCCTCCTGCACACCCCCTACTGGGGATGTGCCCACAACCAAGGTACATGCCCTTGACCGGAATCGAACCTGGGACCTTTCAGTCCTCAGGCTGACGTTCTATCCACTGAGCCAAACCGGTTTCAGCTAACCTCACATTTAATACCTCTCCTTGCCCCCGTTTTGTTTTGTTTTTAATACATTTTTATTTATTTTAGAAAGTAAGGGAGAGGGAGAGAGAGAGAAGCATTAATGGTGAGAGAGAATCATCATTGATCGGCTGCCTTCTGCACACCCCCTACTGGAGATTGAGCCTGCAGCCCAGGCATGTGACCTGACTGGGAATGGAACTGTGACCTCTTGGTTCATAGGTTGGCTCTGGACCACTGAGCCATGCCAGGTGGGCCATACCCCAGTTATTATACTAACTTTTCCCAACTTTTATCATCTTATTTGGGTTAAAGAAATTCCTACCCTCCACCATGTTCTTTGATTTTAATAATCCTGTTATTGCACGTCCCTCCCCCCCCCCCCCCCATCAACCCCTATTCTTTTCATATGTTTTGTTGTTGGGTTTGTCACCACTCCTCCTCCTTCATGCTTATTGATGGAGTCACTTCTGGACAAACTGAAGGTTCAAAGAAAAGGGGTCTAGAAATTTCTAGAAAACGTTGAAAGAACCCACAGAAAGACCCACAGGACTCTGTAATAAAGCCCATCTTTCCAGGACTCTGAAGTTTTAGTTAGCTTTCAAATAGAAATAGACCCTTCCAGTCAAAGAAGGTCTCATGAAAGTCAGATTGCAAAACAAATAGGAGGGGAGGAAAGGAACCTGGAGAAAACAAAGACAATAAAGAAACCTGTAAAAGCTTAAACAAAAGTAATATTCTCAAAAAGTTAGAAGAGGACATCTCACTATAAAATGAAAACAGGAGTCTATGAAAAAGGGGAATAAGGGAACAAGAAAGAGCATTTAGAAATTTAAAATATGGTATAACTATAATATAAAAATTGAATAAACTTCATAGAAGATGAAATTGAAAAAAAATCTCCAAGAAGGTAAATTAAAAAGAAAAACAATATGGAAATCAGAAAGGTAGGAGAAATAATATGAGAAAAATAGAGGATTAACACAAGATTCCAAGATCTTCTACTAAAAATTCTAGGTGGCTCAATTGAGGTTGAAGCACTGTCCGATACACCAAAAGGTTGTGTGTCTATATATATGTGTGTGTATACATGCATGCATATACTAGTTGGGTTGAAGAAATTCTTACTCTTCTATTATCTATAGATTTCATATATATCTATATGATAGAATCTACCTTGAAATAATAATCTAGCACTTCCTGTTTAGTATAATGATTTTACAACCATATGTTTTCATGTTTTTCCTCCCACCCCTCATGTTATTTTGTCACAAGTTTTGTTTTACATATACTTTAAACATATAATAAATACATTACTACTATTTTGCTTTATGCAGTAAGTTTTGTCTTAGAGTAATTAAAAATAAGGAAAAAAACCCCTTATTTTACTTTAATTTATCCCATTTCTAGTTCTTATTTGTGTAGATCCAAGTTTCTGTCTGTTGTGTTTGCTTGGCTTGAAGAACTACCTTTAATGATTCTTGTAGAGTAGTTCAGCTGGCAATGAATTTCTGCAGTGCATGTTATCTGAGAAGGCATTCCTTTCTTTTCTTTTTCTCCCACTTCTAATAGAGATATTTTTTCTGAGTATAGGATTCTGGGTTGAAAGCTTTCTCTTTCAGCACTTTAAAGATGTCACTCCATTATCTTATGAGAAATCTGCTTTAATACTTATTTTTGTTCTTTTGTATGTAATGTTGACTTTAAGATTTCCTCTTTCTTTTATTTTAATAATTTGAATATGATATGCCCCCCCCCCTTTCTCTCATACTCTCTCTTTCTCTCTCTGTTATTTTTTTGTTTGTTTTGGTATGTATCCTGCTTGGTGTTTTCTAAGTTTTTTAGATCTGTGAGCTAGCATTAGTCCAATACATAGGCGTTGGACTGGGTTTGAGGTGAATGGTGGCTATAGTTACCTTCAGTGTACCACAGCTGCAAATTCCAGTAAGGACACTTTGTGTTTAAAATGAGGGTTGGTTTATCTGTTCAATCTCTATTCAACCCTGAGCTTTAGGTCAGTTGGCCATTTCATTTCTCTCCTATTCCTCTCCGATATTCTACTACTTGTTATTTAAAACCTTTAACTTGGTAGTGGGGGGCATAGAGCCTAGACTTAGGCATGCACCATGTCTCTGGTATGGAGGTGAGGTGAGGAGCTTTTTCAGTTTTCCTGGCCTTTTCCCCACTGCAGTTGTGGGCTCTGAACAATCCTGTGCCTCCCCAGGCAAGGATTTCTTTCCCAGTGGCAATATGTTTTCACCAATGCCCTAAGGAAGCAGTGCTTGTTGTCCTCATCCCCTTCCCCCCACTACACTCTCTCTCTCTCTCTCTCTCTCTCTCTCTCTCTCTCTCTCACACACACACACACACACACACACTCACACACACACACACACAGATTAAGGCTTTTATTTCAACTGAGAGATTGAGGGGGAAAGATCTAGGCCAAATGTCTTGCCTCTCTCACAAAGGTTGCAATAGCAGACAGAGTTGTGATCTGTACTATAGATTAGATAAAGGTATTATGTTAATATCAAATATCTTGAACTCAATAGCTACAGCAGTTATATAAAAAAATAACCCTATTCTTGGGAAATAAGCACCAAAAAATCAACAGGTAAAGGGGCACGAGGCATGTGGCCTACTCTCAAATGATTCTGAATAGGAGAATAGCAAAAACAAATGTTGCCAAATGTTAAGAGTACAAAAGAGTTTTCTGCATCATATAATGGCAACATTTCTGAAAAATGGAAGCCGTGTCAGAATAAAACGTTTGTTCCACCCAGTATGGAGAGGGCTGGAAGGAGCACCACTCCTGTTCTTAAAACAAGAAGAGGCTGACTAACTTCAAAGTCAAAGCTTTTCTGAAGCCAACTGGAAAGCCAAAGTTGCACAGTGACCAAATAGGAGAGACCAACCCCTGCAGGGAGAGGGCCGCTCCCTCACGTGGGGCGGGTGGACCGAGTACACACCTGGAAGAAGAATTCAGCTGAAGTAGTTGGTGTATTGGTGAGTTGATGGGACAGTGTTGAAACTTGCTATCATTCAGGTGATTCTTTTAGTCAAAGTCCCAATTAAACTAACAAAGAATCTAGAACTCTGGCTAGAAACAGCAGCACAGACACTCCACTGAAGGGACAATAGGGGAGCTTTATTGTCAGAACCTGGCTGTGAGGAGAGAGCTCCGGACAGGAACTGAGACTTTTTGTCAGGAGGTACAGCCAGCTGAGATAGCCCCATAGGGAGGGGGAAAAATACCTGGAATTCACTCTCTTCCTTCCTCATTCTAATCTCTTGCTGGTCCCTCCCCTTTGGCTGAGCTCTGAAGGCCAGGGAGCTGGTTGACTTGGGTTGCCTGGGTGGTGTGTGTGTGTGTAGGGGGTGGAGGTGGAAATAACAGCAGCGGGGCAGAAGGGGCAGGCTGGAGAAAGGAGCCAGCAGAAGCTTTCTATTACACCCATCAAGCTGGCAGGTGGGGAATAGCGGCCGAAAAGCACAGGAATTAAGTGATGTTTTGAGTCTGCTTCTTTTTAAACATAAGCCTTTGGGCAAACTCCTTTTTCTTTCTGACCCTATTTGTGCATTTATAAATGCTAAGAGCAGGATGGTTGTAGGTTTTTAATGAGAAAAAAATCATGTATATAAAGTGACTGGTCCAGACTTAACCTCCAAAAACTGGAAACTTAAGAAAAATCACAGTAATCATTACTCTGAGTATAACCTGGCCAGCATGGCTCAGTGTTTGGGTGTTGACCTATGATCAGGAGGTCAAGTTTGAGTTCCCAGTGACGCCACATGGCCCAGTTGTGGGCTCCATCCCTAGGTCGCCAATCATTGAGTATTTACATGGTCTTATCTTTCAACCTAATACATTTCACTTCTAGGAAATTATCTTGAGGAGATACTCATTTTAAGAGTGGATAATGAGGTAGTTTATAAACTTGGCTCTGCAGTCAGAGTTCAAGACTGAAATTCCAGCTCTGTCACTAAATATTCACATGACTTTGGGAAGTTACTTCTCTCAGCCTCCCTTTATCCTTCTATGAAATGTGAATGAAAATGTTCCCTGCTGGGTAGTTCTTATGAGAACATATGTGAGAACAAAACTTAGCACTGACCCACATGAATACATAACAATAAGTATTAGTACTTTCATTTACCGTAGTAGAAAATAGGGTACAACCTAAAAATCTAAAAATCGAAAATGGTGCATTTATTAAATAAAATAGTATGCACTCATTAAAAAATTTTTAGGAGACTATCTTCATGACCCAAGATTTTTAAAAACAGGACACAAAAAGCTTAAACCAGAAAAGAAAAGATGAATATATGGAACTTCATTAAAATTAAGAATGTTCAGAGTGAACCAAGATGGCGGCATAGGTAAACACATGAAATTGCTGCCTCACACAACCACTTCAAAACTACAACTAAAAGACAAAATGGACATCATCCAGAACCACAGGAACGCTGGCTGAGTGGGAATTCTACACCTAGAAGGGAAGAGAAAAGCACACTGAGACTCAGAGATGGTGCAGAAGTAAAGTGCAGAGGTACGGAGGCGCAGGCGGTGGGAAGGGCTGGCAACTGAGTATGAGGTTGTCTTTCTCAATCCGGAGGGAGACACAAGCTCCTGACTGCTCTGAACTCCAAATCTGGGCAAGACTCTGGGGACCCAGACTCATACAGGGAGAAACTGGACTGTCTGGCATCAGGCAGAACTTGAGGGCGGCTTTCTCTTAGAGGTGCTTGCAGCAATTTACCAAGGCAAACTGAGACCCGGGAGCCACTTGAGGCAGGGCTGAGGATCATCCATAGCTGTTTGCTCTGCCCTGTTAATTCCCTGAGACCCTACCCAATCCAAGCTGTGCACAGAGGCTTTTGCATATGAATGACCTGGCCCTATGCAATCTAAAATCAACTAACAAACTGCAGCTGGATCAGAGAGACCCAGAACATCCAAAAGAAGGGCCAAGGCCCCACAGCAGCTTGCACTGCTTCACAGCTGGGTTTCATCTGGGCACCTCCAAAACCCAAACAAAGAAGAGGAATCTGCAGATCTCTCCATAGCTCCTGCTGGGTGGCTTCAGGCAGAAGCTACATTAGTACCTCTTTGGAGATCCAAGAGCCAGTGTACCCAGTGGTCAAAGTAGGACCATCCAGATTACAACTTCTTGGATTCATAAGGGTCACACTCAGGGGGCAGACTCGCTGAGCACCAAAGCCCCACTGAAGCAAGTCTTGTCTCAATAAGGTGTCTTCAGCACAGAAGTTCTCCCATCGTAGACAAAGCTGGTCCTCACAGCCAATTGGCCTGGAGGCCAATTCCTCCCAGTGATACCAACAACAATTAAGGCTTGACTATAAGAAGACTGTGCACATAGCCCACAAAGGAGTGCACCAAGAGTGTCTACCTCAGGTAACGGGGGAGGCTGAGCCCCTGGGCCCTATAGGACACCTAGCACATAAAGCCACTCTATCAACTCAGGGAAGCAGCCAAAATGTGGAGACAAAGAAACAAGTCACAAATCACAAAATGGAGGAAAGCAAACTACTGGATATTGAGTTCAAAACCATGGTTATAAGGTTTTTCAAGAATTTTCTAGAAAAAGCTGATAAATTTAGTGAGACCCTTGAGGATATGAAAAAGGACCAACTAGAAATTAAGCATTCACTGATTGAAATAAAGAATAATATACAGAGATCCAACAGCAGACTTAAGGATCGCAAAAATAAAGTCAGATTTAAAATACAAAAAAGCAAAAACCACCCAACCGGAAAAGCAAAAAGAAAAAAGAATCCAAAAATATGAAGATAGTGTAAGGAGCCTCTGGGACCACTTCAAGCATACCAACATCTGAATTATGGGGGTGCCAGAAGAAGAGAGAAAGCAAGATATTAAAAACCTATTTGAAGAAATAATGACAGAAAATTTCCCCTAGCTGGTGAAGAAATAGACTTACAAGTCCAGGAAGCACAGAGAACCCCAAACAAGAGGAATCCAAAGAGGACCACACCAAGATACATCATAATTAAAATGCCAAGAGCAAAAGGCAAAGAGAGAATATTAAAAGTAGCAAGAGAAAAATAGTTAGTTACCCATATGAATGTCAGCTGATTTTTCAACAGAAACTATGCAGGCCAGAAGGGAGTGGCAAGAAATATTCAAAGTGATGAATAGCAAGAACCTACAATCAAGATTACTTTACCCAGCAAAGCTATCATTCAGAATTGAAGGTCAGATAAAGAGATTTACAGATAGGAAAAAACTAAAGGAGTTCATCACCACCAAACTAGTATGCTGAAAGGTATTCTTTAAGAAGAGGAAGAAGAAGAAAAGGTAAAGATAAAAATTATGAACAACAAATACATATCTATTAACAAGTGAATCAAAAATCAAGTGAATTAAAAAGCTGATGAATAGGATAAACTGGTGATATAACAGAATCAGGGGCATAGAAAGGGTGTGGACTGACAATTCTCTGGGAGAAAGGAGTGTAGGGGGGTGTGGGAAGAGACTGGTCAAAAATCATACACCTAAGGATGAGGACAGTAGGGGGGATGGTAGGGGCAGAGAGTGGGGTGGGAATCAGGTGGAGGGGAACTATGGGGAGAAAAAGAGGAACAACTGTAATAATCTGAACAATAAAGATTTATTAAAAAGTAAAAATAAATAAAATTAAGAACTTTCATTCATCAAAAAACACCATTAAGAGAGTGAAGCAGCAACTACAAATGAGAGACCTGTGTTCAGGATATAACATCAAGAACAACAAATAAATAAGAAGAAGGTAGACAACCCATAGAAAAATAGTCAAAAGATCCAGACAGACACTTCACAAAAAAGATATCCAAGTTGAAAAGTTGCTCAACATCTTTAGTCACCGGGAAAATGCAAACTAAAACCACAATGGGAAACCACTACATACTTAGGAGAATTATTCAAATGAAAAGATTGGCAATACCAAATATTGCTGAGAACGGGACTAACTGATTACCACTTTGCATAATGATTTGGCAATATCTACCAAAGTTAAGCATAGATTTATCACATAATAAGGCAATTCTACTCCTGGATATATACCCAACAGAAATGCATGCTTATGTCTGAAAAGAGGTACAAAAATGCTAGTAATAGCTTTACTCATAACAGCCCCAAATTAAAAAAAAAACACACACACATATGTCTCTACATAATAAAAATAAATGTTGATACAATGAGATATTGGAACACAAAAAACGTGGATAAATCTCATAGAGCTAATATTTAATGAAAGAAGTCAGCTATGAAAAAGCACTTGCAATATGGCTCCTCTTAAATCAAGCTCAAGAATAGGCAAAATTGGGGGGGGGGGGCAAACGGGAGCCTTCTGAAGTTTGGCAATATTTTATATATACACATGGATAATGGTTATGTGGGTGTATACCTATGCCACAGTTCATCGATCTGTGCACGTAAGTTTTGTGTACTCACTAAGTATAAGAAATACCCCCCCAAAAGAAGTATTTTTTAAAAAGAAATAAGAAAAAAATGATGTTTACAAGGAATTTTAGTACCATGCAGAAAAGATTGGTATGATGCCAAGTCAGAATCAAAATACTATATAGAGAAAAATTGCAACATTACCGTAAACATGTAAGTGAAAGACTGAAAGAAGATACACTGATGCCGAAACCGGTTTGGCTCAGTGGTAGAGCATCGGTCTGTGGACTAAAAGGTCCCGGGTTCGATTCCGGTCAAGGGCATGTACATTGGTTGCGGGTACATCCCCGGTAGGGGGTGTGCAAGAGGCAGCTGGTCAATGTTTCTCTCTCATTGACGTTTCTAGCTCTCTATCTCTCTCCCTTTCTCTCTGTAAAATATCAATAAAATATATTAAAAAAAAAAAAAAAAGAAGATACACTGAAAGGTTAATAATGGGTCTTTCTGAGGGTGGGATTATGTGTTTTCTTCATGTTTGTCTGTATCTTTAAAACTTTCTCTGATGAACATGTATTGCCTTTATAATTAGGAAAAATTATCTCAAAATATTAAAAATGCCTTTTTAAAATTTGAAAGCCAGAAATTAGAAGGAAAGAAATAGCCTGGCAAAACAGCATTTATCCTAAATGTTTATTATTTCTGTAATTGCCTCATTTTGAGGCTTTAGATAGAGATTAAAACTAGGTCATATATTCAACAACTTTGAATTGGTTAATTTTCTCTCATTATTTGACATAGTAGTCAAAAATCATAGGAATAAATGGATCTATAGTTAAGTAGTTAAATATATTTGAGACCAAAACGATTTTATTTTGCATTTTTTATTAGATGTGCTCTTGTTTCATTTTGGTTATTAATATGTAAAACTGAATTAAAGAGGCCTTTTTTGCTTTTAAACATTTCAGAGGAGTCCCCATCTGTTAATGAAAACTCGTGTCTTTCCCTTTACTTTTGAGGGCCTGAGTTCTGAGTACTCATTATTTTGAGGTTAAGTGAAAACTGTGACTGGAGAAAGCACCCTATCTGAGGAATGCCCAGCCTGTCGGGTCCTAGTGGACCCTGCCTGGAGCAATGTACTCATTCTCATGTGATTATCTTATTTCTTACTCGAACTATGTTTCAAATAAATCAGGGGTTATAACAGAATCTGCCAGACCTGTGGTGGCCATAAAACCCAACCCTAGGCTGGTCTGTCTTGCATTGTTTTTCTGCTAACTCTCTTTCCTCAGCCACAAACTCAGGACCCCCAGGCTAGAGAAAAAGGGACTTCCATCACTAAAACTATAGCAAGAAGACATTAAGGAGAGTGGAGGGTTCAGGCAGCAGTCTTGCTGTCCAGCCGCTGTCTTCTGACAGTCTTTGAAACATTCAACGAGCAGTTATTGAGCCCTCTTTTTCTAGGCCCTGTACCAGATTAGTGTCATCGACTAAATCATATCTTCCCAAAACTCATATATTAAAATCCTAACTTCCAGTACCTCCGGATATGGCTGTATTTAGAGTAAAAATTACTTGATGGGGGTAATTAAGTTAAAGGAGGTCATTAGGATAGGCTCTAATCCAATACAACTGGTGTCCTTGTAAGAAAAGGAAGATTCAGCCGAAACCGGTTTGGCTCAGTGGATAGAGCGTGGGTCTGCGGACTAAAAGGTCCCAGGTTTGATTCCGGTCAAGGGCATCTAGCTCTCTATCTCTCTCCCTTCCTCTCTGTAAAAAAATCAATAAAATATTTTTTAAAAAAGAAAAGAAAAGGAAGATTTGGATATAAACACCTACAGAGGGAAGATGATGTAAGACACTGGAAGGAAACCACCATATATACCAACCAAAATATGGCCTGGGACAGAGCTTTCTTTATGACCCTTCAACGGAACCAATCCTGCTGACACCTTGACCTTGACTTTCAGGTTCCAGAACTGTGAGAAAAATAGACATTCATCCTTCTTTATTTCTTATATTTATATCCATTAAAATTGTTGTGTGCAAGTGTATACAGTTCTATGAGTTTAACACATGTACAGATTCATGGAACCACCAAAACAGTCATAGTTGAAACAGTTCCATTGTCCCGGAGAACTTGTTCGGCCACTCCTTTGTAGTCAAATCTTCCCTGATCCCTAATTCCTTGCAACCATTTCTCTCTTCTCCGGGTAGGTATAAATTTAAAAAGGTCCCCATGACCTTTGTCTCTGGTGTTACACCCTCAGTCATCTCCTGTATCTTGGGTGTGGACATGACCTGTGACTTACTTCTAGCCCAGTGGTCGGCAAACTCATTAGGCAAACAGAGCCAAATATCAACACTACAATGATTGAAATTTCTTTTGAGAGCCAAATTTTAAAACTTAAACTATATAGGTAGGTACATTGTTATGAACTTAATGAGGGTACTCCTAAGATGGCCTTTGCTAAAAACTCAAGGGGCCAAAGAGCTGCATGTGGCTCATGAGCCGCAGTTTGCCGACCACTATTCTAGCCAATAGAATATGGCCAAGGTATATAGTGTCACTTTCTTGGGTAGGTTGTGTTATGTAGCAAAGGTTAGTCCCCTGATTATACTATCTTATAGAATAAAAGGTTAATATGCAAATTGTCCCTTCAGGAGTTTTCTACCACTCGATATGATGTGCACTGACCACTAGGGGGTGGCGTGGAACGAAGGCAGGCCCAGGCCTGCAGCCGGGGGAAGGAAGGCCCTGATCAGCCCTGATTGCCGGCCAGGCCTAGGGACCCCTATCCATGTACAACTTACATACACTGGGCTGTTACATAAGATACTGTCCTAACAGACTGGAGCAAGAGATACTCTCCTCTTGGCCTGGAAGAAGAAAACAATTCTGTGTAACTGCCTAGGAAAAGGCCATGTGGCAGGAAACTGGGCAGCCTCTAGAACCTGAGGCTGGCCTCCAGCCAATAGCCAGTAAGATGGAGTTTTTCCAGTTGTTAAAGTGCTATTCATTTGTTTTATGTACCTACCTTCCAGGGGCCAGCCTGAGATCTGGGCTATAGTTTAACCCTCAAAGCTTTTTCAAGGGTCAGATCGATGAATCTGTAGCTCAGGAATGAACCACGGTCCACGTACAACTTTATTGTATCGCTCTTTGAGTTTCCTTTATACCACGATCACTGTGACATTTTCTGGCCCTAGGGACCTGTTCTAGCCCTCTGGCTAGAAAGCTGAAGTTGCAGTTTCCTACTCCGTGGCATATTGCTATGTCTATCTCCAAAGCCAAGCGGGGAGAGGACAGAGATAAAAAGCAATGCAAATTCTCCAGAGCTCTTGGGACCATAGTCTGTTTGGTCAGAGAGAAAGGTTCCCTTCCCTCAGAGTTTTAGGTGCCTGTTCATCTTCTGCTGACGTGGCTGTCGCTACCACCACCATAGGGCTGCCTGGAAGGTTAGGTGGAAATAACTAAAAATGAGAAGTTCCTCTATTCTTTCTGATGTTTACGGTTCCCTTTCCATTCTCAGACCTGAAAGAGAGTGCTTCTCTTGGAGTTCTTTCTCTCCACCTCTGGAGCACATTTCTGATTTCAGATTCCTTTTGATTATAGACCCCGGGGGACATTGCACCAGTACAAATTCAACTTGTCTAACCCCTCACTAAATAGGACAGGTACACTCCACGGAGAAAGCTGTGCTACTAATATATTTGGAATTAACTAAATTGATGACATTATGTCTAAAATTATTCAAGATAGATCAAAATAGTTTAAGAGAGATAATGGCTGTTTAAACACATTTAAGGCTCTGGCCAGTGTGTTGCTCAATGATTAGAGTGTTGGCCGATACACCAAAAGAGTCATGGGTTCGATTCCTGGTCAAGAGCACACATCTGGGTTGCTGGTTCGATCCCCAGCCAGCTCAGGGTGCATGCAGGGGGCCGCCAGTTGATGTGTCTCTCACACATCAATGTTTCTACCTCCCTCTTTCTTTCCCTCTCCCTCTCTCCCTCCCTTACACTCTCTCTAAAAAATCAGTGGGAAAAATATCCTCAAGTAAGGATTAACAAAAGAAGAAAGAAAGGAGGAAGGAAGGAAGGAAGGAAGGAAGGAAGGAAAAAGATTTAAGGATATAAGAGAACCTGGAGTGGGAGTTTTGCTCAAGCTGACAGTGGCGAGGAAGGACAAGATGTAGAATGCAGCTTTCCTATTAAAAATACAGGGGAGAAGTGACTCTGAACCACCTTAGCAGCAGTGGGTTGCCATGGTAACGCAGGAAAACTGATCTGAATTAGGAGGCAGCCATACAGGTTGGACCTTACCAGAGGAAAAGGAGATCAATGGGTGAAGGGAAAGGGGGAGAGGAGGGAGGTGTAGGGCTGGGAAAGAGAGGAAGAGGAGGGAATGGGTCCCCATAAAGGGAGGAGGAAAGGGAGAGGAGGAGTTCAGGACCCTATGTAGGTAGGGAGAGCTCCCTCCAGGTTTTTCTCTTCTTCATCTTTTTTTTTTTTTTTTTTTTTTTTTTTTTTAATTCTATCACTAAGACTGGTATTGAACTGGCAGGTGGGGTGGTTCTCCGTCTCTTGGATTCAGTCCCTCCCTCCCTCAGCCAGCAGTGACTGCTGCGGCAGTCAGGGCTGCTGCCAGGGTCTGGGACCGGAGTGCCGTGCCCGTCAACCCCTCATATTCTCCCCCGAGTCACTGGCAGCCTGGATTGGGGCTGGTGTCATCTAAGGGCTGGCCCACAGTTCTGGAAGGCTCTCCTTCAGAAGCCGCCTGGAGGGCGTAGGGCAGGCTCTCTCTTAATTTGTTTTGAACTTTAGAAAAGATAAACCAAAGGAGAAGTAGAGAGATGTGGTAAAAGTATGTCCAATCTTCTAAAAGCAAAAAGAACATAAGGCCAGTGACCACCGAAATGGCTGCTGGGCTGAGTGGGACGTGGAGTAGGAGGAAAGGAAAGGAGATAAAACAATCTCTCAGGAATGCTATTGCCAGGTCAGGTCTAAAGCGGTGAAAGACAAAAACCAGATCACTTGTGTTCAAGACCCAGATCTGCTACTTGCTAGCAAGGTGGGACCTTAGCAAGTTACTTAATTCTTTTTTAAAAATATATATATTTTATTGATATTTTACAGAGAGAAAGGGAGAGAGATAGAGAGCTAGAAACGTCGATGAGAGAGAAACATCGACCAGCTGCCTCTTGCACACTCCCTACCGGGGATGTGCCCGCAACCAAGGTACATGCCCTTGACCGGAATCGAACCTGGGACCTTTCAGTCCGCAGACCGACGCTCTACCACTGAGCCAAACCGGTTTCAGCAAGTTACTTAATTCTTGATGCTTCAGTTTTCTCATTGGTAAAAAAGGAGTAGTAATTACAGAGTTGCTGAGAGGTTTAATAAAGGATAAAGTGTTAAAATATAATAGACACTCAATACCCAGCGACCCATGACTTGGTATGTTATGGCCATAATCCATCTGTGGAGCCACAATCAGGCCCTTGGTGATCAGGCAGGATGTCACTGAGCCTACAGAGGAGGCCAGGGGTCACTGCCTTTGTCCTTCAGCTACAGAAGTTGATGTACCAGTGGTGAAATATATGGTGCTTAGCATCTGGCTGTTGGAGTTTTGTTGCCTCTGATGGCGTTAAATGATTTTACCATTTATTTATTCTTGTTTTCTTAACAAAAGTTCAATCTGTTTAAGAAAACATGAACTTAATAGCCTTGGAAAATGATAAATTCCTGCAAGTGGAAGAGGTCAAATAGTAACTCAGTGAATTTACTCAGGAAAATGATTCCTAGGTCATGTGTCCCAAGCACCAAGGTGCTCTCCAATTAACCTCTCTTCTTTTTGAACTTAAGCCAAAAGATGGTCAGATATGTTCTGATGCTTGTCACAGCTCCAGACCAGAGCCCTCCAGAATGAGAGCCTTCTGAATGAAAGCCCTTCTGAAGGAGAGCCTTCCAGAACTGTGGGCCAGCACTTAGTTGACCCCAGCCCAGATCCAGGCTTCCAGTGACTGGGGACTAGGAGTCAAGCCAGGATCAGGGTTTTACTCCTAGTCCCAAGCACACCACCAGGCATGTGTTAGATGTTCAATAAACATTCAATACATGGATAACGGAATGAGCAAATGGGCAAGATTTCACCTCCATAAGGTGCATCTCTTTAATATTGGCATTAGGGTTCTTAGGTTCCCCAAGACAGAAATCAAAAGGGAACCCCGGCTCTAGCTGGCTTGGCTCTGTGGATAGAGCCTCAGCCTCTGGATTGAAGAGTCCTGGGTTCAATTCTAGTCAAGGTCACATGTCTAGGTTGCAGGCTCAGTCCCTGGTAGGGGGCATGCAGGAGGTAGCCAATGAATGATTCTCTTTCATCATTGATGTTTTTACCTCTCCCTTCCTCTCTGAAGTCAATAAAAATATATTTTTTTTAAAAAAGGAACCCCAGAGAAATTTCCAGACAGATTTTATTAAGCTTATTAGAGGCCTGATGCACAAAATTCTCCAAGAGTAGGCCTTTCTTCCCCCGGCTGCCGGCACAGGCTTCCCTCTGGCACCTGGGGCCTGGGCTTCCCTCCGGCCACTGGCAGGTCCCTGGGACACAGGCTTCCCTCGTAGCCCTGGCTTCGTCCGGAAGGTCGTCCAAAAGGACGTCTGGTCTAATTAGCATATTACGCTTTTATTATTATAGATGCTCGAGCTGTTCCAAAGCAGTGCGGTTTTCACTGAGCCGTTGGCACTTTGAACTTAAGCCAAAAGTGTAAAGTCTCCTTCTACACTGCACCCATAATTGGACATTCCTGTTGGCATTAAGTTGGTGCCAACAACTATCGGTTGACACTATTGACAGATAAAAAAAAAATAAACATTTATTTTAGATAGATGATAGATGGTTTTATTGTAAAGAATTGGCTCCCGAGGTTATGGCGCTGAAAAGTCTCAAGATCTGCAGTCAGCAAACTGGGACTCAGGAGAGCGGAAGGTGTAAGCCAGTCTGATGGTGGAAGCTGCAATCTGAAAGCCTGCTGGCTGGAGACCCAAGAGCCGATGTTTCTGTTTTGAGTCCAAAGGCAAGCGAAGACCAATGTCCCAGGTGTTGTTGGTTCAACAACCCCCCCCCCCACCCCCACCCCCAGTCACTGGAGAGTCAGCCTTTTTGTTCTATTCAGGCTTTCAACTGCTTGGATCATGTCCACCCTCATGGGGGGAGGAGGAGCCATCTGCATTACTCAGTCTGCTGATTCAAATGTTAATCTTACTCAGAAACACCCTCCCAGACACACCCAGAATAATGTTTGATCAAATATCTAGGGATCCATGGCCCAGTCAAACTGACACACAGAATTAATCATCACCTGGTGGTGGTGGTGGTGGTGGAGGGGGGGGAGGGTTAATGTTGGCTAAAGACCTAAAGAAAGGCCCGGATGCAGCCAGCGACGGAAGGTGCAGACCAGTGAAAAACAGATGTCGAAACAGGAAGGACCCAGCGTGGCCACTGCAGCCCAGTGTCTACGGCCTTTGCCCTGGAGCACTGTGTTCCTATATTTGAAAGTTCTTCACAGGGGAAGCTCTGTGCAAGGACCACATGAGAGGTGGCACCTAAGTGCTGGTTTGTTAAAGCACTCTCTCTGCTGAGCCAGCTAGACAGGGGGCCTTGGAAGCAAAGGGAGTCTCTGAGGCCGGGAACCAGCGGTGCCTTTCTTAAGGGCTCTGTGCCCAGTCCACACAATGGAAAGAGGCTAAAGGAAGTCCCTTGGAAAATCTGCACAGGAATCGGGACATGACCCAGGAGGGTCAAGGTCATCCAGGCTGGTTGGTGCCACATGCAGGGCTAGCTTCAGTGGTCTGCAACCTGGGCAAGTAAACACGGGGTCCGTGCATAAGTGGCTTACGCTTGATTGAATACTCTGCTGTCACCGTCTTGAAAGTCTTAGTAGTTCTGAACGGGAGGGTCTTGCATTGTCATTTTGTACTGGGCCTCACACATGATATAGCCTGTCCCGGCCATGTGGTCTGCAGCCCCAGCTGGGGAAACCCATGCTAGACTTAGAAAGACAGACTGAGTTAAAATGGACCCACGGGACCCCTTGGTGGGGACACATTGCCGGCACAGCACACCTGGCCACTTTCGATCCGGCTGCCTTAGAACCGGGCAATTAAGGACTTTGTTTGCAGTTAGATTATACTAGTAAAGTTAAACATAGAAAGGTCAGCCCCTCCTTCCCCTAGACATGAACCTTGTGTGTGGCTCTCCTCCATGCTAGAGTTGGGACAGACACATGGGGGTGTGTGTTAAGGGTGGCGTGGAGCCAGAAGGTGGCCCCTGTGCAGAGGCAGGGAGGAAACTGACTCCGGGAAGTCCTAGAGGAGAAATGTGTGGGTTGCTCTGACTTGCCAGGAATTCCGTTACAATTTTCCACATCCCCCCCTGTTGTACTCGTTTCATGCCCAGCATAAGTCTTCAAGCTGCAGGAAATAGCAGCATTCAAGCATTAATGGAGAATTTTAAAGAACCTGTATTAAGTTAGCGAATGACCTATTACTTGGTCACTCTTAATATATAGTTTTCCCGTGTGGCTTCATACTTTGTAACAGTATTGTTTTCTACTGGTTTGCATATGTACAGCGGATTCCTTTTATCGTGGTTTTTATGTAAAACGGACCTCAAACCTACCTGCAGATCTGCTTCTGGGACACAACTTGTTGGTAAGCTATGCATGTTTAAATTTAGAGGAATACTGTTTCTGCACTCACCAAAATAGTCACAAAACAAGAATAGCCTAAATATATCCTTAAGGAGGAGAATTACAGAGGTAGCCGGTCTCCAGAGGGGCCTCGGTAATTAGCAGATGACGACTGGGAATATTCTGGGTAAGAGTGGCTTTGTGCCGTTTTCAGAGTTTCTGTTTCATTTCAAGCCATGCAATCACATTTGACTCCATGCCACTAGTGTGCGGTTGCTGGAACGAGCTACTGGTGTCTACTTTGAAAACCGAAGCCTCGGGTAGAGATGTCCTGACCAGTCTGAAGCACATATAGGAGCTGAAGGAATTGTCTGACCCCCGTTCGCCTGAGGATGGGAGGAAGATAACGGTGCCTTCTGGCTCAAGTAGCCTTCCTCTTTACCGTTCTGATCTCTGATTATTTTCGGTTCTGACCTCTTTATCTGGGCTAAGGTTTTGCAAGAATAATCTCCACACATTTTTTCCTTCCTGCGTTTTCCATTTTTCCAGCCTTCTGTCTGGGCTGGGGTTGGCCCTGGCTCTTTGCCCCTTGGGAAGGATGAGCAGGCGGCTGAGCAGAGTAACCTCTAAGTCAGACTGACTCTCTCCTCCCGAAGTCTACGCTCTGAGGTCAGACATGGATAGTCCGGGCTAAACACGGAGTAAGAAGCATTCCCTCGGGGCAGACAGAGTCTCCTGGGGCTGAAGACAATTGAGTTACGTAGGTCTCTGAGCAGGCTGGCCTGCTGGGGTGCAGACAGGGAATGGCTTTATTTTACTGAAGTTGCATTGCCATTTCTGACTCATGGACATCTCAGCCTCATTTTCACTTTGAGAGTTGTAAACACCCGGTGCCATTTAATTTAAAATATCACCCTCCTCCCATTCTAATGCTCCAGCTCTCCCCTTCTCTCTGCTCGGGGCAGCTTTGCAGCATCCCAGGGAGGAGAGGGTGTGGTGGTCCCCTTGCTCTCCCTCCTCCTCCATCTCTCAGTCTGCTTCGGCAGCAAGGAAGGGTTACCTCTCTCTCTCTGGTTACTGAAAAGTCATCTCTTTCAATGAACTCCCTCATTTAAAAGCCTGTCCTCTTTCATCTGGGCATGAAGCTAAAGGCTCCTCTCGGACCCAGTTGATTGTGTGAGTGTCCTGTAGCAGGGGGTAGGGGAAGAAATGTCATGAAAGAATGAGGCAACCCTGCCAGAGGAAGCACGCGGCGGAGGAAAGTTGAGAAAGGGAAGAGGAAGGGCAGAGCTGCTATTTCACAATCTGCCCGGAACTCGCCAGGTGAGGAGGACTCAGCGGTAAAAAAGCCGGCCGGTCTGGCCAGCCGCAGGGGAGTGGCCAGGAGGGCTGAGGGCTAAGGATGACAGCACCGGGTCATCATTAAGGCATGTGTTCATTTGTTGGTGCCCAGCTGTGAACCTGGGCAGGTGGGAGTGAGATTTCCATAGTTCTCAGAAATAGTACCCGGTCAGGTCTTTGAAGGAGACAAACCTTTCATTGAGGAATCACGAACCATTATATTCCAGGTCTGGGAACAAACACTGGTCCTGTTAGCTGCTTCAGATAATGGGGAGCTGTGGCGGCTGACCAGTCCTCCTGCATACCTGGCATGGTTTTAAGAAGGTGTGTCACTAGCCGAAACCGGTTTTTTGGCTCAGTGGTTGAGCGTCGGTCTGCGGACTGAAAGGTCCCGGGTTCGATTCCAGTCAGGGCACATCCCTGGTGGGGGGTGTGCAGGAGGCAACTGGTCGATCTTTCTCTCTCATCGATGTTTCTAGCTCTCTATCTCTCTCCCTTCCTCTCTGTAAAATATCAATAAAATATATTTTTTTAAAAAAGAAGGTGTGTCACTTCTGAACTTGTGACAGCTGTGCCTTTTAGGGTGAGGTGGATCTAAGATGTGAATCTTGAGAGCTTTAAATCTAGAAGACAACGAAGAATAAAACAATGTTTTGATGCTCTTTCGTTGTTGTTTTAAATAAAAATCCAGCCAGGATGCACAAATGGTAATTGCCATAGCCCTAGTGGTCTAATATCTGAACCCTTTCCTGGGCTTTGGGGTCCCCTTCTCTCTAAAGAAGCTGAAAATGCCAGATCCGCATTCTCCAAGTCTCTTTTGTGCTTGGGCCTGAGCACAGGTCGCAGGCCCCAGGCCCAGCCCAGACTCTGATGTAGTGGAGTGTTGCAGGCAGGAGGCTGGCAGAGGCAGTTAGGTAGGTGTGTGTTGCCAAGCAGCGAGGTGGCTTGCCCACAGTGGCCCGAGCACTGCCTTGCCCTTGGCTCCTTTTGGATCAGGACTGTTCCGCCAGCTCAGCCTTGCTGCCTGGGAAAAATATAACTCCACTCTGGGGCCAACAACTCTCCTTGCACATCTCGCTCACTCATTTCCCACGGCCTCTTCCTAAGCCTTTAGCCGGTCAGAGTCCCTGCTCCCGTCAATCGTAGCACTGACAGCGGTGCATCCATGGCACACATGTGTGCACCTTGGTGTTTTGCGTCACCCAGGGCTGGTCCTGCGCCTGGCGCAGGCAGACGCCAGAAAGTATGTGATGAATGGAGCGCTTCTTACGAAGGTCACAAAATGAGCCAAGACCTTCGGAGATGAAAGTGGTCTTGGAGGTCAGCACTGTTTCTGTAATGAGGACTTCATTCCACAACGAGGGTACGCTTCACTTGGGGTTTCACGTGACTGTGATTTCTGCCATAGTCCACTGCCTCGCCTCTTGCTCGGGGCATTCATTTGGCAAACACAGTTATTCATTAGTTCAATGAAACTGCCTTGATCATTTAGGATATTTGGAACGTTCATTTGCTGCTGCTGGGAAGATGAATTGATACAATTACTTGGCAAAACTTTGGCAATATCTAGTACGCCATAGCTTATGACCCAACAAATGTGTACACATGTGCACCAAAGAGAGTAAAATTTTCAATGCCAAAAGACCCCGGAACAATCTAAATGTTGAACAGAAGAATGGACACGTTAAGGTACACTGTCACAATGAAAAACGTGCAGCACTAAAAGTGAAGCAGTATTACATGACACAAAACTGAGTTTCACCGAAGAAGAGACACACAAAAGGAACACAGTGCGCATGATTGCATTTTAGAAACTTCAGAACGAATCTCTAGTGTTAGAAGACAAGACTGTAGTAAGCTTTGGGGAGTAGAAAGGATTGGCAATGGGCTTACAACAGGGGCTTTTAAGGTGCTGATGATGTTTTGTTTCTTGACCTGGGTAACCAAGATGCTAACTTTGTAAAATTCATCTGATGGTACACTTAGGATTTGTGTACACTTTGTATGTGAGCTATGCTTTAATATATATATATATATATATATATATATATATATATATATAATCTCTGAAAACTCCTGTAAACAAGATAGTTAACTCTTTTATTTTACTTTTTTCTTTTGGTTACACTGAGGTTTTATTATGATGGGATTTACTCTGAATCCCCTTATAACTGATACACTTGGGTCACAAAGAGTCTACAAAAATCAGTGCATGTACTTACTTTTATCCACTTCACTGTATTGTCAGACATTTTAAGTGATTCAGTTAGTCAAATAAAGAATCCTCTCCATATTATTTTATAAAGTGATCAAGTCCCTTCTTAAAATTGCATTTTCAAGTGTGAGTCTTCCTCCAAGCAGGGATTCTTTCTTAAGCTTTGGGGAGATTTTGAGTCCTTTGAGAATCTGGTGGCAGCCACATGGGCTCTCCCCGGAAGAGTGCACAGATTCACATATGCTCAGAAAATGGCATCAAATTCAAGGTCTGTGAACCGAAGACAAAGATCAGAAAAGAAACTGGCCCCTGATGAGGCTTTGTTGCCATTGTAAGGGCTTTGATGTCCATTCTGATTCAGATAGAAGGCCATGGAAGGATTTGTGTTTGTTTGTTTTGTTTTTAAATTTTTATTGAATTTATTGGGTGACTAGTTAATAAAATAATATAGGTTTCAAGTGTACAATTCTATAATATATCATCTACATATTGTATTGTGTGTTCATTTCTCAAAGTCAAGTCTTCTTCTGTCACTCTTTATCCCCCCCCTTTACCCTTTTCTATCTCCCCCACTGTCCTTCTCCTCTGGTAATTACCATACTGTTGTCTGTGTCTATGTTTTTGTGGGGGTTTTTTTGTATGTGTGTGTGTGCGTGTGTTTTGCTTTATCCCTTCACCTTTTCCACCCAGCCTCCCAATGCCCTTTCCCTCAGTGTGTTTGGGTAATTAATTTTAAAGAAGAAAAAAACCGAAGCTAGCCCTAACCGGTTTGGCTCAGTGGATAGAGAGTTGGCCTGCACACTAAAGGGTCCCAGGTTCGATTCCAGTCAAGGGCACGTACCTTGGTTGCAGGCACATCCCCAGTAGGGGGTGTGCAGGAGGTAGCAGATTGATGTTTCTCTCTCATCAATGTCTCTAACTCTTTACCTCCCTCCCTTCCTCTCTGTAAAAACAAAAACAAAAAAACAACACAAAAAAACAAACACCCCCCCCCCAAAAAAAAACCAACAACACAAAAAATGAGACTAATAAGAGTTAAAAAAAAAAAAAGTTCTTGATCACCCAACGAAATCTCCCAAAGCCCAAATGCATGCCCTGACCCCTGGACACCCACCCTGTTCCCCTAGGGCCTCACTCATGGGCACCTGTGAGGGTTTTAGCTATACTTCTAATATCATTGGGGATCTGTCACTTTTGTCTACAGCATATTAAAAACAGAACACCTGCTCAGTACATATAAGGGAGAGATACCTAGAACCAACTCTTTAATGACAAAAATGAAAATCAGAAAGCAATAACTCAAAGTACCTATTGGTCCAGGGCCATTCAGTGTAGGAAAAATGCCACAGGCACGGCTATAACTCATGAGAACCTCCTTGCTGTAGGCAGGTAGAGAACCAAATAGGCCACTTCAGAAAGAGCTCCACCATGAGGTCAGACTTGTCAAAGTGAACACAAGCTAAGGTGAGAGGCCAGAAGCCACTCTGCGCGCAGATCCATGGGCTGGGCTCAGAGGCGCTCTGGCAGGCACCAGGCCAGAATGAGGCACAGCCCCCACAAGAGCCCTGAGAGAAGTGGGATGGAAACCAGCTGGACTTGGTCAGAACCCACTCAACATTCAAGTGCCCCAGTGAGAGTAAAAAAGGACAGATAAAGAGCTCGGTCACAGGGCATCGTAAGGAGTTTGAGACTTCATAGATAATGAACACTTTCCTAAAACTTTTGTGAGCAAAATCACACATTTCATTTCCTGCCTCTCCAAACAATGGCAGGCAGAGCCTGGTCACCAAGCTGGGCTTCCCTGGACAAGGCAGAGGGTGGGGCTTTTGTGTCCCATAGGCCTCTGGGCCTCTCTGGTGTCCTACCAGGAAAGAAGATGGCTGACACTATCCCTTTGCTCAAAATGGGCCATTCTCCGTCTGCCTCACCCCTGTCTCCAGGGATGGGCACACTCTGGGAGCTGGACTGGTTGGTTCAGCTGCCCCTGGACAGGACCAGCAAGATCTTGTAAGGATGTGGAATGAAGGGCCCTCTAGGGGAGGCCTCAGCTTCTCAGACTTTTGAGTATTTCTTTGTGAGCATAGAAAGCAAAGCCTCCATCTCACCCTTGTTTTATTTTACAACAAAACTGACCTCAGAGGTTTCGGACTGACTTTCTCCAGTACCATCTCGAAGGACAAGCATGGCTGGTGGAAATGAAATATCACATGTGAACAGAATCAAAGGCAAATCAACGGCATAGTAGCAGAGTTAGGAGCCACGACCCAGGAGGAAAAATGGAAGCAGGCCGGTCATTGAAGGCGGCAGGTGTTGTCCCAGCCTGGGGATTAGCAAATTTGAGGGTTGAGGAGAGCAAAATAGGGCGGGCATCTCAGAGAACGGAGAATTATAGTAATTATTCTTGTTTTCTTTCTTTATGATATGCACAATGAGTAAGTATTAAAATGGTCATTTATTTTAAGTAGTGGGTGGGGCCTCTGGTAAGAGAGGAGGGAAAGGGTGCTAGGAGGGGGTTCCCCAGGTGGGTAGCAAGGATGAGGAAAATACCATCCTGGGAGCAAAATCTTGGCTCTCAGAGTGAAAAGTAAGGACCCCATTATTTGGGAAGACCTTTGTCAGCATTTTGGGGCCATATTTGTAATGTTAATTTAGTGTTTACATAACAGGCATGGGTGTAAGAAGTGATTCCAGTAAGCAAGAGGGTCCTTAACATTAGTTTCTCTTGCTCAGACTTTGCAAAATAGTAACTGTTGAGGACAAAATTCAGAGAGAAGACTGCATGAGCCTGGCCCCAGGTGTGGGTGAGCAAGAGGCTCAATGCCAACACGAGGGGCTACCAGCATGCTGTAGCTTATATCAACATTGCTTCCTGGATTAAGCTGTGCCCAAACCACTCAAGTGTACACAGGCAGCCATGCCTGGCCATCAGCTCTGCCAGTATGTTTCTCCCAGGTTCCTTCTTAGCCCTGTCTCACGCTACTGTTAAACGTTGGCTTTTCCAAGCTTACCTATGACCCTTCCCAAGCCTCTGCCCCCTTTCCTCTACCTAGCAGGTGATCCTCCCTCTACCTTTACTTAGAAAGCCAGGCTCACATAAACCTCCTGCCACCTCATCAAAAAATGGGCCTCCACCTGAACCCATCCTTCCCTGTCCCACCCCAGCTTCAAGGGAAGCAGGATCTCCCTGCTCCTCACTCATACTCTTCATCGGATGCCTTCTCAGGACTTGATCCCAGTAACAGGCAGGTCCCTGGCCTGCACAAAAGGCTCTCTTCTGTCATGCCCTTCTGTGCCAAGCAAGGGGTCTGTGGAGACCAGGACACATGACCATCCGGTGCCCCAACTCCTCCTTCTAGAACTTCCTCTGAGTACTGGAGACTCCAAAATCTCCTGCCCAGATGGCTCTGTGCTTGCTTCCAGAGTCTCTGTGGGCCTCGTCTCTGGATTTGATGTGTACACCCCTAGGCCCAAGTTATGGTAAAGAGGAGGCTATTTGTGAGGGTTGGGTAGAAGATGGATGAAGTTGGATGTTTGGGTTGGGGTGCGCACACATGAACAAACAAGCCACTTTGTGATTTCCAGTGGAGCAAGGGGTGAACGAGAGGGTGGCCAGGCACTGGAATGGCTCTCCCATGCTCCCACATCTGGAGCAGAACTCCAGGGATTCTGGGAATTCGTAATTCAACTCTGGCCTTCTGCATTATGGGGTTATGTTTGCCAAGATAGAAAGGTAGAACCTATTTTATTTTACAGTCTAATAGCTTTTGATTTGTACGTTTAAATATGAAGACACATTAATATTTTTGGCTTGGGCTCTGCAAATATTAGGGCCTAGGCCAGACCCCACTGGCCCAAACTCTCTCCTTCCAGACAAGGATTGTTTAAATAATGAGGCACTCAGCAGATCATCAATGAGTGCTTGAAATGCCCCCAAAACTGTGACAAAGAAATGGTTTCTGCCCAAATGAGCCTACTATCCACAGGTGCTTACCACGTGATAGAGGAAGATCTGGGGCGGAAGAAACAGGCTGCTGTGAGCACCTCCTTGTAGGGACATTTCCCTGGGCTGTCTGTGGGAACAGAGATCAGAGAAGGTTCCTGCGAGATGATACCTAAAGAACAAGGAGGGGTTGGCCCCTCCACACCCCCCAAGGCAAGTGCTGATCTCATACTCCAGAGAGAATGTAATGATTTCCTAGACCAGTGGTCAGCAAACCGCGGCTCGCGAGCCACATGCGACTCTTAGGCCCCTTGAGTGTGGCTCTTCCACAAAATACCACGGCCTGGGCGAGATTACTTTGAAGAAGTGGCATTAGAAGAGGTTTAAGTTTTAAAAAATTTGGCTCTCAAAAGAAATTTCAATCGTTGTACGTTGATATTTGGCTCTGTTGACTAATGAGTTTGCCAACCACTGTCCTAGGGGCTCCATCAGCTTCTCACTGCAATGGATTTGTTTTGGGCCACATGTCTCCCTAGTTCAAAGCATGCACACCTGCTGCCTCTTGCAGCGGCTGTGAGTGGGGAATTTTGAGGGTCTTTATTGCAGCTTCTAAATTTTTTCATATCGTCCATGAGTTCTATACCAACTGATTGCAAAGTGAGCAATTACTATCATACGTTAGGCAAGTTATCAGGAGATTGACAGAGAGTGTGTCTTCCACCCAGTAGCAGCATGATCCCAGATATCCCAGTGTTTCCTGAGATTTTTGAGAGACAATAAAATAGGTGCTTTATGCCTCCGATGATACGGGGTAACTTAACAAGCATATTATTCTTTCCTTATCATTAAATCTTAACTGGGACAAGACTGGCTGAGGCTGCTTAACTGGCAAGCCCCGGTGAGGGCATCAGCAGTGCTTGCCAAGGGAAGTGTGCCATAGGTGAGGAACACAGGAGCAGCAGGCACCGCCGTGGAGGCCAGAGAGGATGTGCACCTACAGCCACGGTGAGACATGCTGAGACAAGTTCTCAGGAATAACTGGGGAGGGGACTCAGGGAAGGCGTAGGTCCCGCCTCAATACATAAGCCAGCAGAACATGGATCATCAGCGTTAATTTTTCTTCACCAATAGAGATGGAAACATGTGAGTTACACATGGCGCCTTTGCATGTGCCAAGACTGTGCAGTGACTGGTGCTGCCAAGGTGGATGTGGAACAGGTTTCTAAGCTTTTGCTCCCTTGAGTGGATGTCCTGCATTTCTCTCTCCTTCCTGCTATCATCTGTTGGTGCTCCTCCACTCAGTCCTTGATGACTCTGGCAACTACCCACAAGAAGTTTATGTTCAGCTGGGAAGACAAATCTAATGTCTCTCTTCCCTGGCTATACTGGGGGCTCCCTGAGAGCAGGGAGTGTTCTGTTCTGTTTGTCTTTGTCTCCATCCTCAGGGCGTGACATATAACAGGGAAGACAGATGGTACTGGGAGACTGAGACTAATGGGAACAGGGAACAAGGGGTTATAACAAGATCAGAGGGATAGTGAAGGCTGAAAAATAGCATGTTAGCCAAGGCTAGGGAGGGTGAGGGGAAGTAAATGAGACCAGAGTGGGTGGCATTGGGAGAAAAGCAGTTTTCACACCGGAGGAGCCCCGTGTCAAGGCCCTGAGGAAAGAGGGAGCACAGCTGGTTGGTGGAAGTGATAAAAGTGAAAACCAAACTGCAATGCAAGAGCTGGGGGAGAGGCAAGGTTAGAGAGATGGACAGGTCCCTGAAAGCCTTTGAAACCATGTTATGGACATTGGACTTCAGTCTAGGATCACAGGAAGTCACTGAGGGGTTTCTAGGAGAGGGCATGATCTGAACATTTTCATCATCTGGGATTGAACATGGTGACTGGTTTGGAGGGAACAAAGGCAGAAACGTGGAGACAAATAAGGTGATGTGAGCATCCAAGAGATGATAATGGCTGAAATAGGGTTATGGCATGCATGAAGGGGAGGAGGAAAGGGTGACTCCCAGGGTTTTTGTTTGAATAACTGGTAGATAATAATGACATTTACAGAGATAGGAAACACTGAAGGAGGAACATGTTTTAGAGAAGCAAGGAGGATGAAGAATTCTGTTTTTGCCTGGCTGTGTGAGATACCTGTAAACGTGAGCTTCTATCTGGGTGGGGGGATTTTACATCTGGATATGCATCTTTGGAGAAAGACCCAGATAAGAGAAGCAAATCTGAAAGTGGTGTGCATTTAGATGGTCCCTGAGGTCCATGGGTTGGTGAAATGATTGGAAAGAGTATGGATTGAAATGGACAGAGGGTCCTTGACCAAGCACCAAGGGACTCTAAATGTGCAAGGATTGAACAGGAAGAGCCAGGTTCCAAACCTGGCTGATCAGCAGAATCACCTAGGAAACTGTAAGAATGTGTATCTGCTGGGGGAATGTGACTACATAATCTATATTTTAACATGTAGTATGATAAGAAGCCCTTTGGTAGAAGACGGAGATTATCACGGAGAGGACAACTGGCTAAGGAAAAGGAAAAGGATGGTGGTGTTTCAGATCCCAAGGGAAGGATTTCGGGAAGGAAGGGATCAGACAGGACCAGGACTGAAGTTAGCAACGGGAATCCAGATGGTGTTTGATTCCTTAAAAGTAGGGAACTGATGTTTGAACTCAATAAACATTTATTAAGGGATTATAGGAAGGTGCTCAACAGAGCACCCTGTATATTCAGTTCCCTCAGAGCCATATGCAGGGTGGGGATAGGAAAGAAGGAGGGGAAGGAGGATACGTCAGGTGCCCAAAGCTTTTCATGGGAAGCAGCATCTAAATTGCTGCTAAGGAGCTAAGCGATCCTAGGAGAGGACATAATGGAAACAAAAATATGATGAGTTAAGAGAACAATGCGTATTCTCAGAAACAGTTAGTCCCTGGCCGGAGCAGAGGAAATGAAGTGTTGAGAATGAAGGAAGAGAGGTGGGCAGAGCCCAGTGATTAAGGACCTTCTATGCCAAGGTGAAAGGGCTCTGATGAATATAGGGTATGATTAGATTTGTGATTTAGCCCATTTCGGCAGACAGTGTGAAGGCAGGCCCAGGGGTGGGGAGGATTAGGAAAAGATGGAGATCCAAACTTCCATCAGGCGGCCATTGCAGCATCCAGGTGAGAGGAGATGGATTCACTGGGGCAGGAGTTGTGAAAGAGTGAGCTGAAAGGTTGGCAGTCCAGAATGGGATGAGTGGGTTATTAGAGAGGGTGGGCCCAGGAAGCCGGGGTAACACCTAGATTCTGGCTTAGGTGACTGGCTGCTGGTTGGTGCAGCCACTGAGATAAGGAATAAGGAAGCCTAGATCTGGGTGAGGATAGGGGTGGAGACTGGGCTTGGAGAGAAAATATGTCAGTAACTTTATTGTTACTTTCCGTAACTATTCTCTTTCTCACACATCTAAGTCATTCTGCAGCCCATTTCTAGCAAATATCTAGATTTATATATGCCACTTTCCTGTATTAGAACACAGTAGCTTCAACTAATTACTGTAGGGGGTTCGTTCATTTACTAACTATTTCATTAGAAATATTCATAATCGCCGAAACCGGTTTGGCTCAGTGGTAGAGCGTCGGTCTGCGGACTAAAAGGTCCCGGGTTCGATTCCGGTCAAGGGCATGTACCTTGGTTGCGGGCACATCCCCGGTGGAGGGTGTGCAGGAGGCAGCTGGTCGATGTTTCTCTCTCATCGACGTTTCTAGCTCTCTATCTATCTCCCTTCCTCTCTGTAAAATATCAATAAAATATATTTTTTTAAAAAAAGAAATATTCATAATGTACTGGTGACTTGCAAGATACTGTGAGCTGGGAAAGATAAATGAATGAAACAACTGGTCTCGCCTTCACAGAGCTTACATTCTACCAGAAGTCAAAAGACAGTAACCAACCAATTATAAACCATGCAGTATAAGTCATCAGTAACAAGTGGGAGGGTATGTTCCACTGATATTCATAAATAAGTTTTAGCAAATCTGTCAACTCCCTGATGTAGTATGTAATATTTTGTCTACACCTGTATACATTTGGTGGGGGGTGAGAGAGGGAGGGCAGCCTAGCTTACCTGTTCAAAGAGGTCTGTGACCCCTAAAGGGTTAAGAACCAGTCTACCCTCCAAGTCCATTTGGGCTCTATTGACACACAAATTTCTTCCCTGCAAGAAGGCAGTGATCAATGGAAAGGCTAGTAGCTGTCTAATCCACCCAGAATGACCCTACTTTATATATATATATATATATATATATATATATATATATATATGTATATATATATATATATATATATATATATATTTATAGATTTCAGAGAGGAAGGGAGAGAGAGCAATAGAAACATCAATGATGAGATAATGATGGCACGCCCCACACTGGGGATTGAACCTGCAACCCAGGCATGTGCCCTGGCAGGAAATCCACTGAGATCTCCTGGTTCATGGGTCCAGGCTCACCTGAGGGCAATCCACAGTGACCTCTGGTTCATAGGTCCAGGCTCAATCACTGAGCCACGCCCCTGGGGCAAAAGTGACCCATCTTCTGACTTCACTTTAGAAAAGTGAACAGGGTTATTTTTAAAACCTTGTGTTTGTTTTTTTTTAAAAAAAAAAACAAAGATGGCGAGATGTCCTATTCCTTGATCGTTAGGGATTTGCAAGCACGTGCCCTTTTTGGGAGTAGCGGGACGCCGTCCGCAGACACCTTCCGGCCCCAACGGAATTGGCGGCGCCGAGCTCCGCCTTTTGCATTCGGCGGAGAGAAGTCGGCGGACGTTCGGGGAGTCCAGGCCGGGTTTTCGGCGCTAAGAAGGAAGTAACCTCGAGCCGGAAGCCCGAGGGCCTTTGCAGAGAAAGCAAAGGGGGGGGGGTGGGGGAGGGAAGAAGGCTCAGAACAGGAATGGCAGCTCAGATCCCAATTGTGGCCACCACGGCCGCTCCGGGGATATCCCGGAACAGCAAGAAGAGGCCAGCCAGTCCTTCCCACAACGGCAGCAGCGGCGGCGGGGGATACGGCGCGGGTAAGAAGAAAAAAGTGTCCGCCTCTGGCTTTGCACAGGTACGTTGCCCTGCGGCTAGTCTGCGCCTGCGCGGTGGCCGAGCGGGGCGGGGCGGAGGGAGAGCGCTTGCGCGGGGCCGCGTGAGGCGGGGTGAGGGCGTATCGGCCGGGGCCGAGCGAGTCAGGGCGCATGCGCCCGTCCTGGTGACGTCAGCTCTCTGGCAGGTCTGTTCCCGGGTGCAGAGGCAACATTTTCTTCCCTTAGTTTGGACCCGCGGGGATCGGGTAAACCTTCGTCCGTTGACAGACATTTACCGAGTGTCTGTGAGGGGCAGAGCACCCCTAAGTCCTACGTGGAGGAATACCAGGATGTATTGATAGGGGTGGTTTCCCTCACCCTCGGAAAAGAGCTTTTTGATCCCAAAGTGTGTTTGGTTGTACCGCACGGGGTTGTCCGAAGGGTTTAGTGAGAATCGTGGTCGGAAAGCCCGGAGCGACACGCCTGATAATCGCAGCACGACGACCCGGGCCCCAGGATTCCAGCGGAGAACTCGGCAGAGGAGCGGCCTGCTTAGAAGAGTGTCCTGGCTCCTGCGTTTTACCTAAAGCAGTAAGGGAGCAGCGAAGGAGTGTGTTACTGTGCCCTCTCCAGCACATGGTGTGGCATCCTTCACCCAGAAGTTTCTCCCATTGATAGTTAATAGTGCTTCCCTTTAAAAAAAAATACTTTGGTAAGGTGTGATTTTTCATACAGTAAAGTGCACAAATCTTGAGCACAGATGAATGACTTTTTGCATATGTGGCCACCACCCAGATGAAGATCGAGAATATTATTAAGAGCCTGAGAAAATTTCCTGGTGACCCTTTTCAAGGCATTATTACGGTCTTCCCTCCCTGCTAGAGGTAGCCACTATTCTGACCTCTCTCACCATAGATTGACTTTGCGTTTTGGAACAGAATATAAATGGAATTCTACAGAACATACTCTTTTGTGTCTGGGTTTCTCTGTGAAACAGTGTTCTTGAGTTATTCATGTTATTTACCTTTATCCGTATACCTGGTATATTGTGTAGACACATCACAACTGATGGGCATTTGAGTTATTTACCGTTTTTAAGCTCCTCTGAGCATTCCTATACAAGTAGGTATAGACTTTCATTTCTCTTGGGTAGAAGTGGAATCGCCGGGTCATAAGATAGACGTCTATTTAACTAAGTTAGAAATGGTTAAACAGTATTTCCCAAAGTGGTTGCACTATTGTGCATTCTCAGCAGCAAAGTATGACTGTTGCAGTTGCTCTACATCCTCCACCTTTCCTTTTAGCCATTCTGAGGGCTGTGTAGTACTCTCTCATTTTTTTGTTTCTCTGATTACCAATTACTAATTATATCAATCACTTTTTCATATGTTTATCGACCATTCCAATATCAATTGTTTCTAATTGGGTTTTTAAAAAATCATTAATACTCAGGAGTTCTTTATATACAATTGGAGTCCTTTGTCAAATATATGTATAGTGCAAGTATTTTCTCCCAGTATGTCCATGGAGCACACTGTGCTGAAGTGAAAGAAATCATGATAAGCAATAATTCATATTTATTAGACATTTAATATATAGTAGGCACTGTTCCAAGCACTTTCTAAGTTCATCTAATCCTCAGAACAACCCCTGTGAATTGTTATTCTACAGATAAAAAGACTGGGGCATAGATAGAGAGGTTAAATAAGTTTCCCAAGGTCACATGGCTACCAAGTGGTAGAGCCAGGATTGGAACCCAAGACTGTCCAGAATCCACATTCTTTTTTCATGTTTCCTCTCTTGATATCACTGGTATTCTCTACCTTAGAAGATATAGCTAGATATCTGCCCACGTACAGAGAAATGCTTTGGGGGGCGGAGGGATTTTGTGAGGTCAGTATTTTAGACTTTCCAAATGCCTATTCAAGTTGATAAAATCTACAGAGACCTAATTGGCCTACATACTGAGTGTTACATAATAGGCTGATTTGCGATGGTTAAGCAGTTAACAGGACATTTAAATGAGAAGCAGCCGTTCTTTGGAAGGTTAATGTAGACTGTGGTTGATGATAGACTCCTCTGTAATTGGAGGCAGCCAGATAATGCTGGACTGATTTGATTTATTCATTTAAAAAAATCATTCTACCCCAGCTTTTAAGAAAAATTATGATAATGTTAAGTTTTAGAAGTTCCTCCCCTGCTCCCTGTTTTTAAAATGGACATACGAAGCCATCCAGTCTTCCCTAGCAACTATGATAATTTGTGTGTTCTATGGATAAATATTTTTTCAGCATTCTACTTGGTATATCCTGTTTTTCACTTAGCATTATTTCATGAGTCTATCTCTATGTTGCTAGACTTCTCAAGGAATTAAATGCTCTTATGTAATTGTCTAGAGCCCTTTGCACGAAGATTCATGCAAGAATAGGCCTTCCTTCCCCTGACTGCCAGCACAGATTTTCCTCTGGCATCCAGGACCCAGGCCTTGGCTCCGGCTGTCACCTTCCGCCTTTGCTCTGGCCAGAGCCTTCAGTGTTCACTCCGGCTGGAATACCACTCCTATAGCTCCCTTTGCTTCCCCCCCCTCACCCCCCACCCTGCCCCTCATAGCAGGCGCCCTGCCCCGCCTCTCTGCGCCTGCATATGCAAATTAACCTATCATCTTTGTTGGGTTAATTTGCATACTCACTCCTGATTGGCTGGTGGGCATCTCGGAGGTACAGTCAGTTCACATATTTCCTTTTTATTAGAGTACATGTTACTGAATATTTAGTTTGCATCTCAGTTTTTTGTTTTTTGTTTTAAGTAACCCTGTAGTTGTAGACTAGGGTCAGCTTTTGAATCTAGAATACTATTAGATGTAAGTAGACATTTGATTTTTTTTTTTTTTTTTTTTTTTTTTTTTTTTTTTTTTTTAGCGATAAGACAAAGAATGTTTGTTTCTCTTTTTGTAGCCACAGACAGAGTGCCCAAGTTATCCTTAAGTGTGAGTCAGTCATGCAGTCATGCTGTCTGGAGAGATGAAGCCATTTATTTGGGCTCTGCAGTTGGGCACAGCTGAGGCCTCACTGACTTGCCTCAGCTGGGGGCCGGCATGCGCTCCTCTTTGATAGCAGGCCAGGTTTCTCTTCCCCGGGACTTACATCAGCTCTCTCAGCGCTGCGTGTTCGTTCTTTCCTCTTAGGGTTCATGTCTCAGGGTGGGGCAGCTCATTTCGTAAAGTCTCTTAGTGAGATAGTGGTTTTTTTTTTATATGGAAACCATACATCATACTACATTACATTTTATTGCATCCCTGCCTGACAGACTTGATCCTCCCTTTGACTGAAGGTGTCTCGCTCTCATCCCATCACTGACACAGGAGTCTCAGCCAAGCCCAAGCCCAGGGGAAGGGAAGAATGAGGGTACACAGTACCATGGAGGGCGGAGTTAAAGAGGAAAGAAAAGAGAAAACCCAATTCTGAGCCAGAGCGGAGTATTATTTTGGAGCCCGGTCAGAGAGGGAAGCGGAGGCAGGATGCAACTCTGTAGAGATGAGCTCAGTGCACTTCAGGATGGCTTCCTTTCTCCGCCCCTTCTTCCTTGACTCCGTGTGGAGAGCTGGCCTGCTGACCAGCACCACAAGGGGAAGGAGTAACCAAATGAGCAGGGGGGGTCGGTTTGGAAAATCAGTGCATGAGGACATCATCTTCATTCTTTTTTTTGACCCTCCTCAAGCGTGCCACTCGGAACGGTGACGCCAACATCTCACCCTCTTTTCCCACCACCTGCCCTTCCTCTCAGCAGATGCCCTTGTCCACAGGTGCATCCTGCCCCCTGGCAGAGCTCCCAGGCCTGCCAGCCCACATGGTCTTGCTGAGGTCCCTTGCTTTTCTTAGTGGCCCCCGGGCTAGCACTACCTGCCTGCGTCTTAGTGAGGCATTCCTGCCTGTTGGCGTTTTCCCGGGTCTCTCCGGGCCTGGGAACAGCCTATCCCTGTACTCCTTCCAGGACTTCACCTTTGACCTTACTCCTAGGAATCAGGGAAGAGGCATGACCAGAAAGGGAAAGTGCCGTCAGTCATTCAGGAGTTCTGGAGAAGGAGATAAAGCTAGGGCCACGGCTTGAGGGCAGCCCTGCGAACCGGTCCTGTTCTCTGGACGACGGTTCTGTAATCACATTGGAGGCTGGGGGCCTGGTTCTTCGTTTCCCTTTAGGATCTTCTCTTCGCCTCTGTAGCAGTTCTGTTTGCTTATGTTCTCCCAGATGGGAACAACGTTATGTAAGTAGTCATTTTCTTTATGAAAAACGCAATACAATTGAAACTTGAAGTGCATCTGGCCCCAGGAAACCTCTGTTTATATCCCGCCTGTTTTCCTAAGTGGTCCCTAGCTGCCATGGTTTTCTATTCACTGCATAGTTCTCAGAGTTATTTTTCTCTCTCTCTCACTTAATTTAGGCCTCTCTGTAGGCCCAGCCTCCTGACAACCCGTGCCCTCGGTCTCTGCTCACCGGGGAGTCTCGTGGTGCATCCTAATGAATGGTTACAGTCCTCAGGACAATGGCTCCTTGCCTTCTTCTGGCACTGGCGGTGACCTGCTTACCGCATGTGTCTTCAGCCAGCGGACCAAGCTTCCCCCTTTTCCCTCGGGCCACCACCTCTCCAAAGAGCAGATGACTGCCACTCTCTTTGACCTGCATGCCAGCTACAGCTTCCTCCTCAGGTTCCATGAAGTCCCTGGCTCATTTCCTGTTAGGTTGGCCTCTAAAACCAGGTAGCTAACCTGTTATCAAAGCGATTGCACATGCCAAAACCGGTTTGGCTCAGTGGATAGAGCGTTGGCCTGCGGACTCAAGGGTCCCAGGTTCAATTTCGGTTAAGGGCATGTACCTTGGTTGCGGGCATATCCCCAGTAGGGGGTGTGCAGGAGGCAGCTGATTAATGTTTCTCTTGCATCGATTTTCTGACTCCCTATCACTCTTCCTTCCTGTCTGTAAAAAAAAAAAAAAAAAAAATCAATTAAAAAATATTTTTTAAAAAGCGATTGCACCTTTTTATATTTTCACAAGCAATGTATAAAGAGTCTAGTTTCTCTGCATTCTCGCCAACACGTCATTATGGTTTTTATTACATTCATCAAAGTGGGTGGAAATAACATCTCTTGTGGTTTTGATTTACATTTTTCTAATCACTAATAATGTTGAGCACCTTTTCATGCGGTTACTGGCCTATGGGAGGGACCCTGGAGAGGAGGCTGGGCAGGTGTTTGAGAAGAGATTGGAGAATTCTTGCAGCAGAGTGAGTGGTCCTGTCTCCCCCATGCCCCTTCCTCCCACTTGGATGCCATTGCAGGAAGTGCTAGGGGTGGTGGGGGTGGTGAGATGGAATATATATTTATACATCGGAATTCTTACATTGCTGCTAGAATGTAAGAGTGCAAACATTTAGGAAATGATTTGCTGTTTCTTAGAAAGTTAAACATATACTTACCCTATATCCCAACCATTCCACTTCTAGGTATTTACCCAGGAGAAGTAAAAACACACGTCCTCACAGAGGCTTGGACAGATATTTCATAGCAGCTTTATTTCATCAACAGGAAAATGGGTAAACAAATTGTGGTACATCCATGTAGTGGAGTACTAGTCCTACTCTGCTGAGTAGTGTACAAATTCGGTGAAATGAACTAATGCATGCAGCAGCATGGATACATCTCAGAAACATTATGCTGAGCTAAGGAAGCCACACACAACAGAACATACTTCAGATTCCACTCCTGCAGTTCTAGAACAGGCAAAAGTAATGTGGAAATCAGAACAGAGATTGCCCTTGAGGGTGGAAGGTACGGACTAGGAAGAGGCATGAGGGAACTATCTGGCATGAGGGAAATGCTCTCTTCCCTCCATGGGGGCATGGCTTACTCAAGTGTAAGCATTTGGCATAACCCAGGAAACTACACTTAAGATCTGTGCATTTCGCTCAATGTAAATTATACATCAAAAAAACAATTTATTGCCATTTGGGAAGATTGGAAATTGCATTACAAATCAGAAGTTATTTCTTACTTTGTCTTATTGTTTTTTTCTTTGTGATTCTTAGCTTAAAAGTTTTTTTTTGTTTGAAAGCACATTAGCCTGCTTGTCAGGGCACTCTGGCCGCAGCCAGCTGAGCGATTAGCCGCCTCTTCCTCCCTCTCTTCTCCTTCCTCAGAATGCCCACATCCTGTTGTGCCCCTTAAGCATATGAGCCCTAGCCTGGGATCTGGCTGATGAGACCCTTAAAGGGGCTGGACCTTTTTGTCTTAATATTTCAAGACATAGTTTGACATGATCAGTGGGAGCAGGGCCCATGTGGTGTCATGGAGAGCCTGCTTTTTTTCTGTGTATTGGGAATAACTACCTTGTAGCGGTTGTCAGAGTTAAATGAGCCGGCACGGGCAGGACACCCAGCCCTGTGCTTGGCACATGCGGGGCCAGAGAGCATGGCAGCTGGGGTCCTGGCTTCTCCCGGTCTCCCGTGGCTTCTGCACAGCAGGTGCAGTGGCCAGTCTAGCAGGACGTCTGCTGCTGCAGGCCACCTCCTGGGCCTCTGGGCACACCGTCCTCCCCACATGTCCTGTGATGCCATCTTATGTCTCGTTGAGAGCTGTGGTAGGGAGCCCAGCTAACAGACACTGACTCACTATTCTTACTGTGTTTCAGGGTATCAGCATGGAAGCCATGAGTGAGAATAAGATGGTGCCCTCTGACTTTACCACAGGACCTATGGAAAAAACTTCCAAACCTTTGCCATTTAAGGACCCCAACTTTGTGGTAAGCATCTCAGGTGTTGGATAAATTAAAAAGCAAACACCCGTACTTTGGATTCTGACCGTGCTGGGCCTGCAGCCCAGGTGGCCCTGGTGTCCCCTTCTGTCCGGGTTGCCACCTTCCCTGTCCTGGGCTTTGTGGGAAGGGTGAGGGCAGGAGAAGAAGGGCCCATCCTTTAAGCACATCTGAGCTATTGTATTATAAAACAGAAACTGGCTACTTTCCCTGTCATTCTCAAGGGACTTAATTACACTGATTCAGCTTATACATAAAAGTTGTGGGGGTTTTTTGCCCATTCTTTTTTTTTCTTTTAATATGTTTTATTGATTTTGTACAGAGAGGAAAGGAGAGGGATAGAAAGTTAGAAACATCAATGAGAGAGAGTCATCGATCAGCTGCCTCCAGCACACCCCCTACTGGGGATGTGCCCACAACCAAGGTACATGCTCTTGACCCGAATCGAACCTGGAACCCTTCAGTCTGCAGGCCGACGCTCTATCCACTGAGCCAAACCGGTTTCGGCACCCCCATTCGTTTTTAAAATACGGTATTGCCATTGCCTGCAACAGATTTTGCTCTCCTTTTCCATTTTATTTTGTCGCCTCCTAGGACAAAAAGAAGAAAAGCTTCCAGAAGGCGTGCCAGGCCTTGACGCAACATGGGCCCTACTCCTCCTGGTCATGACAACCCATGTGCTTGAGGCACACTCACGTTTTCCAGCATCACCAGTAATTTGCAAGGCAGAGACTTGGCCTCAGAAGGGAGATTAGAGATGTGGTCATGAGTTTGAATCTAATTTTATAGTAAATTTATTTTTAAAATAATGGGAAATCCCTGAGTGAACTCTATAAAGTCAGACCCAATAAAGGATGTGATTTTCTGTGTGCCTGTAAAAAACATAATCTATTATTTCTACTTCATCACCAGCTAACTCATGGATTTTGACAACCCAAAAGCATTGTTTTTTTTATAAGGAAGATTAAAGGACACAGTGTAATGCTTTTTAAAAAAGGCTTAGGGGTACAAATGATCGCTGACAGAATGAGGGGCATATTACAGTTAGGAATAAGCACATACATGTCACACTCTGAAACGGTACTTTCCACTGACTTTTGCTTCTCCTTGTCCAGCACTCCGGCCATGGTGGCGCAGTAGCTGGCAAGAAGAATAGGACCTGGAAGAACCTGAAACAAATCCTCGCTTCTGAAAGGGCGTTGCCGTGGCAACTGAATGATCCTAACTGTGAGCTGTTTAGCACCTTCATTGAGTGTATAATGTTTCCACTGGGAACTTTCTTACAACAAACCTGCCTTATTGTGTTTGCATAAATGGAGGAAACCGTTTTTAGCATAGGAATTTTATAGTGGTGTCATTATAGGGAGATTATGTGTACATTTCCTCAAAACTGTATCTGTACTCTGTGTTGTCATGGATGTGTGGTTTTTAATGTCACTGTTAGCATGTCATTCTGGAGAAACAAGTCCTGATACTGGTTTGACAAACCCATAAGAAGTTTGACAAACTTCCTATCCAGAAGTCTACTCTTTTTTAAAAATATATATATTTTATTGATATTTTACAGAGAGGAAGGGAGAGAGCTAGAGAGCTAGAAATGTCAATGAGAAAGAAACATCAACCAGCTGCCTCTTGCACACCCCCTGACTGGGGATGTGCCTGCAACCAATGTACATGCCCTTGTCTGGAATCGAACCTGGGACCTTTCAGTCCACAGACTGACGCTCTACCACTGAGCCAAACCGGTTTCAGCCAGAAGTCTACTCTTACAATGTATTTTCAAGAACAAGGTTGCCCCAGATTTAGTAGGTTTCCTAACAACCAGCTTAAAGGCAAGCTTTGTTTTACTCTCTGAGCCAGTGTTTTTCAGAGTAAATGCTTTAGACTACAGCATTTCCAAATCTATGTAAAGTGCTGCTTTATATTCTGTTCGGCTTCATTGGAAAGTACAGGTAAAAGTTTCCTCCAGCTCCTGCCCCATTGCACCTCTTTCATGGGGAGGGCAGGAGGGGGGTGACTCAGATGATGACAAGTGAGCTAGTCAGTTGTCTGGGTGTGGACATTCCAATATCTGGATGCTGAGACCCAACCAGTGGGTTCCCTGGCAACCTCATCACCCTCAGCTCATGTAGCCAAGACGGTGAAAATGGCTCGTGGGCAGATGAGCTTTCCCTGCGGTTGTGGTTCTGCTACAGTAGATGGTCCCTGGGGGCAGGACAAAACTAGCCCTTGGGCTGGAAGGGAGTTGAATGTTTGAAACTCAGTTTAGTTATCTTCTTTTTCTTTTCTCTTCCTTTTCAGACTTCAGTATTGATGCTCCTCCATCCTTCAAACCTGCTAAGAAGTATTCTGATGTTTCAGGACTTCTTGTGAGTATAATTACGTCTCTGTGCCTCATACCATGGAATTGAAAGGGAGGTCTCACTGTCTACTTAGGCAGCGTTCAATATTGACCACCACTGGTCCGGCCTGGAGCCCATACACTTTGAATAGGTAATGGGATTGTGCTGGAGTGTTCACGTGTTTATTTCAGAGTGGCTTTGACTACCTGGGCATCATGTGTGCAGTCTGGAGAGAGGATTGCTCCAGAAAGGAGACCCAAGTTTCACTTCCCTGTACTTATATGAAAGATGCTTCATATATTACCATGTGAACTACATGGAAAAAAACCACACAAACTTTTATAGTACTCAAGTTTTTTTAAAAAAGTCTGCATTTTTGAGGGACTGTACTCTTTAATAAAATATTTAAACTTCTCTAAAGAGGCACTATGGTAAAGATAGTGGTTTTTGAACATATTTTTAAGCACCAGACCCCTTTTCCAAATGAAATCCTTTACAGAATCCCCTGGAGCCCACTGTGTGGGTCTGGTCCTCTGTCCTCTCCACTGCCCACCACAGAGACCCCCAACGTGCTTCTGGGAACACAGTTTGAAAGTCGTGGTAGGATGTGTGGGACTTAGGCAAGTCGCTGACCCTCAGGAACCTCAGGGAACCTCGTCTTCTTTTCAGAACGTAGATGAAGGGTGGAATTTTCAGCTCACCTCATCCTTTTTCATCACTATTCAGTTCGGGACATGGGCTTTTCTTCCTGACTGTAGAACTAATAGGTCACTGCACTTTTAAAAACTCATCCGAACCATTTAAATGCTTTAGATTTTTTATGAAAGTGTATGAATCCAGCTTCTATGACAAACTGGCTAAATGATACACAGTTTACATTGGCAAGGATTTGAGTTGTTATTGTAATTTTGAAAATAATATTATTTGTACTCTGAATTAGTCATGTGTTTTAGCTTTCCTCCAGAGAGCATAAACTCCTCAGTGTATTACAAACTTTTTAACATAGGAACTTAAATACAATGATTCTAAAAAACGATAGAGTAGAAAGTGCTGTAAAATGGTGCACACCTGTTTGAGTGTACATGTGGTGTGTGTGTGTGTGTGTGTGCGCGCGCGCGCATATGCCCACACCCACGTGTGTGCATGCTGGGTTCTTTTTGTATCCACTCATGCATGTATCTCCTCCTAAAGGTCCCCTAATGGGACTTCACCTTGATTCACCTTGAGAGAAATGTTGTAGCCTTATGTTGTTTCTTGTCTACCACCTGAAAATAGTTGCCTCGTATACTTGACCCTTTTTAATAGTTGTTTATGGCAGAAGAACTAGCTTGGCACCAGTTATTCTGTTATGGCCCCAAGTGGAAATTTCTCCCTGTCCCATTTTGTGCTGAGCTTGTAGAAGCCATGGGCCATGGCCAGACTCGGAGGGTGGTCCCTTAGAAAGTGTAGCTTTTCCCTCGGTATTATCAGACAGCTCGTCTGCTGTACAGTGGTTTTCACACATTAGGAGGCATGCAAATCATTGTGAGAATTATTGTTCCAGGCCCCTTTGTGCCACTGGTAAAAGGACTTACCATGTTACATAAAACCTAACACCTCTTGCCCCAATGCATGTAAGAGTCAAGAGATTCTGAATATGCAAAGAACTCTACCCTGTCATTGAAAGACAAGCCATAGAAGAATTGGCTAAAAGACAATTACAAGGAGGAGATGCAGATGACCAGTCAGTGGCTATTCATGCTCACTGATAATTAGGAAAAGACTCATCAGGTGGGGAAGAAGTGCCTATCCTCAGACCTTGCTGTTTGAGGTGGGAACCTACATTGGCACTGAGTCTTTGGATGTCAGTTGGGCACTACCTACTGAGACCAAGAAGCAGAGCCTGTGATCCGGCATTGCCTTCCGACGGCTCCCTTAGAAACAGAGCCCAAGGAGCTGCGTGCAGAAGTGTTTGGGAGGAAATGGATTAGCAGAATATTGGAGACAACATAAGGGTCAATCAGTGGGAGAAAGGGGAGTGTTTTCATCCCAGTCTGTGAGCTTGATAAGTGTGTCACAACGAGGATTAACTTCCAAGATACGTTGTTTACTGAAAGGTAGAAAGCAATGTAGGCAGCATAGTGTCACCCAAGTAAAAATCAGCACGTGCTTACAAAAAAAAAAATGTGAGTGATTTCTCTGGTGTGTTTATGTGTGTGTGAGGTATATGGCCACAGGTCTGGAAGGTACCCACCTAGCAGTGGTGTCCTCAGGGGAAGGCCAAGGGCTTGGGATGGTAGAAGGGGACTTTAGTCTTATTTGAAATGTTGTCTTTTTTCTTTTCCCTTCTAGAGGAAAATATGTTCATTTGTTACTGGTATAAATTAAAGTTACATAATTAAAAAATAAGCCCAGCTCATGTTTATACTGACCCACCTTTTCCCAGCCAGCCAAGCAACTGTTTCCCTGCGTGAGGGCATGGCAGGGGGCATGCAGGGTCACATCTGTGTTTAGCTAGCCCTTGTTACACAGCTAGGGAAAGCACTGGACTCTGGGAAAGATGGGGGGGCAGTGAGCACTGCGGTCACCCCACAGTGGGGGAGGCCTGAAATCTGCTTGCTGCCTTCCCTCTGACGTGGGGAGTGTGGGGGGGAGGGAGGGGCAGGGAGGGAGGAGCTGGCCTTTGTTTCATTCGGGCGCCCGGGATGGAATCCGGAGGAGGTTCTGACTAGGAGTGCAGTTCTTTGCTGGTTCCGCTGAGCTGGGTGCTTGGCACCCACCCCTCTGTCCAGAACTCTAGGTCAGGTGCCGTCTGTGCAAGTTCTCGTTGGTGTGACCTTTTTGTTGGTGCCACAGTATCTGTGTTATTCAGCAGCCTTCTTGGCAGGGAGGTCTGAACTTGGGCGGGTCGGCTCAGCACAGTTTGGTGGTAGGAGTGAGGTGGCCACAGGAATGGAGCCAGGCCGGGCTGGTTGTCTATGGAGGCCGGATGATCAAAGCCAGATGCACCCCTGCTGGGAACTGCAGGCAGCCTCCCCTGCCAGCCCGTCCATCTAACTGCTCATGGCCAGAAGCCTCAGAAGGGACTCGTTGCCGCTGCCTTTCTATTTAAGCCTTCCTTTACATTCCTGTCTTCTATTTCACTACTTCCAAGGGTTGCAGAAAGGCAGTATCTCAATCTAGCCAAAGAATCGAAGCTTTGTTTCTTACAGAGCTTTAATTAATCTTAGTTTTTTAAGAAGTAATCTCATTTTCCTGACGGGAAGCCAGTAAGTACCTAAGGAGATCCCCGTGGCAGAACTGGAGACTTAGCGCGTGAGAAACCCATGGCTCAGTTCCCTGCAGCCGGTAGCCCCTCCACGCCCTCCCCCATGAAAGCATCATGGCTGCCTCCAGGCCCACAGAGATGACCGACACCGGGGCACACCATCCCCGCTTGGGTAACTGGATGTTAAGCGTCTAGACTTGAATGGCATCGCATCGTTTTCTGAAAGGAGGCTCCAGATGATTCACCCTTATGTCTTCTGTTTCAAAATCTATACAAGCCATGCGCCTTGAGATGTATAGTGGGTGAGTTAGATTCCACTGTGCGCATGGGAAGGCAGACCAAAAGAGAGTGTTGGTATGTCAGAGGGGAACAGGTCCTCTTTTCTGGGATGGCCCTACGCGTCCATTTGGTGGTTCATTCATGCATCGTTTGCTGGACAAACGCTGACTGAAGGCCTACTGTGCTCTGCCTCGTGCGAGGAGCCAGGGTTCAGTGATAAGCACCCCACAGGGTTCCTGCCTCAGGGAGCCTCAGAGCTTAGATGTTAATCAGAGACTCTTACAGATCTTACAGGTAATATATGTAAAAGAAACTGCGATAAGCATCCCACGAGGGACACACGTGTGGTGAGAACGGGATCCTGACTTCCTTTCGGGGCAGATAAGGCTTCCCTGATGACCAGACTTTGGGGGCTGAGTCCTATAGGATGAACTGGCGATTACTGAGCACAGTGAGCCAAGGCGGGTGCCCCTTCCAAGGAAAGGGAAAATGGAGCGTAACCGGGAAGACTTGGAGAGAAACCGAGGGAGAGACTTGGAGCCTGGGAAGCTGGGGCAGCGAGTGAGGACGTGTGGCTGAGGAAGAGCTGGCAGGGATGTGGGAGCCACGCTGAGGACTGGAGCCTCTGTCCCGAAAACAGAGGGGAGCCGCCGGGAGGTTTCGTAAAGGACACGATCAGAATTGCAAGTTGCCAAGACGAGCCTGGCTGTCGTTGCAAGTTGTGGGACGGCCGTCCCTCCCGGTGGGAGAGTGGGTGTTGGTGGCTAGCCCAGCACTGCCATGGAGCCCAGGGAGGGCGAGGAAGGGGGAGAGGAGGAATGCCCCAGGGTAGGAGGAGGGCAACAGGGCGGGGCATGGAGGCGCTGCTCCCTGCCTCGGGAACAGGTCTGCAGCATTTGTTGGAAGCAGGTGGGAGACTGAAGGCAGAGATGATCAGCATGAATTCAGTTTCGTAGCCCTTGAGGCACCAACCAGAAGAGCCCTAGAATCCGATGTGGTTATTCCTCTTCCTCCCATTCATTCCCTGAAGTCTGAAGTCTGGGGAGATTAAAACGTCTTCGCCAAAGGGCACAATTCAGCGTTCTTGGCGACAGAGTAAGACATGATGAAGACATATTTCAGTTTCAGTAAAATAGAAAAAAAATTAAACTTAAAATATTCACCACCCACAACTCTCCGCCCTTCTCTGTGCCCGCCTCCCTCCCAGGCCAACTACACTGACCCGCAGAGCAAGCTGCGCTTCAGCACCATCGAAGAGTTTTCCTACATCCGGAGGCTGCCCTCCGACGTTGTCACCGGCTACCTGGCCCTGAGGAAGGCCACAAGCATCGTGCCCTGAGCCTTGAGGAGCGGCCACGAACTGGGAAACTTCCCAGGCCAGGCTTGGACGCACCGTCCTGTTTCATGGAAACGCTCCTTCTGCTGTCAGTCTGGAAATGTCAGCGCCGGGCCTCGGAAAGAATGTTTGGCTTCAAGGTGTGTGTTTTTTCTGTGTTGTCCCTCCAAGGGTGATGTTTCCTGTTGAGCTAAATTATATTTCACTTGTTGCCTCAAGTAAAGTCATTTGACAAGAAAATGGGAAATTGTGCTTTTCATGTAACCCAAGGATGCCCCCAATTTTTTTTTTTTGGCTTCAGTGTTGTGAACCCTTGTAACACGTTTAAAGACGATAACGAACCCTGACAACTGGGCTGGATTCGTCCGGATCCCAGGGACTCCCTGTTTAGAGTGCATTAGTGCTGCTGTCTGATCAGAATATTGGGAGGCCTGGGCCCGTCCTCGCCCTGGGCCTCAGCCTCTCTCCATGCAAGTTAGTACTTAAGCCTCCCAGCCTGGCATTTCATTATAGCAGCCCGGGCTGGCTAGAACCCATCCTGGGGTGTGGTAAGGACTGTGACTCCCTTCAGAGAAGGCCTTTTGTCCCGGTCCAGGACGCAGCCCCGTTGACTGAAGCCCGCCCCAGGGCGGCAGTGTTTGCTTGCCCGTCCTCAGAGAAAAGGAAGCACGGGGCCGGGAGGAGGGGAGTGAGGAGACGTGACCTGAGCCTGAGTCCTCCTCCCAGATCCCTAGGGAGGACAGCGGAACCAGGCCCTGGGGCGTCTGGACCAGCGTTGCCTCAATTTGGGGGGGTTAGGCAGGCATGCAGGGCAAGCTCCTCCTGCACCCCTTCCAGGCTCAGAGGAAAGAAAAACAAAGCCGAGTCAGCCGGGAGAGCAGCCAGCAGGGCAGGTGGCAGCTGCCCGGAACCTGGCTTCCTTTCCTCTGACCCATGTGGCCCGTGTGTCACTCAGCGCCTCATGGAGAGAGGGGAGGGGTGCCGTGCAACTTCTCCCCGGCCCCTCGGGGAGGGAGTGAGAGGTGGGGAACCTCCCCTAAGCCCACGGGCAGGAAGCATCCGAGCTTCCCGGGCAGGGTCCTCAACCTGGGCAGCATCAGAACCACCTGAGGCCTTGTCCTAACGCAGACCGAGGCCCCGCTCCGGGAGTCCGGTCCAGCGAGTGGGCGTGGGGCCCAGGGACTGGCATCCTCACAGGTGATGCTGATGCTGGTCTGTGGACCTCACGCTGAAACTCACCAGAAGCTGAAGTCCTGGAAGGCCAGAGGCTGCTTGCTGCTTGGGCTCCTCCGGCTCCTCATTTCCGGCCCCCGTCAGGCTAGGAAAACCCCCGGCTTCCCTTTTGGTGACACAGAGTAAGCAAGCCAAGGGCCCTTCCTGCTCCGCTTCCACCTTCTGTTACACAATGAAAACTTGGGGCAGGTGCACTTTTTCCCCCTGGAAGTGCTCCCCCCAAATTGGATAGAGCCACACTAACACTATTCTAACACTGACCACTGGTGGCTGAATCAGACCTGCCAGTTCAGTCTCCTGGGCCCGGGGCCAGGATGTGGGGGAGGGGAATCCTCCCTGCACATGTCCACTGTGGGCCCCCTTCCTCCCCAACTCTCCCCCCCACCCCCCCACAGGCCTCTCAGCTTCAGGGCTTGTGCCATGAACCCTCTGGGAACCACTAACACGCACCCTGGACCTGACTAATGCCGGAGTGGGCCCAGGCACCTGCATTTAGCAACGATCCCAGCTTGACCGGGACGCGCGGGAGAGTGAGAACCGCGGCTCCGCACGCAGGCGGAGGGGGAGGGGAAGCACGTGTGCCGGACACCTGGCTCCCTCCTTCCCCGTTCCCGCCAAGCCGCCCTTGCCAGCCTCACTTCGCCAGAAAGCTGAGTTTCAAAGGTCAGGCCGTTTCTCTCACCCCAAGCAATGGGTGTGGGGGAGGGGGGGAAAGGGGGAGTGGGGGCAAACTGAGCCAAATTAAAATTCAAGGTGAGAACAGTTCCAACAATGACTCCTCCTGCAGCTCTGTGCCAATAGCTCTGCTCCGTGGTTCTCAGCCCTGGCTGCATATGGCATCACCTGTGCTTGGGGGAAGGCGAAGGGAGAGAGAAAAACACCCAGGGATTCTGATCCAACTGCCTGAGCTGGGGCCTGGGCGTAGCTGTCATTAAACTCCCAGATGATTCTCACGTGCAGCCAGTGTTGAGAACCCTTGCTGTAACTACAGCGAATTTCACACCGGGTACATTTTCTTCAGAGATCAGTTAGCTGTTTCCATCAGGGGCCATGGACAATTTGGAAAGGGTTTCTGTGCGCGCGCGTGTGTGTGTGTGTGTGTGTGTGTGTGTGTGTGTTTAAAATGCATTTTCACACAGCCTCCCAGAACTGGACTTGGAAACATGAATGTCACTAAAGACTCCTCCCTCTTCCATCTTTACCAGCCACATTCAGTCAGTCCCCAGATTTGCTCTTTTCTTACATTCCTCTTCTGTGTGCCCCTTCCTCCCTGGCTTAGCACGTCACGCTCTGCCTGGACATTCTAGTGCCTCCTAACTGCTCTTTCTGAGGGTCCGACCCCCACTCCTCCACCCTCCCCTCTGCCATCAGAGGGCCTTCCCACCATTTTGGATGAGAACTTACTTTTGCCCGTCATGGCATGTCCACTGGTGGTTTGCCTCAGAGACCTTGTTAATCCTGGCATTGGCCTATAGGATACAAAGGCTAAACTTAGCCTCTTACTAGTAAAAGAGAAAACAATTAGCTGAAAAATCAGATTTTCTTTTAAAAAAAAAAACTTTATTGTTTAAAGTATTACAGATAGTATTACATATGTTTCCTTTTTCCCCCATTGACCTCTCCCTGGCCACCCCCACGCATACATATAAGCATAACCAATGGATGCAGATTGTTTTCTTTTTTTTCTTTTTTAAAAATATATTTTATTGATATTTTACAGTGAGGAAGGGAGAGAGATAGAGAGCTAGAAATATCGATGAGAGAGAAACATCAACCAGCTGCCTCTTGCACACTCCCTACCGGGGATGTGCCCGCAACCAAAGTACATGCCCTTGACCAGAATCGAACCCGCGACCTTTCAGTCCGCAGACCAACGCTCTACCACTGAGCCAAACCGGCTTCGGTGCAGATTGTTTTCTTAAGACCAAACTGAGGCCCAGACTGCTCTGAGTAGAGCTGGACTCTTCCAATATCCAGTCCTTGTCTTTGCTGGAGGCGGAGAGCAATGTGTTATTGGACACAGTCTAAAGCTACCTGTAATGTTGGACAAGCATTTTTCCAGAGCTGGGAGCAGTCCATGTGGAGGAGGAGGACCCATTTTGCCCCCACCTCCCACATTAAAGCATGCATCCACCTGGATTTTGAGTATATTTTGTAATTGGGCCAAACGTGTTTTCATTGAGAAATCTCTCATTTCTGAATCCCCAGCCAATGGAAAGAGACATCAGACACTTGATGCTGTTTCCAGTGACCTAGAATCGCTTAGCTTAGTAAAAATAAAGGGCAAGGAGAGAAACTAATGGCATGTGGAGTAAAGAAACCTGACCAAATAGTACAGAACAAATAGGACAGATACCTTGGGACGAGACTGAAAACAATGTCCTCTTACAAATGCATGCAATTACTAATGTTTTTAAAGTAATGCTCTGATAGGAATGTGTGAGCCCTATTTGGGTTCTTATTCAAACAAACAAAAACCTTTTTGAAACAATTGGCAGTTTGATATTTTGATGATACTTAGGAATGCTTATGAATAGTTTTAGTTGTGACAGTGGTCTTGGCAATGTTAAAAGATTCTTATCTTTTACAATCACATACTGAAATATTTTTGGATGGAATGATATGATATCTGGATTTGTTTCAGGATAACATGAGAGAGAGGAAGTAGATAGGAGTAGTGTTGAAATAGATTGGCCACGAGTCAGTAATTGTTGAAACTGAGTGACAAGTACATAGAAGTTCATTATACTATTCTACTTTTATGTGTGTGAATTTCTTCATAATAAAATGTCTTTTGAAAAGCATATGATTTTATTACTAAAAGCACAGTTTTTATTACCTAAAATTGGCTGGTCAGCATTAGCTTGAAGCGGCTTGTGGATGCTGAACTTTGAGAAATGCTGCCTGAATGGTATGAGGTCTTAAAGAGAGGGAATGCCCAGTTCCTAAGGCATTTCACAAAGTCCAGGATGGAAGAAAAGACCCACAGGCAGGTGAAGCTGTCTTCTAGATGTTCTTCAGAGAGGTCTTCATTGTGTGTTCTGTTGGCTGTAATTCCTGGGTAGAGGTTGGTATAGGAGTGGAGAGACCAAAGACGACATCAGCTTGGAGATGTCTAGTAAATGATACTAGAGTGGGTTTGGGATGCATTAGAATGACACACTGTGGTTTGAGAAAGTACCTGTCAATCTACTTCCTGGTAGAATTTGCAGTGTTTGCACATCTACACCAAGGAAAGAATTGGATCACCAAAGAACTTAGCACATGAACAAACTGTTGGTTCAAGGAATTGCTCTCAACTGTTTATGCTTTCAAATTAAATTTCAACTGCTTACGCTTTTATGCCTATATTAAGGAATTGCATTGAAAGAGGCAAGGAGACTCAGCCCTATAAACATTTCTGTTGCAGAAGTACCCCACGGGGTCCCCCACTGCTTCGCAGGGTGCGTTTCTTGCTTTGGCACATAGAACCGGATAGCCTGGGTTTGACTCTCCTGTCTACAATTGACTGACTGTGTGGTCTTGGGAAAATTACTAACTTGCTCTAAATCAGATTCCTTATCTGTAAATGAACACCATAGTAGTATCCGCCCCCCATGATCACCAGGATCAAATGATAAAATGTCAGAAGAGCATCTAATCAGTCCCTTGCCCACACGCCCAGCAAGTAAGAAGTATGATCACTTCCCTCCGTCTGGTCTCGGCATTAGGGAGGTGGATCTTTTCCTGACTTACCAGTAGAAGTGGCACCTTCTGCCTCTTAGTTCTTCTCTTTTCTGTGGCTCCTAGGATTCTTGGCTCCAAATCTGCTGCCCACTTACAGTAACTAAGCAACATCACAGGATCGCCATCTCTGTGTGTTCCTCTCGTGGCCGGCTCTGTCTACGTCCCCTTGTCGTCATTGCCTATCTTGGTCATTTGCTCTACCTTTCATTCTGTGCATTTTTATCAGCTGGCTCGGTGTGTTTATGGAGCAGGGGAAGGCGTAAATAACTAGCTAAATAAATAAGTGATCTGTGACTAAGGCCAAGGGAAGAAAGGAGTCATGGGGTGGAGTGTAGAAGGCTCGGATGAATGAATAAGAGGGAGAGGAGGACCTAATAGAAGCCCTCACTGGGCCTCTTAAAAGTCATTATTGCTTTATGCCTTCCCTGGTATTCATCATGTCTGGGACTGTTGTTTGTTTTTTTGTAATACGGGGCCATAAAACAGAAAAGGGCAAGTTGTCTGTTTTGGTGGCAGGGTTGGGTGTGAAAATGGGGCCCTTTTCTTCCCACTGCAAACACAGAACCCTTGGGGTCAGCCTGGTTTTCTCCCATGACTCAGTGGCCTCCCTCCACTGGTGTTTCTGTCCCAGCTGCAGACAAAGCCTTTCCCGGGAAGAGGCAGTGTTTTCCTGGCCAACAGGATGCTGACCGCTGAGCAGAGCACAGAATGCACCTAGCACGCCACCATCCTCTACTCAGGGTCAGGAAGATGAGTCACCTCCACCAGCCCGGGCTACCCGTGTCCGCGGATCTTTCCAGCGTGAATGTAAAAGGGCACGGCCTGGGGTTTGGCAATGTGGAAGAATGCAAAGGCTTTTTTTCGGGGACCTGAAGCCTCAGTGACTGCTATCTCCCCTCAAAACAAGTGGGGAGGAAACTGCTACCCAGAGATAAAGATGAGAGTTTCTGGTCTTTTCAAAGGAAAAGTCCCGTTAGAGACAATATCAGAGCTTGAAAACGAGGTGTCTCCAAAGTACACACTAGTGCAGTTCCCCCAAAACTTCTTGTTTGCCTGTCTGGAAGGTTTTGTAAAGAAACAATGTCCTGAGTGTTTGTGGATACTTGTTATCTTTTTTTCTCTGAAATTGGATGCTGCCATTTCTTTGCTTATGGAGTGGCAGAGGGCCAACAGCTCTTGCCTCAGCCTCAGAGGCAACCATAGCTATAGGAGCCAAGGACCGAGACAAGCCAGAACATTCTAGGAATGGACTGTGCAGGTGGGGACGTCCAGACGCACGCCGGGCCTGGGAGAGCAAGGCAAGCCCTCAGGGCGGCGCTGCCTGGGCCAGGGGAAGGAGAGCCGAACCCCCTGGACACGCTCTCAGAAAGCTCATTCCCCAGGGCCTAGGCCGACAGTGAGGTTTTATTTGTAGAAAGCCTCTTGTTTGTGTTCCTTGTTTATCTTTTTCCCCCTAATTTAAGTGAGTAGGATAACCCCCACCCCTTATACAAAAAAGTCAGATTTATACATTAAAAAAATTGCTAAGTGAATAAAAAAAATCACAAAACCATAGGCAGACCCCAATATATATATATATATATATATATATATATATATATATATATATATATATATTTTACAGAGAGGAAGGGAGAGGGATAGAGAGCTACAAACATTGATGAAAGAGAAACATCGACCAGCTGCCTCTTGCACACCCCCTACCGGGGATGTGCCCGCAACCAATGTACATGCCCTTGACCGGAATTGAACCCAGGACCTTTCAGTCTGCAGATCGATGCTCTATCACTGAGCCAAACCGGTTTCGGCATCAGACCCCATTTTTGTAGTAACAAAAAAAAATCAACAAGAAAGGAGTGAAATTGGGGTAGGAGTGATGAATGAGGGAATTTATACTTTTTATTCTGAAATCTGGAATTTTTGGAAAGAGCCCATACAAGTTTTAAGAGGGCAGAAAACGCAACCTAGAGCTCTGGGTGGGAATCTCTCCTCTGGAGCCCAGGCTTGTCCTGGAGGCCTGAGCTCCTTCTTGGGCTGCCCCAGTCCCTGAGGAATGCCCACGCCCTGGCCCCTCCATCAGGACGGGGCCCTCCCTGCCCCACCGGGTCAGGCAAGCCAGCCTCCTGATGGCACGGTGGCCGCACATCACGCCTGGAAGGCACTGCTCCCCACACTCCAGTCTTTTCCACGCGATGCTCACTCCCCGCAGCCCCGTGAGGTAGGTACGGCAGTATGTCCACGTGACACCCGAGGACCCTGAGGTGCAAGGGACGAAGCGCACAGCTCCAAGGAGGCGGGCGGGCAGTGAGCCAGGCCCCGCCTGCCGCACACAGGCTTCCTTTCAGCCTCTGCTTCCTTTGGCAGGACCGGCTGGCACTGAGCTACCTGAGGAGGGTGGGAAGGGGCGCGGGGACCCGGCCTGGCGGTAACGTGAGAACGCCGGAATTGGCGTGCGAGTGTGTATTCCCATGAAGCCTCCTGCAATGCTTGACTCCACGTGCAGCTTGGCTTGCCCACGGTACCCAGCTTTTGAGTCAAGTACCGCTCTAGATGTTGCTGAGCGGGTTTGGTTTTTTTTTTCTTTTATGTTAGATTAATATTTAAACCAATGAACTTTGAATAAAGCAGATTGCCGTGACGTGAGTGGGCCTCACCCAATCGGTTGAAGGCCTTACTAGAAAAACACTGAGGTTGTGTGTCTCTGGAGAGCCCTGACCGAATACACTTTCTCTAAAGGAGATGATTGGGTGGAGACATTTATTTTAAACTACCCTTCCTGACATTTCCACACCTGGCAGCGAGGCTGGCCCATCTTATATGCTTCATAAAGATTTTTAGTGAAAGCCAATGGCTAGGCTAAAAATGCTCGATGGCTTTGCCGGATATGGTGTTTATTTAAACTATTATTTTGTTCCCTTACGAGTCATTGAATCTAATGGAGAGGAACAGAAATGGTCTTGATTAAATCAGGAGAGGGAGGGGAGGAGCAACGCATGGTGAGGCGCCTTCTATTTCTGAAGATTCTGTTACCTCCTCCCCTCACTCCAGAAACCGTAGGTTTGGTTTCCTCTTTTAAATCAGAGTAAGTGGGGACTGGCAGAGCCAGAAGAAGGCACCTTTGCCTTTCACTCCCTCCGCCCCCTCCCCAGGGTACCCTGCACCTCTCGCTGTGCAGGTCCCTTCTGTAAGGAGGGGCCCGGTCTCATTCTGTCCACCCACCTCCTCACCATGGACAAGTCCTCCCTTCCTACCCTCTGAGACCAGCACGAATGCGCTGAGTGCTTTGCCTGGCGGTATCTGCATTGGGAGAAGAGCCCAGAGAAACGGCTTCCAGTAGGGAGCATCATTGCTTCCATTCTAACCATGAAGGAACTGAGGCTCGGAGATGTTGGGCAGTCTGCCCGGAAGTCACGGCCTGAGCAGTCCGGAGGCTGTTGGAAGGAGAAAGGCGCCTGGATGTGCCTGGGCTTCTCTGGAGTCCCCATTCCCCACGTCTCATCACTTCTTTTATATAGTATATATTTTATTGATTTTACACAGAGATGAATTGAGAGGGATAGAGAGTTAGAAACATCGATGAGAGAGATACATCGACCAGCCGCCTCTTGCACAATCCCCACCGGGGATGTGCCCGCAACCAAGGTACATGCCCTTGACCAGAATCGAACCCGGGACCTTTCGGTCCGCAGGCCGACGCTCTGTCCACTGAGCCAAACTGGTTTCGGCGTCTCATCACTTCTTGAAGAGCAGATCCTGTGAAAAAGGGCTGAGGCCTTGCATCCCGGCTTTACCCTCCTCACAGCTGCATCCCGGATGGGAAAGACTGCTTCTTAATCCCCATTTAAATTTCTGACCTAATAGCTCCTTTCAAAATAACTGTGTCTAACATAACATTTCCTTTTCCACTATGCCAGTGGTCGGCACACCACGGCTCGTGAGCCACATGCAGCTCTTTGGCCCCTTGAGTGTTCTAATGCCATTTTTTCAAAATAGACTCACCCAGGCCAAACACCGACTTCTGCACACAGGACAGGAAGTTTCAGTCGCACTGTACGTGCGCGCCCACATGTGGTATTTTGTGGAAGAGCCCACTCAAGGGGCCAAAGAGCCGCGGTTTGCCGACCACTGCACTATGCGGTCATCTCATTTGTTCCCTGTCCCTTATCACTAGGAGAGTTCCCTTAGCTCTTAGCCCTTAGCTTAGCAGTTACCTCCTCAGAAAGCTGCTCTGTCCCTTCCCTGCCCTGCACTCCCCCCAGCGCTGCCATGGGCCCTGATGGTCTGCAGGCTCCATGTGCCCCTTGCATGGTCACCAGGCTGAGGGAGCCCAGGGCAGGGAGTCTGACCCTGAGCAGTGGGACAGCTTGGTAAACGTGTGTTGACTTAGCCAACGAGATAGTAGAAATGAGTAAACTAGGGAATATATTTTTATAGAGGGTGACATGATTAGAAACTTCTTATCATCTTGCCTGATATATAATGGAGATTCAGTGTTTATAGAATAATACTTAGAAGTCAGAGGGTTGTGCTTAGATTAAATACCTTCTTACTTGAGTTATGCAGTAGGGATATGTGTCGGTGTCACTGTCATAAAAATGTGAATGGCCGTGAAGAGAATGTTTCCAACTTAAAAATTTTTCTCCTGTAAATTGTATAAGACCATTGGCATTCTTGTTGCTTATCTGGATTCTCATAATTAGTATGAATTTTAGACCCAAATTATGTATTGTAGGTGTCTTCAACTTGAAATTCCATATGACATTATTCCAAGGGTTTGCCAGTTTTTTAAGATTAACTAGAGCAGCGGTCGCCAGCCTTTCGGACCTCACAGACCGCCAGTTGGCAACCACTGAACTAGAAGCCCGGTGCACGAAATTCATGCACGGGTAGGGTCCCTAGGCCTGGCTGGTGATCAGGGCTACTTTGCATATTAGCCATATATATATATATATATATATATATATATATGTAATAAGATCCACCTGATTGACCTCAAAATTTCTGGTCAGTTCAACAAATTCAAAATTGCTGTGTTTAGACATTTGGCACTCCCCTGTTCATCATTCATTCACTCATTCATTCATCCATTCATGCAGAAATGGAAGCTCCTGCCATAGGAGGGTTAGTAAGGTGGTCAAGGAAATAACCAATAAGCAAGAGAAAGAAGGTCAGCAGTGTACCGATTGGTGGACAGTAGTGCAGGGACCAAGTTGACTTGTGTCAAAACGGTGTTGAAATATTTAAGGAAAACTAGGTAAAAAGGAGTTTACAAATAATGTTTCATTAGGAGTGGGACAGGACAGGCTGGATCTTGAGAAGAATGCAGAAAAGGAAAGGAGCTAATTTAAGTATGGAAATTTTCCTTTGGATAGTAACTAGCCATTCCATGTAGGCAATACCAATGAATCTGTAGTGATTTTGAAAAGTAAAGGGACAGCAACAAGATGGCATGGCCAGTGGCTGGTCCCTCCGCCAGCTGGCCCGAGCGGTGTCTCAGGCAGGAGGAATGTGGCCAGGCAGCCTGCGGCTGCGATAAGGAGGACAGGATGGGGCACTGCTGGGGCATCCTGGATCCGCCTGGGGATTTTCCATGTGGAAGCACTTACGCAGAGCCAGAGCCCAGGAGAATTCTGGCCTGCACGCCAGGCAGATCCTCCAGTGTGCGCCAGGAGAGAGGAGAATTGCTACCTCCGTCACCACGGCACCGGGGAGACTGGGAAGGACACATAGCCGAGGTCCAGGGTGCTGTGCCTGGCTCACATTTTAAACGTTGCCTCTGTCACTAGGCAGACCTCAGCGTTCACAAATGGCTGCCACCTGAACCAACAACACCCCCTCGGGATCCCTGGGCTTCTTTGCACCACGGGCATCCACTCACCAGGCTCCGGTGGGACTGGGCGCAAGGCACTGTCTTCCCCCTCAGAAGCAATCTCGTCCCCTGGGAAACAATCTGGACTGTTTCTCAGGAGGCACTGGTCCCTGCCTCATCTTTGATTCTTTTTATTCCGTAATGGAGTCTGCAGCTCCCTACAACCTAAAACTGTCCTAAGGTTTTTAAAAGCGTATTTAAAATACAAAGGCTTTAAAAAAAAAAAAAAAGTCATTCTGCCGAAACCAGTTCGGTTTGGCTCAGTAGATAGAGCGTCAGACTCAACGGTCCCGGGTTCGATTCCGGTCAAGGGCATGTACCTTGGTTGCGGGCACATCCCCAGTAGAGGGTGTGCAAAACTCAGCTGACCGATGATTCTCTTTCATCGATGTTTCTAACTCTTTATCCCTTTCTCTTCCTCTCTGTAAAAAAATCAATAAAATATATATTTTTTAAAAAGTCATTCTACAACCCCCAATGGAACAGCAGTAGCTGAATCACATATGATTGAAGAAAATCTTACAAATCCCAACTGCTGCCTTTCAAATTTTAGGCATGATTAAGTATCAACTAGTGATCAAGTGAAAACACGTCTGCTTTAGCCTTCTTTACTGCTACTTTCAATATCTAGTGTATGATCCACAAGAACTACTGTTAACACGGACTTTAAACATTCTGATTTGACTCATTTCTAATTCAGAGTAATATGTTACTTGGTGTGACTCGAAAAGAAGAAATGGTTGCTAACATTGTTTCTCCCTTAAGAAGTAATGTTATTTGCAGAATTTCCCTTAAAAGCATTTTTGGAAATGACTCAGAAGGCTCACTGACTCCACCTCGTTCTACCTTGCAGAAATTGTGATAATGAAGCAGTAATTTCCCGTAATAGCTAGGTGCAGCAAACCCAAAGCAAGTAGATTGCATATCTTATTGTGCATATGCAAAGTCTGGCCAGTTCTTGGAGTAATTTGTGAGGCTATAAATATGTTTTACTCTAATTACATCCATCACGTGCTTTATGTGCTGTTACTGTGAAGGGAGAGAGATGCTATGGAGGGAAAGTTTGGGGGGAAAGCTCTTCTTTTTTTATTTTATTTATTTATTTATTAAATAGATTTTTTTTTAATTGATATTTTAAAGAGAGGAAGGGAGAGAGAGATAGAGAGCTAGAAACGTTGATGAGAGAGAAACATCCATCAGCTGCCTCTTGCCCGCCCCCTACTGGGGATGTGTCCACAACCAAGGTACATTCCCTTGACCAGAATCAAACCTGGGACCTTTCAGTCTGCAGAGCGACGCTCTACCACTGAGCCAAACTGGTTTCGGCAAAAGCTCTTCTTAAAAAATAAATAAATAAATAAATAAAATTTTATATATATATTTGATATTTTTACAGAGAGGAAAGGAGAGGGAAAGAGAGTTAGAAACATCGATCAGCTGCCTCCTGCACACCCCCTACTGGGGATGTGCCCGCAACCCAGGCATGTGCCCTTGACCGGAATTGAACCTGGGACCCTTCAGTCCACAGGCCGATGCTCCACCCACTGAGCCAAACCAGTTAGGGCAGAAAGCTCTTCTTGTTCTCAGTAGAAATATCTCAGATACAATGTTAGCGCCTTGATCGGCCTATGGATGGAACCTGTATGATGATACCTACATGCAATCAAGTTATGAAAGCCTTCCCGTTGAATGGCAGGTAAGTGGGCCAGGAATGCCTTTGGAAAGCTGAAATACGCACCATGAGCGCCGTCACACAGACCTGCCCCACCGCTGAAATCCTGCCATCCCACTTTGTTTTACCTGCCATCTCCCTGGCTCTCTGTTTCTCATGCTTCTTCACATCGCAGTCTGCACTCCGTTGCCCACCCTTTGCCACCTTCTTCCTGGTTTCATTTTCTTCCCTGCCCAGCCCAGCCACTCACCCTGCATGAATCAGGACAGAAATAAGGGCCAGAGCAGGAGATGTGCTCCTCACCTTACTAGTATGCCTTGTTGAGTTAGCAACGGCTTTGGCATCTCCAAATGAAAGGATCAGGAGGCTCATGAAGCAATCCGCCAATCAAAGAGCTGCAGAGCACCTGGTGACCTCGCCGTCGAAAGCTCATTTCCGAGCATGGCCCACATCAGAGCAACGGCCTGATGAGACTCCTTTTGGGGGCAGTTTGCGCCCTTCCCCTCCACTGGTAATCAGCGATTGAAGGATCCTCAGTGTGAGCGAAACCCGCTGGCCAGCTCATAGTTGGAGACCCAAGTGCTAGCTAGTCAGTCCCATGAAACAAAACTTTAGTTTCCCAACACCTGGCTGTGAGGAGCCAGGCCTGACAGGGAAGCAGGGAATGCTGGATTTGGAGTCTGAGGGTCTGGGGTGGATCTCCAGACATTTACTTATGAGACTGGTAAAGGGTGGGTTACAGAAATACTCAGAACTTTTACTGTGCTCATCTGAAAATGAAGGTCATAATAACCGTGGGGTGTGGAGCATATGGAAAATTTCACGTAAATGTGCTTGTGAGATGCTACAGACATGAAGTACCTTGGTAGTCAGATTATTGAATACGAGAGGCCCCATGCACGGAATTTGTGTGCGAGCAGGCCTTCCTTCCCCCGGCTGCGGGCACCGGCTTCCCTCTGGCACCCGGGACCCGGGCTTCCCTTGCAGCCCTGGCTTCGGCCTGAAGGTCGTCCGGAAGGATGTCTGGTCTAATTAGAATATTATTATTTTATTATTTTTTAATATATATTTTATTGATTTTTAAGAGAGAGGGATAGAGAGTTAGAAACATCAATGAGGGAGTATCATCGATCAGCTGCCTCTTGCATACCCCCTACTGGGGATGTGCCCACAACCAAGGTACATGCCCTTTGACCAGAATCGAACCCTGGATCTTTCAGTCCGCAGGCTGATGCTCTATCCACTGAGCCAAACCGGTTTCGGCAATGCTTCTATTATTATAGATAACAGAAGATTCTTCTTGAGCAAGTGGAGGTATTATGCAGGCAGTTTCAGAACTGCCCGTTTCATTGCCACATTCACAATGTGATTCTTAAGGCCTTTTACACGTGGAAGTTGGCTACCAATTGAATGTTAAAAAGAAGGTTGAGAAAATCATGGCCGGCTGGTATTTACAGAAATGTTATTAGAGGTGTTGGCTTTGTTGACAGACAGGAAAGCTCTTAAATTGATCAGGGACTGAAACATCCTTCCCAACCTGTCAATTCTAAGTGGGAGAAACGATAGGTAGGAGTTGATCAGGTGTTTTTAGCATCAGGAGAGGGAAGCTAGTAAATGCTGGGGACCTCGGCTGTTGCTCAGGCTGTGGCAGTCATCGGGGCTGTTCAGTCTTTCGTCCTCTAAACGGTGTGTTTTGATGAGCTGAATTTTAATTCTGATGCCCTTTTAATCATGATTTTTCTTGCATAGTTAGTTTTTTCTGTTCTAAGAAATCTTTGCCTTAAGGTCATGAAAACATGCTGCACTTTCTTCTAGAATAGCGGTGGGCAAACTTTTTGATTCAAGGGCCACAATGTGTTCTTAAACTGGACCGGAGGGCCGGAACAAAAGCAACCTGACCATGCTGGCACTCTCATCTTGGGCTGCTGGTGAAGGAGCGGAGGGGAGAGCAAGAGAACCCTCTGCTCTTTCGGCTCCATGGGCCGGATAAAATAGCTGAATGGGCCGAATCCGGCCCGTGGGCCATAGTTTGCCCACAGCTGTTTTTCTATTTATTGTCTATCTTGAATTATTTTGAGTATGATGCCAGGGTTTGGATAAATGCATAATGACCAATTTTCATCATTATGGTACCATACAGGGTATTTTCAATGCCCTGAAAATATTGTGTGTGCTGCTTATCCCTTCGCTCCTCCCAACTCCTGGCAGTGTACAAGTCCTTTGCCTCCTTGGTTAGATTTATTCCTTGGTATGTTACTTTTTGTGCTATTGTAAAGGAATTGGTTTCTTAATTTTATTTTCAGATAGTCCATTACCACCATCATAAACATAATTCCTCTACCCCAAAGTGTCCCTCCAATCTGACCCATTTTGTCAAGTAGTGTTTTTAAATTTTAATTTTTCAATTGTTTGCCACAAGTGTATAGAAATACAGTTTATAATTGTATATTGACTTTGTATTCCGAGACCTGCTAAATTCACTTAGTATTTCTAAGTTTCTTTAATTTTTCTTCCCATTCTTTATGCCTATTATTTTCTTGTTGCTCCATGGTCCCAATAAAAAGTGAACTTCAGCGCATGTTGAATAGAAGTGGTGCGAGTGGATAGCCTTGCCTTGGTCTTCATTTTAAGGTGAAACTTCCAATACTTCAATCGTTAGGTATGATGTTAGTTGTAGGGTGTGTTGTTTTTTGTTTTTTTTTTAATGCCCTCTATCAGGTCGAGAAAGTCTCCTTTTATTCTTTGTGTGCTGTGAGTTTTTATTTTTTATTTTTAAAAAAATATATTTTATTGATATTTTACAGAGAGGAAGGGAGAGGGATAGAGAGCTAGAAATGTCGATGAGAGAGAAACATCGACCAGCTGCCTCCTGCACATCCCCTACCGGAGATGTGCCCGCAACCAGGGTACATGCCCTTGACCGGAATCGAACCCGGGACCTTTCAGTCCGCAGACCGACGCTCTACCACTGAGCCAAACCGGCTTCGGCGTGCTGTGAGTTTTTATCACAAAGTATTGAAGTTTGTAAAATGTTTTTCCTATATCTATTGAGATGGGAATATGATTTTTCTCTTTTATTCTGTTAGTGTGATGAATTATATTGATTGATATAAAAAGACAAAATAACCTTAGATTCCTCAGGAAAATTCCCAAGTTTTGGTCATGTTTTATTCTCTTTAAAAAAAAATGCTGGGTTCAATTTGCTAATATTTTGTTAAGGATGTTTGTGTCTGTTCATAAGGGATATTGGTCTGTGGTTTTCTCTTCTCATAATGTCTTTGTCTGGTTTTGGTATTAGGATTGGACTGGCCTGATTTTTTAAAAATTGGGAAGTGGTTTCCTCCTCTATTCTTTGAAACAGTTTGTATACAATTGATAACATTTTTTCTTGAAAGTTTCATATAATTTTCCAGTGAAACCATCTGTGACTGAAGTTTTCTTTGCAAAAGGTTTTTGTTTTGTTGTTATTAATCCTCACCAGAGGATCTTTTTCCATGGATTTTTAAAGGGATTGGAAGGGAGAGGGAGAGACAGATAGAGATATCGATGTGAGCAAGAGAAACACATTGATTGATTGCCTCCCACAGAAGGGCTGGGGGGATAGACCCTGCAACTGAAGCATGTGCCCTTCACTGGAATCAAACCCAGGACCGTTCAGTCCGAGGGCCCACACTCTATCCACTGAGCCAGACCGGCTCAGGCTGCAAAAGGTTTTTAATTATACATTCTATTTTAAAAATCAACATGGGGATTTTCTATTTTTAAATCTTCAGATTTTCTATTTCTTCCTATGTCAGTTTTGGTAATTCTCCCCCCCCCCCCCCAATGAATTTGTCCATTTTATGTAACTTTCAATATTTTTAACATAAAATTGTTCAAAACCCCTCATTAACCTTTATTAATCCTTTCTGTCTTCAGGATGGGTATTAATAATCCCCTTTTATTCCTGATGTTTGAAATTTGTATTTTCCCCCTTGTTAACTTAATATGATATCCTATTCTATCAGCCTTTAGAACCTTCTCTCTCTCTCTCTCTCTTTTTTTTTTTTTTTTTAGCATTCTTTGTAGTGTGAATTTGCTAGAGATGACTTTCAGTTTTGTTTATCCAAAAATGTCTTTATTTGCCTTAATTTTTTATAAGATTTTTTTTAGTTTATAGATCCTAAATTTCAGGTGTTTGGTGGGTATTTTTTTTCCCCAGCACTTAAAACATACTGTTTTATTCTATCCATTGTTTCTGGTGAGATGTCAGGTTTAACTTTGTATGTATATAACATGTTTTCCTTCTGACTCCTTTTAAGATTTTTTTTCTTTAACTTTGTTGTCAGCATTTTGACTATAAAATACCTGAGTGTGCTTTTTCTTTATATGAATTCTGTTTCTGATTGCTCAGCTTCTTGGGTTTGTGGGTTTATATTTGTTTAATCATAACCTGTCATTTAAAGCTTGGCTGCCTCCCACCACCCTTGTTTTCCCCTACAGCAGGCCTGCTCTTCTACCTACCACTCCAGACGAGGTGCGTGCCTCAGCCAGGACTGTTGGTTCAACCAGGAGGGGCTCATCCCCGCCTGAAATTCAGTTAAGCAGGGCTGCCTTGCATCTACAACTCATTCACTAAATGAAAAAAGTATGAGTCATCTAGACTTATCTTGCTGATACCATATTAGTGAAGGCCTGAAGGCCTTTTTCTTTCATTCTTTTTTCTTAATGATTTTATTTTTTAAAAATTTTTTTAATTTTTTAAATTAAGGTATTATATGTGTACATAGCTTACAATTGCCCCCCCCCCCCTGCCGCCTCCCATTCATGCCCTCCCTCCCCAGAGTTCTGTGTTGTACTTATATTCATGCATACCAGTCCTTCGGTTGTTCTCTTATCTTCCCCCAGGTCTCCTTCCCCTCCCCACTGTCATTTGACAGTCTGCTTGTTTTATGGTGACTATCTCAGGACCACACGAATAGAGTCCGATCCTCCTCTGGTTCACACCGCCCCTCCCCCCGGGTCCCACTGCTTCCCCTGGGACACACGGCTCACCCGGGGCACACAGCCCCCTGGGACACATGACTCTCCCAGGATACCCGGCCCCCTTGGGGCACACGGCTCACCCAGGGCACATGGCCCCCTGGGACACATGGCTCACCCGGGGCATACGGCCCCTGAAGGTCTTTTTCATCATCTTCATCCTAATCTTGAAGAAGAATTCAATGGCTGCTTCCAGTGGTATCATGAAAAAGTGAGGACACTAATCTCTTGCCTCTTCTCCTGAGAGCTCATGCAAGTGCCCCACAGCCCCGCGCATGCACAGTGTTCACTATTATCTCCCCTGCCCGGGTGAAGGAAGTGGGGAGAGGATGCCTGGCCTTCTCACATGCAGGCCAGTGGCTGTCCATGCTGCAGCATGGCCTACCCTTCCTTCCCGCCCAGATCTTGAGATAGAGGGCCAACACATAGCTTCCGCACTGGCACACAGAGTTCTATTTGGAAAGAATGTATGTATCATAACATTCCCCATTCTCAGCTGAGCTTCTGACATACTTCATTAGCAGACTGGAACCAAATTGATGCTAGGAGATCCCCTGACTTTTCCTAATTGGGGAAGTGGAACAGCAGTTCTTGGGGAGCTACTATGGACTGAACTGTGTTGAAGCCCTAAGGCCATGTGACTGTGCTTGGAGATGGGGTGCATAAGGAGGTGATCAAGGTTACATGAACTTAAGGGTGGGGACCTGATCCCATAGGATTAATACCCTTATATGAAGAGACACCAGAAAGCATGCATGTTCTCTCTCTCCCCTCCACCCCTCTCTCTATCTCTTTGTGGTAATGAGGAAAGGACATGTGAGGACATAGTGAGAGGGCAGCTGTCTGCAAGCCAGGACAAGAGTCATCACCAGTAACTGATCCTGCTGAAGTTTTTATTTTATTTTTTTATTTTTTGAGAAAGAGAGAGAAACATTGATATGAGAGAAAATGTTGATCGGTTGCCTCCTGCATATGCCCCAGCCGGGGGTCTAACCTGCAACCTGAGTATGTGCCCTGACCTGGAATCAAACCTACCACCTTTTGGTGTATGGGATGTTGCTCCAACCTCACTGGCCAGGACAACTGAACCTTGATCTTAGACTTCTAGCCTCAGGAACTGTGAGAAAATAAATTGCTGTTGTTTAAGCCCCCAGTTTGCAGTCTTCTGTTATGTTTCACGAGCCACCGTGAAACTGGCCAACCGAGCCTGGCCCCTGCATGCATTCAGGCTCTGAGGCCTCCAATTCTGAGAACAATGGTCCCTTCTCTGGTCCCTTGACCCAGGGCTGCAGGCCTGGGTAGGCACCTGTCGGTCCTTCTCTCCATGGCCTGCAGTGCTCACTGAGCATCTATGCTTGCATCTTTTTGAAGACCCTCTGACAATGGGTTCTACTTTTCCCCCACAAGTTGATCATCTTCCCCAGAGACTGCGTTGAAGTCCGCAATGAAGCTTCCTTTCTCAGTCCCCCCTCACCTGAGAGCACTATGAGGAGACTGGCGATCATGTCCTGTGGTCCTCTGGGACACTGAGGAAGCCCAGGGAATCAGAACCAAGTCTGAGCAGGGGCCCGGCTGGTCACTGCTTGGAGAGGAGCAGTGAGGCCTGCTCATGGCACATGTCACACCCTCTCCCAGTTTCTAGTTGCTGAGGCTGAGAACCTCTGGGCTGGGAGACACCGTTCCTGGCGGAGGATGGCGGTTTATGACACCAAGACTAAAGCTATATTTCCGTTATGGACGCCGAGGCCTAGTTGGTTTAGCTGGCTTAGCTTGCAGAGGGGGGGCAGGAGGGAAAAGAGGGAAAAAAGGATAAAGTGAAGGAGAAAAAAGGGTCAGGAAGGAAAGTGGGAATAGGAATTGCCGGAAACAAAGCCCCCGAACTCCTGTCCCACAGAGCCAGGCTGGGAGGGGACATATGTGGCACTGAGTCATCTCTCTGGATGTTGCTTCAGATGGTGGGACATGTGAGTTCTCAACATTCCGAGTCTCGGTTTCCCAATACCCCCAGTATCCTTTGGTGTTGGGCTCACATCACAGAGGAGGGTGTTCATGGAGTCAAGTCTTTTAGAGCCTTGACTCATTTGGGATTGTTTGGGAAGGGTTTTCAGGCCCTTGTGTTTTTTTGAAAAAACAGCACAATAGTCAGGCTGACATCATCTGGTGTTAACGGGAACACTCTAAACGTTTCCACGTTGAGTCAGGCCAGCACATCATTTTACAATGTTATTTCATCGTTGCTTCCAGCATTCACCTAATCAGAACAAATGTCAAGCAAATGTTCAAAGTGAAAGAAACCAATGTATTAAGGAATAAATGCATTTATGGTAATGATAATAATGACAACACCACCCCTCCCCTTCCCCACCCCCTGCCCCCGGGGCAGGCTAAGTCCACAAGGTTCTGGCCTTCTTCCAGGGCCTTCCACAGGGCCCAGGAATGTTTGCGCTGTTCACTTACACAGCTGAGCTGGCCAGATGCCATGACTGGCAGCTTTGTTTATTTGGTTTTCACTTTTCATCATGAAATACAGTCCTGCCTTGATTCTCTTGCCTCTGGGGCTCTCTGAATGTTTATAACTAGAATCCTTTCAGTTCGTTTGCAAAAAAGGCTCCCTCCCCCCGGGACTGGTGGGTGCCTGGAAGCACTGGAGGCGAAGGGGCGTGGGGGAGTCTTTGTGGACTGTGGCTCCGCTTTGTTAGGCCATAAATTAACCGAGTTTCTGAGTTAAAACGCTCCTGCACTGTACGTTTTATTTTTAGGGGGAGCACTCATTTGGTTTTTGAACTCAATGTATTTGCTTGTGAACCTAGCAGATGGCTTCATCGGCTGAACTCGTGCACAGGCTGTGCCTCGTTATTACACCACAGTGTGCAGTTCATGGTCACATTTGGCCTTCTTGTGATCTCAAGATCCCCGCAGGCTTTCCCCTGTGGAGGGTGTTGGTCAGAGTCTGACTTCAGGTATGGAGCCCGCTTTGGTGCTCCTTATACCCGGTCTGGCTCAAATCAGGAGGACATCAAACACAGTACACCTAAGAAATAAATAAGCCCATCGTACAGTATATTAGAAGGTAAAATGCTGTGTACAAGATGAAAATAGAGCAGGGCAAAAGGTGTTGGATGGTTTTGAGTGTGTGGGGAGAGTTTAGCGTTCAAAATAGAAGGGCCAGACTTTTTAAAAAAATTAAACGTGCAATTATCATGTGACCTAGCAACTGTCCTCTTGGGTATTTTCCCTAGAGAAATGAGAACAGTGTTCATACGAAATTTAAATTTCCATAGCAGCTCTATTTGTAATCGCTCCAAATTGGAAGCAACCCATCTTCCATTGAGTAAATGATCAAACAAATTAGCACTTCCTCACCTTGGAATACCACTCAGCAATGAAAAAGAATGTGCTTTTAATATACCCAATAACCTGGACGAATCTCCAGATAATTATTCTGAGTGAAAAAGGTCAGTCCCCAAAAGGTTACATACTATATGATTCCATGTATTTGGCATTATAGAAATGACAAAATTACAGAAATGGACCACAGAGGAGTGGTTGCCCAGGTTCTGGAGGAAGTGAGGCCAGAGGGGAGAGGGTGTGGCTATAAGAGGGCAGGCTGAGGGATACTCCTGGGATGGAAATGTTCTATCTCTCGGCTGTATCAGTGCCAGCGTGCTGGTTGTGCAAGACGTTACCACTGGGGGAAGCAGGCTAGAGGCCTGGGGGATCTTTCTGTATTATTTCTTGCATCTACATTTGAATCTACGTTTGTGTCATGATTAAAAAGTTTAATGGAAAAAAAATAGGGTGGCCCAGGTGGGCCCATTGAAGTGACATTTTGAACTCAGACTCTGGTGGTCAGGGGAACAACCTGAGAATAACAGTGACAGGGGCCGACTTCTGCTTAACAGAGTCTGTGACTCTACTAGTTGTGTGCACACTTAGGTCGTTGATAGTGTGGGCAGGAGCTTCTCTAAGAGGCATGAGCCACTCAAACCCTGAGTCTACACTGGCCACCCATGGAGAGCTTATCACAGTTGAGGATGGGTCATAAAGGTGAAGACTGAGGAGCTACCCAACGATAGTGACCTTAAGCGGCAACGTACTCATAAACAAGACCTTTACGGTGTCCAGAGTGTTTGCATGTGTATGTCATTGAGGCTGTCATGTAGCAATGCACTCTGTAGAGGTTTTAAGCACTTGGTCAGGTATTGGGGCTCAGTGCCTAGAATCAGCGGGACATGGGGCATGCGACTGCCATAGTTCTTATACTCAGAGTTCACCATGACAAAGAACAAGTGGGCAAACAGATAAGTAAAATAGTGGCATTATAACGAAGGTTAAGAAGCAAGCAAAAAATGGGCTGGAGATGGTGTGTAAAGGGAGGGGGACAATGATGCTCCCGTAGGTAAGGTGACGCTTAGTTTGGAACATACAATGAGAAGAGTCAGGGTGAGGAAACAGCCTGTACGAAGGCCCTGAACTGTGGAGGAGATGGGACAGGGACGAGGGATACAGGCAATGCCCCGTCACACCATTTATCCCATTTCCCACTTGGCCTCCTTCAAGGCCAGCACTTTGTATCTAACACACCCACCTCACACCCCTGCCATTTCTCTTACTCAGAGTCATAGAGTCAGGCTTGGCTAGTACTTCAGTAGTGCCCAAGAAATAACTATGATTTCACATATTTTCCTCTGTAACATACCAGATGCTGGTGAGTATGAAAAATTGTGGGAAATATAAAAACACTGTCCTTTTTAGGGTAGGTCTATAAAATGTGCCTGCTTCCCAAAGTTGCTGACCCACACATGTAATGACTGTCTAGACCAGAAGAGGACAGACATAGCAGCCAGGTTGATGTCCCAAGCCATGGGCATCATGATGATAGAGTGAACCAGCTTGGACAAAACATGCATTTATTAGCTTCCTAGGCCTACCCTCACAAAGTACCACAAACTAGTGGCCTAAAACAACAGAAATGGATTCTCTCACAATTCTGGAGTCCAGAAGTCTGGAATCAAGGTGTCATCAATGACATATTCTCTCCAAAGTCTCTAGAGGTGGATCCTTCCTTGCTTCTTCCAGATGCTCATGATGATCTTTGGTGATCCTTGGCTTCTGGCAACACTTCAATCTCTGCCTCCATCTCCACATGGCCATCTTCCCTCTGCTACTGTGTGTCCCTGTGTCTTCCTCTGGTGCTTTCCCCATGTCTGTCTTCACATTGTATCCCTCTTCTTATAAGGACACCAATCATATTGGATTAGGTCACCCTAGTGACCTCATCCTAACTAATTATATCTACAGTAATCCTATATCCAAATAGGTCATAATCTGAAGTATTTGGGGTAGGACTTCAACTTAACTTTTTGGGGGAACACAATTCATCCTGTAACAGGAAAGAAATAGTGATTGAAAAGGACTGGGCAGCTGTGGAATCAAGTTGAGTCTTTCTGATCCTTTGTCCTGGATCTGCTAACTCTGACTCACTTCCACTAATATCTTTTTATTTTATTGTTTAAAGTATTACAAGTAGTAGTACAAATGTCTTTTTTTCCACCATTGATCTTCCCCCAGCCTCCTCTATCTCCTCAGTGTCTTACATCCATTAGTTATGCTTACATGCATGCATACAAGACCTTCGGTTGATCTCTTACCTCCCCCTGCCCCAACCCTCCCCAGCTATCCCACTGTAATTTGACAGTTTATTCATTGCTTCTCTGCCTTTGTATATATCTTTTTTTATTTATTAAGGTATTATATGTGTACATAGCTTACAATTGCCCCCCACCTCCCATACATGCCCTCCCTCCCCAGAGTTTTGTGTTCATTGGTTGTACTTATATGCATGCATACCAGTCCTTTGGTTGATCTCTTATCTCCCCCAGATCTCCCTACCCTCCCCACTGTCATTTGACAGTTTGCTTGTTGTTTTACAGACACTATATCTATCTTTCTGTTCATTAGTTTATAATGTTCTTTATTATCCATAAATGAGTGAGGTCATGTAGTGTTCCTCTTTCATTGACTGGCTTATTTCACTCAGCATGATGTTCTCCAATTCCATCCAGGATGCTGCAAATGATGAGAATTCCTTCTTTTTATGGCAGCATAGTATTCCATTGTGTAGATATACCATGGTTTTCTGATCCAATCATCTGCTGACGGGCACTTAGGCTGTTTCCAAATCTTAACTACCGTATTTGCCGGCGTATAAGACGATTTTTTGGCCCTGAAAAATACCGTATTTGCCGGCGTATAAGAGACTGGGCGTATAAGACGACCCCCTAACATTTCCACTCAAAATACAGAGTTTGTTATATACTCGCCGTATAAGACTACCCCCCACTTGGAGGCATATTTTTCAGGGCCAAAAAATCGTCTTATACGCAGGCAAATACGGTATTGTAAATTGTGCTGCTATGAACTTAGGGGTGCATATATCCTTTCTGATTGGTGTTTCTAGTTTCTTGGGGTATATTCCTAGTAGTGGGATTGCTAGGTCAAATGGGAGTTCCATTTTCAGTTTTTTTGAGGAAGCTTCATACTGTTCTGCACAGTGGTTGCACCAACCTGCAATCCCGCCAGCAGTGCATGAGGGTTCCTTTTTCTCCGCAACCTTGCCAACATTTGTCGTTTGTTGATTTGTTGATGTTGGCCATTCTGACAGGTGTGAGATGGTACCACATTGTCGTTTTGATTTGCATCTCTCGGACATGTGGTCTATCTTTGAAAATGACCCATGTGCACTTGAGAAGAATGTGTATTCTGTGGCTTTGGGGTGAAATGTACTGAAGATGTCGATTAATTCCATCTGGTTTAGTGTATCATTTAGGGTTGATGTTTCTTTGCTGATTTTTTATTTAGATGATTTGTCCAAAGGTGACAGTGGGGTATTAAAATCTCCTACTATGATTGTATTGCTATTAATCTCTCCCTTAATGTCCTCCAGCAGTTTTTTTTTTAATGTATTTGGGTGCATATATGTTAACCAGGGTAATTTCTTCTTGTTGGATTGCTCCTTTTAGTATTATGAAGTGGCCTTCATTATCTCTTGTTATGTCCTTCACTTTGAGACCTAATTTGTCAGATATAAGTATTGCTACCCCAGCTTTTTTTTCATTTCCATTTGCCTGAAAAACCTTTTTCCATCCCTTCACCCTCAGTCTTTGAGCATGTTTTTTTCTGAAATGGGTTTTTTGTAGACAGCAGATATATAGGTCTTGTTTTTTTTATCCAATCTGTTACCCTATGTCTTTTAATTGGAGCACTTAATCCATTTACATTTACAGTTATTATTGATAGGTACTTATTTGACGCCATTTTAAATTCTGTACCCCTGTGTTCCTTCTTCACTTCCTATTTTTTTATGTTTACAGAAGAGCCTTTAGCATTTCTTACATTGGTGGTTTGGTGGAGATGAATTCCTTTAGTCTTTTTTTGTCTGTGAAGCTCCTGATTTCTCCTTCAATTTTAATTGATCTCCTTGCTGGGTACAGTATTCTTGGATTCAGACCCTTCCTTTGCATGACTTTGTGTATTTCATCCCATTCTCTTCTGGCCTGATAAGTTTCTGTTGAGAAATCAGTTGCTAGTCTGATGAGGGTTCCTTTATATGTAACTTTCTATCTCTCTCTGACTGCTTTTAAGATTCTAACTTTGTCATTGGTGTTTGCCAATTTAATTACAATATGCCTTGGTGTTGGTCTTTTGGGATTCCTTTTACTTGGGACTCTGGGAGCATTTGTGTGGGTTTTTTCTTCTCTATCTCAGGAAAGTTTTATGCTATTATTTCTTGAAATATATTTTCCATGTATTCTTCAGCTTCCTTTCCTTCTGGAACCCCTATTATTCTAATATTGTTTTGTTTTGTTTTGTCCCAAAGCTCCCGTAGGCTCTCCTCCTGCTTTTTAATTTTTCTTTCTATAAGCTGCTCTAATTGGGTATTTTTTTTTCCATCTTGTCTTCTAGCTCACCGATGTGGTACTCTGCTTCTTCTAGTCTATTCTTGATGCTGTCTATTGAGTTCTTCATAGTAGCAATGTCATTTTTCATTTCTTCTTGGGTCATCTTCATTTCTTCTTGGTTCTTCTTCATTTCCTCTTGAGTCTTATTCATATTGTCAAATTTGTCTTCCATTGTTTTTAGCCATCTTATGATCATTACTCTGAATTCTTGCTCTAGTAGGTTGCTTGCCTCTAACTCATTTACTTCCTTTTCTGGTGATGCCTGCTTTTCTTTCATGTGCAGGCTATTTCTTTGTCTCCCCATGTTCTCTCTTTGCAGGATGTCTTGTATGTAGTTCTCTTTCTCCTGTGTTGATTTAAAGGCACAAAATACAACATTACCAGGTACAACACACAAGGCATTGAACAGGAATGTATTTGCGATATTAATAACCTCTAATAAAGGTGACCACTAGAGAAAGGAAAATTAGGGGAGAGAAGAGAAAGAAAAAAGGAGAGAGAGAGATAGATAGATAGATAGATAGATAGATAGAGAGAGAGAGAGAATTAAAAAGTGGGATAAATAAAGAGAAGAAAGAAAAAAAGTAGTGTCAAACTGAAATTGGGTAACAGGAAAAAAAAGCAAAAAAAGAGAAAAAATAGTGAGAGTGAGAAAGAGAGAGAGAGACAAGAAGCAGACTAAGAGAGAAAGGGGGAACAAACTATATATATGTGGAGAAAATTCCAATCGGACAACCACTAATCCCAGCAAATGCCAACAACAATACAATACCTACTACTATCAAGCAAGTCTAGGATAAACAAATAAAAAACATACAAAACAAAGCAATTACAAAATACTATGCAACATTAACATCAAAAGAATAAACATATCAATCTCACTAAAAAGCATAAAACTTCAATATAATCAACATTCACACAAACAACAACAAAAGGACAGAGAGGAAAACAGTTTTGTTTGTTGTTTTTTGTTTTTTTTACTAGTTAATATAGTGAAGAGAGTGGTATTTATGCACTAGGAACAGGGAGCTGGAAATTAGGTATATAAGTATGGTGAGAAAGAAAAGGGAAAAACTAAAATAGGAAAGGGTTAAGATAAACAGGAGATGAAAAGGGGATAAGTTAGTAATAGAGTGATGGCGTAAAGATTGAGTTGAGATAAGGTTGATCGATGCTATAGTAGGGATGAAACTAGAATGGAGACTAATCTCAGTGTAAAATAAAGAGAAAATAAAAAATGGTACTTTAAAAAAAAGAAAAAGGAAACAAGAAGTGCAAAATAGCAGTAATAATAATGATGATTGAGACTAAAAAAATGTAATTATTGAAGAGGTAATATCAAGTGAGGAAAAAAGAAAAAAAATCATTTCTTAAGTAAAGGATGTAAAAAATGAAAATAAAATAAAAGATGTAAAAAATGAAAATAAAACAAAATATAGAAAAATTAGCATAAAATGTGCAGTACTGGTCATTCACTTTTGATTAATTAAAAGTAGTAAAAAAAAAAAGTCAGTTTGTATATCAGCCCCTAGGTGGTAGTGTTTCTGGATTGACTTCCCCGTCTTTTGGCTCCTCTGGCCTTCTTTCTTTCTCTATGGCAGTCTTCTCTATGGCTCTCATATGGTGGCTCCTGTTCAGATCCCCCGTTTCCAGGAAGGCAATTTCCCCTTTTGTCTCCTAGGATGTGCCAAACTGGGCAGTCCTTCCCTAGTGCTCAAAAGCCAGGGGACAAAGGGGATCAGGCACAGGATGGGTCTGCGCCAAGGTGTCCAGATGTTCTGCTTACGATGGGATAGACACGATTCTTAAGAATTTGTCCCACGCCCGTTGGCGTTTTAAAAAAAAACTCCCGATTTTTGGGAAGATCACGCCAAACCCAGCACTGGGTCTTGCAGAGCTCATTCTCTCTGGGGTCGCTGCCTCTTTCGGAGCCCGCTCTGGCCTGGCAGCCGCTGCAGCCGCTCTGGAGCCCGCTCTGGCCCTGTAGCTACTACAGGTGCCGCTGCCACAGCAGGAACCCAGAACCCCCACGTTCTCCCCGGCAAACTCTGACCTTTCCATGGGTGATTGAAGAACTTCCTTGAATCCACGTGTCTGCGCTGATTGGGGCGTCACAACTGCTCGGTGGGCTCCCCCATTGTGGGTCCCCCTAGGCCTCAGGTAAGGTCCTCATTTATTTGTAAGATGGTGTAGTTTTCCCTCTGTGCCCGTAGGTCCGGGAGAAGTTCCCACTGCAGAGCTGCCTGCCTGGTCAGGAAATCCTGTCCAGCAGGAACCCCCCCTCCCCCACCTTCTCCTAGAGCTCTGCCACCCCTCAGCTTGCCAACTAACACTCCCCGAGCGATTCTCAGGCACTCCTTCTATCTGCTCTGGGACTAGGTTCAGAACAGGTCCATCTGATCCACCGCCATTTTTCCTTCCTCTTGTATATATCTTTTTGTTAATCAGGTTATAATGTTCTTTATTATCCATACATGAATGAGATCATGTGGTATTTTTCTTTCACTGACTGGCTTATTTGACTTAGCATAATGCTCTCCAGTTCCATCCATGCTGCTGCAAATGGTAAGAATTCCTTCTTTTTTATAGCAGTATAGTATTCCATTGTGTAAATGTTCCATAGTTTTCTAATCCACTCATCTGCTGATGGGCATTTAGGCTGTTTCCAAATGCTATTGTAAATTGTGCTGCTATGAACATATGGGTGCATATATCCTTTCTGATTGGTGTTTCTATTTTCTTGGAATATGTTCCTAGAAGTGATTTTACTGGGTCAAATAGGAGTTCCAATTTTTAAGTTTTGAGGAAATGCCATACTATTTTTCACAATGACTGCATCAGTTTGCATCCCACCAGCAGTGAAGGACGGTTTCTTTTTCTCCACATCCTCTCCAGCACTTGCCATTTGTTGATTTGTTGATGATAGCCATTCTGACAGGTGTGAGGTGGTACCTCGTTGTTTTGATTTGCATCTCTCAGATGATTAGTGACTATGGGCATGTTTTCATATGTCTCTTGGTTTTTTGAATGTCCTCTTTTGAAAAGTGTCTATTTAGGTCTTTTTCCCATTTTTTTATTGGATTGTTTATCTTCCTTTTGTTAAGTTGTATGAGTTCCCTGTAAATGTTGGAGATTAAACCCTTATCAGAGATAACATTGGCAAATATGTTCTCCCATGCAGTGGGCTTTCTTGTTATTTTGTTGATGGTTTCTTTTTATCTCTTGTTATGTCCTTCACTTTGAGATCTAATTTTTCAGATATAAGTATTGCTACCCCAGCTTTTGTTTTTTATTTCCATTCACCTGAAATACCTTTTTTCATCCCTTCACCATCAGTTTGTGTGAGTCCTTTTTTCTGAGGTGGGTTTCCTGTAGACAGCAGATATATGGTTCATGGTTTCTTATCCACTCAGCTACCCTCTGTCTTTTGATTGGAGCATTTAATCCATTTACATTTAAAGTTATTATTGATAGGTACTTGTTTGTTGCCATTTTTATTTTTTATGCCTGTGTTCCTTTGCTTCCTATTTCTTCTTTTTTACAGCATACCCTTTAGCATTTCTTGCATTGCTGGTTTGGTGGTGATAAACTCCCTTAGTCCTTTTTTGTCTATGAAGCTCCTGATTTCACCTTCAATTTTGATTGATAGCCTTTCTGGGTACAGTATTCTTGGATTCTGACCCTTCCTTTGCATGACTTTGTATATTTCATTCCATTCCCTTAGGTCAGATAAAGAGTTCTTAGGTATGGGACATAAAGCACTGTATGATACCAAAAGAAGTAATTTATAAATTGGACTGCATCAAAATTTAAAACTTTTGCTCTTCAAAAGATATCATTAAGAAAATAAAAAGATGCACCACAGTCTATGAGAAAATATTTGTAAATCTATATCTGAAAAAGGATTTGTATCTAGAATATATAAAGCACTCTCACAATTCAATAATAAGTCAAATAACTCAATTAAAAATGGCAAAAGAGTCGAAACCAGTTTGGCTCAGTGGATGGAGAGTTGGCCTGCAGATTGAGAGGTCCTGGGTTCGATTCTGGTCAAAGGCATGTACATTGGTTGCGGGCACATCCCCAGTAGGGGGTGTGCAGGAGGCAGCTGGTTGATGTTCCTCTCTCATCGATGTTTCTAGCTCTCTATCCCTCTCACTTCCTCTCTTTAAAAAATCAATAAAAAATATATTTTTTAAAAATGGCAAAAGACTTTAATAGCTATTTCACCAAGAAAATATTCAAATGACTAATAAGGGCACAAAAGCATATGTCTACACAAAGAGTTGTCTATAAATGTTTATAACTGGACACTGGGGGCTGACTCTACACCTTTTCTTGCTTCTACCTAAACTACCTAGCCTGATAGGATGCACTTTGGCTGGTTAAGACTGAGCACTCCTACTTCTCATCTCTGTCTCTTTGAAACAAAAACTTATACTTTGTCACCCTGAACTGCCTTATAAAGAGAAGGAGAGAGAAATGAGAGCATTTACTATGACTGAACTCCATTCCTGGGTCTATTAAAAATCAGTGCAAAACCACAGTAGCTAAGGAGGAGGGAGAAATGTGGTTTACTAAGCTTTGCTGAAAAGAAGGAATTTCTCTCATGGGACAACTTGCTTGGAAATGGAAGGAACTGCAGTTGAGACATGTGATTCTCATTACCAGCTACATCCTTTCAGACAGGAGGCAGATATAATTGGAGCCATTTCTATTTTAATTGTAATTCCTTGGCTTTAAAGAAATTGCCAATGGAAATCTGCAAGCCACCAAAAATGCCACCATTGCAGATTCCCTGGATTTTAATGTGGCCTGGATTTCCTTCAGGAAGGCTGAGGCCACCGGCCACAATTGATATTTGTTGTTGTTACAGACCTCAAGTTTTCCCCAAACAAAGAATGACTGAGCCCTTCTCTCTCTCTTCCTCCTTCTATTTTTCCTTTTGAAACAAAGAGGCAGATCTTTGATATTTTGCCACCCTTCTCCTACAAAACAGGATAGAGAGAAGGAAGCCTTTTGTGATGAAGGATAAGAGAGTGCAGGCTCACTGGGCTTCCTTTTGTGCCCCCATTATATGCCCATAGGGAGATTCCAACCTATCTGGAGTCCCAGGTTCAGGTAGAGTTCTGAAAAGTGCTGGAAATTCAAAGACAGGCTCCTGATAATGTCAAAGAGCACAACCACCATCTGTTAAACCTCCTCCAAGCTGTTTTCCACTCACTACCTTTTAAGTGTCTACTGTTAAATATAAATGAGAAACCAGGAATCAATCACAAGGCTTTCACATGAAATCTGGAAATCAAATAAATAAATTGAAAAACAAAATTTGGAAACAAAGACAATGTGGAGAACAGAATAATGTAATAAAAAATACATTTAATACCCTAGATAGATGAGATATCACATTTATTAAATAAGAGCAGAAGGCTTTAAAAAAGAAGCATTCAAAAGATAATAGAGAGTTCTTAAAAATTGAAAATATGATAGAAATTAAAAATTCAGCAGAATATTAAAAAGATAAAGTTAAGGAAATTTCCAATTAAGAATAGACAGATAGATGACAGACAGACAGACAGAAACAGGAGAAAAATAATAAAATTAGGGGATTAGTCCTGGAGATCCAACATCAAACAACAAAAGCTCCCAAAAGAGAAAACATAGGGAAGAGAACTCTTAAAGACAAAATCCAAGAGGACCTACAGATGGCCAATAGACATGAAAAGATGCTCAAAGTCACTAATCATCAGAGAAATGCAAATTAAAACCACAATGAGGTATCACCTCCCACCTGTCAGAGTGGCTCTCTGTAATAATAAAAACATAATATGCTAAGTAGACTGGATGGTCAGGATGATGCAAGGGCTGCCAGGGAAGCCCGGGTCCCATGTGCCAGAAGGAAGCCGGTACCGGCAGCCGGGGGAAGGAAGGCCTGCTCTTGCATGAATTTTGTGCACCCAGCCTCTAGTCATTAATAAATCAACAAATGACAAGTGCTGGTGAGGATGTGGAGAAGAGGGAAACCTTGTGCACCAATGGTGGGAATTCAGACTGGTGCAGCCACTGTGGAAGACAGTATGGAGTTATCTCAAAAAGCCGGTTTGGCTTAATGGATAGATCATTGGCCTGCAGATCAAAGGGTCCCATTTCTATTCCAGTCAAGGGCACATACTTTGGTTGGAGGCTCTTCCCTGGTCCAGGCCCTGGTCAGGGCCTGCACAGGAGGCAACCAATCGATGTGTTTCTCTCACATCAATGTTTCTCTCTGACTTACTATTTCTCTTTCACTCTCCCTTAAAAAAAATCAATGGAAAAATATCCTCAGTTGAGGATATTGAAAAAAAGAAAGAAAAAAGGAACTGCCTTATGATCCAGCAATTCCACTTCTGGGAATTTATCCGAAGAAACCTGAAACACTCTTTCAAAAGAATATTTGCACCCCTTTGTTCATTGCAATGATATTTATAGTAGCCACGATTTGGAAGCAGCCCAAGTGTGCCTGTTAGTAGATGAGTAGATAAAAAAGCAGCAGTAGCCCTGGCCAGTGATGTTCTGGTTAGGGCATTGGCCTGCTCATAGAAGGCTTGCAGGTTCAATTCCCAGCCAAGGGCACATAACTGGGTTGTGGGTTCACTCTCCACCTCTAGTCAGGGTGTGTGTGGGAGCAACCAGTCGATATCTCTCTTTTTTTCACACATTGATGTCTCTCTCTCTCTCTCTCTCTCTCTCTCTCTCTCTCTCTCTCTCTCTCCCCCCCTCCCCCCCCCCCCTGACCAGGAATAGGAACTGGCCTTTTGGTGCACAAGACAACCGATGGCCAACCAACTGAGCCACACTGGCCAGGGCGTGAGAAAATCTTAAAGGCAGTTGGGATATGGGGGTGAAGGGATGTTATGAACAGAGAGACAATGGTAAAAATAGCAGACTTCTCACTAGACACAATAGAAGCGAGATGACACGGAGCGTCTTTCAACCTTAAATTCTGTACCCAATGAAAATATCTTTCAAAAATGACGGGAAAATAGCATGGCCAGTGTGTCTCAGTGGTTGAGCATCATGACCTCCTGGCTCATAGGTTGAGCAACCTATGAGCCAGGAGGTCATGGTTCATTCCCAGTCAGGGCCCTTGCCCAGGTTGCGGGCTTGATCCCCAGTAGAAGGCATGAAGGAGGAAGCCGATCAATTATTCTCTCTCATCGCTGATGTTTCTGTCTCTCCCCTCTTTCTTCCTCTCTGAAATCAATTAAAAAATATTTTTTAAATGAGGGGAAATTAAAGATGCATCATCAGATCTGCACTATAAAAAATGTTAAAGGACATCCTTCAGGAGGAAGGAAAAGGATGTTAGATGTAAATCTAGATCTATGCAAAGGAGTGAAAAGCATGGGTAAATATATGAGTGCAGTGTAAGGGCCTGACAGGTTGTTTTTCTTATTGCAATGCAAGTGCCTGAATTAAGCTTTGTATTGATGAAACATCCACTTTGCAGATAGTAATCTCAAATAAACACATTGCCAACCACAGGACTAGATAGAGCCAGCCCACAGCACCCCAAGTTTTCTTAGTTTAGAGATCTGGTTGATTTAGACAACTGATTGTTTGGCTGCTTGTTTTTCACTTCCTACACTTTAATTTCAACTTTTATGTTTTAGATTCACCAATAAATAGTGAACACTTTGAAACCCTAGCACCTCACCCCCACCCCTACCTTTGGCTCCAATAAAACAGAACCCAAGTCTCACGCTCTCTCTCTGCCTGTGGCATTGCTGTGTGACTCCTGGTGAGCCCTAGTACCTTTCAGGATTTGTGAGTAAGAAGGCTGGTTTCCTGATGAGAGTGCATCTTACAGTCACAATAAGAACCACAGGGTCGGTCCAGCCATAACATTGGTTCCAAAGGGGAGATGTCTGTGGGGTGTCTGCTTCACCAGGCATTGCTGGCTGATAACATCACCATCCATAGGTTGAGACTGGCAAGAAACAAAGATTTTACTATGTATGTATTTGTATTTACATCTCTATTTAAAATAAATGATTTAACAAAAATAATAACATTATATGATGGGATTTATAAAAAATTTATAAAATGTCCCTCTCCAGTTTGGCTCAGTGGATAGAGTCGATAGCCTGGGGTCTGAAGGGTCCCCAGCTTGATTCTGGTCAAGGGCACGTACCTCAGCTGCAGGCTTCTCCCCGGCCTGGGCCCTGGTCAGAGAAAACAAAATAAAGCAGGAGGCAACCAATTGATGTGTTTCTCTCACATCGATGTTTCTCTCTGTCTTTTCCTCTCTCTTCCATTCTAAAAGAAAAGATCAATGGCAAAAATGTCCTTGGGTGAGGATTAACAAAAAAACAGAATAAAACAAAAAAGTATAAAATGGATGTCATAACTGCTAAATGTAAGTGAAGTATTATAAGATTCTTATACTATATGTGATGTAATATAATATCACTTGAAGGTAGATTGTGATAAGTTAAAGATGCATAATATAAACCCTAAAGCAACTAATAGACATTGAATAAGAAAAAAAAATTCATGAACTGGAAGACACAACAATAGAAACTGCCCAAAATGAAACACAGAGAGGAAAAAGACTGAAATAGGTGAACAGAGCATCAGCAAACTGTGGAATAAGTTCAAGTGATCAAATAGACACACAATTGGAGTCCTTGGAAAACAGGGGACAGAAAAAAATCTGTAAAAATAATAGCCAAAATTTTTCTGATTTTGATAAAATATATAGATCTAAAAAACTCAAAAAAAAATCCAAGTACACACACACACACACACACACACACAAAATTACACATCATAATCAAATTTCTCAAAACTGATGATGAAGACAAAATCTTAAAGGTGTCTGGGAGGGAAAAAAAAGACATTACATAAGAAAAAAAATGATACAAGATTTCTCATTGGAAAAAATGCAAGCTAGAAGGTATCACAGTAACATCTTTATAGTATTGGGGGGGAAATCTGTCAACCTAACATTCTTTACTCAAAAGCAAAATAGAGCTTTTCCAGACAAACAAAAACTGAAAGAACCCATCATTAGTTGCACATACTAAAGAAATGTTTAAGGAAATCCTTTAGGAAGAAATACAATAACAACAGATGGAAAATTGGATTTACTCAAAGAAATGAAGAACATGGGTAAATATAAAGAATGTTTTAATCTTTTAAATCACGTTACAAGATAATTGACTCCTTAAGCAAAAATAATAACCATAGGAGAAGTCACGTGAGGATGGAGGAGGGGCCACAGGAAGATTGAAGGGATACGGCCAGGAGCCCCCAGAAGCTGAAGAGGCAGAAAGACGCTGGCCTGGAGTCCTTCGAGGGAACACAGCCCAGACACCCTGATTCAGATTCTGGCCCCAGAACGGGGAGAGCACTTGTTCCTAGTTTAGGCCAGTCTGTAGTTATTTGCAGTCTCAGGAAATAGGCCCCTCCTTGCCCCTTCTTTTGGGGCTTTAACCGGATTCTGGGAACAGCTGAGCCTTGTAGTGTGGCAGGGGAGAACCCCTAGACCTCTCGATGTAGGGGCTCACAGGGACATCCATCCCTATGTCTGTGCCTTGACCCTGTCTTCGGCTCCCACGGGGCCCCTCGGCAGTGACAGTGCCGTGGACACACCGGGGCAGACTGCTTGGTGGGACGTGCAGGTTACATGGCTCAGGCACTCCTCGCCGCCTTGCTGAGCCCCCAGCTGCAGGATGATGCAGAGCCCGTGTCTGTTGCCCATTTGGATTCAAGGTACCCTCTTATTTCTGAGCAGAACGCCTTGCAGGATGTCCCCTCCAGCATGCGGAGGAAAGAGCAGGGCTGAGGACAAGTCCTGGCCACCCCAGCTGACCTTGTGTCCTGAAGGGACCTCTGGTAATACAGCGACAGTTACAAATGCACAAAGGGCCCTGGCACCTCCTGGGTTCATGAAAATGGGGACCACACACATCAGCTGCAGAGACCGTCCTGATTCCCAATCCAGCTCTGCTCCATCCCGGCCGAGGGAAGCGCCAAGGCCTGGTCCTGACCTATGAAATGCCCTCCTTGTTCTGACCTATGAAATGCCTTCCAGGTACTGCAGAAGCTCCTGTGGAACTCTTGCATGGACTCTGAACAGTCCACTGCTCTCATTTTTAATGCTAGCCGTCACAGTCCTAGCAGGAAAGAAATGGCATGCACAACCATTTTCTAAAAGGACTTTGGCAAAGGGACTGTTGACAAGTGTGAGAGCAGGGGCAGACAGCCAACCAGGGAGGTGGCACCCTGGAAACCAAGGTCTCAAGGGGATGGGACCACACAAACACCGAGAGTGGGCACCTGAACAAGGGGTGGGGTCACGTGATTATGTGAGATTAGGCCAGGGAACAAAGGGGTGGGGGCCATGTAAAAACCTAGGAGAAATCACAGGAGGACAGAACAGGAGCCACGTGAAGATTGAAGGGATGTGGCCAGGAGCCTCCAGAAGCTGAAGAGGCAGGAAGGACCGTGGCCTGGAGCCCTTTGAGGGAGCACAGCCCCAGACACCTTGATTTCAGATTCTGGCCCCAGAACGGGGAGAACACATGCTCCTCTTTGTTTAGGCCGGTCTGTAGTAATCACAGCAGCCTCAGGTGTGCCCACTGCACCGTCTGCCGAGGAGCCACCAGGGGCGCCTCCTTTTGGGGCCTTGACAGGGTTCTGGGAACAGCTGAGCCCTGTGCTCTGACAGGGGTGACCCCTTAGACTGTCACTGCAGGAGCTCACAGGGACATCCACCCCTGTGTCTGTGCCTCGGCCTGTTTCCTGCTCCCCGGGGCTCCTCGGCAGCGATGTGCAGTGGGCACACCAGGGCAGGTGGGAAATGCAGGCTACATGGCTCAGGGGCATCTTGCCACCTTGCCAAGCCCCCAGCTGCAGGATGATGCCAGGTACTCTCCAGCCCTGTCCTTACCGCCTAGGCCTTCCCCCTAAGGAGTCCAGCCTGGGCCTCCACTTCCTGGAGCATCTAGGTCAGGGATGGGCAAACTTTTTGACTTGAGGGCCACAAAGGGTTCTTAAACTGGACCGGAGGGCCAGAACAAAAGCAACCTGACCATGCTGGCACTCTCATCTTGGGCTGCTGGTGAAGGAGTGGAAGGGAGAGCAAGAGAACCCTCCGCTCTTTCAGCTCCGAGGGCCGGATAGAACAGCCGATGGGGCTGGATCCAGCCCGCAGACTGTAGTTTGCTCACTGCTGAATGTTGGCCTGGGGATTGAGGGGTCCGGGGTTTGATTCTGGTCAAGAGCTTCTTTTTGTGCAAGTAGGTGGGGGCCTCTTCCTGGCCAGGCAGCTGAGAGCAGAGGAGGTCAAGGAGGAAGAGGGTCCAGGTAGTGGGTTCTGGGACCCCAACCTCACCCTGCAGATTTCCTGGACCTGGGCTCCATCGCCCTCCCACAGTTCTCAGACCAGGCGGGTTGTTTCCTGCCTCCCTGCCTTCGCACATGCAGTTCCCTCCACCTTGAATGCCCTTCCTCAACCCTCAAATCTCAGCTCAGCTTTCACTCCACTGGAGAACCTTCCCCCAAATCACTTGGGGCTCCCCCTGCATCCTGCACCCACCCCGGTCACAGCCATTTTCTGAATGATGCTCTCACGGGACGGTGATGTCTTGGCGATGTTAGCTTTGCCTTTGTACCCCAGCGCCTGGCACAGACAGATGCTCAATAAATCCAGGAGGGAGGGAGGGATGGGAGCAAAGATACACCTATCCTAGGATTGTAGAGGATCTGCGTCGTGAGCACCTGGCACAGGTCTGGGCATGGAGCAAAGCCCACTCCCTTCCTGCCGTCTCCACCTGAGCCTGGGCTCCAGCACCTTCTGCCTCATCGGATTTGGAGCCGACTCAGGGGTCCTCTCCATACCCGCAGGTCTGTGTCTGTTGCCTATTTGGATACAAGGTAATGACACCAGGATGCAGACATGCACCTGACTTCACAAGGAGCTAGTAGTGTGTTGGGAGAATGGCCTCCATTCTCGGAAATCCAGCCCTGAGCAAACTTGTAAGGACCCGAGGCTGACCTTAAGCAGGGATTTTCAAACTGTTTTCACACCAAATACTTTCTGCACACAAAGCCTTACCTGAGGGTCATTATATAAAAACAGATAGAAAGTAAACAACTACAAAAAAAAAAAAAAAAACCCACACCATATATTGTGAAGTTTAGAAGTAAAACATATGACAATAGTATAAAGACCTGGAGGGGAGAGATAAAACTATACTGTTCTAAGATCCTTATAATGTATATGAAGTAGTATAATATTCCTTGACACAGTAAAAATATATATGATAAACTCTAAAACAAGCACTAAGATAATACAACAAAGAGTTACAGTTACTAAGGCAACAAATGAGATAAGGTGAAATAAAGAATGTTCAGCCCTAAAGAAAGCAGAAAAAGAGAGAGGTGAAAGCACAAAGAACCAATGGGACAAATAGAAAACAAATATCAAAATGAGAGACTTAACTATAACCAACCAATAATCACATTACATGTAAATGTTTAGAATGTAAAAAAAAAAAAACACAAAACAAAACAAAAAAAAAACAAACAAGCAAGCCTCAACTATAATTAATTAGAATACAATAGCAGAATGATCTCTGGAAAACCCCAAATATTTGAAAAATGGCAAATATGCACATGAAAAGGTGCCCAACACCGCTAGCAGGTTAATTAGGGAAATGCAATTAAAATAACAAGATACCTCTATACCTATTAGAATGGCTAATAACTACAAAGACTGACCATACTAATTATTAGTGAGAATGCAGAGAAACTGGAACTCTTGTGGGACTATAGAATGGTACAAACACTTTGAAAAACAGTTCAGCAGTTTCTTAAAAAGTTAAACATAAACCTACCACACTACCCAATCATTTCATTACTATGCATTTACCCAAAGGTAAAGAAAAAAATTCACATGCAAAGACTTATGCAAATGTTTATGGCAGCTTTTATTATAATGACCCTAAACTAGAAGCAACTAAATTGTCCACCAACAGGTGAATGGGTAAACAAATCATGGAATATCTATAAGGTGGAATATTACTCAGCAATCAAACTGTGGATTCATGCTACAAGATGGATGAATCTCAGAATTAGTAAATTAAGTGAAAGAAACCAGACCATCCAAAAAAGTATCAATCGTGTGATTCCATTCATTAAAAATTTTAGAAAATGAAAAAAAACTATAGTGATAGCAATCATTTATTGAATGAAGAAAAGGATGTGGGGAGGGATAGGAGAAAATAATTGCAAAAGGACTTAAGAAAATTTGAGGGCATGACTAATTTTTCACTACTTATTGATGATGATTTACACCTTCATCCATATGCCAAAGCTTACCAATTTGTACACTTTAAATGTGTGCAGCATCTTGTGTGGCAACTTTACTTCTATAAAATTGTTAAATATGAAATACAGGAAAATCTGCATAAATATACATAGATATAATGACAACACTTTAAGAAGTTGTTTCTTAGAAAGGAAGAAAATAATTTAAAAAGTTATTCCTTGGGGGGAAAAAAACCTTTGAAAGGGAACTTCTTTATTTTCCCTTCCATTCCCAATTTACTGTCTTACTCTGGCTCCAGAGAAACAAATCAAAGAGGAAATAAGATTGGTTGCAATTGGATTCTCTCTAAATGATAATTCAATAATATTCCCTCTCAAGGGATTAAAAGCACAGTGCCCATGAAGCTGCCTGGCACGTATCTAAATTTCATTTCACTCACTGTAAAGTAGCAGGAGACAGCGTGATTTATACCTATGTCAGGAGAACGAGGAAGACTTGTAGTAGTAGTATCCTACTAAGGAACAAGTCAGGGCCGCTACAAAAACACATCCAGTATTTCCCTTCACTTGTAGGATGAGATCGTTCACCATCTTGCTCCTACTGGCCATTTCCAGACTCAATTTCCATCTCATCCTTAGTAATCATTGCCCAGCTTCATACAAGCAGGTTGACTCATTGTTCCACCAATAGAACCACCCTACCACCAGCCTAGGAAACATCCCTTGCTAATGCCTCTTCAGTGTTCTGCTCAACGTTTACCCATATGCTGTGATCCTGTTATATCTCTTATCCTAAATGAATGCCCCACTTATGAACAGCTAGAGCACTTGTTGTCTATACCATCCATCGGCTGATAGTTATTTTCTTTTAGCATGTTGAAGATATCATTCCATTGTCTTCCAGATTCCATTGTTTATGCTTAGAAGTTGGCTGTAAACCTATGGCTGAATATCTTTAATCAATTTTTGAATATTGTCAATTATTAACTCCTCAAATACTTCTTAGTGTTTTTGAAGCATGGTGTCATTTGATCACATTTTAACCAAGACACTCACCATCCTGAAATCCTTCCTTGGGAGCCTCTATTGTATAAAATATGCTCATTTTTAAGCTATGTACACAGATAATACCTTAATAAAATAAAATAAAATAAAATAAAATAAAACTGATGTTAACAAAAAAAAAAATAAAATAAAATATGCTCATTTCTTCCAAGTTAACCTCCTTCGCCTGTAACCAGCAAGTGCCAGACTCCAGGTCCTCTGTGCCCTGGGAGCTGGTGTGAACAGCACGTGTTTATGAACTGCTGACGGTGTCCCTAACCATCATATACATTGCCTATAGCTAGTTTCTCTACTCAAAGTGGGATCATCACACCCACCCACCTGCTAGGATGTGCATAGAACCCGGGGCTCTATGTAAGCTTCTTAGAGCTCTAGGGAGTTTCATGTTTTTAAATCCAACATAGTTAACGTTTAGATGTTGTTAATTTTTAAAAAGAGTTTCCAATTTTATTAAGATTTTTCTGAGTTATGGTCTCCTCTTTCCTTGTTCTTGATTTTATTTTCTGCCATTAGCCTGCATTGCTTTTAAACAATCGAGATGCTGTCCACTCCCAGCCCCGATTGTCCTGGGTGGAAGTATGTCTGAGAACCACTGGTGCTGTGATAAATATGTGATCTGGTGCCATCATGGTCTTATCTGAGGCAGAACTCTGTGAGTGTCCCCACCCCTGGCCGGATTTGTTGTCACGTGGGCTTTCACATGCTATAACCATGGAGCATTTAAACAAAAAATGGGCTTTTTGTCATGCCCAAACCTCACCCGTCATAAAAACAGCTTCCCTGCAGTTATTCCTTCATCTCTCCCTGCCCTTTCTCAGCCAGACTTCTTGAAAGAAATGTCAACATGTGCTCCTTCCATTCCTTCACACCTGGCCTGATTGCAATCTGCTTTCTGTACTCCACGCCCAGCCTTCCTAGGCATCTTTCACCAGCTCTTGCACTTGCCCCCTCTGGTCCCCTCCAGCATGCAGGGACAGCATCCCACACCACAGACCCACCCCCCTTCTCTTCCCTTACTTCTCTGCCATCCCTCCACTCTCTTTCCACCCCCTCTTTCTGTTCCCTCACAGTTTTGTTGATGGTCCTGACAAAGTCCCCACTCATTCTTAAAACTCTTGTGGCTTTGCTGACCCCCTCAGGTGGGAGACCTGGGGATGAAGAAAGAAGACTGCATAGGTCGGGAGAGTGGGCCAGACCTTGGATCAGACCCTAAGCAAATTGCTGGGAAAATGAAGGCAGCTGGAGGAGAGTGGGGCCACGAAGAACAAGCTTGCCACTTCCAGATGTGATGCCCAAATACTGACGGGTCAGTTTTGCTTGCGGATCCAGAACAGGAGAAATGTAAAGTATACAAGGCAAATGTTCCCACAGATCAGTGGTTATAACATCTCATATTGCATGCAAGCACAGAGCAATATATCAACCTGGAACGCCGAGTAAGGCTTTGCTGTCTTGAAGTGCCATGAGGAGTGTAATTTATATGTTGAGATGTCCCCTCCGGGGAAAGAACCATGCAGATGTGTTTGTTCCAGTTTGCTTTATACATGTATTCGTATATGCACAGAGGAGGGACAAAGGCTACTGCTCTTCTGTGGTTGCTGGTTCCAACACCAGGGCCTATTAACCACGACTATGTCCAATTGCCACTCTCAGCCTGGAAATCTCCCTTCCTGCCGAGACTCGCCCTCCTTCCCCACAGAGCTTGCAGCTGCCTTTCCCAGCAAGTCTCCCACCACCTGGTGCTTGCCCCTTGCGCAGGAACGTCTGGCTATTCTCGCTCCCTTCTGTGGTGGCTCATACAATCCTCCTTTCTTCAGCTGGTCTGTAGGTGTTTTTGAAGAGAGGGCTTGATCCTCAAGGCATCCAGCAAAGCACCCAGCTTCGAGCACTGGGTATTTGTGAACCAAAGTTTGCCCATCGATTCCTTTAGGAGGATGGGGATTCCTGCAGAAGGTTGGCCTCTCACCCCAACCTCAGCCACCCGGTCAGTAAGAAGAGCCACCTGAGAGCACTGATGTGGCTCCTTGCCAGCCCCATACCAGGCAAGTAAGTCTCTGCTCCAAATGCAGGAGAAAGGAGAGAGAAGAGAACTTCGGCCATCCTATCTCTCACCACAGCACATTCAGCCCATGGGAATGTGGGGGCCAGGTTGTTCTGGACTGGGACCATGTAATGGGCCAACCTCGGCCAGCTCAGGCTGCATGTGTGTGTGTGTGTGTGTGTGTGTGTGTGTGTGTGTGTGTGTGTGTGTGTTGGAAGATCCAGCGCTTAATCACTGGATATCACGCTGCAGCATTCCAGTCATGCCTACCATCCAAATTCATGTCTAATCCAGCTTGAAGTTAAGCTCCCTTAAAGTTCAAGCCCCAAGGACTTTACCACTCGTGACCCTGCTTGTAGCCGATTTCTACTTACCTCCTCATCCCACCGTGACTTTAGTGTAGGGAGCGGTTATAGGGCTAAGCCTCGGACTGACCTGCTGGTAAAGCCACAAACAAGTCCCAGCTTAGAGGGCACAGCCCTCTTAGCATAATTAAGCTTGACCTTATGACACTCCCTAGATCCTCCCTGGGTAGCTAATGGGCCGTGGGAGGAGCAGCAAGTGCTGCCAAAACAAACGAAACATATAAGAACATTGTAACTATGGTGACCACTATCTTGTTTACCTCTGACTATAAAATAAAGGCTCAACTTGCCATCTGGATCTATTCTGTGGTCTCAGCCAGGCACAGAAGATCTAGTGGTTGGCAAACCGAGGCTCACGAGTCACATGCAACTCTTTGGCCCCTTGAGTGTAGCTCTTCCACAAAATGCCACGTGTGGGTGTGCACGTACAGTTGGATTGAAACTTCGTGGCCCGTGTGCAGAAGTCGGTTTTTGGCCTGGGTGAGTCTATTTTGAAGAAATGGCATTAGAAGAAGTGGGGGTGTCAGTCGTATGCAGCTCGAGAGCTGCGGTTTGCCAACAACTGACGTAGATCCAGCTTATTCTCTTTGTCTGTCCTTTCTTCATCCTTTGCCGGCCCTCCCTCAGGCTCGCTGAAGTCTTGGCTGTGCTGGCGCGGCACACTTTAGCATGTAACTGACCTGGTCCTCTCCACCCTTTTCCTGTTGCTTCTGCATCAAGATGAGCCACCACACTCTAGTTCCTCAGTTTTTCATCATCTCAACAACCTTCTTCTCCCTCCCCACATGTCAGTGGCCCAACTCCAGATCTTACTTTCCCAAACGAATGCACCGCCTTCAGAAGCCTGCTTGGCATCTCCATCTCCCATGCTTCCCGCTCTCTACAGAATCCCAGCTCCAGAACAGAAATAAATACATTTTTATACACCGGGTGGTCTGTCATAGCAACCAATACGACATCCTTTGACACATATTCGTATCTAGAAACCCCGAGTGTGAGCAGGGGTGGCAGCGACTCCTCTGGCTTGGCCTGTGTTCCCACGTGCCTGGGGCTGACGCCCTAGATGGTGAAGCCACTGCACCCAGAATAGAAACCACTCACTGTTTCAAGCAGAGAGGAGCTGTGTACCAAGGTGTTGCAAGGGTTGGGATTGGTCAGGGGTTGCCGGATGAGAAAAACAGATTAGGGAAGCTCTAAGGGCTGAGTTATAAAACACGACCAGGGTGCATAGCCAATCATATTTGACAATCTCAGAGGAAAGACCTTGAAGGAGCTACGAGAGACCATTCAGTGCTCACTTGGCAATCCCACTTGAGTTTCACAGATAAAGAAATAATAGTGATAGTAATAATGATAACAATTAGTGTTTTCTTTTCATGTAAAGGGTTTTCTAGACACTTAGGAAACACAACTTCACTTATTCCTCAGGACAAACCTATGAAGGTAATCACTATTATTACCTTCACTTTCCAAAAGAGAAAACAGAATCACCAGGTAAACTCACCTGCGCCAGGCGCCTGGCCAGGAAGGGCAGTGCCAGGGGGAGGGCCTGGCATTATGCTCTTGGCCCGGTGTGATTTCCATTCCACTCCGCTGCGCAGCAGATAAGCTCAGTTGGAAATGCGCTAGTAAAATGAGATGTAAGATCTGAAAGAGTGGTGCATATCTTTTCCCCTTTTCAAGTTCAGAGTCCAAGAGCAGAGCCTTTGCTTTGGAAATACTTGTGGTGTTAGATTGAAATGCCAAGGAGAGAGGGTGAAGAGCAGACCACAAATGGAAAAACAGAGGCTGTGAAAACAGTGCCGCCAGTGCATCTCTAAGCTCAGACAGAGGCAAGCTGACAGGCTAACAGATTTGAGAGACGCTGGGTTAGAGAGAACGGCAGTTCCCGAATGGCAGTCCTGGAGAAGAAAAGAGACCTGGAGGCCAGGGAGGCTAAAGAGATAAAAAACGAGCTGAGACCAGGGCGAGAAGTCAGAGGAGTTTGGAGGTCCTGGGCAAGAGGGCAGCCTGGGCTGGATATTTGAGAACAAACCCTCAGATAAGGGGGAAGGGGCTGAAGGAGAACGCCAGCCTCTTAGCGGGAAGGGCCCTGGAAAAGCCAATGGCTCCGTGACGAGAGAGTGACATACAGCCGCAGAAGGCCATGGGGATGAGGCCGGTGATGCTCACGAGCCTTGAGGGAACAGAGCAAGCTGCAAGGAGAAAAGTAGGGAGAACAGAGTGCTAAGCAAAGTTGAAGGGGATGCTCAGGAACTTAAAGAGAGACCTCCATGTCTGCCCAGTATCTGCAGGCAGAATCTCGGCTAAGAAACCCTAGCCTCTTCACCACCACTCTGAGTCCTCTGGTGTCCTGCTTCCTGCAACCCCCTTCCCCCCGGGTTGTGCACCCACCCTTCATCTCCCCATGTACATGAAGCCTATTCCATCCCCACTGCTCATCCAAATGCATCATTGACAGTGCTGATGGGCGTGTTGCCACCCCGAGTCCCCCAAATCCCTTCACAGCATCCACACACACATTCCACCCTCCCGGCAGGAACACCCCCAACTCATTATCTGTAGATTGCTTGGGTCCTTGGAATATCCCTCAAATATATGATTCTTGATCCCAGTGTGACACCACTAGATTGTGAGTGCTCTGAATCATGTCTTATTCATCTTGCACAGTGCCCTGGACCGCAAAGATGGTCTTTTACAATCTAACAAAGGCAGTTTATCAACTCTACCAAAACGGAAATAGCTGATAGTAGTCTGTTACTAGCCAAAAGCGAGCACTGAAACAATCAGTTAAAAATCGTATTCTTCTTGTGCCCTCTTGTGGAGAAGAGGGCAAAGAACATTTCGTTTTTTCCTTACCACCTTGTTAGAACTCAGAGGTATAATTCTTAAGGGAAATATGGGTATAGCCAAAATCTATTCCTGGGAGTCACTAATCCACTTTTCTGACATTGGTATACCTCTAAATGTTCTAAGTGCCCCTCCAAAGCCAACAATGCCATCTTGGTAGGGAGCCCCAAGTCCAGACCAAGCCCCAAGTGGGTCCTGTTGGCCAGCAATCTCTACCTTAACGTTTTATAAGTCGGCTGACGGAAGTGGGGGCCAGGGCTCTGGAAGAGGATGATGGTGGGATAAACATATGAACAGAGTCGGACTGAACTTTTGAGGAATATCAGAGTGCCTTGAGCTCTGAGGGGCAAAGTACACTTGGTGAATTTAGGAAGATGGTCTTGAGTGGGAGTGGGGGTGGGGTGTTCAAGGAACAGATGTTCTTGGGAGAACTTGAGGAAGGGGGGGGGGGATAGTTAAGCAAAGGCCAGGTATTGGGTTATGGCTACTGTTACCATGAGGCAGATGTGGTAACAGTAAAGGCAGACGGGCTAAGCATGCAGGTGCTTCACCACCCCGTGGATATGCGTTATTCCGTCCTCATTTTTCAGGTACAGTCGATTCAGAGGACCTCTCCCAAAGGCCATGGGAAGGGGGAAGTTGACTGACTATTCCATCCATTGAAACAGAAATCACCTTGGCTGGGCTGAAATGGAAGCTAGGTGGTCAGGCCCGTCTTTGTGAATTCAGGACCTTGGTGGATTCTGTCAGGGGGAGGCATTCTTGGCGTATAAAGGGTCTACTCTTCCACCGGTTCTGCCGAGACCCTTATTTCTGCCCTACCCCTCCTTACTTCCTACTCAACCATTTGCTCTCTTGAAGATCCCCACCTACTCCAACTCCTCTGCATCAGTTTCATCCAACATGGCCTTAGCCCTCTGGTGGAAAATGACCACATTTCCCCCAACTTGGCCAGAGGTCCTTTTCAGTGAAGTTTTGCTGTTGGTTGTTGCCTCTCTGTGTAACACTAACTATCCCCTTTTATTGTGAAGCAGCTTCCAGTCAGTTTTCAGTAGCAGTGTCTGCATCCCATTCCCCACCCTTTTAAAAATATTTTTTTATTAATTTCAGAAAGGAAGAGAGAGGGAGAGACATAGATACATCAATGATGAGAGAATCATCAATTGGCTGACTCTTGCACGCCCCACACTGGGGATGGAGCCTGCAACCTGGGCATGTGCCCTGACTGGGAATTGAATTGAGACCTCCTAGCTCATAGGCCAACTCTCAATCACTGAGCCACGCCAACCGCCCCCATTCCCTTCACTTTTATTCTCTCAGGGTTTCCTTGACCTCTTACCTCAATCTTATAGCTTTCCACTGCCCTCTGCCTCCCTCGCCCTTCCTGACCCTCAGCCCCAGCACTGACTCCCCATTCTCCAGGGAAGACATGTGGGGCTCTCCTCCCTGCCTGAGCTCTGCCTAGCCACCTTCATCTCACACGTCACTCCCCACAAGTACCGTGGGCCCAGCCACTCTACCACGCCAGGTTCCTGGACAGGCTCTCCTCTTCCTGGCCTGTGTGCCTACAGTGCATCCTCCATTGCAGACGATGGCCTGACTCAGCTTGGGTCACTTCCTTCCTTCAGGAATCCTTTCCTGGCTAAACCACCCAGACTGGATTCCCTGCCCCTCCTTTCATTCCTACCACGTCTCAATTACGTGCAGGCACAATTCTAGGAACTGGTAAACAAAAGGCAAAAGAGCAAATCCCTGGCTTCATGGTGCTTACATTTTAGAGACGGAGACATACCATACACATAATATGCTAGAGAGGGCTAAGGAAAATATAACAAAGCAGAGAAGCAAGACAGGACGTCTACTCCAGGAGGAGTAGCATTTTAGGCGAAAGCTGGGAAGTGTTATCTGAGTAAAGTGAGGGACTCTCACCTCTGGGTGTTTACTTCAGCCTGTGCAGCCTTCATCACAGCTTGGACTGGGATTGTAGGAAGCTTTCCTCTGGATACCAGGCCTAGGGAATTGGGGTGGTGGTGAGGGGGGGGGGGAGCACAAGAGGCCTCTGGGGCCACCGCTGTGCTGCACCTGATGATGAATTTCTGCCATGTGGTGAGTCTGACAGCACAATTGAGTTGGGATTGATTAGCTAGTCACACCAGGCTGTGCCTGTCCTAAGGTCAAGTTCTATACCTGTCAGCTGTAGCGCCCTCACTCTCCTTTCCCTCCATCCACTGCTCAGGAGGCTGGGGAAGCCCAGTTACCTAAGGCCTAACCCATGACCTTGGTCTAGGACAAGAGCAGGGATAAACAAGCCAGGCAGGTTTTCCTTTTGGGGCATTCTGAGCATGTCAAGAGGCTGAGTAATAAGACCTGACACAGAAAGGGACAGGAATTGAGTGCCTTTGGCAGCAGAGTCCAGAGGTGCAGAGCATGGAGCTCCTGTTGCAGGCGAGAGAACCATTTCTAGAACCCTTCTAGGGGAGGATGACATTCCAATTTCTGAACGTTAGTGCTCTGCCAGCCCTGGCTCTGAGCAGCACTCAGACCTGCCACGAGGCCTGGGGTTCAGGTTTTCTTGCATTTTTATAAGGCATGGCCCCATGACCAAAATTCCCGTCTTCCTTTTCTTTATGAGATCTCACGCTCACCACAATTGTGCCATTACGAGAGGGAGCTAAATGAGTCTGCTCATAACAGCCTAAAGGGTGTTACTTACCAACACAGCTACTTACACGTGTGAGGAGCTCAATCAGCCTCTAAGAATGAGAAATTAACTCAGTGGTGGCCTCGATGGTATGCACCAGGAATAGCTTGCCAAGGCTTCTCTATGCCAATGACTATAACTGCCATGCCACCAGGATACCTAACTCTGCCAGCACTGGGAAGCTGCCTAGTGAAATCATTGAGAGCCTGTAGAATTCTGATGTCCCTTAACTGCTATGGAGCCTGGGGGATATTCTTTTGCCTCTTTGAACCTCAGCTTCTGGCTCTCTTATTTGACCATCAGAATAGCACCTACCCCAAATAGTAAGAATTAAATAAAATGACGCACATTAAACGTATAATACAGTATCTGCCTTATACTGAATGTTCAATAAATGTCATATATTTTTATTTGATGAGCATGGCTAGCTAGTTGATAGTTAAAATGAAAAAAATTGGAGGCGCCACGCTAGCTCCTAGCTAGCACGGCGGGCAGGCTGGGACGGCTGCGGGCGGGGAGACCGAGCTCCAAGGAGTCTCAGCGGAAAGGTTGCTGACACGGAGGCCAAGCTCCGAAGCTGCCCACTCCCTGGACCTGGGTGGAGTGAGCTCTGTTCTCAGTGGGCTTCCCTCACTCACGGCAGCAGTGGCAGGTGCAGCGGAGGCGGTGGCTTTTGTGGTTCAATTTCCACTGTATTTTTAAAATCCACATGGCAGCAGCAGCGCCCCTCCTTGGGGTCCCGGCCAAGGCTCTGGCTCGGCCCTGCAGCGGTGGGCCTGAAGGGCAAAGGGCTCACCGGGGCAGCTAACGGAAGGCGCCGTGCCATCTCCTCACCAGCATGGCAGGCGGGCTGGGATGGCTGCAGGCGGGCTGAGATGGCTGCAAGTGGGGAGACGCTGAGCCTTCTCCTCACCAGCACGGTGGGCAGGCTGGGACAGCTGCAGGCTGGGATGGTTGCTGGCAGGGAGACCGCTCTCAAAGGCTTCTCGTCCGGGCAGGAGCCGAAGGTGCAGCGGAGGCCCGGCTTCAGCTCCCTGGCTCCCACGGTGGCCGGCGGGGCTGGCCCACTCCCTGGGCCCCGGGGTGGAGTGAGGTCTGGCTTCCCTCATTCCCAGCAGCAGGGGTTCTGGCAGGTCAGGTTTTGCCGTAGTTTTAAACTCCACATGGCAGCAGCGGCGCCCTGCTTTATGTCTAGTTGTAGCCTTCCCATTCCGCCAGCTTTCCTGTGGGTCTGGTGCGATCCCTTTTGATTTTAGCTGTTGTTTTTTCCAAATTGTTGCTGAGGTGGAAGCTTAGGAGACTACCTAGGCCGCCATCTTGTTTCGGTCTCGGTAATAAGTTTAATTCACTACATCAAAAAATTGTCATTTGATCATCTAACCAATATAAAAAGTATTAATGAGATAATTTACATTTTTTTTCTCACAAATGAAGCCTTTGAAATCTGGAGTACACTTTATGCTTCTCTAGCACATCACAGTTAGACTAACCACATTTCAAATGCACAGTAGCCACATGTGGCTTGCAACTGCCTTGTTGGATGTCAGAGATCTAGATGACATCCTAAGGGTTCAAGGCCAATTCCTTTGAATAAGAGTGTTGTGGGGATGCCTCCTTTACAGGAAGGCTGCTTCACCTTGTAGGGGCTTAAAGAAGCTGCTCCAGACGGGGTCCCCACTCTCGGGTATCCCTCTGGGCCATCTCGGCAGAGAGGGTCAGGCTGCTATCAGGTGTGCCTGATAGAGTCCCGCATCACATTGCAAAGCCTTCTGGAGGCATGGTGCCAAGTTCCTGCTGCTTCTCCACTTCAGTGAAGCCCTCACCTACTGGAGTTAACCTTAGTGTGCCCAGATGTATTTCCATTCAGTCAGTCGCTGCTTGTTTACTGAGCACTGGGAACACGCACCAGTGAACATGGGCAGTTACCTTATAGTCTTGTTATGATAATCAAGTAATCCACAAGTGAAGAAATCATTAAAGTGGACAAACGAAAGGGTACAGAGACTGCACAGGAACACTTGGCCTCTTGGAAGGTCAGAAAAGGTCTCCCCAAGGAAGTAGAATTAACTGAGCAAAGGAGGAGTGGCCCATGTACAAAAGCAGTATGAGGGATACAGAGAGGAGCTCAGAGAGGGCTAGTGTGGATGGTTTACAACACTGTGGATTAGGGCAGCAGTTTGGGGTGGGTCTGCGACCGCTAGCTTCAGAGTCACAAAGACCTGGTTCAACTAAGCCGTGTGATTTGGGAGATAAGTTTCTCTGGGCCTGTTACCTCCTTTAGAGGAATGTGGTGAAGGTGAAAGAAAGTGACATGAAAACTCTTGCAGTAGCAGATGCCCTGATTCATTGCTAAATTATTGATTTCTGTTATCATTTATTGAAAGTTCATCTGTACCATATTATGAAGATGGGCTAGACAGTCCTAGCATGTACAAGGCCTTGGGAAAATGTTTTTTCCCCATGGACCCTGTCAATTTGCTTAAAGGTGTATTACAAGATTCATGAGCCCATGTGGAGTAAATTTATCAATGGAGGTTTAGAATGATGAGTAGAGAAGAGGTACTAGGACTTCATTTATTGTCCTAGCGTTGTACATGAAGATTCTTGCTATTACCCAGGCATCATCTCTTTCTGTTCAAGTCTAGAAACAATCTCTTATTTTTGTAAAATATATATTTATTGATTTCAGAGAGGAAGTGAGGAGAGACAGAAATATCAATAATGAGAGAGAATCATTGATCTGCTGCCTTCTGCACACCCCCTGCTGGGGATTGAGCCTGAGCCTGAAACCTGGACATGTACCCTGACCAGGAATCAAACAGTGACCTTCTAGTTCATAGATTGACACCCAACCACTGAGGCATACCAGCTGGGCTCTTCCTTATTTTAATTTTTAAATGTAAAATGTGTCCTTGCTTAGTTTCATATTTCCTACTGCAAAAAAAGTATGTTGTTTGGAACCTGGTAGTATTGAATCAATATTGATATTCTTTTTTTTTTAATTATTATTTTTTTATTAAGGTATTATCTGTGTACATAGCTTATCATTGCCCCCCCCCCATAGATGCCCTCCCTCCCCAGAGTTTTGTGTCCATTGGTTGTTCTTATATGCAAGCATACCATTCCTTCGGTTGATCTCTTATCTCCCCCAGATCTCCCTACCCCCCCCGCCCCCGCTGTCATTTGGCAGTCTGCCTGTTGTTTTACTGTCACTATATCTATCTTTCTGTTCATTCGTTTATAATGTTCTTTAATATCCATAAATGAGTGAGGTCATGTAGTGTTTCTCTTTCATTGACTGGCTTATTTCACTCAACATGATGCTCTCCAATTCCATCCAGGTTACTGCAAATGATGAGAATTCCTTCCTTTTTATGGCAGCATAGTATTCCATGGTGTAGATGTACCATAGTTTTCTGATCCATTCATCTGCTGACGGGCACCTAGGCTGTTTCCAAGTCCTAGCTATTGTAAATTGTGCTGCTATGAACATAGGGGTGCATATATCCTTTCTGATTGGTCTTTCTAGTTTCTTGGGGTATATTCCTAGTAGTGGGATTACTGGGTCAAATGGGAGTTCCATTTTCAGTTTTTTGAGGAAGCTCCATACTGTTCTCCACAGTGGTTGCACCAGTCTGCAATCCCACCAGCAGTGCAGGAGGGTTCCTTTTTCTCCACAACCTCACCAACATTTGTTGTTTGTTGTTTTGTTGATGTTGGCCATTCTGACAGGTGTGAGATGGTACCGCATTGTTGTTTTGACCTGCATCTCTCGGATAATTAGTGACTTGGAGCATGTTTTCATGTGCCTCTTGGCCTTCCTTCTGTCTTCTTTTGGGAGGATTCTATTTAGGTCCATTGCCCATTTTTTAATTGGCTCATTCATTTTCCTTTTATTGAGTTGTATAAGCTGTCTGTAGATGTTGGAGATTAAACCTTTATCAGTGATATCGTTTGCAAATATGTTCTCCCATACAGTGGGTTTTCTTGTTGTTTTGTTGATGGTTTCTTTTGATGTAAAAAAGCTTTTTATTTTGATGTAGTCCCATTTGTTTATTTTCTCTTTAGCTTCCATTGCCCTAGGGTTAGTATCAGTGAAGAAGTTCTTTAGGCATATGTCTGAGATTTTGCTGCCTGTGGATGCCTCTAGTATCTTTATGGTTTCCCGTCTTATGTTTAAGTCCTGTATCCATTTTGAGTTTATTTTTGTGTATGGTGTAATTTGGTGATCTAGTTTCATTATTTTGCATGTATCTGTCCAATTTTCCCAACACCATTTATTAAAAAGACTGTCTTGACTCCATTGTATGTTCATGCCTCCTTTGTCAAATATTAATTGAGCATATTGATTTGGGTTGAATATTGATATTCTTTACTTTGTAGTTCTCTAATCTTTATATATAAAAGCCTAAGCTACTGGTCAACCAGGCAAGTGGTTGCTATGTCAGTCAACTGGACAGACAAAAAGAGAAACAGGGAGCAGTCAACTTGGACAGACAAAAAGAGAAACAGGTGATTGAGTCGATGAAAGATTTCAAGCAGGTGGGGCTGACTGCAGGTGGGTCTCACATTGGGAGGCCAAGCCATCAGCCCAAATTCTGCAGCTCACCAGGCACCACTCTGGAGGTGGGGCATCCCCAACCCGTCAACCCCTCTGTCAGTGTCCTTCCTGGGAAGACAGGACAAGGGATGGAGGGAGGAAAAAAAGAGACCAGGAACACTGTCCCTAGAGCCCGCCTCCTCCTATCAGGCCCCAGCCACCCCAGGACTTGCAGGATGGTGCACGAAGTGAGCGCACTTGCTGCGCAGCTACCGCAACTCTCCCATCTGCCCTTGGTGTCCCTTGGGCACTCATCCCGATTCTCTGAGCTTCAGCCTGCACTCCTAGCAAGGCTGCTAGAGCTCTGGCCTATGGACCCACTTCTCTGTAGCTGGGTGCAGCAGACCAGGAGATGCAAGGGGAAGCTTTGGAAGATGCTCAGCTGACCGGGATATAGTAGTGCTTTGTGCACTACTATATCGCTCTGGAGATGTTGGATGCCGGTTTCAGCCCGATCCCCACAGGCCACGCAGAGGGATCCCACAGGTGCACTAATCCGTGCACTGTGTCTCTAGTACATTTATATAATGCTTGGTGTATTATTACTTATGATGCTTCATCATCCATTGGTGGTAGTCCCTTTATACTGGCTTCAAATGACTCAAAGATTTTTACTGTGCCTCACTGATGAGAACTGTATTATAAATCTTACCTAGAGTATGCAAGAAACTATGAATGATAATTTATTTTCTGGTCATGTTAAATTTACCATTTCAAATATTGTTTCATAAACATATACCAATATATCTTCCAGTCATGTCTTAAACTCTCTAGATCATAATCACGGTATTTCTAAAATAGGGTTGCTTTGCCCGGAGTGGCTTAGTGGATTGAGTGTTGTCCCATGGACCAAGAGGTCCCGGGTTGGATTCCTGGTCAGGGCACTTGCCTACATTGCAAGCTCAATCCCCAGTAGGGGGCATACAGGAGGCAGCCAATTGATGTTTCTATCTCTCCTTCTCTCTTCCTTTCTGAAATCAATAAAAATATATTTTAAAAATAAAAATTAAATAGGATTACTTTATTTCTTTTAAAAAAATATATTTTATTGATATTTTACAGAGAGGAAGGGAGAGAGATAGAGAGCTAGAAATGTCGATGAGAGAGAAACACCGACCAGCTGCCTCTTGCACACCCCCTACCGGGGATGTGCCCGCAACCAATGTACATGCCCTTGACCGGAATCGAACCCAGGACCTTTCAGTCCGCAGACCAACGCTCTACCACTGAGCCAAACCGGTTTCAGCTAAATAGGATTACTTTCAATGTTGAACACACTCCTGCCTTCCACAGAACACCAGCAGTGGGGAGCACAGGAAAGGGGTGCATGAGCAGAGTGAGAGTGATAAGAACAGTCCTATTCATACAAGATACACCCATCCCTTGTTCTCTGTGGCTTAAGGTGGATGAGAGCACCATGTTTTCACATTGATTGGAGATAAGAAAGTACATTAGTAGGAAGAGGACATTGGCATTGCTCAGAAATTGGAGAAGATTGGCAAGGCCATTCCTGCCAAAGGAGGTGAAGTGACCGCCCTGGAAGCTAGCTGGGGAAAGGAATGCAGAGTATGTGGAGTAAAGGATGTCTGCTACCCTCTCCCACATCATCCTGGCCAGAGTGGTTCTGTGCATCTTAAGTCCATGTGTCTGCAGTAGACTGTTGGTAGCTCAGAGTCTTAAACTCACCCTGGTTTCAATGTGCATGAGAGTCACCAGAATCAGTATGCCAACACCATTTTGGCAGTCCAATTTCACACAAGCTGGTGAAAGAAATTCTGCACTGGCTGGCTAGAGTGAGTTCCTTGCCAGGCTGTCCTAGAACCAGAACTGGCCTCAAGACTCCATGATGATTCCATAGACATGAGTCCTGGAGCTTCTTAGGGCATCTGGTCTGCCCCACATAAGCAAGAGAAGGCTGGAGGTAACATAGAGAGTTGAAGAACTCTCCAAAGAAAATAAATGGAGAAAGAGGCTCACCGGGAATGGACTGGTTCACCCTGTTTAGATGGCACTTCTAGCTCTGGCCAGTACCACCCACTGGAGTAAGACATAAAATTTCAAGGTAGAAATTTCTGGCTAACAAGACCCACATGGGGCTTGGTCTGGACTTAATGGCATTATTGGCTTTGGAGGGCACTTAGAACATTTTGAAATAGACCAAACCAAAGTGTAATACTCTTTAAGGCACAGGGTCTGGGCAGGGGACCTCTTACCTAGTTCTAATGACAGTTCTAACAGTAGCCCCTGGATATTATTCACTAAGATTTAACAGTAGCAGTGGGTTCAATGCTGAGCCAATGAATGCCCCATCTATCCATTCATCCATTCATCTACCCAACCATCAAATGTTCATTGAGTACCTCCTACACTGTGCCAGGATTGTGTTAAGTTCAGGAGAAATAGAAGTGGATCTTCCCAATCATTATCTATTCCATGTTAGTTCTGCATGATAAAAAAAAAAATGGGGGGAAGGAGGGGAAAAAACTAGATATAGATGACATACCTCTCACACCGCTGTTCAGTTAACAGCTGTTCTCAATTATGGCTGTTGAAAGTTCAATTACTACGATTATAAATAATTTACCCCAAAACTTAGTGGCTTAAAACAATGACAATATTTATTTTGCTCATGAGTCTGCTATTAGGGCTGGGCTCAACAGGCTTAGCTTGTCTCTGTTCTGCTCAGTGACAGGGGGGTGGCTTGACGATTGGGGAATGGAATCATCTGAAGCCTTCCTCATTCACATGTCTGGCTGATATTATCAGCTGAGACCTTAATCAGGCTGTCAGCTGGCACACCTCCACATGGATCTTCATGTATCCTGGGCTTCCTCCCAACTTGGTGGCTGGGCTCCCAGGATGAGCATTGCAAAAGGGGGTAAGCCAGGTGAAAGCCATATCCTCTTTATGACCTACCCCTGGGAGTCAAATAGCATTATTTCTTTCCTATTGGCCAGAACAGTCATAGTCCCCAACCAGACTCTAGGGGAGGGAGCAAGGGCCCCGACTCTCAGTGGGGAAAGTGTTGGTTACATTGTTTTATTTTATATATTTTTTAAAAATTGATTTTTTTTAGATAGAGGAAGAGGGAAAGAGAAACATTGATGTGAGAGAGAAATGTTGATCGGTTGCCTCCTGTACGCACCCTGACCCCCAACCTGGGATGGAACCCGAGACCCTAGAGTGCACAGGAGGATACTATAACCAACCAAGTCACAGGAGCCACACCAGCAAGGGTGAATGTTGGTTACACTGTAAAAAGAACTGTGGGATGGGTTATATAGATTGGTGTGACCAACTTGTGGGGGGGCGGGAGGGCTGTGCCGCAAAGGATTAATACAACTCCTCCATTCTTGGTTTCTGTAAGAATGGGCATCCATTACAATCAGTCTCCAAGGGAGCAGGGTTAGAGGAACAATCTCCCCCTTTTGGCTCCTGGGTCATGTGGCAGTCATGCCTTGGAATAGTCTCTTCTTCACAAGTGTTCAACATTTATTATATTAGGAATGCATCAGGTTGAAAGTAACAGAAGACTCAACAAACTATGGTCTAAAGATTTCCCCCACTTTCCTCAAAAAAACAGGAAGGCAATCCAGGGATTGTACAGCCACTTGAATATATCTTAAAGAACCGGGCTTCTTTTGTCTTTCTGTTTCACCTCTTAGCATCGTCCTCACATTGTCTCAAGAAGGCTGCTACACCTCCAGGTGTGGTGTCTTAGTTCCAAGCATGAAGCAGGAGAAAGGTGAAGGTCGCTAACGTCTCTAAAACTTCCTTTTCATTCTGGAAGGGAAATTATTCCTTGGGATTTCTGCCTACATCTTATTAGCCAGATTGTGTCTCATTGCCACCCTTAGCTACAAAGGGAGTTTCGGAATTATGTGTTTGCTTTTCAGCCTCTATGGTTTAGAAAGGCCAGAGATAGTGGTTGGAATTGATACTGAATGATCTTAAGGTATTTGTGACATGTTGTTTAATTGGAATGCATTACTTTGATCCACAAAATGTTCTGGATATAGCCCTGCTCCTGTCCTGGAACATTTTTACTCCTTGTTCTTCTTCCCACTTTCCTGTTGGTGGTGGGGGGTGATGCAAAGTCTTAAAAAAACACACTTCTATCCTTATCAGCAGTATATCAGTTCCCTTGTCACTCCTATCTCCTTGTAGCTTGTAACTGAAGGTAAGGAGGAAGTCAGTATCCTCTTTGCTCCCCTCTGCTCTTTTGAGACAACTGTGCCTTGAGCTCTACTCAGCGCCCTGGTCTCTTCTTCTCAGATAGCAAGGACCGTCTCAAGGCCAGGTCCTCCCTCCTCTTCTCTCTTAGCCCATTTCCTCCTTTACACTTCCAAGCACTTCAGCTGTACTTCTTTAAAGGTATTTATTATTTTTTTTTTCGTTGAAGCTGAAACCACATTGTTGAAAGTGGTATTGCTTACAAAATGTGTGGTGCATTGTTAGGTGCTCAAACTGGTATCTCCTGTTATTATTATTAATAACGTCTTATCGCCAATATCAGACTCTGCTACTTAATGAGAGGCTCTGATCCAGGTCTCTGATTCATCTTTGTAACTCACATTTGGCCTGGAATTGAGCATTGCAAAGAATTAATGCTATACCGGCAGGTAAAGGACAACATTTCAAAGGAAGGGTTCTGCAATGAGAAATTTCAGAACCTGGGTGGGAGTCAGAATCTTGCAGAGAAGAGCCTAATTCCGTCCGCACCTACAACCGGCAAAGTCGGGATAGATTCACAGGGACGCAGGTGGAGCACCGGCCCGCCGGTATACCAATGAGGTATGCGCATTGTCAGTTCACTCCTCCCACTCCACTTGTTCCGGAAAGGGAGGAGGGCCGGTGCCCCGCGCGCGGGGATCTGGGATAGCTGCGCACGCGCAGCTTCCGGGCCCCATGTCTCGGGAATTATTTGACGCCGCCGGTTCAGGACTCGCAGGAGTCTCCGACCAGGCGCGCGGCGCACGCGCGGTGGCCCACTCAGCTGGAGGAGTTATTTGACGCTGTCGCCTCTGGCAGTCGGAAGTTGCCTGAGCAGAGCCCAGCCAGCCGGCCGGCCCGACCGGCCTTCGTCGTCCCCGGGCGCCCTCAGAGAGTCGCGGGCCGGTGGACGGACCGACCGCCTGAGGACCGCCGGCCGGGGGACCGCGAAAACGCCGACCCTATGGCGACCGTGGCGTGAGGCGGAAGGCCGAGTGCGGCCGGCAGTGGCGGCGCCCGCCCCAGCAATGCGGGCCCCGCCCGTCGCCTCAGGTAATCGGGCGGTCCTCCCCGTCGCGGCCGGACCTCCCCCGGACTCCCCTCCCGGCGGTCCCGGGGCTGGCCCTGTCTGTGTCTTTGCCCCGGGGCGTTTCAAGTACCCGGCCTTCGGAAGCACATCTTCATGTGTGTGTGTTTCTTTCCGGGGACCCACAGGGTCTGGGGGAACTTGGCCCTGGAGCCGGCGGCGTCGGACGGGGCCGGTGGAGACCCGGGGTGGTCTGACCCCGCCGGGGGGAGCGCTCTCCTGGCCGCCGGGGTGGGGGGCGGGTCTGGAGCGGAGCTAGACTGCTCCAGCGAAGAATTTGGTCCAGCAGGAAAGGTTGGTCGAGTTAATTCCTCCCCGTGGGGACGATGCTGCCCTGTGGCCCAGTGACGCTCGGATGAGGGAGAGTTGATACTGAGAACAAACCTTGCGAAGCGCTTGCTGTGTGCCAGGCATTATGCCAGGTCATTACGTCCGCTGCATCTAACTTCACAGCAACTCTTTGAGGATAGAAGGATGACTCCCCATTTTACCGGGGAGGCAACTGAGGCCCCGAGTGGTTTAGGCGGCTTACTTGCCCAAGGTCACTTAGCTGGTCCATTTGAAGCCAAGCAGTCTGAACCCAAGATTCACGTTCTTGAAGAAATGAGATGGGTGTCTCTCCAACTTGGCTGCAGGTTAAAATCGTCTGGGGGAGCTTTTTCAAAGTCCTGATGCCTGGGTAGCACACCCAGAGGAATTAAATCAGAATTTGGGGGGAGAGGTGGGAGAAGCCAGACGGCAGTATGTTTTTTTTTTGTTTTTTTTTTGTTTTTTTTTAAGATTCCCATAGGATTTCAGTGTGCAGCAAAGTTTGGGAACTGGCAGGTAATTCAGTGTCTCTGTTTAGATGTGTAGGAGAATTACCTGGGAATTTGTTAAAAATGCATTTCCACCGCCAAAAATCTTTTCACTGGGCCCACTGACTACTACTTGCCTAAAGTCTGTTGGGGATGGGAAGTAAATTTCTCTGCAGGATTTCTGAGTTAGCTGGATCCTTTAAAGTATGTACATGTCATGCAAAACTGATTGCAATTTTCCAGCATATACAGTACACATGTATCTAGTGTCTCGTAACTTCTGGGTCCTCTCCTAATATGCTATTCTAGACTGTTCTCCAGGCTTTCTCCCACTCCACCCAAATGCACACACACATGCTGTCTCTCATACACATGCATATGTCCTTTTCTTGCCAGCTGCATAACTCCCAACGTTCCAGATGCTCTGTCCATGACCCCTTATCACCTTGGGACTTTCCTATCTGCTCTTTGTATCATCATACTAGAAGTGACCAGTTATTTTTCTGTGTTGTGTGTTTCTCTTCCAGATTATGGGCACCTTAAACCATGTGTTCTTCGTCTGTGTATTCTTCCCAGTGCTTTGACATACAGTCTCACAAAGATTACTCAATGGAATGTTTGAGTCCTTTTTATGTTATAGACTTCATGCCACAAATAGTTTCTTCTCTGTTTCCATTTTTGCAAAAGGCATTTGGTAGTTCCTAACGTATATTGTTTTGTAATTTTTGCTTGGAAATACTGTAGTTAGGTTCCTTAAGTTATCCATCTAGCAGTTGAATAAACTACTAGTTTTACATGGGCAGTGCACTGTGTAGGACTAACTGTGCAATCAATGTTGGTTGAATTTGTTTTTACTTGATTTTTTTTAGAGAGAAAAAACAGGTGGAGGGGAGAAACATTGACCCACTGTTCCACCCACTTATGCACTTATTGGTTGACTCTCGTATGTGCCTGGGTATTGAACCTGCAACCTTGGCCCACTGGGATGATGCTCCAAACAACTTGGCCAGGGTAACATTGGTTGATTTTGTTTAAAAATATATGTTTTTATTGATTTTAGAGAGAAGGGAAGGGAGAAGGAAGAAAAGAATATTGGTGAGGGAGAAACATCGATTGGCTGCCCCCTACATGCCTCCTACATGCAACCCAGGCATATGCCCTGATGGGAATTAAACCAGTGACCTCTTGATTTATGGGTCAATGTTCAGCCATTGAGCCACCCCAGCAGGACAGTTGATTTTTAATATTTGATTTTATTGCAATCAGTTACAACCAGTTCTTTAGTAGAAACCTTTTTATTGCCAATGTTCCCCACCTCATTGTCCAAAATAGTATTTAGTTGTCATCCATTAAATACTAGAGGCCTGTGCGAATTTGTGCACCAGTGGGGTCCCTCAGCCTGGCCTATGGGATAAGGCAGAAACCAGTTTTCCAACATCCCCTGAGGAGTCCTGGTTTGTCGAGGGTGCAGGCAAGGCCAAGGGCCCCACAGGTGCATGATCGGGCCGACGAGGGATGCAGGAAGTTGACCAGCTGGGTAGGGACTGCCGGAGGCTCCAGGGCGTGTCCAGCTCATCTGTCCTCAATGCAGGACCCCAGCAGTAAGCTAACCTACCAGTTGGAGTGTCTGCCTTGTGGTCAGTGCACATCATAGCAACTGATTGACCAGTTAAATGTCTGCCCCTGGTGGTCAGTGCACATCATAGCAAGTGATTGACCAGTGTTAGCATATCATTAGCATATTATGCTTTGATTGGTTGAATGGCTGACCTGCCGACCAGACACTTAGCATATTAGGTTTTTATTATATAGGATTATTGCCTTTTTGGTACTTGGTAAATCCTACTAGATGGAGTTGCTATTGGGATTAGTTGATCCTATTCATAAGAAGAAATGATAGAAGTCCTTGATGAAGACTAAAACCTTGATGTCAGAGTTAGACTTAGTATATATTTAGTGCTGAACGCCTTAATACTATTGCCCAATGTATTTATAAGTTTTAGAGGAAGGCAGATCAATAATTCAGATTGTATTCATTCTTGACTGGTCTTAAAAGCATGTAAAGTTTATAGAAGTGAGAGAGTACATGTGTGAAGGTCATGAAGAGATTTTTAGACAATAAAGATTTTTTATAGCAGTTAATATGGCAAAGTATGTGACAATATAAAATACGCACATAATGACATTATTTGCAGCATAAGAGTTATAAAAAGATAGTTTTGGTTCAGATTTTCACTGTTTCTCAAACTTTTAGACTAAGGTTAATGTAGAAACTAATGGGACAATTCATGTTAAATTCAAACCTGCCCTTGTTTCTCTGATCAGATATGGACATAGTATCCAGTTCTGGCCTCAGCACATGGGAGAAACTTAATCTTTAAGCCTGGGTTTAAGTCTCTAGTTGATTTCCAAAGTAATAAAGGTAAAAATTTCACTTGCTCAGTTAAAGACCAAAAGTGACTCTAATCATCATAGCCTGAAACCTAAAAATGGAATCTATTTAATTTGAGATTCCTGTGTGTTAGCAAGTGTGTTCCCTGGCATGTGTAAAGACCTTTTAGATAGACTACATGACTTCTTTTAGTGTAAGGTGACTAAAGTATAGAATTTAGATACTTGGAGTTTAATTACAAGTTTTTATAGGTGAAGAAAGTAGGTAACTTGTCCAAGATTTAACTGGTTGGCTTCAAGCACATCTAGAACTAGAAAGCAGGCCACTTTTCTCTGGGTGTAGTGTCTCCTTCCACGCCCATTCCTCCCATGTGAGAGGATATCTTCATGTGTTGGTTGTGTGTGTGGGTGTGTGTGGGGGATGGGGGAAGTATACACAGTACATAATACACAAGTCTGCTGTGTTTGAGATATTCAGTTAGGTGTAAAGTGGGTACTTGGTGTGTACCACATGTACTTTGCTGTATAAATTGGGATATCAAGGTAAATTAGACACAGCTTCTGTCCTTAAGGAGTCTATTGTCAAGGTTGTAATGAAAGTACCTGTCAGCTCTGTCAAATAGAACTTCCCACAGTGCTGGAACTGTTCTATATTTGCACTGTCCAGTATGGTAGCCACTAGCCACATGTGACTTTTGAGCACTTGAAATATGACTAAGGAACTGAATTTCTAATTTAATTTAAATTTAAGTAATTATATGTGGATTGGCTGTTGTATTGGACAGAGCAGATCTGAGGAATAAAAAATGAGAACTGTGATAGTGCTATTGGGGAAGGTAACGGGGATTCATTTATTTTTTTATTTTAGACAGACTAGTAAAAACTGCCCATTTCCACAATAGGGAGGAATGGAGGCAGAATCTGTCTTTCTTGTAATTCAGGTATTTGATAGGATCCCTAATAGATAGAATCTGGCATATAGGTAAATACATTCCTTTTTAGCTATACTTGATTATTTGTCTTGTAGGGTCAATAGGACTCCAACCGAAATATGAACTGTGGTCCTTTTGCCTTTAGTAGTCATAAAGTTATATGGATGACCTTGAATGTGTGTATTTTCCTTAAAATCCAGCAAGATTTGTTTATTTACTCAGTGTTTTGGCATTCTGTAAGAGAAAGGAGGCATGTCTAAGAATATGTACATTGTATTTGTACATCTCAAAGGTTGTTGACTTATTTTAAAACTTTTTTAAAAAATTGAGTTTAGAGAGGGAGGGAGGAGAGGAGAGAGAGAGAAACATTGCTGTGAGAGAGAAGCATCCATTGGCTGCCTTCCACATGTGCCCCAACCCGGAATTGAACTGGTGACATTTTGGTGCATGGGGTGATGCTCAACCAACTGAACTATACTGGCCAGGGTGACTCATGTTGTTTTATTTGATCCTTCTCCCAAGTAACTGTAGCTAGTACTGCAGGTATTCTCCCTGTTTTACAAATGAGAGAACTATGACAAAGAAATACCAAGTGTCTTATCCAGGGTGATATGGTGAGGAACAGAGTCAGAAAAAAGAAATTGGACTTCGAGGCTTTCTTGTCTCAGCTCTACTATTACTTAAGGTGACCTGAGCAAGTTATAACCTTACTTTGTTTCCTCAGCGAGTGGCTAGTGACATCTGTCTTAATTTTCTTGGCTTGTTATTGGAATAAAATGAAATTACATGTGAAAATTCCTTGCAAAACTACATTGTTATTAAATAAGATCTTTAGTTTTTCTGTTTCATGTTGCTGCCTTCATACCTCATCACATCAGTTACCACGTTGAATGCTATTGTATTATGTTGTAATGGATTTTGCTTGTCTTCCTCACTATGAAACCTTCTTTTGGGCAGCCATTGTGTCTTGTTTATATCTGTAGGACACAATGGTACCTACAGTCTTTAAAAACAATACCTGACATATAGCAGGTATTTAAATAATGTTTGTTTAATGAGATCATTGATGTCTAGATTTACTTTACAAAGTTTTAAAAAATTGTTTTCTGTAATTAGACTTGAAGCTCCTTGGGAACAGGGATGATATTTCTTCATTGTTACATTCCCTGTGCCTGGTGTATAGAAGACATGCAATAAATATTGGTTGAGTCAATTGATGTAATTAATGTCAGCCTGCGGTCTTAGTATGCCTACCACTGTATTGATCATTTTGGTAGTTTGTCAGTTAGGTCAAACCTTCATGTTATTCTGCGGTAATACCTACAGACCATAAGCTGTTACCTAGCACATAGTCACCTGGTAATAGAAACCTCCAGAGAGATTACAAAAAAAAAATGGGTGCATGTAGAGTTAGGAAGAAAATTAAATGATCTACAAGGAACATCTTCCCCTTGCTCCTCTCATATTTAGTTCTGGAACATTGAATGTAGAGACTTCTCTGCTAGCAGTAGCTCAGGTTGTTAGCTGACTGCCTTATCTATGGAAGAGACTCATAGGACCCTTATCCTAACAGTAAAAGTCCTTAATCATCTGACTTTAGTTATGTTTTCCTATCTCACTGCAATATCTAACCCTCCCCATCCTTTTCCTGATCTTTCATGCCAAGGAGCTTGATCTTCATTCTGTAGGCTCATGATTCTCTAATACCATATCCTCTTGGAAAACACTGATAATACTTGAGCTGGAATGAGGTTTTTAAGGTAAAATTAAACAATGCTAGTCTCTTCCAGTTGGAAGAAAAATTAGGTTAAAGTCTAGAACTTTTTGAAGATTACGTGTACCCATATATTTTGTTTAAACAGTGCTGGCTGGACAAACATTTCAGAGCAAGTAGAAAGTGGAAGTTAACAGAAATAAATTGGAAAGGGCTAACTATCCTTGATTCTCTTCGTAAATATATGGCATTTATGATTGTAATATTTATATTGCATTCTGACAGATGTGTTGTCTGTGACTAAAATTTCTCATTTGTATGATAGACTTAGACATCATTTCATGGAGAATATATAGCGTGGGAGAAGGGAGAAGCAGTACCTGCCATGGGGAATGTACTAGTATAGGAAAGGGAGAGACAGAGACCATGCCATGGTTATGAGCATGGTCACTGGAACTCAGCAGATGTGGTTCAAAACCCAGTTCTATCTCATTATAGCTCTGAAGTCTTAGGTAAGAATCAAATCTCTCCATGTCTCAGTTTTTTCATCTGTGAAGTAGAGATAATACTACTTAATATTCATAGAGTCATTTTGATAATTACATGAGTAGTATGTAATAAATGTTCAATAAGTGGGAGCTCTTAATATGGTTTTTGAAGGACACTGTGACTTCTAGGTGTTCCAATACCGGAAGTTTCTGTGCTTCTACTGCAGGGAATAAAATATTCTCAAAGAATATTGTGGCTGATTTGAGGACATTGATGGGAAATTACAGGGGTGTGTTTCCAGCATGTACTAGGTACCTGGAAACCATTAACTGAAAAATATTTGCAGCTTCTTTATCTTGCCTTGAAGGGTAAATATGTATTTTATTTCCTTTTATTAATTTGCAACAATATAATTTGACATGTAATTCTATTTTGTCTTTTCAGGTGCCATTTGGATAGTACTGTAGCGGCACGATGTACTCTGAGTGGAGGTCCCTGCATTTGGTGATTCAGAATGATCAGGGTCACACCAGTGTTCTGCACAGCTATCCAGAGAGCGTTGGGCGAGAGGTGGCAAATGCAGTTGTCCATCCTCTCGGGCAGGCCTTAGTAACTTCTTCAGTGGCTAGTAGTGAGAGTTTGTTAAAAACTGACAAAGAAGTAAGTTTCTTCATTTCATTCTACTATGTGAACTTTATAAATGAATTTGACATCTTTTTAATGGATTTCTGCCCAATACAATGTGACTTCTCTATGTTGACCTTATTTGGGTAGTGGGGTGGAGGCTCAGGATTTGTTGCAGTTGCAAGGAATAGGTTGTATCATTGTGCTGCTGGGACTTCCTACAGTCAGACTCAATTCTCCACTTGAGCTATATGCCCAAGATAGAGACTTGAGTGTCAGGCCCTTCTTCTTAAACTCAAGGCACAGTCCACAGGTTTATATTCAGAGTGTGTTTGGAAAGTCTTCATTTCTTTCGGAGGAGCATTTTTCTCTCTTCAGAGTATCCTAGCAGAGATTTATCCTGAGGGCCAGCACTTGTCATGGTGCACTCTCCTCTTGGTGTATTGATAATCCCTTGCTGTCTTGTCCTAGGAAGAGATGGCACATGAGTAGATAGGGGTGCTCTGGTGCAGCCCTTGTTTATTCTCTTTTCCCACCCTCAAAATATGAGAGAGTAGCCCTTGAATCTAGTGTCCTCTAGAATTATACATTGCACGTCATAGCAACTGGTCATTCTACTGTTCAGTCAATTTGCATAGTAAGGTTTTATTATAAAGGATATTGCTGTTAATAATATGGTGAGAATAACTCAGATTTCTAGTTGGAAGACGGGTTCACATTTTCAGCTCCAGCATTTCCAAACCAGTGACTTGGGTCAAATTGCTTATCAGTTTTCTTATCTATAAAGTCAGGATAGTTTACCCTCTCACACAGCATTATTTTGATTATTAGATGATATTTATGAAAGTGCTTCTAAACTGCCAGGATTATACGTCAACTACCTTCATAATAACCCTGTTTATAAAGGAATGAAGTTTACATGGCATGACTTGTTCTTTTTGAGCAGGCTGTTCCCAGTGATCGTGCTTCCCTTTTATGATCATCTGCTTAGTAATTTGTCCCAGTTTTGTCTGGAATTCATTTAAACTTTCCATTCTATAGTACCTGGAATGTAGTTTCATCCTCTTTTGCAAATTGTGCTGTTTTCTCTTTCTCATCATACCTTTTTCATTCTTCATGACTGTAAGCAATGGTTCAGCAGTCTCTAAGTCCTTTCAGCCACTAGGATGTGATTCAGATGGGTCGGGAGGCTGTAACTCATTTAGTGCAGCTAAGTGCCTTGTTAATGTCTTTCCTTCTCACTTGTGTTTGTTCTTATCTTTCCATTTTAAATATTTTCTTTAGCAGAGAAAATAGTCACAGGATACGAGTTGAGCAGTTTATTTTCCTTCCTGTTGTTAATGTTTCATAATCTGTAAATGGAATGTGATTGAATTTGTGTACATTATTTCCTAAATGGTACATGTACTCTCATGTAATTAAGTGGAGAAAAGTATCAAAAATTTTCTATTGCTTTGCCTCCAATCTCTGTGGAAAATCAATATGTCCTGTACTTTTTATTTTCAGAGCAAACAATAATAATGTCTAAAGGGTAAATGCCAATATAGGCTTAATATTTAGAAATAAGTAATTTATTTTCCTCTTAAATCTTTTGCTTGGGAAATATCTAATTATGCCTTATACATGAAAGATACATTCTTTAGAATAAACTTGACACATTGTCAATTGAGAGTTTTGGGGTTTTTTTGGCAATAAAAGAGGTTAGCATTTTAAATCAGTCTATTGAGATATAGATTGGGGTGTGTGATAATTCTATATTTATTTTATTTTTTATTTTTTATTGTTTTAGGTAAAATGGACCATGGAAGTAATTTGCTATGGACTGACCCTTCCATTGGATGGAGAAACTGTAAAGTATTGTGTTGATGTATATACAGACTGGATTATGGCTTTAGTATTGCCGAAAGATTCTATTCCGTTGCCAGTTATTAAAGAACCAAATCTATATGTTCAAAGTATACTAAAACACCTACAAAATCTTTTTGTACCAAGGTAAGCTATACCTGTCTGTCTGGCCTTTTATCAAGATTATAGTAAAATATTAATAGTTACTTTTTTTGTATTATAGGAACTGATTGCATTGTTAGTCCTTTGAACAGTTAACTTTCATTACTTGTTCAGTCAAAGAGTATATTAATATGAATGTTAGGAGAGATGGGCTTATATGTTTAAGTGTGTGGCCATTTTAAAGGCTTTTGGCTTTTTTCTAAATCTGAGAGTTATTAGATACTTAAAATACTGTGAACCTTTTCCCTTCCAGTCAAAAAGACATACTTTTAGCCTGTCATACTTTTTGTTTCCACTTAAACTAAAAGCAACTAAGCCTTCTAGTCTACTTTAAAAAGAATCTTTCCTAAGAGAGAATGAAATCATTGAAGTAAGCAGACTTGACATTATTATGGGCAAATTTATTGTAGATAGTACAACAGAATATCTTGACAGTTTGTTACTGATTTCTCCCATCTCTGAGGCAGAGTCCTTAATATTGTAATATAGGATATGTGCCTTACTTGTTCTTAAATGTTTTATTCCACTTAAAAAAAATTATGTCATTGTAAAGAATTTGGGAAATATATAAATTAATGAATAAGCATTAGTTTTCTACACATTTGTGGGTGTTTTCTGTAAGAAAAATTGATTTTTAGCTATTTTTTTGTCTTAGAAAAGTTAATGCCTTTGGTCTGTTAGATAGTGAGGGACTTTGAACCATCCAAAGCTTTATAAATTTTAACTTTTTAAATTTAGAAGGAAGTTAACTTTGGGGAACCTGAATTAAAAAGAAAAAATATCTCTTAAGAACTCTGGTGTCTAGGATTAAGGATAAACTCCTTACCTCGTGTGATATGTCTGTTGTAATCTGGCCCCTACCCAGATTAGCTCCTACTAAGTATGCATGAGCTCTTTGTTCAGACTCATAAATTAAACATTCCTTAAAGATCTTCCCTATTATCACCTACTCTTTCTACTCCTCCTTTCCTTCTCTTAGCTGTCTTCATTGCATTTCTGTTGGTTTATCTTAAGTCTTGCCCTGTAAAAAGAGAAGCCTTACCTTACTATGAGGCCCATAGTGACCAAACCTTCTGTGAACCTGTGTGGTACTTCCTGTGTTACTCTTATATGTTCCTCAGGTTTTAAAATGTGTATGTCTCATTTCCCCATCTAATCAACTTGAGAGCAACTACTGGGCTGTGTACATATTTTAGGCTTCTACAGTGTCTGGTGCAATACTGATATTACCTTTAGTGTGACTTAAATGCTGGTTGCTTGTGTTTATTGATTTCAAATGGAAATAATAACAGGAAATGGTTGGCAGTAATTTGCATATTTTTGTGGCAAAACAGGTTCTCAAATAGTTTTAATGCTTTTTTTGTCATCCCATTTAGGAGATCAATTTGCTGGCCTTTTTTATTTGTATGGGACAGTTTCATGAATTGTAAATCATTGTGTCTTTCTGTTTGTACTCTTGCCATCTCTTAGTCTTGAATCTATTGATGAAAAAGTCAGTGTCCTTTGAGTTCATTAGGCTTTTGTTTTTCTCTTTTGAGAATCTTGATACCTTACAAATGATTCATGCTGCTATTTGTAATTAGCCTGTTTTCTCAAAGTGTGTGTGCATACTTCTGAGAGGGTATTAAACTGAGTCTTAGAGTTTTCCTGGCCAAAAATATCTTAGAGAACTGAATAATTCCAGTGCTAAATATTGTGAGTTATTATCTCATCTCCCATTATTGGAAATTCATGGGCTACAGTTCATTAGCCCCTGTTCTAGAACAGTTTTTCTTTTATTTTCTTAAAATATTTTATTGATTTTTCACAGAGAAGAAGGGAGAGAGATAGATAGTTAGAAACATCGATGAGAGAGATACATGGACCAGCTGCCTCTTGCACACCCCCCATCGCGGATGTGCCCCCAATCAATGTACATGCCCTTGACTGGAATCGAACCTGGGACCCTTCAGTCTGCAGACGATGCTCTATCCACTGAACCAAACTGGTTTTGGCTAGAACAGTTTTTCTGAAGAGCACAAGTTACTTTTGAAAATATTGGGGAAAGTCTCTGGTGTTAGGGCTTTTCTATTTATTTTTTAGTAAAGATTACCTTATTTATCTAAACTTTAGAAACTTGTACACTACTGAATTTACAACTTCTTGAGGGCTCTTGACTTTTCCTAGGTGAATGTCTCATCATTTTGTTTTAGGTTTGACTTCTTTTGGGAAAACTTAGTGGTGTCATGTGTTTGCAACTTGAGGGTGAATTTTTTCTGGGTCATGACTTATAATCTGAGAATGTCTGTTGTAAGATTGGAGTAAGAGTTTTAGGGGTACTCGCTTGAGTTTCTTGATTTCTTGAGGGGGTCTGAGATTACTCTGATTCAGACATGTTTTATTCTTTATGACTATGTCATAATATATAAAAATTTGACTTTAAGATTTATTTCAATAATATTAGTTACTTGTTTTGGGTTTCATATGGGTAAGTCTGGAAGTCAACTCACCATTTGCTTATGCAAATAGTTTTCTACTATTCTCAAAATTATTACATAGTCTACTTTAGAGAGTGGGAATAAGGATTCGGACTTGAGCCAAATCTTCTTTCCTCTTCAACCCCAGCCCTAATAGTTTGACCTGTTTTATTCCTGTGGAAAAAAATGGTCTTGTGCACTAAAGAGAGTTATAAAACTTCTTCTAGAATATATGAGAAACTTTGGAGCCCCCATTTTGGGTTAAGGTGCCTTTTTTATTAGAATAGCAGTAGCAGGTCCTCATCTCTGAGGCAATTACCTGCATACTTCATGGGTTTTAGGGACCTGTTAATGATATTTCATTGGGTCTATAGGTTCTTTGCTAACAGACATTAACTTCATAAGGACTATGAGCACTATGAAATCCTATGCAGAATTCTTATGAATGTGCATTTAACTTTTTAAAAAAGAATACAGAGGTCTTTCTGCTTCATTGTGTACAGCAGGAGTGTTTATAGGTATTCGCTCACTCATTCAACAGAAACCTATCACATACCTTTTGACCCGTGCAGGTATATTGTAGACATAGAAAATCCAGAGGTAAAGCTTACATTTCTAGTATTCCCTCTCACCCCAGGAGCTTTCAAGTCCTCATAAGAGTGGTAGCTTGAGATCCCAGAATGCTGAACTATATGATAGGGAAGAAGTAATTTTGAACTGAAGAGATCGTGCCTAGTTCTTAGGTCTTCTGATTTTCTTAGGGAGTTATTACTATACCATTGCTGTGTTTTTAATGCCTGTCCTTAAACTGTTGCTTTCTCTTCTCAAGGATTGTCAGTGATATCTGTCCATCTTCTTTAGACAGGAACAGGGCTCCAGTCAGATCCGACTATGCTTACAGGTCCTGAGAGCCATTCAGAAACTGGCCCGCGAATCATCCATCATGGCCCGAGAAACCTGGGAAGTCTTATTGTTGTTTCTTCTGCAGATTAATGACATACTTCTAGCCCCTCCAACTGTTCAAGGTTTGTTTATCTTATTTTTTCTAATTTATTTCTGAGCTTCAAATAGTTTACTTTTAAATTCATGAGTAGTAGACTCAGTGGTGATTTAAATTTTGGCATGATAGTTGGCAAACCAAGGTTAACAATTCTTAGAATGGAAACCCTGAAAGCATGATATGAAATTATTTTATCTTCAGTGATAGTAAGGGTGAGTTAATGTATTTTTTATAATGATAGGAACAGAAGCTTACCTATATCTATATATATAAAAGCCCAGCGACTGTTATGGCAGAACAACCGATCTCTGTTATGCGTACTGACCACCGGTGGGTAGATGCTCAACGCAGGAGCTGCCCTCTGATGGTCAGTGCACTTCCACAGTGGGAGTGCGGCTCAGCCAGAAGCCGGGCTCATGGCTGGAAAGTGCAGCTGTGGCATGTGAGCCTCTCCTGCCTCCGGCAGGCATAATCTTCAGCAAATAGACTGCAGTCTCAATGCCCAGGTGGTGAGGGTGTAGCCGGAATGACCATAGATCAGTTGTTGCCAGCCCCTGGAACTCTTTCTTAGGACCCTGCATTCCTTACTTATTGCCCTCTGGGTATCTGGATGTGGGCTCAGGAAAAACCCACAGAAGTGCTTCACGCACATGCTGTTTGGGCCAGTCTTCATCTCAAGAGCGAGCGCCAGTGAAGTCCAACCCAATGACCAACACCCCTGTGTGTCTGCAGGCGAACTCTTTGCAACTTCCACCTATCACCCGGCCCAGGCCCCATCTCCTGGAAAGGTTGGCATCCGGGCACCAAATACCTGTTCCTGGATCCCTGTGGAGCACTGGTCGGCTCCGGTGGGTGGATGGGCACCAGTAGGTGCTGGTCTGACCTGCTTGGTTCAGGCAGCTCCACACGTGGGCTGGGAGTTGCGTGGAAAAATCACCCCCATATCCTGCAGGTACAATCTACTTCGAACAAATGCAGCGTGGAATGTTTGCGCATGACCAGGATGGCTTTGATACCTACACCGGTCCCCTGGAACTCCCCCTTGGGCATCAGGGTTATGTTCCACTCCTTAGCTATTGCTGTGTTCCTTCCGATGAGGAACTGAAATACTAATAACCCACCTTTCTCGGGACTGTGATTGGCCTTTCCCTCCTTCCTACCATCCCAGGCTGCCACTTCCAAGCTGGACCGGTCCCCACCTTTGGAGAGAGTTCTGGAAAAAGTTAGAAAATCTCAATCAGACAAGTGGGTCTTCCACGCATGTCCGTGGCTGAGCCCAACACACTTTCCTGGCTGGCATCCCATATTTCCTTTGGATCCCTGGCGGCTCCCGCAGATGGACCCCCAGCGGTGCTGGTACCTGGCCCTGAGGATGCCCACAGCTCAGCCAGAAGTTGCCATGAGGCTCATACAACATAAGCCTATAGTACAGTCTCCCAGAACAGATGAAGCATAGACACTTGGAGTAACTGGGATGAGCCTGATATAGCCACTGGGCTCCCCCATCTTGTGGCTGTGGGCACTGCCATATTTGGGGCATGGCAGTCAAATAGCACATTCCCTTCTTATTGGCTGTGGGCACCACCATCTTTGAGGGCAGGGCAGTCAATTAGCATATTTCCTCATTGGCTGTGGCGTGGCCATCTTTGTGAAGGCGTGAGGGTCAGTTAGCATATTCCCTCTTTATTAGATAGGCTAGAGTCTGTGTAAGAAACAACAAACTAATTAATTAGTGCTTATGTGTAATGTACCTGGTTACAAAGTAGTTATCAAAGTAGATTCTGAAAACTTGATAGCTACAGAAGATATTTTCTTCAGCAGATGAAACTTAGTCTTAAAGTATTCTATGACAGTATTCTATTTGTTACCTTGCCATTAAAAATCCTACGATTTTATAAGGCTTTAGAATGTGGCTTAGAAGCCCTGGTTTGTGTTTTATAGCACATTTTATACAGATTGTAAGTTGCCATTCTAGATCCACGTTTCCTGTTACTTATTCATCTTTACTAATATACATGTAAGTGTGCTGTGCTCTCACATTGATACAGTGTCCAGGAAAATGTCTAAAAGGCATCATAGAATTTTTGTGTTGAAAGGGACCCCATAATAGAAATATCCTGTCTGGTATTGATGATAGCAGTCATTGATTCATCGTCTCTGCTACTCACTCCCCAGGCCTGGGACCTCAGCAACACAAGGCAGGCAGTCTATCCCCTTCTGGGGCTTGTTGTTGAAACTATGTTTTTGTTCATTTGAAATACACGTCTTTATAACTTTTCTTTCTAGTCCCAACTTTGTCTTCTGGAATTCTGCAGAGTATAGATCCCTGCTCTTTTCCCTAGTTCCAGGATTCTCAGCAGAGGAACAGCTATGTTTTCATGGTTGAGACTTGTCCTGCCCAGCAGTAGTCCTTTTGCTTCCGTCTTTATCTCCCTGGTCCTGGAAGGGTGGTTTTCAAACACCTGAAGCAATTTATAACTAAGTTTGGATGTAGAAAGACCTGATTCCTTTATTTACTGGCTGTGTGAATTTGGGCAAGCTACTTAAATTTCCTGAACCTAAGTTTTCTCATCTTCAAATTGGGTTAATTGATAATCAGTAATCCTATATTAAAGGCTAATATGCAAGTTTACCAACCAGTTGCTATGATGCGCATTGACCACCAGGAGTAAGAAACTCAGTGCAGGTTCTGCCTCCTGGTGCTCAGTGCACTCCCACAGGGGGAGCGCCGTTTAGCCAGAAGCCGGGCTCACTGCTGGCGAGCGCAGTGGCAGCGGCAGCAGCACTAAGGACCCCGAGGCAGACATAACCCGAGGGGTCCTGGGCTGCGAGAGGGCACAGGCCTCTAGTAGGTTTCATAGATTCTTATCCTGTAGAATTAATGTGAGGGTTATGGGAGGTTGATCATTTTAGGCACTCATTCATTCCTCTCTCCCCAGTGTGATCCTGTCCCACTTGTAGAAGATTAAGATCTTGGATAAGAACTGAGCAGGGTGACTTGAAAACTTTCAGAGTGATAACTGGTTAATATAGCTATGATTTCCTTCGTAGCCACTCCTAAGGATCATTTCTTGTTCTAACTCTTAATGTGGTTTGAAAGTCAAAACTTACCATTGCTGTTATTTTAATTTTTTGGCCAGCCCTTTTAAATCAGTGAATTGAAGATTCTGCTTTAAAAATAAGTATATCAAAGATATGTTTTCTTTTTGTTGGGAAGGTGGAATTGCTGAGAATCTGGCAGAGAAGTTGATTGGTGTTCTCTTTGAGGTTTGGTTACTAGCTTGTACTCGGTGCTTCCCAACACCTCCATATTGGAAAACAGCTAAGGAGATGGTGGCTAACTGGAGGCACCACCCTGCCGTGGTGGAGCAGTGGAGCAAGGTCATCTGTGCACTCACTTCAAGGTACGTTATTGTCATTGACTTACCTTCCTTCATCCATCTTACAAAGTTCTGTCTTTCTTGGATTCGTGGAATACATTGTAAAAAGCCTATACCTTGTATCTGTTATTGTGGTACTTTATTTTTTTTTCATTTTTTAAAAATTTATTAAGGTATTATATGTGTACATAGCTTACCATTGCCGCACCCTCCCCCCCCACCCCCACCTCCCATACATGCCCTCCTTCCCCAGAGTTTTGTGTTCATTGGTTGTACTTATATGCATACATACCAGTCCTTCGGTTGATCTCTTAACTCCCCCAGATCTCCCTCCCCTCCCCGCTGTCATTTGACAGTCTGCTTGTTTGATGGTGACTATCTCAGGAGCACACGAATAGAATCCGCTCCTCATTTGGGAGTCTGCTTGTTTTATGGTGACTATCTCAGGACCACATGAATAGAATCCGCTCCTCATTTGGGAGTCTGCTTGTTTTATGGTGACTATCTCAGGACCACACGAATAGAATCCGCTCCTCCTCTGGTTCACACCACCCCTGCTCCCCCAGGTCCCACTGCTTCCCTGGGGCACACGGCTCTCCCGGGGCACACGGCTCTCCCAGGGCACACGGCCCCCTGGGGTACACAGCTCTTCTGGGGCACACGGCTCTCCCGAGACACACAGCCCCCCTGGGGCACACGGCTCTCCTGGGGCCCACACCCAGGGGCCCACGGCTCTCCCGGGGCACACGGCCCCCTGGGGCACATGGCTCTCCTAGGGCACATGGTCCCCTGGGACACACAGCTTTCCTGGGGCACACAGTATTGTGGTACTTTAGATACAGAATCAAGCCAATTTTATTGTGTTTATATTTTATTATTATTATTTTTTAATCCTTGATATTTTTTCCATTGATTTTTAGAGAAAGTGGAGAGGAGGGAGGAAGGTGGGGGGAGGAGGGAGAGAGAGAGAGAGAGAGAGAGAGAGAGAGAGAGAGAGAGAGAGAGAGAAACATTGATGTAAGAGAGACACATTGTTTGCCTCCCACATTTAGATTGAATCTGCAACCCCGGATGCACCCTTGACCAGGAATCGAACACTTGACCTTTTGGTGAATGGGCCAACACTCTAACCACTAAACACACCAGCTAGGGCAAATGAAGATTCTTCACAATACCATTATTGTACCTAAAAAAAATCTTTTAAAAAAATATTTTATTGATGATTTTTTTTTTACAGAGAGGAAGGGAGAGGGATAGAAAGTTAGAAACATCAATGAGAGAGGAACATCGATTGGCTGCCTCCTGCACACCCCTCACTAGGAATGTGACCACAACCAAGGTACATGTCCTTGACCGGAATCAAACCCAGGACCTTTGAGTCCGCAGGATGACACTCTATTCATTGAGCCAAACTGGTTTCGGCTAAAAAAAAAAATCTTAACAATTCTTTAATATTAGTTAGCCATTGAATATTCAAATCCCTGAATGTCTCAATATCCTTTTCTTTTTTTATAGTTGATTCGATTGAATCCAATAACAAAAAAGGTTTAGGTATTGCATTTAGTTGACTTGTTTCTTAAGCCTATTTTAAATTATAGGTTTCTCTTTCTCATTTTTATTTCTTTGTACTTTTTTTTAGTTGAAGAAACTGGGTTTCTTATTTTATAATTGTTTCACATTCTGATTTTCCTGATTATGTCCTACTTGTGTTAATTAACATGTTTATTACCTGTATGTCCTGTCAACTTGGAATTAGATCTAGAGAGTTGGTAGGATTCAGGTTTGATTGGGAAGATAAATAATTTGTGGGTGGTACTCTATATCAGAAGTTAAATTGCTCTTTTTCTGAATTAATAAAATACTTATATTTTTATCACTATTTAGTTTAAATGATGAAGGTTTGAAATATTCTGTTGATTCTGATAAACTTTTAAAAATTTTATATATATATATATTTTTAAAGTGATTCTTGTAATGTTGCTGAATGTCAATATTATAAACCTATTTTTAAATAATACTTTTATCTTGATTGTAAAAGTAATGCATACTTTTTAATTATATACTTAATAATTGAGTCAAAGGGCTTGGACAATTTTTAGTACATTTGAAATATTACTATTAAATTAAGTAATTGAATTGTTGAATTCCTTTTAAGGTATACCATGAATTCTAAACTTTGTGTAAAGCTGTTTAGCAGTTATTATTATGAACAAATTATGGCTTACTTGGTTGAAGGAATTTTCAGTGAGATAAATCTTAAAAATAATATAAATTTATTTTTTATACAACTAGACAATTATATAAATACTAGAGGCCTGATGCATGAAATTTGAGGCAGTTGGGTGCATTAAGGGGTGACTAGGCCAGTGGGGGGGCAGTTGGGGGCAACCAGGCTGTCAGGGAGTACAGTTGGGGGTGACTACGCCTGCAGGGGAGGCAGTTGGGGGTGACCAGGCCAGCAGGTGGGGGGGCAGTTAGGTGCAATCAGGCAGGCAGGCAGGCAGGTGAGCTGTTAGGAGCCCATGGTCCCAGATTGTGAGAGGGATGTCCAACTGCTGGTTTAGAACTGATCCTGTGGACATCCTAGGGGTCCCAGATTGGAGAGAGTGCAGGCTGGGCTGAGGGGATCCCCCATGCATGAATTTCATGCACCAGGCCTCTAGTATAACATAAAGCTATTATTTATATGATAAAATATAAACTTTATATGTAGTACTTAGTTTATACTACTTACAGTGTTATATATATAAATAATATATAGTTACAGAAGACATATAATTTATAATAGTAAAATGTAAATATAACTATTATAAATAATAATTTACTATAAACAAATGAATAAATGTTTTCAAATCCTTTTATAAACTAGAAATCTGGCCCTGGACAGTTTGACCGAAGGATTGTGGGTTCAATTCCTAGTCAAGGGCAGGTACCTTGTTTGCAGGTTTGCTCCCTGGCCCCTGGTGTGTAGAACGCAGCCAATCGATATTGATGTATCTCTTTCACATTTATGTTTCTCTGTCTCTTTCCCCCCTCCTCCTCACTTCTTCCAGTTTCTCTAAAAATCAATGGAGAAAATATCCTCAGGTTAGGATTTAAAAAACAACAACAAAAAAGAAAATTAGAAATCTGCTTCTAATTTTTCTTATAAACAAGGGTTTTATTTTATTCACTTCATTGAGGTATAAATACATGTTTCATCTATTTTCTCTTGTACTTTGATGCTTGAATGTATTGTTCATTCTAGTTAAGAAATGAACTTAGTGGTGAGATTTTCTTTTTTTTCTAGATTGCTACGCTTTACATATGGTCCTTCATTTCCTCCATTTAAAGTTCCTGATGAAGATGCCAGTCTGATCCCTCCTGAAATGGATAATGAGTGTGTTGCACAGACATGGTTTCGCTTTTTACATATGTTAAGGTACTGTTAATTTAGTTTTTCATGTGCTCTTTTCCCAGTGTCTTAGGGCAGAAACCATCCTATAACTTTCCTAATAGATTTCAGAGTGTCAGGTGGACCCAAAGTGGACAGCACACCCATCTACATCATGTGCCTTCTGCTCTCCCTGTTAGTAGGGTCAGGGTATGCTCAGCTGCTCTTAGTCTGTACTCTCTAGGAGCATGTTTCCTGTGGCATTTGCAGCATTTTGTTCTCTTGCCTGTTGCTATAGCATAGATGATATTTTTCCAGGAGTTTGTCACATTTTGTGGGGCTACCTTGTTCCTCTCTGTGACCAGCACTGATTGGTCAATAGGGTTTTTAGATCCTCTCCTCTAGTAATCTTGTTTAAAATTTTGCTGAGGAATATTGTAAAACTTCAGAGGGATAAATTGCTACTTTCTACAATTTCTTTCTTTCTGGTAATTCTGTTCAATTCAGCTTCATTGCTTCCTACCTTTCTCTCTGCTAGCTCTCTCTTTGTGCTCTGTGGAACTTTTGTTCTGTTGTGTACTTGCATATTTTCCATGCATATCTTTTCTTTCTGATTTGACTAGCCTCATTTTTCTAATTAGTGAGTCTAATTTATTCTCTGTGACCTTTTTATAAATTAAGGATGTTAACCATTTTCTATTTTTTTCATCTTTCTGTTTATATTGTATTTTTCTGTAATTTTGTGTTTATTTAAGATTAGAAGGGTTTTCTGTGTTCTAATTTTCATTGGAATGTTTGTACTATATGAAATTTTGAGTGGGATGTTAGTTGTTGATATTAGTTTTTGTTTGTTTATGTTCCTAGTTTCCTAAGCATTCAAAAAATTTAAAATTTAAAAATGTAAATGAAATCAGGAAGAGTATTGAATTTTATTCAAATCATATTTTGGTATTTATTGTAAACGATTAAGAGTTTTTTATTTTTTACCTGTTGATGTGATATATTAATTTATATTAACTTATTTCAATATGTAGGTTCTGTTTCAGAAAATCTAGGTTGAATTTGGATTTTTAACAGGCTTCTCTACTTATGTCAGATATACAGAGCATTGGGAGCTGTAGGAATACAGTTTCTGTTATCTGATCTGTATCCTTTGTTACACATTCTAATTTCAAATTTTTAAAAGTCTGTTCTCTAATATTTGTGTGCCAGTAAAATCATTTCAGACTTACATGTGGAAAAGCTGGTATAAGCTTTCTGGTACTGCTACTAGACTTATCCCTTCTATTCCACATGATAATTATAGTCCTATGGATACAGTCTAGTAACACTAGAAGCCCATATATATGGTCCCTTGTTTCCACTTGCAATTAAGAGTCTGAGTGGGTAGAAAAAGAGGTTTCAAAGGGCAGAGCAGTTATAAACCATTGTTTTATATTTCTCAGCTTATTTCTTTTGAACTTATAGTGGAGATTCTTTCAGGTACTCCCTGTAGGTTTAAATAATATCACTTTGAGTTGGAGAGGCCATTTAATGGATAGCTAAGTAACCCAATTTGAGTAGAAATCTAAATTTATTTTTTAGTGGAAATATTTAAAATTATCTACCCAATGAAAGAGTAACATGCTAATTGACTGTACCTTCATGATGCCCATCAGCCAATCACGAGTGAGTATGCAAATAAACCCAACAAAGATGGTGGGTTAATTTGCATACACAGGCGCTGAGTGGCTTGAGGTGGGGCAGGACACTTGCATCATTGCTTTGGCGACAACTCAGGCATTCTGGACCACCCAAGCCACTCTGGGCATCTGGGCAGCGTGGGAAGGCAGAAAGGCAGCTCCAGGCCAGAGCGAAGGCACTGCTGGCAGCTAGGGGAAGGAAGGTCCATTCTTGCATGAATATCCATCCATCGGGCTTCTAGTTTACACATAAAATATAACTCAAGCCCAAATACCAGTATGTTGTTTTGAAAAATATGTTTTGAATATATGCAATATATTCATGTACATATATATGAATACAAACAATCCCAATTTTAAAATAACTGAATATGTTAGTATAAAAGTAAAAATTTTTTCTTGGAGTTATTGATTTATTTACAATTTTTATTTCATTGCTTAATTCCAAATATATTAGAAAAATATCCATGTATACTCTTAAAAATTAAAATTTTCTAGTCTCATTTTGATCCTTATTCTTTGAACAGGCAGAGTAAGTTCATGTAAACATACTGCAGATATTCTGTAAAGAAGTGCTGATGTTTGAATCCCTAACCTATTAACCCTTAGTACACCATAAGTGTCTATAGACACAAGCAGTGGACCTTCCCCACATGCCATGCACGTCTATAGTCACAAACCTCGCATATCAACTCTGGTCGCCCAATATTAAAATCAGACTTGTTAGTGACATCTCTGAGTTTGTAAAGAAAATTATGGTAACTTAAATTTGTAAATATTCTAGCACATAGGAAATAAATGGGGATGGTTCTTGTTTTGGATGCATGGCAGTTAACCTGGTTAAATACAGATTAGTCTCCTCTTTGAATTAAATAGTCACAAACAGCCCTGTTGTTAAAATAGATTGCATGCAGTTTATTGCTAAAGAATCTTTAAAATGTTTAATTCTTCTCTCTCTTTTGATAGTAATCCTGTGGATTTGAGTAACCCAGCCATTATAAGCTCTACTCCCAAATTTCAGGAACAGTTCCTGAATGTGAGCGGAATGCCACAAGAATTGAATCAATATCCCTGCCTTAAACATCTGCCTCAAATATTTTTTCGTGCCATGCGTGGAATCAGCTGTCTGGTGGATGCATTCCTAGGTGAATTTTGTGTATGTTGCTAGATATTTGAAGAGCTACATGTTTTATTTAGAGTCTAGTTTTATTTATTTATTTATTTATTTTAGAGTCTAGTTTTAGAAACTATTATGAAAGCCCAAGAAAAGGGTGAACAGATTTGATTATAAATAACAAACTTGGAAAAATTATTTGGAATAAATATAACAGAGGGTTTTTGTTGTCTTTGTATGAATAGACTAGACAGTGCTAAGAAAAAGAATAAAACCTGGTAGATAGACAAAGGATATGAATAAAATACTTGTAAGAGAAGATTGTTCATTCTTACTAGTAATTCAAGAAAATACAGATTCAAATGTATTGGATATCATTCTTATGTCCATCATTAGGAGGCAAGTTATACCTTTTGTGAACTACTATTTTGAACTGTTTTTCACATTTTAGGACTATGAAAAGTCAGAATTTTTTTTACATGTTGAAAGTCAATGATGTTTTAATATATATCATTTTCTAAAGCATTTGTTACTATATTACGTGCATAATATACAGGTTGGGCAAAAGTAACTTTATAGTTGTAATATAAATAATACAATAGTTAATAAATATTAATGCAAGAATACATTCTGTGTTTTGTGTACTCACAACTGTAAACCTGCATTTGCCCATCCCTGTATTAGCTCAAATTAAGTTTGACTGTCATATAACAACTAAAAATACCAGTATTTGAAACAAGATAGTTTACTGACATAATTGTTAAACCCAGGGCTAGGCAGGACAGGGCTGCTATAGCAGTTCTACCATTGTCAGGCACGTGCATCTTGTGGCTTGGGCTCTGCCTCCCTTCTGCACTCTCTTATGGGCCATAGTGATTGAATGAGTTAGTTCCAACTATCCTCTTCAGGAATTACGAAGGAAGGAGAGCCTGCACTTGATTAGTGATTCCCAACATCACCCACTTTTCTGTGGTCAGAACATGGCCACATCTAGCTGTAAGGGAGGCTTGAAAATGTAGTTGTTGATTTTGTGGAGCCAGGTGCAGCTAAAATCTGTGTTTTATTTGTTTATTTTAAAATGTTTTTTATTGATTTTTTAAAAAAATACATTTTATTGATTTTTTTACAGAGAGGAAGGGAGAAAGATAGAGAGTCAGAAACATTGATGAGAGAGAGTCATCGATCAGCTGCCTCTTTCATGGCCCCCTACTGGGGACGTGCCCAAAACCAAGGTACATGCCCTTGACCGGAATCGAACCCGGGACCCTTCAGTCCACAGGCCAACGCTCTATCCACTGAGCCAAACCAGTTTCGGCTAAAATCTGTGTTTTATAACTCAGGAAGAGAGGGGATGGGTATTCGGAGGCTACTCGTAGTCCCTGCTGTAGTCTGTACTAAACATTCACTGGTGTTGCTTGAGGAAGATTTTCTGACCACATATTTTGAACAATGAAGAATAACTCCATTTGTCTTTTCTTAAAGGCATTTCTAGACCCCGATCAGATAGTGCTCCTCCAACACCCGTGAATAGATTAAGTATGCCTCAAAGCGCTGCTGTCAGTACCACCCCACCACATAATCGAAGGCATCGGTCTGTTACTGTGAATAAGGCCACCATAAAGACAAGCACAGTAAGTTTTTATCACCATTATTCTGTATAATGTTGACTTTTTAATCTGCTGTCCTTTTTAAAAAGTCCTGCTACTTTTTTCAAACTTTTCATGAGTGTGAATATATGTTTGTGCCCTTCTGATAGGTTAGTACTGCTCATGCCTCAAAAGTTCAGCACCAGACATCCTCCACTTCTCCTCTTTCAAGTCCAAATCAGACTAGTTCAGAACCCCGGCCACTGCCTGCCCCTCGGAGACCAAAGGTTAACAGCATCTTGAATCTCTTTGGATCATGGTTATTTGATGCAGCATTTGTTCACTGTAAACTTCATAATGGGATTAACAGAGACAGCAGCATGACTGGTAAATATTGCTCAAGAAATACGTTATCATTTTTTCTTTTCTTTTCTTTTTAATCTTTCCTACCTGCAAGATTAATATATATCTTAAAAAGCTCTCTATCTCTGACAAAGCAATGTCTTATTTTTAACCCCTTCCAGCTGAAGTAATGATTTTGGAAGTTTTGCTACTTGTTCTTTTTATGTTTGTTTTATGAGGTTTGGCTTTTGTCTGGTTTTATTAGACACACTTCATGTTAAGCATTTTTGTTGTTGAATCAAATTTCTTTTAGTAGGTGACCTGGAAGTTCCCTTCATGTCAGCCAGGATAATAATATGGGTATCAAGAATTAAATATTTTCACCAGGAATTTATTCAGAAGAAGTGCTTTCTTAGATTTTGACAACCATTCACTCATTAGTACATATAAATCTCAGAAATATTTTGCTTCACAAGACTCTTAACTTCTCAGGTTTTAGTAGAGAGGAAATTTATTTCACGTTTACCATTTGTTCTGAAACTAAAAAAGACTGGTGGACAATAACTTTCAAAATACCATTTGTTCTGAAACTAAATACCATTCAAAAATACCATTTGTTCTGAAACTAAAAAAGACTGGTGGACAATAACTAAACCCCTATAGCTTTACTTAGGTTTTATTATAGAAACACCATCTAAATAAAATCTGATTTATTTTTGTCATCTTACTTTTGTACTTGGAAGTAATTGCATAGGGTACAGGATGGGATGTAGGGTAGTGCAGAGTGTACTTAGGGAGGACTGTTTATGACATATCTTATAGAGCTGAATAATAATAATGGGTATCACTCACTGAGCTGAATTGCTCTGTGCCAGGCACTGTACTACCTGCATTAGTGAGTGTATTGGTTGTTTGGTAAGAAAGCACTTTTCCACTGGGGTTGGAAATAGCTTGATGTGAAAGGAGGCTTAATTGCATTCGTTTATGCCTCTCTAGGGAGAATGTTAAGTCCAATGATAAAACTTGTGGTCACCAGGATCTCTGCTTTCTTTCACAAATGCATTTTTACCTATTTGTATAATTTCAGAACTAAGGTCTATGTCTGTTAGCATTATATACATATAATTATTTTGGATATTCTTACAGATCTTTTATGTAATTTAGAAAAGTTGTGACTATAAAGACATTTTCAGGAATATAGTTTGAGATTGCATGGTTGAGTTTAGGGATTCCTTTGTTTATTTTGTTCAAATTTAGACACTGCCATTTTCATATTATCTTTTATTTAGAAGTTTAAAAGTGGTGTTTATTTATGGATTAGTAAATGTACTTATGATGACTAAATGAAAAGTTAACCATTTTTGGCTTATATTTTCTTACATTCATGTGCTTATATTTTTAGTTTTCTGAATTATGTTTATATTTATTAATTTATATATTCTAGAATGAGTCAGATATATTTTTACTCTTATTAAGATGCAATTCTTACAGTGTAACTTTTGGGTATCAAGCTGTTGACACTAAAATCCCTGAATCCAGAGTGGTTCAAGCTGCTACCTCCTTGGTGGGCTTGCTTCATGGGAATTTACAGATCTTCCTGCTCTCTAGGATTTTGTAACAGCTTTGCTCACCTTCTTGTTCCAAAAGATAGAAGTCAGAATTCAAATCATATGTGGGCAAAAAATTCTTACTTTTAACTATTACCATTTTCCTTGGTGGGGAAAGGATAGATAGAAATTTCTCTTCCTTGACTGTGTTCAGAGATGAGAAAGGCTGTTCCATTACCCAGGAGACTGGAGGTGCCTAGATAATTGAGAGGGCTAGAGTACTGTTGGGTGCCACTTTTGAGGTCCCAGGGGTGGTGGGAAGTTTGGGAATACTAACACTGTTAGTCTGTTTTCTAAGTACTGGCTGTCATCAAGGAATTCTGCCATGTAGTTCACCTCTAACTTAAAATGTTTGCTTCTATGAACTGGTTAGCTTTAGATTTACATGACAGTACACTGTACTTTGTAAAAGTAACATTGAGCTGGGAAGGGTTAATGAATTAAAATTTTAATGCACGTTATGGGCAGTTCAAAACCTCAATTCTTTTGTGGTTGTGTAATTTTCTTTGTTCATTTCTTTTGCATGATACAAAAATTATATTTTTTTATCTGAATGCACAATTTCCTATGTTTTTGAATTAGCTTGTGGTATCATAAAGCTTTTAATCTAATTTTTAAAAAGCTAAAAAGCTTCTTAACTTACTGTAAAATTTCACCATCTTTAAAGTATTTTATAATTACTGCTGTCCTTTGATTTGTTTCCATTTATTTCTATTATCTTGCAGCATCTTTTATCCAAATTCTTCTTTCTTATAAATCTTGTAAGTAGGAACCAGAAGCTTCTCCTTAATTGCAGTCATGTTTTTATTTTTTTCATAATTCCATTAAAAAATTTGATTGTCATTGTCTCTTGTAGTTTTTGCACTTGGGAAGGAAAATACTTTTCTGTGTTTTGAATGGGGAAGATTGTTGGCAAAAGCAAATTAATCTGCCTGAATCAGTCCCATTATTTCTGTATACTAGTCTGGTCATGTCATGAATTCCAGGATTTTGCACTAACTGTGTTTTGGCTTTTTTTTTTTTTTTAAGCTTTAAGCTTATTTTTATACAGATTTAATGTTTGATTTGTATGCATTTTGCATGTAGTGTTTTTTAAATGTATTATTGCTGGATAGCTTATTCAGGACTAAAAATGGCTCATGGGAAGTTGCATAAAGATTTATACTTGACTCTGCATTCTATTAAAAATATTACCAAATAATTTAAACATTTCATGTAGAGTGATAAAAGATTTCAGAGTGGTGTTCAATACACTGTGAAATCTTTTATTAAATATAAAAGCAACTTTCGAAGGGCTTCTGTTTCAGTGACAACAAATGACCATCCATGATAATCTTTCCTACCAATCAATTTTCTGATTTATCAACCTCCAGTTATCTGCTGTCTGTGGTTGTTAAAATTCATTCTCATTTTGCTTGGTTGGGCGATTCTTTGGTGTGTGTTTTGGAGTTGGGTGGGTGGTGGGAATGCTCTTTCTTCCTACCCATTACTCATCCTTACTTTGCCCTCTCCCTAAAATATACAGACTGTCATGGGATTGCCCATTCAATAATGATGTTTGTCTGGGGTAATGTGGAAATTGCAGTAGCTATTTGTCTTAATGTTTAAGCATCTTTCTAAGGCGGAAATTAAAAACAGAATAAGTAATAGAAAAGCCAAATTCTGTGTTATATATCTGTATCTGAGTACAGATATATACAAATGTACTCTGATGATTGAAAATTCAGTTGGAAAATACTTCTAGTAGAATTTGTTAAACTGACAGTACCACTATAGATGAATGTTACCCATTTTCCAAGAAGGTTACAGAGAGCCCTTAAAAAAATTAAGACATAGTTGCTAAACGAAAGAATTATTGGATTTTATTCAAGTAGCTATTTAATGACACCAACATTTGATCTTTGTGTCCAGGGTCCCATGAGCCTACTTGCATATTGACAAATATAATAAAACCCTCCTTTTCTCTCCCCAGCCATTACAACACAAGCTAGCATGGAGTTTCGACGGAAGGGGTCACAAATGTCTACAGACACCATGGTTTCCAATCCCATGTTTGATGCAAGTGAATTTCCTGATAACTATGAAGCAGGAAGAGCTGAGGCTTGTGGGACACTGTGTAGGATTTTTTGTAGCAAGAAGACTGGAGAAGAGATTCTGCCAGCTTATTTATCCAGGTCTTAGAATTTTTTTATTTTTTCATTTATGTAGTTTGGGTAGTGAAACTATTGTAGCATGCCGTGATAGGCTGAATTGATAAGTAAATGTTGGTTTGAAATACCTGAAAATGTCAGTAAGTAATCAAAATTTTTGCTTGAAGTCTTCCATTTTACTTGCCTTATTAGATTTGGTAACGGTTCTTAAGATCCTTTTAATTTTAGAATTATTCTTTATTTTAGCAGAATTATAATTATGGAGAGGTTTGGAAATTATGCTAATTTTTAATTAATTTCAGCGCAGTATTAGACACTATAGATGGTTCATAAATGTTAACTATAGGTCCTGCCTTTAAGGAGCTTAATTTCTCGAATGAGCAAAGCCAGTTACAGAAGTTACAATGATCAGTAGTAATAGGAAGTTGGTAGGAGAAAAGCACAAAGTGCTGTCACCATTCAGAGGAAGAAGCAGCATACACTTACTCTGGTATTCACGAAAGAGTTATGGAGGATTGAAAGATTGTGCTGGGAGTTAAAAAAAAAAGATGAGTAGGATCATCTTATCCAAATTTATGACTTCAACAAATTTTTGTGAATGGCTCTGCCATCCATTCAGTTAGTTGCTCACGCCAGAAACTAGAAGTATAATTTTAGACTCCACTTCTCTTCAGGTTTATCTTTTGTTGGTCAACCAATTCCTGCCTTTCTGCTACTTAATGCTCTTTCTATTCTCTCCACTTTGTCCCAGCCATGACACTTAAAGTCTTTTACATTTTTATGAAATTAACTTGAAATGGCCTATTTTTGTTGCCTGTCTCAACTAATTATTCGCACAGCTGCTGGAGTTATGTTAATATCAATAAGAGCATTCAGGTGTCTGTGTATCTGCTAGGTTCTCAGGAGAGAGGTTTAAACGGACTGTCAGAGGGAACAAAGCATATAGATATAAAACAGAATGGATTATTCAGGTACTAATCTAGAGTATCTTTTAAAAAAATATATTTTACTGATTTTTTTACAGAGAGGAAGGGAAAGGGATAGCGAGTTAGAAACATCACTGAGAGAGAAACATCGATCAGCTGCCTCCTGCACACCTCCTACTGGGGATGTGCCCGCAACCAAGGTACATGCCCTTGACTGGAATGGAACCTGAGACCTTTCAGTCCATAGGCTGATGCTCTATCCACTGAGCCAAACTGATTAGGGCAGTAGTATCTTAATAGGCTCTTAGTTTTAGGAGTATCTTAATAGGCTCTCAATATGACTTAAGCAAAAAAAATAATAATTTATGATTAACTAGTGCCATTTAATACATTCTAAGGTCAGGAAATGCACCAGGGCATCATGACGGGCAGGAACCAGCATCTTGAAAGTGTTCAAGGACCAAAATGGGTTTTCCTCCTTTCTGAATTTTCTGTGTTCATGGTCTTCAAGAACTGCTTCATTGTTCTTTGCAGATCATTTTCTTATATTACATTTATTCTTCTAAGTTCTCAGTTTCCTATCCTTTGTCTAGGTGAGCAGCAGGGCCAGTTAGCATCTCTAAATCCTAATTTCAAATTCCTGAAAAAGAGAATCTGATTAATCGGATGTCTACCTCTGGTCTAGTCATCTGTAGCTGTGGGAGTGAGTCACATGGAATGCTGGCACCCCTTGTATGGGAGGGGGAACATTTCTTAGGAGGGAGAATATTGGTTGGGGAGATAACACAAATGGTAGCAGCAGCAGGAAGGAAGAAGGGTTATGGCCATGGGCTTTCTGTCAGGTCCATAAGACTGGATGGGACCAACCAAAAAAGCAGATTTGTGAGGGGGCCAATGATGAGCTTAGTTTTGCTTTTGAAGTGCCTTTGAGGTGTTTATCAACAAGTATTTATGCCATGCACTCTGCACAAGGATTACTGGAGTACATCAATAGACATGTCTAGCCCTCAGGTATCCAGTATACTTTTGGCTCTGGAGCTCAGGCGAGAGGTATAGGGTAGAGACTGAGTTGATTATATTCAGTGGCTTAAGTAGTGTTTGAAACCAGGCTAGGGGAGAGACAGCTTAGAAAATTGTTTAAGGTTGGAAGCCTGAGGAACACCATGACTGGAAGGCAGGTAGAGTAAGAGGATTTATTAAAAGCAGTAACCACAGAGGTCAGAAGAATAAGGAGAAGCGAGTAATCGGAGGTTTGAGTGCTTTAAAAAGGCAGCGTCAGTTAAGACTTAGACATGTCTTCCAGTTTTAGCAACCAAGAGGCCTTTGTTTATTTGCTGATATGGTTTTAGTTTGGTTCTAGGGAGAAAAAATGGACTGAAATGTGTTGAGCAATGACCAGGAGGTGGGGAAACTGTTTTGGAAGAGTTTTGCAGAGAGGAAAAAGTGCGGCATAGTAATAGAAAAGTATACCAGTATAGTTGCTCTTGAATGATGGAAGATTGAATGCTTAGTTGATTGCAAGTCTCTATAGAGGAGCAGGTTAAAAGTAAGGTATACTCAATATAAGGTATACTTTAGGTATATTCCCATATGGAATCATATCATATTATGATGAATGCAGGATTGAATGAGGTTTCTTTCTTTGTCTTTCCCCAAATTATGGGTCACAGAGAAAAAGGCTCATTTTTCATTACAGTATTTCCTTCAATTTATTGATAATTACTGTAGCCATTTGCTTTGCTTTGGTTGTTTTATTTGTAGGCACCTGTAAATTTGAGTTGTAAGGCTTTAAAATGTATAATAAATATGAATTTTTTTTAATTAGGAAAGATAATTTGGTTATTAGTGTTTTTTATTCAGAATTGTTCTAATTTCAGTCATACCTTTAAAGGTTAGAAGTAGTGAAGAGTGCAAAAAGACTTTAGGGTGAGTTTGTAGAAAATATTAATAACTATGGAAACAACTGACCAGCAGTTTGTTTAAAATTTTTTTCTTGCTTTCCTAGATTTTACATGCTTTTAATTCAAGGTTTGCAGATAAATGATTATGTATGCCATCCTGTCTTGGCCAGCGTTATTCTAAACTCCCCTCCTTTGTTCTGCTGTGACTTGAAAGGGATTGATGTTGTGGTTCCTTACTTTATTTCAGCTCTTGAAACCATTTTGCCTGACAGGTAAGTTGTCATTCTCTATTAGCATATCATTTGTTGGGTTTGGCCTAGTCTGTTTTGGTGGTTCCTCCCTGGTTTCGTAGTTTATCATGTCCAGTTGTCTTCATAGCCTAAGAAGATTCAGGCCACATTAAATGAGTATAGAATATCCAGACCCATCTCATCCCTGAGCTCCTTCAGTTCTGATTTATCCATGGGCATGTTTAACCTTTTGTGGCCTGGTTTGGAGGCGTAAAAGCAACCCCAGCCAGAAGTCCTAAATTTTGTAGAGTAGGCCTTACATTTAAAATCAGACAATCAGATTCTAGTTTAATTCCATGACAGCAGTTTAAAATGGACACACACATTATAAAATATAAATTCAGTGGAAAGTAGGTACTGCATTCTTTATGAAACCAGACCCAGTGCTTGTATTTGTGAAAAATTGGCTTAATGTATATTTGGCAATAGCTAAAAACATACTTTACTTTGGAAATACTAATAGCAATTTTTTTTTCAGAGAACTCTCCAAATTCAAAAACTATGTAAATCCAACAGAATTAAGAAGATCTTCCATTAATATTCTGCTTTCTTTGTTGCCCCTCCCTCATCACTTTGGCACAGTCAAATCTGAGGTAATGTTTTATTAAAATTTTTTTTAATATTCTGTCTTCTGTTTTGTGTGCAAATTCAAGTCAAATTATTTTTTAAAAACTTGAACAGGAGCTTTTAAAAACATTTTTTTTTAAAGTATTTTAGTGAATCAACAAAGTTGATATGTTGTGGAAACTTCTTCTGTTAGCAAGCATGCCTCGCCTACCATTTCAAGTGGTGATAGACTGGTGACATCTGATAACATGGTATGCTGTTGAGTTAGCAACAGACCTAGCACGGTGGCTAATATTAGTCAGATTAAAAGCCTTGTTTGTTAGACTGATCTGCTCTTTGTCCACTGAATCAGTTTTTACATGGGCATAGTGTACCACAGCAATCAATGTTAAATATTATTTGTTTCTTCCATAGGTGGTTCTGGAAGGAAAGTTTAGTAATGATGACAGCTCTTCTTTTGATAAACCAATAACTTTTTTGTCCTTGAAGTTGAGACTTGTGAATATACTAATAGGTGCCTTGCAAACGGAAACAGACCCCAACAACACTCAAATGATATTAGGTTTGTGTTCATACATTGTTTTTGTAAGTGAAAAACCAGATAATTTTGACCCAGACATGCTGAGGAAGCAGTGGTTGGTGATGGGAGGCTAAGTCTGATCTAGCTCTACTTATTCTGAGTCAGAAGCAGAATTTGTTTGCTTTTATATGTGAAAAAAATGTAAAGGAGAGAGATGAGGTGAGAAGAGCATTCAGTTGTCTTGGTGAGTCATTTTTGCTTAGTTTTATCTGTGTTCTTTGTTTTTCTCTTTCCCTCTTGACCTCCTCTCCTCTCTCTCCTCTCTTCTCTTTCCCTCCCCTTTCTTCTGTTTCCTTTCCTCCCCCTTCTGTCTCTTCCTTTTGCCCATTGTGTGCCTGTGAAAGTATTTTGAGGTGTGTGTAGTTCTAGAAGCTGTGTCAGAACTCTGCCAAGAGGAACATGAAGAGTAGCTGTGCTCCTCCCTTTCCCTTATTGTTTCCTATTATCTCCTAATCATATTGATTGCCTCTTAAATGGCTCCTCATCATTATGGCCACTGGAATATTTTAAGTCCTCATTACTCTCAACTTGATTACTGCAACTCTTCCTTACTGTGCTTTCTGGCATTCATCTAAATAAGGCATGGTCCTAGGTACAGGTACTCTGTGGGGCGTGGAATACTAAAGAAGTGAATAGTGTGGCTTTTGCTCTTCGGCAAGTCTCCCTGCAGAGATTGGAATACCCTCACAAAGTAGACAGATAATAGTAGAAGGCAGTACTGATTGCATGTCATATTGAATGTCTTTAGTATTGAGAGAGAAGAAATCAAAAGAGCAAGGAATACTTCATAGGGGAAGTAGAAGTTAAATTGGATTTTATAGGGTAGAATTTGAATAGGCAGAAATGATGACAGTAGTGGTTGGAATTAGTGCTCAGGAAGGATACTATGTTATATAGTTAAAGGTGAGATAAATAGAGAAGAGTAAATCCTTTCATTTTTGGAAAGGAGTTGAAGGAACAAAGGTTACATCTCAATTTGAGAGACCCTTTAACTTGTATGGTTCTCTGTTTTAAGTTATTCAAATAACATATCACTTGAAATCAGATAATTTCTGTGGTTGATTAGAGTGTTTAGTTTTGCTTTCCCCTTATTCTGAAGAACTCACTTACACATTCCAAGGAAGAATCAATTGGCATTCTTGCCATAGATTGACAAAGCTGTGTCTGTTCTGTCTTTATTCATTGTGGACAAGAGTACTCTCTCACTGGGATGAGAAAGCAGTATGCTAGGCTCACCATCTTGTTTTTGTCCTAGCCTTTCTAGGGCTATGAGTTCCTTGATGATAGATATAATAAATACATTATATTTTGAAGGCACCTTGCCATGTAATCATGGGCAAGCCCTGAAATTGAGATGTTAATGGTTGGTCTTTCATTAAAAAATATCTGATAATGGTCATTTTTATATAAAGCAAGTTTGACTTTCAAATTTATTTTAGAAAAATGTTTTAAAACTTTGGGGACAGATCAGAATTAGGGCATTTTCTTAGAGTATCTTTTCTGATCAGTCAATAGATTTATGGAAATTTCAGGAATGCTCTATTAAAAATTATATTTCTGCTATTAATTGAGTTATTTTAGCCATTTTAGTATTCTTGTCATATATTTAAATAAAATGCTTTTTTTCTTTTCTTTTTTGCTGTTGCAGGAGCAATGTTAAATATTGTTCAAGATTCAGCACTTTTAGAAGCCATTGGTTGCCAAATGGAAATGGTAAGTTTACCACTTGTAATCTGTCAGAAACTAACAACTTCTGATTACCGTATTTGCCGGCGTATAAGACGATTTTTTGGCCCTGAAAAATATGCCTCCAAGTGAGGGGTAGTCTTATACGGCGAGTATATAACAAACTCTGTATTTTTAGTGGAAATGTTAGGGGGTCGTCTTATACGCCCAGTCGTCTTATACGCTGGCAAATACATATTTTTTCAGGGCCAAAAAATCGTCTTATACGCCGGCAAATACTGTAAATTTCATTCTCAAATATCTGTCCTCGTGGTTTTTAAAGGCATTTGTTTGTAAATTCAGCTTACTATTGCAGAAGGATTCTTTTTTGAAATATCAGATATTTTGAGGCTTCTTACCTTTCAGTGCCTCATCAACTATATCTCAGGTTCCTGAGAAATACTGCATGAGAGAAATTCCAGCAAACCCAGTCTTTAATGCTTAAAGCTCTTAACTTATTTTGCTGTGCTGTTGAATTGGCTTGAATAATCTAGAAAAAGCCCCCCCACTCCATAATTTCTTCTATCCCTAGTAGATATAGTGCTGGCTGTTAGCAAGCATCTAGTTGACTCTCATCAGCTCTTGCAAGGTCCTCTAGATCAAAGTTTGAAGGTTCCTCAAAGCACCAATGCTCCTAACTTTAAAAAGTTTTCCGGAGACTGCCCATGTCCCTTTCTTCTGTTTCCAAGTTATGTGATTCCTATACCTGGAGTAGAGGCAGTGGAGTGGATAAATTAATAATACACTAGAATGGCAGATGTCGGATGGGTGATCAAATTATTATTTTTTTAAGCTTTTAAAAAATATATATATTTTTTATTTTTTACAGAGAGGAAGAGAGAGGGATAGAGAGCTATAAACATTGATGAGAGAGAATCATTGATCAGCTGCCTCCTGCACACCCCGCTTTGGGGATGTGCCTGCAACCAAGGTATATGCCCTTTACCGGAATCGAACCCGGGACCTTTCAGTTCGCAGGCTAACGCTCTATTCATTAAGCCAAACTGGTTTCGGCCAAATTATTATTAAGGAAATTATATTCATGTCCCATTAGGTGGCTAATAATAATAAACTGATCTGGATGTAATGAATTGTGTTTATATAGAAAAAATGAGGGAAATCTTTAACAGATATGTTAGTTAGCTCCTAAACATACAGTATTTAATCTTTAACCATAGTATATTTATTTTTGTATTTTATGGTATAACTACATTTGAGAGTTACTGTTTGTTTGTGTTTTGTTTTGTTTTTAAGATTGTATTCCTGTTCTGAAGTTTTGCTTAAGAGGCACTAGGGTTTTTCTTGAACAATGCGGAGTATTTAGCTAGTGAAAATGAAAAAGGTCCTTGGCTGGCCCTTTGTAAATAGCACCAAAGAAGACCCAAGAATAGGCACCTGTAATCATCAGACTCTTCATAAACTTTCAGTAGATAGTCTATGCAAAAATATTACAGCAGTTTTAATCCCTTGTCACTTTTATCTGTGATTCAGTTTGTGCTATTTAGTTGTCACATTTCATTTTATCAGTATGGCTTTTAATGATTGACCTCTATTTATACTAGTAAACTATGGCCATAGCCCTAAAATATTTGGTTCATTTTTATTTGACTAGGGTGGTGGAGAAAATAACCTGAAGAGTCATAGTCGCACTAACAGTGGTATTAGTTCAACAAGTGGTGGAAGCACAGAGCCCACAACTCCTGATAGTGAAAGACCTGCTCAAGCTCTCCTAAGAGATTATGGTAAGCCATGTTTGTTTTTTTTTGAAATCCAAAGTTTATACAATAACTTTTAATGTCTAGGTTATAAAACAAATTAGCAAAATATTTTTATGATCATACTTTATGTATTTAAGCATAGTAGGTAGGCTATTAGTGTAAAGATTAAGAAAATTCGAATCTTATCAATTTAACTCTGTAACTTTTAGTAGTTAGATTCTTGGTAGTTTTAGATTTTATAAATGATTGTAATGGGTGGTCAGGAAACATTTCTGAATTCTGTACCAGAATTCTGCTAACACAATCAAATAGGATGTGGCAGAGTCAGCCAGTACATCAGTTATTGCAGTGTGGTAAGGATGAGTGGTGGGAAATACATGAGATGGGAATCCAGAGGAAAATCTCTGCTTTTGTACTTGAAACCTATTACCTTTCTATATATCTGATCAGATTTCTCAGTCCCAAATTTTAAGTAAGAGTAAGGAAATAGTTGCCAGAAGAACATCCTATTCAGTGGTGTCCTTTGTCCTGAACAATTACTTTATGGTTCTCAGAGTTTGTGGTGCCTTTATGTTTTTATACGCAAATAATAGTGTGTTGAATCTGTGAGTGTTAGTCCAACGATATTGGAATGAAATTTAGATCCTTAGGTGTGAGTTTAATTTTTTAATCATAAGTATCCTTGAACATGTCAGATACAAGGCATTATGTAGATAGTAAACACATTTAAATACTATATTTATTTAAATTGTTGTCTTACTCATTATGCTCATGGGTTTAAGTATATTATAGGTGAATATTTATTTTTCATGCTTTCTAAAACACACTAAAGAAATTTTTGCATTGTATGTGTTCTAATATAAGTGAAGTGGTTATTGTTTGTTTCAGCATTTTGAATGGTGTTAGTGAAGTCTGCTTGTAATGTTGTAAAGTATTTTTACTAAAAAATCCAGATTTGTCTTAGTGTCGCATGAATGTGTCTCTTTAATGATCATTCCTTTTTCTGTTGTCACTGCCCACTTTCTGATAGGATCGACAGGTATAATGTGCCTAAAGCTTCCTTTATCAGTTTAATTTAATTTATTATCAGCCTATTAGTAGTTGCTTTTAAATATAGAATTGGAGGCCAAATAAAAACATACTCACTTGGTTATTTAATTTTTTTAGAAGTATCTAAGTATTCTTGAGTTAAATGTTACAATGTGTTTAAAAAGCAAATGCATGTGATTTTTGATGGCTTAACCCCTGAAAATAATTTTAGTAGATGCTTTAGGATAATTCCCCAGCATTAGAGAAGATTCTGAGATTTGAATTTTTTCCTCTATATAAAATTTCAAGGAAATAATTGATAGCCCTTTATTGTTTTGTTTTGTTTTTGAAAATGTAACTCTGTGAGTTAATGTAGAAATTTAAAATTTTATATTGTTATAAGAATGATATTGAAATTACTAAATCCCAGTGGATGTCTATATGAAAGTACCTGAGCTGGGAACTAGAAGCTGCTCTTGTCCAGTGTGTGTGCCCTGTACACTGTTTTTCAGTCAGTCTGGATGCTCAGGCCAGTGGGGCGGGGAGCATAGCACTGTGTGGGTGCCCATCATGCTCACTGTGGCTGCTGTGGTCTGTGCCTGGTGGAATGCCATGCTTCTCGTTACTAATGCTTAGTTGTTTTCCCTCCCTGTGGGATGTGGCATTGGGGTTATATCCTAGCTCTTAATACAGATTCAGCTGCGGGGCTACTGATTCGCAGCATTCATCTCGTCACCCAAAGACTCAACTCGCAGTGGCGACCAGACATGAGCATATCATTGGCAGCTCTGGAGCTCCTCTCTGGCTTGGCAAAGGTGAGAAGGACAGTCCTTTAATGTTAGCCCAGCAGCCTAGGACCATGGCTCTATTTTCTGTATTTCCTGATGCCTTGAGTGTGGGTATCACAGTGTTAATTTATACTCAAACATAGTTTATATTCAAGGGTGAGCCTCCAAGTGAGATTTTACAAAGTGAACTTCACCTTTTTTTACTTAGTATATTTTATACTATTTTAAAATCTGCAGCATGGCATTTTGGGCCATTATATAATAGGATCATTTAATTTTAATAAATACAGATTTGGTAAAGGAAGAGTGATTCTTCTAAAATATGCCATTTGGGACTGTGACTCTTCCATTATCAGAGATAGGTGAAAATTGGCTATACTTTTACTTTCACAGCTATTCAATTTTGTGGAACTTAGAGTTGGGTGGCCATTTGCACTTCTCTAAGTATTTCTTTTTTATTGAAGTGAAATTTATAAAATTAACCATTTGAAGTTAAAAGAATTCAGTGGCTGTTTAGTACATTTGTAATGTTTAACCGCCACCTATATCTAGTTCCAAAACATTTTCATCACCCCAAAAAGAAAATCCATACTCAATAGCATTTGCTTTCTGGTCTCCCCTCTCCACAATCTCTGATGACCACCAGTCTCTATGGATTTACCTATTCTGGACACTTCATATAAATTAAATCACACAATATGTGATCTTTTGTTCCTGGCTTCTTTTACTTAACATGTTTTTGAAGTTCATTTATGTTATAGGATATATGTACAAGTTTGTCTACTTATTCATTTGTTGAGGCACATCTGAGCTATTATGCATAGTGCTGCTATGAACATGCATGTACATTCATTTGTTGAATACCAATTTTCAGTTATGTTGGATACATACCTGGTAGTTGAATTCCTGGGTTATATGGTAATTCTGTATTTAACTTTTTGGGGAGCTGCCAAATGGTTTTCCACAGAGATGTATGGGGTTCTAGTTTTTCCACATTCTCACTCATCATCTAAGTGTTTTCTTTTATGTAAAACCGGCAGGATTATCTTGTGTATGATAATTCCTTGTGTTGTGAAGATCAAATGAAATGAGAGGAAATATGTAAAACGCTATGTGAGCAAAAGGGTGATATATAGGTATTGTCTGAGATGATAAAGTTCATACCCTTGTTTTACAGATCTGGGGACAGGTGGCAAAGGTTGTGATTACCTAAGTCCTGAGAAACAAAATGGGCTAAAAAACCTAAGATGTTCTTACCACCACTTAGTTGGACATCCCCCAAGGGGTCCCCAATTGGAGAGGGTGCAGGCTGGGCTGAGGGAACCCATTCCCTGTGCATCAATTTTGTGCACTAGGCCACTAGTCTATATATATAAAAGCCTAATTGACCTGCTGACCACTCAGTAGCTATGATGCACAATGACCACCAGGGGGCAGATGCTCAATGCACAGGCATGGAAACCTGTAACTAACAGACTGATGAATCTCAGAGGGGAGGAAGGAGGACGGGGAGAGAGTTTAACCAAAGATCTTACATGCTTACTAGAAGCCCAGTGCACAGATTTGTGTACCAGTGGGGTCCCTCTGCCTGACCTGTGGTGATAGGCTGAAACTGGCTCTCTAACTTCCCCAGTGGAGTCCCGGATTGTGAGAGGACACAGGCTAGGCTGAATCTGTGCACCGGGCTTCTAGTTCATATATTTTAAAAAAAGAACTTTGGTTCATCATACCTTGCACTATATACAAAAATTAACTCAACTTACCTTGCACTATGTACAAAAATTAAGTCCTAAGTAGAAAAACTAAACTATAAAACTGTTAGAATGGGAGAGAATCTTTCTTATTTAATGAAGATTTAGGTTATGCAATGATTTCTTACATACTGCACCATAGAAACGCAAACTATTAAATTTGACTTCACCAAAGTTATGAGTTACTGTTCTTCTGGTTGAGTGGCACTCCCCCTGTGGAAGCACACTGACCACCAGTGGGAAGCTCCTGCTTTGAACGTCTTCCCTCTGGTGGTCAGTGCACTTCATACGACTGGTCATTCTGCCATTTGGTTGATTTGCATATTGGCCTTTATGTAGAGGCCCTTGCATAAAATTCGTGCAAGAGTAGGCCTTCCACCAAAACCGGTTTGGCTCAGTGGATAGAGCGTCGGCCTGTGGACTGAGAGGTCCTGGGTTCGATTCCTGTCAAGGGCATGTACCTTAGTTGCGGGCACATCTCCAGTAGGGGGTGCGCAAGAGGCAGCTGATTGATGGTTCTCTCTCATCGATGTTTCTAACTCTCTATCCCTCTCTGTAAAAAATCAATATATATATATATATATATATATATATATATACACACACACACACATATATACACATACATATATACATATACATATATATATATATATATATATATATATATATATATATATTTTTTTTTTTTTTTTTTTTTTAGAAGCTTTAAAAAAAAAAAAAAGAGTAGGCCTTCCTTCCTGCGACTGCTAACACTGGCTTCCCTCTGGCACCCAGGACCCAGGCTTCCCTCGCAGTTCTGGCTTTGTCCAGAAGGTTGTCTGGAAGGATATCTGGTCTAATTAGCATATGACACTTTTATTATTGATACCCAGAATCCAAAAACAACTCAAATGTCAGTCAGTGGGTGACTGGAAAAATTGTGCTATAGCCGTACAGTGGAATTATACTCAGAAATAAAAAGGAATGAGCATTTCATACACACACCCAAAATTGTGGATAAATCTTAAAATAATTATACTAGTTAACTTATAGTGACAGCAGATCAGCAGTGATCTAGAGAGAATGATACAGGGAGCTGGAGGAAGGATTACAAATTACATGAGATTTTGGGGATAATGAATATATCCATTATCTTGATTGTGGTGATAGTTCACAGATATATACTTACGCCAAAATTTTTCAAAGTATACACTTTAAATATGTCTAGTTTACTGTATATTGATTATACCTCTGGGCAGCTGCACAGAACTTTGTAGCCCCTAGAACATCATTGTGGAATTGGGTTAGGGGGTTCAAAAAATGTGTACATGTTCTATTGCCAGCTATTCTTTTGACCTCTGGCAATGGTGAGTAGATGCATCCTAAGAGTTAGCTTTTAGGGCATGAAAAAGTATATTAAAATGAAGTACTATTTTAAGATTTGAAAAATGCCCTCTGTTTTTTTATACAGTATTATAATACCTCTGAAACAGTCAGATTTCCCATATAAATAATGTTTTAGAAGCAAGGTTTCCTGTGGTGTGTTAGATTCTCAGAAAGGCTAGGCCTCAGTGCAGATGCTTTAAAATTGGTATAATGGTTTCTGGCTAACTGTGTTCCCCATATGAATATGCTTAGGTAAAGGTGATGGTTGATTCTGGAGACCAGAAGCGAGCCATCAGTTCTGTGTGCAGCTACATTGTGTACCAGTGTAGTCGGCCAGCTCCTCATCACTCCCGGGACCTGCACTCCATGATAGTGGCAGCTTTTCAGTGTCTCTGTGTCTGGCTGACAGAGCATCCTGATATGCTTGATGAAAAGGTTAGTTTGACAGTAAATAGAAATAAAATGTATGTTGGAAAATATCTTTTAAAAGCGATTATATAAATGTAAGTACTATATTGCATACTTTAAACTGAATGTACTTGTTATATTTCAGAACACTTATCCTTTTGAGCACAATTCAAAAACTGTCATACTTATATTTGGTTGCAAATGAACCCATAGAGAAGTTCTATGAAAACATGAGGACTTGCCCTGACTGGTTTGGCTCAGTGGATAGAGTGTTGGCCTGCGGACTCAAGGGTCCCAGGTTCTATTCCCGTCAAGGGCATGTACCTTGGATGTGGGCACATCCCTGGCCGGGGGGTGTGCAGGAGGCAGCTGATTGATGTTTCTCTCTCATCAATGTTTCTGCCTTTCCCTTCCTCTCTGTAAAAAAGAAAATCAATAAAATTTATTTTTAAAAAAGATGAGGACTTGACTCATTTACTTGAGTTGTTGTTGTGTGTTTTTTGTTTGTTTGTTTTTGTTAATCCTCACCTGAGGATATTTTTCCATTGATTTTTGGAGAGAGTGGAAGGGAGGGGGAGAGACAGAGACACAGAAACATCAATGTGAGAGAGACACATCGATAGGTTGCCTCCCACACATGCCCCGACCATGGTCAGGGACCAAGCCTGCAATTGAGGTACCTGCCCTTGATCAGAATTGAACCTGAGTTCCTTAGTCATTGGCTCAATGCTCTATCCACTGAGCCAAACTGGCTAGGTTGGGAATGTTCTTTCTTAAAAGGGTGAGAGCTTTGAGATGCTCAGAAGGCACTTTGGTAACCCATTACCAAACCAAGAAAGGCAGTTGGTAGCCAAGCTGCCAACCTAAAGCAAGGCTGGTCTGTAAAGGTTGCTTGTATCTAAAAATTTCATTTCACATATGTTTCCCTGCTTTTGTGGGGGCACATTATTCTATGTAATACTTTTCTTATGGGAGGCAGGCAGTTAGAGTGAATTCACAGTGAAAATAAAAGAAGAGGTATCAAGTATAGTGGATATTTATTTAGAGCCTAATACAGTTTAAAAAATAATTCTGTTGATTAAATCTTAGTCATTTTCATTAAGGCTTCTAAAGTTATGATACTAGAAATTGCTTAAAATTGTCAATAACTGATGAACTTTTCTTTGGATAACCTAGCATGTTTTAAACCATCCAGGTTTAATAGATTACAGTTACATTTCTTTCATTTGGGCTCTCATGATTTATAGTCTGAGGTAATTTTATAAGAACTATGACTAATAAAATTAAATTGAATTTATCATTACTAAACTCTGAACACTCAAATTTATTTATTTAAAAAATTATGAAATTTATATACACCTATTAAAGAAAATGAGAAAGAAACTAGAGCCCACTACCAGAATATAACCACTATTAACAGTCTTTGTGTTTCCTTGTCTTATAAGATAGGTGTATTATAAAAACTGATTTGCCTTTCCTGCTTCTAGGACTGTCTTAAGGAAGTACTGGAGATTGTGGAACTGGGTATTTCGGGAAGTAAGTCCAAGAGCAGTGAGCAAGAGGTCAAGTACAAAGGAGATAAGGAGCCAAACCCTGCTTCTATGAGGGTGAAGGATGCTGCCGAAGCCACCCTAACATGGTATGAAAGTGACTGCATAGGGAATGTGCCTAGAAATTTATTGGGGTTAGCTGTAATCCTTGTTTTTTCTCCTCGGTTTTTTAGCATTAAGTGGTACAACCCCTTTAGGATACATTTTCTACAGAAATAAACTAAGAATATAAAATGTCTTTTTTTTTGTGGGTTTTTTGTTTTGTTTTGTTTTGTTTTTGACAGAAAGAAACCAAGAACTTGGGCCTGAGAGTTTTGGTCTTTTTTTTTCTTTTCTGTGTTGATTGACATTAATTCAGGTCAGACCATGTAGAATTGGAAAGGATCTTGGAGAGCCTAATTCCACGTCCTGACTTGATGGCTGCATCCAGAGACAGGATCTGTCTGGGTCACACTGCCAGGACTCTTGCTTTCTAGCTCAGGAGTCTGTATTCTCTGCTACACCATTTATATTATATATTAAAGGTTCATTTATCCAAGTTTTACGAACTGGTAATAGGATCACAATGAAAAATCATATTTACCACCCTCAGAGAGCTTCTTATCCACTAGGGAAGGAAAGATATAAACACAAGTAGCTGTACTATTACATGGACAATAAGTGCTCAAAGAGAAGGAAGTACAAATAAAATGCTGGGGAGTTGGAAGGAGGAAATGAATACTTTCAGATAAGGGCAAATCGAAATAAATTCCTGGGGAAAATGACATTGGACCTAACTTTTAGAGGATTAGTAACGTTTGAGCTGTAAGCCAGACTCCAGGTTGGGTACGTCAGCAAGAGAAGATTCCTATTCAATGTTTTAGTAGTGAAGGATTGGAGATAGGTTGGTAAAAAGTAGCAGAAAGAGTTGAGAGAGTTTGTGTTTGGCTGATAAGTGATGAAAGTAGAAGGATGTAAAGAAGGCAGTTTAGGCACATTTATGAACTGTGAGGAAGAGGTAAGTGGAGAAAATTAGGTTGAATCAGTACAGATGGAAAGATGGTGCTTACCACAGGATAAATGTAGATGAAGACCCAGACAAATACAAAAGCAGAAAGGAGCAATGTCTAGTCAGTCTGGGTTGGCTCATCTTGGGCTTAGTAATGTGGTAGATAAGAGTGCTTGAATATAGACACATAAATCAGCCCTTACCAAGATCTCAATGTTTTGAGTTCAGTGGTGTGTTGGTAACTTAGGATACATGCAATAAATAGGATTTATTTCTGTTTCTTTTGGGCTCAGAGCATTCAGTAGTTTTAGAAATGTGCTGGCTTTAGTCCTGTTACTATGCTAATGTTGGCTCTCAGTGACTTTGTAAAGGTTTGGCAAGTAGCTAGAAAATCAGAAAAATAGGAATGAGTACTAGAAATAATAAACATTGCAAGAGAAGACCACAGTTGAGATTGCCTGGATGGGTTTTTCCCCCCTTGATGTACCAATAGAAATAGATTTAAAAGCATTATAAAAGAAGAGAGCCCTGGGATGCCACTCCTGAACCTAGTCTTGTCTCTGCTGGCAACTTTTCCAACACTCTCTCTAGTTTCCAATCTTGAAGAGTGCCTTGAATGGTACTACCATTATGAAATATGTCCAAAACCAAATTTCTCTGTACCTTTACAATTATAGCTTTATGTCCCTATCACTGCTGTTTTCCAGTTATACACACAGAACTTTGGCTTTTTTTCTTATTTATATGTCATTCCCCATATGAAACTAGTGACTGAGTCCAATAAACTTTACTTTCAGAAGTGTTTCCTCCATTTCCTCTCACCTCAGATAGCATCTTGGTTGGGACCCTTTCTTCTTGCCTGATTTTCCCGTTTTCAATCTCTTATCTTTCTAGTTCATTTTTCATTCTATTGCTGAACTTCTTATTCTGCTGCTTGAGTGATAGAAAACTGAATATTCTGTGAATGCCGTAGTCTGGTTCTCAAGGATCTCCTTGTTCTTTCCCCACTTGAACCGTCGGGTCTTTCCCAGCACAGCCATTCATGGCCGTGACAGGGCATACTCATACCTGTCTTATACGACCCCTGGTTTCAGGACTTCCCTCTTCTCTAGGCCACATCTTTCATTGGTCAGTGCTCACCTCAAAATCTAGCTACCTCCATGGGACCTTCTTGGGTTGTTCTGCCTCTGCATGATGACTCTTTTCTGTACCTGGATGCTCATTCAGTCTGACCCTACTGTAGCGCATGGAATTTCATACCTGGTTATGTTTGATACATGCCAGTATTCTTCACACCATGCACAGTGCTGAGCACACAGTAGACAGTTATGGAATATAGATTGACTGCTTGTATTTCCCCCCCTTGGTGTACTAATATAAATCCAGAATTAGGGCTCTTGGGAGTCATTTCAGCAGACCATCTGCTTAAGTCACTTTAAGACAGACTTCTTATTTAGCTTCTGATTCTGGGATATCTGACCCCCTATTTTACACATTTCATTTTAATTGTTAAAAACCTGATGTCTACATTGAACTGAAATCTCTCCCACTTTAACTTCTACTCATTGGTTTTGATTCAAAGTTTTTTGTAAATAGTATGTCTGAAAGACAAGGTTCATTTTCCGATTCATTTCTGCCAGTACTTTCAACTATTTTTTATATTACAGGAGCCAAGTACCTTTGTCATCCTGGTCATTCTCCTCTAAATGGTGTAGGTTTGACTATGCACTACTTAAAAGTCATTTGCTGAGTATAATATGCTAGATGTGAACTGATATTTTAAACTGTAAAATATATTTTCATTTAAATGTACTTGAAGACTACATTGGATTTTTGGTAACCTATTGATTTGCATTAATTCTGCAAAATCTTTAGAGTCTTACATCTGTTTGAGAGCATTTGGATGTTATATACAGAATTTTATATTTAAATCTGAAATTTTTTTCCTGTAAGGTTTTCTTTCTTTATTTATTTAGTTAGTTAGTTATTTTAGTCCTTTAAGATTCTTTTGGATTTCAGCTTTGATATATTAACTCTGCAGCTCAACTTTTGGTCAGCTACAGATTTAATGAGCCTACCTTGTGTGTCCTCATCAAAGACACTGATAAAAATATTGAAGGAAGGTAAACACACAAAGCACATCATAGGAAATTGTCCTTCAGGTTCATAGGTATTTTAAAATCTTATCTGTAGGTTATCATGGTACACTCAAATATTCGCATGTCTTGATTTCAAGATACTGCTCTGCCTTTCCAGTTTAGTCACCATCAAGAAGAGAAAATGTGGTTAGCCTGGTGAGATTTGATCTTAGTGACCTATTCCCTGGTGAGCAACCTATTTGATAATGTCTTAGAATCTTACATAGAACACAAGCAAGCTCACACGATTCATATGCTTTGTGACAGCCATCTTTGTCTTGTTTTAGAAAACCAAAGCCACATGTTCCCATTACTGTTAGGTTATCTGTTATCCACAAATCCTTAGGCTTGATCCATCATGAGATTTTCCTGGTCCTTGAAATTCTTAGTCCTCCTCTAAGGGAGAGAGAAAATAGAAGGAAAAAAATATATGAGCAATGTTGCCTTTCATTATCAGAAATGTTTGAGTTCAAGCATTAGAATTAAAAAAAGGGGGGGGAGATGCCACTCAAGCTGAGGATTGAGATGATAAAAGTGGTGTTGGGAGGACATTACCTTTCTAAATGAGTTGCATATGAAAGGTCAGGTAATTATACTAGGACCACAAGATAAAATCTTATGTTTTCATTACAAGATACGTTCTCTCTGTGCTTCAATTTCTTCATTATAAAATGGGAATAATAGTGCTATCTATTTCATAGGGTTGCTATGGAAACTAAATAATATGTGTGAAGTGTTTAGGTCAGTGCCTGGCACATAGTGAGTGGTATGTATGTAATTTGTTGAGTGAATGCTAAAATCTCTATGAATATAAACATTTCTGAATATTAAAGCTTGATCAGTTAAATTCAGTGTCCAAATCAGTTCTTTTATATATTCTCATTTGATAATTAACAGTTTTGCAAATTGTAACTATTAATGCATCAAGTTTCTTATCTGGAAAAAGGATAATATCTACTCTGGTCTTTTAATGTTCACTTCTCTCTTCTGAGCCAGAGTTTCCTCATCTGAAAAGTTGAGGGGATTTGGTATATCCTTTTCTAGCTCTAGAATGCTTTAGGTAGCATAATTTTGAAAGCTGGAACACACACAAAAAATTTTTTAATATATTTTATTGATTTTTTTACAGAGAGGAAGGGAGAGGAGAGAGAGTTAGAAACATCGATGAGAGAGAGATATCGACCAGCTGCCTCCTGCACACCCCATACCAGGGATGTTCCCGCAACCAATGTACATGCCCTTGACCGGAATCGAGCCTGGGACCTTTCAGTCCACAGGCCGACGCTCTATCCACTGAGCCAAACCGGTTTCGGCAGGAACACGTAAAATTTTTAATGTATCTTTATCTTTAGCTGCTTTGGAAGTGTGGTTGTGATTAGGTTCCCTGGGTAGCAAACTCGGAGAGAGAAATTTACTTGCAAAAAAGTTTATTGGACAGTGCTCTCAGGATGAACCCCTATGAGGGAGTGAAGGAAGTAATATTCACTCCCTCATAGGGAAGAACTGTACTGTGATGCAGTTACCACAAAGAGATCTGGAACTGAGTTGGCCCTTCAGAGTTCTCTGAAGTTCGGGTAAGGGAACTGACACTTTGTACCCCTGCATCAGCCGATCATTGTAAATGGACTGTCCCAGGAGGTAGCTGTGATCTTAGGTGAGGTGGTTCTTGTTGGCCAAGGGCACCTCTTGAAAAAGGATTAGCTGAAAGTTGTGACCACCATCTTCCTGCAACTAGGGGAGTGAATCTTTCAGTGGAGGGGGCAATCTGGACAGCACATCAAGGCATCCACCACAAGCAGTAAATCTGACCTGTGAAGTGAAAGCATGGCCAGGTCAATTAAAATCAAAAGTGCAGAAGGACACATTGATACATGAGGTAAACTTAAGATTTTGCTTTGGGAATTAACTTTTATCTTTTGTATTCTCCATAGTATTATGCAGTTGCTTGGCGCATTTCCTTCACCCAGTGGTCCTGCCTCTCCTTGTAGTCTGGTGAATGAGACCACTTTGATTAAATACTCCAGGCTGCCAACTATAAACAAGCATAGCTTCCGGTACTTTGTCTTGGATAACAGTGTCATCCTGGCAATGCTGGAGCAGCCTCTTGGAAATGAACAGAGTAAGTTTCAGCACTTTGGGCTTTCTCCACTGCTGTATCATCATGTCCACCAGTACAAGCGAGCTATTTCCTTCAGGGAAGGAAAGACTGTAAATTCTGAGCAATTGTGCATTTGTCAAGAAGACATCTAGCTGTGGGATAATAGCAAGTGAAAAATGGAAGGTCAGAAAATGGAATATATATACTATATAGAATATTTTAGAGGCCCTTAATATGTACCTAAAAAATCAGAGAAGAGCTCTATAGTTTTACAAAATATTTATTTTAGTGGGCCATTTCTGTTGTTGTTTTTTACTGTATTTAAAAATCATTATTACTTTTCCTTTCTTCTTGAACTTTGGATCCTGCCCCACTCCACAGTGTTCTATTTCAGTCACTAGTATCACCTTAAGAGGTGGAAATTTAAAGAGTCATCTTTGTCTTGCCTGTTTTTTTTTTCCTGTTATTCCCTTATATAATTGATTTCTAAGTTTCCACCTCCCCAGCGGCTCTTTTCTTTTCTCTTCTGGAGTTGGGCAATTATTAAAGGCCCCATCTATTCCATATTAAACTGCTCTCCCTGTATATTCAAATTGCAGGGCCTTATTATTTCTTACCTAGATTATTGTATGGTTTCCTATCTGGTCTGATACACTCTCCTTTCAGTCCCAAAATTTGTTACCCTTATCTCCATCTTTCTTGCTGCTACCATTGTATTCATCTTCAGATACAGATCTGTCTATGCCAGTGCCCTTCCGGAAACCCTTTAGTGATTTTTCCATGGACACAATATTCACTGTTTCCTGTTTTCCTCCCCTAAATATAAACCATCTCAAAGTATGTGATTACCACTGTAAGCAAGACTACTGAGAAGACTATTTTTTTCCCCCTGATGTATGTAAAGCCAGTATATAAAGGAAGCATGTTCTCAGAGAGACTCTTATTGCTGGAAAGGTAGAGGAATGTGAAGGTTACAGAATCTGGGCATACAGGGCCCCAGGGAATTACCTAGTGTACAGTTCCCTTATTTACAGGTGAAGAAACAGGCTTGTCCACTTGAGAAGTATGACTAGAACTAGAATCCAAATTTTTTGAACCTCCCACCATCCCTTTGTTATCATTGCCCTCAGTAATAGGGTTTTCTCACTTAAAGATTTGCCTTCTTATCTTCGCAAAGGCGAATAGGTCTTAAAGTCCCATGAAAACTCTTGAGAGAATATGTAAATAGGATCTCATAAATTCATAAAAATGAAAAATTACACATTTCCCTGAAGTTCAGGGGTAAATGAATATCATCATAGGTTTCCATTGTGTTGTGGTAAGACACAGAGGTTTTAATTTGGAATAGATGAGGCTTTTAATAATTACCCATTCCAGAAGTGTGAAAGGAAATAAAAAGAAGGATCTGGGTTACTCAGGAAGTCCATCCTGAGTTCTTTACCTACCTTTTCCTGTCCCTGAACTTGCGGTGGGATGGAACAGTGTCTGCCTTCGGTGGACAGTGGTACATAAAAACATGGGTGAATGTAGCAGCACTGCAACAATCAGTCTAGTCTCTCTTCCTGCATTTGGGTTATTCCCAACATTGGCCAGGACAGTGTTTCCCCAAAATGTGTATGCGCACCATTGGAGGTATGTGAGATAAAGTTAGTATTTTAATTAACACACCAAAAGTACGGTTTTCTATTTAAAGTAGACGTGTACAATTTCCTTTTAAAATAAATTTAAGCTTTATAAAAACGGAAAGAAAGTGGTTCATATAGAATAAGACTGCGTGGATATGAGAAACCACAGAGGTGGTACACAGAGGATGAAAGTTTGGGAAACACTGTGTTGGGCGTTATTAGAAGCCCTGCAGTTGATAACAGGTGTATTTTAAATGATTATCTGAAATAAAACCTTTTACATCATTTTATTCTAGATGATTTTTTCCCCTCTGTCACTGTGCTGGTTCGGGGAATGTCTGGAAGACTTGCGTGGGCACAACAGCTTTGCCTTTTACCCAGAGGAGCAAAAGCAAATCAGAAGGTATCCATTAGAAGTTACAGGGAAGTGACTAAGAGTGAGTGTGTGGATATGTACGTGTGCATGTATGCACATTATGATTTAAAGATTAAAAAGTTCCCACAAAAACCACAGAAAAAATAAATATTTTTTACTCTGACCAGGGTCTTTGTCAGGGGCTTTACATCTGAATGATCTTAGGAGCCTAGACTTCTAGATTCACTAATTACTCTTTAAAGACATCTTCAAGGCAGATGTATTTTTGAAAAGCTTTCCAGGTGATTCTGGTATCCACTTATAATTAAGAACTACTGTTCTGAACAATTGTCTCCCCCCCCCCTCACCCCCCGGGCAATGTTAAATAAATATAATAAAACTCAAGTGCATGCCCTATATGAGAAGAGTGTGGCTAGACCTTTGATCTCCCTGGTAACAGGACTTGTTTCAAATGATTTATTCCTATATAATTAGTAATGTGCTCTATAGTTTTCTTAATATGCTGTATAATTGAATAAAATCTTATTTTCAGGAGGCACAGTTTTTTTTTCTTTTTTTAAGAAATATATTTTTATTGGTTTCAGAGTAGGAGAGAGAGAAGAGAAAATGATGAAAGAGAATGATGAAAGAGAATCATTGATTGGCTGCCTCCTGCACACCCACTACTGGGGATCGAGCCCACAACCCAGGCATCTGCCCTTGACCGAATCGAACCTGGGACTCTTCAGTCCGCACTATCCACTGACCAAACCAGCTAGGGTGCAGTTTATTTTCTTTATAACATTTGTAATTTTGTGAATAAAATTTTCTCATGGGAGAAAATTGAGAAGTTCAGATATTAAAGAAATTTTAAATCACTTGTGTCCTCTTTAGAAGTATATAGCCACTGTTAATATTTTAGTGGATTTCCTTCCAGTCTTTTTTTCCTTTCTGTACACAGTAACAAATAGAATTTGAGTCATTTTTTTTATACCGCACATAGTAATTTTTTACTTAGTTACTTAAATATTTTTAAGACGTGACTTAATAAAATTTCACCAGCATTTAAAGGCAATTAGAGTATGTGTCTTAATATCTTATATGTCTTTGTTGGCTGAGATGTGTTTATCTCTCTGGGAGGAGCACATGCAGCATCATGAGGCTCACATTCTGTCAGTAGTGCTTAAGCATTGAAGACTGAGAAGGAAGGAGATTAGGAAAGGAACTAAAATTTGTTGATGGTTTAATATGTGCCATATACATTTTTATTTCATCCTTATATCTTTTTTAGATATAAAAACAGAAGTCTCACAGCTTGCATATGTTAACACTAGGGATTTAAAGCCATGAAGACCTAGATTTGGTGCCCATGCTCTCTCAGTTACTAAGATTCTAATTGCACTCCCTAAGTAGAGCTGCCCATGGACCTAAACTTGTACTTTATTCTATGGAATGATTTAAGAAGTCTTGGGGAAGAAGAAAATTTGAGCCTTAAGCTCTGAAATGCCTCACCCATTGGCTTTCCAAATGAACACAGGAGATTCAGGCCTGGGCAGTAGAGGTCCACAACCCATTTATCAGTCACAAAATTCATAATAATTTGATGAACAATCTAACAAATATATAACAGAGTGAATGGTACAGAGGCTATTTATCAAAGGTAATTGCAGATTCTTACTGAATTTTTGTATTACACAATCCTAGAGAAACATAGGCATCTAAGAGATCAGGGAAATACATGTCATTTTAGATGGCACCAAACGTAATAAACATAATGTTATTTGTTTTCTTTTAATAGCTTTTTGTGCCTGAACCTCGTCCAGTTCCTAAAAATAATGTTGGATTTAAATATACTGTGAAACATCGGCCATTTCCTGAAGAAGTTGATAAGATTCCTTTTGTGAAAGCAGATCTGAGCATTCCAGATTTGCATGAAATCGTCACTGAAGAAGTAAGATAAATTATTGTCAGCTGTTGTTAAGAGAATGACTATAAACATTCTTAAAGAACTTCCAGGCTTAAGACACTGCTTTTTTTTTTTTTTTTTTTTTTTTTTTAAGTGTTACTAAAGGCGATTCATAAGATGATTTGGATCTCTGTCATCCAGGAGGTTATATAGTAAGACAAGTATAGATTGTGGCTGACTGAACAGAACTGGCTTCTCTTAGAGAGAGGTCACTGGGCTGCATAGACTGGTTCATGGAGGTTTCAATCATGTGGTGACATGATCAGATTCTAGTGGAAGACATTTGGAGAAAGGAGACCAATTCAGAAACTTAGGACAATCCAGGCAAGAGAAAGGAAGGGACTATCTCATTGGTTGTGAAAGTTAAAATATTGGAATATAGAGGTAGGTCCAAGCTGTCTTGATGAGGAAAGGAAAAGAGCCAAAGAACTTTAGTTTTTTTAGCTTGAGTTTTAGTTGCGTTATAATTGAAGATATTGGTACCATTTATAGAAATCTGGGCATTAGGAAGAAGACAGGTTTGGGAAGACAGGAAAAATGTATTTGACTTTAGATTACTTCAGGTAAGTAATTGGATTAAGTAATTGATATTTTAGTTCAAAGGAGAAGAATTTTAAGAAGTCGGGGATAGAGGTGTCAGGGCATGCGAGACGAGAGGGGCAGAAATGGAGGCTGCCTACCTTATCAAGTGCTAGGAAGATAAGGGAGAAGGAGCATTAAGAAGAGGCCCCAGGGTTTTGGCATGAAACTGTAGTTGCCCTTTGAGAATAGGTTCAAAAGAGGATTAAAGTTGGCGAGAGAGTATAAGGAGCTGTGGAGTGAAAGTTTAATGAGAGACAGTGAATATAATTCATATTGTTAGCAGTAAAGGGAGGGATACAGAGTGGATAAAGCCTCGTAAGGAAAGGAAAGGCTAGATTTTTTTTCTTTTTTTCAAATATATATATTTTATTGATTTCAGAGAGGAAGGGAGAGAGTGAGAAACATCAATGATGAGAGGATCATTGATCGGCTGCCTCCTGCACTCCCCCCACTGGTGATCAAGTCTGCAACCCAGGCATGTGCCCTTAATTGGAATTGAACCCGCGACCCTTCAGTCTGCAAGGCTGACGCTCTATTCACTGAGCCAGACCCGCTAGTGCTTCTTTTCTTTTTCAAAAAAATTCAAGGATAAGAAGAATATGAACATGCTTAGTTGTCAACAAGAAGGAACCAGTGGAGGAAGTCTGTGTCTGCTAACACTGTAAGATGGGCTAGGGAAATGATTAATAGAATTAGGCCCTAGAGGTAGTAGGGTCAAAAGAGTCTATATGATTGCATCCAGACAGGGGGTACTTCAGAAAAGATAGGAGAAAAGGAGAGAGTAGGTAAAGGTTGAAAGACATTTAGAGTTGGGAAGGAGGAAAAATTAAGGAGTTTATGTAAACTTTAATCTTAGTTCTTAGCAGTGAAATAAAACTCTTAAAATTGCCAGGCAGCCCAGGTAAGGTTATGTAGCATTGTTTGTAGTGAAGTTACTTAGTGTATTCTAAGTAACTTCAGAAGTTCTTAAGATCTGGAGGCATAAGCAAAAATTTGGTGTGGAGATTAATAGGGATGAGAATATGGAAAAGTAAGGAGCAACAGCCATTTCTATGCTTAAGAAAAGGTATTAATATATTTGGGAGTTTAGAATTGTTGGAGAACTAGATGAAGCCAGAGGATGCTAATGGCCTGGGAATATATGGGGATGGTTTGGATACCTCCTAGTGACGGAAAGTGAAGTTGTGTTAGCAGGAAAGGGGGCTTATGATTGGAGAAGGGAATTTCAGAATTATAACTCTCGAAAGTTCAGCACACCTGAGATACAAAAGTATGCTTTATAGATAGCCAAAAGTTATAAGGGTTGAGCAGATTGTAGAAATACATAGTAGGGCAAAAGTAGGTTTATAGTTATATGTAAAACAGTTTACTCTTATATTATTATTTATTAGTTATATTATTTTCCATATGAACAACTATAAACCTATTTTCCCCCCACCCTATATAATCTGGGTAGTTAAAAGTTCATTGCTCACTAAAGAAGGTGAATTTTAAACTAGAATCAGAAGGGTCAGGGGAAGTTTAGAGTAATTAGTGGAGTAATCCATATGGATAAAGACTTCAAAACATGTTGGGGAAGGGGTCACTGCAAAATGAAGATAGACAGTGGTCTGGAAGAGGGATGAGAGCAACAACTCTGCCCCTTTTCTTGAAGGGAAGCAGAGGCAATGCTTTCATTTATAGGCTGAAGATGGAGGAGTAATTCTTGAGGCTATCGGGGAGTTTCTTTGGTATTCGTTTTAACCTTGAAACATGTTTGCTTGGTTGCATACACTGTATTAAATTGAATCTCAGTGTTGATTCCTGAAAATGTACTTCTTTGCTTATAGCTTTGTTTTCATTTTAGAATTAAGATCTATTCCTTTTATAAAAGTTCAAAAATATTAAATATTTGGCTTATTTCAGTTAGAAGAGAGACATGAAAAATTAAGGAATGGCATGGCCCAGCAGATTGCTTATGAAATACACCTTGAACAACAAAGCGAGGAAGAATTGAAGAAGAGAAGTTTTCCTGATCCAGTTACGGATTGTAAGCCCCCGCCTCCTGCCCAGGAATTCCAAACAGCACGCCTTTTCCTTTCACACTTTGGATTTTTGTCCTTAGAAGCATTGAAGGTAATTTTCCTAAACTTTTGTGAGTAAATATATTCAGAAACTAGCATTTAGCTATTGATAGCTAAAACATTTTTATAAGAATAGAAAGAATTTAATACATCCGGCTCTGAATTTTTCAGGATAATGTAGGGCCCATATTACACATATAAATAACACCTTCAGATAATTAGAAAAAGAATCTTTAAAATGTTTCGCTGGCAAAATTTATTACTGGAAGGATGGGCTGCATTTGATCCTGCACTTTTATAAAAACATATTTGTGAGCCAAGCACTGCTTATGTTATGCATTTTCTAAGATCAGACTGTAGGTTTATGTCCTGGTAGCACTACTTCAACTATGTGGTCTTGGACAAATTGCCTGACTTCTCTGAGTCTTAACTCCTCTTTTACAAAATGGGGATGACAAAAGTATACATCTCACTGTGGTCATGTTAAGATGCTTCATGTTGTAAGAACTTTGCATAATGTAAGTCAGCCTATAAAATATTGCCATTCTTAATTCTCAGTATCCTTAAAACAATTTTACAAGAGAAGTGATGCTGTCCTATTTTATAGATATGGAAATAAAATATTTTTAAAATGTGAAATCCTCCTGCCTGTGGAGGGTTTGGGATTTGCTATACCAAAACCACTTTGTTTTGAAAATCACAACTGAATATTGTCAAGCAAGAAGTTGCTTATTGCACAACTTATCCCTTGCCCTTATTCCCTAGCAGCTACTTGGTTAAAGGCCATTTAACATTTTTAGGAAAGCAGAAAGAACTTTGTGTCTGATATTGGATTTCAGCATGTAGATAGAAAATATTTTATTGTTGTAGAAAAGTGAATTGTGATGGGGACATTGAGCATAAAAATTTGAAAATGCAGAAGAAAGAACAAGAGAGGAAATAATGAGAAACACAGTGGCAACTATGGAAGGCAGGAACAAAGATACAACCTACAAATGATTAGTGATATTCCTAATGAAGAAAACTGAACAGAGTCAAAGCAGTAATAGGAGAAAATTGTTATATCCTGTGGACTGAAGGGAGATAAGAGGAGTCCTAATAGATTGTGATTTTCCATTCATGTTATCTATTTTAGTAAAAAAAAAATTTTTTTTAATATACTTTTTGATTTTTTACAGAGAGGAAGGGAGAAGGATAGAGAGTCAGAAACATCGATGAGAGAGAAACATCGACCAGCTGCCTCCTGCACACCCCCCACCGGGGATGTGCCCGCAACCAAGGTACATGCCCTTGACCAGAATCGAAGCCAGGACCCTTCAGTCCGCAGGCCGGCACTCTATCCACTGAGTCAAACTGGTTTTGGCTATTTTAGTAAAAATTTTTAAGCTTTCAAAAAAATAATTTTTTATCTGTGTCAGAACATAGGAAAAGTCAAAAGGTTTCCTGTTTGTTTTTAACCAACCTCAGCATATTTCTAATCACTTAAACCTGACAGCACATGTACAAAAAAAGCTATAAACCAGTCTTACTTGTGAATCTTTAGACAAAATATGTATATGAAGGAGAATGCTAGTAAGACTGAATCTAATAGCATGTCAAGCAAATTACTTTCTACAACCAAGTAAGATTTATTCTAGGAACTCAAGTAGAGTTAGTTATTGCTAAATACTAGTAAAGTTATTAAGAGAATAATTTGATTGTATTAGTAGATTAGTCATTAAAACAATAAGTCGGTATTTAATAGAATAGTATTCTGATTTAAAAATACAAACAAAAAATTAAAATTAAACATAACTAGTAATGTAGATCTCGTGAGAAACTGGAAGTACCCCTTGTCAAAATCAGAAGCAAAGGGTATCAACCTTGATTACTATATTATTTAGTCAGCCTATAAGGTAAATATATTACTTTATAGTCAGCCTATAAATTAAAAATTTTTAAATGTATATTTTATTGATTTTTTATAGAAAGGAAGGGAGAGGAATAGTTAGAAACATCGATCAGCTGCCTCCTGCACACTCCCCACAGGGAGGCTTTGCCATACCACTGGGTATGTGCCCACAACTAAGGTACATGCCCTTGACCAGAATCGAACCTGGGACCCTTGAGTCCGCAGGTCAATGCTCTATCCACTGAGCCAAACTGGTTAGGGCAGTCAATGAAATTTTTAAAATCTAAAGTAATTGTATGTTGCCCTGGCCGGGTAGCTCACTTGGTTAGAGCATTGTCTCAATACAACAAGGTTGTGGGTTTGATCCCCGGTCAGGGCACATACAAGAATCAACTGGTTGCCGAAACCGGTTTGGCTCTGCCTGCAGACTGAAAGGTCCCAGGTTCGATTCCGGTCAAGGGCGTGTACCTTGGTTGCGGGCACATCCCCAGTAGGTGGTGTGCAGGAGGCAGCTGGTCGATGAGTCTCTCTCATCGATGTTTTTGGCTCTCTATCCCTCTCCCTTCCTCTCTGTAAAAAAATCAATAAAATATATATTTAAAAAATAATAATAAAATAAAAAAAGAATCAACTGGTTAATGCAGAAATAAGTGAAACAACAAATCTATTTCTCTACCTCTTCCTCTCTTTAAAGTCAAAACAAATGAATAAAGAAAATAATTTTAGATTAATAGAAAGTTGTAAAAAAAAAATGTATAGTAAAGTTCTCCCAATAAGGAGCCTCTTACATAGCTATAGCTACATCAAAACCAGGAAAGTTGATGAAATATTAAACTAAGGGGTAAAAACTATTGAAAGACAGGTCATAGGTAACATGGCATTTAATTAGACAATCATAAGAAAATCAATAAAATTGTTAAATAAATGAATTAAGAGCACCACACACAAAAAGTACAAAATTTAATTATAGCTATAATGTCTTGTTAAAAATACAGTGTAGCTCTAACAAGTTTAACTCAGTGGATAGAGTGTTGGCCTGTGGACTAAAGGGCCCAGATTCAGTTCCGGTCAAGGGCATGTACCTTGGTTTGCAGGCACATCCCCAGTGGGGAGTGTGCAAGAGGCAGCTGATCGATGTTTCTCTCTCATCGATGTTTCTAACTCTCTATCCTCTCTCTTCCTTTCTGTAAAAAATCAATAAAATATATAGTATATATTTTTAAATACAGTGTAAAAATACCTAATTTACAGCTGTTGATATTGATAAAAGTTACCCTAAAAAACTGTACAGAACCTAGAGGAAAAACTTTTAAAAGTTAAGAGATATAAGATGTACATATGATGCTCCTGGATTAGAAGATTATCCAGGAGAACAAACTAATGAAATTGCTTACTTAAAAGGAAAAGAATTTGGAGGCTTTGCCCTACAAGCTATATTATAGTATGCTACAGCTCCACAATTCCGTATTCATGATTTCAAAGTAAAATCTCAGGACCAGAAGTTTTTTTGTACATTTGTAGCAAATTCAATTAGTGGCAAAATCTGGCCTGTATTGACATGATGCTATTTGTAGTCTTTACTTATTTCACTAAGTATGAAGACTGTTCTGTCTAACTGCAGAAATATTATTGTCTTTGGTTATAGGGTGCTGCCCAAGCTCTTGCTAGAAATGTTATGTAATAGACATTTGTGTTTAAGTTTTTGTTAGATATAAGTTTTTAATTCAGTTGGAAAAATACCAAGGTGTGCAATTTCTATGTTGTATGGTATGACTATGTTTAGCTTTGCAAGAAACTGCCAACTGTCTTCCAAAGTGACTACCATTTTGCATTTCTTCTAGCAATCTACACCAATAAAAGAAAAATTGCAAATTGTACCTTTATGATACCCACCAGCCAATCAGGAGTGAGTATGCAAATTAACCCAACAAAGATGATGGGTTAATTTGCATGTACAAGCACTAAGCAGCAGGGGGCTTGATGCTTGCATCATTGCCATGGCATTCTGCACCACCCCAGCTGCTCCAGGCCTCTGGGCAGTGTGGGAAGGCGGAAAGGTGGCTCCAGACCAGAGTAAAGGTGGAAAGGCGGCAGCTAGGGGAAGGAAGGCCCATTCTTAAAAGAATGTTCGTGCATTGGGCCTCTAGTTAAAGATTAAAAAAGAGTATTGAAAAGTTTTCTAAAAGACATGATGTTATAGAGAAAATAGGATCCAAAATTAAATGTATATGATCTCAATTATCTTGAACAAAAAACCCCCGCAAAAGCAAGAACTAAAAGGAAGTACACAAAAATGTTGTCGTTTCTTTAAGATTATGGGGTGCTTATTCCTGCCACTTTGTAAGTTTATATTTAATATTTATTAAACCATGAGCAAGTATTGCTTTTATAATTAGAGTAGTGACAAGAGGAAATGATTTCTTTTTTCTTCCTTTGGTGTAGGAACCTGCAAATAGTCGTCTACCTCCTCACCTTATTGCACTCGACTCCACAATACCTGGATTTTTTGATGACATTGGGTATCTGGATCTCTTGCCATGTCGTCCTTTTGACACAGTTTTTATTTTCTATATGAAACCGGGTCAGAAAACAAACCAGGAGGTAAGATTCCTGAATTTGAGGGATAATTTGAATGGTTATAAATATAAAAAATTGTACATGGCTTGTGCTTATCCATAGTAAGGAGGTAAGTTATATTTGATACTTAACGACTTGTGAACCAGTTCAGAGACTGAATTAATGAAAACTATGGTGCTTGGAGTCCCAAGCCTTGACTCTCAATTAATGTAGAGCTAAGCTATATTATATAGCATGTCTTTCTTCCTCTTAAGAAATTCAGAGTCATAAGACAAAAGAAACTAAAATACAAAAGGTTTGCCACAAAAAGCTAAAGATAGGCCTGATTACTTAAGAGTAAAACAACACAACAGATATTTACTGAACATCTTCCCTGTGGCTTAACATGCCAGAGTATAGGCATGATTAACAGTCTTTCCTCTGGTGGAGCTCATCTTCTAGGCCCATGGTCGGCAAACTACTGCTTGTGAGCCACATGCGGCTCTTTGGCCCCTTGACTGTGGCTCTTCCACAAAATACCACAGCCTGGACGAGTCTATTTTGAAGAAGTAGCGTTAGAAGAAGTTTAAGTTTAAAAAATGTGGCTCAAAAGAAATTTCAATCGTTGTACTGTTGATATTTGGCTCTGTTGGCTAATGAATTTGCCAACCACTGGTCTAGGTAATCTCAGAAGCAAATAATTTCATTTGAGTTATGCATAGTGTGTAGTGGGGAAAATATCGTGTTTCCCTGAAAATAAGACATCCTCCGAAAATAAGACCTACTTACAGGTTTCCTTCTGAGTGAAATATAAGGCATCCCCCCGAAAATAAGGCCCCCAGGTTCTGTCTCAGAATGAAAATTAATTTACCGTAAACTGGTCACTAGGGCCGCCCTGACTGGTGTCTAGCAACCAGTGACATTATGCAGAGTCCTCAAGTCACTGCTGTGTGAATGGAGAGAAATCAGCGTGGAAACTTTGTGAAACCTAAACTGCAAGAAGTTGTGACTTGGGTGAAGAATTCATGGGAGAAAATCACTGACAGTTGCATTGCAAATGCACTGCGAGCAGGCTACCTTCACAAGAAATACTCATTTAAAGACAGTGCTATTGCTAACCATGAGAGATTTGGCCCACTGATTCTGAAAGAAATGGAGTCACAAGAAATTCACCAGGAAATTCAGGAATTAGATTGTTATGATGATGTTCCAGAAGATGATGACATAATTATCATTGAATGAATGAGTAAATTCTTGATACTGTAGGATTTACAGTTTGTCTGGTTTGTGTTGACAACTACCGTACTACTATACTGTATACAGGTAATAAATTTTCTTTATTTTCATTTAACAATAAATGTGTACCGTATTCTTCTTCCTGGAAAAATAAGACATCCCCTGAAAATAAGACCTAGCGCATCTTTGGGAGCAAAAGTTAATATAAGACACACTGTCTTATTTTCGGGGAAACAGGGTAACACCTGAAATAGTGGATAAAAACAGATAACTAACTGATTTTTATGAAGATTTATTTTGATATGCTCTTGTTTCCTTTATTATAGCTGATGAATGGTATGTATTTCAGATTTTAAAGAATGTGGAGTCTTCCCGAAATGTTCAGCCACATTTCCTAGAATTTTTGCTCTCCCTTGGCTGGTCAGTAGATGTGGGCAGACATCCTGGTTGGACTGGGCATGTTTCCACTAGTTGGTCTATAAACAATTGTGATGATGGCGAAAGACCAGAACAAGGTAATAAAACTCACTTTGCTCTTTGTTTTTTCTTGTTTTGTTACTCTTTTTTTTTTTTTTTTTAGGTTTGTATTTCTTTTTAAAAAGAAATTATCTTTATTTTGGAAAGTATTGCAGATGTCCCTTCCTCCCTGTCCCATCTTTCCTATGAGTTTATAGTCTTACTTTAAACTAATAAGCAGATCACTTAATAATAGTTTCTATATTTTACCAGACATTTTTTGTGCATAAATAAATGTTATATATAAATATAGAGTTAATTGATATAATGATTACAAACATAATTTTTTAATAGTGTGAATAAACTAATTTCATTTTTTGTAACAGTATTATAATAAATTTAGGTTATCTATAGCAAACGATGCCATTTCCTAGCAAGTGTATTTTGTCTAATAAATACAGTTTTCTATTAACAGGTGTGATTTAGAGATTTTGTGGCTATTATTAAAGTTTACATTCTTGGGACAATATATAAAAACTTTCATAGTTTAAGGGAAGGAAGGGGTCATCTGAATATTTTCAACAATAGAGAAATTAAAAAACAAAAAAACCTTGTAGTAAATAGCTGACTATCTCAGAGAGAGTCACAGGCCCACCTCTACAAATCCTCCTGAAGAATTGTAATGAGGATTTGTAATGAGGGCTTCTGCAATCACTGGAAAGTTAATGTTATCTCTTTGCAGTGGGTAATGCTTATGTCCAATGCTTTGAATAATCAGAGTTCTTCTATAACATGGTGATAGTTTCTCAAGATTTACATTGAAATCCACTGTGACATGTGATCTGCAATTTTTTTCTAATTTCAACCAAATTTTAATCAAATTATTTGAGGATATACTGTAATTTTAATTCCCACATATTCTTATGAACTTGAGTATATTTAGAGATTTAAATTCCCATAAGTAGAATTGATAAAGGATATGCATATTTTTCAATTTGCTAAATATATCAGTTAGATGCTTATGGTTGCAAGTAACAGAAAACCTGACCCATACTGGCCTAGATTTTAATGGTCATCTATTGCCTCAAGTAACTGAAAGCTGCAGAGATTATCGTACAATTTTGTTGTCACTTTATCAGCACTCTTATTCTGCTTCTCTTCAATTTTCTTTTAGCTCAGCCCTTCAATTGCTGGTTTTGTTCCCAGCCTTGTTTCTCTCATAATGCAAAAAGGCAATTCCAGACTCTACATTTACATACCACATTAGCCTGAATAGGAGAGAGTAGTTGGGTCTTAGAACTTCTCTATTCCCAAATCCTGAGATATTCAGGGATTGGATCACCCTGATCTATTGCTATGGCAGGAGAGATGGATGACCCTTCTAAGAGAGCTATGGACAAGGTAGAACTGATAGTGAAGAGACAATCCTGCCCACAGTTCACATCTGCTACACAGAGTAGGGGAGGTTGTGGGTATTGAAGTAGTAACCATAGTATCCAATGCAGTGGGTAAAAAATATTTTCCCAGCATCTAAATCAGGAGTCAGCAAACTACAGCCCATGTCTGTTTTTGTAAAGAAAGTTTTATTAGAACTTTAAATAACTTACAAAACACTTGTTTATGTATTGTCTTTGATACAATAGCAAACTTGAGTAGTCATGGCCTACAGTTACTCTCTGATCCTTTACAAAAATAGTTTGCTAACCTCAGGTCTAAATTTTCTGTTTGTCACATCCTCACCAACATTAGATATCTTTCAATCTGTTAGGTGAGAACTTTTCTATTTTAAAGTATGATTGAGTTTTAATATCTTTTAGCATGTTTTTATTTTTTTCCCCGAGAATCGCTTGTTTATTTCTTCCCAACTTTTTCAGGTTGTTGGTTTTTTTATGTACTAACTAGAGGCCCGGTGCATGAATTCATGCACAGGTGGGGTCCCTGTGGGTGGCCTGCAGGGATTGGGCTGAAACCCACAGTCCAACACCGCCTGCAACTCCTGCCTGCTGTTCCTGCTCATCCTGGCCCCACTGTGCCTGCCACAGGCTTATGCCCAGTCATTCCCAATAGATAGGGAGAAGCTTGTGCTGCTGCAAGGGGAGTGGCCTGCCAGATTGGGCAGAAACATCCCCCAAGGGGTCCTGGATTGCAAGAGGGCGCAGGCCAGGCTGAGGGACCTCAGTGGTGCATGATTGGGAGGGCTCCAAAGTGTGTCCAGCCCATTTTGCTCCCTCCCAATCTGCCAGACCCCAGCAATAAGCTAACCTACCAGGTGGAGCATCTGCCCCCTAGTGGTTAGTGCACATCATAGTGACTTGTTGACCAGTTGACTGTTTGCCCCCTGGTGGTCAGTGTATTCATAGCAAGTGGTTGAGCAGCCTTAGCATATCATTAGCATATTATGCTTTGATTAGTTGGTTCTGCCATAGGGTCTATTTGCATATTACCCTTTTATTATATAGGATGCTAGGACATTTTAATTGTGTTCATTTTAATTGAGAACTATACTAACTCTCAGGAATGCTACTTTTATTAATTCAATCTTCCTGGCTTAGAGCAGATACTATTACTAAAACATCAGGTACATCTATATAATAAAAAGCTTGACCAAACCGGAGCCCAGCCCCAACCCAGCACTGACTGCCTAGGGGGCTGCGGGTCAGGCCCAGAAAGAGGCCTGCAGAGAGAGAGGCAGGGTCTGATCTGTAGCCTCTATGGCGGCTGTTGATCAGAACTTGCCTCTCTTTCTCTCCTGGCCTGGCCAACAACTGCACCTCCATTCTCTCCAGGCCTTCAGTGGGGCTGTTGATCAGCCCCGCCTTTCTGATTAGGCCCCGTTGATAGGCCCAGAGACGCTGACTGGTATAGAAACTGACCAGAATCTATTAAATTAAATTTTTATGATTTAAAGTTAGTGTGAAGACATTTAAAGAACATGTAGAATTTATTCTTTTTATACGCTAAAGGTTCTTGTTGGAAATGTACCTTCTATTTATTATCACTTTCTTAACCAGTTAAAATTTCACAAAGCAGGATGATATTTGTTTTTTCCACTTTTTGGAGCAATAACAAGTGTTCTCATTCCTAGATGAAGTGATTTCCTCTGAAGATATTGGGGCTAGTATTTTCAATGGCCAGAAGAAGGTGCTATATTATGCTGATGCCCTTACAGAAATATCTTTTGTGGTTCCTTCTCCTGTGGAGTCATTAAGTAAGAGCATTTTTTTGTATGGTGCTGCTTTAAGATCAATTTTTTAAAATTTCTTTATTGATTAAAGTATCACATATTTGTCCTCACCCCCGCCCCCCATTCCCATCCCAAACCCCTCCACACGCATGCTCCCATCCCCCTGTTGTCCGTGACCACTGGTTAGGCTCATATGCATGCACACAAGTCTCTTGGTTGATCACTCTCCCTTATTCCCACCCTCCCCTACGTTCCCTCTGAGGTCCGACAGTCTGATCGATGCTTCCCTGTTTCCAGGTCTGTTCTTGTTCATCAGTTTATGTTGTTTATCATTTTCCCTAGATGAGTGAGCTCATGTGATACTAGTAAAGATCTATTTTTGTATTCAGTGGTTTGTGTACTATTATTGCATTGGGAGAAATTCTGAAGTCATCTAAGGCATTCTGCATCTAAAGCATGATAGCTTTTAGATTATGCAAAGATTCAGGATGTTAGCGCCACTTAAATTTCTAAAGAAAACTAGTTAAAGACAAGCATACTGACCTTCTAATTATATTATTTAAATAGTGAAGGGAGGCCCACTTCAACCCATATTCTGTTTTTCTTTCATTATAATCAATACATAGTAGCTTTGTTTTTCATTTATTCATTTCACTAATTATGTAAGAGCCCCCACCTACTTCCCTATTTCCTGTGAGAGCCTTTATATGGAACCCCAGAGAATGGGATGCCACACATCGTATTTTCAGTCTCATCATCAGGCTAATGACTTTTTGGGTCCTACCTTGGTAACCTCCTAACCTTTTACTTGGACCCTTGATTTCCCACTCTAGGCCTCTCCCTGTTTCATACTGTGGGGCCAGTTGTGTCTCTGACAGTAGTGGCCTTCCATGGTCTAGGTCAATATCTTAGCAGGTGTTTGCCTTAGCAGGTGTCAAGGCTATGATCTACCACCTAATTCTAGAAGCCAGGACCTATCTATCCTCTCTGGGCCAAGTCCCTGCCTAGTGTGTCTGGCCCAGTCTGCTTGCATCAACCCAGTTCTCCCACAGCTAGATCCATGACCTTATAGCAGTTCCCACAGTTGAATCTTCACCTCCCGTCATGAAATATCCCCTTTGCCAATTGTGCCCCTGCTCCAAATTAGCCTCCTCCTGTTTCTTGAGAGTTGTTTTCCTTTGTTTTTGTTTTTTATAGTTCTCTGTGTGTTTGCCTCCATTCAGATCATTCCTAATCACAGAGACTAGGTCCTCTGTAGCACTGGATGTCCCAGGGCTGCTTAGCACCATGCTATATGGTTGCTATATAATCAGCATAATTCAGAATAACAGATGGCTTTTTTACATTCTACATCTGAAAAGTGAAATATTTTCAAGTCTTACTTCAGTTATCCTGTAGGGCAGGAGCCAGCAAACTACAGGATAAAGGCCAAATTCAGAATGCTAAGAGCAGTTTTTACATTTTTAAAGGATTATAATTAATATACAAAGAAGAATATACGATAGAGGCCTATACAGCTAGCAAAGCCTAAAATATTTATTACTTGATCCTTGTAAGGGTGGGGAACCTTTTTTCTGCCAAGGGCCATTTGGATGTTTGTAACAACATTCACAGGCCATACAAAATAGTCAACTTAAAAATTGGCCTGCTATATTTGGTCAAACAATTAACTCGCCCCTAATACCTTGGCAAGGCCAGACCAAATGACTTCCAGGACTTTATGCAGCCTGCAGGCCAGCTACTCCCCACCCCTGCTTTACAGAAAATGTTTGCCATCCCATGCTGTAGAAGTAATGTTTTGCTTAAGTGACTTAGGTTAGACTACTAGCATATTTAGTTTACACACTTTTGCTCCAAACAAGTAGTAGATATTATAATTTTTTTTTCTCTTATACCATAGCTGATTCATTGGAAAGTAACATCTCGGACCAAGACAGTGATTCAAATATGGATCTTATGCCAGGAATTCTGAAACAGCCATCCTTGACACTTGAACTTTTTCCTAATCACACAGACAATCTTAATTCCTCACAGAGGGTAAGTCACTTTGTTGTTAGAGCTCCAAAAAGTTATAGTGGGGGTAATTGTAGAATCATGCCTGCAAAGCTTTTGCCTTTAACCCAGAGAGTAATCATAGCTGCACTGATTCATTAGTGTCTCCATTTTTAAAACCAAGAATTCTCATGGTTCTCTTTTTTTCAGCTTGCAACAAATAGTTCATTCTAAGACGGCCTTTGTTTCCCTTGATTTTCTCACCCATTTCTGTAGCCAACGTTTTTATTTAATACCAGAAATATCCACTAAAACTGCAGCAGTGGCTCTACAATTCATATCTTTAATCGTACAACATTCAATTTAAACAATTCTGGCTATTTATAAATGGTAGCAATTTGGAGAACAGTTCAGTATATGAATGAATACACTGAGTGAGGTGCACAGCAGTTACTACAAGAAGAGAGCATTTTACTTTTTTCTTACCGTATCAATGGATGTTATGTCTTTATCTGTGTTTTCTCCTTTTGTTACCTGTTTTTTGTTTTGTTTTGTTTTGTTGTTTTTAATCCTTACCCAAGGCTATTTTTCCATTGACTTTTAGAGAGAATGAAAAAGAGAGGGAAAGAAGAGAAACACATTGATTGGTTGCCTCCTGCACATGCCCTGACCAGGGCTGGGCTAGGGAGGAGCCTGTAACCAAGGTACATGCTTTTGATCAGAATCGAACCCAGGACTTCTCAGTCCACAGGCTGACTTTCTGTCCACTGAGCCAAACTGTCTAGGGTCTCATGTTACCTCTTTAAGCCTTATTAGAAAGTGCCTGAGTAAATAATAGCAAGAGTACAGAACTAATTCACAAGGTTAAGAAGATTGATTTAAAATAAATAAGCCCAATAAGCCCAGCTGGTGTGGCTCAGTGGTTGAGTGTCGACCTATGAACCCAGAAGTCATGGTTCAATTCCCAGTTAGGGCACATGCCCAGGTTGCAGGCTCAATCCCCAATAGGGGACATGATGTGCAGGAGGCATCCAATCATTGATTATCTCTCATCAATGTTTCTCTCTCTCCTTCTCCCTTTCTCTCTGAAATCAATAAAAATATATTTAAAACAAATAATAAAAAAGACAAAAGAAGTGTAAAGTTGGCTGAAGCTATTCTTTTGTAAGGATTTTAATTTGGCTCCTTCCATAGTGAAAATTGTCCTATATAATAAAAACCTAATATGTTAAGTGTCCTTTTGGTCATTCAACCAATCAAAGTGTAATATACTAATGCTATGCTAAGGCCACTCAACCACTTGCTATGATGTGCACTGACCACCAGGGAGCAGGTGCTCCATCCGGTAGATTAGCTTGCTGCTGGAGTCAGGCCAGTTGGAGCTGAGCAAGATGGGCTGGAGCCTTCTCGCAGTCCCTCCCTAGCTGGCCAACCTCTCGTGTCCCTCCCTGACCCTGATCGTGCACTAGTGGGGTCCCTCGTCCTGGCATGTGCCCTCTTGAAATCCAGAACCTCTTAGGGGATGTTGGAGAGCTGGTTTTGCCCTATTCAGCGGGCCAAGCCAAGGGACCCCACTGGTGCACAAAGTCATGCACTGGGCCTCTAGTTTTTAACATAAGTATATGAGAGGGGTTTTCACCTTTAAAATTGATTAAGGCAAAAAAGTTAAGTTGTATAGGACACTTTGAAATAGACTGATTTTGAAAATCAGAAGTTGCTATATTTAAAAAGATTTCACAGAATACAGTTGGGAGATGAACAAGTCTATTGGATGGTAATGCAGGATTTTAGACAGATCTCATAGTCAGTGATTGGCTGTTCTTGTACTCATTTTCTGAATGTCAGCATAGTTATTCCTTAAAATCCAAAGAATGAAAACTCTTAAAGCACATTTTTTTTAAAATTTATCACAAACTGAATTTTCAAATAATTAACAAACTAAAAAAAGAAAAATCGTTATCTCAATAGATGCAGAAAAAATAGTTGAGCAGGAAAAGGGTCAGTGTATTAGGCAGAATTCAAAGATGACCCCCAATGATTCTTGCCCTTGTAGAAAGTCATCCTCTTCCATGTGGGTGGAACTTGTGATATGATGAGATAGACTGTGATTATATTACATTTTATGGCACAGGAGTTTTGTGATTAAAGTTACTTTGAGGTAAAGCGGGATAATCCAGGTAGGCCTGACCTAATCACCGGAGCTTTTAAGTCTAAGGCTGGAAGTCAGATGAAGGAAGTCAGAGATTCAAACTGATTAGGAGCCAAGATACTAAGAAAATAGTGTCTGAGAGTGCCTGGATATCTGTCCTTAATTTGGGGGAAATCTCTTGGTCATTCATTTTCTGTGAATGTCAGGATAGAAATAAGATTTTGGGGGAATTGTCATGGTCTCTGGTCATCTGGTAAAGACGTATATTTTTGTGTGTACAAGTGTTGTTATTTTTATTATTACTTTATTCTCACCCATATATTTATTGATTTTTTTTTTTTTTTGAGAGAGAGAGAGAGAGAGAGAGAGAGGAAGGGGAGGAGAGAAAGAAACTTGGGTCCTGTATATGCCCCAACTGGGGAATCGAACATGCAACCTTTTGGTGTATGGGATGACGCTCCAATCAACTGAGCCACCCAGCCAGGGCAAGAATCATTATTCTTAAAATTCAACTTCAGTATGGGATTTTCCCTTTTGTACACATAGCTTTGTTTAGGGCTTTAGCATAAACTCAGGTCTGGTGCATGTCCTGAAAGTAGGTGAATCTCATAGTTCTGTTAACCTTCCAAAGGAACTTACAGCTGCCTGGGAGGGCAGGGAAGCCAACGGAAACTGTGCACGATAGTGAAGACAACATTTTTTTTTCTTTCTGTTGACAAGACAAAGGAATTTGGGAGGGCTTCAACTGTAATTGGTCTGAGAACTAGGAATAACTTGCTGGTGGGACATTTAAAAGGTAAGGATTTTCAGGCAAATATTTGGTGTTATCACAATGAGGAAAGAGTATTGCTGTCTGGCCATATAGATGAACTCAGATCATTTTAAGTGCTCATTAAGACATTGCCTGCAAATTTTATTTTTAGTAATGACAATTACAAATTTTCAGTTATTGTCAGCTTAATATACCTTTTTCTCTTGAGGATTTTTTCTTTATTTATTTATTAAGTTTATTGGAGTCCTTTGAAGATGTTAGGCCTTCATTTCTCTGTTCTAGGTTGAGACTTATAGAGAGAATTGATTTCCCATGATCCGATACTTATGTCATTGAGCAGCTTGAGGACTGTATGATTATAGTTTAATTAAGCCAGTTTCTCTCTCTCTCTCTCTCTCTCTCTCTCTCTCTCTCTCTCTCTCTCTCTCTCTCTCTCTCTTCCTGCTTTTCTCTCCCTCATATAGCTCAGTCCCAGTTCCAGAATGAAGAAACTGCCTCAGGGCCGCCCTGTGCCTCCCCTTGGACCCGAAACAAGAGTTTCTGTAGTCTGGGTGGAACGCTATGATGATATAGGTACGATAAGGATGTTGTCTATAAATAAAATTAGAATGACAATGACTTTCTAAAGGTCTAAAAGGAATGGCAGCATAGGCATGGTGGGGTGGCCAGAAGCTGGGACTGGAATTCAGCAGACCTGGGTCTGCATCCTAGCTCCACCACTCAGTTTCCTTAAGTTTTGGATTATTTATCTGTTCAGTGGAGACACTTGTGTTCCCTAGTTCATAGCTGTGAAGATTTGATGAGACTAGTAGATATGTAATCTTTAGTTTTGCTTGGTATGGTATGATAGTTAATGGCCTATTGCACTTGGTCCTATTCATCCCAGGACTTTGGAGAAGGGGGAGCACTTCCCTCACCCTCTTACCTGGAGCCCTACTATCTAGATTTAGTGTAGAGATTAATTTGTCCATAGTAATTTTTCTATGGGTAAGTTCTTCATGACTTTTATATAAGCAATATAATTTTAGAAATGCATATTTAGTTTAGAATCTCATCTGGCTCATAGTTTGTGGGGAAGTGTGATAGCTGCTTTTCAGCCCCTCCACAACCCTTTTCAAGCCCTCAAAGATTACAGATCGCTTTCTCTAACTTTAGATGAAGTTAGCAAAAATATGTCTTGAGGGAGAACTCTTTATTTGTGAGGAATGGTTTATATTGTAAGATTATATTGTAGGATAGCATAGTCCAAATATTTGTTGCCTACTTGTGTAGAGAGATTAGGAAATTAGATTTCCTATTACTTTTGGGGGGAATAGAAGGTAGATATTAATTGCAATGGTATTATTTTCTTCCAGAAAACTTTCCCCTCTCAGACCTGATGGCAGAAATCAGTACTGGTGTGGAAACTACTGCAAATAGTAGCACTTCTCTGAGGTACACTGTTATTTGCTTAAAGTTTATCACCATGTCTTTAAGAATATGTTGATTGCAGTTTAATCAAGAAAGATTTATAAACAAAAGGGATGAAGGCAATAATAACTAAATAATTGTGGAGGAGTTAGGGGGTCCAAAGACCTTTGTACACAAGTATATATAGTGATCGAATTAGCAAGATTTTTAAAAGGCATAATTAATTGCTGTTTTACATTTATCTGCAGCAAAAAGACAAATGGAGATGTGAAGGCATTTAAGTATTCATGAAATTTAGTGGAAAAAATATCTTAAACTTTATTAAAAAATTGTTAAGATTTTTATTTTAGTGGCCTGTGCATAAACGGGATAAGAAGAAAATAATATGATTGTCAGAATAGTCACAATCTATCTGTATAGGCTTTATAGTTTCAAGGTTTTTTGCTTAACTGTTTTTGATTTAAACAAATAACTTTAAAATAATTCCAAGGGTACAGTTATCATCTTCATTTTACAAATGGGATAAAATATTCCTCATCATCACATAGTCAGTTATTGAAGGAATTAAAAATCTAAACCCAAATGTTAGCCTCATCTCCCACATCTCACAGAGCAACCCTTGATATTAGACTAAACCTGATATTTTAACTTTGAGTAAGTTCCTTCAATGTACATAATCTGATTTGTATTGCATATAAGATGAATTTAGTCTAACATTGTTAGATTATTGTTGTAGAATGAAGTCAGTAAAGATCACTTATTTTAACATCATGTTTTAAAATTTCTATAAGAGGTCAAGTCATTAATAAAACTTTGTGTTTTTGGCCCTGGCTAGTGTTGCTCAGTGGTTGGAGGATTGGCCCATGCACCAAAGGTCATCCATCATAGGTTCAATTCCTGGTCAAGGGCATGTACCTGGGTTTGCAGGTTCTGTCCCCAGCCCCAGCCCCAGCTCAGCAATCTTGTGGGAGGCAACTAATCGATATGTCTCTCTTACATCGCTGTTTCTCTCTCTCTTCCCGCCCCCCTCCTTCCTCCCTTGAACTCTCTCTAAAAAAAAATCAGTGGGAAAAAATATCCTCTGATGAGGATTAACAACAAAAAAAAAGGAAAATTTTGTTTTGTTTTTTGTGTTGTTTTTTTTAGTTTTTAAAGTTATTAAGCAAATTCTAATGTAATACATGATAACATGGTACAGAGTAAATTGTCGAGAGCTGTTTTTTTTATGCCAAGGTATTTTAAAGCAATTTAGAGATATTCTGATGTTCTAAATATTTTAGCATGTGTCTCTAAAAATTAAGAACACTTTTGAAGTAAATAAAGATAACATTATCATGATAATAAAGTTAGTAACAATTTCTTAATTTCATCTAGTGACCAGTTTACATTAAAATTTCTCTATTTTCCCTAAAACATCCTGTATAGCTAATTTGTTCAAATCAGCATTTATTCCCAGACCTTGCATCTAGTATTAATTTCTTCAGACTCTTTTACTTCAGAACAGTCCTGTTTTTATTTTTTCTCCATGACACTGACTTGCTGACAAGACTAAAATAGTTTCCATGAGATGGATTTTTCTAGAACTTCTTTGAAAGAAAACATTTAATTGTCTTATATTCATTTTTGTTAATGTTTCAATATTTTTATGTCAAAAGTTCTAAAATGACTAGACAATTTGTATTTAATTAGTACATTAGCCAAGTTTAGGATTTGTCTTGAGGCTAGAATTAGTATAGGATTGATTTTTAGTTAATGTCTTGAAAAGTTGACTCGCTGTTGCTTTGGCCAACATCACTTTATCTATATAGAAGGAAAGCTCATTGTGTTGCAAAACAAAGAAGCAAACAATCAAAACAGTAACCTCACAGAATCTCACAGGCAACTCTAGATGCACTGGCATGTGCCTGACTCATGATGTATCACTCAATCTCCCAGAGGCTTTGATGGCTTTGGCTCTGCCAAGATGTTGCCATTTTTCACCTCTGCCAAGGAGTCCCCTCTTTGTCTCCTCCTCTACCCCCTGAAAAAAATTCTGTCAGGGGTTCCCGTAAGTCCCACTTTTGTTCTTAAGATGTTCTGAGGAGTTCTCTGCACTTGGCTCAGCTCACTTTTGTTCCTTATAAGAACTAAGTGAAAGTCCCCCAATTTATAGCTCCTCCAGTAGATTTCTCTGGCCTTTTCTTCCACTCCGTGTCCCCAGTGGTTTTCTAAGCACATTTTTAGTGTCTTTTTGTCAGTTTAAAACACCCAGCCCCAGTGATGGGCATTTAGGGTCGGGTGTTGGGGTGTTTCATCAGGGGCCTCCAGGAAGGGGCCTCAGCAGACTGACCTCTTATCAAAATCTGCCTGAAAAGAACTCACTGGTTAGTCTTATATTACACATTACTATTTGGGGTAAAACGTGTTTTCTTTTTTTAAGATCTACCACTCTTGAGAAGGAAGTTCCTGTCATCTTCATTCACCCTTTAAACACTGGATTGTTCCGGATAAAAATTCAAGGAGCCACTGGAAAATTTAACATGGTTATCCCTCTTGTGGATGGGATGATCGTCAGCAGGCGAGCACTCGGTAAGGTCTTCACATATGGTTGAAGGGTTGTGTCTTTTTAAAAAATATATTTTTATGAGCCAAGACGAAGTAAAAATAAGGAAATATGTTACTAAATAGGACCCACATGTAGAAAAATGGTGTGGTCTTGTTCAAAAGGAAGCAAGCTTTGAACTGTGCTTAACCTAGTAAGTAGGAGTAGAACTATAATTCACAAAATTCAGGTTTAGAAAATGAAGATAGCTGTTTGTAATCCAGGACAGAAACTGGGTCATCAGACCAGATTTTTATTCTGTTTTTCCTTGTCCTTATATGTTTCTTCTGATAGTTTTATCTTCATGGAGTTCTGTCCGTCTCTCTGAGAATGGGGGTAGTTTTGCAAATGGGCTGATAGTTTGAGTTTGTGGAGAATAGCTCACTTTAGTACTGAGAGTTCACCTGCTGACTGATTATTCACATTGTTTTAAAACCCTCTGTTTTCAAGGTTTTCTGGTGAGGCAGACTGTAATTAATATTTGTAGAAGAAAGAGGCTGGAAAGTGACTCCTACAGTCCACCACATGTCCGCCGGAAACAGAAAATCACTGACATTGTCAACAAGTACCGGAACAAGCAGTTGGAGCCAGAGTTTTATACTTCACTTTTCCAGGAGGTTGGACTCAAGAACTATAGTTCTTAGACTCTTGAACTGTCTAGGACTCTTCAACTCCAGTTTGGGGCTCTAATATCAAAGTAAAACAATTTGATAGGTGATCACTGTAAAAATAAAAACAAATCACTCCCCAAGAGTTTACTGTTTAATCACCAGAATAGAAGAAACGCATTTAAACCCATCTGATAGAAGACTTCCAGCTTTCTAGTGAAATGGGCTCCAGACACAATCATATTCCTTCTGGTAATGATGATATACATTTTAGCCATAAACTTTCTTTTAGAAGTGACAATTTTAGTTAAATCTGAGCCTTTTGAGGAGAAAGGCTTTTATGCATCTTAGTTAAACACATGCATTGGTAGTATCAAATTTGCAAATTAGAAGTTGAAGATAATTTTATACCTCACTTTTTAGGAGGTTGTGTTCAAATTAAAATCTGTCTCAGAATCTTCAGGACCTTTGAAGACTCAAGTTGATAGCATGGAAGAAAAGGAAAGAAATCTCAACTTACTGCTCACTCATAGGTCCCTTTGTCATCTGTCTGTCATCCAGCTGTCCACCTAACAGAAAAGGACTTGTGGACTTCTTTTTGGCTCAGATATGAAGTCTGGCATTAAAATCTTTCATATTTTCTCTCCACATTTCAAAGAGTTATTATGCTCATTACTGCACAGACCTGTGTGAAGGCCTCGTTTCTGGGCAGCCCAGGAGCAGCTCTAATGCGGAGGCGTGGCCCTGCCTTTCATGAGGGACAGAAGAGGTTATGGGGTGAGAAGTTGTAAGACAGCAGGGATGCCTCCGCTCTCTAGTATTGTCTAGCTTGATGACATAATGACAGGGTAAATATTTGTAATTCCTTGGTAATTTCTTGGTTAAATAGTAAGAAATATAAATTCACAACAAGGGTTGAAAATTTTGGTTTCATTCATTGTCTCTTATTTCAGGACCAAGCAGACTGCAGTAGTTTATGAAGGATTCTAATTTGGGGTTCAGGAAATAGCCTCTCAACACTACTAATTCAGATCTCTCCTAGAGAGCTACTGGATTTCATCAGACTGTTGACAAGCATTCGTGACCACCTGCTTGGGTGGCTGCTGTTAAAAATGGCTATTGCTGTCATATTTTCTGGACTTTGCCAGCTGAAGGCACAATAAATCCCAGCCCGGGTTTTGGAAAAATGTGTTACCTCGCTGCTACTTTTCTGCCAGGGATAAATGTTTTGAGGTGGCCAGACCCAGAACATCGTTACAAGGATTCCTGTTAAAGCACTAGAGTAGACACTGCTCGTTTCTCCTATTCTTATGTGCTTTCCTCTTTATTAAGATCATTTTATGTTAAGAAAATAAGTGACATTTAAAATCCAAAAAGGAGTGGTCACAGTTATATAAGGGGTGATTTCTCACCCGGCGTCTGATGTCAATAGATTTTGTAGGTTAGGGATGCAATGGTCTGTTTGGTTTGATGTTTTGGTAATTAGGGGGCAGAGGATAGTGTGTAGGGCCTAATTCCCTGTGTAGATATTTCTGTTTCAGGAGTACATATTTTGTCATGTATGAGCAAGAAATGTGGGCATAGTGGCTTCTGGTTTTAAGTTTGCTATACTTTTTTCTTCATGTTTGTTTTAAGCTCAGGTAAAACCTTCTATGACTCCATTTTCCATTCAGGGTATAATGTTATTCAGTAATTGATTTTCTTTGTAATTTGGGCAATAAATTGATGTTTCCATATGGTAGCATGGAGGAGGGGTATATATGATAAAGTTTAGGAAGTTCTACTCTAAAAATGTTTTGGTAGCTCAGCAGGTATAAGTCTAGGTTTAACAGTTTTCATGTAAGTTCCAGATTGACCATTCAAAGGGAAAATGGGCCCTTGTTCTAGTAGTTGTGAACCAAGAAGGCTATAAATTGATGTGCAGCTTATAACATTCCAGAGGTTAAAAATAGCTGATGTAGGTGTACTTCCTCAGTGAGATTTTTCAGATCCTTTACCTTTGGGTTATTTTTACTACTAAGTCAGCAAAATGTACTGTGGTGTGCATGTTGGGGGTAGGCTTCCTGGTCCTGTAGTTTGCTCTAATTTCTAGCCACTCCTTGTAATTCGAATGGCTTTGGTAAGTGGACATCTGTATTGAATGGATTTTGTGACCTGAAAGATCTAGTGGTCTCCCAGGGAAGGAGGGAGGGATTCAGGACTACAAAGTCCAGTGTGTAAGGCGCGAACAGGACGAGGTATGCAGACCTCATTGGGTGCTGGTTCCTTCTGTTCAAAATAACATCTACTTTTAAAAGGAGGTGTGGTAAGAGCCCTTGCACCTTACTAGAATTACGGGTTTGAGTTCATGGTCACTAAGGTCACCCACCTGCCTTTGTTAAAGTCACTTTGAGTAGAATAATGGCAGAGGAGCATAGTTAGTCCCTAGTATCAGTGTTTAGAAGTCCACTTTATAAGCTTGCTGGCGTGTGTTCATAACCTTTGGAGGGAAGCCAGGACCGCTTTTGGACCTTTGGCTTAGACAGTTTAGTTGCTGCATGTGACACGTGCACCGGGAGGTGGATGAGCGTGGCATTCGTGACAAGAAAAGCATTACCCAAGGTTCAGAGGCAGGTAGTCCCTCATCCTTCTAGCTTGCACTTGGTGATGGAGGTTTTTCTCTTCCTCCCTTTGGAAGCACTAAGAGCAGTGACAGGGCTTTTGCCTTTTTAACCCTTTCCTTGTTCAGCCAACTTGCCCTTCTGTTCAGTGCTTTCCCCTAAGTACCCCCTTCTCCTGCCCATTGGCTGTTTGACAGGAATAGTTACATTGTGGGTTGACACCACACACACACACACACACACACACACACACACACACATCTACACATCCACGTTGCTCGCCATTTCCAGGTCCTCTACTTCAGGGCAACCCATTCTCCTTTGGCCTCATAAATACAAAAGCCTACAGCTTTGGCCAGTAATATCGCGAGGTCTTCACAAACGGTTACTTCTACATGCACCGAGGAATTCTGTCATGTTCTGCAGGCTGCTATTTAAAGAGGCAGAGTCTTCAAGAATATTTATTTCTACTGGCAGGTGAACTTTACCCAAAGTGGGAGTTGGCATTGCTCAAAGGCTTGTTTTGTAAAAAGTAGCTGGTAAAAGATATAATAGAGATAATTTGACACTCCTGCTGGCAGTAGTTCTCCATTCAGCACTTAAAAACCCATTCAGGTTATATCTTCCTAAAAAAATGATTTATATGTTTACATGAATTGATAAGTTGCATTAGATGGTCTGTTTTAAGAATTTCCATGACAGCCTCTTTTCCTGAGACGGAAAGATTGGAGATGGTCCACTCACTCAATGTGGAAGCAAACGGGGGTTCTTTTCTCAGTAGCTAAAGAAGCCATGTACTTACTGTATAGTGTTTTTCTCAAGAGTATCAACTCATGTTCTTCAGATGCTTTTCTTTTTTTATAATGGTGAGGGAAGAGGTATAATTTGGGATTCCACAGTGCCTTGCATATAGTAGGCGCCCAATAAATATTTGTTGAAGCAAACCAAGTTTCCCAAGTCCTTGTCTCTTGCAGTGACCAAGAACATCTTTCTCCTCCGAAGGGCTTGGCAGTTGTGGCTAAAAGTTAAGCAGTATCATTATTTGCTTGAAACCATATATACAGTTTGTATGAATTTCAATATGTTGCCAAGACATGACCTTTTTCTTATTGTATTTTCTGTAAATATTTCTGGCTCTGAGCTGTAAAGTAAAGGCGAGATGTAAATATGAAGGCGCCGTGCCCCTTGCCTCCTGTGTTCTCTCTTTGTTGGTTAGGGAAGAAGGCCAGAGGCTTGTTTGTATTTATGCCGATCCTTTGTCCAGAAGAAACCCATGGAATATTGAATGTAATACATTTAGTCAATTAAATTTTAAGGAGATTCTTATCTACTAACGTTGTGCGTGCTTTTGGTCCTAGGCCGGGGTTTGACTACTGTATGGGTGGTGTTCTAACTTACTCTTTCCATTGTCGACCTGTGGAGTTTCCCCTTGGTTTGGGGGGAGTCTCACCAAGTACTCAGACTTGATCAAAGTATGTGGCTTCTGCACTGGAAGGAGCTTGTGTAATGAAGGCCCTGCCAGCAGAGGCCACATCCCAGGGGCAGCAGTCCCGAGGCACACGGAACACGCTGTGCTCTCTGCCCACAGAGGAGCGAGCTCTGCCAGGCCGGCCAGTCAGGAAAGGGGAGAGGTTTGGCTGCAGAGGATTCCATGGGGCCAGGTTAGCATCTTAATGCCTAGATGGCACATGGTGGGTGGCTGTGCCACTCGAGATAGGGATGGGTGCCTTTGCCTAGAGCTGCTCCCTCCAGCCTGGCACTGATTCCATGTGAAGTTGGGGTGTGGCCCCTCGACTGCACCAGGGAGCTACCCCCCTGCAGTTGGGTCCACATCTGCCTACCCCAGGACCTCCAGTTAGCCCTGGGGGGCTGGGAGGCCTCTCTCTGGGCTGGCTGCACAGTGGCCATTTCAGGATCTAACAAGAAAAAGTGAGCCTTTCCCACCTGTGCTGTCCTGCTGTCTCTGACCTCAGGCCCTCAGGACCCGGTGGCAAGAAATCACCCCCAACCCAGCCCACCTAGTTTCTGGTCTTGAACTCTGGGTCTTGAGTGGCACAGCCCATCAGGGCACTGCTTCTTGGACACATATTCTAATACCATCTGCCCAGACTTCCTCTGAGGACTCTGGTCATCCCACATCTGGGCTAAGACTTCCTTTAAGTACACTGGCCCTCCAAGCCCCAGCTCCCCTCTCTTCCCTCCTCTCTAGCTATCTAGCTATCTGTTTAATCCTTACCCGAGGACATATTTAGAGGAAGGAGAGAGAGAGAAACATCGACATACATGAGAGAGAGACATCGATCAGTTGTATGTGCCCTAACCAAGGATGGAACCGACAGCCCAGGTATGTGCCCTAACGGGGAATCGAACTGGCAACCTTCTGGTGCACAGGACAATGCTCAACAAATCGAGCCACTCCGGCCGGACTCCCCTCCCTTTTTTGTGTGTGGCTGGCCCGCTTGCCTTTCTCCCCAGGCTGGTGGCTTCCTAGAAGGGGGTCCTTTCAGCCCACGTCTCCTTCTAGGTCCACCACCCACTTTGGGCAGCTTCTCCACCAGCCTGGAACTTGGTCTGCCCAGCTCTCCAGCCTGAAACGCTGTGGTCTCGAAATCAAGTCTGCAGCAGAATGGTCGTCCACTAATGTGTTGAGTCCCACGCCTCAGCCCCTGGAGATTCTGACTTAGTAGAACAAGGTGAGCAAGGAAGTCAGCGTGTTTCCCAAGTACCCCGCACCCCCCACCCCCCTGCTGGCAGTGGCAGGCAGGTGGTCCAAGAAACCTCCTAGAGAGCACGGTGCTGCTGCCTCCCTCCCCCACGGCAGCCACTTGTGTTGGCCTCCCGCACCCACCAGGCTCCAGCTCGGGGAGTAGGGGGCCTGCGAGTCCCCGAGCCTCTTGCCTCAGGGCCTGGCATGTGGTGGTTCATTTCACGAGTGAATGAGAGGTGGGGTGGGAGGAGGTAAGAATGGCATTCGAGAGTATTCTGCCCACTTGGGAGACAAAGGAACACGGTTAAAACCTTAGAAGCTCCTCACTGGACTCCCTAATAAGGAGAGGTGCCAAAGCTTCCTCATTAAATAAGAATCCTTTCCGGAGGGCCTACTATGTGTTAGAAAGTTTTTAAATGTCAGCCCAGTGACCCAATCTGGCCCACCAGACCTGTTTAGCCAACAGTATTTTAATGTTCGATTCAGTGTTTTTAAATTGGCAGATTTCACATAAAAACTCTGATGTTTCGGCTCTCTTAGACATCAGGAGAGCTGGCTGTAGTGGACCTGCATGCCCCACCCTTCAGTTCCTGGGACAGCTGTCAGCTTTGGAGGCTCTACACTCCATCGGTTTGCACAGTCCTCACCGCTCCCACCAAGTGTAAGTGCGGGCACATGGAGCCTGAATTTTGGGACCAGGGACCTGGCTGGCTTCTAGAGGATTCTGTGACCTCAAATATATGAACACCCACCTGTGGGCACTGCTTATCCCAGCACTTGCTTTTCTAACTTCTAGCAGCTTGGTGAGGAAAGAATTATTCCCATCCTAGGAGAGGATCCGGAGGTGGTGCATGAACCCAACAGCAGTTTAGCAGGGATTCAAACGCAGGCCTGCCCGGGCTTACTCTCACTGCCCCGGCTCCTGACCATTCATCCAAATAGCTCTCCCTTCCCTGAAGGACACTGTGACTTCCTTGTTACGTCACCAGCTCAGTCACAATTGGTTTGAGAGCAGAGCCTGGCCCAGCCCACCAGATCCCCAGGGCAGCCCTGCCAGCCCAGCTCAGGCTGGCCCGGCGTGGCCTCACACGCACCATGAAGTACCCTCTGGTGCCGCTGGTGAACGAGCTCACGTTCTCTTTCCTGGTCTTCTGGCTCGGCCTGCCCGTGGCCTTGCTGTTGTTCGTGTTGATCGTCTGGTTTCGCTTCTTACTTAGCCAAGGTGAGCCACCCAGGCTGGGCCCGAATCCTGGAGCTGGGCAGGGGTCTGGAAACCACTGCGGACCGGAGCTGCTCTGGGGGCATTTTCACTGTTGGCTCCGAGCCGACAAGTGGTCACCTGATAGAAAAAAAAGGACTAATTTGGTAGTTTAGTTTCTTAGAGTCCAGGTAAATCCCCGAGTTTGCCTGGGAAGCAGTGTGTGTGTGGGTCTGTGTCCCCTGAGGGCCACGGCTGGCACGGAAGGTCTTTGGTGCTGGCGGTGGCCCTCGGAAAGTGGTGACCCCTCTGGGCAGATGAATTAGTAGAAGGTGTCCCTTCCTGTGAATGCAGCCAGGGCGCCGGCCCTGAGAGCAGAGCGTAGGCTGGGTTTCGGTCCCCCTCACCCTTCAGCTCAGTGCTCTGGTGCAGTAAACACTGCACGGTGGGAGGTGGCAGCCTCAGGCATTTATCAGGGGCCAGTGACCACTCACCCTCTTTCCCTGGAGGGTAATGCATCCCTGGTTTCTCGGACACAGGGTCCTGAGCTCAGCACGCTGGGTAGAAGCTGGCCACTGGAAGCTGGGGGTGGGCAGATGCGCAGCTTGGCCACGTGGCAGGAATGACTCCCTGCCTGCCCTGTCTCCCTGGGTCTCTTCCTCGGGACAGCTTGACCTCCCACCTCCTGCTCCTCAGCCCCATGAACTTTAGCCAACTGGGCAAGCAGGGAGGGCACTGAGTGTGCTGCCACCTCTGGTCGGATGGCATTGAGACAGGGTGAGCAGTTCACCCCCTAAACTACCCCATGATTTCAAATGTGGGGGTCGTGGTGCAAATATCAGGAGTTCCCGGTAAGAGCTTTTAGAAAGCATTTGTTTGAAGTATGATCTCCTCCTTCCCAGGGTGCACGTCGGCCCTTAGGCATCAGGCAGTGGCTGGCGGAGTCAGCACACGTGTCTGTGCAGTGGCTGTGACAGCCGTCGGTCTGGAGTCTAGGGGATGTGGGCCCAGATTCCAGCTTTGCCCCTCAACAGTTCATAATGATAGCTTGGCTTTTCTGAACACTGTCTGCTAGGACTTGTGCTCAGTACTTGATGCGTATTGTTTCATTTAGCCCTCGGAATAACCCTGTGAAGTAGTCCTTACCGTACAGCTGAGGAAACTGAGGCTTGAGAGAGAAGCCACCTGCCCAAGGGCACACACCAAGGGAGTATTTAAGACTGCCGAGTCTAGTTAAGGCTGCCTATCCCGGCTCTGGCACCTACCAGCTGCGTGGCTCTGGACAAGCCCTTCCTGAGCCTTGGTTTTCTCACCTACAAAATGGAGGTAATAATGGTCACTGCCCTTTTGGAGAGATGCACAGCAAGGGCGGAGCACACAGCACAGGTACACATAGTAGGTGCTTGCAGGCCGAGAAATAATCTAGTCCATAGTGGTTTTGTCAAGGTAGGAGGAAGAAGAGCAGTGGCTTTGAGTGGCATTTCTGGAAGAAGAAGGGACACCTTCCCTGAGGTCTAAGGCACTGATTTCCTGCAGCAATTCATTCTCCTTGGACGTGCTGCTTGAAAGCTATCCCAGCCTGCCCTGCCCCACCCCTTCTCACCTTTCTCCTGAGAGACAGTTTCCCTGCTAACGTCTCACCTGGAATCAAGAAATAAATTTATATTTATATATATATTTGAGTTTTTACAGAGGGGAAGAGAGAGGGATAGAAAGCTAGAAACATCGATGAGAGAGAAACATCAATCAGCTGCCACTTGCACACCCCCTATTGGGGATGTGTCCACAACCAAGGTACATGCCCCTGACTGGAATCGAACCTGGGACCCTTCAGTCCACAGGCCGACGCTCTATCCACTGAGCCAAACCGGTTTTGGTGAAATAAATTCTTTTTGTTAATATTTTTTTTTTGGTTAATCCTTATCTGAGGATATTTTTTTCATTGAGTCTTAGAAAGAGTGGAAGGGAGGAGGGAGAGGGAGAGACATTTTTATGTGAGAGCGATACATCAATTGGTTACCTCGCAAATGTGCCCCAACCAGGTCCGAACCTGCAACCCAGCTACGTGCCCTTGACTGGGAATCAAACCTGCAACCCTTCAGTGCATGAGCCGGCGCTCTAACCACTGAACCACGCCAGCCAGGGTTCATTTGTTAATTTTGCACTGAACAGAAACTGTCCTTAGAGTGAGTGAGTAGCCCTTCTTCATGGTCTCTGTTTTCCTGGAACTCTCAGTATTACAGCTTCTGTTCTGTCCTTGTGCTGGGAACTGGTCCACGTCCAGGGTCTGGGCCAGCTAGGGTTTGGTGGGGGCTGGGGCTTTCGATATCCTCGTCTGTGGTTTTCTGTCTGCTGTGGATCTCTTTATTGGAGTCAGTTTGGCCTGGAATCCAGTGGAAAGCAGACAAGAGTAGCTCTGACTCCCTCCCCTGCCTGGCCGGGCTCCACGGGGCAGTTTCAGGGCCCAGGAGGCAGAGGGTTGAGCAACATGCCTCATAGCCAGTGTGGCCAAGGAGTATGCAGTTTCCCCAGTGAGGGGGAAGAAGGGGGGCGGAGAGAAGGAAGCTTTCTGGTGAGCCCTGGGCAGCTCCAGCATTAACCCCTTGCCATTATATAGGGAGAGAGGACCACGCCAGGCGTGCCCTTCAAGGGGAAGACCCTGGGATTTGCAGAAAGAAGAGGGGAGACCTCCAAACACCTGGGCTTGGGGCTAAAACAAAAGTGGGCACCATAGGCTATGCCTGTTGAAGGTCCTGACCGCTCCTCAAGCTGGTCCTTGGAGTGAGTTGCTGCCTTTGAAGTCCCCGTCCTCAAACAGTGCTCCCAATGGAACACGTGGCACCTGGTACAGGAGGCGCATTCGAGTCCAGCAGGACCACTTCCTGGCTGTGAGCCGGACATCACCTTTCTGAGCCTTCCCCATTGTAGAATGTGAAGGACGTCGGTAATCGCCTCAGGAAGTCGTTAAGAGGGTTACATGAGAAAAGGCATGTAAAACACGCAGCACATAGTAGTACGTGTCCAGAAAGCAATCGCCGTACCTAGTGAAGATCAGCCACTTCAAGCCATGGCGATGACTTTTAACTGATAACTGCCAGCACTATTGAATGCCCGTTTTACAAATCTCACTCCAGTCAGCCCTCATTATAGAAGAGGCTATTGCTGTGCCCGTTTTACAGATGAGGACAATGAGGCTGTCATTTCTGTCTGTCATTGGCTCTTGGTCTGCAATCTGAGGGCCTTTTTCAGCCATCTTTACTTCTTTGCAGCTGGTGAAATAAGAGTAGATGTAGCAAGAAAAATAATAACTTCCTCTGCCCTCTCGCCTTTCTCCCCTGGCCTCCCAATTAAGCCATGTGAGCAAGCTCATGCACCTATTAAATGACACCTGCAGGGGAGAGGGCATTCTACACAGAGATTCCTCTGAAGCTTGCTTGAAACACATAGACATCCTGCAAGTAGAAAGGCACAGACCCAATGCAGTTGTAATAGCTTTGTGACCTGCCACCGGATGGACGGGCGGTCCTCCATTAGATGTGACTGCACCACACTGCAACCAACCAGAACTCTCTCAATGGACATACATGCACATGGTTTCTAGGGGGTTTTGGTGTGTGTGTGTGTGTATTGTGTATTTTACCACAAAACAAGGCTGCAATGGAAATCATTGTGCCTACTGGTATATACTCAGATGTTTGGGAATGAATGGACTGGCGGACAAGTGGATAGTTAGGTTTGTGTCTCCGTGCCTGCTCCGGGGCCGCGCCCAATGCAGGTAGGCCGTTTGCTCATCTCAGGGTCCTTTCCTGCTTAGTAGGTGGACATGACCCCTTTGAGAGTTACAGAGCAACTTTTTGATCCCTGGTCACCATTCCAGGCCCCGAAGTCTTCCCGAGGTCTCAGGGCTGGCCCCCTGGCCTCAGACAAGGCTACGGGGATGCCCAGGCCTCGGGGGCTCCTTGTGGATCAGGGAAAGGAGACAGAATGTGACCATCCAAGAAGCCTTGTCTTCCTCCTCCACAGAGTCAGAGGAAAATGAGTCAGATTTATGCTTTGATTGGGAGCCATGGAGCAAAGAGCCAGCCGAGTGGGACAGTACATTCCAGAGCCAAGAGGAGGAGAGGCTCGGCCAGTGAGCCTGTTCTGCCAGGTGAGGCCCTTTTAGGGAGATGGGTGGGGGGAAGGGCGGCCTCAGAGACTCCCTCCACCATTGCAGAGCCTGCCATCTCTGCGTCGGAGAACCTTCTGCCTCGCTGTGTGTTCTTGCCATGTGGGAGGCACCTTACAAAGCTCCCCCACCCTTTGCTTCTTGGCCTCCCCTCCCGCATCTCTCCCTGGGGACTTTGCCCCGGCTGTTTCCTCTGCCTGGAACCCTTCTCCCCCAGACATCCACGTGGCACACTCCCTCACCTCTGAGGTTTTGCTCAGATTCACTCAGCAGGGTCCCCGACTGCCGTCCTTCTTAGGAACATCTCTCCCAGCTCCACGGCCCCCCTGCTCTGCTTTCCTTTCTCTTTAGCCACGGCGGGGGCTCACTAGATGTTCGTAGAAGGGATAGGATCATAATGATAAATAATAACAGCAGCTGATACTCCGGGGACCAGGCTGGGCTCAGCGTTTCCCTCTCACACGCGCACTTATGAAAGCCTCCGAGGAGGGTGTCATCCTGGTCCCCACGTTACAGACGAGGATGCGGAGCGGCAGGGCCGCAGGTGACGGGCGCAGTGACAGAGGCCCGCGGCTGTGCGCACCCAGGCGGCCTCATCCAGTCCAATGCGGCTACATGCCATCTCCCCACCAGGGGCCCCCAAATGGGTGTCTCTCGCCTAATCTTCCTCCTGAGTTGGACACCTCTTCATGGCTAGAATGGGATGGTTTATTCCCTTGGCTAAATCCAGCAATGCAAAGCTGGACATGTGACCTGCTAGCTTCTCTCCGTCTCCCTGGACAGCACTCCCGTCGCTGGTCTGGCTGCGTGAACCCCACGCTGGGGGGTCAGCCTCATGGCTCCTTTGCCTCCCACTCCACACGCAGTCCCGCCCCATCCTCCATCTCTTGCATCGTCTCTCTCTCCCCCTGGCCGCCAGGGCCTGCCCTCCTCCGAAGTCTGCCCCTGCAACATGCCACCACCCCCTGCTCTGCCCCACAGATCACCACTGGGAGCCCCTGCCAGGCCGAGTGGAGGAAGGGAGTGGGGGCTGAGAAGCGGGGACCCTCACGTGCCCTTAGTTACAGCGATTCTTAGCCTTCCCGGGTCACGACCTTGATAGTCGAGGCCCCTTTCCCCACAGTCCTGTGTATGGGGCCAACTTCACAGGGTGTGACGTGTGTGGGCACATGAGGTCCCATGTTCAGCAGAGCCCGTCTTGGTATAAAGCTCAGCTGTTGCTGTCTTGAAATTTTTAATAATTAGTAACAAGGAGCCCACGTGATCGTTAATAATGAGCCCCACAAGCCTGTCCTGTTTGCGTACAGTGAGTGGGGGAAGGAAAGGAGACATCCAAACTCTGCTCAGGGACCCTGACCCCTTTATACAGAGCACTTCCCACCCCCCAACATCTGCCCCTCTCTCACTCGTTCCATTGTCATCCCTAGACCCAACCTGCCAGCTGCTCCCAGCTTGGTTTTCCTGGAGTCCGCTGGGCAGTGGCGGTGGCCAAAGTGGACGGGAGAGACTCGCCGGGGAGGGGAGAGGACGTCAGCGACTGAGGCGCTCTTCTGGGATGCCCACCTCGTTCCCTCCAGCGTCTCCGGGGGACCCCCAAGCTGCGAAGACGGTATTAGCAGTCACACCGGGAGAAGCTGGCCAAATGAACTGAGAAGAGGTCGCCGGGCAGGGCTGGGCCTGAGCGTGTGGGTCCGTATTAAAGGCAACAGGGGCAGCCTGAGCTCAGGAGACCCCGACGCGCGTTCTGGGCCTGACCAAGTCCATGTCCATTCACTCACAAGCTGTGGGGCCCGGGCCAGCCCTGGCCCTGACCTGGGCCTCCTGACTCCGTTTGGGAACCCGGACCCTCCTTCCCATCTGTTCAAAGGGCTGGAGGGGATCCTCCTCTAAACTTCCACAGTCTCATTTCAGACTCACTCCTCAATTAGCCTTAGCCTTCCGGCTGATTTTAACCATGTTGACTTTATAAGTATCTGCAGAGTGTCTATCGTGCACCTGGTTCCTTTAAGAAGAGCTCGCATTTCATGAGCGCTTACTGTGTCCCAGGCGCTCTTCTGTGTACTTTACACACACCGCTGTTTTTAACCTTCATACGGATTCTATCAGGTGGGGTCCTTGATTATCTCTGTTTCACAGATGGGGAAACTGAGGCACGGAGCAGTCAAGTAACTTGCTGAATTGCAGTGGTGGAGTTGGGACATGAACCTGCCCTGTGGCTCCAGCGCCGGCCCTGGCCCACTGGGCCGATGGTTTGCCAGGTTGGAGTGTTGGGGGAAGTGATGGAGAGGCACCTGGGAGAAATCCCAATCTGTCCTTGTACCCGCACCGGCCCCCAGAGGCAGCAGGGTTGATGGCTGTAGAGGGGACAGGCCCTCCCGAATCTCACCAGGTGTCACCTTTGTCCCCTCTTTCCCTCTCCTCACACATTCCGTCAACCACCGCAGGCAGAGAGAATGGAGCCTGGATTAGTGGCTGGTCTCCCAGAGTTGGGTCTGCTCTTGCTGCCCGTTAGTCTGAACGATCCATCCAAAGCGCAGATCCAGACACGCCGTCTCCCTGCCTAGCTCCCTACGGCTCTGCGTGAAAGCCCGGCTCCTCATGTGGGGGGGCTGCCCGTTGGGCCCGAGCCTGCCGCATTTGCTGGGCGAGGTGTGTGCTCACCAACAAGGCTGCTGTGAATGCTCTTGGACTTCTCTTTGCACATGAGTGCACTGCTGTCTGTGGGTAAATTCTGAAAGGAGGGCTTGCTGAATAGATGTGTGCCTTCACGGTTTGCGGATATTGTGAAGTTGTCTTACAAAGGATGGCACCGAAAGTGCGTACAAAAGTGCCTGTTTCTCCTGGCCTCTGGCCCACTGTACACCACCCAGGTCAGCGGTCGCCGACCAGTGGCCCACGGACCACTGGTGGCCTGTGAGGTGCGAAAGGTTGGTGACCGCTGCCCTAAATAACACCCTCCCACACCCCCGCACACTCACACTTCCGCACACTCACACACACAGTCACACACACACTCTCACGTAAACACACACTCTCACACACACTCTCACACACACAGTCACATAGTCACACACACACTCTCAAAGTCAAACACATACAGTCATATACACTCTCACAAACACGCACACTCACACACAGTCACACACACACACACTCTCACATTCACACACTCTCACATTCACACACAGTCACACACACACAGTCATACACACAGTCACATACACTCTCACAAACTCACACACAATCACACACACACACACACACACAGTCACACTCTCACATACACACACAGCCCTCTATCTACACACACTTTGTTCTGGCTGATGAGCTTTGTCCACTCTGTGTTTTGCCAGGAGCTTTCCTGGTGTTGAATAAACACTTTTGGTAGCAAACCTCCCTGTGGCTGAAGCTTCCCCTGGCTTGTCTGGCATTTTCTCCAACCACCCTGCTCCCTGTCGGCCACCGCCTCCCCCACCCCGCAGTCTAGGCTGTTGGCCATTGTTCAGCCTCCGTGCTGACCCCAAAATCCACTTGACTCATCCCCCACCTCCATCCCCCACCCTGACCCTCCAGCCTCTCTGGAAGACTGGAGGAGGCTTGGGGGCTCAGACCCTGAAGGGGGGCTGGTGGCACTCCCGGAGCACCCGGCAGCAGGCGGGGGCCGCTGCTCCTTGGGGCCACTGGTGGGTAAGTGGGGAGGGCTGTGGGGAGATGCCCTTCTGCTTTGAGGGGCACCGAGACCCTGGGTGTGGATTGGGGCCGCCTTCCTGGCATTTTGTCCTGTTAGGCAGGGACGTGTATGTCTGATAAACACCTGTGACCTAGTGACAGGCCCCCTGAGAGACGTTGTCCCGATCTGAGCACCTGCCCAGTGCTGAGTGCTCCCACGGGTCCTCCTATTCGCTCTCCACCGCAGCCTCGGGAGGTGGGTAACCTTTTCAGATGAGGACACTTAGGGTCATGGAGGTTATGTCACTCGCTCCAGGTTGCATAGCCTGGAAGGGGCCTATTTTCCTGTTAACTGAGCCGTGTTTCCCGGGATCCACACAATATCCCGGGCTCTTCCTGGACTGGAACCGTGCCGCTTCTGGATGTGCTGTTGATGTTTGCAAAAATACGAGGAAACTCGGAACAATAGTGTGCGTGTCTCCCTGACCCCAAGAGCTCGGGAATCTGGGAGGACAGTCCCAGGGTGAGGTGGGGGCGCTGCTGGGGTCATCAGAGACACGGGCCCCCATCCGGGTCTCTGGAGCCCTTGTCAGGACACATCTCTTGGGCCCGCCCTTACTTCCAAGCCCTGAACCCCTCACCCTCCCGCCACCATCCCTTCAGGCCTGTGTCACCATCAGCAAAATGGGGCCGGTCTCCTCTGCATTTGCTTCCTGTGGCCGTCACTCACAAAAGTACCACAAATGGGGCAGCTTAGAGAGGGGACGTCGCGTCTCCAGGTCTTTGAGCTGAAAGTCCAGAATCAGGGTGCAGGCAGAGCAGGCTCCTTCTGTGCCAGGAAGGAGAGAACCTTCCTTGTCTCCTCCAGCTGCTGGCAGCGCCACCCTCATGGGTCTCCCTGTGTGTCACGTCTTCCTCTGCGCCTGCAAGTACCCTTTCCATGAGGACCAGTCATTGGGTCAGGGCCTCCCTGAGGACTGTTTTAACTTGATGACCTCTGTTGAGACCCTATTTCCAAATGTCCTATTCTGAGGCCCGGGGCTTAGGATGTCCACGGCTAATCCTGGCAGGACACAGTTCTACCCTCAAACACCCTCTGTGAGGACTGACTGTGGGAACACACAGTCCTCTGATGGTTCACTGATTCACTCGGAGCACGGTGGTTGGCTGGCGCTTTATAATGCTCCGTGAATTGTTGCCAAAAGCAAAAAGCTGAGCAACCTGGAAATACAATGCTTAGTGCACTTCATGTGCCAGGCACAGATTGGGCATGCGTTATCCCTCTGGATCCTAACAACTACCCCTGGTGGCCAATGCTTGCATTGCAATGATGAAGCTGGACTCCGAGAGGAGGAGGCACTTGCCTGAAGTCACACAGCCCAAGTGGCAGAGCTGAGGGTGAACTCCAGGCCTATGAGACGCCACTACATCACACGGGGTAGGAGAGCACTATACTGAGGAGTGGGAGTTGCTCAGAGGGACAGACAGGCAGGGAGGGAGCACTGAGCATGTAGCCCGTGACCCTGGGGAGCCTCCTGGGCCAGAGGGGCAGGGAATGCTCTTGACAGTGGTGAGTGGGTGGGCTGGATCACAGGCTGCCAGGTGAGGTGCTGGCAGGTGGCCAGGTGCAGGGCCGCCATGTCTGAGTCACTCCACTGCGACCTAACCGGCCCAGCCGATACTCCAGGGCTGGGACCCGGCCCGCCAGGGCTGAGGAATGTTGCCCCGAGCACGGACACACTTCACTTCATTCTCAGCACACACACAGCTCTCCAGGAAGCCAAGAGGTGGTGCTTCCTTTAAGAAGCTTGAAAGTGCGGTTTAGTCAAGATGCAGGCTACTCTCTCTTCCTCTTGCTTTCTTTCCAAGAGTTCCCTACACCTGAAGGAGTGATGTTAGGTTTTCTATTCTGGACTAGAAGTTCATTTATTCAGGTTCTAACATATTGACTTACCCAAGTCTCTATTCATTCACTCATTTACTTACCCATTCATTCACCTAATGGTTCACTGATTCATTCATTCATTCATTTACTCAAGTACTCATGCTCACACATTCCTGTACACAGCCATTCACTCTTCCACCTATTTATCATCTATCTATCCATCACCCATGTAGCCATCACCCATCCATCCTCCATCCAACCTTTATTAAGCACCTGCCACATTTTCCACACAAAGCTTCTCATGGCTCCCAAGCCACTTTTTCACCCACTCCTACTGCTACTTCCACTTACATATTTGGAGGGAGGATCTTTGCGCCAATGAGACCCCAGACACGTGGCCTCCTGGTGGTGTGGTTTCAGGACGACCTCCTCAGGAAAGGCGTGGGAGAAGGACAGCCCCAGTCTGCACATGAGAGCAGTGTTGGCTGCCTGAGACTCGGGGTCCTGAGGGCCCCTGCCCATCTTTCGATGCCAACACTATGCATGTTCCTGGGCGCTGTCACTCTGGTGGGGCGATTTCCAGTTATTGGGCTCCATTTCTTGCTTCCCCCAGGCCAGAGAAGACCATAGTGACGCGTGGATTTGAGCCCCTCCTAAGGAACACCTTTGGGCCACTCTTCTTAAAGGCAACTATGCCGAGGGCAGGACAGGGCAGGCAGGCAGTGGGTGGAAGGGTGGATCATGGCATTCTGTCCTGGCCAGAGAGTAGGGGAGGGGCTCCTGGCCCATAGCAGATTCGGGGGAAGGACACCAGCCAGGGAGGCCAGGAGGAATGTCCCTTCCTCATCCCTACCTCACATTCAGGGCTAAAGGCCAGTTCCCAGAAGGCTCTGCTGACCCCCACAGCTGGCCACTTGGCATTTCCTCCTCCCTTAGCATCCTTCCTTCCCCACCCAAGCCCCTGCTTTCTCACCCCGCAACACATTCCTGTCTGCTTGTTTTTCTGTTTCCTGGCAAAGTCCCCATCCCCATTTCACAGAGGAGGAGACCAAGTCTGGGAGGAGATGGGAGACCGCTCACAGTCATGGAGGGGTGTGGCCACTCAGGGGAAGACCCGTGGGCCAGGGATGCTTTTCCCATTGACATTAGTCAGGTCCTTTATTTATTTATTTTAAAATATTTTTTTATTGATTTCCTAGGGGAAGGGTGGGAGAGAGGGGGGGGGGTAGAGAAACATCGGTAATGAGAGAGAATCATTGATTGGCTGCCTCCTGCATGTCCCACACTGGGTATGGAGCTTACAACCCGGGCATGTGCCCTGACTGGAAATGGAACCATGACCTCCTGATTCATAGGTCAACACTCAACCACTGAGCCAGCCGGCCGGGCAGTCTGGTCTTTTATTGATGCAGTTTTCCTGACAATGGAAGGCCTATGGGTAATAAAAAATGCCACTAGAAATGATATCTCATGGCTGTTTTTTAAAGGTGCCATTTCCACTTGACCACAGTGCAGGCAGGTGGGCAGGGCTCAGAGGTGTGTGTGTGTGTGTGTGTGTGTGTGTGTGTGTGCGCGCCTGTAGGTGGCCCTGACTGAGCCAGCCCCGCCTGGGAGGAGGCTGGACCTCTGCCCCAGTGAGGGGGTGTCTGGGAACTGGGCGAGCAGCCTCTCTCCGGCTCACACCGCCGCCTGAGTCAGCCCCACAGCAACAGCGGCGGCGGCGGCAGCAGCGCGGAGGCTCACCTGTGAGCTGTGAGGGTGCCAGCTCATGGCAGAGCCTGCCCTTCTCCCCGCCGCCCAGATGGAGAGGCTGGCCCCGGTGTCCCTGGCCTCACCGTGCCCCCGGATCCCACGGGCTCACATCGCCAGGTGGCCGGCGCGCTGTGCCCAGCGCCGGACTGACCTGGGCTGCAGGTACAGGAATCACAGGAGGAGATGGGGGAGGTTTGGGCCACCGGTGTCTCAGGGCCAAGGCTGAGGAATGAGGGGGACAAGTTGAAGACCTACCATGTGCTGGGGGGTGTAGGTCATTTCAGTTCTTACATCACCCCTCTGAAGCAAGAATACCTCTCCCTTCCTACAGATGAGAAAACAGAAGCTCTGAGAGGCCTAGGGAATGGCCCAAGTGGTGAGGGGTCCAACTTGGTCCAGGGGACCTCAAAGCCAGACCCCCCTCCTGGGGCACAGCACTGGCCTGGGCTCCTGCTGCTGGCTCCTGCAGGGGATACTAATTTTCGGGGGCCATTTGGGGTTCAGGGTTCAGAGCCTTAAGCTATGAAATCTCGGCTAGATGAGTGTGGCTGACAGCTGTGTCACTCTTCCTGCTCTGGTGCCTCTGACAGCCAGACCAGAATTTTTAAAAAGTCATTTCTTCCCCTGTGTGATTACAGCATATCACAATATGAATATTATAGAAATTCCAACAGCGCAGACGGAGATGTGCCTATTCCCCAAAACTCACTGCTGGTAAAGTGTTGGCATATACCTGGGAGAGCCTTTTGATGTACATGAACCGACCCCTGTAGAGTTCTACACAAAGGAGACCATGCCGCCGTGTGCTCCCAGACTTCCTTCCATCCCTTAACTAAGCTCATGCTCATCTTCACATGTCAGTGACATAAAGACCTAACTCATTAACTGTGAGAATCCAGATTGGATTCCAGAATCCAATTTATGGATGGATGGCCTTTGGTGAGTTTGAACCAGCTGCAGCTAACGGACATTTAGATTGGTCCCAATATTTAGCAATTCTGAGCAATACTTCAGTGAACGTCTTTGCGGATTGGTGTCATTTAAACTCATTCCTGGAAGGGCAATTGCAGGCTTAAAAAGAACAATTAGAATTTTGATAGACCCTGCCCAATCGCCCTCCAAAAAATGTCCATGCCCACAGCAGGGAAGCCCCGATACCCCACTCATTCCCGCCCAGGACCTGAGGGCTGTCTGGCCTGTCTGTGGAGAGCAGACTCAGGGAGTTTTTGAGTACTGAAAAACTGGTAAAAGCATCACACATATCATGTGTTATATCACAACTATATTTTGTCCATCAAAACTATATAGGCTGCATGGTCCGTAAATGCTTTCGATTGAACTTGAGTTTACAATAGTATCATTGTTCTCTATTTTGTTTATTGAGATTCCACTGGCAAAATAAATAAATAAATAAATAAATATATGAAAGCCACTTCCCTGAGACAGGGCTGATTTGTCTGCTCCAGGCCAGTCCTCAAAGTCACTAGGTCAGTTCTTCCCACATTCTGAGTTCGTTCATCTCCCTGGTCACTCACCTGTGAGTCATTTATTGGCTCAACACCATAAGGTCCCAGACGTGAGACCATATCTGTTTTATTCACTCGTGTATCTCCACGACCCAGTGCATTGTGGGTGTCCATAAAATACTTGCTCAATGAATGAAATGCTCACGGTCCTACGTGAAATCCTGTGATGGGCACGGGGACATGAGGATGAATGAGATGCTCCCAGCCCTCAGGCTGTCACAGGCTGGTCCAGGAGGAAGACCGAGGACTGGCCCACTGCAATATGAGGCACTAAATGCTGATGAGAAACGTCTGAGCAGGGGTGACTAGAGCCGGTGTTGTCATCAAATAGAACTTTCCACAAAGTGAGTGGGCCATAGGCTCTCTTTGTGACTATGAATGAACAAATGAATTTTGTTGCATTCCCTTTGTTACTTTAAACGAAACAAGCAAAAAGAACACTCTGACTTCTGGAACAGTAGTTTTATTTCTCAATTATAGTTGACCTACGATAGAGTCAATCAAAGTTGTTCTTGGGAGGGGCCTTAATGACGCTGTAGGGATTCCTCAACCTCGCTCCTAAATAGAAATATATTTTCTGTTAATTCATGATTGCTATAAAAATGCAAAAAATAGCAAGTGAAATCCACTTCCCCTGCCACCTCCAACCCACAAGAATAGTAATTGTGAACAGTTCAGTATAAGTCCTATAAGATTTTATGCTTCATAAATATGTATTATCTATCTGTGGAAAACATATATGCTCTAATCCATGTGTAGAACTCATATACTTGTAGCATTTTGTATTTGATCTTTTCCACGTGATATCTTTTCATGGAAATATAGAGATCTACATTGTTCTCTGTAAAGGCTGCTCGATTTTCCATTTTATGACTGAGCCCTGCTTTTATTAACCAGCATCCTGCAATGGACTTTTGGTTGCTTCCTTGTCTTTGGGAGTGGGTTGCTATGTGTATAAATGATACTGCCTTGTCTTGGACACATATCCTGAGCACTTATCCTTATGATAAATTCCCAATATAGGAAATGCTGAGTCCAAAGGCAAATGCTTTTATTTTGGAACATATGACCAAATGGTTTCCCAGGAAGGCTGTGTCCAATCACAGACTCACCTCGTGGGTGTCGGCTTTTGTTTATTTATACTCTTGACATTCTCACCAGGACGGTTTGGCTCACGTTAGTCTTTGCCAGTTGCATCTTGTTCTAACTCACCTTTCTTTTCTTCCTGGGGTGGTTGACCGTCTTTCACACGCTGAGTGTCTGAGAGGTCAGAGAGGCCGGGAGGCCCATCGGGAGTCTATGCAGCCATCACATTCCCTTAATAACTGGTTAAGCAGCTTGGCTGACTGCACACAGGAGTTTGAAATAAGTAACTTTTACAAATTTAACGTATTTTACTCATGTGTAGCCATGAGGTCTCTGTCATCACAGGTAATGCCACTTATCTCTGTAGATATCATGTACCTTTAAATCTCCAAACACAACCCCCCACTCCCCGGGTATGTGACCTCAAACCCAGAACAGATCACCGCACACAATTTGAATGTCTCAATGGTAACTCACATAGCAGCTGTAGGATTCTGGGGAAGTTACCTGACCTCTGTGAGCCTCAGTTTCCTTTTCTGCAAGATGGTTGCAAATGCCAGTTTCTATTTCCTAGAGCAGTGGTTGAGAACCGCTAGCAGGGCCACCTAAGACCATCGGAAAACACAGATATTTACATTATGATTCATTAACCGGAGCAAAATTGCAGTTATGAAGTAGCAACGAAAGTAATTTTGTGATTGGGGATCACCACATGAGGCACAACTGTATTAAAGGCTCGCGGCATTAGGAAGGTTGAGAACCACGACCCTAGAAGGTGCAATGAAACGAGTGTGTGCGAAGACAGCAGAAGACAGCGCAGTGCGGGGAGGGGAGTGTGCACTGCGGCCAGGCGTTACCGTCCGGGGAAGATGTGGGAGCGGACACCACCAGCTCAGGCTTGGCCCCAGGGGATCACGTGACCTCAGGCCTCTGCAGGCCTCGGAGTGGCAGAAAGGTCTGCATTTGAGCCCCACATCACTTTCACTTGCCGCACCTCTCTGAGTCTGAGCCTGTTCCTTTATGTGAAAAATACGTGTCTTTTTTTTTCTTTTCTTTTCTTTTCTTTTCTTTTCTTTTCTTTTCTTTTCTTTTCTTTTCTTTTCTTTTCTTTCTTTTCTTTTCTTTTCTTTTCTTTCTTTCTTTTTTTTTTTTTACTTTGCATTGTTTTTTTTATTTCTCAATTGCAGTTGACATACCATATTACATTAGCTTCAGGTGTGCAACCCGGACATTCTAAGCACAGTCACGGTCAAGTCCTCCAGGATCTCCACCCAGCACTGCCACCTGGGAGCTGCTCTGCCGGAAAAGCCCTGGCAGGCAAATGCTCTCACCTGCAGCCGGCACACCCCAAAGGGCCGGTGGCTTCTGACAGGCTTCCCTTTCCTCCTGGCCTCCCTGGGAGCAGAGGGAGAAGCTCCAGTTACATGGAGGGCTAGGCTGCTCCCTTCAGGCCCTGGGCTTCTCCCCCCCTCCAGCTACCCTCCCCCCCGGTCCATCCCCAGGTACTGCTGACGCCACCCAGGTTGGCCGGCTGATGCTGGCAGCATGTGAGAATTTCATTTCCTTGCTACTTTGCCAACCCTGGGTGTTGGCAATGTGATGTTTGCCAATCTGATGGCTGGAAACATTTCACTGTTTCCATTTGCATTTCCACAATGACCTGTGGAGTTCAACATCTTTTTACATTGAGCATATTTGTACTTGATCTTCAGGGCCTGTTGATTCATATCTGCTGTTTGCTTTTCTATTGGATTTTGGGGGAGTGTGTTTTTTGTGTGTGTTTTTCCCTTAGTTATTTCTAGGATCTCTCTATATAGACTAGATAGCAACACTATTATTTGTTGGGAATATTTTCTCTCAGCTGATCACTGGTCTTTTTAAAAAAATATATATTTTATTGATATTTTACAGAGAGGAAGGGAGAGAGATAGAGAGCTAGAAACGTTGATGAGAGAGGAACATCGACCAGCTGCCTCTTGCACACCCCCTACCGGGAATGTGCCCGCAACCAAGGTACATGCCCTTGACCGGAATCGAACCCGGGACCTTTCAGTCCGCAGACCGACGCTCTACCACTGAGCCAAACCGGTTTTGGCTCACTGGTCTTCTTAATTTGCCTGTGGTGTGTTTGTTATACAGAGGTTTTAAATTGTGATGGGCTCAAACCTCGGGCATTTTTCTGTGATCTCGTGTGGCTTCTATTTTGCTTCAGGGAATGACTCCCTCCACCCCTCATTTCTCCTGGGCTTCATTCTCATCAAAGGCCAATGCAGGCTCCTATCCACCGGGGGAAATCCTTTTGTACTCACCACCATCGTGACCTGCTCCCCTTCCCGTGAGCTTTGCAGTCTCCCTTCCTCTCTAATGGTGCTTAGAGGCTGGGTTCTAACATGGCCTCCTCCAGGGAGCCTGCTCTGCTCCACTCCATTCCACCCCGGTCCCTGCTCTGTCCGTGGGGCTGGTGGCCCCGTAATTGCTTGGGACACGGTGTTGCTTTTAAGTAGATGACAGGGCACTTACTGTGGGGCAAATGTTTTGCATGCATTGCATCCTCACAGCTTTGTGTATGTAATTATCATCGTCATCACTCCCATTCTGTAGGGTGGGAAGGGATGACTAAGATACTTTCCCATGCTCACACAGGGAGAAGACAGACCCGGGCCCACACAGTCCCACGCCAGGGCCCCGGCCCTTGGCCACTGTGCTGCCCTAACAAACTGCCGCAAACTTCGGGTCTTCAACAATCCAAATGTATCATCTCCGAGTTCTGCAGGCCAGAGGCCAAGATGAGCCTGCCCGGGCGAAAGGCAAGGTGCTGGCGGGATTGTGGTTCTTTCTGGAGAATCTGGGGAGAGCCCACCCGCTGTGCCGCTTCCTGAGGCCGGCTGCCTTCCGTGGACTCTGGTCCCCTTCCAGCCGTGAGCCCTTCTCACGCTACCTTCTCTCTGGTTTCCACTCTTCTGCCTCCCTCTCCCCCATTTAAGGACCCTGTGATTACACCGGGCCCCCCAGACAGTCCAGGGTGACCTCCCCTTCTCAAGGTCAGTTGATCAGTAAGCATAATCCCTTCTGCAACCTTAATCCACCTCCCCCCATGCAACATAGCAGTCAGGTTCCAGGGATTAGGACCTGGGCACCTTTTTGTTGGCAGGGGCTCGGGGTAGGGGCTGGGGGTGGGGCGGATTCTGCCTACAGCCGCTCTTCCATGCTGCTTCTCCAAACCGTGATCACCTGCCTATACCCCGGCCTCATCCTGCCTCGCCCCCTCAGAACTTCGGGTTAGATGGGTGACTCAGAATCCCCCAGAAGGCTTGTGGAAACCCAGGTTGCTGTGCCCACGGGTGCCCAGAGTTTCTCATTCAGTAGTTCTCGGGCAAGGACTGGGAGTTTGCAGAATGGGTTCACATATCCAAGTTTTCGGTAACGGAATCAAGCATCCAGCGTTGGGTGGAAATCAGTTAAAATGAAACAAAGTGAAAAACCCAGCTCCTCGGTCATACTGACCACATTTCAAGCGCTCAGCAGCCGCAGGGACCCGTGGCCGCTGTCCGGGCCAACACCGTATGTGACACCTGGGTAGGCGACTCAGCCAGAAGCTCATTCGAAGGGGCCGCCACCACTCGGCTTCCGCCAGTTGCCCCTTAGGGACAGGGCCCAGGATTATGACCTCTTTTGATTTTGTGGTGGTGGAGGAGAGCATTGAAACCAGCGGGTTTTATTTTTTTCCCTTTTTAAAAATTTTTCTTCTTTTTTTATTAAGGTATTATATGTGTACATAGCTTACCATCGCGCCCCCCCCCCCAACCTCCCATACATGCCCTCCCTCCCCAGAGTTCTGTGTCCATTGGTTGTACTTATATGCATGCATACCAGTCCTTCGGTTGATCTCTTATCTCCCCCAGATCACCCTCCCCTCCCCGCTGTCATTTGACAGTCTGCTTGTTGCTTTACTGTCACTATATCTATCTTTCTGTTCATCAGTTTATAATGTTCTTTATTATCCATAAATGAGTGAGGACATGTGGTGTTCCTCTTTCATTGACTGGCTTATTTCACTCAGCATGATGCTCTCCAATTCCATCCAGGTTGCTGCAAATGATGAGAATTCCTTCCTTTTTATGGCAGCATAGTATTCCATTGTGTAGCGGTACCATAGTTTTCTGATCCAATCATCTGCTGACGGGCACCTAGGCAAAACCAGCAGGTTTTAAAATGTGAGACTTCCTCGTGTCCAAACGAGGGCAAGCTGTTTGAAATGTGTGAGACTTCGGTAGGGTGGCCTCTCTGCGACTTCCTACGGAGATGGGCTGGTCCCCATCTCCCGGTCGGGTGCACCTGTCATCTCAGAGGTCACGGGCAGAACCTTAATCTCCTTCCGTCATCTCAGAAATGCGGGCTGCCCCTCCCAGAAGTGCCAGGTGAGCATTTGGATGCAATCCATCCATTCCCTCCCCACTGCTGAGAACTCCTCCGCAGGCCTCTGAACCCAGCCAGGACCGACGCTCCCCACAGGGCCCCCCAGCCTGGCTGCGCACCGCGGCCGGCCCGGCGGCCCCGAGCGATGCGGGCGCCCAGCTCCCCTCTCCAGGGCTTCGGCTGCGGTTGGTCTGGGGCATCGCGTGGGCCCTGGGAGTCTGAAAAGCAGCCGGGTGGCTCCCGTGCACACTCAGGGCTGGGAGCCGCGGGCCTGTGGGCCTGGCCCCCGCACCGGGAATGCAGCTCCTCCACCGGGAATGCAGCTCCTCGGCTCCGCAGGCCTCCTGCATCTGTGGCTCCCGCCCACCCCGACCAGCTGCAGGGAGCACCCGCCCCCATGCCTCCCTCTGTGTCCTGGCCCCGCCCCGGGTCTGACTCAGGAAGCTAACCTATATACATCATGTGCCAGCGTGTTTTTATTGTTTTGGTGGTCTAGAACACAAAATAGTCGCACTGGAAAGGTCTGTGACCCAGAGACCCGCTCTGGTGGAACTGTGTGGAGGCAATGTGGTGAGCACCGCTGAGCAATCCGAGAATGAGCACTCCACCTGAACGAGCCAGTCCGTCTGGTGCTGCCTTACAGAGAGCGTAGGAGCTCAGTTAAGATGATACTGAAAGTGTTTGCCTTTCACATCTCCGTCCTGCCCAGCCCCTACCCCGGCCCCATCGAGTGGCTTCATTGGCGGCAGGGTTGCTGAGTACTGATCTCAGGTTGGGCATGGCATAGGGTTTCCCCGAAAATAAGACAGTGTCTTATATTAATTTTTGCTCCCAAAGATGCGCTAGGTCTTATTTTCAGGGGATGTATTATGTTTCCATGAAGTAGGTCTTATTTTTCGGAGGATGTCTTGTTTTCGGGGAAACTCGGTACATCCAAAGGGGCACCATCACCCGTTAACGTGGGAACAAAAGAAGCGGCTGTTGCTGAGGCTCAGACCCGGGTTTTACGGATGTGCTGCGGCCCATTCTCTGACCAAAGCGGGGACTCGTGGCCACACTGCAAAATGTGGGCTCGGGACATGGACGCCTTTAGAGCTGTTGGGGTTTTATTTCATTTCTGGTTTGTCCTGCGCCCCCGTCTGATGTCCTCAAAACCTTCACCCACAGCGGCGATTGCCCTCCTCTCACTGCTCAGCTGTCCGAGGGGTGACACAGTTAATCCCTTTTGCTTTGGCTTGCTCGCTCTTGTTGTTGCTGTGTCACAGAAGCACGCAGATGCCGGTCATTTCCACGCGCCTGACAAAGCCACGGAGGACGCCGAGCTGAGCAGCAGCAGGGCTGACAGCAGACTCGCAGGAGGCGTGCTGACTGGCAGTTTCCCCAAAAGCACAGCTTGGGATTTCTTTTCTTCTCCTTCTCCTTCTCCTTCTCCTTCCCCTCCCCCCCCCTCCTCCTCCTCCTCCTTCTTTTTAGATATATTTTATTGATTTTTTACAAAGAGGAAGGGTGGGGGTGGGAGGGAAGGCGGCCACCGTGGGCACCGCCCCAGGGCCCCACCCACCTGGCTCGGGGTGACATTCCTCCCCCCCCCCCCCCCCCCCCCCCCCCCGCCCCACGATACTGCCGACATCCTGCGTTTGCCTGGCTTTGAGACCCGCTCTCCCTCTCTCAAGTCTCATTTTTAAATAATATATATATATATTTTTTTATTGATTTCAGAGAGGAAGGGAGAGGGAGAGAGAGATAGAAACATCAGTGATCAGAGAGAATCCTCAATCGGCTGCCTCCTGGGTGTCCCCTACTGGGGACGGAGCCAGCAGCCCAGGCATGTGCCCTGCCGGGGGATGGAACCATGACCTCCCGGTTCATGCGTCAGTGCTCAACCACTGAGCCATACCAGCTGGGACCAAGTCTCACTTTAAGACCATCTCTAGGGCAACAATCAGGGACCAGATCAGCCATAAGAGGGGTGTGTGGCTGGAGCTGGGAAGCCCGGCCTTTGTAGAGGGGACGCATCATGCAAAGGCATGGAGGTCTGAGAGAGACCGGGCCACTTGCAAACTCGCAACTGGAGAATGAGCTCCTGTGGGGAGATGGCAAATGACCGGGCCAACGCGTGTCTGTCAGCCTCCCCTTCCGTGGTCGGCAAACTGCGGCCCTCGAGCCACATGCGGCTCTTTGGCCCCTTGAGTGTGGGTCTTCCACAAAATACCATGGCCCGGGCGAGTCTATTTTGAAGAAGTGGTGTTAGAAGAAGTTTAAGTTTTAAAAACGTGGCTCTCCAAAGAAATTTCAATCGTTGTACTGTTGATATTTGGCTCCGCTCTGTTGACTAATGAGTTTGCCGACCACTGCGCTATACTGTTCAGGTTCTGGGACGAGGCCGGGTGGGTCCGGTTCGAGGCTGGCATAGGTTCGTGGTGGGTTTTCTCTTTCCCTCCCTTAGAATGAATTCTTAATCTGGAAGCGACATGGATATCTTTGTCCTTTTTGTTAGCATTCACCCCATTATATGGTCCATGTTTTTTTTGTTTTGTTTTGTTTTTTTACTTTTACTTTTTGCTCCTTTGCATTCTGTGCCGGGTGGTACCGTTACTTCTGTGAGCCGGCGCTTTGGTCTGCTCAGGTCTGGCTGAGAGCAGGGGATGCGGTGACCGCATGTTGGAGACAGGGAGACCAGGCTGTGGCAGTCCTCACAGATAAGGGGGTGCGGGTGGGGAGGAGACAGCCGCCATTTGGGGTAAAAATTCAGTGAGAGGAGTCAGGCGCTGCACTGTAATCTCCTCTCGTGTCCTGGTGTTCAATTCCCTCTCCTCGGTGTTCACTCTGCCCCACGCGGGTCCAGGACCGCTCGCCTCGCCCGGGAAGGTGGGTCAAAGCGGCGCCTCCTGGTCTGTCTCCGTCCCCTGGGCATCGTCTGTGCCCACGCGGTTCTCAGGGACGCAGGGTAACGCGGCCCGTGTGTCTGTCCCCCTGGGGAGTTTGCTCAGGAAGCTCGCCCAGCTCCCAGGAGCTGCAGACAGGTGTCTGGAGAACCTCCAGGCCTCGGACAGACCAGACCAGACCCCATCGTGAGCCAGGGCTCTGCCTGACTCCTCTCCTCCCTCCCGCCTGCTGCAGCTCCGGCCCCTCGTCCGGCCCAGCGAGTCAGCCCCGGCAGAGGAACCCCCTGCGAGCACGCCCTGCCGATGGCTCCCCCTCCCGCGTGTCCTCGGCTGAGAGCTTGTCCCTGGATGGCTTCTGGATGGAGGTGGAGCAGATCCAACAGAGGGATGAGCTGAGAGAAGAGGATGGCAGCGGGGGCGAGGGCCGGCCGCCGGAGGGTGAGGGGCGCTGGCAGGGGCACTGGGCGGAGGGAGACCCCGCTGGCAGGGGAGACACGTGCAAGCTCCAGGCACAGACCAACGTGCAAGGGCTTTACCTCCCTCAGGCTGCTGCAGTAGCTTCTTCCCAAGAGCAGGAGGAGAGAGAAAGAGAGAGAAACAGCGAGAGAGATGTGTGTGTGTGTGTGTGTGTGTGTGTGTGAGAGAGAGAGAGAGAGAGAGAGAGAGAGAGAGAGAGAGAGAGAGATGTGAGAGAAAAGAGGCAGAAGCCGGCTCGCCGTCCAGGCTCCAGCTTTGGAAGGCAGGCAGTGGCACTTCTGCTGCATCCTGCATCCCTGCGCCCAGCCCACATCCCAGGGGCGGGAATTAGACCCCGCCTCTCAATAGGGTGAGTGTCAAAGAATGTGAGGACCCGTACAACCTGCACATCACCGCCTACGAGGCTTTACGAAATCGGCCCCAGGCCCCTCTGCCTCAGGCCCTCCCACCGGCTTCCATGTCTCCACGCCCCCAGCCACTCAGGCCTTCTTCTTTTTTTCTTTTTTTTAAAAAAATATATATTTTATTGATTTTTTCACAGAGAGGAAGGGAGAGGGATAGAAAGATAGAAACATCGACCAGCTGCCTCCTGCACACTCCCTACGAGGGATGTGCCCGCAACCAAGGTACATGCCCTTGACCAGAATCGAACCCGGGTCCCTTGAGTCCACAGACCGACTCTCTATCCGCTGAGCCAAACCGGTTTCGGCCACTCGGGCCTTCTTGCTTCCTTGACCAGGAAAGCACACTCGAGCCTCACAAGTCCCACTAACACCAACCTCACTCTTCAGTGTGGAGAAGATCTAACAAAATACCAGAGAATGTGGGGGGGATGGGTGGCATTAACCAGTGCTTGGATTTAAACCTATGCAGTCATCTTCTCTTGGAAACAGCAGGCTGAGGAGGGGCGCCTGCATGTTCTGACTGGAATGTGGCCATGAACTCCCTCCCCCTCCCAAATCTGACAGGGGTCACCACAGGGTCACCTGGGCCCAGCTGCTGTCCCCTTGGACAGTCTCACTCTATTCAAGACCTTGTTTGTGTTGAAACAACCCCCTCGACTGCGCTTTGTAAGGAAACTGTCATGGTCTTACCGCAAACCCGTCCTTCCGAACCGTGGGGTGGGGTTGAGACTGCAGGTCCCTGGGTCTCATCTCCAGAGATTCAGCCCTCAGAGTTCAGGCTCAGGATCTGGGAACCTGCACTTGAACCCCCGCCTTCCCACCCAGACCATTCGAATACCATGGAGTCTTCAGGTCACACCCAGGAAACACCTGTGAGCTCTGTCCTTACTATGGGTCTCGTGATCAGCTATGTGGGTGTTTCTTGCACTCACACTGAGCGTGTGTTTCTGCATGGGACTTGCTCAGCGCGTGTGGTGGAGAGCGTCGTTGTGTGTACTGATCAGGGCGGTCTCCCTCTACCGGCAGAAGGAGAAACTGAGTCCCAGTGGCTGCAGGACACGGGCCTGTCGGACCTCCTTGGTGGCCTGGGCGTGGACAGTCGTCACCGGGGGCTCCTGTCCACCCTCACGCAGACCCAGGTGGCCGCCGTGTGCCGCCGGCTGGCCATCTATGCCCGCTCGGCACGAAGACGCCACAAGGCACCGGTCAGAGATGTCAGGGACATCTTTTGGGGCTTCCATTCAGGGGTAAGTCAGCAGCGTAAGGGGCACTGCAGGCCCCGTCTGCCCGGCCCATTCACGGTCCTCCTGCAAGGCTGTGCTGGAGAGGGCTTGCATGCCACTGTGCCCCCTGCTGCAGGCAGGGCTGCCCGCTGGGTGTGCATTTGCCTGTTGCCACCGGGTGTCCTTGCCTGGGCCTGAAAGCTTAGGTTCTCTCTCTCTAGATAACTGTTGTCAGGACAATTACATTCTTATCAGTTGTATATCCTGCGGACACTTGTAACCTGGGAGGGTATGGGCATTTTATTCTTTCTTTGGATATTTTGAAGTGGCAAGACACATGCTTAACACAATAGGCACTGAAGGCAGAGAGGCCTGAGCCAGCGCCCGCTCCCCCACTCAGCAGCCGTGGGGTCTTGGGCAAGATCTCCGCTTCAGCTGCTCCGTCTGTGAAGACAGGGTCACGGATGGCTTCTGTTTCCCAGGGTTGGGAAATAGAATTAATTGGGAGTTGTCTGTAATTTGTTTAGGAAATGCCTTCAGAGAATGGGCATTCAGATATGAAATGGACCCAGCTCAGTTCCGGGAGCCCTAAGTCTCCTCCAGGTAAGCGGCCTTCATTTCCCTCCAGGCTGCACAGGGCTGCTCTGTGAGGTAAGAGAAGGCGCACACCTCTGAGCGTCTTCTCTTCCTGGGGGTTCCTTGCCTTCCCTGCCCCAGGGCAGTAGGAAGAAACCCCAGGGGACAAGGTCATCCCTTGAGTGGGGTTTTCCCATCAGACCCAGGGACCTTAGCCTGGAAAATTACTTCCTGGGGCAATGGGCCTTAGCTAGAAACTACTTCCTGGGGCAATGGGCCTTAGCTAGAAACTACTTCCTGGGGCAATGAGCCTTAGCTAGAAACTACTTCCTGGGGCAATGGGTCTTAGCAGGAAATTACTTCCTGGGGCAATGGATCTGATCCCTAACGTATTGATTTGGTCCTGGGGCTTTGATCCTGGGCAATTGCTTCTTGGGTCATAATCTCAGCCCTCTGATCTTAGGCAATCACTACTGAGAAGGGCCGAAGCCTGAGAAATTGCTCCCTGGGCTCAGGGCAGGAGGAGGCAGGGAAGTGGCAGGTCCTGACTGCCTCACTGTCCCATTTCCCTCCAGCAGCAGAGCCTGAGGGGCCGCAGGCACAGCCTGGGATGGAGCAAGCCTTCCACATGGACTCTGCCTACTCGGAGCAAGCCGCACTGCTCCTGCAGAGGGGCAGGCAGCCCCCGGGGGGCACCTGCGTCTGGAGCCAGGGGTCCCTGCCGGTGAGGATGCCGCCCAGGGGACCGGGGCCAGGCCCCCGCTGACCAGTCCTCTCTCCTCCTTAGGAAATGTGCAGTGACCTCCACTACAGTGTGAAAGTGCTTTCATCCACTCAAATGGGATTTTGCTATTTATTTTGAAATAATTTTAGAGTCACAAGAAGTGGCAAAAATAGGAGAGTTCCCATGTACTATTCACCTGGTTTTCCCCCAGTGATAATATCTCATGTAACCATAGTATGCCAAAGTTTTTAAAGACTGACTTTCTATTTCTAAAGCATCATAGATAATTAATGTTCAACATTATCATATCTTCTATTCTTAATCATTTGATTTTCCCGTTAAACCATGAATAATAATAATAATGCCGAAGATACCACATATGCTATTAGACCTTTTACTATAGGCCAAGCATATACCAAATACTATACATACATTATTTAATTTCATCTGTTATGTTCCTGTTAACGGTAATTGTGTAAACACTTAAAAATAGTGATAGTTAGTTATAATTGAGGACTTACTTTGCCAGGCACTGAGTTCTATCACTCAAATTGAATCTCCTCCCAAAACCCTGTGAAGTGGATACTGTTATTAGCCCATTTTACAGCTAAGAAAATTGACACACAGAAAGGTAAAATTATTTCCCCAAACTCACAAGTAAAGTCAGGATTTGAACCCAGGAAGTTTGGCTCTATGCACCACAGAGCAAGCACTGGGCTGTATGATAGCCATAACAGTACGACCTGCCACCACAGCACTTCCTTTCCCTTAGAGCACTGGTCGGCAAACTGCGAGCCCAGCCAGCTCTCGAACCGCGGTCTGTTGACTGAGTTTGCCGACCACTGGGACAGGGGCTTAATCACAAGGAATAACAACAGCCTGTTAAATATTGGAATCTAGAGTCTAGGTCAGCGGTCGGCAAACTCATTTGTTAACAGAGCCGCATGTGGCTCGAGAGCTGCTGTTTGCTGACCACTGCCTTAGAGCATTTGAATGGGCACTGGGCCATAATCAGGTCAAGTCCTCAAGGCAAATACTAAACACATTTGCCCCTCCCTTTTGCTGTTTTTCGATTTTTCACCTATGGGGGAAGGGAGGAGAGGTGGTGTGAGGGAATGGGGATATGCTTGTAGATCCCCACTCTTGCCTCTAGATGGCGAGGTCGAGCATAATTTATTTTTCAATCAATATTGAGGAAGAGGGAGGAGCATTGGGGTGGGTATGGCAGAGGAAGATAGGGATAGGCGGGGCGAGGGAGAGCAACGAAGGATCAGAATTGAAGCAAAATGAGAAGCCCACGGGGGTGTCCCTCGCCTCCAGCCCTCAGACTGGAACACAGGCAGTAAAAAGAGCTGCCCATCACTGTTATGTGCGTGGCACCCTTTATACCCCTTAGCCCATTTTACCCTCAAAAACTATGAGGTAAGCACTGTTGTATGGTTACAAATGGGGAATTAGAGGTTCAGAATGTGAATGTGAGGCGGAGGTCAGGTGGAGGTGGGCCTTGAACCTGGGATGAAACCCTGAGCCCCGCCGAAACCGGTTTGGCTCAGTGGATAGAGCGTCGGCCTGCGGACTGAAAGGTCCCGGGTTCGATTCCTGTCAGGGGCACGTACCTTGGTTGTGGGCACATCCCTAGTAGGGGGGTGCAAGAGGCAGCTGATCGATGATTCTCTCTCATCGATGTTTCTAACTCTCTATCCCTCTCTCTTCCTCTCTGTAAAAAATCAATAAAAAATATTTTTAAAAACATATTTAAAAAACAAAACAAAACCCTGCGCCCCTGCTCTCGCCCACTCTGCTCTTTCTCTTTTTTCCCCATTTTTTAAAAATTTATTAAGGTATTATATGTGTACATAGCTTACCATTGCCCCCCCCCCTTCCCATACATGCCCTCCCTCCCCAGAGTTTTGTGTCCATTGGTTGTACTTACATGCATGCATACCAGTCCTTCAGTTGATCTCTTATCTCCCCCAGATCTCCCTACCCCCTCTCCGTCCCCCCCTCTCCTGTCACCCTAACTGCCTGGGGGCGGGGTGGGTGAAGGATGGGGTGGGGGCGGATCCTCAACCCACTTACAGGACCTCTGGCTTGCTTGTCTCTGCTTCCCTCCCTAGAAGTTCAGGGTCCCCAAAGGCAGGCTCGGCTTGACAAGGATTGGAGACCTGTCCTCGCAGGACCTGAAGAAGATCGCCGCGCTGGCCCTCATCGAGCTGACGGCGCTCTGCGACGTCCTGGGCTTGGACCTGAAGCGGAGCAAGGCGGGCAAGCCGAAGGCGGCGGGTGAGCACATCCCTGTGCCCAACGTGCTGGCTTCCCCGCTGAGCCAGCTGCGTGGGGACCTCCCACCAGGATGTGCTCAGCTGCTTTATTTCCTCCCGTCACATGTACGTGTTCTGCGCCTGAAAACAATCACTGTAGGAAACTTGAGAAACAGTAAAATCCAAAAAAGAAAAATACAATTCAGATGTGAGCGCTATTCGCTTTTAGAGTATCGCCTTCCATCCCCACCCCATGTATATAAAACCCCCTTTTCACTTTCTAGTACAGAATTATGGGCATTTCTGGGTTTTTGTCTCACTCAGCTATGGCCCCAATAGTGCCATATAACAGGCAACCTCAAAACGCATGACTTAAATCAACAATTGTTTCTTCTTGCTCAGCTGCTGGTGGGTGTCCCCAGGTTGGACTCATTGATGCACATTCAGCTTTGATTGTTTTAGAAAATACTGGTGAGGTTCTGGGTGTTATTTATTACCCTTCAATAGTGTGTAAGGCTGTTCATCTCGCTGCATCATTGTCAACGTTACACATTGCGATTTAAATATATATATATATTATTGATTTTTTACAGAAAGGAAGGGAGAGGGATAGAGAGCTAGAAACATCAATGAGAGAGAGACATTGACCAGCTGCCTCCTGCACACCCCCCACTGGGGATGTGCCCGCAACCAAGGTACATGCCCTTGACCAGAATCGAACCTGGGACCTTTCAGTCCGCAGACCGACGCTCTACCACTGAGCCAAACCGGCTTCGGCACGCATTGCGATTTTTTTTTGTTTGTTTCTTGAGGGGTAGACCAGGAGAAGGGGTTTGGGAGAGAAAGGGACGAGAAGGAAGGACATTGCAGAGTAGACTTGGAGAGGTGAGTTTATCTGAGAAGCCTGCACTGCGGGGTGGGTGAGAAGACCTGGGAGGTACATTCCATTGGAACTTGGCCCATCCCTGCTGAGCAACACCCCCTACCCCAGACGCTGTTACACTGGCACCCACTGCTCCCGGGCAGCAGCGCCTTTTCTTCCCACGCCTCTTCATCCCGCTGAGACGTTCTGCTCGGAGGTGCCCCCAACGTCTTCATTATTGCTGAGGCCTCGTGTTCTGCTCAAGAGCAGGTTGAGCCCAGCTGCCCTCCACGGCCCAGGCCTCACACCTCCAATTCTAGTCACCTAGGAGGTGTGGCAGGTTGGAGCCCAGCTGTCTCTCCAGGAAGTGAAACGCCCCTTCTGCTCTTTGGGCTTCCCGCAGAAACTCGCCTTTTTGGGGTGCCCCTGGAAGCCCTGCTGGAAGCTGACCGCAAAGCCCTCCCCAGCACCCAGGTGCCACTGGTACTTCAAGCCGTAAGTTGTCCCCAGACCGGGCGCCTTCAGCCAGCCAGGGGCTGGCCCCGGGCCCCGGCCCCATGCCCCGCTGATGGCCGGCCTGGGAGATTCAGTGTGAACTCCAGAACCAGGAGACCTGGGTTCCGATTCTGGCTCTGACACATGCTAGCTGAGACTTGGGTGGATTTTGAACCTCTGTAAGCCTGCCTTTCGGTGTTGGTGAAGTGGAGTTAGAATAGAATATTCTCTTATTAGAGAGTGAATGAGAAAAATTCGTATTTAGAGGGGAAAAGCTCACAGAACAATGCTTAGCCCGTGGAAGTAGCCACGAAAGCCATTCTTCGCCTCCTAGCTCTCTCTGCCTTGTTTTCTTGGGAGACAGACACAGCAGTGTGAACCCCACTTTTCATTTGTTGCTTGTTAAAACGGTGGATTCTTTTTTTTTAAATCACAGCTGCTGTCCTGTTTGGAAAAGAGGGGGCTGGACATGGAAGGCATTCTCAGAGTGCCTGGATCGCAGGCCAGGGTCAAGGTAATGGCTCGGCTTCCCCCACCTCGCTGAGGCTGCATCTCCCAGCATCCTCACGTGTGCGCTGATCCTGAAGAGAATTCAATCCACGGCCTGTTGGTCTCTGTTTGGGTCTGGCATTCAAGAGGGTTCGAAAGGCTAGAGGTGGCACAATATAGCATAGGTTTGAGACCGTCAACATTTGTTGAGTGACTTACACACATTAGGCCCTTCAATCCTCACAAAACTCCTACGAGATAAGTGCTATTCTTGTCCTCATTTTGCAGATGAGGACACAGGCCCAGAGAAGTGGTGGAGCAACTTTTCCTGGAGCCAACTTCTCATTAGTGCCCCTCTTTCCTGCAGGGGCTGGAACAAAAGCTGGAGAGAGATTTCCACACCGGCCTGTTTAGCTGGGACGAGGTTCACCTCAATGATGTGTCCGATTTGCTCAAGAGGTTTATCCGGGAGCTGCCAGCACCTCTGCTCACTGCTGAGTACCTGCCAGCATTCGCTGTGGTGCCCAGTGAGTGTCCCGGCCCTTTGCATTTGGGAGGAGAGCTTCAGATGGCCTGGGGAGGGAAGGTGGTGGGAAAATGGGACTACCCAGTCCCTGCCTGATGGGAGAGGAAGTGCATGTGTGTATGTCTGAGTATGTGTGTATGTGTGTTATGTGTGTGTGCATGTATGTGTGTGTTGTCTGTGAATGTGCATGAGTGTGTGTTTACAGTGTGATGAGGCGAACCAATTGCATTTCTGACCCTGGGATATACCTTTCAGGCTGCATGTCTGGGCATATGTATGTGCATGTGTATGTGTATGTGTATGTGTATGTGTATGTGTATGTGTGTGAGTGTGTGCATGCACATGTGTGTGTTGTTTTTATTCACACGGCATAGTGACTCTCAAGACCAGCACTGGTTGGAGCTCTGTCTGAGCTAATGCTAGCCCAGGAAACAGTTCCAGGTTTTATAAAGAAGTGTTTCCTGCCCTAGCCGGTGTTGCTCAGTGGTTGAGCATTGATCTATGCACCAAGAGGTCCCTGGTTCAATTCCTAGTCAAGCCACATATCCAGGGGGCTGGGTTGTGGGAGGCAGCCAATCGCTGTTTCTCTCTCATTATTGTTTCTATTTCTATCTCTCTCTCCCTCTCCCTTTCTTTCTCTGTCAAATCAATGTTAAAAAAAAAAAACACCAATTTTTTTAAAGAATGATTTTCTGGAATATCCCCTCCCCCAAGAATGAGGGAGAGTCTCTGAGCCTCACAGAGAGACTGAGACTAAGTCTGCCCTCTTCCCTCAGATATCCCTGACCTGAGGCAGCGCCTGCAGGCCCTCCACCTGCTCATCCTGATTCTCCCAGAACCCAACAGGAACAGCCTGAAGGTGAGAGCTACCTCCAGCTGCCTCCACTCTGTCGTCTCAGCCCGCAGCCACAGTAATGGCTCCAAGTGTCCCCATTCATTCATTCATTCATTCAACAACTCTGCCAGGAGCTGGGGTGCAGTGATGACCAACAGTGATGGCCAAGTCTTTCCTGAGACCTTTTCCCTAAGGAAAGGAGATGAGCCCTGAGAGGACACGGTGCTCCCTGGAGTGTGCACTGCCCGGCATCATTGTCAGTCCCAGGGAGAAGGCTCTCTGTCCAGAGAAGATGGGTGGACACTGAGTCAGTGAAGTAAGGTTAGGATCATCCCTTCCTACAGGACTTCTCAGAGCCTTGATATGCTGAGGCTTTGTGAATCTCCAGGTGGGACTAGAAGATGTAGCAGTTCCTGAGTCAGGTGTCCAGGGGCCTCTTTTGTTATGGAAAGCATTGCATTGCATGGTGTTCTGAGGAGCACTAGTTTGGGAAATACTCACTTGGGGAACTCCCACTGTGTATTATGGGAGTGGATATTCAGGACAGGGGGATTGGGCTGGGGTGCAGCCTGGGCTCAGGTCCCAGCACCCTCCTGGATGTCCTTGGGTCATATCCAAGACACACCACTAGGGTGTGGCTGTGAGGAGACCCCAGGTCTACTGGAACCCTTGTCTGATGTGGACACAGGAGGCCCTGAAGGAGTATTTATAACCAGATAGACCTGCGCTCAGGTGGCCATCACGCCTTGTGCCTCAGCTTTGTTGAAGAGACGGCCTCTTTGATTTTGTTTCCTTTTCAGTAAACTTAGGCTAATAATACCATCTGTGTGATTGTTTGTAGAATACAAGAGCTAATACATAAGGAATCACAGAGTAAATGATGTGGTACTTAGCAAGTGTTCAATACATTCCCTCCCTCCCTCCCCCCCATCCTCTTTCCCTCCTTCCTTCCCTCCCTTCTATCCACCCTCATCCACCATCCATCCATCCATCCATCCATCCATCCATCTACCCATCCATCCATCCCCTCTCCTTCTGTTCATCCTTAATGGCTATGTGGCCTTGGGCACATTCTCCAAGCCACAGTTTTCCTTCTCTATATAATGGGTACAAATGATAGAACCCTCTTTAAAGAGTTGTGGGAATTAAATGAGATGATAATTGCATGCAAGGTGCTAGCTAAGGCACCAGGAACACAAAGAGCACTCATTAAATGGCAGCTATTACCACCATCTCCCTTCCTTCCCATTGTCTCTGCTTCCCTGTTCTTTCCCCTGCCTTTGGGGGAAATCCAGGTAAAGGAGCTGTGTTGGGCTTGCCAGGAAAATACCCACTTCCTGCAGTTGTGGCTCGTTTCTGCCTGGAAGTTGAAGTTTGACCCGGGTGCTTCATTAACCTCTGAGGGAGCAGGGAAGGGGGGAAAGTTTGGACCATCTTTTGTCAGAAACAGACACAGAGAGGTCACAGGGTGTGCTGATGGCAAAGCTGAAACTAAAACCCACCCCTAGCTCCTTGCAAGGCCCCCAAGTAGCACAGCAGGATGTTCTGGGGAAGGTAGGGCACACCAGGGGTGTGCTAAGATTTGAAGAAAGTTCTATGCCCTTCCCCAGGCACTCCTGGAATTCCTCAGGAAGGTGGTGGCCCAGGAGCAGAGCAACAAGATGACACTGTGGAATGTTTCCACGGTAATGGCCCCGAATCTCTTCCTGCACCAGGGGCAGCCCCCCAAACTCCTCAAGGGCAGAGAGAAGCAGCTGGCAGAGGGGGCTGCGGAGGTGGTGCAGATGATGGTGCACTACCAGGACCTGCTCTGGATGGTGAGTGCTGTGGGCCAACTGTGAGGGGAGGGGACACGCTGTCCCTCTGGGTAGCAGGTATGGGTCCTTTTTCTCCTCTGGCTACAGCTGCCATCCGTGACTGTGGCTACTGTCCCTTCAGATCCCTAGTTGGGTCTCTTCTGGGACCTTTGTTGTCTTCTATGTATGACCTATATGTCTTCCTTTTCCCCTGCCTTAGTGTCTGAAAGATGTCCACGTTTCCACACCTCCCAGCCAATCTACAGCCATCTGGTCTACCCCAGGTTAAGGGTGTTCCCTAAGCTCCCACAAATAATTCCTTCACCTCAAAGCTTTAATGATGTTTAAAAAGCCACCCTCACCCCTGTTCCACCTCAGCATTACAGGCACGGGGTCTCCTGACTCCCTCTGCTGGCTTCTGATTCCAGAGAAGAGTATGGGCCCCTGTGGGAATTTGCCATCGCAGGGCTGGCTGGGGGTTCTCTGAGGTGTGTTTGGGGTCATCCCTGCCTGAGTGTGCCAGTGAGCAGCCATGCCACAGCAGGTGTAGGAGCCTCCAGCCTAACCCAAGGGTGGGCTCTCCGAGTCCCCTACTCCGTGGCCCTCTTTTAGGGGCCAAATGGCCCCTCTCTTCCCACCAAACGAATGCTCCAGCCCCAAGTTCAACAAATATGTAGTGGCAACTCCGTGTGCGGTGCTGGGAAAGGGAAGGTGCCACAGGGACTGGCAGGTTCTGCCTCTTGCCCGCAGCCCCGTGCTCCTGCTAAGACGTGCTTCTCTCTGGCCAGGTCTCCTCCTTCTTGGTCGCCCAGGTGCGAAACCTGAACGACAGCAGTAGCAGGCGTCCCCAGCTCTGCGACGCGGGCCTCAAAACCTGGCTGCGAAGGACGCACGCAGACAGGGACAAGGAGGGGGATGGCCCCGAGGCGGTGAGTGCCCGCCGCTCACACCCCCACCCCGGGCGCGGGGAGAAAGAGGCTGCTGGAGGGCGCCCGGCGCTCCCACGCCCTCCGGGTATTCGCTACCATTGCGCTTCCCGTTGCAGCCACCAGGGGTCGCGCCGGCCCCGCCGCAGCGAGCGAGGAGCAGGTGTCTCAGAAACAGGAGAGATGAGGGCGCTGAGGATAGGGAAATGGCGTGTGGCAGGGACTTGTAGAAGCTGTCTTCCTTGCCCCATTTTTTAGGCAGCCCTTTGTGTGCCTGGCGGAGGGTTGGGAAAGTGGGAGTCGCTTTTCAGGGTGAGGGTGATTTGGACCAGGAAGGGGTAATAGGAGGAAAAGGGCTTTCCAAGAATGATGAGTGCTCCTGGGAGGAATCCTGATATTAGAGTCCCAAACAGAGAAATTGACCTGAGTCTCGTTGTGCATGATGTGCATGGGGAAGCACATTTATATAAACCTGTGTGCGTGTGTTCGTAGGTGCATTTCATGCACTCCTGTTGTGTGTACCCGTGTGAACGCATCTACATGCATGTTTCTGTGCCTGTGTTTGTGTATGCACAGTGTGGGGGCGTCATGTATGTGGACAAGGTATGATCTGTGAGTAAGTGGCTGGTGAGTATGTATACGTGTGCATCTTCTATTTTTAGTGTGGGTATTTACAGAAGTGCACGTGTGTGCATATTTACACACATTTGAATTCCAGGTATGCATATGTGTGTGCCCATGCACATGGAGCTTTCTCTCTCTGCAGACTCCCACCGTGGCAAAGATCCAGGTGGCCTGGCTTACCAAAGATGCCCTGGAGGTGCCCCTGACCCCCAGCACCAAAGTGGCTCATGTCCTCGGGCAGTTCACAGGGCGCCTCAGCCCTGGCTTACAGGGCCAAGAGGGCGATGAGGACAAGGACAGCCTCCTCCCACGGTAAGGGGCACCTCCTCCCCAAGACAGGGGCCTCTCTCCGACAGGGAGCGGGGGGGCGGTGCCAGGGAGGGGTCAGCACTCAGAGCTGAAGGCCAGCAGGGGGGTTTCACAAGGTACTGACCTTTTCCTTCCCAGGGTGGTCAGAACTGGGTTTTCCAACCTTCTCAGAGAGCTTCTTGGCTTCAAGTAAAGTGATAATAGCATTCACTTATTCAGTTTAACAGGTGTTTCATGAATGCCTGCTGTAGGCCAGGTACCATGTGGAATGCTAGAATCACAATGAAAAGAGAGGACAGGCCGAAACAGGTTTGGCTCAGTGGATAGAGCATCGGCCTGGGGACTGAAAGGTCCCAGGTTCGATTCCAGTCAAGGGCATGCACCTTGGTTGCGGGCACATCCCCAGTAGAGGGTGTGCAAGAGGCAGCTGATAGATGATTCTCTCTCATCGATGTTTCTAACTATCCCTCTTTCTTCCTCTCTGTAAAAAATCAATAAAATATATTTTTTTTAAAGAAAAGAAAAGAGAAGACAGGGGCCCTGGGCTTACAAGCTCAGAGCCCCGTGGAAGAGACAGACACGTGTCAAATAGCCACAAAGGCAATGTCAGGCAGTTCACAAACTGTATTCGGTTTCATAGGAAATCCAGACAACAATGTGAATGTAAGACAAGGTACTTGGTATAGTCTGGGGAATGAGGCAAGACTTCCAGACACAGAAAACTGCACGTGCAAAGGTCCTGAGGTAGCGTGTCCAAAGGGCCGAAAGAGGATCGGGGGGGCTGGTGTGCAACTGTCATTCCAGGATGCAAGGAACAGCTTGAGCTCAGGAGCCTCCGTGAGGGAGTTGGCAAGAAAGACCTTGCAGTGTCGGTCATTAGCAAGTGTCTAGTCCAGTTCTTGGGCTTCTCCAGGCCCTCCTTGTACAGATGGGGAAACTGAGGCCCAGAGAGGGGAAGAGGCTTGCCCAGAGCCACAGGCACATGGGGAACAGATTGTGGAGTTGAATTTCCATGGTATTTACATGATACCTATATGATAACTCTAATTATCATACATAATCACACAAAATTCACAGTTCCCTTTAACTCAGAATTTGCCCCTCACAGCTGGCTCCTATCCCCACATGCCACTCCTCACTCACCACTCTGGTAGCTTCCATTCTGATACCCAGCAGGTAGGGGCCTTGTGGTGGGGGACCCATGGCTAGCCCTCCCCGAGTGCCACCCACCTGCCTCCTCCATGTCTCTGGCGCTGGGCTCCTTGGTGGCTCCAACTTTCTCGGGAAGGTCCTTCTGTCTCACCTCCCGGCTGGGACCAAAAATTGGTGAGGACTGCCCCTTCCAGGCCTGGGGTCTGGAAGCAGTTGCTAGTAAAAGACCAGTAGGGAGCCAAAAACCAGGATTACGGGCTTTATTAGGGGAAAAACCTGCCGGGCTGTCTCACAAGGGGAGAATAGCAACCCGTGCAGAGGTGAGCTCTCCTTTTGAGGGGAGGAATGGGAAGGAATGGGGGCACGCGCCGATTGGTGGCTTAGTGTATGGTCCATATAAGGCACATAGTTAGGCACAAGGGCACAAGGGCACAAGGGCTTATGGGATTTGTCAGGTTCTGATTGTTGGTTCAGTGTATAGTCTATATAAGGTACATGGGTAGGCACTCAGGTATTTCCGGGCTGCAGGTTACGTCATACTCTGCCCACCCGCTGGGGGAAGGGAGGATTATCAGCCGGTCCCGCAGCCTCGAGCAGAAGAGGCGGGTGAGTCTCTCCTCTCTGTCTTGCAGGCTGAGGAAGTCAGCGGACGTCGACATCGTCCTCTACGAAGTTGGAGGGAATCTCAGTGAGTTCCCGGCGGGCCGTGGGTCTGAGCCCAGGCCCCGGCAGCTCTCTGACCATGAGGGCTCCCTGGGCCCCTCTGGGGAGGCCACCGGAGTCCACCTTGGCTTGGGCCTTTCCCCCAGGCCTCTGCTTCCCAGGAGACCAGGTGGGACCCGGCTGTGAGGTTAAAGGTCAGCTTGTGGCCACCCTTAGGATTCCATCTTGGAGTTTGGAGGATGGACTGCAGAGGCCTCTAGCCCGCAGAGGGCAGCATTTCTTGCCCAGTGCGGTGCTTCCAGCACCACCAGTGAAAGCGAGGCCTCCGGGCCACCGAAAATGGAACTGGCCCGAGCTTACGGCCATGGATGCCCTAAGGAATTCTGCCAACACATATCCAGCTCTGAGGGGCCCCTGGCTCTGTGGGAGGCCAGGATGGGCAGCTGTCCTCAGCTCCTTCTTCAGAGCAGGGTCCCAAACTTTAGGGGAGTCTCAGAACCACCCCGAGGGGCTGGAAAGGCTCAGGTGCCCGGCCCTGAGAATCTGCATTTTAACAAGTGCCCAGGAGCTGTTGATGCTGCGTTGACAGCCTCAAGGCTTTGGGAGTAGGGACGCATTGAGGGGGCGCCTTGCAAAGGAAGGAAGGAGGGGAAGGAGTGAAGTCTAGCCTTGGCCACAAGGGGGCTCTGGAGCGCCAACTGCCCCAGCGTTTAGAGGTGGGGAGGGTGGTCGTCCTAACCTCTATGTCAGTCACTCATTGGCTGTGGGCTGCCCCGAGGGCGGGACCAAAATCCCGCCCCACCCGGGGCATCTGACGTCCGCGGAGGGCACCTCTGAGCTGGGCCAGGGGTAGCTGTGAGCCACGGCAGCCAAGGTTCGCGCAGGGGCCGGGGCGGTGCCTGGCCGGGCGAGGAGCTGTGGGTGGGCCAGCAGCACCTTCCGCAGACAGACACCCGCCTCCACCTCCTTGCCCCCGCTTCCCACAGCTGAGCACCGCCTGGACCCAGACGCCTACCTCTTGGACCTGTACCGCGCCAACCCCTGCGGCGAGTGGGTCATCAAACGGAGCCCCACCTAAGCCCTGGACTATGCCACAGCCCACCCCGTGGGAGCTCAGATGCTCATGGGGAGGGCAGCTGCTCCTCCCAGGCGTCTTCTCCGCAGGCCCCTGGGGTGCTGGGGGGATGCTGGCCTGCTCCCCCCACCTCCTGCCCAGAGCCTGGGGGATGCTCTCCAGTAGCCCTCCAGCAGCCCTGGAGACCGGCCAGGGAGCTGTGGCCTTGAGCCGGCCCCTCGCACCCTCTGAGCGCCCTGGAAGTGGAAGGGGGTTGGGCCTCGGGCAGTGCGGGTGACACTAAGGCCAAGAGCAACCCGGAGAACTGGGAAGAGGACAACCTCCCTTCACAGCTCTCCTGCGTCCAGTGTAGCTTTGCACACGCTTGTGGTTTTTCTAATGATATTTAAATTCTGTTTGGACATTAAAGGCACAAGTGAACTTTGTTCAAGTTTGTTTTGGGTGTGTATTTTTTTCCTCCCCAGCCCCGCTCTCATGGGTGTTGTTCTGGCAGTGAGTTGACATGGGAGCTGAGGGAGGGGAATGCCTTTTGTTTCTCATCATGGTCCGGCCACACCGTGAACCTGCAGCCTCCTGGAGCGGCTGGAGGAGCTCTGAAGGGGGAAGGATGGAGCCATGATGACAGTTGTTGAAGGGGGAGGGGGTTTGTGCAGGGACAGCTTCTCTGCGAGCCTGTCCCCACCTGCTATCTGCTAAGGTCCCAGGTCTCTCCCTTCCTTCTTCCCCCTGTTCTGGGTCTGTCTCCTCGGACCCAGAGACGAAGCTTCATTCATTCTTTGTTCAACAATAGGTTTATTAAGCCCTTAATTTATGCCAAGAGCTTTACAAGTTTAATTTTCACAATAATCCGGAGTCTCTGCTGTGTTCCCCAGAAGCAGACCCTGAGGTAATGCTGCAAGAACAAACAGCGATGCCCAGGAAAACCCGGGGGTGGGGAGATGAGAGAGAGAGAGAAGTGCAGGCAGCCCGTGGAAGAATGCATGATCAAGGAAGCTACCACCGTGGGCAACCAGGCCTAACTTCGCTGGAGAGCTCTGAGGAGCAGCTAGAGGAGGTTTATCAGAGTTCTCCCACCCACGGGGCAAGGCAGCGGGGTATTTATTCATCACCTCCTGTGAGTCATTGGTTGAGGGCTTCTCTTGGGGAGGGTGGGCGTTTGTTCCCTGGCACTGCCAGCCTTCATGGGCACAGGCGTAGTGGGCTCCAGGAGCCAGAGAAAGCGCTCAGGTAAGGAGATACAGGTGCTGGCGATTAGAAGTTGGCCCCTGTGTACTGAAATAGTGCTAGCTGAGGGGTACTGTGGTGCGTCCATAGAACCTGCTTGACCCTGTAAGGTGATGGCCATGATGGTGGTGATGGTGGTGCTGATGGTGATGAGAGTGATATCATCGGCGATGTGGTGGTGGTAATGATGATGATGGTAAGTATGGTGGTGGTGGTAGCGCTGGTGATGGTGGTATGGTGATGATGATGATGATGATGATATGGATGATGGTGATGCTGATGATAGTGATGATAATGGAGATGGTGATGATAGTGATCAGGATGGTGTCCTCAATGCTTTCTTGTACTTCTATCTCTCCCTTCTTGCCTTCTTAGCTATCCTCTGTCGAGTGACCCTTTATAAAACAAAATCCAATTCTACTAAAATCCAACCCCACAAAAAAACCTTCCAGAGGGATCCCATGCCACTTAGAATAGTGTCCTGACCCTGACCTATGCGGCCCGTTTAATGTTTCTGATGCCATTTCTTTCACGCTACCCCTCCCTTTGCAGCGCCAGCCACGTGGGCCTTCTTTCAGTTCCTCAGACGTACCACGTTCATTCCTGCTTTTGAGCTTCTGCACTTGCTGGTCTCTCTGCCTAGAACACTCTCCCACAAGATACGCCCATGGCCAGCTCCTCTCACCTCTGGGCTCAGCTCAGATGTCCCTTCCTTCAAGAGGCCTTCTCTGATCATGCCATTTGAAGTTTTGCTCTTTCTCCCTCTCTCTCTTTCTCTCTCTCCCCCTTAATTAAATTAATTGATTATCATTACAGAATTATTTTATTTAATTAGTTTTTTATCATCTGTCCCTTCAACCTTATAGGTTTTGCTCACCTTTGTGGATAAGATGGCACATAGTAGTTGCCCCATAAAATCCATTGGATGAGTGAATGCATTTGAGTAGCTCTCTACCCCTCTATCTGTTTCTTCCAGAAACTGTTGTCCTTACCACCTGCCTTGGTCTGAGGTGTGAAAATGAGGACATACGCCTGAAGAACCTATATCAGTGCTGCCATTATTGTTATGAATTATTAACAAGAGCCAGGCAGCCTGAAATGATGAGTAATCACAAGAGCGGCCCCAGGTTCCCTGCACGTGTGCTTGTCCCCTGCATGCCTCACGCATCAGTTACAACGCCAGCATGACGAGGAGCTGGGTGGTTGGAGTACAGTTCTCTAACCTTGGTGGGGGAGGGGCGCAGGTGACCTGGTGGGTGCCAGAAACCCAGGCCTGGCCCCTGCTAACTTTGCACTCAGAGTGGGTCGTCAGCGACCAGTGAGGATCCCAGTTTAATCACATGTCAGGGTCCCCATTCATCTTCGAGCTATCTGGGGGCTCATCTTTCTCCACCCTGTGGCATCATGGTGATTGATGATCCCGCACCAGTGCCGCTGCTGGGTTAGCACAGCTCACAGTGGGTGCCCAGCTCCTCCGGGCTCTGCAGTCTGGGCCAGCTAGGACTGAGAGCGTGTTTCTTTTAAGAAGCCTGCTAAGGACTAAATTGTGTCCCCCTCCTCCCAAGTTCATAGGTTGGAGCCCTAACTCTCAGGGTAACTGTACTTGGAAATGGGGCTCTTAAAGAGGCAATTAAGGTTAAAGGAGGTCATAAGGGTGAGGCCCTATCCCATAGGACTGGTGTCCTTACAAGAAGACAATGAGACATCATAATGCCCTTTCCACGCACAGAGAGGAATGGCCACGTGAGGACACAGTGAGGCGGCAGCTATCTGCAAGCCAGGAAGAGGATCCTCAACCAGAAACCAAACTCACAGCACCTTGCAAATCTTGGACTTTTAGCTCCCAGAAGTGTGAGAAAATTAATATCTGCTGCGTGAGCCCCCTGGAGCAGACTGTGACAAGCCCTTGCTTCCTCCAGCTTCTGCGAGAGGAGGGTGGGGTTTGCAAATGTGCCTCTGGTGGGAATGTTTCCTTGAGCAAAGGGCAGATGTGAGCCCTGACAGAGGAAGTACCTCACCTGGGATTCAGACCCACAGGCGCTCGAGCCCCTTACTGTGTCGGAGAAAGATCCTGGGCAGAGAGACCCAGGTGCTTGCCATGAGAAGCCATCAGTGAGGACAGGAGCAGTGGTGCCCAGGAATGTGGTGGGAGAGATGGGGGTGTAGCATCTGCGACAGAAGACCTCTCTGAGGAGGTGACACCTGAACTAACATCAGAATGATAGCGGGAACAGACCTCAGCCGAGGCTACTGCTGTTGAAGCAGCACGTGCCGGGGCAGAGGCTCTCTGGGGCAGTCTGGCCTAAGGGATGGGTCAGGACCCCTCCCAGAGCTTTCCCCTCCGGCCCTCCCCACCACCTTCATCCACATCCTTCCCACCCTTGGTCCCACCTTCAGCGCACCCAGTGATTGGTTCATCAGGAGATGGTGGGCGGGGCCTTGGGCGGGTCAATCTCAGAAGCTTTATCTACTCATTGGCCCTGAGACAGGTGGGAGGGGCGGAGGGAGGTGGCCTGCCTGAGGGATGTGAGAGGCAAGACTACCCTGTTTCCCCGAAAATAAGACAGTGTCTTATATTAATTTTTGCTCCCAAAGATGCGCTAGGTCTTATGTTCAGGGGATGTCTTATTTTTCCATGAAGAAGAATACGGTACACATTTATTGTTAAATGAAAATAAAGGAAATTTATTACCTGTATACGGTATGGTAGTACGGTAGTTGTCAACACAAACCAGACAAACTGTGAATCCTACAGTATCAAGAATGTACTCATTTATTCAATGACAATCATGTCATCATCTTCTGGAACATCATCATAACAATCCAATTCCTGAATTTCCTGGTGAATTTCTTGTGACTCCATTTCTTTCAGAATCAGTGGGCCAAATCTCTCATGTTTAGCAATAGCACTGTCTTTACATGAGTACTTCTTGTCAAGGTAGCCTGCTCCCAGTGCATTTGCAATGCAACTGTCAGTGATTTTCTCCCAAGAATTCTTCACCCAAGTCACAACTTGTTGCAGTTTAGGTTTCACAAAGTTTCCACGCTGATTTCTCTCCATTCACACAGCAGTGACGTCAGGACTCCACGTAATGTCACTGGTTGCTAAACACCAGTCGGGGCGGCCCTACCAACCAGTTTACGGTAAATTAATTTTCATTCTGAGACAGAGCCTGGGGCCTTATTTTCGGGGGATGCCTTACATTTCACTCAGAAGGAAACCTGTAAGTAGGTCTTATTTTCGGAGGATGTCTTATTTTGGGGGAAACACGGGTAGTTGAAATTCTGCAGCCACTGCTGCCCTCATTCCCCAGAGCAGGAGGAACAGGGGAAGAGCCTCCATGGCCACTCAGTGATGCTCTCGGGCTGCAAGGGTCATGCCTCCTTGTGGTGGGAGGTGGCCCACCCCCAGCAACCCAGGAAGCCCCAGTCCAGCCTAATGGCCAAGTCAAGTGAGAGAAGGATAGTGAGGTGACCCAGTCAGGCTGGCTGGAGTCCTGTCTGAGGGGTGTCTTGTCTGTGGTGGCCCATCAAGGACTCAGGGAGACAGCACTGAACACTCCTCAGAGGCATGCACTCCTGAGGCGAGAGGAAGAGGAGCATTTGAAAGCTTGCTCACTGCCACCCATTTTTTGGCTGAGGGTTGTTTTGCAAGTGTGCTCTGGGGGGTGCCCCATTTCCTTGGAACTTGATGGAGTGTAGTGAACTTGCAAAGCACACAAGTGTTACCTCATTTATTCATAACCCAATCCATAAGACTTCCAGTCCTCAGTAAATTCCTGCAAACCTAGGAGGTCAACCTACGGTGCCACTACCCCGCTTTGAACATTGCTCCCTCAGCCCTTCTCCCAGCCCCCAGCTCCCCAACTCAAGCAGCCCTGTGGTATCTCCAGGAGGCGTCCTTGGTGGGGGAGTGCCCATACCCACCAATGTAACCCTGCCCTGGTCCCAAGAAGCAGAGCAAGCCCCTCCCGTCTGCCCCATACCTGGCTCCCGGCTGCCCCCTCCACTTTGGCCCCGACATTTTCGGAACCTCCTCTGCCCTCTCAGCCTTTGCTTATGTTGTTCCTCTTCTGAGAATGCAGCTTCACCTGATCTCTGCCTGTTGACAATTTCCAACATGCAATCAACACAAATTTCCGTTCAGGGCCGTGCACTGGGGACGGAGCATTAATCAACACAGACCTTCCTTTCAGAGTTTGCAGTCTTGGGAAGGAAGAAAGATGTTAAGATAACACATCTCACAAGTCCTATATAATAAAAGCCTAATATACACATTGTCTGAGCCGTGGAACAACCTGTCATGATGCACACTGACCACTAGAGGGCAGATGCTCAATGCAGAAGCTGCACCCTGGTGGTCAGTGTGCTCCCACGGGGCTCACCTCTGATGCATAGCAGGGGTGGCAGGAGCCTCTCCCACCTCTGAGGCAGGGGGACATCCCCTGAGGGGTCCCAGACTGGGGCACAGGCCAGGCTGAGGGGACCCTCCCTCCCAGTGCACAAATGCTGTGCACCAGGCTCCTAGTTGCTTTATAAATACAATTGTGAGGAGTGAGGCCAAGGAGAGGAGCCACAGATGCAGAGGGCAGGGGCAGGGGAGGAGTCTGGAGTGTCCCAGAAGGCTTCTATTGGGAGTGATGATTAAGCTGAATTTGAAAGATGAACAGGTGAGAGGTGGCAGGGCATCGGCAGAAGGAACAGTGTGTGTTTGGCCCTGAGCAGAGGAGACACTGAGAAAGTGGGCAGTGGGCAGATTGGTAGGGACTGGGAATGGATCCTAAGAGATTCGGGAAGACCGGAAGTGTTTAAAAATACCACACCACCCAGCTGGGAATTCAGAGACCGCCCCAGGTTTGCCCTTGACAACTTCAATAGGGTCCCAAATCCCCTGCATGAACTGCCCAAATCCCCTGCATGAACGCCCTCCAGAGGCGCCCCACACCTTCTCTGAGGCCTTCATTGAAGTCCCTCCTCTGAGAGGCCTCCTACCCTGGAGATCAGAAGAGCGCTCCACCGCCCACGTCCTCCCAGCACTTTCTTCTTTGGAGCACCTGAGGGGCCCTGGGATGGAGGCGAACCTTCCACAGGCTGCCGCTGGGGGCAGGCAGCCCGGGCTCCGGCTGCGGGAAGACAGGAGGGGGAGAGAGTGCTGCCTGATACCTGGCTGTGGGCAGGTGACTCTCCCCTGCCATGTCCAAGGGTCCATCCCCCCTGCCTGTCCCTCACACCTGAGACCACAGACCCCGTGTAACCGGGGCATTGAGGAATCTGGAAAGATCTCCATCCACAGACTGAGGGGTCCCGGCTCTTGGCTTTCAGGCCTGGATAGGGAACCAGAGGATGTCACTGGCTTCCGAGCTCTGCAAGTCCCTAGAACCAGGGCTGGGCTGGGGGGGGAGGAGAATGATTCTTGACAAGCCCTTCCTGCTGCCCCCAGCCCCAGGAAGGGGAGGGCTGGGGGGCTGCTGAGATGCCCTCTATTGAGAACCTCCCCCCACCACCACTTTGCATTCTGGGGGAAGGGACGGGGAGCCACTTGCCATTGTCCCCGAATCCAGGCTGGCAGGAGGCCCAGGGAGGGGCCTCCCCAATAGGAAATCTGCAGCTGCCTGTCTTTAAGGTAAAATTACCGTAATTACTCCAATTACCAAATCCATCAAGAGCTTTGGACTGGGGAGGCCCGAGAACAATCGGATCTGAGAAGCGTGACTCATGCGGGGCGGGGGGCCCAGAGCCCAGGAGGGGGCGGCGGTTGACGTTAGCCTCGGCCCTTGATGGGGGTGGGGGTGGGGAAATGCAGAGAAATCACGATTCCCCGAGACCCCACTTTGCTCCCTCGGAGAGGTTTTACTCCGGCATTGAAAAGAAAGGAAGAAGGCCTCTGGCTCTTCTGTTTCCCAGGACTCCGAACCCACCCGCTACCCGACTTGGACCCCCACCTCCCCCCCGAGAGCCCAAGGTCAGAAAGCCAGCAAGGAGGCTGGCGTCTCCTAGTCTCTTCCTCGGTGCCAGGCCCTGTGCAAAGAGCGTCCCAGCTCCATCCCTTCCCGCCCATGGAGCAGGTCCGGCCCGTTTTACAGACGTGGGTCTTTGGGCCTTTCCTCCAGGCCTGGGTGCTCTGGGGACCAGAGCCTGGTGGAGATTTGCCTCTGTGCCCCTCCCTCCCCGCAGCGCCGCCCCATAAGCCTGTGCTTGATGCACACTCAAGAGGAATTTGGTGTAAAAATCCTTAACAGAGAATTGCCATGTACTTACTATTTGCAAACTTTGAATTTTGTGTAACTGGAACCTACTGAACTTTTTGTAAGGAACCTTATAATGTGTTGGGTATATATGATGCACTATATTTAAATCTCTAATTTAAATATATATGTATGTATACATAAAAAAAGAGGTATTTGGTAAAGGAAACTAATTTGGTGGGGTAGGGTGAAATCGGCTAACTGGACATGGCCCCTTGAATCACCCCATCTGTCCCCCCACCCCCACCCCGTGCCTGCTCCATCCAAACTGCAGCTCCTGATGGGACTTACCCCCCATGGGATACAGTTGTCACCGCTGGGGTGGCCCTGATCGCCCACGGGAATGACTTCAATGCTGAGGAGTTATGTATGCTTCGCCACCGTTTAAAATACCCACATAACAGAACATTTACCGTGTTCACCATTTTAGGTGCACAGCTCCATGGCAGTAAGACATCCACATGGTTGTGTGACCATCGCCACCATCCACCACCGGAACTCCTTCATCTTCCCCAGCAGAAGCTCAACTCACTAGAGGACTCCCTCCCGGTCCCTTCCCTCCCCAGCCCCTGCTGTAACCACCGTGCTACGCTCTGCCTCCAGGAACCTGCCACCCCAGGTACCGCTATGAGCAGAATCATACCGTAGATCTCCTTTTGTGACTGGCTTATTTCAGTAAGTATAATGTCTTCCAAGTTTATCCTATTGGAGCATGCATCAGAGTTTCCTTGTGTGGGTATAGCACATTGTGTGTCTGCTCATCCGTTGAGGTACATCTGACTGTTTCCACCTTTTGGCTGCTGTGAATAACACCGCGGCATTGGTGCACAAGTATCTGTTCGAGTTTCATTTTCAAGTGTTTTTGGGTTAGACCTAGAAGTGGAATTGTTGAATCACATGATTATTCCATGTTTATATTTTTTATAAAGAAACCACTATAGTGTTATATACATTTTACCACACTAAAAAACAAACAAACAGCAAAAACCGGTTTGGCTCAGTGGTAGAGCGTCGGTCTGCGGACTGAAAGGTCCCGGGTTCCATTCCGGTCAAGGGCATGTACCTTGGTTGCAGGCACATCCCTGATAGGGGGTGTGCAAGAGGCAGCTGGTCGATGTTTCTCTCTCATTGACGTTTCTAGCTCTCTATCTCTCTCCCTTCCTCTCTGTAAAAATATCAATAAAATATATTTAAAACAAACAAACAAACAAACAAAACAAAACGATGTTCGAGGTTACATGGTTTCCCTCATAGTCTGAGTAAAATGGACATTCCAAAAATGGCTACCACGGCCTCTGGCACTCTCTGGTACCCTCCAGGCCAGCGGTTGCCAACCGGTGGTCCACGGACCACTGGTGGTCGGTGAGGTCCGAAAGGTCGGTGAGCGCTGCTCCAAGCTACTCACATGCTGCTTTGAAAAGCATGGCTATCACTCATTCATCCATTCATGCAGACATGCATGCATTCATTCATTCAATGAAAACAGGGTGGGGCAACTGTGGATTTACCTGACTTCAAACAAAGGGTTAAAAATAAGGTTCAAGTTGGCTTGTTGTTAGGAGTAAATGAGTTAATGCCTGCAAATTGCTCACATTGGAGCCTGGCACAGAGCAGGCAAGTAAATGGTAACCATGGTAACCTAAAAACCGAGACTTTTTGCTCAGTAAATGAGGCAAGAGAGAGAGCAACACAGAGGATGCACACGGGAAGGGGAGGGGTGAGGGGAGAGGAGAAGCAGACATGGGGCCAGTGGCTCTCTCTTGGCTCAGGGAGGAGCCCCCAGCAGTTGCCAGTGTCTTCTGAGCTCAGGGACAAGCCCAGCCCGGTCGTGGTTTCCTCAGTTCATTCACCGAGCATGCACACTGGGCCACGGCCAGCGCAACAAAGACACGAATAGCTGCTTCCATCTACTCAGTCTTGAACTTTTAGGTTGAACCAAAGGCAAGAGCCAACATTGGACCAGCTTTCACCCAGAAACATTAGGCTTAAGCTGATGCGTGATTGATTTCACTCTTACGAAGAGCTATGGTTCTTCTTCTCTCCTGGCTGAGAAGACTGATGCTCAGGAGGGTGAAGGGACCAGCCCGAGGTCCCAGAGCTGGAAGTGGCTGGATTTGAACCTAGATCTGACTCTGAAACCCTTCTGTTACACGTTTCCTGCACTAAAGGCACTCTAGTGGGGAGGTGGACACATGAAATGTGTCTCTCTGGGTCTCCCCTCAATTCCTGAGTACCCCCAAGTCCCCAGACAGGCTTCCTGCAGTTCTTCAGCCTCTGGATATGCGAAGCTTTGACCTTCCAAGGATGCCAAGGGCCTGCCACCCCCACACGTGGCCCCTGCCCCGCAGGGCGTCTCACCCTCGTCCGGTTTGCTTCTCCAAGCCGTGGGGGGCCTGTGGTACGGGCAGTGCGCCTGGGCCCCTGGTCGGGGCTGTATTTGTGCTTCTCTCTTGCCCCAGGAGCTGGCCTCATTCTGCCCATCTTGTCCTCACTCTGGGCCAGCCCCTTACCGGCCTTTTCCTCCTTAAAGCCTCCCTCTGAGTTTGGGTTTGTCTTCAATTCTCAGCTCATTAGCAGATCAAAGAGGATGGAGACGACCTGCGTCCAAGAGGCCCTCGGGCAGCCCCCTCCTCACTCTCCAAAGGCGCTCCCAGTTGGCAAGAGAAAAGGGACCCCCCCCACCCCTTCCGGTTGCTCCTTGTGGAGCCAGAGGTGCTGGGGCCTGGCTCCAGTCTCCCCCGCCCCTAACCGGCTGGGGATGCAGCTGGTTGGGGCTGAGGCCAGGCCCTGGGAAGCGGCACAGCCCCCTCCTCCCGAGCCTGAGCAGGACAAGGACAGTTAATTCCTCTGGTGTTATCAGCTGGGCACAGGCGCTGGTTGCATAGCAACCCAGATTGCTCTCTGTCTCCAGTGCTCAAAAAAAAAAAAAAATCAGCATTTTTCCAATTCTACATCAGTAAGATGGAAATGGGCTGGGGGCAGCCCAGACTCCCTGCCCCCCAAGTGTGGCTCATTTGCAAGACGCCTCAACCCACATCCCTGGGCAGGGCCCTCCTCACTCTTCAGGCCTGCGCCTCACCTCCTACCGCCTACACGTCAGGCTGTGGGGCGGGAGTTCACCCATCACCCTCCAGCTGCAGCATGGAGCTGGGTCAGGAGCTAGGACTGGGTTTGTACACGGGAATGCTTGTGTGGACTGGGGGAGCAATGGAATTGATTTACTCGTTCATTAAGAAATCGTGCCCTGGCCAGTGTGCTCAGTGGTTACAGCATCGGCCTGCATACCAGGGGGCTTTGGGTTCGAGTGTGGGAGGCAACCAATCAATGTGTCTCATTGCTCCCTCTCCCTCTCCTTCTTCTTCTTCTTCTCCCTCTCCTCCTCCCTGTCTCTTCTCCGCCTCTCCCTCCCTTTCACTCTTGAAAATTCAATGGAAAAAATGTTCTCAGGTGATGATTGGGAAAAAAAAATATTGATTGCGCACCTTCTGAGTGCCATACGCTAAACTCCCCAAATGTAGGGGTTAACATTGGCTGCGAATTCTTGAATTCTTCGCTGCTCCTCCCATGGGGAGGTGTGGTTTACTAGTATTCCCACTTCCTTTTGAATCAGGGTTGACTCTGTGGCCTGTTTGGCCAGTAGAATGTGACTGTGTGACCCTGGGGCTGGGTCCTAAGAGATTAGCAGGTTCTACCTTTGCCGCTCGAAATGCTCCTTCTTGGAGCCCAGCCACCGTGAAGGGAGGAAGTCCATTCAGCCACGTGGGCGGGCCCTCCCGAAGTCTGTGTCATTGGCCAGCCACAGGAGAAGGCCATATGATGCCATGTAAGCAGAACCCGGGCCAAATCCCAGACCCCCAGAACCACAGCAGATAAAACCATTCACTTTAAGACAGTGATCTTTGGAGTAGCTGGCTATGCAAAAATAACCAAGACACCGGGAGAGCTTACTTCTTCATCCATAGACTCTGGGATATTAAGAAACATGGTTTAGTCAAAACCCGTTTGGCTCAGTGGTAGAGCGTCGGTCTGCGGACTGAAATGTACATTGGTTGTGGGCACATCTCCGGTAGGGGGTGTGCAAAAGGCAGCTGATCGGTGTTTCTCTCTCATCAATGTTTCTAGCTCTCTATCTCTCTCCCTTCATCTCTGTAAAATATCATTAAAATATATTTTTTTTTTAAAAAAAAAGAAAAGAAACATGGTTTAACTGCCTAATGGATGCAGACCCTGTGCTAAGCTCCAAAGCAAAACGCCACTCAGGAGAGCCAAGGTCTACAGGCTGAGGGGCCGGGGGTTACAGGAGACAGCTCAGAGACAGGGGGTGTGGAATGAAGTACTAGCAATTTGCAACTACAGGGGTTCAAACAGGAGGTGGGAAGGCAACCTCAGTCCCTGGTCAGGACGTTTGCATTCAAGTGCCAGCTCTGCTTGCTTGGCAATGGCTGCCTGGACCACGCGGGAAAGGCTCTGAGGCCAAGTCTGAGCTCCAGGGCCGAGGGCTGTGACTGCTCTGTGACTCCTGCGGTGGGCGAGGCAGAGAGAACCTAGGCACAGGTGTCATACGTGTGCCTTTGAGCACACGGTGCGGTGGCCTCTGTGAGCAGCTCCCCTGGGCCTGCGGGGATGTGGGATGAGGCGGGCTGTAGCCGAGGGGCCCCGGGCATGCGCTCCTGCTCTGAGCCCTGCATGGACCAGCAGGGCAGCTTCGGGGTTTGTCTTATTTTGGTTTGTTCAGGCGTCCTAGTCATTGCCGTCCGGAATTCCATTCTCTCACCCGGTGTGCTTGTGGGTGGGTCAGGCTTTTTTGACTCACGCTGCACATTGAAACCACCTGGTGTCTTTAAAAAAAAATCCTGATCTTAAGCAACTGGCATGGGTTGGGGCAAAGGTGTGGTGTGCAGAGGGCATGGGATGGGCTTGGAGGGGATGAGGCTGGAGAACTGGGGTCTCAAAGTGTGGTCCATGGACCTCACATCAGCAACCTGGAGGCTGTAAGAAATGCAAATTCTTGGGCCTTTCCCCAAACCTATTGGGTCAGAAACACTGTGGGTGGGGCTAGAGCCGGGTTTTTATTTTTAAATATATTTTATTTTATTTTAAAATATTTATTTTATTGACTTTTTACAGAGGAAGGGAGAGGGATAGAGAGTTAGAAACATCGATGAGCCGAAACTGGTTTGGCTCAGTGGTAGAGCGTCGGTCTGCGGACTGAAAGGGTTCGATTCCGGTCAAAGGTATGTACATTGGTTGCGGGCACATCCCCGGTAGGGGGTGTGCAAGAGGCAGCTGGTCGATGTTTCTCTCTCATCGACGTTTCTAGCCCTCTATCTCTCTCCCTTCCTCTCTGTAAAATATCAATAAAATATAGATATTTTTAAAAAGAAACATCGATGAGTCACCGATTCAGCTGCCTCCTGCACGCTCCCTACTGGGCATGTGTCTGCCACCCCAAGGTACATGCCCTTGACCACAATCGAACCTGGGACCCTTCAGTTTGCAGGCCACTCTGTCTCCAGTGCTATCCACTGAGCCAAAAAAGGTTAGGACTAAAGCCGTTGTTTTAGGAGCCTTCGGCTGGGAGAGGGCAAAGAAGAAAGCCTTGAGGGTCCGAGGTGTGGCACGGAGGTGCCCAGGGAGTCAGCAGGTCTAGGACCCCCCCTTACTGCCTCCGAAGTCTTCCCCCTTGGTGGGGGCAATTTCTCAGTCCTTTTTCGCAGCATCTATTCTAACATCTGACCTTGTCTCTCTCTCCCACTGGAGGACACTTTTGCCATGTGTTACAGCATCAGCACAATGACATAATCACGGATAATTGTGGGCAATTCCCTTATTCATGTGCCTGTGCTGTGTGCCACTGTCACACCAACCACTCCTCCAGCCCAGCCCCTGAGCCCTGATTTCTGAGAGAGATGGCCTTTCATGTGTGATGACAGGAGATGGATTTGCTGATGGGACATCGATGGGGAAGAAATCTCCTGGAAGCAACCCCCACGCCTTCACCCAAGCCTTTGACTCACTCATTCTCAGTCGTGGTCTTCCTGGGTTGCCACTTCTTCCGTGAAGCCCTCCCTGCCTGCCTCTCCCCACTCAACCCTCATCTGGATTATGCGCCCATCACTATGAGCCCACAGCCCCCTCGACCTTCCCATTACAGCACCTCTGATGCTGTCCTTCTGCCTCTTTCCCTACTTTGAGGCAGGCGGGGATTTTGTGCCTCTTTCTCAGCATGACAGCCCAGCGCCCTGACCAGTGTCACAGCCATTCATTCCAGCAGCCGGTCATCCCAATATCCACCACGGGGCTGGAGGGCTCTGTGTCCTTTAAACTGGATGACGACCCTATAAGATGCCAACTGCTGTTTTCTTCCCTGTTTTACAGACGAGGAGACTGAGGTGCAGGAAGGAAAAGACATTTTCCAGAGGCACAGGGCTGGTGAGCCACAGGCAGCCCGAGTCCACAGACAAGCATATTTTTATTGTGTTGGTGTCACCAGTATTTTTGGTATTATTCCAGGGAGGGGGGAGAGAGGGAGGAAGGGGGAGAATGAGAAAGTTTCCTGAGCATTTTCATTGCCCCCAGAATCTGCAGGCCCCTTTGGCCACTGGCCTGAAGTCCTGGCAACCCTCCCTTGGCTCGGAGGGACACTTAGGGGCCACTCTGTTTTGGGGACAAGGAGCAGTGTTTTCGTCTAGATCCGGCCATGGTCCAGGGACCTCAAGGAAACGGTCCCCGGGCTAGCAGCTCTGACTGACAGTACCTTTCAGCTACGCCCCCCTCAGAGCTGTAGCTATTAGGGCAGCAAATTAGCATCGTAATTGCCTTTTAACTATTCATAGCTGGAAAGAGACCAAGCTGGCCCCGCCTCTCCTCCTCCCTCCCCCCCCACCCCCCTGCTCAGCAAGCAGCGCTGGCCTCCCTCCCATGAAGACTGTTCACCGTCCCCAGCCTGTCTCTCCACCGCCGAAGTGAGGGTGGTGATCCAAACCTCAAAGTCTGGTTGTGGTGCCTGTGACATGCCTGGCACCATTCTGGGCACCAGTGAGCTCTGTTGTGGTATCTCGCTGTGTTCGGAGACCCAGGGAGGGCAGAATAGGCAGGTCAGCTGCATGAGCAGGCCTCGCCCTCAAGTCCTCTTCACTGAGCTCAGGGCTCTCGTGTCCCGCCCTCTCAAACCTTAAATCTACCGTCCCTGCCCAACAAGGCGACTTGTACTCACGTGAGCAGACAGCAGACAAGACTTTGCCTCATGGCTTCACCTTGCTCATCATAAGATGATTTTTTAAAATATATTTTATTGATATTTTACAGAGAGGAAGGGAGGAGATAGAGAGCTAGAAACGTTAATGAGAGAGAAACATTGACCAGCTGCCTCTTGCACACCCCCTACCGGGGATGTGCCTGCAACCAAGGTACATGCCCTTGACCTGAATCGAACCTGGGACCTTTCAGTCCGCAGGCCGATGCTCTACCACTGAGCCAAACCGGTTTCGGCATAAGATAATTTTTATTATAAAACATTTGGGCTTATTTAAGAGAGGGCACTCACCTCAACCGTGTTGCAACTACCGGGCCACCTATGTCATCCGCTCTGGATGTGAAGGCACCGGAGGGTGGGTGAGGAGACTGGTGCTGAGGCCCAGCTGCCCGGGACCAAGCCCAGTTCCGTGACTCCCCCGGTGTGGCCTGGGGCCAGTTACTGAACCTCTCCGCGCTTCCGTTTTCGCCTCTGCAAAAGGAGGGTGGAGATCATGCCTTTCCTGAAGGGTTGTTGGGAGGGATAAATGGGTCAAAATACGTGTGGTGCCTAGAATGGTGCTCAGACATAGTACTAGGTGCTTGCTCGTATTGCTTACGAGGGCCCCGACTTCGTAAGCAAGGAATTCGTGCAAAAGCAGGCCTTCCTTCCCGTGGCTGCCGCCCCGACTTCCCTCTGGCACCCGGGACCCCAGCTTCCCTTGCAGCCCTGGCTTTGTCTGGAAGGTGGTCTGGTCTAAATAGCATATTATGCTTTTATTATTAGAGGTTATTCTAGATTAGGCACCTTTGTGTACTGGCTTGTGTGGCCTCTAACCTGCCTTTAAGGGGGGTTTCTGCAGCGATGGTGAGTGGGATGCTCAGTCACCCTCCCAGGGACCACGTGCTTTCCCGCCCTCGGTTTCCGCTTGAATTGGACAGCGCACCCCACAGGCCAGCTGCTCAGAGCCCCAGGCTGGATTTTAGGGGGGGATTGGGGGAGGATGTGGAGGGAGATGCAGGAGAACCTAAGAAATGAGCAAGAAAACGGCGTCCCCTGTTCTTATGAAGACTTAAAGAAATAAAAATCTAATTTCCAATGTAAACACATGCCCCGGAAGAGAAGGACATGAACAGGGTAATGTAGAGACTCACGGGGGGGGGGGTGGGGGGGGGGGAATTCCACGTCCAATTGGATCGTCAGGGAGGGAGAGCTTCTCCTCTTTTTCTTTTTCTTTTCTGTTTTGTTAATCCTCACCTGGGAATAAGTTTTCCATTGATTTTTTTTTAGAGAGAATGGAAGAGAGGGAAGGAGGGGGAGAGAGACGTCCCACAAGTGCCTGCACCCCTTGACCCATGACCCTTGACAGCGGTGGGGATTGAACATGCAACCAGGTACATGCCCTTGACCGGGAATGGAACCCGAGAGCCTTCAGTGGGGGTGAGGGGGTGTGTGTGGGGTCGAGCTCTAACCACTGAGCACACCGGCCAGGGGAGGGAGACAGGTCGTCTTGAAGGAGGTGATGTTAAGCGGAGATAAAAGGACCCAGCCATGCTTTCCAGGCAGAGGAACAGCGGGTGCAAAGACCGAGGACAGGGCTGGCCTGTCCAGGGACCGGACGAGGGCGCTGACGGAGAGGCGGCTGCGGGGACGCCGGTCCGGGGGGGGGGGGGGGGGCGCTGGAGGGTGGCACCGGGTCTGATGGGCCACGAAGGAGTCGGGGTTTACTTCCACCCGCTGCCCGGAGAGGACGCCGCCGGCCGGAAACGGTCCCGCTGGGCCCGGGCTGGCCGGCCCTGGGCCTCGGGGGCCCTTCCCAACCGCGGGTCCCCCTTTGGGGGCCCTTCCCAGACCGCGGGTCCCCGCTCCGGCCCCCTCCGCTCCCGGCTCTCCGGGGCGGGGTCCCCGGGCGGGAGGGGGCGCTCTCCGCGGCCCTGCGATCGCGTCCCCGCCCCTCCCGCCATCGTGCCGTCACGAGGCGCCCTTTCTCTCCACGACCCTCCGGGGCTCCGCTGGGGGCGAACGCCACGCGGGGCGGCCACCGGCTGCCGGTCCGCGGAGCGAGCGCGCCGGCTGGACCCGAGGCCGCGGCCGCCCGCCCGTCACCGCGGGGCACCGGGCGTCCGCTCACTCGGCCCACGGCCCGGTCCGGAACCCCTCCTGGGCCCGAGACCCGCTCCGGCCCCCCCCTCCGGGCCCCCGGCCCCCCTCTCCGAGCCCCCGGCGCCTGGGGACACGCGAGGGGCGGGGCAGCCCTGCTCTGGCCCTCGGGGCGCTCGCGGCTCTTTGTCCTCGAGGCTCCCGGCCCCCCTGGCGAGCGCCGTGCCCCCCCCCCCCCGGATGCCTGTGGCCTCGGGCCTCGATCCTCCGGCCAGGCCCCCTTTCCCGCCCAGGGTGGCGGGGGCCAAGGGGGTGTTGAGTTCTGCTCAGTCCTCCGCCGAACTCCGGCTCCGCGTCTCCTGACTCCACGCCCAGGGCCGGTCCGCCCCGTCCGCTCCTTCATCCAGTGCGGACACCCATGTTTAAGACAGAGGTTCTCCCGAGCCCCAGCACAGCGCCCCCAAACTCGGCCCGTGGGGTCCGGAAGGGACCCTGAAGGAGGGGAGTCCGCAGAGCCTGGAGTGGGGTGGGGTGGGGGGGGAGGGGGGAGGTCAGGTCTTGGAGGAACTTGAATTCCAGACACAGCTATTAGGCAGGAAAGCTGGTGTCCAAACCAGGCAGGCTGACTCCTGGTTCAACATCCTGTGCTTCCTCGGCACTGGCCACCGCGGGAGGCTGGGGGTGGCCAGGCCAGGCCAGCCAACCATTCTCTGTGGCCGGTGCTGGCTGCCAGGTGTGGCTGCGGCAGCATTTGCTCTGTTGCCATCCTGTCTCTGCTCAGTGATGGGGTAGCCGCTGGGAGCATGGTAAACCCTGCCGAGGCTGAACCCAGATAGCAATCGCATCCTCCATCCGCTGTCATTGGACATCCTGTATTCAATCACCCACACATTCATTTCTTCTAATCGTTCCCTTCTTGACTGTGATAAAGTCATTTTTATGGACTTTAGAACGTGCATTTCATCTGAATTAAGCATGCTGGAGTCCATCAGTTCTGATGGGAAATAGGCTGATAAAGGAAGACATATTTCAATGATCCCCTTCCTTTTAACTGATTGTTCTCCAGCACACTGAGAGTCTCATTCAGGGAGCGTGGGTATGTGACAATCTGCATACCCACTTCTGGAACTCTGGATGCTAAGGAAAGCTTGGAGCATTCCAGAGTGAGGATAATGTAATGCAGCACTATCTTACTGAGGATTGGTTATCAGGCATGTGATTGTGCATGTGTGTGCAAACCCATGTGTGTGGGCCCATTCTGTGCTGTTACAGATGTGCACGTGTGTGCGTATGTGGTGCAGGCTCCGTGTATGATTTGTGAATGTCTCTGCATATGTGTGCACAGTCAGGCATGTGTGTGCCTGTATGATGGCAGGAAGTGGGACCCTTGGATAATGGGGGAAGCCCCACCACCGCCTCACCCGCTCTGACAGCAAGATGACTATGTGGCCGGGACCAGTTTGGCTCAGTGGATAGAGCGTTGGCCTGCGGACTGAAGGGTCCCAGGTCCAATTCCGGTCAGGGGCATGTACCTTGGTTGCGGGCACATCCCCAGTAGGAGGTGTGCAGGAGGCAGCTGATCGATGATTCTCTCTCATCGATGTTTCTAACTCTCTATCCCTCTCTCTTCCTCTCTGTGAAAAATCAATAAAATATTTTTTTTAAAAGATGACTGTGTTGGCGGGGGACTGGCCTCCACAGGAAGGCCCACCCACAGGTGGCCTAGGAAGGCCTGCCACAGCCTGGGGTCAGCAGCTTCTCTGCCTCAGACGTCTCCTGCATGGTCAGGAGGGAACAGGGCAACCTCAGTTTATCTGTCTGAAGGGACAGTGCAGCCCCGGCCCTAGATTGTCCAGGATTCCAGTGTCTAGATGGGGTGGTATCTCCAGGCCCCTCGCTGCTCCTCTTGCCTCCACCGTGGGGAGAGGTGTCCATCATGCAGGTGGCCAGCAGTTCCCACCTGGTTCTGCTACGACCTTAGGAAAGTCACTTCTCCTCTCTGAGCTTCCATTGTCTTATGAGGTAGAAAAGCCTCACCAGACTGTTAAGAATGACATAAAATTAAATCCTGTGCAAAACGGGAAAATGCCCTTTGATTTGGCATCTCCTGAGGGCCTGGGCCATTTCTTCTTACTTTAAAAAAAAATTTTATTAAGGTATTATATGTGTACATAGCTTACCATTGCCCCCCCTCCACCTCCCATTTATGCCCTCCCTCCCCAGAGTTCTGTGTTCGTTGGTTGTACTTATATGCATGCATATCAGGCCTTCGGTTGATCTCTTATCTCCCCCCAGGTCTCCTTCCCCTCCCCGCTGTCATTTGACAGTCTGCTTGTTTTATGGTGACTATCTCAGGACCACACGAATAGAATCCGCTCCTCATTTGGCAGTCTGCTTGTTTTATGGTGACTATCTCAGGACGATATGAATAGAGTCCACTCCTCCTCTGGTTCACACCGCTCCTCCCCCCGGGTCCCACTGCTTCCCCGGGACACCCGGCCCCCCTGGGGCACACGGCTCACCCGGGGCACACGGCCCCCTGGGTATTCTTACTTTTATTCCTAGAACTTTGTAGGAGACCTGATGAAAGGCTAGTTCTCAGATCATGTTTCCTGGAGGCAGGAATGCATGGATGGATGAAGACTAGTGTCTGAAACACAGTGGGTACACAACAAAAGTTTGATTTCATTTTCATGTACTCTACAGCTGAATTTCTCAGTTGTGTTCCATAGAGTATTTTACACTTCCTTAAGGATCAATAGGGGGAAAATCATGGTGAAGAACTACTCTAGAGTTAAATTTTGGAATGTGAAAGCCCTTAGAGCTTTCTAATATTAGTTAATTCAGTACACTTTTATTGAGCAACTACTGTATGTCTGGATGCGTTTCTGGGTGTTTGGGATAGATAGAGATTTGTTTAATGAAATATTTTCCAGTATTTCCATATCTCCCCTCTCTCCCGTTTTTCTGAATGAAAACATAACCCTGCCCCATTTAGGATTACTTGTCCCACTCCCAACTCAAAGTCCTCCCAGAAAGGCTATGGAACACAGTAACTAAATAACACTTCTCAAGCCAGACTATGTGGGTTCTGAATCACATCCCCACTTCTTACTAGCCATGTGACCTTGGGTAAGCCTCCATTTCTTCAAGTGTAAAATGCTAATAATAGCAAGGATTCAATAAGATAATGCTACATCTCAAATGTTCGGTAGTATTCCTGGTGTGTAGTGTTATTTTAAAAGATATTTATCACCATAGATCTCAAAAATTAATGGCCAATTCCCCTACATAATTCTTAATGTCCTATGTATTCCCCCAGAGTTAATATCTGATCATTCAGAACCACTTACCAACCTCCATGGCTCCCAAACAGCCCCTTGTGGATTTATACTTTGCTCACGTGCTGCTTCTCCTCCTAAAATGTTCTCAGTGATGCCCACCTAGGAGACACAGCTCCCAGGCCCATCTTGGGCATCGCCGCCTCCATTACACTCATGCTTACTGCCTGACCCTCAGCCCAATGGCTCCACTAGCTGGTTACAATTGCATGATTTACTAGGGCAAGGCCCGTAGAAGAGTTACCCAATCAGCAGAATAGCAGAATCACAATCAACAACTGTTGGTTTTTGCCTCTAAGATTTGAACGTGCTTTAAAACACAGCAATGCACAACTAATACAAGCTTCTTGAAGCCAGCAACAATTGGCTTCTATTCACCTTCATCTTGACTGCTGATATGCAGAGGGCATAGACTATACCTAGAGCCACTGATGAAGCCAGGAGACAGTGAATGCCTTGTATTATCCTCACGTCAGATGATAGCTGGGATCCATGAGGGGCCTCCCCTACCTCATCAATGGGAGGACCCTCGTAAGGATGAAAGTTATCCGAAAGTGTACCTCCCAGCAGGTCAATGACAGATGCTATGAACTGCCCAGGGTGTTGACTGTCTTGTTCTAGGGAAATCCAGTACCATTTCTGTACCTGGTCCCTGCTGCCCTAGGCTCACCCTGCATAACCCTTGCCCTAGGTTTGACAGCATCTGTTCAAGTAAAATGTAAGTAGAACATTTGCATTTTCACCCTCCTTCTCTCTTCCACCCTCCCTCTCAGGAACCATCTGACCATTATAATAAAAACCCAGCTTTATGTAAATACCCTATCCTCCAAGTAATAAATGCCATTAGCTGATCCTGTCTGAGCAACTGCAGGCTTTTAAACATCCATTTGAAAATCTTTGAAAGCTCTCTCGAGGCTCTTGCTCATAATTCACTAAGTGGGAGTTGGTAATAACTGTGTTAAATGGCCAGGCCCAGCAATTCGCAGGAGGTGTATCTGTTTGTGTGTGGTGGTGGGGTGCGCGCTGAGAAGAGGATGCCTTCCTTCCATGCTGATCGGTTACTTATTTTTAAGAATCCCCCCTGGGAGCTCACAGCACTTTGATGAGCTGCTAATGAAAGAGCCAGATCTGACAATTAATTTCCACAGAGTTATTATTTATTGTTTTGGCAACAATTCTCTGAAAAGCCTTAATACTCACCTTGGCTTCCCAATGGTTGAAGGGAGCCACGAGTTGAGGGAAGAAATGGATTCCACTTGTTTATTCATTAGTCATGTATTGAGCACCTACTGTGTGCCAGGCACTGCTTTGATCAAGATTCACCCCCTGCCTTCAGGGATCCCTCAGTCTGGTGTGTGTGTGTGTGTGTGTGTGTGTGTGTGTGTGTGTGTGTGTGTGGTGGTGGTGGTGGTGGTGGTGGTGGTGGGAGGGGAGTAAGACAAGCAAGTATATAATAGGAAGCTACAATACAGTGTAATACATACTATGAAGGGCACATGTAGGATGCTATGGGAGTATGTGGGTCACAGAACCAAGACTTAAAGGGTCAGGGAAGGCTGCCAAGAGGAAGAGTTCTTAATGATCACCTAGTAGCAAGATAAGAGAAATAAATGCTCTAGGAAAAAACATCAACATGTGCAAAGGCTCAGAAGAGAATGCATAGCCATAACATTTTGGCGAGAAGGTGGAGTGCTAAGAATTCTCAGTCACTGCTGGTGGGAGTGTAAACTAATAAATGTTAGTAAACAGCCAAGTGAGAGATATGCAAGCCCTGGGATGAAGCAATTCCATTTTTTTTTTGTAGAGACATTCTGTACACAACATGAGGAGACATACAAACAATGATCATACCAGCATGGTTTGTGAGAGCCAGTAAGTGGAAACAACTCAAATACTGATTAAATGTGGAAGGATTAACTGTGGTATAATCATACAGCAGAACACTACACAGAAGTGAAAATGAATGAACTACAGCTACACATAGCAACATGGATACATCTTTCTCATATTGACACTGAAGAATACATACAACATAAGTCCACTTATACTAAATTAAAAGTGGGCAAACTCAAAACATTGTTTGGGCATGCATACAAAGGTGGTAAAGCTATGAAAGAAAAGGAAATGATTGACTGTAGCAGGTGGAATCATGGTTTATTTTAGGGAGAGGGTAAGGGCGTGATTCAAAATATCACATGGAGAGTTTCAGGCAATGTCCTATTAATTTGAATGGTAGTCACACAGGTGTTTACTTTAGAATTATTAAATGACTGCACATTTATATCATACATTTTTCTAGATGTGTGGTGTATTTCATGATCTTGGTTAAAAGGGAGATTATTCTAGTTACACCCATTAGAAGCCTGGAATGCTGATGGGGGAGGGCTGGAGGCGGCTCTCAGGGACTGGAGCCAGCATCCTGCTTTGTTGTGTGTGCATATATGGATCCCAGACAACTCTCACAATGGTGGTACCAGGGCTTCCCGGGACCTGAAGACCTTAAACCATTTCCATGGAATATGGCATGGCTCAGTTTTGAGAGAACCCCAGGTGGGGTTGGGTCTAAGTTTCACAGGTGATGCTCTGGAAGAACTGAAGGAAATATAGGACATTGCTTTGTCTTTTTGCCTATAAGTTCCCAGGCGGGGCTAGGATCTAGAGGTGCAATCTGATTATGAAACCCAACTTTAAGGGCCTGTGTCTCTCCTACATGGGCTCTGAGGTGGGTGCACTAGAAGGGACATCGCATGAGGATGTGGTGTAGTTGTGGGTGACTATGAATCCTTCATATAAATTGACCTTAACTCAGGGCAGGGGAAGGAAATGAGTGCTCCAAGGTGGTCAGAGCTGGAAGGGATCTGAGTGATCCCTGAGTCCAGCCCCTAGTACTTTTTGGCTCTTGATTAAGTCTAAAGTCAACTTTATAATTATTCACTTATAGGAAAAATTCATTCTTTTGGAACAAATCATATACTTTGGAAGTAAATAAAATATTATAGTTTCCTAAACCCCTTATAATCTCATCCTGTGAGGTCAACATTAACAGCCTTATCTACTTTCTTCCACATGTCATGCCAAGCTCACACACATACATGCAAACACAATCTGGGACTTTCTTCTTTTTCTTTTTCAAAAATTGGCTAATATTATGTTATTACTCCGCAACTTGACATTTCACATAACAATACATATGGACATTATTCAAGATCAGTCCTTCCAAGTCTAATATATCTTTTTCATAGCTGTGGAATATTCTTCAATTTGGATATAGCATAATTTACTCAACCAATCCCTTGTTAATAGACTTTTAAGCAACTTTCTATTTTTGCACTAACAAGTAAATGTCCATTATTTATATCCATATGTCCTTTTTTTTAAAAAAAATATGCTTTTATTGATTGCAGAGAGAGGAAGAGAGCAGGAGAGAGCTAGAAACACCAATGATGAGAATCATTAATCTGCTGCCTCCTGCATGCCCCCTACTGGGGATGGAGTCCATTCTGACACTTTACTTTTTCTAAATGTTGTAGTCATTCACACTTTTATCAACAATGCAGGGAATTTTTTTATATGCCCACTATCTTTCCAACAATGACTGTTATTTATTAACAAGTTTTCCTCCTCCCAATGTGATAAGCAAGTGAGCAAAAGAAGGAAAAATAGAAATAAAAACAAAGAAACACTACCAGCCCTTGCTGGTTTGGCTCAGTGAATAGAGTGTCCACCTGTGGACTAAAGGGTCCTGGGTTCAATTCTGGACAGGGAGCACATGCCCGGGTTGCGGGCTTGATCCCCCCAGTAGGAGGCATGCAGGAGGCAGCCAATCTATGATTCTCTCCATCTTTGATGTTTCTGTCTCTATCTCTCTCCCTTTCTCACTGAAATCAATTAAAAATATATAAAAAAGAAACACTACCCAAACTCCCATATTGTTATTTTTATTTACATTTATCTGGTGATTCTTAAGCTTGATTTCTTCTCAAATATTTGTTCATCATTTGTATTTTCTTTCTCAAGAAATGCTTGTACATATCACTTAGTTATCTTTGTACCAGGTGGTTGATCTTTTTATTGTTGTTTTACAGAATATCTATGCACATTAAGATTATCAACCCATTGTCTATCACATGTTCCTTCATTTATAAATATAGAGAAGAGGTAACACAAAGAAGTGAGTTGCCTGAGGACACTAGAATGCTAATGTTAGAACTGGACAAGTCACACTTCTAGATTCCTTGTACAGTTGCATCCCTGGCCCACTCTATAGCTTAGACTCTTGTGGTAAAATTTCTTGGAATTACTAGAACAAATTTTCTCAGAGTATGATCTCCCTTCATCAGAATAATCTGGTGCTTTATTAAAATTCATATATTAGGCCAAGACCAGTTTGGCTTAATGGATAGAGTGTCGGCCTGTAGACTCAAGGGTCCCGGGTTTGATTTCGGTCAAGGGCATATACCTGGGTTGCGAGCACATCCCCACTGGGGGATGTGCAGGAGGCAGCTGATCGATGTTACTCTCTCATAGATGTTTCTAACTTTCTATCCCTCTCCCTTCCTCTCTGTAAGAAATCAATAAAATATATATTTTTAAAAATCATATATTAGGACTACCCAAGCCCTATTGAATCAGAATCGCTAGAAGATGCAAGGACTCTGCTAAGAGAATTTTAAAAATATTTTTCTTTTATTTACTAAAGTTAGGTAACCATCACCCTAAAAACTCAAAGTTCTTACATGAACACAAAGGATACTCTCTGGAAAGATGGGGTGAAGAACTCAATGGGAAAGTGGTATATTATAGTAGCTCTTCCCTTGCCCCCAGCACGCCCTCTGCATACACACACACACACACACACACACACACACACACACACACACACCATTGGCAGCTGGAGAGAGAGCCCTTTGGGTTGAAACATTGAAACAGAGATATCACTGGGGACCTGTTGGCCTCATGCTGCCCTTAAGCCAAAAGCAAGCTTTTGTGGAAATAGGGGTGAATCTAATATATCACTTTCTTGCTGGTATAAAGGTGTAAATGTCAATTTCTCCTTGTTTTTGAGAAGATTTGACAAAGCACTTAAAGCAGCACCTATTTTAATCAACAAAGCAGCCAGAAAGATCACAGGGTGGCAAGTGTGCCATATCCTATCTGAGCTGTGGGTGGATTTGAAAATTGCACTTTTAATTAAAATTGGCATTTCTGAAGCTCGGGTTGGAGCTGGCCATTTTGCTGGGGAATTGCGGGCGGTGAGGCAAATAATCTGAGAGGGAGGTTTAAATGAGCAAAGAGGAAGGCTTGTGTATTAACAAGATGCGCTTGTTTAAATAATGAAGCGGAGAAAAGATAATGTAAAAACGCCTTTGTCTGTGTTTAGTTAGGTTTCCTCTGAGACCCACATAATTATAGCTGAGCTGTCCTTGGTGCTGACAGCTGAGTGAGAGGATTTCTTGCCAGAGGTAAATGCCTGGTCCATACTTCTCAGCCCATCAAGTGTGGTCTTTCACCAGTTTTTTTCCAGTCAATGGTAAAAATACCACCATAATATCATTCATTTCACCCACAAAAGTTACTGATCCCCTATTATGTATCGTGGTGCTCTGAAAAAGTGGGAAAATATCAACCCAAAATCATTGGATCCTGCTCCCTAAATAATGCACTGAACCTTAAAATTGATATTATTCCAATATTTAAGGCCTTTGTAAACCAGTAAAGTTAAAAACAAGAACAATTCCAAGGACTGAAGACATTTAAGAACTTCAACTACCACCTACTTTCTCCATCTTTTAATTAAAAAAAAACACAGAAAAATTTATAACTTAAAAAGTACAAAGCAAATAACCTTAGAATAAAAAAATAGTTATTTAAATGGCTTTATAAAAACTCACTTTATTGTTTTTACTTTTCACCTTTGGCTAAGAGCCACAGAAAATTTCATCATGCACTGACATCAGTTTCAATGCTGGCATTTGGGAGGCCATCATCCAGGCCTCAGGAAATAAGTAGAATCTCTCCATGAATGTCCTGAGCAGAGATCACCTAACTTCTGGGTGCACATATGACCTCCTTGGTCAGCCTGTTGGACAGTCTTGTTGATAGGTCTTCCTTCTCCATAGTTATAACGCCTTAAATATGGATGGGGCAAGTGTCTATTGGAGTGAGTGGAAGGGACACTTGTTGAGAACCCACTATGTGTCAGAATTGTGACAGTGACAAATGCTTTATTTTATCTCCCATGACCTGATTTTCACACTCATTTGTGGGGTGGGCATTAGCACCCCAATTTGGAGATGTGAAATGTGTTACATATACAAATCTAATTTTTTAAAAATACATTTTATTGATTTTTACAGAGAGGAAGGGAAAGGGAGAGAGAGCTAGAAACATGGATGAGAGAGAAACATCGATCAGCTGCCTCCTGCACATCCCCCACTGGGGTTGTGCCTGCAACCAAGATATATGCCCTTGACCAGAATCGAACCTGGGACCTTTCAGTCCGCAGGCTGACGCTGAACCAAACCGGTTTTGGCACAAATCTAATTTATAATAAAAATATTTAAACATCAATTTAAAGGGAGCAGCTAGTCAATAAATGGTACAAAGATAATTGGTCAGAAAAAAACATATTTTGACCTATACATCAGAGCAGTCATCAAATAAATTCCAAGTGAATCAAATACTTAAATATAAATAATACAAACATAGAAAGTATTTTTAGCCCTGGCAGTTGTTGCTTAGTGATTAGAGTGTCAGCCCTTGCACGGAAGGATCGCTGGTTTGATTTTGGTCAAGGGTACATACCTGGGTTGCAGACTTGATCCCTGACCCTGGTCGGGGTGCGTGCAGGAGGCAAACAATCAATGTGTCCTGTTCACATTGATGCTTCTCTCTTGCAATTCCCTGTCCTCCTCTCTTTCCATTCTCTCTAAAATAATCAATGGAAAAAATGTCCTCAGATGATGATTAACAACAACAAAGTATTTTCAAAACAGAAAACATGACGTTGAAATGTTATCAAATCTCAGGAGGAAAATGGACTTTCAGAGCTTAGGAACAATTCGGGGGGGGTGGGGAAAGGAAAGATTAACTATTTTAATATTCTGGATAGAAGAATTCTATTACACTTTTAAACCTATTTTGCAGAAGTTAATGGTTTGTAATAGTGGATATTGAAGACTGAAAAGTGAAACCCATGGTGACTAATTCTGCATTATGGGGAGTCGATTAGGAATCTTATTGGGAAAACATTCTCTATTTTGATTTGGGTGAAAACTGATCAAATCGGAAATATACTTGAGATTATTATACATTACTATGTATTAGTTGTATCTTGATTTTTTAAAAATGAACCCAATCTAAATGCAATACCCTTGGTTTGGACTAGGAATACCGAATCCCTGTGGCAGTAGAGCGTCTTGAGACCATTCATTGTGTTTTGTGTGAATTCAGGCCAGACACTATTGAATTGATTCCAGTTTGTATGAAGAAGATTTAGACATTCTAGTTGACCACAAACTCAAGAGTGTTAACCATATAATTCAGCTAATATCAAGAGAATGCACAACCTGAGGTTTCAGTGGTAAAGGCAGAGTGTGCCCCTCTCCCCCCAAATAAGGGAAGAAATAGACACCTACCTTAGTGACCACTGTCCCCTCCAGTAAAGGTCACTGGATAATTGTGAATAAATTAATGAAACTGACTTATTGTCTTCCATGGAAAAGTGTAGGAGAAAGACAATCCAGCCTGGGCTCGGGAATCATACTGGCTTGGCTTTGAGTCCCAGATCTACCAAGGACATGTTGAGTGATCTTAGGAGAAGAATGCCACTTCTCTGAGCTCAGTCTCCTCTTCTGTAAAATGGGAAAACTAATAACATCAGCATTGAAAAGCAGTTGTATGAACTAAATGAGGTGCTGTATGTAATCCAGTTGGCATAATGCCCAACATAATCATGTCCCTCAGTGTTATTATTAGTGGTATTTTTAACCATTAATTCTGAGGGTCCTCCTTGTATGTCATCTTTAAGGGGTTCCTGGGTAACTTCTTTTTTATTTTTTTATTTTTTAAATTTATGAAGGTGTTATATGTGTGCATAGCTTACCATTGTTGCCCCCTGCCAACTTCCCATACATGCCCTCCCTCCCCAGAGTTTTGTGTTCATTGGTTGTACTTACATGCATGCATACCAGTCCTTCTATTGATCTCTTATCTCCCCCAGATCTCCCTACTCTTCCCGCTGTCATTTGACAGTCTGCTTGTTGTTTTACTGTCACTATATCTATCTTTCTGTTCATTGGTAACTTCTTTTTTAAGGAGCTGAAGAAGTTGTGCAATCATTCGCCAAGAGAACCAAGTTGCCTGACATGCCTCCCACCCCCACCACTGACGTAGAGACACCCTGGAGCCCATGTGGTCTCATTTCTCTGCATGAGCTGCTGAAATCAATGCCCAAGGCAGTGAGCAAGGCAGGGGAGGAGGCTGTGCAGGATCGAGAAGATGAAGAAATCGAGAAGCCAGCACACCGGTGACAGCAGCTCATTGACTCCCTGTCCCCAAGGGCCAGCCGGGCCAGCTGGGGAAGCCTGTCATTAACTCTCTTTATTGTCTACATTTTCTGCCTCACTGGCTCATCTGAGAAGGCAAATGGAACTGGCTTTAAGTCGCTCCTTGCATGGACATTGCTTTATTGGCTTCTGGAACTGGGAAGAGCTGGGAAACTGAAAACATTAACTGCCCAGGAGGCATTCAAATGTGTGGGATGGGAAAGTGGGCATGAACATAGCTTGGGGTTTGTTCGGGAACATACTAAATGGCTTAGGGTAGTTGTCACCCAACCACGCCTTATTCTGAGCCCAGAGTCTCCTACCACTGCTATTTGGAAGGTCAGCCTTGTCCTTTCTGGCCAAACTTATATAGTTTATTCTTTGCATTTAAAAAATGTGTCTATATGGTATTTCCCTACAAGGGGAGGACAGTGTGGCATGGACTTTGCATGTAGACATTGAAGTGCTGCTTACTAGCCATTAGACCTTAGACTCTCTGAGCCTCCGTCTCCTTGTCTGTAAAATGGGGTTGATTACATCTGCTTTGAAGTTCTGTGTGAAGATAATAGCATTATTTTCCATATTGAGCATTTATCAAACCCTAAGGGCTCGAACACTAGTTATCTCAATCAAACCCTCAGAGTAGTCCAACAAGATACCTATTCTTATAATCCTCATTTTGAGGATAACGAAGCTGAGACACAGAGGGGTTAAGCAACTTGTCCACAGTAATTCATCTCTCCCAGTCTCCATAGGAAACACATCCATTCCCAGGGCTTTCAATATCATCTAGAGACAAAGGCTCCTATGGTTATTTTTCTAGCTCCATTCTTGCTTCTGAGGTCCAGCTTTGTATGGCCAATGGCCTACTTGACTTATCAACTTGGGAATTAAACAGATCTCTTAAGCCTAACTGTCCTCAGACAGATAAAGACACTGAAGCGAAGTGCCCAGGTCAGACAATAAGGAAATCATCCAGCGAGAATCTGAACCTGGTAAGTGTCTGCAATGCATGTGCTCTTGGGTACATACTATTTACTTAAGAATTTATGAATTGGCTGAAACCAGTTTGGCTCAGTGGATAGAGCGTCGGCCTGTGGACTGAAGGGTCCCAGGTTCGATTCCGGTCAAGGGCATGTACCTTGGTTTCAGGCACATCCCCCGTAGGGGGTGTGCAAGAGGCAGCTGATCGATGTTTCTCACTCTCTATCCCTCTCTCTTCATCTCTGTAAAAAATTAATAAAATATATATATTTTAAAAGAATTTATGAATTTATTCTCTTTTCAAAATACCCCTCAATTTCCTAGTTTATACCCTAAGTCAATTTACTAGACCTTACCCCTGCACCACTATGATACTCACTAAAACCATCCCAACTACTTGTTCTCTCTCTCTCTCTCTCTCTCTCTCTCTCTCTCTCTCTCTCTCTCTCTCTCTGTTTTCATCAGCCTCATGGGGTGCTAAGAAAGAAGTTATCCATAAGGACAGAGGGGAGCCCCAAAAGGGGCTTATCAGGGAGAGTCGTGGAGAGGAAGAGCTGTGAAAATAATCTTGTCTCCTTTCACCAAAAGTTACATCCCCCTGTTCTGTGGTTCAAGAATTATGTCTTTGAGAATGCCAATGTATGCAGGGTATTAGGAAGGATCTATGAGCTTCTCCCAAAGAGTTAGAGTATGTGGCAACTCTCATTTATCCAGACTGCCCCAACCTTCTCCCATCTGCCATGCACCTACCCCCTTTGTGCTTGGTGTTAAGCTCCCCCATAGAAGATGCTCTGCCATCTCTTTCTCCAGTTTCATCCTCGTGTGGGACACAGGCTCAGACACTCAGATGGGGCTGTGCTACAAGGCAGTGAAGCCCTTCTTGACTTTCCAAAGATAATTAGATGGAGAAAACTCACACTCAATAATGTATGCCAACTGTCTGCCATGTCTGAAATTGTGGAGCCTCCGTGGCATGAGGAGAAGAGGCATTTTGCGGAGGGTCACTGACAGTGGACAATAACAAAAACCAAAGCTGGACCTTGGGTTCACATTGCTTTCTGACTACTCCTTTCACATCAGCCAAAGGTACTTACATGGAGCTTTCCTGAGATAAGTTTATACTTGACAGTATCAGAGGTCCATTTGCATGCATTTGAGTCTCACCCCTCCTTAGGAATCAGCCACATGTGACCATGGGCAGCAAGTCAGACCCCGGGCCCTTCCCTGATCAGCTCCTTCTCTGCCTCAGAATACATAGAACTAACCATGCACCCATTGGCTGATTTCACGAGAAAAATCTGAGTGCGCTTTTGAAGCTAAAAGGTGGAACGTAGGACTCTGCTCTTGCAAACATGGGGACACATAAACCATTTAGTTAGAGGGTGGCCAGCTTTGTATTAAACGTTCAAAGAGATACTGGGCACTCCGAGCAGACAGAAAGATCCGGAAGGGTAGGATGGAGGGGGAAACTACGCAGGGATTTAGTTCCTCCCTAGTCACAGGCAATGCCATCTGCCGATAGTGTGACTTCAGCTAGTTGTTACAGCTCCCTCATATTCTGTTTCCGCATTTGTAATGTGTAGGATATAATAGCATCTATATCACAAATCTAAGGTTTGTGAATAGATTCTGTGAGTTGTAGCATGTACTAGTAAAGAATTTAGTACAGAGCATGTCACAGTAAGCTAATTTTGTTATTACTGTTTTCACTTCCTTCAAGCTCCTTCTTTGCCGCTATTGGTGTGACATATCTAATTGCCCCAAGTCTTGCTTGTCCAAGGTCAGAAGGAATTTTAGTCTCACTCATCCTACCGTGGTCAAATAGTCAATCTTTTCTTCAACCACTGGCAATTTGGAAAGTACAAATCCAGACATAGCACACCATTATTTGGCCTGCAAAAGAATTCTCCTTTCCCTCCCCTCACCATCCTTTCCACCCCACCCCGCCCTCGTCCTTAGAGGAAGGCCTTGCACTGTGCTGTCCTGGGGGCTGACATAGTGTTCTCCCTTGTTCAACTGGGGAAGGACACTCTATGCAAATGAAGACATGTAACGTCACACAGCCAGCGAGTGTGGAAGCTGGGGACATTCCCCAAGCTAAATGTTGTGCCTCTGATGTGGCCAGGGCTGCCTCAGTGCCCTCAGGAAGATACCCTGAGATGCTGACCTGGCCCAGAGAAGCCAGCCTGCATCCCGCCCTTTCCCACAGCCATTGACTCCAGAGCTCAGGGCACAGGAGCTAACGCCTTATCTGGGTGCCCCGGGGACTGCTATTGGCACAGCGATGGCTCCACTGGGATCATGAACAGGGAGCCCAAGCAGGATACACAGGCCAGAGATAAGGCCAGGAACAGATTCCCTCTGGCGCTCAGGTGCTGTTCATCTGAAATGAACAGCCCCACAGCCCAGGCCGGTGACAGGCACAGGGTGATAACAATGCCGCTGATCCGCAGCCTGGGATGACGGGCTGTCACTGGCTTCCAGAGATAAGGGAACAATGAGCAGCCCCTCCACTGAGGGAGGGGCCTGCACAGAGCCGCCAGGGCAAAGCAGCAGGGCCTGAAGCTTGTCTCTGACCCCTTCACCCCAGCAGGACCCCCTCCTCCCAGCAGGCTTCCGGAGTTCCTCCGGTCACGGTCACCCCGTGAACCCTGGCCCCCATTATGCCCCCACTCTCCGACCCCTGTTCTCTGGAGTTAATCATGTTATCTCTAGAGCAGGTATTAATGGATGATAACATATAAGAAGCTTCCTTCCACCTGCTTATCCCACAGAGGCTGCTAGGGAGTCCTGCTGCTGCCCTCATTTACTCACTCACTCATTCATTTATTGATCCAATACATTGTTATTGAGCACGGTGCTGGGTTCTAGGGAGACTATGGTAACGAAGACATGCATTGGTTCTCTGCTAGAGCCCCAGGCTTTCTCCAATCTTATTCACTCTTGGCTCTTATATTTGGTGTGCTAAGTGTCCCTACAAATGTTGGTCTCCAACATTCTCTGGACCCTGATTGTTGCCAGAAGTCCTCTGCATGCTCTCTTCATTCCTTCTCCCATTCCCTAGTGAGTGTCCAGATATTACCTCATTCTTCTTTCTTTCTTTCTTTCTTTCTTTCTTTCTTTCTTCCTCTTATTTTTTATTTTTTTATTGATTTCAAGAAGAAGGAAGGGGGAGAGAGAGATAGAAACATCAATGATGAGAGAGAATTATTGATCGGCTGTCTCCTGCACTTCCCCTACTGGAGATCAAGCATGCATGTGCCCTTGACCAGAATCAAACCCCGGACCCCTCAGTCCCCAGGCCAATGTCCAGCCGTGGGCAAACTACAGCCTGCGGGCTGGATCCAGCCCGATCCACTGTTCTATCCGGCCCGAGGAGCCAAAAGAGCCGAGGGTTCTCTTGCTCTCCCCTTCGCTCCGCTCCTTCACCAGCAGCCCAAGATGAGAGTGCCAGCATGGTCAGGTTGCTTTTGTTCCAGCCCTCCGGTCCAGTTGAAGAACCCATTGTGGCCCTCGAGTCAAAAAGTTTGCCCACCCCTGTTCTAGCCACTGAGCCAAACCACCTGGGACTAACACCTCTTTCTTAAGCTTCCACCAGAAAAGCTTCCCTGAATCTCTTTGGCCTTATATCTTGCTTTCTACATCTCAGCAAAAAACAGTCCACTGGGTCTTCTGAGCAGTGAGGTTACACTGTATGTGGCATTAGTGCAGAGGAGACCATTTCCCACAACACGTGGTTCCCAGTCTTGCCTCTGATACGGTCTTACTGGACAATCTCAGGTGAGTCTCAGTCTTCCCATCTTTTAAATGGGTGCTGCGTGGGATCAGTGGTTCTAGATATTTTGGTGTCCTGACACCTTTGGAAATTTCATTGAAGCTATGGACCCTCCTCAGAGGACACCCTTGCACATACATTCCATTGACAATTTCAAGAAGTCCATGTATTTCCTGAAGACAAGTTAAGTCCCCACTTATTAGATAAACTCTTACATTGCCTTCAAGCCATACATCAACCTTTGTCCCACATCAAGATAAGGGATAGAGTTCAAGGGTTCAATTGGAGGAACAGAAATATGAATGAAGACTGAGCAGGTTTCTCCAATGGGCATAAAATATAAAAAGAACCTTTGTTTTGTTTTTTGTGTTTTTTTGGTCACGCCTTAAGAATACTGAATTGGAAAATGTGGGTATATTATCTAAGTCTGGATGAAAAAAGTTATCCCAAAGATACAGCTTAAAACAACAATAAATATTTCTTCTCTCTTATGGTTCCTGTGAATTAAGAATTCAGGATTAGGCCCTACCTGATTTGGTTCAGTGGATAGAGCATCAGCCTTGGGATCGATGGTTTTGGGTTTGATTCCAGCCAATGGCATGTACCTTGGTTGCAGGCTCCTCCCTGGCCCGGGCCCTGGTCGGGGAGTGTGCAGGATGCAACCAGTCTATGTGTTTCTCTCACATCGATATTTTTCTCTGTCTTTCCCTCTTTCTCTTCCACTCTCTCTAAAACTCAATGGGAAAATGTCCTCGGATAAGGATTAAAAATGGAAAAGAATTCAGACTAGGCTTAGCTGGGAGGTTCTGGTTTGGCTCTCGAGAAAGTTGCAGTCAGGATGTCAGCTGTCATCTGAGGGCTTGACTGGGACCGAGGATCCACTTTCAGGAGGACTCGCCCACCTGGAGAGCAGACTGACTCTGGCTGTTGGTGAAAGACCTCAGTCCCTCTGCACCGGGCCTCTCCCCAGGGCTGCCCAAGTGTCCTTGAAACAGGGCAGCCGGCTGCCCCCAGACCCTGTGGTCTGAGACAGGGCAAGGTGGAAACTGCGGGTCTTTCCTGACCCAGCCCGGGGAGTCACCTACCACCACTTTCACAATATCCCATTGGTGATAGGTCAAGGGAGGCACCACTGTGCTTGTTCATGAACGGGGAGTCTCTCAGTCACACCTGCCTGTGTTTGGGGGGCCTTCTATTAGTCTGTGCTTTCCTTTGCTTCCCAGCACCATGGGGCTAGCTACCACAGCATATTTCTCTTGTATTACAAATGCAGGTGTGTACGTTATCACCATGTCACGGTAATGATAGCAGTCAGCCCTTACCCAGCAGTTATTATGTATTGGGCATGTCCCAACCACTTTCCATATATCAACTCATGTAACCATTACAACACCCAAAAGTTATCATTGCTCCCTCCCTCCTTCGTTTCACAGGTGAGAAAACCACGGCACCCAAAAGCAAAGCAACATCTCCAAGGCCACATAGACAGCAGATGCCAAAGCAAGGGTTTGAACCCAGGCAATCCGGGGAGTAGTGCTCTCAACCACTGTACTTGACCATCCACAGAAGGGGTCCTAAATGGCATGGGGTGTGGGAGCTCTCAGGTTCTTCTGGGAGCACCTAGAGAGCGTCTGTGACTGAGCGCTGGGGAGTACCATAGCTAAGGGCAGCAGCCAAGAAAGCATTGGGGAAGGAGATGGAAGGGGCAAGCTAAGGGGCAGGAAAAGAAGCAGGAGATGGGCGTTTGCTTCTGTCAGATGTGGGAGCGCAGCATTGGGCCCCAACTGGGAAGGCCACCAAGTGGCTGTGGAGCATGGGGAAGACATTAGAGGCCTTGGATGGAAGCATTTGGGCGATGTTGAGTGGGTCCCAGATGATGGGAGATGAGACAGCTGGTGTGGACACCTCTTGGGAGAGGTTAGCTGTCAACAGAGGAGGAGGCAGTCTGGTGAGTCCCAGGGAGAGCGGGGGAAAGGATCATCCCAGCATCACAGGAGGGGCCCCAGACAGATCTCAGCCTGCCCCCACTTCCTGCCCAGGCCAAGCCGAGCAAAATCTGCCCGGCAACGGGTTCGTCTAGATCTCAGAAGGAAACCCCTCCACAGGCAGTGCCAACAGAGGCCTGAAGACACAAATATTTGCTTGGCTTCTGCCCTTCTTATTCAAATAGGGCATTGGCAGCGGGGCTGGTGGCCGGCTGCTGTGGAAGGAAGTGGAAGTCCGTGAGGGTGGAGAGTGTGGAGGAGGAGCAATTGCTCTGGGGCCACTAATGAATCCCGCAGGCTTGGAGCTGCTGGAATCCAACAGCTCCTGAAAGCGGCGGACTAACACCCCGGCTCCTTCGGCAGACATCTGTGCAAACAAAGCCAACCTTTTCCCTGGCATCGGCTCCGTCGCAGCCCCATGCCTGCCCTGCTCTGTGGCTGTGGCTGAATCAGTCCAGTTGGACTGTGTGCTACAGGGGTGCAGAGAGGCTGTAAGATGGCGTGTTATTTCGGCAGGATGTGTTATGTTGTGGCCAGGACCATGCCTGTGCTTCTCTGGGGCCAGTGTGTAAGAATGTAAGAGTCCATATGCGCTGCTGTGGTTTGAGTGTGTGTGTGTGTGTGTGTGTGTGTGTGTGTGGTGTGTGTGCGTGCTTCTGTCTTATGTGAAGCTATGTCACCAGAAGGCTGTAAAGAGTCCTTTTCCATGCTGTGACAATTTGTGTGCCATGTTATTGTGAGATGGTGCATTGCTGTGTGTGATTTGGTGGCTCACCGTGAGACATCTCTGTGTGTGTTTGTGTGCGCGCACACTGTAAAATTGTCACAGAGGCTGTACATAGCTATGTTATGCTGTCTGGTCATGTACAAAGTCGCTTGAATACTGGTATGACTGTGTGTAACTCTGTGAATTGGTATTATGTTACATACAGTGAAGTAGGTGGGGCCTGGAGGGAAGTGAGGTGAACTCAGTGTCAACCAAGCCCAAGGAGGCAGGTGGTCAGGTGGGGGCCAGGGAGGGGCCTGGAGATTCCAGAACTGACCAGCAAATCCCTGTTACCACTGGGACGTAGTGGATTAGAGCAGCAGCTTCCTCGCGCATCAGAATCATTTGGGATGTTGTTTAAATGCAGCTTTCCAGGCCATAACCAAAGGTTCTACTTTGCTAGGGCTGAGGTAGGACCCTGTATCTATATTTGTAACAAGAATCCTGGATAGCCCTGGCTGGTTTGGCTCAGTGGATGGAGCGTCAGCCTGCAGACTGAAGCGTCCCAGGTTCCATTCCAGTCAAGGGTACATGCTTGGTTTGCGGGCTCGGTTCCCAGAGGGGGGCTTGCAGGAGGCATCTAATCAATGATTTTTCTCTCATTATTGATGTTTCTCTCTCTCTCTCTCTCTTCTCTAAAATCAATAAAAATATATTTAAAAAGAAAAAAGAATCCTGGATAGTTGAGGAACCACACTTGAAGAAACACTGGATTTCAGGCTCCTAGGAAAAGATGCTGAGCAGATGAGGCACAGTAAGAATCTAGTGGTGAGAGGTAGAAAGCAAAAGAGGAAGAAAGGAGAAAGGGGAGGGGAGATGGAGAGGGTGATGTAACAGGCGTGGTCAGTGCCCTGCCCATACCCCAAGCGCTGATCTGCTAACTTCCAGCCTCAGAGGTTGAGGATTACCCCCCCCACCCAACTCTTCCCACCAATTCTCAGTACACGACACACCTCAGCCTTCCCCCAGTGCTGGGCAGTGGGGCTCAAGCCCTCTGAGGAATAGCGGTGGCCTTTGAGGTGACTAATCAACGTGATTGATCCTTCGCAGTCTCCACCTCCACAATGTGTTTGAGGCCACAGTCTGGGGCCCCGGGCCTGGAGCCAGCAGTGGCTCTCAAACGCACCTTCCAGGGCCGCCCTTGGCCTCTGACCTGGGAAGGCAGCACCAGGCCGGCGGGATCCGCTGCGGCCTCCAGCTCCACCTGGACGGGATTCCTCCTCACGTTGTCCGGAAGCTGAGTCTGCGCAGTCAGATGCCGCTGCTCTTCGGTAAACCCGGCCTGTCTCCCGGGGCAGCCCCACCATCTGCCTTGGCAACTTCCTGCAGGATGTGCTGCATGGAAAAGACCCCGCTATGAGGGACCCAGCTGCCCAGAGGCCAGCTCCTGGGAGTACGCGGTTGGCTTGGTTCTGGGGTCATTTCGGCGGCTGGCTCAGCGCGTCTCTGCACACACAGCGCCTTTGCAGCCTTTTGCCCAATGCTGACGTGGGGGGAGGGTTCTGGGTCTGATCTATGGGTCCATGGTCTTCACTAGAACAACAACTATGCCCCCTTGATGAGTTGATGCCTGCCCAGGGCCCCCTGGGAGAGAAGTGTTGCAGTTGTGTCTGACTCAGAAAGTTGCAAAGGGGCTTGGTGAGCGCTGGGCGTCGGGAGTGGGATGGTAGCAGGCAGTTGATGCCCTGCACCACACCCCCCCACACACACCTCCAAGCTCATCTCCGGGCTCCGTAGACAGTTCCAGGGCCATTGGCAGCTTTCATCTCAGTGCCTGGTTCCCTCTTCATCTCACCCTGAAGGCTCTTCCTGGTGCCACGTAACCTGGAAGTGCTGGGGCGGTGTGGGGTGGGGGGAGACTCAGGGACCCTCAATCTATGAGACTGGAGTCAGTGGACCAATATTCCAGGCTCCCCTTCCCTTGGTGGGACAATCCTGAGGTTCATTCTGCACGCTTCCTCACAGGAAAGAGCCCAACTGTCTACTGTGGGCAACTCACTCATTAGCCGCCCTTCCTCCACTGGCTTTCTCCCTCCGCCTTCCTCACCTGCTTCTGGGATCATCTCCCAAATCAACCACTTGCACCCAAGTCCTTGCTCTGAGGGGAAGCTCACCTAAGACCTGTGATGGGACCATGACAACACAGAGTAGGTGACTCTTTGCCAGCACCAGGGAAGGGGGACAGAGGCAAATGGGTCAGGGCCATAGTCTTGGACGGGCCCATCTGTTAGGGCTGGGGGGGCACCTAAGTAAGTACCACCTGCCATGTGCCAAGTGATACGAAACAGGGGATCTCGGAGAAGGAAGCATGTGCCTCTGCACAGAGGCCAGCGACGGTTTCTGGAAAAGGTACCACGTGAGCTGAGCCTCAAGGACAGGCATTGTTCCTTGTCCGCCGGGTCCACGGTGCATTGTCAGCTCCTCCTCCAGGCGCACCATGCTCCTCTGCTTTCTCCACTGGGTCACACTCCAGCAATGGCTGTCATTGCCCCTGAATCTCTCTTTTCTAGCACGCCATGCACACAGCTCGCCCGCCACCAGCTCCCTGAGGGCAGGGACGAAGCTGGCTTTGCTGACATGTCAGTCCCCAGCATGTCAGGGGAGGTCGCTTCCTTCCACCCCTCTGCCATCCAGCTTCATCGCCACCTGGAAGATTGCGCTTGCCTCCTCATTGGCCTTCCTTCTCCTTCAAAGCCACTTTGCACAGCTGCTGGTGTCAGGCCTGCTTCCCCAGCTCCTCACAGCTATAGTCGGCCCCCTCACCTATACAAGGGGCCAATTTGGACCTAGATGAAAAGAACTAGGAAACCTCATGCCATCCATGGGACCAGAATGGAGAGGCTGGGACTGTTTCTACTTCCTTCATGGTTCATAGGCCCCACGTAAGTCCTGGATATCTACGCCACCCACTGAGCCGCACTCTTGCTCCAAGAGCGGCCCTGTGTGCAAGTGGCTGAATGGAGGCACAGCCTCATCTTGGGAATCTTGTGGGGATCTTGGGTTGCTTCTCCTCCAGGAAGCCTCCCCGAGCTCAGTCCCCTCGGGGCAGGGGAGATGCCCTGTGTCCCTGTGCTTGCCCCTCACACAGCCTCCACCACGCAGCAAGTCTCATTCCTTCACTCACTCATTCAACAACTACGGATTGAGCCCCTACCACATGGGAGGCGCTGTTTTTGGAGCTGGGATACACGAGTGCACAATGTAGAAAAAATCCTGCCCTCGTGGCCCTTCCTTCTCTTGGGGGAGACTGATAATAAAGAAGACAACTACAGTAACTGCAATGTGTATTAGGCCAGTGGTAATCCGTGCCACGGAGACACAGAAATCCAAGACACGCAATAGGAAGTATGGGTGCCCCTGGTGAGAAGGTGGCATTTGAGGAAAGACTGAAGGAGGAGAGGGATGAGCCTTTGCCAGGTAAATGGACAGGAAGTGGTCCAGCGTGCCCCAGGCCGCATCAGCTTGTGCCCTGTACAGAGAGGGGCGGGCTGGGTGAGCTGGGGGGGGTGAGAACCAAGACATATGTCTGGGAGTGAGCTGGGTCCCAGCTCCCAATGTCTGGTGCAGGGGGGACTCCCATAGCCCTGGCGTTGACCAGGTAAACTCACCCCTGTATCCTACAGGCCCAGGTGAGGATGGTGACGATGGGGATGCTCTTATTCAAAGATCTGCCATGTGGCTTTGGGCTTGCAATATACTATCGGCCACATTGTGTCTATAGCTCACGCCTACTACCGAAAATAAGACCTACTTACAGGTTTCCTTCTGAGTGAAATATAAGGCATCCCCCTGAAAATAAGGCCCCCAGGCTCTGTCTCAGAATGAAAATTAATTTACCATAAACTGGTCGCTAGGGCCGCCCCAACTGGCGTCTAGCAACCAATGATGTTATGCGGAGTCCTGACTTCACTGCTGTGTGAATGGAGAGAAATCAGCGTGGAAACTTTGTGAAACCTAAACTGCAAGAAGTTGTGACTTGGGTGAAGAATTCATGGGAGAAAATCACTGACAGTTGCATTGCAAATGCACTTCGAGCAGGCTACCTTGACAAGAAGTACTCATTTAAAGACAGTGCTATTGCTAAACATGAGAGATTTGGTCTACTGATTCTGAAAGAAATGGAGTCACAAGAAATTGACCAGGAAATTCAGGAATTGGATTGTTATGATGATGTTCCAGAAGATGATGACATGATTATCACTGAATAAATGAGTAAATTCTTGATACTGTAGGATTCACGGTTTGTCTGGTTTGTTGACAACTACCGTACTACCGTACCGTATACAGGTAATAAATTTCCTTTATTTTCATTTAACAATAAATGTGTACTGTATTCTTCTTCATGGAAAAATAAGACATCCCCTGAAAAATAAGACCTAGCGCATCTTTGGGAGCAAAAATTAGTATAAGACACTGTCTTATTTTCGGGGAAACGGTACCTTCAATAGTAGGTTGTGTTTGTATTATCCAGGCCTCTTTAGGTTGTAAGTAACAGAGGAATTTTTTTCTCCAATGTGCTAGACAGAAAAAGCCTCACAGAGAATCTGATGTCTAGGCCTGGGTCACATCTCTGTTCCTGGGGTTTGCAGGGTCAGCCCCACCCATATCATACGGATTAAGGAGGATAATGATGAAGGGAGGAGGAAAGCAGGTTTCTCCAAGAGAAAGGTATAAAAAGTTCAACTCCACCAGAGCGTCACAGCCTCCCCTCCGCCCCGTGCTCCAGAGGAGGGAAGGGCTTGCCCTCTCAGATGCCTTGCCCAAAGTCACACAGCCACCGGATGGAAAGCCGGGACAAATCCCAGGTCCCAAAACTCTGAGTGTCGGATGCTTTTCCCTTCACTAGAGCTGCTTCTCGGAGGCTGAAGCAAAGCATCGCTTACTCCCTTAAGAGAGCCACAAGACGGAGGTAGCGCTGGCCAGGCCTGCAAGGTCCTTTTATCAAAGCGGACAGAATTCTGCCGTGGTCCCTCCCCAGCTGGCCTGGGCCTGGATTCAGAGGAGACAGTGGAGGCAGGATGAGCAGAGACCTCTCCTCTCAGCATCAGCCAGGCCGGCCCAGGCGGAGCTGTCCCAGATCCCCCCCCCCCCCCCCCCATCCAGGCCACAGCAGGAGTCCAGATAGACAATTAATTACTGCCTGGCGCCCGGGGCGTTGGCTCCCCTTCCCCTCTGCTCAGCCAAGTGTGTAATGGATATGGGACCAAAACAGACTCCTCTGCCCAGAGGGACCCTGGCCCCTTCAGCAGAGGATGGAGTCCAGCGGGCCAGGAAAGGGGGCGGAGTCACAGAGGTGAGTTTGTTAAAGCAATGAGCCTCTCCTCATCCCTCACCGGGCCCTGAGGCTTGGCCGCAGGCACGCAGTCTTCTCAGACCCCTGCTCAGAATGGTCCTTTCCTGCAGCCAGAGTACAGGAGTATGCTTGGTATTATTCTTGGACGATATTAATGGCAGTGGGTTGGGCAGTGACCTCCATACTTTACAAGTGTTGTCCCTCAATCCTCGCGTCAGTCCTTTGGTGGAGTTTCTATCTCTGTTTTACAGACGACAAAGGCGGAGGCCCAGAGAGAGGACATGGGCTCTCAGGGGATGGCATCGTATAGTGGCAGGAGCAGAGGACCTGACAGGAGACTGACCCACTTGTGTTCCTTACTCATTCCCCCGCGGGGCAAGGTGCTCAATTTCTCTGCGCCTCAGTTTCCTCGCCTACATAGTGGTGGTGATCGTCATACCCATCTCATAAAGCAGTGTTTGAGGGGCAGTGTTCAATAAATGGTAGCTACGCGGCTCTAGAGGGTAGGTGCTGCTATGACCTGTTCTACAGCAACTTGAAAATATTAAATGCACTATTTTAACGTGGATCATAATATGTGCATACTATTTGCACCCTACGCACACGTAATGAGGAACATGTCATTCACAAGATGTCAGGCACATTTTGAATCTTCTCCTTCTGCCTCTATGCCCCTCACCAGTCAACAGTTCGGTTGAGCATTATTTTCTGTTTGTTTTTTTATTTTATATTAAAGACATAATGGGAATGTTTGCTGGTTCCTAGATGAGCCATATAAATTCTGATGACGAATTTGCTTTTATAAAACTCAGACACCCTTGCTAGAGATGTTTAGAAATTCTCCAATCTTGTTGAAAAATCTTTGCCCTAAGATGGGGGAAATTGACTCCTCCAGACATCCTGATGGGCAGACTGGTAACTTTTGTGCACCAAAGAGAAGAGAAAAACCCAGTCCGGGTAAATGGCATATAAAAGATAAGTCATACCCAACTAGAGTGAGCCAGGGCCTGGCCGTGGTGGCTAAGTGGTTGAGCGTTGACCTATGAACCAGGAGGTCACGGTTTGATTCTCACTCAGGGCACGTACCTGAGTGTGCAGGAGGCAGCTGATCAATGATTCTCTCTCTTCATTGATGTTTTTATTTTTCTCTCTCTCTCCCTTCTTCTCTGAAATCAACAAATATATATATATACTATTTTTTTAACAAATATATATTTTTTAAAAGATCGAGCCAGGGATGCCTCTCCTCCACTGATGGCTTTCTAGAGAGCCTTGTCTCCCTGCAGCCTCTGAGCCTGAGGAGGGGATGGGGGGGGACTGGGTTAATTCATTTCTGCCACCCCTACACCCTACAGGGGGTCCAGCACAGAATCAAGATTGAATAAAAAAATGAATGAATGAATGAATGAATGGCATATCTAAGCTTTAGAGGATGAAGAGTGAAGGAGGACTAATTAGAGAGCTATCTATTCTCAGCTCCTTTAGAGTGCTGAATAATCTCTATATTCTTTGTAAAAAATCTCCAAAGATACATTAAGTGGGGGAGAAAACATAACAAGAGTATACAACAAGATGTGGAATGTGCTATCTTTTGTGAGAAAAAAAAAAGGAGAAGACAGTGTGACTATGTATTTGTATTTGTTTACATATTTGAACCTGTGGTGTAGGCAAGTGGAAGGATGCTTAAGAAAACAGGAAGGGTGCTCAGGGAGGATCAGAGGGTGGGTGTATGGGAAGCAGGAGTTGGAGACTTTCCACTTTACACATTTTATATATTTTTTAACATTTCTGAATCATAAGAAATTTAAAAAGGGGGGGGGGGCGAAACTGGTTTGGCTCAGTGGATGGAGCGTCGGTCTACGGACTGAAAGGTCCCAGGTTCGATTCTGGTCAAGGGCATGTACATTGGTTGCGGGCACATCCCTGGTAGGGAGTGTGCAGGAGGCAGCTGGTCGATGTTTCTGTCTCATCGAAGTTTCTAGCTCTCTATTCCTCTTCCTTCCTCTCAGTAGAAAATCAGTAAAAAATATATTTAAAAATAAAAGAAAAAGAAAAAGAAAGAGATATATGGACAACAAGATGGCGGCAGAGGTAAAAGCCTAACTGCAGCCGCACTCAACAATTTCAAAAAATACAACTAAAATATAGAGTGGACACTATCCAGAACTACAGGAAAGTTGACTGACTGGAAATTCTACAACTAGAAGGAAAGAGAAAGCCAGAAGGAAAACCAGAGGAGCTGTAAAAGCCTAAGGTACGGAGGCACGGTGCGTGCGCGGGGAGAGGACGGAGCCGGAGAGGAGGGGCGGCTGAGTGCCTGGCTGGCGTTCCCCAGCGGGAAGGAGATACCTAAAAGCTCCGGACCGTGCTGAACCCCAACTCCGACTGCACTGAACCCCAGTTCTGGGCGAGACCCTGGGCTCCCAGCCTCATACCGAGGGAAACTGGGCTGTAAGGCGGAAGCTCAGCGGAGCCCCGGAGTCGCGCACATTGCGCGCAGAGGACGGACTGTTCGCTGAGCTGCTGAATTGCCCCAGCGGGAAGGACTCAAAAGCTCAGGACTGTGCAGAGCCCGTTCTGACTGCACTGAACCCCAGTCCTGGGCAAGACCCTCGGGCCCCAGCCTCATACAGAGGGAATCTGGGCTGTAAGACAGAAGCTTAGGGGAACGGCGAAAAGCAGAGCCCCTGAGTCGCGCACATTGCGTGCACAGAGGACAGACTGTTGTTTGGGCCGCGAGATCGCCCTAGCGGGAAGGAGACATAAGCTCCGGACTGTTCTCAACCCCACTTCCAACTGCTCTGAACCCCAGTTGTGGGCTTGTTGGGGGAGAGACTACACTGTCTGGTAGCGGGCGAAACTCTAGAGTGCCTTTCTCTCAGAGGTGCTTGCAGCGAATACCAAAGGACACTGAGGAACACTGAGACTCAGGAACCTCAGAGGGCGGGGCTAACCGGAAGCCAAGGCTGTAGGCTCCACCCTGAAACTCCGCCCCATCCAAGCTGAACTCAGAGAGGCTTTTGCAGGTTTCCAAGTCTAGTGGAATAAGGTTGTCTCCTGGCATAGACACAGCTGATCCTCCCAACCTACCAACTCAGGGAAGCAGCGAAAATGCCAAAACGAGGAATCAGATCACAAACGAAAGAAATGGAGGACAAAAAGCAACTGGATATAGAGTTCAAAGCCACGCTTATAAGGTTGTTCAACAATCTCTTAGAAAAGGCCGATAAAATAAATGAGACCTATGAGGATATGATAAGGGATCAACAAGAAATAATGAAGGGTCAACTAGAAATAAAGAATACAATCTCTGAAATAAATAATATTATACAGAGTCCTAAAAACAGATTGGAAGATTGCAAGAATCAAGTCCAAGATTTGCAACACAAAGAGCCAGAGGACACTCCTCCACAGAAGCAAGAAGACAAGAGAATCCAGAAAGTTGAAGATAATGTAAGAAACCTCTGGGACAACTTCAAGCGAACCAACATCAGAATTATGGGCATCCCAGAAGATGACAGAGAGCAAGATACCGAAAACATATTGAAAGAAATAGTGACAGAAAACTTCCCCCACCTGGGGAAAGAAATAGACTTACACGTACAGGAAGCACACAGAACCCCAAACAAAAGGAATCCAAAAAGAACCACACCAAGACACATCATAATTAAAATTCCAAGAGCTAAAGACAAAGAGAGAATATTAAAAGCAGCAAGACAAAAGCAGGTAGTTACCTATAAAGGGGCACCCATACGACTGTCAGCTGATTTCTCAACAGAAACCATGCAGGCCAGACGGGAATGGCAAGAAATATTCAAGGTGATGAATAACAAGAACCTACAGCCAAAAATACTCTACCCAGCAAAGCTATCACTCAGAATCGAAGGCCAGATAAAGAGCTTCACAAATAAATTTAAGCTAAAGGAATTCATCACTGCCAAGCCAGAATTATATGAGTTGCTGAAAGGGGTTCTTTAGGAAGAGGAAGAAAATAAAGATAAAAATTATGAACAAACACGTAACTATCAACAAGTGACTCTAAAAACCAAGGGAAGTAAAAATCATGATGAACAATATTAACTGGTGAATATAATAGAATCAGAGGTATGGAAGGGGAGTGGACTGATGATTCTCGGGGAAATGGGGAGTGGAGCGGGGTGGGAAGAGACTGAACATAAACTGCACCTATGGATGAGGACAATGGGGGATGGGGAAAGGGCAGAGAATTGAATGGAAACTTGGTGTAGGGGAGCAATGCGGGGGGGGGGGGATGAGGAACATTTGTAATAATATGAACAATAAAGATTTATTAAAAGAAGAAAAAAAAAAAGAAAGAAAAAGAAAGAAAAACAAAAAGATACAGGAAATTTCTGCTCCAAGAAATGCTGAATAAGAAACCACCCCCTTGCCTGAAGCCAGTGGAGGGAAAGGAATGCTTAGTTAATACCTAGTTACAGCTCACCTTCTCAAGGACTTAATTAAGGGCTTGGTGATCTCCTCACCTATCGATCTCAGACCAGAAAGCATTAGGTAAATTCCCAGAAGCCCTGAGCTTTTCAAAATTGTTTCTCTGAACTCCAAGCCTTTTGTCAGTCGCCCCTGCCTCCTCCCAGGATGGAGGAGGGATGGAGCTGGTAGTGGCTACTGGCACTAGAGGTGGTAGGCAAGAAGTCTGCCTGCCTTCAAGTGTGCGTTCTGAACCATGGACATGAGAGTCAGTGGGAGCGGGCTGGTAACAGAGAGGAAGTGCTGGAGCGGGGGCTGCTCAGACCCGCCGGGGCCAGGACACACAGTGCCTTATGGTTGTGAGTAGGGGAGCGGGGGAGCTTGGACTTCATCGCGAGGGCAGCTGGGCGACTGAGAAGGCCAGACTTGACTTTAGAGCTCCCCCAGGGAAGCATCATGCCCAGAGATGCAGCCCTCAGTGGCTGGGGGTGTCACCACATCGACCTGGAGGGCCGGCCCCGTGGCTCTGGGTGTCAGGGTCTCTTCCTGAGCCACACCCGCCTCCCAGAGCCCCCACCCTGGGACCCAGCGCCGGAGAGGAGCTGAGGGACTGGGTGTCCAGTGGACTGGCTCAGACCCTCTTCATCCCAAATGAGGAGCAGGCTGCGGCTTCCCAGCCAATCACCAAGCCCACCCTAATGAGCCATAACGAGGCCTGATTGCTCCTTTGTGTGACTGGGCTGGCTCTCAGCGCCTCTTCCATTTGAGGCTGTGGGGAGGGGAAGGGGGGCCTTGATGACTAATATACAACACCGTTTCCTGTTTTAGAATAAACACATGTTGGGGACAGGGTCTCTCCCCCCTCCCCACTCCATTCTCAGAGATCCAAGTGCCCGGCATAGATGAGTGAGGGTGGGGTGAAGAGCCAGTTCCCATGGTTTGCAAGGATATATACTTGACTACGGGGGCAGAATCATGTCCCTATTTGGCTGAGTATCTGAAGCCCAGAGAAGGTTTAGTGTATATCCACAGATAGCAGATAATGGAACCAAGTAAGGTTTCACTCATTAATTCAGTCAACAAACATTTATTGACCATCTACATGTGTCAGGCACTGTACTAGGTGTTACATATAAAGCCAGCGCTGTCCTAGTTGAGACAACAATAAGCACAGCTAGTTTTTACTGAGCATTTACTATGTGCTGGGTGCGTCACTACCCACGTTTTGTGTGATGTCTCCTTAACCCTCCACCCACACGGTGAAGCTACTGAACGGGGCAGAAAGTGTTTCTCTCTGTCTCCACCCTGAAGGGCCGCACATGCCAAAGGTAGCTCACAAGCAGGGGCATTTGGAAAGAACAGGGACTGAGCCGCTGAAGAGATGAGAGAGAGGCCAAAGCGGAGGAGTCACCTCAAGACGAATGACCACATGGGCAACTCCAGAGATCCGGTCAAAGAACCCACATCCCATCCCGAGGAGGGCGGGAGCCTGATGAGCTGATCAGAACACAGGCACACACCCACAAACACACACATGCACGCACACACCCACAGATTGTGTTGTATTGAAAGATTCCCCACTTGCCGAAACCGGTTTGGCTCAGTGGATAGAGCGTCAGTCTGCAGACTGAAAGGTCCCAGGTTCGATTCCGGTCAAGGGCATGTACATTGGTTGCGGGCACATCCCTGGTGGGGGGTGTGCAGGAGGCAGCTGGTCGATGTTTCTCTCTCATCGACATTTCTAGCTCTCTATCTCTTTCCCTTCCTCTCTGTAAAATATCAATAAAATATATTAGAAAAAAAAAAAGAAAGATTCCCACTTGAACACAAACTAAAAGCCTCCTCCACATCTTCCTTTGGACTCTGCACCGCCCAGTTTAATCATCAATGTCCCAACCCTTCCTTGCACTGCCAAGACCTGGTTTTAGGACAACTATTTTTATCCCCATTGAACAGACGAGTAAACTGAGGCTGAGAGACCCAGCGTCACCTGTGCCAGTCGCTCACCCAGGAGCGGCAGAGTTGACTCCAGAGCTGAAATGTGAACCACGCTCAGGCTGCCCCTGGAGCCACTGACCATGAGGCCAGCCTTGCTGCCCCGGGTACCTGGCAGGCGGTGGGTGGAAGAGCCTGAGCCCCTCACTGTAAAACAGAAAGCCCTTCCCCCTCCTCACTGCCCCCCCCCCCGCCCCAGCCCAGCTCGGCTCAGAGCTATTAACCAGGTCACACTGGCTTGTCCCAGTCCAATAGTTCCCTTAATTGCCTTTTTATACCACGCCGTACAACTGTTCATTACGCTGTCATATTTCCCCTCGAAGGCAGCAGTGGGGGAGCAGAACCGCGGTGGGGGGCGTCCAGGTGGCAGGGGCGGGGGGCGGGGGGCGCCAATGTGTGAAGCTTATTTTCCCCTTGGTCAGAACGAATTAAACGCGTGCTTCTCACACTCGAGCAGCACACGAGCCATTTTTAAAGGGGGAAAAAATAAATCTACAGCCCCCCTCCCAACCTTTGACAAATCATCTTTATTACAATTTTACTAAAATCTTTATTACAATTTTACTAAAATATGTACAAACACAAAGCTAAGTATAAAACCTTATTCCTATAACAACCTTATTCCTGTAACTCCACACAACTGGAAAGGCACCAATGTGACACAAAGAAAAACCACAAAATCAGAAATTCCCAAATAACGCCACTCATTTGCCGTGATGGATGATGTGCTGCTAGAATTAAATCGCCGCTTGCTCAGGGAGCCTGGTTCTCTATGCGGCGGCATTTAGCCCCCCTCTGCTCTTTTGTCCTGAGGCCCACGACAACAAAAGCGGTATTTGGTCTTCCAGGGCACCTAGAATCTGCTGGAAGATTTTTTTTAAGACATAAAATAATATAAAATCAACTACACGGCGCAACATTTTGTGCTTGTTTCTGGAGAGAGGGTCTTCAGCCCCATCAGAAGTCGGTGGTTGGAAAACAATCCATGTCCCATGAGCCTTCTGCTCTCTACCTGCCCTGGGCACCCCACCTCCCTTCCCAAGGAGTTGCCCACGGGGTCAACAGGAACATGCGGGTCGCCTGGGTGGACCCTTGTAGTGGTCAGTGCGGAGAGAATGCCCGAGAACAGACATGAGATCTGTGCGGCCGGTGGGAGTCATATCTGCATTGCAGCCTCTTCCTGGTGCCCGGGCGCCAAGGCCTTCCTGGCGGACTCACCCGGAGACTGAGGTTATAAGGGCAGCTCTGAGCCGGGGTTGGCATCCTGGGTCCGCCATTATTTAGCTGCAAGACTTTGGGCAAGTAATTAACCTTTCTGTACGCCAGCATCCTTACCTGTGAAAGGGCATGAGACCAACCCAAGCTCACAGGATGCCGTAAGGCAGTAATGAGGGAACACATGTAAAGCATTTATCCTAGGATAAGTACGTGTTAAATGTTAACGTTGATATCTCACCTGAATCCAGCTCTCAGCAGAAGTGGGAGAGAACGAAAGTTCTGCCGAAACCGGTTTGGTTCAGTGGATAGAGCGTCGGCCTGAGGACTGAAAGGTCCTAGGTTCGATTCTGGTCAAGGGCATGTACCTTGGTTGCAGGCACATTCCCAGTCAGGGGTGTGCAGGAGGCAGCTGATTGATGTTTCTCTCTCATCGATGTTTCTAACTCACTATCTCTCTCCCTTCTTCTCTGTAAAAAAAAATCAATAAAATCTTTTTTTTTTTTTAAAGTTCTACCTTGGGCTCTGAAGCCAGAGGCCAGGGACACATCAGGCGTGGGCTACAGAGGGTTTGAAACGGCGTGACATTTTGTGTGTGTTTCTGGAGAGAGGATCTTCAGCCTCATCAGATGTCCAAAGGGGGTGTGACCTAGAAGAATCGTTGGCTCAGGAGCCTTTGGTATCTTAGTCAGCTCGAGTGCCACATAACAAAACACCACAGACGAGGTCCCTTACAAGATAGGCATTTATTTTCTCACAGCTCTGGAGGCTGAAATACCAAGATCGAGGTCTGGCAGGTTGGTTCTGGTGGGGACTCTCTCTCTCCCTGGCCTGAAGGTGGCTGCCTTCTCACTGTGCCTTCACATGTCGGAGAGAGCAGGTGAGCTCTATTCTGGAATCTCTTCTACAGGCACTAATCCTATCAAACCAGGGCCCCATCCTCATTTAACCATAATTACTTCCTTAGAGGCCCTGTGTCCCAATACATTTGGGGATTAAGGCTTCATCATAATGAGTTTGGGGAGGTGGAGGCACAGTTTGGCCCACAGCCCTGTGAGGTAGGTTATCCTAGATCTGCGTGAGGGAAGGTGTTGACCGGCAAAGGTTAACTAACCCTTGATCCTTCTAGCAAGGATCACCCCCAGCTTCCTTGACCCAAATAATCCAACACCTCGACCCCCATAACTGTCCCTCCAACCTCCCCCTTTCCCCTGCTTGTGCCCATTCATCACCACCTCCCCCTGCTCAGTGCTGCAGTTCCTGCCTGCAGCCTCCTAAAATGACAATGGACTAACCTAAGGACTGTGCGAATTTAAGAAGATAATCCCGAGTGCTCAACAGTGCTTGGCACACTGAGAGTCCTCAATAAAGGTTAGCTCTGCGCCGACAGGTGTGAGCCAGATCAGACCCACGGCCCCTTCGCACTCCTAGAGTCCAAGGTCCTTATCACAGGGCTCACTGGAGTCACAGCCTCCCCAACGCTGTCGCTCCCAGTTGTTATAACCGGCGAGTCACAGATTCCTGGGGGCGCAGAGTGGTGAACTTGAGTGTGCACCCCAAGCCCGCTCTAAACAAAAATCACATCTCACACAGGTATGTATGTATGACGGGCTTTCAACTATGTAGCAGGTGATGTGAGCACAAAGGAAAATCCATTTGGAAGAGAGACAGAACTCAGAATTCAGAGCTGGATTGTGGCCATTGTGTGTGTTTCCTCAACCAATGATACTAGTTCATGGGGCGGGGGGGAGAAGAAATGGTTTTGTTACCTCAATTCAATTCAACCCCACAAATGTTTATTGCGTGTTTACTATGTGCTAGGGACCCAGTGGGGAAGGAAGTCACCATGCTCCCTGCTTCCCAGCGTACCAGGAGGGCAGAAACCATTGATCTAACCCAACCAGTCTGGTCCAGGGCTCCTCTCTCAGTTCCAGGCAGCTTTTCCTGGTTTCAAAGGCTTCTGAGGACCAGGCCTGGGACTCCATGTCCCCTGTTCCTTTGGCCTTTCCTAGAGCCATGTGCACAGGAGGACTGACCCCAGAGGCCCAGAAGTCATGAAAGCCAGCTTCCCTTGCCCTGAGGCAGGACTCACGGGGTCATGATCTCTGACAGGATGGCCATCCAGCCTCTACCTGCAAGCCTGCAGAGGTGGCTGCTCACTGCCTCAGCTGGGTAAACTGCTGCTATTTACAACGTCATTATTGTGCTTTACTATGCTTTACCCCGAGTCAGCAGAGACAGCACCTCCACCCTCCACAGTCCCACCTGGTTTTTCTCACCAAAGGCAGAAGAATCAGGGTTTTTGTTTCGGGCCTGCGCTGCTCACGAGGAGCCCTCAGCCTTACTGCCCCTCTCCTCCCGTGTGCCTGTGGGCACAGGACCAGGCAATTGGGTTTGGGTTTGGGGCAAGGTGGGCATGCAGCTACAAGGAAGTCTCACCAGTGCCCCAGCTTGAAGAGGGGAGGGTGATTTCTGGAGCCTGTGCCTTTCCTTCCAGCAGGAAAAGGCCCACGGACAGAACTTGCTTTGGGAAGGGAAGGGAAGGAGGAGGGAGGGCTCCTGTCTGTGATCATTCAGCCCCGAAATGATGCTCATGATGTTGGCTTTCCAGGCCATTAATTCAAGGGCTCGGTGCCCCACCCCCATGTTGCAGCCTGCTCTGGGAGATAAGCCCGGTTCTATTTAACCCTATTTATTCCCCCCAAAGTGGCCTCCGTCTCCATTAGCCAGGCGTTTAACCCCTTGGGGACTGGAGGCATCAAAAACAGAGAGACGGGTCTCCTGTGGGAAGAGGGGTGTGCATCTCACCTGGGCTCAGGCTGCAGGACTGATCCGGAAGGCAGTTCTTGCTTCATGGGGCTTGGCAGGGGTCCCAGGAACCCCTCACCCACTGCCTCTCAGGCGGCCCACCCCCCTCCCCCACCCCCACCCCAAGACAGTAAGTCTTGTGGGGCCCTAGGATGAAAGCCCCTGCCCCTGCTCCTCATAGATCAGCAGCCCGGACAGCTCCCGCTCCCTCACCACGCAGCCACCAGCCTGCATTTCCTTTGTCACAGAGCTGGGTCCTGGCACTGGCCAAGAGGAAGACCGTGGCACCTCTGTCTCTTTTGTACCCTGCTGGCAGGCACCTCTGCTGGCATGCCCTGCTCTGTCTCCCTGTGCCCTCATTCGGTGTGTTCTTTTATGTCTCCTCTGCCCCCTTCCCTCACTTTGTTCTCCCCTCTTTTCCCCTTCAGTGATCATGTAGGAGTGTTCTTTCATTTGTGGGTGCCTGATGACTATTGGTTTCAGTGTGAATTATGTGTGTGTGTGTGTGTGTGTGTGTGTGTGTGTGTGTGTGTGGTTTCCTGTGTCTGGGTATCTGTCACTGTGTGTGTGCCTCTCCATGTCTATGCCTATCCTTGCACTGCTGTGTGTCTAAGCCTGTTCCCCGGCAATTCTGCCTAGGCCCTAGGGGAATGGATCGAGGGGTGCCCACACTGGTTTCTTTGTGTGGCGGGCGGTCTCGGTACACATCTTGCGTGTGTCTGCCTGCGTGCCGGCCTGTCCTGGGCCTGTGCGTGTTGCTCTGTCAGTCTGAGTAAATCTGCTCGTGCGCTCGAATCTGTGTGTTGGCCTCATTTCTTTGTGCACCTGTCAGTCGGCTTGTCATTCTCTGCGTGCGAGTGTGTGCGTGTGCATGTGGTGTGTTGTGTTTCCACTCAGGGGGTGAAGCTGCTGCAAATTCTTCTCCTGAGGGTGCCCCTGGAGGAGCTTTTAGGAGAATTTGGAGGTTCATGGCTTCCCTAGAGCACAGCTCAACTCATTACCAGCTAGGTAGGTCGTCCTGCTTGTCTCCTGGGGCTGCCTGCCAGGTCCCCTGCCCTCTGCCCTACTCCTGACTTCCATCTCTCTCCCTTCGGGTGGATGCAGGACTAGAGGGATGAGGACAGGGAGGTGGACACAGACAGAAGAGTGTACAGTTCAACTCTCTCTGACTCTCATACCTATCATGGGCTTTTTCTTGCACACAGACTTTCCCCCAAACAAAGAGAAATGGCCATTAGATATAACAGCAACAACAGCAAAATAATTGCTACCACATATTGGGCACTTAGCACGTGTAAGCATTTTATATGTAATACCTCATAGAATCCTCTCAATGTGGGGTCATTTTCACATTTTATGTATGTGAAATGGAATGGAAGTAGAGCTAATTGTTCCAATGTCACACCGCTACCGTGTTTCCCCGAAAAGAATACATCCTCCGAAAATAAGACCCACTTCATGGAAACACAATACATCCCCTGAAAATAAGACCTAGCGCGTCTTTGGGAGCAAAATTTAATATAAGACACTGTCTTATTTTCGGGGCAACAGGGTAGTATGTGATGGAACGTGGCTTTCCAGTACAGGATGGGCTGCTTCTGAGCTGGCTGCCCAGGAAAGAAGGTAAACAGAGGCATCCTCCCCCAGTGGCTGCCATCTAATGACAGCCAAAAAAAACCCTGGAATCTGATTTTGAATTTCATCTTTTTTGACAGCCAAGTGGCCAGACACTGAGTAAGCCTGGAGAGGAGACAGAAGGACAGATGAGGTCTTGGAAGGGAAGGCGCAGGAGGGCCATCGGGACTCCTGGGCCCTCGCCTGGCTGTACCCCGGGCTCTCTGTGACCTTGGGCAGGTCACCTCACTGCCGGGCCCCGGTTTGCTGGTCTGCACACTGACGATGAACGTATGAAAGTAAGGCTCTGCTAGGAGGTTTTAGAGTTGGTTTGAGCATTGAAGAAAGGATGGCTGGACTGAAAGCTCTCTGAGGTGCCTCCTAGACACAAGAATTAGGGTGGAGAGCACAGACAGGACCATGCTTGGGTCATCTTGGTGATTCCCATAACAGCCAGAAGAGAGCCACGTGCATAGTAGGGCTGTGAGACGGTTTGCTGAACGAATGGTCAATGAATGAATTTCTCACTGCTGAGAGAATGGCACAGTCCACCTTGGGTCCTACGGCAGTGATCATCATAGAGGAAAAGGGAAGAAACTAAATACTTCGGACCCTCATAAAATCCACGAATTGGCAATGACCGACTGATACACGTATGCCATTGATTCACTTGTCAGAGAAGGCCTCGATGGCTACCTTCAGGTCTGCATGTATATGGGGGGGGGGGCACTAGGGTACCCCAGTCTCTGCCCAGATCATCTGGTGGGTGCCTAAAGAATTTCACCAGGAGCAGTAGAGGGAATGAAAATTAGGAGGTGATGACCTTTGTCTATAGGAATCTGGGAAAAAGGTTCTTTCTCCCCAGAACCCGGGGTCTGGGGCAGGGAGGGTCACTGTGCAAGGGCAAATCTCTGGGATGGGAGATCGGTTCCATTTCAAAGCCTCTTTGGAGGAGAGAATCTGGGTTGGGGAGGAAGGATCCCCGTCCTGTCTTTGTAGGAATCCTATCATGATTCTGAGGATCTGTCTGGGGAAGGTCTCTATGAACAGCTTTTCTTGTCATAGTGGGGGTCTTCAGGTTAGGGGGGTTCCGGTCTTGTTTTCTGCCAAGCAGGCAATCTTGGGGGGGATTTAAGAGGTATATTGGGAGGTTTTAGGAGCACCCCTGTCCAAGGTGGTGGAGGTTTTCTAATTGGAGAGGAGATTCCGGGAGACTGTGAGGCAGAGGGGAGGAGGAGGGGACTGATTTAGTGTGTGTGTGTGTGTGTGTGTGTGTGTGTGTGTGTTGGGGGGGGAGAGGGGGCTGTTGTCCTGGCAGCTCCAAGCCTGGTCAAAGCCCTCAGGCCGCCCTACTTGTGCGCTGGCGTGAGCTAATCTGGAAATACTGCAGGGGAGCAGACAGGGGTTCTCCCAGACTCGGGGCCTCAGGAGGGGAGAGACGGAGGGGCCTTTTTTCTTCCTTCTGATTCCCGCCTCCCCAGGCCTCCACTCCCAGCCGCTGATCCTCCTTCCCCTGGGCTGGGCTGAGGGTGGCAAAGGGTGCTGCCGTTTACTGCTTCGGAGGGGTCTAGGCGAGAGGCCAGCCGGGAAGCCATGCGGGGACCCGTTCTGGGCGGCGGACGCACGGGGAGACACAATTAGGAAAGGACACACACACACACACACACACACACACACACACACACACAGGCAAAAACGCAGGCAATCCACTTGGAAACAAACGTACGCACCCGAAACCCAACACACAAGCCCTGTGCACATCCAGGTTCAAATGCGAACAGAACTACACATTTACACAAACACGGCTACCAGGTCTCTCACCCTGGGAATCCCCTCGGAGCCAGCCCGTGTCACTGTCTGACTCGGTGTCGGTCTTTGTCTCTCATTCTTGCACGCGCGACACGCACTCTGCAGGCGGGAGCGATGGAGGTGCTCACGGCCGGGCGGCGCCGCGCCAGCCGGAGCCGAGCGCACCGCGCGCCTCCTCCGCGCGCCGGGCCCGTCTCTCCCCCGCGCTGGTCGCCGGCTCAGCCCCTCTCGGCGTGGGCATCCGGCACGAGGCCGCGGAGGGGTGCCCTCGCCCAATCCTGCCGCCTTCCAGACCCGCCGCACGAAAAGAAAGCGAAAAGCCAACCTTTCGCCTCCATCCCGCGCACCGTTGGAGCGCGGTTGGCGGCGAGCGACCCGAAGATGTGCCTCCATCGCAGCATCCCGGACAGGCGCAGGCGGTCCGAGGCCGGGCTACGCATTCTGGAGAGCGATCCGCGACCGACCGGCACCTCTGCCTTCAAAGGGGGGCTTGTGGCCAGGTCTAAGTGCGTGTGACGGGTGCCGGGGAGGCACATCGACCCCCAGACGGCCCGGGCAGGCAGCGACAGGCACCGTCCTGCTGCCTTTTGGGGTTCCTAGACCTGTCCTTGGCCAGGGAATCGGGGCCAAAAGGCTCCCGGACTCTGGAGGGGATCGTTGGGACCGCGGGAGAATCAGCACGCCTGGGCCCCCTCCCTCCCTCCCTCCCTGCGGCGGCCGGCGGGGTGGGAAGGGCCCGGATCCGAGCTTAGCACCTCCCCCAGAAATGCAGCACTCCAGCCCCCCCCCCCGCCCCCCGCGCGCCCTCCGCACCCCCTCTTGGCGCGCTCCCTCCCGCCGCCTTCCCGCGGACGCCCTCCTGCCCTCCTCCCCGCCTCGCGGGTCTCCCGGGCTCCTCGGTGCCCCCTTTCCCGTCCCCTTTGCCCCCTCCTCACACCCCCTGCCTCCGGCGCCCCCCCCCCCGCCCTGCCACCCCACCCCCGCCCGACTCCGAGGGGCGGGAGCGCGTCGGGCTGCGCGGGGGCGGGGGCGCCGCTCGGGCTCCGCGCAGCGGCTCTGACGCCGCGCGGCCGCCGCCGCAGCCCAGCCCGCGCCCCGCGGCAGCTCCGCAGTGCACCCGCCGCCGCCGCCGCCGCCCGCCGGGTGGGCCCGAGCCTCCGCCGCCGCCGCCAGCCCGGAGGGAGGGTCATGAGCCAGGGCGCCCCGGGGCGCCGCGGGGAGAGCCGGAGAAGATAGCGGCCCCGAGCCCCGCCGGACCTCGCCGCCTCGCCGCGCGGCGCCCGCGCCGCCAGCCCCCTCCGTCCTCGCCCCGCGCCCCGCCGCCGCCATGGCCACCCTGCTCCGCAGCAAGCTGTCCGACGTGGCCACCACCGTGTCCAACAAGTCTCAGGCCAAGGTGAGCGGCATGTTCGCCAGGATGGGTTTCCAGGCGGCCACCGACGAGGAGGCGGTGGGGTTCGCGCACTGCGACGACCTGGACTTCGAGCACCGCCAGGGGCTGCGGATGGACGTCCTGAGAGCCGAGGGCGAGCCCTGCGGGGACGAGGGCGCCGAGCCGCCCGTCGAGGGGGACATCCGTTACCAGCGCGGCGACGGCGCGCCCCTGCCGCCCTCGGGCTCCAAGGACCAGGCCGTGGGCGCCGCGGGCGAGTTCGGGGGCCACGACAAGCCCAAGATCACGGCGTGGGAAGCGGGCTGGAACGTGACCAACGCCATCCAGGTGAGCGCGGGGTTCCCAGCTCTGCCTCCCCCCGCCCCCACCCAGGCACCGGCACCTCCAGGCTTTATCCTCCAAAACCCCCTGCTGAGTCCCCCCCCCCCGCGACCTGGGCCGCTAGAAGCCCCCCCCCGGTGCCAGGGGGCTCCCCGCCCGCCCTCCCGGCCCCCAGGAGGGGTCTCCGCCCCCAGACACGCAGCGTCTCGCTCCCTGAACCGCGCCACGTCCCGGGGCTCCCGCCGCAGCACCGCCAGACTGAGGTTGGGTCAGAGACACCTGCCCCCACACCCCGCAGAAGGGAGGGAACCAGAAGGAGGGTGGGCAGGGAGGGGTGAGGGAGAAAGAAAATCAGGATCGCATCGCCTGGGACTCCGGAATGGATTCACGGCCTCGTCTTTGGGGCGGAAAGGAGAGGGGAAATTTGCTGAGCTGGGAGTCTCCTCCCTCGACGCACACGCATGGACCAGCACACGCGCACGTATCTCCCGGCCGTCCTCCCCCGGGAGCAAACGCCACGCACAGGGGCACCAGACGTGCATCTATGCCTAGACCCACAAGATTATCCTCAAACGCACCTTCCTCATCCCTGCACCTCCAAAACAGAGAAACACCTATCCGTACCTACAGAAACCCACACAAAGCCCTAAGCGCGCACACATAAGCCCATTTGAACATATCACACTCGCACATAGGCACTGGCTCGCTCCCACAGTAACCAGCCCGCCTTCAGGGGGACACTCGGGGGACCCCCATACCCTCACACTAGGCTCAGAGGTCCGCGCAGCCTCAGCTCGCCCCGCGCACAGATCCTCCCCTCTCGCTCGAAATCCCGGCTACAGCGCAAAGAGGAGACCGGCTCCTCCGAGCGAGCGTGACCCCAGCGGAGCGGCTTCTCCAGGCTCCGAACAGCCCGCACCTTCTCCTCACCCCTCCTCCCCACGCCCCTCCCCGCCTCTCCCGCCAGGAGGCGCCAGTCTCTCCGCCGGGAGCGGGTTTGAGGCCCGCACCCTGACGCGGGGGGCTGGCGGGGGCGGCCAGGCTGCGGTTCTTGGGGCCCAAGAGGCCGGAGCCCTAGGCGCACTCGGGCCCTGGGGGTTGCCTCCCCCCGCGGCGTCCCCAAAGGGCGCGGTCGTTGGGGCGCAGAACGTGGGTTTCCCGGGAACGGGAACGGGAACAAGAGGCCGCGGCGAGGCTGCCCGAGGACCTGGCTCTCCGGGGCTTCGCGGGGCCCTGCGCCCTACGTGGCCGGTCCCCAAGTGCTCCCTCTCCCGGGCCCGGCGGGAGGGCCTGGCCGAACCGGGTCCCACCTCCATGGCCGCCCGCGCCTTCGCCGGGGCGCCTTTGAGGGCGGCGTTCCGTGGGCCCGGAGGAAGGCCGGGGCGGGAGGCCGGAGGCCCGCGGGCCTCGGGAGCCCTGGGTTTCGTTAGCTTTCTTCCCCATAGGGATTCTACACCCTCCTCCTCCCCACAGCCCTACCAGCCCGACCCACCGCTGCCAGTTATCCCTCCCCTCGTGACCTAGCCTTGCACACACCACGCATCCTGCTGGCCTCTTCGCTCCCCAGTAATCCCGTTTTTTTAGGGCCGGGCCACAAGACGCCCTACCGCCAACCCTGCTTTCTGCCTCCCCCGCCGCGCCTCCCTCCTCCTTCCCGTAGCCCCTTGCACAGGTCCTCACGGGCCCTCGGTGCCCGCCTCCCCGGGGCTTGCCCCACACCGTCCCCCGCTCCTTCCCCCCACTGCCGCCTGTAACGTCTCCTTCTCCAGCTCAGCCCCCTCCCGGCACCCACAATTCCCTTAATAGATTTCCTCCACCACCACCCCCTGCAGCCTCTCCTTAAACCCTGCGCCCCCTCTTACTTGGGGCTTATACCCAGCTCTCTACCTTTCTCAGAGCCCTTCCTAGCTAGCTAGCTATGGCCCTTCCAGCACCTTCTCCCCTGCCAAGTCCCCAGGAAGCACCCTCAGGTATCTATCTCCCCTTTCTCCTTCTTTCCTTGTGGTTTGAGCTCACCCTCAGCCCGCTCCACCCCTCCCAGCCATCCTCACGCCTTGCCTTCCCTATACACACCTCCGTCTCCATCTCTGACTCAACAACACCCAGGCTCCCCATTAAGGCGCTCTGCACCCCCTATTTTAAGCCCACCCTCCATTTGGACTCGCCCTCTTTAGCGCCCCCTATGGGCTGTAGCCTGAACCACCAGCTCAGGCGGCGCGATAGCTCAGCCCCCAGGTTTGGATGCCTTTTCGCCCCGCAGGGTATGTTCGTGCTGGGCCTGCCCTACGCCATCCTGCACGGCGGCTACCTGGGGCTGTTCCTCATCATCTTCGCCGCCGTGGTGTGCTGCTACACGGGCAAGATCCTCATCGCCTGCCTGTACGAGGAGAACGAGGACGGCGAGGTGGTGCGCGTGCGGGACTCGTACGTGGCCATCGCCAACGCGTGCTGCGCGCCCCGCTTCCCCACGCTGGGCGGGCGCGTGGTGAACGTGGCGCAGATCATCGAGCTGGTGATGACCTGCATCCTGTACGTGGTGGTGAGCGGCAACCTCATGTACAACAGCTTCCCGGGGCTGCCCGTGTCTCAGAAGTCCTGGTCCATCATCGCCACGGCGCTGCTGCTGCCCTGCGCCTTCCTCAAGAACCTGAAGGCCGTGTCCAAGTTCAGCCTGCTGTGCACGCTGGCCCACTTCGTCATCAACATCCTGGTCATCGCCTACTGCCTGTCGCGGGCGCGCGACTGGGCCTGGGAGAAGGTCAAGTTCTACATCGACGTCAAGAAGTTCCCCATCTCCATCGGCATCATCGTGTTCAGCTACACGTCGCAGATCTTCCTGCCGTCGCTCGAGGGCAACATGCAGCGGCCCAGCGAGTTCCACTGCATGATGAACTGGACGCACATCGCCGCCTGCGTGCTCAAGGGCCTCTTCGCGCTCGTCGCCTACCTCACCTGGGCCGACGAGACCAAGGAGGTCATCACGGACAACCTGCCCGGCTCCATCCGCGCCGTGGTCAACCTCTTCCTGGTGGCCAAGGCGCTGCTGTCCTACCCGCTGCCCTTCTTCGCGGCCGTCGAGGTGCTGGAGAAGTCGCTCTTCCAGGAGGGCAGCCGCGCCTTCTTCCCCGCCTGCTACGGCGGCGACGGCCGCCTCAAGTCCTGGGGGCTGACGCTGCGCTGCGCGCTGGTGGTCTTCACGCTGCTCATGGCCATCTACGTGCCGCACTTCGCGCTGCTCATGGGCCTCACGGGCAGCCTCACGGGCGCCGGCCTCTGCTTCCTGCTGCCCAGCCTCTTCCACCTGCGCCTGCTCTGGCGCAAGCTGCTGTGGCACCAGGTCTTCTTCGACGTGGCCATCTTCGTCATCGGCGGCATCTGCAGCGTGTCCGGCTTCGTGCACTCGCTCGAGGGCCTCATCGAGGCCTACGGCACCAACGCGGAGGACTAGGCGGGGCCCCGGGGCGAGCTCCCCGGCCCCTCCCCGCCCTCCTCCCCGTCCCCCTCCCCGCCCCCACCGCCCTGGGCGCGCGCGCCTGCCCGCCCGACGCCGCCAATGCGCTTGGGAAGCCAAGCTTTCAACATCTCCGGGTCGTTCCTAGTCTCTGATTATTGGGCATGGGGGGCGGGGGGAGGGGATGGGGATCCACGATCCATCGCGTCTGCGTTTCTTTCTGTGGTCCTTTCTTTTCCGCCGCTCCCCGGGGTCGGTGTCGGTGTCGGGGGAAGGCGGGGGCTCCTGGGCGGGCCGGGTGATCTGTCTGTCCTTCCCGGAGGGGCCCCGTACCCAGGCCCCCGTCACCCGGGGGAAGGGGTGGGGAGGGAGGGAGAGGGGAGCAGCTCGCGGGCGCAGAAACGTGGTGACCTTAGCGGGACATTTCACATCCATCCAGTGCTCGGAGCCTGCAGCAGCGTCCAGCCATTCCCAGCCAGAGCGCTTCCCATTCCGGAGACGTGTCCGCCCCGCGGCGGGCGAGGCTGGCGGGGAGGCCCGTTCCGGGCGGGCGGTTTCCGGCGGAGGAGCGAGGAGCGGTGGTGGCGGGGTTGGCTTGCCTGCGGGGCTTCCAGGAATCCAAACTCATCTTGTGGAACTGTTCTCCTGTGCGTGTGGTGTGTGCTCGTGGTGAATACGATGAAATGTATATCAGAAAAAAAAATCTATCTCTAATTTAGAGTGCGGCGCATAATTATTATCCGCAAATAAAAGAAGAAACAAAGGTGCCCGCGGCTCTGCGTGTTACACCCGCGGGGATTCCGGGGCGGGGGGCGGGTGGGGGCGATGAAGCAGCTGCAGTGAAAGGGTCGGGGGAGAGCTCCAAGGAGAGGGGAGGAGGTGGGTCCGCACCGAGCAGGCTCTGCAGGTGCTGGGGGGGGGGGGCAGGGCAGAGTGGGGGACACGCAGGCGGGGGGGGGGGCACGTAGTGGGGAGGAGCGCGTCTCCCAGCCGTCTCCAGTCTCCGCCTCTCAGCCGTCAGGACAAGGTTTGTTTCCACCTCTCCCCAGCGCGGGATCCATGCGAGAATCTGGTGGGGGCTCTCAACCTCTCGTTAAAAACAAAGGCTTATGATGCGAATTAAAGCCCTCCACGCTGTCCAATGGGTACTGATGTGATGGACAGCCCCTCTTAGCTGGGACTGTGCCAGGTTCCGGGAGCGCAAACCCGCCCTGACCTCCCCGAGTTTGCAGTTTAGCCGAGGGGGCGGCGATCAACAAGGACACGCAGAAACTCCCCGCGTGACTGCTGGGCTGGAAGGCATCTTACCCCAGAGAACACCCCTCTCCCACCCCTACCACCACCCCCAAGTCCAAGCTTAGGTTTACACAGCCACCGTGAAGAAATCTGGCTTTTTAGAATCAGCAGCCCCGAGCCATCTGGGCCCCGGTCTCCCCTTTTCTTGCACAGCCCGCTGAGCATGCGTTTGCTTGAATCACGCAGTCCCTTTCTGTGCAGACCCTGTTCCAGGGGCAGCACTGGCGCTGCCTCCAGGGGAGCCAATTCCGGGCGGCTGGGGAGGGTCACGGTTAGACTTCCCAGAAGGGATCTGGGAGGGCGGGAAGGCGGGAATCAAACGAGAGAAGCCTAGCGGGAGATTCTTGGTCTCCAGCCCCGCAGCGGGGCCCATCTGGACGGATTTCTCCAGCTGCAGTCGGTGCGGGGAGCACAGGGAGAATGCCTAAGCACCCGTCCAATCCATTCCTCCCTGCGGGCTGCGGCGGGGTTGGTGTGCGTAGGAGAGAGAGAGAGAGAGAGAGAGAGAGAGAGAGAGAGAGAGAGAGAGAGAGAGAACGCCCATCCAAAGGTACGCGCGAGGGGTGCGGGGAAGGCTGTACGTGCTTGCCTCTTGTGAGGACTTGGATGAGCGGCTGTGCGTGCCTGTGTGTGCAGAGCCCCCGTGCGCGTGTACCTGTGATAGCGGTTCTGCAGCCAGCGAATGGGAGTGGGGCGGAAGGGAGATAAGACCCGGATCCCTCGGCCACTCTCTGCTTCTGACGATTTAACGGCCATTTGAGACAACTGCTGTCAACCCCTAACGCCCTGTTGTCACTCTTGCCGCGCGTTCAGGATTCGGAGCTGGCCAGAGGATCCTCAGTGTCCAGGCCCCCTCCCCCTCGGCTGTCTCCTAGTCCTGGAGAGCCAGCTGACTGTTCCCCCTCCGCCCCACTTCCCTCGGCTCCTCTGCGGGCCCATGGACCCCGGGGTGCGCTCTGTTCAGAGAAAGCCCGGACTTCTGCGGTGGGAACGCCACGCCGCACCAGCTCGGTCCTTCCTGTCTTTAAAAGGACAAATGAGACGCCAGGTGACTCTGCACAGCGGCTGCCACATCCGCAGGCTCGCCCAGCTCCACTCCACCATATCCTGGCTCCCGGCTTTGTGCTCAGCTAGCAGGAGCCGGCTCATCCCCCGCGCAGTCCCCAGGGTAGGGGTGGGAGAGCCAGCCTCCCAGCGTCTTAAGGGAACGCCCTCACCCTCCTCCGTAGGAGACCCATCCATCCCCAGACTTGCTCTCAGGCAACAACCAAGTGCATGGGTAGAAGTTGAAAGAAAGAACTCCTACGTTTTTGGTCTGCAGGGAGCTCAAGGATAGGCCAGGCAGGATTCATCAGCAGCATTTCCTTCCCAAATACGGAGGATCAGCAACCGTGACTTTCAGATAGAGCAGTGCCCCCGCAGCGCTATGGCTATGTTAAGCCATTTGGAGGCCGAAGGAAATACCAGCAATACCAATTTTGTATTTATTTCGAGTTTCATGATTTTGTTCGTCGTGTTATTTTGAAAATCACAGTTCACTTTGGCTTTTAATCTGTTTTTAAGACACGTTGCACAAAATGTTACCTTGCTTAGTGAGTTTTTTGCACCCCTTGAATTTTGCTCTCTAAACAAATGCCTCTCTCTTTTAAAAAAATATATTTTATTGATTTTTTACAGAGAGGAAGAGAGAGATAGAGAGCTAGAAAGTTGATGAGAGAGAAACATCGACCAGGTGCCTCTTGCACACCCCCTACCGGGGATGTGCCCGCAACCAAGGTACATGCCCTTGACCGGAATCAAACCCGGGACCTTTCAGTCCGCAGACCGATGCTCTACCACTGAGGCAAACCCGTTTCAGCCAAATGCCTCTCTTGACTCATCCTAATCCCAGCCCTAGGTGTGAGGTAAGGTTTGGGAGATGAACTCTCTTCCCTAGAGGCTTGGATTGAGTATTTTCTAGGGTCTGGCTACCACGAATTCCACAGCGATGCAGTGGACACCTCCTCTGCAAGTTGTGGGGTCCAGAAGGGCCAGGTGAGGAGGGGCCTCTGGCCAGGGACACCCAGCTGGATGGCTTGGCAGTGCTGAGAGCCCAGCCAAATGGGGTGACAGCGGGAGGGGAGAGCCTGGGAGGAGTTCTACACTCCCAGCAGCTCCCAGTAACCTCCAGGGCTGGGCTAGAAACAGAGTGAAGAGACTGAGGATTCTGCAGAGGGAGAGATAAACTGGAGAAGAGAGAGCACAGTGAAAGGAACTATTAGTATTACCTAGTACTGTGGTCGGCAAACTGTGGCTCGAGAGCCACATGCGATTCTTTGGCCCCTTGAGTGTGGCTCTTCCACAAAATGCCATGGCCTGGGCCAGTCTACTTCGAAGAAGTGGCATTAGAAGAAGTTTATATTTTAAAAATTTGGCTCTCAAAAGAAATTTCAATCGTTGTACTATTGATATTTGGCTCTGTTGAGTAACGAGTTTGCCGACCACTGACCTAATTAATACTTAAGTACACGTTCTGGCAGGCACACGGGATTTATTTATTAAATATTTACTGAGCACACTAGAGGCCACACACATTGGGCTAGGAAGAACTACTCTAGGCTTCAGGGTGCAGCAGTAAAGAAGACAGGCAAGGTGTCTTTTGATTTTGACTGAGCTGTTTTCCCAAGACCAGATAAATCTAAGGGTTGGAGGTCAAGTGTAAGGGGACGGAGCCTCAAGATCTCAGAGCTGTCTGAGTCCTTGTGAAATTCTAGTAGAGGCTGCTGACCCCCCAGACTTTTACCTATTTCTCTGTTTTAGGCTTTTGTCATGTTAGCGGATGCCTCAGCTGGAGCAGCGACCTTATGCTGAGGGCTGTGTGGCAGACACTTGGAGTTACAGGGCCTTGTTACCCCAAGCTTATGATCTATTTTCTTCTAGTCATTTCCACAGGCAAATAATCACAGCCATAGATTCTCTCTAGTGCTACATTGTGCAACAGAATAGTCACTAGATACATATGGTTATTTAAATGTAAATGTAAATAAAATAAAGTGAAAAATCCAGGCCCTCACTTGCATTACTCACATTTCAAGTGCTCAATAGCCACATGTGGTTAGTGGCTACTGCATTAGAAAATGCAGGTTGTAGAATATTTCCATCAAGGTGCAAAGTACCAGGTGGACAGCTTTGATCTAGTATATCAGTCAGTTTTCTGCAGCAATAATGCTGCATAGAAACCTCAGAATTCCAGAATAAACTTTTCTTGTTTATATGGTAGGTGGTCCTTGGGATGGCTCAGCTTTAGGTTGCATGTCAGCTGGACTTGGCTCCAGGATGCAATATGGGTTCAGGTCCTATCCATGTGTCTCTCATCCTCTTTAGACTTCAGACATGCTCTTCTCTAATAGCATGAGTGCAAGAGGGCAGTCTAAAAACTACACAAACACATTTAAGGACTTTTGTACCTTGGCTGTGGGCACATCCCACAGTGGGAGGTGTGCAGGAGGCAGCTGATGGATGTTTCTCTCTCACTGATGTTTCTGACTCTCTATCCTTCTCTCTTCCTCTCTGTAAAAAAATGAATAAAATATATTTTTTAAAAAGTAATTGAACAGTGACTCAGAGATTGCGGCTCCTTGACTGAGGGGGTGGGAGCAACATAACCACGTGGAGGCGGGACCAAGGGCTGTTGAAGGTGAGTTACCCCGGGGGAATGGGGCGTGGCTAAGAGAAAAGGCGGGGCCTCCTGGATGCAGGAGGGGGCGGGGCTTGATGGCGCTGCGCCTTGGGGCGCGGCTGATTGGCCCAGAGTCCCGGCTAGGGCGAAGGGGCGTGGTGAGGTCGGGCATTAAGACGAGGTTAAGCAGCCGCAGGACTTAACCGCCAGCATGGTCGGGCCCCAGCGGTCCCGAGGGTGGCCTGGGCCCCGAGGGGCGAGCCAGGCGAAGAGGGCCGCCGGCCTCAGCGAGGAGGCGCGGTCTGGGAGTTCTTTAGGGCCCGAGCCGCTCGGCGTTACGCGCCGGGGCGGGGCTTCGCGCCGTCGGGGCGGACGCTGCGGCGAGGGGCGGGGCCAGCGCGCGCGGTGCAAGATGGCGGCGTCCGGGGCCGCCGCGCCGGCGGGGAACGTGTTCCCGTTCCGGGACGCCCGCGCCACCCCAGACCCGGTGCTGGAGGCCGGCCCGGTGGCCCAGGGGCCGCTGCCGGTGCCCCTGGTGCTGGACAACGGGTCGTTTCAGGTCCGGGCCGGCTGGGCGTGCCCCGGGCCGGAGGCCGGCCTGGAGCCGCGCCTCCAGTTCCGCGCCGTGTGCGCCCGCGGGCGGGGCGCGGCGCGGGGCGGGGCGGGCCCGCAGGTGGGCAACGCGCTGGGCAGCCTGGAGCCGCTGCGCTGGATGCTGCGCTCGCCCTTCGATCGCAACGTGCCGGTCAACCTGGAGCTGCAGGAGCTGCTGTTCGACTACTGCTTCCAGCACCTGGGTGTCTCCTCGCAGGTGAGCCTCGCGGAGAGAGGGCGGGCTGGGCTGGAGCGGGAGGGATGAGGTCGGGCCTCCGCGCACTCTGCCCTCAGAGAAATCATTAGTTATTCCGGTGTTTCTTAGTCATTCATTCATTCAGTCGCTCCATCAGCTCTGAAGCGCCTGGAATGTGTAAGCCATAGGCCCTTGGGATACAGCGTGAACAGAACCACACCCCTTTTCTCCTGGAGCATACATGCGGGCATATTGCTCCTCTGTTACTAAGTTCACTTACTAACATATGCATTCAACACTTACTCAGTCAGGTACTTTTCTAGGCGTTTGGAGTACATCTGTGAATGTAACACAAAACCTGTGCTTGTGGAACTAGTATGGAAAGACATTCTAGTATGGAAAAACAGACACTAAGTAGAATAGATTCTCTGGCATGATAGAAGGGGAGGAGAGGGTTGAGGAGAAAGGTGATGTTCGAACCAGGACTTGAAGGAGGTTATGGAGGAAGCAGTGATACAGATGGAGGAAACCAGCAGTGGAAAGGCCCTGGGCCCAAGGACGCCCTATTCCTAACTGCAGGGCAGCCGGCCTGAGGGGGGGCCGTAGTAAGTGGAAGGGGAATTCTGAGGCAAGGAGGGGACACATTACACACCTAGGCCTCTCCTGAGTGTACTGAGGAGCCTTGGCGCTGAGCAGAGGAGGGACATGACTTACGTTCCAGAAGGGTCGCTGGAGCTGCCGTATGGGAAATGGGCTGGCATGGGTCACAGATGAAAACAGGGAGACCAGTGAGGAGGCTGTTGCAGTCACCCAGGGGAGAGGTGATGGTGACTTGTCCGAAGGAGGTAGCAGGGAAGGGGGGAGACGTGGTCAGACGTGGTTGGATTCTGGAGCTGTTTTGAAGATAGAGCCATTATGATTCACAGAGTTTGGAAGGGGCTTGACTCAATAACCTTAAGTTGACCCTGCGCTCGTATTTTCCAAAACCACCTCCCATAGAAATGAGAGGAATGTTTTCCAGCTGCTTCTGATCAGGTTTTTGATTGGAGACCAAAAGCAAATTCAGCATTTTCGTTTCTTTTATGCTTTAAGAAGAGTATTCTTGTGTCACCCATCTACTTGTTCTTTTGTTTCAAAGTAGGGCTGTGTCGACCATCCCATCGTTCTGACAGAAGCGGTGTGCAACCCGCTGTATTCACGGCAAATGATGTCCGAGCTCCTTTTTGAGTGCTACAGGATTCCCAAGGTGGCCTACGGAATAGACAGCCTGTTCAGCTTCTACCACAACAAGCCGAAGACCTTGGTTTCCAGTGGGCTCATCATTTCATCTGGATACCAGTGCACACACATCTTACCCATCTTAGAAGGGAGGTGAGTTGCACTTACAGCATGTGGGTACTCTTTAGAGAAACATTCAGGAAACGTTTATTGGGTGCCTGCTTTAAAGGTGGAGTTGAAAGAGCAGGTATCGGACCATGAATTGGCCTCCGGGCTTAGCTCTGACCTATCTCACTTTGTGACCGTGGGTAAGTCACTTCACCTTACATCCTTTGTGCCTCTTGGAAGGAGTTGAGGTGGATGGTCTCCAAGGTCCAAATCCACAATTCTAGGATTTTATAATTCTGATTTAGGTGAGATAGCTAACATAGTACCTGTAGGTACGAGGGGCTCAAAAAAATTTTGAATAAATGATTTGAATAAACTTAATTTAGACTATTTTTGTATTCTGGAGTCACTTTCTTATTAAGATAGTATGATTTTTATTTCAAGCTCTTTAATCACCATAGTTTAGACCTTTTTCACATACAGTGCCTGGCACATAATAGGTACTTATTAAATGTTTTTGAGTTGAATAAAAAGTGAGAGTAGTTTCTGTCATGTCTAAAATCTGTTCTCATTTTATAGTTGGGCTTTTGTTGTCTGATGAGAGACTAGGCCAGCATCATGCTCTCCTGAGATTTCTCATTGAGTAAAGAGGATGTGTAAGAAAAGAGTCCTGGCTTTGCCCTAGCCCGTTTGGCTCAGTGTGTGCATATGGACTGAAGGGTCCCAGGTTCGATTCTGGTCAGGGGCATATGTCCGGGTTGTGGTCTTGATCCCCAATAGGAGGTGTGCAGGAGGCAGTTAATCAATGATTCTCATCAATGATGCTTCTATCTCTCTTTTCCTCTCCCTTCCTCTCTGAAATAAATAAAAATATATTAAGAAAAAAAAGAGTTCTAGCTTTGGAGTTGAATGCCTGGTTTGTAGTCCTGTTAAGGATGAGGTACCTATCCTCTTCACTTAGTTTCCTAACATGTAAAATAGGAAAAATTGATTGATCAGGGTTGTCCTGAGGATGAAATGAGATAATGTAGATGATGGCGTGTTGTAAATTATAAAGCACTATGAACATTTAAGTTAAAACAAATGCTGTGGGATATATTGAGCCCTAGAGTAGGAATTTCTCTTAAATTTTTTACAAAAATTAATGAAGAAAAAAGTAATTCTTAGACATTACCAAACACTTCAGTGCAGAGTTGTCTACATTATGTAAAGCAATATGCAGAAATTAAAGATGATATTGTTATTTTTATCTTGTATTGAGAGAAAATTATTTTACCTGAAGGCTAAGAGATTATCAGATTGGAGGATATTCTGTTCTATGCTGGCATCTGCTGGTGAGGTGTGATATAGCAGCAACATATCAATATAGAGCAACTTCCTGGTGCTCTGTTACTCTCTCACCATAAGAACACAAAGTTACTCTGGTTCTCTTTCCCTTCAGTCCACATGGAAGGGACCTGGTAGTCTTAAGGAGTTACACTAAGCCAATGTAGTTGGGGTTACTTAATGTTTTTGTGTCAGTAGAAGTGGGGTGTTTGGGGAAGGGAGTCTCAAAAGTCTGGCTTATACTGCAGTTACCTGGGAAGCTTGTTAAAATGCCAATTCCCAGACCATCCCAGAGCAAATGAGTCCCGAGAATGGGTGCTTTTAACATTTCCTCAGCTAATTCTAGGATACTTGGTTCCAGGACCACAGTTTGAGAAATGGATGGTGGGTTCTTCCCATTGAACCTGGTTTCCTTCTGAAACTCTTGCCAGAAGTTTGATGGACACATGTCTGTCTGGGTATGGACTGGGAACTCTGCATTGGTTCAGAGGTTGGACCAAGAGAACTTGAAAGTTTATTCTAACTAAGGTTTTATGTTCTCCCTGCTGTTCTGTTTCTTCCTCCTGCATCTACATTAAATTATCCTTTCTCCCAAAGGTGCTCAGTATTCTCTTTCACGCTGTCAGGAATAAGTGCTGTTGCTCTGGCAGGTGTGGCTCAGTTGGTTGGACGTCATCACTTACACTGAAAGTGATTCCCAGTCAGGGCACGTGCCTGTGCTTCAGGCTCCATTCCGGTAGGGGATATATAGGAGGCAACTAAACAGTGTTTCTCTCCCTCCCTCTCCATTCCTCTCTCTCTAAAAATCAATAAACTATTCTTTTTTTTAAAAAAGTGTTGTTTTCCATTTTTTGGTCGTAGATTAGATGCTAAAAATTGCAAACGCATCAATCTGGGAGGAAGCCAAGCAGCCGGCTACCTGCAGCGCCTCCTGCAGCTGAAGTATCCCGGGCACCTGGCAGCTATCACCCTCAGCCGCATGGAGGAGATCCTGCACGAGCACAGCTACATCGCCGAGGATTACGTGGAAGGTAAGGAAGAGGTTGGCTGCTTGCAGCTTTTGGATGTGGGCTTTGGGGGCGTTCCTTAAATTGTTTCCAGGATAACACATTTGCTCATTTTTTTAACTCATTATTTTTTAGCATCCCCTTCCCCTTTTGGTATTTACTTCAATAAAATCTTTAGTTTGCAGCCTCGTCAAATTCGGTGCCTGTCCCACCCATGACAAGCACTGGCCCAGAAGGCTGCCACAGAAACTGTGGCTCATGGGCCCTGATCCCCTCCCCTGGGCCTCAGGGATAAATTTGGCTACAGATATCAAGGAAAAAAAAAATCTTTAGTTAACGGATAACTTACACATGTAGGTTATTTTCAAAATTGTTTTGGCTATTCTAGTTTCTTACCTTTCCATATAAATGTTAGGATCAGCTTGTCCGTCCATATCGACAGAAAAGCTCTTAGGATTTTGTTTGAAAGTACATTAATTTTACAGATAAGATTGGATATAGAACAACAACATTCTAAATATAAATGCAGAAATAATATTAAATCCATTGGAAAGAATTGACATTTTTTATTATGTTGAATCTTCAGTTGATGCACCAGTCTGCATTCCCACCAGCAGTGTACTAGGCTCTCTTTTCTCCACATCCTCACCAGCACTTGTCATTTGTTAAGTTGTTCTTGATAGCCATTCTGACAGGTGTGAGGTGATACCTCATTGTCGTTTTGGTTTGCATTTCTCAGATGAGTAGTGACTTTGAGCATTTTTTCATATGTTTCTTGGCTTTTTGTATTGCCATTTTGGAGAAATGTCTGTTTAGGTCCTTCGCCCATTTTTAAATTGAATTGTTGTCTTTCTTTTGTTGTATGAGTTCCCTATATATTTTAGAGATTAACCCCTTATTGGATGTATCATTGGCAAATATGTTCTCCCATGCAGTGGGCTTTCTTGTTATTTTGTTGATTGTGTCTTTTGCTGTGCAGAAGCTTTTTATTTTGATGTCATCCCATTTGCTTATTTTCTACTTAGTTTCCATTGTCCTAAGAGATATATTGGTAAACATATTGCTACAGGAGATGTCTGACATTTGGGTGCCTATGGTTTCTTCTAGGACTGTTATGGTTGTTCATCTTACATTTAAGCCTTTTATCCATTTTTAGCTTATTGTGTATAGTGTAAAGTTGGTGGTCTAGTTTCATTTTTTTGCATGTACCTGTCCAGTTTCCCCAACACCATTTATTGAAGAGACTGCCTTGACTCCATTGTGTGCTCTTGCCTCCTTTGTCAAATATTAATTGAGCGTAATGGCTTGCATCGATTTCTGGGACCTTTTATTTCTTTTTTCTTGCTTTATTTCACTGGTTAGGACTTCTATTACAATGTTGAATAGGAGTGGTCAGAATAGTCATCCTTACCTTCTTTCCAATTCCTTATCTTGAGGAAGCATTTAGCCTTTCACAATTAAATACATGTTGTTAGCTCCAGGTTTTTATCTTTGTTCTGTTTTAAAATTTTCTTTTTTAATCCTCTTCTGAGAATATATATTTTTATATTCATTTTAGATAGGGAAAGGGAGAGAAAGAGAGAAATATTGATATGAGAGAAAAACATTGACTGGTTGCCTCCCTCACATGTCCTGACTAGGCCAGGGATCAAACCTGCAATCCAGGTAGGTGCCCTTGACCAGGAATTGAACTCATGACCCTTCGGTGTGTGGGCTGACACTAACCACTGAACTGCACCAGGCAGGGCTAAGCTCTAGTTTATTTGCAGATGCCTTTATTAAGTTAAGAGTTTTCTTCTGTTTGTAGTTTTGCTGAGCATTTTTATTGTGAATGGAGTTTGAATTTTGTGAAATGCTTTTTCTATATCAATTATATGATCCTATAGTGTTTGGACTGTTCAGTTTGGTCAGTTTTCTTTGTGTGTTTTTATGGGTCAGTAGTTTTGTTTTTCCCCTCAATTATCTGAAGTTCTTTTGTTGTGTACCTATTTAGGATTCTTATGTCTGTTTGGCAAATTAATGTTTTATCGTTATATAATCTCTCTTTTTATACTTGGCAATTTTCTTTGCTTTGAAGTCTGTATGGACATTAATGTAGTCACTCCACTTTCTTTTGATTAGTATTTATATGGTATGTCTTTCCATCCTTTTACTCTTTTTTTTCCATATTATATTCATAGGGGATTTCTTTTTTTTTCTCTTCTTTTTTCTAAAAAAAAATCTTTATTTTTGTAAGTATTACATATGTCCCTTTTTTTCTCCTTCGAGAATTTCTTAATAGTTAGGTCCTTTTAAAATCTGTTCTCTCAGTATCTGTCTTTTAACTAGAGTGTTAAGATAATTTTAAATTGATTTAATTATTCATATATTTGGATTTAGGTATACTATTTTATTATTTGTGTTCTGTTCCTTCTCTTTGTTGATTCTGTTTTCTTCTGCTCTCTTTTGGGTTATTAGAACATTTAAAAATATTTTTGGTATTCTATTTTACTTGTTTTTTTTCCTATATCTTTAAAAAATTATTTTTATTGATTTCAGAGAGGAAGGGAGAAGGAGAGAGAGATAGCAACATCAATGATGAGAGGATCATTGATTGGCTGCCTCCTGTATGCCCCCTCCTGGGATCAAGCCCACAACTCTGGCTGGGAATCGAACTTCTGGTTCATGGGGCCACGCTCAACTACTGAACCATGCTGGCCGGGCTTTACTATACCTTCCTGTAGTTTTTTCAGTGATTGCTGTAGAGGTTACAATAAGCATACTTTCCACAGTCTACTTAGAATCGCTATTTTACCACTTCAATTAGAATGTGGAAATGTTAGCATGCTAGAGGGTCCTTTCTCTTTCCTCCTCTGTGCTGGAGTTGTCTTATGTAATCATCCACAACATTGGGGACTCGTCAGACAGCCTGTGGTTTTTACTTTTAATTGTCAAACATTTTGAGCTCAAGAAGAGGTTTGTCTGTAACATTTAACCAGATTTTCATCATTTCCATTGCTCTTCATTCATTCCTGGTATTCCAGCTTTCCTTCTGGTATCATTTCAGTCTGAAGACCTTTACTTGGCAATTATTTTAGAGGAGGTCTGTTGGCATTGTGTCCAGTTTTATGGCTGCATTTTGTTGATTGGATAGTTCAGAGATTGTATGGCGTGTGCTCCTTATCTTACACAGACCTAGAATTCTGATAGTGTCTTTCTAATTTCTGCGCTAGTAGTGTTGCTATTTCTTAACTTTCAAATTTATTTATTTGAAGAATTGCAGAAATGGCGGTGCCCTGACTATTACGAAAACAACGTGCATAAAATGCAGCTCCCGTTTTCCAGCAAACTCCTCGGCAGCACTCTGACCGCTGAGGAGAAGCAGGAAAGGCGGCAGCAGCAGCTGCGGCGGCTGCAGGAGCTGAACGCCCGGCGGCGGGAGGAGAAGCTGCAGCTTGATCAGGAGCGGCTGGACAGACTGCAGTATGTGCAGGTAACAGCAGAGCCCAGAGGGGCCGGCCTTACTCAGCAAATGTTCCTCCTGTATGTTCTTCCTTCCCCACAAAATGCATCGACTGAGTTGCCCTTGGGGTCACGAAGGAGTCTAGGATCATCAGTATAGAGGATGGTAGAGCAGCAGGCATTTTTGAAATAACTGTGGACTCTGGCTTTGTTGATTTATGTCGGCCTTATAATCTCCTTTATTTTATTTTTAAGTTTTTTAGTGTTAGTGTATCACACCCGCTGCAAAGTACACAAATCTGAAGTTTGCAACTCATGCATTTTCACAACGTGAAACACACGTGTGTCTGCTCTCCAGATCCAGAAATAGAGCATTACCAGCAAGCATCCCAGCAGTCTCTCTCCTCCTGCTTACTCTTCGTAACCTCCCCACTTCTCCCACCCAAAAGAAGACAATGTTTCTGATGTCTGTCACCATAAGTTAGTTTTGCCTGGCCAGGTAGCCTGAAACCATGATGCATTGGCAGCCCAGGGACGGCTGGGAGGACAGCTGTGGGAAACGGACGTGGGGGTGGGGGAGTGTGGCTTTGTGGTGGGGCGGGCTGAGGAGCGCTAGGAGTCCTGTCCTGCTGTAGTTAGTCCTCTGGCTCTAAGCTACTTCCCTTTCCTTCCTGTTTGGGATTGCACTGATGACTTTGAGGATGAATGGTGACGCTCTGGTTTCAGGAACTTCTAGAGGACGGCCAGATGGATCAGTTTCACAAAGCTCTGATAGAGCTGAACATGGACTCCCCGGAAGAGCTGCAGTCCTACATACACAAGCTCAGTTCGGCTGTGGAGCAAGCTAAGCAGAAAATCCTCCAGTCCGAGGTCACCCTCGAGGTGGATGTGGTGGACAGCAAGCCTGAGGTACTGGGTGTTTGGGGGAGGGGGGGTCATTTAGAGACAGTAGACCTTCCTGAGTGTGGGAGGAGTGTCTTGAGAAGGCTGATAGAAAAGGGGCTGAGACCAGACTTGGGGGAAAGAGAGCCGTGTGGTGAGTGATGTCCACAGTACACTGGCAGGGCAATGATAGCACTAACCTGTACCAACTGAACTTCTGACTGAGGGATTTCACCCTGCAGACCCCTGGCTCCTCAGGGATGGGGAAGTGTGTGTGTAGAGGAGGAAGGACATTCACACATCACTAGTGTGGTGCTGTCTTAATCCTGGACCTGCTCCTGTGATGGTTCTTTAGCAGTTAGTCATACATTCCCTTTAGCTTTCTTCATTGCTTTATTAAGTATACTAGAGGCCTGATGCACGAAATTCGGGCAAGAGTTGGACTTCCCCTGACAGCCGACACTGTCTTCCCTCTGGCACCGGGGTCTGGATTTCCTTCTGGCCGCCAGCAGGCCCCCCGGACCAGGGCTTCGCTCTCAGCCCTGGCTTTGTCCGAAGGTCGTCCAGAAGGATGTCCGGTCTCATTAGCATATTTGCTTTTATTATGGGTTGTGGCTGATCTTTTACTTACCTCCTTTCCATCTTGATGTTCTTTAAGGACAGGGATCGTGCTGCATACATAGTGGATGCATTTTTTACAGCCAGTAGTGGGCATGCTCGGTAAAATGTTTTTTGGTAAATTAAACATTAGCCTTTTGTTAGTTACTAAACACTAAGTCTTGAGTAAACTCTTTGATCTCTTCCCCCCCTCTCCTTTATGTTTCCCTGCCAGTGGACTATTAGTAAGCGTTGATGTGGCCAAGGGGGCAGGGCTGAGGGAGGACCTGGCTAATCCACATGCTGGGGCCTGTGTGGTGAGGGGGCCGCCTGCAGGTCACACACAGCCGGGGGCACTGGTTGCCTTTAGAGCTGGGAAAAGTAAGTGTACTCGTTGTTCCAGAATCTGTCATCTCTAGAGTTCTAAACAGGAACTTGTGACACTTCGGGGGCAGAAGTAACCAGTCCTATTTAAAAAAAATTTTTTTTCTTTAAATCTAAACCCCATTCTTAGAAACAGTGCTGTAGGAAAATCCAGTTTGATGCGGGGTGTAAAGTGGTGCTTACCAGAAACTTTAGAGCTTTTTGGCTCAGCATGAAAGTAGCTTTTCTCAGGGACCATCTCATAGCTGGAGGCTCTCTTAGTTCCTGCTTTCCCCCCAAATTCTCTGCCTCTCTCTGATGGGCTGCTGACTGACGAGGACAGCCCTGACCCTGAGCATGCCCATTTGATAAAGCAGATCCCGAGTCAGGTGTCCCAGCTTCAGCTTGTGGCTCACTGAGATCGCAGCTAGAAGGGACCTTTCCTACCGTCTGACCTGCACACAGCATCCCAGATCAGCTTGAGTGGAACCAGTTAGTTTGCTTCTCCCTGGTGTCAGGTCTGTTTCAGTTTGAGCTCCTGTTTACTGGGATCCAGAACTAAGTTGTCTTTGTTGTTTACTCGGCCATATTTGGTTTTTATTATGCTTAACATGCCACCAGGACATCAGCATCCTTACACCAGAAATGTGTACTAAGCCAGCGGTCACCCACCAGTGGTCCGAGGACCGAGGTTGAAAAGTTGGTGACCGCTGCGCTAAGCCACCAGCAGGTTTAAAAGGAAAACCAACAACTTTGAAGATGTGATTCCTGAGCAGTTGGGAAACTAATTTTTCTTTTCTTTGGCCCCCTTTTCTGCATTAGTTTCATGCCATGATTCAGCCACTCCTTCATTCAGTCAGCAGGTATGTGCTGGTTTCTGCTTTGTTCTGTGACCAGGGGTTACATATTCAAATCTCTCTGGGCTTAGGGAGATTTTGAAATGTCAGACTTCAAAAGATTTCTCTGTATACAACAAACTTGACTAATCTGTCCCTGAGCTTTAATGGTTGGTAGGCATTTATTAAAGGTGATTGTTAGTGACTAGAGTTTATTACTGTAATCTTCCTGGGATAAATTTGACCGTGACTCTGGCCAGTTCTGCCTTCCAGAAAGTATTTGTAGTATTTTCTAACTATTCACTTAGAATGGAGAGAATAGATTTATGTGGACCAATGTTCATATAAAAATGCCATCCAAGCACTAATGACTGAATTGGATTAATACAGCTAAATTTTAACTCAATATTTTCTAAAATTCATTTTTACCTACAGACCAGTCCTTTCCTGCTCTTATTATTGTGCAAGTGTTCTGAGGAGGATGTTGTGAAGGAGTAGGCTCTGTTAGCATTGCTGATGCAGGCGCCCACTTTCATGGTTTTAGAGCGCTGTCATTGGTTCGGGAACACAATGGGCCCAACATAGAAAGCTCCCTCGCCTGATCAGCCACCATCAGAGCTGGCCTCCGCTTGTTCCTGTGCTGTTCCAGGCACCCATGCTGCATCCTTCCTGCTGTGGTTTGGCAAACTGTCATTCTGTTCAGTTTCAAAAAGAACAGTCATATTTGTATTTCTGAACACCACACAGTGCACGTGAAGACCCTGGCAAGCCCTAGACAGAGAGACGCCAGCCATGCTAGAGAGCTCTGTTCTCTTTTGGATGCTGTTTTCTGTGTAGAAGTTATTAGCTTTGTTCTTCTGTGAATCATGTGAATTGGGATAAGTAAAATATCTCTTTATCATTGTTAGTGAAGCTAACAAGTTATCTTATTTTTTAAGGTGCCATGTTTTTGAATATAGCTAGATGAAGATGGGTGATTATATTTTTGTGGTAGCTGAAGGAGCCTTTTGAAACCCAAACATCTCTATTCCAGGGAAAGGAGAGGGTGTATCATAGGTGCCCACCACTCAGAGCTAGGTGTGGCATGCCAGGGACTGGGGTTGTAGAGGTGGTTAAGGTGCAGTTCCTGCGGCTGGCATGGCTCAGTGGTGAGCGTTGACCTATGAACCAGGAGGTCATGGTTCGATTCCTGGTCAGGGTACATGCCCGGGTTATGGGCTCGATCCCCACTGTGCAGTAGGCAGCCAATTAGTGATTCTTGCTCATCATTGATTTTTGTTGTTGTTTTTGTTTATCTCCCTCTCCCTCTCTGAAATCAATAAAAATACATGTTTTTTAAAAAGATACAGTTCTTGCCCTTCTTGGTGCTTAAAAAAAAAAATAGAGCTGTAGAACCATACCTAGTAGATTGTAAAAAAAAACTTGTCAGGTGTGGTAGGTGTGTGTGGGAATGCAGATGGAGTTCTAAGAAAAGACTGAGATATTTGAGCTGGGCCTGAAAGGTGATTTGGTTTCCTTAAGCAGCCATGAGGAGGGAAGGACATTTCAGATGGAAAGAACCACATGGGCAGGGAGCATGGCACGTTTGGCATGTGGAGGGTGGGAGATGAAGTGAGAAGGCCGGGACCAGCTATATAGGTCTTTGCCAGTCAACCTGGATATTATCTCTCATATAGACAAAGCCTTCAAAGCATGTTGAACAAGGGAGTCATCTGATGAGATTTTATTTCAGGATAATAACTGGAGGCAGTTAGGAAGATGGTTTAGGGAGAGGCAAGGCTGAAGGTGGAAAAGAGGGAAAAATGTGTTGTAGTTGACTTGAAATTTGTCTTGGGGTTAGAGGGTGGAAGAGGAGACATTTAAATGTAGGATCTAGTGATCTTGGTGCCAGCTAGAAGCAGAGGTGACAGGAGTGGCAGTGATTGATGATAATGGAACACGTGACATGTCCAGAACCAGCGCTGAGCTCTTCTGCAACTGTCATCGTGATCAATTTTTACTCTTCAACAAGTACCATCATCACTCCCATTTTACGAACAAGGAAAGTGAGACTCAGGGGAGTGAAGAAACTCGCTAAGGTTGCAGAGTTAGCGGTAGTGCAGTTGAGGTTCAGAACAGCCATTGATTCCAGAGACACTGATTACACTGAAAGGCAGTGGTTAGAAGATAAATGCCTTCCAAGCTTAGGAAGATAATGAGTTGGGTATTGAGTTTCTTATTTTTAAAGTTTTTGTGGGACATCTTGATTTATAGAATTTTAGCTTAAGGCAGAGCCCAGAATTTGGAATTAAGAAGTTCTGTTTTAGGCCAACTTTCCACCACTTACTGGCGTACTGTGGTCATGGGCAAGTTATTAAGCCTCCTGAGCTTCAGTTCCCTCACCCATAGAGTGTAGGAATATCTGTGGTGAGGATTGTGCCAGGTGGCAGGTGTTTCTGCTCCTGAGTCAGATTCAGTGTTGGCAGAGACGGTCTCACCTCCTTTGCCAAGAGCAAGGTCCTTAGGTTCTCGCCTCCTTAAATTACCTATTTCTAAGCAGTGCCTCTCATCCTGTTTTCTAGTCCCTGATGAAAAAATATTCCTTGTCCTTTCCAGGGTTTACCCTCCCCTCCCCTTAAATATGATAGATCATCTATATTGGTCAGGATTTAGAATGCATTGTCACCCCTCTCTGAGCCACATATGCCACAGGACTGTGTGTGTGTGTGTGTGTGTGTGTGTGTGTGTTGGAGGGGCAGTTTAAATGCTAGTTTACATTGTAGTATATATATGGGTAAGCTAGGCATACTCAGCTGATGGTATTGAGTATGCTTGAAACCTCCCAAGACACCGTCTCTTAAGACAGTCCTTTCTACAACAGCTGTCATTGTTAGAGCATTCTTCCACGGAATACAACAGAATATTTCTTTCTGTAATTCTCCCATTTGAGTCCAGAAGGTGAAACTCACCTGCCTTTCACGTGGCAGCACACAGGTGGCTGAAGATGCCATCCAGAACCACCCCACTCCCACCTAGCCCCTTTAACCAGGTCAAAATGTTCGAAATCCTCCATTGGGAATGGTGCCAGCATGTCAGACCCCCCAGGTTCACTGCTGAAGAGGAGAGCCTGTTCTGGATTCCACAGACAGGAGGCATCCTCCCACCCAGGAGCTTTCAGTCACATCACCAGCCCATTAGTACTGGCACATAGATTACTAATTACGAAGAGATTTACTGAATTTTGCTCGTGGTCTAAGCCACTTTGTAAGACACCACGTATCTCCCCCCCCCCAAGTTCTTTACGTGGTGGTGTGACTCCTGCAGGCAGCAGGGCTCCCACTGGGCCCCAGACTTCAGAGAGAAGGTAGGAGGAAAGGTTACATAAGTAAGAAGGGGGAAGGGGAGGGGGGCAAGAGCAAAACCATTTCTGGCTTTTCAATCTTTTAATCCTTGTGTACATGCATGTTCTTTTTTAAAATACTTGAGACGTGTTTTCATAGTTCAGGCCACTGGGAGATTTCAGTCCTTCCCGGTGACAGGGAGCTAATAGAACTAAGGCTTGCTGAAGTCACAGCTTGTTCTGTTCTGTTTATTCTGTTCTTAGACCCCTGACCTAGAGCCTCTAGAGCCGTCCCTGGAAGACGTGGAAAACATCAATGATTTTGAACCCTTGTTTTCAGAGGAAACGCCGGAAGTGGAGAAGCCAGTCGCCGCCGCTGTCCAGGTTGGACCCTGAGGCCTCGCCCATGCTCATGTTTTGAAGCTGTGACATGAATGGCCAGGCTAGTCTAGTCTGCTCCTTTAGAGAGATTTAAAAAATCCCAGTTGTATTTGCTAAAAAGGGGGGTTCTGATACTTAAAACATCCAAAGTCAGAGTTATTGATTGGGGTTCCATCATCGAGGTCCAAGAATCTGTGAGTAATAGTGTGCCTGATGGAAACATTTGGATAAGTAATTGGGGACTTTATACCCGAAGACTAGCTTTAGTGGTTTGATTCCAATGTAAGCCAATGTCATTATGCTTAATCCTCATTTGGGTCTACTTTTATGTCATAATGGCAACCGGAGAGACTGCCCTGGTCTGAGACACACCTGGGAGGAAGCTTTTTCAACTGTTCAGGGTGCTGGAGACCTGGTCTTCCAGTCTTTCTGCTGCCACTCTAACAGTCTCTCCCTGCTACTCAGGGACCATTTCATGATGCAAATAGTAGTGGGAAGAGATTAGAAAATTGAGTGTTCAAATCAGGAGAGTTGGGGAGGGGTTCTCGGGCATGAACCAAGGACAGAAGCTGTATTGGAATAAACTGCAGTTTGAGGAAACTGGCAATGAGGACACTTGTCATGTGGTCTAAAAATATCTTCTAAACCTTGGGTTTTTAAAGCCCGTGTTTAACTTGGCAGCGTATCACCAGCTGTTTGTTGGGACAGAAAGAATTCGGGCTCCGGAAATCATCTTCCAGCCGTCTCTGCTGGGCGAAGAGCAGGCTGGAGTAGCGGAGACCCTTCAGTACATTCTGGACAGGTGAGACTGAAACTTCTTCTTTTTTTTCCCCCCCAAGCCACTGCCTTGGCTCTGAATGGTAGATTTGATGGCGAGGCATTGGAATTCTCTCTCACGCTCTCCTTCTCATTGATTTGCTGTGCTCAGATAGTACTTGTTATCTCTCGCCAGCCCTTTAGGTTTGAGTAACGTGGTAATGTCGTGCACTGGCTATCATATGAACCTTCACATTGAAGACTAGTGATTTATAAGTCTTCTTTCCCTTGTAGACATTTATTTAGGAGTTTGCATTTCTATAAGAGTGTGCTTTTCCCCCTCCTGTTTATACAGGCATTTTCCTGCAGTGTGAGTTTTCATAATTCAGTTTGGACAAGTTAAGGAACATGACTTTTAGTACTGTGGCTGCTGTTGGATAAACAGAATGAGGAAGAAAAGCTATTGCAGCTGCTTTGAATGGCTGTCAGCTTGGTCTAACGGTGGGAAAGTGGCCAAACATGTATATGATAAAACTGTTACTTAAAAAAAAAAAAAAGCAGAGGTAGAGAGATGGACTCTCAAAAGGAAGGCGAAACTTCTTGGGGTGATGGAAATGTTCTTTATGTAGAGTGTGGTGATGCTGGTTGTTGAGTATATAATTTACCAGACTTCCTCAAAACGTGTGTAAATCAAACCTCAGTAAAATTAGTTGTTAGAAAACATATGTTAGAAAGTCACAAAACTTCTAATCATGCTAAAGAAATGAATTGACCACTCAAAGTAAGGTTTTGACTAGATATTTAGCATTCTGTAAAGATGCAAATGAAAATTGGAAGTTTTTAAAAGTGTGCAGATGTTTTCTCTTTTGTACTGAGAGCCTACATTTCCACATGTACATTCTCTTCTGATATCCAAGTTACAGGGGCCATAGCAGAGGAATCCTTTCTCTCCTAGGTACCCAAAGGACATCCAGGACGTGCTGGTTCAGAACGTTTTCCTCACCGGCGGGAACTTGATGTATCCTGGGCTAAAAGTTAGAATCGAGAAGGAACTGTTGGCGATGAGACCCTTTCAGTCATCTTTTCAGGTACTAATGTTGCTAGCTATTTCTTACGTGTGCGTGTTTTTTTTTGTGTGTGTGTTTTTTAAATATATATTTTTATTGATTTCAGAGAGGAGAGGGAGAGAGAGAAACATCAACAATGAGAGAATCATTGATGGCTGTCTCTTGCCACCTACTGGGGATCGAGCCTGCAACCCCTGCATGTGCCCTTGGCTGGAATTGAACCTGGGATTCTTCAGCCCATAGGCAGAAGCTCTATTCCCTGAGCCTAACTAGCTGTTTTGAAAATAGTATTAATTATTTTATTTTCTGATTGCAGAAGTGGTAAATAAAGTGTAAATGAGAAAAATCCTAATATATAAAAAGCCAGTTGCTGTCACCACCAAAACAACCAGCTGTACCACTGAACACAGGCTGTGTGGACCAACGAGGCTGGCAGGGGTGTTAGTGAGGGATGCCCAAACAACTGAACAGCAGGCTGCATGGGGCGTCCAAGCCGGCAGTGGGGGCATCCAGGCTGCCAGAGGGGGCAGTAAGGGGTAACCACACTGATGGGGGTGGGAGAGGTTAAGGGCGACCAGGCTGGCAGAGGGGGGCAGTTGGGGGTGACCTGGCCAGCGAGGGGAAAGGGGGAAGAGGCGGGCAGTTAGGGGCGATCAGGCTGGCAGGGAGAGGCGGTTAGAGGTGATCAGGCTGGCATGGGGTCAGTTAGGAGCAGGCAGGCAGGCAGGCAGGCAGGTGAGCAGTTAGGAGTCCCTGATTGTGAGATATCAGGGATGTCTGACTACCCAATCCCAGGCCTAAACTGGCAGTCAGACATCCCCTGATGGGTCCTGGATTGGAGAGGGTGCAGGCTGGGCTGAGGGGACTCTGCCCCCTCTCCCCCAGCCTCCTGTGCATGAATTTTGTGCACCAGGCCTCTAGTTACTTTATAATCTCATCACTCAGAATACTGGTAGCCACTGCTAACATTTTTATGGCTTTCCTTCTGGTCTTCCATTTATGTTTAATTTTAAAAGCAGAATGAGAATCATGTTTTGTTCATTAAAAAAGGAAGACAGCTGAAACCCGTTTGGCTCAGTGGAGAGAGTGTCGGCCTGTGGACTGAAAGGTCCCAGGTTCGATTCCGGTCAAGGGCATGTACCTTGGTTGTGGGCACATCCCCAGTAGGGGGTGTGTAAGAGGCAGCTGATCGATGTTTCTCTCTCATTGATGTTTCTAACTCTCTATCCCTCTCTTCCTCTCTGTAAAAAATCAATAAAATATATTTTTTTTAAAAAGGAAGACATGCACATAATAAAAAACAGAGGACACAAAAGACTGTACGTGGAGAATAAGTCGTTCTCCTCACCCCACTCTGATAATAAGCAATGGAACTGGGCATTGGCAGCAGCATCTTCTCTGCTCTCATTTTGGAGGCTCATTTGCCACCGTTGGCCAGAGCTGCCTCATATTAGCCTCACTTCCCAGGGTTCCCCGCTGCTGACAGAGAGGGGATCAGGGCCAGGAAGGCCTTTCCTCAGGCTGAGTGCCGCTCGGCCTCCCTCTCCATTTGACAACTTGTGGTTAGCATCGCTGGAGCAGGAAGAGAAGCAAACGGTCTCTCTCTGACCCAGGGTGGCAGGTCTTATGCTCATCAGGTAGCTGACTGTGAGGTCAGGTCTGCCAGTATTTGCATGCTTGTGTCACTTGGAGAGCCGGGGGCATTTCAGCTCAGCTGAGTTTGGAGGGTGCAGAGATAGAATCCATGGGGCCTCCTGTGTTTGTATTTCAGGGGATGGTAAGGGGATTGGCTGGGCCTGCTGAGCATTCACTCCTTGAGTCCTGATGGAGACTGCCTTCTGATGAGTGTTCTCTGTTTCAGGTCCAGCTTGCCTCTAACCCTGTGCTGGACGCCTGGTATGGTGCCCGTGACTGGGCCCTGGACCACCTGGATGACGATGCCGTCTGGATCACCAGGAAAGAATATGAAGAGAAGGGAGGAGAGTACTTCAAGGAGCACTCTGCCTCCAACATCTACGTCCCCATCCACCTGCCAAAGCAGGCTTCACGCTCGTCAGAGGCCCAGGCGCCAGGCAAAGGCTCCGGGGCCGGTGGGGGCAGTGCTGGGGAGCAGGCATGACAAGGGCCCTCTCGGACCGTGGGCCATGTCGGCCAGTGTGACAGGACGGTGACTGTGCTAGATGTGTCTGGCCCCAGTCTACTGGGAGCATTGGGCTGCAAGATGGATTTCTCCTGGGGAGAACATGAAGGGACACTGGGAGTTACCCTCTAGAACTTTCCCCTCCTCTGGGGGTTTCCGCAGTGAATAAACTTCCAGTGACCGGGTGTCTTTGTTGAAGCAAGATGAGCTGTAGTGTCTGCTGCTTACAGTAGTAAGTGAAGACTGGAGGACAGAAATGCCCTTATTTCTTACTGCATTTTAAATATCTTTTATGTGTGTTTTTTTGTTGTTTGTTTGTTTTGTTTTGTTTTGTTTTTTTTATAAATTTTATTGATTTTTTTACAGAGGAAGGAGAGAGGGTTAGAGAGTTAGAAACATCGATCAGCTGCCTCCTGCACACCTCCTACTGGGGATGTGCCCGCAACCAAGGTACATGCCCTTAACCGGAATTGAACCTGGGACCTTTCAGTCCGCAGGCCGACATTCTCTCCACTGAGTCACACCGTTTTGGCTTAAATCTCTTTTTGTTTTAAAAAATGTTTAAAATTTATATTGCCAGTGTAGATGTTTTTCTACATTTATTCAGAAATTGTGTGGATGCCTATGTTGGAGGTCTTCCACATACATGTAAAAAGATAATATTTATTTAATAAGAAGAGTTCTCCACAAAACTTCAGGAGCTGTGAATATTTCCCTTTTCTTATTACTTCCTCTTTCAAATGAGAGAAGAGGGTCCAAAGAGGGAACTCCGTTTGTTCAGTGTTAGTCACTTAGGGGCCTGCTTGGTGCCCACTCCTGAATGGGCAGAAATGGGGTGTGGTCTAGCTTTTGTTCAAACTTCTTTTGCTGGAAACCTTTCCATCACATGAGACCTTCCTACATATTTAAAAAAATTTTGTCCCTGTGTGTTTTGGCTGCTTAACATTTTCTGGCCTTTCTAAAGAAAAGTGGACTAGAGAAGGTTACTCCTGTAGCCTTTTCAGTGCTGCCATACTTCATTTTCTGCACCTTTGTAGCTTTATCTTAGGTGGACAAATGACCCCTCTCTTTTACAGGGATTGCTTGGTGAGAGTTTTCACTCTCAAACACCCAGTAATTGAGCCCAGAAGGCCCTTGAGATGCTAATGTCCTGTCCCAGGGTCCGTACATTTCATTTCCATGGAGCCTCTTGCTCTGATGTCTCTGATGAGGTCACCTCAGCACATGTTTGCTCAGACAGTTGACCAAGGGCAAGCACCTGGAACTCCACTCTTAGGGGCCTAGAAACTGAAGACCAGGAGGGGGCAGTGGTGATTGTGGAGAAGGAAGAAAACTTGGGCCGACTCAAGATCTCTCACACGTTGCCAGTGAACCACTGGCCGTCCATGCTTGGGCCCATGGACTGATGAGCTGGTGATAACCATGAGCTGCTAAGAAAGGAGAGATGCGAAGAAGAAGGCAAAGGCAGCCTCCCATGTGAGAGATTTTCCTATCATTTCCAGGGCTCGATCCCTAGTGTGGGGCTTACAGGAGGCAGCCCATTCATGATTAATTGCTTTTTGGCCTGGAGTCTTTTCCCCATAGTCAGCAGTTTAACAGCCTGAACAGCAGTGGTGAATGGTCAAGGCGGCCATGGAGGTCAAGCTGCACTGAAGGGGAAGGCCCTCAGTGGGCAGGTAAGCCGGGACACATCAGTCAAATAGGTGTTTGTCCTGTTTAGGGTTCATGTCGACTCAGAATTGAGGAGGTCAGGGCAGCTCTCAAGGGTGGCCTCTTAGGAGGATCAGGGCTCCCTTCTCCGGCTAACATGTGGTGGGGATATCTCCTTACTGCCCACTTATGCCGTCCCTGCCTCCACTGGCACCTGTGGAAATAAACAGTTTTGCCAAAGGAACAAATAAGATAAAAATGTATGAAAGTAGAAGTTAAAAGTAAAATAAGTGTTAAAATATGGGTAGACAAGGCTAACTCAAGAAATGGAGTAACCAAATTGATATGCAAATACAGTATGCAAAGTTTATGCCTATGAGTAAGGGATTAAGTGATAAGATGAAGTCTCATTTCTGAAGTTTGTGGTTAAATCATTACAAGAAAATCAGAAAATGATAGAACAGTATTTAAAAAGTACACAGAGCCCAGCCAGCAGGAGGTCTTGGTTTGATTCGTTGGTCAGGGCACATGCCCAGGTTGCGAGCTCAATCCCCAGTGTGGGGTGTGCAGGAGGCAGCCCTTCAACGATTCTCTCACATCATTGATGTTTTTACCTATCTCTCCCTCTCCTTTCCTCTCTAAAATCAATTAAAAATAGATATCTATTTAAAAAAGATGTACACAGACTGGTTGTTTACCAAATATATTTCCTTTTCTCCTGGGCACACAGCTGCACTACATTTTCTAGCCTTCCTTGTGGTTATTCACGTGGCCATTTGAGGTCTGGCCAGTGAATGTGGGCAGGAGAGATGTGCACCATTTCCGGGCTGGCTTCTATAAATCTCCCCTAAGGGCACCTCTCTCCTCTTTCCCCAACCCCTGGCTGATGGAGAGCAGTCTAAGGCCCAAGAGGAGCTTGGAGCCACGTCCTTACGTGACTTCAGATTCTTCACTGAGCCACGAATAAATTCTTACTATGGTAAGCCACTGAGAGGTTTAGCCTGTAGGGGGGACCTACATCCAATGACTGGTGTCCTCATGAGAGAATGGAGAAAGGTTTGACCCAGGGAAGAGGGCTGTGTGAAGGCGGAGATTGGAGCGATGCAGCTAAAAGCCAGGGAACACCAGGAGCCGCCAGCGGCCGGAAGAGGCAAAGAAGGATTCTCCCCTCGAGCCTTCCTAGGGAGAGTGGCCCTGGTGAAACCTTGATTTGGTAAACACTGTGAGAAGTTTCTGTTGCTTTGGGCACCAAGTTTACGGCAATTTGTTATGGCTGCCCTAGGGAACTCACCCAGGTGACCAGTTAGTCTGGAAATGAGTGTGAGTGCAGGTGGGAAAGTTGTTAAGCCGCTTAGAAGCAAATATGCAGGGGTTAATAAGGGGAGGAGTTACGGGGGGCATCTGTAATACTTTAAACAATAAAGAATTTTTTTAAAGGAAACAATTTGCTAATACATTGGAAGAGTCCTAGCAATATCAGCACCTGGATAGCAACAGCTTTACCTAGTTAAATTGGCTCTGGCAGGGAAGGAGTAGAGAAGGGTGTGGAAAGGGCACAGGATCAGAACTGAAGGTCTTGGTGAGGCACCCCTTCTGGAGGTGAGCTTGGTACCTCGGAAGTCAGGTGGTGTAATGGGGAACACAGAGGGGCTGGTGATAGACTTCCTAAAGCAACAGAACCCGAGGAAGCCTGTCTACCAAAGGTGCCAAGTATTAATGACTCTGTCTCACTGGCACCAGGAGGGGGAGCCCCTGAGAAACGGAAAACCACCCAAACCCTCTCTCTCCCTGCCCCACTTCTCACTGGATCCTCCTGCTAATCATTGTTTAGGCAAACCTAGCATGCTCAAATGTCCACCTTAATACAATTAAACTGCAGCGTCTTCATGGGAATATGGTAGGAAGAGACCAAAACCAGAAAATTCAAACATTTTAGCAGGTAAAACATACTTTTTAAAAAAGAAGCCATTATAGGTAGAAGAAAAACGTAATGCAACATTCCAACAGAAATTAAAAACAACTGGACAAGCAAATGCAGTGAGACAGCACAGCACAAAGGAAAAGCTTGGTGGAGATGACCAAACAATAGGTAGAAGTTAAATGGGAACTGACAGGACTCAAAGAAATTGAATTAAAAAAGTATCTCAGAAACCTAAATTCAAGATGCACAAGGGGAAGACATTCGACTGAGAAAAAGAGAAAGAAAATAAGAGAAAGTGACAAGAAGCAAAGGCAATGTAAATTTAATATTGTTGAAGAAAATACAACTATATTGAATTTTATATTGGATGGGAATAGAAGAAGAAAATAGAACAAAATTAATATTTAGCATGGTAATTCAATAAAACTTTCCTCCCCCCTGAAACAAAAACACCCTGAATATAAATACAGTAAGACACACTGTGTCCATACTTGGGAAAGTTGACTCAGAAGTGTCCATTTTAAGAAAAATCCTACTAAAATTATGTCAGCTCTGAGAAAGGTCTTAGTAACAAAAGAAATTCTTTGGACTTCTAGGCAAAAAGACAAAGTGATATATATAATTAGATGTCATTGGGCTTCCTAGCAGCAATCCTATATAATAAAAGGCTAATATGCAACTTGACCAAACAACTGAATGACCAGTTGCTATCATGTGCATGGACCACCAGGGACAGACATTCAACACAGACATTCAACACTGCTGGTCAGTGCACTCCCACAGGGGGAGTGCCTCTGTGGCAGCACTAAGGATGTCTGACTGACGGCTTAGGCCTGCTCCTGTAGACATAAGCCGTCAGCCGGACATACCCCAAGGGCTCCCAGACTGAGAGGGCACAGGCTGGGCTGAGGAACCCCCTGCGGGTGCACAGACTTTGTGCACGGGACCTCTAGTATATAATATAGAAAGATAAAGAATAATTAGAAGACAAAGATGAGAAGTGTTGGAGATCATTGAGAAGATGTGACCCCTGGTTGACCTTGGCGGTGGACCTGTCGGTTCCCGTAGTTGGAGCTGTTCCAAGGTTGCAGCCTTGAGAGAATCAAGTGTTGTTGAGATCATCTTTCTGTACTATATGTGACTGAGCTTTGTTAAGTTATGTAAACGTAAGATTCTGGCAGACAGATGGCTGCCCCAAGACAAGCCTCGTATGTAAGGTGCCTTGCCTATTAAACCTGCCGCCTGCCAACCTGGACTGGCCTGCCGCTTCAGTTGCTCCGGGGGCCAGTTTTAGATTTCATCCCAGGAACTCCGGCGGTTGCAGCCGAACAGTAAAGAAGCCTGTCGTGTTTTGTTTTGTGTGTGTGTGTGTGTGTGTGTGTGTGTGTGTGTGTGTTTAAATCAATACATTTTAAGAACTACTAGGGAAAAAACAACAAAAATTTAAAACTACTAGAATGAGAAGCACGAATACACAAAATAATAAGGAAATAATTATCAAAACGAGTAAAGTCATAACTGCAATTACATCTGAAAAAAAATCTAGATGAAATAGTTTTTTAAGGAAAATGTAATATACCCAAACTAACCCTAGTAGAGATATATAAAATCCAAACAGACCCATTTCCATAGATGAACTTAAGGAAGTGGTCATGGAGCTTCCCCTCTCAAAAAAAGCTCCAGGTCAAGTTCTTAGAATTCTATTAGCCTTTAAAGAATAGATGTTTCCAGTGTTCTTGAAATGCTTCCCAAGCATAGAAAACAAGAGAAAGAATCTAAATTATTATTATCTTAACCTGAGGATATTTTTTCCATTGATTATTTATTTATTTATTTTTATAGAGAGTGGAGAGAAGGGAGGAGTGGAGGGAGAGAGAGACACATCAGTTGGGTGCCTCCCATTTGCACTCTGGGGCTAGGGATTGAGCCTGCACTTGAGGTGCATGCCCTTGACAGGAAATCAAACCTGAAACCCTTCAGGCTATGAGCTGATTCCCTAACCACTAAACCAAACCAGCCAGGGCCAAATTGTTTTTATGTAGCAAATATATCCTTGTTATCAAAATCTGATAGATTGCATACACACAAAACCATAGATTAATCTCAAACTTAAAAATATTAATGAAGTAAACAAGTAAATTATTATTATTTTTTAAATATATTTTATTGATTCTTCACAGAAAGGAAGGGAGAGGGATAGAGAGCTAGAAACATCATGAGAGAGAAACATCGACCAGCCGCCTCCTGCACGCCCCCCACTGGGGATGCGCCCGCAACCAATGTACATGCCCCTGACTGGAATCGAACCTGGGATCCTCCAGTCCACAGGCATATGCTCTATCCACTGAGCCAAACTGGTTTCCGTCACAAGTAAATTATTTACAAAGAGACTCTGCCAGCACCTTAAAAAATAATACATACATAGTGACTAAGTGGTTTTATTCCAGATTCCAAGAATCTCAGAGGCTTAACACAAAGTTTATTTCTTATGCTACATGTCCAGTGAATGTCAGCAAGTGTGTGGTGTGTGGGTGTGGGGAATGCATTGTTCCACACAATCACTGCACACCCTCCTGCGATCCTGCCATCACAACACAAAGCAAGGAAACCAAACAGCAAGAGCCAAGTCTTGGCTCTGAAATGCGTCTACCCAGAAGTGACATACATCACGCCCACTCACCTTTGGCTGGCCAAAGTAAATCATTTAGCCATGTGTAATTTCTCAGTATTCCACTTTACCCCCTCTAATTATGCCTCTGTGTTTTGGTGGTTGCCTTTTAGATTACAATATGATTCCTTAACTTATTACCATCTGCCTTGAATGAATTCTTACCCTTCAAATACAATGTAAGTATGTTACCACAACTTCATATTTTTTTTTACTTTAGAGAGGAAGGGAGAGGGAGAGAGAAACATCAGTGATAACAGAGAATCATTGCTTGGCTGCCGCCTGCACACCCCATATTGGTGATCAAGCCTGCAACTTGGGCATGTGTCCTTAATCGGTATTGAACCCGGGACCCTCAGTCCACAAGCTGATGCTCTATCCACTGAGCCAAACCAGCTAGGGCCATAATACATTGTTCACATTACTTAGTCAATAGTCTTCTGGAGAGATATACGATCTTTTGTATTTACCTGAACATTCACAGGAAAGGGGGGGCAGGAGAACATTTCCTTGGCACTAGTCTCAGCTGGCACATTCTTAGGAATGCTTAATAGGATGGCTTCTCCTGGCCTGGGCCTAGCTAGGCAGTGTCTTGGAAATGTTCCAGAAGAAATGAAGTGGGATTCTCTTGGTAGTCATTCCTTAACCTGGACAAGAATTGGGAGATGAATTCAGCTGCTTGGCACTTTCCTGTCACACTTGGTCTGCATAACATTTTGATAAGACACCTGGCTGGGAGTGGGCATAGCTTATCCTGCCAACCCTTAACTGGCCTGGGCAACCATCTGGAGACTGCACGCGAGTTGGGTTAATGGTGTCAACTGAATGTGAATGAATCAGGAGGCTTTGCCAACATTGAAAATGACAAAGTTTTATTCAAGGGTCTTAGGGTTTACAAATTGGAAATACTACCATGTAAGCACTCAGAGTGTTGAGAGAGAAAGAGAGAGAGAGAGAGAGAGAGAGAGATGGTAATCTTCCAGATGTCTGGTGGTTTGGACACATGAAAATTCTTTTCTTAGTTCTTTGTTTTTATTTTTTAAAGATTTTTTTAAATTTTTTATTTCAGAGAAAGAGAGAGGGAGAGAGAGATAGAAACCTCAGTGATGAGAATCATTGATCAGCTGTTTCCTGCACACTCTACACTGGGGATAGAGTCTGAAACCTGGGTATGTACCCTGACAGGGAATCAAACCATGACCTCCTGGTTCATAGGTTGACACTCAAACACTCAGCAACATGGGCCAGGCTAAATAACAAATATCAGTATGAGCACATGATGTATCTTCTCTCTGAAAGTATTTTCTTAGCTGAAACACAATCTAGAAATAACGAACAACTAGGTATCCACAAACATGCCTACTGTGGCTTCTCAAGTACCATTTCTTATCAAAGGAACCAGGGCTCCTTGGAGAAATAACTGACTCCAGTTCTGAGGCAGGAAATATACAAGATGAGCCTGGAATATCTTGTTGCCTTAGAAAGCAAGGGAAGTGTGAAAGACTCATGAAGACTCTTGGAACTGTATCTAAAGAACTCAGGAGCCATCTTGTAGTGGCTCTCACTGGCCAGGGAATGGACAATTTGAGCATCAGTAAGAATAAAAATGAACTGATAAAACATCAACTCTTAAAATCCATGACTTCATCATTGGTTACCTCTGGAGAAACCTGGTCATACTTTTGAAAACTGATGAAGAGGAAGAAGCAGGCTTTGATTCTGCCTTTCCTGAACCAACTGTGCCCCAGGGTAGCCAAATAAATGATAAGGGAAGTTTTCTTTGTAGAGGATTTCCAGCTAATCCATGAAGAAGAAACAATAGAATCCCACCATTATAGAACTCCTGATAACAGCAGGGGACAAGGATCATCCACGACATCTAAACACCATTTGGTGAGAAGTTGGTGGGATCATTATAATGGATGGAAAGCATGTTCCTTCCGGTGTGATAACAATATGACATACTGAACATCATCCATAAAGTACTTTTTTACACTTAGGTAAAGGAATGCATGTGTATACCTGATTTCAGAGAGTAAGAGAGGAGAGAGATAGAAACATCAATGATAAGAGATATTCATTGATTGCTTGCCTTCTGCATGCCCCACACTAGGGATTGAGCCCGAAACCTGGGCATGTGCCCTTGACCAGGAATCAAACCCCAACCCCCTGGTTAATAGGACAACACTCAATCATTGAGCCATGCCAGCAGGGCCATCCATGAAGTATTTTTACAAAATAATTTAACCTGAATCTGATCGAGCCTTCAGATTTAACTGCCAGTTCACTGGAAATACTGGGACATAGAAACATTGTATGTGAGGGTTCTACCCGGAAGCAGATGGTGGACTCAGACTAGCACAAGTAGAAGAGGGTATTTACAAAGGGAAGGCAGGGTCCTGGGATGAGCATCAGGGAAGCCTTTACCAGTAGGAGGGAGAGATTACCAGAACCTGGAAGGGGAGAAAGTTGTGTAGAGCAACTGTCTTGAGATAAATTGTCACCTTCAGTCACAAAGCACAGACAAAGCAGGGAGGGAGCCAGGGAAATAGTGTGTGACCTCATTCTCCTCACTCCCTCCCATTCCTACCAGGGCGTCCTATTGGCCAAGCTCAACTGAAGCCAGCGAGCCTGGCTGATATAGTCCCCACAGGCCAGTCTCACGGGGGCAAAGACCAGAGTGTAGAAGGCTGGAAGGGAACCTCAATGGAGCAAATGAGTAAAATCTGTCACCAGCATGACAAATAATGCCATGAGGATGCAAATCAGCAAAATCCAGAATGCAGAAAATTCTCCAGGACTAATAACCTTCTTTTCTCCTTACTTCCTTCAAATAAATTGTCAAGAGGAAAGAAAGAGGCAGGAGAAGCTATAAATTAAACAACTTTTCTTTTCTTCCCTAAAAAATAAATTGCAAAAGGAATAAAAAGAAGGGGAGGGCTATAAATTAAAAGGCATTTCAAACAACACAAAGTATAGATCTTGTTTGGACCTGATTCTACTAAATCACTGTTAAAAAAAAAACAAACTTCTGAAAAAATCAGGGAAATTTGAACACAGTTTGGATATTTGAGTATATGAAAGAATTGTTGATGGGTTTTTATTTTTAGAAGTAATGTGCTTATGGAGAGAGAAGAGAGGTGGGGGGAGAGAATGAATGAAAGAAAGAATGAATGAATGAATGAGAATACGTATAAAGATACATACAAAAGTGTCTGGGATTTACTCCAAAATAATCAAGTGGGATACAAGGGAATCAGAGGGGACATGTATGAAATAAGAATGGCTTGACTGACCGGTGTGGCTCAGTGGTTGAGCTCCGACCTATGAACCAGGAGGTCATGGTTAGATTCCTGGTCAGGGCACATTGAAGGCTTGATCCCCAGTAGTGGGTGTGCAGGAGGCAGCCAATCTATGATTCTCTCTCATCATTGACATTTCTATGTATGTCTCTCTCCCTCTCCCTTCCTCTCTGAGATCAATAAAAAATTATTAAAAAAAAAAAAAAGAAAGAAACAAGAATGGCCATGAGTTCATTATCATGAATATGGGGATAGCTACATAGGGTGCATTATCTTTCTCTCTATACTTTTGTATGTGTTTGAAGTTTTCCATTAAAAATATTAAAAAAGCCAAAACTGGTTTTTTCCCTTCCTTTCCCTCTAAAACCAGTAAAAATATTATTTTTAAAAAGGGAAAAATAGCCAAAACTGGTTTGGCTCAGCGGATAGAGCGTTGGCCTGCAGACTGAAAGGTCCCAGGTTCGATTCTGGTCAAGGGCATGTACCTTGGTTGTGGGCTCATCCCCAGCGGGGATGTGCAAGAGGCAGCTTATTGATGATTCTCTCTCATCAATGTTTATCCCTCTCTCTTCCTCTCTGTAAAAAATCAATAAAATATATATTTTTAAAAATATTAAAAAGTATCAGCACTCATACTTCCCTTGTTTTGCGTGTCCTATAGCAATATGTCTTGGATATCATTCAATACCACTGCATATGGAGTTGCTTCTTTGGAATCTTATAAAAATGTATGTGCATGTGTATCTGCCACAAACATTATAGACAACACCATGAGGATGCAGTCAGCGTAAGCATGCCATGTACATTTTACACACATAGTAGCACATGCTACACCAGCGGTCACCAGTCTTTTGGGCCTCATGGGCCACCGGTTGGTGACCGCTGCTCCCAACGTTTCCACCGTACATAAGATATCTTGGACCACATTGATACAAAGACAGCTTTCACATTATTTTCCCTTTTAAAAAATAATATGTTCTTACTGGTTTTAGAGGGAGAGAAAGGGAAAAGGAGAGAGAATCATTGATTGGCTGCCTCCTGCATCCCCCCTACTGGGGATCAAGCCTGCAACCTGGGCGTGTGCCCTGATCAGGAATTGAACTGGGGACCTCTAGCTGCATGAGACAGTAATCAACCAACTGAGCCACACCAGCCAGGGCTGTTTTTTATATTATGTTTAATGGGTAATGCATTGGGGGTTGGGGGTGGGGGAGCAGGGAGAGAATCCTATGTTTTCTTCCCATGTATTTAGTTAATTTAAACCTTTTTATGTTAAATCATGACATAAAAATAAAGGTACGGCCTAATAACTTGTAAAATGAGCACCTGCATAATCATAATGGTCAAGAAACAGAACATTGCTACCCCCACAGAAGCCGCCAGTATGGTCTTTCCTGATCAAAATTTGCTCCTTTCCCCTCGTTGGAAACAGTTATGTGGGCTTCTGTAGTATTCGTTTCTGTGCTTTTTATGGTTTTGCCACCTAATTATGCATTCCTAAGCACTGTCTTTAATATTCATCCATGTTGCATGTAGCCATGATTCATTCTCAGTGCTCAGCATTGTATGTATGTGCCACGATCCATTTATCCAGGTGGAATTTATCTTGCCATAGGTATGTGGTGGGCCTCCAGTTGATTTTCTTTTCAGATGACCAGCAAATTACGCTAACAATATTTATTGAGCAATCCATCTTTTATACACTGATTTAGACGTCACCTTTATTGTTTATTAAATAACCTTATATATTTTGGTGTACTTCCAGACTCACTCATCTGCTCCATTCATCTCTGTCTATTCCTGAGTTCATAATGAATTATTAATCTGACTTTGTAATATACTTTAAGAGGTGGCAGAGTTTGTCTCCCTAGATTTCTCTCTTTTTCCCCCCGGGGACTTTTCTTGAAGTCAGTTTGTTAAGTTCCAAGATAACCTTGTTAGAATATTTATTTGCATCCCACTGAAAGCATAGATTAGGAGATGAAAGATGGCATCTTTCCTTTATTGAATCATCTAGCCAAAAACGGGAATGTGCCTTTTTCCTTTACATAAGTCCTTATGCCACAGAATTGACTTCAAAAGTCTTATTCATATGTCTCCTGTGCATTTTTTGGTGAAATAACTCGTTCATTTAAACATTTGAATAGTATTCCAATAGTTTCCTGCCATGATTTATTTAATTATTCCACCTTTGAGTGGCATTTGAATAAATATGTTTCTAAATTTATTCTATTACAATTAGCGACTGGTCCACATAGATCCTGGCTTATCCCTGCTACGAACATGCACAGATTGCGTTTTCTCAAGATGGCCATAGGAATATCTCCCATCCCACATGTTCTGACAATGTGACTATTATGGGCTGACTTGTTGCTGCCACCTGGTGGCCAATAGAAACAATGCAAGGCCGGCTGTTCCCTTTTTTTTAGAGAAGCTTATTCTCATTCATTCATTCCACAAACATTCACAATCCCTGATTTTGGGGGGGGGGGGTGTCAAATGGACTTAAAAAAGAAAGCATATTCTAATGTTACAATTTTTGTATGCTTCCATCTATGGTCATGGCACATCACCTAGGAGTCAACAATCTCCTATACTTCCAAAAATCAAAATTCTCTAAAAATGGAGAGATTTTTCATTAGTTTACAAAAGCTGACTCAGTAGCAAAACCTAATCTGAACTGACATAAGGCTATATATGTAATACTTTTTACTACATATTTATTCCTATGTGATAGGTATTTATTCCACGGGAAAATACGAATGTTTGGTTGTGGGGTGCTATTCTAGACTCCTCTAGGGAGGTGATGTAATAGAGTCATTCTCAAAGTGTGGTGCCCAGACCAGCAGCTCAGCATCACTCAGAAACTTGTTAGAAATGGACATTCTCAGGCCCCGTCCAAGACCTACTAAATAAAAAAAAAATCTGGGATGGGGTCCAGCCGTCTGTGCCTTAAGGAGCCCTCCTGAGGATTCTGAGCCATTCTCAAGTGCGAGAATCACTAATACCGAGTATGTGCACTGCTTTACATTTATAAAATTATTATTTTTTAAATTTTTTTAAAAAATATATTTTATTGATATTTTACAGAGAGGAAGGGAGAGAGATAGAGAGCCAGAAATGTCGATGAGAGAGAAACATCGACCAGCTGCCTCTTGCACACCTCCTACTGGGGATGTGCCCAGTAGGTACATGCCCTTGACCGGAATCGAACCTGGGACCTTTCAGTCCGCAGGCCGACGCTCTATCCACTGAGCCAAACCGGTTTCAGCCTACGTTTATAAAATTCTAAAGCCCTGAATTCCAAAGCATACCCTCCCACTCCCTCTTGTCCCCCCCATCCCTATTTCAGAGAAAGGATTTCTTGTAGGTCTCTCTCTTTTGAAATTTCAAGTAGCATTAAATGCATCCATGAGATTTTTTATGTTAAAAAGGGGGGCAGAGGTTCCTCGTAGCAAGGGAGAAAGGGTGTAAGAAGAAAAAAGTCCCATCATTAAGATGCCTCCTAATTCATTCATATCCATTCCCCTCTTGGTAAGCATTTAGAATGTAGCTAATCTTCTGCTCTCGCAGATTAAAGCCATGACGAATATCCTTTCCTACCTGTCTTTTCCTTCGCAGGGTAAGGCCTTCTCCAGGAGTTGCTGAGTCTCAGGACACGCACATCCAACTTTCCTAACTAATGCCAATCCTCCCTTCAAACCTGTCGTACCAGTGCTTGGGCCCCCACCCAAGGGGTTCCTGGCCTTCCCAGGATTGACAGAGCTGTGGGTATTTCGTTCTGTTTTTGCCTTTCTGATAGTTATTAACTTTCTTTCCTGGCTCTTTTATTTGCATTTCCCTAAAAATTCAGAAGTTGAGCCTCTCTTCAACCAATCTGCTGTTTGGGAATAAACATTTTGCCTTTCAGCCTGCCTCTCGATCTTCCAAGCATAGATTTCTAGAACTCCGCAAGACCTCTTTGGTTGGAGGCGGTAACACATGAAAAGTGCTTTATTGCTTGGACTGGGGATCGTATAGACTCTATTTTGCAAATCAGGACCGAGAAAGCCATGTTTGTTTGTTCCAGGTGGCATCTGTGCACCCCCAGAGGCAAGGGGTGAGGAGATGGGTGCGGGGCTGAGGGCCACGGCGCCAGCAGCAACAAAACAGACACGGAGGGGAAGGAAGCCCGCCCTCAGTGTGTGATCTCTCAGGTACCATCTTGCTGCATCTCCGAGTGCCGTTTCCTGAGGCCTGACTGTGTACCCGGACCGCAGTGCGCTCTCCCACTTCATGCATTCCACAGAGCCTGCCAGGGTGCCGCCTCGGTGCCAGGCTCGGCCAGGCCCTGGAAATCCAGATGTGAACAGAGCAGAGCTGGCCCCTGGTTAGTGTCGCTCTCTGTCTGTGTTAGGCGGGGCCGCCAGAAACAACTGGGTGGCTTAGACAATAGGAACCCATTTTCCCACAATTCTGGAGGTTAGACGGCTGAGGCCAAGATGTCAGCAGGGTTGTTTCCTTCTTGGCTTCTAGATAGAAGGCTGTCTTCCTCCAGTGTCTCCAGGTGGTCTTTCCTCTGTCTCCAATTTCCTCTTCTCATACAGTCGTCCTGGATGAGAGCCCACCTCGCCTATATGGACTCATTTGATCTTACTCGCCTCTTTAACGCCCCTGGTTCCAAAGGGAGTCATATTCTGAGGCACAGGGGTTAGGATTGCAACATACGAAATGGGATTGGGAGGAGTCCGGGGGTGGGGAGAGACCCAGTTCAGCCATAACACTGTGTAATGGGAGAAGACATTAATCCCCAAATCACAACTATATGGAAATTACAGCGGTGGTCCCTGGGGCTTTGAGAGCCAGTGGGGGAGGGGACCATTGGCTGAGGGGCTTGTGGGAAGCCTTCCCTGAAGAAGTGGCATTCCGGCTGGAAAAGGGCGGGGGTTGAGCAGAGGAGGGAACAGCAGAGCAGGCTGAGGGGACAGGATGTGCAGAGAGATGGGGGTACCTGCAGACAGCAGGGCAGGTTGCTGTGGGGACCTCTAAGGATGTAAGCCTTGAACCAGATGAAATCCACCTGGTATTTCTTTAAAAATACAGATCCCTTGCCCTGGCTGGGTGGCTCAGGTGGTTGGAGCGTTGTTTCGTACACCATAACGTTGCAGGTTTGATTCCTGGTCAGGGCACATACCCAGGTTGGGAGATTGATCCCCAGTCAGGATGCATGTGGCAGGCAACTGATCAATGTTTCTCTCTTTCTCTCCTTCTCCTATCCTCTCTATCTAAAATGAATTTTTTAAAGAGAGAAAATAAAAATACAGATCCCGGGCCTCATTCTAGGCCCACTGAATCAGAATCTCCAAGAGGAAGCTGCATTTTTATTTTGAAAAATGTCAAATCTCTGGAAGAATTGAAAGTACAAAGAACACATGGCATTTTGGCAATTTATGCTTTTCTTTCTCCTTTCATTGCCCTCCCTTCAGCATGCATTCCTAAGAATAAGATTTCCTCCATAACCACATTACCATCGTCATGTCTCAGAATATTTTTAAAAATATATATATTTTATTGATTTTTTTTTTTTTTTACACAGAGGAAGGGAGAGAGAGTTAGAAACATCGATGAGAGAGAAATCAGCTACCTCCTGCACTCCCCCTACTGGGGATGTGCCCACAACTAAGGTACATGCCCTTGTCTGGAATCGAACCTGGGACCCTTGAGTCTGCAGGCCAACGCTCTATCCACTGAGCAACACCAGTTGAAGCATGTCTCAGAATATTAACATTAATTCAATAATGTCATCCAGCATCCAAGCAACATTTGCTTTCCAACTCAGGATCCAGTCAAGGACATATGTCCCTTTACTCCTTCTAATCTAGAATAACTCCTGCCTTAGGCTAGTGGAGTGCCCCACATTCTAGATCTGTCTAAATTTTCCTCATGATTAAAATCAGGCTAAGTATTTTTGGCAAGAACACGACATAGGAGAAGTTGAGTCCATCATAGTGTGTCACACAGAGGCCACAGCGTCAGCTGGCCCCACTCTTGGGGATGTGGGTTTGATCACTGGATTCTGGTGGAGACTTCCTGGTCTCTCTAGTGTAAAGGTGTCTTTCTCCCTTTTCAGCTAGTAAATAATTGGTGTTGTGATGTTTTGAACCATGTGACTATCTGTTACCCCAAACCTCCCCCTCAGTGGCTTCAGCATCTGTTGAGGACTGTTACTTCCTCAATTGATTATTATATCGGTGATTGCAAAATGGAATCTGTATTTGTCAATAAATGCCCCTGGCAACTCTTCTACTTAAGAAATATGGGAAATTCTGTTTAAGTCAGATAACAAGGTGTTGCTATCAGGGCAGCTGGAGGTATTAACTAAGATGCATTAGAACCAATTAAATGCATATCCCTAGGCCCCATACCACACCAAGGAATGAGAAGGAACTACTAAGAATAGGCCCAAGAAGCAGCATTTTTTGCAAAGTTCCCAAAGTTTGAGAAACACAGACCTAGTTTGTGATCCTCTGCTTTGCTGCTCATTGCATTTTTAACTCACCATGCAAGTCTTTTTTGTCTGGGAAGTGTTTTATTATTATTATTATTACAAGAAGCCTGTAGTACGAAATTCATGCAAGAGTAAGCCCCAGCCGACACCAGTTTGGCTCAGTGGTAGAGCATCGGTCTGCGGACTGAAGGATCCCAGGTTTGATTCCGGCCAAGGGCATGTACATTGGCTGTGGGCACATCCCCGGTAGGGGGTGTGCAAGAGGCAGCTGGTCGATGTTTCTCTCTCATTGACATTTCTAGCTCTCTATTCTTCTCCCTTCCTCTCTGTAAAAAATCAATAAAATATTGATTTTAAAAAATAAATAAAAGTACAAGCCCCATGTCCAGAATTTGATTCTACTATGGTCTGGGGTAGAGCTTGGGCATCAACACTTTTAAAAGGTCCCTTCGGGGTGCCAACATTGAGAGCCACAGGGCTAGGAGGGTTCTTTCTAAACCAAATATAAAAATGAAAATTCATCTGCCCCCACCTGGTCACCATTAAACTCACAGCATCACAGGCCTGAGCTCACCTGCCAGCCAGGAACAGCTGGTGCTCCCTCCACACCCCTGATGGCCCCCCACTGTGTGCAAACAGCCCAGCCTCTGCTCCTCGGGGAGCTCACAAGCAAGGTTGAAAAGAGGTCACTTCCCTACAAAGTGCGGGGACGTGGGAAAAATGCACACAAAAACACATGCAAGTATTGTACAATCGGAGTTTTATAGGCCAGGAAACGGACGCTCTGGAAGGGGAAATGACTGGCCAGCGGGTTCATGGCAGAGCCAGGACTCTTACCCAGGGCCTCTTTCTCCGACTTGGCTCACTTTTACTTGGGCACTCCGGGCCCCCCTGCACTTCCTGCACCGCTGTTGGCTGGGCCTGGCCTGGAGCCAACATCTCCACCAGCAGAGTCAGCCGCCTATCAGGGCTGAGCCTTGGCCAGGCCTTGCCCTATTAGCTGAATGAATGAGTGCAGCCAGTCCAGCACTTGCCCACTGGCTGGCATTGGAACCGGTGGATTAAATAAACCTCTTTGAGCTGGATTAGCTCCTTTTTTTATTTTACAAACTCAGGTGTCTCTAGGCCTTCCTTATTCTAGAGGCCTTGCCTTGCAACATAGCAACTACATAGGTGTCCTCCAAAATGCATACATACTTTACGGTTGATAGCTCAATCAATGTTTCTTTCTTTTCAGATTTAATCAATTGAAATTAATAATTATTCAAAGAGTGCATATATTTTTTGGGACACCCTGTGTAGTTCACCCACATTCTACCTTCCATATATTTTATATGTAATTATGAGCCCTTGAATTGCAGTTGATAGGTTGACCTAAAGTTATGTAGATATCTAATTCTATAATTATAAATAATCATATTCCAGATTTTATTTTATTTTTTTAAATGTATTTTTATTGATTTCTGAGAGGAAGGGAGGAGAGAGAGAAACATCAATGATGAGAGAGAATCATTGATTGGCTGCTTCCTGCCTGCCCCACATTGGGAATCAAGCTTGAAACTTAGACACATGCCCTGACCAGGAATTGAACTGTGACCTCCTGGTTCATAGATTGGTGTTCAACCACTGAGCCATGTCAACTGGGCCCAGATTTTATTTTTATTTAAAAAAAAACATATTTTATTGATTTTTTGCAGAGAGGAAGGGAGAGGGATATAGAGTTAGAAACATCAATGAGAGAGAAACATTGATCAGCTGCCTCCTGCACACCCCCTATTGGGGACGTGCCAGCAACCAAGGTACATGCCCTTGACCAGAATTGAACCTGGGACCCTTCAGTCCGCAGGCCAACGCTCTATCCACTGAGCCAAACTGGTCAGGGCTGGGCCCAGATTTTATATGTTGGAGTGAATCCATTTATTTTCACGTCCTCAAATACGTTCATTAGCCTTGGGCTGTCCCCTAATGTCTAATAGGTCATAGATGACCTCAAAATAAAGAGATTTGCTTTTCATTGATGGCCTAGAGGCAAAAGATAGAGATTTGGAGGACATGGTAAGTGTTATTTTCAAGGACCAGAGAATAGTTTAACTTTTGGGGGTAAAACTTTTTTGAAATATCATTCACACTCTGTGTAATTGACCCATTTAAACTATACAATTCAGTAGTTTTTGGTATACTCATAGTTGTACAGCCATTATCACAATCAATTTGAGAATATTTCATCACTCCCAAAAGAAACTGGTGCCCTTGATCTGTCACTCTCCACTTGCCCTCAAAACCTAACTCTAGACAACCACCAATCTACTTTCTGTCTCTATAGATTTGCCTATATGGACATTTCATATCAATGGGATCATACAATATGTGGTCTTGTGTATAGCTTCTTTCACTTAGCACCTGTTTTCTTTTCTTTCTTTTTTTTTTGGGGGGGGGGTTTGTTAATCCTCACCTGAGGAAATTTTTCCATTGATTTTTTTTTAGAGAGTGGAAGAGTGGAAGGGGGAAGAGAGAGAGAGAGAGAGAGACCTCCTGCATGCACTCCACCAAGGGCCAGGGATAGAGCCTGCAACCTAGGTAAGTGCCCTTGATGGGCACTGACCCCACGGCCCTTCAGGCCAATGCTCTATCCACTGAGCAAAACCGGCTAGGGCTTAGCACATGTTTTCAATGTTCATCCATGTTATGGCATATATCAGAACTCTATTTCTCTGATTGCCAAATAATATTGCATTGTATGGGTATACCACATTTTATTTACCCATTTATCATTTGATGGTCATGTGGGTTGTTTCCACTATTATCATTAATGCTGCATGAACGTTCGTGTACAAATTCATGTGGTTGTATGCATTTATTTCTCTTGGGTATATACCTACGAATGGAATTTTTGAGTCATCTGGAAATGCTATGTTTAACATTTTAAGGAACTCTCAGACTGTTTTTGAAAGCAGCGGCACATTTTACATTCCCACCAGCCGTGTATGAGGTTCCTATACATCCTTGCCAGGACTTGTTATTGTCTGCCTTCTTTAGGATAGCCATTCTAGTGAGTTTGAAAGTGTATCTGAACAGTGGTCTTAATGTGCATTTTTGGATGGTTAATGACATTGAGTATTTTCTCATGCAGTTGTTGGGCATTTGTATATTTCCTTTGGAGAAATATCTATTCAGATTCTTTGCCCATTTTTAATCGAGTTATTTGGGTTTTTATCATTGCATTGTAAGAATCCCTCATGTATTCTAGATACAAGTCCCTTATCAGATACACGGTTTGCAAATATTTTCTCCCATTCTGTGGGTTATTGTATTTGTTTGCGAAGGCTGTCATAACAAAATACCACAAATGGGATGGCTTAAGCAACATACATTTATTTCTTACAGTTCTGGAGGCTAGAAGTCCAAGATCAAAGAGTTTGCAGATTTGATTTCTCCCGAGGTCTCCCCCCTTTAACTTGTAGATGGCCTTTCTCTCCCTGTGTCTTCACAAGGTCTTCTCTCTATGTGTGCATACCTGATGTCTCTTCCTCCTGACAAGGATTCTGGCCGTATTGGATTAGGTCCCACCTTACGGGTCTCGGCTTAATTTAATCACTTCTTTAAAGACCTTCCAATATTGTTACATTCTGATGTACTGGTTTTAGGGACTTCAGGATGTGAATTTTTGGGGACACACAATTCAGCCCCTAACAGTTACCTTTTCACTTTTTTTTTTTTTTTAAAATGGTGTCCCTTAAAACACAAAGTTTTTTTTCCTTTATTTTAATGAAACCCAACTTACCTATTTTTTTCTTCTGTTTCACAATTAGTTAACCCAACGTCATCATGTTTGCCTATGTTTTCTTCTGAAAGTTTTGCAGTTTGGGTTCTTACATTTCAGTCTGATCCATTTTGAGTTCATTTTTGTATATGGTGTGAGGTAGGGGGTTCCAGCTTCACTCTTGGCTTTCTTTCTGTCTTTCTTTCTACCCACCTGGGGATATTTTCCCACTGGTCTTTTAGAGAGACGGAAGAGCGAGGGAAAGACAGAGAGAAACATTGATGTGAAAGAAACACATTGATTGGTTGCCTCCTGCAAGTTCTCAGATCAGGACCTGGGTTGGGGAGGAGCCTACAACCAAGGTACATGCCCTTGAGTGGAATTGAACCAGGGACCTTTTGGTCTGTGCTCTATCCACTGAGCCAAACGGACTAGGGCCACCTTCACTCTTTTGTATGTGGGAATCTAGTTGTCCCAGTACCCTTTGTTGAAAAGACTATCCTTTCCCCACTACACTGACTTGCCATTCTTGTTGTAAATGTGAGAGTATGTATCTGGACTCTCAGTTTTATCCCGCTGATCTGTGTGTCTATCCTTATAAGCGCATCGTACTCGTTTGATTACTACAGGGAGTTTTGAAACCAGGAAGTGTGAAGTCCTTCACCTTATTCTGAGAATGCTTGGGCTTCTGGTGTCAAACATTGTCAGTGGTATGAATGGGCAGCATAGCACAGGGATTTTGTCCCATTCTCAAAGGTTCATTTCAGGGACACGGACACCAAGTTCTGCCTTGAAGAGATGATTCCCACTCTGTCAGCCTACAGCTCTTTGTGACAAATCAATGGAAACCTTCTGTGGGGAACCAGGATCCCCTTGAGTGAACATCGCTTTAAGTCCTCCCTACCTGCCCTGCTTTCGAATTGCTCTTACTGAAATAGTGTCATTCACGACCGGATTATTACTGGACTGAGACGGGTGGGGGAGGGGAGTGGGTGGTGCTTTCAGAGGACTTTGGGGCCCCAGAATAAGCCCAATACAGAGGTTTTTCACCCCCCCCCCCATGAAGGGTTACTGAGTTTCCTTAGCAAAGAGAAAAAATCACTAAACTCAGATTATACCGTTAGCCTCAGAAGAACATTGCTAGTTGTTCTTCACACAAGACTGCTGGGGACTGAATTCCCTGGGTGGCATCATCCCCAAACCCCCCAAACTTAAACCTTGTCTGCACCAGGCTGGCTGGCCCTCGAGCTCTAATCTGGAGGCTGAGCAAGCTCAGGAACAAGGCCCTTTGTGGAGAAGAGAACGCCATTGTTGGAAAGCCAGTGTTCAGGGAGGGTGGATTCCAGAGAATGTTTTGGGATGGATTTTCTCTCCTCTCCCCCCACTCCCACCCCCTTTGTTTAACTTTCTCTCCTCTTCCCGAGGGGGTGGGAGTGACAGGACCCTCTATACAGCAGCCTTAAGGTAGTTAAATCCTTTGTCCTGCAAAGAAAAGATGGTGCCCAGAGCTTTCGTCCCAGGCCAGAGGCTTGGATTCGAGGGCAGAAGCCGCCAGGTGTTTTCCTTTTCGTGTTGCGCATTAAGTCTCAGGGAGGCAGCCCCTTTCTAGACCGTGGCAGACGTCAGCGGAGGTACGACCACTTCCTTCCTCCTGCGCTTCACCCCCTTTCTTCCCAGAAAGAGGAAATGATGCGAGTCCACGCCGCGGGCCCCGGCCCCCGCGTTCCCCTGCCGTCTCGCCCCCGCTCTCCGCCCCCAGTTGGGGGACCTGCCCCCCAAAACCGGTCCCCACGACAAGGCCTGGCCGGTCTCCTCGACGTCCTAAGAAGCCTTCGACTCCGGCTGCGCAGCCCTTGAGGTAGGGACTGGAACCCCCGGCCCTGGGCCGATTGTGGGTGACCTCGGGCTCCTCCCGGGGCTTCCCGGTGCCCCCCGTCCAATGGGGGCAAGGATCCAGCCCTGGGCTTCCCTTCCCAAAGGTGGTGGCGGGAAAAGGGGGGGGGGCGACCCTAAGGAAGACTCCTTCGAGGCCTGGCTGCGTCCCAGCTCCATTGCTTTCCAGCTGCTGTAAGGGGGCCCCCCCACATTGGAGCGCCTGGACCCCGCGCGCTCCCCGGGCGCCCGGCGGGGCGGAGCGCGCCCCCCGCCCGGAGCTCAGGCCCCGCCTCCGGGGCGGAGCGAGGGCGGCGCGGGGCGCGGGGCGCCGAGCCGGCTCCAGTCGCCTCTCGGGCGGGCAGCCGCGGCTCGGGGACCGACCGACGGAGCCGGGGCGGGAGCCGCCCGAGCCGGGCTCGGGAGAGCGGGTGAGTTCCCGGCGGCGCCCCGCGGGCTGAGGTTGGCGACGGGGAGGCGGCCCCGGCCCCTGACGGCCGGGCTGGGGGTGAGCGGCGCTCCGGCCACCGGCCGGCTGATTAAGATATTGGGGGGCTTAGCGGGGGTCATGGGGGGGGGGCGGGGGGAGGAACGCTGTCCAGGCGGGATCGGGGAGCTCCAGGCCGGGGAGGCCGGCCGGGGTGGGGGCGTCCTCTCGGGTCTGCGCGCCAGGACGAGGCCAGGGTTGGGGGAGGGCGCCCTGGCAGGTTGTCGGCGGGGGTCGCCGTGGCCCGATGGTGGAGCGGGCGAGGGGATGGTGGGGGGTTTAGGCTGGTTCTGGGCTCTCGGGTCGCTGTCGGCCGGGGAGCCCAACACCGGTAATCCGGAGCTACCACCAGCGCCGAGCAGCCCGGAGCGCAGGCTCGGGCCCGGCACGGGGGCGCCGCCCCCTCGCGTGGCGGCGCTAGGTCCCCGGGGCGGCGGCGGCCGGGCGCCGGGCGCCCTCTTGCTCGGGCGGGAAAGGTCCCCAGGGGCCGGCGACCCCACGTGCCGCCCCGCCCGCCCCGGGATCCCGCCGGCCCAGCCCGCCGGCCCGGGGAGCCCCCGCGCGTGGTTCTGCCCCGGGGGAGGCGCGCCCGGCCCCGCCGAACGGCCCCGGCGTCCTGGCTGCGGGGTCCCCGCGCCGGGCGCGCTGCTCTCCCCCCCGAGCCCCGCGCTTCCACTCCGCCGGGGGAGGGGGGCGCCCCCGAGCGCCGGGGATGGGCTGACCCCGTGCATCCGCCTCAGAGAGGTCGTGCAGGGGGGTCTCCCCAAGGTCACCCGCACGGAGCGCCCAGGTTGAGCTGCCAGACCTCCCCAAGTGGAGAGCCGGGAGGGGAGGCGCTCGCTGCCGCCTCCTTCCCCGATGCAGACGCCTCCCTCCCCTGCTCCTCCTCCCCCGGCCCGGGCCCCGCCACGCCGGAGATGCTGAGGATGCAGCTCCCAGCCCCAGCCCGGGGCGGATAACGGAACCTCGGTGAGCTCCGAATCCGGCCTCCCGGGAGCCCGGGACCCGGCGCTCCGGGCGCCTCGGCGCGCAGGGAGAGGGACGCGGCTGCATAAGCGCTGCTCAGAACCGAAAGCCCGACCGCTCGCGCGCCCATGTGATCGGAGTCCACATAAAGGGCCCCTGTTCTCGCCCTGAGAAAAGCCCCCCAGCTCCCCGCGGCCCCGGGCACCAGGTGCCGCCTCTGAATCGCCCTCTGTGGAGGCCCCGGGCCCGGAGGAGCCAGGCGCCCTTGCCCCCGGCGCTCTCTCCGGGGGTCCTTCCCCGGGTGCCGGGCCGTTTCCTGCGGCTGGTGCAGCAGCGAGAAAACCCCTCCGGCCGGAGACTCCCTCCTCCCTCCTCGGCTGGGAAGGAAGCCTTTTAACTCCGCTGGTGACTAGCTGTCTGCCCGAGGGCGAGGCACTTGGCATCTTGGGAGCCTCAGTTGCCTCTAGGAAATGGGGGTAAGAGCCAGCCTTTGGGGGGGGGGGCGGTGAAAGGTCCCATGGGAGCATGGCCAGAGTGTCCCTGAGTGAGTGCCGGCGCCTCCCCTCCTGGCTTTGAGTGGGGCGTGTCTCTCCTTTGAGGCCCGAGCAGAAGTGGAGCCTGGGTGGGTGGTTCTGCAGGGGCTGGGAGTTTCCACACCCCCCTCCCTTGCTTTGTCATAAAGAGGCAGCTTGCAGGCAGCTGGTGGGCGCTCGTGAGTCTTTTCAGCAGGCAGCCTGCATGGGGAGTGGGGGGTGGGAGGTGGGGGGGCTTCCCACACAAATCCCCAGCCCCCGCCCCCCAGGATGTTGGCAGTCAGAGGTCAACCAGGCCACTCAGGATGTTCAACTTTGCACCTTGCTGTCCAATGGAGTCTACCCAGCAGTGACCCCAACCCTGGAACCTTCCTGACCCTTCTCTGGTCCTGGCTCTTGCCAGCTTCTGGGACATTCCTACAGGAAGACCACTTGGTCCTTCCAACCCCTCTTTGCGTCGTCCCCCCTCCCCCCCCCCCTGAGACGTTCCTGTGACTCCGGTGTGGCTCCTTGCCCCGGGGGCTCTCTGAGTCCTCCCTGGCGGGGAAGGACATGGCAGGCAAAAGGCCAATGCGTGCGCAGCCTTCCACATCGCGGGCAATTGGTGCTGGAGTGGAGTTAAACTCTAACCTTGTTAAGTCTGCTTGGGAGCCTGAGCCACAGGGCTCAGAGGTTGCTGACACAGGAAGGTGGGTTTTTTCCCCAAGGCCAGACCTCCCCGCGGAGCCTCTTGGGACTCTTTGGAAACTAGGGCCCCAGGTTCCTCCTAAAACAGGGGGAGGCAAACTTTTTGACTGGAGGGCCACAATGGGTTCTTACACTGTACCGGAGGGCTGGAACAAAAGCAACCTGACCATGCTGGCACTCTCATCTTGGGCTGCTGGTGAAGGAGCGGAGGGGAGAGCAAGAGAACCCTCCGCTCTTTCGGCTCCGCGGGCCGGATAGAACAGCCGAACGGGCTGGATCCGGCCGGAGGGCCATAGTTTGCCCATGGCTGTCCTAAAACCTGCTCCATCATCCAGAGTGAGCTTTCTCTGACCCCCAGAGGCTGCAGCCAGCCTAGTTTTGTAGGTCGCAGAAAGCACGTACCTGGATTCATGTGCTGTGCCTGCACCCTCAGGACCCCCACCCGACCACCCTCTCCACCCCCAACCCAGCACAGAGGACGCGGTGTAGAGTGGGTCCCCGCTGGCATCCTTCCAGCAGAGACCGGGCCACCTTCTTTACCCACGAGCACATCTTAGAGACTGGGCTCTGAGGAGGGCCTGGACAAGCCTGCTGCCCACAGAAAGCCACAAAGTACGAAGAGCAAGGGACCCGGCTGGGGTGGGGGCGTTCTCCCGGGTCTTGGGCGCCAATCGGCACAAATTGCAGCTCTGTGCTTATAAGCTCTGCGACCTTGGTGAATTATTTACTCTCTCTCAGGCCTGATTTCCTCACCTGTTAAATGGGGGTAATCGTCATGCTGACTTCATGGGGTGGTGAGGATTCTGTGAGACCATAACACCCAGAAAGTGCTTCCTGCAGCATCCGGTGTGGGCAGGAAGTGCTTCTTGTCGCCTCACCACCGTTTCCTCCCACGCACTGGGCTCCCACTGCCTGCGACCTGGGGACCGTTAGACCTCTTCTGCCTCCGGCTATCGGGATGGCATGGCCTGTCCCCAGGAAGTCTGTGAGGGAGCCTTTCTCACCTGGCTGCCATATTTTTTCCTCCAGGATTCATTGATTTATTCAACAGATGTTTACTTCCCTCTACATCTTGTGCTTAGCAAGGGATTTCAAGATGAGTACGGCAGCTCTCAGAGTTCTTTCTCTAGGAGGGAGAGGCCGGCCTGGAAATAGATAGTGAGGCCACTGTCCCCAACAGAGAGCAAGGGATAACAGATGCCCCGGCAGGGAGAGGAGTGAAAAATAGAGCGATGGGCGAACAGGTGGGCTCAGGCCAGCCTGCAGGTTTCATTCCTGACGGACTCTGCCATCTTGTAGCTGGGTGGTGACGGACAGATGCCTGACCTCTCAAAAGGTCAGCGACCTACCCAAGGGTGGTGATGTGAGGAGAAAAGGGAGACCACAGGGGTAAGAAATGTAGCGCAGGGCCCTTCTAGATGTTAATCCACGGTTGCCAAATGTTAGTTGCTGTTATTATTAGTCTGTGATGACCAATAGCAGGTGGGCAAAGTTTGCTGTGGGAGCCCACTTGAGCCTGTCAGAGACAATTTAATCGAGGGGTAGGCAGCCTGGGCGGAGAGAACAGCTTGGGCAAAGGCACGGAGGCCTGCTGTCTTTGCGAGCAGCGGGGAGTTGCCCCCGGAGCACATGGAGGCCGGGGCAGCAGGCGGAGCCGGGGCGCGAGGCGGAGGCCGCCCTGCCAACGGGTCCCGAATGATTAAACACTCGCTGACCCGGAGCAGGTACCCCGCAGCCCGGGATAGTCTAGGATTAACTTCTGCCTGAGAGGAAGGGCTGGGCTGTGCTCCTTTGCTAATATATTAACTGTCCCTCCCTCTTCCTTCTGCCCAGGAAGCACAGAGGTCCCCTCCTTCTTCCTGAGATGCTTCCTGAGATGAGATACTCCTGGGCCTGTTTCTGTCTTCCTGGGACTCCGTTTCTTACTTGAAGGAAGAGGCTGGGGGTAGAGAAAGTGTCATGGTCCAGCTTCTTTTTAAAAAAAATATATATTTTATTGATTTTTTACAGAGAGGAAGAGAGAGGGATAGAGTTAGAAAATCGATGGGAGAGAATCATCGATTGGCTGCCTCTTGCACACCTCCCACTGGGGATGTGCCCGCAACCAAGGTACATGCCTTTGACCAGAATCGAACCTGGGACCTTTCATTCCTCAGGCCAACGCTCTACCCACTGAGCCAAACCGGTTTTGGCCCAGCTTCTTTGTTGATCAGAATACTGTACAAGTGCTTTTCTGGGTGGTGGTCATTGTCCAGCATCTTGGCTCACATTGCTGTTGAATCCTGACACCAACTCAATGAAGTAGACCCATTTATTCCCCTCGCACAGAGGGGGAAACCGAGGCACAAAGGTTGAGGTGATTTGCAAAAGGCACGCAGCTAATACATGGTAGGAATTCACATCTGGGGGGGGGGGTGTGTGTCTCCAAAGTTGTTATGTGCTATCCTGAGCCACCTCGACTTACACGCATTGTAAATACCTAAAGCTGATTGTGGAATGTCTAGGGTTTCCCCCCTGTATGCATCCTTGGAGTGGGCAGTGAGCCCCTTGGAGATGGGTCTCTGTGGGGTGTGCTCTGGGTATCTGGGGACGGGGAACTGCCCCATCCTCCTCCGGTGCTGCCCTTTGGGAAGATCCTGTTGCGAGCCCTTGGCAAGGGGGAGGCGCTCCTGGGTGTCTCAGAGTTCAGGCCACATTCCTCGGCCCCATCATGTCCACAGACATGCCTTGATGCAGGCAGTTTGTAGCGTGATTAATGTAGCAGGTGGCTGAGCTCCACGGTGACCCCAGGAAGGAATGAGCCTTTTAGATGGCTGGTCAGAGTATCATGTAACCACATACCGTTCTCCTTTTCCGTGAGAGGCAGGGATTAAGGCCAAGGTTCAAATCCTGACCCTGCCTTTCCACTTGGCCTTTTGGCCTTGGACAATTTCTTCATCCCCCTGAGCCTCAGTTTCTTCATCTGGAATACAGATCCTAGAGGCCATATGTTATATAGAGATCATTCAGAGTTATCGTAAGGATTTGTAGTTACACCACACACACACACACACACACACACACACACACACACGCCTGGCTTCCACGTTGTAGACGATATTGGTGTAGTACCCACATTCTCCTCCATGGTGCTTACCAAAATTGTGATTAGGTGGTTCTTTGTGGTCATTGCTCTTTTTTTAAAAAAAATTATTTTTATTGATTTTTTTTTACAGAGAGGAAGAGAGAGGGATAGAGAGTTAGAAACATCAATGAGAGAGAATCATCGATCAGCTGCCTCTTGCACCACCCCTACTGGGGATGAGCCCGCAACCAAGGTACATGCCCTTGACTGGAATCTAACCTAGGACCCTTCAGTCCGCAGACCGACGCTCTATCCACTGAGCCAAACCGGTTTCGGCTCATTGCTCTTTTTAGTCTGTCTCAACCACTAGGCCAGTGGTTCTCCACGAGGGGCAGTTTGGCCCCCCAGGGGGAATGTGGCAGTATCTGGAGGCACGTTTGGTTGCCACCACTGGGGAGGGGTGCTATGGCATCTAGTGGGCTGAGGCCAGGAATGCTGCTAATGTCCTCCAGTGCCTACGACAGCCCCCACAACAAAGAATTATATGACCCCAAATGCCAATAGTGCCGAGGCTGAGAAAGCTTCGACCGGACTATAAACCCCATAAGGTCAGTGGCTGTGTCTAATTCATTCATCTCTGTGTCCCTGGTTGCCCAGCATGACGCCCGGCACACCGGAGACAATCAATATGCATTAAAGAGATGAATGAGGGCTTGGCACGCCGTATGTCCCCGGGAGCCCCAGAGGTTTGGCTTGCAGGACGTTTTGAATGGGAAGAAGAGGTTTAGATGGATCCGAACGATGACCAGCCAATTGGTAATCCAGGCCAAAGAAATTCACGCTGTTTCCCTTCCCAAGCAGGTGCTTGGGGGCCTGAATGAGCTGGATTGCAATCACCACTGCCTTTTGCTCGTGTAGATACAGGACCCACCTTTATCTGGACAGGCAGGCCGGGGCGGGGGACATAGGTGGCTGACAAGGAACGCCCTGTCAGCGGGGCCCTTGGGATCTGCCAAGTTGGGGCACAGCTGCTGTCGGCTTCCTGTTTTTTCCTCTTTCTGGTGGAATGAAGGAAACCCACTGAATGGCTGTTTTCCACTGACATTTACGACACTGAGCTAGGCCCTGGATTAATGAGGTCGAGCTCCAGTGTGAAATCTGCCCGATCCCTTAAAAGCCTGGCCAACCGGAAGACATGGCTTGTTGTCTTTGGGCCACCCGATGTCTCTGGGTGGCTTTGGCCAGGGAAGCAGGAGTCACGACTCTGTGCAAAAGAAGGGAGTGTCGTACACCCCGGAATTGTAAAGGCTGCAGTTGTGGTCTCCCTTTCAATGCATTAAGAAGGCGTGTTTTAATTGGGCCTTTGACATAAATAACTGATTAAAGCAAAGGTTCACCGCGAGCCCCAGGCTGGCTGCTGAGATTGGAGCTGGGCTATTGAAAGGATCAGGCGGTGTCATTCTTGGGCTCTCTGGGAGTTTGAAGGAAAAGATTATCCCCTGAGGGCATTTGGACGGGTTAGAGGTGCACCTTGGTCAGCGTTTATTCTGATGGGGGAAGCGATCTCAGGTAGATGCCTCAAACTTGTTCACGAATCGTTTTGGGGCTCCTGTAAGAAACAGACTCTGAGTCAGTAGGTTTGGGGACTGAGGGCCCGCATTTCCGACAGGCTCCAAGGGGAAGCCCTTCGGCTGGTCTGTCCACTGCACTTTGAGGAGCTAGGGTCTGGGGATCCCGAGGTGAGGGGTCCTTGGTGCAACCCACTCAAGCGCCTGCTCTGCTGGCTGGCTTGCAGAGTCACGAATTTACTGTGCGCCTTGTCCAGGGAGGGCCCAGGCCTGGGACCGAGTGTGAAAGGATGGCTGCCGGCTCTCAAGGAGCAACTGAACCCACCAGAGCAAAGTGTGAGGGGCTTCTCGTGCTTCCAGAAATGTGTGTCCGGAACACACCCTTTCTGGGTCACCTGGGGCTTTTTATTTGTTTTAATTAAATTAATTAATTAGTTAATTAATTTAAATTTATTATTTTTTTGGGGGGGCTTTTGGGCCCCAGCCCAACCCACCTGGATTAGAACCAGCCAGGATGGGGCCCTGGGAATCCACATTTTAAAAAGTGTGCCAGGCTGGGAGAGGGGTAGCCAGGAGGAAGAACTGGCAGTGCATGGGAGGTAATTGCTCAGCTGGACTAGCGTGAGGTTGTGGAGTCATATACTCCCCGATGGCACCTGACTGAGGGAGGGGCTGGAACGCCACCTGCCGAACTCTACACCCTGCAGACTTTCATCCGCCTGGAAGAAAGGACATCTTTAAAAATATATGAATAATCATTGTTAACATCTGATGCTTATTATGAGCTGATCACAGCCTTTTTAGCTATTTACTCTTCCTAGAAACTCTCAACTGATTGTGCTGCAGAGGAAAGTGAGGCACAGAGAGGTTCAATGACTTTCCACAGGCTACACAGCTAGTTAAGTGGCAGAGCAAGGATTTGAACCCAGATCACCTGGCTTCAAAGCCCTTGCACGTGACCATTATAGTCTCTGGCTTTTCTTTGGATGAAAATGCTGTGGCTCTCCGTGTCTGTACGCTGAGGGAGTGCCCTTTTTTTAGTTCTTTCCCAAATGGGGGAAGGCTAGCAGTGACCTTGGCTGGCTCTGGAGTCAGACGTGGGTTTGATTTCTGCCTCCACTGCTTTCTACAACCTTGAGCAAGTCACTTGCTTAACGTCCTAAGCCTCAGTTTCCCGCTGTGTAACATAGGGATAATGGAACCATGAGATGATATGATTGACCACTTAGACTCTGCTTGGCACGTAGGATGTACATCTCAACTATTATTATTACCTTAGTATCAGCAAAGTTGTCCCTGGGAGTCATAATGGCTTCAGAGCAGAGGGATAGGTGAGCAGAGCCCCGAGCTGCTGATGTCCCTGTTGGCCGGAGCCATTGTTTTGTTCACCCACATCACCTGTGTCATTACATACCTAGGCATCCCTAGCCTTTGCTTCTTGGTAAAAAAAAAAGAGAGGCCCTAGTGTTTGGGCCACCCTAAGGACTTCTCAGAATTTCTTGGCTCCTAGGATGGTTCAGAGTCAGTCAGAACTAGCTTCATTTCCTATGGTCCAAGTGCAGTAGAAGGCACACATTCTCATTCCTACTCTCTTCAGGGCTCTTGGCCCTTCTCGGTGACTATCGCCATCTCCACGAACCTTCTGGAACTGGGACAATTGCCTCTGGATTTTCATTAGCTTTTTTTTTTTTTAACATATAAAATTTAGCTTTTGTTTTCTTATTGCTGTATTTTATGCTTTTTAATTACAAAAGAATACAAATGCATTATTAAAATTTAAACAGTATGAAAATGTGGAAAATGGACAGTGATATTTCCCCAAACATCACCACCAGCCACTCGTTCCCCACCCCCCAGAAGAAATTTCTGAATGTTTTATGTATCTTTCCATAAATTTCTTTTACACAGACAGACCCATATTCATTTACATGTTTATCCTTTTTTTTTCTTTTTAACACATCTATAGATCACTCTTATGAAACTTCCTTTTTTTCCAGCTAATTTATCTTAGCACATGTCAGCACACAGCGAGATGCCTCAGTCTTTAAGGCTACATGATATTCCAGCAATGAAACTTTACCATAATTTATTTTTACTTCCTTGCTGACAGTTGAGGTTGTTTCCAGCTTTTTCCTGCTACCAATGTAGGATGCTACAACATCCTTGCTTGTACAGTGTCTATCTTTGTACCCTGGCATGATTTTATCTATAAGGAAAACTTCCTGCAATTTGAGCTATGACAGACATTGTCTAATTGTCTTCCCAAGAGGCCAAACTATTTCTATTCCATCAACAGTATCTGGGAATACATCCTTCTTTCCAACGCTGAGTATTAAGTAACTTTAGGTTTTGCCAGTCTGATAGAATAAAATGGAAATCATGTTTCTGAGTCAGGTTCCACAGTAATTCAAATGTTGACTCTTTAGATTGGGCCTCCATAAAGATTGTTACATATTTAGGAGCTACATTTTACCTGGCTTTATTCTTGAAATGAAAGGCATAAAATTATATTAAACCAGTTTCTGCCCTCACACTGATCTCTGTCTCTTGGAGTAATCAAAGACTTGGGCAAATAAATATAAGAGAAGCCCTAGCCGATTTGGCCCAGTGGATAGAGCGTCGGAAGGGTTCCGTCAAGGGCAAGTACCTCGGTTTCAGACTCCGTGCCTGGCCCTGGTCATGGGGTTTGTAGGAGGCAACCAACCAATGTGTCTCTCTCACATGGATGTTTCTCTCTGTCCCTCACCATCCCTTCCACTCTCTAAAAACCAATAGAAAGATATCCTCAGGTGAGGATTAACAACAACAACAATAAAAAAGAGAAAGACAGTGTGGCTCAAGCGTGCTAAAGGAAAGCATAAAGAAGCTAACTTTTTGTCTGATAAACTCTATCTTCATGAATATCACAAACGAATTCTTAAAATACAGTATACATTATGATGGGGGTGGGGTGGGACTTGAAATCCTCAGAAGAAAATGACTTGATTAGAAGCCAAAAAATCACGCAGCTAACCTCTAGTGGGGGCAGCAGAAGAGGTGGGCGGTTAGGAAAGGACCACCAATTTTGAAATAGTCTCTTTGTTGGCTTCCCTGTTTCCCAAAGGGGTTGGTTGGAAGGAGGTTGTGCAGAAACCCAGCTAAGTTTGCAGCTGGGAGTGCTTACTGATCACTCATTCCCGGGCAAATGCATGTTAGTCCAATAAGCGTGAGAGCAGAGGAGCAGGGACTGGCTTTAAGCATGGACGGCCTTGGAGCTCACAGAGTTTGGACGCTGGTGGCACATACAGGCTGTTATCCCAGTCCCAAGGCGGCGTGCTCTGAACGCCGCTGTAGATCAGGTTCACTGAAAGGGTGTCCAATGCGATGAGTGAGCATCAAAGATGGCTTCTTTTCTTGTAAAAGGGCCTCCAACTAAAAAAGAATAGACCTATTTAGAATAGGAGTATGACCAGCTAATCTACTCACCTTTGGGGAGCCACACCGTAGATATTCATTTTCTCTGGGCCACCTGTCCTGGAGATCTTCATTCACTGGTGTGTCTTAAGAGCAGCACAAGGCAAGGAGCAGTTGAGAATTTCTTTAAACAGTGCTGTGGATCGTTTTACAACACACCTCCTAAGCAGGGATGTGTGGGGCCAATTAAAAAGCACTCGGAGTTGAAGAGACCGTGCAGCCAGGGGCAATCCCATGCCATCCTTTCATGGAAGGCAAGGTGGGAGCCAGTGAGGCGTGTCCTGGATCTGGCACTTGCTGTGACCTCTTCCCCCAGCAGCCAGGTCTGTTTTGTCTCTTGGATGCTACAGCTCTGGTTCCAAACCCAAGGACCACTCCCTGCGACAGAACTGATGGAAAAATCTGTGCATTTTCAGTCTCCCACCTTCTGGCAACTCATTTTTGAAATACCTACCGTATGCTGGACGGCTCTCTCGCAGGATGTGTAGGTGAATAACGTATATGCCTTGTGATTCAAGGGCATCTAGTGCAGTGGAAGAGGCAGACTGGACACTAACAGTTACTGTGGAGTGCTGGGCGCCACAGTAGAGATGTGGTCAGATGCCTTGGAACTAGAGAGGAGAAAGAAACCCATTTGGCACAGGGCAGATAAAGAACAATTCCGAGGGAGGAAAAAGAGCATCGAGACCAGGCAAGTCAAGTGCTGAGCATGGTGCCTGGAAAGCACTTAAGAGATGATAGATTGGATTATTACAGCACTCGCACCAGCTCTCGAAGAACAGAGAAGAGAGTGCCAGGTGGAGAGAAAGAAGGGTATTGCCACTCCCTGGAACAGCATGAATGAAGGTGAGGAGGTGGGTGTGCTGTAGTGAAACCTACATGGGCTTTGTAGCAGAGCAATCTAAATCTGGGTTCTGTCACTAATGAGTTATGACAGTGGGCAGGTCAAGATGAGCCCCCACTTTCTAATCGATCCACTGGGGAGAATGATACCTGTTTAAAATGGCTCACTGTGGAGAGTAAAGTTATGTGTAGACCCTGACACGTAGCAGGGTCTCAGCAAGTGGTGGGGGCCATTGCGGGGATGTGAACCCATCAGACTGTTCAGTGTAGCTGGGAAATTGAGAGTTTAGTGGCTTTGGGACATTAGGATGGCCAGAGATAAAGTTAAAATGTCACAGCCACACACCAGATGGCCTGAACCACTAGGCTGAGGAGTTTAGACTTGACCCTATAGGCAACAGAGGGATTAAATGCTTCCCTACAATGGAAATACAGAATCAGACTTGGTTTCAGAATGAAAAAATGTGCCAGTGGTGTGGATGGTGGGTTGGAAGGTAAGGGGTGGAGACGAAGAAACCACTTTGGGGAATGGGGTATAACCCACCACTCACCTTAGCCCAGTAGAAGCTGGGTTCAGTCCTACAGCCAAGCCCTGCCCAGAGAGGCAGATGAGGACAGTGGTAAGGGGCATGGGCTTCAGTGTCAAGGCCCATGTGGATGTGAATCAGAGTCCTGCTGCTTACTGGCGGTATGACCTTGGCAATCACCCCACTGGGTTTTGGTTTACCCCTCTGTAAAATAGAGATTAATAGCACCTTCATCATAGGCTCATTGTGAGGATTAAATGAGATCGTGTTGATAAAGCACTTAGCTCTAGAAGCACAGTTGATAATTAGAATTTTTTTTAAAATTAAACATTTGGTGATGGACTTCTTTTTTTCCACGAAACGCCTATTAACCTCCCCTGGAGCTACCCGTGTTCCACACACACAAAAAACCCCAACAACAACAAACATCTGCTTTAGTCTTTCTAGAGAAACAGCGGCACTTTCTGCTCCAAGAAATAGTAGGGAGGGTTGCCAAGTTCTAACACACTGGTTCTTGGATGCACGGTGGACCCACCAGGGGAGCTTTCAAACATTTTAATGCCTGGCTGCACCTCAGATCAATTAAACTAGACTATCTGGCGGTGGGATCCAGGCATCAATATTTAAAATTTTTTTAATGAGTTAAGATAAGACAAATAAAGGATGGATTTTTCACAAACTGAGCATGCGCGTGCGCGCGCGCGCGCGCGCGCGCGCACACACACACACACACACACACACACACACACACACATTACCAGTATCCCAGAAGTACCCCTTACGTCATTTCCAGTCACTCACATCCCAAAATCACTATCCTGATTAATAACATAGATCAGTTTTGCTTGCTACGGAGTTTTACATAAACGGAATCATATATCATGTATTTGAATGCGTGTGTATTTGGCTAATTTTGGTAAACCTTGTGAGAGTTCAATTGTCTATTGCTCGTTCTCATTTCTGGTTCACAATGTTCCCTTGTGTGAATGCACCATAATTCTTTTCTAGACTACTGTTGGTGGGCATTTTGGACAGTTTATACCTTGGGATTGTTATAAACAGGGCTATTAAGTTCTTGTAAATGCCGTTGGAAAGTGTATATAGAAATTTCTGTTGGACACATTCCTAGGAGTGAAATTGCTGGGATATAAGGTGTGTGTATGCTCAGCTTCACAAGATGTTGCTGAGAAGTTCTAAAAGTGACTATCATTATATTCCCAGTGTATGAGAATCTTGCCAACAGTTGCCATTTTCTGATGCAAAAACATTTTTGGGGCCATTTTGGTGGATACATACTAGTCTTGCTCTGTGATTTTTAAATATATATATATTTTATTGATTTTTTACAGAGAGGAAAAGAGAGGGATTGAGAGTCAGAAACATCGATGAGAGAGAATCATCGATCAGCTGCCTCTTGCACACCCCCCACTGGGGATGTGCCCGCAACCAAGGTACATGCCCTTGACCGGAATCAAACCCGGGACCTTTCGGTCCTCAGACTGACGCTCTATCCACTGAGCCAAACCGGTTTTGGCTGTGATCTTAATATATATTCCCAGCATCTCCAGTGTTTCCAAAATGTAGCCAAATTTGAGAATCTCTTTCTTATCAGGGTTTGAAAAAGCTAAACACCTGCTAATGACACTGGATGAAAGAGATGTTACAGTGGCCATGCCTCCCCGTGGACTCCCTTTTATTTCTGTACCTGGAGGTGTTTACAGAATTGGTCTGGCTAACCATCTAGTGGAGGGAACCTTTGCTGTGGAAGGAGAATGTGGGGTGTATCAAACCTGTCAGCCTCCCCCTCCCCCTCATTCCTCTGTGCTTTTTGCGGGGCAAATGGCTCCATCAGAAGTCATCTGAGAGCTGGAAAGAGGCCGTGGCAGGACTTCAGTTTTTTCTCCTGATTTAAGACCAGAAAGAGAAGGGAGGGCATGAGAAGTGCCGTGTGTGTGTGTGTGTGTGTGTGTGTGTGTGTGTGCTATAATTAATAGAGAGATGCTGTCAGATAAAAAGATTTTTTGTGTGTGACCAGAACTTAAGATTTTGTATTGTATATTAGTTTTCCAAAACTTGCCCAATACCTTGTACTTGGAAAGTGCTAGAACAGAAAAAAGCTATTGAAGTCATTATTAGCACTGTGTAATTGTCCCTAGTGAAAAGCACAACTCACAGGGCAAAGGAAGGTGTTGGTGGAGATTTAGCTGATCTGATTAATAGTTTTTGTTCTTTTTGCAGTTTCTATGCAGTGACTGATATTTCCTGTTTGTTCATTTATTACAAGCATATTTTCCTTTATACCCTTGAGGAAAATTATAACAGCAACTTTAAAATTCTTAACTGTTTAACTCTAACATCTTGGGTCCTATTGGGGTAGATCTCTATAGATTATCTTCCTTCTTGAGTTTGGGCCACATTTTTGTTTGTTTAAAACATTTTTTCCCTAGTAATTTTGTATTACATCCTGAGTATTGTGAATGAGACTTGAAGAGACTCCTGATTCTATATTTCTCAAAACAGGGATGATTTATTTATTTATTTATTTATTTATTACCAAACTCAATTTCTCTTGAGTGGGCATTAACTGAAATCTTTCTTTAGTTCTGTTAGCCTTAGTTTGGCTGTTTGAAACCTGCTCTATACATGCATCATTTATGGAAATTTGGGCAGAATATATATTCAAAATATTGGGCTACTGTTCTGTTACTCTTTTCTGGGATGTCTCTCCTTACTTTCCAGCTGTAGTTACCTGAACTCTGGCCTCTAATTCTTCAAAAATTAAGAATGAAGATTTCTATCCAAATTATAGTCCATGTGCAACATTGACTTGGGTCTGTCCTCCGGTCAAAAGCTATAAAAATAGGGACATCACTTATTGCTGTTTCTTCCTTTCAAGGGTTAACTCCCTCAAGTTTATGTATGTTTGTTGCTGAACAAATCAAATGCCTTTCAGTAATCTCTCTCTCTCTCTCTGTCTCATTGTCTCTCTCTCCACAGTTTATATGTGAGAGGGGACGTCTTCTAAGAGCTACTTTGCCATTACTAGAAGCAGAACCTTTCTGGCAAATAATTTTGCTCATTAAGAGACTCTCAGCAATGGGGGAAAAAGGAAATATATGTAATAATTTAAATAATAAATAATTTAAATTAAAAATGAATATATACTTGTAACATAGAAACCCACACATGAACCTATGTTCATGTCGACTAATGTCACCCCAATGAATTAAAAAAAGAATATATAACTAAAGAAAAAGAGACCCTTACAGCTGCCCCCCATTTTATTGCTTAGCACATAGTAGATGGCAATAAGTATTTATTGACTAAATGAATGTGGCTTAAAATGGAAAATTAAAGTGTATTAGGGGAGAAATTTTTCTGAAACTAGTTAATGGGTAACATCAGGTATAAAATAGAGAGGATTTTCAGTAAGTTGCTGGAGAAAATGATGAGTGAGATGATTGAAATAATATTAGGAGCCCAGCTATCTGAGTGTAGACCAAAGTGGCTAACGAAGTGAACCGGAGATTTCAACATGAGGAGATAAATTCATTTGTGATGGTAACAGCGCTTTCATGGGATTGACTCTGGGGCTCACAAAGAATGTACCATGTTCAATGGAAATAAAGCTGGTCAAAGGGGAAGCAGAGGTATGCTTGGAGTTCTCACATCCAAGAGGATCCAAGAGGAGGGAATCAAAGTGAAGGAACTTTGGCTGGAGATCAAAGCGGGGAGGAACCGAAGCAACGTAAAGGCAGTCTACTGCAGCTTGCCTTTCTCTGTGTGGTGACCCGGCAGGTCACAAATCCAGTACTCAGAGACTTCAAAGACTGCATATTGGGTGGAAAATTGATACCAAAATGCAGAGCATCTGGGAACTTTCTGACTTGTCTACTGACAATGGCATCGCCCAGAGAGTGGAGCACAGAGGACAGTTGCTGTTATGAGGACAGTTGCTATGTGAGTCTGGTTTGGGTGAAGTAGAAAATGAGAAAGTGTGCACCAAGAAAATGGTGATAGGGGGCTGAGCCCACAGAGGTTTGGAAGGCAGATTTTAGGAAATTTAGGATGAGATACAGATATTTCCTGCTTATGCCTCCAAAGGGTGATGGCAGCTCCAATAGTAGGGGAACTTATGGCTTCACTGTCATCCTCACTCTGCATAGATTTCATTTATTCTCCTTTAAGGATTCCCCTTGTTGCTCTCAGTTGTGCTCCTGTGGGCTATCTTCCTTGTCTGGCTTTTTTGTTTGTTTGTTTATTTTTAGGCAGGGGAGCTATTAAAAATATTTACCCATCATGGTCCAGGCACAGACCAATCAGAAGAGAGGCTAGCCACCAACTGGACCGTCAGCCCAAGTTACAAATCCTTTAACCTCTCTGAGCATCAGCTTTCTCCTCTTTGAAGTGGGGACAGTGCTTACAGCGCAGAGTTGGGACAGTGATTCCAAGAGATGTTACATGTGAAGAGCTTGACACATGGAAGCTGTGCTGTGCACAGATGCTGCAATTATTACCCTGCCTTCTTTATCTCTGGGTTCATTTCACTTACGTGTTTTATAGATTCTGTGATGCTTATCTTTAGTTTCATTAAGCATATGTTTTATTCTAGACTGACTTCAACAAGTATTTGTTCAATTACAAATTGATCTGTCTGGTTTCATAGTCAACATGTCCTCTTAGCTCGCCTGGCGAGGCTCCGTGGTTGAGTGTTGACCTATGAACCAGGAGATCCTGGTTCAGTTCCCAGTCAGGACACATGCCCAGGTTGTGGGCTCCATTCCCATTGTGGGGTGTGCAGGAAACAGTCAATCAATGATTCTCTTTTATCATTGGTGTTTCTATTTCTTTCTCCCTCTCCCTTCCTCTCAATAAAATTTTTTTTTAAAGTCCTCTTATTTCCCTGATCATGAATACTGTAGATTTTCTTAAATCTTGCATTTCATGGGGCAGGTCTTTTAAAGCACTGATGTGTTTTGTGTGTGTGTGTGTGTGTGTGTGTGTGTGTGTGTGTGTGTTTACTACTTCCTCCTCCTTCTTCTTCTTCTATGTACATAGGCTTTGGGATTAAGCAGAACTGGGTTCAAATCCCAACCCCACCACTTACTGGCTGTGCAGTTAATTGGTGTCTATTCTCTGCAATGTTCTAATTCTTCCCTTCTTATTCTTTCTTCCTCTAGTGGAGGACTCTCTCCTTTGAGTCCAGTTCTGTGGTTTTTATTGTTCTTGTTCCATTGGAAGTATTCTCTAAACATCAGTGAACAAACAATATGAAAAGCTTTTTAAAATTCCCATCCCAGCTACTTCCTGATTGGCTAAGAACACCCCTGGCTAAAAGGGAAGAGCTAGCTTGCTAGGGGTACCTTTATGTTGACAATGGTGTGGGGTCCAAGATGCTTGGAAAGGACAAGGCAGTGATCCACAGCTGGTTGTAGTGCTTTTGTCCCTCCCCCTTCAAGAATGGACCCCATCCAGAATGCTTATCTCTCTACTCTCCAGGGACAGAGTCGGGAGAGGTGGCTGTCAGCTGCGGGGGCTGCTCTCCTTTGCTTGAGTTGGCTCAAGTAAAGATGGCAGCTTCTTAGAACTTGAATCTAATTAACTCAAGGGGATGGACTACAATTCTTCATTCCACCCCCTAGTGCAAGTTACTGGATAAATTCCTATTAGAACCTAAGCTATTCTTGCATTTATATCTGTCATTGTGGCCATGATGATTTTGAGTTGTTGTTTGGCTGATATACTAGGATTTGAGGAGCACTTCCACTCACTCTAATAACTTTCTAGATGTTTGTGTTTAAGACTAGAGGATTTTGAACAATCAAGTGTTGAAATCCAAGTTTAGGTAAGCGTGATGTAGAATAGAGTTGCATGCTCAGTGTGCACACAGCCACTTCTCACTCCTTTATCTGTGGCAGGCATTACCAATCAATCAAACCCTCATTCCTCCTGCTATCATACATGGCCTCATAACCCCTGCCCTCACACTGCTCCAAGTGCCAAAATAAACTAAGAGCTGGCACAGCACACCAAAGTCGGGCCTCCGAGAGGGAGACAGAGGAGACAGGCCACTCCAGGCTCAGCCAATGGGAGTGACTGTCCCGTTTACTAAATGTGTAACCAAGGAGAGCGGGTAGCCTCCTTTGGAAAATGATCCCTCCAGCTGGAAAGGGAGTATTTCTCTCCCTGCAGAGGGAGGGAGTGGACCACAGTCCCCCACGCCTGAGAAACAGTATATGTAATTCGACTCTCATTTCCCTGTGCTTAGCTATTACATAAGCTCCTTTAGAAGGCTGGCTGGCTGGTTTAGCACTGTCACTGTGACTGACTAATGCATTCGTAGATATGGTGTCAGCCTCGTGTGTGCCCCATCCTTGGCACCTTCGTTCTGTCCCCTGCCGCCTCCCACGCACTGGCATTCTTACCCACGAGTGTGTGGGCCTCTCTGTGGGTTCAGGTTCTCGGGGAGAAGCTCAGCGTGGAAGACTGATGTGTTCATGGGTTTTCCTTCACCTGTTCGAGCGGTGGCTTCCTTTGAAATTTTCCTGGAGCTGAGCCTGAGAAAGCTGTATCGCCTTCACACGGCAGAACGGATCCAAAACAACACCAATCAGTATCTACTTGGAATGGTTCTAACAGGCTGCCTAGCCTGGTGGTTACCAAGCGCTGGACTGCAAATACACGCGATAGAGTGCTTGCTGCTAGTGCAGCTGATCTGTCTGCCACGCCAGGATTGGGGCTCACTGGGCACGTCCCACCTACACCCCTACACAGACCTTCTCTCTCAGCAAGCTCCTTAGTGGCCATGGGGCTCTTGAGGTGGGGGGGAACCCCTGCATTATGGCATGGCTGGACTTTGTTGAATCGTTAACGTGAGTTAATTTCTTCATGTCAGGCTGATCCTACGTCTTCATTTTGCCTGTTCATGATCCCAACTCTGTTCTCTAGAGACTCAGACCAAAAGTAATCCTTTCCCTCATGGCTTTTGTTAAGGCCTAGTCCCTATGATCACAATATGGCCATCCAGTTCAGAGAGAGGCCAGCGGGGTTTTCATCCCCATGCTGGGCATGATTCTTTTCCTGACAGAGCTCACAACGCACCCATTGCTTGATCCCTCTTTATTCTTGGCGAGCTTGTGGTTTTTGAATCCTGTTGCCCTTTCCCGAGCCCCTGCCCCCTCAGATCTTGCCACATTGGGCCTTCAGAGGACAGTGACAAGTCAGGGCCAAGCCTGGGGCCACCATGAAGAAGCTCAGTGGGGAGAGGTGGAGTTAAAGAGCAGACCCTTGGGAGCCCACATCCCACAACAGATTTAAAGCAGGATGTGCGTCTAGGATGACTCTACCTGAAGTCGAGAAGTTTCATCTCAGAAGGGACAGGACAGTCAGTCCACAAAACCCCCTGAGAATGGGGCTGAGGGAGACGATTTCAAATTCAGATATTTGGAGCATCAAGGGCCCCAGAAGTCTCTTTGCTCATGAGTAAAGCATCTTTATACTGGGATGGGGGAGGAGGGGTGATGCTGTTATTCAAATAAGTTCAAACAAGTGTGCTATGGGAGGGTGGGACAGTGCATTCTTTAGGAGAGAAAGTGGGTTCCAAGGACGAGGGGAAGCCTGGGCTGTGTTTTGTTTTCCTCTCCCCTTGTGCTCAGTGCGACAGGAAGTGCAGGGTGAACGCACTCACCGCCTTCCTCCGGGCTGCTGCCAATATTGTGTGAAGAAGAATAGCTTAAGAACAAGGGGGAAAAAAACCTTTGTTTTTATAATTAATGACTTTAATTTTCTTTACAGTCTTGGTACATTCCAAATCTCAGTAAGTACACCACTTTGATGACGAAACAGTTATTATTTTAAAAATAACCAGCAATTTTCACAATCCTCCTGCGTGCATCCAATCGCGAGTGGAAAGGTGAAGTGAGAAAAACACATACGTAGGATAAAAACATGTAAGAAAATAAGAACAAAGATGATTGATGATGATTCAATCAATGCTTACCAATAAATGCCGAGTAGCAAAGAATGTAGGCTTGCATCTCAAACAGATATGAATTTAATCCCAACACTCCCATTTGCCAGCTAAGCAATAATGAGTGAGTCACTCCAAAGTTTTTTTTTTTCTCACTTGTAAAAATAGGATTTTAATTTCCATCTCGCTGAGCTGTTACAAGAGTCATGTGAAAGCATTTTGTGAAGAGGCTAGCCCAGTGTAAATACGTGTTTTTCAACGTTTTCAATATATTAATAAATTTGTATACACAATATATGTATTTGACAAATGGGTAACATAATGAGTATTTGAAGGCTGAGACCTGGTCAGGTGATGAAGAGTAATAATAGCATGAGCAGTGTGAGGGAAGACTGTGTCAGTTTTCTGATCCACAAAAGTGAAGGATATCAGTACTTACTGGAAAGAAGAGTTACGTGACTGGATTGAACTGGAATTCTACAAGTTTATCAACTTTCAGAAAAAGAGAGATAAACCCAAACTGTGGTTGTCCATGCTATGTGCCTTAGGATACTCAGACTTCAAGTAGCCAAAATGTGACTAAAATTGCCTTATGCAAAAAGGGGGGTGGGGTGGAATCTTAGCTGATGAGAAGTTTGGGATCAGGGACATTACAAGTTTGATGATGCCAACATAGACCGTGTTTCTTAGTCCTTCCTGCTGTTACTACACTCTCCTCAGTCCCAATACAGCTGTGAACATCAGAAAGGGGCTGTGCCTTTCCATATACCTCTTTTTGGAAGTTATAGAATCATTCCCCAGAAAGTTTTCCCACCTTGGAAATGTTCCCCTCCTACCTCACATGGGACTGACTGCTTCTCCTGAAGCGCATGGAAGGCATACACCAAACAGTTCGGTTAGAAACAACCAGAGGAGAAGCAGAGAAGTGGGGGCAGGGGTCTGCCGTATCTATCGAGGCACAGGACACAGAGGGAGTTGAACAAAACATGAGGTTGGAGTCTGAGTGGATATACGGATGTGCTACGAAGGGTCACAATGTATGAAGTGAAAGAACAGGGCCAAGAAAGGGATGTCCCTGGACTAGGGTACAGGATGGGGGAGGGGGTGGAGGAAGAGTAGGGCGGGTTCTTGAGCAGGGAAAGAATAACCTCATTTCCCACCAGTCATGAGTGGCAAGACCAAAGATGCTCATGGGCTCAACAACAATAAAAACAGCCAGAGCCGAAACCAGTTTGGCTCAGTGGTAGAGCGTCGGTCTGCGGACTGAAAGGTCCCGGGTTCGATTCCAGTCAAGGGCATTACCTTGGTTGCAGGCACATCCCCGGTAGGGGGTGTGCAAGAGACAGCTGGTCGATGTTTCTCTCTTACCGACATTTCTAGCTCTCTATCTCTCTCCCTTCCTCTCTGTAAAATATCAATAAAAATATATTAAAAAAAAAACAACAACAGCCAGAGACATGAGACAAAAGACAAGAAAAAGTGTGTAGGGGCCCTCCATCCACAGCCCTGTAGAATGAGATACCCTTAGTCCCATGACCAGGAAAACTGCTACCCCGTGAAGAGCTGGCTCTGGCCTGGCGGGACTTACAGAGAAGCTTGTTAAGGGCCAATAGCCAATAGGATTCCAACAAACAGCTATATGCCCACCTGGATGACACTTATGAACCACCAACAATCTCCAGGATGTCCTCTGGACAGACCCCACACCATCTCCAGGCTATCTCGGATCTCAACTTCCCAGGAATGTTTCCCTTAAGTGGAAAAATTTCCCCCGCAAAATAGGGTGTTGAAACCTCTCCACAGAGTGTGGGGTCTGCTGAGGAGCCCTCCGTCCAGTAAAGCAGTTCCAGGCTGTAGAAAACAATGGCCCAGAACTGGCTGACGCTCCCTTTTTCACATCCCTCCCTTCCCGGGAGAAGACAGGTTGGGATGAGCTGTGTCTTCAGCTGAACTGGTGGCCGCTTGGAATCGCTTCAGTATTCCCTTCATCACCATGGCACACAGTCTTCACCTTCCGAACTTCAAGGGGATAGTTTCCGTCCTGACTCTCACTCCTGGTCAAAAGAGCTTTTGGATTCCAAAGCAACTCCAGGATGGGGCTCTGGCTCATCCCCCCAACTTCTAAGATGAGCCTCTTCCAGGAAGTGGTTATTTGATGGAGCTTTAATGTGTTCTCAGTCTTTTTCTTCTTTGTCTTCTTTTCTTTGCTCAGCCTCTGAAGAAACAGCCTCTCTTCTTCAGCCAGGAAGTGGTGTGGCTCTGCAACCTCTGCGCTGAGTTTCAGTTTGGTTTTCCATCTTGTTCTTCCACTAGCAGCACCCTTCACTTCCACGGCCTGTAAATGCATGGCTTTCTTCATCGGGGTCGTTAGGTGACACTAAGTTTTCCCCATGGCTCTCGAAGGCCTCGTCATCGATGGGCGCCATGGAGTGGGCCTGGTGCTCCTGGGACTCGCCACATACCAAGCACCCGGCCCCTGGTTTTCCTCACAGAAGAGAAGCAGGGGCTCCTAGTGGCAGCTGCACAGGCCCCGGGGAAGGGGGTGGGGGGTGGGGGGACTCCATCTTCTCCATCAGCCAGGCCAGGGACAGTTGGGCCGCAGTGTGGCAGGACACTCAGGGTGCCCAGCTGTGGCACAAGCAGCCACCGCAGACGCTGTGACCGCACTTGCTGGACACCGAGGGCAACGAAGGCCTCAGAATCCCCAAGTCCAGACAGATGGGCAGGGCAGCTCCTTGGCAGTCCTCGGATTCCATGATGCCTCTCATCCCCAGACCAGCCCACGCCCCCCACCACAGGGGAAAGCTCAGTCACTTCTGGGGCAGTGGCTCAGGAGGGGCGGGATCTGGTCTAGCGGGGCCCTTTCCTGCAGGGGTGGGGGGTGGCGGGCAGCGGCACGTGAGCTCGGGAGCCGCAGGATTTCCCTCTGTGTGGCTGCCCAGGCCTGGACACCGGACGTGATGGGATGTGGGCTGTTGAAAAAAAAGAAAATCATAACGTTTTCTTTTAGCAGTGTGAACTCTGAGACACTGTCTGACTCATATTTTGGTGCCTCCTCCATTTGAATTCACCTTCCTTCGCATTGTTTTTCTCAAGGCACTAGGCTTGGATCCAAAGATGTGTCAATAAGCTGCTCCCCTTGGAGAGGGGAATCACACAGCCTGGGCCCTCCTGTCCCATCTCTGGGTTCAGGAGCCTGGTTTTGGCCTCCCCACCCTTCTTCAGGCTGGCCCTGGGTTTGGGTCCGAATGGCCCTAAGTGGCCACCGTAGGGGAAAGTGAGGATATCTGGTAGTTTGTCCCAGCGAGGACACTGTCTTGCTTCAGCCCACAGTTCCTTCTGGGGTCCCCATTCCTGCATCCCTGAAAACCGCATTGCTCGGTTAGGGGGCTCTTGGCTACAAGTAACAAAATTGAGTCCAACTGGTTTAAGTGATGAAGGGGTTTTATTGGCTTGGAAAGTTGAAGTCCAGAGGCCCCTAAGCTAAAGGACCCTCTTCCAACTCCCAAGTATTGCCTTCATCCAAAGGCAATACTTGGGAGGATGGAGAGGGGTGTCCATGCTTCAGGTTTGCAGGCAGTGGGAATAAAGAGCTTATGATTGGTCAATTTAGGTCATGTGCCTATCCCAGCCAATCACTGTGCCTAGACTTAGGTGGTTGCTGACAGGCTCCAGCCAACCAGGACCCAGGGGGGAGTGATAAGGGGGCGGGGGGGGGGGGGAACTGCAAGGACATCACCAAACTGACTTCCTCTTCTTGTTTCCCCAGAGGCACATTCATTCCCCAAACAATACTCCTGTAATAGTCTTCATTTTGGGGGGAGGAGGAATTCTGTAGTGCATCCTGCCCATCCCATTTCCCTCCCCTCTCCTCTCCCTCTCCACCCCCGCCCCCACCTCCATAGCCCCAGCACCTTCCTCTCCCTTTCCCCTCAAGGCTCAGCTTTATGGGGTGTAGCCCCTACTTCCCCGATGTACACTGACTCAGTTTCTCCCCTCGAAGGCAGTGAGGGTTAGTGGATGCAGCAAGAGGAGTCAGTTCAAGCTGTGCCAGACAGCAACAGATGTTGAATCAAGGCTGGCCTGACAGCCTGTTCTTGCTCACTGAGGGTCAAATACCTTGGCCTCAGACTTCCTGCTGCCCACAGTCAGGCTATTGTGGCTCGTCTGTCCGACTTCACACAGCGCGCGCGCACACACACACACACACACACACACACACAACTGGCCTCTGCAAACCCCTTCCACACCTGCCTGGCCAGCCTGGCCACTCCATTGACTTGTGGTTCCACATGCCCAATTCTCCACAGGATGATCCACCTGGATGTTTCTTTTCTTTTCTTTTTATTTAAAAAATATATTTTATTGATTTTTTTACATAGAGGAAGGGAGAAGGATAGAGAGTTAGAAACATCAATGAGAAACATTGATCAGCTGCCTCCTGCACACCTCCTACTAGTGATGTTCCCGCAACCAAGGTACATGCCCTTGACCAGAATCGAACCTGGGACCTTTCAGTCTGCAGCCTGACGCTCTGTTCACTGAGCCAAGCCTGTTTTGGCTCCATCTGGATGTTTCCACAACACACTGGCTCCATGTCTTCAAGGAGCTGACTATCCTCCAAATGAGGTCTTTGGGGACCCCCTTTAAGGGTGGATGAGGCTGTTGCTCTCTCAAGTTCTGGCAGTTTGGGCTGTGTCCCCGTCAACCTCCAGGACTGGCTCTGGAAGTACAAGACAGATGTGCCCAGGTTTCAGGAGGGGGCCAGCCCCCAGCCCTTTGGGCTACCCCAGCACCCAGGCCAGCACCTTGTCTTGGGAGTCACCCAGTTGCTGGGTTAGCTATAGGGTGGCGAGTCTTTAATTAGACCAAGCAGGGTTTTCTCGGCCAGGGGTGGGAGGAGGTGTGTGGGTCTATTGGGGAAAACTAGGTCACCTGAAAACCAGGAGCCAAGAGGGAGCTGTCCTGGAGCCCCAGCTCCAGGGAACCCAGAGGGGCGAGGTGGGAGGGGCTGGCAGGGGAGCAAAGTCAGAGAAAATGTGCTCTGGCCCCTTTTACTGGCCCCTGGGAGGCAGCGTCCTCACCTTTCTCCAGGGGGCTGGGCAACTGCCCTTAATTCCTGAACCCTGAGCAAAGTGCCCGAGCCAGGGAGCTCACTGCAGCGAGTGTCTTTGGTGTGCCTGGGGCTTGGATCCAGGGAGGGAGCACTGCACTGGGAGTCAGGGTTCGAGGTACTAGCTCAGCCTCTACCCTTGGAGCATGCCACCCACTCCCTTGTGCCTCTGTTGTGTCATCCATCCAATGTGCCCATCTTTGACCCTGCTGTATCCTTAGCCCTTAGCACCATCCTGGCATGTGATTCATGCCTAACAACTATTTCTCAGATGAAATAATGAACTCATACAAATGCTTCTCTATAAGATTGTCATCACTGAGGATGGGTGGCCAGGTGGCTTTCCCAAATGTCAATCATGCACAATCTTTGTCAACACTAAATGCCATCATCATTTAATTTTTCGTTGCTATCACTTTGCTAGCTTTCCACTGACGTAGATTTATGAAAAAAAAGGGAAATTTTATGTCACGACTGTAAAGAAACAAATCCACAGAAAATACAACAATGTCATTACATTCTATCTTGGATATAATCACTTGCCTGGGGCCTGCTTTCTCTTTGTTTACAAGGGAGATTGGCATGGTTAAAAGGGTGTTAAAGAGCTATTAGTACTGAACTGATACTTTCTCCTGGAGACAACCTGATAGATTAAAAAAAGAAGTGAAAAGGGTATACTTGTTTTCTCTGAGCCCATGCTATACTAAACCTTGCCCTGTAGTTATGAAAATTCCTTCAGAATGGATTATCTTCCCATACCAGGGAAATACTTGGCTGGTCAAGTTCTTGCAAAGAAATTAAGTGTTTTAACAGTGTAAGTGATGGGTCTGGTTATTCTTATCTTCTTCACATGCTTTTGGTGTCTCCCACTTGGCAAGCGATCAGTAAATAATCAATAATGAAGAAAAGAGGAGCTGTCTGGGTACAGAATCTTAGGGCTGAAAGAAATCTTACAGAGCACTCAGGTTGATGACATAGTGGAAATTTACTGTCCAGTGAGTGATGAAGAATTGGCTACCTCCCGAGACAGCCGCTGGAACTACTTGCTGGACAGCTCCGGAGCTGGTGTCTGTTCTGTGGGTGCACACAGCTGCTCCCCTGGACCTGGGTCCTGTTCTGCCCTGGGGAGGCTCACAGACTATCTTCTCTTTCATGTGCAGATTGGACCTGTGGCTATTTGGAGACTTTTGTCTCATTTTGCCCAAGACAGAGCTTGCAAAGGCAAAGGACCATAGGAGTTAGCAAGGGTTGCCATGTAGTGGAGGAGGACAGCTGAGAGTAATGGGGAGCAGTGGGGACGATGGTAAATTAGAGGGTACATGCTTGTGTGAAGGACAGTCCCACTCCACACCTGCTGACTGTTGCCATGTGAGCCCAGCATGGCCAGGTCCTGAGATGTTTAAGAATAGCTGAAAGTTTGATTTTGACGATGATGTCTCCAAGTCTCCGATGCAAGCCCTGAATTAGGATATTGTAAAACATCGTGTGGGAACATAGCCATGGGGGGCTTTCAGGCCAGGTTTGGTCTACAGCCACAAGTTTCTCATCACTGCCCCCCAAGACTTCTGTCCCTTTGGGCTGGGCAGCGCTATCCTCTTCAAGCCACATTTGTGAGTGTTGTTTCCTGAACTCCCTCCATGATGGTCAACCCTTCTTCATGCCTTTGAACATTGCCAAACTCCCTCTCGGCCCCTGTCTCTACCTCTGACCTTGTGAACTCATTCATAGTCACCCTTTGAGGTTATCAGTTGCCCTTTACTCTGGAGAACTTTTCCTGATAACCCCAGGCCGGCTGGCTTGTTCATTTGCTAGCCGTGTGCTGTTGGGTAAATTACTTAATCTCTTTGTGCCTCGATTTCCTTACTTATGAAATGGGATGATAATAGCACCTACCTCATTAGCTTGTCAGGAGGATTCAATGAATTTATAGATAGATTGACAGACAGACTGGCTGACTGGGATGTACTACAAGGCAGAGCTGGTCCCTAATCCATCTCTGAATCAGAACTTGTCACAGAGCAGGCGTTCCCTGAATGTTCGATTACCCGAGGAAGGGGGGAAAGTAGACATGTGGTCCACTAGCTCCCAGTGAGGTCTGACCATGATGATGGCATGGTGTGGCTGTGAATTCAACTCTCCTGAGCTCATTTTAAAAAGGCAACCAACATATATGTCTAAATATGTCTAAATCAGTGGTTGCCAACAGGTGGTCTGTGGGACCACTGGTGGTCCATGAGGTCCGAAAGGTTGACAACCGCTGATCTCAATGGCTAAAATAAAAGCCAGTGACAGTACCAAATGCCGGCAGAGACACTGGATCACTCGTGTTGCTGGTGGGAATGAAAAATGGTACAACCCCTCTTGAAAACAGTTTGACAGGTTCTTATAAAACTAGACATGGTAATTACCCTACAAGCCGAAGGGTTGCAGGTTCGATCCCCAGCTCAGTTGGGCTGCATGCAGGAGGCAACCAATCTCTTTCTCTCTCCTTCCCTTCCTCCCTCCCTCTCTCTCCCTTCCTCCCTTTTTCACTCTCTCTAAAAATCAATGGAAAAAATCTCCTTGGGTGAGCATTAAAGAAAAAAAAAAAGAGATTGATAGATTATATCAACGTCAAGTTCCTGGTTGTTATACTATAGTTTTGCAAGATGTTACCACTGGGATAAATTGGATAAAGGGTACACGACGTTTTTCGATATTACTTGTTACAATTGCATGTGTATTTACAATGATCTCAAAAGTTTAATTAATTAATTAATTCAGAAAGCATTGTAAGGTGTTCCAAAAGGAAAAAAGAAAGAAAACAAAAGGCCGGTTAGCTGTTTCCTGCTGGGCCTTGCCTCTGGCTTATGTTTACTCAGACCCGCTGGACCTTTGCCCTGGGAGCATTGCCAAGCCAGCCCCTGCCCCATCCCACCTGTCCAACCTCTAGTCTCAGAGCTGGGGGGGACCTGAACGTTCTGACCCAACCTGAGCACCTGAGGGTCCAGGCAAGGCTGAACCCTGGTCTTTAGCCTCTTGAAGACAGGCAGGACCCTCCCCCTGCCATGGGAATGAAGCAGGGAAGCCAGGAGATTACAATTACTTCCTAAAGCACAGGGCCATCCCGATCTCCTTTGTGACAGCAGACATTTCCACATTGTGCAATCGTAGAGCTGTGCCAGTCTTTCCCTGTCACCTGCTGACCCCCAGTTCTCCACTAGCCTTGCCTGTGGGTTCCCGGATGCACTGCATTTACGTGCCCCTGCTTTCTTCCTTCCTCCAAGCTGCTTCCTCTTTGCTGCTATGCTAGGTGTATAACATTTTGGTCAACTCTTTAAAAAAAAAATATATATATATAATTGATTTTTTATAGAGAGGAAGGGAGAGGAATAGAGAGTTAAAAACATCGATCACCTGCCTCCTGCACACCCCCTCCTGGGGATGTTCCCACAACCAAGGTACATGCCCTTGACTGGAATCGAACCTAGGACCTTTCAGTCTGCAGGCCAGTGCTCTATCCACTGAGCCAAACGGGTTTCTGCTGGTCAACTCTTTTTATTCCTTGAGCATCCTATAAATTCTGGGAGTCAGGTACATTTTATAGATGGGAAAACAGGATTAGAGAGGTTCGAGTTGTCTGAGAGCCCATGGTCTGAAGACAGGAAGCAGTGGGCTTCCGACTCTGGAATATTGTTAACCTCAGGTATTGTTAATGAAATTGGAATATTGTCCAGGAATCAATTTCATTAACTATAAACCCTATGTTATAGCAATATTCACAACCGTGTGTGTTATAACAATACGACCACAGTAAATGGTATGAGGTGATGGAGGTGTTCCCTAATATAACCCTACAATGGATACTGCATAGCAATATATAAGTATATCAAATCAGCACTTTAACTTTACACAATTTACAGGGCAATTCTATCTGAATAAAGAACCAAGAAAAATATCCCCAATAAAATAGGGGGTGGGCCGAAACCGGTTTGGCTCAGTGGTAGAGCATCGGTCTGCGGACTGGAAGGTCCCGGGTTCGATTCCGGTCAAGGGCATGTACATTGGTTGTGGGCACATCCCCGGTGGGGGGTGTGCAGGAGGCAGCTGGTCGATGTTTCTCTCTCATTGACGTTTCTAGCTCTCTATCTCTTTCCCTCCCTCTCTGTAAAAAATCAATAAAATATATTTTTTTAAAAATAGGGGGTGGGGGGAGTGTTTTGAACACGCACCGGGTGACATAATCAGATCCCAGTTCTGAGCCTGACAAGCACGCCCCCCCGTCTGTCTCCCGCCACAGGCCCCACCATGAGGCCCCAGCCCCGCCGGAGCCCCCGCGCTCCCCGGGCCGCGGGCGCCCCGCGCTAGCCCCGGGCCGGCGTGGGAGGCCGAGGCCATGGCCAGCCACGTGGACCTGCTGACGGAGCTGCAGCTGCTGGAGAAGGTGCCCACGCTGGAGCGGCTGCGCGCCGCCCAGAAGCGCCGGGCGCAGCAGCTGAAGAAGTGGGCGCAGTACGAGCAGGACCTGCAGCACCGCAAGCGCAAGCATGAGCGGAGGCGCAGCGCCGGCGGCCGCAGGAAGAAGGTGACCTTCGAGGCCAGCGTGGCCCTGCTGGAGGCCTCCCTGAGGAACGACGTCGAGGAAGGTAGGCACCCTGATCCGCCTGGGCCTTCGCGCCTCCTGGTAGGGTTTGCCCCCCCCCTTCTGTGCAGTAGAGGTGAAAGCTGGGGGGGCGGGGGGTCTGACCCTCTCCCGAGTTTGACAGCCTCACACATCTTGGGAAGGCTCCAAGTTTACTTAGACTTTTTTTTTTTTGGGGGGGGGGAACAAAAATCCCAGCCTTTGGCTTATGAACATCATCATTTTCCTCTCTTGCCAGAAATATTTACTGACAACCTACTTCTTGCACATTATTCTACTAGGTATTTGGTGAGCAGGCTGGGTCGGGGTTCCCCTCCAAGAGCTCAGTGCTCAGAGGATCTTGCATTTCTCAGAGCCTGGCCACGAGCGGGGGCTCAGCGTGCAGGTGCCTTTCCTGAGCGTTCTCTGCAGAGGTAGATGGTGTAGTGGTGGTGAATCGCACAGGCTCTGGAGTTAGACTGCAGGGTCTAAAAACTGACTTTGTCAAGCAGTCCCTCTGTGACCCTAGCAGGTAGACCCTACCAGCCGTGGGCAAACTACGGCCCTCGGGCCGGATCTAGCCCGTTCGGCTGTTCTATCCGGCCCGCGTAGCCGAAAGAGCGGAGGGTTCTCTTGCTCTTCCCTCCGCTCCTTCACCAGCAGCCCAAGATGAGAGTGCCAGCATGGTCAGGTTGCTTTTGTTCCGGCCCTCCGGTCCAGTTTAAGAACCCATTGTGGCCTCGAGTCAAAAAGTTTGCCCACCCCTGCGTCAGTTCTCTTCCTGTACCTCACGGATCCTAAAATCTGTAAAATGGGGATGATAATGGCATCTACCTCAAGGACTTGCTGTGAACATTAAATGCCTGTGAATTTCTGGGACATTTCATTTTATATATATATATATATATATATATATATATATATATACTTAAATATTATGTAACAAGATAAAATAGAGTAATAATATAATAAAAATAAAATAAAATAATATAGTGGTTACATTATATAAAGTAGTATATAATATAAACATTATGTTATCATAAATATATAAATTATAATATATTTACATGTGTATAAAAATAATCATAGTTATGTTCATAAAGTCTGGGAACAGAAGAATACAGACAATGTTGTTTAGGCCATTTTCACTTTACAAAGTGAATGAATAAATACATACACACACATATACACACTCATAAAATATGTTTCCACGTTTGATGGGTACTCTGTACTTGTTATATTTTTATTTAATTATATTATTATGTGTCCTAAGGCCCAGATATCAGGATACCCAAGAGGCGGGTATAAAACACCCATTTTACAGATAGGGAAACTGAGACCCAGAGAAGTTCAGAACCTTGACCAAGGTGGCAGACCAGGATCAGAACCCCCAGGATTCAAGCTGCTGCCACTGGTCTCGTGGCCTCGTCGGTTTGCTTCCTGCCATAAGGATGAAGGGAGGATCCATGCGTTAGCCAGTGTGCTCTTCTCTGAGCATGCTCTGAGGGGACACGCCTGCTCATTGTGCACTGAGATCTGTGCTGTGTCCTGTGTTCACCCTCAGCAGCCTCCGGTCCCTCTTTGGATACAGATCCTTTCTGGCTGCCCCAGAAGGAGCCTGGCCATGTTTCCTGGGTCTCTCTGGGCTCCCGCCTCTGCACACCCAGATGCTTGGTGCTCAAGCAATCAACGAGAGAACTGAGACGTGGTGGCATTCACTACGCTGGAAGGCGTTGGGTTTTATGCCTGTGCGAGGCACAATGCCGTTGGCGCCCTGTCACAGAGCGCGCTGGGGGATAGGCAGAGTCATTCCTGGACGCACTGAGCCAGCGCCCGGGCTGTGCAGCCCCCTCAGGAGCATGACATCCCAGGCTCAGGGGACACGACCCCTCCGGCGCCTTCCCACGGGCCATTTGCTGGGTGACGTGGCAGGCCCATCCCACTCAGTGGGAGGCACATCATGATGTCTAATTTCTGTCGTGGGCGGTAGTTCACCAGCTCCTCTTTCATCTTTCGCTCCCTTCTTCCCTGGCAAAGTCCCGTTCCCCCTCCCTTCGCAGAGGCTTCGCGAGCAGGCGGTGCTGCTTCAGAAGGTTGGCAACGTTCCCAGCCCGCTGCCCACCTCCCGTCCCCGGTGTTCTGGTGAGAAAGAGCGCCAGGGCCCCTCGGCCCTGGTGTGACCTTGACTGCTGGCCTCACCTCTCTGGGTCCAGTTTCTCACTCTGCAAAATGGGGGTGTGAGCCTGGCCCTCAGGGGGAGTGGCAAGAATTAGACAAGATCCTTGATTGACAGCTCTTTGAAAAGTTACCCTGAACCCTGCACCAACACGGTGACCATCTCAAAACACCTTTTCCGTTTGTTAGTTCGTTTTTTACTGAACTAATGTTTTTAAAGGACCCAAACATGCGCACACGTTCTTCTTGTAAAAAAAAATTAAACACAGGAGTTGCAGAGTAAAACGTCTCTCTCCCTTCCTTCTGTTTGTTTGGTGTGTTACCTGGCATTCCCCCGTTTACCTGTGTATCTGTGGGCTTGGAGAAGTAGGAGCTAGTTGGGATTTTTTAAAAAAATGTATATTTTATTAATATTTTGCAGCGAGGAAGGAAGAGGGATAGAGAGCTAGAAACGTCAATGAGAGAGAAACATCGACCAGCTGCCCCCTGCACACTCCCTACCGGGGATGTGCCGGCAACCAATGCACATGCCCTTGACCGGAATCGAACCCGGGACCCCTCAGTCCTCAGACCGATGCTCTACCACTGAGCCAAACCGATTTGGGCTGGGATTTTGGTTTTTGTTTTTATTTTTGTGTGAGTGATGCTATTGATGGATACATTATTCCACAATTTCCTTTTCCTCACCCAACAGTATATCTTGGAGGTGTTTTCATGCCAGTAAAACTACAGCAGAATAATCTGCGTCACTCTTTTATAACTGCCGTTATCCCATAGGGTGGACTCACCAGGATTTTTAAACCGCTTCCTTATTGATGGAAGCTTTTCGGTGGTTTTGCTTTTGCTGGAGTGAACGTTTTGTGCACACGTGCAAGTGCTTCTCTAGGACAGGTGTGGGAAAATCGAGGAGCTGGATCCAAGGGTACATTGGTACGTGTATTACATTTGAAAGGAAAGTGCCAGGCCCCTCAGGCTGGTCTCTTGGCTCCGGGGACAGCCAGGTAAGTGGTGGGGGGGCCAGAGCGCTGGGCGCTGGGGCAGGCTGTGGGGGTGGTGCGAGGTGCCCCGGGGGGCCACAGGTGGCTGGGTGTTGGAGGAGGGGCGCGGAGCTGCCATCCATCAGCAGGCAACATCTCCCAGCTATGCTGTTTCCTGCCAGCGCGCCAGAGCCCGCTGCTCCCAGCTGGTCAGGATGGCTTCTGTGTGCAGGAGGCGTGGGGGCTGGTGCTGGGGAGGCTGCTGGGGCGTAAGCTCACAGCGGGCTGGATGGCAGCTCCCCCGCTCCCCTGAGCTCACAGCTGTGGCTGAGTCAACCTCCTCCACCTGCCAGGGCAGTGGGAGGCGTTCCAGAGAAAGGCAGCGCTGGGGAAACTACCAGGTTTCCTTCTCTGCTTGCCCTCAGGCTAATATCCGGGCACCAGGGACCCTTCTTGGCCTCAGACCTGCCTAAGCCCCATATTCCTGTTCCTATGGCCCCATTTAAAAAACAAACAAACAGCTTTAGGGGGTCTAATTTACATATCGTAAAATGTGCCCATTCAAAGGGTATCATTCAGTAATTTTCAGTAAACTTAAGGAGTGGTACATCCATCACCCAACCCAGTCTTAGAACGTTTCACCAGCCCAAAGGAAACTTGTGCCCTTTTGCAGTCACTCCTGGGTCTCACCCCCACCCCCAGCCCTCGGCAACCACTGATCTACTCTCTGTTTCTATTTCTCTGCTTTTCTGGACATTTCATTACAGGGACTCATGTGATATGTGATCCCTCATGGTGACTTCTTCATTTAGAATCGTGTTTTCAGGGTACACTCAGGGTGTGGCATATATCAGGATGTCATTCCTTTTTATTACCCTGCTAGAGGCTGGATGCACAAAATTCGTGCAAGAGTAGGGCTTCCTTCCCCCGGCTGCCAGCACTGGCTTCCCTTGAAGCCCCAGCTTTGTCCGGAAGGTCGTGTGGAAGGGTATCTGGTCTAATTAGCATATTACCCTTTCATTATTATAGATAGTATCCCGGGGTATATGGAGAGACCACATTTTGCTTATCCACTTCCCAGTTGACGAACATTGAGATTATTTCCTTTTGATGAATGGTGCTGCTAACTATATTCATGTGCGAGTCTTTGTGGACATGTTTTCATGTCTCTTGGGCAGTTACCTAGGAATAGCTTTGCTGGTTTATATGGTAAATTTATATTTAACTTTTTAAAACACTCGCCATACTGTTTTCCAGAATGGCCGCATCCTTTTTTTTTTTTTTTTAATATTTTTATTGATTTTAGAGAGGAAAGGAAAGGGAGAGATAGAAACATCAATGATGAGAGAGAATCAATGACTGGCTGCTTCCTGCAATCCCCCAACTGGGGATCAAGCCCACAACCTGGGCATGTACCCTTGACCGGAGTTGAACCCGGGACCCTTCAGTCCACAGGACGACGCTTCCTCTACCGAGCCAAACCAGCCAGGAAGGCTACATCCTTTTACATTCTCAAACTCCATTTTACAGCTCCTCATCTGAGAGGCGATGGCACTTGCTGAGACCTCACAGGTTTCACACATGTCAGACCCAGGACCTGAAGGCAGACCCATTGTCTCTGAGGGTAGATCAGTGGCCCGTGCTTCTAACAGCCAGGTGGTCCCGGCACCTCCCGCATTTGGTTTTCCCTAGAAAACAAGAGAACCACTCACTTGTGGTTCTGATCTGTGTCTCTTTTGGGCCTTATGAACCCTGGTGTTTCTGCTGACCTTGGCCCTTTGCATTGGGGGCGCCTGGGCAGGCTCTTCATCCCTTTCTGAAGCTTCTTTCCGCAGCGGCATGAGCCCAGCCTGCCTTGAAAAGAGTGAACAGTTGTTAACGTGTCAGGGTTTCTGTTCGCTCAGAATTTGTAGGATTTTCTATATGGAAATCCTATTTGAACTTAAACGTTTGAGCGATTCTTCTATAGCCTAAATTTAGCCCTTCAACTGTTATTCTCACGGTAAAGGTTTTCAAATTTCTTTTTATGCAATGGAAACTATTATTTACATAAAATATTATGCAGAAACCAATATGTAAAGCAGGGGAAAGAGCTATTCTGGTTGAGAACCTCATCCACCCCCACTCCTGCCCCACCTTGCCCCTGCAAACCTCTCCCCACCCCTGGGTGCATTGTCGGACACCTGGGCTGTGCAGGGCGCCCTGAGACCATTGGCTTGGCTAAAGGAAGCACAGCTCTGACTTTCACTTTAGATGGCTTTGGAAGGGAGGTTTCTTTTCTCCTAATTACAAAAATAATGAATTATTGTTGAAGAAACCTTAAAAGTGAAGAAAAATACATTAAGAAGAAAATGAAATGATGCATACCTCATGTGGAACAGCAACTGTTGCTGATTTTGTTATATCGGTCAGGGTCCTGGTAGGAGGCAAATGGTCCTTTTCCATGGGGTAATTTGAGGAAACTTTAATAAAGAGGAAATTTGCAGAATTCAGGGGAATAGTCCTCAAATTTTTTTGGTCTCAGGGTCCCTTTTTATCTTTTTTAAAGCATGTTTTTAATGATTTGAGAGAGGAAGAAAGAGAAAAGATGAGAGAGAGAGAGAGAGAGAGAGAGAGAGAGAGAGAGAGAGAGAGAGAGAAACTTCCATGAGAGAGAAACATCTATCAGTCACCTGTACACCCTCTACTGGGGATCGAGCCCATAATCAGGGCATGTGCCCTGATGGGGAATCGAACCTGTGACCTCCTTTATATTCTTGAAAACAGAATCCATAAGAACCTTTGTTTAATTGGTTCCTATCTATTGATATTTACCTTATTAGAAATAAAAACTGAGGAAATAAAATAAATATGAAAGCATAGCATAAAATCCATTATCTGTTGTACTATCTATCTGTTGCTACATAGCAGATGAGCTTAATATTAAGTGACTTAAAACAACAAGCATATCTCACACAATTACAATAGGAGCGGCTTAGCTGGATGGGTCTATTTCAGTATCTCTAATAGGTTGTGAGCCCCTCAAGGTAGAGCTGGGACTGAAGGAACTGCTTCCAGGATGGCTCACCCACATGGCTCTTGGCAGGAGGCCTCAGGTGAGCGTCTCTACAGGGCTGCTTGAGCATCCTCTCAACATGCAGCTGGCTTCCTTCAGCATGAGCCAATTCCACTCATTAACAAGGAGCAAACCACAGTTCCTTTTATGACCTGGCTTTGGAAGTCACATTCCATCACCCCTGCCATAGGTTATTCATTAGAAAGTCCAGCACATGCTCAGGGGAAGGGAGTTAGTCTCCACTTCTTGAAAGGAGGAGAATGTGTGAACCTGTTCCAAAGCCACCACATGTTAACCTAAATAATGATTTTCTTTTTAAATAGCAAGGAGAGTAGTCTTGTTTTATATTTTTGCAAATCTTTTTAAGGTCTGGTTTAAAAGAAGACAGCTGGATTCATTTATCTGCTTCTGCTTTCAGTATGTTGTAATATGTTAGTTTGGGTAAAGTAAATGCAGAAAATCTTATCTCGTGTGATGCGTAGTTGGAAGAGAGAGGAAGTATTTTAATTGCCTTTCCAGATAATTGTGGATATTCTTTGACACCAAAATCAACTCAACAGGTGGTAGTTTCTTGAAGTTTAATGACGATGTGGAATTTTACACCATCTCAATTTTTAACTTTTCTTACTTTATTGTTACACTAGAGGCCCAGTGCATGAATTTGTGCACATGTGGGGTCCCTCTACTTAGATGGTGATTGGGCTGATTGGGGCCTGCCGGCTGGGGAGAGGGACCACAGGATGATGGCTGGCTTCAGGAGGTTGGCTGTGGGAGAACACTGACCAGGGGGCAGCTCCTGTTTTGAACGTCTGCTCCCTGGTGGTCAGTGCATGTCATGGTGACTGGTCAACCGGTTGATTGATTGACCTGGTCTTAAGAGTTGCTTAGGCTTTTATATATATAGATTAAAATTCATTGGTTTGTCTTGCATATGAATGGCTCTTTTACCCATGCTTACTTTTTTTTTAAACAACATAATGTTTTGGTCTGTTAGAGAATATTGGTTCATTTTTTTTTTGGATACGGTACCAAAAGTATGAGCAACAAAAAGCAAAGGTAAACAAATCCATATATTAGATAAGGAGTTAATATCCACATTATATAAGGAATTCTTACAAATCCAATTAAAAATGGACAGAGAACCTGAATAGACATTTTCCCCCAATAAGATATACAAATGGCTAACAGTACATGAAAAGATGCTTACGATCACTAATATCAGGGAAATTAAAATAAAAACTGTAGGGAGGTATCACCTCACACTGTGAGAATGGCTATCATAAAAAAATAAGGGATGGTAAATATTAGTGGGGATGTGGAAAAAAAGGAACCCTTGCACTGTTGATGGGAGTATAAGTTGGCACAGCCATGCCGAAACTGGTTTGGCTCAGTGGATAGAACATCGGCTTGTGGACTTAAAGGTCCCAGGTTTGATTCCAGTCAAGGGCATGTACCTTGGTTGTGGGCACATCCCCAGTGGGGGGTGTGCTAGAGGCAGCTAATCGATGATTCTCCCTCATCGATGTTTCTAACTTTCTATCCCTATCTCTTCCTCTCTGTAAAAAAAATCAATAAAATATATTTAAGAAAATAAAAAATAAAAAATAAATTGGCACAGCCACTACAGAAAACAGTATAGAGGTTCCTTTAAAAAAAATAGAACTATCATATGACCCAGCAATATAGTATATATTTCTGGGTATGTGTTTGTACTCCAAAGTTCATTGCAACATTATTCAACCAAGATGCAGAAGCAATCTAAATGTTGACCGATGGATGAATGGATAAAAAATGTGATCTATATCTATATCTATATCTATATTATCTATATGAATATTATTCAGCCATAAATAAGAAGGAAATCCCATGTCATTTGTAACAACATGGATGAACCTTGAGGGCATTATGCTAAGTGAAATAAGTCAGAGAAAAGAAAGTACGGTATGATTTTGCTTATACGTGGAACCTAAAATCCCCAAACTCACAGAAACAGAGTAGAATGGTGGTTGCTAGGTGCTGGTGGCGGGGAGAGGGAATAGGGAGATGTTGGTCAAAGGGCGCCCACTTCCATTATGAGTAAGTTCTCGGGACCTAATGAACAGCATGGAGACGGTTGTTAACAGTACTGCATTATATACTTGAAAGCTACCAGGAGAATAGATCTTAAGTGCTCTCACCACACACATGCAGGTAATAGAGGTGTTAACTAATCTTACTGTGGCAACCTTTTCACAATAAACGTGTGCCAAACCATCACCTTGTACACCTTAAACTTTCATTGTTCTATGTCAATTGTATCTCAGTAAAGCTGCGTAGGGAGAAAATATTAGTTCACAGACTTGTGCAGATCTTCTACATGTTGACGGGTTTTATTATACAATATTTTAAAAATTATAATTTCAACACCAATCTCACCAGAAAAGTCTTCCAAGTCCTGGGAAAATGTAAGCTCATGATGGTGATATAGGTTTTCCAAAATTCTAAATTTCCCCTGAAAACTCAAATTCTGTCATTGGCAGCAAACACTATCAGTTGTGAGGGGCTCTCTGTTCACTTTGGAGAAGAAGACCAGACCGGCAGCCATTGTTTGCTAGTCACGCCTTAGGTAGAAATGGTGTTCCGTGAGAGGAGGGTGGCTTAGCACGCAGCTAACTTGATCAACCAATGCAGAGGGAGAGAATGATCACGCTTCACTTGTACTTCTCACTTTGTTACAGAGCATTTAAAAGACACGTACTCAAGAGTTGAGACTTTAAAAATCAGATCATGTATATCAAGTAACATCACATTGATTGGTAACAAAAGACATTATGTGGACTTTAATGACACAGGGTTCAGTGATAAAATGTCTGTGGTAGGGTCATAACTGTCTCTACAGTCTGACATTAAGAGTTGAGACTTAATAAGATTAGTATGTTTAACTGCTTCATCAAGGACATGTTAAAGTGGAACTGGTATTGATGTTTTTTTCTGGTTATCGTGTATGTATTTTATATTTTTATTAAGACTTTATTTTTTAGAGCAGTTTTAGGTTCACAGCAAAATTGAGAGGCATGTTCAGGGATTTCCCATATACCTACCTCCTGACCCCACACATGCACAGCCTTCCCCATCATTTACATTTACAACCAGAGTGGTACATCTGTTACAATTGATAAACACAAGTTAACACCTCATAATCCCCGAAAGTCCATAGTTTAATTAAAGTCCACTCTTGGTGTTGTAACATTCTATGGGGTTTGGACAAATGTATAATGACTGGTACCCATCATTACGGTATTATACAGTGTATCAGCGTATTTTCATTGCCCTAAAAATCCTCTGTGCTCTGCCTAGTCATTCCCCCTCTCTCCAACTCCTGGCAACCACTGATATCTTTACTGTATCCATAGTTTTGCCTTTTCCAGAATGTCATATAGTTAGAATCATGCAGTATGTAACCTTTTCAAAATGGCCTCTTTCACTTAGTCATATGCACTTAAGGTTTTTCCATGTCTTTTCATGGCTTTATAGCTCATGTCTTTTTTTTTCTTTCCAAATATATTTTATTGACTGTTTACAGAGAGGAAAGGTGAGGGATGGAGAGTTAGAAACATCAATGTGAGAGATCAACTGCCTCCTGCACACCCCCTACTGGGGATGTGCCCGCAACCAAGGTACATGGCCCTTGACCGGAATAGAACCTGGGACCCTTGTGTCTGAAGGCCAATGCTCTGTCCACTGAGCCAAACTGGCTAGGGCATATCTTTTTAGTTCTAAATAACCTTCCATTGTCTGAATGAGTCGCCATTTATCCATTTGCTGAAGGATATCATGGTTGCTTCTAAGAAGCAAATTTATTCATAATTTTGGCAATTTTGAATAAAGCTGTTATAAGCATCCGGTTGCAGGTTTTTGTGTGGACATAAGTTTTCCATCACTTTTAGTAAATACCAAGGAATGTGATTGTTGGATCATATGGTGAGAGTATGTTTAGTTTCATAAGAAACCACCAAACTGTTTTCCAAAGTGGCTGTGCCATTTGCACTCCCACCAGCAACAGATGAGAGTTCCTGTTGCTTCAAATCCTCACCAGCATTTGGTGTTGGGGTCTGTGTTTTGGTTATTCTAATGGGTATGTAGCTGTATCTCACCGTTGCTTTAATTTGCATTTCCTTGATGACATGCCCATTTGCCGTCTGTATATCTTCTTTGGTTTCACCCCCCCTCCCCCCACCCCCGTCCTGTGCATCTGAAGCAGGGACTAAGGTGATTACTAGTACAGTTTAGTGCCACTAAACTACTTGGGCTAACGTGATAGTGGTTTTCCCCACCATTGCTTTTGCACCATCAATACAAATATCAACAGAGTGAAAAAGGCAAATAACATCTTAGTGCTGTTATGAAAATAGCTTTGACCTTCTGAATATCCTGAAGGAGTCTTGGGGACCACTTTGAGAACTCCTGGTTTACCTGAACCAACATAGACTGATGCAGTACTCTGGGGCAAGCAAAAGTAAGCAGCTGTTTACCACATCCCATTTCGAAGGGAACCTACTGTACCCTAAGGAGGGTCTATAGAGAGAGGTCCGCCTGACAGGAGCAATGGCTTCTTCCCGCTGCCTCTAGTCTTCTGGCCATGCTCCCTGTTACCAGACCCAACCAGGAAGCAGAATGCAAAGAAGCCTTTGACATAGCCCAGGGGTTAGGCTTCCCCAGGCATGAAGAGTGGATTTGGAGGGACAGATGGGGTATACCCAACCCAGTTGTTCAATTCTTTGTAGCTACACACAGACATAGAATGAATGTGTGTATATTTCAAAAAGAACTTTTGTCCTAACATTCATTTATCGATTCGATAAAATTAGGAATCTATTCTGTGCTTTGAAGAACCAAAACAAAAAAATGGCATAAGTAAGGACTGGGCTGGGAAGCCATGTGTAAGCTATGGATTCTGAGGTTGTTTACAATTTTTGCTACTATATATTGTGCCATGGTGATTATCTATCTATCTATCTATCTATCTATGAGTAATATCCAAATTGACCACATGGCGGGACGACTAGAACGACCACTCGACCAGTGTGCACTGACCACCTCTTGGTCCTCCCCCCTCCGAGCCCCCCCTCCACTGGCAGGCTCTGATCACCCAATGGCGAGTGGGGAACCAGGTGTGGTTGGTGGTGGGGGCGGGGTCGGCTGCCAGCAGCTGGGGAAGATGGCCCTGATCACAGGCCAGACCAAGGGACCGTACCTGAGCATGAATTTTTGTGCACTGGGCCTCTAGTTACTATATAAAAGTATTTAGTCATTGCTTTGATGATTTACTGAGGGTAGATTCCTAGAGGTTCAATATATTTGAGGATATAAACATCTGCAAAGCTTCAATATAAGTGGAGAGCATCCCTGAGGAGGTGAGTTAGGCTGAGCTCAAATGTGGAGGTAGAGGCAGCCACATGGGATTCTGTAGGAAATGAATAATGGGCTTTTGATGGGAATGAGCTTGGTGTGCTTAAGGATAAAAGAACATAGATAGGTGGAGAGGTAATTGGGGGGATATTGATCGTTGAAGACTGTGGTAGAAAGTGTTCATTTAACCAGATTGAAATGAAAAGCCACTGGTGGGTCGTGAAAAGGAAATCATATGATGAGATGTGGACTGTAATGCTTTCCTGAGTAGACTCTATGAATATGTTGTCATGGGGGCAGGAGAGGGAGCATGGAGGCCTTGTCAGAAACTATCACAGTAGCTGGGTGAGAACCTTCAGTGGCGGCATGAACCTAGGTATATTGGAGAAATGAGAAGGTAGACATGATGTGGCTGAGTGACACGTGACAAGAGGAGGGACTCAGTGATGATTCCTTTTGGCTTGAGCACCTTGGTGGATTATGGTGCTATCTTTTGAGGCTGGGAAGATTGGGGTTGGAGGGAGGTGGGGATTTGGAGAGAAGCAAGAGTTCTGTAGGATTGTTCAAGGTGACATGCCCTTTAAACATCAAAGTGGAGATCTTTAGGAGGCAGGTGAATAGGTGAGTCTGGAGCTCAGGGGATATTTCAGGGATGGATATAAAAATTGGGGAGTCATGGCTTATAAATGCAATCTTTTTAAAAAAATCTTTTTTGTTATCCTCACCAGAGGATATTTTTTTTATTGACTTTAGAGACAGAAGAAGGGGGAGTGGAGGGGAGAGAGAGAGAGAGAGAGAGAGAGAGAGAGAGAGAGAGAGAGAGAGAGAGAAGGATTGATCAATTACCTTCTATATGTGCCCCTACTGGGGATTAAACCTGCAACCTAGGTATGTGCCCTGACCAGGAATCAAACCAGCTATCTTTTGGATATAGGGCAATGCTCCAACTAACGGAGCCACCCAGTTAGGGTTTTTTTTCCTCCCCCTTCATTTTTAAGTCACTTTTTAAAGCTGGGAGGCTGTATGGGACCATGTGGGAAGCAAGGTAGGGAGACCAAAGAAGGAACCCCAAGAGAAAGCCCTGGGACACCTCAGTAGCTACATGTTGGGCTCAGAAGAATAAGAGAACGAAGAGACCAAGATGCCTGGGAAGTAGAAAGAACGCTAGGATGGTGTGGCATTTGAGAAGCCTAGAGAAGATGTTTTTAGAAGGAAAGACTGTCAGCTTGCATCAAATGTTCCTTAGAGGTTGACTATTTTATCTTGTCCTTACATAGTCTTTGGAAAAGAGGTTTTTAATGATGACTTCATGGGGACTCATGCCTGAATTTATGTAACCACTCTCCTATTATTGAATTTTGAGGTTGTTTTCAATTTTTACCACCACAAATTATGCCATGGTGATTATCATTGTATAAAAGTATTCGATCATGACCTTGATTATGTATTTAGGGAAGATTCCTAGAGATTTAATAGATTTGAGAATATAAACATCTGCAAAGCTCATTTGGTCAGTTTTCACTCTCATCAGCAGTGAGTACCAGGCCTTCCTCACCACTGCCTTCGTCATCAATATGACGATGACACTGAAAACACACTTTTGCTCATATATTCACACCTTTGCTCATATATTCACACCTTTGCATACAGTTGAAAAATTAAAGGTTGAATACCCTCCTATTCAACTGGTCATTATTTTCTTTCTCTGAGTTGTCCGTTTTCGCTAGTGTGTTTATTTCTCTTATTAATTTTAATGATTGTATGTTTGTGTGTGAAAGATGAATGTGAGGAGAAGGAGAGAAAGGGAAGAATGAAAATGGAGGAGGAGATGTCAACTCTTCATTGTCATGTATGGTGCAAATATTTTCTGCAGTGTGTGTGTGTGTGTGTGTGTGTGTGTGTGTGTGTTCACATTTTGTTTATAGTAGTGTTTTTATTCCCTGGAGGTCTTAATTTCTATGTAGTTGAACTGAATGATATTGCTTTTCCCCCCATTATTTTCTTTACTTTTATCCCTTAAAACAGGGATCAGAAAACTATGGCTGGAAGGCCAAATGCTTTCACCATCTGTTTTGGTAATTAAAGTTTTATTAGAACACAGCTATATTCATGCATTTACATATTGTCTATTGTTGCTTTCACACTAAAGCAGCAATTTGGATAGTTACAACAAAGACTGTTCAAAGCCTGCAAAGATGACAATATTTAATCTCTAGCCTTCTTGCTCTAATGTGTTTCTCACCTAGCTCTTCATGTTAACCTACATGTTTGTCTAGATTTTTGTGGCCTTATTTGAGTAAATATATATGTAATCCTTTAAAATCTCATTTCAGGATAAAGTGGTAAATTAAATATATCTCTGCTTTGTTTCCAAAGAGTTGTTGTCAATTGTCCCAGCATCTTTCCCTTCTCCTCGAGTTTGCAATGCACCTTCACACCCTAAAACCTCATCTGTGGAGAAGGGTATCTTTCCAGGCTGTTTATTCTGTTCCAACAACCTGTTTGTGCAAGGTGCATACTATTTCCCTTCTAGCTTTATATTGTGGCTTGGCTTAGTATCAGATAGAACAAGTTCTTTCTCATATTGCTCCTCTTTTTAAAAATGTTTGTGGTCATCTTCAGCTGCTCACATAATATTTAAGGTCTTTTGGTCAAGCTTTGCTTCCAAGTTTCAAAAATAGATTCCTCTAAAGTTGACAAACATTATCAAAGGGAATAGAGTTACAGTTTTACAAGCTGGAAAGAGTTCTGGGGCTGGATGGTGGTGATGGTTGCACACATTATAATGTATTCAATGCCAGTGAACACTTACAAATGATTGCGATAGTATATTTTATGTTATGTGTACTAGGGACTCAGGTGAGGGGAGAATGGGAAATGTTGTTGTCTAATAAGTACAGAGTCTCAGTTTGGGAAGATGGAAAAGTTCTGGAGATGGATGATGGTTGCACAACAATGTGAATGACTTAATGCCACTAAATGGTACACAGAGAATGGTTAAAATTGTAAATTTTGCTACTTACATTTTACCACGATTTAAAAAAATAACTTGGTAAATGGATATCTTTGTCATAACGAGTTTTCTAAGCAGGCAAATGCTACCTGTCTCCATTTTGGCCTGTTGTTTCTTTTTAAATATATATACCAGTCAATCATGACATATTGGGGTTAGTTGTTCAACTGAAATGAACTTAACTATACTGTTATTTGTAGTTGGTATGTGAGACAATAGCAAGGACAATAGAAAAGTATAAAAACTCCTCTTCCTATAAAAACTTGGAAGAGTTCTGAGTATTAAATTATAGCAGGGATTCATGCACAGACATTCACGGAACCCTGTCTGGACATCTGGATAGTTCAGTAGGGAATGAGAGACTGGGCCAGGCCATGTTGGAGCTCAGAGACTAGCAAAATCCCTTTGAAGAGAGCACAGTACCAACGTCCTTAATGGTGGGTAATGTTATTACAAAGAGAGGCTTGTACAGAACAGATGCCTGGAAAAAAGAGGCTAGGAGACTGTTTATGAGCAATATTATCTAAATACTATCCATGGGGTAGAGGATAATGTGACTAACAGCTTAGAAGATTACCATTCTGTTGCTAAGGACGATGTGATTATGGAAACGTGTCTTGACATAATGGCATTAAGCACAAGGATCATGTACCTCCATGTAACCCTCTGGTTATAATGATGTTTGTGAATGACATTCCAGCCAGCTCTGCCTGCCGATACGGAATGAGGGACCATGCTTACATGAATCTTTGGCATACCAGACCATTCTCTTTCTCGTGTGAAACTGCATTGTGGTTTTATTTGTCAGCCTCCTATTGCTTGGAACCTATGAGCCTGCTCTTGGGAGAAATCACTTGTGGTAGACTTGTAAACTATGGTCCATTACCCAGGTGATGCCATCCTGGGGGATTCAGCCAATTGAAACTCTCCTGGAACTTCCTCCAGCCCCAAACACCATGACACTCAAGCAGCATTTCCCCAGGGAGTGATAAGGAGATGCATGAGTTGCCTGTCAAATGCTCACTGGAGTCTGGACACTCACTGTCTTTGACATTTCCCCGTCTAGTGACCCTGTTGAAAAGAGGTGGATGAAATATTTCTAGCATAATTTATTCTTGCTTGGCTTCTAGGGACACTGTTTCCTTCCTAATGGAGTGAGAAAATGGTCATTTGTCAAAGAAACTCAGAGGCTCTTTAAATACATAAAACGTAAATCTTTCAACAGTCTCCAAACAACCATGTGGAGGAAAGCTGGGGTTGGCCAAAGAGAAGAATATTCCAGAATCTGCTCAGAGTATTGTATTGTCCAGCACATTTACCCCGTGGTTGTGCCAATAAAACAGAACTGGTCTCATGGCCCCATCTTATGTTCACCATAGTTGATGGAGGAAATGTGTCCAGACCAGAAGTGAAGACAAAGAAGGGAGAAATATGAAAACTGCTAAGTTGGGAAGAGGGAAATAGTACCTTTGTCATTTACACAGGAGAAGCTAAATGAAGCCCACATTTTGATGAAGGAGTTCAGGGTTTCTGGTCCTTCAAGAGAGAAATCCTAGGACACAGGCATTTTGGCTTAAAGACTCCAATCCCCTGGGCACCACAGCGGTAGTAATGACAATTCTCCAAGTGAGTATTGATCAAGAGCTGTGCTGTATCCTATTGATGTGTCACAAACCACCATGAGACCCTTAAAACAACAACTTATTTCTCTGTAATTCTTTGGATTGACAGCAGTTCTGCTGGTCTTGCCTGGGCTCTTTCATGAGGCTGCAGTTAGCTTCTGGGTCAGCCACTCTCTGTTCTCATCTGGGATTCTCTCTCCATGTGGTCTTTCATCCTGGGCTTCATCCAACATGGTGGTCTCAGGGTCCTAAGAAGGCAGGTTCCAATGCACAAGTATTTATTAAGTCCTTGCCTGCATAATGTTTGCTGGTGTCTCATTGGCCAAAGTAAGTCACATGGCCAAGCTAAGAGTTGGTGTGGGAGGAGCCTATATAAGCCCATGGGTACTGAAGGCATGACTGATTGGCAGCCATTGTTATTACAATCCATCACACACACTACACTTTGCTTTGATCTAGACCAGAATTCTAGCAACCCAGTGTGGTAACCTTGGTATGTTACATTGAGCAAATGCTGTGATTGGCTGTTGATATACCATGTGGCTCAAACACTGCGACCAGAGTTCTCTATCTGGTAATCCTGGAGTCTGGGTTGAGCATGCCGGTATGTGGCTGGCATCGACGCTGAAACCATGGCGATCAGAATCCAGCACTAGGGAATGGTGCTTACGCTAATTTAATCTTATTGCCTAATAGCTGCATAACCATGACAGTGATTTATGTGATTTCATAATATTATGGTGAACCCTCAGTAATTGATGTTAAAGTCTGGATCAATGTTGAAACAGGCACAGAAAAATAATCAACTGCCAGATGGAACAAATGATTAGTTCATAAATGCAGTGTGCTCAATAGATAAAAATCTTCCCAAATGGATGGCATAGGGGAAATGGAATCTTGGTGGAAAGGCTGGGGAGCTTTGCAGAAAGAGAGCAGACCTTGGAAGTGAGGAATGTGGAATCAGACAAAACTAACTTTTAATGACCATTGTCTGACTTCAGGTGAGTTACTTAAACCTCTTGGCGCTCAGATTTCCCATCAGTAAGGTGGAGCCAATAATGGCTGTGGAAGTGGCGGCTGTGAAGATTCACAGAGACAAAGGCTGGACAGTAAACACAGACCAGTAGCTACGATTTGCCACTAGCCTCAGCTTCCGTGGGCCAGAGGCAGGGTTAATATCTCTTCCTTTTTTCTTCCTAATCCTTCTGCTCACCCCCCATTGCCATAATTACCCCTATTTTCTCTATCTTTGTGTACTTAGTGTCAGCCTCCTACCAGTCATTGTCATGAGTGTTCTGATTGTAGTCATTTGCACATCAGTATGAAACTGTTAAAACTATATATATTTTTTTAACAGCAGTTTTCATGGTAAGCCAGTGGGGAAGTGAAAGGCTTTGGCCACCCCACCTAATGAAGCACTTAAAGCCAGAGAGAGCCCTTTCAGAGTCCCTAAAATGAAAGAACTTGCTACAGAAGCATTGTGTCAGGCTACCGCTGAGACCGCAGAACGCAAGGTGCCTGGGATTTCCTGGTTTCCTGTATCATTTCTTAAGGTAGTCACAAATATTTATTTTACTTGGCTTGAGTTATTAGAATGTTTAAGACCCAGCTATAGCCGAAACCGGTTTGGCTCAGCGGATAGAGCGTCAGCCTGCGGACTGAAAGGTCCAGGGTTTGATTCCGGTCAAGGGCATGTACCTTGGTTGTGGGCACATCCCCAGTAAGGGGTGTGCAAGAGGCGGCTGATAGATGATTCTCTCTCATCGATGTTTCTAACTCTCTATCCCTCTCTCTTCCTCTCTGTAAAAAAATAATAAAATATTTTTTAAAAAGACCCAGCTATAATTACAAAAGCTTTTTGGAGGGACCCTAGTTAGTTTCTATAAATAGCTTTCGCTAACCTTTCATGGTTAATATGACCTGTTTCCTTGTTATTTAAACACACACACACACACACACACACACACACACACACACACACACAAAACACCCTAGCTTATCTCACAAAACTTCTCCCAAGTCACTTGGCACCTAACGTTTTGTCAAGGAGACATGGTGGCCAACCTTCCTCGGAATGGGCTGGGCTTCTGCATAGTCATTCCTTCCGGCTCATGACTTTCTTCTTCACTTGCTGCCCACGGATGCTGAAAATAACTTGTTTTCTGGCAAGCTTGGGATGCGATTCCTTACATTGAATCAGATCCACAACGAAGCTCTCTCAGCTTTTAGGGGCGAGCATCCTGAACTGCGGGGATGGTTAGGAGCAGGGCCCTGGGGAGGGGAGGAGCCTCTTGTCTCCACATCACAGCTGGAGCTAAGGGAGCTGCCGCAGGGCCAGGCTCACCGCCCGCTGAGGTCCTGGCTGTGTGGCGGAGACCTCTGCCTCTGCCCGGCCGTGTTCCCTGCCTTGTGCCATGTGGCCTCTGCCTTCCCACTCCCTGTAGCCCAGACCACAGGCCTCACAGGTAATGAGCAGGGAACATTCCATCTCTACATATCAGCTTCTTGGTTCAGGAAGTCATAATTTCAGTTGAGAATATGTGAAACAATTTATTCTTGTATTGTTCATTAATTATTTTTCATATGAACAACTGGAAACTTACTTTTGCTTACCCCTGTATGTGTGTATGTATGTATATGTACATATATACATACATCTATATATATCATATATATCATCTATATATACACACATCTATATATATCACATATATATCATATACATACATCTATATATATAATTCCATATATCTATATATTCCATATATCTATATATATCATTCCATATATCTATATATATAGATATATCTATCTATAGATAGATAAATACACACACACACACACACACACACACACACACACACTTACTTATATCAGATCATACTTTTCCCTACTAAAGCCAAGATTCCTTTGATTGTTCCAAACTGGTGTTAAATTAGAAGATAATGCCTCTGGATAGTATGAGGGTGAGAGAGAAGCTGGGGAGTGCAGCATAGCTGGGTGATGAGTGATCATCTACCAGTAAATGGGTGATAAGGAGTGGATAATGAAGGAGCTGCTAAGATAATGGGGAAGTAACTAGAGAAAGAGGGAGTACCTGGAGAGAGGGTGAGTAGCTGGAGAGAGGGAGTAGCCCGAGAATGGAAAAATAACTGGATAATGAAAGTAAAGCACAAGGTGGGAGTTACTAGAGTGGGACATCAGAAGAGCCCCGGACCTGTAGTAGGGGCCGTTCTGCCCTCTTGTCTATTTTGTTACTTTCTTAGGTCTTGCTGGTGTGAAACAAACTCAGTCTAAGTCTGAATCAGTTAGCTGGAATCTGGGCTGTTGTAAACAGTGGAGTGCAGCTCTCCAGGATTAAGGCTGGGGCTGTGGTCCTAGTGGGTAGGTGCAATGTGGCTGGGTGAGTTTCTTCTTTTTAAGGATGGGCTGGCTCTCTCTTCTCTCAGTCCTTCAAAGGATGGGCCAAGTTGCCTGCCAGAGGTCCTAGCATAACCCATATCTGAGACCCCACTGATCCATCATCACCTTCATCATTCTCTCTACCATTTTTCATTGACCCTTAAGTGCCAGACACCATGCTAAAAGTCTTGTCATGCATCATGTCATTGCATCCTCTTTATATCTCTGTGGAATAAGTACTATTGGTAGCCCTATTTTACAGATGGATAAACTAAGGCCGAGAAAGCTTTAGTAGCTTTCCTGGATAAGAGACAGATCCCAGACTGTCTGACTTCAGAACCTGTACTCTAAGTCTTCTGCCACAGCCATGGATTATTGTGGAGCCCAAACCTGCCCAGCCAGTGTGGCTCAGTGGTTGAGCATCAACCTATGAACCAGGTGGTCATGGTTGGATTCCCAGTCATGGCACATGCCCAGGTTGCACTAGATCCCCAGTGGGGGGGGTGTGCAGGAGGCAGCCAATTGATAATTCTCATTATTGATGTTTCTATCTCTCTCCCTCTTCCTTCCTCCATGAAATCAATAATATTTAAAAATCCCAATCCTTCCATTCACAATTTAACAGCATTTAGCAAGGTCTGGGCCAGAAGTGACAGCTTAGGTAGGGTGTCCTACTTGCGGAAGGAGCCGGAGAAATAAGCCAAGTGCCCACGGCCCCCACCTGTGGGTGGGTGCAGCCGCTGGCAGCCATGTTCCAAACCCATTTCCAATGAGGTCTGTCAGATAAAGTCATAATTTAGAACCAGACTTCCCAGGGTGCACCCACCACCGGCAATCAGACCTCATTTGCACTGAGACATTTATAGTCCACGGTGAATTTCCATCATCTGTATAGGATGAGACATAGCAGGAGAATTCTCTATCTTTGGGATGTTTTTCCTTCTCTCTTCTGTACTTTTCTGCAGTACAGATGCCTTGGACAGATGCCATGACAAGGGTCATGACCTGATCAAAAAGCATTTTCTGACACGAGTTGCTTGGAAAACATTATATGGCAAAAATTTGGAGCTTTGGGTTTTTTGTTTTGTTTTTTAATTCAAAAAAGATTTACATTTGGGTCCTGTAGAGCTTGACTTCTCTTTATTTTATGACAGCGATGCAATCACATTGCCATAGGCCATAAGGTGCCTTATTTCATAAGCTGCTGGATCCAAGAAAAGCCATTCATTCCAGGAGGATCATAGCTAGTGAAATTGTTTTTTCACTGAAGGAAATTTGAGGTTAAGCTCTAATTAATGAAGGTGGTTGGCTATTATACAGATCGATTGGTAGGTAAGTATAGGGTACTGCCAAATATGCCATCTTTATATCTACAGTTGAAAATTCATAAAGCCCACACAACTCTAGATTTCTTAAAACTCCATTTTTTGGCAAGCATATTCTGGTCTTGGTGTGCTCTGGCCAATAAACAGCTTCCACCTCATGACACTCAGTGACTGTCATTACATTGACTAGATGGCATTCAGGGCATAGCTCAGGGGTGGGCAAACTTTTTGACTCGAGGGCCTCCTAACCTTCAAATTCACGCCGGCAAGGAGTCCGGTGGATGTGAGTTGCCTGTCCTTACAAACCACTGTACAGAATACAAAAGGCGTGGACATGCACAAGTTCCCAGAGACAAGTTCCTGGTACTGAGGTAACCCCGGTCTGACTACAGAGACAGGCACACCTCTCACTTCCCCTCCTGTCTGTAAAGCACAGACGTGGCTGGTTTCATTCTGGCTGAGCCCAGAGGCCCTCTGACAGGTTGACCTGCGTGCAGGAGCATGGCCCCACTGCGCTGTTTCCCTGCCCCGGCCTCCGCCCATGTCCCTTGTCCCTTTGACGCCAGCCGAGATGATGGAAAGACTCCGGCCCTTTCCAGGTTGGTATCCTGACTGCTCTAACAGCAGCCCTGTGGCCCCAGGCAAGTTGCTTTTCCTGTCGCCTCCTGGGTTCTTACATCTCGTTGGCAGCTGTAACAGTAACAGCCACCTCACATGAACTTGTGGGAACGGAGAGGGGTTGTGTGTGTAAGCATACCTAGGACAGGATTGGCATAGAGGAAGTTGCTCCAGAAACGTTAATGCCTCATCTTTTCTGCCGGGTGGTACCAGATGAGAGGAGGATGTTTTATTTAACAAAAACTTCCTTAAAGAAGCAGCAATTCACTCCTAGGCATTTCCCCAAGAGACATGAAGACATATGTCCACACAAATACTGGCGCATGAATGTTGTTTATAACTCCCTCCCCCCACCCCAAGTGGAAACAACCCAGATGTCTATCAGCTGACAAGTGGGTAAACAAACGTGGCGTATGCCCGCCGTGGAATATTCTGTCGTGAAAAGGAATGAAGTACCGGTCCATGCTACAATGTGGCTGACCCTTGGAAATATGCTAAGCGAAAGATGCCAGACACGAACATGTCACGTATTGTATGATCCCATTTGTTTTAAGTGTCTGTAATTGGCAAATCTATAGGGATAGAAAGTAAATTAATGGTTGCCTAGGGCGTGTGTTGGGAGTAGGGAATGGGATGGCTATGAATTGATTTGGGGACTGTTTAGGGCGTGATAAAATGTTCTAAGATCAGGTGTGGTGATGGTTGTACAACTCTGCTATATAATTTTTTAAAAAGATTATTAAATTGTACCATTTAAATAGATGGGTTGTATGAGATGTGAATTAACCCCCATAAAGCTGTTTAAAAATGGAAAGTTTGCCCAACTGGCATGGCTCAGTGGTTGAGTGTTGATCTATGAACCAGGAGGTCATGGTTTGATTCCCGGTCAGGGCACATGCCCAGGTTACGAGCTCAATCCCTAGTGTGTGGTGTTTCTATCTCTCTCTCTCTCTCCCTTCCTCTGAAACCAATAAAATATATATATATATATATATATATATATATATATATATATATACATATATATATATTTTTAAATGAAGTTTGCCCTAGCAAGTGTTGGTCAATGGCTAAAGCGTCGGCTTGCCCACTAAAAGATCGTGGGTTTGATTCCCAGTCAAAGGTACGTATCTGGATTGTAGCAGGTTCAATCGCTGGCCCAGTCATGGTTCCTGTGGGAGGCAACCAATCGATGTGTCTCTTTCGCATCGATGTTTCTCTCTCTCTTTCACTCTCTCTTTCTTTCCCTCTCCCTCCCTCCTTTTCACGCTCTCTCTCTCTCAAAAAAAAAATCAATGGTAAAATATCTTAGGGTGAGCATTAAAAAAACACACAATAAAAACAAATACACAAAAAAGAAACTTGGAGAGAGAAGAAGAAACCAGCACTTGCTATGTGCCAGACACTTAAAGTGCTTCAAAATATTCACCCACTGACCCTCATAACAGCACAGCGGGAGGTACTGTTATGGTTTCACTTCTGCAATTTTGGAAATGGAGGCACAGAGAGGTAAAGTAACTTGCTCCAAGTCACACAGCTAGTTACTGGCAGACCTGGGAACTAACCTTGGACCTTCCGGCTTGTTCCCTCATTGCCCCCTTTTGTAGCAACCAGGTTCCGGCTGTGTGCATGACAGAGGAGTGGGTCACAGGACCTCAGTGGCCCAGAAAGACCTCCAGGGCCACCCCCACGGGGACCTTCTGGAATGTGGGAGGGCAATGGCCTCGGGGCAGTGCCAGGGCCCCTCGGCTCTCATTTTTCCTGGTGTTGCCGTTGTGCTGTTCAGTGGGAAGCATACCGGTTGTGCTGCCGGTTTTGCGGGGAGACAGAGGAGGGGAGTGTGACAGCAGCAACTGACCAGAGTGCCCACTTATCCATCTCAGGTTGCCCTTCCCACTCTTCAGCCTTCTCTGTCGTTCTCACCCCTGCCATATACAGCCTCTTAAAAGCCCCCAGTTGGCCACAGAGAGCCAGCCTGTACCCTCAGCTTGCAAAACCCACTCAGCAAAATGGAGGCTCACTCAAGGGGTCTCAGGTTCCCCTCTAACTTCAGCTGGTTTCCTTCAATGTAGGTGCCCTCCAAGCCTCCTGGGGCCCGATTCCTGCTTTTACTGTCTTTAGACACGCCCGCATCGCAGCCCCACTGGGCCTTGGGGTGTCCACAGGTCACAGGCACCCTGCTCCTGCTGACTGATCGCAGTAAGCCCTGGCTCCAGGGAACTCACCACACCCATGCGACTTGGAGTCACAGCGAACCCGAGGCTCAGTGAAGCCCAGCGGCCTGTTAGCCTCTGAGGCAGCACCGTGAGATTTCCCTGCGCGTCAAGAGGTGGACTAGGAAATAGCGGAGAGCAAGGACTCAGGGTCAGCCAGGCCTGGGATCCAACCTTGACGGTGCTGTGGCCGTGGGCAAGTCGCTTCATCTCTCTGAGCCTCGGTTTTACCATCCACAGGATGGGGACACCGACAGGATGCTGTGAGGTTTAACCAAGGAAATGTGTATAAGATACATGAGCGCATTTCCTGGCACACAGAAAGCCCCCACTAAACAGAACCTCTTATTACTGTTAGGGTATCTCCGGCATGTAGTTGGGTCATGGCTGATGATGGTGTTTATTGTCTTGAGCTCTGCCCACCAGTCTGAGCCTTCTAGCTGGTAATCGTTAGCCCCCAAGACGCCACTTTCTCCTTCTCTTTGGACTTTGTTTGGGGCTGGTTTCTTCCGTTCTCATTGGTTCAACTCTGTCGGTTTTACTGGGCCCTGTTCCAGAGGCCTTGACCCTGAACCAGCCGAGATGCATGGTCACATCCTCCCCACTTGCCACCCCCACGAGGTGTGACTTGGACCCCTGAGCCTGACATCAGTGACCAGAAGAACTCAGGCATCAGGGTGGGTCAGTTGTGGGCCTGGATGGACCAGCAGAGAGCCGAGCTCTGAGATGGAGCTAAGAAGTGGGTGTTTCCAGGTGACTCTGGGGGACTCACAGTCGCTGACCTAGTTTGGGAGCTCCTGGCCCCTCTCGGAGTTGGAGCCGCAGAAATCAGTTTGCAGCCGGTACATTCCGTTTAATTAGCGTGGCCTCCTTCTGGCTGGGAAAACACCGTTAACCGGGTTGGGTTGGCCTGAAATCCTGATGGCGACCTCAGCCCCAGCCCCACCGGGCTTTCTGCCCCCTGGGCTCTGTCCCCTTAGCCATGCCAGAATTCAGAATGGCCCGAGTCTCTGATTTGGAGCACAAGACAAACCCTACCCTCGTCTCCTCCCCAGGAAACACCTGGCTCGAGCATGGAGCATGGCACGTGGGAGACAGCCCTCGGGCTTGGGCTGTGAGGGGGCGGGCAGGAGGGGGAGCCGAGGGTTCTCAGCAGTGCAATCTGCCTCTCTGAGCTCCTCAGCCTGGCCCAGCCTGGCCCAGCTGGGAGCTCTGACACAGACCTACCTCGCACCCTGCACATTGCTGCATGCTTTGCATGCATCACCCTGTACCGAAGGCCTGCAGCGTGGGCTCACCTTCATGGAGGAGGCGACTGAGGCCCAGACAAGATTGTCACTTTCTCACAGTTCACACAGCCAGAATACCGTGTCTGGATTCTTACCTCCAGTCTCCTGGCTTCTGGTGCACCTCCGCCAGCCCCTGCAGAGCCTGGCTCTGTGTTGAAGGCAGGACTCATCATCTGTGTTTCAAACGCTTGGGCGGAGGTTTGAGTCCCGCTCATGGTGTCGGAGGGGCAGTGGTCAACAGGCTGTGGGCCCTGGGGGACAGAGGGACTCCCAGATGTCCTGTCAGCTGTGTGTGTGTGTGTGTGTGTGTGTGTGTGTGTGTGTGTGCAGCAGCAAGAGGAGCACCTGTGGGTTCTACCACTTCCTTGCTAGAACTTGGTCTCTCTGAGCCTCTGTCCCTGGCTGTAAACTGGGGGTTCCACAACATGCATCCCGGGGTTGATGAAGATGAAACAGGATGCCATGCAAAGCACTTTGCACTTAGTAAGTGTCCCACGAGGGCTGGCAGTGTCTCAGCGGTACTTCCGTGCAGCTAGCTTCTCAGACAGAGCCTGGCACAGAGGGCTGCTCGCTTCCCCTCACTCTGTGGACATCTGGGGTGGGAGGCAAAGCATGTGTTTTTCCCAGAGAGGATATGCCAGGCCTGCAGGGGGCAGCCTGGGGTGGAGGGTGGGCCTCCCAACATGAGCATTTCAGGAATTGGGGCATAAGCTGTGGAGTTAAATTATCCTGCTGTATGGGAACTATTGTTGTTGCTGTTTTTTGTGTGTTTTTTTTTTAATTGAAGTGAAATTCACATAACATAAAATCAACTGTTTTAAAGCAAGACATTTGGTGGCATTTAGTACGTTCACAATGTTGTGTAACTGTCACTTCTACCTAGTTCTGGCACATTTTCATCACCCCAAAAGGAACCTCAATACCCATTAGCAGTCCCTCCCCGGTTTCTTCTGCCCCTAGATTCCAGAAAACACAACCCTGCTTCCCGTCTCTAAGGGATTGGCCTATTCTGGACTTTTCATGTAAATGGAATAATATAATATTTGACCTTTTGCATTTGACAACATTTGCTTGCAATAAGATGTTCAAGTTCAACCATGTAGCACCAACACTTCATTTATTTTATGTTTAGACTAGTGACCCAGTGCACGAAACTCGTGCACATTAAAAGGGGATTAATTAGAGGAAATAATTTTATATTTCTATTTGCCCTTTCTCTATAACAGAAGTGTCAGAGATGAAAGAAAATTAGTAAAATGTATGTGAAAACCTTCCTCCTGTCAGAGTCTGGGGCGCACCACAGGACCCAGAGTCAAGTCCCCACCCATCCACATGCACCCACATGCACCCCGGCTGTCCCTCCCCACCATTGGGCTAGATCCAGACCTAGCGAGTCCCCCCTTGTCAAGCCCTGCTGGGCAGGGGGCGTAGCCTCAGGTCCCCTGGCCTGGCTCCAGGACAGGGTGCATGGCCTGAGGTCCCCCAGCTCAGACCAGGACAAAGGACATGCCTGAGATTCCCTGTCAAGTACAATTGGGTGGGGGGCATGGCCTGAGGTCCGTCAAGCCCCATCAAGCGGTAGGGGGGGGGAGGAGAAAGGAGAGGGGCTCGGGGTAGCCTCAGGTGTCCCATCAAGCCTGCTGGGTGGGGGTGCAGCCTGAGTTACCCCGACCCAGCACTAGGGGTGCACCTTGAGGTCCCCTGTCAAGCCCCACCAGGCAGGGAGGTGCAGTCTGAAGTCCCCTGGCCTGGTGCCGGGGGAGGGGAAGCAGCCTGAGGTCCCCTAGCCAAGCACCAGAACAGGAAGCGCGCTTTGAGGTTCCCCATCAAGCCCTGCAGGGCGGCGGGCATGGCCTCAGGTCTCCTGGCCAGGCACTGGGGCATGGGGTGCAGCCTGAGGTCCCCTGTCAAGCCCCACAGGGGCGGGGGAGGGCGTAGCCAGCCTCAGGTCCCTGCTGATTGCTCCTTAAGGCTCCTTATGTGAACTTGGCCTCAGCTGTGGGTGCAGCCGTCTTTGTGACGGAGTGATGGCCAATTAGCATATTCCCCCTTTATTAGATAGGATAACAATCATTGAATGGATTTACCACATTTTGTTTATCTGCTCGTCAGTTGATGGAAAAAACTGCTGATTTTAAGAGATTTGAAAGAGGACGAGGCTGGGCCCAGACACACACACACACACACACACACACACACACACACACACAGGCTGCAGCCCACCCTCAGGCCCACCCCGTGCAGTGATGGTCAGAGGGCACTGTGTTCACAGCTCCTTCACCCTCATCAGCACATTCATGCTCAAACTTCAACCAGGTGCGGATGGCGGCGGCAGGGGGAGTGGTTCCAGGGGGTGGAGATGGTTAAAGATCCACCAGGCACAGCTCTGTGGTCCAGCCCAGGGTTCACCAAAGGGCATGGGTCAGACCCGAGGCTCTGGAGCGAGACATCCGGGCTCAACTCTTGGCTTCACTGCTCCTGGGTGACCTTGGACAAATCACTCAACCTCTTTGGTGCCTCAGTTTGTCAAATAGAACACCGACTTAAGAGGGTTGTACCGAGCACTAAGTGAAGCCCTTCGTGAGTACAGAGAAAGCTTCCAAAACATGTTAGCTCTCAGCTACCGTGTTTCCCCGAAAATAAGACATCCTCCAAAAATAAGACCTAGCACATCTTTGGGAGCAAAAATTAATATAAGACACTGTCTTATTTTCGGGGAAACAGGGTATCAATATTCTTTCATTATGTCAGTTGCAGTTTTGGGGACGTGCTTGTGTCCTTGACTGGGCCAGGTCCCTTGGGTGTGTCCTCATGGCAGGGTCCCATCCATTTGAGTGGTTATCAGGGCTGGTCAGGTTTGGCTCAGTCAGTATACATGTCTGGCACCTCCATATAAATGGCTGCACACTCACACCAACACCTGCCTTTTTCTCAGGAGTCTGAGGCCCTATCCCAGTGAGTGAAGCTCATGCCTCTATATTTTGACATAAATGTAGATTCACATGCAGATTTAATAGAGAGACTTCATTTGCCTTTAATACACTATACCCCGATGGTAAACTGTAATACAATATCACAACCAGGATATTGACGTTGATACGATTCATCAACCTTCGTCAGACGTTGCCTCTTTTCATGCATTTGTATACGTGTGTTTAATTCTAAGCAAAATTTTTTAAATCACAAACGTAGGTTTATGTGATCACCATCACAGTCAAGATATAGAATTTAAAAATATCGATGATGTGTTGAAATGATAATATTTTTTATATAATGGATTAAATAAGATATGTTATTAAAATTTCACCTGTTTTGGACATCCTTAGCGCTGCCCCAGAGACCTCCGGCTGAGCAGTGCTCCCCTGTGGGAGATGCTCCCGAGTTGAGCATCTGCCCCCTGGTGGTCAGTGCTCATCATAGCGAGTGGTTGGGTGGCCTTAGCATATCATTAGCATATTACACTTTGATTGGTTGAATGGATGACCAGATGACCGGACACTTAGCATATTAAGCTTTTATTATATAGGATTACACATGTGGCCCAGATTACATTTTTCCTGGACAGCTCTGGTCTAGACCATTACCATCATTCCAGAAAGTTCCCTCATGCCTCTTTCCAGTCAGTCCTCTACCCTCTACCAGGCAAGAACTGTTCTGATATGTGGTTTTTAACCACCACACAAATTAGTTTTTTGGTGTGTGTGGTTTTTTTAGGTGAAATTCACATAACATAAAATTAACCATTTTAAAGTATACAAGCAGTGCCATTACGTACAAGCACTCTGTCTAGAGTCAGAAGATTTTTATCACCCTGAAAGGAAACTTTGTCCCCATTCGCAGTCACTCCTTCCTCTAGCCCCGTGCAACCACCAGTCTGCCTTCCGTCTCCGTGGGCTTACCTATTGGGGGCATTTTATAGAAATGGAGACGTGTACCACATAATCTTTCCAGTCTGGCTTCTTTCACTCAGCATAATGATTTCATGGTTCATCCCATATTGTAGCATGCTTCAGTATTTCGTTTCTTGTTGTGACCAAATGCGCGTACATGCTTGTTTATGCCCTTTGGCTGTTTTTTAGCTGCTGTGCCCAGTGCTGTTATGAACCCGAGTGTACATGCATTTGTTTGAGCTCCTGTTTCCAACTCTTTATAGGAGTAAAGGCAGAAGGATATCGGAGTGGAATTGCTGGATCGTATTGTAATTCTATGTTTAATTTTTTGGGGAATCGCCAGACTGTTTTTCACAGCAGCTGTACCATTTTCCAACGCACAAAGGTTCTAACTTCTCCGCATTCTCGCCAGCACTTGGTATCCTCTGCTCTTTTATTCTAGCCACCCTAGAAGGTGTGTGAAGGTCACAGCTAGTTTTGCTTGTTCTAGAAAATCCTGCCCAGCAGGGCTTCTTGTGTGCGGCTTCTTTCACTTGACCTACACATGAGGACGTTTGAAGTGTGTGGTTTGAGGGTGCAAAAAGTAGTGTCATGGCCCACGAAGTATATGAAAGGGGAAGACGAGATTCCTCAAGGCAAAGGTGACCGCTTGCTCCCTCATCCCTGCCCCCCAAATCCCTTGCTACGAGGGAGCACCCAGCGTGCTTTGACGGGGACAACAGGGCTGTGATGTGTGCAGGGAGGTCAGTCAGGGAGGGTCCCTCGGGGAGGTGGCCTTAGGAGGCCTGAAGGATGAGAAGGAGCCAGCCATGCAGAAAGACAGAGGAGGTGGGGCTGGCGGAGAGCACTCTAGGCAGCAATGACAGCATAAGCATGGCCCTGGGACGGGGAAAGCCCCCAGGAGTTCAGTGCTAAGCTGGGAAGGATGTGAAACCAGCAGAAAGGGGTGAGACGTGTTACTGTTGATGGGCAGTAGTACAGGGGCCGCCGTCTTGTGTCAGCTTTGAGTGGGCACGGGACGGGAAGGGCCACACACCATCCCAGCCTTCTTGCTGCTTCCCAGCTCCAAGGGGCGGCTCCTCTGAGATACTGGGGCTCATTCCAGTGTCTTGCAGCCTCTCACACGGAAGGCCTGGGGTGGGAGGGGTGCAGTCAGGCACAGCTGAGTCTGATATTCCAGGACACAGTCCTCTTACACCCACAGTGGCTCTTGCCCAGGCCCTGCAGGCTTGCAAGCCTGAGTCTCACCCACCTGCACCCTCACCCTCTCGGGCCCATGGGGGATGGAGAGAGGGCAGGGCATGGCTCAGCCTGGTGCCCTCCCCTCAGTGGAGAAGTTGGCACTAAAGCTCCAAGCCCAGATCCGCGCTCTGGTCAGCCTCCTGGAGCTTTGAGAACAAGCTGTCCTGCGCACGGAGCCCTGGCCCCGGGATCTGCGAGCACCTGAGCCCCATGTGCAAGAGGAAAGCTGACCTCAGCCCCGCGTTACATAAGGACATCTTTGGAATTTGGCTCCTCTGGAAATGAAATGGGAAATCTACACCCACACAAACAGTTGGGGAGATTAGATGGGAGGGAAACTTCCTCAGGGTCACCTCTGGGTCAGTCTGCATCTGAGTGATGGTTTATTCACTCAGCAAACAGTATTGACTCCTACACTTTGCCAAGCCTCATGGAGGGGGGTTGGTAGCAGATATCCAATGAATGTTTATGGGAAAGAGAGAGGAGGGGGAAGAGATCTGGGAAGGAAGGAAGGAAGGAAGGAAGGGAGGGAGGGAGGGAGGGAGGAAGGAGAGAGGGAGGGAAGGAGGGAAGAAGGAGACGGATTGAAATGCCCACACAGAGCTCACAGCTGTGCCCACAGTCACGTGACTGATACTTACAATCTAGCTCGGCATTGGTCAATAGGAATATCACGTGAACCACATATTTAATTGAAAATGTTGTAGTAGCCGTATTAAAGTAGAAAAGAAACAGGTGAAATTAGTTTGTGTAACATATTTTCTTTAACCCAGTAGATCCTTGCAACATGTCCTCAAGTGCAAAAAAAATGAGCCATGTTCAATTTTTATTTTATTTTTATTTTTTTGGTGCTAAGTCTTCAAAGTATACTCACAGCACATCTCAAGCCAGATTGTGCCCATTTCGAGGGCTCCAGCGCCCCAGGTGGCTCAAGGTCTCTGTGAGGGTGACAGGTGCTCTGGCTGAGGTGCTCACTGCCTGCTGAGGCCACCTTAATTCCGGGTCCAGGGAGACTTCACTGAGGTGGTGCTTTCAGTCACGTGGCCTTTAATGTTCAACTCGTGTGAAGGCTGGGCAGGGATTTGGCTTCTGGGAACAAGGGAAGAATATTCCAGACTGAGGGGAGGGCAGATTGCAGGCTCCAGGAGGGCAGAGCGGGTGTCTGTCTTATTCACTGCTGTGTGCCCACACCTGGTACAGAGGCGGTGCCGGCGAACACTGGCGGAGGAGGGAAAGAAGGGAGAGAAGCTGGGTGTTTCTAGAGCTCTGGAGACACAGGAAGGAATGGGGAGTGAAGAGGCTGGAGCATCAGAGTCACCGGGAGGCTTTGTTAAACCCCAAATTATGGGGCCTCCCCCCTGATTCAATAGGTCCAGGGCGGAGCCACAGCACTTGCGTTTCCAACAAGTTCCCAGTGATGCCGCTGCTGCTGGGGCCGCCCTCTGGGGACCACTGGGTGAGCCCATGGGCAGTGTGCAGGCGATGGGGAGCCAGGGAGGCTTTGGAGCAGGAGAGAAGCCCAGCTAGGTTTGTTTGTGGTTTAGAAAACTGCAGGTGGCTCCTGAGGACCGGGGCTTGCAGTCTTCTCCCCACCTCTCTCCCGCCAGGCCAGGGGGTACACTTAGCTCAGGAGGGTGACTCAAGACCAGCTCCATCCTCACCCCGTGGGGAAGTTTGGGTGGCGTCCCTAGAACAAGAAAGAGACACCGATGGTAACCGCTGTGTTTTCAGCACTGCAGGTGGAAATAGAAACCCTTACTCAGCTACAGGAGTCGGTGAAGAATTTCCCTGGTTAATGGAAATTTGACTGACTGCGGTGGGGGAGGCTTCTTATAGCTTCCCTCTCAGATCATCTTCTGAGTCTGCAGCTCCCCTCTACCAGATAAGGGAAACTGGGGCTCAGATGGAGGAGATGCCATACCTGAGATCAAATCGCTAGTCAAGGGCGGGGGGGCCTGAATTCTTAGCCATCACTCCTGTGGTTTTTGTTTTGTTTTTTTTTTTTAAATATACTTTATTGATATTTCAGAGAGGAAGGGAGAGGGATAGAGAGCCAGAAACGTCGATGAGAGAGAAACATCGACCAGCTGCCTCCTGCACACCCCCTACTGGGGATGTGCCCGCAACCAATGTACATGCCCTTGACCGGAATCGAACCTGGGACCCTGCGGTCCGCAGACCGACGCTCTACCACTGAGCCAAACCGGTTTCGGCGACACCTGTGTTTTCATGCTGGGGCAGTGCTCAGGCAGACCGCCTCTCTCTCAGAGGGACGTTTTGGTGGCCTCTCTCCAGGGTGAAGAGTTAGTAGCCAAGGTCAGAGTAGCCCTTACATCCCGCTGGCCGAGAGCCTGGGCTGGGCGTGCTGGTGGCATGGGACCCGGGGAGTCTCCCGGCTGTGCATCCTCAGCTCATACATGTGGGCTCAGGCTCAGCTCCACGACATGCATCAAAACCATCATGGCAGAGCAAGCATGGAGTTCAAGAGTGGGCTTCCTGGAGCCTCTTCCCAGAGTGGTTTGGGGCAAGTTAATGAAACTGGTCATGCCTCAGTATCCCGGTTTGTAAAATGAGAGAAATCAAAGAGGCTGCCGCCCTCTTGTTTGGGCCAATCGTGGGGATTGAATGAGATAGGTTCTGCATCAGGCCAGGCATGCAGTAAGTGCTCCCTAATTTTGTGAGCTTGTTAGACGTGGAGGCAGCTGCTCTTGTTCCCGCGTCGGGCTGTGAGTCCTGGGGACAGAGGGTGAGGACAGTCCATTTTCATCAGCAAATGACACCCAGACCCCAGCGCCGAGGGCATTCCCAGCAAAGGACTCCCAAGTCCTGCACCGAAGGAACTCTGTCCTCGGCCGTTGTCCTGGTCCCTCCCAGCCAGGCCTTGCTGGGAACAGTGGGTCCAGAGCTCTGCAGCTTCCTCCCTCCCGGCTCAGCCAGCTCCTCTCCACCAGAGTGGTTTTTTCCATTCCCTGCAGTAGACATGCTCCGTTTCCTCTCTGCCCACCCAGCCTCCCGGGCTTCTGCTCCTGAGCAGGCAGAACATGGGTAGCTCCGTGTCACAGGAGGTGGTGCAGCAGGAGGGGAGAGTGGAGGGAGGGGCCCCGGGGCAGGTGGCTGGTGGCAGGCAGCCTACCCTCGGAGGAGACAGTTATCTCTTCTGGCGCAAGAAGGGAGCCGCGACTCTCTCAGAAATGACAAAATGAAATGCCAGTAAATAAAAGCCCCCAGCCAGTAAACAGGAAGCGGGAGCTAAGATAAAAATACCATCCTGTCTGCAGCTGTGGCCTCCGCCATACAGGTTGCCGTAGGTCACGCTCTTGGCAGGAAATGTGACCGCCTTTGGAAGGAAGAGGTGGCTGAGGTGGGGGGTTGTGGTGAGACGATGGGGAGTAAGGCGAACGACAGCAGGCTGTTGGGGTGCCCTCTTCAGTCCTTGGCAGGTGAAGAAATTGAGCTGATCTGCTCTTGGCCCTGAGATCGAGGTCCACCTGGGACGCCCATGTATCTCTTCCTCTGCTGCCTGGGCCCATTCAGCTCTGAATGTGAGAGTGAAACGGTGGTGGTTTTCAACATCCTTTGTTAGCTGCAGCGGGTTGCACCAGGGATCAGTACACTGTTTCTGCGAAGGCCAGATAAGACATACCGAGGGCTGTGGGACATGCAGTCTCTGTGATGAAGGAGAAAGCAGCCACGGGCACTATGTGAACAAATGCGTGTGTGTTCAACTAACCTCCACTTACGGACACTGACACTTGACTTTCAAATCATTTGCAGGTGTCATGAAATACTCTTCTTCTTTGATTCCCTCCCTCTTGCCTCCAACCATTAAAAACAAATACACACACACACACACACACACACACACACACACACACACCTTGGAAGCAGTTTAAAATTGTAAGATTTAGCCATTGGACTATTTACTCGTAGTTTGCCAGCCCTTGCACAGTGCAAACAAAGGGGTGGCTATTGTCATTTAATTCCCTACCCAACACAGGAATCCCAGCCTGTGTTTCCTTCATGGTCTCAGCCAGCGGGAGAACTCATTTCCGCCCAAGAAACTCCTAGCAGAAACATGGTTCTTACCCGTGGGCTGTCATTCGGTGGAGGGTTTTGTTTTTGTTTTGTTTTGTTTTTTGTGTGTGTGTTGTTTTTGTTTTTTTTTGTAAGTGAAAATGGAAAATTGTGATTATAAAAGCAATACATACATACTTTCAAATGTGTGGAAAATTCTAGCAACTAAAAAAAAAATCATTGGTAACCACAGTTAATATCTTAACTTTTTTTTTCCCAATGAGAAGTGTGTGTATGTGTGGAATGCATAGTTCCTTTCCAGCGGACATTGCATCGAAAGCCTAGTTTGATCTCTTGTTTTTCCATTCTACATTATCTATCAAGCATTTCCCCACTTTGTTTAAATTCCCTCCAAGATACCATCTGCAGAATGCTCCATTATTCAGCTGTTCCACAATTTGCCTAATCAGTGCCCCGTCGTTTAGACACTTGGGCTGCTTCTAGTGTTTCTGGATTATCAACAATGTATATAAACCATGCTGCTGTGAACATCTTTGTCCATAAACCTTTGTCTCTCTTCTGATCTTTTCTTTAGAGTGTATATGAGCTAAAGATTAGTAGGGGGGGGGAAACGTGTTTTTGACTTACATGCTAATTTTCGTCTTCCTGAATTTTCCTTTACTGATGATGCGATTCTTAAGGTTTCCTAATTGATAGCGACTTCATTCTCCCCGCTCCACCGCCAGGACCAAGCAACCACAGATTTGCTTTCTGTTTATGATTCCATGTTGTAGTGTCTTTTTAAAATCAGCTAAAGTAGGTTGCCTCCTCTTTTGGCCCGAATTCTATTCTGCATCATAGTAATAACGTTGCTACCTCTGGTTATTTGTGTGTGCCTGTTTGCATTTGCTGTTTTCCATCTGAGCATTCCTCTATTTTTTTATTTTATTCATTTATTTATTTATAAATATATTTTATTGATATTTTACAGAGAGGAAGGGAGAGGAATAGAGAGCTAGAAACGTTGATGAGAGAGAAACATCGACCAGCTGCTTCTTGCACATCCCCTACCGGGGATGTGCCCGCAACCAATGTACATGCCCTTGGCCGGAATCGAACCTGGGACCTTTCAGTCCGCAGACCACTGAGCCAAACCAGTTTCGGCTATTTTATTTATTGACAGTACTACAGATGTCCCTCAACTTCCCCCTCTCCCCTGGCCCCCATCCACCCACCCCACACACACACCAATCCAGGCCTTCCCCACACTATTGTCTGTGTCCGTGGGTTATGCATACATGCATATATGTACTTTGGTTAATCTCTTTCCATCCCCTCCATTCCACTCACCTCTGACATCTGTCATCTGCCCCAAGCATCTGTGCCTCTGGATTTTGTTCATCACCTTATTTTGTTCATTAGATTCTGCATACAAGTGAGATCAGGTGATATTTATCTTTCTATAACTGGCTTATTTTGATTACCATAACAGTCTCCGGGTCCCTCCATGAAAGGGTACGGCTGCATAGTATTCCTTTGTATAAACGTATTGCAGCTTTTTTCCCCACTCATCTACTGATGGGCTGCTTCCAGATTTTAGCTATCTAGAATAATAAAAGCGTAATATGGTAATTAGGCCGGGCAGCCAAATGACCTTCCGAACGTCCTTTTGGACGGCCTGCTGGATGAAGCTGGGGTTGCAAGGGCCGAGGCAAGCCGCCACGGCTGCGAGGGCCAAGGCCCTTGCATGAATTTCGTGCATCAGGCCTCTAGTTCTATATAATAAATGCATAATATGCAAATTGACTGAACAGCAGAACCACCAGTTGGTGGGGGTTGGGGCCAGCGAGCAAGTGGCACCAGGCCAGCCAAGGCATGTACCAGTGGGCAAAGGGAGGGAACTGTGATGGGGGGGTTAGTGACCAGTGGCAGTGGATGGGTGATGCGGGGAGGGGGACGCGGGGGAGGAGAAGGCGCCATCTGCTGATTCCCTATCCTTACCTCCCACAGAGGGAGGCCTGGCAGCAATGGCAGGGCGATGGGGGTGGTGCTGACCCCTGATCAGCCGGCCTGGTCACCTCCCGTAGAGGGAGCCAGACTGCAGCTTAGGTCTGCTCCCTGCAGGGAGTGGTCATAAGATGTCAGTAGGACATTCCCTGAGGACTCCTGGACTGTGAGAGGGTGCAGGCCAGGCTGAGGGACCCCCGCCCAGTGCACTGGGCCACTAGTGTGAATAACACTGCTATGAACGTAGGGGTGCATATATTCTTTCTGATTGATACTTCTGGATTCTTAGGACATATTCCCAGAAGTGGGTCAAATGGCAGTTCCATGTTTAACTTTTTGAGGAAAATCCATAATTTTTAATCTCTCTTGTTATTTTGTTGGGATATATCTCTTATAAGCAGCACACAGTTGAATTTTTTGTCCTCTTGGCAACCAAATTTGTACTGCTTTATAGGGGAGGATAAATAATTTTATGTGTTATTATAGTCGAGGTTTGGTTTTGTTGGTCATTTTATTTCTTGCTTTGCAACTTTGATGTTTCTATGTGTTCTTTTTCATTTTGTGACTCTAAATTCTATGTTTATATATATTAGTAATGAAGCCTATGTTTATTTGCCTTTATTTTTTCATTGATAGGGAAGATGTAAATCCTGGTTTCAATTTCCCAGGTGATTGCCTTTAAAATGTTTAAATCTTGCCCTGGCCGGTGTCGCTAAGTGGTTAGAGTGTCAGCCCAGGCATCAGTGTCTCAGGTTTAATTCTGATCAAGGGCATGCATCTGGGGCATGGGTTCCCTCCATCAGGGAGCCCGTGGGAGGCAACCAATCAATGTGCCTCTCTCACATCGATGTTTCTCTCCCTCCCTCTCTCCCTTTCACTCTCTCTCTGAAAAGCAATGGAAAGAATCACCTCTAGTGAGGATTAACTAAAACTTGAAAAATAATAATAAAATGTTCAAATCTTGTTCGACTTGACTAGACAAGCAGAGCCCAGAGTGGGCTTTGTCCTGTCCAGGTAGCACAGTGCCGAGGGACAGGAGCAGGGTGCAGCATCCGTGGGCGGGAACTGAGAACTAGGCCACCAGGCAAGGGAGTGGAGGAAGTGGTTATGAAACAGCAGAACGGGACCAGGGAGAAACCAGGCAGGAGGTTCAAAGTGGGCAGGTGAGAGCAGGAGGAATCCCCACCCCCCCACCCCCTCATAGACAACTTGTTTTGTTCTGCCTAAATATCGATAGGAATGGGTTTTATTCTTGGTTGTATTGGAGTGAGAATCCCTTGTCCCTATGTGTGTCTAAAACACTGATTATGCCTGGAATCAACTAGACTACAACCGAGTCTCAACGTTTATTAGCTGAGTGAGCTGGAGTAAATCATGGAAGTTCTCTGTGGAATGAGTTCGTAATCGCGGCTAAGCCATGAGGGTTGTTGTGGGCATTACCTGGGTTGAGACAGGCAAACGTGTTAGCAGAGTGCCCCACGCTTGGCAAATACTCAGTACATGTTAGATATCGTGATGATGGCTGTGACGCCGTCTTAGTGTTTATGTGTATGCAACTCCTACCTGGAGGGCGGGGGATATTTTTATCTATGACTTGCCTGAAGACACGAAATAATTGGGCTATTTTTAAAAACGGAGGCGAGAAATGAGGTGAGAGATGAGGTTAGGGGAGCAACAGAAATGAAAGGAGTGCAGGGCATTTGGAGAGAGAGAGGGGGGAATTAGGGTAAGGGCAGATACCTTGGAGAGTTCCCTGGTGCTCAGGCTCCGTGGGCAGAAGGAGATCAGGTTCCCGGGTCTGTGCAGAAGCTGCAGGGCAGGCTCTGGGAGAATTCTGGAAGCAGAACTCCGGAAGCAGAGGAGCCTGGCACCGTTGAAGTCCAATGTGTTCATGAACAGAGTGGGGAAAAGTTCCAGGGTCGTATTTCTGGACCAGCAGCACCGTTGCTTTGAGACCCGAGATAAGTACTGCAGGACGAAGGTGGGTTGTGGGGAGGCCAGATACCTATGGGGGCAGCAGCCTTACAAAGGGGCAGGGGCACAGCAAAGGGGAAAGAGGGAGGGGGGAGAGCGAGGGGGGCAGTGCACACAGACATAGCCTTTGCAGCTTTGGTGGAGAAACCATACAGACTCACCTGTTCTCAACCTTCCACGAGTTAAACGCAGTTCCCTCCCTCTGAGGAAATCTAGTACCTGAATGTTCGCTCCCGGTTAGGAAGCGATTCCTCCCTCAGCCCAGGTTTCAGAAAGACCCCACATTTCTCGAGAAGATTCACTGAAGCTTGCTTTGTACATAGGCTTCCCTGCTTTCTTTCTGTTGGTTTGGACTTTATTTTTTAGAACCACTCTAGGTTCACAGAAAAAGTCAGGGAAGGTACAGAGGTTTTCTATACACCCCCCTGGCCTCACATATGCACAGCCTCCCCCATTATCAACAAACCCCATTAGACTGGGGCATTTGTTACCATTTATGAACCTACATGGACACATCACGATCACCCAAAGTCTGCAGTGTGCGTTAGGGTTCATTCTTGGTGTTGTTTGGGCAAATGTGTAATGATGTGTGTCCACCATTAGGGGATCATACAGAGTGTTTCCAGTGCTCTACAAATCCTCTGCGCTCCACCTATTCATTGTTTCCCCCTCCCCAACTCCTGGCAACGGCTGATTCTTTTCCTGTCTCCACAGTGTTGTCTTTTTCTAGAATGCGATATAGTTGGAATCGTATATTATGTAGTCTTTTCACATTGGTTTCCCCCCACACACACTTAATAATATGCATTTAAGTTTCTTCCATGTCTTTTCATGGCTTGATAGCTCTTTTCTTTTTAGCACTAATATTTCATTGTCTGGATGTGCCATGGTTTATCTATTCACCTACTGAAGGACTTCTTGGTTACTTCGAAGTTCTTCTGGTGATTATGAATAAAGCTGCTATCAACATCCACATGCCAGTTTTTGTGTGGACATAGTTTTCAACTCCTCTGAGTACATACCAAGGCGTGCAGTTGCTGGGTTACATGGTAAAAGTATGTTCCCTTTTGCAAGAAACCACGAAAAGTGTGTGTACCATTTTTCATTCCCACCAGCAATGGATGAAAGTTGACTGTATTTATGTGGGTCTATTTCTGGGCTTTCTGTTCTGTTCCATTTGGTCTGTTTGTCTATTCTTTCACCAGCATCACACTGGCTTGATTACTGTAGCCCCATAGTAAGTCTTGAAGTCAGGTAGCATCAGTCCTCTGACTTTGTTCTTCTCCTTCAATAGTGTGTTCGCTGTTCTGGATCTTTCCCCTCTCCATATAAACCTTAGAATCAGCCCTAGCCGGTTTAGCTCAGTGGGTCAGAGCATCAGCCTGTGGAATGAAGAGTCCTGGGTGAGATTCTGGTCAAGGGCATGTACCTCATTGCAGGCTTGATCCTGGGCCTGCTCGGGGCATGTGCAGAAGGTAACCAATTGATGTATCTCCCTTGAATTGATATTTCTCTCTCTTTCTCTCCCCCTCCCTTCCACTCTCTCTAGAAGTCAATGGAAAAATATCCTTGGGTGAAGTTTAACAAAATAAAAAATTTAAAGAAATATTTAAGTCTTAGAATCAGTTTGTCAATATTCATTAAATAACTTGCTGAGATTTTGACTGGAGATTGCATTGAATCTGTAGCTCAAGTGGGAAGAACTGACGTCTTGAGTCTTCCTATCCATGAACATGGAATATCTCCTCCATTTTTACATTTTTCTTTGATATCATCCATCAGAATTTTGTTGTTTTCTCATGTAGACCTTGTACATATTTTATTAGGTTACTCTGGTATTTTTAGTTGTTATTTTTATTTTTTATAAACATAAATATATATATATATATATATATATATATATATATATATATTTATATATATATATATATATTTATTGATTTTTTACAGAAAGGAAGAGAGAGGGATGGAGAGTTAGAAACATCGATGAGAGAGAATCATCAATCAGCTGCCTCTTGCACACCCCCTACTGGGGATGTGCCTGCAACCAAAGTACATGCCCTTGACCGGAATCGAACCCGGGACCTTTCAGATCGCAGGTTGACGCTCTATCCACTGAGCCAAACCGGTTTCGGTTAGTTTTGTTATTTTTAAGAAGAAAACAAAAGTAAAAAAAAATTAAATATATTTTATTGATTTTTTACAGAGAGGAAGGGAGAGGGATAGAGAGTTAGAAACATCAGTGAAAGAGAAACATTAATCAGCTGGCTTCTGCATATCCTCTACTGGGGATGTACCCACAACTAAGGTACATGCCTTTGACTGGAATCAAACCTGGGACTCTTGAGTCCGCAGGCCGACGCTCTATCCACTGAGCCAAACCGGTTAGGGCAGAAACACAAAATTTCATTTGTTCTTTCCTTCAACAAATATTTGTTGAGCTCTAACTAAGTGCTGGATATCCCAAATAAGATGGACAAGATTTCCCCACAGAGAGCTTGCATTGTAAAGGGTATGCAATCACTTTTCCTGCCCATACCTAGCACTAGTTATTAGTTACGCATGTGCAGAGACATGTGGGTAGCTGATGTGAGTCTCTGCCAACAACAACTCTTCAGCACAGCCACATGTCATGGGCATGGAAGTTATGGAAGGGAGAAGATTACAGCACATGCCTGTGTGCCCTTGGCTGTCTTGTCCTCGTGGCCCTGGGAATATCCGATGTGCTAAGAGAGGAACCGGTCTCTTTGTGTAAGTCAAGGGATGAAGATGCTCTCTGAGATGGAGAAGTCTTTGGCCAGCCTGGGACCATTGCTGTCCATAGGACAAAGCATAGACCAGCCCAAGAAAAGTTGCTCTGGCCAGTTCTGAGTCTTGAGTGGAGGTCAGGCAGGCTCTTTTTTGCTCCCGCAGTCATCAGACATTGACCAGGAGCCTGAACTATGTCACAGTAGCTAAAAAGTTTATGGTTCATACTCCCCTCACCCCTCCAGAGCCTACAGTCTAGTACAGACACAAACAAGTCTGTACACAACTACAATATAGTGTTGAATGTCCTTGGGGAGGGGACAGAAAGTGCATAAGGATGCCTGGCCCAGCCTGGGCGTGGTGGGGGAGGCTTCACTGAGGAAGTAACAGTGAAGCTAAGACCTGGAGGCTAAGTAAGGATTAACCAGGTGAAGGGAAGGCAGAGAAGAACAAGAAAAGAGAATAGCACCCAAGGAGGCTCAGAGATACGAGAGAGAAGGTGACACATGGGTGGTCCTGAAAGGGTCCATGGTGATTAAGAGGGATAATGCCAGGAGAGGTGGACAGAGGTCAGATCATGTAGGGTCCGGAAGAGGCCAGTCTCCTTCCTTCTCCCCCACTTTCATTAAGTAATGATTGAGCACCTACTGTGTACCACGTACTGTGCTAGGCACAGTGGGTACCAGGATGAATGGGTCAGATTCTGTACTAATGTCACAGAACTCCTGGCTGCCAGAGTAAAGAGATCCCAGCAAGATCTTCAAGGCTCAGCGTGGAGCTCCTGCCTCTTCTTTCAAAGTTGAGATATAATTCGCACACCACAAAATTGTCCTTTTAAAGTGTACAATTTGTGGTCTCTAGTGTACTCACAAGATTGTATAACGATTACTACTAAGTCCAGAAAATTGTTATCACCCCAAAGGAAACCTGTAACCATTAATAGTCTCTCCCATTCCCCTCCCCATTCGTTCCTAGCAACCACTAATCTACTTTCTATCTTTATGGATTTGTCTATTCTGGACATTTCATATCAATGAAATCATACAATCTGTGACCTTTCGTGTGTGGCTTCTTTCACTTAGCATGTTTTCAAGATTCATTTATGTTGTAGCGTGTGTTTCATTCCTTTTTATGGCCGAATAATATTCCACTGTATGAAAAGAGCACATTCTATATATTCATTATTTATCGATGGACGTTTGGCTTGTTTCTACTTTGGGGCTATTATAAATAATAACATGCTGCTCTTAACATTTGTGTACAACTTTCTGTGTGGACATATGTCTTCATTCTTCTTGCAAAAGAATGGAATTGCTGGGTCATATGGTCACTCTGCATTTACTTTTTTGAAGAACCACTGTTTTCCAAAGCAGCCGCACCATTTCACATTCCCACCAGCAGCGCATGATGGTTCCAGTGTCCCCACTTCTTCGCCAGCACTTGTTAGTGTCTGGTTCCCTCTTCTTCTGGAATGGGCCCTGGGGAGAGGCACCCCGGGAAGGGCAAGGCCTGGTTCCCTGGCCTGGGCATGTGACTTAGAGGGGAAATGAGGTCTTCCTTGCCACCCTCCACCATGGGCGAGTCTTCCTTCCCCCAGGACCCGGGGTGAACTGCTTGGGCTGCACCCGCCACTGCAGAAGCCACTGCAGAAGCCATCGTTAGACCTGACTGAGTCCCCACCCCCAGCCCCAGGCAGCGAGGCTTCTCTGGAAGCAGCTATTTCTGGCTGTTTCTGCTCCAGGGAGGAGCAGTGGTGGGTGGAAAATTTGAAATTGCTCAGTGAGGTGATTTTGAAGTGCAGTGCATTAAGGACTCAGGACAACCTTGACTCAGGAGGAGAATAAAGGGGCTGCTTTTTGAGGGTGCTGGGGAGGGGGAAGAGGGGACCGGTGGGCACTGGTCACACCGGTCAATGAGATGGACATGCCCCTGTCCTCATGGGGCCCCCAACACTAAACAAATAGTTACGTAATTCTTATATACTAACAATCACCCTGTTATTTCAAACTGTGGGAGAGAATACCTCGGGCAGCTCAACTGAGATTGGGGTGGTCCGCGAAGGCCTCTCAGAGGAGGTGCCATCTTGGCTGGGATCTGAAGGGTGAAGAGGAGACTGCTGGCTTACGGATGGGAAGAGAGTGTGTGTGGAAAGGGCTCGAGGAGGTCAGTTTTTGTTTCGTTTTCCGAATTAAATTGTCACTGAATCAGTGAGTGACTGGGGAGAGAGGTGGGAGGATGGGAGGAGGTGGGGCTGAGGAGAGGCAGGGACCTGCAGCGTCTTGGAGGCCACATTGCTGGGAGCCAGGAGCCTGGTGGGAAGGGAAGGGAGGAGGGCTTGGTGAGTGGGTACCCCATGAACATGCCTGTGCAAATCACATGGCCTGGAGGCAGCAGCCCAACCCCAGGGTGCTCCCGACAGGTGTAGATTGCCCAAGGTCCACCTCCAGGGGCAGACATCTCTGTCTTGCTGTCCCCACTCCCCCAAGTCAGGAGCGGGAACCACACTTGTGGCTGCACCGACCAGCTGGGGTCTACTCTGGGGGGCAGAGTGGGTCGGGTTGCAAAGAAAACACAAGCTTGTCAGCAGGGATTCCTCCCAGCCAAGGCAGCCACCATCAGCTTCCTGCAGAGCTGGGGCTGCTCAGCCTCACTCTCTGCAGCTGGAGACGGAGGGGAGCAGATGGCCCTGCTTGGCCCAGATTCCAGCCAGATTGCCGGGGAGGTGTGGGCAGAGTGACGGGCTGGCGCCAGGAGCTGGAATACACGGGAGGAGAGCGGGAGCCACCTCTTTGCCACTGCCGTGGGGTCTTGCCTGTATGGCGGGGAGAGAGGAGACATTGACTGTGGCTTCCCCGTGGTCCTTGAATCAGCAGCTGCTCAGACAGAATCCCCCGGAGAGAGTTGGCCTCTGTCATTTCCAACCACGTGGAGCGCTCTTGGGAAATGCAAGATGTCAGCGGTTGTATTCCCAGCTCCCGGCACAGGGTGGGGCCGGGCAGGGGCTCGGTGGATGTGTTTTGTGTTTCTTTATAAAAGAAATGATAGTGATAGCTCTCAGGTGTTGTTATTACTTAATCCTCACAAAGCAGCCCCCCAAAGGAGGTGCTGTGTGACTCCCTTTTACCGATGAGGACACTGAGGCACAGAGAGGGGGCATAACTTGCCTGATGTCAAAACTAAGCAAATGCATGAGGAGGACAGGTGGGTCACTCTGCCAGACGGATGGCCGAGCCCGGGAGCTGGGGCTTTGGGGGCAGGGAGCAGACCTGAGGATGGACATCGAGAAGAGGTGGTAGATGATCCTGCCTGAGGGCCAGAGGATGTCCCCTCTTTGTGTTCCCTGAGCCTCAGCCGACCCCTGAGACCCTGCCAAGCCAGCTTCCTCCACTGTGTAAGGGGCTCAGCGAGCGAGCGGCGAGCCTGGAGAGGCAGGGAGGCGGGCTGGCTGGGTCGGGCTGAGCAGGCTGCACACCGCACAGCTCCAGAGCTAGCGGTCCACATGCCGATTGTATAATCCCCTGCAGTTATGCAAGGCGGTAGCCCTGCGAGCAGGGCCACACCATGCAGGACCCAGGAGACCGGGGTCGGCAAGCCTTGGCCAGGGTCTGTAAGGGCCAGAGAGCAGGCATGTTAGGCTGTGTGGGCCATAGGTCTCTGTGGCCACCCGGCTCTGCTGTTGTGGGAAGAAGGTGGTCCTAGGCAACACATAAACCAAAGCGTGCAGATGTGTTCCAATAAAACGTAACTTACAGAACCAGGCTGCTTGCCAGATTTGGTGCGTGGGCCATAGTGATGACCCCAGAGGGATTCTGAACTTCCTTCTAAGAACCACACTTGAGCCGAAACCGGTTTGGCTCAGTGGTAGAGCGTCGGTCTGTGGACTGAAAGGTCCTGGGTTCGATTCCGGTCAAGGGCATATACACTGGTTGCGGGCACATCCCCGGTGGGGAGTGTGCAAGAGGCAGCTGGTTGATGTTTCTCTCTCATCGACGTTTCTAGCTCTCTATCTCTCTCTCACTTCCTCTCTGTAAAATATCAATTATATATATATATATATATATATATATATATATATATATATATATATATATATAAAGAACCACACTTGAAGGCACAGGAGGTTTTTGAGCAGAGAGTGAGAGGAAGCCAATTTACAATTAATAGGGCCCTGAAAGACCAGAACAATGTTTGTTTTATCCTCTTCTGGATCCCTAAGCCCTTCGATCTACGAGGAGAGGGGCCTGGGGACCCGAGGGCCTCAAAAGCTTAAGAAGGAGAGGCCATTGCTGTCCATTCTCCAGCCACCCTCCTCCCCACGCCAGCTCTCAGCACAGGTCCGGCGCTCCGCTCGGCAGGGCTCCCGCGATGCTGCTCCCATTCCTGGCCTCAGGGCAGAGCGGAGCAGCCCTGTGCTCCTCAGCCTGCGCTTTGACATCGAAGGTTGCATTTCCTCCACTCGGCCGCGTTTGGCTGTGAGCTGCACTTCCCTGACCCTCTGCCTCCTCCTCTTCTCCGGAAGGGGAACAGTGAGACGTGAACCCACGAAAGAGAGAGGGGTCCTGCAGTGCCCTGGGGCCAAGGAGGGGCTTGAGAAGAAGACACTGGATAGAATAACCATGTTTCTTGGTAAACCCTAGAGGTCAGAGCCTGGGTGGGGGGGCCTTTGCTCCCGGAGCTGTGTCCAGAGCCGGAGCGGAAGGGGAACCACCGAGGGGACCTTGGCCCAGGGGTAGTAAGGGCTCCTTAGAGATGGAGTGAGTAGTCCCACCTCTCGGGCTGAAAATAACTGCCTGGCGTTGGAGTATGACATGCCTTGGGCTCCCACACAGCACGGAGGACACCCCAATAATTACCGTGTTGCACACAGGCTACTTTTGGCAGCTGAGCCTTAGTGTCTGCCTCAAAGAGCGTCTCCTGGACAGGAAGCCTGGTCCACCCCCCCCCCCAACTCCATGGGGTGTGAACCCTTGCTTTGTGTGAACAGGACCTTCTTGGCCAGGGACATAGCAGCCACCTCTACTCTCCAAAGGGCATCGCCCGGCCCGGGCACCCTCACAGGCGCATGGACAGGCTGGGCCTTAGTGGTCAGTGGCTTTGCCATAATCTCCTCTCAGGACCCTTAGGCCGGAACCAGCTACCAGGTCATCCATGACGGAGGAGGGCCTCGCGGGCCCCTCATTACAGACACAAGCCACCCGGGGCCACACCAGAGGGCGGCCTGGTGCCCAGAGATGGAGAGTCCGTGTCCTGGGCCTGGGCCAGGGGGCTGCCGATTGGGCCAGGGTCCTGGGAGGGCTGTTGAGGATTTTCTGTGTCAGGCTTTGGGGAAAGAGCAGTCAGTGCGGTCGCTGCCCTGCCCTCTTGGGGCTTAGTGTCCTGTGGCAGGCAGAGCCGAAGCCCATCATCAGTTACGTGACTGTAATTGTGATAAGGTTATATAAATGGGATACGTAGGAGCGGTGGGTGTATATAATGGGGGAGTGCCCCCATCTGGGGAATTTGAGCTGAGACCTAAAGGATGAGGAGTGTGTGCAGGTATGTATGCGTGTGTGCTTGTGTGTATTTGTGTGTGTGTGTGTGTGTGTGTGTGTGTGTGTGTGTGTGTGTTTACACGCGCACACGTGAGCTAAAAATGGATGCATGGTTGAGGGTGGATGGATGGATGCTTGAATCCTCCAGGCAGTGGGAAGAGGCTACGCAAAAGCTCAGAGGCCAGAGGAAGTACGGTGACTCTGTAGCTGACCAAAGACCGTTTGGAAGGTGTCTGGAGCCTGGAGCGGTGAGGAGGTGGGAGCACTGTGTGCAGCTGAGTGCACGGAGCACTGCACCGCTCCGGGGGCCGGTCTTGTAGACCAGGGAGCGAGGGGCGCCCGCTGGACCTGTGCAAGATAGAGGCTGCAGGCAGGGAAAAACCAACGTGAGGGCTTTCGACGTTGCTCCTAGAGCAATGGGGAGCTGTGGAAGGGCTTCAGCAGTTGGTGAAAGGGACTAAGGCCCCCTTATCATGCCCCAGAGCAGCGTGAACCAACGCGGCCCTTTGTGTCAGGGCCCGGAGCGTGGGTCTTACCCGGGCCCCGCTGCATGCGCCACACCCAGTGGGCGGCGGGCGCTCACCCCTGTGCCCTCTCTTGCAGTGCGCTACTTCCTGAAGAATAAAGTCAGCCCTGACCTGTGCAACGAGGACGGACTCACAGCCCTGCACCAGGTAAGGCCGGGCTGGCAGGGGCCCCCCGTTCCCTGCTTCCCACCTGGACAGGTACCCTGGCTCCCTGCTTTTTCCTGCCCAGGACCCGCAGGGAGGAGGGAGGGAGGGGGTGCCACAGCTGCCCCGTCTGAAAGGCTTTTGTCTGCCTCGGAGATGTGTGTGTCTGCTACGGACATGCCCGCAGAGCCCCCGGGCACGCTCACGCAGCGTACGCACAGCCTCTGAGGACAGGGGGCCTTTGTCCACTGCATCCCCACTTCCCAGCAAAAGGGGTTGGCAAACAAAGCCAAGTTGTTCGGAGTGTGACAGTGTACGAAGCATGTTTGTGCACACCCACGGTGGCATGCACCCATCCTGCCCACAGAGGTGACTGGCAGAGGGCCTGTGTGACCTGCTTAAGAGCGACAGCCGTGGAGCATCTTTTCCAGGAGGTGCGATGGGTCCAGTCCCTCTAGCTGGGGAAGGGCTGCCAGCGGTCCGTCATCTCTTGCCTGGATGCGGCATCAGCCTCCTCACTGACCCCCAGCCTTTAGCTGGCCCTTCCGTGGTTCATTGTCATAGCGGCCACAGGGATGCTAAAGCCAAACATCTACTGGTGTTACTCAAAGCGCTCAGGTGTCTCCCTGCAAGGCCCCGGGAGGCCTGTCCCCTAATGAGTCCTCCAGCCAAATAGCCTTTTGGTTCTTTTGCAACACACAGTGCTGGTCCATTCACACTTTCCCACGTGCGCTGGTTACCCCCAGTTGACACAGGAGCCTGAGAGCTAGCTGGGTTGTTTTGTACACATTCTTTCCTCCTGGGCGCCCCTTTTATTTATGACTTTAGCCATGAGTGTGATCAGTTGATATTGTCCCCCCCCCCCCCAATCCAGGCTCTGAGCTGCTCAAGGGCAGAGCCCATGTCACGTGCTCATTGGTGCATCCCAGCATCTTTCCCCATGCTGGCATTCAGTAGGTGCTCAATATGTGCATGCCAGCACAGTGAATGAACATGCTGATGCCTTCCCGTGCCCTGGCCCATGTTTCTGAGCAGGTGGGAGGCCAGGCTGCTGGAAGCCCGGGTTGGTGAGAGCCTTCCATCTCCCTACGAGGGCAGGAAGAAGCGGGCAGACACTGACCACTGCCCTGCCCGTCAGCCCCAGGGGCAAGTCTCCGCCTTCATCCTTCAGCCCTGTGGCCTCCTGTGTGTCCTCCAGACTGCTCCTCTTGTTCCTTCCGGGTGCCTCACTTTCCTCATCTGTAAAAGAGGAGTGACAGGTACCCATCTCATTGGGTTGTTATAAGGGTTAAATATAAACCCTGTGAGCATCACTTGGTACTGGATAAATATTAGATATTATTATTATTAGAATTTGCCACTAATGTTCATTTCTCTGTAAGCGCACTTCACTTATGTGACTGACGTGTAGGCGAATTCTCACAATGAACTTCTCAAATATGATCCCATTTTACAGCTCAGGAAACTGAGGCTCAGGCACAGCACTGTGGCGTAGGATTTCCCATGATGATGGAATCTTCTGCTTATCTTCAGTGTTCAGTGTGGTGGCCAGCAGCAACAGTGGTTACTGAGTCCTCAAAATGTTGTTCTGAGGGTGAAAGTAGGCAAGGCATGGCCAGGGGTTAGCAAGGTGCATGGCCCTAGTACCTCCTCCAAAACATCAGCCCCGCCGAAGACCGGTTTGGCTCAGTGGATAGAGCGTCGGCCTGCGGACTTGAAAGGTCCCGGGTTCGATTCCGGTCAAGGGCACGTACATTGGTTGCGGGCACATCCCCACTGTGGGGTGGGCAAGAGGCAGCTGGTCGATGTTTCTCTCTCATCGACGTTTCTAACTATCCCTCTCAATTCCTCTCTGTGCAAAATCAATAAAATATATCAAAAAACAAACAAAACATCAGCCCTTCTTAGTGATGACGGCGGCCTGTTGTTATTGCTGCTATTTCCCGGGCTGTCATTCTTGTTGTCACTGCTATTGCCGCTGTTGCTCCGGTGCAACCAAGGAGCCCATCGGGAAAAGCTTCCTGAGCCTGCAGAGGAGTGCGCATTTGCTTCGCTTGGCAACAGGGAGCCCTCGCTTGGCAACTGAGAGCGCCCTGCCTGGATTAATGAGGAAACTCTCTGGGGGGGGGGGGGGATGTGTGGAAGGGGAGCGGCAGCTAGGCGGGGAGAGAGAGGTGCTGAATCCTCTGCCAGGGCCGCGGGATGGGGCATCAGTGAGGAGGTGGTACCCACACCCGGTGGTAGATTGGACGTGGGCAGTGAGGGGGCAGAGGGTCATCTAACAGCCAGGTGCCGTTCCCCACCGTGGGGAATGCAGGAGGGGAGGCCTGCCGGCTCTGCCATGCACCCCCACCCCCCATTGCATCCCTGTGCCCAGCCCCCAACCCCAACCCAGCGCTAGCTCAGACTAGTCTCCCGGGTTCAGGCTGCTCTAGCGCCTGGACTGCAATTCTGGGTGTTCAGTCCTCTTCCTCCTCAACCTGAGGCTTCCTCCCCCCATCCTCATGTTGTCTGTAGCCCCTAAGGGTGGGATCTCTGGCTCTCCTATCCCCCAACCCCAGGGGCTGGGTTGCTCCCCTGGCACATCATCGGGTGACAGCCTGGGGCTCCTCGCCTTCCCCCTCGCCACCTCACTCGGGTGCCTCTGGCGCCCTCTGCTGGCAGCACCGTACCACTGCATGCTTCTCCTCACCACCTGAGGATCTCCTGGCCTCACTGGGTTACCTGCGCCCCACTGTTAGGACAGATGCCCCAGGCCCCGCCAACCCCGCACTGGCTGACCTGGGTCTCGAACACCACCTGTGCCAATGACTGTTCCTTTACCACACGTTTTGGCGCTGAGCCTTGTTTCTGTGAGGTGCGGGTGGGGGCTGTGGAGCTGACCCATCTCCATCCTCTTTCCCACACCCTCCTGGGGCCCTGGCTCCCACATGTGCCCGTCTCATTCTGCTGGCATCCGGTCACGTCGCCCCGTGCCTACCGCCACTTCTGTGGGCCAGGCCACCGTCATCTCTTAATGGGGAGATTTCAACATACCTGCTAAGGTCCCTCCTCTTCCCAAAGAAGCTGCACTTGCAGTCTGTTCTCCACGTGCAACCAGAGGAGGGATTTAAAAACCAAGTCAGCTGTGCTGTACCTCCGAGTATACCCTTGCACCGCCTCCCATTGCGCTGAAGGCCACGCTCTTGCCTGGATGGGCATCACTGAGCACAGCCCCCGTACCCCCCAGACTCCTGCAGCCTGTCTTCCTCCTCTGCGCTCACCTCTCCTGCCATCCCCTGGCTTGGGGCCTCTCTGTCCCCTTGGATTCTTTCACTCTCTGCCTCTGGAGTTAGGGGCTCCAAGGACAGCTGGACCCCTAAGTCTGGGTGAGGGGCTGCAGGCTCCTGCCCTTCCCTCTCTCTGATGCTGACCCACGTGTGAACAGGCAGGAGCACAGACATGGCTGCCTCATTGCAAGGACTATCTCAGGACCCCCCCCCCCTCCGGCCTTTAAGCTGAGCTGGGTTCTTTAGGGAGAGGCTTGGTTATTTGGGGTTTCCCCACAAATTGAGCTCCTGAGTCGGAAATTCCTAAGTCAGACGTTTCAAACTATGATGGATCTAGGGGCCACCCCTTGGAGGACACTGCCGGGAAGGGGAACCCCCAAACTCGCCAGCTTTCTCCCCTCCCCCTATATCCCTGCTTGAATCCGTTGGTTATCTAAGTTAGTGTTCTCCATTCAATTCTGTTGAAAGAAGGCTTCTGGAATTTAAAAGAAAAGTTTTTAAAAATATGTATACCTTTTTTTATTTATTGATTTCAGAGAGGAAGGGAGAGGGAGAGAGAGATAGAAATATCAATGATGACAGAGAATCATTGATCCGCTGCCCCCTGCAGGTCCCCTACTGAGGATGGAGCCTGCAACCCCGGCATGTGCCCTTGACCAAAATCGAACCTGGGACCGTTCCGTCTGCAAGCCGACACTCTATCTGAGCCAAACCAGCTAGGGCTGAAAAAAAAATGTTTTAAAGCCTCATTTAAAAATGTGTCTCATTCCACCAACACTTTCAAAGTTTTTTTATCGTTGACTTTATAAAAAAATATTACCTTCATATTTTTATCCTGTATGTTATTAACTTACAAAGAAGCAGGCTCAGAAAGGTTACGTGGCTTGCCCAGGTCCACCCAGCATGTAACACCGGAGCTGGATTCACTCTTAGGCAGTCTGACTCCTCTGTCCTTCTCCTGGCCACTTGAGGGGAACTGGGGGTGGCCCCCCCCGGGGCCTGGGGCCTCCCGGGAGCTGACCCTGCTGTGTCCCCCCCTTCCCAGTGCTGCATCGACAACTTCGAGGACATTGTCAAGCTGCTCCTTTCCCACGGGGCGAACGTGAACGCCAAGGACAACGAGCTGTGGACCCCCCTGCATGCCGCGGCCACGTGCGGCCACATCAACCTGGTGAAGATCCTCGTCCAGTAGTACGTGCCCCGCTCTTCCCCGAGAACAGCCTCCCCCCTGCCGTTGGTTTTTTTCCAAGTTTTTTTTACCCTCCCCCCCCAATCTCTTTCCTTCTCCCTCTTTTTTTCTCTCTCTGCCTCTTCCTCCGTCTCTCAGTGCCCGCCACTTTCTCTTTCTCCCCAATCCTGTTTTCGTCTCCGTCTCTTCCTCTCTTTGTTTCTACCTCTCTCCGCCTCTTCTCCCAATTCCCATTCTCCTCTCCATCTCGGTGCGCCTTTGTTTCCCCCCCTCTCGGTGCCCGTCTCTCCTTCCCTCTTGGTCTCTGTCTTTTCCATTCTGTCCCTCTTCGTCATCTCTCTCTCCCTTCACTCTCTCCCCACCCCTAGATTTTATTGCAGTAAAAATACACGTGACATAGAATTTATCATCGTGACTATTTTTATTTTTATTTATTTATTTATTTATTTTACAGAGAGGAAGAGAGAGGGATAGAGAGTTAGAAACATCGATGAGAGAGAATCATCGATCAGCTGCCTCTTGCACACCCCCTACTGGGGATGTGCCCGCAACCAAGGTACGTGCCCTTGACCGGAATCGAACCTGGGACCCTTCAATCCGCAAGCCGACGCTCTATCCACTGAACCAAACCGGTTCCGGCATTGTAACCATTTTGAAGTGTACAGTGTAGTGGCACCACGTACATTTACCTTCTTGTGCAGCCGTCACCACCATCCATTTCTAGAACCATCTTCCCAAACCGAATAGCTCATCCTCCCATTAACAATAGCAGTCACCACCACCCTACTTTCTGTCCCCTATTGTTTTGACTACCCTACGTACCCATCTAAGTGGAGCTATATAGTATTTGTCTGGCTCACCAGAGCAGGGAGCTGGCGGAGGTCTCTTGGGAAGACTCTCCTAGGGTTTTGGCCTCTTTGCACCTGGGGTTCCCAGGATGCCGAGTCACTGTCCTTGCTAGGGTACTAGGGTACCCATTGGTGGGATGCACAGCGGGGTAATGGATGTGAGGCCAGAGGGCAGAGGCAGACAGACCAACCCTCACACCGACCTGGCCCTCAGCCTGGCCCTTTCTCTGCAGTGGGGCCGACCTGCTCGCTGTCAACTCTGATGGGAATATGCCGTACGATCTCTGCGAGGATGAGCCCACCCTGGATGTCATCGAGACGTGCATGGCGTACCAGGGTAAGAGCGTGGCACGTGCTCTCACGTGGGCGCAGGGTAGCGCTGCAGTGAGCTTCTCTTTGACTGAAACCGATGCAGGCGAACACGTCAGCAAGCTGCGTACCTGCCTGCTCCTGCCCAGAGCTCAGGAAGTGGGATGGGTCCCCGTTATTATTATGATTACCGTGTGATTAACAAGATGAGGGCACATGCTGTGCAGAAGGGAGGCATTGTTCTCCTCTGTGTCACCCCCACACGCGGGCGGCCTCAGCTGGCCTCGTCTCCTCTTCGTCAGCTGTGACAGTTCAATAAACATCCACAATAAAGTTACATTCCCACTTGGGAAAATAATAAAAAGTCAGGAACATTCGCCGGTGCCTGCCAGGCACTGTGCTGGCTGCCAGGGGCCGGGTAAACAAGATGTGGGCTGTTCTCAGTCACAGATGAGCTTCAGAGAGGAAACAAATGTAGCAACCAGAGAGACCTGCCTCTGCCCCCACACAGACTCGGAGCTCCTCGCCAGGAAGGAATCTCAAACCGGACTGGGGCCTGTCCAGGCCCTGCCGGGCGTTTGTTCCTGGTCCCAGCAATGACCGCTGATTTGCTGTGTCCATTTCCTGACTTTCACCATTCATCTTCTGCAGAGGCTCTCAACAGTCAGTTTTTGTGCCAATCTTGTCAATCTATGGACCCCTTCTCAGAAGGATATCTTTATTTTTAAAAAATATATTTTACTGATTTTTTTTTAACAGAGAAGAAGGGAGAGGGATAGAGAGCTAGAAATATCAATGAGATGGAAACATTGATCAGCTGCCTCCTGCACATCCCCTACTGGGGATGTGCCCGGAACCAAGGTACATGCCCTTGACCGGAATTGAACCTGGGACCCTTTCAGTCCTTCAAGCAGAAGCTCTATCAGCTGAGCCAAACCGGTTAGGGCAGAAGGATATCTTTACATTCAGTTATCAGAATAATCTATAATAATAAAGGCACAATATGTTAATTAGACCGGACGTCCTTCCATCCTTCTGGATAAAGCTGGGACTACGAGGGAAGTCTGGGTCCCGGGTGCCTGCCAGCAGCTGGGGGAAGGAAGGCCTACTCTTGCACAGATTATAAAGGAAACCTACTATATTAAAATAAAACTACCAACATATTTAAAAATGTGTTATCTACCAACTTTATTGGCTCATGAGACAGTCAGATAACACGACATGCAAATACCTACCATTTCTGTTGGTGAGAATGTCACAGGCACTGCTCATTCCACTGTGGGTTTTGCCTATGTTCTAATGGAAGGAAATGTTCTATTTCATTTAAAGTTTAATAAAAACAATCATGCATATTTTCCTCCTTTCCAGTTTACAGATCTCCCCTGAATCCTATCCAAGAATGTTTAATCTAATGGACCTTTTTATAGAACATGTCACTCTCTCACTAAATACCATTCACAGCTGCCAGTAGCACTTGAACATTTTAGCGTGAGGTTCAGGCTTTAAAATGTCTCTCTGGGTCCCTCCACCTCAATTTATCTAACTCTCCATTTGAAAGTTATATGTGGGTGGGCAAAAGTAGGTTTACAGTTGTGAGTATGTGAAACACAGAGTTTATTCTTATGTTATTTGTTATTTCTAATAATATTTTAATAATAAATAACATAAGAATAAACTCTGTTTTTATTTTTTTAATATATTTTATTGATATTTTATAGAGAGGAAGAGAGAGAGATAGAGAGCCAGAAACATCGATGAGAGAGAAACATAGACCAGCTGCCTCTTGCACACCCCCCACTGAGGATGTGCCCAAAACCAATGTACATGCCCTTGGCCGGAATCAAACCTGGGACCTTTCAGTCCGCAGACCGACGCTCTACCACTGAGCCAAACCGGTTTCGGCAAACTCTGTTTTTAAAGAAAGTACTACTTTCTTTAAAAATTTTTAAAATTGATTTTAGAGAGGAAGGGAGAGGGATAGAGAGATAGAAACATCAATGATGAGAGAGAATTACTGATTAGCTGCCTTCTGCACACCCCCTACTGGGGATTGAACCCACAACCTGGATATGTGCCCTTGATCAGAATCTAACAAAAGACCCTTCAGTCCGCAGGCCAACACTCTATCCACTGAGCCAGGACTTACTGTATTGCTTTCCATACGAACAACTGTAAACTTACTTTTGCCCCCCTTATGTAGTCATTAATTGAGTCATTCCCATAATAAAAAACTCACTGAGCCTTGTGCCAGGTGCTACAAACACAACTGTGCATGAGATGAAAGGAAACTAACAAACCCTGGTCAGACAGGGTTGTCAGGGGAGGGCTTCTGGGGGTGTGTGTGATCTGGGCGGGACCTAGAGAATGAGGCAGAGCCAGCCATTTGATCAGTTGGAGGTGGGTAAGTGGATGGTAGGGGTTTCCAGGTAGAAGGGCGGCATATATATTAGTAACCGATATCATTACAGTACCTCCTGGGTGCCGGGCAGGAGCGGCCTTTGTTTTGTGGGCCAGCACATGCTTGTGTTCATTTGGCCTGGAACACAGTGATCTATGGACATGTCTGCCACCTCCTTGACTGGCAGACCCGGGGGCGTAGAAACCTTGCCCTCCCTGTCTGCCTCTCCTCCCCTCCCCTCTTTGAAGCCTAAGCCTGGGTGCTGACCAAGTCTCCCTCCCCCTGTAGGCATCACTCAAGAGAAAATCAACGAGATGCGGGCAGCTCCCGAGCAGCAGATGATCGCAGACATCCACTGTATGATTGCAGCGGGCCAGGACCTTGACTGGATCGACGCCCATGGTGCCACACTGGTGAGGACGTGGGCCGGAACCAAAACCAGCCATAACGGAAGTGGGCCAGCACGTGGTGGCACCCACACCTCTACTGTTGGGGCCTCTGTTCCCTCCCAGCCAGTCTTCTGCTGACTTCCTTTCACCCTAGTTGTCTGGGAAGTTCGTGTCTCTCTGCCTCATCTCCTTCTCGGTCCTTCATCCATCCCCGTGGTGTGCTTTGTGATCACTCAGGGCTCCCTAAGAATGTTAGTCAGTTCCTGAGTGTTCATCATGTGCTAAGTAGTTTATGTCTTTTCTTGGAGATTGAACAAAAGGGGCGACTAAGGTGGCCACGTCCGCCATCGGGGGCCTTGAATGGTGCCGGGTGGAAGAGCTGGGGCCTTAGCATGAGGCTTTCCCTTATTGGATGTATTGGTTACTATGGCTACGTAACAAACTATCCCAAAATCAGCATCTTAAAACAACATGAAATATTTATTATCTCACATAGTTTTGGGAACAGTTTGGCTGTGTGGCAATGGTTTGGGGTCTTTTATGAGGCTGCAGTGAAGACGTCGGCCAAGGCTGCTGTCATCTGAAGGTTTGAGTGGGGCTGGAAAATCCATTCCTAAGGTGGCTGGCAAGTCAGTGCTGGCTCCTGGCAGGAGGCCTCGGTTTCTCACCTCCTAGGGACTTCTCTTTAGGGCTCCTTGGGTGACCTTACAACATGATGGCTGCCTCCTCTAGAGTGATTGATCCACGGGAGTATAAGGTAGAAGCAGTAATGTCTTTTATGACCTAGACTTGGAAATCACACACTGCCCCTTCACAAGGTCCTATTTGTTAGAAGCGAGTCGCTCAATCTGGTCCACATTCAAGGGGGGTAGAAATTAAGCTCCATCCTTTAGCAGGGGTGGGGAATGTCCAGCCCATGGGACACATTAGGCCCATGAAATCATTTGGTCTGGGCCTGCCAAGGCATGAGGGGTGAGTTAATTAAACGTTTGACCCAATACAGCAGGCTAATTTTTAAGGTGATAATTTTGTGTGGCCCTTGAATGATATTATAAATATCCAAATGACCCTTGGCAGAAAAAAAGGTTCCCCGTCCCTGCTTTGGGAGATGTGTCAGAGAATTTGTAAGCATATTTTAAAACCACCGTATTGGACCCCTGAGACCTCTTCCACTGGGCTCAGCACGTAGTAGGGACTCAGTAAACGCTGTTGCCTTAACCACAGGAGCTCTAAGGCCAACCACAGGGGAGAAGAGCTCACCTCTCTGCCTTACCTTCCAGGTCCATATTGCAGCTGTAACCATTCTCTGCAACGTGGCTGGTATTTCTACCTCATTCTGTTCTGTTCTTCTGGCCCCAAGAATGATCTTAGGCTTGGGTTAGGGAGAGGGCTATTCCACCTCCAGATGTGGGACTGCCCGCCTTAGGGAATGCTCACTTCTTTCCTCTCCTTCAGCTGCACATAGCTGGGGCCAATGGATACCTACGAGCAGCCGAGCTCCTCCTGGACCATGGAGTGCGCGTGGATGTGAAGGACTGGGATGGCTGGGAGCCCCTGCATGCGGCTGCCTTCTGGGGACAGGTAGTGTACACCCGAGGGCTGTGAGCAAGGCCGGCGCAGGATCAGCCTGCTGTCCTTGATCTAGCAGTTGGTTCAAAAGAATACGCAACCTGCTTAAGGTGTTGACTACAGCGAGTGTATGGGATTATGAAAAGACCTCGGGAGTTTGCAAAAACATTTGACAAGCGGTAGTCTAATCCTATATAATGAAGAGCTAATATGCTAATGGTCATTACGCTGATCACCAGTAGGGCGGGGCAAAGAGCATAGAGCTTTTAGCTGCAGTAGGTCTGCCGGCCAGCTGAGGCAAGAGGCAGTGAGCTATTTGCACGGACTCGTGTGCAGGGCTAAGAGTGGGATGATGGTTAAATTTGCCAAATTAGAAAAGCCCAGCATTTCTGCGTTGAGTGGTTTTTCCATTTGTTTCCCAGATATAAAACCCTGATATCAGTTTTTGCAGTCCCTCCCTAGATACCCGGCAACCCTAGAGTTATAGCTACTCCGTTTTCTTCTGTTCCTTGGTCCAGGCATATTGGAGGTGATGTCAGTTCATTGCACTCCAGGATTCCTGGCCCCAGGGTTCAAAGCCTTCCCTGAGAGTCAACTTTGCCCCACCATTCTTTGGGTCACATCCCAAGAGGCCTTGGGCACTCTTTCCACCTCCTAGGCTTTTTGGGCCCGGGGCAGTGGGAACATAGGCTTTTTCTTGTGTTTCAGATGCAGATGGCAGAGCTATTGGTGTCCCATGGGGCCAGTCTCAGTGCTAGGACATCCATGGATGAAATGCCAATAGGTAAGGCCAGCACAACACCTGGTACACATATAGGCTCTCATCAACTTTTTGATAGGTAGAGGGATAAATGGATGAATATATGGTTAGACGGATGCTGGGTTGGTATGTGGATGGATGAATTAATAAAGCCATGGATGATAGGTTAATGGATAAATGGACAGAGAAATGCATGGATGGATAAATGTATGGCAGAGTGGATGAATGTACAGATGAAGTAGGAAATATAGATGGATGGATAAGAGGATGGATAGATAGAGGACAAACCTATGGATGGATGACTGGGACAGTGAAAAGGTAAATAGATGAGTGAAAGAATTAGGTGGTGGGGATATATGGTTTTAGCTTCTTTGCATAACTTCTTGCTTGGGTCACATAGTATTTGCTTGTTTCTATTGATACTTCTTGTGTCAGTGGAGAGCTGATAAAGCCTAGTGGAAACTATCAAAGGTGTATGACTCCTTCAGTCATAGCTGGGCACCTCAGGAGTTGTGACAGTGTAGGGACCCCGGGTTTCCCGTTCATAGTCTTCTCTTAAGGATTGGGTTGTTGCCCAGGAAATAAGGGTGGCCTTGTTTTCTTTCCTCCCTGCATGCCCCAAAGGATGCTGGGAGTTTTCATTCGGTTGGGAGGGCAGCTCCTCTGGTCTGGAGGGCTGGCTCCCAGGGGCCACCGGCTGCCTCCCACCCCAGACGCCTCTGCTCTTTCAGACCTGTGTGAGGAAGAGGAGTTCAAGGTCCTGTTGCTGGAGCTAAAGCACAAGCACGATGTGATCATGAAGTCACAGCTGAGGCACAAGTCGTCCCTGAGCCGGAGAACGTCCAGCACGGGCAGCCGTGGGTGAGTCAGGGGCCAGGCAGCCAGGGGTCCCCATGCCTCTCCCTGCCCGTGGTGCCTCGATGCAGCCTCCGGCACCCCCCCTCTCTCCCTTCAGGAAGGTGGTGCGTCGAGCCAGCCTGTCGGACAGGACGAACCTGTACAGGAAGGAGTATGAGGGCGAGGCCATCCTGTGGCAGCAGCGGAGTGTGGCAGAGGATCAGCGGACCTCAACCTACAATGGGGACATCAGGGAGACCAGGACAGACCAGGAGAATAAGGACCCGGTGAGTAGTTGATGAGCACTGGGAGGAGCACTGGGCCCCTCCCTGGTCTGGCCTCTTCATCTGAGAGCCTTCAGAAGGAGGTTAGCTGGGCAGGCCCGTAGACCAGCTAGATCCAGTCTGATGGTGGTGGCTACTGTGCATAGTGAAGCAAGCCTAGAGTGTGTTTGAGTCAGAGCTGGGAGCTCTGGCACCCATTAGGTTCTCATAATCCACCAGGAGTGAGTGACCACCATGTGCCTGCTTGTGCTCCGGCAGATCTAATCTGGGCTTCTTAGACAAGAGTTTCAGCAGGGCAGCCACCCGGGAGCTAAGGACACTGAAACTTCCAGGGTGGATGGGGACATAACAAGAAGTTGAGAGCTGTGTTTACCAGAATACATCTGACCGGAAGACATTTTTTTGAAAAATGGAGCAGGGTACTGGTAGGACCTCTAAGCAGCCTGCCCCAGGGGTAGCCGAGGCTCTGGGCTTGAGACTGCTTTCCTAAGAGGACGCTCTATTGGTGTCTAGGACTGCTGTGACCAACTGCTGCCAACTTGGAGCTCAAAACAGCAGGCCTTTCTTTTCTCACAGCGCGGGAGGCTAGAAGTCTAAACAGCAAGGTGTCCTCCTCTCCATGACTCTCTCTCCCAGCTTCCTGGGCTCAGGCATTCCTTGGCTTTTGCTAGCATGGCTCCGAACTCCGCCTCGGTCTTCACATGGCCTTCCTCGTGTGTGTGTGTGTGTGTGTGTGTGTGTGTGTGTCTGTGTGTGTGTCTGTGTGTGTGTCTGTGTCTCTGTTTTCTCCTATTAGAAAGACACTAGTCATTGGATTGGGGCCCACCCTAATCCAGTGGGACCTCATCTTAATCTAATTAATTCTTTCTGCAAAGATCCTACTTTCAAATAAGATCACATTCAGATATCTGGAATTGGCATGAATTTGGGGGGACACTATTCAACTCAGTATTGATGCACTCAGGTCCATGCCTGGCTGAGGCTGCCCAGTGGGGCCAAGGGCTGGGGCCAGAGCAAGATTACTGGGGACAGGAAGGGAGAGGCTGGCTGTACTAGCTGTGGTCTGCCTTTTTGGTTCTACCACCACATGGAGCAACTGAAAGCATTTCTAGAGAGTATTTCCTGGGGGGAATCTCAATGGGACCCTGCTTCCCCAGTGAACGGGGAGGTCACATGTGGACTGGTCTCACCAGCAGGAGTGATGGCATCTGCGTAAGGGAATCCGCGTCAAAGCGGCGGGCCGGGATGGAGAGGGCAACACGGAGGCTTTGTTCCATCGAGTCCCCAAGCTTGTGGGTTGGGGAGAAGAGAGTTGTAGATAGAAATCAAATCACATTTCAGATGCCTTATTTTTATTCATACATTTCTTGGGAGATCCCTAGAATCCTAAGCCAGTACATGGGGACTGCCTCAATTATTTTTTTCTTTTTTTAAAATATATTTTATTGGACTTTTTACAGAGGAAGAGAAAGGGATAGAGTTAGAAACATCGATTAGGTGCTCTTGCACACCCCCTACTGGAGATGTGCTGGCAACCAAGGTACATGCCCTTGTCCCGAATCGAACCTGGGACCTTTCAGTTCACAGGCCAACATTCTATCCACTGAGCCAAACTGGCTTCGGCTGCCTCAATTCTTAGTTGCAGAATATTCCAGTACAAGAACATGCCATAATTCTCCACCTGCCTAATGATGACTTTCAGGCTTTGCTCTCCTGGGGAGTGTATCTGCAAAACAAAGTCCTGGAAATGGGCTTGCTTCAAAGTTTTCATTCTTCTTTAAAAACAATTTTTTTTTTAGATGATGTGATTGACATTGACCTCCAAACAGACTGTGGCAGTTTACATGCCTAGCTATTTGCCCACACCCTTGCCAGCACTGAGTAAGAACAAAGTTTAAAGACACTTGTCAATGTGATTGGTAAAACTTTTGTTGTTTTAATTTTTATGTCATTAATTATTAGTGAGATTGCATATTTTTTATTTTTTTCCTGTATTTACAGGCTATATTTTGCTGTGAACTGTATATTAGTGTCCCTTGTTGATTTTTTTGTTTTGTGCAGTAGAACCTTCATAAGTGAACTTTGAAGAGCTATTTATTTCTTTGGGAAATTAGTACCTTCTTGGTCATAAATGTTGCAATTATGATTTCACCTTTGTCATGCATCTTTTTTAAAGTTTTGCTTTCTTCTTTTTAAAAAATTTTTGATTTTAGAGGGAGAAAGAGTCACCAATGATGAGAGAGATTGAGGCAGCCATTGATTGGCTGCCTCCTGCATATCCCCTACTAGGATTACCTGGTTCATAGGTCAACACTCAACCACTGAGCAACCAGCCGAGCTATTGGTGATTTTTGCTAGGCTTTACATTTTCATTATTGTCAAATATATCAACCTTTTCGTTTATCGTTTCTAGGCAGCTGCAGTTATGCAGGGATTTCTGGGTGTAAAGGACCCCTGGGTAGGAATCTCTGCTGTTTTGAGTGGAGTTATGCTGGGAATACAGAAGAAGTATTGCAAGTGACCAAAAACCCAATTGAAGTCAACTCACACGAAAAGGGAATTTACAGTCTTGTGTAACTGGAAAGTCTTGGCCCGGCTGGATCCAGGGGCTCAAAACACATCAGGATAAATTCTCTCTCTCTCCTTCAGTCTTCCTTCACATCAGCCCTTTGACATGGCGCCTCCCCAGCCCCCAAGTTGTATCATTCTCACCATCCACAATTCCTATGAAAATAGAACTTCTCTTTCCCCATCATTCTAGCAAAAGTCCCAGGGTTGAGTTTCATTTAATCAGTTTCAGTCAAGAACCCTTCCCTGAACCAATACCTGTAGTGAATGTGTTGACCATCCAGGCCTGGGGTCAAGGATGGAGGTTGGTCAGCTCTCCTAAAACACATTGACTGGTGAGTTCCCCAAAGCAAAAAAAAAGGACATCCTATTACCCAGGTAGGGAAAATGGATGGAGGACAGGTCCAGACAATAATGCCCTCCGCAGAGGGGCAGGTGGGTTGTGGTTCAGAGGCGCCTGCCAGCTGGTAACGTGTCCTTTCCCCCCTCAGAACCCCCGGCTGGAGAAGCCAGTGCTGCTTTCTGAGTTCTCCACCAAGATCCCACGAAGTGACATGGACATGCCTGTTGAGAATGGCCTCCGGGCTCCGGTCAGCGCCTACCAGTATGCACTGTCCAACGGGGATGTCTGGAAAGTGCACGAGGTGCCAGACTATACCATGGTCTACAGCAGCCCCAGCATGGCTGACGCCACCCCTCCCTGGAGTGGCTACAAGGAGCAGAGCCCCCAGACGCTCCTGGAGCTGAAGCGGCATCGGGCTGCAGCCAAGCTGCTCAGCCACCCCTTCCTGAGCACCCATCTGGGCGGCAGCATGGCCAGGACGGGCGAGAGCGGCAGTGAAGGCAAGGCCCCCTTGATCGGAGGCAGAACTTCGCCATACAGCAGCAATGGGACCTCGGTATATTACACGGTCACCAGCGGAGACCCCCCCCTCTTGAAGTTCAAGGCCCCCATTGAGGAGATGGAAGAGAAGGTCCATGGCTGCTGCCGCATCTCCTAGTCACCCCGTGACAGGGGAGAGAGATGCTTTGGGGAGGGGTCCCTGGAATCCAGGCCAGCCCCGGCTGGGAGGCTTCCGAGGGCAGCTGGGGGGAGATGGGCTCTGCTTTCCAGAGGAATGCTGACCCCACCTCTCAGCCAGCTGCCCATAGCATCGCCCCTTCCCAGAGTCTGCTTCCTGCTGCATTGTCTGCCATCAGAAACAAGGCCCCTAGGGGCTTCCTGACTCACCCTGCTGTCTGGTTTGGGGGAGGGAGGGCTGGGATTCCAGTTCTGTTATTGATAAAGGCTTCTTTGGCCCAGTACTCGCATGTCACATATCAACACACACACACACACACACACACACACACACACACACACACTCTTCATCAACGTGTGTACAAATGACAGCTGTACTCATGGGAAGCAGGTGGAACAGAGCATTTGTGAGCTATTCCTGAGAGAATGATTGAGGTTAAGACTCAGAGTTTTATCACCACTGCCAAGGTGGCTCTAGCAGGGGAGGGGGCCTGCGAAGCTGAGACCCACAATCCTGCCCAGAGTCCTACTGGGGTCTGGGCCACCATCCACATCTGACAGGTGCAGGAAGTGCTCTCTGTGCCCAGAGGAAGCCATGAACCCACATGGGTAGATAACATGGACACAGACCTTCTCCCCACACCCTTGCTCATGCCAGGAACTAGTTGGGTGAACACCCAGGGGCCAAGGTGGAAAGCCAGGCTACTCTGTTCCCGGAATATTCCAGATCACATTTTGTTTTTGTATGAAAGCATCAAAAAGTGGAGCGGGTAACAAAGGCAGTATTTCCAAAAGTGAGTTTCATAAAAGGACTATTTGAGGCTGTAAAACTCTAGGCAGGAGGTAACTGAATTTGGCTGCCTTAATGGAGAATGTTATGATCATTAGGTTGTCCTGGCTCGCGTTGGAAAAATGAATTTAGGAGCTTCAGCTGGAAGGGCTTTTCCAAAGAGAGGGGTGCATTCATGTTGGCATTTTCTCAGCCAGCCCCTTTCAGACTGAGCCATCAGAGTGAGCAGCGGGGGGCCCCTGCCTGCCTCCCCCTCCCCACTCCTAGAGTGAATGCTCAGGATCCCAGGCCCTGCTTTGCCAGTTGGCCATTGGGAGTTCCTGCCTGGCCCCGGGCCTCCCAGCCTGCCCCTGCTGGAGTGGTGGCACCCAGGGCTGCACATTCACGGTGCCCATGGCCAACACCCTGACCTGCATTCAGCGGAGTGTTGGTGGGGAGGTTGGTCACAAGCCTGTTCCATGCCAGGAGCCAGCTGGGTGACCACCCATTCAACTCACCGGCGGGGCAGGCTGCCCATCACCTGCCCACTGCATTCTCCCATGAGCCCCTTTGAAATTGTCGCCCATGAGTTGGGCTCTATCCACTGGCTCAGCTAAAACCCATTGGTGTAACTAAGGAGCAGGATTGTTCCCTGCTCGGTGCACCTTTTATTTGCCCTAAAACTACCTCCTTGGAGCTCTGAAGGTGCCCCCTAGATCCAGATTCTGCAATTTGGGGGACAAATCTGGGTTCCCTTTAGCCCTCTTCTTTCTGAGCCTATGAAAACTCTCTGGGGGCACCCGGGCCAGGGGGCTGTGGCTGGAGAAATTCCATTTGTGCCACGGCTTAGGTAATGGGTCTGCTGTTTGTAAGTACCAGTCCTCACTATGGTCCCCACACACTCCCTAACCCAGAGAGGGAGCTGGCTCCCGGGGGGCCCGGCTGATGCTTTTCCAGGAGTAGGGCAGCTGGGCCGGAGAGCACAGGGCTCAAGAGAGTCATTACACCCCTGGTGGCTCTTGTATGCAGGGAGGGTCACAGCACCAGCCCCCCCCCCAATTCCAGGACAGTTCAGTCTTGGGTGGAGGGGCAGGTCAGGAGACCACAGACGTGTATGTGATGCCTCCCATGTCCCTGGGGTCTGGAGTGGGTTCTCCATCATCTCAGCCTATGGCCAGAGCAGGGCCAGGATATACCAGGATATACTTAAAACAGTGTTTAGATCAGACTAACACTGAAATTCCTTTTGAGCCAACTTAATCTGTAAACTGGAGGGTGCTGAGGGAAGCCACACAGTCCTCCAGAGAGAGAGAGAGCTGGGCAGGTTTTTGGCTATGTTTGCTCAGGGCCCAGAGACTGGAGGCATTTATTGCCCAGTCTAATCCCTCTGGCCATCCCCTCCTCCCCTCTTGCTTCCTGCCTCCTGGGCCGTTCCTCTCTACCCAGAAGGCTGGGAATCCCACTGATTTCCCCAACAGGAGACAACTCAAGACTCTTGAGCACAAGCTCATATTTTCAATCAGGGATAAACCAGTCCCTATTGGGGCTTCAAGTACCTGGAGTACTTTTCCCACGGGTCTCTTGGGTGTTGAAGGACAAGCTGGGGCCAAGGTCATCCAATTATTCACTCTTGTAGTTTATTGAGTAGTTGTGACACACCAGGCACTATGTTAGGTTCTGGGGGTTAAGGAAGGACAAGATAGAATGAGGAGACTGCTCTTATGGTTCTCATCCCTCAAGGACCATGGGTGTCAGCAGCAGCTCATTCAATTAATCTGATTTAGAGTGACTGCATCCTGCTCCAGTATCCCTATTGGATGACATTTGCCACTAAATGCAGACGCTGCATCTTGGGTTCCAGGCAGACACCATCCCAAGTCTACATGGAGCTCTCAGGGTTCCTAGCTGCCTTCAGGCCAACATCTTTGAGGCACTATATAATAGCAGTTTGAGATCAGTGTCTAGAAGAATAAGGATTCTGGAATTTGCTGCCAAATGCATCTCAGGTTTTAAAACTCATTTGGGCTATTTATTATGTAATCTTCCTGCTCCACCAATGGATAAGGGGAAGAAAAAAGAGCTTCTCCTTTAACATCGAAGCCTTTCCTTGTGAATTGCCTCTCTTTGGGGCAGGTGTGGGTCAAGGAGCTGGAAGAATGCTGGCAAGGTTGACCAGATGCCCAGCTCTTGCTGAGATCCACATCCAGTAGCAGCTCCTGGCAGACTGAAGGAGGCCACTTCCAAAGCAGGTGCCACGTGGCTCACTGTGAGCTCTGGCCCTTGCTCTCACTCCACCCTGAGCCCCAGACTATTGAAAATTGGTGAGTTCCTGGCCAGTAACTCAGGGAAGCTGAATGAACCCTAGACTCAAGACCACTAAAGACTTCAGGCTGTAGTCCTCTAGCAGATATGCAGCATCAAGGAAACTGCTCTGCACTGTCTGATCAACTTAAATGGGTTTAGAAAGTTAACAAGGCTAGGTCCCCTGCCCTATCTCACCACAGTTTGTTGGCTTTGTAGTAACTTAAGACTATTTGGATTCTTGGTGTCAGACACTTTTGGATCTTGAGCTCTCTCTTCCACCTGCTTTCCCAGAAGGCGCTCCCTGTAAGACCCTCAGAAGGACTATATGTAACTCTTGCTATTGTAGCCCGGGGACAGCCTCCCCACCCCCAGGACACATAAGAGCAGAGGGTCATGTGGTCAGTGGATAATGCCGTAGAAGCGGTCCCTTTGCTAAAAGCTATAGCCCTCTCCTTGGTAGGAGTCTCTTGCTGGCCAGTTGGCCAGATGACCTGCTTCCCATGGCCATGCAAGTGCCACAGTGCGGGGCCTGGCTCTGCACGCCCAGGAAATGTCTGCAGATCCCCAGCCCTCCGCAATAACTCACCAGACCAGAAGCCACTGATGTACAGAGAACAATTAAGGAAAATGTATTTTATGTGAAAAAAAAGTTAAAACTCTGTATACTGTATCAGCAGCTTTGTGTAAAAAAAAATATGGCAATCAAGAGAGTCTAATATATTTAAAACTTTTTTTAAAAAAATATCCTTGAGGATCTTTGATATTGTATTGAAGTAACTTTCAGGTAAGCTCCTCACCGTCCGGCAGTGGTGGGCCTCATGTCCAAGACCGTGGCCCAACCACAGCCCAAAGGGGCATGCCCCTGGAGTTGCTTCCAGCTGCCAAGGCCTGTGACGGAATTCGCTGTTGAGTTTTTAATTAAGATTATTAAATTCCTTTTAATAACAACTGTAAGTGTGGCTGTGGTCATTGTTGTGAGCTCTCTCGAACTGTGCTGAGTTGGATTCACAAAGAGGTGATGCCCGGGATAGAAAGTAGGGAATCCCTGCCCCCACCACAGAACACTTTGCCAGGAGGCCCCGAAAGCAGAGGGAGCTCTGAGGTCTCAGACATGAAGATGTCTTCCTAGACTGGGAGATGGTGAATCCTGGTGAATTCAAGAAGAGGTAGATGATTGGGAATGACCTTCGCTCTGTGGATGCTCCCTTTGGAATGAACATTGGTTGCACTTTCAAAGGTTTGTCTGATGATGTATTTATATGTAACAGGGTTGCCCCCTGCTCTGTTCTTGGGAGTGCACTATCCTCTTCCCCATCTCCCACTCCAATCCTTTTCCTCATATAGCCGATAGTGAGGAGGTAAAATGCTGTATACTACTTCACATCACAACAACACAGCAGGCGAAACCCTGATTATTTTTTAAAATATATTTTATTGATATTTCACAGAGAGGAAGGGAGAGAGATAGAGAGCTAGAAACATCGATGAGAGAGAAACATCGACCGGGAATGTGCCCGAAACCAATGTACATGCCCTTGACCGGAATCGAACCCGGGACCTTTCAGTCCGCAGGCCGATGCTCTACCACTGAGCCAAACCGGTTTTGGCAACCCTGATTATTCTTACTTTTCCCTCAGGCAACAGAGGCATTGACAAGTTATGTGGCTGCACAGTGCCAGACCATGGACCTTATCTTTGCCATTTGCAGACATCTGTTGGTATCTGAGAAGAAGACAGAAAGAGTACTTTCTTGGACCCTTCTTGACATGGGATGCTAGAGCAGAGACACATGGAAGGCCCCACACTTGGGCTTGGAAAACTTCACAGACAGGTTGGGGATGGGGAGAGGATGGGAAGAACAGAGGTATCTTTGCCACAATGGGGCATTCATCCAATTTAGAAGTTTATTAGTTTCTAAATAATGATGGCAATCTGTGACACGTAGGAAGCATTTCACAATTGTACATATGCCCTCTCATTTACACATGGAAAATCAGGCCTAAAAATTGACTACTGGATTTAGCACCGTGGAGTTCATGATGACCTAGACAATAAGTTTTGGTAGTGTAAAGGAGACATAAGCTTGACTGAGCAGGGATCAAGAAAGAATGGCAGGAAAACTGGAGACAGCGAATATGCACAACACCTTTGAGGTTTTGTGTTATCATAATGAGCAGAGAACTGGGGAGGAATAAATGTAGTAGGGTTGAGAAAGGGTTGTTTTAAGATGAAAAATATTTCAGCATGTTTGAATGCTGATAGGAATGAACCAGTAAAGAAGGTAAATGGATGATCCCAGAGGGAGGAGAGAATGGCTGAAGAGATATAGGTGAGTAGGTGAGGGGCTGGCAACGAGAGCCCAAATGGAGGAGACTGTTGATCAATAGCAGCAGAAGGCAGAGAGGAGGATGTGATTAGAGCATGTGGTAGTTCTCTCTGATTGCTTCTATTTACCCAGCGAAATAGGAAGCAAACTTTAAGAGTAAGAGAGAGGAAAAGGTAAAATGAGTGAAGGGAATGTAGGCTAATAAAGGCACTTGAGATAATAAAATTTAAAGCACAATTAGTCAACCTGCACAAGTAGGTGCAGGTGGAAAGTAGGTGGTGCGTGGGTTGGAGTTTTGCCAGGCAAAAAAGCACGATGAAGTGAGAGAAGAGAAAGCTACCTAAGGGTGAATGAATGCAGGAGATGTGGCTGGTCACGCCCAAGCTCTGAGAATCCAGGAGCACCGAGGTCAGTGTACCTGGGGAGCAGGCACCTGCCTCTCCAAGTGCCTCGGTCTCATTGCCGGCAGGGGGCGCGCTAGGATGGCAGGGGCTGGGCTCTCGGGCCACCACCCGGGGCCACGCGGCCATCAGGCCTGCCCCTCCTTTAGCTGACTGTGAAGAGATCCGTGCCCCGCGGAGCCCAAGCAGGAACGATACCTTGGAGCAGGACAGAGTCGCCCAAATTAAGTGCCATGGAGCCACCCCAGAACCAGAGCAGAGCTGGACCTCGGGCCGAGCGGAGTCGCGGGGCGGGGCGGGGCGGGGCGGGGCGGGGCCAGTCCGCGGGGCAGCCAATGCACGTCCAGGGGCGGGCCGTAACGGCGCGCCCTGCGTCCAGACACCGCCGTTAGGAGCCAACAGCCAATGGGAGAGCCGGGGCGGGGCGGCCCGGCCAATGGCGCGGGCCGGTTTGATTCAAAGCGGCTATAAAAGGACCTGCCCCGTGCGCCACCTCCCGAGATCCGCAGGGTCCGAGCGCCGCCATGGCTCTGCTGCCCGAGGGACTGGACGAGCTGCCCGCCGCCTGCCTGTCGCCGTGCGGGCCGGCCAACCTGGCTGAGCTGTACAGCGAGGCGCAGCGCCTGGCGCTGGAGGAGCTAGTGGCGGGCGGCCCCGACGCCTTCGCCGCCTTCCTGCGGCGGGAGCGCCTGGGTCGCTTCCTCAACCCCGACGAGGTGCGCTCCGTCCTGCGCTCGGCCGAGCGGCCCCGCGAGGAGGGCGCGGCGGCCGAGGCCGAGGACTCCTTCGGCTCGTCGCACGACTGCTCGTCCGGCACCTACTTCCCCGAGCAGTCGGACCTGGAGCCGCCGCCGCTGGAGCTCGGCTGGCCGGCCTTCTACCAGGGCGCCTACCGCGGCGCCACGCGCGTCGAGGCGCACTTCCAGCCCCGCGGCGCGGGCGCGGGCGCCGGCGGCCCCCACGGCTGCAAGGACGCGCTGCGCCAGCAGCTCCGCTCGGCGCGGGAGGTGAGTGGCCTCGGCCCCGGCTCGGACCCGAGACCTCTCCTCTGCAAGAATGGACACCTGAGGCTTCTTGGGAGCGCACGGCCCCACCCCGTGCATCACCCGTCGAATTCCTGATCTCCGGGCCCCTCCTTAGGGTTGGGGGGAGTGGAGGGGGCGTCTCGGTCACCAAGAATCGAATTGTGCCCGAGTTCCAGCTCCTAATAGCCACATCTCCTGGGAAAGGGGACCAGAAACACCCCCGTTTTCAAATCTTAGTTAAAACAGACCAGATTGCCAGCTTTCCTGGCTGTCAGCCAGCCCTAGATCCCGCTTTCGGGGCTTCTTAGGAGTTGCTTTGCCTAGGGAAAAGTTCCTGAAAGAGTGCCCCCGGGGACAGCTGTGTTACTGCCAGGCCCGTCCACCTTTCTGTCTCATATTGCAGAAGGCAAACACAGACAAGAGCGGCAGCACTTACAGAGTGTGGGAAAGGTGCTCCCTCGGTGAATGGGTGGGGCAGGGAGTTGCCTTTTCCCAGGCTGCACGATGCCCCAGTTTGCAGTGGCTTCCTAAAATGCAGACCCACTCTTGCATTAGGCCCACTCTACTCGCAGCAGTTTTGGTGCCGTTGTCGGACTCTTAGTGTGGCATGGGATTGGGGTGCAGGGGGAGGGAGGTCTTGTCTCACCAGCCAGGATGGTCAGGGAGGAAGAATGCAGCACACAAGGTGGGTAGTCTCAGGCAGGATCATGGCAGTAAAGCACTGGGCCTTAGCAAGACTAGCCAGGGGCGGCACGTGAGTGTGAGTGAGTTACGGTATCTGTGCATCAAGTCTAGGAACAAGATAGCCAACTCCAGGAACAAGGCCCAAGTCTCCCAATGTTCCTGATGCTGGCTGCTTTTTTTTTTTTTTTTTTTTTTTTTTTGCCTGATAATGGGGTTGTGGTGGGTAGGAGATGCAAGAAGCTAGTGTCTTGCCTTTGGCGGGGAGTAGATGTGAGCTCCAGCGAGGCCAGTATCAGCTCTGTAGTGCTTCCTGTGTGCTGAGGGTTCTTTTGATGCTGCAGACACTGGGGGTTCAATGAGAGATTAAAAAGATAGAAAGAGGCTCCATTGTGGGTTGGTGTGCAATCCCAAAGCTTACCTCCAGGATGAGAACCTGGGCACCTGGAACTTGAGAAAAGGAACGAACGGGTCTCCATACCCTAGCCCCATGGTTGGCAAACTGCAGCTTGCGAGCCACATGCGGCTCTTTGGCCCCTTGAAAGTGGCTCTTCTACAAAATACCACGGCCTGGGCGAGCCTACTTTGAAGAAGTGGCTTTAGAAGAAGTTTAAGTTTAAAAAATGTGGCTCTCAAAAGAAATTTCAATCGTTGTACTGTGATATTTGGCTCTGATGACTAATGAGTTTGCTGACCATTGCCCTAGCCTATTGCCCAGTTTTGATTTTTAGTGGTAGTGAAGGGGCACTGGAGCTAATGCCAGAGTTTGGAAAACTGTCTATAAACTCTCTGGCTTTAGAAGGGACTTGTGGCTGGCGCTCAGGCTGTGCTGTGTCCTGGGGCATTTGTAACGCTGACATTCCTGGGGAGAACCTCCTGTTTCATGCGCTGCCCTAATCCAGCCACACACTAAAACCTTTTAAAATTCTGTATTTGGAACCTGGGTGATTTTTAACTGACAACTGGCACATTACCTTTAAATTTGGTAGTATTTTCAGTGTCTCTCCCATGTGCCCAATACTTGCTTTTTCGGTGTCTGCTGTATATCAGACACTGTGTCTGGGGCTGGAGCCACGGAGGGCATGATCCTTGCCTGCACTTGAGAATTGCCAGTCTGCTGGTGGGAAGCAGTGAGGTCCTGCAGGTAGTTGGGGAGGGGCTGAAGAGTGAAAGGACCGGTCATGTTGGGAGGCAGCCACGTTCCTTACAGCTGGAGCAGAAAGTGTGTGAGGGTTAATGTAGGAGAGAAGGCTGGAGGGGCCATGGCCAGGCCGTCGGGCATTCACACTACTTGAAGGGGCATTGGAGCCTTGAAGGTTTAGAGGGAGGAGAGCAGCATGATCAGTTTGGTGTTCCCGCAGCAGGTGGGTGCGTTAGGGACTGGTACCCAGGATGGTTGTAAGGAGGGGACCCGAGGGATCTGTGTGTTAGAAGATCTGTGCTAATAAGGCAGGGCTGGGGCAGGGAGGTGAATTTTAGGTAGAATTGATAGGACTTGGTTGTTAGACGGCCTGGAAGGGTAGTGAGGGAGGGGGCAGGAGAGTAGGCAAAGATAAGAAGAAGGTATAGGAAGAGTGGAGGATAGAGATTTTTTGTTTTTAGCTTGATGCTACCAAATTAGAATACAGGAGAATAAGGCTGCAGGTATGGATGGGGGAGGTGAGTTGGATTTGAGACTTGCTAAATGTGATGTCTCAGAGACCATCTCTTTTATTTACACACACACACACACACACACACACACACACAACAACGTTTTCTTTGCCAGGCACTGTTCCATGTAATCCCATTCTGCAGGTAATGGAATTACTGAGATTTCACAACTGGTGAAGGACAGAGCCAGGACTCAAACTAAAGCACAGCATCTGTTCACCATCGTCAGCCACCTCTCTCCCCCTGTGCCACGTGGAGAGAGGGGGCCATTTTTGTCCTCAGGTGGACAGAGACCTATGAAGGAGACGGTAACAGAGAGCTAATGTGGCGGCTGGTCCAGTGCTGCTGTCCTGGGTTGAGCTGTGTGTTGTGTACACAGGAGGGGCTGCGTCACTTTGGCCACATACTTTGCAGTCCGGTACCTGCGGCAGCAAAGACTGTGAAGATGAGGCCTCGGTTTCACGATGAGATGAGGATCCATCTGTATCTGTGCTGTGGCAGCTAAAACACTTGATGATGGTTGAGCACTTTTCACGGGTCAGTTTCTGTGCTGAGCCCTTTCCCCGGATTCTCTTACTAACCCTCCGCCGTAGGAGGAGGCCACAGGTAGGAGGAGGCCAGGCACAGAGCGGCTGAGTAACTTGCTCAGTGTCACGCAGTTGGGGGGGGACAGAGCTGAGCTCAGGCCCAGGACTGCCTGGCTCCGGACCCCGTGCGCTCAGTGACGGCTCCACATGTCCACCGTGCTGTGAGGAAGGACTGCTAACTTTGTAGTTCTCAACAGGCTAAAGATTCTTCCGTTTCTTAAGAATTGGATTTTTAATTTTCACATGAAATATCTTATGAACAGAAAATGACAGTGACAATATTAAATCTGCCCTTTTCTGAAAGAAGACTGGGCATAAGCACAAAGCAAGGGTATTTGGTAAATGGCAGTGTAGTTCTGGTTTTGTATCCTGAATGGACAGATCCGTTCTGGGATAGGACTCATGCTGCTTTTTGAGCTGTTCTGACACGGAACATATGTTCTGACCCATCATATGCACATTTGATCATTTAGCTACATGCACTTGGGGGAGGGGGAAATGGGAAGGGGTACCAAGATCGACAATGCAATAGTTCTGGGGATTCTGCCTGCCCTTCCTCACCACAAGTACTTATCCCGCAGTAGGTGTGACTGGGGCTTCTGCTAGTTTCCATTGGCTCAGTTTCTGTGCACCTTTCAAAGGGTGGGTGTTCTGCCATAGGAAGTGAGGTGTGACGCTTAAAAAACATGATTTATCTACGACATGGCTTCTGCGTACAAGCTGACTACCTCGTGCTCAGTTGAGCTTCACCAAAGCTGAAGAAGATACGGACTGCTTTGGACTTTAAAAAAAATATGTATTTTTATTGATTTCAGAGAGGAAGGAACAGGGAGAAATAGAAACATCAATGATGAGAGAGAGTCATTGATCAGCTGCTTCCTGCACATCTCACATAGGGAATCAAACCTGCACCCCGGGCATATGCCCTGACCGGGAATTGAATTGTGACCTGATTCATAGGTCTGCGTTCAACCACTGAGCCACACTGGCTGGGTTGCTTTGGACTTTTTGAAAGCAGAGATGTTTGCTCCCTAAGGAATTTTCAGGGTAATTTTGAACTATATAGAATTTCCCCCTTATACAGCTACTCTGAAATCTATTCCTGTACTATTATATTTTTTAAAAAAAATTTTTATTGGTTGTTTTATTTATTTCAGAGGGAGAGAGACAGAGAGATGTGAGAGAGAAACATCCATCGGTTGCCTCCCATGTGCACCCCGACTGAGGATCAAGCCCTCAGCGTGGGTATGTGCCTTGATCAGGAATAGAATTTGCTGACCTTTTGGTGCATGGGATGGCACTCAACCAATTGAGCCACACTGGCCAGTGCTATTGTATTTTTAAAAATATTTATTTTTATTGACTTTTAAGGAGAAGGAAGGAGAGAGAAATGTTGATTGGCTGCCTCCTTCATGCCCCTTACCAGGGCATGCCCTCATTTGGCCATGTGCTTCTGCCCTGGCTGTGGGCTGGACCTGCTTTCTGCATGGCAAAGCCCGTCTTCCCAGGAGGTTCCTCACTCCTCAGAGCCATCCTTCTTAGCAGCTGCTATTCCGTTTGTGCTTTGGCTTCAAAGAGGCACTTTTGTTGTGACTACGTCCTTGGGCATCCTTCTGATAACCTGAGCATTAGTAGATGTTGTCATTGTATTGACCAAGAGTCCGGCCAGGACAAGTGGCAGCTGAGGAATCTGTCAGAGGCCCCTGGTGTGCATGAGGCTGTATCTGAATTAAGGCTCTCCTGATGTTGCTCATCTCTCCTCTGAGTTACAGTAGAGCCTGTGTGGTGTGATGAGTTTCTGTTCCAGATGCTCATATCTACGTAGGGCAGGCTTTCTCAGCCTTGCCACTGTGGATATTTTGGGCCAGATAATTCTGTGTCCCAGGGGCTAGTAGAGTGCTGAGAAGCATTTATTCTTCTTAATTGTGGTCAAATATACATCACAAATTCACTGCTTTTTTCATGTTTATTCCCCCCCCCCCCCCCCCCAGAGAGGAAGATAGAGGGAGAGATAGAAACATCAGTGAGAGAGAATCACTGATCAGCTGCCTTCTGCACACCCCCTCCTGGGAATTGAGTTGTAACTCTGGCACGTGCCCTGACCAGGAATCCAACAGTGATGTCCTGGTTCAAAGGTCGATAATCAACCATTGAGCCACACTGACCAGGCAAATTTACCACTTTTTAAGTGTACATTAAATATATTACATCACTGTGCAACCATTACCACCACCTGTCTCCAGAACATTTTCTCCTTATGTAATGGAAACTCCATATCCTATTGAATTCCCTATTCTGTCCTCCCAGCCCCTGCAACCACTATTTTATTTTCTGCTTGCCATTTCATTTCTTTATTTTTTTCTCTTTAAATCCATCAGGGAAGCTGTGGATTATTTTGTGGATATAGTATAAGTTATCTCAAGAAAAAGTAGTAGTGGGTATGTATTGGTTTTCTAAAACTTCTAATGCAAATGATAGAACCTCTGCACTGGAATTTGGTGGCAAAAATATGAATAAATATATGCAGTAGATTATTGTAGCATTAATTTTATAACAAAATCCCGGAAGAGCTCAACACCTCCAGGAGAGGGTTGGTGAGTGAACCTACTCTTCTACATAATGGAGTGTCCTGCAGCTCTGAAAAGGAATGAGGACTAACTCCCGTTTTTTGGTATGAAGTGTCTAGAACTTCAGTGACCAACAGGGTAGCTGTTAACCACATGTAGCAATTTAAATTTTATATGAATTACAATGAAATATGATAAAAAGCAGTTCCTCTATCGCACTAGCCACATTTCAAGTACTTCATAGCCACTGTGGCTAGTACCTATCTTGTTGGGTAGCACAGATATAGAACACCTGCCATCTCAGAAGATTCTGCTGGACAGCACTGATCTAGGACAATGTGTATCGTATCTACAGGCTTTTATCTACAGAGGGATATGAACACATACACACATGTATAAACATCATACTCATACTTGCTTATATCAAGTATGTTTAAGCATGCATACACATACACATTTTTATTTTTAAAAAATGGAAGAATAAACTGAAAACTAATTGAAATTATTATCTTAATGGGGAGGGAGGAAAGGAAAGGAAAAAGGAGGGAAGGAGTAAGGATGTAATCCAGGGTCTCTGAATGTACCTTGTTTTGTAGATTGGATTTTGGAACCAAACAAATGTTTTCTGTAATTATAAAATAATAACTCAGAATGATTGACTGACAAGCCCTTCCCTTCCCCCCCCATCCTTCCCCCTGCAAAAACAAACAAACAAACAAACAAACAAAAAACAGAAAAACCATCTCTGATGCTTTTCCTTCCCTTTCTACAAACCCAGCCCACCTGTGTACTTCAGGCTGGGACAGTGCGGAGGAAATGCGGCCGTGCGTGTGGCCAGTCCCTCCACAGGCAGGGAAAACCTGGCTCCCGCCCCTGCCTTCCTGGAGAGGCGCTGCGCCACTCCCTGCAGGAGGAGGCTCTGCCCACACTCCAACCTGACACTTGAATTGTTAATTTTATAACAACAGCCTATGAAGTCTAGAGAGAAAACACACACAGGCAAAATTAGGTTTTGCTATGGAAATTTATGTTTTCTTTTTATTAAACCCTGGAGATGATATGATAGTCTAAACCTTTTAAAAGAAATTTCAAGGAGAGAATTTCTGTTATTTTTGTTGTATTAAAAGCTGTAAGAAATTGAGGGGAAATATGTCTTTTCCAATATATATATTGTTAATCTTCACCCGATGATATTTTTACATTGATCTTTTAGAGAGAGTGGAAGAGAGATGGAAAGACAAACATTGATGTGAGAGAAACACATCTATTGATTGCTCTCATGCACGCACCCCGATCAGGGTAAAAAGGCCGGGGAGAAGCCTGCAACCTAGGTACATGCCCTTGTCGGGAATCAAACCCTGGATCCTTTGGTCCGCAGGCCAACGCTATATCCACTGAGCCGAATCCGCTAAGGCTGTCTTTTGCTTTTTTTCAGCAAGAATATTTCCAGAAGAAGTGGCTGGTGCCCTAGGCTAGGGAGTTGAAGGGAATTGACTTTGGGTGTCATGTGGTCAGCGTGAGGAATTCATCAGCCAGGCTACGTTGACCACTGGATAGGTTGACGCATCTCTGTGTGCAGAATTTTGATAGAATTCCAAGTATGTTGCACATGTGTCCTTCCTTTATGACACTGGGTGGGAAGGGAGGGAAACTGAGGTGCAGTAGGAAGGGGTGATTGACACAAACATCCTGCTTCGAGCAGAGGAAGAACTGGAATGAGAACTGGAATGACTGAGTGGCCCCTTGAAGCTGCTCATGCGCTGGGTCAGTGCCCAGCCCAGCCCACTGAGGGCGTGTGAATCAGACTTCAGAGCTGGAAGGGGACGTGTTTGAGGAGGCAGCTGACTTGGCCAGAAATAGTGGCAGAATTGGGACGATATTAGCTGCCATAGGAGGGCTTTCTTTATGCCAGGAACTGTCAAATGTTGACATGAATTCTCTCATTGACTGAACCCTCAAACACTATTAACATATAGGCAGTATTATTTGCACCTTAAGTAACTTGTTAAAGGGTACATGGTACTTGAAAGTGGAAGATCCATGTCCAGGTCTAATTCTATGGCCTGTTTACATAATATCTTTGTTTCTCAAGACATCCTGATTTAGTCCATTTGGAATTAGCAGTAGCACCTTTAGAGAAAAGGTGCCCACTCTTTAGGGCAGTGGTCAGCAAACTCATTAGTCAACAGAGCCAAATATCAACAGTACAACGATTGAAATTTCTTTTGAGAGCCAAATCTTTTAAACTTCTTCTAATACCACTTCTTCAAAATAGACTCGCCCAGGCTGTGGTACTTTGTGGAAGAGCCATACTCAAGGGGCCAGAGAGCCGCACGTGGGAGTTTCCAAATTTCCTTAGTATTTGCTCTGATTTATTGCGTGTTATTTATAATCATCCTCTGCGGTGGGCTTGATTTCAGGTATTTTATTAATCCTTCCAGGATTTAGTCTGGGCTCTCAAGTCATTTGCAGACTGAACATTACTAGACCTGTTTGGAGTAATATTTAATTTAACACTTTACCACATAGCTCCGGAGTTACACAAACCTGAGCTGAAATTCCAGCTCCTGCATTTGCTTAAGTGTGTCACTTTGAACGAGTTACCTAACTTCTCCAAGCTTTATTTTTCTCATTTGTAAATTGGGGATAATTAATGGGGTTTTGAAATATCTAGATATCTGTTTAGAGCTTTTGTGCAAGAAGACATGTAGAAAAGATTCCAGTTCTATGTGGAAAGCTGCATAAACAGGTTTTATGCCCTTCCTAAAGACCAAGAACACCTGAGACTGTTACTCTAACTGCATGGACCACCAAGTCCCTTGGTATAAATCAGCAAGGGATAGTTGGTAGGGTGGAGTAAGGCTTGGGGCTTTGTCGCCTGCGATGATGATGTGGGACTGACAGGCGTAGCTGCTCCAGATGTGGCTGACGAAGTGTAGAACAGTATGAGGTACCAGGCATGACTAATTTGCACTGAGTTTCAGATGGGTGTTGACACTGGAATAGACTCTCAAAAGTCGCCATTTAACAGAGTTTTAGCCCTAAGAAAGTGGGCAGGCTCTATGAAGAGGGCTGGGACGGGGCAGGGCCCACAGTGACCATACAGGCACTTGATGGCCATGGGATGCCCACCTTCCTGATGTCTCTCCTTTGTCCATCCCTGAATTATTCCTCAGGGAGGGAGCCGTGACTGGCTTCTCTGCCCCTGTCAAGTCCAGATGTACTTCTGGTGCCCTGTAGCATGAACACCAACACCTAGGAGATGTGTCCAGCCTTGGAAAGCTGACACTTGGCTGGCTAGCAAATGAGTCCAGGTCATTGATTGGCTCACTGAAGAGACTGTTCCCTCAGAGATTTGAGAAGACCCAGGTCTAGTTCTACTCTGCAGAGCTTGGTTGCATGGAGACTGGTGGGGCTGAGGAGGGATTGTCCACTGATTGCTTAATGTAGCAGGCTGTTCCGTCTACAGAAGTCTTGATTCCTGCTCTAGCCCAGCTGGCATGGCTCAGTGGGTTGAGCGTTGTCCCATGCACCATAGAGGTCTCTATTTGATTCTCTGTCAGGGCACATGTCCAGGTTGTGGGCTTGATCCACAGTGGAGTGTGTGCAGGAGGCAGCTGATCTGTTTCTCTATCAGTGTTTCTATCTTTTCTCCCTCTTTCTAGAAAAAATCAATTAAAACATACTTTAAAAGAGAGTTCTGCTCTAGTAAGGGGACAGGGGAGTCAGGAAGAAATGCCTCTATCTGTCCTCTAAATTCCCTGTGGGTGCTGGGGACCAGCATTCAGACCAGTTACTTTCAGTACACACAGGAAGGGTTGAGGCTCTAAAAGCAAACGGTGAAACCTAACAAAGCTGCTGTTTGTACAGTTGTTTTATGGAACTGTGAATCTACATTCTGTTTGGCAGGTGATTTATACCAATGGCTGGCCCTGCTCCTGAGTCCCTGCCTCCAGCAGATCTCAACCTTCTCTAACCTGGCCAGCGGGCTGGCTTCCTTGGTGCGTGTCCACTGGCCCCATCACTCTGTCTTAACCCTGGCTCGTCTCCCGTGTCCCTCAGTAGCAGGGTTTCTTGAGGATATTGATTGACCCTAGGTCCTCAAAGCCCAGCGCCATGGCAGGCTATGGTCGGCTCACTAGGTGGTTGAAGGGATAGTGGAATATAAGAGAAGCAAGCAGGTATCTGTATTCCTCTAGCTTTCTCTTGTGAGCTTTACTCTCATTCTTATACCTGTATAGAATCCCCGCCCCCCATGAAGGTTTTACTGCCGGTTTTGAAGCTTCTCTCTCGAGCTTCTTTCTTTTTCTGTTGGCTGTTTATGTAAACCTGGATCTTCCTCTGCCTCTTCCCACCCTTCCTTCCCTCTTCTTTCCTCCTCCAGTCCATGCGGTCCATTGCTTGGCTCTCCCATGGCCCCTTTCCTCTTTAATCCTCATTTTTTCCCATAATAAAACCTCTGTCACATTTAAACAATAAAGTGTTCCTAAATGCTTGCCGAACCTAAAAGTATCTGAGTGCCTGCTGTGTTTTGGGCACTTGGGTACATGGACCTGTGTTGGAGGAGGTGGGCCAGCTCTCCAGCCCACCCCTTCCTTTCTTCCAGCACCCGCTTCCTCAGTCTGTTGTGGTCTTCACTTTGAGCTCATTACTCTTCTTAAACCCTTTCCCTCCATTGCCGTGTGATAGGTTGGCATTCGAGGCCTCTGTGATCTTCCTTATAGCTCTATCTCTCAGTCATGTCCTGTCGCTCCCTTTTGTGCATACTCCACGTGCCAGCCAAACTGGTACATACCCCATTGTTTCCTACTTCTTCCTCTGTCATCACGTGGCTTCCTGCCAGAATGCTCTCCCCTTCATTTTTCCCCTGTTCAGATCTTGTCCTTATTTGTGATTCAGCTCAAATGCCCTCTCCAGAAATCTCTGCTCTTGTTTGGTTCACAGTGAGGGCTTGTGGCGTGTCTACCACTGCGGGGCAGATGCTCTACTGTCCCTGCTCTCCATGGTGCCCCCTGATCTCATTGCCTCTACCAGGACCTATCACTTCTCTTCCCCCACCCCCTGTCCTCTATCATTTCTCTTCCCCCGCCCCATGTCCTCTCTTTGTTTTTTTTTTTTTTTTTTTTTTTTTTTTTTTTTTTTTTAATAAATCTTTATTGCTCAGATTATTACAATTGTTTCTCCTTTTTCTCCCCCATAGCTCCCTTCCACCTGATTCCCACCCCACCCTCTGCCCTTACCCCCTCCCCCCACTATTGTCCTCATCCATAGGTTATACAATTTTAATCCAGTCTCTTTCTGCACCCCACACCCCTTCACCCTGATAATTATCTATCCACTCCCTTTCTTTGCCCCTAATTCTATTATATTCACCAGTTTATTCTATTCCTGAGATTTTTAATTCACTTGACCTTCTTCCTCTTCTTAAGTAATACCTTTCAGCATTTCATATAATACTGGTTTGGTGGTGATGAACTCCTTTAGCTTTTTCTTATCTGTGAAGCTCTTTATCTGCCCTTCAATTCTGAATGATAACTTTGCTGGATACAGTAATCTTGGTTGTAGGTTCTCCCTTTTCATCACTTTGAATATTTCTTGCCACTCCCTTCTGGCCTGCATGGTTTCTGTTGAGAAATCAGCTGATAGTCGTATGGGGGCTCCCTTATAGGTAACCAACTGCTTTTCTCTTGCTGCTTGTAAGATCCTCTTTTTGTCTTTTACCCTTGGCATATTGATGATGATGTGTCGAGAAGAATTTTTCTTTGGATTCCTCTTGTTTGGGGTTCTGTAGGCTTCCTGTACTTGTAAGTCTATTTCTTTCACCAGGTGAGGGAAGTTTTCTGATATTATTTCTTCAAATATGTTTTCAGTATTTTGTACTCCCTCTTCTTCTGGCACCCCCATAATTCTGATGTTGGTGCGCTTGCAGTTGTCCCAGAGGCTCCTTACCCTACCTTCAACTTTCTGGATCCTCTTTTCTTCTTCCTTCTCCAGCGGAGTGTCTTTTGGCTCTTTGACCTGATTCTTGTGTTCTTCCATTCTGCTGTTGGATCTCTGCATAATATTTTCCAATTTAGTCAGTTTATCTATACTTTTTAGTTGGATCTCATGAAATTTATCGAGCTTTTCTAGGATATTGTTGCATAACCTTAGAACCGTAGTTCTGAACTCTATATCCTCCATCTCTTTTGTTTGAGATCTATTTCCTTGTCTCGGCATTATCACTATTTTTCAGAGTTGGTAGGATGGCTTTGTGTGTTTGGTGTCCTATATAGCACAGTGGATTAGCCTCCTCAGTTACCTGAGGTAGACACTCTTGGTGATCCCCTTTGTGGACTGCGTGCACAGCTTTGTTGTAGCTAAGTCTCTATTGTTGTGAATTGACCTTCAGGCCAATTGGATGTGGGTATCAGCTGTGTCTACTCTGGGATAACTTCTGTATTGGAGATAGTCTTATAGGATCAGACTTGAAAAACTGCAGAAGCCTCTGCTCAGCTTGGATGGGGCGGAGTCTCAGGGCTGAACTGACAGTCTTGGCTTCTGCCCTGCCCTTGTGCGCTCGCCTGAGTTTCCGCCTGACCGGCCCAGTTTCCCCAAGCAAGAGCGTGGGTGCCGCAGAGGCTCACCCGGACTTGGGCTGGTCTCTGTAGTCTGGAGCTTCTGACTCCTTCCGCTACAGAGAGGCCGCCATCTTGTACATAGAGGCAGCGGCAGCCTCCATGGTCAGACCTGGAGCTTCTGACTCCCTCCGCTAAGGAGAGGCCGCCACCTTGTACAGAGAGGCGGCGGCAGCCTCCGCGGTCAGACCTGGAGCTTCTGACTCCTTCCGCTACAGAGAGGCCGCCACCTTGTACAGAGAGGCAGCGGCAGCCTCTGCAGTCAGACCTGGAGCTTCTGACTCCTTCCGCTCCGGAGAGGCGGCGGTCAGACCTCAGCGCATACTTGCTCGCGCCCGAGAGTCTGCAGACCCTGCCGGCTGCGGCTCCGGTCCCCGGTCTCCCAGTCTCTGAGTCTCTGAGTCTCTGGGTGCCTTTCTCTACAGTCCAGACGCCACCCGTATGAGCCTGGGACCACGGGATTTCAGCCAGGGTTGGGTTCAGTACAGTCCGAAAGGGTTCCGTGCAATCGGGGATTCCTCCCCTCCCACCGCCAGGCAGGTATTCGGCGGCCGCGTGCGCGAGCGTCTCCCTACCTCAGTGCTTTTCGGCTCCCAGTCGGATCCGTGAGCCTCTCTCTTTCTTTCTAGTTGTAGCTATTCCACTCCGCCAGCTTTCCTGACGTTTTGGTGAAGTCCTTTTTGATTTTAGTTGTTTTTTAAATTAAATTGTTGATGAGGCGGCAGCTTAGGAGACTGCCTAGGCCGCCATCTTGGATGTTCCCCCCATGTCCTCTCTTTGCAGATAAGTTGTGTCTAGGTCAAATTCTTTACAGCCGCCTTTCTGCCTAGTACAAGGATTCGGCTCGCAGTAGACTCTGAAGGGGTGCTGGCTGCATACGGTAATTGAGCACCAGTTTCAAGCCTGAGCCCCTTCCCGGCTTTGTCTCATTCAATCCTCTCAACAACCCTTTGACGTAGATGCTGATATTACCCACGTCTTCCAGAGGAGGGAAACGAGGCTCAAAGACATGGAGCAGTTTGCCCAGGGTCACACAAGAGCTGGGATTTGTGTGCCCAGGCCTTTTCTGCCTTTTAACTATTGCTGTGTGACCTCAGTGCATGAGGTAGATACAACTCCAGTTAGGACGAATAAAAACCCATCAGACATAGACTTCTGAAGATGCCGCCAATCCAGAAAGAACTCTTTATTTTGTAAATCACTGTGCCCAGTGAGTTTCCCTGTGCCCTTTACCAAGAATAGCTCACAGCGGGGGTTTCATCCAGATCGGGGAAGATTCGGGGGCTGCATGAAGATGCACAGAGGGTGGGAAATAGGTACATCTATAATAGTGTCAGCAATAAAAATACAGTTAAAATCAAAAAATGGGGAGGGGAGGAAAGGGGAGAAACAGCCAGAGAGATAAAGTGATCTTTTCAGATTTTCTCATTTCAAGGTCCCTCCTCCTGGTAGATGAGACTTGGGTGTTAGAGGAGACAGCATAATTGCCTTTCTGTCTCTGCCCTTCTTTAACCTCTTCCCCTACCCCCCAAATACTTAAGGGGTAAATACTGTTAGGTACTATCCTGAGCCCTCTCGGGCCAGAGATTGAATCAGTCCTCTGCTCCCATAGATGTGAGACCTGTAAATACTTTAATGTTCAAAACAGAGAGTTAACGTGATTATGAAAGACATTTTTACTGTCGAGGTGGTGAAGAGAGAGAAGCCCTCACGGCCGCAGACTGTAAAAGACTCCAAGCCTTGGCTTCGGGGAACAGTTTTGTTAGCTTACACCCCTACTTATGACTCCATTTGCAGGGACTTGTTTCTAAGCCTGGGTGTCTTACATCCCCAGGGCCCTGCCAGGACTGAGCTGAGGGCCAGGAACCTGCAAAGGGTGTGATTAGAGGCTTGTGTCTGCAGCAGTCCCCCGGCCAGGAAAGCTGGGAGCTGGCGGGTGCCTCCCTGTGTTGAACTGTCTGGGTAGCTCAAACTCTGGACTAGGCAAGTGAGTCAGTGAACAGATACTTAAGCGATCTTTTGTGCCTTGCATTTCATGTAACATAATAATTTAGTTCTCACTAACAAACCTATTTTGCAGCTTAAGGATACAGACATCGAAAACAGCTGTAATTTCCCCAAAGATACCTGACTGAGGCATCTCTTAACTGCAGTCTGATGGGGAGAAGAAAGGACTGGTCAAGCTTCAAGACAGAATCCTTAGGATATATTTCCACATTCCCGTTCTTGTGCCTCGTACTGTGGACAGCTAGATAATCAAGAACTAGAGACCACTTTTCGTAGAGGGGAGACCGGTGCTGTGGGAGCCATTTGGTTGGATCCTGACTAGTGGAGGGGGTAGAACCTTATGAATATTTGGTATCAGTGTTAGAGGCACAAGTGGGGGGATCTGCTTGCCTGGTATGGTCATTTCCTAACTCTGAGTTGGTGGTGGTTGGGGCGGGCCTGTCTCATAAAAACTCAGAGCTTATGATCCAAAATCAGACAGTACTCAAAATCACAGACTTAGAGAATGCTCCACCCAGAAGGGGGCCTCAGAGAATCTAAGGTTTTGTTTACTTTTTCAGACAGGAAACTGAAGCCAGTGCGGAAGCAACAGGCCTAAGAGAATGGTGTGTTAGCCACAGAATCTAGACAGCTTGCTGGTCTGAGCTGAGCCTTTAGGACGGGAAGGGGGTTTAGTAAAAGAAGAGAAGTTTAATGGAACAGGATCATAAGAGGGCAGGGCAGTGGATTAATGTATGTTTCTGAGAAACTAGCCAGTGTGGAGGGGAGTGGTTGGGAGGCAATTGGGAGGGTTAGCCAAATATCAATAGTACAACGATTGAAATTTCTTTTGAGAGCCGAAAACTGACTTCTGTGCATGTGCCACGAAGTTTCAATTGCACGGTACATGTGCGCGCCCACATGTGGTGTTTTGTGAAAGAGCCACACTCAAGGGCCAAAGAGCTGCATGTGTCTTGCGAGCCGTGGTTTGCCGACCACTGAGCTAGGCCAACTCCAGTAGGATACAGTGACCACAGTGTCTTTGGAGTGGAAGGGAGTCTACGGTGAGGGGAAAAGCAATAGTGCAGGAGAAGGAAGGATATCATGGGATGTGGATCCTTTCCCAGCTATGAGATAGGGTGCAGAGTCCGGACAAGGAGCTGCAGATGGTGGTGGTACGAGCTGACAGCTTGCCCTTCCTCACCCTGACCCTGCAGGTGATTGCCGTGGTGATGGATGTATTCACAGACATCGACATCTTCAGAGACCTGCAGGAAATATGTCGGAAACGGGGAGTTGCTGTGTACATCCTTCTGGACCAGGCTCTGCTCTCCCAGTTCTTGGATATGTGTATGGATCTGAAAGTTCATCCTGAACAAGAAAAGGTGTGTGTTACACTGTGACTGGTTTCACCACGATAAAAAATAGGACCTATCTACATAGCAGTTGGTAGTGTTATCCCCCTTATAAGAGAGGGAACTGAGGCCATGAGCGAGGTGATTTATATGCCTGAAGTCTCACAGAAAAAAAACGACAGTCAAGATTCAAATCTTGGTCCCTCCCTCAGATCATGCTGCCTCCTAACCAGGAGCCTGACTGTTCGTGTCAAGAGGCTGCCTTGGCTGTTGCTGCTTTTGACTGCAGTGCTCGTAGGTTCTCATCTAATCATAATGACCACCAGTTATGGTGTCCTTGGCACTGGCCTGGGCTCTTGACAAATATTATTCAATTTAATCCCCACAGAAGCCTTATCGAGAAAGTGGCAAAAAGGGGTGACACAGAGAACCCAATGTCTACAACTGGGAAGTTAGTGGGATTGGAGTTCGACCCCCTATCTGCCATCTGTTCCATGGTGTGTCTCATGTCTCTATAAAATTAGGCTTTTCATGTCCTTTGCTCTGAGCATGACTGTTTTTAAATCTAAGGTTAGTCCTGGCTGTTTTGGATCAGTGGATAGAGTGTCGGCCTGTAGACTGAAGGGTCCCATACTCAACTCCTGTCAAGAGCACATGCCAGGTTGTGGGCTTGATCCCCAGTAGGGGATGTGCAGTCTGGAACCCATCCATGATTCTCTCTCATCATTGATATTTCTATCTCTCTCCTCCATTCCTTTATGAAATAAGTAAAAAAACATTTAAAAAAATTTAAGGTTGTATACCTTAACTAGCTTGCTCTCTTTAGTGGAAAGAGGTAAGAAAAATAGTCATACTTATTACACCATTTTATTTTTTTAATCAACTTAACCCGTGAGCTTCAGAATTTAATCAACTTAGTTCATCACCTATTAGCATCTACTCTGAGTTATTCTAGGTATTGGAGATAAGACAGTCAGCAAAATGAACCAAAAATATGAGTTACTGCATATGGGACATATAGTTACTGCCTTGTTATTATAAGCAATTTTGGTTTTGCAAAATTTTAGCCATTTAGCTTCTCCCACAGAGTTCTTGTTGGTTGTTTTGCCTAATGAGGAAACCTGAGGATTGGGTTTAATGAGGTAATTTTCAACTTGTTGCTAATACTACAAAGCAAATCATGGTGGAGGTAGGATTGTAGTATGGAGACCCCAAGAAATGAACCAGCCATGTGACCCAAAAATAAAATAAAAAATGAGATCAGGTCAACCCAAGGAATATGCAAATCAGGCATGGAAAAGTACATTGTCCTGTAGCCAAATGTTGATCTATGACTGCTCACAGGGAGCCAGGTGAGGAGATTGAAGGCATCAGTGCTTAATTTCAAGGCACTCATTCTGTAATTAAGGTGGTATGTTATCAGCAGGAAAATCATAGATTAATTCTAGCCACCACTTTGGTCAAGTGATTGTCTGTGATTCATCTACTAGGCAGAAATCTAGGAGTACTGTCTGCCTACTCAGTTGCCCCGTGCTGGTTGGTGTCTGTATGGTTGTCTTTTATGTCTGCAGGAGGAGTTGAAGGGAGGTCTGTATGTCTGGCCTTACCAATTTTCATCATGTCTTAACTCCTTCCTAGGGAAGCACCATCTTTGCTGGCTGCTTCTCACACCCGGTGTGTCTGTGCTGGTGAACATGAGCCTCACCGAGCCGGGGCTGACTTCCTCCCCCCGGCCCTGGCTCTGCAGCTGGTTCAGTACTGGGCGTCCTGTCTGTAGGAACTTGGTCACACATTTGTGTATAGGCTTCAAGAGTGCTTTGGCCACAATCACAGAGGCCTGTGACATATTCTGGTATAAGGGCCAAAGAGAAAGATGCACAAAATGAGGCCTAAATCTGCCCATAGTGGTATTTTTTAATGCTTTTTATTATATGTTGATCCTTTGAAGCTCTGCTTAGGAATCATTACTTTCTCCAGGAAGCCCTCCCCTGCCAGCTCCATATGTACCTCTGTGGAAGTTACTACCTTTAAAAAAAATTAATTTCTATTTTAAAATACTTTATGATTTACAAAGGAGTTACAAAAACAACATAAGAAATTCATGAATATTCTTTGCCCAAGTTCTCTGTTAACAAATCTCAGTACAAATTTGAAAATCAAGAAATAAACTTGATATAATATTATTATCTGAGCTAAAGAGCTCACAAATTTCACTAATCATCCTATGGAAGTTCTTTTTCTTGTCCAGGATTCAATCCAGGACCATAGCTGGCATATAGCTGTCATGTCTCCTTTGCTTCCTCTCATCCTAAACTGTTCCTCCTTTGTCTTTTAGGGTCTTAACACTTTTGTAGAACACTACCCAGTTTTCTGTAAAATTTAGGTTTCTGATGCTTCCTCATGGTTAAATTCAGATCATGCATTTTGGCAAGAATACCATTGAAGTGATGTTATGTGTTGCCATAGTTTTCTTTGGTTTGCCTTTTGTTTTTATTTTTGAAGTGATAGATTCATAGGAATTGCAGATAATACAGTCATTTTCATGGATCCTTCACCCAGTTTCCCTCAATGATTATGTCTGTAACTAATAATACAATTAGAGGCCTGATGCATGAAATTCTTGCAAGAGTAGGCCTTCCTTCCCCCAGTTGCTGGCACCTGGGACCTGGGATTCCCTCTCAGCCCCAGCTTTGTCTGAAGGATGTCTGGACTAATTAGCATATTATGCTTTTATTATTATAGATAGCAAAAGCTGGAAATGGACATGGTTCTGTGCCATTTTGTCACATGTAAATATGAGTAACCACCACCACCATCAAGATACAGAGCTATTCTGTGCCATTGAGATCTCCCTCATGCTGCACCTTTATAGTCACATCTACTCCCCTCTCCGCCCTCCTCCTACCATCTTTAACCCTGGAAATCACTAACTTGCTCCCCATCTCTATCATTTTGTCATTTAGGGAATGTTACATAAACGGAACCATATAGAATCTGACCTTTTGATATTGGCTTTTTCCCCCGCAGCATAAAGCCCTTGAAATCCATCCAAATTGTTGTGTGTTTGTTCCTTTTAATTGCTGAGTAGTATCATGTTATGGTTGTTTAACTGTTCATCCATTGAAAAGCATTAGAACAATTCCCAGTCTTTTATTGTTATGAATGGATACTATAAATACTTGTGTTCAGGTTTTTGTGTAGACATAGATTTTCACTTCTTTAGATGATTTAGTCTTGCTATAGTTTTTAATCATTCACTACTCTTCTCTCTCCTGTCTGTCTAGTCCTCGTAGGTCAGGAGCATGCCTTTGTCTTATCCCAAGAAACATCCTTATATCTTTTTTATTTCAAGGGCCAGCACATAGGGGCTTTCTTTGTTTGTAGAATGAATGAGAGAATCTAACAAAAATCTTAAACATTTCATTTGAATGTGTATGATTTCTAAATATATTTAGCTACCCATCTGCCCCAAAGATGCAGATTGTCTTGAGTATTTTGTATACCATTGTATATACATTTACGTATGTCATTTTACAAAGATAATTATGCATGTACATGCAGTATATAACCCCAGTATGATTCCATTGTACTTTTCTGGTAAATACATACTTGTAGAAAATATGACATTGCTGATTAAGCCACATGTGATATAGGAATGTTTGCTGCCTCAAGTCCTGTATTAGAAAAGGCTCATTGTATGTTCTCTTAGACCCATTGTTGTGTGGGGGTGAGGATGGTCTGTTATTTACTGGTGAGTGTATTAGACAAAAGAAGTAGGAGAAATATCAACTTAGCTTCTTTAAACCTTTGTTAAGATGTTACTTATTACTATTGTGTTTCCCTTGATAATTTAATCCCCCGTGTTTTATTTAAAAATTATTTCTTAGATTCTATTGTTTAATATCATCAAAAAGTGAGTCTTCTTTTAGAGCACATGTACACATGAATTAAGGATCTCAAAAATTAATATAAGATATGGGCATATGAGAAGCTGGATTAAATGTGAAGCAACATTACTTGAGCTCTTGAATAGTAACTGTGAACCATTCATTGGCCAATAAATTTGTCTGTTTGGGAATTCTAAACTAAACCCTCATATCTTAATCATTTGTTCACTAGATTGTTCATTTCTTTTTTCCACACTCTCCTGCCAACAGCTGATGACAGTTCGGACTATTACAGGAAATATCTACTATGCAAGGTCAGGAACTAAAATTGTTGGGAAGGTTCATGAAAAGTTCACATTGATTGATGGCATTCGAGTGGCTACAGGCTCCTACAGGTAAGTTTCTCATGCTTATTAATCTAAATTTTTTAGGAGAAGCATGCTATGTAAAGGCAAAAGCTTCCCACCCTTCCACCCCTTAACGCCAGGCTTTATGGCCAGGCATTCTGAGATGTGTGCATTTGTGTGTGAGTAATTTAATCAGTGCTTCCTCCTACAGAAGGTAGTTGAGGTTGAGGTCACCTCCCCCACCCTGTGGTCCACAGAACTGAAGTGCAGAGATCGAAATTTGTGTAAAGACCCCACGGTGAGCAAGTCCTAGGTTCAAGCTGCAGCTAGGCCCACAGAGGGTGAATTAGGATTAACGGTGACAGGACCAGTCTCAAGTCTGGTTCCTGGGTACTTTGAACGCCTTGTCCTTGCTCACTTGGTGGTAAGGGTAGTCTCAGCCATGGGCATCTGAGTGGAGGGCAGAGCTGAAGCTGTCAGCTTACACGTAACTCTTGCACACTGCTTCAAGCCTTGTAATCTAGTGCTTTAGCAAGTAACTGATCCATCTTCCGGCTCCACCTTTGAAGTCTCACATTGGCAACGGCATCTTAAGGGAGAATCAGAGAAGTTGAATAGAGGGCGGAGGTAATGAGTGGTTAACACTAATCTCCAGAAGTTGAGACATGCCATTTTTTCTCCTGCGGCTTCTATGTTTGGCCAACTCTGCATTTGATCGTCTGATGGGGTGGGGTGCATGAGGTGTGTCTGTAGAGTTTAAAAATGAAAAACTCATTTTTAAAGAAACACACATTCCTGCGTGATAATTATGTGTCAGCCCTGGGTAAAGGTGGGCATGGAAAGATTTGTGGACGATGAAGACGGTAAGATGAAGAAAGCCTTGATGCTTGTCTTCTCAAACAGTATCTTCAATGCTGGGGGGAAATTCACACTTTTCCTTGAAACTTCCTTTCATAAGAAATTTTATTTATTTAAAAAAATATATTTCACTGATTTTTTACAGAGAGGAAGGGAGAGGGATAGAGAGTTAGAAACATCAATGAGAGAGAAACATCCATCAGCTGCCTCCTGCACACCCCCTACTGGGGATGTGCCCTTAACCAAGGTACATGCCCTTGACCAGAATCTAACCTGGGACCCTTCACTCCGCAGGCTGACGCTCTATCCACTGAGCCAAACCAGTTAGGGCCATAAGAAATTTTAAATAACTGGAGGAATCTAGATTTTTTACCCAAAGTAAGATTGATCTGTATTAGCCAACCTTAGCTCAATTGGCTTTTGGCTATTCTAAAATATAAAAACCACCCTCTACAAATGCAGTATACTACCACTGAGGATGAAGATGATGAAAGCTTTTATTTGTTGTGGACATTTTTATAATCCTGATATTAGATAGGGTCTTACTTATGGGATCCCATTGAAGGTTTTCAAAAGACTCTTCTCTCTCAGCGGGGTGATTGCAAGTGCAGAAAGCTAACTCAAACTATGCAGATGGAGTTTTTTTTTGACTCTTGTGACTTAGAAGTGTCGAAAGGTTTTCAGCTCTTCTTGATCTAGAAGCCATCCATTTATCTGAACACTGTCTTCTGGTTCTGCTTTTCTCCAGTTGGTCTTTATTCTCAGTCAGTTCTCCATTTAAAGGCATAGATCCAGGCTTCATAGCTTGTGGCCTTTCATAGCTGTCTCCCAAAGAGAGAGACTTTATTTCTCCCAGCACTGCTTTAATCCTTGAAAAATTACTTGGCCTGAGGTGGGTCACATGTCCACCCTGGGTACCTCCCTGTATCCAAGGGGATAGGATAGGTTGGCCATCCTGGTAATATGCTCTTGTAATTGGAGAGGCATATAAATGAAGACCTTCTTAGCTAAGGTGGACGTGGGTTCGGTCACCAGAGGAAGGAGGTGGGATGCTGGACAGTCAGGGGCACATGGCCTACTCAGCTCTGAATGTGCTTCTGGCAACAGCCTCACGATTAGAAAACTGAGGCTGAAGATGTGTAGGTTTCAGTGTGTTAGTTAAATAGTTGGTCTTTTAACTTTTATGTTAACCTATGTCATATGCCTATGTGAAGGCTGAATTTACACTACATGATAGGCATGCTGTCATCATAGTTATGAATCTTATGTAGCGAGATATCTGGGCTTTATTACTCAGATTGACATAAGAAAAGACTAAAAGTTGCTTATTCTTACCAGCGTCTGTTTGTTTTTAATCCTCAAGTTTTACATGGACAGATGGCAAATTAAATAGCAGTAATTTGGTCATTCTGTCCGGCCAAGTGGTTGAACACTTTGATCTGGAGTTCCGAATCCTGTATGCGCAATCAAAGCCCATCAGCTCCAAACTGCTGTCCAGCTTCCAGATCAGCGGCAAGTTTGACCATCTAGCAGACCGGAAACCATTGACTAAGGAGCTCACGCTGGGCAATCTGCTGCGGCAGCGGCTGGCCAGGCTCTCAAGCACCCCCAAGAAGGCCGAGCTGTTGTGTGGGGCACCCACCAAGGACAGGGCAGACGCCAGGCGCCACGACTCCGAGTCTTCCACCATCAGTGAGGAAGACTACTTTAACAGCCACAAGGAAGAACCAGAAGGCGGAAAGGTGACTGATGCCGCCACTCAGACAGACCCGGGAGAGGAGATGCCAGGGGTGAGCGTGAGTGACTCGGGAACACAAACCAGCACCGCCATAACTAGTGCTGGGACCCAAACCACAGTTGCCACCAGGGCAGCGAGCTCCCAAACCATGGTTCGGTTCATGTCGGCCACCACCCAGACTGATGTGGACGAGAATGTTGTCTTTTCTCAGGGAACCCAGTCTAAAGAAGGGTCACCTGTATCCAAGATGTCTGTCTCGAGATCTTCCAGTTTGAAATCGTACTCCTCGCTGTCTTCCCAAGGCTCCGTGGCAAGCTCCATCGGCTCCCAGACCTCCATCAGAACCACCGAGCTCATCCTTCCTGGACATTCCCAGTTCTGGGGCACCCCCCACTTTGACTCCTTTAGAAACTTGAATAAAGAGCGGCAGTTTCACTGCTCTGCCGTCAGGTCCCGGCTCCACCACATGCTGGCCATGTTGTCAGGGAGAACAGTTCTTACTGAGAACTATATTGGCTTTAATCCTGGCAATTTTACCAGAGCGCCAGTTAACTTACTGGCTGTTCGAGATATTACGGTCTATCCCTCCTATCAGTGACTGCTCGGTGTTCAGAGCCCCCTGGGTCCCTCCAGGCCTTCCAGTAGACATCATCAGAGCCATCCTGCTCTGCAAAATGTCTCCTGTCCCTAATAGGTTTTCTTCGGCCTGACTTTAGTCACCCTGATTTTCCTTGAATTCTATAAACTGCACATTATTTAACATGCTTTAATTTTGTTTTTGTCATATATAAACTATTGGTTTTATGATTTAAACACTATGGGTACGGTTTTTTTGCACATTTTAAAGATTGATACCTTTTAAAGAGGTAAAATCTGGTAAGAGATAAAATATGTTTTGCATTTTCCTAGATTTGTCTGTTCTTCTGTTGTAAGAGCTTTGAATCACTAGTTTTTATGGTCAAAATCCTGTGTAGAATAAATGGTTTCTTAAATTGTGTCTTCTTTAGGATATCTGTGTTCTTAGTATTAACTAAATATAAACAACTTTTATTTGGTGATTGCTTGAGTACCTTTTTTTTTCTTTCAGACATTTTTCTCTTTAATTCTGGGCGTATGTCACAAGTAATGCACTTAGTAGCTATTTTTGTGTGGAGAAAAAGTACATGATCCAAATTGTAAAGGAACATATTCACTTAAAAGTTAGAAGACATAAAAAAGCAAGCATCAGGGTCACCCCTTCCTTAACATTATGAATACTGATGTTACTCTCTCTACAGTTTGAGGACACTTGTCAGAAATCGCAGGTCTTTTTATGTGACTCTAGCTGTCCCTTTTCAAAGAAAAAGCTTGAGCTATTTAGACAGTGACCTTGGTTCTCTGCTTCTCTGCCAAAGAAGGCCTTAGTTGCATTTTTGGACTCATCCCTGATATTAACTCTAGTGGCCCCATGGGTTTAATTTCATCAGATGGGTGTATTGACAATGATTTAGCAATATAATATCCTGGAGTAGGGGCAAAGAACAAGACACTGATAATTATCCCAGATTCCTAGTTCATTGGCAGGTAATGCAACTCGTTTCTACACCCTGCTAATCATGGTTAGTCTGATTGTGGAATCCTGTTTTTGTCTAGTCTCATTTGCATGGACGGATTAAAGGACGAGAGTTAAATGATGGCTTCCTTTGTCTGATCTGGCTAGAGCAAAAGAGGTCTTAATAGGGAGAGGGTGTTTCCCGCCATGTAGACATTTGCTGTTGCACCCAGATCATGAGTACACCTGCAGTGTTTTGTTTGGTTTTATTGGAAACATTTATTGTGACAAGAAGTGAGAGCTACACAATAGTGGGGTTGCCCAAGGTTAGAACTGTGGCAGGAGGTCCCGGGACAAGGGCCTCCCTGCCCACCACAGGCTCATCTCTTGCCTGGAGGAGACCTTTGGCACTGGCTGGTTCGGACAGAGGACAGGTGAAGGTCTGTCAGATCCAGACTGTCAGAAGGGTCTAGAAATGAAGTGGGGAAGGCAAGTTATTAAAGTCCTCATCCCGTTCCCATTCTCATTCTGGTTCCCGTTCCTGTTCTCATTCCTGATCCTACCCCTGCCCTTGCCCCTACGTGGTCTTGGGCTGAGTTGTGAAGGCCGCTGGTTTCCTGGTCGTCTTAGGGCTGCTGCTGCTGCTGTTGGTGACACAGGGCCCATACCAGCCTGCCCGGAAGTGGGTGTCTTCGCCCCCATGCTGGAGGAGGATGTGGCGGACGCCTGGAGGGTAATCTGAGAAGGTGTGAGAGACCTCTGTCCACTAAGCATCGTTCCACTGCTGGGTGGTCACAGGTGGGGGCTCGGAGGAGGCCCAGGTGATGTAGTTGGCTGGGACCAGCAATGCTCGGATGTTGTAGGTACAGCCACAGTCTGCTCTGGCAGAGAACCAGTCCTTCACCACAATGTCAGGCTGGATTATGTCCATTAGTTCCTCCCAGTAGCCATCGGCTTTGAGGTCCACCATCTGGGACTTGAGGCATAATCCAAAGGACGTGACGAAGTACTTCCTGACTTTGGAGTCAGGAAAATTTTGCCCATGACCTCCAGGTAAGCTCTCCATCTTCCAGTGGTCCCCGCCCCCATTGTAGTCGGTTTGCCAGGATCTCATACCCTCTTCAGCACATGGGTTGTGTAGGAGGTTCCTGCGGAGGCTGCACAAAAAGTGAAAAATCTTCCAGTAAGACACAGGCTCATCACAGTCCTCAGTGATGAAGCCCTCACGCAGGCTCTTGGCGTTTCCAGAGGGTCACAGGTCGATGAGGTTGCACCAGAGGCTGCAGACAGGGCAGTAGTCCGGTACCAGCCGACAGGCAGGCACGTATGTGAATACTTCCAACAGGATGTTCTCAGGCAGTTCATTGATGCTGACCAGGGCCATAGCTGAGCTGGGGTGCACACACAGGCCTGTGTGTGTGTGGGGGGGGGGGGAGTGGGGGGAGGGCAACAATGGTGGTTATGAGCCCTGACCAAGGAGGTGGATTCCTCAGATATTTCAGGGTCCTGGGCGGCCTGGGCCTCCTAATCCTGCTTCCTATCACGGCTGTCACCCCCCTGCTTGTCCTGCTGGCCGTAACCTGAGCACCGGGTGCGACCTGAGCGTCAGCCTCTTTGTTTTTAATACTGTATGTTTTTATTGGATTTTAGAGAGAGGAAGTAGGGGAGAGAGAAAAGCATTTATCGCCTGCCTCTACATGAAAAGCCCAAGGGTGGGGAATGCAAACTGGAGTCAGGAATGAGGCTACAGGTGTGTGCCCCAGTGACCAACACACTTACTTTGGGTAGGAAGCTTCTCAGTGGCCAGGGCAGAAAGAGAACCATGGTTGGATCTAGTACCATTCACAATGTGTCTCAGATCTAAGATTAAAATCCAGGTATAGGAAGAACAATTCCTCAGTACTAAAATCAGGTAAGAATTTCTCACAAGTGTCCTCTTATCAAAAAGATAGTTAAGCATTCTGATAATAAGCACAGTGACAGATATTCTGGGCGTGCTCCAACACTAAACTCCCCAAGGGCAGTTGTCCATACCTAGAAATTAGATTTATTCAGACAAAGTGAGCATGGAACGCATGCCTTATGTTGAATGTGTTCAGATGAGCAATATTAACATTATTACATTATTCAGTAGGTTCACTGGTGCCACCTGGAACTATGCCCCTGTTTGCCTGGCAGAATTGCAGTTCATTCCTGTGAACACCCCATTTCATTTTCAAGTGTCCCCGATATTGAATAATAAAACATACAGTCATTCTATCTAGAAAGCTCCAGACTAACCTCAGGAGGCTCGCCCCAGCTCATCCAACTCCGTAGACATGCATGTTCCTCAGGCCAACATGATAGCCTCCCCTGCGGGCTGAGTCTCCTTCCTTAGTGGATCTCTACCCGTATCCTTGGAGCTAAGTAAACACTTATGCTAATACATGTGTGAACTTGATTCTTGTGTGCACGCCAACAAACCAGGCAGGTTTACATATGTTACAAGTTTCAGAGGGCTGCACCTTAGACTCAGTGGAAAATTCCAGTATAGTACAATTCTGCAAAAGCAATTCTACAAAGAACAACCTCTTTTCAGGCTGGGAGGCAGCACTCTCTGATGTGGCTTGATGAAGTAGACTCAAGGGAAATTAGAATTTTTCTCAGGAAGCCAAGAGTTCTAAGCACATGACTACATAGGTGGTGTTATGGACATTTTTATTTTATTTTATTTATTTTTTTCATTCACTCACTTGCCCTCTCATCCTCTCACCCTCAAATTTCTCTCTGAGGAAGCATTCTGTTCCCAACTGTTAGTCCATATGGTTCTGGTGAAGCTGACCACACCTGACTTGGGGTAGAGTGGGTAACCTAGGTGTAGGCCAGCACATCATAGTTATTGGCTCTTGTGACTGAATCAAGGATGGATACATGGCCAGGTACTTTTGGAAAGAAGCTTGATGCCAAGAGGATGTGGTGGCTAAACTGGCATGGCCACCTAGTTATCCCATGACACCTGGGTCAGTGAAGAGAGAATGATATGATCACAAATGCAGCTGTGTCTCAAGTCAGAACTACTCTTGGACTTCACATGAGCCATTTTTGCTTAAGTGAGAATAACACTTGTTACATAAAAGCCTTAAATGATACCAAGATGGAAAGTGCTAAATCTGCCTCCTGAACATGGCCAAGATGGTTGGACAGGATATAGTTCACGGCAGAAAGTACCAGTTACCATAGGCACAGAAAAACTTACATCATGTACCACGAAACATGATTTTGAGGAGCATCTTTCTAGAAAACCCGTTGTCATTCAGAAGTTGCAAAATGTAACCCTTATGTAACAAAATGATCCAACTTTCATGGAATTGTTGGCAATGCACTAAATAGATTCTGATTGTCATCTGAAGACATGAAGGTTTTCATTTTAGAGTTGTTATTTTAGGCCATTCTTTCTGAAGATAGTTGCTTAGGAAGGATAAGATAGTCTACTGAGACCATTCCTAGTTTTTGACAGGAAATTAAACCATCAACTTCATGTTATTACTTAGTGTTTTCTCCAATAGACATTTGTAAGCAAAACAACCCATTAAGGACAGATAGGCTTTGAGAACTTTCTGGAACAGATGAATTAATTCACATCTAGGAGAGCTAAGCTGTAATGGCTATAAATGGTCCATGTGGCTGAAAAAACACTGGCCTGGAAATTAGAAAGCATGAGTTCTAGTTTCAGTTCTGGTGCAAAATTAACTCATTGATGAGGTCCTTTCAACCTCCATGAGCCTCAGTTTTGTATAAAACAGTATTTAGATTTTTAAAAAATTATGAGATTTTATTTGAGCCAAAATGATGACATGCTGAGGAATAAGATCACAAATGCTGTCCTAGACTAGATGTTGACTAAAGTCTCTTCCAGTTTTACGAACTCTATATAAATAGAAAGACTTCTTTACAGGAACAATATGAGTAATTTGAAAATATAGAAATAATAAAAGTGGCATGTATTGTATTTCCCTTGTATTCATGTATAAACTCCATTTTCTGTACTTAGTTCTTTGGTGAAATAAGACAAAAATAAAACAAGGAAGGATCAATGTTATGAAGAATTAAAAATAAGTATAATGAATGGTGCTCACATATACATTACTCAATAGGCACTTTGTTCCTGGGCTAGGAATATGAATGTGACATGGTCCTTGTCCTCAAGAAGCTTGCAGTGTAATACTTAGATATTAACTATAGTTCAATTAAGTAAGTTCACCACAAAAGTGAGCATGCAGGTCTGAGCCTACAGAGGGGGGATGGTGAAGCCAGATAGTGAGTTTAGAGAAATCTTCTTAGAGCTGACCATTATGAGGATATTTTAAAGGCTGTATGGAGAATTCTAGGCAGAGGGATTATCTGGTATGGAATCCTATTTTTATTATTATGGAAATAAGATATTTGGAAAATGAAATATGCATGTAAATTTAGGGTTGTTTTTTTTTTTTTTCCCCTCCTGGTGAATTTGCTCTATTTGAGTTAAGGAGAGCTAACATTGATTGAACTTGGACACATCCTAGGTCTTACACTGGTAGGTACTTTACATGTTATCTCATTTAATACCACCTTTTAAAATAAGACAGGTAGGAACTAGGAAATGGCAAAGTTAGGATTCCAAATCATGTCTACATGTTTCCAACCCTTGATCTTTCCATGACTATGTAATTTCTCTGAAAGAGTACATAATTTTCTTCACAGCTCTAAAAATGCATATGATCTGAAGCCTCACACTTCCTTTCAACTAGTTGCCTACCCATAAAATAGTTCCTCTACTTGAATTTATTAGCTCTCATTACCTCTCCTTTGGATTAGTGAACTCTTTCACAAGCTTGTTGTTTCAAAAGAATTATCTGAGGGGCTTCTTAAAATGCTGACTCAAGAATGGATTGGGGACTAATATCTCTATTTTTTTAAAAAAATATTTCTTTATTGATGTTAGAGAGGAAGGGAGGAGAAACATCAATGATGAGAGAGAATCATTGACCAGCTGCCTCCTGCACGCCCCTGACTGGGGATCAAGCCCACAACCCAGGCATGTGCCCTTGAATGGAATTGAACCTGGGAACCTTCAGTCCGCAGGCTGACGCTCCATCCTCTGAACCAGGGCTGGCCAGGGCTAATATCTGTCTTTTTAACAAGCATGAAGCATATGAGCATTGTAGGAGACACTGGGTTAGTGTCTACCTAGCCCAACTGTTCTACCCATTTCTAATCCTCTTATTCCAACCCTTGTCCGGAATCGAACCCGGGACCTTTCAGTCCGCAGGCGAAGCTCTATCCACCGAGCCAAACCGGTTTCGGCTATTCCAAACCATTTTTATCCCTGTTTTTCTGCATTCCTCTCAAGGCTCCTGAAGACCTCCTTCCAGACTGTTTCCCATTGTTTTGTTTACCGTTAGTAATAAACACTACTGTTTACCAAAGCATGTATTTCCTGTTCACTTTCGCCTCCACGGAACAAAAGCTCCAGGAAGGTAGGGGACTGAAAACTGCAGTATCCCGGCGCCCAATAAAAATGAACTGAACCAGCAAACACACAAGCTGTAGTTATTATCCTTCGACCTGACAATGTGGAGGAGAGTACAAGAGAAATGGTAAAGCTGCGACACAAGCAGAATTTAGCAGTTCACTGCCCTGTCTCCGCGCCCACTGCGTGCCAGTGGCCCCCTCCCAAAGCTCGCCCTTGGAGGCCATCGGCGGCCACCCAGGCCACGCCACGCTCCTAAACCAGGCGCTTGGAACAGTGACCTGCAAAACTACACCGAGCAGAGAAAGCGTCCTATTCCCCGCGGTGGCTGAGCGGATCAGGGGTCACGTGGGCCTGGGGGCGGAGCCAGAATGCTCGCGGGGCTTTTTTCCAGCCTCAGGTCACGTGGCAAGAGGGGCGGTCGCCGCGGGGGGCGTGGCCGTAACGGCGCGGGAACCTCCGAGCCCGGACTCATCGCGGGCCACGCCCCCGGCTCATCGCGGGCCACGCCCCCGGCCGGCGCGCTACTTAAGGGGCGGAGGGGCGGAGCCTCCCCGTCACCTTTCACCCCAGCATGGCTGCGCCCGTGGGGCCGGTGAAGTTCTGGCGACCAGGTAAGGCTCTTAGCGGGATGCTGGGCGGAGGCGGCGGCCTGACTGTGGTCTTGGCCCCGCGGCGGGTGTCCTGGGGCCTGCGGACCTGCTCGCAGGCCTGACCTCGCGGGCTGGCCAGTGCTGGTCGGCTCTGTTGGCTCTGGCGCCCACAGTGGTCCTAAGGGGGTTCGGGGGTGCGCTCGCCGCCTGGGCAGACATTCTCTGTGACCTTGTTGGAGCCTCTCTCAGCCTCTCCGGGCCTCGTCGACCTCACTCCTGATGCCTCGCTTGCCCAACCCGCGAGATGGGGAAACGCTGAGGCGCCCACGCGTGCCCTGTTACTGCCCTGGGGCTGCTCCGGAGCCGGACAGGCGGTGCCGCTCCGGGTTTAGGAGCTCCAGTTGGGGAGTCAGACCGCCTGTGTTCGAATTTTCCGCTTTGCCCATCGCAGCCCGGTGCCTTTGATCCGAGCCTTAGTTTCTACCTGTGAAACAGGCAGAATGATAACATCTTGCGGGCTTGAGTAACGGGCACTACGCGCCGTCTGGCGTAGAGGAAGTGCTCATGGAAAGGGAAAGTGCCTTATTTTGTGTTGGGGTCCTTCTTGTCCCCTCCGAGTGCCTGCCAGAGAGGGAACTCCTTCATGTTGGCTGCCACGCACTTGCCCTCTTTCAGGCCAACACGAATCTCAGTCCCAAAATGCTTTGCTTGTGTTGTTTTAATTTTCCCCATCAGGATTTTACGGAGTGTATACATGTGAGACCCTGCTAGATGCATGACTTCCTCCCCTTCCATCAGTTTCTAGTGAAAAGCAGGTTTCGTTTTTCCTTCGCTTGCACCTCTGCGGGTCTGGATGTGCAAAGTATATTGCAGCGGAAATGCAATGAGACAGGGAAGGTAATCCAAGGAAAGCTTTTAAAGGGCATTTTAGAGTGGATCCCTGAAATTTTGACCAGGCATATAAGTGACGTGGGAGATAAACCCATATAAGGGATGTGCTAATTTTTTAAAAAATCTGTAGTTTCTCACTTAACAGTTTTACGTTTCAGCATTTCAAAGTCATCAGCCAGTTATCCACCCTGTGTCTTATTTGCAGCCAAAACTAATGAGATATACCCTCTACTTAATTCAAGCCTTTAATAAAAGGTCAAAGTGTTAAGTATAATAAAGGCCTGAATGAACTATTGAAAATCAGACCAGTATATTGTTTTAGTTAAAGAACATGGATTACTCTTAAAAGTTTTATCCCATTATTTAGTTTCTCATTGAGAATATACTTATTGAACACTAATATACTTATTGGCCAGGAGACATCTGGAAGACCAGGGCTCTGCTTTGCTCTCAAGGTTTATTCTCTCAATTATACTATAGAGTTGGGTACCCTTTAGAAGAGATTTTGAAAGGAGGCACAAATAGGTGGTGGTAAGGAAAATGGGTGCTTGAGCCAAGCAGTACCGCTCATCCTTGACTACCATTTACTGACTTGGTGACTTGGCAAAGTCACTTAAGTGCTGAAAGTTTCAGTTACCTCAACTGTAAGTTGGGTATAACATCTACCCAAGGTTTGTTTTTGATGATTAAATGAGAGTACATGTAAAGCTGTTATCACTGGACACATATTAACCATTATAATTATACTAGAGGCCAGGTTCTTGAAATTCATGTACAGGGCAGGGGGCCCCTCAGCCTGGCCTGCACCCTCTCCAATCTGGGACCCCTCAGACATCCCTCTTGCAGTCCGGGACCACTGGCTTCTAACTGTTCACCTGCCTGCCTGATCACCCCTAACCACCTCTGCCTGATTGCCCCTAACTGCTCCCTTGCCTACCTGATTGCCCCTAACTGCTTTCCCCTGCCTTCCTGATTTCTCCTAACTGTTTTCCCCTGCCTTCCTGATTGCCCCTAACTGCTCTCCCCTGCCTGCCTGATCACCCCTAACCACCTCTGCCTGATTGCCCCTAACTGCTCCCTTGCCTACCTGATTGCCCCTAACTGCTTTCCCCTGCCTTCCTGATTTCCCCTAACTGCTTTCCCCTGCCTTCCTGATTGCCCCTAACTGCTCTCCCCTGCCGGCCTGATTGCCCCTAGCTCTCCCATGCCCCTAACCATCTCTGCCTCAGCCCCGCCACTGTGGCTTTGTCTGAAAGAACGGCCTGAAGACGTCCAGTCTATCCAGTCTAATTAGCATATTACCCTTTTAGTATAGATGGAAGTATAGAAGAGACAGAAAGATTGAATGTGGGGATGAGAAGTATTTCATGAAGAGTGATATTTTTGAGGTGGACACAAGCACAAATAAGTTTTTGTTCTGCAGAGAGGTAGGAGAATGAAGCTCTAGGCAAAGGGTGCAACAAGAACAAAGGCAAAGTAGGATTCATGCCTCAACCATGACCCAAAAACCCCAAAAAATGAGTAGTGTGATAGTGTTAAGTGCTAGGGTAAATAGGGAGGGGCGAAAGTAGCTTTATAGTTGTTTATGTGGAAACTAATACAATAGTAAATAACATAAGAATAAACTTTGTTTCCCATACTTACAACTGTAAACCTTTTCCTCCACCCTGTATTTTGGGGGTATAGCAGAAGATGAAGCTAGAAAAACAGAGGCCTCACTGTGAGAGCTCTCATGCAAGTTAAAGAATTTGGATTTCATTGCTTTTAAGCAAGAGATGACAGGTTTATTTTAAATACATTTTTATTGATTTTAAGAGGAAAGGAGAGGGAGAGAGAGAGAGATAAAAACATCAATGATGAGAGAGAATCATTGATCGGCTGCCTCCTGCACGCTCTGCAATGATGCACTGATGATGGAGCCCGCAACCTGGATATGTGCTCTGACCGGGAATCAAACGGTGATCTCCTAGTTCATAGCTCAACCACTGAGCCACACCTTCTGGGTGATCAGGTTTATTTTAGAAATATAGCTTTGGCAGTGTTGTGCAGAATGGTTGGGGGTGGAAATTAGAGTCAGGGACACCCTTAAGAGAATTGAGGAAAAATATTAAAAGCCTTAATTTTGAAATGGGAGCCGAGAGGAGGGACCTTATTGGAGAGACATTTTAGAGGCAGATGGAGGGCATGGTAAAGTCAGTGATGACTCATTTCTGGATTAGGTGACTAGGTAAGTGGTTCTCAAATTTTGCAGTGTAGTTGAATCACTTGAGAAGCTTTCAAATATTTTGCTGTTCTCTCATACTTCATGGCAATAAATCAGAAGAAGTTAGGAGGGTTAGGAACCAAGCATCAGTATTTTTTAAAGATTTCTCCGCTGTTTCTAGCATATATCAAAGTGTGGGAACCACTGGTCTAGGTAAACTGTTGTCATTAACTGAGGTGGGAATGGATTTAGAGCATGCTGTACTTATTGGGCCCTAACTTTATGCTAGTCACTTTTACTTGCATCATCTGGTATCACTCTCATTTTACAGATGAAGAAACATGTTCAGGGTATGAAAGTAGGATGTTGGAAATACATAGTGAAGGTCAAGAATGTGGTTGAGGCCAGATATGTCTAGATGTTGGAATCATGAATATATCCTGTAGTTTGGGAGTCATAAGCTCAGGTAGCTACAAGCACCTTTCAGTCTAAAATAAGTGACACTGTTGGGTGGATGATAGGGTGTCAAAGGGGTGAAATGATTGGGTGTCATATAGGCTCAAAATTGCCAGATTTTGTTTTTAAGCCAAATATCCAGATTTGAATGGGAAATTTTTACATGTTTTAAATGAACTATTTCAAACATTTTAACCAAGGCATATTTGTGGACCTTGAGTAACTAGTTTGTGATCTCTACCAGTTGGTGTTCTCTGCCCTAAGAGCTTTGTATAAGCTGATTAGTTTGGCTAGTACAAGTGGATCAGAAGGGCCTGGCCATTTTTCTTCATCCACTCAACAAATATTTAATGGTTGCTGACTAGATGCCTGACAAAAACTTTATAGCAATAACTTTGGAGATTTTTTGACCTGTCCTGTAGTAAAGAATATATTGTGCTATGATCCAGTGTGTACACACACACACACACAGCTGAAAAAAGTTGTACATAAACAATATTGCTTTCTGGGACAAATGCCTTCATTTGCTTTCTGAAGGCATTCATCTCAGAAAGCAATACTGTTTATATACAGCTTTTTATTCTATTTTTAGTTCATTATTACAAAATGCTAGTATTGATCCACTACATTAATCTCATAACGCACTAATGGCTCACCATTCAAAATGAAAACTGTGTGAGAGGGAGTGCTGGATTGGGGAGCGGGGGAAGGTGCTGTTTTCATCCTTACTTACAAGTGGGAAAATGAAGACATTTGTGGTTTGCAAGAATTGCAAACTTGTTACTCATATAAGCGTAGAGAATTTTCCCAAGGGAAAAACATCCATAGGCAGCCAGAATGGGCCGTGGGATGTACATAAGGGGGAAGCAGTCCTGGTTTGGCTGAATGAAGTCTTTTGTAAGGAGCAGACATGCTTGGTATTGATTGACAACAGCTGTTCTTGTAAAAGATCTCATAACAGAATATTATACTGAGGTGGACCAGGAGAGGTGAAGTAGTGAAGGAGACACCTCCGAGATTAAACCCTGGTGTAGAAAGAAGGAAGAGACTTTGCAGGAACAATGCTAGTGTTCTAGACATTTAGGCTTAAAATGTGTTTTGAAAAGGAGAGAATTCAGATCATAAACAGAGCTGATGAGCATAAGGTATTCTTAGCAATGGTTTTCTTGGGTAAAGGTTTCCAGAAGTTATTAAGATATAGTGATGACAATAATGTAATGTATAACAAGAGAAGAAAGGACACCCATTTTGACCACAGACTTTGTTCCAATTCCTATCCTATCTTTTAACTTGTTGAAAAAAGGTCAACATTTTGGCAAAAACAATACAGCAATGTTGGGTTGCAGCCTCTTGGGGAGCTTCTTAGGTGGAATCTGACCCTGACCCCATAGCTGAGGCAGGAAGAGACCAAAGAAGAAGGCAGGCGTTGGTAGGTGGCAGGTTCATAGGTAAGGGGATTTACATGTGAGTCCAGGTTTGGCTGGATGAGGTCTTTTGTAAGAAGGAGACATGCTTGATATTAACTGACAACAGCTTTGAATTTCATATACCATCACAGATTCTGAGTTCAGAATACCTTCGAGATAATAGTTTTGGGTAATTATCCCCAAAGAAGGCTGTGCAGCAAGTGTTTGAACTTCTAGGGAGGGTTTTTATTGATTCACAAAGGTACCATGTCCTGGGGTTGAATAGCTCTAACTTTTAGAAATATCTTCCACTATCTTCCTTATGTTGAGTTGAATTCTGAACCCAGTGTCATTTACTTATTACTCTTACTTCTGTCCTCGGGCTACACAAACCAATTGTCATAAAAAGTTATAGAAGAAAAAAAAAAGTTAGGGAAGCCATCGTGAAAGTGCTTCTCCTAAGGCAGTTTTCTTCTCAGGCTGAAAATCCATGAACAGTTTTTCACGATAGTATATGGCTTCCCTCTTCTTCACCATCCCGAAGACCAGATTGTCATTGTTCTTACTGAGAAGCTGTTGTGGATTATGTGGTTTCTTAAAACAGCACTTCCCATCCAACCTTCTCAATTCTGTGATTCAAATGGAATCCACCATTCATGCGCTATGTTCTGTCAGGAAGAGGAAAAAAGAAGCAAGTCCGCTGCATGAGGCTAGAGCCTGCCTCCCCAGTGGTCATGCAGTGTCTCTTGCACTTCGTCCCTGTTGGGTGAGCGAATGAATGATTGGTGAAGCAACTGTGAGCCTGAGCTCTGGCACTGTTAGCAGCCTTGATTTTAGCTCCTAAAGAGAAGCCACCCTAAGAGACTGCGAGGACTTGTTGAGAGGTGCAGAGGTGAGAGGAGGAGGAAGCTCAGGCAGCGTTTGAGTGCCTGAACCTTGCTGCCGTCTTACAGTAAAAGGACTCATCCTTTGCCTCATCTAAGTCCCATTGGGTTTCTGGCACTTTTATTAAGTGCTGGGTAATAATACTGACATGGAGGCCAGCATTAAAAGCATTGTCTTCTGTAATATACAGTTGTGTGTGGCCATTTTGGAGGCCACGGGGATTGTATCTCCTTTGTTCTTAGCATGAAGCTTTGTATTTTCATAGGCACTTTTTGAGATGCTTTCCTGAAATTGAAGTTTAATATCACTTAGTAGTTTGAGATCAAATGCATTGCTTCTGTTGCATAGCTTAGTCTTTGGATTTATAACTTTTGCACATTTTTCTGTTCACAGTATCAGAGAATCTGAAATTTTTTTTCTGTTACAGGTACAGAGGGACCAGGTGTCAGTATCTCTGAAGAGAGACAAAGTCTAGCTGAAAATTCTGCAACCACCGTCGTTTACAATCCTTATGCTGCCCTTTCCATAGAGCAGCAGAGGCAGAAGCTGCCAGTGTTCAAGGTACATTGAATAAGCATGTTCAGTCTATAGACCTGAGGCTGTCTGCAAGAACTTTATACTTGGCACTGAAGTGCATGGTGTCATCTTACTCTTAATGACACTTTAGAACACAAAGAACTCAGAGACACCCTTATCTGAAGAGATTTACCTTTTCAAAATATGTGTGTTAGTTAACCTTATAAATCTGGAAAGTCCTTAAGATTATTTTTCAGTTAAATATTCCATATTAAAAACTGAAAGAAATGGAATGATATTCTTTTTTCTCCTTTTTGCTTTTAAAAAAATTTTTAATTTTTAATTTTTAATTTTTATTGATTTTAGAGAAGAAGGTATAGGGATAGAGAGAGAGAAACATCAATGATGAGAATCATTGATTGGCTGCCTCCTGCACGCCCCCTACTGGGGAGAGGGGATGGAGCCCACAACTGGCATGTGCCCTTCACTCCGGAATCAAGCCTGGGATTCTTCATTCTGCAGACTGATGCTCTATCTACTGAGCCAAACCAGCTATGACTCTCCTCTTTGTTTTCAATTATGGACAAATTCAAACATACAGAAAAATAGAGGAAATAGCACAGTGAACTTATATGCATCCAGGTTCAACAGATTACCAACATGCAGTCAATTTTGGCTTTCTTTTTAAAGGCTATTTCTTTAAACACGATTAACTGGGAATATGAGGTGGTTTCTGTTGAAGAGGTTAACTCCCATTGAGACAGTGACAATTTTGTGTTTATTGTGCACCATGTGCACATTCAGACAGTTGATTTCATTAGTATCTTGTCATCTCACAAGAGACCAAAGTGTAAATTAGAATTCAGAATATGTTTGTTTATAGTGAGCCATAGTTCTTCAGTACAGTTGGGCCCAGTCCATGGACACACTTTCTCCCTGTTGCCAAGTCCATGTGGGAAGCCATATTGTAGATGGGAAGGAGCTCAGAGCCAAAGGCCATTTGAGAGATATATCCCCTGATGTAGGGTGATGAACTATACCTGCCTCACACAGTGCCTCTGCAATGTCCCAAGTGGTGTGGCCCCCAGCACCCCTGACTCTCTCTCCTTCACCTGTATAGTGCTGGGTGAAAGTTGCCAAGTTCTTACATGTAGGGATTTCCCCTGTCTAGACTGCTAGTCATTCCTCTTTTATGTATTATGTAAATAATTTTTAAATGTTTTTATTGATTTCAGAGATAGAAAGGGAGATGGAGAGAGGGCTAGAAACATCAATGATGACAGAAAATCATTGGCTGCCTACTGCATGCCCCTTACTGGGGATGGAGCCTGAAACCCGGGCACGTGCCCTGGCTGGGAATCCAACCATGAGCTTCTGGTTCATGGGTTGACACTCAACTACTGAGCCACACCTGCCAGGCTAATTCCTCTTTTATTAATGTGTTCTTTTTCCAATGGATAGAAAATAGCAGCCTTCTTAATTTAGCCAAGTGGCTATTTCAGCAGAGTTTTACAAGGCCCAAAATATTTTTTCTTTGTGATTCCTTTTATTATGAATGGGTTCACATATTTTTCATAACTTTACCAATCATTTGAACTCCCTTTTCTGTGAGCTATTAGTTTATATCCTTTACCCATTTTTTTTATAATCTTAGCCCTATTTTCTCATATGAATTATTATTGCATCAAAGAAATAAGCCTTTTGGCCCTGGCTGGGTAGCTAAGTAGGTTGTGACCCAAAACACTTTAGTCACACACTGACAGTCTCTGGGTTTCTTTCTCAGGTGATTAACCTCAACCAGTATATGTGAATATAAAACAGTTTGACCCTCAGGAGATGAGCTTGTAGATTCACTGTTGCTTCCTCACCATTGAGGGACACAGTTTGGTCTGGACTGCGGAGTTCAAATCCACACATCATTTGTGTGCTGTGTGATCTTGCTTTACTATCTGAGCTTCTGTTTTCTTATCTATAATATGGGATTAATATGTGTGCATTATATATTTGGATAACTTTTTATACTCAAATGGAATTGTATTAGCTTATACTGACACCAACAGTACCTAAGAGTTGGAAATAGATTTTGATAGTTCTTTTAAAATTTTACTTTCCTGCAGTGAACATCTCATTTCATAATGTTTAAATGGCTTTGTTTAGGTCTTTTGAGAAAATGTATGGCTCTTTACAATGTGTACTTCTATTTTTTCAGCTTAGAAATCATATATTATACTTGATAGAAAACTATCAAACAGTGGTGATTGTTGGAGAAACAGGATGTGGGAAGAGCACACAGATCCCACAAGTGAGTATGTATTTTATGTGTCTCTGCACTTCAAGTTGATTGGAAGGGTTTTGTAACAAGAACTCTACTTAATCATTTGCATTTTTACTGTCTTCTCTCAGAGAAGAAGTATTCAACCCAACTGGACATATTTTTATTAAACTATTAAACTTACGATTTCTTTGATTAGTACTTAAGTAATAGTCTTTGATTTATTATAATTCCACTAGTGGCCCAGTGCACGAAATTTGTTCACGTGAGGAGGGAGTCCCTGAGCCCAGCCTGCATCCTCTCCAATCGGGGATCCCTTGGGGGATGTCCGACTGCCGGTTATTAATATGTTCTTTTTATGGGATTGGGCCTAAACTGGAAGTTGAGCATCCCTTTCCCAATCTGGGACCACTAGCTCATAACTGCTCACCTGCCTGCCTGCCTGATTGCCCCCAACTTCCCTCTCCTGCCGGCCTGATCTCATTCCTAACTGCTCTCCCCTGCGGCCTGATTGCTCCTAATTTCTTGCCTGCCTGCCTGATTGCTCTTAACTGCCCTTCCTTGCCGGCCTGATCTCACTCCCAACTGCCCTTCCCTGCTGGCCTGATCTTGCCCCCAAGTGCCCTCCCCTGCAGGTGTGATCTCACCCACAACTGCCCTCCCCTGCCAACCTGGTCGCCCCCAACTGCCATCCCCTGCCAGCCTGATCTTGCCCCTAACTGCCTCGCCTTGGCCCCAACCATCATGGCTTTGTCTGAAGAAAGTTGGACGTCTGGATGATGGCTGGTTGACCCAGTCTAATTAGCATATTGCCCCTTTATTAGTACAGATAGGTTATAAAGGATAGGATTGCTTAAATTGGGTGGGGGGAGCCTTTTTTCAGTAGGAGATTCTCTTGTCAGACAAAAATACATAATCCCTAAATCTGGATTGATAGCCAGCCATATGCATTATACTGCCAAACCAGTCATTAAAAAATGGAACTGCTTTCTTACACCTTACCCCAGTTAAAACTCCTCCTCAGCCCCCACCTTAGGTTCTGCCTTCACAGTTTAACCAGATTAGGTTCTGATTTGTCGGTTTTATGCCAGTCAAAGTCTCGGGGCTTATCTCCAGGCTTGATCAGAGAGGTGGAGCTGATCAGTAGCTGCCTCAGACTGCTGGCCAGTGGCTGAACTGCTGACCTCTTGGAAAGAGAGAGAGAGGCATGGCTTCTTGGGAGGCCCAGGGGAGAGAGAAAGGCAAGGGCTGATCCATTGCTGCCACGGAGGCTGCGGATATTTCAGAATATAGCCATATTCTGAAAATAACAATGGGGACTGAGTTACAGAGGTATAATGTGTAGTTTTTATCCTCAAATAATTGTAGTTGAGAGGTGGGATAAAATGAATGTTGCTTTAGTCATATATAAAAATTGATTGTTATAGAATTACAGAGGAACACATGTGAAGAGGTAGTCATGTTAAATTACTGAGAGATTATCAGTTAGAGAATAATAATAATTAGTGAAAGCTAGTGAGAAAGAAGTATTATAATAAATGTTACATAAAATAATCACTTTAAACAAAATGTAATATTGTTATCTATTTTGGATTTTTAAAATGCATATGATCAAATTTGTAACAAATATATATAGCAAATAAATATATAAATAAATCATAAATACATATAGTCAAATTTTGTGTATACTAATATAATTTAATGTTATACATACATGTATATAAAATCTAATTATTTTAACTAAAACATTTGTATGGTTGATGTTTACATTGAGCTATATCTGTGTGTACTTTAAAAATCTTTGCAGATTTTGCTCTGTTCCTTTTCCCCCCCTTTCCCCTCTTATCACTCTTCTGAGTGACGCATGGATAGTTTTTATTCCTTGAAGTAGCTTTAGTACTTGAAAATTTTTAAGACTGGGGAGTCAGAATGTTGAATTCTGCCTTGGTTTTTCCGATTATCAGCTCTGATGTGAACGTAAACAAGTTACCTAACATTTCCAAGTCTCAGAACCATTATTTGCAAAATAATTTCCAAAATATCTATTGGAACAAGAACCACCTGCCATTTCTTTTCTCAGTGATTTTAACACAGTACAGTGTGACCTCAGGGGAGGTGGTGTCAGATGTGTACTTAGATGTGATTTTATTTGTAGTACCTTGCAGAAGCTGGCTGGACAGCTGAAGGAAGAGTTGTAGGGGTGACTCAGCCTCGAAGAGTGGCTGCTGTTACGGTGAGTTTGTCTTTTCTTTTCTTTTTGTATTGCAGACTCTATCTGTATCTTCTATTTCAGTGACTTATTTTTTTCTTGTTTCCTAAAAGCTCCAAATGAATATGACATTACTCCTTAAGAATTTAATTCTTCAGTTTAAAAAGAACTATGACCTGATTATTTTTATAAAATTGGCACTTGTACGTTATGTATTTTAAACATATATATTTTATTGATTTTTTAGACAGAAAAACTATAAATCAATAAAATATATATTTTTATATATATTTTAATACATTATAATTTTAAAAAGCAAATATTATAATACATTATAATTTTAAAAAGCAGATAATACCACAAAGTTTTTTAAAAATTGAGAAAAATAACTGTTTTTATTAATTAACTGCCTGACACATTTCTGTAAATGTTTTTTTTTTCATGTAATTTTTGACTGCTTTTTCATTGATTACCTCTTTATATGACAACTAGAGGCCCAGTGCATGAAATTTGTGCACTTGAGAGGAGGGCGCTCAGCCCAGCCTGTGCCCTCTCACAGTTCGGGCTCTCCGGGGATGTCCAATTAGGGGACGTCTGACTGCCTTGGAGGCTGGAGAGGCTTCCTCCACCACCGCTGCACTCGCCAGCCATGAATCTGGCCTCTGGCTGAGCGGCGGCTCTCCCTGTGGAAGCGCACTGACTACCAGAGGGCAGCTCCTGTGTTGAATATCTGCCCTCTGTTGATCAGTGTGTGTCATAGCGACCAGCCATTCCACTGGTTGATTTGCATATTAGCCTTTTATTATATAGGATGATTTTTTATTATTTTCCTACAGAGAGAGTACAGCAGTATTTTAGTGTTACTCCAGCTGGTTGATTCAGATTTGCTTTTTATTATTGACACTGTGTTCCTTTAATTTTGTAACTGGCTGTTTTGATAACATTGTATAAATTTTAGGGATTGTTCTCAAATTCGGGGAAAGCCTTCCCCCTGTCTTTTCGTGTCTTGACTGGCTTCTGGTCTGTACGTTTGAGACCTTGTTTCTCTTTGACTCTTTTTTGACTTTGCATCTGTTCCTTAAACTGTTTTTAGCTTAAGTTTCTGATTTCTTTGAAACTGGATTTCTTTGGCTGAAATGCCCTTCTGTTTGTTTGGGTAATACTTCTAAAGTTTCCTTTTAAGATGCTTTTTTGCTTGTGTTCCTTTCCGTTTTCTTCATTGGCTTTAAGGGAACAGGCTTGTGTTAGTATTTTAAAAATTTATTTAAAATTAGGTAGAGTCTTTTTTCAAATGTTTTTATTGATTTCAGAGAGAGGGAGAGAAACATTGATTGGTTGCCTTTTGCAGGCCCATGCTAGGGTTGAGCCCACAACACCGGGCATGTGCCCTGACCAGGAATTGAACCAGCAACCTCCCAGTGCCTGGCGATGCTCGACCGACTGAGCCACACTGGCTAGCTTGTGCTTGTACTTTTAATGACTGCAGAATTGTGAGGTTGCACTGGATAATGAACAGCCTCTCACCAAGTCTCTTACTCTCCTTTGCTGGGGGTTGGATGGGGTCTTGCGGTACACTCCTTAATGATTTAAAAGGTCTGTAATGGCTCAAGATAAGATTCCCTGGGCTCTCTGTTTTGGGATTTACTGCTTGCTGCTGACTGCCTGCCTTTCCTCCTCAATTCTTTGCCTTCAATGTGGGTCTCCCACCGAGACATTTTGTGTGTCTTCAGGGCCTGGGCGCACTGCGCTTCTGACTTCCTAATACGAGGATTGTCATCCCTGCCTTTAGGGCGGTGACACAGAGGGAGCCAGCAGCCTGCTCTGTTGTGAGGAGGCTGCGGCGCCTCTTCTAGGCCAGACCTCACAGTATTTGGCAGTGTCCTTCCTAGGTAACTGTTTGGGCTCCTGGTTGTTTCCTTCTTTCATTGAAGATGGAGTTTTTGGTTGATAATATGTTTTGTTTCTCTTGTTGTTATAAATTAGCTCTGAGAAAGGGCCATTTTTACCTGGACAGGAAATTCTGTTTCCTTGAGATATGTTTGCTGTGTACTGAGTTTTAACTACTATGTAATACTTTTCCCCAAAGCTTATTTTCTTACTGTCTTCAGGTTAGAAATTATTGATAAATATTTCCCAAGTCTTATGGGTGTAAAATAGAGATAACAGTGGTTTGGAAACCACTTAATCTTTCACATTATAAGAGATGACTCAGTTTCTTAAATTTTTTCTATTTATGGTTTGGGATCCCAGCTCTTAATCAGTTTGGATTTTAGTTCCAAATTTGTAGCCATGGATAATTTCCATGAAACCACATGCTTTCTGTGTAAAGAACCCAAAGTGTATAAATTAACAGTGTCCTATTAATAGAAGTGTCAGGTTTGAAATGCTGTATCTCAAGACATACTTTGTGTGCAGGCTGAAATCTGAAAACAATCTCAGAGCCTAGAACAGATTGCATAAGCAGTTGCTTGATCTCTGCGAGAGGCATTTACTATTGAGTATGTTTATTGCACTCAGATGATCTGGGTCTGGCTTCAAGGCCGGGTCCTGCCTTGAGCTGTGATTCTGGACAAGCTCTAAGCCTATCTTATTTCACTTTCTCTCTTTAGGGTATCTACCTCATGGGCTGTGTGCATCTTTTTTTTTTTTTTAAATATATTTTATTGATATTTTACAGAGAGGAAGGGAGAGGGATAGAGAGCTAGAAATGTCAATGAGAGAGAAACATCAACCAGCTGCCTCTTGCACACCCCCCACCGGAGATGTGCCCGCAACCAATGTACATGCCCTTGACCGGAATCCAACCCGGGACCTTTCAGTCCGCAGAGATGCTCTACCACAGAGCCAAACCGGTTTCGGCTGTGTGCATCTTTAATGACACACAGATTGTGAGAGTTTGGAGCACAGTACTGGCTGGTCGTAGATGTTCAGTGTTTGTTTTTTATATCCCTTTCCCTATATTTATTTGTTTTTGTTAAATAATATTTATCCTGTCCAATTGATGAGCTTAATAGAGGTAAATATCTATTAAAAAGCCAATAGATTATGAATATTAAGTGGTGTGGTCATAAATAAAGTTTTTAAAAAAGAGTTTGAGGCCCAGAATGGGTAGATCAGTGGTTAAGAGCATTGTCTTGCTACACCAAGGTTATGGGTTTGATCTCCGGTCAGGGCACATACCGGAATCAACCAATGAATACATAAATAAGTGGAACAACAAATCGATGCTTCTCTCTCTCTCTCTCTCTCTCTCTCTCTCTCTCTCTCTCTCTCCCCCTCTCTCCCTCTCTCCCTCTCTCCCTCCCTCCTCCTTCCCTCATTCCCTCCCTTCCTTCTTCCCTCTCTCCCTCCCTCCATCCCTCCATATATCTAAAATTAATAACAAAAAAGAATTTAACAACAAAATATTATAAGCCTATTTTCCCCATCAATTCCTAGTATGTCTATGTACACATTCTCCATTTTCTGAGATTTGTTGTATAATGATCCATAGGATTGAAATTGAAACAATAACAAAACCGCCCTGGTGACATGCCGATTATCAGGAAATATAACCTGCAGAGGTAGAGCCATTTAGGATGAATTTCTAGTTTCATAAGATGTTTTGAAAGACTGTGAGGTGTAGACCAGCTGCTGGATGATTGATTGTGTTTTGGCCTACCAGATCTGTAATTTCAAGTCGTTAGGCAGAGCCACTCCTGATCCTCATCTGCTCTTGAATTTCTTAAACACTGATGGCAGATAACTCCTGGTGCGCTTGGCTGGGGAGCTACCTGCTGGGACACTGGGCTCCTGAGCTTGAGGGTGCTGTGGCCCAGTGGCCATAGCAGTAAACTCTGCTTCAGGACACCTGTGCCCGCCCACATTCCAAGCCCGAGGAGACTCAGGGACTGTGGGCAAGTGGCTTCACATTGGGTACATGTGCCAGGTCCCCAGGGAATCTCTGTAATATTGCTTCCCTTGTTTTTTTCAACTAGGTAATTTATATAATAAAATGTTACACTCTTTATTTTCTTTTAAACTAAATTTCAAACATTATTGCTCTCTCACTTTTATATGTATTCATTATTTTAGATATTTTCTATTAATAAGATAATAACTTGACTGTCCTTGGAGAGGTAGGAGATTTTGCTGTCAGATTGTTTTTTTTCAGTTTCTTACACTCATGTTTTGTCATATATGGGTGGGTAAAAAAAAAATCAATCAATAATTTATGGTTCTCATAATATATTATGTACTTTGTTTTCTAGTTTTGCTTTATTACGTTAACTTGGGTTCTTGGTTAATCTTCTCATCAGCTTATCTGCCCTTTTTACTTTGTTCTTGTCTTTATTTCCTCTTTATTGGTTTTGGTAGCTGGGAACTACCAGCTACCAAAACCAATTGTTGTAGATTATCTTGCTTTGGAAACATTACTCTTTTGTTCCAAAAGGAAGATGAATTTGGCCCAGTATTGAATTTGATCATTCTTGTTCCCCTGCCTTCATGGTCCAGTGGAAGGTGCTTTATTTCAAGGCATGAAGACGTGAACATTGTGCCTGGTTGGTATGTGAAAGGATAGAGAAGGCTTTAGGAACAGAGTGATCTTGTCATTTCTTCTGCTTCCTTTTTTGATTTGGCCACCGGAAATTTAGAGCTGAATTTGTATCTCAGCTTAAATGACTGGCATATCTATGTTTTTAAATTTTGTTCATTATCCTTGATCTTTCGGATTTCACCTGTCATTTCTTTGATCCTGACTTGTGACATCTTTATGGGATTCTGTTTATATTGCTTATGTTCTTAAAATTTGCCTCAAGTTGATTATAGAGTGAGTTGAGTTATAAAAAGTTAATAAATCACAAAGGTTATCACACTTGTTCTCTAATAACCTGCCCTTTTACATTTTCCCCTGTGTTCACATGCTATTTAAAAATAAGTGACCTTTATATTTTCCTTAGTATGTGCGCTGTGCAGTAATTCCTGTGTCTCTATTTTCACCATGATCTTTCTTCCCAAAGGTTGCAGGCAGAGTAGCTGATGAGAGGGGCGCAGTGCTGGGCCATGAGGTGGGCTACTGCATCCGCTTTGATGACTGCACCGACCCGCTGGCTACAAGAATTAAGGTGAGGTGCTCAAGCCGCTTTTCCTAGTGGGAATAAGGAAGAGGATTATTGGGGGCGGGGGAGGATTAAAAACATGCTGCATTACTGCTGATGGGACACCCATACCATGGCCCTCAGGGAACTTAGTCTGCTGGGAGGTACAGAGCCTTGACTCTTAGCCTTAAAAGGACCTTGAAAGGAAGATGAAGCCCTTGGTTCTACAGAAGAAGAGGTTGAGGACCTGGGAGGCTGAATAACTTGCCTAATGTCACGTGCCTGTCGGTGATAGAACCAGGACTCCAAGCTGTCCTTTCCCATGTGGTTTTACTATTTTCCAACGATCCACATAGCTGTCTAACTACAGAAACTTGCTTATAAAAAGGCCTAAAAACAGGGACAAGCTAGTATAAATTGATAAAGTGTAGAATTTAGTTTTACTAGTTAGGCCTTTCTAATTTTTACCTGAAAATGGATTTTATGTGTGTATGTTTGTTTGTTTGTTTGTTTGTTTGTTTTTTTAACCTACATGCTAACATTAAAATAATTAGTATCAATAGTAAATTAATATACTATCAACTCAACAGAGTATCTACTGGATACCACTATGCTGGAATCAAAGTCTAATCACAGAGTACTCTAAAAGCATGAATGAGAATGCTCGGATGAAATGAAAATTGGTTATTAGAATCTCAGTTAACTTCTGAATTTGCAACAGAGGCAAATTGGAAATAATGAGATGAGTTAAATGAACAGTGTAATAATTTTTAAAAAATAGAGACCTTGTTTTCAAAGTTTCTGTATTTTGTTATCTTTACATTCATTTTATTAGGTAAAGGGAATATTGTTCTGTACCATTAAATATATTTAAATTAACTAATTTTTAGATAAATTTCAGTGGATTATATAACCAAATGGTCGTAATTCCAAGGCACTCATTTCTTAACCGGTGGCTTGTCATCGGTGGCAGGTTCTCAGTTTCGCTCCAGTGTGTCTATGTGGCAGCGGTACCAGCTCTAAGAAAAAAAAATTATGGGAATGTATCCTGCTCTTATAAACAAAAAGTAAAAACACTAAGGTACAGCATGTGAGGGAGATAGTTAGCCTTGTTAAAGTACTGAACTGTTTGGGTGAGAGTCACAATATCTCATTCTTGCTGCATGTTTCTAAAGCATTTTGTAAACATTCATTAATCTTAAATGATAATATCTGACATTCCTGAACACTGTGTCCTGGGCTCTGTGCTAAACACTTGATGTGTGCTATCTCAATTCTCACAATAACCCTCTGAGGTAGATACTTTTATTATTTCCATTTTACAAAGAGGGGGCAGCTTGCCCAAGATTCACCCAGCTGGTAAGATAGAGCCAAGATCTGAACTCCCAGCTGTCTGACACACCCGTGCTCTTCACTACAGTCCCTTTACCTCCCTCACACAGTACCAGTTGGAGCTGAGGTCAATCACCTCAAGAGCTGCAAGTCCATAGTTTTGGGGCATTTTAACAGGTTATGTCATACTCATGGCATTCCCTTGGGCAGACATAGGTTTGTCTTTACTGCCTGCTCAGCAGTACCAGTGGTGTGCCGGCCCAGAGGAAGTGAGGCTCAGCCGATGTATAGATAGTAAATGCAGGTGAAATTCAGCTAAAAGAATTGCAGACCCCAGCTGGAGAGCTCACGTCTGAAGTCTTGTTTGTGAGCAGTTCCATTGCTTGATTACTAAAACGTTGGGGCATTTCTTCATTGTCCTTTGTGGGAATTGTCTTGTACACTTGCTGGTAAAGAGGTTGTTTAGTTGCACTTGAACTTTTTAGGAAAAAAAATCATTAATGTGCAGTATAGAAGAATTATTTCTAAAACTTGTGTTTTTGTTTTTCAGTTTCTGACGGATGGAATGTTGGTCAGGGAAATGATGGTTGATCCTTTGTTAACAAAGTATAGGTAAATGTCTTTTTCTTATAACTTTCCTAACGTTTCAAAAGCACAGTGTGTAAGTAGGTTGAAAGGCAGCTGAGGCAGTAGTCCGTGTTCAGCTGCCCTAAAGCTTTTGTCCTTACCTTGGCTGTTTAGACCTTGACGTTTTTCTCAGACTTTACAGACAGAAAAGGGCAAATTAAAATCCCTGATGTTATTTGAACAGTCTGTGGACTTGTCCTTTGTATCTTGTCTCTGTTACGTGCTGGGATTAGTAGTGTCTTCAGAGTCGCAGCACAGAACTGGGCAGCATTTTATTGAATGTAATGCTCAGAGTCCAAATAATTTTACTTTCTCCCCCCTTGTGTGTCTTTATCACTCAGGGCATTAAAATTGTCCATCCAGGCTCTGGCATTCTGGGAAAGGATGTCACATTTGACTCCCTGGTACACATGCAACACAGCTGTGATCATGTGGCCCTTTGTGTGACTTTCTGCAGCTTAAAAATCTTTAAGTGGTTGGCCTTGTTCCAATTTGTATGTGCTCTGTGGGTGATATGTTATAATTTAAAATCAGGTATTAGATCTTCTTGGAATCCAATGTGGGTGGTAAAGCTCTTTAAATAGAGCGATAGATATACCATTTTCTTTATCAGCATATGTTGCAGTCACCATTTTTATTAGCTTAAGAGTTTCCTCCTTGTCAGAGAGGAGTTATTTGCTTTATTTTGATGCAACGTAATTGCATGGGGGCTAAATACCTAGATGTCCCTTTGATGGTCTGGATGGGGTTATGGGGAGGGAGCAGGGGTTGTCTGGATGCTCAGAGATCTTCCTTCTGATTCTCAGTGCCATCATGCTAGATGAAGCCCATGAGAGGACCTTGTACACAGACATTGCCATTGGCCTGCTGAAAAAGGTATGATTTTGCTGCCAGACTTCTATTTTTCTGTTTTTGTTTTGTTTTGTTACCTGATTAGGAAAATAATTGTAGATATTTGGAAAATCCAACAAATTATGAAGGAAAAAACATCCATAATCCTTATCCTATCCATTCAGAGAAAGTCACTGGTGGAATGTTGGTATGGTTTCTTCTCTTTTCTGTGTTCATTTGTGTGTGTACATGAATCTGTTTTGGCATAATAGGGATTAGATTGTATGTGCTAATTTGTGTCTTGTATATTTTTCTTAACATTATATCAAGGTCATTTTTCTGTGTCATTAAGTATTTTTTGAAGATGTTATTTTAAATGGCTATCTAACTATCTCTACCATTTGATTTTTCCCTTACTGCAAGGCATTTATGTTTCCATATTTGAAGTATCTATACTAATAAAAGGATAATATGCTAATTAGATTGGGTCGATGGGACATCTTCTGGATGTCCAACTTCCTTCTGGACAAAGCCACGGTGCCGGGGACTGAGGCAGAGGTGGTTGGGGCGATCAGGCTGTCAGAGGAGCAAGCAGTTAGGGGCAGCCAGGCTGGCAGGTAAGTAGTTAGGGGGTGACCAGGCTGGCAGGGGGTAGTTAGGGGGAACTAGGCAGGCAGGGGGACAAATAGGGGGCAACCAAGCTAGCAGGGGGCCAGTTAAGGGGTGATCAGGCAGTTGGGGGGCGACCAGGCCAGCAGGGGAGCAGTTAGGGGGTGATCAGGTCAGCCAGGGACAGTTAGGGGGCAACCAGGTCGGCAGGGAGGCAGTTAGAGGCAATCAGACAGGCAGGCAGGCAAGTGGTTAGAAGCCAGCAGTCCTGGATTGTGAGAGGGTGTAGGCCAGGCTGAGGGAACCCCCAACCCCATGCACAACTTCGTGCATTGGGCCTCTAGTTTTAAATAATGTCACAGTGAGCACCCTTTTAATTAAATCTGTTGCATTCCTGGTTTTTTTCATCTATTTTTTTTTTTAAAAGTTTATTATTATAGCCGAAACCAGTTTGGCTCAATGGATAGAGCGTTGGCCTTTGGACTGAAAGGTCCCAGGTTCAATTCCAGTCAAGAGCATGTACCTTGGTTGTGGGCACATCCCCAGTAGGAGGTGTGCAGGGGGCAGCTGGTCAATGTTTCTCTCTCATTGATGTTTCTACCTCTCTATCCCTCTTCCTCCCTGTGGAAAATCAATTATATATATATATATATATATATATATATATATATATTTAAAAAATTTATTATTATAGAAAGTTTTAAACATACCCTGGAGTAAAGAGAGGGTTTAATAACCCCCACGTACCCACCATCTGGCTTCAGTAATTATAACTCATGGTCATTATTGTTTCTACCTTACCTTCATCCTCTCCCCTGTACCTGATTTTTTATTTAAAATTTTCTGATTGTTTTCTTTGGATAAATTTCCATCTCAGGAGACTAGAAAGTGGTGGTAGAGCAGAGCATTGACCTGGGTCAGACTGCCGGGTTCAAATTCTGACTGCTGAGTTTACTCATATCATATACGAGGATAATAGAAGTGTCTGTGTGTGCGCAGTACACTTTCATATATGGTAGCCACTAACCACCTTAGATTTAAATTGGTTAAAATAGAATAAAATAAAAAATTCAGTACCTCAGTCATACTGGCTATACTTTAAGGGCTCTTTAGCCACATGTGCTGAGTGGGTGCAGCATAGGATAGAACCTCTCCATACTGAGGAGAGTTCTCTAGCTCAGAGCTGTTCTTTATCATAATTTGTTATGAGGCTTAAGTAGACAGTGTGAAAATCTTAGGATGGCATCTGGCCTAGGGTCACAAATAGACTGTAAGACACCTTTGTGCAATTAGGAAAAGATGCCCCACTGGGAGGATGTCCCCAGCCAAGTGAGGGGATTTCAGATGCCCCAGCCCCCTTAGGCAGGCATCTTTGTGTATGCTACACATGTGTATACAGGGTACTCCGGGACCCTGGAATAGTACAGAACTCAGTGTTTGTTAGCTGCTGTTGTTATTTTGATAATTATTTTATTCTTTGGTCAAAGGTTTAGACTTTGATATTTATGAGGGCTTATCCTATATTACCATCTTAGGAACAATATAATAAGAGGGCTTATTGCATTGAATCTTTGCCAACACTAAATATTAGCACTAAAAATACATCCTTGCCAGTGTAATAGGTGAAAAAAAGAATCTCATTGTTATCATGTGTGTTTGCTATAGTTTCTATGATAATTTCTCTTATGCCTGTTGATCATCTTTTTCTTCTGATAACTGTTACTATCTTTTGCCCATATTTCTAACTTGGTGTTATCGTTTATTGTTTGTTTGCTTTAAAAGTATTTCTTTATACTTTAGCTATATACAGGGTGGGGTTTTCTCTCATCCTGTATACACAGATTCTGACTATCCTGAGACCCAGGTGCCAGAAAAAATGGTTTTACTTGCAGTAAATTCAAATCTTAAAGCTTCTTTTTACTTTCTATTAAATTGTTTTAGCTCTTTATTTTGGAAAATTTTGTACAGTTGGAAAGAATAGAATAATAATAAACCCTATTTTAACTTATGATTTTAATAATTATCAACTTGTGGTTGGTCTTGTTTCATCTGTAAGCTCCCTTCTTATCCCCAACAATACACATACTAAATTATTATGAATTTCAGATATCAAGTTTCATCCGTAAATTTTACAGTTATTGTTTTATGATGCCTTCGTTTTTAGATTCAGAAAAAGCGAGGGGATCTTCGATTGATTGTGGCTTCAGCCACTCTGGATGCAGAGGTAAGAACATTTCCCTTCTCCTTGTCCCCTGTCAACACTGGGATCATTGGCCGTGGCTGTGGGAAGTTATCTCTAGCAAGAGCTTATCTTTGGCGGAAGGGCCTGCCTCCCTTATGGGGCCATCTGATGACCTAGATTCCAGGGGCTCAGGGGATACTCCTTTCGAGCCTGTAGGTGGGAATCAACCTGTAATTAATTGAGTTCATAATACCTACTTGTCTTGTTTCTCTACATACCGTTTCTCCTCTTACAAGCAGCTTCTTTTTATTACTTTTGATAGTATGAGGTTATATTTCTTGCATTTACTTATGGCTAGCATTTATATTTAGAATTTTTGTACAATTGAAGTTTTTACTGTACATATAATGTCCGTTTTTTATGGCTAAGTTTATATTATTATTCTCTCTTAACTAATATTTAAGTTCAAATAGCAACTCATCTCAACAAATAATTTTGACCACTTGTCATATATATAAAATAAACAGGTGTTTGCAGTTCAGCTTGTTCAAGGTGCTGAGACAGCCAAGGAGAGAGTTGCTAACTCTAGCGGCTCGCAGGTGTCCAGAAGCTCTCACAGAGGAGGGACATCCAGTTGGGTTTGACAGATGCACAGAAGTTTGTCAGATGGGCAGGGGTGGGGAAGGGCATCCTGAGCTTTGCACAGAGCACCAGGGTATGAAACCATGTGTGCATGGGGCTGGGAGTCAAGTGTAAGGTGGGAGTCTTACTTGTACTGCCCGATACGGGGTGATCTGCCTCTGACTTCCACATTCTCCAGTGTTTCCTACATTCCAACCCCACTGGTCCCCTTGCTGTTCCTCCGAAAAACTCTCTTTCTACACCATTCTTCTCTCAGATGTTCTATTGGCTCCACCCTCATTTCATTCCAGTCTTGACCAGGTATTACACTCTGAGAGAGGCTTTCTTGACCACTCTGTCTGAAGTAGGGCCCCTGTTGCTATCCAGCTTCTTATGCTTATTTTTTTCTGTTCAGCACTAACATTAGGTGTATATCGAATGTTTATTGTGTGTCTCCCATCATGAAAGGTACACTCCCTGAAGATTTGGACTTTGAATGTCTTCAACAGGGTCTGGCATAATGTAGGTGCTGTGGGTTGAATGAATTTTGATTGAATAGGAGGCAATGGAGATTAAAATGGAAAGGTTGGTAGGGGTCAGATGATGGAAGGCCTTACAAGCCAACCAGAGGAGGAAGAACTCCATCCAGCGCCTGGTCGGGAGCCTTGGGAGGGTGTGAGGTATGTGACTTGATCATATTGACTTGATTCTAGGAAGAGCACTCTGGTGCTGTGTAGAAGAGACAGAGAGATGTGGAAATAACAGTTAAGAGGCCAGTTTTATAATCCAGTTGAGAAGGGCCTGCCCTCAGTGTGGCTTTAGGATCCAAACAACATGGAGAGAGAAAAACCCAGCATGGCTAAGAGAGGTGTCTGCATGTGCACCCAGACTGCTCGCAGATCTTCTCACTAGGCCGTGGGAGGCTGCTGTCTTAAGTCTGCCCGTGATAACTTCTGGGGCAAAGCTCCTTGGTTGCCTTCTTTAATTAATTCTCATGTCCTTCACCCACAATACCTGCTAGAATGTTATTTTGAGGACCATACCTAACCTCTCGTTACCTCCTCCATGGCTAAGTTGCACAAAACATCTCTATTTCACATCTTATTTTCGTTATTTCCCCTTGTAAAAAGTATCCCCAACAGTTTTTTATTATGTTTGAAAACTATAAAGTCTGAGTCTTTTCTTAGAAAGACTGTTAAGTAATATTTATTGCTCATAATTGCCTTGATGTGACATAGACATTTTAAAAAATAGCCTCTTTTAGTTCTGCCTACAGTAGTTGATATAGATGGACTTTCTGGAAGTGGTTCTTTAAGTGGGAAAGTAGAATGAATGTAGGCAATTTGTGATGCTGTGGGAATACGGTGATGCAGGCGGGTCAGGACCTCAGCGTTGTTTAGCCGGGCCTTTGATGGGCAAGGGCCATTTGCCCCTTAATTGCCCCATGCTGGGGGTGAGGGTGAAGTCTGCGTGTACGAGGAGAGGACCTCAGGGAGAGACTCAGTTCTGTGGGAGTGTAGGTGCATGTGGGGCGTGGTTTATGAGTTCCCGTGTGAGAGTGAGTGAGGAAGAGGAATGGAGTGAGCTGAAGAGGGCGAGGGAGGAAGAATAGGAGTGGGCGTGGGAGTGGGAAAGGGTGTGGCTTAGGTAGCATTTGACCAAGAGGTCCAGGAGATGCCAGAACTCATCCCTGTTCCCCTAGCTGTATGTGACAGACTAATTCCAATCACTACTGCCTCGGGGGTAGATGATGCCACCTGCTCTGGTTTTGCCCAGGGCCCAGGTGGCTCAGCAGTGATTGCAGCTGGGAGGCAGAGGCAAGCATGACTGGGCTGGTCACATTGTTTAGTTGCTTTGTTAATATAAGCCTAATTAAGCAAACAATTACAGAAAACATGACAAGGTGTAATTATGAAGTATTTATTGACCAGTAGTATATCACATGCTATTGTTTTTCTTTTATTTGCTTTTAGCCACGTGGCATAAAATGGGATGGCTGATTTTTGGTCACAGGTCCAGCTACGTGGGAAGAGAACTTGGAGTCAGCTGGGGTCAGATACTCACTTGGGACTAATCCGTGTGGGCCAAGGCCTGTTGGACCAGAGGTAGACATGGCTGCTGGGAGCCACTTCTGTGCCCAGGGAAGGAAGCTGTGGCAAACTGGGAAGGCATCCCAACAGATGTCCACATCATTTTTATTCCATTTCCTAGGCTGTCCTCTTCCTTTATGCCACTTCATGTTTCTTACTGCATGTCCATGTCAGTGCGACCCCCTCTTTCAAACCTGACTCAAGCTCTCTCCTTTTCCAAGTGTGTTGAGCCTGTTTCACTCCTTCTGTTCTGTCCTTCTGCCTCTAACTCTAAATTCTTAAATCAGTGAATAAGAATACCTCTTGTTTTGGAAGTGTAGACTACTGGAATGTAAACCATTAAATAAGCCATATTCTCATTTGAAAAAAAGATCTTGTAATGCTAAATTTTATTTCTTGAAAAAATAACTCCCCATCTTTACTCTTCAACACACATATTCCTGAGCAGCTAAGGGGTAGCCGCCCACTCCAGCAACACTGTTAAGGCATCAACTTCCTCCCTGTTCTGCTCGCCTTTTTGCTCCAAAAAGCCTCTGCCAAGCCCTTCCTAAAACCTTCCTCCTCCGCCCCCAGCAGCCCCTGGAGCTGCACCGTCTCCCCTCTGTCCTGCCTCCCCGATGGCTTCCCCTCGGGCTCCTTCACTGGCCACTCTTCTCCCTCCTGGCAGCCCTCCTCCTGAGAGCTGGAGGTGAACTTGACTGTGCTCTAACCTAAGCTGCCAGACCATCGAAACTCATAGACCCGGGACTCCTGCCACCCTGGCACTCGGCTTCTCTGTGACAGTCCCCTTCTCATTGTCGCGATCATTCAGGCTCAGGACTTCATTGCTTAGGGATGTGATTGGGTAAGAATTCCGCCCTCCCCAGCTTGTCTGGGCATGTGCTCACACTCCCTGACTGCCAGGTCCTGTCAGTCTTTACCCCTGGAATGCTTTGCTTTCAAATGGCCCTGCCCGAGTCTATGCTTTCATTTCCTCTCCCCTGAACTATTACAGTAACAGTACCTCCCTTAGTCAGTCTGCTGGTCTCCATTCTCTTATCACACCTGCCCTTCCCCCAAATGACCATGAGAGCCAGGCACCCAGAGCACAGGTCTGGTAATATGCCCTCCTCACTGCCCTGATCTTGTCTAAGAAAGTGCCCGTGTAGTGTGATTTTTGGGCCCCTTTAGAGGGATAACACAGCTGCTTACTGTGCACTCATTCTAGTCACACTTTATTTGAATTGCACAGAAGTCTTGCAGGGTAGGTAGCAGATGGTTCATTTTATAGGCAAGAGGGCTACTCACAGCTGGCCTGCCCTAAGCCTTGGACTCTGTGCTCTGTCAGGGGCCCTTTACATCTAAGTGTCCACTCTGCTCTCATCCTGGTAAGGGGTGTCTCTTCCCAGCATCCATAAGGCTTAGCCAAGAGAGACTGCCCCGCCATGCTGCCTTCCCCAAGAGCCAGTCATTGACCTTGCATTCTCTTCAGCTGTAACTTGTAGCTCTTTTCTGGCCATTTAGTCATTCTGCCTCGGTTCATGTTGCGATTGGGTCTTTGCACACCTGCCCCCTTGGATTATTCACTCTTTGGGGACATCAGGGGTGTCTCTCCTCACTTGCTCGTGGATCCCTTCTAGCGTGCCTGTGCTCTGTACGTCATAGGACCCAGAAAGGCTGAAATTACTCAAAGGGAATTTTCCCCAAAGTTAAGTGAAGAATAATGCCTTATGGTTCAACAATGTAGCTCTTTTTTGGCACGAGGCACTTTTTTTTTTTTTTTAAATCTCTGCTTACTCTTCTCAAACACAACTTTGAGGTTAATGTATAGTATCCCAGGTTTTGGTTGTTAAATCCAGTTTAGAAGCACTGCCCCAAGCCCATTCATTTTTCGTTTGATGCAGTTCCTCACTCAGTGTATCCCTGGGCTCCCAGATTCCAGGAGCAGGCATGGGCATGCCTAGTAAAGACATCTGGGGAAGTAAAGACAGGACTTGTGATCACGTAGTTAGGCCTTCCAGGAGGGTAAAAACTCATGTCCAAGCAGGCCCCAGGGGAACTGGAATATAGTTTGGAAACAGGAATGTCATTGACACACTCCACTTAATAGGGTGTCTGTGCTCCCTGGGCCTCTGGCACAGCAGCTGCCCATCCAGCGCTCACTGTCCAGCCGGTGTGGTCACTCAGCTCTTCTCAGGCTCAGCTTCTCTGTGTGTCTTGGGGCACCTTCCCTAAGGGGATCTTGGTAGTGTCTCCTTGCCCCACTGTTGGCCAGAGCGCACTTTCCGGACTCCCTATGGACTACCAGTCTGGTGATCAAGTGCCATAGAAGAGGATGTGGCTACCCATTTGGGAGGAACCACTTCTCTCAACAGGGTATGGGGCAAATGTCAGAAAATACAGTTTTGAAATCTAACCTTTATTATTTTTATCAAACCTTAGTAAAGAGTCTGTCATTGAAATGTGATCCCTCAAATTTGCAATAATAAAAAGACGGTTTTTAATAACTATTTTGCAACTATAGTCTGTATTATATATATCCAATTCTACTGCCAACTCCCTGCTCTGTATTCTTCTTTTAGTACTGTTTTCTTTTTTCCTTGGATTATTATGAATTATTTTGTTAAAGGAATGAAAAATTGATTTATTTTATTTTTTTTAGAAATTTCGGGATTTCTTTAATCAAAATGAAACCAGCGACCCAACCAGGGATACATGTGTGATCCTTACAGTGGAAGGGCGGACATTTCCTGTGGATATTTTTTATCTACAAAGGTTTGATGATACTTACTTTCTTAATGATGGTGCCTAGAAAGCTATGTCTGTATTGTGGAATGAGAAGCAACTGCATGTCTTCCGAGGGTGATATGCCAGGCTGGTGAGGAGGGGTATACTCTGTCTCATATCATTATTTTGTTTCTCCTGTCATTGACAGGATGTCCTGGAATCCTACTCAATTTCACTACCAAATTTAGTTTAAACTCTTGACACTAATGTGCACGTTTTTATGAATCTAGTTAAGTAACAAGGTTAGGGGAAGGATGGGTAGATAGTTTTTAGAACTGAGGTTAACCAGACAGCTGGCATTTTCACTCATATATCTTTAAGTCATTTGGTTCTCAGCTCCCTACATCCTAGCAAAAGGCCTGGTTGACAATTTTGGGAGGAGCCCTCTTGGACAGGAAGGGGTCATCCTAATCTCCATACTGCATCACTGGACAGACAGTGGCTGATAAATACAGAGAGTTGGGGGCTTGACCTCTGAATTGTTTTGGCTGGACAGTGGGTGCACCCATCAGCTCCGTCCACCCCTCAGACATGCTGCCAATAGTCAGGAGGGAAAATGGAAAGAGTGGGACTTAGCACTGGGAATAGCTCTCTGTTTTCACTGGGCAGAGATCTTTGCATGCTAAAGATAGCCCATCAATTTGCATAGGTTTATTGTTTTTGTTTCTTTGCAAATAAAGAAAAAAAATCATAGCTGACATGCAATTATTAATTACTCTTTTTTGAAAAATATATTTTATTTTTTACAGAGAGGAAAGAAGAGGGAGTTAGAAACATTGATGAGGGAGAAACATCGATCAGCTGCCTCCTGCACACCCCCTACTGGGGACATGCCCCAAACCAAAGTACATGCCCTTGACTGGAATCGAACCTGGGACCCCTGAGTCCGTAGACTCTATTCACTGAGCCAAACTGGTTAGGGCAATTATGAATTATTCTCAAATGTTGCATTTAAAAAAAAGAAAAAGTGAATACTTATTTTATCATATACTAATTACTGCCGGGCAGGCCTAATCTAACTTTCATGAGATTTTCTAGGGTATTGGATCTAAAACTAGTGTGTATGGTAGTGATGAGTTTCACTCTTATATCTTTTCAGTCCTGTTCCAGATTACATCAAATCAACTGTAGAAACTGTGATGAAAATTCACCAGACAGAGGGAGATGGAGATATATTAGCATTTCTTACTGGCCAGGTAATTCCAATGGACCTTTTCTCTGTAATGAACAGACACGTTAAGGCAACACCAGAATTAATACAGAAAGCTGTTACTTTGCTTAGCTGTTTATTTTATGTTTTATTGTATTTTGTGGTTACTTAATTGCAAAAAAAAAAAATTGTTTGGTTTGATGTCATTCGTCTACAGACTACATAGTCAGAGAGTCATTGGCTCCTGCCAGTTCTGTCTGCAGAGGGTCAAATGTCTTTGAAATTTATTAGTTGATTCCAAAGTATATTACACATTCATTCCATAAGCTGTTTACTAAAATTGAATATTGCATCGGGTGCATTTGTGTATGCAGGTTGCTGCTGCAGTCTTCTTTACCGCTGACCCTGGGGGTGCTAAGTGGGCACATCACTGGAAAGACAATTGAACAAGCCCAAGTGCTCACTCAGGGTTGTAACACTGCCCAGAACTACCCTCCAGCTAGAATCTTTTCCACTGTTGAGCATTTTCCACAGTTCAGTAATCTTTTCTTGAAATGTGTATAGCGATTTTATCTGCCACAGCTTGTTCATACATATACATTGCTTTGTTGGTCACAGTACCTCAAAGTTCAGTTATATAATTGTTGTTGTTTATTAACCTGACAGTTGCAAATTTTCACTCCATGGACACCATTGTTGGGTAGCATTTAATTAAATATCACCCCAGAGTTGAATGTGATCACACTGGAGTCATGAATCTGACCTTAGTTAAAATCCTGATCCCAACTTTTCTATCTTTCATATGAAAAAGTGACATTCATCAACTTCAAATTGATCTTGGTTTCTTTGGTTCCTGGTTTGATGTTTTAGGAAGAGGTAGAAACCGTTGTGTCTATGCTGATCGAGCAGGCTCGAGCACTAGGTCGGACTGGGATGAAGAGACACCTCCGGATCCTCCCCATGTATGCAGGACTGCCTTCCTTTGAGCAAATGAAGGTGTTTGAGAGGGTGTCCCGCAGTGTCCGAAAGGTGAGACTAACCCGATGACCAAGGGTGTTTGCAGACATCTAGAATCATTTTGGGGCCCCTTTGCTGCACATTGGAAATAATTTTTTTTTTTTTTTTTTTTTACATTGAGGTGAAACTTGTTATATAGGCAGGTTTCTTTAAGAGCTCCATGTTTCTGTGCAGTATTTTGAAAAGCACACAATAAATAATGCGTTGCAAAGATTTCTGAACCTGCCCCACAGAATCACTCTGACAGTAATTACCAGAGCAGGTGACTTCTCCTTATCTCTTTCCTGCCTGCCTAATATTTCCCCATGACACAACACTACCTTGGCTTACAGGACCGTGTCGGTGGATTGTGATCAGTGGGAACAATAATTCTATTACTACTAGTGGTTCCTGAGCCATTGGTTTGAAGCATCATTTTGCCTCTAGTGCCAGGTTTAAGTTAATTAACTTAAGGTGTGGTTTAAAAATATTTAGCATTGAAATTGGGGTGGGGAAGGGTGTGGTGGGAAGGAAGCATTGGTTAGAAGGAGCCAGCAGGCAGCCATTCTGCTTCCTGCTCATTGTCCTCCTGGGCCTTACCCCATTTCCCTTCTATCGGGTGAGGAAGACCCAGGACTGGCCTGAAGAGGCTTGTACCCTGTTTCCCCGAAAATAAGACAGTGTCTTATATTAATTTTTGCTCCCAAAGATGCGCTATGTCTTATTTTCAGGGGATGTATTATGTTCCCATTAATAAGGTCTTATTTTGGGGGAAACATGGTAGTAGCTGCTTAGCAGGTGACAAAGAATACAGTAGGTGGGGGGTGGTCTGACAATCTGCTCCTAATCTGGATCACTTGGAAGAATGTGCTCAGCCTTCCGGCCACTGGGAGTGAGCTTCTGGCCAGTGGGAGGGAGCAGCTGGAAACTTCCCAGTGAGATGTGAACTGTGGCTAACCAGCCAAGAGGCGGTGGTTCCGTTCCTGAGTTACTGTGCTCTGGGATGAATTACTCAACCTCAAGGCCAGCTTTTCCCAGCTGTGAAACATAAATAATAATGACTTTTAGACAGATGGTTTTATAGCATATGTCTGCTATATAAAAATGATAGGAAGATTTTTTATGAAATGATAGATATAAAAGTGCCTTTAGAAAGTTCTAAGTGCTATCTATACATGACCCCTGCTGCTTCACATCCTTAAGGGGCAGCTCCAGTGCACTTGGAATAAAAAGCAAACAGCTCACAGTGTCCCAGAGACTGTGCATGATCTGACCTTGCCTCCCTGCAGCTTCAATCGGGGGGGGGGGGGGGGGTGGGGTGGGGTGGGGGGGGCCGTGTCTGGACCCTGGCGGCACTGGCTATTTCTCCTTTCTTTCAATTATTTCTTCTGCCTGGATCTCCAGGATTGGCTGCTTCTTGTTACTCACGTCTCAGCTCAGAATCACCTTTTAGAGAGATTTCCTCTGGCCATCCAATCTAAAATAGCACAACCCATTATTATAATCTATCTGATAATAGAGGAATATGCAAATTATCCAGGACACCATAACGTCATGACCGAACAGCAGGGACCTGAGGCTGCATGGCACCTGGCCGGGGTGAGGGACCTCAGACTGCACCCCCCCCCTCCCCACCGCCCTGCCCTGCCCCTGGGGCTTGATGAGGGACCTCAGGCCGCTCCCCCCACCCAGCAGAGCTTGAGGAAGGACCTCAGGCTATGCCCCCTGTCCCGGCACCAGGCTGGGGAACCTGAGGCTGCGCCTCCCCCCCACCCCTTGACGGGAGCTCAGGCTGTGCCGCCGGGTCAGAGGACCTCATGCCACGCCCCTTGCCTGGCGGGGGCTTGACAGGGGACCTCAGGCCGAGTCCTCCCCCCCCCCCCACCCCCACCCCCGGCAGTGCTTGATGGGGGACCTCACGCTGTGTCCCCCACCCTGGCAGGGCTTTACAGGGAACCTGAAACTGTGACCTCATCTAGTGCTGGGCTGGGGGACCTGAGGCTGCGCCCCCTGCCTGGAGGGACTTGATGGGGTGGGGCCGGCTGAGGCTGGGTCTCCTGCGTTTTCAAAGTGTGTGCGGGTCGTGGGTAAGGATTGACTCTAGGTCCCACTGCGTGCCCCAGACTCTGACAGGAGGGAGATTTTCATACACAGTTTGTTAATTTTCTTTCATCTCTGATACTTCTATTATAGAGAAAGGGCGAACAGCACTATTAAAATATTTTCTCTAATTAATTCCCTTTTAATGTGCATGAATTTCATGCACCTGGCCACTAATATATAATAAACACCTTAAATACTGTGTAATGTTATAGTCTTACTCTGTTGTATTTTCTTTCTCACACTAGACTCTGGGAGAGCAGGGGTATTGTATTCTCTTTCTTGTTCATCATACATGCCAGCACCTTGCACAGTGCCTGGCAAAGCACAAACTCTCAAAAAATAGCTAGAATGTGAGTGAATAAGTGGGTTTTACATGTACAGGGTGGTGATTTATCATAGTTGTGCAGAAGGCAAAAACTAGAGTTTGTTGAGTATTTACTATGGGCCAAGTACCAGGATTAGAGCACAGCACTGGGAAGGGGGCAGATATTATGCTGGTGAGGAACCATGCTCAGGAGGTTAATTAACTTATCTAAAATCACATGCTCTGAAAGAATTCACACTCAGGGCACCCTGACCCTAAAACTTATGCTTTTGCACTATACCAAACTAAATAGTTTATTAAAAGTGAAAAGAACCAAATAACTTTTATTTTTACTCTTCGTTCTGTGGGAACTTAGGTGATAGTGGCCACCAACGTGGCAGAAACCTCCATTACAATCAGCGGGGTTGTGTATGTGATCGACTGCGGTTTCATGAAACTCCGAGCCTACAATCCCCGGACAGCTATCGAGTGCTTGGTAGTGGTCCCCGTGTCCCAGGCATCAGCCAACCAGCGAGCAGGACGTGGTGGCCGGAGCCGCTCCGGAAAATGTTACCGTCTTTATACAGGTTAGTGTGGTTTTCTTTTGAGGGTTTTTTATTTCTGTCAGCCTGGACATTGGAGAGTATTTTATTTACCCTCAATGGGCAAGACTTCATACAAAAGCCAGCCCTCCCTCACATGTTCCTCTGTAACCTGGCCCCCACCACCTTGCTCATCTTTGCTACTGGTCCCTCTTCGCCTATCAGTGTGCTGTTTTCCTGTTCTGGGATTTCTGAACCCCCAATGGGGGGTTCCCATCTTTATATGTAGTCAGAGCGTCTTTGCAGAGCTAAAGTAGCAAGATCTATCTCACTGATAGAAAGCAAATAGTTGGTCTGCTGGTGCTGTGTACTGTGCACCATGCTAGGCTCTGAAGGAACAAAATAAATAACATCAAGACTGTTCTGGCCTTTAAAGAGCCTTCTCTCCAGCTTGAAGACAGCCTCCCCTATAGACAGTGATGTCCCAGAGCTGCTCTTTCTCTCTGCACTTCTCTTGTGTGAGGGATGGCACAGGTTTCTCTCAATTGTTCAGACTTGATTTTCACATCATTTTCAATTCCCTTCTCTGTCCAATATCCATTGCAGTCACTTACCAGCTATCTTCTTTCCTTTTTGAAATGATAGATTCAAAAAATTGGTTACTGTTGCCCTTTTTCAGTCCTTGACACCATTCTTTCTTTTAGCAAATATTTACAGAGCCAGGTGTGGTGCCAGGGTTTGGCGATCTAGGGCTAGGTGAGACATGGTTTTGGCCATGTGTGGTCATTGACAGCCTGGTGATGGAGGCAGACCCACGGATTGACATATTGTGTGAGAGGGTTGCCATAAAAGAATGAGCCTTGGAAGCAGAGAGGAGAGAGTTATCCTGTTGGGAGGACTTTGAAATCTTTGAAATTTGGACCTGATTTTATTGACAGCCCAATAGTTATCCACTGAAGGGCTAGCAGTGGAGATTAGATCTCAGCACACCCAGCAGAGGGAGTGGAATTTGCAAGTGCAAGTATGTGGGCGGGGAAGAAGGGGGGGAAAGAGTAGTCAGGAGGGAGGGAAACACAGAACCCGAGGCCAGAGATGTAGGGTCTTCCACCCCTGAAGGCACTAAGAATGAATGGTTAGAGTGGAAAGAGGAGAATCAAGGCTGTAAAAGGCATCTTGAAATTCAGGGGAAGAGAAGTTTCAAGCTACTTAAAAAATTGTGTTTGAGGGAAAATTTACATTTTATAAAATTAACTATTTTAAACTGAACAGTTCAGTGGCATTTACAATGCCACCTCTATCTAGTTTCAAAGCATTGCCATCTCTTAGTAAAACCCTTACTCATTAAGTAATTTCTCTCCATTCCTTCCCCCACCCCCACCCCCAGGCCCTGGCAACCACCAATCTTTGTTTTGTCTCTATAGATATATCTGTTGGAAATTTCAAATAAAAGAGATCATACAATAGGTGGCTTTTTGTGTCTGGCTTTTTTCATGTAGCATAATGTTTTCCAGGTTCATCTATGTTGTATAAGTATTTCATTCTTTTTTGTAGCTGATTTGTGCACCGGTGGATCCCTTGGCCTGGCCTGCACCCTCTTGCAGTCTGGGACCCCTCAGATTATGTTGGACTGCCAGTTTTGCCCTGATCCCTGCAGGCCAGGCTGAGGGACCCCACTGGTGCTCAAATCCATGCAATGGGCCTCTAGTATGCATATAAGATCTCTGATTAATCTCTTCCTGCCCTCTCCCCTCCCTCTTTCTCTCAGATTCATCAGTCTGTTCCATGTTTCCATGCCTGTGTATTGAGTGTTTGCCCCCTGGTAGTCAATGCTCGTCATAGCTAATGGTCAGCAGGTCACTGGTTTGGCTCAGTGGATAGAGCTTCAGCCTGAGGACTGAAGGGTCCTGGGTTCTATTCTGGTCAAGGGCACATGTCCAGGTTGCAGGTTTGATCCCCAGTCGGGGGTGTGCAGGAGGCAGCCAATCAATGATTCTCTTTTGCAATTGATGTTTCTCTTTTCTCCCTTCCTCTCTGAAATATATATATTATATTCCACTGTGTGGATACAACACATTTTGGTTATACATTTATCAGTTGATTGTTTCCACCTTTTGGCTGTTGTGAATAATTTCTCCTATGAACATGTGTGTGCATGTACTTGTTTGAGTACCTGTTTTTAGTTCTTTTGGGTATATACCTGGGAGTAGAATTGTGAGATCATTAAATAATTCTGCGTCTTAACTTTGAAGAACTTAAGTTTTTTAAAAATTTACCTTTATTTTGAAAATATTACAAATGTTCTTCCCTTCAAACCCCCTCCCCCATTGAGGAAATGGTTAACATAATTTCATGCTTCAAAGAAATCTAATAGAGTACAGACTAAAGATAGGCAGGTATATTTGTCTTCCTCAGCATGAGCAGTTTTAGTAGAGGTGGACCCGTCGACAGTAATGGGGTGCATTCTATCCAGCCTCTGGGCGTTCTTGGCTAACCTATTACTAGATGAACTTGCAGAAAGCACAGCTCTGAGCATGCTACCTGCTCAAACCCTTAAGAGTTTCTCAGAACTTTCCACAACTTTTTCTCAGCTTATCTTCTGCAATCTACCTACACCTCCCCTACGGTGCATCACGCTGCACGACACTCTTCCCGGACATACCTTCTGTTTTCCCACACCCACCTCTCATTCCTGTGATGCCTTTCCTTGAGCTCTTTCCTTTGCTCAACACACACATTCTCGGTATCCTTCACATCCTCTCTCAAATGGCACCTCATAAAGCAACCTCAGTTTTCTTTGATTGGCTGTGCTTCTTCCTTCCCTGAGTCTCCCTTTTCCTTTGGGAGGACCGCTCTTTGGGACCTCATCTCAGGAGTCGCTGTTTCTGATCTTGTCCCAGGCCCTTCATATCACTGAAGCTTCTCAAAACCATTGGGCCTTTGGCTCCTACAGCTCCTGGCCCAATGCGTCACACTCAAGTCCTCAGTGGTGTTTAACTGAGTGTCACTCAACTCTTAGGAAGCACTTACTTCCTGTGGATGTCTCCTTAGGGGGCTCTCTTCTTATCTGATAGCTTTGCTTCTCCCTTGGTCAGCTCGGTATTTGGAAATGTGGCTATCCTACCAAAAAGCTATTTGCAAAATACTGTTGAAACACAAAGGCGGTATCCCATTTGGAACTTCCTGCTATTGCCTGTAATCCAGAACCTTCCAGTTAGGCCCAGGCATTTGACAGTTTGTATCAGTTACTCCAGAGAGTATTGGCTTTTTCTCAGAGATGACCTTTATGAAGTTCTTCAGTGGTAGAGCTGTTTTGGTTCGCTTTTTCTCTGGTTAACTGCAGCTTAATGGTCTCAGTGGACATTGGGCCGCCCTGTGTGAAGGAGGGTGTGCACCGTTAAAATGTTGACTGATGTGGGAGGGTCTTGAGGGTGGAACATTATATAATCCATAAAGTTTCTGAATATGAACAAAATGGATTTAATCTCTTCCTCCCTCATTCCCCCACCTTTTTGTCTGGCTTTTATAAGAAGGCCTCCCAAAGCCTTTCCCCCCTCCTTGTTCTCCTGCCCCTCCCATCTTGGCACCTCTTGGCACCTCTGTGCCTTGTGCTTTTTCCTGTTGAGAAGTCACCTTTTGTTCCTGGTGGGCAGCATGTTAAGCATTCATTAATCTATTTGGGACAGCCATAGGGATGTGAGTATGATGTATGTGCTTGGCTCATTGATTCGAAGAGTTACATTTGGACAGTTTTTGCTCTTCGTAAGATTTGGTCATTTATTATATTCTGGTTACTGTTTTGGTAATGTATTTTGAAGTTATTCTTTACTGTTTATATGTACTGTTCTTGCCTTTCGATTTACTCCATCCCAATCAGAGGTAATTGTGACTGGGCATCAGTAGTGATTCAGCAAATATTTGTTGCTTTGATTTAATATTTTGCTGACAAAAAAACACATTTTTAAAAAAGTATCCTAAAAATAAGAGGATAAACTTCCATAAAGATATATTATTTATAAAGATATACATTGCTAAAGTATTTAAGTAGAATGGTCTTTCTTAAACATGAAATAACTTTATATCATAATATATGCATCTGATCAGGAATCCTAGAGCCTCTTGTTAGAGAAGGAAAACTGTCCCTTTGTCATAATGATTGCATTTGATTGACATTTGATCCCAAACAATTCTGATTTCCTGTCCTCAGAGGAAGCCTTTGACAAGTTGCCTCAGTCCACCGTTCCTGAGATGCAGCGGAGCAACTTGGCACCTGTCATCCTGCAGCTGAAAGCACTGGGAATTGACAACGTCCTCAGGTTCCACTTCATGTCGGTGAGTCCTGCCTTCTGTCTGCGGCCAGGGAGGCTGGAGGGCTCGCAGGGGAATGTCAGCTCTCTCTCTCTCTCCCCCTCTCTCGCTCATCTTTCTTTCTCCTTTCCTTTCCTTTCCTTTTCCATTTCCATTTCCTTTCTATCTAGCTCCTATGGTGTGTGCTTGCTTTGTACCAGGCCTTGTGCAGGCTGCAGGGGGAATGCAGCCAGATCAGTTCCTGTCCTGGCCACTGGGGAACAGAGACAAGGAGTGAGTTATTACAGTGCGTGTGCCCAGTGTTGGGAGAGACAAAGGCAGGCCTCCAACCCAGGTAGTCATACCTGTGGTGAGGTGTGAAACTCATGGGATTTCACCAGCTCGGAAGGGGCAGCGAGATGCAGGACAGTGAGCATGTTTTAGGCCTGCATGTGAGAATATTATGATGGGGGGAGCCAAGAAGGCTTCCGCAGAGCTGCAGGGAAGGGTCTTGTGGCTGATTGCGTCTCTGCTTATTGCCCACGGCAGGTTTCCAGGAGTGATATTGTTGGGTCAGAGAGCCGTAGTCCTTTTGTAGGTCTTCGACATGTGGCCAAGTTGCTTTACAGGCATCAACTCCAGCAGCACAGCAATGCCCTACTCACTGTGCTCCTACCATACTGCATTACTCTTAGAGTTCCGCTAATTTGATTGATGGTTGGGAAGGAGAAAGAGGGTAGGGAAACTACCGTCTGTATCTTATTATTTGTTTTTCATAAGGGAGTTTTTTAAAAACGTTTACTGTACACTTTATACTTTTATGTTGTGAAGCCATTCATCTTTTAGAATTGGTGTTTATTAATATTTTTCAGGAGTCCTTTGACTATTAAAAAATTAATCTTTGTCCACGCTATTTCTTGCAAACAGTTTTTCTAGTTCCTTGTATTTTATGTTTTTAAGTTTATTATTATTTTTTAGTGTGCAAACATACTGAACATTTCCACAGTAAAATCTTTCTGTCTTTGCCTCTATGGCTTCTGTTACTGTGCTTATGAAACTCTTCCTCATATCTAGGTCAGTTAGTTAATAAATAGTTACTCATATTTTCTTCTTGCATTTTTATGATTTGAAGACTTGCATTTTAACTCTTTGTTTTGTCCCAGCTGTATTGTTAAGTGGTATAGCAGGTCTGGATTCTTGGATAATAAAATCCCTAATGTCACATAAACCAGGCAAATGAAGGAATAGAAAAATAGCACTTTTCCTCCCAAAGGAAATAATTGTGAAGAAAATGAACCCTTTGTTTATTGGTGTATTGTACAAGTAATTATAAAGAAAAGATGAAAAGTAAATGCAAATTAAAAGCTATTAAAAACCCACATCTAAGATTAAAGGAAAACAACATGACAACAGTGAAAGATCAACATCTCAGTAACTACACCATTTAGAATAAATCTAATGTCCACTGAAGAAAAAAGCTAAAGGAAAGGAAACAGCACAAACAGTGAACTAATGTCAGAACATGCTCGGCTTTTCTAGAAGAAAGAGAAGTGCAAATTGAAATAATTGTAAAGTCCACTCTAAGTTAATTAAATGATCAAACACAAGGAGAGATGGTAAGAGCCAGAGCTGACCCAGTTTGGGAAAGTGGTTTCATCCCGTGTTTCAGTCCTCACGGAGGCCTTCCTGACATTAATTTATGAGCCGGAGCAAGGCCTGATATTTTCTCAGGGAAATTTTTCCTGAAAGAAAGTTCCAAAAAAAGACAAAAAAGTCCATGTATTATAATATTTACAGCATCACTTTGTATTAGATTAAAATATGTAAGTGATGAAAACCATAAACTTTGGACAACTGAGAAATGAGGAAAATGCATACAAATTCATTTTCATGTAGCCCCTTCCATATTTTCCCCTGAAATGGTGTTTTTCACCATTGGATTTCATTATTGAAATCACAGGGTTCATATAATTTTGTATATTTTGCAGTGAGATAATTACAGTAGTAAAGAACTGAAAACAACGTAGTTGCTCAGTAATAAGAAAATTGCATATTTTATAGAGTATGTATGACCTTTATGGAATGTAACTCAGCTCTCCCAAGTAATCACTGAATTTCCTATGGGTACAAGAAACAATGAAAACAGAAAACCAAACAGTGAGGAAAAACAGCTAAAATTATACATACCCAGCCCTTCCAACTATGTTAAAACTGTTTGCATCTGATTCCAATTCAGATGAGGCCATAGAGAAATGCTGGTAACTGTAGTAGATGTGTATTTAGGTGAAAATACTGTGGCTGTGCTTTGGGAGTGCGGGGAGAGATTTTGTTCTTTTTTGTTGATTGGTGATAAATTCAAAGAGCAGAATTCAAAGGTGACTTTGTGAATGACTAGAAATGGGCTCAAGGATTGGAAGGACTCAGAGGACCTCGTTAGTTTTGTTCTGCAAGTATTCAAAACCTCGTTCAGTGCTTTGCTGTTGCTGTTGTCAGCTCTCAGTAATCTCAGGGTAAAGATCCCAGAGAGATTAGGCTCCTCCGCTCAGATGCTGTGTATTTGCCTATTGTCAAGTCAGATGTCAGAGGCACTGGGGAAAGGCTCATGATCTAGTCAACCATGATTTGTGGAATGTCCTCTGTGCAGTGAATTAGGTCTAGTTCTTACCCTCATAAGTGTGTTTGTACAGTCATCACAACTTTTAAAAGTACAACTTTCTTCCTTGTCAGTGGGTGGGGTAGAGAGAAAAAAATGAGACCTGGGTTCAGTTTCTGGCTTTGTCATCCACCAGCTGCCTACTTGACCCTGTTCAAGTGTCTTTTACTTATTTTACTTTCTTCATCTGTGAATTGAACAGTGTGATACTTAAAATGTTTGTTATGTGAAAGCATTTAGACCAGCTGGCCAGTGTTGCTCAGCGGTTGAATGTCAATCTATGAACCAGGAGGTCATGGTTCCATTCCAGTGAGAACTCGATCCCAGGGGGATGCAGAAGGCATCCGATCGACGATTCATTAATGTTTCTATCTCTTTCCCTTTCCCTTTCCCTTTGTCTCTCTGAAATCAATAAAAACATTAACAAAAAAGAAGCCACACAATTTGAAAACTATTATAATTTTATTTCCTGGCTTATTATAAATGAAGTCATTTAGCAGTAAATAGTAACAGTGTTTGGCAGTTAGTAGATGCTCAGTAAAGATTTGTGGAAGGAAAGGAGGAGGTGAGGATCTAGAGAATCAGACTGAAGGTCACAATATTACTAATAACTTTGCTTAACTTTAAATTATCTGGCATTCTGTATTATTTTTAGGACTTCAAATTCAACCGAATGTCAGTTGCCAACCAGTATTGCAGTATCATGGGTAGTAGAAGATTGAGACTAGGCAGTGAAAATCAGAACTGTCTGATGTGAGTTTAGGAAAAGAAGGAAGTAGTTCAAGGCAGTCCGCTTCTGATAGAAGGAAGCATGAGGCCTCCATGGGAAATGTTTATTCTAGCTGAGATGAAAGACTAAGCAGTATTAAGGATGCTGAGATGTATAGGAAGGGCATGTTAAGAGGCACCAGCATTATGTACAGGAACATGGAGGTGAAGTATGGGCCACGTGGAGGCGAGAGTGGATTTGATCTGGAAATAGTCACATTTTTATATCTTTCACCTGAAAAATTAATTAATTTTTATATTTTTTACAGCCCCCTCCAGCACAGTCGATGGTTCAAGCATTGGAGTTACTGTATGCCCTGGGAGGTATGCCTGTCTATTATTGCTGGTATATGTTCTCTGATCTGTTCACTAATATGTGTTGTTAGGTAGTATTCACTTTAGGGTTATTAGTATCTTTAGGAATGGCATTGGTTCTTCCCACATAAATAATCTTCTTTAAAATATATATATAATATATTATTGATTTTTCGCAGAGAGGAAGGGAGAAAGATAGAGAGCTAGAAACGTCGATGAGAGAGAAACATCAACCAGCTGCCTCTTGCACACCCCCTACCAGGGATGTGCCCGCAACCAATGTACATGCCCTTGACCGGAATCGAACCCGGGACCTTTCAGTCCGCAGACCGACGCTCTACCACTGAGCCAAACCTGTTTCGGCTAAATAATCTTCTTAAAGATTCTTAAACTTTGTAGAAATAGGAAGGTGTGCTTTATGGTACATGACAGAGTGAATGTGTGCCGGGATAGGTTTCCATCTCCCGTTCTCAAGCTTGTAATAGGAACCTGTGAAAACAAAGATTCCTGGCTCATCTGTAATGAGGATGGGAGAACGTTGAATACATAGAAGCTTTTCATTTGGACTAATTGTCCTTCAATCAGCATGACATACAAAATATTTTCTATTTCTTCACGGCCCTAAATTAACTGGAAAAGATAGAGGGAAACATCCAACCTAATTTAGTTTCAAGCTGAATTATCACCTTTAAAGAAGCATTTGTTTTAATGCTACATCTTGGGAATAGTCTAAACAAAAGTAAAACAATAGTGTACGTTGTGGGCATTCAGTTTCTGGATATTGGCCAGTGGTAAAGGGGCCAGGAGGGATGTGGGGAATTGAAGGAGTCTGCCTGCTGGTTCAGTAGACGGCCCAGGAAGCAGCTGGGTAAACAGCTCTGGTCTTGGCACCAAAGAGAGACCTGGGCAGGTGTTTAGATTCATAATCACGGCCTGTAATTGCTCACACAGTGAGGGAAGAACGGAGGGCATGGGCTGTCACCCTGGGACATCTGCCATGGGACATGGAAGATCCAGAGGTGACAGGGAGCAGCAGGAGAGGTGGCAGAGAAGAAAGGGGGAGGGGGGCAGTACTGGGAGCTGGGGAAGAATGTTTCCAATGAGCTGTGGTCTACAGGGTCAGAGGCTGCTGCAGACCCTCCGGAAGCACTCTTTGTATTTCACACACTGTGTTGGTTGGGCCCTTGGAAAGAGCAGTCTGGAGAAAGTGGGACCAGAATGAGGTTGCTGTGGGCAAGGAGAGAGTGGGAGCAGGAGGAGGCTGCAGGGCCAGGGCCATTTCCTTATAACGAAGTCCTTGAATAGAAGTCATGAGAAGTATCAGTTTTTTAAATTAAATATTCAAGAGCTCAAAGCAGATCTTTTCTTCTTATAATGTAATGGTGCTCAGGTGTCAGATTGAGTGTGGTAGTGCATGATTCATCCTTTGGATACCTTTTTTCAGCATACATCATCATCTTTGATTCTTCAACAACTGTATGTCTTTCAACACAACGGTACATGCCTTCTGATGGTTGTTCTCATGGCAGGTCTGGACAAAGACTGTCGACTAACTGAACCACTTGGCATGAGAATAGCAGAGTTTCCTTTGAATCCCATGTTTGCAAAAATGCTGCTTGAATCAGGTGGGTGGAGACCAACAGTTCTCATTGATTTTATTTTGTCTGTCAGAGGAGTTATTTCCCTGAATTCTATGCACCCTGGGGAAGAGGGTTCAATATATTTAGGGGAGTGAAGGAGCTATTGATTAACGCTGTTGGGTGTGGGGCATGTTGCTAACTTGTGAATCAGTGTCAGTCTTTATTAATTCAGTAGCACTTCTGTTTGTTTCTCATGAGCCTAGCACGAACGCCTTTAGATTTTTTTTTTAAAACAGGGACGTTAGTGTAGTAAAAAATACATTAAAAATGTACAATTTCAGCCACTTTTTTAAGTGTATAGTTCTGTGGGGCATTAAGTACATTCACATTGTTGTTGAACCATCACCACTATTAATTTCCAGAATTTTTTAATCTTTCCAAAATGAAACCCTGTACCTGCTAGACACTAACTCCCCATTCTCTCCTCCTCCCCAGACCTTGCAATCACCATTCTACTTTTTGTCTCTGAATTTAGAAACCTCATATAAGTAGAATGATACAATATTTGTTCTTTTGTGGCTGACCTTTTTCACTTGATATGTCTTTAAGGTTCATCCATATTGTAGCACATGTCAAAATGTCCCTCCTTTTTAAGGCTGAAAAATATCCTCTTATATATATAGATCACATTTCGTTTGCCCATTATCTGTTGATGGACACTTAGGGAACTTCCACCTTTGCTCGTGAAGAATGCTGGGAACATGGGTGTGCAGACGTCAAGTCCCTGCTTTCACTTATTTTGGGTATATATTTATAGAGTAGAATTGCTGGGTTATCTAATAATTCTATGTTTAAGTTTTTGAGGCATTACCATACCATTTTCCACAGCGACTACACCATTTCATATTCCCCGCACTAATGCACCACGGTTCCAACTTCTCACATCTTTAGACTTCTGTGAGGATATGAATTAAGGGATAAGTGTATGATCTAAAGACCTTCTGATACTTAGAAACCAAAATCATCTAGAGAGCATATTTTTCTTGGCCTGGTTAACTCTAATTGTGTTTTGGAAAACCACATGACCTTAGATTTGCATTTAGCACCAGGATTCTGAGCTTTGAGTTGGGAGTGGGCCGCTCATGAGGCAGGAAGCCGGGGGCAGTGGGACAGGCAGTGCAGTTCGCTCTCACCGCCCATGTCCCGGAGGACTGATTGCTGCAGCCTCTGGTCTCTGGTGCCAGCAGCAGCAGCAACAGTAGCCGCAGCCCACAGTGCTTCCCTGGTCCGGTTTTCCAGGTGCCAGAGCCTTACTGACACACAGGCACCTCAGAGAAGGGTCCAGGAGCAGAAACACAGCAGAAGGGACACAACCACATATTCCCTGCCCCCTTCCTCTCTCAGGCTTTCTGCCAGAATTCTAGGTGTCCACAGAAGAGAGTTGGGAGCAGGTGTAGAGCTGACCTGCCCTCAGTCCCGCTCCCTGTAGCTCCCGGGGAGTATAACGCTCTCAGTGTTGCAGCTGCCGAGTTAATGAGCAGCTCCTTTCTGAGTCCTTCCAGGCCTCCAGGCATCAGGCCAGGTGCAGGACGTTCCATTTGGCAGCGTGAAGCGTTTATGAATTATAAACTTCAAAAATCAAGCTATATATGGACATATCATCTTAGTTTGCAGTATGGTACAAGGAAAACATCAGAAAATGTCTTTCATTTCTTGTTGACATATTGCATGTTTGAAATCAAAGGTGCTTTGTGTTTTGTAGGAAATTTTGGCTGTTCTCAGGAGATCCTCAGCATTGCAGCCATGATGCAGATCCAGAATATCTTTGTGGTCCCCGCCAACCAGAAGTCTCAGGCAGTAAGTCCAGTGTTCTTTCCAAGCTGTTCATATCAGTGTCTTTGACTTTGGGCTTTCCTTACTAAAATGACTAGGAACTGCTGACAGCCGAGCTGTGCAAATCCCAGCTTGCATTTGAGTGTTTGCTGTGTGCCTGACATGTGCCAGACATTTTCTGTGCATCCTTTCATAACACGAGGTAGATGCTGTTATAATCATTTATAGAGATGGAGCCACAGGAAGGTTAGGTGACTCACTCATGGTTGCACAGCCAGGGTGGAGTTGTCTTGCACAGTCCAGAACCGCAATTCTTAACCATTGTCCTACTGACTTTCCCGTAAGGAAACTTGTCCTTTAGGCTGTTCTGGGAGCAAATGAGTGGGCACGTTAGTGACGTAAGGAGTCAGTGCCCAGGCCCAGCAGAATGATCTGGTCATCGGAAATGACAAGGCCCTGCCTGGGCCCAGGCATCATTGACTGGAAGCATGAATGTTGGAAAGACTATGAAGGAAAGCTGTGATACTGAGGAGCGCCCTGCAGGTCAGGCGTATGATGGAGGCAGTTCAGTGATGAGTTCAGAAGTTGGCTGCAGTTGGAAGAGTCAGAGAAGCGGCACCCTTCTTCATGGAGAGGCTGCCTTTGGATGTGCAGTTGAGAGGAGAGACCTTTCTTATGGATTCTTGACATCTTCCATAGATTACCATAGTCATATAACCATAGATTACAAAGTTTTCCTACTTCCATGCCCAGGTGGTTTTGTCTGTTTTCTCCATTTTCTGTTTATTTGCTTTTCTGTTAGCTTTTTTAACAATCCTACCTCAGGATAGGCAAACTCGTTTTCAAGATGAGGAAACAGAGGTTCTGATCAATCTGTCTAAAATTACAACATATTTCCCCTTCCCTTTATATTCCATCCCCTGCTTTATTTTTCCCTCTAATACTTCTTACCTCTTTGTATAAAAATATTTCGCTTATTTATCTTGTTTGTTATATTTTTCTCACCACCACATTATTCGCTGTTATATTCCAAATTCATAGAAGGGTGCCTAGCATATAGTAGGTGCTCAGTAAATATCTGCTATTGAATGAATGGAAGGAAGAGGAAGATTAATTATGTAGTGTTTGATGCAAGGAGAAAATTCTGAGGTGAATAAGTATGATATTGTATATGCTGCTCCTTGAACCCATGGGAGCAGATGGCATTGCCCAGGATGTTACAGAAGGAAAACTATAGGATGGGGTCTGAGGGGTGGCCTAGAAACATGAGTGTCTACCATGTGCCAGACAGTTGGCCCTGCCCTCCCGGAGCTTACATCCATTAGGGCAGGGGTGGGCAAACTTTTTGACTCGAGGGCCACAATGGGTTCTTAAACTGGACCGGAGGGCCAGAACACAAGCAACCTGACCATGCTGGCACTCTCATCTTGGGCTGCTGGTGAAGGAGCGGAGGGGAGAGCAAGAGAACCCTCCGCTCTTCTGGCTCCGTGGGCCGGATAGAACAGCCGAATGGGTGGATCCAGCCCATAAGGCTGCATTAGGGGCTGGGAGGAGTTCTGAAACAGATGATATTGCCTCCATAGAGGAGGAAAGAGACAAGAGCACTAGCATTTATCTAATAACCATACTAGGTACTTCATTGTGAATTATCTCAATTCCACAGCGAGCTTGGTAGATAGGCTTCATATCCTGATTTTATAGATAAGGAAATTAAGGCCGAGAAAGGTTAAGTAACCAATCTGAGGTCTTTCTGGAAACGGCGGGGCTAGAATGGTGCAAACCTGGTCTTTCTGGCTCTACAAGCCGTGAGCCATTCATTGTAAGTTACTCCCAGTATGAGAGCCTCACAGGAGTCAACTTCTAAATGGTTTTTTCTTTCCAGATTCGAGTGCACCGGAAATTTGCTGTGGAGGAAGGTGATCATCTCACTATGCTCAACGTGTACGAGGCATTTATCAAAGTAAGCACAGCTGCTGCTGGAAAGGCCCCTCCAAACCCCCGTTCACTCCGGAGCCAGGAGTCCGGAAGTTCGGCTCATAAAGGAATGGCCCAGAGGCCTCTTCGCTTTCCCGTTAGATACAGCCAGTACTTCCAATCCATGGGTTGGCCCCTGCCTGAGATGGTGGTGCAGTTTTGCTGAGAGAACACAGGAATCTCACTCCGCTCTGCCTATAGCAGCAGGCTGCCCCTCGCCCCCATCCCCTCACTCTCTCTCTCACCACCCAGTGTTGCTGCACAACACTGCCGGCATGTGAACAGGACCTTCTGTGACATTTCCCGTCAATAAGTGAGGCTAGGTGTACTTGTAGGTTTAGCTGACTCTTCAGAGCCGTTATATGAGCACGAGACTGCACACAGCCGCCTCTCCTCAGCAGCAGACAAGCTGTGAGGACATTTATGTGAGGATCCATTATACTCACGTACCCTACCTGTACGTAGCCTTAGGCGATGTTCACTTTTATTGTTCTCAGTATTCTGTAGAAGTAAGAGCAAATAATAAAGCTTAAAGTTATCACCAAAAATTACTAAAAAGAGACATCTCAAGATGTGATGAAGGCAATGAAAATAGAAACTTCTCATATAAAAGAAAGGATGATGTAAGGGGGGGATGAGATATTTCAGATTTTCAGTATCTTGCATTCATTTTTTAAATACTTTTTTTTTTTTAGCAGAGGAGAAACACTTAACTTTTTGTGTTATCAGAGATATCTGAACGGAGATTATTCAGTTTTCAGAAAAAAACCTGATCTCTTACTGAGATTATTAGTCATGGATTAAATCAGTTCAGATTTGTTTGTATATGCACAGTGTGTCATCCCCAACCTACAGCTCCCCCCCCCCCCCCCCCCCCCCCCCCCCCCCCCGCCAGTGGAATGCAGGTGGAGGTCTTCATTGTGTTATCCTGTGGTTGCTTTCTGGGAAGTCATCTGTGTTTTCATTTTCTTATTTAAAATGCTTTCCTCCCAGGCTTATACCATAATTTCTGAGGCACATTCCCTCAGCAATAATTGATCTGAGACATAATGACCATTCTTTAGAATGTAGAACAGAATTAAGTTCTGTTGATAGAAAAAACGTACTTTTGGGATAAATAATAGTGATTTGGAAATTATTTCTGAATTGGCAAGTATCATATTGCCTGCCTGCAGTCCAGTAAAGCGATAAATTCAAGCAGTGCCAACAAAGGAAGGAACGTTGCTTTACAAAGAACCACAGGGAAGTGATTCTGTTTGGTAGTTTGCCACTCACGTAGGAAGGTATTTAAGATTGTCATTAAGATTGACAACTCTGCTTGTCATTAAATTCTCACTTGCCCTTTAAGCAGAGAGTGAGATCAAAGAGCAGTCAGGTGGTGAGCTTGCCAGCATCTCTCTCAAAAAAGGGCCAGTTACGGTCTGAAGATCTTGCCCCGCTGAGTGAGCAAATGTAGGAAGAGAAAATGCGGATTTTCACAGTCTAGTTGTGGTCAAGAACCTGTCTGGTTTCCTCACTCTCCCCCCTTCTGGATTATCCTATAGCACAACAAGAACTCTCAGTGGTGTCAGGAACATTTCCTGAATTACAAGGGTCTTGTCAGAGCTGCGACAGTAAGAGAACAGCTGAAAAAGCTTCTTGTCAAGTTCCAGGTGCCCAAGATATCAAGTGAAGGTAAGAATAAGCTGCCGCTGCTGGTGGTGGCGTTCCTTTCTCCGCTCGGCGTGGCTGCACTGTTAGGGCCTCAGGCTGGGGTGTGGTGTGAGGCTGCGCAGTGTGTTCCGGACCTGTGTCCATGAAAAGCTGTGTGAAAATATGAAAAGTAGCATATTTTTCCTAAGGAGGTCCATTTTTATGTCTCAGGGTTATTGCTAAAAAATGTTCATAAGCCTTGAGAACACTTAAGAATCATTAACCTTCAGATCATTGCACATTATATAGTTAATTTTGCCATGGAGGCTTATGTAAGAAAAACTACTTTTAAGTGGACAGTATTTATGGCTATGACATGTAAGTTACATTTTACTTTCAAATACAGATATTTTTAAAGCAAGTGCTGTGTAAGGCACAATCTCTGGCCTCTGAAGTGGGGACACACTAGGTTACCTTACACTGTGACAGAGGTACTACAGTTCTCTCATTCTCCCACTCTGCGAGGTGTGGGCATTATTGCCCACACTTTATAGTACAGATGAGATGTCAAGTCCTGGGGAGAAGTTAAGTCAGAATGACACAATTGGCTACCGCAGGGGAGGTCTGTGTGTGGCTCAGAGCCTACACTTCTGAGGAAGTGACACGTTTACTCCTCCCTTCAGCAGTTGTCTTTTGAATCCTTACTGTGGGCCAGGCACTCTGGAGGTGTACTCGGCACCCTGAGAACTTTCCTGTGATGGCCAGGCAGTGTCCAGAGTGCTTTCAGATATTAATTCATTTAATGCTCACAACAACCCAGGTGTTACCTTCACTCTGTGGATGAGGAAAATGAGGCCAGGAGGCAGCGGTAACTTGGGGATTGAGGGCCTGGCCCCTAGCAGAGAGGCTGCAGTCTTCTGTGTCTGTGTTCTTAACCTGTTCTTCACTATTAACCCCTTTCCCAGGAGCAAAGTTATACTACATTCTTCCCAATGAGAGAAATTAAACACTAAGGAATAAAGTTTTGTAGGGAAGGATTGAACTCTGAGGGCCTTAAGTTCTGTCATATCCAAGATTTCCTCCCACTTGCTCCCCAAGAACCATTTTTTTCACCCCTTTTGTTCTACATGGAAATTTCTCATGGCCAATTGGAAACAAGGGATTGTTTCTTGGGTCAGAGTGTGGTTAGAGGTATAAATTTCGGATTCATTAATTCTGTGCTAAAAAGAAGAGGTACTTTGTGTCAAAACATTGCTGGTAAAAATGCAGCAAAACTGATATTCTCATACATTGTTGATGATTTTGTAAGTTATACTACCGTTTGGGTACTTATTTATCAGCAAACTATATTTCATAGAATCTAAACGCTATCATGAATAAGGCATACTATTATTTTATGTGCCACTAAAAAGAGTGAGTCTTAGAATTGATGAAATATGGTATGTCATTAGACACATAAATGACACTGTTTGCACAAAAATTGGGAATGTATCCTTTGGGAATCATCTAATAAATGGAAGTCTTTATCCTTGGAGGATGTTTACTGTAGCAATACAGACACCCATTAAAATGGAACATTTGAAAATTGTGAAGAATTACACACTGTAGCTTATAACCACAGAAATACTGTAGTGTGAGTGTCCCAGTTTGTGTCTTGTGGGAGGAACGTTCCTACATCTGCTCTCCTAGAAAGGAGTTCCTGAGGTCACTGGCCAGCCAGTGGAGTGCGCTCTGAAGTTCTGGTGCCGGCCTTGGTCTGGGCATCTGTGGCCAGGAGGGTTTGGGTCCCAAGTCAAAGGCACAGCACGGTTCAGCGTGTTTCCCTCCGCAGCCACTGCAGGTTGCCAGGTGGCTCGAAGCAGCCTGGGTGGGGCCTCGTGGCACAGGCCTGAGCACACAGAATGTACAGGGTCTCATCCATCGTCTGTTGGCCACTTTGTGTAGGTGATCCAGATCCGGTTCTGAGGTGCATCGTTTCGGGATTCTTTGCCAATGCAGCGAGATTTCATTCTACCGGAGCTTATAGGTAACATGATACTTTATGAAGTCATTTATTAAAGGAGAAATCTTAAAAATGTCCAGAACGCATAGAAAGCTGCTAAACAGAAAAAGGAAAGAAATTAAAGAATTTCCCCTTATTTATATCGTGCCTCTATCCAACGGTGAGTTGAGGTTAGCTATATAGTTTTAAGCAAAGTCTCTTAACTTTATGGAAATGATTCTCAAATATTCAGTCCATCTACATGGCGTAGAACGATGACAGTTTACAGGAGGCTGGTCACATTTCCATTCCAATAGTAGAATACTAGGACCAGACGGAACCATTAAAGATGCTCTTTGCTGGAGGAGTCACTTTGTCCCGGGGAGCTCAGATAAGTTTAGAGAATTAGAGGTTTGAAGCCACCACCCACCCCGGTGCATTGTGACCACATTGGGGTCTTTGGATGTGCTGGTCAGTGTTTCTTCATGTGCTGGACCTGCTCCTCTCCCCCCACAGACTGCAGCCTGTCGCTTCCAGTTCCATTTTCTAGGCAAAGTATAGTAAAAGCTAAAGTGTAGCTTAACTTTCTTTTCTCCAATCTAAATCATCCCACTTTGAATTGTTCCTTTTAGTCTGTCTTTTCTCTCAGCTCATTTTAGTCTCATAACTTCACAGAAGCCCATTTGAAGCGCAGTGATCACAACAATCTGTTACTTAATAAGGGAGCAGTCAGAAGGCGCTCTCCCCAGCTCTTCTTTGGGTTCCTTTAATCGTTTGTCATTGGCTTTTTCCCCTCAGAAGACATTTCAGGCCTGTTACCTTGAGGTCAGCTGTGATGCCCTGGACCCTGGGCTTTATTAACAAGTCCAGGGCCACACTGGACCATTTTTTAATTTATTTTTTGGCAGGGGGAGAGGGAGGAAACCAGGTCTCCCTCTAGCATCTGTTTGAACCTAAGTGTGGCACGTTACATTGATCTCGGCTATGTTCTTTTGGCCACTCCAGGCCAAGTAGTCTAGCCCATCAGTATCATGACTCTGCCCATCACAGGAGCTCCCCTCCCAGCGCTGAGCTGCCCATGTTGGGGCTGTGCTGAGAGGTCTGTGATCCTCTCCAGTGAGCACCGATACTTCGGTGTCACCCTATTCTCCTCAGCAGTACTAGTTCGCAATTTCTAGTAGCATTTAAAAAAAAAATGCTCCAGTGTCCTCAACAGAAATATGGGTTACACAGGAGACTTCACAGTCCGCGAGTCCCTTTGCGATGAAGCTCAGTGTCGGTCAGCGCAGACTACCTGGTAGGGCAGCTGGGACCCCAGGTCCTGGAGGGGAGCTCCGTCATGGCGCTTGAAACACTTGCCTGACACACAGATCCCTGGCACCTGTAGAAACTCTGTAGTTATGGTTCGGGCAGTGACATCCTAATCTACGAATGTGTGAATGCTCCCTTGTGATCTGATCTTATTGATAGTTGTGTGCTCAGTAAGTTTTTTTGAGTCAAATCTGAGTTGGAATTTGAAATATTTTCTCAGCAAAATGGGTACTTCAATATTGAACTTAATTGTTTCCTTATTATTATTTTCCCCATAGCCTTTAGTATTTAGCTTTGTTTAATAGAAATAATAATTTATATTATTTGTTTCCAAGGAAATGATTTTGAAAGAGAACCTACAAATGACAAACATAAGCACTGGCAGAGCCATAGGTTTCTAAACTTTTTTTCTGAATGATAATGTGTTGCTTTTCTTTTCTTGCCTTGTTTGCATGATTTATTCTTGACTTCTGGGCTGGCAGTGGGGGAGGGGCCTTTGAAGGGCACAGAGAAGATGGAAAGAAACAGTTCTGTTCCTGTGAGGTACAATCTGCGGGCATTTTGAATAATATTAAACACGTCTCTCAGAGGGTCTTGCTATAAGTATTTATAATGTGCTTCAGATAAAATTCTTCTATTTTACAAGGACCATCCGTGATGATCATGAACTACACATCCACCCTGCATCAGTCCTCTATGCGGAGAAGCCCCCTCGCTGGTAAGCCACCCTCCTGCTTCGCAGCCTTGTAATGTGTCCAAGGAGAGGCCACTTCTGTTTGTCTCTGGGCTCCTATTGCCTGGCACAGTGCGTGGGACAGGCGCTCAGGACTTGGCTATGACTTTGTTATATTGGGTCGTTTATAGAATTTCTGCTCTATCAGAGAGCCCCTTAACAAATGGTGATGATCCTGTACTCACTCATCCATTCAGCGCACATACTAACCCCGGCACTGAGCACAGTTGTGTGGGGATGAATTCAGGTCCCGGTGAATTGGAGAGAGAGACACCACAGATTTCAGGGTCTCAGGAGGAGGACTTTGATAGAGGGGCGTATGAAGAGTTGAGGTTGGCACCTCCTGTACCAAGGAGGGTCAGGGATGGCTGAGATGTTTCAGATACCTGAGTATCATCTGTGAAATGGACACTCTCATTCGCAGTGCATTTGGGAATGTAGTGCCCGGCACACAGAACACACATGTAGTAAAGGTGACCAGTTCTAATGGTGATTTTTGACTCTCATCAGAAGATATAGGAAATTAGCTCATGTTTCTTTCTTGTTTCAGGGTTATCTACAATGAAGTTATACAGACCTCCAAGTATTATATGAGGGATGTCACTGCTATTGAATCTGCTTGGCTGTTGGAGCTGGCGCCACACTTTTATCAACAAGGAACAGTAAGAATGAACAGAATCTGTCCCTCAAAACTGCCTGTTAACTTGCCTCTTCATATTTTTAAACACACACTCACTCCCCAGCTCACTGCCTGAAATTCTCCCCATAATAGCACATGAGGTGAAATGGCCATTCCCATGTCCTCTGACCATTCTGGGTAAAGGTACTTGCTTATAGTTTAACTTCACTGAGGCTTGATTTTAGTCTTTGGTAGGACTGGTCTGAAGTAGCCATACTCCCATGACATGATGGCCTTTTTGATGTCTCACCCGAATGCCCAGGGTATGTAATGAGGGCCTTGCTCTCTGGTCAGAGCTCCAGTGTCTCCACACTGGACAGGCCTCCAGACTCTCCCGGTCAGTGCACACCACCCACCCCCTTTGGCTGGCCAGCCTTATCGCATCCGGGCTTGCACAGGTGCAGCTTAGCACTCAGCTAAAGACTGAAGGGTGGCCCGCAGAGATTTCTGGAGCTGTTCCTTTCTGTGAATTCCAGCTGCCTCAAGCTTCCTGTTTCCTCTGTCCAGCATGCTGCTCTCTATTTAGGATGTATTTCTGTGTGCCAAGCTTAGTTTGCAAGCAAGGCAGAGACCTGGGGTGAATATAGAGCTCACCTTGAGTTTCCTCCTCCTGCAGGACGATAGCCCTGTGCTATCTGTTGCCCAGTGCTGAAAACATTTGCATCAGATATTTTATCTGCTTTTTACCATCGTTTACCTCAGAGGGAAGGTCCAAAACCTGTAACTTCATCAGGGTTATAACCACACTGCAGTGTTTTCAACCCTTGACTGGTACATTTAAAAATTGGGAGATTTCACATTAAATATAGATTTCAGGTTCCCTTTTCTTTCTTTCTTTTTTAATCTTTATTGTTGAAAGTATTTCATATGCCCCCTTTTCCCCTCATTGGCCTCTCCCAGCCTGCCCTGCCCTCTCACCCCAGGCCCTCACCCTCCATGGAGAGGTGCATATTAAAATGAGGGGCCACCTCAGGCTTCTGAAAGAATCGGGAGTACCTGCTTATGCGGAGCTCGAGTTTTTGCGTGGCAGCAGCGACAGGCCTGAGCAGGACGGCCCATGGGAGGACCCTCCCGGCATCCAGGGCAGCCCTCGTTCTCTTGTTCAGCTCCCGGAAACATCTGAGCTGTGACCCTGCACATGGAAGAGTCTCATCCATCTCTCTTGCAATTGTCTTTTTAACATTTTCTTACAATATTTAAATCTTACCCTATCAAACAAACATTTCATGCATTTCCTCATAAAGAAATTTCAGCCCCAAGTGAGACCAGCTGCAGGGACTGATAGCACAGAATGTGTTGTCTCTCTATGTTGGGCTGACAAAATAGGATAAACTAAAGTGAAAGGAAGTATTTTCCTTTAAAACCTCTCAGGTGGAAAGTCCAAGAGAAGTGATTAAAAGGCAAAGAAGCTGGGGAGAGCGGCCAGCCGTACAGGTGCTTGTTAAAGGAACGGGGTGCAGGCAGTGAGAGGAGAGCCCTGAGGCCATGGCTCCCGCTGAACAGAATTCCTAGTTGTTTTCCCTTCTCAGCTCAAAGATAGTTTCTTTAGGTCAAACCCGCAAAGTTAAAGAGCAAATAGCCCCGGAAGTTTGAAGAAAAGGACAACACAAATTTCTGCATTTGGCTCTTCTCTCCAGATGCCTGCTTTTCATCTCGGCAGCTCTGCTCTGGTCGTTGTGTGATCAGTTATTTTTAGAGGGGCGGGGCCTTTAGAAACCGCCTGGTTCACCAGCCTTAGTGTACCGGCGAGGCCCTGAAATTCCCCAAGAACCGCAGCCCCTCCTGACCAGACAGTCCAGAGGTACCGCCATTAACTCGTAGTCCAAAATGAATGGCTCTGTCCAGGAGCCCTGCAGACCTCCGGTGGTGCCCATGGGTGGTAGATGGGCCTGTGGAACACAGCGTAGCGCCTCGTGACATGCCCGCCTCTGTTCCTGGCACCTTCGGTGACTTTCCATTACCGGTGATTTTCAGCGTCACTCTCACCCTGTAAAGAGGCCTGAAATGGTCCGGAGTCGGCTTTGTTTAGACTGAACATTCTTCCCAGAATGAGCACCAAAAATGGTCCACAGGCACGGTGATGACATCTCCCATTCCCGAGCTCAGGCTGCGGGGTGTCTGACGTTAGTTGTAGAGGTCACAGCAAGTGAAGTAAGATATTGAAAAAAATTCAACAAGACCCACACGCCAGGGAGAAAAACAGGTGACCTGGTCAGAGATTTGCCTTTCAGTCCCTAATCCCATCCTCCCCTCCCCTCCTCGATTCTTTGGAGTCTGGGAAAACCTCTAAACCAGCACCTTTGCAAGAGCCTGCACCGGTCCTTTCTTGGGCATAAGCAGTTAGAAATTCACGTGTGTCCTGTCCCCATAGCCCTCTGTCGTGCTCGCTGGTGTGCTGTCTTTGGCACCTGTGTTCTCCAGGCCACAGTTCTCTGCTGGCCACGGGGTCGCCGTCTCGAGTCAGTGGGTGTGTGGGAACGGGCTCGGGCGCTGAGAAGTGGGGGTGACAGGCTGGCCCTGTTGGCAGTCAGGGCTGGAATTCCTCCGGTGAAGATCTCACCGCGTGTTAGGGTGATGAACCGTACATATCTCTTGGTTGTTTGTTTATGATTATTAAGAAGGTACCAGAGATACCTCAGTTGGTGAACTGAAGTTCTTTATTTAAAATTTACGTTTATACACTTAGTCGTAAGGCATATTTTAGGATTCTAGCACTTTAGGCTTTACCTTGGAACAGCGATTTTTAACTGGTGTGCTGCAAGAATTTTTAAACACACAGTACCTGCCCTAGCCAGTTTGGCTCAGTGGATAGAGCGTCGGCCTGTGGACTGAAAGGTCCCAGGTTCGATTCTGATCAAGGTCACATGCCTGGGTTTTGGGCTCGATCCCCAGTAGGGGGCGTGTAGGAGACAGCCAGTCAATAATTCTCTATCATCATTGATGTTTCTATCTCTCATTCCCTCTTCCTTTTTCTCTGAAATCGACAAAAATATATTTAAAAACAAACAACAAAAACACACAATACCTGACTAGTCAGGTGCACTGATAGTATTTCCCTTAGAATGTCAAATAAAAAATGAGCAGCCAACACAACAATAGCTGTCAGGTGTTAATGATTCAAAATTATACCTATATTTTTGTCAGAGCAGCAAAGCTCTGATTTGATTTCTTTGTCTAACCAACCCCACTTACGAGGCTCTCTTTTCTCTTGCAGCACCTGTCCCTAAAAGCCAAAAAGGCCAAGGTCCAAGACTAGTGAGCAGAGCCGGCTGCTTGGGGCCCGCTCCTCATGCTGCTGCCCCAGCTCGGGGCTCGGGGAGCTGTCCTTGGCTCATGTGGACCTTCAGCTGCTCTGATGGGGGCCGCCGCCCATTCCTGGCCCCCTCTTCCCGCTCCCCTCAGCATTGCATTCCTCGCTGGGGTCCTGGAGGAGTTGCTGGTGGGCAGGCACCCTGCCGTGCTGCACCCAGGCAGAGCGGGGTTGGCAGGGCTTTGCTCTTTGGTCCCTCGGCACCCTCATGACCCAGCATGCCACTTCCACAGGCACGCCGCCCCGGCCCAGCTTAATGGGGGCCGAGGAGGAAAGGGAGCCACTGCCGGCCGAGGCACCGTGTCGAGTGCAGAGGGTGAGCTGGGCTGGCTTGGCTCTCCTGGGGCCAGGCCTGTGTCGGCTAGTGAGGGTTCTGCCAGATGGGAAACTGTATCTCCGGAGGGAGAGACCCTGGAAACGCTGTGATTTCCCCCAAATCACCGAGGGCTCCCGGACCAAGCAGCTTCTGGTTGCCCCTTTCACGCACATCCCTGTTTATCTATGGCCAGAAGACTCACGGATTGGTGATGACTCACAAGCACTGTTTCAGAAGTGGGCCAGCTTTCTCTACCTGTGACATCAGCCTCCTGCCACCGGCCGAGCACTCGTGAACGCCGTCAGCTCAGCCCAGCGGGACCCCTGCGGCAGGGGCCCCGCAGCGCAGAGGCTCAGCTTTAGCTCAGGAACAGAACTCAGCATTGTGTTTGTTCATTTGCCGGGTTCCTGCGAGAACACGGGCGGCCCTCCAGCAGGCACTGGTTCGGTGCCGCCCAGGCTTCTTAGCTGAGAGGTCGGCATTACAACACGTGACCTGTCCAGATCTGGTCACCTTCTTGTTTCAATGACATTTGAGAACCTGTAGTTTGAAAGTTTATTTTTGTACTGATCTTAGTATGTACCTGCCACTTTGGCACCAAACCTGTATGCCGTTTTTATTTCCATTTTATAGTGATAACCTGTTACTAATAGTAAATATTTATACCTAAAGTAAATGTATTCCCTCCCACGCCGGTTCTCATGGTCTGTGTTTTAAGATGGTCCACTTCATTCTCCCGAGGGAGGGCCTGACATTAGCTAAGAAACCTGATGCCGTGGCATACAGCGGCTTTAGGGGCCAGGTAGACCAGGAAGCCCACCCAGCAAGGTCACATGACCACATGCCCTCAGGGCCTCTCTACAGCAAACCATGGAACTCGGTTTAAATGAAGTCCCAGGGATTCTTGCCAGTGTATATTGGGGTCTTCCTGTAGAGGGGTCTAACGTACTTGTAGAAAGTCTGAATTTAGGGCCACAGCTGGTCCTCATAAGCTTCCGTTGGGGTGGAAGGAGGAGAGTGCAGGATCCACACCCTCTGAGTGAGGCCAGAGATCCAAAATGAGAGACCACGGTGGGGGGCGCAGCATAGGGGAGCCCGGCGGCACTGGCCGCCTCTGCCTGTGGGGTCTGGTCCTGAGCGCATCTGCCTGCCCCACCTCCCAGCGCCGCCCAGGGTAGGCGCCTGAGCGTGTTGTGCTGCCGTCCACAGTGCAGAGAACTCACGGATGGAGACTGTGGCTGTAAAGCCACAGCCTTCACGGGCATCTGAAGAACCACACACCTTGTCCTGGAGTGATGTCCCGGCCTGTCTGAGAGACGAGACAATGGTCAGCAGGGCCTGATCACCTAGCAACCCACAATACTGTCCCCAAGTGGTTCCACAAGAATTAGTCCCCTCGGGCCCGGCATGGGTTTTCAAAACGGTTAGTGAAATTTCTCCAACGCTGCAGTGTCCTGTTGAGCTGTGAGAGGTGGAGGGGCGTCAGTGCCGGAGAGTGCGGTGGGGCCCTGGAGGCTCAGAGGTGGGAGATTTATGTGCTTGTGCTTCATGCCCTGAGGTTCTTCCCCATGGCTGGTCTCCCACGGAATCCCCTGGGCCAGCCAGGCCTCTTGCTGGGATGGGACTTGAAGACACGAGGACATCAAGACCAGGGAGGAAGGTGAGCCAGCTGCTGGGAGGGCAGGAGGAGCATCAGATTTGAGTGACAGCTGATACATCTGATTTTGCACAGCTGGTACCCTACCTCGGGTCTAGATCTCACTCCAAACCCACTCTGTTCCCCCAAAGCACTGTGATCAGTTCCCCATCCCCATCCCCATCACCAGTGGCTTCTGGGCCACCATGTGAGAACCATGTGGCTGGAGCTTGGCAAGCGGCAGACCCATCTACTCATGGTCATGCTGACTTGGGGGCTTCAGCCCTATGCGCCCCCCCACCCCCCATCAACCCTGTGAAATGGCTGGAAAGCGGAGCTGAGGACAGGACAGGATGCCAGGGAACTGCGTGAAGGGCAGTCTGGTTGGAATTAGGCTCCAGGCAGGTCCTGGTGCTGGGCACCGTTTTTCTCGGCTTCTCTGTCAAAATGAGGAACTTGGATAATGAGCATTTCCTGAGGCTCAAAATCATTCTACCTGGAAGACCATCTAGTCTCTTTGGTTTGAAAATGTTCTTTCTTCTAGAAAAGGATGATAGTTTAAAAAAATGTTTTCCTTGAAACAATAAAATACATCTTACATCACTCTCCTAATTAAAAACCAATCAAAACAAAAACAAATCCCGACTGATGAAATCCCCAAGTCTGGGAACCGCTGGGGTGGTGGGCTGAGCTGACTGGGGGCCAGCTGGCAACTCAGCACCAAGTGCCAGAGCCCCGGAAAACCATCTGCCCTGCCAAGCACCTGGAATTCAAGCGAGCGGAGCAGCGGAGGACTAACATAATTGGAAGGATTCAGGTGAGCAGGACTTGGCTCCTGAGTCACTCACTGTTCCGTTAGGTAAGACTAGGATTTCCACTCTCTGAGGACTCACCTGGATTTTCCCTTTGCCTTCCAACTAGTGTGTGAAGGGGGTGATGGAACTCTGGAGTTCCTGTCCGCTTAAATATTTTTTTTTTCTGTCGTCAAAACTGGTAACAACCGGTTACATCATTTGGGCCAGCTGGCCACTCCCTGGGAGGAGCTGGAGCCTGCCTGGCAGGCCCGGAGGGGGCTTACCCCTGGGTCCTCAGTCATTGCTCCCCTGGCAAGATCACATTCTGCCGTCCCTGGGGAATCTCGGAGCTGGCACCTGGTGCACTGTTGGGTGGCATTGGACTTGTTCAAACGGCTGCCTCCTTGCCTGCCAAAGAGATTCCCGATGCAGCATTTCCTCCTGGCCCGGGTTCTACTGAAGGCAACAAGCAAGCAAAAGAGGTGCGGAGGCCCAGGGGGGAGTGGGTGTGGTGGGGAGGCCTCCGTGGTGATGCCCAGGGTCTGCATAGCCAGGCGAGGGTCCAGCACAGCTGCTGCCCCAGGGCCCGGGCTGATGGGCGAACCCCGACATGGTTCAAAGGTAGCACAGGCTCCTTCCTTCCTGCCTCTGGGACAGCACCTGGACCCTGCTGCGGTCTGCCCTCACTCGGGTTAGTCCCTCTCCTTTCCCACCTGCTTGGTTATCTGTTTGGAAGTGCAGTTGGGTTCCTTAGCATCATCACTGTGTTTACTTTTCGCTCTTTGTTGTGTTTTTGTTGTTGTTTCCACTTGTGAGCATCCCTCATCCCTTAATTTTTACCTCTTTGACTTCTGCATTATTTTCCCCGCCTTTAAAAGAATATTTTTATTGATTTTTGGTGAGAGAAGAAGGGAGAGGGAGAAAGAGAAATATCAGTCTGGAAGCTTAACATCAATGGGCCCACAACCCAGGCATATGCCCTGGCAGGGAATCGACAAACAAACCAATTGGCAACTTTCTGGTGCACAGGATGATACCCCAAGAATGGCCACAAAGACCAGGACACCCCACCACACACACACACACACACACACACACACACACACTTCCCCCTTTTTTTAAAATCACAAAGTTGCTTCCTTTTTATATTGTTTTTAAAACGTATTTTTAGCTCTAGTCAGTTTGACTCAATGGATAGAGCATCCGCCTGTGGACCAAAAGGGGATCCTGGGTTCGATTCTGGTCAAGGGCATGTACCTTGGTTGCAGGCTCCTCTCCAATTTGATGTTTCTCTCTGTCTTTCTCTCATTCACTCTCTAAAAATAAGTGGCAAAATATATCCTCGGGTGAGAACAAACAACAACAAAAAGTATTTTTTTAAAATATATTTTATTGATTTTTTTTTACAGAGAGGAAGGGAGAGGGATAGAGAGCTAGAAACATTGATGAGAGAGAAACATCGACCAGCTGCCTCCTGCACACCCCCTACCGGGGATGTGCCCACAACCAATGTACATGCCCTTGACCAGAATCGAACCTGGGACCTTTCAGTCCACAGGCCGACGCTCTATCCACTGATCCAAACCAGTTTCGGCAACAAAAGTTATTTTTACCTTAACATTTATTTTAACTTATTTGTCCTTTTTTTTTTACATTCTATTTATTTGTTTTTAACTTTTATTTTGAACTTATGAGACAAAAGAAACCTCATTTAGTTTTGTTGTTCTGTAAATATCTTTCATTGTTTTTATTTTCTCATTTTAATACATTAGTTTTAATTCATCTTCACATTTACCTCCCACTTCATTTTACTTCCATTACTCCCCTTCTCATATCTTAGTATGCCTAATTTTGTGTTCATGTTTGGCAAAAGGCCTAACTGTAGGTGTGGGAGCTGAGAGAAGATATTTGCAATGGTTGAACCCAGCAAAGAATTAACTGTCAAGAATATATGAGGAGCTCCTGCAAATCAACACTAAGAAGAAAGCCCCAATAGAAATAAGCGGGCGAAGGGAATGAACACGTTATAGAAAGAGACCCCAAGGTCTACCAAGTCTGCGAAGAGATGTTCAAACTCAGTCATCCGAGGAACACAAGCTAAAGCCACAGCTTTCACTTTGTACCCATCAGATTAGCACATCCTGGAAAGCTACCTAATACAACCCAGCAAGTGAAGTATGTGCTTGACCCATGCTCCAGAAACCCCAAATGTGGGTGGATGCCCCCAATGAAATTCTCACCTCGGTCCATCAGGAGACGGGTATGAGGATGGGACAGTGTACAGGGAAATTCTGTGGGTGACACCACGGAGTACACAGAGCAGTTTCAAGTCTCAGACGGCTTCCACCGTGGACCTTAAAATTAGCTGAGCCAAAAAAGTAAAAAGCGGCCCTCGCTGGTTTGGCTCAGTAGTGGATAGAACATCGATCGACCTGCAGACTAAAGGGTCCCAGGTTCGATTCCAGCCAAGGGCACAGGCCTGGGTTGCAGGCTCGATTTTCCCCACCCACCCCCATAGGGGACGTGCAGGAAGCAGCCAACCAATGATTCTCTCTCATCATTGATGTTTCTATTATCTATCTCTCTTCCTTCCTATCTGAAATCAATTAAAAAATATATGAAAAAGTAAAAAAACAAAACAAAGATGCAGCACTATCATTTACAGATCCTAAAAACAGGTGCACACAAGAAACAATGCGTTTGTAGAAACACGTACAAACCAACAGTAGGAGAGGTGCCTGAAGAAGGTAGGGGGGGATGGGAGCGAGGACAGGAAAGAAAATAAAGAAAAATGGGATTTATCTGGACACAGGTTATCCAGATTTCCAAGTCAGGGACTTGTAGGACAGAGGACGCCGTTGTGAGTCCTTCCTGTGGGTCAGCATCCTTAAGATGGAATTTGTGTTCTCAGCCTGCAGGGACTGTTGTCCCTTTACCTCAGCTCATGGCACTGTGCTTCCGGAACCTTCTTGCCCTCAGCGCTGGCCCGGATCGTTATGAGGCTATACAGAACAGGATATGCCAAGGCTTTGAAAACCCCTCGGTAACCTTTGATCATCCAGGGAGCTTGTAGACTTCAGCTGTGTTTGCTGCCCCCGTGCGGCCCCTGCTGTCCTTACCACTGGCTGGCTGGCCACTTAGAATCCTCCCAATTAGCACTGGGGTCTGGTTTTCCAAGAATTGCCTCTCAGGGAGAAGAAATCTGGACCGGGTGAGTGAGGCAACATGCAAATTGGAAGAGGCCACCAGGGAACTTGTGAAATTAAGTCTTGCTCTAAAATTTTCAGTGCGCGGAGAAAGGTGTTATAAGTCATCCTGGCGTGGGCTGCAGACGCAGACGGAGGGCAGATTCTGGAACAGTGGCTGGCCCCAGGGTGAGTGGGGTCGTGGAAATCAGCACCAGGGACACAGGGCAGGTCTCCTGTTCCCAGATTTATGAACCAAGGTCGGCGCTCCTGGACTGTGGCCATGCCGGCCCAGTTCTGAGTGGGCCCAGGTGGAATAAGGTTTTGGCTGATTTTTGCCAATTGATTAACCCGTTGTTCCAGCCAGAATTAGGGTAAAGGTCTCTGCAGTGCCATAACCTCTCCCGGGGCCAGGATGCCCATGGAGATGGCATCTTGGAAGGTGCTTCCTCCAGGACTAAGCCTGCCAGACCCCAGCCTTCTGAATCACCCTTAGCTGAGACCCAGACATCCAGGGACAGAGACATCCCCACAGTGCCCTGTCTGAGGTCCTGACCCACAGAACCTGTTTGCATAATAAAGTGGTGGTTTTTGTGCCACCAAGTTTTGGGGTGGATTGTCCTGCAGCCCCCGGCAGCCCAGCCCAGCCCAGCCCACCACACCAGACGCGGGCCATGATGGCCTCCTGGGCTTCTGAAGCCTGGCCTGGAACTGGGACCCACACGGTAATCTTGGGAGGATGCCTGGCCCCTTCTGGGTAAGCAGCCTGGAGATCTGGGGGCCTCCATCCCCTGTGACTCCTGGGCGGTCAGAGGCGCTGACCTGGTCAGCTCTATTGGGTCTGTCTGACCCAGATTTATTCTAATAGTGAAGCAATGTTTTATGCAACAACCATTTCTTCTTAAGAAAGCAAAGAAGCGCCAAAACCGGTTTGGCACAGTGGTAGAGTGTCGGTCTTCGGACTGAAAGGTCCCAGGTTTGATTCCAGTCAAGGGCATGTACATTGTTTGCGGGCACATCCCCGGTAGGGGGCGTGCAAGAGGCAGCTGGTTGATGTTTCTCTCTCATTGACGTTTCTAGCTCTACATCTCTCTCCCTTTCTCTCTGTAAAAATATCAATAAAATATATATTTTTAAAAAAGAATTACAGCATATCTTGAAAAAAAAAGAAAGAAAGCAAAGAAGCAGCATACTGTGACTGGAATTGCAGGAAGGGTCATGCCCGTGGGGTGATGGTGGGGGTGGGGGTGAGGGTGGGGGTTTGGGGTGTGGGTGGTGGTTGGGGGTGGTCCGGAGGAAACGCAGGGACGCGGTTGGGGAAGAGGTTGAGGAGACTCTGGCGGTGGGGAAAGGCGAGCCCCCTTCCTCTGTCCCCTGCAAGGAGGAGGAACTGAGGCTTTGCCCAAGGAGGGTGCAGCTCGCGTCGGGTCCACACCCCCAGGCTTGTCGGTGCTCTCAACCACGGACTGGCCTGCTCAGGGGCAAGGACGGACATCCCCTCTGCCCCCAATCCCAGCCCGGCTGCGGGATCCGCTGTCGCTAGCACCGGGGATGCCGCGGGACGCTCTGGCCGGTGCTGTGTGCGGCGGCCGGCAGGGGGCGCTGGCGCCCCGCGTTTGCACCGCCCAGACAAACCTGTCCTGTTCCCGGTCCTGCCGGCAGCGGGCAGCGAGTGCCCAGAGCCCACCAGCGCCGAGACTTTGCCAATGCAGCCTCACCACCTGCCCACCAGGCCTGCTCCCAGCGGCTGTGGTCCCGGCCTGAGCGCCTCGGAATGGAGGAGCCTCCCCCCCACCGCCCATGACTGAGTCCTCTGCTCTGTGCCCCCTGTTCAGAGCAGGCCCCACATCTTGACCAACTCCCCAAGGTATGAATCTCCCCAGTTTAGAGGTCAAGTTCATGATGATAACCAACAAATAATCCCAGCTGATATTTATGGAGTTCCAGTGATTGGCCTGGCTTGCCAAGTCCTTCAGAGTGGAACGTGAGGAAGTAGGGAGGGGGTGTGAGGCTGCCCTGGTCAAGGGCTTGGCCTTGGGGCCCACAGTGTCTGGGTTCAAGTCCTGCTGTCACCACGTACCAGCTGTGGACCTTGGACATGACATTAAGTCCTTGCCTCAATGTACTCATCTTTAAAATGAAGACAATAATAGTATACATCCCTGCATTAATTGTGTGTGTGTGTGTGTGTGTGTGTGTGTGTGTGTATGTGTGTGTGTGTGTGAGAGAGAGAGAGAGAGAGAGAGAGAGAGAGAGAGAGGGTGTGTATGTGTGTGTTGACGCTTGGACGTCTTGTGGACTTGCAGACGCAGGGAGGGACTGTCCTAGGACTAGCGAGACAACCTTCTTGAGTGCACGTTGCATCTGCAAACTGACCCATCTAGAGCCCTGCCCCGACCATCTCCTTTACCTCACCCTGCAAGCTGATATCCTACCCCAGGCCGGGCACCGGGACCAGACAAGGACACCCCTCTAGCCGGGAGCCATGCCCATTCCTCCCCGGGAAGCCACAGTGCAGGCTCTGCCCCAGCCAGCCCCCACTGCTCTCCTGCATGGTGGGTGTGCCCCTCATGGAACTGTGAGGACTAACCTCCTCTCTCTTCCAAGGCAGTTGCTTTCACGTCTGCCATCGGACCAAACCCGAGTACGATAAAATCCCAGGTGCATTTAAAAGCAACCCGTCAGATTGTTGCTGGGATCAAATGACAACTTCTCTAAAGTGCTTACGACACCGCCGGACACCTGGCGGCTGCTAGTGTTATGAAAGCTCTGCCCGCTTTCTCCAACCGCCTCCCTCTGGGCGGCTCTGAGCAGGCGCGGCACAAGGTGCCCGGCTGAAGGTTGGCCAGGCGCACCCTTCCCTGGGGCTGGGGCTGGAACCCCGGCCTGACAGGGAGTGCCAGGCGGGGAGGGCTGCCAGGAGCAGCGCAGGGGGGGCTCAGGAGCCAGCAGAAGGGACCCCACCTTTGCCATTTGGCTTCAGGGACTCAGACCCTACTCCCATGAGAACTCGCAGCTCACATGCTGAACTCGACATCGATCATGACTCCTAATGACAATGAATCACAACCACCAGGCACTGTGCTGGCTTCTTGTGTAAGGTGGCCAGACGGGACTGTCCCGCCGAAAGGGGGATGTCTGGTCACCTTATTCTTGTGTCAGCTGTTCCCAAACTTGTGGGTCTCAAGAGCTCTCTCTGCTGTTAGAAGCGGTGGAGGATCTCACAGGGCTCTCGGCAACGCGGGGCAGGTCTGTCACCGTTACCACGGGCAGAGCTACAGCTGAGCTACTGCAACAGCTGAGAAACTGTGATGATATTTGTCGATAATTTATTTAAAATCGCAATAATGAACACATCACGTGCTCACACAAATATGTGATGAGGTATAACTACACTCCCTCCCCCCTCCAAACAGTTAGGGAGAGGGAAGCGAGGCACGTTTTCCGTGTTTGCAGGCCTCCACATGTCGGCTCACAGGAAGCTGGTGTCTGGAGCGCTTCTGCACGCGGGTGTGTGACTGGCCCACGGCCCGTCGCCGCCGGCACACTCCGCCGAGAGAGAAAACAGCCCAACTTGGACTCGAAATGAAAAAGGCAAATGGCATCTCAGCATTTTCAGGAGCCTCGTTTCAATTATCACGGACACTCCGGAAGGGACTCAGAACGTACTCTGGAAACCGCTGTCGTAAATACCGGATGGGTAGCTTCCAATAGGCCCCAGGTTCACAAACAAGGAAACCGAGGCACAAGGGGGTCGAGGTGATGTGCTCAAGGCCACCCGGCTGGGGTTTCAAGGCGGGCCACTGGCCGGAGGGCAGGCCACCAGGGAAGGGCCCCGGCGTGGGTGTCTGCGCTCCAGCGCTCAGCCCTGAGAGGCAGGGCAGGGACACAGAGTGAGCCGGGCGGGCGGGATGGGCCGGCGGGGAGGGGGCCGGGTCTGAAGGGAGGGGGGCCTGGGAGGGCCCTGGGGGATCCGTTAGTCACCAAGCGGTCCTGGTGACAGCGCTGGAGATGGCAGCTGGCGGCGGAGGCAGCCTCCTGCACGAAAATCAATAGGTGATCAGCGTCCAGGGGCACCGCTGTTCATCAGGTGCGCGGGCGGCGGGGGCGGGGCGGGGGCCGCAGGAAATATCACTGACCCCCGGCAGGATTGATCAAACAGCCAGGCACCCAAGGACAAACTCACTAATAAAGTGAGACGTTCAGCCCGGCCCGGCGGCGGCTGGCTGAAGGTCTTAAAAAAACCGCTTAGCTGGGGAGTTCTTGCTAAACGGTCTTTGTTTCTTGAGGCCAGCGGGAGGGGGGCCCGGCTGCCCGCTGCTCGGCCCGAGTCTCCTGGCTTGCCAGAGGCCTGGGCCCCAGGGCCCGGGGCCACTGGGTATGTGGGGGTGGGCATGTGTGCTCGTTGCAGCACCACCGTTTGCACACAGCACACACTTACACATATGTATATGCATACACAGGTACACATATGTATATGCATGTGTTACAGCACCATGGACATATTTCACATGACACAGCACTACCATTTGCCTATGGCATGTGTGCACACACCTGTGCATGCGTGTACCCATATATACAGCACACACCATTTGCATTTGAGGGATGAGCGGGTGTGCTTGTGGGCTAGATTCTTCCTTATTCATTTTTTCACTAACATCCCCATTTAGTCTGCCTACAGCCCCAAAGGTGCAGCATTCATAACGGCAGCCACGGCTACCGCGGGGTGTGGGGAGGAGTGAGACGGGCACACTGTGTCTGAGGGGCCGGGTGGACAGCAGCAGCAGAAGAGCAGATGTGGGAAAGGAGGGGAGACGAAGTGAAGGCCCGTGGGGGTAGGAGGTTGAGTGTGCTGGTCAGGAGGAGAGAGACACTGGGGGGCTATGGGGATGGAGGAGGGGTAGCTACCAGTGAGAAAACGAAAGAAAAAAATGATGCGCTAGCCGAAACCGGTTTGGCTCAGTGGTAGAGCGTGGGTCTGCGGACTGAAAGGTCCCGGGTTCGATTCCGGCCAAGGGCATGTACCTTGGTTGCGGGCACATCCCCGGTAGGGGGTGTGCAAGAGGCAGCTGGTTGATGTTTCTCTCTCATCGACGTTTCTACCTATCTATCTCTCTCCCTTCCTCTCTGTAAAATATCAATAAAATATATTTTTTAAAAAAGGAAAAAAAAGAAAATGATGCGCTAATGGGATCTTAGGAAGAGGTGTGAGGGGTAATGGCTTTGACGTCATTGACATTCTTCGAGAGGTCAGGGCAGGGGAAGAGTTAGGATGACTTCCGGTCACTTTCCAATTCTTGGACTCTTAGTTAGGAAACGTGCCACTGTGTTGAGACTGGGTTTGTGGGAGCAACAGATGCATTTGGGTGAAAGAACAATATCGCTCATGCCAGCGTCTCTGGGGGCTGCCGGGGAGGGTGGCCCAGCACCCCTGGTGGTAGCTCGCTGTCCCTCTCCCCTTGTCCCCCCCTCTTCTTCAGCGAGCCCATCCCCTCCCTGCAACCCCCCTTCTACCCTCTTAATGACTCCACACAGGAAGGCAGGAAACAAGACAGAAGTTAGCCTCTCAGGGATTATAGGAAGCCCCTGAAGGTAGCAGATAAAGGTTTGGATTCCGGGGCCGACTGCCTGGGTTTGGACCCTGGCTCTGCTACTCACTGGGCTCGGGGCCTCATCTTTCCCATCTGAAAAAGAGCACAAGCAGTGTCTACTGTACAGGGTCATTAGGGTGTTAAATGAGCAAATGGACATGGGGGGCTGAGAGCAGTGTGTGGCAGGCGGTGCTATGGGAGAGTTAGGTCTATGAGTTCCCTGCTGCCGGTACCTGTGTGTGTATGTGCCTGCAGAAGGTTCTAGAAATGGGAAATGATGCTACCTCTGGGGAATAAAGCTGGGCTTTAAAATAAAAAAGGTGGGAATTTTTACTTCATGGACTTAGAGATGGTCAGATTTTCAGAAACAAGTATCTAGCCCAGGTACTGATCATATTTAAAGCTGAAATAGTTTCCGAGGAAATTTCAACTCTTTAGAAGCAAAAGATAAGCTTTTGGAAAAAAAAATGCTAAGATTTGCACCATTTAATGTAGACTACAGGACCTGACAGGTGGCCATCCATCTCCCTTCACTGCCCCGGTGCCTTGAAAATGAAATTTATGAGCGCGCCTGGGGTTGGGGTTGGATTGCTGGCTTTCCGAGACCCGGGGCTCCCCAAACTTCTCTTTCTGGACAAGGTGCAGGGGCTGAGCCCTGGCCTGCAGCTCCCCACACCTACCCATGGTGGGTGCCCCCCACCCCCACCTCACAACACCTGTCGTCCTGGTTGCTGGGGAAACGGCCCTTTATTGAGTGAAGCCATTCCCACCCAGCCCAGTGATTTGTCCTTGTCTAATTATTATTACTCTTTGCATTTCCCCGTTGGATGAGTAATGGAGGGGGGTCGGGGTGGGAGGGCACAGGAGCTGAGGAGCGGTGATTTGTGGGGTCGGCAGCTCATCTCCGAGAGGAGGACATTTATCTTTCTGGAAGCAGAAAGCAGCCCAGTGGAGACAAATTCAACAGTTCCCGCGTGGGTTTGTTTGTGTGTTTGTGTAATCACACAAGGGTCGGGAGTTGCACACCTGCAAGGCGTGTGCACGTGGACTGCTGGTGTGGGAGGGCATGCCTGTGCGTGCTTGGCTCTCGGACCTCTCAGAGCCGTGACACCTGTGGGTGGGTGTGGTTATGTGTGCTCCTGAGTACAGCTGCGAAGCTGTGTGTGCACACACCCGTGCACACCTGCCTGCGTGTGCACCCTTTGCACTGTCCCTCCTCAAGCCTCCGGATGCTCTGTCGGGAATCCTCGTTAGGTGCACTTTGCTCTAACCTCATCAAACCCTCATTCTGATTCCTGAGAAACATATGAGTCAGGGTTCTCAGAGAAACAGAACCCTGACTCATAGCTGGATGCTTCTATCTATCTATCTATCTATCTATCTATCTATCTATCTATCTATCATCTATCTAATCTCTCTATCTATCATCATCTATCTATCTACCTATCATCTATCTATTTATCTTAAGGATCTGGCTCACGTGATCACGGAGGCTGATCTGCAGGGTGAGTGTGTAAGCCAGAACCCAGGAGAGCTGAGGATGAGCACACTCATCCAGGAAGAACCAAAGGATCAGTCTGAGTGTGGAGGCAGGAAAGAGCTGATGTTCCCATTCAAAGGCACCAGACAGGAAGCCTTCTCCCTTCCTTGGGGAGGGCCGGCCTTTGTGTTCTCCTCAGGCCTTCAACCAAGTGTGCAAGGCCCACCCGCATTCGGGAGGGCGATCTGCTTTGCTACAATTCACATGTTAATCTCTCCCAGAAACACCCAGAATCCTGTTTGCCCAAATATCCGGGCAGCCCCAACTCCCCCGCCCCCCATGACCCAGCCAAGTTGACACATAAAATCCACCATCACAATGAGTGGTTGGAAGTGTTTCCCTATGCCGAAGAGATACTTCTTTTTATTCTTTGATGAATGGTATTGTTTTATCACCTGCTCGTTCTATTAAGCGCCAGTTGTTTCCTTTAAAGTTTATCAACATTAGCCTTTTTACTGTCATAGATGCAAAAAAGGCTTTGTCAGTTTGACTCTCGACCTTTACTTGGGGGCTGTGTCTTGAAAAACAGGCAAGTAAACATTTTGGAAAACAAGTCTTTCCCTTTGGGAGTTTTGTCCAAAGTCATGGCCAAAACCCTCTTCAACCAGGCATCGGATAATTTTCTTTTTTATACTTTCTTCTAGTTTTGCATTGCTTTATTTTATACTTCCCACCGTTTCACCCACCTGGCTTTTATTTTTGGGCTCCGGAATGAGATGAAGATCTAAATGGACTGTTTTCCAAATCACCCGGCTTAGAGATGGCATTTACTGGATAATCCATCCCTCGTCATTGATCCTTCATTTTTCATGTGCCAGGTTCATGCTCAGGACTGTTTCACCCCATCGATTTGTCTGTTGAGTCTTATGCCAGGAACAGACTGGTTTTATTATTGCAGCTTTATAATGCATTTTAATACTGGCTAAGGCAAGTCTCTTCCCAAATTGATTTAGCTATTCTCATCGTGCTGGATTTTTTGTACCCCGCCCCCCTTCTGCCCCAAATTTTTTCACATGAGCTTTGGAATCAGGTTTTCTTCCTCTTCCTGCTGGCCACCACAGGGGGGTGACTCTGACATTTCCCAGGGGGCTGTGTGGTGGGCACATCACGGACATGCCCCGCTCCCCTGAGGTGGCCGGACTGGACGGGAATGCGGGCCGTTTCGGCGGAGAAGGCTCGGTCAGGCTGTGTATTCCTTCCCCAATCCCTTTAGTGTTTCCGCTAAATAAAAGTCCATTTTATTCGTACAGAAGCTGAGCAGGGAGATGTTTTACACCCCAGTTCTCTCCCTTCGTGATCTATGTCCCTTTTACAAACTTATCTCTGGGTTTTTGCTCAGTTTATAAGCGAGGGGCAATCTTTCTTCCCCAAAGCCGCCTTCCACCACAGTCTGGAGGAACCTTGAGATTTCCTGCCGATGATTTAAAGGGCTATAACACTCGCAGGCTAGATTTGTTTTAGTGTCCATAAAACTCAAAAATTTCATAAAACAATTGGTGAAAATAAAATTACCAAAAAATGATATAGTGCCAGCAGACTGTATAATAGTTATGGGAGAAATGGAGACCATGATTCACGGGGGGATAAAAATGACAATGTATTTATTGCAGTGCACTGACAAGAAACTAATTTGTCCCTGTTACTTTTGAGACAGGACAAGAATCCCGATTTTTCTCCTCTCGCTCTGACTCTGACAGGGGAGCAGGAGGCGGCTTTGGGGTGTGTGTGTGTGTGTGTGTGTGTGTGTGCGCTCGCACAACAACGTGAAGGGTTTCCCTAAAAACAAAACTGTTCTTTTTTGCCTTATCTTCACCGATATCTTTCTGAGCCTTGAAAAATTTTCCTTAACCTAACACACACACATATGTGTGTGTGTGTATGTAATTTACTTTGTGCGTTGCATGAAGTGTGTGAGAGTGTGGGTGCGTAAATATGTATGTATGTGTAGGTGTGTGTTTGTGGACACGTATCAGCATTATCACCAATGGTGGCAGGAGGGAGGTGGTAGAAAAATGAATATTGTGTGCTCTAAAGAATAAAGGAAAAAGAAACATACCAGCAAGAACAGAAGCAAATGAAAACTCAAGCTGAGGGGAAGAGGAATTCGATTGGGGGCTGTTTGATGGTGAGGGGCAGGTGGAAGACTGAGAGGGGACTCGATGAACCTTCTGGATCACAGAAGTGTGCGGTCTTGACTGGGGTGGCGGTTACATGAGCGTAACATCTTCCAAAAGCCATTCACTTATAAATCTAGAATGTGTACATTTTGTTTTATGTAAGTTACTAGAGGCCTGGTACACGAAATTCGTGCATGGGGTGGGAGGGTGGAGGGGATGTGTGTCCCTCAGCCCAGCCTGTACCGTCTCCAATCTGGGACCCCTCGAGGGATGTCCGACTGCATGTTTAGGCCCGATCCCACCAGTAGTTGGACATCCCTCTCACAACCCAGGACTGCTGGCTCCCCAATCTCTCACCTGCCTGCCTGCCTGATTGCTCCTAACCACTTCGGCCTACCAGCCTGATCATCCCCTAACCACTCCCCTGCCAGCCAGATCAATGCCTAACTGCTCCTCTGCCAGCCCAATTGTCCTTAACTACACTCCCCTGCTGGCTTGGTGACCCCCAACTGCCCTCCCCTGCTGGCTCGGTCACCCCCAACTGCCCTCCCCTGCTGACCGCTTGTGGTGGCCATCTTTGACTAAATGGGGGCGGCCATCTTGTGAGTTGGAGTGATGGTCAATTTGCATATTACCTCTTCATTAGATAGGCTACCTCAATAAAATTGATTAAAAAACCCCTAGACTGGAAAACAGGAGAAAAGAGAAGGAAGTTGCTCTAACCTGGTGGTGATGGTCTAAGCAGCCTGGAGTCAGCATTGTGGAGTCAGGGGGCGGGTGGTCCCTGAGTGGGAGCAAATGAAGGGATGTGCAGCCCAACTTAATCCTCCTGAGACAGAGTCCGCTGCTTGGGAAGAAGTAAGCTCTGGGGCGTGGACTCCGGCAAGGTCTTACACCCACTTTGCAGATGGGGCAAGTGAAGCCCAGAAAGTTCGCCCGACTTGGCTTGCCACGGATCACACATCAGCAAGAGGCAGTAAAAAAGAAAAAGTGACCCAGGTCAGCAGTTTGATTCCCGGTCAGGGCACATGTCTGGGTTTTGAGCTTGATCCTCAGGAGGGGGCATACAGGAAGCAGCTGCTTGAGTTTCTCTCTCATTGATGTTTCTATCTCCCTCTCCCTCCCCCTTATTCTCTCTCTAAAGTCATTTAAAAAAAAAAAAAAGTGACCCAGGCTCAACCGAGGGCCCAGATTTAACATCACAACGAAGAGGGGTGGGGCTAGCGTAGGGTGACCCCTGTGGGCTGAGTGGAGCCTTCTCGAAACACAAAGACTTGGACACACTTGGGAGAGGGAGGGAGTCCGCCACAGAACCTCAGGGCTGGGCTGCCGCTGGCTCCCCAAGGCAGCTCTCAGGAAGCCTGTCCTGGCACAGTCAGCCGAGGAGGCTTCAGGAGGGGGCTGTGAGCAGGCCCCAGGGCACCAGAGAACTTCCCCTGACTGCCTGCCTCTGAGCTGGTAAATAGGTTTTCCCTGCATTTGGACTTGAACTGAAATATCCTTTCTCCTTGAGTCTTGAGCCTGCTGGCTGTCAGACCAGCTTCACACTATGGGCTCTCCTGGTCTCCACCACCCAGCTGGCTGCAGATCCCAGGACCAGGCAGCTCCCTCGACTCTTGGCCAACTCCTGATTGTAAGTAAACCTTGCTTTATCTCTCTCTCTCTCTCTCTCTCTCTCTCTCTCTCTCTCTCTCTCTCCATGTCTCCATGTCCGAACCCTAATACACGAGTCATCAAAGAAATGCCAAAGGAAGTGTGGGTGATGTGCTAGTTTTTCTCCTGCCCCTTGATTTACTGAGGGTTCTCTTGGCTCCTCCCTGTCAGCATGTGGACATTCCCAAGCCTCTCCCAACGCAAAGGAAGCCTCTCTCTGGCCCCACCATCCTCTCAGACCACTGGCCTCTCTGGCCCTCTCACAGTCCAGGCTCTTTCTCAAGATGTGCCTCTCCCTTCCTTGCCGTCAGTCCTCAAGCCCTGCAGCAACCTGGCTTCCCTGCCCGCTTTGTGCTGGCCAGCGTCTCTGTGTACCTCCGCAGGACTCCAGGGGGCGCCACCGGCACAACGTCCTGTGATTCAGCAGCCCTGCTAGAAACCCCGGGATCTTGCCGCCCCCTCCTTATTATTGCTGTCGGAAGCATTTGCCTGGAGGTGAGGCTCTATAGAGAGAAGAGGTAGGTCCTAAGTAGGTTTTTCAAATAGGTTTTTATCCAGCAGTCCTGTCCCACTGACTGAAGGTAAATGGGCACCTGTCTTGTGCTGTGGCCACCCGTCTCAGGTAGGAAACAGGCTTCAGGAGCTAGCCTTGTCATGTGGGTAGCTTAGCATTTTAAATGATTTCTAAAATTGATTTTAGGGAGAGGAAGGGAGAGAGTGAGAGCAGGAAAGAAACCTTGATGTGAGAGAGAAACATCGATGGGTTGCCTCCTGCACACGCTCCACTCAGGGGTGGAACCTGAAACCTGGGCATGCGCCCTGACTGGGAATCGAAGCTGCCACCTTTTGGTGCACGGGACGATGCTCCAACCACCTGAGCCACCTGGCCAGGGCTGACTTGGCATTTTCAAAACAGAGCAGATATTCCGTCGGCCCGTGGAGAATGCACACAAGTGTTCCTAAGCCTCCCTAAGCCCGCTCACCTGTGCTGGTGTGCTCATCACAGCATGGGGTCCATGGGAAGGCTGTAAGCCAGCCGTGGGCAAACTACAGCCCACAGGCCGGATCCAGCCCGTACGGCTGTTCTATCCGGCCCCACGGAGCCGAAAGAGCGGAGGGTTCTCTTGCTCTCCCCTCCGCTCCTTCACCAGCAGCCCAAGAGGAGAGTGCCAGCATGGTCAGGTTGCTTTTGTTCCAGCCCTCCGGTCCAATGTAAGAGCCCATTGTGGCCCTCGAGTCAAAAAGTTTGCCCACCCCTGGTAAGCTCTGCCACTGGGACCCCAGTAGCCTGCAAAGCTGCCATTTCTCCCCCGGACACCCATGGTCTCCAGCCGGTTCTCTACCCAGCGGCCAAAAGGAGCTTTCTAAGGCCATCCTACATCCTGTCACTCCCCTGTACTTGCATATCCGACCCCTCCCAGGGCTTCCCCTGGCCCGTTTCTATGTGGCCACTCACCGAGCCCCCCAGAGACAACGCTGTACCCAGGGGGCTCTGATGAGCTGGGGCCTTGGGGTTTTCTTAAAAGCAGGGGACGCTGCCATGCTGCCATGGCGGAGACCCCCCTTTCGGGACGGCGTGTTACTTTATTCTAGTAAACAACGGCGACAAAGTGAAGACATTTGTTTAGTCAGCATTTGTCTTTTCAGGAAGAGCACAGGATTTTTATGGGGAAAACCCCCACAAACGTCCCTGACAAGCCTGCCTGCGGTAGACCCTCAGTCATGGCCGGGCCAGAGAGTGGGGTGAACCCTCTGCTGGTTGGAAACAGGTGTGAAGAGGGGGGTGGAAACAGGTGTGAAGAGGGGGGTGGAAACAGGTGTGAGCGTGTGGGTCGCAGAGATTAGAGGAAGACCCTTTGTTCCTTCGGACCCTCGGCTCTTCAGAAACATTTATAGAGCAGTGGAAGAATGGGGTTGGTTTTAAAGGCGCAGAGAAGGCCCCGGCTGCCTCTGCACACCGGAGAACCGAGGACAGCCCAGAGGAGCTCACAGACCCAGGCTCCGGCACGTTATCTCGCTCCCCTGGGGATTCCAACCTGCAGGCACGTTTGGGACCCACCTGGTTCAGGGGATGAGCCTCCAGCGCCCAGGGCCCCTGCATGGCACAGAGACAGAGAGACTACAGGGGGCCCGCTCTGGGGGGTTCCCCAAATACAGGGACCGCTCCAGACTCTTAGAGTTGGTGAAATCAGGGCCTCAAATTAAGGGCAACCAGAACTCCAAGGCCAGGAAGGCTCCCCTCCCCCACAGCAAGGTGATGCCGCCATTGGGGAGGCACTGTGTTTGAGAGAACTGCTCCTGCAAGCCTCTGTTTCTTCCTCTGCAAAGAGGGAACATCAGACGAGTTTTGAGGCACCAAGGAGAGGGCCGGGGGAGGTGCTGCATAAAGAGGAAGCCTCGTAGAGCTCTGAAGCACGGATTGCCATTTTACAGGGCATGGCTTTTGATTTTTTTTTAAAAAAAGCATGATTTGAAGAGAATGCTGTGTTAATCTGGGCTCTGAATTATCCACTAGTATAGGAAAGAGACATGCTAGCTCAGACGCCACCTTGTGGTAGAAACTCAGGTTGCAGGATTAGGAGCTGGTAGCTTTTTCCCCCCTTGGGTAGAGGAGTGAACTGATGAACTTAAATGGTAACTATTTCTGCATTTTCTCAACCTCTGTGCTATTGACCTTGTGGGGCAAGCAATTCTCTTTGGGGGCAGAGGGTTAGCTTTTGTAAGGTAGGATGCTTAACGGCCTCCATGGCTTCAACCAAAAATGTCTACAGGCTTTGCCAAATGCCCCCCAGGAGCTGAGTCGTTCCTGGATGGAAACCACCGAGCTACAGCAAACAACAATGATAATATCTGCTAACGGTTTTTGAGTCCTTAGTGTTTCCAGTTTGTTGTCTACACGCTAAGGCTGCAGGCCTGACCTCCACACCCCCTTCCATGGCGCATCGTGCGTGGGCCAGGGGCCTGCAGGACAGGTGAGGGCTGAGCAGGTGTGCGGGAGGGTCTGCACCTGCCCGGCGGCAGTCCCCGTACCTGAAGGGGTGTGACAGTAAATAGCAAATGAAAGCACCCGGCAGAGAAGGCGCCATGGGAGAAAGGAAATGTTTTCTATTTGAGTACTTTCAGCAGAACATTTTCCTTGCTTCTTGAACAAGGCTCTTCTTGCCTGCCCCCTCTCTCCTCCAGCTCTGCCCTGCACGGTGAGTGTGTTGTGTGCACCGTGGTGGATACTCCAGCCCCATGTCTGACCTCTGTCCACCCCAACTGCTGCTCGGGCCTCCTCCCCCAGGCCAGTGGGGTGGTGGGTTTGGGAGGAAATTCTCGGGAAGAGGTCTGTGTGGACCCTGGGAGTGAGCGTGGGGCTGTTTGGGCAGAGGATTCTGGGGTGCAGGTCCCTGGAATGTGATCTGGGAGGATGGGGTGGGCTCTTAGGGGGCATGACCCGGGGGTCCCATGGACTGCCCGAGCGGAAGGTGAGACTGGGTGAGAGCCAGGCGGACCCCAGGCCAGGAGTGGAGCCGCCCTGGGGACACGCAGTGTGAAGGCAGGGCAGGCGCCGTCCTCTTTGCTCGAGGAGCTGGTCTGGGAGGCAGGTCCGAGGAGGCTGGGTGAATGAGGAAGCCAGAGGCCTGGGAATCCTGCGGCTCCTCTCTGCCCCCTGGCGAGGCACTGGTGCAACCGCAGGGGCGGGTCCCTAGGACTGGAGCCCTGAGCGTCAGGGCATCTTAGCCGCCCTGCAGGTCCCACGCAGCACACCCTCTTGGTCCTCAAGGGGACTTGCCTCGTCCTCCTCTGGCACAATATCCTGTTCTCCCGCGGCAGCTCACCTATGAGACCAGGTAAGGCTTGACCTGTAGTGAAATGTGGGAAAAGGCCGAAACCGGTTTGGCTCAGTGGTAGAGCATTGGTCTGCGGACTGAAAGGTCCCGGGTTCGATTCCGGTCAAGGGCATGTACATTGGTTGCGGGCACATCCCCAGTGTGCAAGAGGCAGCTGGTCGATGTTTCTCTCTCATTGACGTTTCTAGCTCTCTATCTTTCTCCCATCCTCTCTGTAAAATATATATTAAAAAAAAAAAAAGAAATGTGGGAAAGGCACTCCAAGTGGGAAAACAGCAAGAAGGAAGGCACTGGACCAGGAGACCACGTGGGCAAAGAGAGGAAGTGATGGAGAGGAGGGGGAGGGGCCCAGGCGCCTGGGGAAGGTCTTCGTATGTGAGAGAAAAGTGACACTTGTGCAGTTTGGGCCACGGGGAGGCAGGCGTGTGAGCAAAAGAGTGAGCCAGTCAGGTGGGACCCTGGGGGCAGGAACCAGGAGATGAATCCCCAACCTCTTCCTCCTCTTTCCTCCAGGTCCAAAGACAGCCAGAAACCAGGGGTCAACTGTCACATAGGTCATCTTATTCAATCTCTTAGAGGCTTGGGCTGGGAAAGGGGGAGGAGGCTGGCCAGAGGGCCTGGCCTGTGGCTACATCCAGGCTGGGGGCTCCTGGTGAGAAAGGAGTAGGGCCAGGTGGGGGGAACGCGCCAAGTTCAGGCCTGGTCTGGGGACCTGAGGCCGAGGGAGAAGGCTGGGGAGAGCTGGATCCGAGAGGGCAGGGGCCCTCAACATCTTGGTCAGGTCCCTCCCAGCCCTGCACACCAGGCTGGAACAGAGCCGGGGGTAAAGGGGTTGCAGGAGCCTTTGCAAGCCTGTCCTGTGGACTGACTTCCCTCTTTGCCCAGAGGACCCAGACCACAGCCTCAGGCTGGGGAGCACTCTCCCTGCCCCTCCCAGGCCGGCCCTGGCCTTCGCCCCATCCCGGGGGTGGGCAGTTCCATCGCTCCCTTGGCCTCAGGCTGGCCTGGCCGGCAACAGCTCTGTCTCCTGCTGTCAGGGCTGCCAGGATGTGACAGGCAGCAGATGGGCCTCTGATCAATGGACCCCTTCCCCGAGCAAGGACGGTGGGGCTGGGGGCGGGCTGGGGGAGCGGCCGCTAATGGATGGGCTCAGGAGCAGTGATGGATGGGCAGGGGGACGCTGCCATTTGTCTTGGGAAGTGAGTGACTCCAGGAGGAGGGGAAGGGAGGGTGGCTGAAGGGTTGGGAGAGCAACCAGGGGCTGATAGCTGAGTGGGGCTGGCGAGGGGTGGGGCGCCAGGAGCCCCTCTTTCCTGCCTTAAACTGAGCTCCCAGGCCTGGTCTCTCTGCTCCCAGTCGGCTCTGAAGGAATAGCCCCGACTTCACTCCTCACAGCACAGCCCCATCGAGGGTCCACCCTGCTGCTGGCGGCTCCTATCCCCTCCTGCACCCCAGGCTGGAAACTTCCACCCCCAACAGTATGGACAAGGTGCTTTGGAGTCTGGCACACTCTTCCTGGCCTTGCGTGTTCAGGACGCAGAGGAAGTCAGAAGTACCGGAGACTTGTGTTCTGGAAGCGGCCCCCCACCATGGCAGACAAGGGGTGGGCATGTGCCCCGCTGCCCACCTTCGGGTATGGGATGTCCACGAGGCGCGTGGAAACCCCATGGCCCCTGCATTGCACCTGCTCAACAGTGTTCTCTTTCTCTACGGCTTCCCTTCCTTCTCTCTCTCACTGCCTCTCTCGCCCAGCAGTGCTTCGAGGGATCGCCCTCCACATTAATCAACTTGCTCTTCAGTCCTTGCTTCAGGGTCTCTTTCTGGGGGAACCCAAACCACGAAGACATTGAACCTCAATTTTCACCCTTGAAGTGAGGACACCAGGCTTCTCACCTCCTCGGTGTGGGCCATGGTTAATTTTATGCCAACTTGACTGGGCACAGGATGCCAGATTAAGTACGACTTTTGGGTGTGTGTGTGTTGCAGGGGAGGGGGTAGATGAGATAAGCATTTGATTGGGCAGTCTGAGTAGGCGGTCCCCTCCATGGAGGAGGGCCTCACCTTCTCCTGCCCTTGCACTGGGTCCACACCACGATTCGCCTGGTGCTCAGGCCTCAGCACTCAGGTTGAATGACCACTGGCTCTGGGTCAACCTCCATAATCGTGTGAGCGAATTCCTAACCATGTCTCCATCCGTGGTCATGTCCCGGTGGTCCTGTTTTCTCTGGAGAACCCCGAATCATCCAGCTTGTTATAAGGATTAAATGGAAAGATGCAGGTACAAAGCATAGAGCCTGCTGGTGCATGTTCCAGCTTAAAGCAGAAGAACTAACCCACTAGTTCCAAAGCAAAGGCAGCTGAGGTACAGAGCAATGGGATCTGTCTCCTTAGCTGTCCCTTCTCCTGTTGAACTGTTCCCAACCAATGTAGGCCATTTGTTCCTCTTCGGATGCCATTTTCTCTTCTCTCACCCTAAGGCCGAGTCCCTAGCGCACGGTGGTGGGCAAGGGCCATGCAGAGCTACACCGACACCTCCTTGCTTCATACCTCTGTTGATGAATCCCTCTGTGAATGCTCTGCCCAAGTCAGATCCCCTTAGCTCCAGTGGTTCCTGCTGCGCTAGAGAGGACACTTACCACACTTCTCTCTTTCTTGCTTTGCTAGGTGATGTCCCAGGGGCAGAGCTCATGTAGCCAGGTCACCCCGGGAGGCTTGGGATGAGGCTTAGAGCTCCAGATAGTGAGGGTTGTTAGAGTCAGAGTCTATCATCCCATCCAGGTCCACCCACAGAGGAATCTGCCAGATGATGGAATTGTGGGAAATGCAGCGGTTCTAATCTGGTAGGAATGGTGGCCTTCTAAAAACAGCAAGAGAGAAGTCTGTCCCTTCTCTAAGTATATACACCAAGGAAAGGCCACGTGCAGACACGGCAAAGGGGAGGCTGGAAGGAAGGGGGAGAGCCCACACCACAGCGGACTGTGTGGGTGCCCTGGCCACGGCTTCCAGCGTTCAGAGCTGTGAGAAATAAATGCCTGTGGTGGAAGCTGCCTGGGCTGTGGGACTTCGTCATGGCAGCCGGAACAGCCGGAGATAAGAATAGAAGATCATGGACATTCAGCCATGATCAGAAGATCATGGAGCACGAAGCCATAGAGGGATGATTTTTGGGGGGAGAGAATGAGCACGTTTTGAATGAGGGGGAAATGGAAGCAATTGTGGCAGAGAGTGGACTATGGTAAATTGAAAACTGTGGACACAGTATTGTGTAGTCTCTCCCGGGAAGAAGGAGAGTCTGTGTCCCCATACTGGGGATCTGGGCGGATCTCGGGACTGGCTTTAACCAATAGAATGTGGTGGAGACTATGATGGCGCATTCCCAAGTGAAGTGAGATTGAAGGAACAAACCACAGGACTGTCATTCGGCGACTGGTGACATAAACAGCAGCACATCCACATCGTGGAATGCCTCCTTGCATTTAACAATGGGATGGATCAATTTCTATCAAAATGAAAATATCTCCAAGACATTGTTGGGTTAGAAGAGAATGGTTGCTGAATGGTAACTTGAAGTAAGAATTCATTTATGTTAAAATATAAGCACACAAACAACACCATAGATTCTCCTGTGGCTACACAAGGGTGTGTGTGTGTGTGTGTGCGTGTGCGTGTGTGTAAGATCATTAGAACGAAAGATAAAGACAAAGGGCCAGTAGGAAACACACAAAACTGAAAGTAGGGCTTTAACCCCAGGAAGAGGAATGGAATGAGAAGGAATTTTATTTTTTTTACCCTATATATCTCTGTATTAGGTAATTTTTTTCTTTAAAAATATTTTTATTGATTTCAGAGAGGAAGGGAGAGGGAAAGAGAGATAGAAACATCAATGATGAGAGAGAATCATCGATTGGCTGCCTCCTGCACACCCCTACTGGGGATTGAGTCCCTAATCAGGGTGTGTGTGTATCGGGGGGGGGGGGGGGGGGGCGGGGAGGACTAATATGTCAGCCCAGCCGTTTACCTGCTTTGAATGGACTCAGCTATAAGCGTTCACCTCCTTAAAGTGCAGGAGAGTCTTTGAGCCACGACCCGTCTCCATGCCAGGGGTCGCCCCCAACCATTCCCTGCCCAGTGACCCCCCCCAATCCCCTCCTGCCCCCGTGGGGACGGATGTCAGCCCACAGTGGTGATGCTTTATTACAGCGCACTTCCTGCTGCGAGTAAATAAGTTTGTGTCCTTTAAATTCCCTGGGCAATTAGGAGAATGAAAGACGGAGCTTTGGATTAGCATTTATTTCCTCCCAACGTTTATATGAGGCCATTTTCCCTCTGACAAATCGTGGGGGCAAATTGTTCTCTAGAAAGTCTGTCCGCGGCAAAGGTGTTATGATGAAGTGACTGGTGTAAATTTGGGGTCATAAATCCTTTCCCCGGGTTAGCGGGATTTATCCACAGCCACTGCCATTACAGGCTCGAAGAAATAATAATAGACGAGGTGGACTTTGCACCTGTTTCAGGGTAATTAATATGCACAGGGAAGGGAAAGAGGCTGTGTCTGCCAACTGCCTGGTTCATGGCTCAGCCTTTGGGCTCGTTCTGGGGCCGGCGGGTCAGCTGCCGGCCAGTTCCAGTCGGCACTGGGTTGGGCAGAAAGGGTTGGGGACGGGGTTGGAGGTGGGGGGACGGTCTGGGGTCTGAGCTGAAACTCTTGCATTTCAGGTAACAAACAGAACCCCCCAAGGCAGCATGAGTAGTGGGGCGGGGGTTGTTATAAGAGCAAGGGGGTGAGCAGAACTTATACGAAACTCAAGTGTGGCGTTTGGACAGAGCTCATTGGTTGCAAGTGACAGAAACTCAAGACTGCAGAGCTCCCAGGACCAAAGGGGACCCTACAGGGACCTGGGCTCTAGGAGCTGGGATGGAGACTCAGAACCACCATGCCTCTCAACCCTGCATCCTCAGAGTCGGCCCTGCTAAGCAGCAGCTCTGAAGGAATACCAAGTTCTCATCAATGGAGGGTTGGCGTGCAAACCCCGAGTGCTTTCTCCTCAGTAACCCCCACATAGGGATGGAGGGGTCGTAGCTATTTCTGAGGCTGCTTGCGGGAGCTCAGCCTTCCAGATCCCACATCAAGCCCACCTGGGCCAGAAGAGGTTGCGGAAGTCAGGGATGTGGGCATCACGCACGACCTCCTGCCGATTGTTTTGTCCTTGATGCCCTGCTGTCTGCTGACGGACCCTGTCCCACCCAAGGCCCTGCCCTTCAGGGACTCAGGTGGCACCTGACAATGGGCAAATCTTCAGATCTGCTCTCCTTGGGCTGATGTCCTCCTTGTCTGAGCTCGGAACCCCATGGCTTCCTCCCACCGGGAGCGCCCATCTTTGTCCACATCGGGTGTCACGGGGCCTGGGGTCTTGTTCTGTGCCTCCCGCCTGCCTCCACACTCCTGCTCTGGGTCCCTCTTCAATGGCTCTGAGCTAGTTATCAAAACCAGGAGGACAACAACTCTCAGAGTAGGGACACATATGAGGCTTTGGGTATTGGTTCAAAATGCAGGGGGAAGGAGAGGGAGAAAAGGAAGAAAAAGAAAAGTGGGAACAGGCATAAAAATCCATTTCTAACCAACTTACCTCCGGGGTGTGCGGCAGGAGGGCTGGTGTAGGAGACAGGCGGACATGGCGTCCAAAGCCTGGACCGGAAGTGGTTAAAATGTCAGGCCAGTTACCGGGACGATTTGACCCAGGGCTGGGAAGGACATGGTCAGGCGCGGTGCTGAGGGGCGGGCCCAGAGAAGGTCCTGAGAGGGACAAGGTGACCTTCCAAGGGCTCCTCTTCTCCCGAAACACCGGATCCTGGCGGCAAAGGCAAAGCCAAGTGTCCATTTCAAGTTGTGAACCTAACCCCCGAATCCCTCTCTCTCTGTTTCAGGGTCACAGTGGTAGGAAGAGCCAGCTGTCACCCTGGCTGGCAGATGTCTGCAACGTTTGTTAATCTCTCGAACTCCCCTAGCGGCCTGCTGGGGCTGCTGCAGCAAAGCCAGTGGCGTCAGTAACAGAAACTCGCTTCCCTGCAGTGCGGGAGCCCCAAAGCAAGGTGGCCCCGCGGTTCCTTCTGAGGGCTGTGCAGGAAGCCTCGGTCCCTGCGTCTCTTCGCGTGGTCTTCCCTCCGGGTGGGTCTCTGTGTCCAAACTTCCTCTTCTAAGGACGCCAATCCTATTGGGTCAGGGCCCTCCCCAATGACCGCATTTCAACTCGACCGCCTCTCCAAAGAGGTCGCATTCTGAGGCCCTGCGGGCCAGGACTCGAACACAGCTCCACCCATCAGACCTCCAGATAATCCCACAAAACACAGAAATGATGATTATTTTACACACGAGGAAGCAGAGGTTGAGAGAGGTCAAGGAACCTGCACAGGGCTGCAGAGAGAAGGAGCAGAGGGGCAGTGGAGTGATGCAGAGGGGCCCTGTGAAGGCAGAGACCCTGGCCCCTCGGTGGGTCCGGCCTGGCCCCTTGGTGGGTCCGGCCTGGCCCCTCGGTGGGTCTGGCCTGGCTCCTCGGTGGGTTTGCTTCAGGCCAGACTTCCTGGGCGGCAGGGAAAAGGCGGGGAGGGGGAGGAGAGGTTTCATTTTTTGAGAGTTGCTTTGCCCGCCCTTTGTCTCTGCTCATTGCCTGCGTTGTGCCTGCGTCTGATTTCCTCCAGCTAGGTAGGTTTTTGCTTGGCTGAGCTGAGATCAAAAAGTAATTTTTCTTTTCGCAACAGCCAATTAGAAATTCATTTATTTTCACATTATGGACATTTGGCAAAAATTTCTTTGGCAATTTAGCTCCATTTATAGAGCCTGCATAAAGGGAGACAGTGAGGCTGGGGAGAAAAAAAAGGCAAGGCCCCCGGGCAAAAATTAAATGCAGAATCATGTATTAGAAATGAGATGTATTTACTATTGTTTTTGAAAATTAATGGTGCATTTTTAGCTTTTATAATGTAATTTAATGATGCAATTCATCTAATAATAAAAAAAAGAGAACACATTTCCACTCAGTCACACAGATTTACTGGGGCACAACATGAATACCTTTTCCGTGGAAAGGGGTTGGGGTGGAATGCTTGGGGCCTTTCTCTGTAAAAAAAAATGAAGAAGAAGAAGAAGAAGAAGAAGAAGAAGAAGAAGAAGAAGAAGAAAATAAAGAAAATAAAATGAAAAAGAATAATGGTGTGTGTGTGTGTGTGTGTGTGTGTGTGTGTGTGTGTGTTCCCATCTGGGCTATCTACAGGAACCCAATAAAAAGAACAGTTTTCTTTTCCTTTATTAGTGGGGGGTGCTGTGTGATCTTTGTACAGGAGCAGCCACCGGTTCAGGAAAGTTTGGGGGGTTGGCTCCCCCACTGGCTAAGTAAGCTCAAAGCTCAGACCCTGGAGCTGGGTCCCGGTCCATCCCGCCTGGGCTCTGAGCGGGGCTGGGTGTCCACCCTGATGGTTGACCACTCTGTGGACCTCCTGACGCTAAGACATGTCTCTCAGGTTCACGTCAGAAAGCCTGCTTCCCACGTGCCGGCAGTGCCATGTGGGGTTAAGGCAAGGGGCATCCCTCCTGTCTCGGGTGTGAGGGAGGGAAGAGAGGAGCAGAGGGAGCGGGGCTGGACTGCTCCCATTGGGTGGCGGGCACCGTGGTGGTTGTTTGGTGCCCACCTCCCACTACACTGACTGCTCCTCAGGGGCTTGTGCGTCTCCTTCATGCTGACTCCCAGCCACAGGCACCCCTAGGTAATACTTGCCCAGCAGACTGACGAGCCCTGGGCTGACGCATTATGTGGAGAAAATCATTGAACCCCCGCTCCAGTGCAGGGAGGAGGTGCGTCCTGCAACTACCCCCTTTTATAGGAGAGGCTCAGAGAGGTCAGGGAACTTTCTCAAGGACACCCAGATAGGAAGCGACAGAGCAGGGACCTCGCTGGGGACTGTCTCACTCTGAAGCGCTTGCATAGGCAGTGAATGAATGAATGAGTGAGTGAGTAAGGGGAGGAATGAATGAAAACATGAATGAAAGAATGCGTGGCTCTTCCCAAGGTCAGCCTTTCTGATTCCAAGTTGAGAACTTCTTTCCTGGCCCCCTCTACCCTTAGCAGGAGGATGAAAAGAGGACTTGGGATTCAGTTGGGATCGTGGGGTGGGGTAGAGATGAGGGTTGTTAGCATCGAGGAGGTCAAGGGTCACACAGGCCCGGCATCCTTGGATGCTGGAGTCCCTGGGGAGGTCACCAGGGGTCAAAGTAAGTGCCCAAGATGTTTTCCTTCATTCATTCCACAATTATTTATTGACTATTTATTGACAATTATTTATTGACCTTGTGCCTGGGCTTCACCTGACCTCTTCCAGCCTCAGGTTCCTCCCCTGTGAAACGAGGCTGATCTCTCACCTGTTTCTCAGTGGGTCACACTGTTGGCATCTTAGGGGGATGTTATTTCTTTGCCTGGCAGGGTCCTTCCCCACTCTTCATGCCACTGGGGTTCTCCAGTCACCCTGAGATTCCCACATGCTCCCCAACAGCCCCTTCAAGTGAAATAGCACAATCATAAGGATGCTGGGAGAACTCAATGAGAGAATCTGTAGAAAGCTACTTTGAACAAAGCCTGGCTTAAAGGAGGTTTTTCCCACCTCGCTTTGCTGTCTCCCTCCTGCTTTATCCAGTCCCAGGAATTGAACAGTCTCTGAATGCCATCGCAGGCACTGCTGTCCGACCCAGGAGGTCAGCTCCCCGCCGGCACCCCTGCTCTTAGCTCCCCACTCCCTACCATGCCTGCCCTTGGCTGCAGCCACTGGGTTCTCAGCACTGAGACCCAAGTGGCTGCAGCCTTGGCCGGAGAGAAGGAAAGTTATTTCCTTGCTTCCCAGGAGGCCAGCGTGGTTCTTCAGGGGCCTGCCCCTCTTTCCTGGAACCCGGATATTAGGATTGGCCTTTTGGGGCCTGGAGTCCTTGCATGGTAAGTCGGCCACTGTGTTTGGAAGTCTGGACTTGCACTGTCCAATACGGTGTCTGCTCACTGCATGTGGCTGCTGAGCACTTGAAGGGGAAATTGGGGGGCGCTGTCAGCATAAAACACACACCCAGTTTTGAAGGCTCCATGCCCTTGGCCGCAGCAGCTGAGCCTCACACCTCTTTTGTTCCCGGGTTCAATGGAGAGGCCGCTGCATCATTGAGGAGCCCAGCCTCAGCCAGGCAGAGTGATTCTTTCTCCTCCCTGAGCCACGGGAATCCTTAAACTCAGACGCATCCCTACCAAACCCTCCAGTTGGGATGCTGACTGCTCACCCTTGAGCTCCCAGAGCCTGCCCTCCTTCAAGGCGCAGAGAAAGTTCCCAGGGGAACACACAAGCCCCCTCCCCTGTTCCAGGATTTCTGCCGGAGGCCCAGCCTGAGAGGCAGTGCTTCTCCGAGGCACTTCTGCCTAGGGTCAGGGTGGAAGGCTTCTGTGAGCTCTCAGAACCCTGTGACCTGTAGGTGTCACTCCCGACCTTGTGCCCACCGTAAGCTCCTGGGCAGCTGCACGCTGCCGGGCTCACTCTGTCCCTGTCTGCAGGGCCAGGGACGTGTCACCCGCAGCGTGGTTCAAAGGGAGCCGAGGCGGTCATTTCTAGAAGCCTCCTCTCAAAGGCTCTGTGTGAAGGTCCCGGGCATGAAGCTGGTTCAGATCACATCCCCGGAGCTCACGCAGGTAAGAGCAGGTAACAAGTTCCCGTTTCCCCCAGGAGGCCGCCACCTCCACCGCGTGCTGACAGTCACGGGGCTGCAGGCTTCATCTGCATGAGCTCACTTAACCCTCCCATCTCCGCCTGTGAGGCCACACGGTCCCCTCATCGTAGATGAGTTGAGCCCCAGAGAGGTTACGAAGTTGCCCAGGGCCACACAGATGGCCAGAGAACTAGCATTGGTCCCCAAACTTTGTGCTCCCCAAACTCCTGTTCTCAACAATATGGCAATCCTGCCTCTTACAGACACGCAAGGACAGGCACAACCACACATAGGTTTACATATATGAACAGGCATGCAAAAACTCAGAGACCCACTTGGATATGTGGATAGACATACAGACACACCCACATTCACATGGCTGCACAGATAAAGAGATACACCTACGTGTATATCCATACACGCCTACACCTATATGTATCCTTAGACACACACCTACACATGCATCTGTAACTATACAGACACCCATGCCAATATACATGTGGCTACAAGATTTAAAGAGATAGAGGCACATCCCACATAATCTACCTATACACCATATTCATACATACCTACACACATGCCTGCCTATACACATACCTGCAGCTATACATGAAGATACACATACTCACAAACACGTGGCTATCAGACATGGAGGCACACACACAAAGCACACACTTGCACATGGACATACCCACAGGTACACAGATTTGGAAGTCACCCCCACCAGGCTAAGTTGACAGAGACACATGCACCCCCTCTCACTTATACCCTCCCAGAAACACACACACACACACACACACACACACACACACACACACACACAGACACACACGTCTTGACATGCTTGTGAGAGCGCCCACCCTCAGGTAAACAGCGCTCACTCCCCAAGACACGCACTCACCGCCACTCACTCAAGCACAATGATCCAATTTAAACTGAAAAGGGAAAACGGAGTTGAAAATTAGAGGGGGAAAAAAGTCCTTCAGAAAGTATAAAGCTAATAAGCTGGAAGTGGCGAGCCTGCTGCCTCCGCGATATCAATAACTCAGTATTGGGTTTCCAAAAAGACATCACATAATTTTTCAATGAGAAATCCATGATCCCGGAGATGCTGTTATGGTGTGAATTACAATGCGCGCGGCTTGTCAGCCGTCCCTGTCAGCACTTTCTCCTCCGCCTCCACCACGGGAAGTGCTGTGGCTGCAGCGGGGTGGTTATTGTTGTTATTATTTCTTCCTTTCTGAGCCTCAAATTAAGAACCCGGGAAGCCAGCAGGTCCCTTCCTCCACCCTCCCCTCCTTGCACCCAAATCAGGAAGCTCTGGCCTCATGTTTTCTTGAGTGTGGCTCTTAGCTCTCAGCACCCCCTCCCTGTCCTGGAGCCCTGGAGGGGTGCTCTGGGCTTGGGAACCAGGGTCAGGATGGGTGAGTGGGGCCGCCTGTCCACGTATTCAGGGCTCTGGCTTGATTAAGGCCCCTCAAGCGCTGTGGGAGGGAGAAACTTTTCACTCTGTGCTCACACAGACCGGATATCATTGACCAGAGCCAGCCTACTGATTCCTGAGGGTGCCCGTGGGGCAGGATTTCAGTTCAGGAAGAAAGACAGGGTCTGTGGGAGGGGCAGTGAGGGGTGAGCTGGGCAGAGGCCTAGACATCCCTCCTGGGGCATGGAGCATAGCAGGGTGGGAGGAGCTGAGTAGACCGCCTGGGAGTAGGAAAAGGGGGCCTCAGGTGCTGGAGGTGGAGTTGGGCTCAGGGCTGTGGTCACTGTTTATTCTGCTCAAGGCTTCTGTGAGAAGAGGCTGCTGCAGTTAGTCACACGTTAGTTCCTCCTCCCCCCACACTCCACCCGGTGCTGACCAGGAGCCTCTGGCCTGGCCCGAGGATCAGGGAACCCCAACTCCTTCCCTGGCAGCCGCCTCCAACCTGCCCAATGGCCTTTCGCCAGCTCCACGTGCATTTTCTGTGCCTTCAGGCCAGTGCCCGTGTGTCCCCTCTCCTGGAATCCCCTGCTTCCCTTCTGTGCTTCTACCGGATGGAACAGAACGCTGGGTGTCTGGCCTCAAATGTCCCCTCTCTCCTCTGAGCACGTGCCATGTCTGTGGACCCCTCTTTGCCACCCCTGGACTGTGCTTCCTTGTTCATGGCCTTCAGTTGACCTTTTCAGCATCTCATCAGAGTTTCAGGAGATGGAGAATCCAATACCCCCTTTTTTCTTCCTTCCGTACTGAGATTCAACACATCACTTAGTAAGGGAAGACAAGCTGGTTCTTCCTTCTGAGCGACACAGGGCTTTTCAGTGTAATCATCCCAACCCTGATGTCTAGGGTGTGTGTGGGAAGAGGGTGGGTGAGAAGTGTGGGACCCTGCCTGGGGGGAGGGGAGAGGAGAGGGAGGCCAGGGGGCCGCTGAGCCCTGGGAGGACGGGCAGGAGGATGGCCTGAGGGTTCCTGGGAGCTCAGGCCCCTCCAGGCGGCGTAGCACAGGCAACTGCATGCAGACCTCAGTCCAGGTTCCACCGGGACTCCGCTCCTGTCTGTCCTGAAAGCTACCTTCCCATGCCATCTCCTTCTCTGAGCATCCCCAGCAGGAATCAGCCCTGCCTCCGGGTTCTCAGTTCCCTGCTCCCTTCAGGGACACGCATGTGGCATGGGGACATAGGGGAGCCATGTCTTTTCTAAGAGAGGAGGACATTTATAAAAACAGCTATCACCATTTTTACTAGTTCATAAAAGAAAGGACGTTTTAACAGCAAAAACACGGGGAAGGATATGATCTCGGGATGAAGCAGAATCCTGTCAAGAAAGGAGAGAGAACAATGGTTCACAAATATGAATATCTTTTATATTGTGGAGAAGATGTTAGCAGTAAAAGGAAAATTGGCAAAGTATTCTACAGGGAAGGACCAAACTCCCCAAAATAAAATTTATGGAGAAAGAAACTTTCAGTGGTTGCAGAAACAGTGAGGACCATGATAATGGAGGTGATGCTAATTATGACAATGAAAAAGACGATGGTATGTTGATGGTGGTAGTGATGGTGATGATGATAGTAAAGAACAGTGGATTTAATCTTCTGTGGTCCTGTGGGACAGTCTCTTTTATTCACAGTAGCTTCCTCCTAGCTCTATCCCCTCTGACCTCCAGTGATGTGTGTGGGGTCAGAGTGGACTTGGACCAGTTGGAGAAAGTCCAGGCATTTTCTCTCTGAGGCTGGAGATCCCAGCTTGAGGAAGGGCTGGGCCTAAGATCTGGGAGTGGTCCAAGAAGGAGCTCACACTTCCTGTCTTGTGCCCAGAGCCGGTGCTGTCTCCTCTTAGTGCCCGAGCCATCCGCCTCCCCAGAGACCCAGCTCAGCCTGTGGGGAACGCAGATGCTGCTGTCAGCACCTTGGTGCACATGTGCCCTGTCCGCAGGGCGCAGTCACCTCACCTACTGGACAGGCGCCTTGTCCATGTGCAGACCCACCCTGTCCTCCTCACCAGGCAGCTTTGCAGGCTCACCGACTTCATCTGTGAAGCAGCCCCTCCTGTATGTGTAGGTCTTCATGATTTTGTTTGGAGAAAGGGTTGAAAAAAAGGTTTCCGGGGGCCCTTACGCCAGGCCACTATTTATCTGCAGTGTCCTTGATCCTTAGGTGGTCCTTCTACGGAAATCCGGAAATCTGAGAGGGCAGTTCTGGTGGGTGTCACCTCCTTCTCCTGGTCTCCGCCTGGGAGGCCTGAGCTTGGCCCTGCCCCAGATTGTGGCCTCTGCTTTGCTCTGACCTCACTGTGGGTTCTGTCCCAAAGGCACTCACTCGCTGGCTTTGCGCCCACCCCTTGTTTCCCAGCAGCCCTCAGGCTGCAGAGAGTCACAGGGCTGCAGGTTTGGAGCTGGGATGAGACCCATGTGACGCAGAACCAGTCCAGCCAGCGATTGCCTTGACTGGCCTACCGTGGCTTCCAGGTGGACCTAGTTGGTCCTTTCCTCCATGTTCCTCCCAGCCCTCCTAGCTCCTGTCCAGTCCCTGTCCCCAGGCTTGGTCCACTCCCCCCAGCGGACTTCCTGCAGAGGAACAGAGGAAAACCGGAAGCGTTCAGGACCCAGGCACGGGCTGCCTGTATTTCCAAAGTCACCTCTCGCTCACTGGCTGTGTGGCCTTGGGAGGGTTGCTTCACCTCTCTGAGCTGTCCTCTGTGACAGGATACAGCCTCCTGCTGGGATTTTGGGGTGTGTTTTCTCAGGAAGTAAAGGCTGCTACTGCTTCTGGTGCCTCTCTGCTCTTGTTGGTTTGGTTGAAGTTTTAAGGTCCAGCTGGTTTGGGTTGAAGTTTTAGGGTCCGGGTGGGATGCAGGTGGGGGACTTGTCTATTCTCCCTTTCCTCCCCCAGAGCTGCTGGAAGTGAGCTCTCCCTCATCTCTTCAAGGAAGAGAGGACACCAACTTCGCTTTAGCAGAAGCAAAACCCAAATAAACCACCCGCGGAGGGACCAGCAGCCTAATAGAATGCTCTTAAAAAGGGCATTTTATTTTGTCAAATTGCCCCAGTGAACTTTGGTTGCCATTTGTTTGCAATATTTCTGGAAGGTTTGCTTGCAGGTGGGAAGGGAAGGCTCTGTCATGTGTCCCAGCGAGGGGCGGAGGGCTTCTTCCCCGTGGCCCCTCGCTCCGTCTGCCCGGCCTGCCTGCCCCTCCTGCCAGCACCTATGCCTGCAGCATCCTCACTGCGCTGTGGGCAGGAGGAGAGACCAGGGGGCTGGAGGGGACTAGTGGGGGGGAACCCCCCCCCCCCCCGTCTTCTCTGGGTGCCATCTTTACAGCCACCTCGGAACCCCCTTTCCCAGCCTCACCCAGCAGCATCCGGGCTGCTTTCCCTCCCCCCTGTTTTCGGAAAAGCGGTGTCAGCACAGCGGGCAGGTGTGCTCCTCCCAGAGCCAGGCTGGTGCCAGCACGGGAAGAAAAATGCCGACTTGGAGAGAACGGAGTCAGGCGCTGCACTCGCCTCGCCTGGGTGCAGGAGGGAGTTGGCGGAGGGGGAGTGGGGGGAGAGGGCCAGGTGGCTGGTGGGAGGGCCCAGCCTGCCTCGCCAGGAGCGCCCCTCCTCTCTGCCAAGGAGGGAGGCCCCATAAGGTGACTGTTAGAAGTAGGGCAGCTGAATCCCGCTCTCCCTCCTCCCTTCCCTCCCTCCATCACTTCTTCCCTCCCTTCCTCCATCCCTTCTTCCATACTTCCCTTCTTCCTTCCTTTCCGTATCCCCCACTCTCTCTCCTTCCTTCCTCTCCTCTCCTTTCTCCTTTCCTCCCCCATTCTCTCTCTTCCTTTCCTTCTCCCTTTTTTCTTTTTCTCCCTCTTCCTCTCCACTCTCCCCTCCCTCCTTCCTTCCTCCGGTCAGTCCTCACTCATCTCCACCTTCTTTCTTTCCCCTTCCTACCCTTTCCTCCAGCCTGCCTCCCACATTCACTCCCCAGTGCCCAGTGCTGCTGAGCTGCTGCGTGGTTACCCTAAGGGGGACTCTACCTGTCCCCGCATGTGGTCTCTGCTGTGTGTGTGTGTGTGTGTGTGTGTGTGTGTGTGTGTGTGGTGGACAGGTGAGGATCCTGCCATGGGCTATCCTGGGAGCCTTGCTGTACTCGGAGGCCAGAGAAGCCCTCATGGGACAGGGGACATTGGTTTGGGTCTCAGTGCTTCAGGTTGCGACAAGAGGGAAGGGCGTTCCGCCAGAGGAAACAGCTTGTGCAGAGGCTGGGAGACAGGAAAGGGCTCGGTGTCTTGGAGGAAGCTGGGAGGTTAAGGTGTTCTGAGCCAGTGATGGCTTAGGACTCACTCATCCATTGCCCAGCAAGCACGGTGGACTCGGCACCTCCATCCTGACATGGTTAATCAATAAGCATATATGTCCTGAGCCCCTGACACGTGCTAGTCACCAAGCAAAATTCAGGGGGGAACAAAGAAGGTCATGATGAAATATCTGCCTTCAAACAGCTCACAGTCGGACAGGGGCAGAGAGTCAATGGACCCTCATTCAAACCTTGGGACACACAAGGGTTCAAGTCCCATCTCTGCCTTTTACTGTCAGTGTGGCCTCTGCCCAGCCATGTCAGCCTCTCGGAACCTCAGCTTTCTCACCTCTACGATGGGGATGACTGTACCCATGGCCCCTGGGTGTTTTCGGAACCGAATTAGCTCTCGTGTGTAAATATCTAACACAACAGTCCTTAGCCCTCGTGACAACCCCGGAAGAGAGGTACTATCACCTCTCCATTCTAAGGATCTGGAAATGGGTGCTGAGAGAGGGTGTCCAAGGTCACCCATCGGTGAAGGTGCAGCTTAGAGATAGCAGGTTAGGCAGGCTGACTCCCGAGGCTGAGTGTTTAATAGCAGCCCCTAAAGGTCACCAGGTGGACTTGGAATGAAAGGGATACATGGGTGAAATGGGTTTGCCCAACCCTGGCAGGACCATGGCATGAGTGCAGGGGGGGTGGCCTTCAGAGTGAGCTGGGCCAGGCCCTACAGCCTCCACCGCCCAGCAGCCTAGACTGTAGGGTGAGGCAGAGGAGGAGCAGCTCTTTGTCCCCCGCCCGAATCTGGGTCCCCCTCTCCAGATGGGAATGCAGTGTCCACTAGAGGCCACCTGGGTCCCCCCCCCCATAGCAATGCCTTTTCTGTTCACGTGGGGCTTTGTGTCTCTTGTATCCTGTCTTCAGGAGCCTGTCTTTTCAGACCAGCTTTGGTCCAGGAACTCTCTGGCCTCCCCTGGCACCCTTCCTGTCCCCTCGCTCTGGCCTGTCTTCTCTTTCTACTCTATGCTCTCCCTCTATGACCATCCCTCCTAGAGGGTGAAGAGTCGGACTTCCAAGGTCTAAGGAAGGGCTTGGGCACAACGTGACACCACAACTAGAGGATCCCTCTGGTCATTACATGGATTGGCCACTAGATGGCGCCCCGGGACCATCAAGCACAGGCTAGTGCGTCCAATGGGTTTCCAGTCCACTGTCACCCACCTGGGGTGCGGGGAGTGTTATTTTCTCTCTTCAAAGTTCAACTGGCACCAAATGGTCATTGTTGTTGTCATCCCTCCCCTTCTCTTTCCTCGTCTCTAGTATGTGGGCAGCTGACTCCTGCTTCCCTGCTTCCCCTGGGCAGACACTTCAGTTACTCTGTAGAGAGGAGAAGAGGAGAGAGGAGGGGAGATAAAAGAAGAGGGGAGGGGAGAGAAGAGAATAAGGGAGGAAAAAGAAGAGAGGAAGGGAGAGAGGGGAGAGAAGAAAAGAGGGGCAAAGAATGGAGAGAAAGGGGAGGCTGGCCAAGGGGTTGGAGGGAGATTGCTGCGACAAGGAAGGGATGTCTGGAGTTACCGATGGGCTCGGCCCGCAGCTGGGCTCTGGGAGGAACCCTGATGGCAGACCCGGCTACCCCCAGCTGTGGCCCTGCCCTGGACATGGCTTGGAAGCTGATGGACTTGTCAGGTGGGACAACAACAGGGTATGGCCTGTTCTGGGCTCCAATAAATGAGGCTTACTGCATGAAAAAACAAAAACAAAAAACAAACAAACACACACACAACCTCAGGCAAGGGGTGACAGAGAGTGAATTTCACACATGCTCAAAAGTGCAGTGAGAAGTCAGGGTTATGACCACGATGACCATTCTGGGTATTCACTAGGCCAGACACCGCACTCAGAGCTTTCTGTGGGTTATTTTCGTTACGTGGGTTATCCCATGAGGCGGCAACCCAAGAGGATTTCTAGTGTAAAATCAAGCCTGGGAAGGAGACAGGCTTGGCTGTAATTCCGGAAAGTCCCGGGTACGTGCAAGCCTGTCCGAAGAGCTCCACGTGATTGCGGGGTGGAGAGGGAAGAGCCCTTCGCATTAACTCAGAGCTTCCCCTGGACCTGTCATTGCAGCCTCTTCCGTTTCTAGCCATTTTCTTCCCGGTGGAAGGAACATTCCGCAGCTGGAGGTGGGTCCAGACTTAATAAGGCAATAACCAGAGAGATGCATTTCAATTGATTATTAAGCATTTGTTTGCTAGAGCTCAGTCGCTCTGACCCAAATAGCTGCTAAGCAGTCATTAAACATCAAAGATGATGTTTCTGTTTATATATTTTGTTTACTTACCATCATGAACAAACATTATTGCATCAATTAAATGTCGATTAGGGGCCCATGATTTGAATTAGATTATACACAGTGTCAAATCATTTCCCTGTCTCCTTTGGAGATATAATCTATTTCTGTGTTAATATGAGAAAACAAAACAAACCAGTGCAATCTAAGTGTCAGGGGCTGTGGCTGTTGGGGGCCACGGGTGGTTTCTGAGCACTTCTAGAGCCGGTCTTCCCTTTGCTGGCATTTGAATGGAGCTGTGTGATTGTGACATTCCTTCAGCATTGGTTGTCACGCAGGCGCCATCTCTCCGTTGTAATTCTTTGCTTTTTTGGGGGGTTAATTTCTTAAAAAACAAGCCAAAACAAAACAATAACTCCAGTGTCACAGAGTCCCTTAGTTATGTATCTCCAGGGCTGTATCACTGAGCTGCAGAAATGAAGCCACACTCTGCAAAATCAGCAGCATTAGATCAGAAATGATGTCCTGAAGCCCTGGCGGAGCGGTTTGGTTGGTTGGAATGTCAGCCAGTACTTGTTCCAGCCGCAGCACATACCCAGGCTGCGGGTTTGATCTCTCTCTCAGATCATCTCTCTCTCTCTCTCTCTCTCTCTCTCAAATCAAAAAAATTAAACAAAATAAAAAATAATGATGGCCTGGAAAGAATATAGCATCTTTCTAGAAACATTGAAATAATATATTTTAACACATTAAAAAAAATAATTCAAAGGACAATTTGGAGAAATTTCCAAGTTTATGAGAAAACTACTTTAAAAAACGAGATCACATTTAAATCTTGGCTTTTGAAGTCAGAGAAGGGACCTGAAGAAGGTCTCTGGCTGGGCCGGGCCCTGTGGGCTCCCAATGGAACATCCCTGGTCCCCAGAATTCATCCTCCTCCTGTAACCACTGGATCCTGAAATAGGACTCCCCTCACGAACTGGGGACCCAGATCTTCTGGAGTCAGAGGGGGACACAAGGGTAAAGCTTTCCTTCCTGCCCTGCCCTGCCCCCCAACCCAGCTCAGAGAGGCTCTGAGTGAGGCCAGCCCCGGGGAGGCGGAGTTCAGGCTGTCCCAGGTCAGACCCAAGGTGTGGCTTGCAGGGAGCAGGGCAGGGGGCGGCCAGGATCCGGCTCCCTGCTCCCTGTCACTAGGGAGGGGCAGCCTGGAAATTGCTTATTGACAAGCGTCTCCAGTTCTTCACTTCCACTTCTAGCCCAGGCAGTCTCTTGTTTTAAGCCATAGATGTCTTTTTAACAAATGACATCCTATGTAATAGTGTCATGTTGAAGGGTGTTGGGGTGGGGAAGGCCCATCTTTGCAGAATCCTCTTGTTCTGCAAATGCTGCATCAGTACCCAGGGCCAGTCCTCTGCCTGGGTCCGGGAGGACAGCAGAAGCATCACTGGGGATCAGAACTTCTCCAAGTCCCATGTCTGCCTGTGAATATTCTTATTCTGTGGGGGCTGGATTTGGCCCATGACTATGCTGTTAACAAGATCCTTAAGTAATTCTAATGCAGGGTGCAGGGCTGGCCTGAGGGTGAGGCAAGAGAGGGGCCTGGGGCATAACATTTAAGGAGACACTCTATTTTTAATTTTTTGAGGAATGGGCATACTTTTTTCCACAGTGGCTGGACCATTTTGTATTCTCACCTACAATATACAAGCACTTCAGTTTTTCCACTTCTTTACCAGTATGTGCTATTCTCCATTGTTTTTGTAATAACCATCCTGATGGGTGTGAGGTGGTCTTAATGCATGTTTAGCAATAGCAACCATATCAATTTTGCTGCATAACAACTATATCAGTTTTTCATTAACTCCAAAACTGAGAGAGTGGTTCGTTTAAAACAACCACAGTCTACTTTGCTCACGATTCTCCAAGTTGGCAAAATGGACTTAGCTCAGCAGGGTGGCTCTTCTGTTCTAGGCCAGATTTACTCATGTGTCCAGGGCTAACTGCAGGGCCGAGTGGTCCAGGATTAGTTCCACTGGGTGACTCATTGGTGCTTCTGCCATCTCTCATTCCATTAGCCAGCCCAGGCTTGCTCATGCGAGGAACAAACGGAAGTGCACACTGTCTCTTGAGTCCTAGACTTAGACGTGACACAACACAACACCATCTGAATTCCCTCGGTCCAGGCAAATCACCAGGCCCGTGCAGATTCAAAGGGTGAGGGAATTTCCTCTATCTTTTGGTGGGAGGACATGCAAAGTCAAATTGCACAGGGATGTGGATATGGGGAAGTGAGTAATTACCACCATTTCCCAAAAATCTATCATAACAACCCTTCAACAAGTTTTTTTATCAGACAGAAAAATTTTGCATTATTTAAGATTTATTCTGATGGGTTCACCCAGTTTGTAAGTTTCAGAGGCTCTGGTTCATACCTGTAAGACTGGACTGTGCTGGCAACCATGGAATCAAGGCCATTAATTCCTTTCTCCTCATCAAAGCTGTGGCCCTTGCCCTCAGGGCCTACCTATTCTGGGGTCAATATAATTTGCAAAAAACTATGACTCAGGGCAGCCAACCTTCAGTGCCTGAGTGTGACCACAGCATCATCACTTCCCCTCTTGCACCCCAGACAGACTTGCTATGGGATCACCAAACTTTCCCATTAAGTCCAGACATAGTCTTAGAATCCTACTTACTGTATAGCCCACCATTGATCAGCCAGCATCCCTTCCTTAACCCAGGAGAGGAGGTTTAGCTTGTGTTTACTTTCTACACAAACTCCAGCTCCCCCAGACAGCCGGTCCCCAGAATTCCACACAATTCCACACATGTTCACTGAGCATCCACCAAGTGTCAAGGAGCAGGGATGATAAACATGGTCGCTATGCCCTCAGGAGTCACGTTCTGACGAGAGAAGTTGATTTCGGCTCCCTCTGAATGGCAGCGTCCCCTGCTGTCGTTCAGGGCGGTACTGGGTCTGCTCCACACAAACCTGGACTTAGCCTTTCCCATCTGAGATGAGGCCATTCCATCCTGTGGCTGTGTGGCCAGGGGCTCAGCATTTTGGACCAGTGAGGGAGGGGGAATGTGGATAGTTAGGAGAAGAGGACCCCAGGGGAGTGACAAGGCCTGGAGGCAAAGGATGAAGTCAGGTTTGGGTCATGCTGGGAGCAATGAAGAGTGGGCCTGGCCTGAGCCATGTGGACAGCACCGGGTCTCTCTGGAATGCTCCAATAGGGATGCACACTGGAGGCTCTGCCACCCATCCATGCCAGGCCAGCGGGGAGAGAGCTAGCAATCAAATAGATTCAGGGTCAGGGCCTCAGCCTCCAAAGCAGGAGGGCAGCAAGAAGGAAACTGAGGCAGGGAGCATCCGGCCCATCTCTCCAGGCTTTAAAAGATGCCAGCTCTCGAAAGCTTGAGGGTTGGTCTCAGATCTACCCCACACTGCCCAGTCCTGGTTCAAGGTCACTGAATGGTGCTTAGAACTCCCCAGTGGGAGACACCGTGACTTTCTGGGTTTTCTCGCCAACAAAGTGCAAGCCTCTTGCAGCCTGGCCACTGTTCGCCCACCCCCAGGAGCTGGCAGTCACACCACCCCCCAAGGGGACCGCAATGCTCTCTTAGACCTTGTCATAGTCTTTCCTGGTTTGTCTTCCAATAGAGAGTTCCAGAATCTAAGTAGATGCCATAACAGGCAGAGGAAGAAGTGTATGTGAGTGTGTGTGTGTGTCTGTCTCAGTCTCTGTGTAACACACACACACACACACACACACAGTCAGCTGTGCTTCATCAGGACCCGTTTGCAAACTTCATTTCTTTAGGAGGAAGAGGAAAGGAAATGATTATTAACATATCAATGGCACTTCCATGCTGGGAACAAGATTGCTCTCAGGCACACACAGGCGCCCAGGGAGGCACAGAGGCTGGGTTTGAAACGTGCTCCCTGGCTGTGTCGTCTTCTCCCCTCCCCACCCCCCCTGCCTCCACCCGCTCTTTATTTTTATTTCTTATTCCTCCAAGCTTGTTTCTCTTGAAATTTCCACCTTGTGGTTGTGTACTGCTGACTTCACAGTTGCTGTGGTGTGAACTCCACATCTGTGAATGGATGACAGGAAAGATTAATAGCCCTGCTCCTTTCTCCTTGACTGTGGGCCCAGCTAATGAATAAATAAATAAATAAATAAACAGCGCTCCAATCCCCTAAATAGAGACCCAGCGCCGGGAGAAAACAGCATTTTGCTGAATCCATTCTTTAAGGAAAAACCCAACCTCTAATGATCTCTGATTTACATAGTCGGCAGTTTTTCGCTAAACATTTTACGAAGACACAAAAGTTTGGGGTGGAGGGATGGCCCCCGCGCTCTAGGCAGAAGGGGGCCGGGGGCCTGGGAAGCCCAGAAGCCAAGGCGGGCCGGCGGGAAGCATGGGCTGGAGGTAAGAACAGGGCAGTTTCCCACGTAGATCGTTGTAGGCCAGGGATCATTGAGCCAAGCGAGCGATGGCGAAGAGGACGGAGCAGTGACCCTCAGGGTCCCGGCAGGGCCCACGCTTACCAGATGGGAGGAAGCCTGAGGCCTCATGATCCCCCTCAGAGTGTCTGTGCTTGTTAGCAGAGGGAGGCACTTCTCTCCCTCCTGCCCGCTTCCTGCTTCTGATTCCTGTGAAAGAAGCTGGGATGTGTGAGGAGAGCGCTTCCCAAACTTGCAGGTGCGCACAGGTTATCTGGACATCTTGGTACATGCAGATTCTGGTTCTGTAGGTCCAAGAGGGGCCAGATCCATTCTTTCCACCGAGCTCCTGCTGTGGCCAGGCTGCTGGTCCAGGGGCCGCACTTTGAGAAACAAGATGCTGGGGAAGCAAAGGTGGCTCAGACGACGCCCCCTCCTCTGTGCGTCCTGTTGGGTCTGAGGCTGCAGGACAGGGTCGCCCTCTTTCTCCATCCCTGGAGGTCTGCGCATTTGAAATGTCTTCTTGCCTCTTGTCCAGTCACTGGATCTTCCATGAAACCCACAGCTGGAAATGGAGATGCCACAGGGCGACCCTGCTGGGGGGCAGGCCAGTTCAGAGGCAGCGAAGGTGTCTGCAGCCCTGGATGGGCTGACCCGAGGCTGGGTTCTAGGGCAGGAATACTGGAGGGGCAGTGGGCTCCTCTGTGCAGCCAGGCGTTTGGAGGCCAGAAATTACATGTACCAGCCGTCAGCATCCACCTGCTGTCTCTGGTACCTGTCAGGTCACTTCACTCTCTTTGATGATGAAGCAGAGAGGAGACTAGTCCCTCAGAACCAGGGACGGGAAGCCAGTGCTTGTCACTCCAATGTGGTTTTTATCCCATTACTACATACATAGGGCTTTTATTCACATTTCTGTGGTGACTAATGACACTGAGTATGTTTCCAGATACTCTTAGCCATTTGTGCTCTGCTTTGAGCATTGATTGTCCAGGTCCTTGTCTGTTTTGTTTGTGCTGTTTGTTTGTTAGGATGCTGACTGGGTGAGGCCTCTGCATGTCAGACTCTCTTTTCTTCTGTACTTCCGGTAGCACAGACATGACCACTACCGGTCACTCCTGAAAGTCCTTTCAGGACCCCTCACTTTATTCCGGACAGAGATCTAACTCTTCCGCAAGGTTGATGTTGATCTTCCCTGGCCTGCTCCCCTGCCACTCCATGTCTACCCGCCCGCCATGTCTTCTCTCAGCCTTCCAGGTCCCTGCACCAGTCACCATTCTTAAACATGATGTCCATTCATAACTCTGTGTTTTGAAATATGCCATTTCCTGAATGAATGGCCCTGTGGACTAAGAAATTTTTACCCATCTGCCAAGGCGCACATCAATAATTATCTGTTCCTTCCTTGGGGGTCCCATTGAAACTTGTGTGCATCATACTACACTCAGGATGGAGGTAATTCGTGGAGCCCAGATGTCAACTGGTCTTTCATGTTCTAGGTATGTTTGACCAGAGCCCCTATTTTATGTCTAAAGTTTATCCCATACCCTCCCAGGTTCTCTGCCTCTCCCTCTGGGTCTTACATTCTTAGTGACACTTTTGCCTTAGGCTGCCTGCTTTCAGGATTTAGGATTTTGATTAAACACATGTGGACCTAATTGGAAAACTCAGTCCCTTTCTTGAGGTTCATGAACAGCCCCACTCCTTCCATGTTGTAGAACTTAAGTGAAGATGCATTTTGGGGCTGAGGGTAAGCACTAGAGGAAAACATATTTTGTTTTTTGTTAATCCTCATCACCTGAGGACATATTTTCCATTTATTTTTAGAGAAAGTAAAAGGGGAAGAGGGGGAGAGAGAGCGAGAGCGAGAGCGAGAGCGAGAGCGAGAGAGAGAGAGAGAGAGAGAGAGAGAGAGAGAGAGAGAGAGAGAAGGGTCACATTGATTGGTTGCCATCTGCATGCACACCAACCAGGGCTGAGGATCTAACCTGCAACCCAGGTATGTGCCCTTGACCAGAATCGAAACCATGGCCCTTTGGTCTGTGGGATGACACTCTAACCACTGAGAAAAACTGGCCATGACAGGAAAACCTCTTCTTAAATTAACTTCAAGCCACTCCATCATCAGGGCCTCAGCCAAGGTGCCATTTTTTCCATCTTTCTATCTCCTCCCTTCTCAACTGTTTCCCTTTCTTACCCCTTCCTACCCTCTTCTCTCAATAATAAGAAACACTCTCCTCCTTGTCATGTGCAGAAAAGTTCAGTTACTTTCTTTGTTGATTCCCTGTTATGCCCTTGGGTCCTCACGGTCTATCTCAGTGGCTTGTTGAGGCCCTTTCACCAAGTCGGTCTGTCCCTGTTCCCAGAGGTGCTAGCTGTGAAGAGGTGCTCTCCTCTGTTCCTCTAGGGGGCTTGTCTGTCATCTCCAAGGCACTGGGGACCCCTTGAGAGCAGAGAGAATGAATAGAACCAGCTTCACTTTTATAGGGATGATTATAAGGTAAAGTGAGATATTTTCTTCTTCTTCTTCTTCTTCTTCTTCTTCTTCTTCTTCTTCTTCTTCTTCTTCTTCTTCTTCTTCTTCTTCTCCCTCTCCCCCCTCCTCCTCCTCCTTCTCCTCTTTCCCCTCCTCCTCCTTCTTCTCAGATGTTGTTACTGATATTTCTCAATTCTCCTAATATTGACTGAGTTGGCCACACCTGCCATTGTGGAGACCTAGCTACCTGGATGTCTGGATGCTTCTCTGGCACCTGAGACTTTGTCCACTGACAACTGGCCCCGAAAGAAGGAGGCCTGATAGTGTTTTATATATACAGGTTTCAGGGAAGCCAGGGTCTGTAATCTCTGGGTCTGAGGCAGACATTGGTGGTATTCATGGGTCACAGGGTGGTCGGTCCCATCTACTCATTGCCAACCTGTACTTTGCCTTATTTTGCAAGTATGTGATCAAGTGACAGGTCAAGCTGGTTTTTTTTTTATTATGTTTGGTGAGACCCAGGCAATAATTTTTGCTTTTTGTGCCCCCTTCACACACACACACACACACACACACACACACACACACACACACACACACTCTTCTGGGCAACAAATGGCTGTAGGCATTAGGGGCAGACCCATCCTTTAGTTCTAGGCCTTCCAATATGATCTGGGGTTTTGGGGCAGGTGATGGGGAAGCTAAGCTGTCACTTTGAATTGCAAAGTCTCTATCCATAATGCATAAAGGGCCCTCCGCGAGCAGCCACAGCCGCCTGTTGTCCCGAGACTCAGGAAAATTAGACGGCTTTAGAGCCCCTTATGAAAATGCAATGTATTACTGCTGCTTTGGACTAGTGAATTATGCATCCAAGACTGATAAATTCCAAGATGCTGCCTTTATTAGGAGCTCAGAACCGGGTGGGGTGGACAGTGCTGTCGTCAAGCTTGTGACAGAATGTTTAATAACTTTCTGACTATGCTTCCCGGAGGTGGTATTTATAATATGTATCTCCACCCTTTATTTTATCAAAACATTGATGCTGGAGATTATTGCTCTTTTTATGCATTTGGAACTTCTTCCTAGGTCAAAGGGCAGCATTGTTTGAAATGACAAAGGCAACAAACAGCAATAACCAATCTCTCATATGCCTGTGACTTTGCACTTCTTGGTTTTTCAAAGACTCATTTGTTTGGAGAAGTCAGGCCCTTCTTGAACTTTAGGCTTTCAGGGGTTAGGGACCTGTGATGACACCTGGGATGCAAGAGTCATCATCCTGAACCTACAACCAAGATTACTCCACCCAGCAAAGTTATCATTCAGAATTGAAGGGCAGATAAAAAGCTTCATAGATCAGAAAAAGCTAAAGGAGTACATCACCACCCAACCAGTATTATATGAAATGCTAAAAGGTGTTCTTTAAAAAGAGGAAAAAGGAGAAAAAAGTAAAGATAAAAATTATGAACAACAAATACATATCTATCAAGTGAATCTAAAAGTCAAGTGAATTAAAAATCTGAGGAACAGAATAAACTGGTGAATATAATAGAATCAGGGACATAGAATGGGAGGGGATTGATAATTCTCAGGGGGAAAAGGGTGTCTGTGGGGGGGGTACGGGAAGAGACTGGACAAAAATCATACACCTATGGATGAGGACAGCGGGGGTGGGGTGGGGAGGTAAGGGCAGAGGGTGGAGTGGGGACCAGCTGGAGGAGAGCTGGGGGGTGGGGGAGGAGAAACAATTGTAATAATCTGAACAATACAGATTTATTTAAAAGAAAAAAAGAGTCATCATCCCAGGGGGGTAGGAGCAGTGAAAGCGAATGGAAAACCCCTGAGAGATAGTCTGAGTGTTCCGCTCTCATATTAGACTTCAGTCCAGCTCTGGCTGTCATGCCAGGGTGGTCAGCTGCCCATCTGGGCTATCCCAAGGCTCATCTTGAATTAAAAGCTTTGGCAATCGGTGCTCTTTCAGCGGGGGCTATGTCCAAATGACCCAGGGTTTGTGCTTTCCTGCTTTTCCCAAGACATCTTCTGCCCAGTGACCCGAGGGACCTTTCCAGTGAGCAGATCTGACCAGATCATTCCCCTGCTTTCAAGTCTTCAACATGGGGATGGCTCAATCTAAATTCCTGAGCCCGGCCTGAAAGGCGCTTGGCGATCTTGACCTGCTGATGTTGCTGGATTTCTTGTCACTCACCTCCCTCTCATGCTACACTCCAACCAGGCTATGCCATTGCAACCTTCATGCTATGTAACTGAGAGGCCCCAAATATGCTGGGCTCTGAGCCTTTTACAACTTCGCACATGCTGTTCCCTCGGCCTGGAATGCCTTCCTCTACTTATCTGCCCAACAAATTCTCACCCATCTTTTAAGACCCAGCTCTGGTTCTGCCATATATGGGAAGTCTTCCTTGGTTTCCAGAGGAGAATAAAGGCCCTCTCCATGCCCATGTATTCACTGTGTACATGCATCCATTGTAGTGTTTCCCATTTTGACATATGTGTGCCCCTTCTATAATTTTCATAACGCTGAGTACCCCTCGTCAAAAAAAAGGGATGTATTTTAATAACAATAAAAATATATCTCTTTTTTCTTTTTTTTGGTACATACACAAAATAATAATAAATGAAAAATAAAATTATTCATAATAAAATATGAATATAATAATATAATATAATAATATATTTTATTATTCATAATAAAATATAAATAAAAGTTATATTATAAATAAAAATTTATTTGGATCAATGAGAAGGATGAAATTTACTTGACTCATGAGAATATAGAATTAGGGGCCGCTAAGCACGGTGCAGTGCATATCCCCATCAAACTCCGGTGCAATGCGTACCCCCACCAAACTCTTCCCGTACCCCTGGGGGTACGAGTACCACACTTTGGGAAACACTGCTAGAGCAATAATCACATCATAATTCAATGATTGGCTTTGTTTCTTCTCACTTTGTGTCTAGTACACCTTGATTTAGTTTATACCAAGTAAATGTGTGTTGGTTGTTTGCATGGTATCTTGAGTTGCCTGACAAAGAACCTTGGCCAAACTCACTCATTCATGTAACACATATATATTGAGCACCTATTGCAGGCCAGGTATCATCAGAGCCTGACCTTCCATTTCTACTAGCTACGGGCAGTGTAACTTTGAGCAAGCTCCTTAATCTCTCTGTGCCTCAGTTTCTTCCTCTGTAAATGGGGATATTGGTAGCACTTAACTTGTTAAATGGGATGATACACGTCCAGTGTGTCCGGGACAGCCCCTATGGCCACAGGTGCTGCCACACTGTGATCACATAATAAGTGTTAGCTGCAACATTAACATTATTATAAGTCAATATTATATAATATATTTCTTATAATATACATATTATTATTATTCACATTACTTGCTCCCCTTGAGCTGACTGGGCCTCCATCCTTTCCTGGCTGCTTTGCCCTGCGCTTGGCAGATGGGATGTGGATCATTTTAATTAGGTTTTATTGGGCTGTTATATGGGTCATAATTGCGGCCATCATTCATTTTCATGGGCCTGCTGACACAGCCTCGATTTAGACATGATGATATCTTGACAAGACAAGTCCCCATATCAAAAGGATCTCTGCTTGAGGGGTTGGAGCTGCTGCAGGGAAAGGGTCCTTCTGAGGCCCGCGAATGCAGATTCTGAGAGACCCATGCCAGGGGTGTTCATCAGAGAGAGAAGAGATTGTGGCTCACAGTGTAGATGTTGGGGGCTGCTCCCAGGGGAGTGGGGTCATTCATCCCATTTGGCTGCAGGCCCCAGAAAAATCTTTGTGGAATGAAAGCCACATTGCTACATCCTCACGTAGGCCAGATGATGTGGCAGGAAGGCCATGCACGGGGTCATGAGGCGTGAGCATGTTTGATGAAGGATAGGGCTGTGTTAGGGGCTGAACTGGGCCCCTCATTTATACGCTAAAGTCCTAGTACCCAGTATCTCCGAACGTGACCTTATTTGGAGATGGGGGTCTTTACAGACATAATCAAGTCAAATGAGGCCATTAGGGCAGGCCCTGATCCAATATGACTGGTGTCCTTATAAAAAGGGGACATTTGGGACAGACACACACGGAGAATGCCTTGTGAAGATCAAGGGAGAGATCGGAAGGCAAGGCACATCCAGTGTTGTTGGCAAACCATCAGAAGCCAGGGAGAGGCTGGAGCAGGCGCCCTTGCACAGCCCTCCAGAGAACCAGCCCTGCCGGCACCCTGACCTTGGACTTTCGGCCTCCAGACTGTGGTGAAGCCTCCCAGTGGGCGGTACTTTGGGATGGCAGTCCCAGCAAACCACAGACAGGCTGGAGGCAAAGGGGCTTCCTGGAGGTGCTGTGGAGGGAGAGGCTTTATTTGGAGGTGGTGGGGGCTGGGCCTGGGCAGGCGGTTGAGGGTGGGGGAGAGGTCCTTCTGCTCGTTCCCATTTTGGCCCTGGGCCAGGCAATGGTGATGGGAGCTGCAGGCCTGTGTTGGCCTAGGGCCCTGAGCCCCAGCCTTCCATGGTGTGTGTGTGTGTGTGTGTGTGTGTGTGTGTGTGTGTGTGTGTGTAAGGGATGCGGGGTCTGGCAGAACACTGAGGGGAGCCGGAGCCAAAGGCATAATTTGGACATGGAGAGGAAGAGCCCTGGAGTTGGCAGGACCTTCTTCCCTGGAAGAGAAAAATGGCACGGCTGGTCGGCTGTGAGTTCTTCAGCGGAGTCCCATTCCTAATTACCGCCCAGACCCAGCTTCTGGGCAGCGACTCCTGGCCCATCTGCAGCCTCTGAGATGCCCAGGACCCAAACTCGGTGCTGGTGTGCGGGTCCTTGTGGCCAGTGAGTGGCGAGAAGACTTTAATTAAGGAGCTAATTACTGTGACTGCACTGGAGTGTCCGCAGCCCCCAGTCGGTCTGGAGAAGGACTCTCTGGTCACCTGGGCTCTCAGAGCCACCCATGAATGTAGGTGGGTATGTGCAGGCCTGTGTGTACCTGGCTGCGTCCATGGGCTTGCATGTGAGTGCTGTGTGGTTGTGTGTGCATGCATGTGCACATGTATGGTTGAGATAAAGAAAATAGGTACCTGGAGCATCATCATCTTGGGGTAAATTCTTATTGTATTAAGTTTCTTATTGCTGTATGACATTACCATGAATTTAGTGGCTTAAAGCAACACAAATGTATTATCTCCACGTATCTCTAGGCCAGAGATGTTCAGGGACAGGGTTTTGCACTTCTGTTTGTGCCTTTCTCTGTGTGCAGGTGGGTATCTGGGAATAGGCACACGTGTGTAGTCGTGGTCATATGAATGTATGGGGGCAAATACACATGTGTGTTAGTGGTATGAATGTGTGGAAGCTCATAGAATTCCTTCCCTTTCCCTATTATTAGGGCTTTGGTGATTGTGTGTGTATGGTCTCTGGCCATCACGCAAGTGTGCATATGTGTGTATGTGCTAGCATGTATGTGCTAAAAGGGCTCCAGCCAGGTAGCATTTGCCTTTGGACTGGGCTCTTGGAGGCTTTGCTCAAGGGAGGATAGAGTTGCAGACTTTGGGGTGGTCTGTGGGGTGGGTGGCTGGCAGTGAGAGGCTCAGTCTTGCCCCGATGCCTCATTTAGTTGTGCTGCACCTGCCTGCCAGGGACAGAGTGGGAGGTTTGGCTCAGATCAGGGGCACAGGAAACTCCATGGGGACAGCATGAGCCCTCCCAGGGTGAGTGCGCTGCTTCCTGCTCTGTGCTCTGGTTTCCTGGGCAATGCAGAGCTGGGGCTGGGCCCTGGTGGGTGAGGGATATATCTTTCCATGTATGCACACGGAGGGGAACTCCAGGAAGCTCTTGGTGGCATTTCATGGAGATAGTTTCATGAAGGCTTTTGAGGGTCAGGGGAAGAAAATTGCAAAGGTCTCTTTCAATTGCCAAAACAGGATTTATACATTTTAAATCCCAGTTGAGCCCGGGGCCTCTGGCTGGTGTAAAGGAAAAGGTGAAGTTGGCAGAGCTACGTGGTGTGTTTGAACTCTCAAACAGGGGTTTTGAGGGTAAGCTCGGGGGGACATAGAGAGAATGGAGGGGTGGAGTCCTGAGCCTTCCACGACCCAGGAGAGGAGACGGACTGTGTCTGGGGCTGGGCTGGGACCTCACGGAGCATCAGTGGGTGGACAGAGCCTGCCGATGGCGAGCTGCACTGAGGGAGAAGCTGGGACCATGAAAGCATTGATCAATCAGCTCATGTGCCCCTTCTCCCTCTTCCACTGTGCAGGTCGTTTCCCAGGAGTCCCCGGACGCCATCTCCTCACGGGAAGCCAAGGACACAGGTACCTGAAGAGAAGAGATACTTCTGTAGAAGTCCCTAGTGCAGTGTTTCTTTGGCAGCTCACTAAATGGCCTTTTTCTTGGCCTGCCCCACTGGAGTGTCGGGACTTGAGGGTGGCACACAGTCACAGACCCCAGTGCTCCGGGGCTCCCTCAGGGCCTGAGGCAGGTGGATCTGCCGTGATTCCCCCCCCCCCCCCTAGAGAGGCCTGGGGGGCCTGGAACAAGATCATTTCTAGAGTTTGCCTCAGGTCAGGCAAAACAGTGCCCATGTTTCCTGCACTTTAAGGGAACTCCAATGAATTAATTCACTTTGAATAGGAGCAGTAACCATAATGAGATGGTGACCATCAGGGCCACTGGTAGCTCAGACAGCACCTTGGTGAGATTTAGAAAAAGGCACCAACTCAAGGCAAATAGGTGATAAAAGGGTCTCCTTTGGGTGGCCAACGAGAAAGAGGTGCCAAGGTGGGTGGCGGGGGGAGTCGAGCCCAGGCTGGACTCCAGCTGCCCTTGACGGCCTGTTAGCCAGGTGCCCTCTTGCAGGGGTCAGCCTACACGCTGTGCTCACTGTGTGCCTGGCTCTGTGCTAACGCAGTACATGCTGCGTCTCATCCAACCCTCACCACTACTATATGACCTGGGACCTGTAACCCCGGCTATGGAGAAGGGAAGGCGGGGAGGGGCCTGGGAGGCTCCACATGTTGCTGGAGGTCACACAGCCTTTGTGTGCGGTCTGTGAACCCAGACAGTGTGCCTCTGAGTCCAGGTTCCTGCCAGGGCCTCAGAGGGCTGTGAGGATGGATGACCTCTCTGGGAGGCCCAGGACGTCAGGTGTGGAAGGAGGGGAGCCCAGCAGATGCTATCGGTGCCCTGTCTATGTGTCCTCCCGATTCTGGTTCCACCCATGCTCTGTCTGTCTGAGATGTTCCCTCAGATTGTGTACTGATGTGCGAGGGCAGGAGACGGATGTCCCAGCTGAAGCAGAGCATGAGTCCACCCTCCCTCTCCCTCCCTTCTCTCCCGGGCCCTCAGCAGGCTGGAGGATTGATGAGGGCCACCTTCTCTCCTCAGTCTACTGATTCAGATGCCAACCTCTTCCAGAGACCCCCTCACACACACCCGGAAATGGTGCTTCACCAGCTCTCTGGGAATCCCTTAGCCCAGTCAGGTGCACACACAAAATTCACCCTCACAGCTGGGGGCAGGCCACACCCACGGTGCACAGCTCCCCCTCTTTCTACTCCTCTGGTCTCATTCCTGCAAATTCCTCATCCTCATCCTAACCCCAGCCTCAACTTTAACCATAACCCTCACCTAACTCACCCTGCAGAGCTTAGCAGAACAAGGCTGGGTGAGGCGGCCTCTTGACCAGTCTCCTCAGAAAATGTATGCGATTAGAAGCAGCAAAACTTATCCTGTTACATTTACTGGCTTTTGAGTATCATTTCACACAAACAGGGTCTGGTGTCTACAAAAGACGAGTAAAATAAAAGAGCAAAATGAGCTCTGTGGTCACTGACAGCTGTGTTGGGAGAGAGGTAGCTTTGCAAACTGCTCTGGAATGGGAATAGCAATTTATTTATTTGTGAAGATATATTTTTTTATTGATTTCAGAGAGGAAGGGAGAGGGAGAGAGAGAGATAGAAACATTAATGATGAAAGAGAATCTCATCTGTCGGCTGCTTCCCATATCCCTCATTGGGGATTGAGCCACGACCCCAGTACATGCCCTGACAGGGAATCAAACTGTGACCTTCTGGTTTATAGGTCAACGCTCAACCACTGAGCCACACTGGCTGGGCTGGAATAGCTCTTTAAAATGCAGGCTCGTGACTTCCCCACAGAAGTCTGACACGGTGAGCATGATTATTATGATTATCCCATTAGCAGGACTCTTCACTGAAAAAAAAAAGAAAGAATCCTGTTTCCATTTTACAGCTGAGGAAATAGAATCACGGAGACCTTATGTGCTTGGTTTTATAGGTGAGTCAGGATGCTTTTTGTTTCAAAAAGCTCGGCTAGACTTACTTGTCTTAGACAATGAGGAGACTCAATTAGCTTGGATATGGGATGTCTGAAGTGGTTCTGGAATTGTCCGATCCAGCAGCTGTTCACAATCACAGGTTCTTCTGCAAACACTTCCCACTCCCATCTACTTGCCCGTTGCAGGTGGGTTTAAAGCTATTTGTCATTCATGTGTCAGTGCCCAGGGCCTTTCAGGTGTCCATGTTATGGAGAAGGCAATTGAGGCCATGTCATATCCCCAGGAGATGTGCCAGGTCTTATTCCTCTAATTAATTCCAACCAAGACTTCTTCCCCTCCTTGCTGCCCCTCCCCCGCAGTACCCCGTGTTACCTCTTCTACCCCTTGTCTCTGTCCCCTCTGTCCCCAGCTAGTGCAGTGATGGGTGGACCACCTTGGTTTCAGCTGCAAGAGGGAAGAGGGGGTAGGAGCAGGGCTGGTGGGGGGCCTTTCAGGGCTGATTTGTAGTGACCTATGAGCAAGACCCGACTGAGCAGGTGTCTGTGAGGGACATTGATCCCCCAGTGAAGGTGCCTACTCATAAAATGTTTTGGGAGCCAGTGACTCTTTCTAAGGGGCAGTAGACCCAGTGTTTGGAGCAGATCTGCCATATTAGCTTAGGGGATGCTAGCTGCTGTAACCGGGGAACCCTGACACCTCCGGGGCTCCAGCACAATGAAGGCCACGTGTGAAAGGGTGATTGAAGGCCTTCTCTGCAGTCATTTGCACCTTCAACACGTGGTTTCCAAGGTCACCCTGGAGCACAACATCCAGAGCATATGGGGGAGGTGTGGCATGGGCCACTCCTCTCATTTCGTTCCATGGGCCGGGACTCCGCCAGCTCGTAGCGTGAGCCCAGGAGACTGGGAAATGTCACCCAGCTACATGCCCAGGAAGACGAGAGCATGAGTTTGGGATGCTCTGGCATGCTCTATTTGACTCAGCACGTCTGAGCCTGCTTCCTCATTAAAGGTGAGGATGGTGCAGATTTGTTGGTCAGCACCATGGTGAGGGTCACTGAATCCTTTTTAACACTTGCACGGAGCCGTGGTCCACTCCTGTGAGCACTGGCCTCTGTTGACCGTTGTCCACGTACTTGCAGACTTTCTTGGTAATTACTCCGCCCTGGAGTGGAAACCACCAGAACAGAGGACGACCACTCTTAATCAGAGCTGCAACCGTGTCAGCTGGCCTGGGGCCCAGCGCTTAGTAGGCATTCAATAAATACATGTTGAGGGGATGAATGGTAGGGTGAATTGATATGAATGCATACATACTAAGGTTCAACCCTTTAAAAATTCTTCCTCAATAAATATTTCAACCTTCATGTTCCATCCTGGTGTGGTGGGGGTGGGGGGATGGAGAGAAGCCAGGAGGAGGAACTGGAGGAGGAGGAGCAAGAGGAAAAGAAGGAGAAGGAGGAGGAGGAGGAGGAGAGGAAGAGGGGGAGGGGCATCTTCCTCCCAACCCAACCCAACCCAGCCCGAGCCTGAACTATAAATAGCTCCAGTTGGAATCCGACTGCAGATTCTTCCAGCAAAGTCAGCATCCCCAGGACCTCTCATCCTAGATGGGGACCAGGAGCGCTTCCTCATTAATCACGGCTCTCTAATTAACAGCTCTGAGCCTGGAACAAAAGGTGCTTACCGGGAGAACGCCAGGGGCCCTGAACTCTGGCCGCCTGTTTTTATTTGGAGGACCCGGCGCCTTGGGGAGCGGGCCTGGCCTGGCTCTGCGCTGAGCCCGGCAGGGGTTGGGGTTTGGAGGGCGAGCAGCTGGCAGGCCGGCCGCCTGTCTCCACCTCGCAGAGCTGATTCGACTCTGAGCAGGTTGCTGGCAGTCCTGTCCTGCCAGGACAGTGGGCTCAGACTTGGCACGCCCCACTCCCTCGAGGAGCTTTAAAACAGTCCACGCAGGGTCCCCTGAGGGTCTGATGTACCTGGTCTGGCATCCAGGCGACCCCCGCAAGCAGCACAGTTTGAGGACGGTTGGTGGGGGCCAGGTGGTGGGAGTTACTGAGGCTCCACCAGAAGCCTGGCGAGTGGCTGGGAAAGCCTGAGCCCACCCGATCAGGGGCCCTCTTCTCCACGTGGGTGGGTGCAGTGGGAGTGGAACCCGCCTTTCCTTCTCATGTCATGGGGCCTGAAGATGCTCAGAGGAGTGTGGGGGCAGAGAAGCAGGAGATCGGGGCAGAGGCTGGAGGTGGGAGGACGCACAGCACACAGCCTGGCCCAGGAGCTCCCACTGAGACTGAAGAGCAGGTTCTAACCACTGATCTCTCACAGGCTTTTAAAACTCCTCCTCCTCCTGGGGGTGGAGAAGAGAGGGCGAGTTGGGTGAAGGTGTGCAAAGTTTCAGCTCTAAGATGAATAAGGTCTGAGGATCTAATGTAAACCACAGTAACCTTAGTGATAAAGCTTTATTATGATATTGAAATGTACTGGGAGTAGAACTTAACATGTTACCACCAGAAAAACAAATGGATAGATAAATAAAATAAAAAAGGTGATGGATGAGTTAATTAACTAGATGGTGGGAATTCTTTCACAATGGATTCAGATATTACAATTTTATTTGTCAGTCATTCCTTCATAAAGCTGAAGAACCGCCCCACAAAACTCCTACTGCTGAGCTCGGAGTGCTGATGAAGGCTCCATACAGCAGACCTGGGTCATTACAGAGTTCTGCTGGCACGGTCCTCTCTGGGCAGCAGTCTCCTCAGCTGTAACGTGGGACATCACACTTTACAAATTCCTAGAGTGCCTAACATTAGGTAGGTATTCAAAAAATTCTTGTTGAAATCCTAAAGTCCAAATCAGGGATGGCAAAGAGATTTCATCTCACATGCATGCACTCAACTGATTGGCAGCAGCCACCTGAAAAGAAATTTAAAGCCAGTGATGCTGTGGTTGATTAGTGATGTCTGTCAGAGATGCAGGGATGGGAAGTGATGGTATGAATGTCATTGATTTGCCATCCTGATCCAGATGTAAACTTCATCAAGTCAAGGACTGTGTTTTTCTTGTTCACATTTGTGTCCTCCAAGTTTAAGAGAGAAAGTCTGGAATATATTAAGCATTCAATTGTTTGTGGAAGGAAGAAAGCCCCTCTGTTCATTTTTCCTAGTTATAGTTCCTAGATTTTCCCTAGTCTATCCTTCATGGGGTCTTTTCTTCTTCTGAAGAGTTCTTTTTTTTATGGAGTTCAGATCCCTTGGCTCCTTGCCTACAGTGATGGTGTCAAATTCCCTCTTTCTTTTCAGGAGGGGCTGTGGTACTGGAGTGAGTGCTGGTCCTGTAGTCTAGCCACCTCTATGCTCAAGACCTCTGGGTACCACCGTGCCCTGGCAGTGTGGTGTTGGGCAAGTCAGCGCCCTTCTCTGAGCCTCGGTTGTCTTTCATATAATTTGAAAAGGATAGCGATTTTTACACACATGTTGTTCTGGTAATTGCATGATAACATGAATCTAAAATGTCCATAAAACATAACTGCTCAGAGTTGGTTTGCTTCTGTATTTCAAGGACCAAAGTCCACCTTTCCTCCCTTCCCTTCCACACACAACTGCTATGAGGTAAAAGCAGGAATTTTCACACCCTCCTCCCCTTGATCTCACTTTTTCACTTTAAAGTTCGCAGTCTCCTCCTCCAAAACTACCCCTTTCTGCCCACTAGGAATCAGTTCTTCCAGTTTCCAAGCTTCTCCTCAATCTTTCCATACACACTATTCATATGGTTCTATTTTCCAAGACCAAAGACTCCAGGCTGATGCCTACCCAGCTGTTCCCTCTGCCTAGGAGCTGACTTCCCGCAAACTCTCATGTGGGGCTTTCAATGTTAGAGGTGATACCTGATGATGCTCTGGGTATTTAGCACTTTCTCCCAAGTAGTGTTTTCCCAGCCCACTTGAGAGATCATTAATTGTGCACATGTGTAGACCCCATCTAAAACGGGGTACTTTGGGAGTAAAGACGGAGAATCCATGTTTCAAGCACCCAAGTGATCATAATTCACTCTGAAGTTTGACAATCACTTAGAGAATGCCCTTAAGCTGGACCCCATTCCAAGGTCCCCCAGGATGCCCTGGTATTTCTCTTTATTGGTTTCAGCTCTTTCAATTGCTTTTAGCCATGGTTCTCAATCTGGACTACACTATATCTGGATGGATTACACCAGGAGTTCTGAGGCAGGGCATTGGTACTTCCAAAAGTCTTCTAGATGATTTGAATGGGCATCCAGGGCTGAGAACCACAGATCTCTGAGGTTCCAGTTTGGAGGAACAAAGGAATCTGTGGTCCTCTCCCTATCTCAAAAGAAGCAGAATTCTCCTTGTTTTTTCCTCTAAGTCTTAGCGATTGGGGTAGATTCCAGACACCTGACTTCCCAGACAGCTACTGTGTGTTAAACTCCTTGTACTCATGAACTTAACATTCCCTTCTTCCCCTTGCCTCCATGTAGAAGGGTGGGAATTACATTTCAACATGTAATCAATATGAAAATATGAGTTCCATCACACACAATTTGGGACTCATATCTTTGTTCTCCAAGCTCATGGCAGGAGTGTGGTATTGCACCAAGATTCAGATTGGGCGCAAGACGGGAGGGGAGAGCCTTCCAGGACAAGTGGCTGCGGCACCAGCAGACAAATCCTTGTTCTCATGTCACTGACATCAAAGAGCTCTCTGACCTCTATAAGAGCATCTCCGAGCTTGTGATTTCCTTAGTCTGCTTCAGATTTAGAGAAGGTTTGGGGGCCATATTCACTCCCATTTCCTTGGCTCTAGATTACATCAGAACAGCTCTTTACTCGGGTCATTCTTATCCTTCAGATCTCAGCTTACATGCTACATCCTCAGGAGCCTCCCTGACCATTCCATTTTGCTTGGTGCCCCACCTCCTCTGCTTATGGTTCCAAATTGTTATCTTTATGACACTTACCACAATTGGTTTTCCTGTTTATCACCTACCTAAAATCCACTAGGGCAGGGGCCAAGCCTCTTTTATTCCTGGCAAGATATAGATGTCACACTTGAATCCCACTGTTTGAGTTCAATAAAAGGACTATTTACAAGGGCATGGGCAATTTAAGGGAATCAGTAAGGGGTGGTGCAGCACCCAGGCCTAGCAGCATTAAGAAGCTGTTACTAACCCAATGACTAGAAGTCAGAAGGAGGGACTGCTAGTGAGGAGAGCAGTGAGCAGAAGGTCATCTGGCATGAGCTGAGGTCTGCAGTGGAGCCAATTTGAAGCAACATGGCAAATACCATGGCCTTGCTCTTCTGATCTCCTGTTGGCTGAGTCCGACTTGAAGCTAGAGAGGAAGGGAGTCTGTTGCTACATTTCCTTAAGGTCATCCTTATGGGGGGGGAGAAGGGAGTGAGTGAGTGACATGGAGGTGCCGATGGAAGATACCCCACATTCACTGTTGTTTGCCCAGCATCTGGCATGGTGCCTGGCACATAGTAGGTGCTTACAAATGTTTATTGAACTAGTCAATTCTATACTGGAGATAATAATCATGCCACCTGAGTCTCCATGTTCAGCAACCTGTTCATCCTAATAACCTACACATAATGCAGTTCGATGACCCCTCTCTAAGCTGATGAGTTTCTGAGTGTACCTGACTGTTATATCTCTTAGAAGTGTGTAGTCTAGGTGTGGTCTTTATTGGCATGGATCAGCAGGACTCCTCCCTGTAATCTCTGTTAGTGCAGCCTGAGATCCCGGTATATTTTTTGAGGCTATGCCATGATGTCTCCTTGCTGTCAAGTGAGTTCCATGCATACTCCCATGAGCTGCTGACTATGTAAATTCAGCTCCAGGATATGGGTCTGCTTTGGACACCGCCTTACTGGTGGTTATGGGATTTGATCTAAATCTAAATTCAAACCTACATTTAAACTTGGGATCACATGGCAAATACCAAGCAAAACATGCTTCCGTGGCAGACAGCAATCACTCATGATCACTCATTTCCATTGCACCTCTGAATCCTGCTCAATGCAGTGCCTTTGATGCCACTACAAATCTATTGGAGGTTACATAGAAAATAAAAGCGATTTGACATTTTTGTTCTAGATGTTTGTTTGCATTTGGGAAATGAATGTACTTGCCCATGCTGGCAATGGCACTCCTGCCTCAGTTTCTCTGCTAGAGCCCAGCCTTTTTGTTGGATTCAGACGTTTGACTTTCTATTAATAGGGTAAATTTTATGACTAAGCCTGTAGTTGCTGGTTTGCACTCCTATCCTCTCACTTGGCTAATCCTTATTCATCATTTCGATTATGGCGCCCAATATTTTAAAAATGTTCTAGTAGTCATATTATAAAAAGGAAAAAAGACACAGGTAGCATTAATTTTGATAGTGCATTTTACTTAACCCAATATACCCTATCTTCTCATTTCAACATGTAATCAATATGGAATTACGAGTGGGATATTTCGTATTCTCGCTTTCATATTTTGAAGCCTTTGAAATATAGCGGGCCTTTTATGCTTGAAGCTCATTTCAGTTTTTCAGGGGTCACTCTTCGATCACTCCATAGCCACGTGTGGCTCATGGCCCATGTCTTAGAAAAGCCCCCCTCCCCCCAGTCTGTACATATTTGCTCCCCTTGGCTTCTCCTTATTGAAATAATGCCCACCTTTGATTGCTATTGGTAGCTTAATTATTCTCTTCCCCTCTAGGCAATGTCTCATAGGGGCAGAGAACAAACATGCTAGTTTTGTAACATCTCTACCAAATTCGCCTGGCTTATAGTAGGTGCTTGATAAATACATATTGAGTGAGCAAGTTAAAAGGCCCCCTGTTCTCTAGGTCATCACCCAGCTCCCTCCACTACCTTTAATGCATTCTCCCCTGTTCCTGCCTCAGTTTATCATGTCCCAGCACGCCTCCCAGCCTCCCACCCCCTGTGTCAGGACAGTTTTTAGCTGGTCTCATCCTGAGGCACCGGACAGCCAGGATTATCAGCGAGCAGCCAAGACAGAGGCCTGATGGGCTGGGGCAGGGCCGCAGGGGAGCCCGCACGATGCAGGGGGCAGGCAGAGCTGCCCAGAATGAAGGATGGCCCTGCCTGCTGGCCCGGGGAGGCGCCACGCACATCCTTCCCACCGATCGGTGCCAGCAAATGTTCCAGGGACACTGCTAAATGCCTGCCGTAAATCTCGCTTAAAGGGCCATCAAGAGCAGCTTTTGGCTGCGAGCATCTTTGCCATTATTCTTTACTAGGTCCTTTTAACGTAACTGGGAGCAGGGCAATATTTTGTTCATCTGTAGCTATTGGAAAGCAGCTCGGCGGAGTTTAATGGCTGAGATCTGGGCAGCAGGCTAATCCTGGGAGGGATCTCGGGGCAGCTGTGGCCAGCCTGGGGGCCTTTTGGGGGTGGGCTGAGTTCTGGGGTGGTTTCTGAGCTGGTTCAGAGGGGCTGGGGGCCCTGTAGCCTGTAAGGATGCAGGTGGATTTCATCTCTTCCGCCAACCTGATCCATGTTCTTTAGGTGGGTGAGGGGCTGGATGCTTCTAGAGGCCTCTGCTGACCCGGGCTCGCCAAGCAATTCTGGGTCAAGAGCAGAAGGCTCACAGCATAGGCAATTGGGCCAAGCAGCCCTGTATCACGTGCCCTTTAAGCTTCAACATAAACAGCTTATCCTTAGTCCCCATAGCCCCCCACTATCACTGCTCCTCCAGCCCTGGCACCCCCCCCTTCTCAAACTATCTATGCAATGTGAAAGTCCCCCCCATCAAACTGTTCCAAAAAGAAGCAGTGGCTCGCAGCCCTTATCTTGGGGGAGACACCCTTGTCCATCAAGTATTTGAACTAGTGAAATAGCAGCCCAAGAGTGTGTGCTGCCCCCACCAGCCAGTGAATCTTCCACACAAATCTGGGGCTTCTCGATGACCCTCAGGCAGGGTTGGCACTCAAGGAGGTTGTCCAGCTCAAGGAGGGCACCACTCATGTCACAGTGTGCGTGGATGGTACCTCGTGGATTTGTGCAGTGCACAGCCTGGGCAACCACACACAGCCCTGTCCTCGGCCTCCAGCTGGGGTATCTGCTTTAGCCTGATGTTGAATGTGGGGTGGGGTCTGGCTATGTGGTTTCCAGATTGTGTGCCGATGGGTTAGGCCCCTTTGGTAACCAGAGGCCACTGCTGTCACTGGTGGGGCCTGAGCCTCTCTTCCCTTTACTTCAAAATTCTAGACCAGAAGCTAGCTGGTAGACTACAGGGTTTAATTGGCCAGCAGCCACGCCCGTCTATGTATGTATTGTCTATGGCTGCTTTCGAATGGCAGAGTTGAGTAGAAGCCCTCCAGGACAAAACTACTTACTATCTGGCCTTTGAAGAAACAGTTCACCACCACCTCATTCTGACGGAGATGAAAGGAAAGGAGATGGCTTCTGATTGACATCTTTGAAGGCTCCGGGGGCTTTGATTGCCTGCTTTGATCGAACAAGCACGGGCACACCCCCCTCTTTTCTTGCTGTCACTGACCTCGTGGAAGTAGGAGTGTCCAAATGTCTTTGTTTTGCACTGCACCTGGCATTTGATTCAAGGACATATAACCCCAGTGCCCACCCCTGGTATAAGATCTATATTCAATAACTCATTCTGCAAACGCTTACTCCGCTTGCCGAGTGTCAGAAACTGAATGCTGTGGTACAGAAAGAAGTAAGGCACAAGAGGATGTCATGGACCAGTAAGAGGGAATTGTGTGCGTACAGATAACTGGAATGTGTTGTGAAAATTATTATAGAACATAAGTCCTGTGATAGGTTCTTCAGGGGAGGCAAATTAGGAAGGAGGGGGACAAGGGAATTGAGCTTTGAAGTAGGAATGGAAGTTTTTTAGGTTTTTGCAGAAGGCTGAGGATACTCTAAGCATATGGTCTCAGTCCTGGTGTTGTCTCAGTTGCTCTGAGACTTGAGTGTGGGAATGTGGAAACATTCATAAAAGGTAGTGCCTGCATCTAATGTCTGATAATATAAGTCTGCTCATATATACAAAGACATATGTCTTCACTTCTCTGTCCAGGAATACTTGTCCTTATGTAGATGGATAATTACATGGACATGCTTGGACAGAGCTCTTCTGGGACATGCTCACATTAGCTTTGTTCACCAACACACATGCCTGGCACACAGTTTTGTGCACACAGCTGAACATGTACGTAGACACATCTGTGAATACTCTGAGGCTGAAGTGTGCACATACACACATGCATACCTGCATTGGTGGACATTGTCCTTGGTCTTCTGCCAACAGTGTGTGTGACCTAAACTTTGACTTTGTCCAGTGGTAATCTGGCTACAGAGCCCAGGAATGAAGGATTTGTTGACTTACTCTTGTGTTGTGGCTTCTCCCTAGTTTCCATCCTCCTCCCCTCCGCCCACTCCATTCCCCTATCTCAGTCCATCCTCCCTTCTTGGCCAGGATACATGGTCTGTGCTGTGATCAGGGGACGAAGAATTGGGTGCACTATCCAGGCTGGAGCCAGATATGAACTTCCAGAGAGCTCACTCACTCTTGTCGAGGTGAGAATCCAGAAGGCTGCGCTATTCACTCGTCACATAGTCTTGCATCTGGGAACAATTTCTGCTATTGATTCTAGCAGCTACTTCCTAGAAGTTAGGTCACCAGCTGATTGCCCAAAGTTCCCACGTACCAAGAAGGAGGTCATGTTTAGACTGCTGGGTGAGTGAGACAACTGTCTCTCATCTTCAAATGAGACTTTTGTTCATCTTAGAGAAGACAGTGTGCCTTCTCTCCTCCTTGGCTATGGCTAGAATCTTCTCCACTCCTGCCCTTGCCTCTCCAACAGGCCTTTGAACGCATTTGTCTGTAATGATCTATGATCAAACTGGAGTTGAAGGGCTGAAGGAAGAGGGGTGTGGCTCGCCCAGGTGGTCGGGAGAGTCAGTCCTGGTTGGCATTACATTGCTTAGAATGACACCTAAAGGGAGGCAGAGTTCCCCTGTGACAGAGAAAGGCTGGAATGAGAGATCATCCAGCTGGAGGACTCTGGGATATGGCCATCTTCAAGAACTTACAGGCTGGACTCATTAACCCCTTGATGCCTTATTTGATCTCTTCTCTACCAAAAACCATCATATTGATTAGAGTGACTAGAAACAGTGACCATCGGTCCCTTGTAATTTCGACTGTCCCATTGTCAGCCTTGTATCCCATCATCTGGAATGTACCTTGATTTTTGGTTTGGGAAATTGGACCCTGCACCTTTAAATGTTGCATCCTCCAGCCATGATGAGCAAAAGAGGGCAAGGAAGTTGGTATTTAGGTGTGAGTGCCAGTGGCTTTGTGAAGGTGTTGGGGGGCGGACTGGATGCTGGGGGACCCCGAGATATTTTCATTCTTGTCTGTTTTTTCCACCCTATTTCTTTTTCCTCCATGTCAACACCAAACAAGACAGGACTAGAATTAATGGGGAAAGCAGCAATTAGCAAATTAGGTTAGCGGCGTGTTGCCGAGTGGCACGGCTGCCAGGTGCGGGGTCTCTGGCAGGATATTTATTAGGGCCTGTCAGAGAAGTGACACTTTGATAAATGGAGTTAGGTAATCAGCCCCTCTACGACAGCAAGCATTGTGAGGCCTCAGCAGGCGGAACCACAGAAGCCAACCTTTGTTATGATTTTGAACATTTTATTGTGCACAAAAGTAACACACCGGCAAAGCCCGCCTCCCGGCGAGCAGGCGGGAACCCAGATCCTAATGTCTAGGGGAGATGTTGGGTCTTGAGTTTTCCCTTTTGATTGGGAGACTGGAAAACTGGGTCAGAAGCAACCGAGGTGGAAAAGTCTGCTGAGTTTTGGAAATGCCCTAGAGTTGGGATGAAAACACACACCAGAAGCGGTTTCAATGAACCACCATTTGGGGAGTTCTGTTTTCACTGGGATCACTTGCAAAGTGACCATTGGCTGAGGTGCCAGAGAGCTGGAGTCAGGTGCGGGGAGCGGATGCTGAGAGCCAGCGGCAGGTGGCTCTGTGGGAGGGTAGGAAAGCCTGCATCACCTAAGACACTAAGAATGGCTTTCCAAGATTCCTGCTGTAGGAATTCTTCCCCCTGGCAAACAGATGTGACTCCGCTTTTCTCTGCAACTGCCAGCTTCCTGGAGCAACGTTTCAATAACTAGGTTGTGGGTTGTGGGCACCACCAGAGGCAGGGTCACTGCCAGTTTCAGAAGCCTTGCCATACCTGGCAGGTCCCACCAGGTTGTGGCTCCATGTGAACAGGGCCAATAGGAGAACTGCTGTCTCTGTTTCCTGGCCTCCAGCCTGTTGCCCTTAGTCCTGGCGTGACCTAATGTCTGCCAGGCCCTAGCCTTTCTCAACTACCCTGGATAGCTGATGGATGCTGACAGCACCATCTCTCCATGGCATCACGCACAACTTACCAGTCCTCGGAGGGATCAGCTCTTAGGGTACCTCCAGTGTTGGCATCCTGCTCTAATTCTATTTTGCTTGGCTGGGCCCTGACTCCTGGCCCTCACTTGGCACCTGCCCATCCCACTGGACCCTGTCTCTCTGTCCCCAGACAATATGCGGTGTCCGGATTTGGGCTAGACCCATCTGGATGTTGATCTAGGCTGAGTGGAGCTGAATTTGCTCTTCCTCATTGGGCATTGGACACTGGGCTGTGGCCCTCACTTCCTGGGGCCAGAGCTACAGTCAGGTGGTCAGCCTCCTGCCTCCCCAGGCCCAGATTCCTTTCCCCACCCCCACCCCCCGGACCTGCCTCCTGCTGAGGTTCAGCAAGTCTCAAGCTTGAACCAACCCCAGTTATCACTCTCTTGTGAGTGTCTGGGTCTGGAGATAACCTCCAGGTGTGTCTCAAAGGCAGACTCAGGTTTCACTTCTCCCTAAAAACAGGGCCATTAGTGAAAATAGTAGGGCATTTAGTCCAAGGGAGGGGATTTGGGTTGTGACTGGTTGTCCCAGGTATTGGCCACTAATGTCTCCTGCCTTGCCCCATATTGGCCCTGAGTCTTTTCTGAGGACTGGACTAGAGGATGATAATAGAACCAGCTCCCTTCCCAGTCTGCCCTGGGGCTCACTCCAGTCCCTGTCTGCTAAAAGACACGGAGGCATTGGCGGTGGGCCACTGGGCTCTCATGCCAAAGTAGAGCAGCCTGATGCCCTCATCACCACCTTCAGGAGTTCAGGGTTGGAGTCAAGAGCAGTATAAACCACGCCCACTTCACTTGTTAACACCTTGTTAATCTTCTGCCGAAATGGCTGGGACAGGAAAGGGCAGACCCCTGAACCAGTCCTCTGCGCAGCACGGAGGACTGAAGAGGAACCTGTCCTCACAACCCATGTTCCTATTTCTGCCAAAACAACCCCACGTTTCACAGATGGTCAACAGGACTTCAGGTTCTTCCCTCCCTCCCCTCCCCGCCCCCCAAGCTGGAGCCTCTATTTATACCATGTATGTCTTGAGCCTCAATGTATGACACTAGAATGATCTCTGTTGAATTTCTTTTGTTGAATTTGACCTAACCTTCCAGTTTATTGAGATCATTTTGATTCTGCCAACTCAGTTATTTCTCAGCCTTTGGAGAGAAAATATTCACCTTCTAGGTCTTTTACCCAAGTAAGTTACATATTTATAAGAGAACATGGCAAGCACTGAGCCAATGGTCCACTTCCGTAGACTTCCACGATCCTTGAGCAACAGCCAGCATTAGCATCATGAGAGTTATTTCCTAAAAGACTTTTGTGTGTATTTTTCATTTGACCATCACATCACCTCTGTCTTAGACTTAATAGGTTTTGTTTACAGTCTTCCGGTAAGAGACAAGAAGACTGAGTCTATGTAATTTGCCCAGTTATTCTGCTAAAAAGTATTAAAAGTTGAACCAACACAAATATTCTTTTATAAATGTCATGCTAGTTATTTTTTCCCCCAAAAGATTTTAAAATTATTTTTAGAGACAGAGAGGAAGGGAGAAGGATAGAGAGAAAAACATCAATGTGAGAGCTGAACATTGATCGGCTATCTCCTGCACGGGTATTGTGCCCACAACTGGGATATGTGCTCTGAGTGGGAATTGAACTGGCAACCTTTCCATGCACAGGATGATGCCCAACCAACTGAGCCACATTGGCCAGGGCTAGTTTATTGGTTTTTGTTTAAACTACTTATTTTCAGGTGTAACTTTTGGAAGTGCAACCCACACACAGAAAAGGTACATAGATCATACACATACAGCTTAATGAGTTGTCACAAACTGCTCCTTCCTGTGTAATCAGCACCCAGATGGAGAACTAAGTCCCCCACCCCCATTAACAACATATATTGGTTTTGCACATTTTCAAACTTTATGTAAATGGAATCATACAGTATAAAACTCCCTATTCTTTCATTCACATTATCTTTGTGAGATGCATACATATTATGGCATGAAGTTGTGCCGCATTTGTTCTCTTTGCTCTGGCGTTTTCTACAGTGTGAGTACACGACAGTGTGCCTAACCATTCTTCTGGCGAAGGGCATTTCTGGCGATTGTGAATGGTGCTGTGGTGAATATTCTAGGCCATGCCTTTTGGTGAGCCCCGTTCATTTTTCTGTTGGGTATATATCTAGGACTAGAATTGTTGGGTCATAGGAGTTGTGTGTTGGACTCAAGTCTTTGATTTTTAAAGATGTCTTTTACCATAGTCTCTCACTCATTTATTTACTTCATTCATGTTTCCAAGAAACATTTAAGGGGCACATTCTCCTGTCTTGCTTGATTCTGAGTAGCTGCGCTTAGGTAGACTCAGGCTACATGGCTTACATATTCTTAATTAAAGCCAAATTCTAGTTCTACACATTCTTCTCCCTCACCTCACCACCACCCCCTTCCCCCACCACCTGCTTCAGCCACATGGGCCTGCTGCCCCTCACACAGCCTGGTACGTGCCCCCCCCACCTTGTTCCTTCAGTCTGGTATCTGCGTGGCTCCCTCCTCTACCTTTTTCAGTCTTAGCCACAACATTCCCTTTGTGACATCTTCCCCAAACCACCCTACTCAATGCTCTGACTTCCTCATCAGCCAGTCTCCTCTGCTTGCCTTGGTTTTCCTCCATAAGCTCATTGGCATTGGTGTTACTTAGCTGTATGTTGGCTGAGCCTCGCCCCACGTGCAGCCCCCACCAGGACACGAGTTCTGCCCATTTTATTCACGCTGGGTCTGAAGTACAAGCATAGAGCCTGCTTCGGGTGTCCCTTCCATAAATATCTGTTAAGTGGATACTTGTCTGAAATACAGATATTATCAGTTCAAGCATGGGCACCTTGTCAAAAAGAAAATTAGAATAATTTCACCTGACATTCTCTAGGGACAGACATTAGATCTTGATAATTGCCTCATTCTTTGTAAATTAGTTGCCAACTGACCAGTTAACAGGAAGGTCTAGAATTTTTCTTGAGATTGAACCTGACGTTCTTATGCTTGGAAAATCAATACATTATTTATGTTTTGGCTCCTCTAGTATTCTTCTTGATTTATTAAAAGTCCTTCATGTGACTCTGAGATGACATCAGTGAGATTCTGCCGCACCCCCCTCCCAACCTTGTCTGCAATACTGCTTTGAAGTAGAGTTTTTGCATCCTCATCAACCTGTGCTGTGCACCTGCCCAGCGCAGGGCACTGTTCTGAGCCTTGAGGACACAAAGGCACAGAGGACACTTTCTCTGCTTCTAGAGTTTTTTTTTGGAGTCAGTGTTGGGAGAGAGCTGCAGCTGGAGTGACAGTGGCCCCGTGAAATTATGGGCGGTGAGAGCACATGACTGGGTGGGTGGTGATGTGTAGTGGGACAGGGTTATGTTAATGTGGGCACGGGGAGCTTGTGGGCCTCCGTGGGAGGTTTTCTTGCTATGGGTTATGCATTTAGCAGATATTTATTAAATTTCTACTCTGTGGCAGGCACTGTGTTGAACAATGGGAGCACTGTCATGATGTGGACAAACACAGAGGTCTTGTGGAGCTCACAGCCTCGTAGGGGTAAAAAACAAAAAGATAAACAAGTAAATTAAAAGACTGTTTCTCTTGTGCTAAGTGCTAAGAAGGAAATAAACATGGTGATGAGACTCAAGGTGGCGTGGGAAGAATTTTTTAAATGGGGGAGGGTGTCCGTGAAAACTCCTCCAACAACCTCAAGGGGCTGGGCATGCAGGATGAAGGAAGGTCATTCTGGGCACTCGCAGAAGCCCCAAGGTGGGAAGGGCATGTATTACAGAGACTGAGAGGAGACCAGTGTTTTAGGTGGGAAGGGGTAGAGTGTCACCCTATGTGATGAGCGAGGTAGGCAGGGCTCAGGCCATTCAGGGACTCGAAGGAGATGAAGGCCACTGGAGTTTCTGTTAAGAGTAATGAGAAGTTTTTTGGAGACTAGCTAGCATGGTTTTATTTTCATTTTGCAAAGCCCCCCATGGACGCAGCATGGAGGACAGAGTGGAGATGGGCAAGAGGAAAGGCAGAAGACCAGAGGGGCTGCCACAGTCATTCTGGCAGAAAAGATGTCTGCACCACCACAACAAACAGCAGCAACTCGCCCCCAGGGAAGCTCTATAATGTTTCGTTCATAGCGAATCATCAATATGCAGAGCAGTGCCTGGAATAAATATATACTACTTACAGATAATTACTAATACTACTGTTAAAAATAGTAGCAGCTAACATAAAAAAATGCTAGGTTTACATTTCATTTAATTTTCATGGCAGCCTTATACTTTAGGGCAAGCAAGGGCTTGGCAAACTTTAGCCGGTATGCCAAATCCAGCCTGTGGCTTATTTTGTAGGCCCACAAGCTAACAAGAGTTTTTATGTTTTTCAAGAGTACACGAAACAAAACAAGGAGCAATATAAGAGACCATCTGGCCCACAAGACCTAGAATATTTACTATCTGGCTCTTTGTAGTCCTCTGATGCAGAGTATTTGTCAGGACAGTCTAAATTGTGCTGGATAACAAATATCCCACATCCTCAGTGACCTAGCGACTAGGTCCTAGCCGAACAGATGTTTATGTCTCACTGATTCAGTCTCAGCTGTGAGTCTGTGCAACCCTCCAGGGCATCTATCTTCCAGGTTACCAGCCATCCAGCCTATTCTGATTCCGTGGTTCTGATATCTTAACATGAGGCCTCTTGGCTGTTATGGCAGGGGAAGACAATGGCTGAGAATCGCATGGGGTCTTTCATTGCTTCAATCAAAGGTGACTCTTTCTATTTGCATGCATATTTCATTAACTTGAACTTTCACATGGCCCTCCCTAACTGAGAATTGTGAAAGAGCACCTGGAATGAAACGAGGAAACTGAGCTTCAGAGAGGTGAATGCCTTGCTCGAGCTTATGGAGCAAGGAAAAGATAGAACAAAGACACCTACCAGGCAAGTAGAATTTCCAAAACCCATGATCTTATTTATTGCATTTCTCTTCCCTTATGTGCTCCTTGTCTCAGCTGCAAACTCCATTAAACATCTCCCTACTTTGGAGTGGCTCAGACAAAATGTGCCCAGGGTTGCTGGCACATCTCCCAGAGAAGTCTTCTTAGCTCTGTGCCGCCCTCCCCCAGGCTCTGTCCTCCTCCTGGCTCTGGCCCCAATGGGGGTGGAAGGTGCCATGGCCCGAGTAACTCATGGCTCCGTCGGCTCCCTGCAGTGATGAATGACACCCATCCATCGTGGGCCCTGCTGATGGCCCAGCTCATCCATCATGGTTCGGTGCTCCCGGGTGATGTATTAATGTCTGGAGAATGGATTGCTCAATAGCCGGTCTGCTTGGGAAGGAAACCGAGCCAAAGAGTGGATTCAATCTAATTACCTGCTCACCCTGGTCCTTTGGCAGTCCCTCCCTGGCTCCCTGCAGAAATATGACTTGCAGTTCTGGAGCTTCCAGGTTATTCCCAACTCACTGCAGGTGAACAAGGCATTGTTTTGAAGAAAACAGAAAGCCTTGGAGGAGGAGCTATTAGTAGATTTGCTTCATGCTGAAAAGCCAGGAAGGCCAGGTGTCTTGTGAGGATGAGTGAAGTGTGAGCAAACAGTATTTGGGGCTGAGGAATAATTGAGATAGATCAGAGATGCTGGGTCAAGCCCGAGCTCTGCAGCCATGTAGACTTGGGTTTGTGTCCTATTTCTGTCACTATCTGGCTGTGTGATCTTGAGCAAATTATTTAACTTCTCTAAACCTGTTTCATTTACTCTACAGTGAGAATAATGGTTGTGAGGATTAAGTGGTTCTCCCTTTCTCTCTCCTGTCCCCATTCTCTAAGTACCAAGCATAGCGAGCCTGGTACACAGTAAGTTATGATGATGGTGATGACGATGACGATAATAATCACTATTATAATTAAACATCTGCAAAATTGTTCTCCCTGCTCTTTGCCACTTGGGGTTTGCGTTATTGCCAGGGAGGCAGTGGTGGATATTGATGACTGCAAACTATTTTGTAACTATACTGTAACTTTTTGTAACTAAAAGTAACTATCCTGTTACTTTTCTACTGAGAGGTGAAGTGATGAGACTCACAACTCCCTCATCAAATGGAATATAGCAGGAGACACTACTGCTAGTCTGAGCCTGACAAGCCTTTAAGAAACCTGGTCCCTTCTACTTTCCTTTTCTCCAAATACATGCATTGGGGAAAAGCCATCTGCTATGCAAGAAGTTCAGTCATCTTAGGACCGCCATGCTATGAGGAAGCCCAAGCTAGCGACCTGGAGCAGCCATGTGGGCAAGAAATGCCCAGGTGGTCGGTCCGTGCCTCTTCCAGCTACCCAGCTGAGGTGCCAGACCTATGAGTGAAGAAGTTACCTTGGACACCCAGTCAAGCTTTCAGACACTAGAAACCACAGTCCCAGCCACCATGTAACTGCAACAGAATGAAAGACCCCAAGTGAGAACCACCCCACTGAGCCCAATCAACACACAGAAACATGAAACGTTGCTATTTTAAACCACTGAGTTTTGAGGTGGTTTGTTATGTAGCAACAGATAACTGGAATGGAAGCCAATTTGTAGAGCAGGCTTATCCAAACCAATATTTATTGAACACCTACCAAATGCCAGGAACTAGCTAGGCAAATTAGCTGGTGGATGCTGGTTTTGAGGCCTAAAAGGATTCTTTTTAAACCTTAGGGTTCCGAGATAATATTGTAGAAAGTGCTTTTACTAAGTCATTATTCTTTGTAAGTCTCAGAGAGGAATACACTGATTATTTTGGATTATGAAATTTAAAAAAATTTCCCTTTGTGCCAACTTTTATTCCCTTGCTTACTCATACATCACCCATCCTAATTTTATTTCTATCTTCAACATATCATAGAACAAGGTCCTATAGAACAGTGCTCCTTAACCATCTGTGTAGGAGGGCCTGTACTTTTTCTTATTTTCAACCTGTTGTAAACTGATACTTTTATGCAACACAAAGAAAATAGATTAGTAGAAAAATGAAGACAAAACAACAACAACAAAAGAACACACACACACAAAAACAAACCATGCAAAACACAGGCCTGCTTTTTATTAGAGTCAATGGATATACAGTTACTCTGTCAAATTGCTCTCAATTTCTGTCCTTACCTATTTGTGGACAGCATTAGTCTGTGGACCGTACTTTGGGCAGTGTTACTGTAGAATGCATCTTACCTATCTCCCACATCTTAGGAGACACTACTGTAGATAAAAGAAAATCCTCAGGAAGGGAAGAATTCCTCTCTCTCTCTCTCTCTCTCTCTCTCTCTCTCTCTCTCTGTTTGGAATTAGAGAGACTTGATCTATTGTGTATGTTAAGAAGAGCCAGTGCTGTGGAAGAGGCTGGCGATCCTGAGAGACAGGTGGGCTGATGGAATGTTGCCTCAGAGAAGCCGTGATGGGCAGGCAGATTTCCAGGGTGAGGATGAGGCCGGTCTCAGCCAGGAGGAAGGGGAAGAAGGTAAAAGCCAGCCAGGAAAGCCATGCCTCTAGGAGGTCACCAGATCTGCTCCTCCCCTCCCTGCCGCTTCTTCCCCGACCCATTGGCTTCTGCTCTCTTCTCTGTCCTGTAACTATTCCCAGCTGGCCATGCGATGTCTGCTTCTGGTCCCCTTGGCCTAGCAGCATACTTGGATTCCCTTTTCCGAACCTTGAGAGTCCCCTTCTACCAGCTTTTCAGCTCTGAACCATGTTTGCTTCATGCCACTCCACAGAGCTGGAACAGTGTTTATTTGTGTGTGTGTGTTTTTAAAGTATTTGTTTCCACCTTCTCACCCCCATATCCCTAGAATGTGGACCTATATAATCAGGAACTGCTTCTGTTTTTCGTTGCCATCTTATCCGTGGTGCCTACACAGGGCCTGACCCAGAGTTGGTGCTTAATAAATATTGCCACAGACCCCTTTAGCCCCTCTGAGCCCCAGGGGCCTTCTCTGTCATTGACATCGGCCCCGAGCCCCAGTAGCAGTCACTTTTTGTGCAAAGATTTACGATGGGTCGGAGTATCTAGGGTAGAGAGCTAGGTTCCATTGCCTAACATCTAGGCAGCGGTTCAGCTGGTGAGCATCAGGCCCTGCAGGAGGAGGGCAGCGGGGAAAGTGGGTGTTTGAGGTTAAGTACTAGCCAAGCGGATGGAAGGGGAGGGAGGGCGGTAGGGCTGACATTGAGCACAGCTGCTGGGCGAAGCCAGGCTGCAGAGGCCAAGCCCATCGCTGATTTCCTGGATGGTTAGAGCTGAGCTCTAATAGCAGCCTTGGCAGTGACAGTGATTGAACTCACTGCCTGGAGCCCTTGGCCCGGGTCAGGCAGTGGGTGGGGGACCAGCAGCAAGTTGTGCACGCGTGGTGGAGGCGCACTTGCTCTGTGCATGCGCATGTGTGGTTGTGTGCACATGTGTGAGATAACTGGGATTTTATGTAGACGTGTGTATATTAGTTTGAGCCAAAGGAAGTTGCTGACAGAATGGCAATTTTGTAGGGTTCAGCAGAATATACGTACACTTGGATGTGTTAAGGGGGTGAAGTGCACATGATGCTGCATGTGGCATAGACTCAGGGTGATGCTGTGAGGGCAAGTGGGAGTGACCTGTCCAGGTGATTCTGTATGTGTGTGCATGTGTGTGCATGCATGTATGATGGTGAGGGGAGCTGCATGAATGTGTGAGGGCTTGTCTGTCACACATAGATAGGCATGCATAACCTTTAATAGCTGAGTGAAGGAACGTGTGTCTTCCAATACCCAAGTGGCCCAGGGAGCAGCTGTATCCTGCAGAACACACTGGGCATCTTGTCTCTCACCAACCTCTCCCTCAACTTGTGATCACAAGACAAGCTCCAGGGCCCTTCCAGGTTCCATTATTGATCAGGCTTTGGACACTACATCCACCTCCTCTCACAGAGCCCTGATGCCTCCATCGCAGGGACATCCCCTCCCTCCTGGGGAAAAATTTCCAAGAGTCAATATTATTTACTTCTGGAAGATGAGGAGGAAACAGGCTTTCAGAAGTTAAACAACCACAGAACGGCCTGAGCAATTACGGACATAATGGGTACCGTACAATCTGTGGAGTCAAATCCTGGCTCTAGCCCCTCACTAGCTGCAGGGCTTTGGTAAACATCACTTAACTTGATTTCCTAGTGTAATTTTACCTAGCACAATGACTGACACATTAAGCCTGTCTGCCATAGAGCTGGGCTTCAGATAAGTACTTTTATTTAAAAAAAATTACTAATGCCTTCTGTGGGAGTTTCTTTGCTATTTACCAGTATTTCTGGATCTCAGCCTCCTAGACTCTTGGTGGGATTGTATTTCTCTACCCCTTTTGAATTTAGGAGCAGTCATGTGACTTGTTTTGGCCAATCAGGTGAGAGCCAAGTGATGTGGACCATTCCTGGGTGGGAGGTCTAAGAGCTAGAGCACTAAGGGCCATGTTTTCTTTCCAGCTTTGACAAAGTGAATCACAGACCTGGATTCTCTCTCAGGCTGTGCTCTTGAGTGAGGATCATGAGGGTCCTTGAGTGAGGAGGTCCTTGAGAGAGGCCCAAGCTGAACTATGATATATGGGTCGTGTAGTAAGAAATCCCACTTTGTTTTAACTCAGAGATTTCGGACTTGTTTGTTATCAAGCCTGATAAACTTAACATACACTGAGACCCGCCACAGTTTTGTCTTTTAGTCCATATGTGAAGTGAATATTTATCTTTATTTCACAAATGATAAAACAGGTGTGGGGTCTTCAAGGTTTATTTTAGGTCAGTAAACAGGATAAGCCTTTGGATTAAAAAAAGGTGACATTTGGGACCTTTGGTACAAGTGTGATCTTGATATACAAGAATGGTGACTCAGTCTTAGAAACATTTCTGGAGAGTGATGGGGTATTGGCCAAGACTCTCCTATGTGGAGAATAATCTGCACAGTATTTTCTGACCTGATTCAGAAAAGAATTCCTGAAAAAAATCCATGATGAACAAAATATCAAAATTTGAATAAAGACAGAATTTGTGTTACTGATTTTTTCCTTTTGAGGCAGGTTCCATTGGGCAGCACTTACTATAACTGAATCACTGTTTCCTGTCACTCCTTCGCTGCTGCTTCTGGCACTAAATGACCTCAGAATTAAAATCCAAGTCTCCATCACCGACCACACTCCTCCACCAAGCACACATTCACTTTGACCTGTGGGCTATAGAACAGGGACTGTGTCTGTCTTATTCCCTGATGTGATTTCACCAAGGTGTATTTGCACCTACACTTAGGTCTGGTGCATGCTATATGCAAATATATACGTGTTGAATTAATGAATGAATGACCAAATCATCTCCTCTTCATTCTGGAGGTCCCATCAGAGCCCCCAAGAAGATATTCTAACAATGCACCTTAAAAAAGAAAAAAAAATCTAAACACACTAAGAACCAAAGAAATGTAGATTGAAACAATGAAGTGTGATTTTTCACTGCTAGAATTAGCTAAGATTTAAGAGATTGACAATACTCAGTATTGACGTGGAAATCAAGAAAAGGGCATTCCAATGCATTACTGCTAGGACTGCAAATTAATACAGTGGTTCTGGAAAGCAATTTGGCAAAATGTAACAAAAGCCCTTGAAAAGTACATTTCTTTTGACCGAGCAATTTCACTTTGAAGAATTTATTCTAAGGAAATAATTAGGCAAGTGCTAGAAGATGTATCTTCCTGGATGTTCCATCACAATAGTGTTTTTAACAGCAAGAGCTTGCAAACAGCCTAAAGGTCCAGAAGTATTGGACTTGCTTTTGCTATTAAGAAACATTACAAAATAAATAAAGGTAGCAAATGATGAAATACTAGGGGGCCATTTAAAATAATGATGTGACCCTATATTTACTTAAACAGAAGGATATTCACAATGTGTTAAATGAACGAGATAAAAGATTATATAACAATATATACATAATGTAATCAGCATTTTTTAAGTATATATGGGGAAAGTCTAGAAGGCTGAATACTAACTTAGTGTTTATTTCTAAGCAGCAGAACATTAGATGATTTTAATTGTTATGTCTTTTAGACTTTTTTTTAGAGCAGTATTAGGTTCATTGTGAAGTTGAAAGGAAGGTTCAGAGATTTCCCATTTACCCCACACACATGCATAGCTTTCCTCATTACCAACAACCCCCACTAGCTTGGTACTTTTGCTACCAACCCTGCTGGAAACCATCTGACCTTGAAGCTGAGTCAGAGGTCAGCTCTTTTTATGTTAAAGAGCAAAGCAGGGGAAGAGGGAGGAAACATCTGATAGCAAACAAGCCCAAGGACAGCCCCTTACTGCACATAAACAAACTTTTAAAATTCTTATTACTGTCCCAAATCTAAGTTCTCAATTCTATTTTAAATATGAGGCATCAAAAATGGCAGGCCTGAGGAGCTGTGGGATTTATTTACTGCAGGGGCATCAACAAATAATTGGTAGAATTGTATTAGCCGTCAGGCTTGCTTGGGGCTAAGGTCCCTGCACCCCAGTCTTCCTCTCTGATCTAGGGCATCCTCTGTGCTCATGTAGGCCTCCCATCCACTACTCTTGCCTTATAGTTCCTTGGCCACTTCATCTCCAATGACCTTCACTGACTCTTCTTCAGCTATGAGGGCCACCATATCACACAACTTTATTGACTTCTATATGAATGGTATTCCCAGAGTTATGCAATGTATGGCTCTGTTGACAGCCATCCAAGCCCATGGCCATAGTCTGGACCTAGTCAGTACGTCTGAACTACTGAACTACTGGCCTGTGAAATCTTAGGTTCTAAGAGATCCTTCTCTGCTTGCCTTTCTCTTGCTTTCCTTCACTTTCATTGACTTGCCTTTTTAGTCTTACTCTGTCCCTCTAACATTTATGTTAATATTCTCATCACTCTACCACCTCTTCCTGGATCTTCTCTCCTCCATATCCAATTGAGGCCACATGGTCATCTACTACTCCATGACTTTTATGCAGACTCCTTGGCCAGTCCTAGTTGACCTTTAACATTCTTTGATCGAGGAAATCACACAACAGTGGAGGTTGGGTTCATTATAGGTTCATGATTTCTACACCTGTTTAATGTCCTTGGAGAATCCCCACTGCTCAACTGTAGTTTGAGAACTCCCCTTTCCACTACAGTAGATACTCCTAACTTCATGTTTCCCCCCTTCAACCTTATGCTTCCTTATCTGGGAAAGGTCCTGGTGCCTACGTTCTGATGATCTCACTGGAATATCCTAGGTCCAGTTGGAAATGCAGAAGCTAGAGGACAGGGTAGAACACAAAGATTTGGGGTGTCTTCATGGAGGTGATAATAGGGGTATGATCCATCGAGGAGAATCACCAGAGACCCAGGTGGGGAGATTGAGACAGAAGTTTACCATTTTCTTCTAGTGTGTGTGAAGTGCATCCCTTTCTTAGGTTTTCAATTTTCTAGGAATTCTGGGCTCAGTGGCTTCATAAGTGTTAACATAGTCTGTCTCCATTCTGTGACCCTGCCATTAATCACTCCAGTGGCTGAAGATACTTCATGCAGCCAGGTTCTTGTTGTTCCAGACACCTAGTGGGTTCGTTGCCAACCACGCGTTATAGAGGACTAATTGTGAGCCTCTTGCACCTGCTGGTTCCCCTTGTGGCTGGGACTCAGAGAGGGGGAGGGGTTATTAATGAGCTCGTTGCTTATTACACTAAACAATGGAGAAGTTGGCAAAGGGGCCTGAAGTCCAAATGCGGTGTCAGAGAAGGCTGGTTGGCATTCTTGGAAACATGACTTTACAGTCTTGTCATCTGCCTCCTTCTCTGGCTCATGCGGTGGCATCTGGTGATAAAAGAGCTCTTGTCCTGAGGGACACACATACCTTGTGAGCTCATGGCCAGGGGAAGCCACCTGGATAGAGAAGTTTGCTGCATTAGGACATAGTCCCAATTGAGTATGCAGGAACCTCAGCCCCAGGTGGAGGGAACCCCTAGCTGATTCTCAGTTTATCGGAACTTAATAGATGTAGCCAAGAGATGGAGTGGGAGCCACTGGGAGACCACTGAAACAACAACCTCCTGCATCTTCAAGGGCTCTGGGCAATGTTCTACTTCTGACACAGTACAGGGCTAGGACTAGAGTGAGGCAAATGAGGCATTCAGGGTGCAGAATTTCAGGAGGCCCCACTCTCAAACTGCGCAAGCACAGTAGTAACACTAAGAGTGGGTGTCTTCTTAATTTTTGCACCCTGGGTGCCTCATCCTAATCTGGGCCCATCACAGGTGAGTGGCTGTAGCTGGACGGTGACTCCCTCTTGATTGCATCCTTTGGGGTCTGGGCAGGTCAGTGGACATCTCTTCCTGGTCCCTGCATCTCCAGGGGCTCTTCTGGAGGTCCACAGTTCACTTGGGAAAGGTCAATGATGACTGCTATTAGCAAGTGAGCAGTGTCTGTGTGGAAGGAGGTAAAAAGAACCTCTTAGTGTGGCTGTGGCAAGTACAGGCTCTTGGATTAGAATTTCTGGGTTCAGACCTCGACATCACCATTTGTCAGCAGGGTGATCTTAGGCAAGATGCTGAATACCTTGGCATCTCGGTTTCTCATCAGAAGTGGCCTCCTTTCTGTTCCTTGAATATTTATTAGTAAGTTTGTACCTGGATCCCAATTGATTAGTAGCTAGATTTCCTAGTGAGAGCAGATTAATGGGTGGATATCCTTCAGGGATGTCTTTATTAGAGGGCCGAAGGGTTCTTTCTCAACTCTCACCTATTGAATATTTTAATAAGTGATTTAGATGAGGCAATAGATTTGCATATAAAATAAAGGTGGAAGAGAGAAACAAGTGTGAAGAGGCTGAATGAAAAAATCAGTTTCTCAAAAGATCTTGGCCACTGGTGTGGGGACAACAGAGGAATTATGTAGTGTCCTGTGCTGGGAGGCAGAAGCAATGGCCCGTGTGCAGATGGGGGTGTCCTGGCTTAGCACAGCAGGTTTTGGGCTTTCAGTTGACTCTTGATTTTGTATAAATAAGCAGGATGATGTAAACTTCCCAAACCAGTTCACTCCCAGGCAATGTTAATAGAAATATCACAAGAGCTGAGATGCAGGGCAGAGAATGGGAATTCAGTGGAAGGAGCAGAGGTATGTCAGACCTAGAGGTATTCAAGTAAAACATAGGCCTGTTTATTTCCTGCAAAAATCTTTTAAAAAGTTGGGAAGGATGTTCAGCTTTTTTATTTTATGAAGTCAAGAGGCCTGAGGAGATGGGAACCATTGATCTATGGTGAACTGTAGTACTTGAAGACATCCGAGAAGCTGACTGACCAAGACAGAATAAGATGTCCTTGAAGATGGTGAGTTCCCTGTCACTCAATGTATTCAAGCTGAGGAAGGAGACTGTAGAGATGATGCAAACTTTGAGTGGGTAGATTGTAACTCCCTATGCCCGGGCCAGCGGCATCAAGGAACGTCTTCCTATAGTCGGGCCTTAGAGGGGCAGTGATTTAGAGGGATAAGAGCACAGGGTGGGCTTTCTGAGTAGGAGCCAGCATGTGCAAAGACCCAGTTTTTCAGCATCCTGGTGCATTCTGGGAATGGTGAGCTTTTCTGGGGGGCTGGAAGAGGGAGTTCATGGTGAGGGGTGAGACTCAGCAGATTTGGAACTGACATTGAATGAACTGACACTGAGGCCTTTTTACTTTGCTTTGTCAGCATGAAGGAGACACCCGGGGCTTTAAAAATAGGACCTGGATGTGGCCCGACATCTCTTTGAAGGTTACCTCCTGAGGCTCTGGGGTTTGAGGACTATATGGAGCGAGGCAGGAGACAAAAGACCAGCTGGACCCAAGGTGCCTGTATGGGGCTCCTTCCTTTTGCAGTCATTGACTGCTCCCAGATTGATGAATCATGGAAAGATATTTCCTTCCCACCCTTCCCTTTTCCCCTTTGGGACCTCATTGCCTGAGGGAAATGCTCTGTGCCTGCTTAGTAATCACATGTGGGGTTCTCCTGAGAGCAGCCCAGGGTCTTAGCTGGACAGCTTGTTGCCTGTCAGGCACTTGACACAGTCATTTCCTTTGCTCCTCGCCATAGCTCTGAGAGGTTGCAGTTCTGCTCCCTGAAGTGGAAAATGAGGCCCAGAGAAGTGACAGAATTTGCTTAAGGCTTTACAGCTGGTCAGTGGCAGAGATGGGATTCCAACCTGCATCTCCTGACTCTCCTCAGTGCTCTTCACAGTGTGCCAGCATCCCTGAGGTGTCCTCCCCATGGAGCTGCGGGCGGTCTGCGCACCTGCGCCTGGCAGACTGCCTGTCTGAGGGCCTGGCTGACCTTCGGGGAAGCAGACAGGGCACATCAGCTCACTGGCGGCCCCATCCTGTCTTCTGTCTTCGGCTTGTCTCCTTGCACAGATTAATTACTGCTCGCTGGGATGTGCTGTTTCCCAGTTCCGGCACTTGTGGGAGGGACGGGGAGCAGTGCAGCCATGCTGATCGGGAGCCTGTGCTGGCACAGCTGGAAGCCTGCGCAGCACCCTCATCGGAAAGCGATCCATCAGCCAGCAGTGGCACCACCATCCAGGCCCAACTGCCAAGCTGGTACCTCTGGGTCTGCTCAGGTGTGACAGGCCTCCCGGCTGGGAACTAACTGCTGGGCCAGGCCTGTGTGTCTGTGTGTGTCTGCCTCTTGCATGGCTTTGGAGGCCAGTGGTAGCTTTGACTGAGCCTTCCACGCTTGGGGGAGGCCTTGGAGGAAACCCCAGGCTGGGGTATAGGCATCTCTTGAACCCAGGCCCTGTTACTCACTGTCAGCTTCTAGGAGGAGCAAGAACCCCCAAGACACAACCATTCTCAGTGTACCCTTGGAGGTCTAGAGACTGGAGTGTCTCCACATATCCAGCTGTGATGAGGCTGGAGGGCCAGGCAGGGCTGGGGTGTGGCCCAGCAGCCCAGTGTGTGAATTTGTATGGAAGGTGAGGTGTGAGGGGGCTTGCCTAAACTCATAGGGCTCTGACTGGTCCTGCTCCAGGGGCCTGCAACTCCTCCCCAAGATCAAGGTGCAATTAACTTGAACTCCCAGGTGTAGAGCAGTGGTTCTCAGACTTGCCCATGTAGCAGAATCACCTACAGGGCTTGTCAAAATGCAGACTGCTGGGCCCCACCCTCCAAATTTCTGATTTATTAGGTCTAGAATGGGGTTCAAGAACTTGCATATATATTGATTTTTCTCTTGTTGTACATTACACCCCAGGACTTACTTATCTTGTAACTGAAAATTTGTAACTTTTGACCACCTTTACCCTTTTTGTCCATCCTTAATCCCCATCTCTGGCAAATGCTAATCTGTTTTCTGTATCTGTAAATTCAGTATTTTTTTTTTAGCTTTTTAAACTCTACATATAATATCATACAGTATTTGTAATATCATACAGTATTTGTCTTTCTTTATGTGACTTATTTCACTTAGCACAATGCCCTCAAGTTCCACCCATGTCACAAATGGCAGGACTTCCTTTTTTATGGATGCATAATATTCCACTATATATACACCACATGTTCTTTATCCATTCATCTGTTGATAGACACAGGTTGCATTTATGTATTAGCTATTGTGAACAATGCTGCCATAAACAGGAAGGTGCAGATGTAGAGATAGTGCTATTTGTATTTCTAACAGGTGCCCAGGTGATGTCAATGCTACTGATCCAGGGTCTACACTTTGAGAACCATTGGTTTAGGGAAAAGTCAATCAATGCCTTTTTCAAATCCCCTAGGAATTTGCATGAATCCAAGTTCTCCAGTTTTTTTGTTTTGTTTTTTGATGATTAGTTCCCACTTAATTTCCTGATTGCCTTCTCAGCTTTCCTGGGCTGTCCAAGACGTGAAGTCAGAGACAAAGCCCAGTCCCTTCCAATGACTGACAGGAACTGTTCAATGTGTGGCCAGCAGACTTTGGTGATGCTTGGGGCAGCTCCAGCGTGCTTTCTACTAGAGCAATACGACTGTCATTCCACTCAGATGCCTGTTGTTTTAATTGCCATTGGCCAAAAATTGTTTGAGAGGATAACCTTACATGATACATGCAAGTGATCTGGCTTATAGAGGGAAATCAAGGCTGGTTTTCCCCTGTCCATCTCTGACTCATCGGTAGAGACTGGTTTGGTTGACATTGATCTCCTGAAAGCAACTGTGTAGAAGGGAGAGTCTTGGGAATAACTCACAGCATTTTCTTCCTCTTGTAGCCACTGTTGACTGAGGATAAAATAGACTTTATCTAACAGGTCCTTAACCCTGCATGCCCCCACTTGGATTTTGTTCCTTTCACCTTTTGTTAATGCCCGTAGCTGGCCTTGTAGTGGGTCAAAGCTGGTTGAGCTTCATGAAGACCTGTGGCTGCTCACACCACTTTCTTCAGGAAAAATCCTCAGCTCCACTTTCCCCTCTCACCCTGCCTCCTGGGGGTTTCATCCCTCTGTCCAGAGTGGTCTACCAGCTGCTGGGTGTCCAGCTATGGTTAAGGGGGCCACAAAATTTCTGGGACCCTGACTGGAAAGGCAAAGGTCTCAGATACATCCTGGGGCTCAAACTCACTGCTGAATGTGTAGATTTGCTTAGAAATCTCAGGCTGAGTCTTAATGACCTGAGTTATCATAACACCAGAGACTATTCCCCGAACTACTTCCCATCTGCCATCCTCTGAAAATCTTATTTCTGAGGCACAGGTTCAAGTTTAGCTTTTGTCCTTTTTGAATTTCTAGGGGGAATAACTTGTTTGCTTTGCCCCAGTAAATGGGACTCTGCAATTAGGGTGAGAGTTCCAATTACCTCCTGAGCAAACATAAGAAGGAGCTTTAGCATAAGGGACAGAGATGCATTTTCTCCTAAACTATCTATCCTTTACATAAGATATGTAATCTTAACTCTACATTGCATCTCATGCTTGCTTAGGGCATAAACCAGGGTTGCAACAACAGCTATCTCTCAACCTTCCCCATCCCCAATCATTGCACTTGGCTGTAGTTATGGGTGTCCTGGGCAGTAGGGTACCAACCTCTGATTCTGTTTCCTGGCTCTTCTAAGGGTGGGGGATGCCAGAAGCAGGGCAGCTATAATGGAAAGGTCAGATGGTTGGCATAGACTGCTTCTGATGGAGCCTTATCTTTAGCATAGAGAGCATTTTTTATTTTAACAAGGATAATTTTATTTAAAAATAATACAATCCTTATTTAAGATATGAGTGGTTGGATTAATCACTTTTGCTTTCTGTAACCCTCTAAAGAGGAAACATCAATGCACAAGGCAAGGGGTAGGAGGTTGCATTCTGAGTCTTGGAGTTAATCCCCTGCTATTAAGTTAGGAGCTACAAGATCGGAGCTTTTAAACGTTGACCCCTGTAAATGCCTCCGCATGCCCCAGGCTTACCCTTTCTACAGCCTCTGGAGATGGTAGGCCCACCAACCTTTTCTGTGAACCTTGCCAGTTTCTCCTTGCACCAATGCAAAACGTCAAATGAGGGGCCCCCACCAAGGTGCCTGCTGCTTGCTGCCAGGCACTCCTGATGACTTCAGCTAATTTCCGAGTCTGGAAACATTGTTGACAATGTGGTTTCTGAAACATGAAAGGCGTTATCTCGTTGTGCCATCTGCGGCATGTCTGTCTGAGTTGGGGCTTCCGGGGTCACTCTGCCCCCTCACAGCAACTCTCACTACTCTGTCATCATCTCCCACAGCTAATTGCTCCAAACTGACAAGGAGTCTTTCTTCATTTACAGATACAGGGAAACAGAACTTTCTTGCTGATGTTTCCAAGTCAAGCATGCCTTTTTGGAATTGTAATTTGATCTTTTGGCTGGGGAAGGGTTGAGGGGGTCTGGGTTCAGCACTGGGTCAGGGACAGCTCCTGGGAAAGTAGGCACCACTAGGATGTAAGCCAGGCATCAAATGAAGTGAGCTGCATTGGGAGGTAGTGAAGTCTCTGTCACTAGAGGTGTGCAAATGGAGAAGGTGTTTTATAAACTGCTTGGCAAGTCCTAAATGGAGTCCAGCTTTGAATGAGTGGTTTCTTCTAGCTCAGTCTCCTGGGACTGGTTATCTTCAGGGAAAAAGTGAGGTAAAATGGGATAATCAAAGGGCTGGGCTAGTGTAGTAGTTATCTATTGCCGTGTAACCAATCACCTCAGCATGTCAATGCCTTGAAATGACAACAATAAGAATAATTTAAAAAAGAATAATTTATTTTTTCACATGGTGTTTTCGGTAATTAATTTAGACATCAGGGATGCCTTTTCTCTGCTCCATGATGTTTGAGGCCTCAGCCTGAGATTTAAAGACTAGAGGGATGGAATAACCTGAAGGTTTGACTAGAGAAGAGACTTCCAAAGGAGTGCATTCAAAAGGCTTGCATTCATCAAGTTGGTGCTGGCTATTGGCAGGAGGCCTTAGTTTCTCACCACATGGGCCTCTCCAGAGGGCTGTTTGACACTTCATGGCATGATGGCTGGTTTTTCAGGGTGAGCAAGCCAAGGTAGAAGAGGTAGTATAGTAACTTACATTTGGAAGTCACACACTGTCATTTCTGTAGTATTCTTTTGGTCACAGAGGTCAGCTTGATTCAGTGTTGAAGAAGACTACAAAAGGGGGTAAATAGCAAGAGGCAAGGATCATCAGGGGCCATCTTGGAGACTGGCTGTTACTCTAGGCAATCAGGTAGCAAAGCAAAGCAGCCAGCTTCCAGTGGTCGAGAGTGAAGACAAGTTCTGAGATTGACCATATTTTAGCAGTAGGAAGTGGGCAGAGGGCATTATGTTCAAGCAAACTCATTTTTATGAGGCTTGTTTTTTTCTCACTCTCCATTGTGGTCCCCTCCACAGCCATCTACCCTGGGATTCCACACTTCTGTTTTCAACATTTACCTTTTCCTGGACCTTCAGATGTGTGTTTCCAGCTCACTCCACCTGCTCTGATCTTCCATATATTTCTCAAATACACATTGCTCTTTCATACATCAGGGCCTCTGCACATGCTGTTCCTTCTGCTAGGAATACTGCCCCTAATCTGTCATCTTCATCCCATCACTGTTTGACTTACGTTCCTCATGTTCATCATTGAGATCTCAGCTCACATGAGACCTCAGTGTTGCAGGTTGTATTTTCCCATTTCACATGCACTTCTTCAAGTGTGTATTAACACCACTCTGTCAAGTGGTGAGTTTGTGTTTTTTCATCTAGAACTTGGGTGGATCTGTTACTGCATTGATTAACAGAATGTGGCAGAAGTGGTGCTGTGTGACTTTTAAGGCTGAGTCATACAAGGCAACCTCTCTCTCTCCCCTCTCCCCCACTTTCTACTTGCCCATTTTGTGAGAAAGCCCAATTAGCCCATTCCGACAGTTCACTTGGAAAGCCAACTGTGCCCATCAAACATGTGAAGGAATGAGCCTTCAGGTGACTCGAACCCCCAGTTCTTGAGTCCTCCAGCTGAAGCACCAGACATCAAGCAGCAAAGATAAGTTGCTACCACTGTACCCCTTTGGCATTCCTGACTTACAGGAGCCATGAGAGATAATAAATGTCACCAAGTATTGGGGTTATTTGTTATGCAACCACAGTAACTGATATATATCTCCAGACTTCATCAGGTTTCCTTGTAATGTGCCATCATAACTCTAATATTTTTCCTTAAGAGTTTATAATTTTATATTCATATGTTTAATTTCTATCTGCTCTTCTGGACTGTAAAATATATGAGGGCAAGCACTATATCCATTTTGCTCACTAACTTGTTGCCAGAGCCTTATATAAAACATGTGTTCAATAAATGTGTTAAATGGATAAATTAATGAATGCTCTTTTCCCCTGCATTACCCACAAACACCTTGAGATGTGCATATACAAGCTCAAGTCATCACCTTTATATCTTGACTTGGTCCTTCTCTTGAATTTTGGCTAAGGTACCTTCTCCTCTTCGGGTATTCAAATCACAAACTTGGAAATTATCTTAGGTTTGTTTTTTTCTCATCCTTCTTCTCAAAAAGGACTTTCCATTTTACCTCTTAATACTTTCTCATCCCACCCTGTTTCCTCACCTGGATTAAGTTCCTCATAATTTCTTCCCTGTATCACATCAATAGACCAGTTCACTTTCTTCCGACACATCATCCAAACTGGCAGGTTGACTTTTCCATAATGCATGTCACAGCCTGTCATTCTTTAGATTAAAATTGTTCTCTGGCTCCTCATTGTCTTTATAATAAAGTCAAAAGTCCTTGGTAGTCTTCCCAAATCATTTGTGGAGACAGGTAGGATATAAATTAAATACAACAAAAATCCTCCTTGTAGTTATCATTGATAAGTCCTGAACTTACTCCTCTCCTTCATCCCTCACTACTTCCACCCCCACAACGTGTGCTCTAAATATGTGAATCTCCTTTGGCTTATCCCAAATCACATGTATTAATTTGGTTGAAAGTGACAGAAATCTAACATGTACTAAGTTAGCTAATAAGAGTTTCAAAGAATCTAAGGAATCATTTCAGGAGGGGCAGAGACAAGAGTTTTCAAACAAGTAGACACAGGAAAGCAGTATCTCCATCACTCCATCTAATTCAGCATGTCGGCTTCATCCTCTCTCACTATGGAAGGCCTCCCTACATCTCTGTTTAACTTTTGTTTAATAACAAACTACCCTAATAGCAATATCAAACAACAATAATCATTTATTATTACTCTCTCATGGTTCTGAGGATGAACGTGGCACAACTAGTTGGTTCATGTTCAGGTTCTTTCATGTGGCTGCAGACTGATGTTGGTTGAAGTTGAAGTCACCTTCTTTACTTGCATATCTAACACCTGGGCTGGGGGCTAGAATATCTGGGGCTCATATGACATTTCTCTCTACTACTCTGTGATCTCTTCATCTGGTCTCTCTAATATAGGAACCTCAGGGCAACCAGAATTCTTACATGATAGCTCAGGGTTCCAAAGGTTTGTGTCCCAAAAAAGATTGAAGGAAGACGGAAGGTCTTTTTAAAGATAACCTTGAAGCCACTTCTATCACAGCCTATGCATTAAGTTAATAAAAAAAGACTCCCTTCAGTTCCAGGGGGTGAGCCACAGACGTACTTTTAAAAAAATCTTTTATTGATTTCAGAGAGGGTGAGAGAAATAGAAACATTAATGATGAGAGAATCATTGATTGGCTGCCTCCTGCACGCCCCCCATTAGGGACTGAACCCGCAACATGGGCATATGCCCTTGACCGGAATTGAACTTTGGACCCTTCAGTTTGCAGGCTGATGTTCTATCTACTGAGCTAAATGAGCCAGGGCCAGATCCATCTCTTGATGTGAGGAGCATCGTGTGGGGGAGAAAAGCCCCACATTTTGTTGTTGGGAACCTGATTTGTGATAGTTTTTGAGTTCATCATTTCCCAGTTTCAGCTACCCTTTGATCTCAAGTTAAAATCCCTAGGTGGGCATTCCCAGGCCCATCTTGTGTGAAGAGACCCAAGCTCAGTGAACTCTGACTAAGGAAATGACATGTCTTAGACACATGGCAGCTCCTTCAGATGCATGTGTGTGGCAGGTCTTGGGATGGGAGTGGTACTAATCACACTAGCTCATCATTTTTTCTTTTAAAAATGTCTCCTCTACCAAAGTATGAGATTCTTTAGAGCAAAACTCACACTCTTAGTGCACATCTCAGAATCAGGCACTTAGTAGGTGTTTGATAATTGCACGTAGAATGAATGAATTAACCGGACAAAGAGGAGGCTGCCCTCAAAATGAACTGCTATGTCCCCTAGTGTGAGCAGATGGCCCAGCTACCGGGGGTTGGGGCAGAGAAAGGCCAACCCCCCCGCAGCTGCTTAGGGGTGGAGCATCTCAGGCTGTTCTTGGAATCCTCAGCTGGCCTGGCAGATGGAGGGGGGCTGAAGGCCCCAGGTCAACAAGCCCCACAGGTCTTTTGAGCTTCACTGCTCCTAAGGGTCCATGAGGGGCCATAAAATATTTGGAGAGGAGATGGTTTACGGTGAAAGCATCCATGCCAGGTGTTGAGCTTCATGCAGATGAAATAACCAGTCCTGGCTGGGTTTTCTGACATCTGCTTGTGTGAGGTCTTGGGGTCAGAGAGCCCTATGAGGTGGCACTAAGAGGAGGTTTGATTGTTGAACTAAGCCAGCCAAATCAGAGGTTTAGGAAACAGACAGACAAAAGAACAACTAGAGCTGCCATTTACTGAATCTTCACTATGTACCAAGTACTATGCTAAACTCCATGTTTGTATGTTAACTGCTTTTAACTCTATTTGGCAGAACTCTTATTATCCCAGAAGAGAGCAAAGTTCAGAGAGGTAAAGTAATTTGTCCAAAGCCTAACAGTTCATAAAAAGTAGAGCTGGGATTCAAATCCATGTATCTGACTCTAAGGGCTCAGCTTACCCACTGTATTCTAAGTAGAAAATCCCAGACCCTCAGTGGGGATGGTGGGATGTGTCTGCTCCAGACATAGATTCTGAGGTTAGGTTAAGAGAATTATTTGCTAAATAAAAAGTGATACTAAGAATATTAAAAGTTTTATCTCCCAGTAGTCTCAGCAGAAGCCCAAGGTAGAAAAAGGTTTAACTCAAATAGATTTGTTAAGCATGTGTTGTATCTAATGGTGTGGATCCCAATTAAATTTACAGGAAACCACAAAACTTTTAAGAGAGATGTTCTGACAGAAACACTGCTGGTTGGAACGGGAAAAAACAGAGGTAGTACAAAATGAAAGAGGCCTTTGAATGCCTAAGCTTCTTGAGGCAGGACACAGGCTGAGAAAATTATGCAGTCTCAAGCATGGGCTACTTTTTATAGTAAAGGAAGGATGCTTAGCTGACCAAGTGCCCAAAGGGTGAAACCAAGGGCTATGAGAAATTTTTCCTAGGCCTCAATTCCCAAACAAGGAATTGCCTATGTGTGACTGTTGGGTTTTAGAACTGTTATGGACAAGTGAGTCATATTTAACTACTATTTTGGTCTTTTTAGTTCATATCAGAAAGAACTGCAAAGAATCAGACCTGAAGAGCTGCTTCACTTGCATCTGGGCCTCATTTACATGAAGGTATTCTGGATTTCTAGCTGATACTGTAATGAGATAAAACTGTTTAGAAGCTTCTGGAAGAGGAGAGAGCATTTTGCATGTGGGAGGGTCCCTGAAAGTAGCATAAGTAGTATAAATCACTGGGGGCCAGTGCACTGCGGCAGCCAGCCTACAAGATGGCTCCTCATAATTCTTGCCTGTTAGTATTCATAATCTCCCCATGGATATAGATTCCTTGTCTAATTCTCTCTCTCATAGAAAGTACTAGGCCTGGCCAGTAATAAATTTATATTTTAGAAGTGATGGAGTGTGATTTTGAGGTTGGGTCTAAAAGACATTAGAGCCACCATCTTGCTCTCTTTAGAATAAACCACTCTGGGGGAAGCAAGCTGTTATGCCATGAATACACTCAACCATGCCTATGGAGGGTTCATGAAGCAAGGACCTGGCAAAGTCAAAGGCAGCATGAACTTTCTAGTTTTGTTAGTGAATTATTTTGGAAGTGGATCTTCCATCCCAGTCAGGTCTGCAGTCCTGGCCAACATGTTGACTGCAATCTCATGAGAGATCTGGAGCCACAACCACCTAGTTAAGCTGCTTCCAAACTACTGACTGATGGGGTCTAAGTGAAATAATAAATGTTAATTGTTTTTCAAATGAAAAAAAGTTTTAGGGCAATTTGTGATGTAGCAATAGATGATTAATATAGGGTAGAAAGTGGCAAAAGCTATGCAAAGTCCTTGAGATCTCCGATGATAAGAAAGAAGCTGGGGAATCTGCCTCAGATGTAGGAATCATTAGACTCTAGAACAGGAAGCAAGGTACATTTTTCTTCATTGAGGTGTTATATTTATTTATTTAGTTTAGCACAAAAGTATTCAATGAAAAGAAATGAGACACAGAGTGGGGCCTTATATAAGGTAACCAGATCATCCAGGTGTTGGCAGGACAGTCCTGATTTCTAACAATTTTTCCCGTGTCCTGTGGCGTTTTAAAAAAGTCCCGATTTTTGAAAAGATTGGAAACATTGGAAAGATTCTTTCCAAAAATTGGGACTTTTTAAAAATGCTGTGGGACACGGGAAAAATTGTTAGAAATCAGGACTGTGCCGCCAACACCTGGATGTTCTGATCAGCTTAGCCTTATATCATCAATTTTCCCCAAAGCAGAAAGTCCTATCAGCCATAACAGCAATTCCACAGGTTGCCAGAGCTTTTCACCGGTCTTGCCATTTTTGAAAAAATCTTTATTGTTGAGATTATTATAGATATCCCTCTCCCTCCCTCCCATATCTCCCCTCTACCGGTTCCTACCCTGTCCCAGACCTCTGCCACCCCGTTGTCTGTTTCCATAGGTAATGCTTACATGCATATAAGATCTTTGTTTAATTTCTTCCCACCATCCCCACCCTCTTCCCTCTGAGAATCATTAGTCTGCTCCATTTCCTTGCCTCTGATTCTATTTTATTCACCAGTTTATTCTGTTCATTAGATTTCTTATTCATTAGATTTTTTTTTAGCTTCACTTGTTTATAGATAAGTATTTGTTGCCATTTTGTTGTTCATATTTTTTTTATCTTTTACTTCCAGAATGGAAAGGGTTTTCAGGGACTCAACAAAGCTCTTTCCCTGATTTCAAAGCCCACAGGCAGGGATGTTAGAGACGCAGGCCACTCCAGTGTGAGATTCCCCCATGGAAGGGGGATCATGGGTGGCCTCTAGGTGCATGGACACCCATGACTGTCTTAAAGGAGAGATGGCAGCCCCCTGCTTGATGCCTTCTCCACGGGGTAGGAGGCAACCTGTGAGCAGAAGGTGATATGTGGCTGTGGGTGGTAGGCCTTTAACCCAACTTCCAGTGATTGGGAAGTCCACCCCTCTGCATGAGGAGCTAAGAAGCCTGGCCAGTGTGGTCTGCTGGTCAGGTGAATAGGCGCCAGGAGAACAGCCGAAAATAGTCATTGGACCAATGGGTGGGGCCTGTTGACCAGGTTAAAGAGGTTATTTAATCAAGGGGGAGGAGGGAGGTGGAAAGCCAGAAGTGCTGATGTGACTGAGGGGGAGGGATGCGCCCAGTGCACAGCTGGAAGTGGTAAGGTGAACAAGGGCTTGGGGCCAGGTCAACAGCTGGAAGTGGTCAAGTGGGTAAGGCCATGGGGCCCTGTGAATGAGGACGAGGGTCACAAGTGGACGCAAGAGCCCCACCTTCCTGTGGTCCAGACTGGATGCCAGCAAGAAGGTCCCTGTCCTCCAAGAAGGCTTTCCCCAGGAATGAGGCAGAAAGCTGGCCCTCAGGGCCCGGCAACCAGTAAGTAACTCTGGAGGGGGCAGGACCGTGCTCCCAGAGTGGAAAGTGTTTTCAGAGACTTGACACAGCTCTCTCCATATGCCCATAGACAGCACTGTGAGGGTCACAAGACACTCCATTGTGAGATGCCCCATGGTGGGGGCGATGGGAGGTCCCGAGGCTCATGGAGGCCCATGGCTGTCTTAAGGGGGGGCTGGTCTTCCCATGTTTGTGGACCTCGCCCCTGGGTGGGAAGAAACCTGGGAGCAGAAGGTGATTTGGTGTTGGCGGTTTTAGGCACCTAACACCGCTTTCAGAGATTGGGAAGTACACCCCTCTGCTTGAGGAGCAGTGCAGTCTGGCCAGTGCTGCTTGCTCATTGGTCAAATGAACAAGGGGGCGGGGTTTCTGGAACAAGGGGCGGGCCCAGGCCAACAGCTGAATGTGGTCTTGTCAACAAGGGGGATTGGCCAGGTGATCAGCTGGAAATTTTTAAGTGGATAAGGCCATGCGCCTGGTGAATGCGTAGAAGGGCCACAGAACACCTAAATACCCACCTTCTTGTGTTCCAGACTGGATGGCAGCAAGAAGTTCCTTGTCCTCAAGGCAGGTTGTTCCTGTGAATGAGGCAGAAAGCTGGTCCTGAGGTCCGGCTACCAGTAAGTGTCTGTTTGAGGGGATAGGACAGTGCTCCCAGGATGAAATGAATTTTCAGGGCCTTAAAACAGCTCTCTGCCTGATTTCAATGCCCAAAGTCAGTGCTGGGAGGGTTGCAGGACCCTCCATTATGAGATGCCCTCATGGTGGGTTTGATGGTGGTTTCTTAGGTACATGGACCCTCATGGCTGTCTTAAAGGTTGGCTGGTGTATCCCTTCTTGGTGTCTTTGCTGCAGGGTAGGAGGCAGCCTGTGAGTTGAAGGTGATCTGGGTATTAGGTACTCAACCCAACTTCCAGAGGTTGGGAAGTCCACCCCTGTGGGTGAGGAACAAAGGGCCAGTTTTGTTCAGTGGTCATGTGAATAGGGGTGTGGGGTTTACCAGCCTGAAATGGTCAAGTGGCCAAAGACAGCAGAACACGGGGTAGGGTCAGGTGAACTGCCCTAAGTGATCAGGTGCAGGAGGGGTTGAGGTCAGGTCAATAGTTGGAAATGTATGAGGCCCTGGATCATTGTAAATGTGGAGGAAGGACACAAGAGGACTCAAACTCCCTACCTTCCAGTGTTATTCTGTCTCATTTACATCTGAGTGGTTCAGTTTCGCTGCAGCCCTGCTTGGTATGACTTTCATCTTGGGACTCACATCGATGTAGCCATTCCACTCTAGGATAGGCTATTCTCATGATGTTCAAGAGATCAGGTGAAACTTGCAACACCAATTAACTTCTGCATGGGCATGACATATGCCACACTGGTCCCTGCCAAAAAGCATGTCTGATTGCCAAAGCCCAAACTCAACGAGATGGAAAGGTATAGTCTCTTATAGGCAATGAAAGAGTAAAAAATTCCAACAACAATACAGTCTGCCACAGAAAATGGAGCCATTGAGGGCCCCAGAGCAGACATTTTTCAGTTGTAGAGGGGAGGGAATTTAGAAGCTTTACTATAAAGGTTCTGAGAGAAGTATGGGTGTGTGAGGAAACAGGGGACAATGGAAGGCATGCGAGCTGATGGTTTTTAGGATTTCATATGGCCTCTTGGGTCAGTTACAGAGTCCCCCAGCCTCTGGAAGCACCAAGTGGAATTTGGGGTACATGTTTATCTGCTCTGATTCACCCCCACCCCCTGCTAGAAATGTGTTACTGGCTTGCTCATTCCTATATGCCTTACACCTTCAGAGAGTTCTCTCCACAACTATTTTTTGAATCTATTTATACATCTTCTTTTACTTTTCCTCTCTCTTTCAGTTGCTCCCCAATCAGCAGCTGATGATGCCCACCCTATAACCTGAACGTGATGTCATCTTTTGGTGTCATTCAAGAAATAGCACTTAACAGTTGTTCATTTTTTAGGATGCTGTTCATCTTCTTCTCTTTCTTTACAAAAGTGATTAAGATTTATTTTTACTTGGGATGAAAACAGCCTTCATTGATTTCTGCTCATCGTGAGGTGGGAGGACACTTGCATTAGCCAGAGAGGAGGTTAATTCTTTCCTTACTGCCACTAAGGCTGCACCAGGCTCCCCAGGTTATGTTAAATGGGTAAACAGAGCCAGAATTGTTTTGCTTTGTACAGAACAGCAACCCCTGAAGTCAGCAAATAAGCCCTCTCTATGCTCAGCATGCAGACTATTTTGAAGATCCCAGTGATTGGTCAGCTTCTTCAATGGATCTGGACCTCTTTTCTTTCTCTCACCCATTATGCCCTTGTGCCCCCAAACTCTGTATTCTTGTTTATAAGAGATACTCACACATTTTAAGTATTTTTATAGCAGCATCCCACTCCCAGGTATCAAAATATTTACTACTTACTTATTGCCACTGTAGAAAATCACTATATACTGGGGTTGCTGAAAACAGCACAGATTTATTATCTTAGAGTTCTGGGAGTCAGAAATCTGAAATGGGTCTTATGGGACTCAAAGCAAGGTGTTGACAGGAGAGCCTTCCTTCTGGAGGCTCTAGGGGGGAATCCATTCCTGTATATTTTCCAGCTTTTAGAAGCTGTCCATAGTCCTTGATTCACAGCTCCCTTCCATCTTCAAAGTCATATGTTTCTTCTTCTTTTTTAAATATATCTTTACTGTTTCCAGAGAGGAAAGGAGAGGGAGAGAGAGATAGAAACATCAATGATGAGAGAGAATCATTGACTGGCTGCTTCCTGCATGTCCCCCATGGGGGATGAAGCCCACAACCCAGGCATGTGCCCTTGACTGGAATGGAACCTGGGAACCTTCAGTCTGCAGGTCAGTGCTCTATCCACTGAGTCAAAGCAGCTAGGGAAACTCATGTTTTTCTTAACATGTCATCTTCCTGGTTCCAACTCTTCTGCCTCTTTCTCCCCCAATTAAGGATTCTTGCAATTATATTGAATCCATCTGGTTGATCCAGGATAATCTCCTTCTTTTAAGGTCAGCTGGTCAGCAACTTTAATTCCATCTGCAACTTTAATTTCCCCTTGCCAAGTAGCCCAACATATTCAGAGGTTTGAGGATTAGGACATAAACATTTATTTTGGGGGAGGGGAGCATTAATTTGTGTACCATAACATCTAAATTTTTTGCTCTTATCAGATATGCAAATGAAGATGATTCTTGACCTGTTTGGAATTCCCCAGGGCTCAGGGGCATAAGAGGAATATAAAGCGTATACATAGAAATAATTTCCAAGATATTATTATTCCAAAGAGTTCTTTGGCCACTGCAACAATGTGAAAAATTTTAAGCTACATTCTCCCTGTAGTTCCCAGCCTCCTTTTAGGTTGATGGCTAATACCCAGTGTGCCTTGACCATAGAGAATAAGAGAAGCCTGGTGAATTAATCAAGGTTCCCCAGAGAAACAAAACCAATAGGATATATAAGTGAGATTTGTTATAGGAATAGGTTCACATGATTATGGAGGCCAAAAATTCCCCCGGTCTGCCAGCAGCTAGCTGGAGAACCAGGAATGCTGGAGGTGGAATCCAATCCAAGGGCCTGAGAATTTGGGGGCTGATGATGTAAGTCCTGCCCAAGACTGAGAGTCTGAGAACCAAGAGAGCCGAGGTGTGAGGGCAGGATGTTTCAGTTCCAGCAGAGAGAGTAAATTCATCCTTCCTACTCCTTTGTGTTCCATTCAAGCCAGTGATGGAGTGGATAATGTCCACCTGATCTTTATTCTGTCCTATGGATCCAAATGCTAATCTCTTCCGGAGTCGCCCTCACAGACACACCCAGAAATAATATTTCACTAGCTCTCTGGGCATCTCTTAGCCCAGGAAAGTTGACACATAAAATTAACTGACACACTTGGTGAGAGCTGAAGTTGAGAGGTGTTTGGGGAAGAATCGGAAGAGGGCAGATCACGCGGGGCATTAGAAAATAGGGTGAGAATCGTGGCATTTATTCTGTGATCCAGGGAAATGTGATTGGTTCCCATCTCCTCTCCTTCAGGGATAACAAAGCATTTCTGTATTTCTAGCTCTTGGTACAGTAAGATTTTCACCACAGTCATTAAATGAGTAAGTGGATGAATGGATGTACTCCACGCATGCTTAACATACGCATATAAATATATATGCGTGAGCGTGACCTTTGGTTTCCACCTTCCCACATGTGGTGCTTATTAACATGGAAGGATAAAGGGAGTTTGACAGAAGCCAAGTTATACTGCAAGCAAAGCAGTTCGAGCATATTTCACCTTCTGGAAATATGCCACGCAGGCTTCACGAGGGACGGGCCAGTTCCTGGAGAAGCATTTAACTGTTAAAAGAACTTGACATTAGATTTAAGTTGACTGATGAAATGGCACCTGATTTGCTTGCTGCCAGAGAGTCCTCCGTAGCTTTTGGAAAGGCCCACATTTCTTATTTTGCAGGAGTGAGTGAGGACTATCAATAGGCAAATCAATGGATTAAGAAAGGATTGCTAGAAATTCTAAACCTAGCAGCATGAAATACTCTGAAATTCTATAGCGTTCCAATGGAATGTCTATAATAAATGATAACGATGGTCAGGAAGACTGCACAGTAACATGAGAAAAAATACTTGTTATCAAATACCAGGTGGAAAACAAAGCAACATATGAATTTTTTTTTATGTTTATGTAAAACTATGCCTATGAAAAATGTGGGAAATAGTAACATCAAAACACTAATTGTGGTTGTGTTGGGATAATGGTTAATTTGTTTGCTAATAAAAAATAAAAGCAGCAGCGTGTTCTTGAGCATCAAGCATGTGCCTGACATTATATCTAGCAATTTGTGTGGATCATCTTATTTAACCTTCATAGTAACTCTGTGAGGTAGAAATTCCCTGGTCAGTTGGGAATGAAGTGAAATTGGTTCAATGGTTTCCTGAGAGCCACATAGGTAATGTGTTAGTCAGCATAGGGTAAGTTATGCTGTGGTTACAAAATTCCAATCTCAGTGATATTACAAAGTGAAGGTTTTTTAAAAAAATATTTATTTTATTTTATTTTTTTTCCATTTTTTATTAAGGTATTATATGTGTACATATCTTACCATTGCCCTCCCTTCCCAGAGTTTTTCATCCATTGGTTTTGCTTATATCCATGCATACAAGTCCTTTGGTTGATCTCTTATCTCCCTCCCCTCCTCACTGTAATTTGAAAGTCTGTTGCTTTATTGTCTCTGTATCTATCTTTTTGTTCATCAGTTTATAATGTTCTTTATTATCCATAAATGAGTGAGATCATGTGGTGTTTTTTTTTCATTGACTGGCTTATTTCACTCAGCATAATGTTCTCCAATTTCATCCAGGTTGCTGCAAATGATAAGAACTCCTTTTTTATGGCAGCATAGTATTCCATTGTGTAGATGTACCATAGTTTTCTGATCCAATCATCTGCTGATGGGCACCTAGGCTGTTTCCAAATCCTAGCTATTGTAAATTGTGCTGCTATGAACATAGGGGTGCATATTTCATTTCTGATTGGTGTTTCTAGTTTCTTGGGGTATATCCCTAGTAGTGGGATTACTGGCTCAAATGAGAGTTCCATTTTCAGTTTTTTGAGGAAACTCCATACTGTTCTTCACAGTGGTTGCACCAGTCTGCATTCCCACTATCAGTGCAGGAGGGTTCCTTTTTCTCCGTATCCTGGCCAACACTTGTCGTTTGTTGATTTGTTGATGTTAGCCATTCTGACAGTTGTGAGATGGTACCGCATTGTTGTTTTGATTTGCATTTCTCAGATAATTAGTGACTTTGAGCATGTTTTCATGTGCCCCCTGGCCGTCCTTTTGTCTTCTTTTGAAAATAATTCTATTTAGGTCTATTGCCCATTTTTTAATTGGATCATTCATCTTCCTTTTATTTAGTTGTATAAGCTGTCTGTAGATGTTGGAGATTAATCCTTTATCAGTGATATCATTTGCAAATATGTTCTCCCATACAGTGGCCTTTCTTATTGCTTTGTTGATGGTTTCTTTTGCTGTAAAAAAGCTTTTTATTTTGATGTAGTCCCATTTGTTTATTTTCTCTTTAACTTTCATTGCCCTAGGGGCAGTATCAGTGAAGAAGTTCTTTTGGCATATGTCTGAGATTTTGCTGCCTGTGGATGCCTCTAGTATTTTTATGATTTTTCCATCTTATGTTTAAGTCCTGTATCCATTTCGAATTTATTTTTGTGTATGGGGTAAATTAGTGATCTAGTTTCATTTTTTTGCATGTATCTGTTAAATTTTCCCAACACCATTTATTGAAGAGACTATCTTGAATCCATTGTATGTTCATACCTCCTTTGTCAAATATTAATCGAGTATAGAGGTTTGGGTCGATATCCAGATTCTCTAATCTATTCCATTGATCTATATGTCTGTTCTTGTGCCAGTACCAGGCTGTTTTGAGAACAGTGGCTTTGTAATACAGCTTGAAGTCTGGTATTGAGATCCCTCCTACTTTATTCTTCTTTCTCAGGATTGTTGTGGCTATTCGGGGTCTTTTTTTGTTCCAGATGAATTTTTTGAGAGTCCTTTCTAGGTCTGTGAAGTATGTCGTTGGTATTTTGATAGGGAGTGCATTGAACTTATAAATTGCTTTGGGAAGTATGGACATTTTGATGATGTTGATTCTACCAATCCATGAACATGGTATGTCCTTCCATCTGTTTACATCTTCCTCTATATCTTTTTTCAGTGTCGTGTAGTTTTCTGCATATAGGTCTTTTACCTCTTTAGTTAAGTTTATTCCTAAGTATCTTAGTTTTCTTTTGGTGCGATGGTAAATGGGATTGCTTTTTTAGTCTCTGTTTCTGTAAGTTCACTGTTGATGTATAGAAATGCCATAGATTTCTTGGCGTTAATTTTGTACAAAGTGAAAGTTTATCTGATGTGGCTCAGATGGCTCTCCCTGATGGTTCTATTTGAAGAGGACTTAGGGACCTTGGATGTTCCTATCTTGGAACTGTGACCTCTCAAAGTCTTTATATCTAGCCATGCAGACGTTTACACAAGTATAAGCTTTCTATACTTTCTACTGCATCTGGCTTCTTTCCACACTCAATGTGTTGGAGATCTTTCTAAAAGATTAGAATGTAGATTGACATTTTTTTTTAACATAGCTTAGAGTTTCCCTATCTTATATTTTCCAAATCATTTATAATAAAGTCATATTTCTTCTTTGGTAGTAACAATAGAACATTTAAAATAACAGTAGACAGAATTGTCCTAATAGCAACTTATTGAGGGATAATTTATTCAGTGGCAGCACTATCTAATTCTTTATGCATTGTCTTATTTAATCCTCTTGGTAACTCCTGCTGGAGGGTGGGGTGGGCATCAGTGTTATTATTGTACCTTACAGATGAGGAAACTGAGGCTTAGATGGATCAAGTAACTTGGCTCAATATATTATATTTAGTAGGGAGTAGAACAAAGATTTGAATGTAGATTTAACTTTCTTCAAAAACTATTCTTTTAATAATTACTCCTTAATGTTTCTAAGTATTTATCAAAGCCTATTCTTTTTTTAATTGCTGATAGTATTACAGATGTTTTACTCCCATTTTTCTCCCTTTTTGCATCCCTCCACTCTACCCTCGCCTCACCTCAGGCCTTCCCCATACTGTTGTCTGTGTCCATGGACTATGCATATATGTATATATATTATTTGGTTTATCTTTTCCCATTCCCTCCCTACTCTCCCCATTGATCTGTTATTCTGTTTCTTGCATCCATGCCTCTGGTTCTATTTTGTTTGTCAGTTTATTTTGTTCATTAGGTTCCATATTTAAGTGAGATTATGTGATACTTGTCTTACTCTGACTGGTTTATTTTGCTTAGTATAATAATCTCCAGGTACTTCCATGCTGTCTCAAAGAGTAAAAGCTCCTTCTTTACTGATGAATAGTATTCTACTGTGTAAATGTATCACAGCTTTTTTATCTACTCATCTACTGATGGATAATTGGGCTGTTTCCAGATCTTGGTTATTATAAATAACTGCTATGAACATAGGGGTGCATATATTCTTTCTGATTGGTGTTTCAGGATTCTTAGGATATATTTCCAAGAAGTGGGATTGCTGGGTCAGATGGAAGTTTTCAATGAGGATCCTATAAACTGGGACCCCACAGAGTTCCTGATTATTGCTTTGAATCTGTGTCCATGGATTTAACTCCTACTGACCCAAAGGCACCCATTCTTGAGGTGGAATGTCAGGATCCAGGTTTCTAGGTGTGAATCAGCCTGTGCAGTCCAAGAACATGTATAAGGGGTCCATTCAGCTTATTTGAGTGAGCACAAACCTTGCTCAAGCAAGACACTGGCTGTGGCAGAAATGGAAGGAAAGTTGCAGAGGCTGAATTGGTTTGCACAATGAGATGATCTTTATTCTTCTCCTGTGGATGATAATGACAGCAATACCATCAATCCCTTTAATATTGGTTGAGGTCTTATTACATGCTGGGCATTGTGCTTAAAGCATCTAATCTTCACGGCAGCCCTGAGAAGTAGATTCTACCTTTATTCCCATTCTACAGATGAAGTAACTGAGGCTTAACAGTTTTTGCAAGACCATACAACTAATGTGTTGGAAGCAGATTTCAACCCAGGCAGTGTGACTACCTACTGATCATGCCCTCCTTCAGTAAGCAGGCTCCATTGCCTCCCTAGACACACTCAGGAGATGACCTCCTACATGCATGTGTGTGTGTGTGTGTGTGTGTGTGTGTGCGCATGCACACGTGCACACGTGTATGTAGGTGAGGGTGGTATGGGTGGGGTGGGGGAGGAAGGGCAGTTAGAGCAAGCGGGAGAGAGGAAATATGATCTCTGCTGTGTATGGGCATTGTGACTACAGCCAGGCAAAGTGCTGGCCCGTTCCAGCTCACTTTTATGTTTTTATTTAGAAGCTTCAGTACCAGAGCTGATGGCAGAAAATGTGCAGTAAAACGCGAGGAGGCCGCTGGGTAATGGCCCCTGCAAAGTGTTAATTGCCTATTGAGGCTGCAGACTTTGTAAATGGAGGGGATCTGAGCTATTGACAGGCCCTTATTTATTTCGGGCCAACAAAGCGGGCTCCTCCTCCAGACAGGCTTCCAATCAGTCACGCTTCCCTGGGCCGCCAAGAAGCATCAGTAGAAGTCTGCTCAATGCCTTAACCCTTTGAAGCTGGTGCTGTGGTCTGTGGGACTGGCTCATCCAAGTGCCTGATCACCAGGGAACCTCCATCCACAACTGGTCATGAAAGAAAGTCCTGAGAAGTGCTGACCCCGTGTGGACCCCTCGCTTTGAACAGGCTGGCAACATCCATCTGGATCGAAGGGGCAGCCTCTGCTCAGAGAGGTTGAGTGAACTGCTTGTTATCACAATTTGTACATTATAGGTTGTGATGGGCTAAACTGTGTCCCCCCCTCCCCAATTTATAATTGAAGTCCCAATCTCCAGTACCTTAGAGTGTGCTTTTGGAAATAGGATCTTTAAAGAGGTGATTAGGTTAAATGGGGCCCCTAGGGAAGGTCCTAACCCAAGATGACAGTAAGAAGGCCATGTGAAGACACAGGGAGAAGAGAACCACCTATAAACCAAGGAGAGAGACCACATGAGAAATCAATTCTGCTGACACCTTGATCCCTAACTTCCAGTCTCCAGACTGTGAGAAAATAAATTTCTGTTCCCTAAGCCCTCCCCAATATGTGGTACTTTATGGCAGCCCTAGGAAATTGATACAAATCCCAACTATTTGGCTAAGGGCATATATTGAGAATATCCAAGAGGAAGGGATCTGAGAGAGGCAACGTCTGGACCCACAGGAGCAGTTACTGGAGAAGAAGGTGTCCTCGTACATGCCACTCCTCTGCCTTGCCTTTTGTGGGACAAGACCACTCTGGTTACTGTGCATAGAGAATGGATGATGGGGGCTGGGTGCAAGAGTGGCACAGAGAGAACGAGGAGGCTCTGCACCTCAGGCAGGAGAGGAGAGTAGCTTGACTGGAGTGATGGTCATGGAGAAGGAAAGAGGTGAACAGATTTGAAATCAATTTTAAAGATGGGATTGACAGAACCCACTGATGGATTAGGGGGCAGAGGTGAGGGGGAGGGAATTGACTGGATGGCACTCTGGGTTCTGGCTTGAGCAACTAGTCTCTGCAGGAGCTATCTAACAGGAGGGAGGGCATGAAGAGGAACCCGCTTGCTTTAAATGGACTCCTCTGTCTAGACAAATTTATTAAAAGAAGGTTATATTACTGGTTTTATATGAACCAGGAATTAAGTAGTTGCTTTTTATATATCAGATCCAGACTATATTTTGTCAAAGATAAACCAAGTTAACCTAGGCTTCTTCACTCAAAGCCCTATAATTAGTCTTGACCAACACTGCCCCCATGTTTACCTTTTCAATTTATATTTGATCTTGTAACTTCGCTTTACTATGGTTTATTGCATAATAAAATTTTGAAGTGTGCAATTCAGTGGCATTAAGAACATTCATAATGTTGTACAACCATCAACACTATCCAGTTCCAGAACTTTTCAGTCTCCTTGAAAGGAAAGCCCATACCCATTAAGCTGTCATTCTCCATTCCCTCAACCCCTCAGCTCTGGCAACCACCAATCTACTTTCTGTCTCTATAGATTTACCTATTTTGAAAATTTGATATAAGTGAAATTGTACATCATATGCACTTTTGTGTCCAGCCTTTTCACTTCTATTAATGTTTTCAAGGTTCATCAACATGTATCACCAGTAATTCTTGTAGCATGCATCAGCACTTTATTCTTTTTTAATGGCTAAATAATATGCCATTGTATACATATACCACATTTAGTTTATCCATTCTTTGGTTTTTGGACATTTGAATTGTGTTTAACCTTTGGCTATTATGAATAGACCTGCTATGAATATTTGTGTGCAAATTTTGGTCGGATATCTGTTTTTTAATTCTTTTGGGTATATACCTAGCAGTGGGTCATATGGTAATTCTATGTTTAACTTAATGGGGAATATATAAGGCATATTATAGGTAACTGTTAACTTTTATTTCAGAAAAGAGGAAACAGAGGTCCAGAATGGCTTCAACTACTACCTATTCATTGTCAACTCTCAACTCTTTAACACCCACCCAAATGTCCTTCGTGGACCTCATACTAATACACTTGATGCCTGGTGGACATTTCTACCTGGATATCTGACAGCACTCACATTAAGAGTGTTTGAAATTGAGACACCATTTCTTTCTGCCCATCCCCATAATGGTTCCCTTTCCTATTTCCCATCTCAGTGAATGACACCACCATCCTTTCGGCCATCACCTGGATATCACCTTTGGCATTTCAACAGATAGTGCCATTATTATTATTTAAAAAATATATTTTATTGATTTTTTACAGAGAGGAAGGGAGGGGGATAGAAAGTTAGAAACATCGATGAGAGAGGAACATCGATCAGCTGCTTCCTATACACCCCTCACTAGGGATGTGCCTACAACCAAGGTACATGCCCTTGACCGGAATCGAACCAGGGACCTTTGAGTCTACAGGCCAATGCTCTATCCATTGAACCAAACCGGTTTCGGCAATAGTGCCATTATTAATTGTGTGACCATGGGCAACTTATCAATCTCTCTATGCCTGGCTTCCCTGTCCAGAAAGTGGGAGATAATCTCATTGGGTTGTGTGAGGATCAAGTGAAATCTCTCTCTCTCTCACTTTTAGTAGTAAGGGGTATTGAACATTGAGCAACAAGATTTATCCATTGATCCATTTGATTAATATAATAAATATCTGTTTATAGTACCAAAATATCTGACACACACTATGAGCTCAACACATATCATTATTAATGTGGACATTTTTTTTGTTAATCCTCAAAGAATGTTTTTTTCTATTGATTTAAAAAAAAGTGAATGAGAGGGAGGAAGGGCGGGGAAGAGAGAGATAGAAACATCAATGTGAAAGAGACATCAATTGGTTGCCTTCCATATTCACCCTGATCAGGGTCAGGGATCGAACTTGCAACCCATGTGCCCTTGACTGGGAATTGAAACCATGAGCCTTTGGTGCACTGGCTGATGCTCTAACCACTTAGCAACACTGGCCAGGCACTATGGGCACTTTTGTGTAAGATGTGTTAGCATCCCGTGGAATTGGTATATCACAGAATGCTTTTGACAACAACGGCGAACTATAGCAATGCAGCATCAGCAATACCTTACTTCTATAGAATCAGAGCACCAAGGGCTTAAGACCAGGAATGGGCACAACTAACAAATACCCCAAGGAATTTTTATGCTTAGCCAAATTTGAGAACTATTGTATTCAGCTATTATATTCTGTTATTGGTAAATACCTTGAAAACATATTGCTAATTTCAATCAAACATAAGGTTTGCCATTTCCCTCCCCCGAGTCTAATAAAAGCACCAATCCATCAGCCTTCCGATAGTCCTCAATTTCTTCTATTTCTGTTGAATTGCCTTCTAGTGAACTATTTCTGTGGTACAGCCTTCCTTACCTGGTCCCCACTAGAGTTGTATTTTATCAAATTATGTCTTTGCTGCATGAATGAGAGCATCTGGATGTTAGGCAATGGCTTCATTCTCTTAGACATAACATTGACTATAATGCTGGGCACTCCGTGATTTACCTTGTCCTGTCTGTTGGGAAGTGTGGCTGTTCCTGATCAGTCATAGGTTTTATTGTGCAAAGTCTAGATTCAGAAAGTATTAGTATAAAGGAAGTATAAAGGAAGATGTTAACTAGTGTGTCAAGAAAATAAGTGTTCTATGTGCAAATGAGCTTAGAGAACCTAGGGTTCAATAAAGCAACCTAGCTAGGTTCTTTTTCTGCAGAACTTCTCAGAGCCTTAAATATGGTAATGGGCCCGGTGTACCCTAAAATGCAGATGAGCTACAACTTCAAGTAACTCAGGCTGGACAAGGAGGGAGACCTCCCAAGGGGAAGAGTTTTTGGATGGTTGGTTTCTGACACCATGATCTGTTTTGTCAGGGGCAGAAGCAAAGCTTAGAGGATGCTTCTGGAGGCTCTGTGCTGAGGAAGGGATCAACATGGGGAAATGGTAGGGTTAGTGAGGGCTATTGGATATCAAGCTTTAGATCTACCCACCGATTCATTTTGATCAATATCCTTATGTTTTGACTATCTGGCTCTGAAAATGATTACTTCGGCTTTGGATAAAGGCCTTCCAGACCTTCTATTAAGCTGGGCACTAAAGCTGCCACCACGTTAGTGTCGTAGATGTCTCAAACCACCCGTTATGTAGAATTGTATGTACATCCATCTTCTCCATTATGAGCCACTTGAGGGAAGGCCCCGTGTCTTATTTATCTCTCTCTTCCAACCCCCCAATACAGTGCTGGGCACACAATTTGAATTGGTCAGTGTTTGCCTGCTTCATCAAGCCACGGAGGCATTCTATTTTGTAGTAAGGAAGAAAGAGAGAGAGATAGGAAAGCAAGGAAGGAAGAAAGCTTGAGAGACAAGGCAGCTGGCCAATTCTCAGAGGCTATAGGGAAGCAGGAGAGGTCTCTAAACCCCTGGGGCTGCACAGCCATTCTGTCCAGATTGTCACCACTAGAGAGCACAGTGCACCTAGGAAGAGGGTCTGCCCAGCCTGGCGCTGGCCCAGCCGGCTCTGCTCAGCCCCCTCTCCACCTCTCCTGGCAACATCCCAGTGAGCAGTAGGGACTTGGATGAGGCTCAGCCCTGCCTCAGACACTTTGAGATCTTAGGCCTAATTAAAACACCACAGACAGTTTGAACCCTGCATTAAAATTTGATGAGGAATTGATCCACCAAGCAAACAGGAAATTTCACCATGAGTGAAGGTAGTGTTTGCTCAAATATATAATGAGGCCCACAGGGGATATTTGTGGGGACCACAGTCATGTCTAGAGCTACTCCAGCTCTTTAGTATCACATTCCACATGTGCCTCTCCCATCAAAACATCCCAGGATGCTTCCAGAGGGAACAGGGAACTAGAAAAATTTTGGTTTAACATAAAAATTTTCTTTGAAAACTCAAAGAAATCTAAAATCCTCAACAGTGTACTAGAACAACAGCATAGGAAAGAGTCAGATCTGGTTGGGATGGCCATTTGCCAGCTGGTGTCTTTAGTTGGAAACAGTCAATTTAGTAATTAGTCATTGAGTACCTACTATGTGCCAGCTGCATGTTAGCCCCCAGAGATAGATTGGTATGCAAAATAGTAATGGTCCCTGCCTCTATGAGGCATGTAGTTGAGTAAGAGAGACGATATGTGCCCCAATTTCTCCATCTGTAAAATGAAAGTGTTACCTTATCATGTAAGGTTGTTGAATTAATTAAATGCGAAAGTATACACAAAACACAGAGGACAGGGCATACATACATTAAGTATCAAATGAAGGTCCCTCTACACTCTTATTCCCCATAGTCTGCATGTAAAGTCTACCCAGGCTTTTAACATTTTCTCCTATGTAATTCAATGCGGGTGATCTGATTTGATATTCACTCGCTTATATGTTTACTACTGGGGGGTGTAACTGAGGCTGAGGGTAAATCAAGTCACAAGACTGACCTACTTACCAGAACTGGGATTGGTTCAGAAGTTCTACCAGAGAGATCAAACAGAAGGCATTCTTAGGTCACCTGGGATAAGGGGAGTCTCTGCCTGAGAATGTTGTTCAAAAGATTAGGCAGAAACACTGGAAGCTTAATACTGTCCTTGGTTACACCTAAGATACTTTAAGTACCGTATTTGCCGGCGTATAAGACGACTTTTTGGCCCTGAAAAATATGCCTCCAAGTGGGGGGTAGTCTTATACGGTGAGTATATAACAAACTCTGTATTTTTAGTGGAAATGTTAGGGGGTCGTCTTATACGCCCAGTTGTCTTATACGCCGGCAAATACGTATTTTTCAGGGCCAAAAATTCGTCTTATACGCCGGCAAATACGGGTAAGAGAAGGGAGTAGCCCAGAATGATTTTTCTTTATTCTCTCTCCAGGCTTTTATGAGGACATTTTATCCTAAGATGGTGATGTGCCCCAGCTTCCTCTTCATCATTCCCATCTTTATCCCAATACCTGCTATTACCTATTCCTCATCATTTTCATCTCAACTCCCACCGTCATCCATTCCCATCCCTGTCCCCACCTCCATCCTTGCCATTCATTCTCTTTACTGCATCATGAAGATTATCACCAAATATCCCATCTGTATCACAAAGTATCCCATCATTGGTTTGATAGATGCAACCAGATTTGGTTGTCCTTTCTTTCATTCATGGGTGCATAAATAAGTTTTCTTTGCTCTTTACATTTCTAGGATGTTCCCTATTTGGTAGTTCTATGATGCATGCTTCCTTACCTCATGTGTTTTAATGCCTCTGAACTTATAATGTCCCCTAAAAATGTCAAAAGATAATTTCTAGCCACAGGTAGAAGAATGAGTTATGACTGTCTTGTCATTGCCTAAGCATTCTCTTAGAATAGGTCATTGGATTTCCATAGATAGGGGAGAGACTGGGGTGACTGATTCCTATGTCTTGGAGAATTACTCCTCAGATAAATAATATCTAACTAAAGCAATGACTGACTTTCCAGTTTGGCCGTTCAAGTTCCTTTAATATGGAATTCCACGAAAGGGAAAGCAAAAATTTGACTTTAACCAAATAGAAAGTATTGACAAAAACCTGATATTCTTCAATATGCTTCAGATGACAATGTCACTAATAAAGTCCCTAAACAGCTACGACTGGGGGCATAGAATTAGGGGAAGCAGTATGCCACCGTGATTCTCTGCATAATTGCTGGTGGCCAGGAAGATTCATTCAGGAGACCATTTAGGCACTGAATGTGATTATTAATTATCTTTTTACTATGGATTGGCTATTTTTGTTGTTGCTGTTAATCTTCACCTGAGGATATTTTCCCATTGATTTTTAGAGAGAGTGGAAGGGAGGGAGAAACATTAGTGTGAGAGACACACATCGATTAGTTGTCTCCTGCATACAACCCGACTGGGGCCAAGGATCAAGCCTGTAACTGAGGTAATGTGCCATTGACTGCAATCAAACCCAAGACCCTTCAGTCCGCAGGTGAATGCTCTATACACTGAGTCAAACTGATTAGGGCTGGATTGGTTATTTTTCATTTAAATTTATAAATGTCTACTGCTGATCTCTTGGAAATTTATAGATTTGTTTTGTATCTTGTTATCTAACAAATTCTACTAGTTTTTCAAATTCTTCTATTACTTATTTTACTAGAGGCCTGTTGCACAAAGATTTATGCAAGAATAGGCCTTCCTTCCCCTGGCTTTATTCCTGGCCACATGGGAGCCTGCAGTCTTCACTCCTGGCTGGAGCACCACTCCTGTATCTTCCTCTGCCCATGCCCTTCCACTCATGGCAGGCATCCCACCCCACCCTGCTGCTCCATGCCTGTATATGCAAATTAACCCACCATCTTTGTTGGGTTAATTGGAATACTCACTCCTGGTTGGCTTGTGGGCATTGCAGAGGTATGGTCAATTTGCATATTTCTCTTTTATTAGTGTAGATGTGTTCCAAATTTACAATAATAACATTTGCAAATACCTATATTGATCCCTATTGTAAACAGTTAAAAACTTATTTCTGCTTCTTGGCTTAGTGCATTGGCTAGAACTTCCATTGGTATCAGTGTATTTATATTTTCCAATATTTCTTGAATTAATTTTTGTCATTATAATATTATAATTTTTCTAGAAAATTACCTGCATAGTTTTTTTCAAGACCATCAATATATAGTTGTGTAGCATTTTCTCTATTAATTTAAAAATAACCCTTGAATTTACTCTCAAATCCCCCTTTTCGTGCTTAAATTTATCTAACCAAAATGTTGTACTCTTATGAGTGTCAGGATAACATTAAGAAAAATTTTGCATGTTGAGGGCTCTGAGTTTCCACCTGATTGGATCTAGGCATCAGTCCTCCTTATTTCTTTCTTTATTTTTTTGTTTTGTTCTTGTTAATCCTCACCTGAGGATATTTCTCCATTGATTTTTGAGATAGTAAAAGAGAGGGGGAGAGAGAGAAAAAAAAAACATTGACGTGAGAGAGACACGTTGATTGCTTGCCTCTTGCTTGTGCTCCCACTGGGGATAGAATTGAACCTGCAACCCAGGTACATGCCCTTCCCTGGGAATCAAACCCTCAACCTTCAGTGGGCAGACTGATACTCTAACCACTGAGCATACTGGTCACTGCTGCCTTCTTTAAAAAATATATTTTTATTGATTTCGGAGTTGGAGAGAGAGAGAGAGAGAGAGAGAGAGAAATACTCAACCACTGAGCCATGCTGGCTGGGATTTCCTTATTCATACTAAAATCAAGAAAGGTGGAATCTAAAGTCCTATTAATTTTCACAAGAATAACTATGTGAATATTTTGGAGTACAAAATGCCAGTTCTTTTTGTATGCATATACAATATATGTAAATGCAATTTTATTTTTACACAGTTGGGATCATGTATTGTTTTGCAAACCTGTTTTCTTTCAGTATGTTCTTTAATGCCTCCCTAACATTCTGCAATATGGATGAACCATATGCTATTTACTGACTTTCCTGTTGTTTTATAGTCAGGTTGATCCATTTGTTTGCCATCATAAGTAATTTTATAATGAACATTTTTGTAAATAAATATTTGTTCACATTTCCAATTATTTCCTTAGGATGAAATCCTTAAGTATGAATAATTTCAGCATCCCTGATACATATTGCCAAATTACCCTTTAGGAATCTGAACTAATTTATACTCCCACCTGCAGTGTATGTCTGCCTAACCTGCTCAACTGTCACCAATATTGAGTTTTCTTTAATCTTTGCAAATGCAATAGATTACAAATAAAATCACATTGCTGCCTTAATTTGCATTTCTTTGATTGTGAGTAGGCTGAGCCTTTTAAAACTCCTTTATTTGCCATTTATAGTTCTTCTTACATGAACTTTGTCTGTCCTTGGACTGTGTTTCCCCCATATCAGCATTTATCTTCTTATTGCTTTGAAGGGTAGTCCAATCCTTAAGAAAACCTTAATAATAATAACAACTCTTTGTTGAGAATAGTTTTCTTAATTTGTCATTAATTTTTCAATTTATATCAATTTGGGTCTATCAATTTTTTTGAGATTTATTTCTTTGGGTTTATTCTTAATGAATTTAGAAAAATATCAATTTCCATCCTCTCCTGTAGATGCAATGCAAGGCTTTTTGGTGGGTTGCTTAAAAAGTTTACATTCACATATATTTCTGGAGTCACATGCACTTTTCACTCAATTCTTTTTATTTATTTTTTCAGTATTGTCAACTATAATCACCTTATTTTACATTAGATCTTTGGACTTCATTCATCATATAACTGGAAGTTTGCAACCTTTTACCAATCTCTCTCTATTTTCCCCACCCTAACCCCTGAATACCACCATTCTATCCTGATTTTATGGATTTGATTTTTAAAATTCTACATGTAAGTGTTACCATGCAGTATTTGTCTTTCTCTGGCTTATTTCACTTATTTATCCATGGATGGACACTTAGGCTGTTTCCATTCTTGGCTCTTGTGAATAGTGCTGCAATGAACATGGGGGTTCAGCAATCTCTTCAATATAATGATTTTGTTTTGTTTGGGTATATGCCCAGAAGTAAGATTGCTGGATCATATGGTATCTTTATCTTTAATTTCTTGTGGAACCTCTATATTGTTTTCCATATTCACTCAATTCTTTATTTTAATTTCTACCAGATGAGTACATTGTCATAAAGCAGCTTACAAATACAATAACAATTGTAACAACCAATGCATAATAATGTAATAAATAACAATATTGCTGAAACCGGTTTGGCTCAGTGGATAGAGCGTCAGCCTGCAGACTGAAGGGTCCCAGGTTCGATTCCAGTCAGGGGCATGTATCTTGGTTGTGGGCACATTCCCGGTGGGGGATGTGCAAGAGGCAGCTGACCGATGATTCTCTCTCATCTATGTTTCTGGCTCTCTATCCCTCTATCTTCCTCTCTGTAAAACAATCAATAATATATATATATTTAAAAAAATAACAATATTGATGGAAAATTATATTTAGCCATATACCAATATTAGCATACTTATTGGTTTCTGGTTACTATTACCCTTTTCACATGTCTCAGACTAGCATTCAGGTTGTTTCTAATTATCAGGATTAGTAGTTAGAAGTCTTTGGATAGACTTGGAAGTTTTGCCTGAGCCCTGGTGATGGATGGGGCACAGATGCCTAAGGTGAACAGTGTTAAGTTTTATGCTCTATACACATGAGCTAAGGGATCTTGATAGGAACTTCCCAACATGTTTTTGTCAGTGAGGAATTGTTTGACTTGCACTGAAATTTTTGGATGACTGTTTTCCCCTGGTTGACATAACTTTGCTTTTCTTTTTGCCATCCTTTGTTAAATAGTTCCCTGCCACAAGAAATCTCCTGCACTAGAATGTTTCAGTAGGGACCACTCAGCATTATGGCTTGGCTAATTGGTCATGCGATCAAATTATTTTTCCACCAAGAATCCATGCTATGATTTTGCTCCATTTCTCAGCAAAGACTTAAGAGGTCAGTGGTTTAGAGACTTCTCCAAGGCACTGCTACTTTGATAAGATACACTAGGGCTATGGACTAGTCTGCACTTGGTATTATCATAAATAATTAAAAGAGAGCTACACTGATCAAAACAAATGCACCAAGTAGTGTGCCTGTTTTGCTGAACCCCTTGTTCAAAAGGATTAGAAAGATTTAGAAATTAAGCAAATCTATCTTTAGACACTGTCCCCAAATCAGTAATTGAATATTGATCTATGTCTTGAAGGAAATGACATAATAAACAGCCATGGTTTAATGAAACATGGTGAGGAAGTGAGGCAGCAAAACTGGGTTAGAATCCTGATCCTCTCTTCATAAATGTGTGCTCAGGTAAACTTGTGTGCTTGGGTTGCTACCACATTAATGAGATAAGATAATAATACTCATCATTCAGAAGAACTGTGAAGGTGAATTATGAAAATGTATGAGCAAACACTTTGTAAATTCAATAATGGCATGTAGAAGTTACGTGCTTTTGTTGTTAAATATGATATATGGCCCACTTCTGCCTTTCCCCTTCTGATTTCTCTCTAAGGCAGGGTTTTTCAACCTCAGCATTGTTGACATTTGGAGATTTATAACTTTCTGTGGTGGTAGGTGTCCCGTGCATTGTAGGATGCTCAGCAGCATCGTCTTAGTTATGACAGCAAAACATTTTTATAGACATGGCCACATGTCCCAGGGGGACAAAATAGAGGGATTGATGAACAGTTCCTGGAAATTCTTTGGACCTTGCTTCTTTACTAAGTTGGTGCCATCTCTATATGTTAAAAATGCATGCAGTCATTCTTTGCAGTTCTTTCTCCCATTCCATGCTGCTGGGTGAATGTATCAGTCATATGAGTATAAGTTACACTGTAGTGACAAACACTTTCAAAATCTCAGTGCCTTAAAATAGCAAGTAGTTATTTCTTGCTCATCCTGACTGTATATTTCATATTGGCTATGGCTCTCTTGCACATTGTCTACACTTTGGGATCTAGGCTGATGAAGAAGCCTCCGTTGGACAATGGGAAATTGTCATTCTGAGCTAGGGGGAAAGGAAAGACATAGTAAGTCATGAACTGGTTCCTAAGCTTCTATTCAGAAGTGACACTGGTTAGTCCTACCCACATTTTACTAGCCACGGTAAGTCCAATGGCTACTCTTGATTTCAATAAAACAGGGAAGCACAGATCACATGGCCAAACTCAACTTAGTGGGTTGTGGATATATACTTCTCCCCTAGAAAGGGTAGTGAATATTTTGAAGAATCATACAATCTGCCACAGTGGATCAGTTGGCCACATAGTTATTTTGTGTTTTACAGATATTGCCATTTTTCTTCCACTTTCCCCCCTACTTTCTTTTTCTATGTACTGGCCTGAGAGGGCCAAGTTCCCATAATTATTTTTCTGCCTCTTGGACCTGGCTTCTGGCTTTACCAAAGCCCTATGTTGGGGTGTTGGGTACATGTGCAGCTGAAATCAAGGACCAGTTGGATACTTCTTTGCTTTTGCTCATATTTATGGCCCATGTGGGGAATTCACTGGAAAAGTCTTCTATGGGTTTCAAGGACTGAGGTGGCTCCGCCGACCTGTTATCTGTGCAGGGTCACACATGCTTGGATGAAAAGTCAGTCAGTCGTCAGTCATTTACTTGGGGGTGTCAGTATAATGACAGTCACCTGGTTGTGCTGATTTTGTCACTAACCGATGAAGACTATCTACTGCTTAACTATCCAGCATAACCTGCCTCCCTGGTGGCCCAGATGAAATGTGTCAGACATCCCTTTACTCTACTAGTGGGATTATGGAAAAAAACAAAAAAACACCTCACAGTGAGGCTGAGGTCACACTTGCATGACAACCAAGGGTTTCTAAACCTGGATGCGTGAGCCAGATTGACATCTTCATGACATGGTGTTGGTCAGGTATCAGGATAACCACAGATATGTTTTCCAATTTACAAAGCACTTCCGCATCTATAATCTTCCTTGGAAGTGCATTATCAATAAGGCATTACTCAATAATCAATTGAATGAATTATTTTACTGAATCCTTATCACAGCCGTGTTAGGAAGAGCTCATTTGCTCCATTTTATAGAAGAGGAAACAAGAGACTCAGCAAGGATAATTGACTGAGGAATTTGGGGAATAATGGATTGAAGTGGGATATGTTTGGATACTTAGGGAAGAAGCAGAGAAGTCCAGCTGCCTGTCCTGGCCACGTAGTATATAAGAGGGCCACCCATATAGGTGACAGGGACTGGTGCTTTCTTGAGATTATTTTAGCTGTTTAAGGAAAAGAACAAGATCCTTTCCCAAGTTGACTCTCTGGAGAAACAGGGAGTTCTTGAGAGTCCGTGGACCAGTGTCCAGAGGTTTTGAGAGTTGGTCTGAGGGTGTAACATGGATTGTGACCGCCAATTCCTTTCTGGGAAGGGAGAGGACCATTCTGAGGGACAACGAAGTTCAGAAGCCACCAGAGGGGGTCCTGTTCTGCCTCCCAGTCATAGTAATTGACAAAGCTCAGAGTGAGACTGCCTCTCCATGCTGTCACAGCAAGAGCAGAAAATTAAAAAAAATTCACCTGTTCTCTACAGAGGCTCACCCAATACATAAAAAAGCAAGACCCATATTGAATGTCCTCTAAATTCCTGATCCAATTTCATGAATTCTCTCAGTAACCCTAAGTGGTAGGAAGTACTGGCATTACTGTTCCCATCACACAGCTTGGGTAGTATATTCATTCGTGCATCAAATGCGTGTTCAGTAATTCTGTGTCAAGTATGTGCTATGACCTGAAGATACAGTGGTAAACAAGGCAGCCAGGGCTTTGGGGCTCAGAGAGATGAAGTCTCTTGCTAAGGCCACTCAGCTGAGTAAGCAGTGGATCTGGATGTGCCCCTACAGAATATGAGCTCTCTCCCACCATGCAGCAGAGGTGGGTTGGCTGGCCTCCCATCCTTTCTCCACTTCAGTTTCTACATTGCAGACACCAACAGTCTTTGGAGGCCAAGTGACAAACCTGAGATCTGCTGAAGGGGTATGGGCAAGCTGATGACTTCAATCCAGCTTTTCTGGTGCTGGTGTACATGGTACTGGCTCTTGGCTTTGCAAATGCAAATGCCAAAAAAGGGAAAAAAAACAACCCAACAAAACACACACACACACACACACACACACACACACACACACACACACACATACATGCACACGCACAAAAAACCCCACTGGTTCTCCATAGTTTCCACTTGTTTCAAGAGAAGTCACTGCACAGCTGATTTTAAAAAATGCCTTCTGAGTTAATGCCACCACAAATGAATGTCCAGCTGACAGCTGCAATGCTGGCTGAGGCCAGACAGTCTCCGGGTCCTCAGCACAGACCATGGATTACAAGCAGGAGCCCTTCATTACTAGGAATATCTCAGCTTGTCCTACATGGTCTCTTTTCTCTGGTGAATCAGTACGTCAGGCCTTTTCATACTTTACTGTGCATAAGTCAGGATCTTGTTAAAATGCAGATCTGATATAATTGGTCTGGAATGGGGCCTACTGATGCTGGTGCTGGGGTCCATGCACCACATTTTGCAAGCAAGGATTTAGGCCAGCATTTCCATGCTGGTCTCCACAGGACCATAGCACTGCAAGATATTCCTCTTACCATATCAAACAAGTTTGGCAAATGTTAGATTAAGCAAAGTTAAATGAGCTTTGCTACAGGATTTCTCACTACCTTTAATATGCCTCTCTCTGAGACTTGATTTGCATATGCAATTTCCCAACTTTGTTTTCCTAGAAAACCTCATCTTCTCCAACCCCCTCCCAAGAGTACTTATTCACCAGTGCTCTTTGTAATACAGTTGAGACATCACAGCTCTGGGTTTCCTTGATCTGGAAACTTTGTGTTTTCTACACCGATGCATTTTCTTCCACATTTCTTCTTCCTTCCTCTTCTGTGTGTGTTTCCTTTCTTCCCTTGGAGATAATTCATTAAAGCAACTCTCTCACACCCTGCCTCCTTCTTCTGATACACCTTTCCACCTCCTAACACCCCGACTAAAAAACACCATCAATATTTCATAAACTCACAGTGACAAATTTATTTTAATGTGGTCCACTGAGAGCTGGAGATTGATTGGCCCCTCAGAAGCGTGACACGTTTCAAAGCAGGATATTCATGGTGTGTTTTAGTGCCTACATTAGTCAGAGAGGAGCAGAGGCTGGATTTATCATCGTTATGACTTTCTCGGTATCTATTCTCTTCTAGCCACTGGCAGCAACTCTCTGAATGCTCTCTATTGATTGGTTTTGTGTCTGTAAAATGTGCTGGCCTGGGAGGCGGGGGGCCTGGATTGCCATCGGTTGAGCCTAGCTTGCTGGAGTTTCCGCATTTGGTAGCCTGTGCTTGGGTGAAGCCACCCGAAATTATTTTGCTTTTCACTCATGAGGGCATTGGAGGAAGAGGGCTGACCTTCTCTATTCCCAAAGGGTAGGAGTGATTGGAAAATGTGACAGCGAGGCCTGGGAGCTGTTTAAGGTCACTTCGCAAGCCTGCTCCCATGGCAGTAGAGGTCATAATAGGTCACCTGAGGTCGACATGTCGACACCCAGGGCACTGATGCTTGAAGACCTTGTGAGTTTTTTCTCTGTCATTCAGGACAGGCACAGTGCAGAGCCCAAACTGTCTTCAAAGTTAGGAAATCCCTTGTCCATAGATTAAATGACTATAATGCAGACACTGGCAAAGTCTTTGAGCACTTACAATGTGCCAAGTAGTTATTAAGCACTTTCAGTTAGAGTGGGATATGCATTACACATGGTCTCTTCTCACAACAGCACTGGGAGGAAGGTATTATTGTCATTAATACTTTTATAGTTTTGTTTATAGACAAGGAACTGAGGCAGCTTGAAGAGGTTAAACAGCTGCCTCAAGTCCATGAAGCAGTAAAGTAAAGCCCAGGACCATCTGATTTCAGGCCCCGGCTCATAGCCATCAGGCTAGACTGCCTTTCTAGATTTAGCAATCCAGGGAACCTGCTGCTATGTAACTGATGTGCTATATTCAACACATTCTTTCTTATTCATTAATGCAGAAGGCAAGACCTCTCTTCAACAATACTCCAGTAATTTGATTTCATATCTAGCTTTCAGAGTAAACAAGTTATTGTTGTTGTTTTTTTAAATCATGCCCATTTCCCATTAATTCAGATCTCCCCAAATTCATGATTAACAAACCTGTCCGGTTGCCGCATCACTAAAATTTGCATTAAATCTTATATGGCATGCTGACCTCCAAGACACGTTTCCTCAGTGGCCACTTGGGTCCAGGCCCTGCCCAGAAGGAGTTTATGTTCCAGCAAAAGAGACAGGTGTGTGCACAGCTGGCCATACACAGAGGCAGCCTGTGATAAGTTTGAGGGACATCCTGTGATTGGAGAGCTGAGGACAGAAAATAACTCTCACTAGGGACTTTGTCTGGTGGCGGATCAAGGGTGATGGCCTGGAAAGATGAAAGAAAATTTCAAGAAGCAGCAATGAGTCTGAGGGCACTATTCAGGAGTGGGGGCTGTGTGGAAACACATTGCGTGTGTCAAGGATGTATAACATGTATAACATGTATGATCAGAACATCAGAGAAAAACCCTTTGAGTTCACCCCTCCCTCTCACTGAGAGAAACTTACTAACACAGGTTCCTCCTTGTGTGGATAAAGATGCATTAAGCAAAATGGCTGCAAAACCAATCCTCGCTCCATTTGGCTTCCATTAGAAAGTCAAAGATATATATCTGTGGGAGAAAAAATCCTGCAGCAGAGTGAATTGAAGCATATTTATGAGAACGCAGTCGAGGCAGCCAGCAGTTAATCCTGGTGGCTGCAGACAGCAGCCATCTCTGCTCAGTGGGTTGGGCAGGTCCCTACTAAGTAGTCACCTTCCTGTGGAGGAATCATTTTACAGGGATTGTGTGACTCTAGGGTTTCCCTTAAAGCAAAGGCTATCACCTCATGTCAAGGGCAGCAGAGTTTCTCTCATACACGAGGAACTTTTGACTTTTCATTTGCAGGGTCCAGAATTAAGCTTTACCTTTGGCCAGATAGGACAGAAGAATGTTGTTCTGAAATAAGTTCCCTGTGGCTCCCAAATCCGAGAATGTTTTCCATTCTCCCCTTTTCAAAGAAAGGAATGAAGGCCAGGGATACCAGCTTCTGTCTGGAATCCTATATAATAAAAGCATAGTATGCAAATTGTCCCCTTGACCTGGAGTTCATTCATGAGTTCAACTAAGGGGTGGAGCTGACTAGGGGAAGGGAGCGAGTACCTGGCCAGCAGCCAGCAGCGAGGGACCTTACCAGTGCATGAATTTCATGCACTGGGCCTCTAGTCTACTATAAAAGCCAAGGAAATCATGGCCAACAGACACAAAGCAGAAAATGAGCATTTCAGATGGTTTGAACATGTGTAAAGGCCCTGAGGCAAGCACAAGTACTAGTATGATGTGTTGGGAGACGTGAAAGAGTGCTGGTATGGCTGGAATAGAAGAAGGGAGAAGAGTGACAAAATGAAGCAAGTAGATCAGGATATGGATTTATATTCTACTTTTAGTGCAACTGAAAGTAGGCACGGAGTTAAGGTTACTTTTCCTCTTCCTTGCTATGCACTCAGCTGCAAGATTCATGTCTTATACCAATTAAGCATGTTTTCAGTTGCAAGTGACAGGAAACGTAACTAACCTGTTTTAAATAAACAAGGGTATGAATTTCTCACAGAATCTCTTTAGAGATACAGGATGCTGATATTTGGCTCAGCAGTTCAACAAAGTTATGTCTCTGGATTGGCTTCCTATGATTCTCTTTCCTCTCATGGTCACAAAATAGTTGCCACAGCTCCAAGCATGACATACTCACACCATATTTGAAGGCAGGAGGCAGGGGACAGTATGAGAGCAGACAGTTTCTCTTCAAGTGCCTCTTTTTCAGAAGGTCAGAGAAAACTTCCCCAAGCAGACTCCCCTGTGTCACCCTGGTTAGTGTGGACTGATGTGCTGGGGTCAAATGATCTCCGTCTGATACTTTAACAAAGTTAGGGTTTCATTGACAAGGAAGTAGTGTGAGGTAGGTAACATAGCAACTGCCACATTCTTCATATTCCCATCTATCTACTTGAGTGAAGGCTGTAGAACTTTACATTTTGACTCTAACTGGTCAGTAGCTCTCAGAGGGTTTTCAGTCTTCTTGGAAGCTTTTTTTGGGGGATTTTTTTTCATTTTCCTCTGACACCATCACGGACCACTCATCCCCTGTTGTTCTTTAGAAAATCTAAGACTCAGGATTTAATTAAAAGCAAACCTTGATAGAAGTGTTTTTTAATTGTTTCATAAAGGTGACAGTTTGCAAACACAAGTGTGAACGCCTTCCTACCTCACTTGTCGGCGGCCCCATCACGGAGTGGCAGGGTGGTGCAGAGATGGATCTGGTGTGAATAACTTGTTCCAGCAATGAAGGATGAAACCTGAATTTCTCCCATGGAGCGCCAACCGACATCTGTCATCAGGTGCACTTAGCTAATGATATCCAAGGGGCAGCTTCCCATGCCACCATTCTACCCAGCCGTCAGGTTTGCTGGAAGAGTGATGTAGCTCCCTCTCTCATTCTGGAGAATGGGGCAACCATGATTTGCTGTGGAAGCCAGGCTGTCTATTCCCCTGGCCTGTGTTTAGCTGTGAAGCAAACTGTTCATTTGTCATGATGTTTCCCAACATCTGTGTATTTAAAGGCCAATCAGATGGCTGGGGGGACTGTCTTTGCATTTTTGGGCCAGTGTAGACTTAGCTTTGGCATACTCATGAGAGGTTGCTGGGTCTCCTTGTGGGAAGATTGTCTCTCTCAGATGTCTAGAGTGGGGAAACTTAAAAAATATTTTGCTGCAGGGAACAGAAGATGACTTGAACCAGCCCAGAGAGAGGATTTTCTGGAGACATCCAACGATTCTGGCAGAACGCATATGCAGGAACCATACACGGGCTTCTCGTACATCTTCTGCTCTTCTCTTTCTGGAGACCTGCCTCTTTTGCATAGAGTTCTGCTTCCTTTGTAGAGAGTCCTACTTCCTTTGCATGGAGACCTGTTTTCTTTGCAAGGCTCCCAATTTCTGCTCCCCATAGATTTCTTTCTCAGTTATAAGTGCTGATTCCAACCTCAACTCTATTTGACCTTGCAGTTCAACTGCTCACTCATGTATGAATTCAATGATTCATTGATTTATCAAAGAACCACACAGAAGTATATATAATTACAAATGGACATAGCTCTTAAAAGGAAAGGGCACTCTACAGCTGGCTGCATCATTCTCTGTGATATGTTCCTACAATTCCCAATGGAAAATATGATTGGTCCAGCCTGGAACCCCTCGCCCAATCATATGGCTAAGGGGAGATGCACACATAGAGTTAGTCTGCAGATGGAGGATGTTACCTAAGTGTGGGGAATAGACATGGGGGAAATGCTTGCCATCTCTCCTACAGAAAGACTTTCAGGTTAGACATCCACAAAATGATTTTTGATCCATTCCACCCACCTAAGGCTCAGCTGAACAAACTCAGGGCTCTGCATCCTAGATGCTGAGTGTGATTCTGACTGGCTGCTCATGCCAAGCCTGACTTATTTGCTCATGACTCACCTGGGCAGAGAACTCAGAGTCTTAAGTGCCAGGTGTGGGCAGATGTCCAGCTGCAGGTGGGCCTCTGCTGGTGAATGGCTCTCCTGAATGGAAAAGAGTCTTTATTTTTACAAGGCCCCTTACCATTAAAATAAGTGACAGTAATAGGCACTGAATGCAGCAATAGCTGTGCAAGTTTCTCAAATTTGAGGCCAAATCTTTGAGGATAAACTCAGCAGGGTGATAAGAGTAGGTCACCATAAAGAGGTCATTTATGCAGCACTGATGGAGGGTGACCCAATGCCAGGCATGACAAATCATAGAAAACAAGTCTGTGATGATGGCTTTGTCCTTGCCCCATAGGGCCCCCTTCTTGAAGAAGTTAAGTAACAGTCCCCACGTTTAGGCTCACAGAAGTAGAGAACAGTCATCCTGGCATTCTGGGCTGGCTGGCTGGCTGAAGCCAGGACTCAGAGGAAGGCTGCATAGCCAGGGTGAAGAGCCAACCCTCAGGATTCTGAGGGCTGTAGGAGGTCTGGCTAGTGGGGTCCATCTCAGGCAGCCTGGGCCTGACTCCTTGCTCTACTTTGTCCACTTCTGTTCTCTGTAGTTAGGAAAGGGCGGGTTTCCTTGGTCCTCACAGTTCTCCCGATGTGCTATCAGCAAATAGGCTGGACTATATTTCAGAACAGTTGCTACAAGAGAAACTTAGCCTATAAGTCAAGCACTTTAGTTCTCTAGGCGTGAAAAACAATGCTCTTTATCTCTGGCTGTGCCTGGCTTTGTGAGCTGTGTCTAACAGCCACAGGAGGAAATATACTACAGCACTGTCAGAGTGGTGCCCGGATTCCAGTGAGCAGGAATCCCCCATCCGGAGGTGCTAAAAGGGCTGGAGTCAGTCTTGACCTGTGATATGTTTGCCTTGAAACAAACGTCATTAAGAAAAAAAAATCATTCAATATTAAACAACAATAACAAAACAACAACAGAAAGGCAAAAATAGAAGAAGAAACAAAACAAAAATCCCTATGGGGTTTGGGGTGCATTAAATCAAATATTGTGTCAAAAGAACTTAGCACAGTATTCAGTCCATAGTAAGGGCTCAACAGACTGCTTTGTTATTCTTGTTATAATTTAATGACTTTGCTACATATATATTTTAGGCACAGTGCCACTCTTCTTCCTAATCTATGTCAGTCTGAAGCCATATTGCTGGTCTCTACACTGGTCCATTTTTCTTTCTTGTTTTACACAGTAGGCCAGGAATCTTCTGGGGCTGGAGTACCTCCTCCAAGCTCTCTCTCTATAGGCAGGTATCCTGAATCTGTACTGTTATGGAGGAGGTTTAAATGCCATCACAGGAAAATTGGCCAGGTCGATTCTCATTTATGCTTTTAGCCTCAGCTTGAAAGTCAACTCTTTCACGAAGCCTTCCTGAGAAGCATCCTCCTTTCTTCTTCAGTCCATTTTTTAAAAGCCCCTGTATATGGAATATTGTGTTTGTCAAAGAGGGCACATTTCCCATCATATATTCTCCTTCACAATGTGTCTTTGTTATTCTTCTCAGGGAGTGGAAGGATCTATAGCCTCTCTTCTTGAACATAGGTGGACCTTTGTTGATAGCATGGCCTATAGCATAGTGTGGAGGTGATATGGGTAGCTTCTGAGGCTAGATCAGAAAATTCCATAAGATTCCATCTTACTCTCTTGGGATCTTGCTCTCAGAACCCAGCCACCAGGCTACAAGGGAGCCCAAATGAGCTCATAGTGAGAAACCACATGGAGAAGTCATATACTATGTCAACTGAGGGCCAAATGGACAGTTAGCATCAGCTGCCAATCATATGAAGGAAATGCTTCAAAAGGGGGAGTGAGCAAAACTTTCCTGAAAAAGACCAGATAGTAAATATTTTTGGCTTCACAGGCCATATAGTTTCTGTTGTAACTACACAACCCTGCCTTTGTCATTTAAAAATAGCTGTAGACAATATATGAATGGATGGGCATGGCTAGTTTTGGCTCATGTACTCTAGTTTGACAACCCATGCTCTAAGTGATTCTTACTCCAGTCATTGAGTCACTCTCATCCTTCTAGCCATCCCAGTTGAGCTCATGCAGGAATTCCTGTCCCACAGCATTCATGAGCAAAATAAAATGGTTGCTTTCTGCCAAGATGTTTGGATTGGTTTGTATATAGTGACTAGAGGCCCAGTGCACAAAATTAGTGCATTCAAGAGGGGGTGTCCCTAAGCCCAGCCTACACCCTCTCACAGTCTGGAAGCCCACAGAGGATGTCCGACCGATGGTTTAGGCCTACTCCCTGCAGTCGGATATCCTTAATGCTGCCATAGATTCTCTCCTGCCACCAATGGTGCACTCACCAGCTATCAGCAGCTGGGCTTCTGGCTGAGTGGCACTCCCTCTGTGGGAGCGCACTGACCACCAGGGGGCAGCTCCTGCATTGAGTATCTGCCCCCTGGTGATCAGTGTGCGTCATAGGTCATAGTGACAAATCATTCTGCAGTTCTGTCAATCTGCATATTAGCTTTTTATTATATAGGATAGTACCTGGATTAGTGCATGTCTATGTTGCTTTATGACTATCTGTTACTGTGCCTGTGTCTCCTTCTAGCTTCTGAGTCCCTCAAAAGAAATCTTCTTCCTTTTCCTCCTTCTCCTTTACTTCAACCAATCTAGTATTGAGTGCCAGATATTATGACAAGTGCTTTATATGAATTTTTCCTTTGGTCTTCCCAACTATTACTGCTTCTCTATTTTATAAATAGATGAGTCTCAGCGAGGTTAGTCAATTGCCCAAGGTCATTTAGAATCATGATCTCCTTGATTCCTAGGTCCTTGACCAATTCTAAAATCTTTTTAAAAAAAAATATTTTTAATTGATTTTTTACAGAGAGGAAGGGAGAGGGATAGAGAGCTAGAAACATCGATGAGAGAGAGACATCGATCAGCTGCCTTCTGCATACCCGCTACTGGGGATGTGCCCACAACCAATGTACATGCCCTTTATCGGAATCGAACCTGGGATCTTCCAGTCCGCAGACCGACGCTCTATCCACTGAGCCAAACCAGTTTCAGCCAATTCTAAAATCTTAACCATGATGCTGTCTAGCCTCAACATTCAGTGTATGAAATAAAGGTGAGGGAGGTTGAGGAGCATCCACTAGATTGCAAGAAACTTGAGTCCAGACGTCATGCTTGTCCAGTCCCTACTCAAATCCTAGTGCGTTGCAGGTTTCCTGAGGCATAGTAGTTGCACGCTAATTTTTGGTTGGGCGAATAAATGAATGAGTGACTAGCACACACTAGGTTTCCTTTTGGTTTTGTCAGACTCAGCTGGGCTACTGTTGGAGGATGTCCACTGGTAGACCATTTATTGGAGTGATTGATTGTTTTGTAGCTATGCTTGGCTTTCTGTCCATACTTCCTTGGTCTACACTAGCTTCCTGCTTCTTGCTGCAGGAGGAAGTGCCTTGTTTGAGTGAGCGTCTTAGCCTGCATAAGTGGCTGGTCAGAAAAGTGGGGAAGTTAAGAGGTTTGTCCCAAGAGCATAACCGATGAGGGGTGGGAATTGATGGGTATATACCTCAGCTTTTCACCCTCAGTAGGACAATTCTGAGTTTTGCTCATAGCAGTCTTTCAAAGGAGCCCCAATGAAATTGAGCCCCATTTATATTGTTCAATAACACACTCTTTATAGGCTTCCCTCCATTTTTTGTCTCAGCTGCCCAACTCTCACATTAGTTTTTGAAATTACCTCCTAAAGAAATAACTTACACCCAAGTATTAATCTTAAAGTTTGCTTACAAGCAAACCTAGCATGCTTTTCTAAGGGAAGTGAAGTGAGGACCAGTGTGTATGGTCAATGACAGCTGTGGGCAAACTACGGCCCGTTCGTCTATTCTATCCAGCCCGTGGAGCCGAAAGAGTGGAGGGTTCTCTTGCTCTCCCCTCCGCTCCTTCATCAGCAGCCCAAGATGAGAGTGCCAGCATGGTCAGGTTGCTTTTGTTCTGGCCCTCCGGTCCAGTTTAAGAACCCATTGTGGCCCTCGAGTCAAAGTTTGCCCACCCCTGGTCAATGATGTAAAAAATGGTGCATATTATAGGACACATTGCATCAAAAAGTCTGACTTAGTGCAGAAACATTAAGTATTGATATTTTCATGGATATAGACTTCTTACCTTTGAGTATATATAGCAACCGGAATTAGGTTAGCTAACATTTGCTTATTATTTTAATCAATAAATAAGAATGATTTGTAATCAGCATATCAATTGCATTTAAGTAATTGGTGCATCTGAAATACTCGAGGGAAATACAGAATGGTGCTATCTTGTATGGTTTTAATCATCTCCTTCCAATCCTGCTGCCACATAACTTTCTATCAGATCTCTTCTTCATGGACCAGAGATGCACTAGAGTTCAGCTCTAACCTGGCTCTGACAATGCTACACTGGCTGAGGGATAGGAAGGACACATCCCAGATGATTTAGGGGTTTTTTAGAGCTTCTGGCCTAGCAAGTGGGGAGTCCAGGTATTATCATGGAGCTTCTGTTGAAAAATTATTTTTTGGAGAATATTTATGCATTCTTTCAGAGATTGTTTGTGTTTGATTCTATCATATCCCCAAGGGGCACTACCAATTATGGTCACTGCACTAAATTTATGGCTTATAGTTTTATTTGGTGGCTACTGGGAGATTTACTCTGAGCTGAAAATTCACTGGCTGGCTTGTGGTACCCCATTTATAGGACTCTTACTACCCTGCTCTGCTCAGTGCCCAGTGATTTTCTATCTAGGTCTTCTGGGGGCTGACACAGGGGCCAATTTACTTTTGTTTCACCCTTTTATGAACTTTGTGGACCTCTGGTGTCTCAATGTGATGGAGGAGAGTCTTCTAACAAACTCATAACCTTGAGCTTTGGTCTTTGTATTCTGTCCCTCACATTCATGAGTCTGTGAAAATGGGAGTTCAAACTATCTAGCTTTGGTAAACTTTTTTCAAGGCAAAAGCCTTTTAGGTTTTCCGCACCTTTCCAGGGTTCAACCTTCCCTCAGATTTTGGCCTGATAATTTCTTTCTTAGTTTTCAAGAAGGTTTATAAAACATATTTGACCCTGTTGTTAGCAGGGTGGTTCGTTCTAATACTAACTCTGCCATATTACAGGAGATGGGTTTCTGCCCCAAGGATTTTTCCATAGAGCCTTTTATGATTCAGAATTGGGAGAGGATTGTCCAATGTGAAGGTTGTGGAGATATGAAATGCTTCAGCCATCACAGCTGGGGGCATTAGTCTGCTGGTAACCTCATTTACACAACCCAGGAAAAGATCTGTCCATCAGGGAATCACATACCCTTGTCATATGGGTCAACAGGAATTGGAAAACTTTTCCATGTCTCACAAGACAGGGCTGAAGTTTTGATTCAGTGAAAATATTCTGCTATGAATACCTAAATATGGCTACTGCACAGCCCTGTCCTCTCTCTGAGAACAAAGAAGTATCCAATTCCTTCTTTTACTTTAGGTAGGGCTGGTATTCAAAGTTCTACCCTATCTTACAAGAGTTAACTGAAACCTTTTTTTTAAAATTCTACTTGTATTTAGGATGATTCCCATGGACAACCCAACTCATTTATATCTACCTTTCCATTTTTTCCAACCATTCATTCATCTAAAAAATGGAGCTCTAGTGAAAGCCCGTTCTAAGACAAACAGAGAGAAAAGTGAAAGGAGTCAACTCATATATATTAATGTCTCCCCTAAAGGATTCAAGGCATCAGTATGTCCCTTCATAAACTTTTCCATGGACTAAGTGTTAATCCAACATCCTGCCATTATCACAAGGAAATTATTGATAAAGGATATTTTGTATAAAAGTGAGAGAGACAAGATTTTGTCAGAAGAGAGGATAGATATTTAAATAAGGTCATTTTGGCCACTGGTAGTTTTATAGGATCCCAACAGGAAAGGACACTACTTCCCTTCCATGTTTCATTGTGTTTTCTACTGGAGAAAGGGAGGAATTAGAATCATCCTTTTGTGGGTGAAGCTGTGAGTGAGAGTAGGCTAGGCTGTGATGCAGTGACAAGGAAAATTTCCAGATCTCAAAAGTGTGATATAAGTTTAGTTCTCATTTATACCAAGTCCAGTGATGGACCCCCTTGCCTGTGTCTTTCTTAGGTCGCTTTCCTCCAAGTATGACTCAGGGACTCAGGATCTTACTATTTTGGGATGCCACCATCCTCTCCATTCTCAACTTGAACTAATTACCATTTATTTATAGAACACTCCACCCAGCAACACCAGAGATCACATTCTTTTCAAATGCACATGGAACACTTAGCAAGATAGACTATATCTGGGCCATCAAACTAATCTAAAGTCTTAATAATTTTTAAAAAATATTTTATTGATATTTTTACAGAGAGAAAGGGAGAGAGAGATAGAGCTAAAAACGTAGATGAGAGAAACATCGACCAGTTGCCTCCTGCACGCCCCCTACCGGGGATGTGCCCGCAACCAATACACATGCCCTTGACCGGAATCAAACCCGGGACCCCTCAGTCCGCAGACCACGCTCTACCACTGAGCCAAACCGGTTTCGGCTAAAGTCTTAATACATTAAAAAGGACCCAAGCCATACATAACATTTTTTCTTATCACCATGGATTAGAAATTCATAGTGGAAAGATCTTTGCAAAATTCCCCAAAACTTGGAAACTTAAACTACACATCTAAGTAAGCCATAGGTCAAAAGGGAAAGTAAGAAAGTATTTTAAGCAAAGCAGCAATTAAAACACAACATATGAAAGTTTTTGAAATGAGCCTTAAGCAATAATTAGGGGAACATTTATAGGATTAAATGCGTAAATCAGAAAAAAAGAGAATAATCTCAAATTAAGGACTTTAGTTTCCACTTTAAGAAATTAGAAAAAAAGCAAATTTAACCCAAAGTGAGCAGATGAAAGAAAATAATGAAGTTAAAGTGGCAATCAATTAAATAGAAAACAGCAAAATGATAAAGAAAAACCAATGAAAACTAACTAGCCTGTTAAAGGAAATTAATTTGTATGTTAAAACTTTCCCACAAAGAAAATTCTAGGTTTATATGGCTTCACTGCTGAATTTTATCTTACATTTAAGGAAGAATTAATGCCAACTCTCTATAAACTCTTGCAGAAACCTAAAGAGAATTGACTGTCTGTCCCACGATGACTAATCTCATCTCTTCTACTTAACATTTTACTGGGGTTCTGACAAGTGCAAGTAGGCTAGAAGGAATAAAAGGCATCTAGATCAGAAAGGAAGAAGTGAACCTATCTTTATTCACAGAAGACATGTTTCTATAGAAAATCCCATAAAATATTTCTGAAAAAGCTATGAGCATTAACAAGTGAGTTTAGTAAGGTGGCAGGACATAAGATCAATATACAAAAATCTGTTGTATTTGTATATATTAGCAATGAAAATTGTAAATTGAAATTAAAAAGCAATTGCATCTACACTAGAATAAAAATCTGAAATACTTATAGAGAAGTGGGACAGAAGAAGTGAAAGATCTATATGCTGAAATATTGCCGAGAGAAATAAAAAAAAATCTTAATAAATAGGGTGATATATCTATTCATGGGTCAGAAGGTTCAATATTGTTAAGAAGTCAATTTTTCCCCAAATGATCTATAGATTTAATAAAATTCTGATCAAAATGGACACATTGATTCTATAATTCATGTGGAAATGCTAAGGATCTATTATAGTCAAATTAACTTTGAAAAAGAAGGACAACATTTGGGACTTACCCCACCTGATTTTAAGATTTATTATAAAGCTACAATAACCAAATTAGTAAGTCTTGGCATCAAGATAGATAAATAGATTTAGAGAGTTCAGAATCAGACTCATACTTATCTGGACAACTTTTTTTTTTGACAGAGATGTAGGTAATTCAATGGAGAAATGACAGTCTTTTAAACAAATGGTGCAGGAACATTTGAATATCCATATGCAAAAATTCTAAATCTTTGTTCATATTTTAGACCATATATAAATTTTTTAAAAAATGGATCATGGATCTAAATGTAAACCATAAAACTGTTAAATTTCTAATTGCACTTCATTAAAATTGAAAATGTTTAATCTTTGAGAGTCACTGTCAAGAGAATGAAAAGACAAGCCACAATGAAGAGAAAAGCTTTGCAAAGCACATATCTGTTAAAGGATTTGTATCCCAAAATATACAAAGAACTCTAGAAAGTATATTAAGAAAACAAACACCCTCCTAAAATGAGCAAAATATTTGAATAGAGATTTCGCCAAGCAAGATAAATGGTTTCTAAGTAAGCACATGAAAAAAAAATGCTCAAAATCATTAGTCATTATTGGGATGCAAATTAAAACCATATGAGGAGCTCTGGCCAGGTAGCTCAGTTGGTTAGAGTATCGTCCCAATGCACCAGGGTTGCCAATTTGACCCCTGGTCAGGGCATACACAAGAATCAACCAATGAATCTCTAAATAAGTAGAACAACAAATCAGTCTCTCTCTCTCTCTCTCTCTCTCTCTCTCTCTCTCTCTCTCTCTCTCTCATCAACAAAAAATTTAAAAAACTGTATAAGGACACTTACATATCAATTTAGTGTCTAAAATTAAAAAGGCTGATTACACTAAGTGTTGGCAAGGATATGAAGAAACTGAAACTCTCATGCATTGCTGGTGTTAATGAAAATGATACAATCAGTTTAAACAAGTTAGGCAGTTTTTTCAAAATTTAAATATACACCTTCCATAAGACCTAGCTATTCCATACCTAGGTATTTGACTAAGACATGTACACAAATGATTATCAGTAGGTGAGAGGGAGAAGTTTCTCTCCCTTTCCTCTGTCTTTGATTTGGGGGTGGGGAGGGAAGGGAGGGACAGATGGTGGGTTCCAGGCCATGTTTGGGAGATATGAGGGAAGAGATGTGGGGTCAATGTATGCTCATGACAGGGTAATGGGTGGGGGCCCAGTTTTCCTGGACCAGACAGGGATCTGGGAGTTTCATATTTTCTCTTTCTCTCAGCTGTGGGAGAATCTGCTTCCTTGAAATAAGTGGCCCTGATTCATGCTGAGCTTCTTCTGATAATGGAGGAAAGTAAAACAGGCCAGGGCAGGTGAGAAGGAGGGAAAGAGCAGATGAGTCAAGTTGGTGAGATGTAGAAGGTAGAGTCATAAGGGTCCTCTTTCTTCCCTCCCCATTCTCAAACCCACCAGACCCTAAGCCCTGTAAGTAACTGAGCACCTGGGGTATGTGTGTGCTACGCAGGAGCTTCTGTGTGTGTGCCTGTGTGTAGGCTGACCAGCTCATCCTGGTTTGCCTGGGGCTGGGCAGGTTTAAGCTCTGAAAGTCTTTAAAAAAAAAAAAAATATATATATATATATATATATATATATATATATATATATATATAATTGATTTTTTACAGAGAGGACGGGAGAGAGATAGAGAGTTAGAAACATCGATGAGAGAGAATCATTTATCAGCTGCCTCCTGCACACCCCCTACTGGGAATGTGCCTGCAACTATGGTACATGCCCTAGACCGGAATTGAACCTGAGACACTTTAGTCCGCTGGCCGACACTCTATTCACTGACCCAAACCAGTTTTGGCAGCTCTGAAAGTCTTTATCCCAGAAAATCTCTCACAGCTGGGAAATGTGGAAGGTTGGTCACTCTACCTGCCTGCATGTGTGTGTGTGCATGTGTGTGTGTGAGCGCGTTCATACATGTGTGTACTTGTGTGTGCATGTGAGTGAGTTCTGGGGTCTGTGCAAGGGGGTAGAATTAACTGCTTGATACATAGCTATGCGAAACAGGATGTGCCAGGGAGCATGTCCACATGTGAGGTTGTCACGGGGATCTCTAAATGCTCACTTCTTTATTTCTGCCCCTGTGCCAGCTGCCTTCCAGAAAGGCTCTGAGGTGGCTGTGTGTTTTCTCTGTAAGGAGCCAGTGCTTTTGATGGGTGAGAGCATGGACTTTGAGATTGGGTGGATCTGGGACAAATGCTGACTCAGTCACTATGGCTGTGTGATCTTGGGCAAGTGACTTTGCCAAGGTCTTTGTGGGCATTTTCCTCAAAGTAAAATGGATATAAAGAGCCCTTTTCATAAATGAGACAATGTAGCTAGAGGGATTGATAAACAGTCAATGTAGTCATTACCATTATTGTTCTTGTAAGTCTGGTATGTGTGGTTGAGTCCACTCTTACAGAGTGTGTGTACAAATGTGTAAATGTTTGTGTGAATGTGTGCATGTATGAGTGTGCATTTGTGTGATTGTGCTTGGGAGTGTACATGAGCGTGTATAAGTGTAGACATGTGAGTGCATGTAATTCTGTATACATGCACATGCATGTAAGAGGCCATGCGTGTGAGTGTGTGCTCATGTATGAGTATGCTTTCAGGATGGCCTCTCAGTCAGGAGAATGGGCTGGGGGTGGGTGAGTCAGGGTGTGGGGAGAGGAGGCTCCTGAAACCACCACATTCCTTTGCCTCGGCCCTCTGTGCCCTCAGCTCCCAGCAGCACCAGTTCTCACTGCTGTGGCCCGTTTTCAGTGATGTGCTTTGTGTAGAGTTAAATTCTATATTGTACAATCTTATTAAAATATATATTGTGCCTTTATGAATCTTTAATGGTAAGTACTTAGAGAAGTCCATAATCCCCTCAATTGAGCTGTATAAAGGAGGCCCTTGGGGGAATGGACACTTTACGCAGAGCTCAGCTACATCAAGGAGGGACTGCTGGGAGCAGGGATGGAAGGTTCTGACAGATGGAGGTGGAGGCTCCCATAGACAGATGAAGGGGAGGGGCTTCCCACAGATGGCAGGTGGATGTTCCCCCATAGAGAGAAAGGGGGTTCCCACACGGAGGGAGGAAATTCCCATGGAGAGAGAGAGAGAAGGGGTTCCCACAGATGGAGGGAGGGTGTTCCGACAGAGAAAGGGAGGAGGTTCCCACATAGAGAGAGGGAACTCCCACAGATGGAGGGAGGAGGTTCCCACAGAGAGAGGGGTTTCCACAGATGGAGGAGGGGAGATCCCATGGAGAGAGGGGGAGTTTCCACAGATGCAGGGAGGAGGTTCCCACAGATGGAGGGAGGAGGTTCCCACAGATGGAGGAAGGAGTTCCTACAGAGAGAGAGAGGAGGTTCCCACAGAGGGGAGGGGGGAGTTGCCACAGATGCAGGGAGGAGGTTCCCACAGATGGAGGGAGGAGGTTTCCACAGGCCCATGGGTAGTGGGTGGTGAAGAGCAATCAAACTGTAGGTTCTGGTTCAGGTGTTGTAAAGAGGTTGACTGTAAAATGGAGAAGATCCTTTTGGGGGGGGATGGAAACAACAACAACAACACAAAACTGGTATCTGGTGAGGCTGGCAGGATGAGGCAGAATGGCCCTGGGAGGTTTGGCACATAGTGGGACTATAGTGGCTTCAAAGCCCATCATTGCACTAATGTGCTGTGGGAACTGAAGTCAATTTTCTGTTTGTATCTCACCTCCCCGTGTGATGGTTACTATTGTGTCAATAGGGGGATGTTTTTGGATGAGATTAACATTTAACTAGGCAAACTTTGGGAAAAGCAGATGGCCTTCCCTAATGTGGTGAGCCTCATCCAATCAGGTGCAGGTTTGCCTAGAACAAAAAAGACTGGCCTCTATGAACAAGTGTATGTGGGGGGGAGTTCTCCAGCAATTGGCATGATTGGCTCTCCTGGGCCCACAAGTGCAGAATTGGACTTGCCAGCCTCCATAATTGTGAGATAATTCCTTATAATAAATTAATCTCTCTCTCTCTCTCTCTCTCTCTCTCTCTCTCTCTCTCTCTCTCTCACACACACACACACACACACACACACACACACACACACACCCCAGGTTCTTGAATAACATAATTTCATGCAACATCCCTTCACTATAATGCTAGTGATATGCCATGGGGTCCTAACTTGTGTTTATATCTATTCACCTAGGGAAAAATTGGTTTTGTAATATGTAATTTCGCTTAAAGTCACAGAGCCTACTGATGACATTAAGTGAGGACTTACTGTATACCAGTACACATCCAATTGGTGGTGTTTTTCTGGAAAAGCCTGACGAATACACCCTGCAGGCAGCAAGGCTGAGACCACAGAATGCCCTGCACTGAGTTGAGACAGACACATAAGTCAGAAGGGTGTTGAGTGGATTTTTTACTTGCACTCCCACCCGCTGCCATATTCCACTGTCATAGCCTCCCAGGTTCCTTGTGTGTTCACAGAACAGGTGGGCTTGGCATCGGAGGGTGATGGGGAGAGGAACATAAAGGCTCCAAGGCTAAGTGAGGTAGATGATCTGGACACTGCTGGCCACACGTACTCAGGGCCTCTTCCTCTGAGAATGGGTTAGGGCTATTTGTACTCTTGGAGGCAAGAGGCCAGGGACTTGGAGAATGCGGGGAGTGAGGGGTGGGAAGGGTCTGCTGTAAGGGGAGGGAACAGCACTGGTTGAGTTGGCATGAAGAGATGGTTGGACCTCCTTGTCCCCGCCATCCCAAGGCCAGAGTGGAGCATGGCTCTGACTCCCTGAACCCTGGCTCAGCTATGGACCTGGAGGCCCTGAGAGAGGGTCGGGGGGGGGGGCCCACCAAAGAGGAGGTGGCTGGAAAGCTATCCTGCTGTGCCTCCCCCGAAGCAGCTCGAGCACACGCAATTATAAGACAGTGGGCAGATGACAGAGTTAGTTAATGTAACAAGCCCTTTAAGCATTTAGCCACATTCGAGTGTTTAATCAGCTGTGTAAAGTGCAATATCTATCTTTCAATTTTATGCCATTAGGGGAGACAAGATTTTGATTAGGTACTTAATCTGTGCACGGCAAAAACAGGCCCACAGCAAGCCCGTGATGGGGAGGGAAAGGGACATTGGGTGGAGGATTCGATAAAGGCGAAAGACAGAAATTTAACATAAAAGAGAATTAGTGCGGCTCCTTTCAATTTAGTGCCCGGGCTTTATGGCCTAATCAATTAGAGGCCTGGCCGGGGCTGCTGGGAAGCAGCTCGGCCAGGCTGGAGACTTGGCCATATTAATTCCCTTCATTACGTGGGGGTCAGGCCGAGGGCTTTGTGGGGGCTCTGCAAAGGAGTGGGTCACTTCTCGGGCATCGGCTCAGGAAGCGGGGGGAGGAGGTCGAAGGGTTCCAGGATGGACAGGAGGAGTCCTGTGGGCCCTGGGAAGTCTGGGATCCCAGGATGGTCATGCTGGGAGGACCCTGGGAGAGTGTAAGTCCATGAGGTGGTATGGAGTGGTGGGTTGGCCCTTTAGCTCTGGAGTAGGAGAGGCTTAGGTTACCATGCCAGTTTTGTGAACTATTGGCTGTGTGATTTTGGGCATATTGCTTGACCTCTCTGTACTGCAGTTTCCTGCAGAATCACAGCTGTGGCCTCCTCAAAGAGCTGCCACGAAGAGAAAAAGAAATAGTACCAGGCAAAGGCCTTATATGGCATAACATGGAATTCACTCAGTGTTAGTGTTTATTAGTGTTATCATTATCGTCTTTATTTCTTAAATTACTATATGTGTCATCGAAGGGAACATTTTAACAGTCATGCTTCAAACACCCCTCCTTTTGGTTAGTGCTCACCTTATACATGAGGCATCATTAAGCACTCTTTCTACTGACAGCAGTTTTTCCAGGTTCATGCTATAGCCTGCAGATCATCGAGGAGGGGACTGATGTGCAGTGGGGTGAACAGCTTGTCCAAGGTCATACAAAATTGGAGGCTCCAGAATCAATATTTGGGTGTTTCTTGTCGAGGGTGCTCACTTGGTGGAGTTAAGTGGGACTGAATTCCTCAATGGATGAGGTCACTAGGAGAAGGATAGCATCTCTAAATGTACCCAGAGGGGTCCCCACCTCAACAAACCATAGTCTAGGTATGGAGCAAACCATGGAAATATGTTCAGGGACTGAGTTGATCTCTAATAGGTTTTCTGAAAAGTAGAGAAGCTTGTGGTCCATGAGGGACACAGGATAAAATGGAAATGAGCTCTCTGGTGGCACCTCTTTGCCCCCACAGGGTTCCCAGAAGCTTCTGGACAGGAACTCTACACCTGGAGAACCCAGTTTGAAACCTCTGGAGCTGGGAGTAAGCTGGATTTGGGGTCTGGTGAGGTTCTAGATTTTATTATGAAAGAAAACCTACTCTTGCCCCACCCTGTGCCCCACCTTTGAGGATTTTAGAGTCTCTGTTGCAACTACTCAACTCTGCCACTGTGGTGTGAAAGTGGCTGTAGATAAAATGTAAGTAAATGAGTATGGGTATGTTCCAATAAAACTTTATTTATGAAAACAGCCAGGAAGTGAATTTGGCCCATGGAGGTTTTTGCCAATTCCTGCTCTACAGGTATATTCTCAGGAAATAATCTTTCTGCTTGTGGCTTCACACCCAAATTAATTAATGTTGACTCTTAGCAGCAGCACTCCCATTTTACAGAGAGGAAGCCTAAGTTGTGGATAGGCAAAGGGTCTGCTATAGGACCAGACTTGATCAGTTATTATTTATGGAACACTCATCTGTGCCACATATAACACACATTGGTCCATGGAATGTTCTCAACAACCTGTGGACATAGGGCCTGTCATTCTTCCTATTATTCTACTACAAGTTGAATAAACTGAGGCTCAAGGAGGTAACGTGATTTACTTAAGGCCATCCTGCTAATGACTTCATATTTATTTATTTAAGAAGATTTGTTGAATATCCACTCCATGCAGACACTTCTATGTCATTGGGGATATAGTAGACTGTTGACCTCAGTGTACTTATATTATACTTGAGGAAGGTGGACACTAAACATACTAAGTGCCCTGGCTTGTGTGGCTCAGTCAGTTGGTTGGAGTATCATTCTGTGCACCAAAAGGTTTCAGGTTGGATTCCCAATCAGGGCACATGTCCAGGTTGTGAGTTCTATCCCCGGTTGGGGCGCTTGTGGAAGGCAACTGATCAATGTTTTTCTCTCACATCACTGTTTTTTCCTCCCTCCCTCTCTCCATCTTCATCTATCTAAGACAGTGGTTGGCAAGCCATGGCTCATGAACCACCTGGAAGCTCTTGGCTTCTTGAGTATTCTAATGCCATTTCTTCAAAATAGACTCGCCCAGGCCAAAAACCAACTTCTGCACATGGATCACAAAGTTTTCATCGCACTGTAAGTGTGCACATGCACGTGGTATTTTGTGGAAGAGCCACACTCAAAGGGCCAAAAAATCGCATGTGACTCTTGAGCCGAGGTTTGCCGACCACTGATATAAGATTAAAAAACAAAACAAAACACATGTCCTAAGTGGATATGCAATATAGGATGTCAGTAGGGGCTAAGGTCCATTAGTCAGGACAGGCTTAAAGCAACAAATCTTCATGGCTTAAAATAAGGTTCAGCCAATGATGACCCATGGGCTGCCCAATGGCAAATCAAGTTTGGTTGTATCCCAGTCATGCTTATCTGCTTATGTATTGTCTATGCCTGCTACAATGGCAGAGTTAAGAAGTTGCAATAGGAACCATCTGGCCCTCAAAGCCAGAAAATGTTTCTGATCCTTGGCTTAAGACAACCAAGGCTTCTTTTTTGCCCATGTTTTGAGTCCTCTTGCTTATCAGTCATCCAGGGACCCAGGCCAGGGTGGCAGCCACAATCTTGAATGCATTCAAGGTCAAAGAGGATTCTGGAGAATCTCACATGGACATTTCAATGCCTGGCCCAGAAGTGACATGTGTGGTGTTTGCTCAGAATTTGTTGGCCCCACTCAGCAGAAGGGACCCAGCATTGCCACAGGCCTGGGAGGTGGAGAGCTGGAATTATCTGGTGAGGTGCTCTGAAGACCACAAGTGCTGCTGGAAGTCAGTAGTCAGGGTAAGTTGAAGGGGAGTTACAGGAGCTTTTCACTTTTATTTTTTATTATTATTATTTTTTAAATATATATTTTATTGATTTTTTTACAGAGAGGAAGGGAGAAAGATAGAGAGCTAGAAACATCGATGAGAGAGAAACATCGATCAGCTGCCTCCTGCACACCCACACTGGGAATGTGCCTGCAACCAAGGTACATGCCCTTGACTGGAATCGAACCCAGGACCTTTGAGTCCGCAGGCCAACGCTCTATCCATTGAGCCAAACCAGTTTTGGCAGCTTTTCACTTTTATTTTTTATTTTTATTTTATTTATTTTTTTGTAAATATATTTTATTGATATTTCACAGAGAGGAAAGGAGAGAGATAGAGAGCTAGAAACGTCGATGAGAGAGAAACATCGACCAGCTGCCTCTTGCACACCCCCCACCGGGGATGTGCCCCCAACCAGTGTACATGCCCTTGACTGGAATCGAACCCAGGACCCCTCAGTCTGCAGACCGACGCTCTACCACTGAGCCAAACCGGTTTCGGCCAGCTTTTCACTTTTAAATAATGCAGCGCTGCAGGGCACAGCAGAGAGCTCAGCTGGGTGTTGAGCCCAGGTCTGTCCACCTTGAAAGAATATTCTCTCAACCTCCACACTATGCGACTGCACCCTCCAGGCCCATGGAAAGTGGGTGCTAACAAGGTCATTGGATGGTCAGATGGGGGAACGGGCCCCCTTGTGAACTCCTGTAGGAGTCCTGCTGGCTCTGCCCCGAGCCCCCTGGCTCCAGCTGTAAGTCTTTAGAGGTCACAGCCCCACAGAGGCAATAGCCAGGCCATCTTTGCTGGCCAGTCGTGGAGGGAGGGAAAGGGCTGGGAAAGGAGGGAGAGAAGCCCTCTCTGTGAGCTTGTGACTGCGAGGCACTACATTAAGGTTATTAATAACCCTCTCAGCATTTATTGAAAAGATGCTCTCTGTGTCTGAATTTGCCACTATGGCAACCCATTTATTAAGGCTGTAAGAGCTCGAGTTGCTTCAGACCATATTTATTACCATGATTTGCTGAGGGAAGGCTCTGATCCAGGAGATGGGGCAATTGGGGGAGAGAATGTGTTGTTACTTAGAAGGAAGGTTTTGGCTCACCTTGCCAGGAGGTCAGCTAGGGATGCGCTTTCTCTCTTCCAGTTAGATTCGGACTAAAATTGCAGGTGAAAGTTTGGGGCTGAACACAGTTGGCAATCCTTCTCCATGTAGGGTGCTCTCTTGTGCACCTGATACCCTCTCCAGGTGCACCCCAGTGGGCAGGTGGGGCAGATAGGGCTGGCACTGTTGGTCTTAATGTGTTCACAAGGACAGCAAGACTGGAAGGAGCTGAAGGAGCCCCCAAGTTCACAGAGTTAGCGGCCAAATAAGCAGTAGTGGTGGTCGCAAAAGTAATGGACACATTTTTTTAAAATAAAAATTTTAGCTCTGCCCAGTTGCAGTGGCTCAGTTGTTGAGCATTAACCTGTGGACCAGGAGGTCACAGTTTGATTACAAATCAGGGCACATACCGGGGTTGTGGGCTCGATCTCCACGGAGGTTGTGCAGAAGGCAGCTGATCAATGATTCTCTATCATCATTGATGTTTCTATGTCTCTCTCCCTCATCTTTCCTCTTTGAAATCAGTAAAAATACATTTTAAAAAAAAAAAGTCCAGAGCACCAAGGAAGCAGTATTTGTGACAGACTGGTTGACACATAAATGAAGTAGTTACTTCTAGCTATAACAACAACAACAACTACCTATAACAACAATAACAACAATAACAACAACAACAACAACAACAACAACAACAACAAAATTAAAGTTTCATGGCTGGGTTAGCCTCACTCTCCTCTGAACTCTACAACTCTTTGTCTTGGCTTTTGAGGTACATGACTCAGTGTCATGATCCTAGTTACATTTGTGTTAAGTTTTTCTTCATAGGATGGAGAAACCCTGACTGGCCTGGTCTTATTCATTTCTGGATCTCTTTTAGCCCCTAACTCAGGAGTTGGCACATGGAAAGCCATCACGGTGAACAGACACTTGAATGAATGAGAAAGAGCTATCATTCATTGCTCCTATTGCCCCAATCCACGCCAGCAGCAAGGAGCCAGGCATCCTCTCCTCCTTCTCCCTCAACTCCTCCCACTACTCTTGGACTCCCTGCCTGAGATCTCTGGGCTCTTAGGACAATAAGTACAAACCCATAAAGCTCTCTCCAGTGTGTCTGGCTTACCCACTCTTATCAGAAGAGAAGAGAACTGAAAGGGCTTTCAAAAGAGCCATCTGTTAGTTTTCATAAAGACATTATCTGCTTCCCATCACAAGGCTTTTGCTGTCTCTGACATGTGTCTGCCCTCCCTCCCTCCCTCCTCTGAGAAAGCGAGAGCGTGCACTCCATTCTCTGCTGCGCCTGGCTGCTGGAGGTGGGCTGCAGACAGAGTATTTATCTAAAAGTGAAGAGATCTGACTTATAAGCAAGCCTGATATTAAATGTATAAATAATGCATCCTGTGGCATTATTTATAATGCAATAACATCCCTATAATGTAATAAAAGTATGCAGGTTCCCAGCGCTTTGCTTAACCCCTAAATGTCTTAGACGATTCTGTGGGTCTATAGGCCTCCTCAGTCCCTCAGGGCTTTGGGATGGGGTGCCACCTGCCATCCCTGTCTGGGTCCTGGCTTTTGCACAGATGAGCCTCTTGAAGACCACCAGCAGGAAAAGCTTGGCCCCAGTACCTCAAGTAGTGGTTTCCAAACTTAGTGCAAGTCAGAATGCAGGTTTCCCATCTTCAATCTACTGGTGTTGAACCTCATAGTATGGTCAGAGGACATTTGTATGTTTAATCAACTCCCCTGGTAGATTCAAAGACACGTATATAAGTGCTCTTGGATTAGTCTTGACTTGTAGCAGGATGGACTAATGAGCATCTCCAGCTCATCACTCTGGGACCCACAGTCAAGTCAACCTTGTGAGGAATGTGCACTGGCATGTTCCTCAGTTTCAGATCTCGCTCCCCTGCCCAGCACCTACTGAATGCCAACTGTGTGTCTGGGCCCAGCTGACCATCTTAGTGCCAACTGTCTCCTCACTTTTCAGTTGGAAGACAATTCTGGGTAGACCTCAGGATACCAGTGTTTGCTTAAATGCTTGGATGTCTATGCCTGGTGATCTGCAAATTCCTGGTTTGCAGCTATCCAGAAATCTGTCTCTCTTTTGGGAGGTTTCTCTGCTGTTCTCCAAAGTGCCTGTCTCATTGGTATCCAGTATCTTCAGATCTTCAATCTCCATTCTTTTTACAATAGAAAGACAACCTCATATACAGGGTCCCTGCAAAATAGATGCCTGCCCACCTGCAAGTATATCTTCACCTGCAAATATCTGTCTTCTTTCCATAGTAGAGATTTATTGCCTCCAGCTTAGGCTAATTCCCGACTTGTTCTCTAAACCTCATCCCCATCTCCAAAATTTTTCTTACCAAAATTCCACCAGCTTCTAAACATATTCGGTAAGTTTCACCTAATCACCATAATTTGGCCCAACACTTCTAGCTGTTACCCTAACTCTCTCCCCATCGCAACTATATTTTATAATAGTGATGTGCACATATTTACTATTGTCAGCATTGTAAGAATATACAGTATATTAAATGTGCTAGTTCACATAGTATTAATTTATTTACTACTCTCTATAGCCCTATGATAAATTAATACCAGGCGAGTTAACGCCCAATGAAAGCATAGGGAAATTAGAAAACTTGCTTCAAGGCACAAACTAGAGTGGGATTTGATCCCAGGCAGTCTGATTTCAAAGCAAGTGTCTATGCTTGCTGGCACAGTTCTTTCCTGTTACTTCTCCACAATTCGATTCCTACTTCCAGCCAGCAATGGCCTCTGTATTGTTACACCTACTGGAATTTTGGGGACTTGATTTCATTCAGAGCACCAGATAGTACAAACCTTTTCATTTGTTTTTGGAAGCCTCAACTTTTTTTTGTTTTTGTTTCTAGGGCTCAACATTCTCCTTGTTTTCCTTTGAACTCACTATGACTTCTTAGTCACATTTGTAGGTTTCTTTTCTCTTGTTCTAAACCTTACATGGTGAGGTGCTCCAGGGTCCCATTCTTTTTTTATTTAAAAAAATATATTTTATTGATTTTTTACAGAGAGGAAGGGAGATAGTTAGAAACATTGATGAGAATCATCGATCAGCTGCCTCTTGCATGCCCCCTACTGGGGATGTGCCCTGACCACAACCTAGGTACATGCTCTGAACGGAATCGAACCGGGACCCTTCAGTCTGCAGGCTGAAGCTCTATCCACTGAGACAAACCCGTTTGGCTAGGGTCCCATTCTTTGCCCCATTTCTATGCTACACACTATCCCAGATATTCAGCTACTAAGTACATTTCAAGAACTTCCAAGTCTTCATTTTGATCATTAGGCCAGAGGTTTATTTACTTGCCTGATATCTCAAAACAAACATTTCCCTAAATTAATTTATTATTTCCCCAACTTAATTTATTATTTTCCAAAGCCAGATCATCCTTTTCTCTTTCCTGACTCAGTCAACAACCATGATACATTCATCTAGTTGCCCCAACTGAAATTTGCATAGTATTTCTCTCTCTCTCTCCCCCTCCCTCCCTACCTCCCTCGCTCCCTCCCTTTCTCCATCCCTCTCCCACTCTATATAATTAGTCATCATGTTCTCTCAATTCTGCCTACAGAATTGTCCCTATTTTCAACTGCATCCACTTTTCACGGAACTCCTGAAAGCCTCTTGGTTCATGCTCTCTCATCATGTTCTTGCATGATGCTGTAGATTTCTAACTGGTCTCCTTACTTCAGTCTCATGTCCCCTCTTCCCCTTAAAATTTTCCTTTAATAGAGAATTATAAACTATTTAAAATATACAGAAAACTATAGAGAATGTCAGAACAGACACCAATGTATTTACCACCCAGACTTAACAAACATTTGTATTTTGCTGTATTTGGTATAATTAGTAGAAAAATAAAATAAAATATTACAGATAACAGTTAAAGAGATGGGCACCTTCTACTTCAGAGGTTAATTGCAACCTAAAGTTGGTGTGTAACCTTTCTTTTCATGATTTTAACATTTACATGTAAATATATGTGCACAAATGGCATAGTGTTTGAATATTTAAAATTTACTACATATACAATTCAGAAAAAATTTTTATTGGATATCATATCTTTGAGATTTACCTATGTTGATACATAAAATCTGGTTCATTCATGGTGTAGCATGCTTTTAGTGGTGGAACAATATTCCATTGTATGGATATACCACAATTTGTTTATCCATTCATTAGTTGATAGACACTTGGATATTTTCACTTTTTGGCTATTATGAATTTCTATGTACAGACTTTTGTGTGAATATATGAATATATTTTTCATTCTTTTGGCTATTTAGTTAGGAGTAGAATTGCTGCATCAAATGGTAACCCTATATTTAACTTTTTAAAAGGAAACACTCGTTTTTAAGGAAACTTCCAATATATTAGATGCACAATTTTATATTCCCACCAGCAATGTACAGGATTCTAATTTTCCACATCCTCCCTAAACTTGTTAATTTTCATTTTCTTTTGTTTATAGCCATCCTAATAGGTGTGAAGTACTATCACTGTGGTTTTGATTTGCATTCCTCTGATGACTAATGATGCTGAGCATTTTTTTTTTCTTGTGCTTATTGGATATTGTGAATCTTTGGAGAAATCTCTATTCAGATTCTTTGCTCATTTTTAAACTATTTTTTTTATTGTCAAGTTGTAAAAATAATTACCATTATATATAGTAAGCAAAGTTGTTCTCTCACCCTCATTCTCTTCCTACTTTTCCTCTTCCTTTTTCTTCAAATTATCATGACTATTAGAGGCCCAATGTATAAAGATTTGTACAAGAATACACCTTCTTTCCCCTGGCTTCCGGCACCACCCTTGAGCTGCATTTTCGCCTTTGCTCTGGCCCAGAGCTGCCTTCCATCTCTCGCCTTGTAGTATCAATTTGCATATTCCCTCCTAATTGGCTGTGGGTGCTGCCATATTTGTCATGGAGTTATGGTCAATATGCATATTCTGTCTTTATTGGATAAGGTTCTTTGCTCTTTACTCATCCTTATTAATTTTGGATCAACTTGCTATGTCACTAAAAAGATTTAGCAGATTTTTAGAGATAGATTGCTTTGGGAGAGTACTGCTATTTTCAGATTATTGTCTTCCAATCTATGAACATGGTATATCCATTTGTTTGAATTTTCTTTCTCTTATATCCTGACAGTTTCAGCTGCACTCCTTTATGGAGAAGTTCACTGCTGTTCAGTAATACACACCTTGCAAAGCCCACTTCCATAGGGTTGAAGTGTTGCATCAGTTTGCCAGTTATTTCCATTTTCTTTACATTGGTTTGACAGTTTCTTTTACTTGTCATGAGCTCTTTGATATCCTTACATTCCGGTTTTAGTCTTTTAGGAAACTCCAAGAGCTCTCAGACTCCTGAGTTTGGAAGAAGGTGGAGGGATAGGAGGGATAGTGCCACCTTTCTTATAAATGTTTCAGATTTCTAGGAAAAATACTAGATGGAATGAAAACTTGCCTTTAAAAAGTCTTGACATGTACTGATGGATGCTAAATCATTATATATTTCCAGAAACTAACACATTTTGGTATTGATGAAAGAAGTTGCCTCTTAAAGTAGACAGCTGCTCTATGTTATAGAAGGGGTAAGAAGCCACAGTGAAGAATACTTCTGGGCAGAGTGACATGAGTGGGTCCTTTATTTTTGATGGGTCTAAAGTGAGAAGTCAACCAGTGGCTTTGGAAGAGGTTGTAGGCAGAAGATGATAAAGGTTTCACCAAGCATATGCTTCTTAGTGTCTGTATCTAGAAAGCTACTAGGTAGAAGATGAACAAATATTCATATAGAACTATGGAGCAAGAGAAAAGGAACAAAATTGTTTGAATTTCTAGGTTATGAGAACTTCTTTGATTACTAGGGCAGAAAGAGCATAAAGGAGAACATAGTAGGAAGGAGAGGGGACCCTGGACTTTTGACCAGAGCCCAGAATGTGTTGCCAGATTGATCCTGGATATATCATGATAGCTGATACTGGGAGCTTCTTCTGACCCTTCCTCAGATGGAAGTGCCTTGGAAATAATGACCATAGTGACTCCTGCTTTCCAGGAGAGGGCTTCTTCTGAGGCTTTCTGTTTCATGAACTGTTCCATGTTTCAGCCTCTAGGTGGTGCACCTGAGTTCCAGCAGCTCTAGTCTGTGAAAAGAGCCTTGTTGACTAATAGAATTGGGACTTACAAAAGAATCAATGGTCCTGAGGAGGTGAGAAGGATACCCTCAGAATACATGAAGGGAAGCTCGAGCCAGTGCTTAATTACAATAGAAACCCTAATCCCAATGGGGCGAAGCTGATCATATCAATCAGAGTGATAATGCGGAGGGTTGAGCAGTATAATAAGGGCAGCAATTAACTTTTCATTAAGCACATATTTATTAAATGTCTATACTGAGCCAGGAACTCTTCTAGGTAGTATGAATGCACAAAAACAAAGCTCCTGCCTGGGGATATTGGTAATAAACAAATGCTTGGGGACAAAGCACAGAGGAAGACAAGAGGAACTGATAATCAACCAGAGGCACTAGGTCATAGTTTACAAGAGTAGAGGGTTATAAGCTGGCCTAGGAGCTCACCAGGCAGATCCAGCAGGAATAGAAAGGAGAGGGTATGGGGGACTGAGGAACAATGTGTGCCCAGACCTGGAGGCCTCAACCAGACAGAGGATGGGCTGAGGGAACTATCTGGGACTCACATTGCTTGGTGTGTAATGCTGGGAACGAGGCTGCAGAGGTATTCAACGCCCAGGTTGTGGTTGGACCAGCTATGGAGTCTGAGCTTTATTCAGTGGCAATGGGAAAGCGGTGGGGGCTTTCAGGTGTGGGAGTGCGCTGGGCAGATTTGCCAGCAGCATCTTAGGGGATGCACCAGAGCGGTACAAGATGGAGTCAGGGAGACCAGTGAGGAGGCAGTATGGGCAGGTGTCCAGGGGCTGTCAGAGAAGAGATGTGGGGACCTGAGCTAGCGCAGTGGCAGTGAAGGTGGAGGACAGGGGTTGGGGTGGACTGCATTTGGTGACTGATTATAAACATGGATCATGAGGGCAGACAGAGAATTCAGCATCACTGTCCCAGCCTCTGGTCTGGATGACCTTTCCCATGGCCAGAAATGGCTCTCTCCATCTCATGGCGTCTTCCTGACCCCAAAGGCATTTTTATTACTTTCAAGTGTATAGAGCAACCAGAAGTGAACTAATAAAGTGCCACAGTTCTGCTTTAATGAGTAGAAAAGAGTAATTTGTAATTAGCATCTACATTATTTGTACAACAGGAGGGTTTCCAAAGTCCTTGTGGGGGCTGTTTGTCTTCCTAAGTATTTAAGCCCCCACCAACCATCTTGTTTATGCTGTTATTTCGTACTCTCTGTTCCTAAAAATACATGCACATTTGCACATTCACTCACCTGCAGGTTGTCTGCAGTCAGAGCAGCACACCTAGGAATGTGCAGCCACCCCGTTCACTTGTTCATAAGTGTAATCCCATGCTTGCATGCACAGTGCAGGCACACAAACACTGCTGCACATTAGGGTGTGCACACACATATATACATGTACCCATTCCCTGTGCACACATGCCTAGAATGTACAAGTACACAGAACATGTGTATTCCCAGGAAGCCCATATGAGCAAACTTGCATACATCAGTCTACCCAAGCACACGCCTGTGCACACACACAGGATCATATGCACACATGTCCACTCAGGTATTTAGCGTGCTGGGAAGGGTCAGGAACTCATGTGGTCCTCTTGCCTCAAGTAAGGGTGATACCATTCCTTCATCACTTTGGTCTTGCCCAGAGATTTGACATTTTGAGGCTTTGTTTTCTTGCTCCAGACATTTTGCCATTGCCTGGATCAGCTACCACTCATGCTGACAATGTTCCTTCCCAGTTATGCTCTCGGCCAGCTGGGCTTATGGAGGTTTGGATTACAGAGATCCTAGTTGTGCCATAGCAATAGGTCAAAGGCCGGATTTTTGCCTTCTTGGGCCTAGGGCTCAGCTTGGGCAATAAGCAATAAAGAGCCCTCGTTAATACACTGTTTTTGGGTCTCAGGTAAAACTCTGCACAGTGATCAGGAAGATACAAAAATATGTACGTGCTCAGCAGTGATTATGCACCGGGGCTTTTCACCCATATACTCTTTCTACGAGGATTTTCAGGTTGGCATTATGATTCCTGTTGTGCAGATTTGAAAACAGAAGCTAAGAAAAGAAAAAAAAGAAAAAAAAAGAAAGCTCTTAATTGAGCCCAAGAAGTTAAATATAACATGATAATATAAATTTAACCTCTGCTTCTTTTTGGCAACCCACCCTCCTCCCTGGGGGTGTCCCAGGGCCTGAGAGAGCGGATATGAGATGGTTCTTGGTGCCACTGACCCCCCATGAGGCATTCCCTTGGGGGCTGAAGATGAGGTGCTCCATTCATCCAAGGGCCGGAGAGAGTCCTTCTGGGAGGAAAACACAACTCAGCTTTTCTGACCTTGATGTTTGCTTTATTTATTTATTTATTTATTTATTTAGACTTTGCCTTCTTTCTCTGATGTTTGCTTTTGATGGGATCCCAGACAAGCAGCTGGTAATATATTTTCTCTGCCGATGGGAGTGGATATCACACCTCAAGTTCTCCCTAGAAGCTATGTTCCTAAAATGAAGAAAATTTGGTTTGTAATAATATACTCTGACATATAAACCTCAAGTTAAAAGGAAAAGAACCAGGACTCTGAGTGTGTGAGTGTGAGTGTGTGTGTGTGTGTGTGTGTGTGTGTGTGTGTGTGTGTAATTCCCTAAAAACTGTTTAGTAGTATAGTTGGTCACCTGTCAGTCCTGGACCTGGGCACAGGCAAAGCTGAAGAAGGCACCAGACCACTTTTGGTTTACATTATTGTAAGCATTTTTAGAAAAAAAACAGTAGTACGAATTTATTTATAATAATTCTTTTATTTTAGCTTTAAAATGCCCTATGGAGAAGTAATAATAATAATGAAGACACAAGAGTTGATATTTATTGAATACTTACTACTCACCAGTCCCATAATAGTCTTAGTATGCTAAGTGCTTCACATGCCATTGTCTATTCAGTTCTCACAAGACTCTATAAAGTTCTGGCCCAAGAGTGGGCTATTATGGCTCCTATTTTACTTTGAGAAAGAAAGGATCAATGAGGTGAAGCGACTTGAGCAATATCCACAGGTATGATCCAGGACTCCTGACTCTCAAGACTGATATGTCCCTGTACTATCCAGGGTTAGAGATTGCAAGGACAAGTGAAGTGGGCTTAGGGTGCCAGAAACTATAGACCTGATGTGCACTTGAAGTTTTCCAACCAAGTTATCTGGATGTGTGACTTCCAGATGGGAACTAGAAAAGGGGCCCATGCCTTCCTTACTGATACTACTTTAACAGTGTTTGCCAATTTCCATGGTGCAAATACTTTTAACACCATGATTGATTTTAAACTACCAACTGTCCAACAGCTAGGAGACAAAAGTGAGGTGGAGAGGCATATGTAACAAGTGCATACTTAGCACTGGGCCCTTTGGCTCCAGCCACTGTGGAGACCAAGGCCCCAGCAATTAACCTTTGTCTACTCCTGGACTCAAAGGAGGCCAGGCCGTGGGAACAGAGCACCAGAAGGATATTTTGAGGCAGATTCTCCATTGCCTCAGCCTGAATGAGGCTGATGGTGTCTTACTTCTTCCTCTGCCTCCCTCAGGGAGAAAACAAAGAGTGGATCCCAGAAAGGCCAGGGCCTCTAATCTCTCAGTGAAAGCCTTTGAAAGAAGAGGAAGGTGGCTGGGCCTGCCACTGAGAGCTGGCAAGGATGGGTCTCCTGAGGCCAGGGCCGGGGCTCCATGAGCAGAGTGTGGTCAGAGCTGGCCAGCTGGGAGGAAACGGCTGGTGGAAGGCCTCCCAGACCCTCTATCCTGTCTCTGTCACTCCCACATAGATTAACGAGCCTCAGGATGCCCTTGGTGTTGGCCAGCCATGCTTGGGGCCTCCCCAAAATAGACAGGACGCCTGGTGCCTCTTGCCACTGTCCCAGCTATTGTCTTTATGAGCCTTGTGAGTTCAAGGGTCACATCCTAACACTTCCTCTTCATGCTTAATCACCACCCTGATGGATGGACGCTTGCACAGACAGCCTGGGGGCTACTGAGGGAAATGCAAGCTCTGGGCAGCCGGTCTCCATTCATGTGCATGTGGGCTAAACCAGCACCTCTGTATTTATGTCTGGGAAGGGGGAATTGGAGCAATGTGGAGCCTTTGAAAGGGCTCTGAGGTCCTTTTTTGGCAGAGAATGGCTGAGCTGTGCACCAGATTCAGAGTTGGTGCCATGGGGTGGCAGCAGTGTATAGGCTAGATTGAACCACCAGGGGGCAGGCCTTGATAGCAGGTGGACAGGGTTAAACCTTATCAAAGCTTAAAATGACTGTAGGAAGACTAAGAGCCACACAAAGGGGGCCCTCTCCAGGGTCTAGTCAGTTTTAGAGACACCAAAGCCTAGGGAAGTCTGGGAAGTGAGGACAGTAGAGATAGGAAGCCATGTGTATATTCCCTTTATCTTCTTGGTTTGTGGTAATGGGATGATGATCAGCTGAATCGGTACCTGGAGGTGGATGGAGAAATGGATTCCTTGTGCTGTGGGGCAAGAAGGAAATAAGGAACAGAGAAGTTGAAATCTTAGATGGAGTCAGGAGCTGGCAGCTGCTGCTCAGGGGTACAAGCTAGATGTGGGATCTCTTCTTGGCTTGTGTCCCTTGTGCCTGCCTGGCTAGGCTAGCTTCCTCTTAACCATACAACACTGAGCTTAACTTTTGTCATTTTCTCAAATTAGTCCCTACACTTCTTGCTCTTAGTGATAGCTGATTCTGGCAGTTTTTGAACAGTCTGAACCTGCTGTCTACCCAGGAAGGAGTTTCGCAATTATGTACTGTAGAGCTAAAGCTGAAAGCCAGAGGACTTTGGGATTACCCTGAAGAGAAAAGACTGGGGAGCCCACATACTACTGGGAGGCTTGGTCAAGCCAGGGGCCTGCATCCATCCATCCATCCATCCACCCATCCACCCATCCACCCATCCACACATCCATCCACCCATCCATCCATCCATCCATCCATCCATCCATTAATCCACTCAGTCAATATATGTCATTGAGGCTTACTCGGTGCCAGGTTCTCTTCTAGTGTTTGAGAATACAACTGTGGACATGACAGAAAAGGTCTCTGACATTATGGGAACTGCATTTGAAGGGCAGCAACCCAGAGACAAGTAAAGTCACTCATTATACCATCCAGATGTAAACAGATGGGTCTTGTCTTACTTACTTTGGAAGCATGCTCCCTTCATCTTTTGCCCTGATACATAACAAACACATTTACAATATATTTGAATGTATCTCAAGATGCACATGTTCATATATGCTCACAATGGATTTTCTTGGGTACCAACATATCTGCAAGATCACTTTGCACACACACATACACACTTGAATGCACAAATACTTAAATAACTGTGTGCACACATGCATATAAAGTAATCTATGCACACATGCACATATACATGGGCATATTAGGCACTTGTATGTTTTCACACATATACATACATACCCAGGAATACACAGGCACATATGCATGCACACATTTGGGTGCCCAGGAACTCACTCAAATACACTAATGTATGTATATATAGATTAATGTGCACATGGGCACAGTTTGGATCTGTATGCATACAAGACACATATGCCCACATATGCACAATTCTACACACACACAGATAACATGCACATGCATGTATGCACACACATACATGGAAATGCCAGCTCTGGCTTTGCCCCTTTCTCCAAAGTTCCCACACCCTACCATTTCCCCATCTTATCCTGGGGAATTATCTGTATCTCTGACAAGAGAATGGGTTACTAATGCAGCCACAGAGCTGTTTTGACACTTTTGATGAATAACCTTCAATACTATTAATTGGAACAATTGCTTTTCATTTAACTAAATCACGGGAATTGCTAAACTAAATTGAAACAGAATGTAATTTTGCCACGCACTGCTTTAATATGGGCCTCTAAATGTCTTCTCCCTGAAGGATTAGTAACTTAATCACCCACCAGTGATAACTGCTTTCCAGGCTCAGCTGGGAGGCTTCTTGCTCAGAGCAGCCTGGCCGGGAACAGGCTGGAGGACCAGTGGCTGCTCCTCCCGCCCTGGGCTTCCTCTCTGTGCTTTATTCATCTCAGGGAACATAGTTCCTGCCCTTCTCTGATTCCAGCAGGACGGTTGGAGACCATTTCCATTTCCCTTTGGTCCTGTCCTTCTGTTTGCAGTCTGGCTTGGGGTCTGTCAACCAGGAGACTGAATGTGGAGGGCCTGGACTCTGTCTCTGGGGCTCTCTGAGCCTTGCTGAGCCCCTCCACCCTCAGAAGCCTGACCCTGGGATCCTGGAGCCTCTTAGGCAGCCCAGAGTTTTCCTAGCTTTCAGAGGTTGACACGGGTTGGAAATCCTCCCTGCACTGCCTGGGGGAGTAAGGGAGGCCCCCAGCCAGCAGGCTGTTGGCAGGTGACCAGCTGTCCCAGTGTTCCTGAGATAGCAGAATCTCTAGGACATGGAACTGTCAGTGATCACTCTAGCTGTGGGGCCTCTATGCCTCTAGTAGAAATCACACAGCATTTATTGAGTGCTTACTGTATGCTAGGTACTTGACATACATTATCTCATTTTTAAACCAATTTTGTGAGGATGAGCCCAGTTTTCAAAATCTTATCTAAGATCTCATAGGTGTAATCATAACAACAATAATACTAGTAAATAGCAGCTAGTGCTTATAAGAGATTGTTTTGTGACAAGCGCTGTGTTAAAGGCTCAATGTACATCACATGGCTTGGAGACAGGTACCATATCCATCATCCCCATTTTACAGATGGGAAAACTGAGGCTCTCAGAAGTGAAGGTAATTGCTGGTCAGTGCTGGAGCTGTGATTCCGGATGCTAGAGTACCTTCCCACCCAGCACCCACTGTGTTGGCTTGCTTTTCAGGTCACTTGAGAGGAACCCCCAAGCTCTTTTCCTCAGGGTAGTCTGAGGAGAACTAGGCAGAGGGCTTCTGGAGGGTGAACCTCCTAGCAGATTGGAGTTGCGGAGCTAAGTGTGGCAGCCTCTAGTTACAACTTCTGCCTTTGGGTGTTCGAACTAGGCATGGCCTTTCCCTGAATGAGGGTTTTCAGGGCAGCCAGCCTTTCCTGCTTCCAGTGACATGGTCCCTGGCATTGAGTGGATTTTATAAGTGTGTGGGTCTGTGCGGTCACAAACCAGTGTCTTATCCACCCCTGCTGAGCTTAGGCCCTACTTGATTTGTAGCAACAACTTCTCCATGCAAAGTTCTCTGTGTCTGCTTTCCCACTCTCCCCCCTCTCCCACCCCAAGACAACATTTCTAAATACAACAGTGACCCGATGCATGGATTTGTGCACATTGAAGGGAAATTAATTAGAAGGTGGCCAGCTGGATGGGACTGGGCGAGTCGGGCCAGACATGCCCTGGAGCCAACCTCCAGCAGTGTCTTCGGAGGGAGTAGGGTCCCTCCTGCAGGTGAGGTCCCTCAGCCTGGCCTGCGGGGATTGGGCTGAAGTGGCTCTCTGACATTCCCTGAGGTGTCTCAGAGTGTGAGAGGGCACTCTGCAAAGTTGCTGTCATGCAGGGTGTGGAAGGCAAATGCAAGTGTGCAGATTCGGGGCCAACAGTGCCCTAGCAACAACATAACCCATGGCTGAAGGTGGAGTCGCATGGCCCCGCAAGGAATCAGGCTCCCTCCTCTCTGGTTTTGGGGTGCGTCACCTGAGAACCACTGCTGCCAAGTCACTGCAGCTGGTCAGTGCACATCATAGCGACCAGTCGAATGGGGGGAGGGACACTTAGCATATTAGCCATATATGTATGCTCATGGAACCTTGGGCTCAGATTGGTTTATCTTCACATGTGACTGTCCCCACTTCATAGCCCTGTTGGGACTGTTGCATATGGGGTTCAGCTCAGGTCCTGGATCAGCGCAAACACTTAATAAATAGTGGCTACCCTAATTATTTTTTATTATTTCTGATGGTTTGTAAGGAGATTCTCTGGAGTTCATCACTGAAGACTCCCTGCCACATTTTACACTGCCTGCGCCCTTGAGTTTCCCATTAACTTAATAGGTCTGGACATAAAGCAGCCAGTTGTTCATGGGATCCTAGAGTCAATCAACAATCTACCCTTCACTGCTCCCATTCACTAAAATCGATATGTATTGATTAAATGCAGAGGCTGAACAGGGCCCTGAGGCTGCCCTTGAGGGTTTCAGCCTCTTGATGAGCCAGGATGAGGAGCTGAGAGAGCAGCTCTTCCATGTGTGGCCCCTGGACCAGCATCATCATCATCTGGGAATGAGTTAAAAATGCAAATTCTTGTGCTCACCTCAAGTTCTACTGAACCAGAAATTGGTGTTTTTCTGAGGATTTCAGATCATTCTAAAGTTTGAGAGACATTGGTCGAAGAGAGCAGAACAGTTATTGTCAGAGAGGGACCAGCTGAGCATGAAATCTGGGCAGGGAAAGTGCTACCCAGTGCGGGTGGGGAGGGATTTCTGAGGACTGGGGTCTCCTGATTCATGAATTACTGCCCTTCTCAGGCTTGGGGTAAGGGAAGAAACTTGGGCTGCTGCTGGCCCACATGGCCCCTTTGTTGAAGTAAACAAAGGCGTCCCTTTCTCTGGGTAAGTGCAGTAAGTGAGGATAAATACAATGCTTCAGGTAAATGCAGAGCTGTAGGTAAATGCAGAGCTGAGGGTAAATGCAATGCTGAGGGTAGTTGCAGAGCTGCAGGAAATGTAGTGCTGAGGGTAAAAACAGTGCTGAGGGTAAATGCAGTGCTGAGGGTAAATGCAGAGCTGCAGGTAATGCAGGGATGAGGATTGCTGTTCTCACTAGAGCAGGGGTGGGAAATGTCCAGCCCGCAGGCCATATGAAGCCCCACAATATCATTTGGTCTGGTCCTGCCAAGGTATTAGGGGCAAGTTAATTAAATGTTTGACCAAACATAGGCTAATTTTTAAGTTGATAATTTTGCATGGTCCACAAATGATATTATAAATATCCAAATAGCCCTTGGCAGAAAAAAGGTTCCCCACTCCTGCTCTAGAGCATCCTCCTCCTGTCAAAGACAGGTCAGCTGGACACTGATGGAGAAACAAACCACCGAGTGTGACAGAGAATGCTCTTTGCCCAGCCGGTCCCAATCAGCACCCAGACAATCAGCCTTCTTCCTACCTCTCCCAGGGGACCTTCTCAGGCCACCCTCTCCGAGCCACCTGGCCTCCCTCCCATTCTCCTGGCCCACTCTTCACCACCTGTAGACCCCCCCCCCCGAAACCTTTGCTCACTCCCTTTCATTCCTGTTCTTTGGGGCTGATGTCCTCTCATTTCCCCCTGGAAGCTTTTCTAGATTTTGGCTTCATTTGGGCACCTGAAACACCTCTTTAAATGTTCTTTGGGGTTTAATGAGGCCATGTCTTCTCTCTCTCTCTCTCTCTCTCTCTCTCTCTCTCTCTCTCTCTCTCTGACTTTTTGGAGATAGGAGATACCTAGGTCTTCTCCTCCTTCTTCCCAGGTGCCTTCTTCTCTGGTGTCTGTACCCTCTGATGCCACAGGGCACCATTCTCCTGCCTCCCCCCCCCCCACTTCTCCACCTTCGTGGGCTCTTCATTTTTGCCATTGGCACATCCCAAACGTCTGTGCTCCTGTAGCTTTCTCCCATTTCTCTTGATCACCTCAGCTTCCCTCATCACCTCTGCATGTGACTCCCAAATTCTGCTTCTTGCTACTATAAAGGTTCCTGTGAGAGCTCCTTGGCACCCCCTCTCCTTCCATGCATCCAGTTTTCTACAGAGATTTCCACGTGTGGTTCCAGCCAGTACCTCAGAACCAGCAGGTCTCAGCCGAGCCCAATGTCTTTCCTCTCACTCCAGCTCCAGCTTTCTGCCTCACTCTTTCTGCTGTAAAGTGTCACCCAGTCTTGAAAATGAAAATTATTGATCTTGCTTTCTTGTTTCTATTTTCTTCTCTTCCAAAAATCCAATGGGCAACTACAGAATCTACCCACTGTATTCTTTCCTAATCTGTTGGCCCCTTCTGTGGTCTGAATCCTCACTTACACATTTGCCCCTTTCATTGGTAGTTTTCTATTCCATTCATTCAACATAGGTTGCCAAATTCATTTTTTCATTGCCCAGTCAGGATCATGTATTCTGCTCATCAACAGATATTCTAGCACAAATGTCAATTTCTCCCTGAATCCTCTCACTGGGTGGAGGGCAAGGACTATGAGTCAGTCAGATCTGGGTGACATTCTGACTCTTCCATTAAGTGAGCCCGTGAGAAAGAGAATGGCCCTCAATACTAGTAAATAAAATTTCTCTGATTTATTTAAGTTACAAATAATTTTATGTTTTTATATCTAGCTATGGTTATGTGCGTGTTTTTAAAAAGATATTTTAAAGTATAACCAACTTGGACATTTTAAAATGAAACAAAAACTATTTTGAAAACTAGAGCCAATCAATATGTATTATCTGAGTGGTCATAGATATAGCCAATCAGATATCAATTCAGAGCTATTAGCACCTTCATTTCTACTTGGATAGAGACAGCCTATTGACCATCAAAATTCATCTTCTCTTTCTTCCACTACCATAAGTCTATATGTTTACTTTTACTTCAGTACCACACTGTTTTAAATGGGAGAAAATACTTTCAAACCAAATGTTGGATAAAGGGTTAATATCCTAAATTAAGAAAATTCTACAACTCAATAGCAAAACAAATAAACAAAAACATCCCAAGTAACCTGATTTAAAAATGAGAAAAGAACTTGAGTAGACATTTTTTTTTCCAAAGAAGGCATTCAGTGGCCAAAAGGTATAAGAAAAGTTGCTAGGCATTATTAATCATGAAGAAAATGTAAATTAAAACCACATTGAGATGTCACCTCATACTTGTTAAGATAGCTATTATAAAAAAAAAAAAAACCTCACAAGAGACAGTAAATGTTGGTGAGAATGTGAATGGTAGGAATGCAAAATGGTACAGCTGCTATGGGAAATGGCATGACAGTTGTTCAAGAAATTAAAAATAGAACTCTCATATGATCCAGCGATTCTATTTCTGGCTATTTATCTAAAAGAATTGAAATCAGGATCTTGAAGTGAGATATGCACTGCCATGTTTATTGCAGCGCTATTCACAATAGCCATGATAAGGAAACAGCCCAAATGTCAATCAACAGATGAATGATAAAGACAATGTGGTATATACATACAGTGGGTTATCCAGCTTTGAAAAAAGAAGGACATTCTGACATATTGTACAACATGGATGAATCTCAAGGACACTATGCTACATGAAATAAGCCTTACACAGAAGGACAAATACTACATAATTCCAGTTAGAATGGCTATTCAACATAGTCAAATGGTTATTGAACATAGAAATAGTACCCTGTTTCCCCAAAAATAAGACACTGTCTTATATTAATTTTTGCTCCCAAAGATGTACTAGGTCTTATTTTCAGGGGATGCCTTATGTTTCCATGAAGTAGGTCTTATTTTTGGAGGATGTCTTATTTTTGGGGAAATAAGAATGGTGATTGTCAGGGCCTAGGTGAGGAGAGAATGGGGAGTTGTTGCTCAGTGGGTATAAAATTTCAGTCATGCAAGGTGAATATGTTCTAGAGATCTGTACTAACAATACTGTATTGCACACTTAAAATTTTTGTTAAGAAGGTAGATCTCATGGTAAGTGTTCTCACCAAAATAGAAAAGGAGAGGAGAGAAAATAAAGCTTGGTCATGTCTGAGAGTCCCTGTCATTCTAGAACACATCACTTTTTGGTTTCCAGGGAAAATAATCTCACACAAAAAGTCTCATATCTTCTTTTAGCTTTGGGAGTTCTTCCATGCACATGGCCTCAGCTGGTGTGCTCTCTTCCAGGGAGGCAGGCTGGGCCCATCCCCTGGCATCAGGACCAGAGCCTGCAGCACTTATGGGTGGCAGGCAAGCTCAGCTGGTGGGTGTCAGCTGAGCCCCTGCCCTTGCCTGAAGCCGGAGCAGTGAGCTTCCTTCCCCAGCCAGCCTCTGGCAGAACTGGTACATTGCTTATGGGCCTGCCTGCCCATCCTTCATGAATTTTTATTAAACAAAACTGTAAGCAGATTGATTTTGTCCTCTTTTATTGCATTTTTATTTAATTCCCTTCCATGGTGGAGGCTCCATCATGTTACCGCAGAGTAAATTACTCCGGGGCATCAGGCCAGCGCAGTGGAGAAGGGCAGGAGCTGGCTTCCCAAGAGCACATTTACCGCATAAGAACCTTTATTAGCGGAGAGTCATTGATTTTTTTTCCAGGTCATAGCCCCTTCACCATCCTTTAAATAAGAGACTATCACAAAGTTATAGTGGAAGAGAGACTCTGCGAGGCCAGGGTCATGGGGTACTGGCTTGTCTCTAGGTCTGACAACACCTGCATCATCTGCCTATAGCTTGACTCTGACCTACTGTGTGCTGGGTCTGGTCATGTGAAGAGAGTGGAGAAAGAGTAGTTTGGATGGAGTGCTGCATGGTAGATAAGGATGGAAAGGAAGATCAAGTCCAGGAACAAAGCAACTTAACACCATTATAAAAATGAGCAGTGATTTTAGTTTAGCCAAAGAATTCTGCATACAACAATCGAGACCATGAGAATTATACATCAACTCTTCTCCTCCTTTGGAACTTCTGTTTTTACAGTCTAGGAAAAGGACTTCAGGCTTTCATTCTTCAGAACTAGAGAGTCACTGAAAGTTTGGGGCAAGGCAATAACAGGATATTATCTTTGCTGCAGGGGGATTAATCTGGCATCGGAATGTAAAATGAATTTGAGGAGAGTTCAGGAATGGGGTTGGAAGGTGGAAACCAGGATATCTGTTAAGAGGCTAATGCTACAGTCTAGGTCTAGGCACAAGGCCACAAGCACCAAAATTAAGTAAGGAAATGGTAGAAATGATGAGGTGGAGACAGATTAAATAAGAAGGGAGCAGTCAGAGGTGATTCAGGTGTTTTGTCAACTGCTAAAGGACATTAAAGCAGAGAAGCAGGTTTGAGCAAAGAAAACGAAGAGGTAAGTTTTGTGTATGCTCATTTAAAAATAAAAAAATACCCAAGAACTTGTTATTGAAAAAGAAGGCAGGCAAATTGCAGAAAAATAGAGACAGGTGTGAAAAGAAAAGAAAAACCCTCCAACAAGATTAACCTTTGTAGTATTTAATACATTTCATGTATATTTCTAGTATGTTTCCTTCTAGTTAGATAAATAAATTAGTGACCCATGTTACTAAAGGCTCTTCAAAGATATGTTTCTTAATGGCTGCATATTACCTTATCATTTGGAAACACCAGGAAAGATTTAACTGTCCACCTATTATTGGACTTTTACCTTGATTTATAGTGTCTCCATACTATAAATAATGATGCGGTGAACATCTTAGTGTATGCATCTTCGTCTGCATCTCTGATACATTTCTAAACTAAAATTATTGAGTGGAAGGTTATCATCTTTTTAAAGGCTCTTAATTCATATTGTCAAGTGCTACTAGACACTGATCTAGTGTATGCACATGTTTATGTCACAGTACATTCATCAAGCTAGGATTATTTTAGTCTTTTTAATCTTTGCCAATTTCCTAGTTAAAAAACAGGCTATACCACCTTTTTTTAATTATTGACTTTTTGTATTACTAATACTTTTATAGTAATTTTAGGTGTGCCTATTGGTCATTTTTATTTCTTCCCTTTTAAGAATTGTCAAGAAGGATATCTTACCTTTTGAGACAGCATGGAGGGACCTGGAGAGTATTATGCTAAGCAAAATAAGCCAGTCAGAGAAAGATAAGTATACATGATCTCACTTATATGTGGAATCTAATGAACAAAATAAATTGACAAACAAAATAGATATAGAGATAAGGAGGCATGGAACAGACTGAAGTGGGAGGGGAGAGAGAGGGATGGGGAGGGAAGAGATTAACTAAAAGACACATGTATACTAGTGGCCTGGTGCACGAAATTGGTGCATGGAATGGTGGTGTCCCTCAGCCTGTCCTTTACCCTCTCTAACCTGGGACCCCTCAGGGGATATCTGACTGCCAGTCAGACATCCCTCTTGCAATCCGGGACTGCTGGCTCCTAACTGCTCACCTGCCTGCCTTCTTGATCACCCCTAACCTCTCTGCCTGCTGGCCTTCTTGCCCTCATCTTCTCCCCCGCGCCGGCCTGATCACCCCCAAAAGCCACCCACTGCTGGCCTGTTCACCCCCAACTGCCCTCCCCTCTTGGCCTGATTGCCCCTAACTGCCTCTGCCTCGGCCCTGCCACTATGGCTTTGTCTGGAAGGACATGCGGAAGATCTCCCAAAAGGTCTTCCAGTCTAATTAGATTATTACCCTTTTATTAGTATAGATAGGCATAACCTATGGATGCAGACAATAGTGTGGTGAAGGTATGTATGGGTGGGTGGGTGGGGCAGGAGTGAGGTGGAGGAAGCCAATAGGGGGAGAATAGGGGGCATCTGTAATACTTCAAAAATAAAGATTAAAACAAAGAATTGTACCTTTTCTTGAGTTACTATTATTTTTCTTGCTCTTTCTCATTTCTTTCAAATTTTATATGGTGTGTTTGACAAGCAGAAAATTTGAAGTTTTATGTAGGTATTGCTATCAATCTTTTTCTTTTTGGTTACACTATATAAATCCTTCTCAGATTAAGATCAAATAAACTTTTACCTATAGCTCCTTCTAATTTGTTGTGATTTTATTTCTTTTACTTATTTCCTTAGGTGAGGTATCAGACTGTGGTGATCATGAAGGCAAGCTCTAAGTTAGACTTGGATTTGGATTCTGGTTCCCCTACCAACTAGCTGTGCCATCTTGAACCAGTTGCTTAACCCCTTTGAAATTGATTTTTTCAAGTCTGAAATGGGGCCAGTACTACCTCATTGACTTGTTGAAAGAATTTCAGGAGATGATGCATGTAACTTGTTTTGTTCAGTGCCTGGCTGAAGGTTAAATATTGTTAAGTGTGTACAATTTTGATTTCCATGAGGGTTGAGACCATGTCCTATTTATCTCTGTATTATAGGCTTCACCAAGAGCATGTCTGAAAAATATATTTTCAGGGAATATTTGACAAATGAATGATTATATGAAATGGAATTAACAGATTGTATTTTATAAGTTGTAAAGGTGAATGGATACCTGCTTCTGAGAATTCACTTTAAGATGTTTAATTCATTTAGAAATGACCAGAATTATGTGTGTCTAGAATACAGAAGACTATCTCCCCTCATCCAACAAATGAACATTGTTTTTTCATTAGCCACGGTTCACCACTCAGAGCTGTGTGTCTGTTCAGTCACCTCTGACCCCTGACTTCTGATCCTGGCCTCTGCATACAGGCATTGCTCCACTCCTTTGAGTCTGTCCATAGAGAATATTAAGAACTGGTAGGGCCCTTTAAGGTCATTTGGTTGTCTAGACTACCAGCATTTATGTTTTAGCTGCCAAACACTTTTTTTTCTAAAGAATGTTATATTGGAAGGCCAATGTTTAAAACTGACAAAATGTAAAGATGCTATGGTTGAAAGATTGGGCCAGAGGTCATACTCCTTCTGTTGGAGGGTTTTTACATTATGTTCCATCCTTCCCTGTCCCAATTACTTAGTTAAGTACTATTTTTCCTTTGGGTCCTACCTGAAATAACACCTTCTCCAGGTGTTATTATCAGCTCTCCGGTTATATATTCATAACCCCATGTACCTCTGTTTGCTAGCACAGACCTCAGTTGTAAATTTGCATCTATCATGTTCCTTTTCTACTAGACTTTGAGCAAGCAGGGGAAGGCCATGATGGGTTTATTCATCATTATTTTCTGAGCACTGACTGCAAGCCCTGCCACACAGTAGGTGGTCAATTAATGTTTGATGCCTTAAAAACACTGCATGATCCACTCTCTTTCTTTTTTAGTAGGAATAAATATTTATCACATCCACGATCTGCGAGATGCTCTTCTGAGCATCAGCAACACATCTGTGAAAGACACCGACATGCTCCCTGCCCTCAAGGAGCACACGTGTAGTCAGGATGACAAGCAACCGAGGAAGAGTCATTAATTTCACTGCTAATAAATGCCTTGGACTTCCATGTAAGATTTCACAGTAAGATTTCCTTTACTGAAAAATAATTGGCAGGTTTCTAGGCCAGCATACTTTGTTGATGATAAAGTCAGCGGGTAGCAGTGGCACTTGGAATTCTCTTGTAGTAGTTCCTTCAGGGTGGGAGAGTGTCTCTGAGGCCAGCCATCTTGTCAGGATTAACTTGAATTACCCTCTGATGTACCCTGGATGGCGAGCCAGTGCCTCCCAAAGTTGCTAACTGGGCCACCTACTGGGTCTGCTTTAATAAATGAATAAGAACTCATGTTCCTTGTGAATTCATCAGCTCTAATTGATCAAAATCAGCTGCCACGAGCTCCATTCCTATGGTTACTTCTAGGGGGGCAGTTGGTCTAGATCAGTGGTCGGTAAACTCATTACTCAACAGAGCCAAATATTAACAGTACAACAATTGGAATTTCTTTTGAGAGCCAAATTTTTAAAACTTAAATTTCTTCTAACCCAGCTTCTTCAAAACAGACCCTGGTATTTTGTGGAAGAGCCACACTCAAGGGGCCAAAGAGCTGCATGTGGCTCATGAGCCATGGTTTCCTGACCACTGGTCTAAAAAAAAAGAGAGGCCCTTTCCATATTCAAGTGACTGACCAGGCTGCTTGCCCCTTTAGGCCTGTGCTGATCTGGTGCCATCTGCATTTTGTACCTTGCTCTCTCATGTTGTAGATGTCAACTTTCTGGTCCTATTTGAATTATTCCCAATTGCAAATCAGCCAATCATTGACTGACACTGGGTGCATTAGTGCTGGACCATTAGGGTTTGGTACACGGGATTAGATAGCAGCACCCTCCCCATGGATCCTGTGTCTTTTCCATCCCTTTTAGAAAGCTTCTGGGTGCTGTTTGTACCTTAGCAGGCTCTAATGCCAATTCTGGCTGGGCCACCCTGAAACTCACACCCATAGGAGTGTGGCTGAGGGCTTGAGAGCCCCAGCAAATAGTTCCCAGCCTACTTCCTTAGCTGCCAGGCTGCCAGTGCCAGCCAGGAGGCCCCTCCTGCCTCTGCTTGTTTCCCTTGATTGTTATATAATGTTTGGCAGCAGGAGGTAAATTCCTCTCCAATTTCCAGGCCCGTTACAGCGCATGAACCCCACCATGGGGAGCCACAGTGATTGAGCTCAGCAGCCAGGTCCCATGCTGAGTGTCATAAATCAGGCCTATTACCCACTCCTCCTGGCAGATGCCACCACTGAAACCTGCCCACTCCGCTCAGGAGACCTAGCCACCTCTGCACACAGTAAACCCGGGCTGGCATATCCACTGGGGATTTGGGGGCTCGGGAATTATTGGACTTATTCTGAAGGGGTGCAGGCTAGATAGCCCTTGCTGGTGCATTTAAGACTGAGGTCCTGCAGCCTGAAGCTTGAGGAGCAAAATCAGGGCATGCTCACCTGCCACCTGGATTTCCTGGTGTAACCTTCTGTGTGCTTCACTTATACACATAAGAATCTCTAGGGGACTTTTTAAAAACACATTTCACAGGGCCATCCCCAGAGATCCTGATGCGGTAGGTCTTCCTAGGAATATGGGACTTGGCGTGTGTATAACGTTCCTGGTGATTCTGATGTCAGGGGTCCCTGGACCATTCTCTGAGAAGTGCTGCTTTAAGACCAACCGTATCTTTAAAGCAATGCCTGTAAAATGAAAGCCTATAAAACGAATTCTTCTTTTTCTATTTCCTTCTATCATTTCCCTGAAGATGTGTTTCCCTGGGGAGGAAGATGTGGGCTTCAAAAATCAATGGCAATCACACTGAAGGATGAGGCAAATCTTTGACTATGACATATTTAATGGGCAATAATAATGCTAATAGTTCAGGGGGCAGCCCTCCTATAGGATGTTATGCTGATACTGAAAGCATTGCAGGTGGAATCTCGAGTCCTGTGTCTAATTGACTCTCTCCCTATGACTTGGGTGACCCTGTGCCCTGGTCAGACAGGGTCAGTCCCACTCTATGCAGATTGCCTAGTATAATTTTTAATAATTTCCCCTCTGATTCTCAAAAATTCCAGTTTGGATGAAAAATTAATAACTGTTGGAATTTCTGTTGGAGTCCTTCCATTTTCTTCTAAAGGAGTCTGCCTTGTGGGTTTTGCCAAATTGATCCCAATTCTGGATTTCACACTAAAGTTACTCCTGACTCTGAGCTGGGAGGAAAGACAAAGGGACCCCTTTGGCCGGGTACCTCTCCCCCTTTCCAGGATCTGGTGTTGGAGAGGAGGAGAAACTTCTCAATTGGTGACTAGAATGAAAGGTGGAGAATTTGGGGGCAAGTCCAGTACCCGCTTTGTGTGTCTGAGATAAGGCTGTGTTTTCCTGAGTATTACTAAAACATTCAGTAATAATGAAACTTGATCAGTATTAGCCAGACTAGATTCAGTTCCAGCATTGCCTTCTATAGGTTATGTGATCACGCAAGTTAACCATTTGAAGCCTCATTTTCCTCATCTGTAAAGTGGGAATAATAATCTTCAACATGGCAGAAGACTTGAGATAATGCTTGTAAAGAGTAAGCACTTAACAGGTAATCAATAAATGGTGACAATATAATTATAATAATATACCAATATTACAAAATAAGGTTTAATATTCTAAAAATGTTTTTCAATATTTTTTGGAGGTAATATTTTCATCTTGTTTATTTATCACTTTCTTCCCCTGGAACTTCTGTCATGAAGGCTAAGCTATGAGGCTTCCCAAGAAAACAAAGAGAAGATTCAATTAAGAATAAAGATGTCTAAAGAACAGGCATGGAAAACCCAGGGTACACTAGAAATGACCAGAAATTTCTAGGGGAACTCCAGGATTTGTTGTTCAAAGACTTTAGTGTTATGTGGGGACTATCCAGGCTCCTTAGTTGCAGATTCAGGAAGGTATCTGAGGTATTTGAGGTGGCATCATAAAGTGGGTAGATTTGAAATGGGAGATGGAGGAATTCAGGGGGAATATATCCAAGATAGCAACCTCCACCCCTGTGACTCCTGAGAGAGACTATAATAGGCGCAGTGGGGTTACACATTTGTGGTGAGAGCACATTTGGATATGCAGAGTAGAATCAGGACAAGGATCCTGCAGTGTGCATGACCAGAGGCTGTGGCTGCATACTTCAGCAGTGGCTACCAGTGGGAAGACTTCTGGGACCAGGCATACCTTGGTGGATGCCAGCACAATGTCTGGGGATGAGACCAGAGGCTGGTGCTCCATCACAGTGACGTTAGCCTCCATCTGTACTTTGGGAGGGAGTGTGGCTGTGGGGTGAATGAACTATGTTCCTTGCTGCTGTAAACTTGACACTTTAACACTTGTACTGCATTCATTTCCTAGAAGTGCCTTGCTCTACACAACCCAGTGATATGCTTAAGTCGCCTTGCCTTGGCCACCTACCTCCCTGGTCACTGACCCACCCACCACTCTTCTAGAAGAGTCCTTTTCCCGGGGGTGTACTTTTCAAATACAAAGCAACCAATCCAGAGCCCACGTCCCAATTGCTTTCCTTTATGGGGCTCTTACACTCCAGGCTACTGCCTGCCTGCCTTACCCACCCCAGGGTTAGGTGCCAGACAACTAGAGACAGACCCTATGCCCCAGAAACCAAATAACTTGTTCAAACTAGCCAATCCTAAATCTGCTTGTCCACCTCACCCAATTCCTTCTTACAGAAGGGGTTTTTGCTACCATTGCTGTGAGTTTTGGGGAGTCCCAAGGAATGTCTGACTGACAGGTTCTGGGAGACTCCCCCAAATTATCTCATTGTAATGTAATAATATCAAAGATGTTGATGATGATGATAAAAAGGGGTATAATAATAATGACAATTCAAAATAAGGACTTGCCATGTGCCTAGGGTAGTCTTAAGCACTTTACCTGTATGTCATCTTGTACTCCTTACAACCCCATGAGGTAAGAACCATTATTATTTCACATCATAGACTAAGACTGATATCCAGAGAGATCAACACGTTCTCCAAGTTCATTTAGCTAATAAGTATTGAAATCAGAATTCAAGGATAGGCAGTCAGACCCAAGCAAATTTTGACTGGTGGTGGAAGGACAATGGATTCTTCTCCCCTAGTCCCATGGCCAGTTTTATTTCTATTTGTAAATCCTTGCCAGGGTGAACTAAATCACCCATGAGAGTTTAGTACTTTGAGTTCTCCTTTGAACCCATTGTAATATCTTAAATAAAGATATTAAATAAAATTTCAACACAAGTTCATTTTATATTTATACTAGAGGTTCGGTGCATGGATTTGTACATTGGTGGGATCCCTCGGCCTGGCCTGTGGGGATAAGCCTGAAACTGGCTCTCCAACATCCCCCAAGGGGTCCCAGATTTCGAGAGGGCACAGGCCAAGATGAGGGCCTCTAGTATACATATGAGAACTTTGGTTAATCTCTTCCCGCCTTCCCCTCTTCTCCTGCCCTCTTCCCTCTGAGATTCATCAGTCTGTTCTGTGTTCCATGCTGTGGTTTCCACTCTTGCATTGAGCATCTGCCCCCTGGTGGTCAGTGCTCATCATAGCTATTGGCCAGTCAGCCTGTTGGCCAGTTGCTTAGACTTTTATATATATAGAGAGATAGGAGTTATTATTATATTGTCTTTTCAAGTTTACTCTTTAATAATATATTATGTATTAACAAAACATCCAAGAATGCATTTCCCAGCCCCATGTCAGCTCTACTGAGTCATAATTTCTAGGGCTGGGACTCTAGGAATCTGCATTTAAAAAATATATTTTATTGATTTTTTACAGAGAGGAAGAGAGAGGGATAGAGAGTTAGAAACATCGATGAGAGAGAAACATGGATTAGCTGCCTCTTGCACAACCCCTACTGGGGATGTGCCTGCAACTAATGTACATGCCCTTGTTCGGAATCAAACCTGGGACCTTTGAGTCCGCAGGCCGACACTCTATCCATTGAGCCAAACCAGTTTCGGCGGAATCTGCATTTCGATAAGTTTCCTGGATGATTCAGATGCCATCATTCATGGCCTGGTAACTGAGACTCTTTGCTCCAGACAATTGACAAGGCTCATTTGTAGCTGTGATTCTTGAGGACTTGAGAATGTATTTGAAGCCCTAAGGTTATGATTTTACACCATTCATCTTCTTCTTGTTGGGGTTTTCACTGTCAAGTTCCTGGCCAAGATTTGCAAAGGAAAAAAAATGGTTAAGCCCCTGCTAAGGGACATTTGAAAAGGCTTCTAGCCAAGATTTTTTCCTTCATTCTTCTCTAAGATCCAGCAAAGCTGAGTAACACAGACCCAGATAGTGCTGGACCCAGCTCAGGCTATTGTAGACAGGCCTGAAAAAGCCCCACTTACTCTCGTTGTATCTTCTTACTGAGCTCAAGCCTCAGTTTTACGATGGAATTATTACTTTCTATCCTTGTTCTTTCATTCAGTTCCTAATGCAAACAGCAATCCTTAGAAAAGCAACATTTATTAAATCAAGAGGATTACAATATCAATGGGAAGTTATCATGCAATAACCTTCTATTGATTTGTGTATTGCCAGTAATGAAATCAACTGGAATATTATTTATTAAACATATTGATTAGCAAAAAATAATTTGCAGGGACGGAAGCCTGACTCTGCAGGGGACCCACTGAGCTCTGTGTGTACGTACAATTTTTCCTTTTTGCTGGGTAAAAGCCATGGTGAGTGTCTCACTTGACATAGAACTAGCCCCGAGATACAGAGTCCTCAATAATATCCACTGTGGGGTGGAGGGAGTGGGCAAATCTGCAGCCTATTAGGTTGTCTCTAGGCATTTGTACAGTCTGCCAGGGAGGGTCCAGGATAAGTACTATTGTTTCTTAACTAAAATTTTGGGAAACCAATGTTTAGGTACAAATGATTTTCACTCCTACTTATCCCAGGGAGAGAGGGGTGTATTGGGAAACTGAAGGATGGCTGTGAGTTGGAGAACATTTTGGTTTAGATTCTCCCATAGATTTTCCTGAGGCAAGGATTTGGGGGAAGGTAGTTTATTTGGGAGGTGACTCCAGGAAGCACAGTGAATGAGAAAGGAGGAAAGGGAGACAGGGAAGGAAGCAGATTTATCACTGATGGGTTGTTGATGAGATATTGCTGTGGGCAACAAGGGCTCAGTCCTGCTGGGGACCTTCTGAGAGGTGAGTGTGTGACAGTCCTTAGAATTGCTTACCAAGAGGCAAAGAAGCTAGGGCCTGTCCCACTAGCTACAACCCCTCATTGGCTGAGGACTGCTCCTTGCTGTCTTAATTCCCCAGCATGTCCAGCATTTTCAGACTATACCAGATGCTGGTAGGTATGTTTCTGAGCCAGTGTGTGGCCTCAGGCAGGGGCATGGGTGCTTGGGGCAGGAGCCTTGCCTGTGTATGGGAACTGCTCAGTGCAGCTGCAGGATCTCTGGGAGTGCCAAGGGGATGTGCCCCAACAACCTCTCCACAGACATACAAAACCCAATCAAAGGCAGGTTCTCCGCAGCTGCCTTTGACTTTTAACTCCTGCCTCCCAGGATCTCTGCAACCTGAGTTCCTTCTCTTGGAGAGAATCTGGAATTTTCATGGACTGATTCAAAAAGAGCAGTCATGAAACTGACCACACATTGCTGAGTGCTTACTAAATGCACATCTCTCATTTGTCCTTACAGCATCTCGGTAGGTGAACTAATTATTATTCCTATTTTGTAGGTGAGGGAACAGAGAACTCAAGAACATGCAGAGCAGGGAATGAGAGGTCTAGAATTCAAGTCAGTTTTCCTGACTCCAAAGCACATAAATTGATTCAGAACAGAATGGCACCAACCATGCAATCTGGGGATAGTATCCCTGCCTCACTCCTGTTAGTTCAGTGGCCTTGAATGAGGAACCTGAGCTCTTAGATCCTCAGTTTCCTCATTTACTAGGGGGATATCAATAGCTCTTACCCAGTGGGCAATTGTGTGGGTGAGATGACATAGTGGAATTTGGTTATTGCATAGTGACTGTAGTTAAAATTAACATAAATATCATCATCATTACCCACCCCTGGCCTCCTTGACCTTAAAATGATGGCTACTGTGCTGTGCTGACCTGTTTATTCTGTTTCATCCCTTGTCCTTTCCTGGATCTGTTCTGTATCACAGGGGGGCTGATCTGCATCAATTTGCCTCTGGCTGGATTTAGCCAATAGGAGGCACTGATGGGAGATTGGAGGGCAGGAGGAAGGGAGAGGCCAGGCACCTCTGCTCTGTCTTGGTAGTAGTGGCTGTTTCCTTGATGGCTTCTGTTCTTATGGAATACTTTCCATCAGATGACTTTGGTCCTGGCTCCAGAAACTTCACCTCTGCCCTCTGTCCCTTATGGCAGTGTCAACTTCCTGCTGTTGTCAATCTCTGGGTTTCCTCACTTTTGTTTCTAAGTCCTTTCATCACTCCAAGGTACCAATTTCCTGGGGTAAATTCTCTCTGTTTGAAATACTTAGGTGGCTTGTTTTCCTTTAATGCCTTAAACACAATGCTGTCATTTTCATCTCTGACATGACCTCATGGTTCCACAGCTGAGGCCTTTGTACTACCCACACAAACTGGGCAGTGGGGAGGAGTAAATGGAATCCAGGTGATTGAAGAAAGCATATCCAAAACAACTGTCAATCACCTGCTACACACTCTCTCTCCTTTCCACACCTCCTTTCAGTGTGGCTCTTTTCATCATACTGTATACAACTGCCATTGGCATTACTGAGTCCATCTAACAGTTGAGAAAATAAGATGCTCAAAGAAGTTAAAGAGCTGGGCCAGCTGTAGGTCCTTGCTAGAAGAGGTGAAGAGGGGATTCCAATGAGACCTGCCCCTCAAGCTGGGGAAAGGCATCCCTCTTCACCATCACGCATATATTTGAATGCCTGACTCTCTCTTTAGTTCAAGTGATGACTAATGAGGTTGGCTGGAAAAAGGGTACTGACACCTCCCAAACTGACCCATGGGGATGGGAGCAGGGCAGTTTCTAGGAGTGTAGACAGCCCTGAAAGGTCTTCCATGCCACACACTGAGATTTGGACATTATTCTCCAGTCAGATATTCATACGCCTGGCAAATGCTCATTGATGGACCAGGGTTTTGACACATATGTACTAAGATATCCACAGGACACATGACCTAAGTGGTTAGTTAATGTACTAATAATACCTTGGGGGGCAGTGGATCACTGTGGGCTGTGGCATGGAGACAGAGCCTGCCCATTTCCAGAGCTGTGGTTTGAGAGTGTGGTCATGGTAGGACATGTGTCAGATCAGAAGGTGGAGTCTTTGTCTCTCTGCTTCAATATAGGCTCTCTTATAAAGAGCATCCTGTGGAAGTGATGTCGTGTGGCTTCTGAGTTTGGGTCACAAGAGATGTACAGCTTCCTTCTGGCTCTTTCTTTCTCCTGGGGCATATGTCCTTATAACCTTGAACCTCCATATAAGAAGTAGACACTCACCATTTCTTGAGTGAATAAATAAATGGATATATATGAGTGCAGATTTGGACTGTCTTTCTGAGAGTAACGGTATGTTCAAGCAAGTATGGGAGGGCAGGGTGTCCTACATCTGTGTTTAGGTTTTCTAAGTTTAACCTGATTATGTGGGGACAGTGGAATATTCTTGCAGTCCCTGGCCCCAAGTAAGCCCCCATTGCCTGTCTGCAGAGCTGCCCTTCCCAACAGCCTGGAGCCAGCTCCCCGCCCCCCAAGTCGGACCTTTGCTTCTGTGTGTGTTCCGGAGGACACAGATGGCAGGAGCAGAGAATCGGAAGCACTTGGCAATGAAGCAGCAATTCACTCAGCAATCCCTTTGGTATTCATTGCAACAATGCCCACTCTGATGGGCTCCGTGTGCTGAATGCCTCTGTCAATGTGCAATCCGGCAGGAATTACGGCGCTCTACAGTCCTCATCACGTCCACTTATTGTCAAGTGTTGCTGAGAATTCTCCCACTCGGGATGAGGGAACCACTTGTTTTAGCAACTGATTTCCGAAACCACCTCTGGGTTGGGGCTCCTGCGAAGCTCCCGGTAATGTGTTATTGTTCCTGGTTTGTGTTTTGGACACTAATGTACTCTGCTGAAGTATGAAAATTGCCGTAATGCGAGGAAATGAGATATAAAAATAACTCTGGGACAGCAAATGCCTGGAGGAGCTCTGAGATGGTGTAGCCTTTTCTGGTTCCGCTTTGGGGCCCAGAGCATCTCAGGCAGGCGGTGCTGGGAGATGAGACCTGGGATGCCCTGGATGAGTGGCTCGCTAGAATGGGCTGACAGCTGCCCAGCCTCCCACAGCTGCCCAACCTCCTACAGCTGCCCAACTGGATGGCACGAAGGAAGAGAGGGGCTGGACATCGACTGTCACCTTCTTTCAATGTCTTCCATCAGCTTGGTCAACTGAACCAGAGGCTTTGCTGTCACTGGGGGAATCTACTGCCCCCACAAAGAGGGCACATTTACATCCTTCTTGGCCCATGATCTGTTAGTCTTGCTTCTTTCCCAATCTGGGCTACTGGCAGGAGGCTGAACCCTGCTGCTAGGCTCGCAGGTTAGCTGGATTTAATTGGGTTTGCCAATGGGATATACTGATGGGATCTGGAGGGCAAAAGAAGGGAGGTAGGAGAAGAGGGGCACCTCTGACTCAGAGGGCATCTCCAGGAGTGGCTGGTTCCCTTCATGGATCAGGCTCCCAGGGTCCTGTTTCCAGCAGATGACCCTTGTCTCTGGTAATCTCACCCCTCCCTGGGACCCCAGGAATGGCCGTGGTCTCCTACTGTTGCTTATCTCTGGGTTGACTCACTGTTTCCTGTTTGGCTTCTCAGCTCCTCCATCACCTGTGTGACAAATTCTTGGCATTAAAGTCCCTCTGTTTTAAATGCTGAATGTTTTCTATATATTTGTTTAGATTCTGAATGATACGTTTGTTTATTAAAGACACCTTGGACCACCAGATCTTTTTCCATTTTCTGTTTAGGAAATGCATAAAATGGTAACGAGACACAAGGAAACTGGCCATTTCTCTGTAAAAATGGAATCGAGGGGAAATTCATAATAATGATGAAAATATCTAATATTTACTGAATCCCACATGTTGGTACTTTATTTCATTATCTTATGTATATAACTAGAGGCCTGGTGCACAAAATTCGTGCACTGGGTGGGGATGGAGGGAGGATGTCCCTCAGCCCAGCCTGTGCTCTTTCATAGTCCGGTACCCTTTCGGGGATGTCCACCTAAGCCGGCAGGCAGACATTTCTCTCACAGTCCAGGATCCCTTGCTCCTTACTGCTTGCTTGCTTGCTCCTTATAGCTCAGCTCATTGCTCCTTAGTGCTGCTGTGGAGGTAGGAGAGGCTCCCACAACATCTGCTGCATTCCTGTTCCTGTCATTCCAGCATAATGGTTGCTTAGGCTTTTATCATATAGATAACCCTCTGAAGCGAGTATTACTCTGATTCTGTTCTATACAAGAAAACTGAAGCCCACAGAAGTAAGGCTGATACACCTAACAGTGTGTATATGTGGTCAGAATTGAAACCCTGACCTTTATAGCAACTTTATATCAGGGGTCCAAACTTCAGGTCACAATGCTCTTTTTCCTTCTCTAGTAGCACCTTCAAAGCTATAGCTGGTGGCATTGTAGTTCTACCTGATGCTACACAGAATAAAGAAAAAAAAGGTTCCATGGAGAAAATGACAGGTCCTACTCTCACTTTTTTTTCTCTTTTTTTTAGATTTGCTGCATATTGCCATATTAAAGGCTCTGACAAGGCCTTCATGAAAGAAGCACATTTATTTCAATGAAGCCCAACTTTTCCACCATGAAATTATGTGGAACATTTTATAACATCCTGTAGGGGGATAGGTGGTCCAGGGGGTCACAGTTTTTGGAAATATTGTCCTAATCAGGGTATTCATTTTCATATACATCACAAAATGTATATACACATTTAAAATAATGATAAAGGCAGTATTTATTAAAATACATTTCATTTTAAAAATTGAGCTATCAGCTATTAAAGTGTGTATACAGTTTTTGGGAAGACTCTGTATTATTTTAGTATTTTAAAATGAATCAGCTAAAAAGTTTCTTTAGGGAACAGAAGGTCTTAAAATTACAGATTGAAAAATGACTGGTTATTAGGCACGAGGCAAAGCTGGGCCTGCCCCCAGGAAGGCCCAACCACTCTGCACGCCTGCCTCCAGAGTCCCCAGTCCCCTCAGCCCCCAACTACTCAGGGCTGGCTTGAGGTACAGGCAAGCCTCAAATGTCAACTGCCCAGCCACTCAGGGCTTCCCAATACTCAGGTAACCAGGACCAACTGAGGCTTGTGCTGTTGGCAGTGGCAGCAGCAGAGGTGTGATGGAGCATCACCTTCCCCTGATCGCTGGGTCACCTCCCGCACTTGAGGGCTCCCAGAATGTGAGAGGGGAAGGCCAGGCTGAGGGATCCCCCCTCCATTGCATGAATTTTCATGCACCTAACCTCTAGTTAATATTATAAATGCTGTCTCCCAACTACAGTATGGTTACAGTATGACATGAGATTGAACGTATGGTCAGCCCAAACTCTAACATGCTTAGTCCAAGAAAATTTGTCTCTTCTCAATAGGAATGTGCCCTTTTTTCCAATGAGGGCCATTTGGAACACATGGAAATGTTTTGTAGGGTAGGGCAGGGCTACCTCTCAGTGGTACAATGATGGCTGGAGATTCTCAAGCTCTCAGTAGAGAGCTTGCTTTCTCTTTATCTACTGTCTGCCACATGAGGACACAGAGAGAAGGCAGCTATGTACAAGCCAGGAAGAGGTTCCTAATCAGAACCTGACCCTGATCTCAGACTTACCAGTGTCCAGAACTGCAAGAAATAAATTTCTATTGTTTAAGTTGCCCTGTCTATGCTATCTTGTTATAGCACCTGGAAGTGACTGACACACTTGTATTCAAATCCTGGTTCTGCTATTTAATAGCTGTAAGATCCAGGGAAATACTAGTATGTTTACAGTCTCTGAGTCTTGTTTTTTTCATGAATAATTTATGTGATAGTAGAAATAGTGCTCCTTATTTTCATGGCTGAGGTGAGCATTAAAGGCAGTCATATAAGTATAACATTCAGCATGGTCTGTGGCCTGCTGAGTGGTCATGAAATGTGAGCTATGTGGAGAAAGTCATGATGAGCCTGGATCTGGACTTGGCCCTAGTGTGAGTAGATCTTGTGTCACAGTGGGTCATGCATGGATTATGGCCAGGCCGATTGACTCTTTCAACCTGCATTTTTGACAAGAGTCATACTTCTCATTGATCCTTTCTTTCTTTTCTTTTTTGGTTAACCCTCACCCAATGATATTTTCCATTGATAGAGAGAGTGGAAGGAGGGGGAGAGACAGAAAGAAACATCGGCTACAAACTCTAAACCTACTTTTGCCTGACCTTGTATTAGTTCATTTGGCATCTCACTAACTCAATTGGTAGGAAACTGAGAAGTTGGAGGTTCTGACTTTAGTCTTCATCTGAGGTTGTCCCAAATGAACTAGACTCTAATTTTGCCTTTGCCCTACCTTGGGGTTCTTTCTTGGAACCAAGGATTTTCTCAGAGACAGGACAGTCAGTGTCAGAGCTGGGACAGTCTCAGGCAAACTGCATGTCTTTGCCCTGAATGAAGGTGATGATAAAGCACTCTGAGCTCCCCTGAAATCCAGACACCAGGGCCTCTGATTCTTGCCCCCATGGCCAGCATTTTCTGTCATATCAGCCTCATTCATACATTTTCAAAAGCCCATCTGTGCCCACAAAGTAGTGACTTCCTGTGTCCATGGGCAGCCTTGGGGAGGCTGGGTCTCAGAGAGCCCGTTTTGGATTATAAGCCTTTGAAGACATCTGCAGGGAGTGGATAATTCATTCCAGAAAAAAAAAGCTCTCTTTGCCATGCAAACCAGAGACCAGGAATGGAAATGAGATTTCTAATTACTTGGACATTTTCAGAGCCACCTGATGGCTGGCTGAGTTGCTTCCATGTGGAGGTATTATGGAACAGCCTGGCCTGGGCTAGGGCAGGAGCCTCTGCCTTCAAAGTCCTCATGTGGCCACATCCAGCTGGGCCTGCAGGGAACTGATGCAGGGAAGTTCGTTTCTGAACTGAGCGGCAGTGCCCTCTCTCTGCTCAGAAAGATCTGGGCGGAATTTGCCTTACATTTTGTCTCTCACTGTTCAGAGCTCCTGATCTATGTAGGTATCCTCAGCACAGGGTTTGGGGAGAGATCTGGTGCTGAGTTCTGGGAAGTGAGGGGCTTATCAGAAGCACCTGCTTCTGCTCCTTCCTGACAGATTCCATCCTGTTGCACATTTAGACAGATCCAGGTTCAGATCTCAGCTCCCCTGTGTCTCAGGTTGGGTTCCCAGGAGGTGCTAAGATGCAGGTTGGGATGCAAAACGTTTGTATGGAATCAACACTTGTGATCCTGAGACAGCAGGATTGGGCAGAAGAAAAAGTCAACTTGGGATGAAGGTTCAACATAGGCTGGGTTAACCTAGAAGAGAGCATTGCCCATCAGACTTGTCCTGGGGGAAGTTGAAATGGCTGAGCCTTTATAACCTTTCTTTGCTCCATCATGGAATGTGATGTGTGCTTCCTCACGAAGGATATGGCCTTGAATGAGGTGGCTCAGTGCAGCTAAGGCAGGCATGGATGGATTTCACTAGAGTCTGTCCCTTGACTGAACCCCTGCATATAGGCAGTGAATTATTCACTTGAAGGATGTTTGGGCAGCACCACATGGTATCTTCCAGAGCCTGCTTATTAGCTCTTTGAACTTATTAACTCTTTAATCTTTCTGAGCCCATTTTCATGAACAGACAAGGGGCTAATCGTGTACGTGTGTGTGAAATTACTTTTAACATGTATACATGTCTTCACAGTTCATACCACAATTTCATGTTGATTTCTTTATTCCTGCCTCACTCTGTAAGGACAGTTAGTTATCATAATTCTTTTACAGATGTGGAAACTGAGACCCCAAGGGTGATGTTTTTTTTTCTATAATAAACATTTTATAAATAAGGTCAAAGGGCAGATTGAGAGTCTTGGCCCTGAATGATGTTGATGCTTCATAGCCTAGGTGGGCTTTATATTCATTGATATAAACTGAAGCTTTACATTAATGCCAATTATCTAAAACTCTGGGTGAAGTTAGATGAGAGGGTATGGTGTTCTGTCTACCATTAGTGTGTGGTAGGAAAAAAGGGAAGGTTGGTTTCTGGAATCTTTAGGACATTGGGGAGCCTGATTTAAAAACAACCATATTATACCAGTAGACACAGGGTATAATTTTACTAGCTTTGGGTATAATTCCATTCTTGAGCATTTTGATAGAATGTCTAGGGAATCATTGGTTATGGGATTCTGTATTTTCCAGCCCACACTTTTCACCCTTTAGAAATGTGAGGCTTGCTACTTGCTGGGAGCAGCTGTCAGGGTGAATGTGGTAGCTTCTGGGATCACAGCTCAACCTTCTGGGATCAGACCTTCCAGGACTGTGCTGTGCTCATCATGCCTGGCTTCAGCCAAGAGAGGGATGAATAAAAGCGGCTTCTGAGTGGCCCTGAGCTAAGGCCTTCACCAAAATAAGGCTTATAATTGTAGTGGTAGCAACAAGGGTCTTTCTTGACTATTTGGTCTCTCTGTGTGCATCTCAATAAGAAACCAACACATAATTAAATATAAATTAGTGGTTAAGAGTTCATGTTCTGAATCAAATGCTTCAAAATCTATCTCTGTCACTTATTTGAGTCCTCTCTGATCCTCAGTTTCCCATCTACAAAGTAGGAGCAATGATGGCATTTATTTTGATATAAATCCAATAACCCAATGAAGCACATAGCCTGATTCATGGTCACAAGAACTCACTATAAGACAGTTATTTTCAAGCCAACTCATGCCATCCTGGGTATAAAGCATAGACTATATATTTTTGGAAGAAAGTGGAGCTTTTACCAGTGTCGGGGCAGGGGAATATGACAGGCCAGATTGAAGGGGTCCTTAATACAGAGATGTTACAGTTCTGATTAGATTTGAGTCCTATGCCATGGCCGTCAGCATTCAGTGGGAATCAAGTGCCCCAGGCTCGATAAGCAATGTGTGTGCTGGTGACCTGCCATGGACACCCATCCATCATTCCATGATTGATACTGCTCAGAGCAGGCCATTGTGTTCTATTGCCATTTCTAAAGGTGAGAGACAGGCTGGGGAAGATCTGAGTAGAGCCAGTCTCACACACTTGTCACACACAGGGTCAAGTTCTCAAAGGCATTCACACTGGTTATAACTGGCTTTTCTGGGGTGGAAAACTGGCCTGCCTCTCTTGAATGGTGGCATTTTATATAGATTGAGCAAGAGAGAGGAGGGGAAGAGGGCTGGGTGTGTGTCCCCTGGAGGTCTCTAGTGCCTTTCTTGCCTGGTAACATCAGCTGAATCACTGTTTACTAGAAACCTTTTTATTCTCCTGGCCTTAAGAATATTACTGTAGGCTGAAATCGGTTTGGCTCAGTGGATAGAGCGTCAGTCTGTGGACTGAGGGGTCTCAGGTTCGATTCTGGTCAAGGGCATAAACATTGGTTGCGGGCACATCCCCGGTGGGAGGTGTGCAGGAGGCAGCTGGTCGATGCTTCTCTCTCATTGATGTTTCTAGCTCTCTATCCCTCTTCTTTCCTCTCTGTGGAAAATCAATAAAATATATTTAAAAAAAAGAGTATTACTGTAGTATCAGAGGCTGTGGCAAATGCAATTTTGGGTCCTTGTGGCATGGCTGGCAAACTCCAGACCTGACTCCTAGGGTGAGTGAGGAAGAAATGTCATAGGCATTAAGAGATTCAAGAACCTCACTCTAGAAAGAAGTTTAAACCCCTCATGTTCCTGGGCATGCTGGGAATACTCCAAAACTTTCTAAAACAAATAATATATTAATTCTTTAAAGGTAATTGTGTTTTTAATTAGTAAGCCTCTTTATGCTGTTTAACTTTCTTTCATGTGTATGATTTCAATACACATGCCTTATGAAGAGGCAGGATAAGGCATTAGTAAGTCTATGTGGGGAAATGAACATAAAAGCAAGTTTTTGTTTGTTCAGATACAGACACCTGGTGGCCAAGTTTGAGCCTTTCTTCTCTGGTGTGACTTAGCAGACAGCCTCTCTTATTTATGGCACACCTAATAATTTATGAGAAGTGTAAGTAGTTGCATGTACTAAATTCATATAATTCCTTTAAGCCGACACCTTTATTAGAGGCTCATTAACTTTTATTTTTAAAAAAGTTCAAATTATTTTGGTTTCTTATATTCTACCTAAATAAGAAGCCCAATTAGGAAAATAAAGGCTATCAGAATCTTTCTTCTGTCACACAGCTGTAAACATCTGGTATGTGACTAGCTACTCAAGAGGCAAACACAAAAGGTCTGAGTCCAATTTCTCCTACATCCCCTGCTCCTTCTTAATGTTGTAAAGTGGAAAGAGTCAGGTATGCCTGGGCTTGAATCCCAGTCCTTCCATATCTTTTTAACATGGCCTTGAACATGTTACTTACTCTTCTTGGATATCAGTTTAGTTCTCTATAACATGTAGAAAATGATATCTTGCTCATGGATTATGTAAGAATTCAAGATAATGGATAGGTAGGAAGACAAACCTTTCTTCCTCTCACTGCTCCTTCTGTCTTCTCCATATCTTTTAAAAATCTTATACTCTCTAATACAGAATCCTTTCTCTGCCTCTCCTTCTGTTCTCCCCAGCAGGCCTTCTTGGAGAATCCATCCATAAATAACGAAACTCTTCCATGAGCAACTTGGCATTGAGAAAGGATATGGAAAGATCCTCCCAGCCCAACTCCAGGCACATGCTTCTGGAACAGTAGAGTTTAATTTTGTCCCTGCTGGAATGAGTGGGGTATACAAACTGAAGGCAGGAATGAGATTTCATGGGGTCTCAGAGTGGTTTTGGAGAGGTCACGGTCACAGTAAGGTAGAGAATGAAGAAAGATGAGGCAGTAGGCAGAGAAGAGAGCCTGGCTCAGTGGGGACTGGGTGTGGGAAGAAGATCAGGCAATTTGTTTATGTTTCTCTCGTGTGGTGAGCAATGCGAAGCTTTCCTTCCCTTCTCCCTAGGAAATAATCTTCAGTAAAATATCAATTTCTTATGAATATTTTGTGAATCTGGATCTTTGGCAAGGGACATCGGATGAAGCACTAAGTAAATATGACCTCAAAGTGGGATGGGGTGGAAACCAAGAGCAACCAAAGGAATCCCACCATATTTGGCTTTCTTCCAAGTGCATGGCATACAGCAAGGGCTCAGTAGATAGTGGTGTTAACAGTAGCTGTAGCTACAATTACACCCTGGCTTCTCTTTCTCTTCTACGCTAAGATCTTTATGAGCTCAGGGGAATGTACCTGCTTCATTCGCTCCTGGATTTGTACCATTGGCAGAATGCCTGCGCTATAGTTGGGTTCCAATAAATATTCATTTGTATGATTAATGAATTCATGTAATCTCTGTGACTGACAGAGTTCTATTCTAGGCTCTATTCTTCTCTTTCTCCACCTTCTGAAAGCCCATCCATTTTGGGGCTTTAGCTTTTGCCTTCATCTAGTGGGTTTTCAAATCTGTAAATTCATTCCCAGCTTCTTCGAGTTCCATTCTTACATTTGTCACATTAGCTTAAGTCATTTGGAATTGATAATATTTGACTACTTAGACTTGAAAAAATATCAATTTTATAAATTGAAAGCTCATATTCTGAATTTTCACTAACTGTTGTCAACTTTCAACACTTCATGCCCATACTGAGTTTCTGGTCTCCTGGCAATTGGCTGCTGTTTTTCTTGACATTGATTCACAGGGCAAGCATCACTCTATCCAATAGCATCCTTTTACCAATGAAATCCAGAAAGGTTAAGTGACTTGCCAAAGGTTACACAATAAAATAGTAGCAAAGGCAAAACGTAACCGCATCCTCCTGTTTTAGTTCTAGGCCAAGTGCTGGGATTCTCCAGGTTCCTAAGGCTTAAATCCTAGACTCCTCTTCCCTCTCTTTCTGGCCCTGTTTAATTAGCCACCAAGTGCAGGAAGGTCTTCTTTCAGGTGTCTTCTGTATTTATACAAACAGTCCCCAACCCATGGGTGCTATGTTAGTTCATGTCAACCTCTCACTTTAATTCCTACCAAACAATTTTATTGTCAAACAATAAAAACAGCTTTTTCTTGCTGTTTTACTTAACTGTCCTAAAGGCATATATGAAAGTTTCAAAAGTCAGTCAATAGATTTATACATTTAAGTGGTATTTGCTTCCAAAGGGGGAAAAATACTTTCTAAAACTTGAAATGGTATTACATAATGTAGACATAATTTTTATTATATATTTTCTATGATTTTTATTATTTTTTGCTTAATATTTTCAGGCTTATGAAAATGCAAAAATAGTAAATAAATTTCTATATACTTTCCCTCATCTTTCCCCAAATTTAGCATTTTCATGTTTGCTTAATTATTTTTTCTATACATTTTTATTATTTTTTTACGAACCATTTTCAGAGTAAAATGTTGATATAATTAATGCTCCTTAACTTCTAAATATATCAGTTTGCATTTTTTAAAAAACAAGGACAATCTCTTACATTATCACAGAAACATAAAAATAAGGAAATTAGCTGGCATTAATACTGTATTATTCAGTAATGTACATACCCTACTCAAATTTTGCCAATTATTACTCTAATGTGTCCTTCATAGAAAAAACAAAAACAAACAAAAACTAATCAGCGATCCAAACAAAGATAGCTCATTGCTTTTTGGGATCATGTTCTTTAGCCTCCTTTAATCTGGACTAGCTCCTCATTCTTTCTTTGCCTTGGGTTGACCTTGACATTTTTGAAGGCTATTCTACATTTATTTTGTAGAATAGCCTTCAACTTATGTTTGTCTGGTGTATATTCATGGTTCTCATTAGTTTCTTTAATTTTTATGAGTTTTGTAAAGTTTTTTAAAATATATTTTTATTGATTTTTAGAGAGAAGGATTAGAGGGAGAGAGAGAGATAGATGAGAAACATCAACATTGAATGTCTGCCTCCTGCATGTCCCTACTGGGGGTTTGAGCCTGAAACCAGGGCATGTGCCCTGACCAGGAATTGAGTCAGTGACTTCTTGGTGCATGGAGTACAGGGTTGATGCTCAATCACTGACCCACACTGGCCAGGCAAGTTTTAAATAAGCTAATATTTGTAAATTGCTTAAAGCACTGCCTGGCGCATTGTCAAGTTTAAAAGAATATTTGATCCTTTCTCTTTCCAGCAGAATATACATTTTTCCAATTCAAGAACAATGAGTAAGTGATATGGAAGATGTGCCACTTTGGCAATGCCTAAATATTCCCATTGTTGCTTCAATTGCTTCACCTTTGAGAAACCTGTATTTCTTATAATAATCAATATCAGCATTTACATTTCCCCCCTTTCAGCACTCAGTGTAACATAATAAAAGCAAAGCGAAATACACCATTAGCTCATCACATGGATCCTGGCATATGGATAAAGATGCTAACATTGCCAAAGCTGAAAGGTTGGATTCTGGGCAGGGCCACTTGTATTCCTGGTGATCAGGAATTCAAACACGGTGTCTGAAAGGTGATTGCCCTCTCTCCTTCCCCACCTCTGCTTGTCTGTCTTCCTGCCCAGATGTTCTGATACCTCTGATTAGCCCCACCTGCCCTGGATCCTTCTCTCTGCCACATCTGTCTCTCCCTTTTCAGTGCCCTGCAGCATTTCCACTCAATATCACCCAGGCTGGCACTACACAAGAGAAGGATTTTATTCTTTTTTTAAAAAAAATATTTTATTGATTTTTAACTGAGAGGAAGGAGAGGAATAGAAAGCTAGAAACATTGATGAGAGAGAAACATCGACCAACTGCCTCCTGCACCTCCACCCCCTCACCAGTGCTGTGCTCGCAACCAAGGTACATGCCTTGACCGGAATCAAACCTGGGACCTTTCAGTCCGCAGACTGACGCTCTATCCACTGAGCCAAACTGGTTTTGGCGAGAAGGATTTCCTTCTGAATGAGCTGTTCTCTTCCTCAAACCCCATTCCCCCAAATGGGTTGGGAACTCTTTGCAGTAGGTATAACTGGATATAGATTTAAAATTTTAAAATGTGAAATTCCCTGACAATTTTAATTTCAGGATATTGCACTTAAACATGAAACATAAATAAAGTGTTCCCCCTTCATTTTATTAAACATGTGCCCCATAACGAGAGCAAGTGTTTATTGAACCGTTACTTCCAACTACTTGCCAATTACCATGCTAAGTAGTTCACATGCCTTACTTCATTTAATTTTATTACTAGAGGCCTGGTGCACAAAATGCATGCATGGGTGGGGTCGCTTGGCCTGGCCTGTGATCAGGGCTGATCAGCTTTCCCGTCTCCTCGCCTCCCTGCCTCCTTGCCTTCCTGCCTTCCTATCTCCCTGCTGCACCCTCTCCTTCTTCCCTTGCTGCCCACGTCCACCATCACCCAACCCTGGTTCCCTGTCCCAGCCCAGGGCTCAGCTCTGATCAGGCAATCAGGACCTAATGGCTGTAGGGAGGAACTAGCTGGGGTGAGGGGCCAACTGCCACTGTGGTAGGTGGGTGGTGGGTCAATTGGGGCCTGCCAGCTGTGGGGAATAATGGAGAGGGGGACCCAGGAGGTTGGCCACCAGCCCCAAGGAGGGAGCCAGCCCTCAGTCCCACTGGGAAAGGGGCCATGTCTACTGCTATCCAATCCCAGTTCCCTGTCTCAGTCCGGGGCCCAGCCCTGATCCCTGCTGCCTTGGCGGAGGGACCAGGAGGGTGGCAGGCAGGCCCCATCAGCGATTGGGGCCTGCGGACTGGAAGCAGCTCCTGTGTCAGAACGTGTCACAGCAACCAGTCATTCTGGTTGTTCTGGCCATTCTAGTTGTTCCACCTTAATGGTTGCTTGGGTTTTTATATATATATATATATATATATATATATATATATATATATATATATATTCCATTTCATTATCTCATAATCTCTACAAAACTCTATGCAGTGACTACTGAGTACTATTAATATCCCCATTTTAAGAAACAAGAAGGTGAGGCTTAGAGAGGTTAAGAAATTTGACCAGGGCCACATAGTGATGAAGTGCTAGAGTTGAAATTTGATTCTAATCAGGCTAACTTCAGAGCTTGTGCCCTTAGCAACTATGTTATTCTGTCTCCATCACCAAAAACAGAGAACAGCCAAAACCGCTTTGGCTCAGTGGTAGAGCATCGGTCTGTGGACTGAAAGGTCCCGGGTTCGATTCCGGTCAAGGGCATGTACATTGGTTGTGGGCACATCCCCAGTAGGGGGTGTGCAGGATGCAGCTGGTCGATGTTTCTCTCTCATCGACGCTTCTAATTCTCTATCTCTCTCTCTTCCTCTCTGTAAAATATCAATAAAATATATTAAAAAAACAAAAAAAAAAAACCCCAGAGAACATTTTTTTAAATGAAAACAGAAGAAAATGGGAAGTTTATTTATAATCAACTAACATTTGTTGATTACCTGTTGGGTACTGGCACTGTTAGATACTTCAGTATCTATTATCTTATAATGTTCAGCACAACCCTTGAAGGTAGGTAGGTGCTATCATCTCTGTTTCATGAATGAGAATTGAGGAACAGAGAGATCAAGTGACTTACTCCAGGGTACACGGCTCAGAGGTGATAGATGTTTTTGATACATCAAGCTAAGTCTAGTCAACCAAAGCTCCAATTCTTTTTCCTTGTCTTACAACAATGGCTCTACTCTCAAATTTAACTTCACAGAGCAATATTTCTTGCACAGACTCCCCATTGCCTCATGGTATCTTTTAGCTTCAGTGTCTCTCAGCAGACTCTCCCAGGACAGGCTTCTGGGGAAGTCAGAAAGTGAAGCAAGAGGATGCATGATCCTGTCCTCTCCTCCATCTGGCCCTTTCTGATGGAAGTCCATGGTTAAGACTGCCCACCAGGGCTCCTGTAGTCTTCCCAGAGAGTAAATGCTCTGCTCAGGGGTAATAGAGAGCTGTGTGGCCTGCCCAGCAGAGGTATCGGAGAAAGATCCATCACCCCTGAGTGATCGGTGACCCACAGGTACCGTGCGTGGAACCTAATGACCAGTCACTCAATTACTGGCTCAGTGACATGTTTATAAGGGTGAACTTTAGAGTGCTATTAGGGAGCAGACAGATGAACTATAGCTGTGCCTGCAGGGCAGAGCTCGACCAGCCCAAATGCCTCTGTGGACCCATTACCCAGTAATTAGGGGTTTTTTAAGTAGGAAGCAAGGAGTTAAATTATTGCTTAGATTATTGCTTCACTTGTCACTGTGGAAAGTGCTGCTTTGGGGAAAGAAGGAAAGAAGGAAGGATGGAAAGATAAACAGGAATCAGAGAGGGAACAAGAGAGAAAGGGAGGGAGGGGGGAATAGGAGAGGCTCTGGAAAATGGAGATTTGAGATGGGTGCTCTACAATGAGATGCAGATGGGTCCAGAGTCTGGGCCACCAGCTGTGGTTCCTCTGAGTCACTGTGCCCACAGCATCTGCTCGGGCAATGGTAACTCACAGGAAAGATGATGATAATAACCTAAGAATAGTTACTGATTATTAATTGTGTACTAGGAGCTGGGAGCTTTTCTAAGCATGGTCTATGCGTCAGCTCATCCAGTCCTCTCCTCCAAAGACAAGGTGGCTTCCACTAATCCCCACCCATCAGATTCAGATGAGGACACTAGAACACCTCTATGTAACTAAGTAATGGAGCTGTGTGACCCACCTAATGCCAAGGCCCAGGATTTTGAGTCCCGCATCATGCAGCTCTGTGAGGCCCTCATAATTCTGGCTTCAGATCTACCTCTCCTGCAGAGGCCGGCCATGCTGTGGACTGACTCAGTTTGCTGTAGACTTGCTTCTGCCTAGCTCAGTTCCACCTCTTGCTTTCTCTCTGGAGCAAAATTGGCCACTGCTATTAATTTTTAATGTGTGTGTGTGTGTGTGCATGTAGCATGTTAATTAAGCAGAGATTAGGTAAACAGAATTGCATAACTGACTTCATGCCCCTATTGCTCAGCTTAAAAAATTATTAACTACTGACAAACCTTGTTTTTTGTATCCTGCACATACTTCTTTCCTCCCTCCTGCATTATTTTGAAGCAAACCCCCTGTATTATGTCATTTCACTTCTAAATGCTTCAGTATGTATCTCTATAATATAAATCTTATTTTAAAAATAATCAAAATGCTTAAACATGAAGCATAAATAAAGTTTATCCAATAATAGTAAGAATTATTTATTATCCAACCTTTTCATAATTCCTAAAATTATTATCTAACTTAAAAATTATTTGTTTGAATCAGGATACAAATATGCTCTATATATCACAAATGGTTCATAGGTCTTTTAAGTCTCATTGAATCTAATTTTTTCCCTTGAGAATTACTTGTTGACAAAACCGTGTTGTTTGTCTTAAAGAGTTCCCTACAGTCTGCATTTTGTTGATGGCATTTTAGTGGTATGGTGAAACATGTTTCTTCTCCTTGGTATTTCCTGTAACTTAGTAGTGAGGTCTAGAGTTTTGAACAGATTCAGGTTTGTTTTTTGGCAAGAGTACTTCATACTTCATGGTACCCTGTACTTCTATTAGGAAGTCTGGTTGACTGATGGTAACAGCCACTAATGATCATTTTAATCAATGCTAATTTTAATCCCATCATGCCTTTTTCATTCATTACCTGAATCATTTTTAAAGAAAAGCTTCTTCTCATCAACTACTTGTCATATATTTCATATAGGAAAGACAAGTTAATACTTGATTCTTATCCTTTATTTTCTAGTCTTCAAAGTAATGAGTCAGTTTTCTCATATTCAATGCATGACACCCTGAGCCTACTTCTATTGTTACTGTCATTTGGCACTTATGAATTCAATCCTTTGCAGTGGTTCTCTTGTTGAGCTGTGAATGGACAGTGGGAGACTCTTTTAAGGTGAATCGTATGTCCTTAGGACATGACCACATGGTCTTCCATAGCTTCTTGCCATCTTGTTTGGCAATATGATCCAGACTCATCTTGAACATTTTCTCTTTTAAACCTAGACTCAGCCCTTGTTCCTTTAAGGCCATTGGAAACAGATATTTTATAAGATGTAAAGCTTCTTTGGATGGTAGGACACAACACACTGCCACTTGGATAGATGAAAGCAGGGCTCTTTGTTACCTATGGCTTCAAATGAGAGAAGAAGAGAAGCCTGCCATGCAGGGACATGCAGAGGGTTGCACTGGGGACAGGGTCACAGCAAGCTGGAGCTGTAGAAAGTGGATTATGTATAAAAAGCAGAGTGGGTTTTAAACATTGGCAAATTTGAATAATTACATGGACTCCTGGGCTTAGGGGCTGTCACTAGCTAGTTGTAGCTGGCCTTGGAGCGTGGGATCCCAATAAGGGAGGTAGTTGGTGTAGAGGCTTAGCAAACTACCCACAAAGGGGAATTGAGAATTTTTTAGCCATGACCTCACAACTCGGTCAAGGCGGTATTTGTGAAAGGCAGAGTGTCCTCTCAAAATATATACACATTTTAATAGCTGACAGCTCAAATTTGAAAATGAAATGTATTAGGGTCACTGAAGGAGGAACACATGAGGCCAAATGGGGTAAAGAATTCTAAATTTATTAGGTTATCTGGAAATCAGATGGGCTGAGCCCCCAAATGGTGCCAGCACTCAATGACAGGGAGTCAGAGATTTTAAAGAACCCTAGGTGGGCTTTTCCTGCGGGAAATTATCTGGGTGAGTCTGGATTCTGGGCAAGTCTGAAGGGGAAAGTTACTGGTCTTACAAATAGAATGTCATTTAAGGGAAAGGGAATTCTAGTTGCAAAATGGTCTAAAGGTCCGTTTCCCAGGGGATGGGATATTGATTTGATTATTTGATCAGATCTAATATTCTAGCCTTTTTGTTTCATGGAATAGGAATGGAGGTAATTTCTTCCATATGAGAGGGGACTTCAAGATCTTAAGGGGATGGACTTTTATTGTAGTCAACTCGAACACTGTGTAGGTTACTCCTAGTTGAAGTGAGGGGTCACAGCAGCATGATTTCCTCAAGAGACTGGTTGGTGAAGACTTGAAAGCAGTCCTAAAGGGAAGTTGAAAAATACATGAGCCAAAAACAAAAGTGAGGATGAGGAATATTAGTGGTCCTAAAGGGAAATAGATACCAATTTATATTTTTTATCCAGTAGTCCCATGAATTTGTATTTTAATAAACATTGTCTTTATAATTATTCAAAGTGTGTGTATACTTTTTCCTGGACACTATATATTATAGTATATCAATAGGGTTCAGGATAGACCTTCAACCTCTGGAGAAATTCAAGTTAAAATTAAGCTAAAACTCAATCATAAGTCTTGGACCAAATGTTAAGAATTAGAACTTGGAAACCAAATATGTGCATGCATGCCATGGCCATCCTTTCCTTTGGTCATAGCAGACATTGCTAATCAAACATGATTTTGTCCTTACTGAGCCTGCACTCAATATGCAATTCTTCTCAGCTACCATCCCTGACAAGAAATAAGGTTGGCATGTAATTTGAAACCCACCAACAATCCTTCATTAGGTATCAATATCCCATCCCTTGGGAAACTGACCTTTGGATCATTGGAAGAGAGAATGAATTAAGGAACATATAGATGTCTGGGTCTCTTGTACTTTGAAATCTATGAGAAACCTTATAATTCCAAATCCCATCTCTTAGTGGGCTAAGCCTCTTCTTATCAGCATGTCTTAGAGATTGAGAGGGGCTGAATCAGGAAGGGCTGGGCCCCAGTGCAGGGAGTTACATGCAGCTGGAGAAGGCCAGATCTAAAACATGTATAGGTACAGTACCTTATCAAAAGAAATGTAACTCTAATGGCAGAAACATGTGCTAATAGACCAGAGGGGGAGACCTTTTTTAGAAGTCAATGTTTATCCCATATAGGCAGACCAAGACCCATCCACAAAGCATGCGCTGCTGTGGAATTTGGGCCAGTATCTCAAGGTGGGACAAGAGTTATTTAATCTTTTTGGAAAACACAGCTGCCCAACCTCAACTTCTCCACAAAGCTAGGCTACATCTGTGTCCTTTCTTGAAGTATTTTATTAATCATTTCATCCTTATTTCTTTTTACCTCAGACTTCAAATTTTGATTCCCTCTGGTATTTATAGCAACACCCGTGGTTTCTCAAAGTGCCAAAAGCATGTTTTAGGATGAAGATACTTTCACAGAGGCTGGCTAGAAATCTGAGATTCACCAATAGGTGGTTGACTCAGGTGAAATGGAGCCAAAGGGAAACCAAACTTTGTTTTCTTGACTTTTTCTTCTTTGTGGGAGATGGAGATCACTGATCAATTTCAATTTATGTCTCTTCTCTTTTAGTCATCCAGACTCAACCAGTAAATATTTATTCAACCTCTACCATGGGTCAGACTGTGTACTAGGCACTGGGTATACTATGAGGGAACAAAACCAAATGTGCCCTCCCCCGACTCCTGGAGCTCTCTTGGGAGAGAAAGCAATTAATTATATTATCCTATAAAAACATAAAAACTTATAATATGGGATTTGACAGAGCGAGGGAAGACATTCAGAAGTGGATGATAACTTCTTCAGAGTTAGTGAAATGAAAAGAATTATGTAGTAGGAAGGGAAGTCCAGACAGGGGGCACAGCCTTTGCAAAATTCAGACAATGGAAAGAAAACATGAACATTATATGAAAATAAAAAAGGTAGAGGGGAGACAACAAGATGGCGGCAGAGGTAAAAGCCTAACTGCAGCCGCACTCAACAATTTCAAAAAATACAACTAAAATATAGAGTGGACACTATCCAGAACTACAGGAAAGTTGACTGACTGGAAATTCTACAACTAGAAGGAAAGAGTAAACCAGAAGGAAAACCAGAGGAGCTGTAAAAGCCTAAGGTACGGAGGCAAGGTGCACACGGGGAGAGGACGGAGCCGCGCACATTGCGCGGAGAGGAGGGGCGGCTGAGTGCCTGGCTGGCGTTCCCTAGCGGGAAGGAGATACCTAAAAGCTCCGGACCGTGCTGAACCCCAACTCCGACTGCACTGAACCCCAGTTCTGGGCGAGACCCTGGGGTCCAGGCTCACACAGAGGGAATCTGGCTGTAAGGCGGAAGCTAAGCGGAGCGGCGAAAAGCAGAGCCCCAGAGTCGCGCACATTGCGCGCAGAGGAAGGACTGTTCGCTGAGCTGCTGAATTGCCCCAGCGGGAAGGACTCAAAAGCTCAGGACTGTGCTGAGCCCCAGTTCTGACTACACTGAACCCCAGTCCTGGGCAAGACCCTCGGGCTCCAGCCTCATACAGAGGGAATCTGGGCTGTAAGACAGAAGCTTAGGGGAACGGTGAAAAGCAGAGCCCCTGAGTCGCGCACTTTACGCGCACAGAGGACAGACTGTTGTTTGGCCCGCGAGATTGCCCTAGCTGGAAGGAGACATAAACTCCGGACTGTTCTTAACCCCACTTTCAACTGCACTGAACCCCAGTTGTGGGCTTGTTGGGGGAGAGACTACACTGTCTGGTAGCGGGCGAAACTCTAGAGTGCCTTTCTCTCAGAGGTGCTTGCAGCGAGTACCAAAGGACACTGAGGTACACTGAGACTCAGGAACCTCAGAGGGCGGGGCTAACCGGAAGCCAAGGCTGTAGGCTCCACCCTGAAACTCTGCCCCATCCAAGCTGAACTCAGAGTGGCTTTTGCAGGTTTCCAAGTCTAGTGGAATAAGGTTGTCTCCTGGCATAGACACAGCTGATCCTCCCAACCTACCAACTCAGGGAAGCAGCGAAAATGCCAAAACCAGGAATCAGATCACAAACGAAAGAAATGGAGGACAAAAAGCGACTGGATATAGAGTTCAAAGCTACGCTTATAAGGTTGTTCAACAATCTCTTAGAAAAGGCCGATAAAATAAATGAGACCTATGAGGATATGATAAGGGATCAACATGAAATAATGAAGGGTCAACTAGAAATAAAGAATACAATCTCTGAAATAAATAATATTATACAGAGTCCTAAAAACAGATTGGAAGATTGCAAGAATCAAGTCCAAGATTTGCAACACAAAGAGCCAGAGGATACTCCTCCACAGAAGCAAGAAGACAAGAGAATCCAGAAAGTTGAAGATAGTGTAAGAAACCTCTGGGACAACTTCAAGCGAACCAACATCAGAATTATGGGCATCCCAGAAGATGACAGAGAACAAGATACCGAAAACATATTGAAAGAAATAGTGACAGAAAACTTCCCCCACCTGGTGAAAGAAATAGACTTACAAGTACAGGAAGCACACAGAACCCCAAACAAAAGGAATCCAAAAAGAACCACACCAAGACACATCATAATTAAAATTCCAAGAGCTAAAGACAAAGAGAGAATATTAAAAGCAGCAAGACAAAAGCAGGTAGTTACCTATAAAGGGGCACCCATACGACTGTCAGCTGATTTCTCAACAAAAACCATGCAGGCCAGACGGGAATGGCAAGAAATATTCAAGGTGATGAATAACAAGAACCTACAGCCAAAAATACTCTACCCAGCAAAGCTATCACTCAGAATTGAAGGCCAGATAAAGAGCTTCACAAATAAATTTAAGCTAAAGGAATTCATCACTGCCAAGCCAGAATTATATGAGTTGCTGAAAGGGGTTCTTTAGGAAGAGGAAGAAAATAAAGATAAAAATTATGAATAAACACGTAACTATCAACAGGTGACTCTAAAAACCAAGGGAAGTAAAAATCATGATGAACAATATTAACTGGTGAATATAATAGAATCAGAGGTATGGAAGGGGAGTGGACTGATGATTCTTGGGGAAATGGGGAGGGAGGGCGGGAAGAGACTGAACATAAACTGCACCTATGGGTGAGGACAATGGGGGATGGGGAAAGGGCAGAGAATTGAACGGAAACTTGGTGTAGGGGAGCAATGGGGGGGATGAGGAACATTTGTAATAATATGAACAATAAAGATTTATTTAAAAAAAAAAGGTAGAATGATTGGAAAAGACTGGACAAAGAAAATAAGATAGGTAATGAGCAGAAGAGATGTCTAAGGACCATCAAGGCAGGACCTAGTAAGCCAATCAGATGTGGATTTACTGAGAAACCAGTAACACTTAAATTTCAGGGCCTCTCAGGGCATGGGGTCCTTCCAAGGCCCTGCTTCATGAGTGTTGTCAGTCCAAATAGTACTGTTGTTTACTTATTGCACAAGAAAACTTAAAAAAATAGTTTATTGCCCTTTCAAGATAGAGGAAAGAGGGAGAGAGAAACATTGATATGAGAGTGCAACATTGATTGGCTGCCTCCTATATGCCCCTACAAGGATGGGAGGTGTGCAACCTGGGCATGTGCCCTGATCGGAAATTAAACCAGCACCCTCTCAGTGCATGGGACAATGTCTCCAACCAATTGAGCCACACCAGTCAGGGCTGCACACGAAAACTTTGGAAGTCCTCTAAAATCTCACACTTCACATATGAAATAAAGTTGATAGAACATTTCTCAAATTTGTCAATAATCCTAAAAATTTAGGAGGTATTTCCAGTAATGAATCTGTGAAGCAGAAAAAAAATAAAAAAAACCCCAAACCCACCAATTTTATTCTGCTTGCCATAGTAAAAATAATTTATAAAGTCTGAATTTTCTTAGTTTTCTCTTTATATAAACTGAGTGGCCAGATTATTATGATCTTTGAACACATAATAATCTGGCCACTCAGTGTATATCCTATATAATAAAAGACTAATATGCAAATTGTAAATTGTTCCCTTGACCAGGAGTTCAACCAGCAGGCGGCTGGTCAGTAGCCCATGTCCCCTCTCCCTGGTCAGGCTGGCTGGACCCCACCCATGTACAAAATCATGCACTGGGCCTCTAACACCCCCCCCCCCACACACACACACTGAGTGGCCAGATTATTATGTGTTCAGAGATCATAATAATCTGGCCACTCAGTGTAAAGAAAATATTACAAGCTCATCGTCAACTGAAGATATCAGTCTGCAGCCACCAAAAGTAGGAAGAATTATTATAGAGTTGTATCAGTGTTATAATTAATACAAATGTGTTCTTTTTCAGGATTTTGTAATGTTGGTGTGATCTGTCACTTTAAAAATGTAGTTTGTTTTGATTTATTTTCTTGTTTTAAACCAGAGGCCCAATGCATGAAAATTCATGCACTGGGGTGGTGTCCCTCAGCATGGCCTGCACCCTCTCATTGCCCTGCTGCTGCCGCCACAGGTGGCCTCCCTCTGTGGGAAGCAACTGGGCAGGCCAATCAGGGGACAGCACCGCCCCCTCCCCATCACCCCTCCACTGCTGCTGGTCACAGATGCCCTGACCCCCTACCCCCATCGTTGTCCCCTCTCTCTGCCCACTGGTATGTGCTTTGGCTGGCCTCATACTACCTGCTTGTTGGCCCCATACCCCGCCAACCACTTCTGCTGCTCGGTCAATTTGCATATTATGCTTTTATCACATAGGATAAATATTAAGTTCATGTCTTGTTTTGAATCCAGAAGTTTGTATTCTGTTCACTGTTACTTTTTGATCATTATTATCAACCTTCCACCTAATTGGCAGGGTTATTTTGAGGTATAAACCTTTCCCAGATTTCTCTACCTCTTAAATCCTCATCTGATGTGAATGGCTTGAGTCCGCATCACTCTCAGAGCTTGGGATAGGGATTCTGGCATTTGGAGACAGGGGGGTGTGGAGAAGGGGAAGGCTGGGACACAGGGTCCTCTGGCCCACCCATCCTTACTACAGGATCTTCCCAGCATGTTTGGCTTTAGGCCAAAAACAAAGATTCCAGGTGGTGTCCAGGAGTGAGCACTGCACTGTTGATCTCAGTTTGAAGTCTGGTTCACTCACCATGTGGTCGAGTTTCTGAATGTATAAATCAGACTAAAAGATTCTGTGAAGGATCCACATGAAGGTAGTGATTGACAGAAAGACAGCAGCATTCTGCATTAAAGATATAAGCTTCCTTAACAGCAAATGAAATGCAAGTGTCTGTACCGAGGAAGAAACACACAACAGGAGATAGTCTGTAAGGTCCTCTCAGGGACACACACTCCTACTCTTAGTAGTTCCTCTATTACTGCCACTAAACAAGAACACTATAGGATGAGAGCATCAGAAAGATCCTTGCTAGTCTCCCAAATGCCAAGCACAGTCCCCATCAGGGCCTTTGCTTCTGCACTTTGCTCTACCAAGAACAATCTCCCAGATTCCCACATGATGGCTTATTCACCACCTTAGGTCTTTGCTCAGAAGCCCTCAGAATGCGCTTCCAGACCACCCACTGCAGCCCAGAATCCCTCCCTACCCCCTGATCTGCTTTGTCTTTCTCCTTCTTGTCATCTGACAATACATATGTATTTGCTTATTTCTTCATGCCTGTCTTTACATATGTGAATTTAAGTGGAGGCTTTGTTCTTCTCACTGCTGGATCACCAGGGTCTATACCAGTGCCTGCCACATAGTATGGACTGAATAAGTAGCCATGAAATGAATAAGAGATGGAAGACAGAGAGTCAAGACACTGACCAATTCTGACTTATAGGATTTCATGTGATCTTTACAACCTTGAGAAAAAGGCACTCATCCCATTTTACAGATGAAGGAAACTATGACATTAAAAGGGGAGTTGATTTGTACAAAAGCAGATATCCAGTAAGTATCTGAACCTGGCTCCTAACCTAAGTTGCCTGAACCTGTATCTTGAGCTACTTCTTCAGTGCTATGTGAGATTTTTTTTAAGTCTTCTTGGCCGATGTTCCTATGAACACCTGATAAAGGTGTTTTTACCCACATATATCCCCCCAGGCATGTTCACAGTCACACAGGTATGCACACATGTTTACACACACACACACACACACACACACACACACACACACACACACACACAATGATTGTATAGAATTCTAAGAATCCCAGCTCCTGATGCCCATTGTTAGGACCCTTTCCCTATACCATGATCAAGAAAGTCACCTGGTTCTTGCAGACTCTCGGTTTGTGCCTTTTCTTCAGCTCCATTGGGTTATTAACTAATTACTACTTGTGAAGTCCTCGGGAAATACCAAGCATTTGTTCAATGCTAAATATGGTTATTAGTGAAGCTTTGATTTTAGAGAACAGCCGGAGAGCCCTGGAATAAGCAAATAACAGTTGTGCGGGGAGGCTGGCAGCCGGTGGGCATGCTGCAGTGTAAATCAAACTCTGCATGGCTCTCTAGGTGCTCCGGCTCACTGCTTGCTACTTCTGTCCTCACAGAGAGTTTGCACATTTTCAGAGAAAAGGTTTCCTTTCTAATTGCTTTTCTGAAGCCCTCTGTGCTTCATCTTTCAATGTCTGCTTAACTTTTTTTTGCCCCCCTCTCCAACCTGATCCCTGTATTCACAGCAGGTAAGTCTAACTGTCCTTCAGGAAAATAGAAGCTCCATCTCAATTTCATCTCTGCCACCGTTAAATGTTTATGTCACATGCCATCTCTCTTTCCTGACCTCCCATCTCATTGGAAGTATTACCCATCTGAGCTGGCTTTATGAGCATGTGACCTGTACAGTCACACATGGTCCCATACTCAAATGTCTCCCCTTGATTAGTTTAATGCTCTGCGCTTACCATCTTGAAATCTTTAATCATTTTTGAACAAGGCCCCTCTATTTGCTTGTTATATTAAGCCCCACTAATTATGTACCCAATCCTAACCCCTCCAACTGAGTGTTTGACATGTATCTGTGCTTGTTGCCTCCAAGATCTCACTTAGAAATACAACCATTAACAGTCTTATTTTTTCCAATGCAATATATCCTATATAATAAAAGCCTAATATAGTAGGTCCTTGGGGTAGGTGTGCTGTAGTGCAATTTTCGCCGTAAGTCTGAACCCACCTACATAAGCACCTACATCACTCACATGGAGCACATACACAGCAGTAATGAAGTGAAACAGTAAAAAATTTAAAAGGAAGATAATTCTTGACCTTTGCTTGTAAATAAATAATAAAAAACATAAAGTTCTTATGTTCATATGTTGAAATGATGGAACTTTTTAAAAAAATAAATAATGGGAGATGGCGACGTAACCATGAAATATATGTCAAGTCCAACATAACCCGAGGACTGCCTGTATGCTAAGTGTCTGAGCTTTTGACTGTTTGACCAGTTACTATGATGTGCACTGACCACTGGGGAGCAGATGCTCTGACCTGTAGGCTAGCTTGCTGCTGGACAGGCTGGACATGCCTTGGAGCCCTCCTGAAGTCCCTCCCCGGCCCCATCATGCACTGGTGGGGTCATTTGGCCTGGCCTGTGCCCTCTTGCAATCCTGGACACCTCAGGAGATGTTGGAGAGCCAGTTTTGGCCCAATACCTGCAGGCCAACCCAAGGGACACTTCCAGTACAAAAATCCATGCACTGGGCCTCTGGTATGTATATAAAACTATATGTATATAACACATATAGCATATATTAGTATTTATATGAACTATACATATATAATATACTATACTTATGTTATATATAATACATATATAATATATTATATCTATACATATATATTTTTAATTAATAGGAACATACTGTAGATTATATTTTTGATCTGCCCTTTCTCTCCCTACATAATTTATCACAGATATACATATATTTAAATAATCATATATTATTCTATTTATCATTCTTTTGGATGATTATAGTCCATTTGGTGAAGAAAATTCCATCTGGACATTGATTGGAATAACCTTGAATTCAAAGATTGCTTTGGAGATGCTCTCTGTCCTCTTCACCAGAAAGCTTGGAAAGACCTGAACATCTTTAAATTCCGGATCCAGCGTGGGCAGAAGATAAGAAAGGGCCTCTCAAAAGTAGGCATTGTGGCACGCAGCCAAGGCTCACATTTCTCCTTTCCCAGGAAGACCAGAGCCTGCGAGGGACCATCTGCACCTTAGATGGCAACTGCAGTCTGTATGGATGGAAGCCGGATCACTGATTGTTAGGAGAAACTTCACAATTAATAATAAGTGCAAAATATGGTAGGAAAGGTCTGTGTCCTGCTTGGTGGTAGGCTGGTTGTTTAACAACAGGTTCTTCAAAAAACAAGCCTTGATTTGTTTAGAACATCCATGGTGTGAACATTTTTACTATGGCCAATTTCAAGCTACTAATTTAATGTCATTGAACAAGGAGTTTGGAGGAGGAGAACAGTCACATACCATTATACAATAGTCCATCATACAGATAAAATAAAGGTAAATAACCTGAAAAACATAGATAAGACATAACAGTAACACATAGTAAAATAATTAGGAAGTGATGGATTTTAACCATTTATTATCTTTTATGAATGTAATTTATTTGTGAATTCATATAATTATTTAATAATGGCCATGCTTAAAAATTAGTTTGCAAAGTTCCTGATAATTTAACAATTTAACTTAGACCTCATTTGGGATTATCCAGTTTCATGAGCCTCCATTGCCAGGCTGCATTCTGCTCCAGGCCTTTGCACATGCTATTTCTTCTGGTTGGAACACTCTTAACACCTCATCTGGATAGTGTCTTCTCATGGTTCAAGTCTCAGCTTAGGTATCACCTTCTCTAACAAAACTTCTCCAACCATACTCTCTAATAATTTACTTCCTTTCCCCTTGGTCTTTACTCTCATTTCATTATCACATGCTGATATTCATGGGTTTACTTATTTAGTTTTTTTTTTTTTCATGAAATAAACTAAGTATTTTATTATTTTTTAAAATATATATTTGGGATCAATATAATCTACCATACACATTTAAAAATATATAGTTAGCATACAATATTATATTTGTTTCAGGTGTACAACATAGTGATTCAATATTTATATACCTTATAAAGTGATCACCATGATAAATCTAGTAAATATCTGTTGCTGTACTCAGTTATTATGATATTATTGACTTTATTCTCTGTGCTGTATATTATACACCCGTGACTTATTTTATAACTGGCAATTTGTACTTTTTCTTTTTAAAAAAATCTTTATTGTTCAGATTATTATAGATGTTCCTCTTTTTTCCCCCCATAGATCCCCTTCACCCGGTTTCCACCCCACCCCAGGCCCTTGCCTCCCTGACACTGTTCTCGTCCATAGATGTAAGATCTTTGTCCAATCTCTTCCTGTGCTTCACACCCTTTGTACCCCTAATAATTGTCAGTCTGCTCCATTTCCATACCCCTGATTCTATTACATTAACTACTTTATTCTGTTCATAATATTTTTTCATTTGATTTTTAGATCCAATTGTTGATAGATATGATTTGCTGTCACTTTGTTTTCATATTTTTTTATCTTTACCTTTTTTCCCCTCCTCTTCTTACCAGTAAATAATGGCTTTCAGCATTTCATATAATACTGGTTTGGTGGTGATGGATTCCTTTAACTTTGTTTTGTCTGTGAAGCTCTTAATCTGACCTTCAATTCTAAATGATAGTTTTGCTGGATAGGGTAATCTTGGTTGTAGGTTCTTGCTATTCATCGCTCTGAATATTACTTGCCAACCCCTTCTGGCCTGCATAGTTTCTGTTAAGAAATCAGCTGACAGTCATATGGGCATTCCCTTGTAGGTAAATAACTATTTTTCTCTTGCTGTTTATAAGATTCTCTTTGTTTTGTGCCCTTGGCATTTTAATTATGATGTGTCTCGGTGTGGTCTTCTTTGAATTCCTCTTGTTTGGGGTTCTCTATGCTTCCTGGATTTGTAAGTCTATTTCTTTCACCAGGTAGGGGAAGTTTTCTATCATTATTTCTTCAAATAGATTTTCAATATCTTGCTGTCTCTCTTCTCCTGGCGACCCTCATAATTCAGATGTTGGTACTCTTTTTTAAAAAAAAATGTTTTATTGATATTTTACAGAGAGGAAGGGAGAGAGATAGAGAGCTAGAAACGTCGATGAGAGAGAAACATCGACCAGCTGCCTCTTGCACACCCCCTACCAGGGAATGTGCCCGCAACCAAGGTACATGCCCTTGACCGGAATCGAACCCGGGACCTTTCAGTCCGCAGGCCGATGCTCTACCACTGAGTCAAACCGGTTTCGGTAGATGATGTTGGTACTCTTGAACTTGTCCCAGAGGCTCCTTACACTATCTTCATATTTTTGGATTCTTTTTTCTTTTTGCTCTTCTGGTTGGGTGTTTTTGCTTCCTCATATTTCAAATCTTTGACTTGATTCTTGGAATCCTCTAGTCTACTGTTGAGTCTTTGTATATTATTCTTTATTCCAGTCAGTGTATGCTTTTCCATTTTTCCTTTTTTTTTTTTTGGCATTTTCACTAAAATCTTTGAAGGTATCACTAAGTTCCTTGGATGTTTCTAGAAGACATTTGAATAACCTTGTAACTGTGGTTTTGAACTTTATATGCAGTATTTTGATTTCTTCCATTTCTTTCATTTGTGGCATGTTTCTTTGACTCTACATTTTGGCTGCTTTCCTGTGTTTGTTTCTATGTATTGGGTAGTTGCTAAGTCTCTTTGAGTTGATAGAGTGGCCTTATGTGGTAATTGTCCTATGGGGCCCAGTGACTCAGCCTCCCCAATCACCTGAGGTGGACACTCTTGGTGCAGCCCTTTGTGGGCTGTGTGCATAGTCTTGTTGTAGTTAAGCCTTGATTGCTATTGGTATCACTGGGAGATATTGGTATCACAGGTCAATTGGCTGTGAGGACCAGCTATGTCTATAATGGAATAGCTGCTGTGCAGGAGACACCCTTATGGAGCAGGACTTGCTTCAGTGGGGCTTTGGTGCTCACTGAATCTTCCTCTTGAGTGTGTAACTTATAGATGTGAAGAGTTGTAATCTGATATGGTCTGATACTGACCACAGAGTACACTGGCTATTGAGTCTCCAAGAAGGTACAAAGTCAGCCACTGCTTGGAGTCACCCAGCAGGAGCAACAGAGAGATGGGTTTGGAAGTGCCCAGATGAGGCCCAGCTGTGAAGCAAGGCAGGCTGCTGCTGCTGGCCTTGGGCCTTCTTTTGATAGCTTTGGGGCTCCTGATCCAGCTGCTGCCTGTTTGACAGGTTTTAGGCTGAAAAATATCAGGCCATTCATATGCAAAACCTGCTGCACAGAGCTTGGGTGGAGTTGTAAATAGGATAGGGCAGGGTCTCAGGAAATCACCTGGGCAGAGCAAATAGCAATGGCTGCCATCCAGCCCTGCACAGGAGAGGTCCCTGTGCAGGAACAATGACCACTGTGAACACCTCTGTCTGAAAGAAAGCTGCCCTCATGTTCCTGCCCCAATGATAAACAGTCCAGTTTCTCCCTGTGTGTCTCTGGGTCCCCCAGAGTCTTGCCTGGAACTGGAGTTCAGAGCAAGCAGGAGCTTATATCTCCCTCCTGATTAAAAAGGCAGTGTGCCTGGGTGCCAGCTGGTTCAGTGCCTCCATACCTCCTACCAGTCTCAATGTGCTTTATTTTTTACCTCTCTGGTTGTAATACTTCCACTCAGCCAGCTTTCCTATGGTAGTTGTTCTGCCTTTCAGTTGTAAATTTGATGTGGTTGTGAAAGGCAGCAAGTACAGGTGTTTACCTATGCTGCCATCTTGGTTCTCCTATTTAATCTTTCTATTTTGGGATTTTTAAGCTCTGTGTGGTAGGTCCAAGTCTGTATTGTATCCCCAATCCTAGTATGGAGGCTATCACATAGGAACCACTTAGAAAATGTTTGCTGAAAATTTTGTTTTGAATGAAGGTCTCCTTTGTGAATCAGTACACAAGTTTAATATCAGCCTTCACAGGGATGACTGTTGGAGAAAGACTAAGGCTGGGGACAGGTGGGAGGGACCAGCAACTCCAAGAGAGGGGATGGAAGGACTCAGAGCCAAGGACAGCAAGTAGAGCCCAGACTGAGCCTGACAGGGAAGCTTGGCTCTGCATCATCCCAGGCAGTGAACTTCAAAGCCCTTCACAGGAAGTCAAAACATGTCGGTCCCTGGAGGTGTCACTGGCCCCTGGAACGCCTCTGCCAGGGTTTGATGAAGCACCTTCCGTGGCAGGTCTGGTAATTAACTGTGGCCATGCAGTGTGTTCCTGCACATCTAAATCATCGGAGGTACTTTGGGGCTTATCTACTAATGAAAACTCCTTGGCATTTCTGTAAGCATATTATGGTCAATTACAATTAATTCAGTTTGCATCGACTGCCTCTTTCCTTATGCAAAGATTGTGCAAATTGAGTGTGTGAGCTGAGGGCTCCGAGGCCTGTAAAATCCATAATGGTTAGCTTTCAGGGCTGGTGAGGAGAGAATAAAATCATGGGCTGTTTGAAATTTAAATTAAAGCAAGGCTGGTCAATAGAAGCAGGTTTGCTGTGCTCAGATTAGCTGGACTGGGCATGCAAAGGGACAGGAGGGGTAGTTTCCTGATGCTCAAGGTTACAGGGTCATAGACTGTCCCTTCTCCCAAGCAGTTTCTCCTTTGGGCTCCACCTCTGCATTCCTGGCTGCAGGCTTTTGAGCCCCAAGGGACCTGATTTCCTGTCTGAAGACTCAGACGGGGTGATTCATGAAGACATATTACTACTGCTTGAGACAGTAGGCTCCTCTTTGTTTCTTTCCCATGGCCCCAAGAACAAAGTTCAGAAAATAGCAGGTGTAAAATAAATTTTTAAAAATTCAGTTTCTGGGCTTGTGGACATTGGTTGAATATTGACCATGTGTCAAGGATTATGCTCTGTGAGCCCTTTCTAAGTCTGTATGTGCATATCACTTGAGCTTCTGAGGTAGCTGTTGGCACTTCATACGTTTAAAGAGGGACACTGACTAGTCCCTGTTGTACAATTAGGAAAAGTTTGGTTTGCATCTAGTTTTTTAATCTCCTTCTTCCATGGTAACTTGGATGGCTGAATCTTATAAAAAGTGGCACTTAGGATTTAATGGTTGTGCTATATAATTCATCTGTAGCTAATGCCTGAAGAAGAATGGGTTATTGTGTCTGTGTCTTTTTTCATTGCCTATAGGGGAAGCTGAGACATAGTGCTTCCTGTGAAAGTTAGAGAGGTTGGCTGGTTGCATTTTCCTAAGCAGAAAGCTAATACCTTTGTGGAGTTCTACCCATGAGGAGTGTTGGGAACCTGCATCAGCAATGTTGCTGTCCTGACAGGTGTCAGATATCCCAGAGAGAACTTCAAGAGGTTGCCTGAACAATACTGAGTTACAGTGGGGTGTGGATATGGCTCTTACCTATGCTATTGGTGTCTTGTCCAAATCTCCTCATATCACTCAAGTGCATGGAAGCCCAGCTTCCAACTGCCAGTTCCTTCATTTCTTCCCTTAAAGGGTTCCTCTGGCCATCAGGGGCCACTTGGCCTAGTTGTGTGGCAGGCCAGAAGTGCTACAGAATGAATTTTCCTCAGGAGCAGCCCCCAACAATGAGTGGTGGAATTTGGTGCGTCAATACTCCATTTCCCTTCTCCTCAGGTGAGATGACTTTGAGGGACATGTTTCTCAGCAGATTGCACCCCAGTTGCCCATGTGATAACTCGCTTGATAACATACTTTATTGACTACTTTCTATTCTCTGTCTCACTTCACTCTTTTATTGGTATGTCCTAGGATTACCTCCTACATAAAACAACTGCATTTGAATCTCCTATCAGTCTTCTTTTGATGAAACCAAACTAGGATAGCTCTTAACTTTATATATAAGCCTGCTGCAAAAAAAGTGTTATAATTTTAAATAATACTTCTTTTGTAAACCATGACTATATTCTCATTTTTAGCAAAATCAAGCATTACACTTACTGCCAAAGTCTTCCCCTTGACCCTCCTCTCCAATACCTTTCCCAGAAATGACCATTGTCATTATTTTAGTGTTTTTTTCTTCCAGATACTTTCTGTTCAACACACACACATACTCTTCATACTGACCTGCCATGTACTTTTTTTTTTTTTTTTTTTTTTACTTAACAAGATATCTGAAGTTTTTTTTATTTTCTAAAAAATCCTCACTGGAGGATACATTCCAATTGATTCTAAAGATAGAGGAATGGAGAGGGAGAGAGAATGAGAGAAATATCGATCAGTTTCCTTCAGTATTCATGCTGACTGGGGATTGAATGCACAACCTGGGTATGTGTCCTAATTATATATTGAACCTGAGAACTTTTGGTGCATGGGACTGTGCTTCAACCAACTGAGTCACACTGGCTAGGACTGGAGTATTTTCCATGAAAGTACACATGACCCTATTTAATTCTTTTAAATGCTGCATACTATCACACTGGATAAATTTAGCTTAGTTTATTGGTGAACATTTAGGTTATTCCCATTTCTATGATGGCTTCAACTCTGAGACTTCCTCCTTAGAGCAAGGACTGTCCTCCTGAGGGTCAATTCTGTTCTGCAATCACTATCAATCACTATCTTGTGAATCCTGAAATAGTCACAATGCTGGTTGTAAAATGATTTTATGAAAACCAGAAAATATTCTGGGAAATTCCAAATGATGCAACACAACTCCTCCACATCTCTACAAGATACAAACCAGACTCTGAATAGGTGGATTGGGATATGTCACTGAGAGAGAAGAAGGGAAGGGCAGAGAGCAGTGGGGTGACTGGGGAAGAAGAGTCTTTTTTGGTCCCTGACTCTTGAGGTCTTATTTGCTAATTTATCACAAGACCACAAAAAAATTGATTCCTCCTGCTTCATCCAGATGTTGCTTTCTTGAGTTCTGGCCTTGCCCCCGTAGCTCTGACCACATCAAGGAGGTGAGTAGCAATAAAAAAATATCTTTTGCTTTAGTAATATCGAAATCCTCTCTATTGGATTTTTCTGTATCATCTCAGTCAGGGAGTCTGGGAAACATAAATTATTAGGTTGAACCATATGAAAGTGACATTTCTGTAGGTCAAAAAATTTTCAGTTTCATGTGGTTCAACTGTATTTTTTATGATCAATTCAAATTTATCTTTTAGGTGATGGAGTTGGGGGTGACAGTGTGACTGCAACCTCATGACAGACCCTGAATCAGAACTACCTAGCTAATCAAGTTCCTTTATTTCTGTCTGCCTCAGTTTTCTTATCTTTAGCATAAATATAATAATGCTAGTTTAAAAGATTGCTATAAAGAAGTAGAAATAATATATGCCAAAGACTTAAAGTCCTGCTTCTCACATGAATAAAGTGTAACTATCATTGCCATCACCATTATTGAGCAATAAGATGCTAGCACTAAAAGGTAAAGAGACTTAATATTTACCAAATGACTATTGTCTAACAAGCACTGGATGAACACTTTATATAAGCTTCATTAAAACCATAACAAAAGAAAACTCTGTGAGGCTATTAATATCCTTCTTTCCAAATGCTGACATGGAATCTCAGAATTGTTAAGTAATTTTACTAAAGATGGAAAATATAGAGAAGTGTAAGTCTCATATGAGATATGGTGAATGCATATGTTTAACTGGAATTTCAAAAGATGGGAGGAAAGAAAATGGAGCAGAAACATTTGAAAAGATTAATAGTCAAGCATTTTCCAAATATGATTCAAGACACCATCGGTAATTGATTAAGAAGACGAACTCAGAGAAAACCACATTTGGTTCATTATAGTAAAACTGGTGAAAATAAAATATAAAGATAAAAAATACCTTATAGGTAACAAAAGGGAAAAAAAGCATATTACCTTCAAAGGTGTAAAAATAATGTCTAGAATAGACTTCTCAGCAGAAACTACGCAAGTCAGAATGCAATGGAATAATGACTTTAAAATATGCAGGAAAATAACTGCCAACCTAGAATTCTATATCCAGAAAAATAATCTTTATTTATTTATTTTTTTAAACAAAATCTTTATTGTTCATATTATTACAAATGTTCCTCATCCCCCCCCCCCAAATTGCTCCCCTACACCAAGTTTCCATTCAATTCTCTGCCCTTTCCCCATCCCCCATTGTCCTCATCCATAGGTGCAGTTTATGTTCAGTCTCTTCCCGCCCCACCCCACTCCCCATTTCCCCGAGAATCATCAGTCCACTCCCCTTCCATACCTCTGATTCTATTATATTCACCAGTTAATATTGTTCATCATGATTTTTACTTCCCTTGGTTTTGACTCACTTGTTGATAGTTACGTGTTTGTTCATATTTTTATCTTTATTTTCTTCCTCTTCCTAAAGAACCTCTTTCAGCAATTCATAAAGTTCTGGCTTGGCAGTGATGAATTCCTTTAGCTTAAATTTATTTGTGAAGCTCTTTATCTGGCCTTCGATTCTGAGTGATAGCTTTGCTGGGTAGAGTATTTTTGGCTGTAGGTTGTTGTTATTCATCACCTTGAATATTTCTTGCCATTCCCGTCTGGCCTGCATGGTTTCTGTTGAGAAATCAGCTGACAGTCGTATGGGTGCCCCTTTATAGGTAACTACCTGCTTTTGTCTTGCTGCTTTTAATATTCTCTCTTTGTCTTTAGCTCTTGGAATTTTAATTATGATGTGTCTTGGTGTGGTCCTCTTTGGATTCCTTTTGTTTGGGGTTCTGTGTGCTTCCTGTATGTGTAAGTCTATTTCTTTCCCCAGGTGGGGGAAGTTTTCTGTCACTATTTCTTTCAATATGTTTTCGGTATCTTGCTCTCTGTCATCTTCTGGGATGCCCATAATTCTGATGTTGGTTCGCTTGAAGTTGTCCCAGAGGTTTCTCACACCATCTTCAACTTTCTGGATTCTCTTGTCTTCTTGGTTCTGCGGAGGAGTGTCCTCTGGCTCTTTGTGTTCCAAATATTGGACTTGATTCTTGCAATCTTCCAATCTGTTTTTAGGACTCTGTATAATATTTTTATTTCAGAGAATGTATTCTTTATTTCTAGTTGATCCCTTTTCATATCCTCATAGGTCTCATTTATTTTATCGGCCTTTTCTAAGAGATTGTTGAACAACCTTATAAGCGTGGCTTTGAACTCTATATCCAGTCGCTTTTTGTCCTCCATTTCTTTTGTTTGTGATATGTTTCCTCGTTTTGGCATTTTCGCTGCTTCCCTGAGTTGGTGGGTTGGGAGGATCAGCTGTGTCTATGCCAGGAGACAACCTTATTCCACTAGACTTGGAAACCTGCAAAAGCCTCTCTGTGTTCAGTTTGGATGGGGCAGAGTTTCAGGGTGGAGCCTACAGCCGTGGCTTCAGGTTAGCCCCGCCCTCTGAGGTTCCTGAGTCTCAGTGTTCCTCAGTGTCCTTTGGTATTTGCTGCAATCACCTCTGAGAGAAAGGCGCCCTAGAGCTTCGCCCGCTACCAGACAGTGTAGTCTCTCCCCCAACCAGCCCACAACTGGGGTTCAGAGCAGTTGGAAGTGGGGTTAAGCACAGTCCGGAGCTTATGTCTCCTTCCTGCTAGGGCAATCTCGCGGGCCAAACAACAGTCTGTCCTCTGTGCTCGCAATGTGCGCGACTCAGGGGCTCTGCTTTTCCCCGCTCCCCTGCGATTCCGCCTTACAGCCCAGATTCCCTCTGTATGAGGCTGGAGCCCGAGGGTCTTGCCCAGAACTGGGGTTCAGTGCAGTCAGAACTGGAGCTCAGTACATTCCTGAGCTTTTGTCTCCTTCTCGCTGGGGCAATTCAGCAGCTCAGCGAACAGTCCCTCCTCTGCGCGCAATGTGTGCGACTCCGGGGCTGAGCTTCCGCCTTACAGCCCAGATTCCCTCTGTATGAGCCTGGGACCCCCCGGGGTCTAGCCCAGAACTGGAGTTCAGTGCAGTCGGAGTTGGGGTTCAGCAGGGTCCGGAGTTTTTATCTCCTTCCCGCTAGGGAACGCCAGCCAGGCACTCCGCCGCCCCTCCTCTCTGGCTCTGTCCTCTCCCCGGGCGCGCACCTCGCCTCAGTACCTTAGGCTTTTACAGCTCCTCTGGTTTTCCTTCTGGTTTTCTCTTTCCTTCTAGTTGTAGAATTCCCAGTCAGTCAACTTTCCTGTAGGTCTGGATACTGACCACTCTATATTTTAGTTGTATTTTTTTGAAATTGTTGAGTGCGGCTGCAGTTAGGCTTTTACCTCTGCCGCCATCTTGTTGTCTCCCAGAAAAATAATCTTTAATAGTTAAGGTGAAAGAAATACATTTCCACATAAATAAAACCTGAGGTAATTTGTACCAGTAGTCTTGCACTCAAAGGAAAAATGATAAAGCATGTTCTTTCGCAGAAGAAAATTGGTCCCAGATAAAAACATGGAACTTAGGAAACAATAAAGAACCATGGAGGGGGTATGAGAGTACATTTAAATTAATATTGACTATATAAAGAATGGTAATAATGTTTTGTCATAGAAACACTGAAACAAAAAAGAGACAGAAATATAAAATAGAGTTGAGTATTCTAGGAATCTCATGATATCTGGAAAGTAATAAAAGTACTAACTTCTATAAAACTAATAATTCAAGGAGGTGTAATCTGGGGTACCTTGTAAAAGAAGAGTAAAGGGATGTGTAGCTAAAATGTAATTGAGGGAAAAATGGAATAATAGAAAAATAGTTGATTAATCCCAAAGAAGTCAAGGTAGGGAAAATAAATGAACATAGGACAAAGTGAAAACTGATGGCAAATAGTAAAATGTTGGATTTAAAGCAAATTCTATCAGTAATTTTATTAAATGTATATGGCTAAATTCTGCATTGAAAAGGATTTTTTTCCATAAAAGCATATATTGCTTGTAATGTATTTACTTTAAATATAAGGGCACAAAATATTTGAAAGCAAAGGGGTGCAATTACTAGCCAAAAGATAGCTGAGATAATTATCCTTATAGGAGACAAAGCCTACTTTAAGAAAAAAAGTACTGCCAGAGATAAAGATAAACATTACATAATGATGAAAGGATCAATTCACCAAGTATAACAACTCTAAATTTGTATAGTTAACATAGTTTAAAAACATTTCAAATAGAAAAATTCACAATCATAATGGGTGACTTTAATATAATTTTATCAGAAGTGAAAGGACAAATTATTTAAAAAAATCAGTAAGGACAAAGAAGATTGGTTATTATATTTGACAAAATTTACATAAATTAGCCTAATTTACTTAATTAAATACTAATTAAATATTAATAGTATACTTTCTAACAGCACACATGGACTATGATGTAAAATTGATTTTGAGATAGGAATTATATTTTACCATATTTAAAGCATTAAAACTATTTAGCACACGTCCTCTGACTAGAGTAGAATTGAGACATAAATAAGTAACAAAAGTAAAAAATTTTTAGAAATGCTCAAATATTTGAAAGCTAAACAATTGATTTCTAAATAATATATGTGTCAAGGAATTATTTATAGTTAAAATTAGATATTACTTTGGAATGAATTATAGTAAAAAGAGGACATATAAAAACCTTTGGAATGCAGCTAAAGTTGTGGTAAGCAGAAAATTTATAGTCCTGTATCCATATATAAGAAAATAAGAAAAGCTAGAAATTCATGATTCAAATATTTACCTCAATAAGTTATAAAATTCATGATTCTAGTATTTACCTCAATAAATTAAACACAAAGAATATGCAAAAGGTAAAATAATTGAAAATTAATTAAAAAGAAACTAGAAAACAAATATACAGGAGAAAGAAATTTAAATGTTAATTCTCTGATAGATAATTAAAATAGACAAATCTCCAGAAAGATTCTAATTAGAATGAGAAAAGATACAAATTACAATTTTATATCAGAGAAAGGATATTAATATAGAGTACATCGATATAGAGAATATAATTATAACTTTATGCTAATACATCAAAAGTAGAAGAATAATGAAAATTCTAAGAAAAGCATACTTATCAGATTGACCCAATAAGAAAGGGACTATCTGCATTGTCACATGTTGCTAAAAATATTTAAACTGTTGATTTATAATCTTCCAACACAAAAAAATCTTCAAGTGTTAGTTTACCAGTGCAATTTTAAAAACATTAATGGAAGAAATAATACCAATATTATACAAATACTTCAAAAAATAGAAATAGAAGAGTAAGTGTACTATGAGGTTAATAAACTTTGACAGGAAAATTATACAAAAAGGAAATGTTGGGCCAATTTTTCTATACAGGTTAAAAAATTCTAAACAGATTATGAGCAAATCACACCAACTAATGTCTAAAGACAGTAATATACCTAGACAAAGTTGTATTTATTCCAGAAATTCAAGGTTGGTTTAATATTTTTTAAAAAAAATCACATTATTTATCATATTAATGGTATAAAAAAGAAAAAAAGTAATCATCTCAAGATGCAGTAAAAGTATCCAGAAAGTTAAACTTCTAATCATTATAAAAACTCTCAGCAATGTAAGAATAAAAGCAAATTTATGAAAGCTGATGAGTTGGAGAACCAAGATGACATCCTAGGTAAGCACCTAAGCTGCCGCTTTGCACAACAATTTAAAAAACAACAACTAAAATCAGAATGGAATTCATCCAAAAACACAGGAAAGCTGGCAGAGTGGGAAATCTACAACTAGAAAGAAGAGAGAGGCTCATGGATCAGATTGGGAGCCACAAAGCACTGAGGTAGGGAGACGCTCACTCTCGTGCAGAGAGGAAGTGTGGCTGAATGCCTGGCTGGCGGAAGGGGAGGAATTCCCGATTGCACTGAACCCTTTCTGAGTGTACTGAACTCCAATCCTGGCTGAAACCCTGTGGACCTGGGCTCATATGGGTGGAGTCTGGACTATAGAGAAAGGCACCCAGAGACTCAAAGACTGAGAGACTGGGGGAGCTGTGAGCCGCAGCGGGCAGGGTCTATAGTCACACACAAGTGAGTATGTGCAGAGGTCTGACCGCGGATTGCCGTGTCCTCTCCATAACAGAAGGAGTGAGAAGCTCCAGACTACAGAGATCCAACACAATTCCGGGCGAGCCCTTAGGGCAGCCACACTCTTGCACAGGGAATCTGGGATGGTCAGGTGGAAACTCTGGGGAGCTGTGGAATGCAGAGGTCAGGTGGAAACTCAGGTAGTCCTGGGAAGGGGCTAATGAGAAGCCAAGACTGTCAGCTCAGCCTTGAGACTCTGCCCCATCCAAGCTGAGCACAGAGGCTTCTGCAATTTGGCAAGTCTGATCCTATAAGACTGTCTCCAATACAGAAAGGTACCCCAGAGTAGACACAGCTGATACCCACATCCAATTGGCCTGAAGGTCAATTCCTCCCAGGAATACCAACAACAATAAAGACTTAGCTACAACAAGGCTGAACACGCAGTCCACAAAGGGGAGCACCAAGAGTGTCTACCTCAGGTAACTGAGGAGGCTGACCAACTGGGCCATCTAGGACATCAAACACACAAAGCCATCCTACCAACTCTGGGAAGCAGCAAACATTCTGAGACAAGGAAATAGACCTCAAACGAGAGATGGAGGATATAGAGTTCAAAACCACGGTTCTAAGGTTATGCAAGAATTTCCTAGAAAAGGCTGATACATTTCATGAGACTCAACTAAAAATTAACCATAAAGTGACTAAATTGGAAAATATTATGCAGAGATCCAACAGCAGAGTGGAGGAACACAAGAATCAGGTCAAAGAGCCCAAAGACATTCCTCTGGAGAAGCAAGAAGAAAAGAGAATCCAGAAAGTTGAAGATAGTGTAAAGGGCCTCTGGGACAACTTCAAGAATACCAACATCAGAATCATGGGGGTGCCAGAGAAGAGAGAGTGCAAGATACTGAAAACATATTTGAAGTAATAATATCAGAAAACTTTCCCCACCTGGTGAAAGAAATAGACTTACAAGTACAGGAAGCGTACAGAACCCCAAACAAGAGGAATCCAAAGAGGAACACACCAAGACACATCATAATTAAAGTGCCAAGGGCAAAAGACAAAAAGAGGATCTTACAAGTAGCAAGAGAAAAGCAGTTGTTTACCTATAAGGGAGTACCCATAAGACTATCAGCTGATTTCTCAACAGAAACTATGCAGGCCAGAAGGGAGTGGCAAGAAATATTCAAAGTGATGAATAGGGAGAACCTACAACCAAGATTACTGTATCCAGCAAAGTTATCATTCAGAATTGAAGGGAAGATAAAGAGCTTCACAGATAAGAAAAAGTTAAAGGAGTTCATCACCACCAAACCAGTATTATATGAAATGCTGAAAGGTATTATTTAAGAAGAGAAAGAAGATCAAGAGAATTAAAAATCTGAGGATCAGAATAAACTGGTGAATATAATAGAATCAGGGGCAAAGAAAGGGAGTGGATTGATAATTATCAGGGGGAAACAGGTGTGGGGGATGCAGAAAGAGACTGGATTAAAATCGTATAATCTATGGATGGCTGGGGGTGGGGGTGTGGGGGTGTAAGGGCAGAGGGTGGGACGGGAACTGGGTGGAAGGTAGCTATGGGGGGGAGGAGAAACAATTGTAATATAATCTGAGCAATAAAGATTTATTAAAAAAATAAAAGCTGATGAGTAAAATCTATAAAAAACCCAACAGAAAACATCACATAATACTTAGTGGCAATATATTGAAATTTGTAATAAGCTGCGGAAACCAGTTTGGCTCAGTGGATAGAGCGTCGGCATGCGGACTAAAAGGTCCCAGGTTTGATTCCGATCAAGGGCATGTACCTTGGTTGCGGTCACATCTCCAGGAGAGGGTGTGCAGGAGGCAGCTGATCTATGTTCTCTCTCATCGATGTTTCTAACTTTCTATCTCTCTACCTTTCTTTCTGTAAAAAAAATCAATAAAATATATTTTTTAAAAATTGTAATAAGCTGAGAATGACTACTCTTTTATTTCTAGTTAGAATTTTAATGGAGGTCCTATCCAATGCAATAAGTCAAGTAAAAGAGATAAAGGCATAAAGATTGGATAGAAATAAATAAAACTATCATTATTTGTTGACATGATATATATGAAAATTCAAAACTATACAGATATACTAAAAAAGTTAATAGGTGAATTTTGCATGAGCACTGAATTAAAAGTAAATGTCAAGAATCAATTATTTATCTGTTACAATGAACAAACAAATGGAAAATAAAATAAATTAAGTGCTGTGGTCTACAATGATATCAAAACACTCAAATACCTGTTAATGAATAAAAAGCTGTACAAAATCTATGCACCGGAAACTATAAATAAACTGAGGGGGTACAACATGCTCATACATTGGAAGATTCCTTTCTTTCCCTCAAATCATCTGGGTTTAATTCAATCCCATTAAAAATACCAGTATCTGTACGCATGTTTACAGGGTGTGGGTGTATGTATATGTGTATATGCATGCAGAAATGACCAACTGATTCTATTATTTATTTGGAAATATTGAAGGCCCAGAATTGCCAAGATAATTTTGAAAAGGAGCAAGGTTGGAAGACTTACGTTCTCGATATCAAGATTTACTTTAAAGCTACAATAAGTAAGACAGTGCGGTGTTGGCACAAGACAAAATAGATATGGAACAAATAGGTATCCAGAAATAGATCCAAACACACGTGTCCACTTGACTGATGACAGTTGTGACATTGCACTGCAGTACAGAAAGGATACTCCTTCAATTCGGGGCCAATTGGATATTCATATGAAAAAAAATCTGAAGTTGTATCACACATAAAACACAGAAATCAATTCCAGATGCACTATAGTTCTAAATGTAAAAGGTAAAAACAATGGAACTTTGTAATATGTACTCAAGTATATTTTCATGACCTTAGAGGAAGCCAACATTTCTTAAGGAGGATACAACATGACCCATTGTAGAAAGACTGTTAAATTGATCATTATTAAAAGTAGGAATGTGTGATTATCAAAATAGACCATCAAGAGTGTGAAAATGCAAGCAACAGGGTAGAAGACATTTCAAATACATATGTTCTATGAGGACTCTTAGCCAGAGCATAGAATGCACTTTGACAAACCAGTGAGAGGGAAAAAAACTACAGAAAACCCAATAGGAAATCAATATTAAATTTGAACAAGTCTTTCACAGGAGATGATATCCAAGTAGCCAATAAGCATATTAAAAGATGTTTAACCTCATTATTCATTAATAAAATGCAAATTTGAATCACTGTAAGTGTCTATAGACACTTACAGTGATTCAATAGCTAAAATAAGAAAGACAATAGCAAGTGCTGATGAAGATGTAGAATATTTGAAACCCCCATACTCCTGCTATATTCAATGAATTTTCCAGTTACAATGCTGATTGCAAAAAGGAAGAAACAAAGTGATACATACTAAGTGCTTTTTTCCCATATAAGGTATTAAAACAATTAAAACTAACTGTCAGTGAAAGATGTAAAAATTGTTAATTATTACAGAAGCTATATTCTGTTTCTTGATCTGCATAGTAATGACATGGGTTTATGAAAAGTTATTATATTTGTACACATTTCTATATGCTTGTTATTCTGTATTAAATGTTTATTTAATAGTTATTTTTAGGTGAAGACAATTGAAGGGGAGGAAACTCTTCAGTTCTAAAAGGCTGAGATCTTTGCCTGGTAAATGTAGCCCAGGGCACATTCATCAGTGTGTCTGGGAGGGGCAGCTCTCATCCCCAGACCTGCTGCCAACACTTTTCCATGATAATAAAACCCATCTGACTTGTAAAATTTTGAATGCAATATCCTTGGAAGTTTGACAAGTCCTGAACTGCCTGGCTCTCCCAAGGCAATTGCACCACTTGTGAGTGTGACAGAGAAACGAGGAGGCAAGAGGTGGAGAATTCTGCCTGTCAGTCTAGACTGGTGTTTTCATAACTTGAATGTGCAAAGCAATCACCTCTAGAGTTTGTTACAACATAGGTGTCTGGACTCCACTCCCAAAATTTGTGATTCAGTAGGTGCTATGGACTGAATGTTTATGTCTTTCCAAAATTCATATGGAGAAACCTAACTCCCAATGTGATGATATTCGGATATGGGACCTTTAGAAAGTAATTAGGTCATGGTAATGGAACCCCCCTGAATGGGATTAGTACCCTTACAATAAGAGTAAGAGAGCTTTCTCTCCCCCTCTCTCTGGTCTCAACAGAGTGAGGACACAATGAGAAGATGGCCACTTGCAAACTAGGAAGAGAGCTCTTACCAGACACCAGATCTGTAGATGCCCCCAGACTTATAGGTAATACATTTCAGTACTTTAAGCCAGCTAGTCCATAGTATCCTGCTATAACAGTCTGAACTGACTGAGATAGTATATATGAGGTGGTACCCACCCCCCAATTTTGCATCTGTGATGCTAATACTAATGCAGCTGATCTAGACACCACACTTTGAGAACCAGAGTATCAGTGAGAAATTTATAGGAATATCACCGTGTTTTTGGTGGTAGAAACTGGATTATAGAGCACAGATATCAAACCATGAAGCCTGAATTTCATTGTTTCACAGGTTATCCACTTGGACTCAGAGCTGGATTTCATGAGTTGGTTACATGAATTTTTATAAGGGAATTAAATTACAGTTTGTCAATGTCTTGTTCTTACACAGGGCAAGTCGAAATGAGCAGAGGAGTCTTGCTTAAGTGAACTGCCTTCCCCACACATGATCTCATTAGGAATTTGGCATTTGAATAGTACTGCTAGTAAGCCCATCTGGATATGTCTTTGTCTCTGGTGATGACTGGAACCTGTAGTTAAATGATTGAGACATAATTTCTATTTCTGTTAGAAAAACTGACTTTATATGTGGCATCGGCACCAGGCTTGGGAACAGGGGTGCAGTGGAAATGGCCAAGGGACAAAGAGGCAGCAGATAAAGATGCCTACTTCCTGTTTACTGTGCAGTACATCATGTGTCTCAAGAGGACCAGCCGAGTCTGTTACATTTTTCATCCCCAAGTGACTCTTGCTTTGCGTGTGTACTTCAAGGGCTTAGAATTGTTGCAGAACAGTGCCCCAACCACAGGGAGAGTTTATATTCAAAAGGACCTGGGACTTTCCATATCTTCAGCTCACTCATCTTCTCTTGGGATTGATCTGCCATGAGCCATCTCTAGCTAAAAAGACCAGCCGTAGTGGCAGCATCTCTTTGGCCTGGTCACTGCCATAACCTTGGACACACTGGGTCTGTTTAGCTCAAGCAGTATTGCAAGCTAAAGAATTGCTTTTCCTCTATTCCCACTTCCATCCGCCATCACCAACAGGGTCGCCTTTCCCAAGGTCCTGCTCTGGCTTGGCTCTCATTAGTTAAGGTCACCCACCTTGGAGGTGGGTAACAGAACTCTTGGTGTCCTGCTCCATCCTCAGCCTTTCAGAGTGCTCTCACTAACTTCACACTGCTGGCACCTCTATGCCTAAGGGCTCCCCCTAGAACCCTGAAAAGTTGTTCTGTTTTTTGCACAGCTGACCAGATGTCCCAGGAAGAGCCCCCAATCAAGGACTATCAGGCATTGGCGTATAAATGTCTCAGATCATTTTCTCCTAGGGTGAAATAATTTACACTGTTTCCCAGAATTTCCCCATGGTAGCTGGCTTAAAAACACATTTCTTGTCTTTCTTCCAAGCAACAGTGTATCCAGCTGCTAAATTTATTGAGTGCCAACTGTTTTCCAGGCACTGTGTTAGACTCAGGATGTAAATGACGAGTGAAACAGACATGGTTCTTGCAGTCTAGCAGGAGAAATGGACCATAAACTATCACACAAAATATATGTAATTCCAAAATTGCTAATTCCAAAAGTGCTGTCAGGACTTAAACAAGGTATATGATAGAGTAACTAAATGACTACATGATGCTGTGGTAGGGAAGATCCCATTGAGGAGGTGATACTGAGCCTGAAGCCTGAAGGATGAGAAAGGGTCGGTGTGTGATGAGTTGGGGGAACAGAATGTGCAAAGGCATTAGAGAGGAGAGAACCTAGGAATGGAAGAAGAGCTGACAGAAGAAGAGGGGAGAGTGGTACTCCGTTAAGTTGGAAAGGCAGGTAGGGGCTAGGGACCATTCATGGGCATGTAGAGTACCCAGGTGAGATGACATGTGTGTGCATGTACATATGTGTATTTGCATGCATGTGAGCACCTGCAGCACTTGTGTGTGCTATGTCTCTTGTGTTTGTGTACACCTGATGGTATGCTACTGGAGGGAATATATTTGACCTTTCCTGTGTATTCATCCATGTGACTGTACCTCTGTGTGCTCTTGTATGTATATAAGGGCCTTTGTATTCATGCTTACAAAAACAGTGTTTTTTTTTTGGTATTCATATATTTTTATCATGGTGGTGTCTGGGTAGGTGGGTCTAATTATTTATGAGTGTATTTGAGAAAATATAGGGATGAATATGTCTTTGTGCAAGGAAGCTTTAAACACCAGTGTGTATATTTGTGTGTGAGTATATTTGGTATGGTGTTGCTGTATGTGAATTTGTAACTAACTGCCTGTGCATGTTTTATGAGTGTGTGATTGTGTGGGTGTCTGTGTTCCTATGTAGTCTTGCCCTCATCCAGACCACAACATATTGGAATTTTTATAGCCTACATTTGTTAGCAAGATTCAAACTTTCTCTGCCGTTACAATTACAGATGGTTTTATTTTATATTTTCCATATTCCTGGCATTTTAAAATCTGAATTCTAAGTACCTTATATGCATATGTGGGTGTGAGTTTACATCTCTTGGTTTCAGTAAGTCAGCTCCACTAAGGCCCAAATCATTGCCCTGTATTTATGAAGTTCATGACCTAGTTAGAGAAAAAAGAAAGAAAGAAATGAATTTCAAGTCCTGCAGTAGAGTGGTTACCATAGGCAGCTTTCTTTCTCAGTTAATTGCCAAGTTGTAAGATGATCCAGCAGCTCCAGGGTCAATGAACCCAATACCATGTTTTCGCTCCTGAGCCCCAAGCTTGTTCTCACAGACTGATGTTGTCATAGAAGTGGAGACAATTGCTCAGAGGGGGAGAAAGTGAACAGTCGCCTGGGCTCTTCCTTCCTCAGGAAGCAACAGGGCCCAGTCCTCTGAGTGGATGCTCCTTCAGCCTCCTGTTGCTGGAAACACATGGGAAAATATTCCTGCATTGCCATGGAACACAGGCTGTGACATGCCTCCTCTCCATGCAGCTGCTCACGTTTGGTGCCCTATTTGCTCTTCCAGCTAGAATTGTAGAGTACGAAGAGGCCTTGTAAAGATCATCTACTTCCATCTACAATACAAATTCCTCTCTCATAATTATTCATTCAGCTTCTCCTTCCCCCCATCTCTAGGAGGTAGATTGTATTGGTGGCCCTAATTAATGGCCTCCCTGTTGATGCCCTTTTCACCCTAACTTTACAGATCCCTCCCACCCTGTCCCTGGGACTTGCTTTGGACAATGATATGTCAGCAAACTTGATGCAAGAGGAAGTGTGAAAGAGCACACGTGAGTTTTAACTTCCCCTGTACTGTTTTCCTGTGATCACTTTAAGAATAAGCCCTGAAACCAATATGAATATTGAATGTCAACTGTAATGAAAAAGTAAAAGTGAAATACGTAATAAAATAAAATAACATGAAAGACCCCAATGGTAATCAGATAAATATAAATTAAGAAAATAGTGAACTACCATTTCACTTTTAACAGATTAGAAGCATCTATTAGTCTTGAACATATATCCACATAACTACTTTGAGAAACAATTTGGCAACTTTAGTAAAATTCAGTGTGGGTATATACTATATCAGGTATTTTCACCTGGTGTGCTGCAAGAATTTTTAAAATATGCAATATCTGACTATTCAGTCAGAGGCACTGACCTCTTTTCCCTTAGATTCTCAAATTTTAAAAAAATGACAACTAACACAACAATAGCCATCTGGTGTGAAGGAGTCAAAACTATACCTTTTTTTGGGGTCAGATCCACAAAAAAGTAATATATTTTTTGGTGTGCCACAGAATTTTAGTAATTGCTTTATGTGTGCCACGAGATAAAAAGGTTTGAAAATCACTGCCCTATATAATTCTGGTTGTCACATAGCAAAACTTTTCTCAGTGGGAATAAGAGGACATGATCCAGAATGTTCATTGGGGTAGTTTGTACTAGTGAATAGAAAAACTGTGATTTATTTATAAAATGAATGCTGAAAGCAATGAAAATGAATGAGCTGGGGGGAGGGAAAGCCCACGCTAGCCTGCCTGAGGATATGAGACCACATGAAGCCAGTAAGCCGAGATGTGTTGCCCCAGCCAAGGCCATCATAGACTAGCAATTCTTCAGCAAACATGCAGGCTGAGGATAGACATATGGAATGGGCCTAGTTAAGATCAACTCAGTCGAGCCCAGATGAGCAGAACCACTTAGTCAACCCACAAACTCTTGGGGGAAAAAAACAAATGATGGTTGTTTTAAGCCACTCAGTAGAGATGGTTTATGACACCGTGATAACTAACTGATAAAACCTCCAAGGGTAGAGTGCTTATTGCCAGTGGAGGACATCCATTCATTGTGTGTCAACTTCCTATAACTTCTGACTCTGTCCTGTGGGTGTCAGTGGAATAAGCCCATTTCTTCTTCCACATGACCTTCAAATGTTTATTGATAACAATTAGAACCAGATGTCTATAGCAGCCTCAAGCCTAGATTCTCCACTTCCTCTCCTATCCACCTTTAACCCATTTTAAACATAGCAGAAATGATCCTCTTTAACCACATTTAATTGCTCATACCTTGTTAAAAGCCTTCCATAGTTTTTATTACACTTAGATTGAAATTCAAACACCTTTCTACTGCTCTGCACTGTTCAGTCCTTATTCACCTCGCGACTTCATCTTGCATCTGACTTTAGATAAAGATGTAGCTCTTTGTTTATATAAACACTTTCCTAGGAATTTTCAATTTTAAGTGGCAGATTTAATTCTTTAACTGAAATCTCTCAGCTCTAAACTCCCTAAGCCATTCTACCCCAAGTTTTTCCCAGCAGCAGCTCCTGAAACAACCTGGGCAAATCCCAGCTCTTGCTTGTCTTGGACAAAGAAATGGGGGCAAGGACCAAGAAGCAATGGTATAATTTAGCCATACAAAGTGCCCTTGACTGACATTCATATTAAGTATCAAATGAAGATGCGTTTATGGAGAGACAAGAATTGGGTTTGGGTTGGGAGTGAAGCAAGTACAGAAGTGACAACTCTGTTTCCAGCAGGAAAAACTCCTTGTACCTTAGCCATTTACTTCTAGCTTCACCTTTGTCAGCATCAAGATTGCCTCAATTTCCTTAATCTCAGTATGGTTTCATCTTTCAGTGGAGAAGATTATGACAGCCAGATCATAAGGCTACTGTGGGTATTAGCTGAGATATGTTTGTGAGGGTCTTATCCAGGGCCTGGCATATTGGAAAGTGTTTGGTAAGTTCTGGCTATTATCATCTTGAAAGTCACTTTAGCATCTGAGAGAAATGAACATTAATTGTAAATAGTTTAAAACATAAAATATAGCCAAAACTGGTTTGGCTCAGTGGATAGAGTGTCGGTTTGCGGACTGAAAGGTCCCAGGTTCGATTTCGGTCAAGGACATGTACATTGGTTGTGGGCACATCCCCGGTGGTGGGGTGTGCCAGAGGCAGCTGGTCGAGGTTTCTCTCTCATCAATGTTTCTAGCTCTCCATCCCTCTCCCTTCTGCTCTGTAAAAATTCAATAAAATACATTTTTTTAAAAAAAACAACAAAAAACCCCTAAAATATAATTAATTGTCTATTTAGTGTATTGCTTTGAGTGTTTCATTTTTGGGAATGACTTTCAATGAATTTGATAATATTCTTATTTTCCTTAACCTTTCTTTTTTCCCATACAGGCATTAAGTTCTTCTATCTTGAGTTCTCTGACCACAGAAGGTTTTTGGGAAAGCCAGTACTAGTATGTGGGGAAAGTTTCCTATAAAATTTATCACATTTATTGAGCACTTTATAGTTCTCTCACAAAATACTCTATCTAATTTGAACAAGAGAATATTCCTGTGAATAGTCAAACCTGAACATTCCCATTTTAAAGACGATTAACCTAAATAAGCTTGGGATCATATTCTTTGGAAGCAAAGTGAACTGACCATGAGCCAAGCATATTGAGAAAACTGAGAAGAAAATTTAGACAAATAAATATTGTATCTTTTCCAGTTAGATTACCTTATCTCCATTTGCTGCTAGAAACTTGGCTTTGCCAATGTAGACTCGACCTGGATCTGCCCATGTTTTGCATAGAGGGATGACCTTAATGGATTTTCAGAATCTACATGCTGTACACTAAGGGCCATCCAAGAGATGCAAATGCAGCGAATGGAAATGCATTTCAGGTGCAGATTAGAACTGTCCCAGTAAGACAAACAACTGTGGTGACAGGGACTTCGGCTGTCCTGATACATGGTGGAAGTCTCTTCGAATTAAAAACAGAGTGTTTGACGATTTCATGTCTTTCAATCTGAAACTTTAATCTTCCAGGGGGTGGAGGAGCGATTTGGGTCACTGATTTGCTCCACCAGATTCTCAATAACAAAAAGGCATGGCATGGCTTGGCTGAGTGGAAGTGATGGGAACCTGGGAGAGGTGATAGAGTGAGGAGTTAAAATCTGGGCATAGTCAGATGACAGGAAACTGGGTCTCAAAGAATTGAGAGAAAAAAGTCATTTTGAATCTGTGGGGGTGAGGCTTCAAAAAGCAGGGTGCCTAAGGCTGAAAAATCTCCCCCAAGTGCAGTCCTGCCTGTGCAAGTTTTTCCAGTGATGGAGATCACAGAATTGTAATCAGTGAAACCAGTGCGGTTAGCCACATAGCTCTCTGATGAACTCCAGTGCAAAGGAGGCACCAGAGAGATGGAAAGAACCCAGAATCCATAACAAAATTGAAAAGGTGGCAAGAACTCATGAAGGATGAAGTTCACCAGGAGCTGAGTGTTAAAGTCCATAGAGAAAAAAATAGCAGTCATTGTGTAAATAGGATCTTTAAAAGATCATCTAGCCGAAACTTGTTTGGCTCAGTGGATAGAGCGTTGGCTTGCAGACTAAAAGGTCCCAGGTTCGATTCTGGTCAGGGGCATGTACCTTGGTTGTGGGCACATCCCTAGTAGGGGGTGTGCAGGGGGCAGCTGATCGATGATTCTCTCTCATCGATGTTTCTAACTCTCTATCCCTCTCTCTTCCTTTCTGTAAGAAAAATCAATAAAATATATTAAAAATAAATAAATAAATAAATAAATAAAAAATAAATAAGAGATAATCAAAAAGCTCTAAAAGTCATCTTTAGAAGAAGCAGATCTATAAAGGCATAAACTGATTTTATGGTACTGAAGGGGGAATTGGAGAGAGACTAAACCTGAAAAAAGTGGCAGGGACACTAATGAGGGGTTGGTATCAAAATCTCAACACAGGAGAAGGAACTGCAAGAGAAGAACCCACATGTCTTGTCTTCATGATCTCACCTCTCCTGGTCTCCTCGTTCAGAGAGGACTTAGGAATGAGATACTTGAACATGGCTCATGAACTTTGAGAAAATTCTTGGAAAAAGATAAGAGTGCTGGTGCTCTGGAGGGAGATAAATGTCACCCCAATTTTCAACAGAGGAGCGTGGATTCCATGAACCTCTAGGTGGTGAGTCATTATTGACCCAAAAAGATTCTGGACTAAACTATTAAAGGAGTTGGTTTGTGACCACATGGAAGAGGAAGGAATGATCAGCTTGTGCTCACCCAGGAGTTATGTCAGGTCAGTTTCAATCCTTCTTTTTACACTGTGGCACACTGATAGACTGAGGAGGTGAGTGTGTTGCTGGAATCTGGGATGTTAATTGGATACGTGACCAATCATCCCAAAAAACCTCTTTGGACAGGATGGATTAATATGTGTTAGAAGACAGATAATAATGCCAATAATAATAATAATAATAATATTTATTGAGTGTTTACTGTATATCTAACATAATCAGGTCTTAAAACTAGTTTGGAATTCATTTGCATTGGTCAGGATTTTCCAAAGAAACAGAACCAATAGGATATCTATAATAATAAAAGTGTAATATGCTAATTAGACTGAACAGCCAAATGACCTTCCAGATGTCATTCTGGGTATCCTTCTGGATGAAGCTGCAGTGGTGGTGGTGTTGGGGGGCTGAGGCAGAGGTGGTTAGGGGTGATCAGATAGGCAAGCTAGTGGTTAAGGGCAATCGGGAAGGCAGGCAAGTGGTTAGCGGTGATTAGGCAGGCAGACAGGTGAGAAGTTAGGAGCCAGTGGTCCCAGATTGTGAGAGGGTCCAGGCTGGGCTGAGGGACCTCCCCACCCCCATGCACAAATTTTGTGTACCAGGCCTCTAGTATTTTATATAAAAAATGGCTAATATGCAAATTGACCGAATGTTGGAAAGACTGGTTGCTATGATGTGCACTGACCAACAGGGGGCAGACTCAATGTAGGAGCTGCCCTTCAATGGTCAGTGGCTCCCATGGGGTGCGCTGCTCAGCCAAAAGCTGGGCTCATGGCTGGTGAGTGCAGCAGCAGGCCAAAGTTGACAGTTGGACATCCCCTGAGTACTCCTGGACTGCTAGGGGGTAGGCCGGGCTGAGGACCTCCTCCCCTAAATGCATGAGTTTCATGCACTGGGCTTCTATTATGTATATGTATATGTATATGTATATGTATATGTGTATGTGTATGTGTATGTGTATGTGTATGTGTATATGTACATGCATTTATAAATGTATATATAATAGGAATTGGCTCATGTTGTTATGGAGGCTGAGAAATCCCAGAATATTCTATCAATAAGCTGAAGAACTAGAACTAAGAAAGCTGGTGGTGTGATTCAGTCTGAGTCTGAAGGCCTAACAATCTGGGGCTGATGATGTAAGTCCCAGTCTGAGTCTAAAAGCCAAAGAACAAGGAGTGCAGATGTCTGAGGACAGGAGAAGATGGATGTCTCAGCTCGAGCAGAGAGAGAAAATTAGGCCTTTCTCCTCCTTTTAAAAAAAATTTTTTTATTTGAGAGAGAGAGAGAATGAGAGAGAGAGAGAGAGAGAGAGAGAGAGAGAGAGAGAGAGAGAGAGAGAAACATTGATTTGTTGTATTTGTTGTTCCGCTTATATTAATTGGTTGCTTCTTGTATATGCTCTCACCAGGGATTGAACCTGCAACCCTGGTGTTTCAGGATAATGCTCGATCCAACTGAGCTACTTGGCCAGGGCTTCTCCTCCTTTTTTGCTCTATTCAGGCCCTCAGTAAATTGAATGATGTTCACTCACTTGGGAAAGATGTTATTGACTCAGTCTACTGATTCAAATGCTAATCTCTTCTAGAAACACTCACAGACACACCCAGAAATAATGTTTTACCAGCTACCTGGGCATCCCTTTACTAAGTCAAGTTGACACACAGACTTAAGCATCACTTCTTTGAACTATCCAACATAAAATAGGCCAATGTCAACCTGGAGAGGGGTGAATCTCAGCACTAAGTCCTTGACCTTAATCCAATCAGTTCCTTGATTTCTTTATTAAATTATTTCTCCCATGAATGACACAAAGCCAGAATGAAGGGAGGGCAAACATACTGGATGACTTCAGAAATGGAAAGAAACTTAACAGGCAGGAAAATGAACTGAATCTAATAGGACAGAAAATACCAGGAATAAAAAAATCCTCCAGTCCCAGTGTAGAATAGGGGCAATGTTCTTAAGCAGTTACTCAAATAAAAAGAGCTCTGATTTCAGAAGATGACACAGTTTGAATAAAAAAGGGAGATTACCCCTGGCAAAAAATTATTATTTAGTTGTCAGATCATATTAATAGAAATATAATGTCTATAATGTGGGAGGTGATAGTCTTCTGCTTAGCACTAATCACTCTTTACCTACCAGTACCTGGTTTGTGTTTTAGTAACATAGCAAATAGAGTGGAAAACACTTGTTAATATCAGGTCTCTGGCTTCCTTTAATGGTTTTGTTATCACATTTAAAATCATATCCAAATTACTATCTATTGTATTTCTTAATCTCTTTTCTTCCTACCTTGCAACTACTACCTCATTTCCTACTACTGTTCCCCTCAATAATTAACTTCTGCTGCTCATCTTCAAACAGGCTAAGCATTTTCTCATGTTAGGTTTTGTCACTATCTCCCCAAGCTAAACACTTCCTCCAGAAATTTCCTTGGTCAGATTCTGCACTTAATTTGGGTTTGTGATTATTGTTACCATATTAAAAAGAAAAGAAAAGAAAAAGTCTTTCCTGATCACTTTATTTTATGAAGGATTCTGTCACCTGTCCCTTTTCATGCTGTTTCATTTTTTTCACCAAAACACATAATGCTATTTGCCATTATTCTACACAGTTATGCATTTATCATTGTCTGGCTCCTCACTAGAACACATGGAACATACTAGTAACCATTTTGATCACTCCTAACACAGTGCCTACTGTAGTGAAGGCTCCTAGTGGGTGCTCAGTAAAAAAGCTCTTGAATAATGAATGAATAATGAAATGAATGAGCGAGTGAATGTGTGTTCTATATCCTGTAGAACTATATTTTTTCATAGTCTAAAATGGAAAGGCACACAGATAAAGAGTAGTGAGGACTCTTTCTATGTCATCAAAACCCACATGATTTGCTACTATTTTACTGTGTGTGTGTGTGTGTGTGTGTGTGTGTGTGTGTGTGTGTGTAAGTGTAAAGGAGGAGGAGAACCATCTCCCAATCTCCTCATTCTTCAAAGTCTTTTCCCAACTAATCCAGAAGGTATGATGGATGGTTCCATGCAACAGGGACACACTGGAAACCAAGCCTCAAGGATTGGAAGGGATTCTCATATATTCTGTAATTCATTTTTCCATCTCTTCCTCCATCCCTCTGTTCATTATTGCATTCTTGATTAATGATAATAACTTGGTGGCAGGCTGGACTCCCCTCCTCAGGCTCCCATACGTGAACAGGTAGCTCACAGACCATCTAACATGGGACACATGGGACTGCTGCCTTCATGTCCCCTTGCCATAACCCCTGCTCAGGACCCCAGCCCTCCCTGATGTGCAACCCTACTCTGAGCTTTATTCTGTAGGTGGGAGGAGCCACTATAGAGTTTAAGCAGAGTGATTCTGAATGATTACCTTGGGAAGGAATGGGATTGAAAGAGCTGGTTGGAAGATAGCTTAGTCCCAGTCTCAGAACCTGGTTCTTTCTCTTCACAGATGTGTAGCCTGGGAGAAGACTCTGACTCTTAGTTTCCTCATCTTTAAAATGGGGAGTAACAGCTCCATCTCACACAATTATTACCTGAATTCAGTGACATCACACACAAAATGGGGGATATAGTGCCTGGCGTGGGTGAGGTGCTCAATAATGACTTCCCAGCCTCTCCATTTTGTAACACTTGCTATTGTACAAGGGGTGAGATATAATAATTGGGCTTCACTGTGGTTCAGATAAGAGCAAAGTGGCTTTAGAGCAGGAAATGGTCTGGTAAGATAGGACTGATTATTTAGGATCCTTGATTTTTTATTGTTATTATTATTATATTTTGGCAGGGGAGGCCTTAGTCAGAGCCTGAAATCCTGGTGGTTCATTGTGTGTTTGAAAAGTTGGAAAGTCTTCAGGGAGCGTGCTGGAAGAGAGGTCAGGAGAGCAGCTAAGACACAGGGAGAAGCTGGGTCCTCTGAGCCCAGCAATTCCATGGCCGCAAATTCCAGCCCAAGGCCTGTTCTTGGCTTGGCCCCACCTGCCCATCTATAATTAAAGTCGTGTCTACAGTTAGATAGATTATAGGAAAGAGAAGAAGAATGTCAGCAAGTCATAATTTCCAGAATGAAAGCTCCTTTCTCTCCCATCATTTTCCCCTCCCTCTTTTGGGTTTGGCAGCCAGTTTCCTCAAAAGTAGGCCATGGTGTCCTTTCCTACAGTTCATGGCAAGTGGGCAAGAAGGGTCCCTTGGGCTGCCAAGGCCGGGAGTCTGGCTTTCGCAGGCAGAGGAAGGGGGCCCTTCGTGGAGGCACACCTCTGGCCAGAGAGGCAAACATTTGTCAGGGAGGCCTTTCTGTTGTTTTTCTTCCTAAACAAGGGGTTGTAATAAAGAAGGAATCACTTGCAAATGTTGGCACGGCCAGCCCAACCTTCTTTTTAATTTGCAGTGCGTGTGTGCTGATGCATTTGTGATGTAGGAAATTATTACAGATGTCAAGTTGGAAAGATCTTTCCTTTTGGGGTCTTGGGATTTGAAACTTGCTTTGGAACTGTCGGCCTTAGCCCTTCTGGTGTGGAGTTCATGAAAGGTGAACTTTTCAGAGCGGAGTAGGTAAAAACAATTTGATCTAGGCTGTCACTCTAGTGCTGGCATCACAGCCATCCCCTTTTATCCGGGGGGGATGTTTCAAGACCCCCAGGGGATGCCTAACACTGCAGATAGTACTGAGCCATATACATACTATGTTTCTTCCCGTACATACATACCAATGATAAAGTTTAACTTATAAATTAGGCACAGTAAGAGATTAACAGTAACTCAAAATAAAAGAGAACAAGTACAACAATATACTGTAGTAAAAGTGATGTGAATGGCTCTGGGGCCGTTATTAAGTAGAATAAAGGTTACTTGAACATAAGCACTGTGATACCTGGACAAAGAGATGATTCATGTCCCAGGCAGGATGGAGCAGGGCAGTGCAAGATTTCATTACCTTACTCAGAGCAGTGCACAGGTTAAATCTGATGAATTGTTTATTTGTGGAATTTTCCATTTAATATTTTTGGACTGTGGTTGACTGCAGGTAACCGAAACCGCAGAAAGCAAAACCGCAGATAAGGGGAGATGACTGTATTTTCATAAAAATATCCACGGACCTGACATGGCACCATGTGGACACAGAATTATTTCCTTGACAGAGACCACCAGTCAAGAGAGAGGCTCTCTGCAGGACCCCAGGCAGTGGGTCAAAGAAGTGAAACTGCCAGTCACCACAGAGGGTGTGCGGAGGAGCCAACAGCTCATGGGTTGGTTGTTACCTTTTTTTTTTTTTTTTTTTTTTGGTCAGGACACTATGCACGCTTGCTATGTGCTTTTGACATCATTTAGAAAAAAGACAGACAAAAGTTATAAGGCAGGTTTCAAGAGAAATTTGGACACTGAGTGGAAGTTTGTTTTCTTTGCTAAACTAAGCTTAGTGCAAGAATTCTATATTGGTTTTTTTCTCTTGTGTTCACCCTGATTAATTAGTAGGGTTCATTTAGGAATATCTGCTTTAGATATAGGAATGACAGAAATGGCTCATGTGCTCTGTGCTTGCCATTCTAACCTGAGAGATTCCCAAAGTGACAACTGCCATGCTTCCTGAAGCTTGTGGGGTCCCTACTCCAACTAGGGATGGCCTTCTTACTGCTGTATTCTTGCTGCCTACCTCCTCCTCTTCTTTCTCCTCCTCCTCCTCCTTCTCCTTCTCTTCCTCTTTTTGCTCCTCCTCCTCCTCTCCCTCTTCCTCCTCTTCCTCTCCCTCCTCCTCTTTTCCTTTTCCTCCTCCTCTCCCCTCCCTCCTCCTTATTCTCCTCTCCTCTTCTTTCTCCTCCACCACCTCCTCCTTCTCCTCCTCTATCTTTTCCTCCTCCTTCTCTCCCTTTTTTAAACTAGAAAGTTAACTCACTTTGTGCCAAACACTCACTAAGTTCTTTGATAAATATTTACTCCCCAAACAACCCTTATAATCATAATTTCACTTTCAGAGATTCAGGAGCAGAAACTCAGAGGGACCTTTTAAGGTGACCCAGGAAGGAGACCCAGGACTCTGAAGCCCGAGCTTTGGCTCCCCTTCATGGTGGCTGTGGTTCCCCCCAGCCAATCTCTCCCTGCCCCGAGGCTGTTTCTCTCGGCTGCCCCACAGCTGTCAGCAGTGTTTTTGTTCTTCAGTCATGAAAGACTGAGCTGGTTAATGAGAACTGTGGGAGTGGAGATTTATTATTTATTTTTCTAATTAAAAAGTTTCCCCTCTTGTGTCTTCTTTGCTTCTATTTGAACAACCCTGTGAAAGGTACAGTTTGGACCAAATTAGCTCTCCGGTGGAAGCATCCAAGAAGAATATTCTGGAGTGGCATCTGAGAATTCCCTGGTTAGCACAGCTGGATCATGACGTTAACCAGAACTGCTAGAGCTCATATTCCCAAAGTCTCATCCCGAGGGGAAAGTTGGGAGGTGGCTGTGGAGAGCTGGCATTTCACTGATCTCTTCCAGGCCTGGCTGGTGGGGTAGAGCAGCTGCCCTTACATAAGCTTGCTCTGTGTCAGGGTAGATTTCAGGCCAGGAGTGGGCAAGCTCAGGGCTCTGCCAGTTGGGAAGGAGATGGGCAACTTGGCTGAGCTCAATTTTGTAGAGACCTCATGGCAAGAGTGGTCCTACTACACCAGATTCTGCCCTGGCCCTTGGCCCTGGCCCCTCCTGCCTGGCAACTCGACTTCCAGCTGCATCAGGTGGAGCTAAGTGACTGCATAATTTTGTTTCAAGGCCTCAGAGAACACACTGTGTCCTTCTTCTTTCCAACATTCTGATTTGTTAGGGGCACTGGCCCAGCACCTGCACCATGTGCCATGGTGGAAATACCTGCATGTTCCCATGGCTACTTTCTCAGTTGGCAAGACAGCAAAGATCCTCGCCAAAGGCAAGAGTGAAATGGGAAGGTGCTACAGAACAGGAAACATGTTGAGCAACTTCTCAAGACATGCGCACCAGAGTCTGGATTTTCATTTGCTTGTTTCCATGTTTGATAATTTGTTTTCATTTTTAACCACAAATCAGTGCTTCTTTTGCCAACACCTTAGCTCCAGGAAGATAGACTAATAGAGAAGAAGGCCATTCTGTTTTCTAAGTCTCAGTGGTTCTTAGTGTTAGATGTGTATGGGAATTACGGGGGAGATTTAAAGAATATTGATGCCTGGGTCCTATTCCTGGAGATTCTAATTTAATTGTTTAGGTCTAAACTTGTGCATCAGGAGATTTGAAAGCTCCACAGGACATTCGAAGGCTCAACTAAGTTTGAAAACTGCTGATCTTGGATGTAGGTAGAAAGCTTTAGTATCCCAGTCAGGTGTTCTCATCTGTCATCATAACAGTAACCAAAATAGGTAACTTTTATTGAGTATTCATGTACCAGACACTGTGTGAGGTGTTTTGTTTCATCGTCTCATTGAATTCTTAAACAATGTGTATCTGATTCACTTGGACTTGTTAAAACAGTGGTGTCTGGCCCTCACCCCCAGAGTTCTGATTCAGTAGGTGTGGTAGGCAACTTTTAAGATGTTCCTTCCTCCTGCTGTTCATGTCTTGTGTAATCCCTTCCCTTATAATGTGACCTGGTCTTATTGACTAGCTGCTACAGAGTAGACTATGGTAAAGGAAATGGGATGTCACTTCTGAAATAAAGTTATAAAAATCTGTTGTGGCTTCCATTACTTTCTCTGTTGTGTCATTTATCCCCGGGGAAGATGTTCCCATTGTGTGACACAGCCCTGTGGTGAGAGCCATCTGGCAAGGATGTCTAGAATTCTGACACCCAGAGACTGAAAGAATAAATGTTTGAGATGCTTTGCTGCTAAGTTATAAGGTCATTTGTTATGCAGCCAATGATAAGGAATATAGTAGGTCTGAGGTGGGGTCTGAGATTTGCATTTCTAATACAGACAGTCCTAGGTGACGCTGTGATGCAGTCTGGACATTCACACTAAGATGATATTATTACTTACCCTTTATACAGACGGAGAAATAGTATTAGACGTTTTAGGTAGTTTGCTCAAGGTCACAAGAGTGGCAGTGCTGGGATTAAAACATAGGAAAGCTGACCTCATCCACATCAGAGCTACTCTGCTGCATTATCTCCATTTCTCATGGTGAAGTCCATTGCCTTCTGTGTAGCAATCTGTTGATTGAATTGTGCTCAGTGATGATGGTTGCCAGTGAGAAACTTTGATTTGGGTCTTTATTGAGGATTACAGTTGAAATGGCTCTCCTCTAGGACATAAATGTTCCCCCAAATTAGAATTAGTGCTGGAATAACCCCAAGGACCAGTTCACCTTTTGATGCAGAGGTTCTTAAACCTTACTACGCATCAGAATTACTTGAAAAGGCTTGTTGAAATACAGTTTGATGAGACCCATCCTCAGACTTTCTGACCTAGCAAGTCTGGGGTAGAGCTTAAAAATTTGCATTTCTAACAAGTTTCTAGTCAATGGGTCCAGAGACCACCAGGGACCACACTTAGAGATCCACTGTTTAAATCAAAGGGCCAGTATGCTTACTGCATGAAAGACATGCTCGTTAGGCTAAATCCTCCGAGTTGTTTAGTGCAGAGAGGAGCAGATGGATGCTGGGCCCTGTGCTCCCCCCATGCATATTTCCACCCCATGTGCCTTGCTGCTATGGCCAGGACATATGGTTGGAGGAACCATGTGGCTGGGTTCTTTCTGCACGTCCCATGCATTCCAGGGCGAGCTCGGATTCCATTCTAATGATCGAGGGCAGAGTGTGGTAACAGGCAGCCAACAGTGTTGCTTTGAGGGAGGTGCTGCCGTTTGGGTTAGGTCTTGAGAAACTGAAATGGGAAAACTCTGACAGGCAACTGCTAGGGCATGCCTATCCACATTATCCGTTGCTACAAACAGAGTGAGGGTGGGTCTCAGCCTGGCCAGGTGGAGGGAATGAATGGATTAAGCTAAGCCAAGATCAGCCAAGCCAAACTATGGAACTGTTTCACATTTTGGATGCCAAACAGCGTTTCCCTTGCCAACAGGACCTGTGTTTTCCTTTCTTTTTTTTCCTCCATCTCTCATCATCCTCTTCACTTAACCTGAAGGTCTGGAGCTAATTATAAGCTGGCTAGGATGGAGCCCTGGGTGTTGGCATGTGGTGGTTGAGCCTTGGGTATATTGGAATGTACAACTGGCTCAAGGCATGGGGTGACGAGATCTTACCTTCCTTTGCACTAGCCGGGAACCACAGCTGGTAGACTCACCTGGGGGTCACCAACAGATAGTGTGTCCTTTTATATCAACACGTCCAGGCAATCCATTGTGGATATTAAGCTCTATGTTTGAACCATAAGACATACACAACTGGCCTTGGGTGAGGGGTGGGCTGGAGAGATCGATGTGGGGAGAAAGGGATATATGTAATACTTTCAACGATAAAGATTTATTTATAAAAACAATGAGAAAAAAGGATAAAAAAGAAATACACAATTGGCATTCTATGTTAATAAACAGACCTGGGTCATATGGTTGAGAGGCAATGTTGTGGTAGAAGATATTATTTATTTACAGTTTTATTCCTTTCTTGTCCTTGTCATCCTTCCCTATAGAGACAATATTCTCCTTATCCCATTAACTTTGGATCTATGCTGTGACTTAATTTGTCTGATGATCTGTTTGCTTTATCTGAGTAAAAACTTTTGGAGACATTGAAAGTTTCCACTATCCCTCTTTTTTAAATTTAATTTTTCTTTATTGATTAAGGTATTACATATGTGTTCTTATCTCACCCTTGCTCCCTTATCTCCCCACCACTCATGCTTTCACCCCCCTGCTGTCTGTGTCCATTGGTTAGGCTTATATGCATGCATACACGTCCTTTGGTTGATCTCTCCCCCCTACCCCAACCTTACCCTACCTTCCCTCTGAGGTTTGACAGGCTGATGGATGCTTCTCTATCTCTGGATCTTTTTTCGTTCATCAGGGTATGTTGTTTATTATATTCCACAAATGGGTGAAATCATGTAATATTTATCTTTTTCTGACTGGCTTATTTCACTTAGCATAATGCTCTCCAGTTCTATCCATGCTGTTGCAAATGGTAAGAATTCCTTTTTTTTTTTTTTTTTTTACCACAGACTAGTATTCCATTGTATAGATGTACCATAGTCTTTTAATCCACTCATCTGCTGATGGGCACTTAGGCTGTTTCTAAATCTTAGCTATGGTAAATTGTGCTGCTATGACCATAGGGGTGCATATATCCTTTCTGATTGGTGTTTCTGATTTCTTGGGATATATTCCTGTAAGTGGGATAACTGGGTCAAATAGGAGTTCCATTTTTAATTTTTTGAGAAAACTCCATACTGTTCTTCACTGTGGTTGCACCAGTCTGCATTCCCATCAGAAGGGCATGAGGGTTACTTCTCTGCATCCTCTCCAGCACTTGTGATTTGTTGATTTATTGGTGATAACCATTCGGACAGGTGTGAGATTGTACCACATTGTCATTTTGATTTGCATCTCTTGGATGATTAGTGACTTTGAGCATGTTTTCATGTCTCTTGGCCTTCCTTATGTCCTCTTTCGAAAAGTATCTATTTAGGTCCATTGCCCATTTTTTGATTGGGTTATTTATCTTCTTTTTGTTAAGTTGTATGAGTTCCCTGCAAATATTAGAGGAATATACAGGCAGCAAAATTCTCAGACGTATGCTGAAGCAATATCTTCGCCAATACAGCTCTTAGGGCAATGGAAACTAAAGAGAAAATAAACAAATGGGTCTACATAAAAATAAAAAGCTTCTGAACAGCGAAAAAAACCCATCAACAAAACAACAAGAAAGCCAACTGCATGGGAGAACATATTTGCCAATGTTATCACTTGATAAAAGTTGAATATCTACCATCTCTCTTATCCCGTACTTTCTGCCATGAGACCAGCACTTAGCAACCTTACAGAGACTGTGCCTTCAGCCTAGTCCTGTAATGGACCTACAATGCCTCCCAGCTCAGAGCCACAGCTAATGTGCATTGTGGGTGAAAAATAAGCCCTGGTCTTACAAATTAAGGTTTGAAGGTTGTTTATTATACAACAGAGCCTGGAAAAAGCTGTCATACTCAAAAGCAGAGCCAGATACTGGTCTAGTTCTTTCCCTGACTTCCCAGGGATCAGGTGCTTCAGGTACAGGGCTGAGCTTACTTTGTTTCATGAATGCAGAAACACTTACTGGAGTGACCACTTTGAAATGTGACCTAAATGTAAAAAGCAAAATTGTAAGTCTTCAAGGGAGAGGATATAGCATAACATCTGGATGATCCAGCAGTAGGAAACATTTTCATAAATAAAACATGAAAGATTGATAAATTAAAATGAAATAAAAGCTTTTATATAGCCAAAGACACATAAGCAAAAAGAAAAAAAGCCTCAGAAATGCAGAGGGTATTTTATATATAATAGATATGTCCATTACATATGTATGAAGAATTTTATATATAATAAAATCAGAATATATAATGACACAGTGAGTTCCTACAAACCAATAATAAGAAGACAAAGCAAGAGAAAAAAAGAGTGAAGCTATAGTCAGAAATTCATGGAAGAGATCACAAGAATGGCCAAAATCTCAGATAATTAGAGGAAAGTGAGCTAAATCACAAGCAGACATCATTAACAACCATCGGTCTTACAGCATTCAAAAAGTTTGACAACACCAAGTGTTTGTGAAAATGTACTCTGTGGCAGTGCTAAAAATTGCTGTAAAACCATCCTTGATCTTGGGAAACTTGGCATGGAATGGAGAAAGCAGACATGTGGAGAGACGTACATGTTTTGGGTACAGAAGGTTCTGAGAAGGAATCCCGATTCACTAACACCCTGGGAGTGAGGGGGAAAGGGGCAGAGGGTTCCAGACATAGGGAAACCTCGGCAAAATGGAAATAGAAAAGATAGGGAACATGGAATGGAATGCAGAGAGAAATAAGCCAGGCAGAGAAGAATAAACACTGCATGATGTTACTTATATATTGGATCCAAAAAAGCTGATCTCACAGAAGCAAATATTAGAACATTGTTACCATGAGCTGGGGGGGGGGGATGGGGAGAAGTTGGTCAAAGGGTACAAATTTCCAGTTACAAGATGAATACGTTCTGGGATTCTAATGTATGCCATGGTGTCTACAGTTAACAATACCGTAGTATATACTCAAAGTTGCTAAGAAAGTAGATCTTAAATGTTTTTTACTACAATGGAGATATATGGTAATTGTGGGATGTGATAGAGGTGCTGGCCAACACTATGGTAGTTGCAATATATAAGTGCATCAAATCAACATCTCGTATACCTTCAACTTACACAGTGTTGTATGTCAATTATAACTCAATAAAGCTGGGAAAAGAAAAGAAAAATGGACAACAGAAGGAGTGAATGTACACTATAAATACACAATAATTGATTGAACATGGAGTCAGTGATGTACAGTACACTGGCAAAACTCCTGAATTATGGGGGCAAAAGATCAAGAGATTATGACTGCAGAGGACATCTTATATTCATGTAACTGGGAGTGCTGAAAAAGAGATCAAACCAATTATAAGAGAAATGAGAACAAAAAAATATAATGGTAAGAAAATTTTAGGAGGTGAAGAAATATTAAAAAAGGTCTAACTGACAATACCAGAAAAAAAGGCAAAACAAAAATTGACTAAAGCCAAAAATTGACTAAAACCTAAGACATTTGCTGCTTTAAATTTTTTTCAAGAAATTTTTTCCTAATTAGTGAATTTACTCTCATTTTTCTGATTATAAAATTAATATGTATTTATTTTTTAAATTAGAGAAACACACCATAAAAACTAAATTACCTGCGACAAGAGCTACCATTATTATTATTTATGTTCTATGTGTTTCTCTATGCTATTTATTTATACAAAACAGAGCACATATTGTACACATGAATATATATGTACATATATATGTGTGTATAAAGAGGTGTATATGTACATGTGTGTACACAAAACATGTATTTATATAAACAGTTCATTTTTTAAACTTTAATTTATTTTTATTTTTAAAAATACATTTTTAGTGATTTCAGAAAGTAAGGGAGAGAGAGATAGAAACAACAATGATGAGAGAGAATAATTGATTGGTTGCCTTCCTGCACGCTCCCAACTGAGGATCTAGCCTGCAATCTGAGCTTGTGCTAGGACCTGGTTCATAGGTCGACACTAATCACTGAGCCAAGCTGGCTGTGCTTAAATTTTAATTTTTAGATGTTTATAGAAAGAAAGATCAATGTAGGAAAACATAGGCATTTGAAATTTTAACTTTTAATTATATTCTCAAGTTTTATGATGCTCCTTTTATTGTGATATTTTTCAAAATATTTTGAATTTGCAGTTGTGATTTCTTACCCAACCTAACCATTACTTTGGAGAGGTTTTTCCTATGTTTTTACTGAAAGTTTTAACATGCTGCCTTTCATATTTAGGTGGCATTCCCAAGTGGCTGTTTTCTTGGTTCACATTCAAGAAACATATCTCTGCTTTTCCTCTGCTGTGGTCAGAGAATAGGACTATAAGAGACTTTCCTTTTTGGAATGTTCTGAGGTTTTCATCAAGGCCTACTTATGTAATCAAATCTTTGTCAATGTCTTAGGACCCTGGCAAAAAACGCTTTTTTTTGTTGCTATTGTTGATGTTTGTTTCTAAAAGACAGTATCTTTACTAGCACTCAGTATTGTCAGGCTTCTAAAATTTGAAAATCTGATGGCTGTAAAACAATATCTCCTTGTGATTTGTTTCACATTTCTCTAATAGCTTGAGAAATTATCATCACTCATATACTGTTGGGCCGTTCCTGCTTTCTCTTTCATTAATTTCTGATTATAACCTTTGCCCTTTTCCTATTGGCATGTCCTTTTAAAAACATTGAAATATAGGCATTTATTATGTATTCTGGCTTTGACTTTTTCCCATGAGTTAGAAATAACTTGAGCATGTCCCCAGCTTCTCTTTCCTTTTTGTTTAGATTGTCTTTTGTCAAACCAAAGCTTTTTATTTTAATTTAGTTTGTCAATCTTCTCTTTCATGTTTTATACTTTTTATCTTTTGCTTAAGAAAATCTTCCCTTCTATGAAGTTATGACAATATTTTCCTATATTTTTCTTTTGAAGATATTGTAATTGGGTTACAAATCCATAAGAAATTTACATTTGTATATGGTGGCAGGTAGGAATTCTGTTTCTTCTTCTTCTTCTTCTTCTTCTTCTTCTTCTTCTTCTTCTTCTTCTTCTTCTTCTTCTTCTTCTTCTCCTCCTTCTCCTTCTTCTTCCTCTTCTTCTTGTTATTGTTGTTCTTCCTCCTCCTCCTTTTTCTTCTTGTTATTCCTCCTCCTCCTCCTCCTCCTCCTCCTCCTCCTCCTCCTCCTCCTCCTTCTTCTTCTTCTTCTTCTTCTTCTTCTTCTTCTTCTTCTTCTTCTTCTTCTCAATTGAGATGACCAGTTGCTATAACATCATTCAATAGATCCTTTCTTATCTAGTTATTTAATGTCACATGTATTGGTAGACCTTTCTTGGAGCTCTGTGTATCAATGACTTTTACCTGTATCATTGTCACACTATTGCAGTTTCTGTGTCTTCATAATAATTCATATTAAGGGTAGGGCAAATCACACATCTTTATTCTTAAAAATTGTGTTGACTATTTTTGGTTCTTTACTAGTATTCATCCATGTGAATTTTAACATTAATTTATTAAATATTAGGAAAAGCTCTGCTGTGATATTTTAAATATATATATATATATATATATATATATATATATATATATATATATATATTTGTTGATTTCAGAGAGGAAGGGAAAGGAGAGAGAAATAGAAACATCAATAATGAGAAAGAATCATTGATTGTCTGTCTCCTGCATGACCCACACTGGGAATCCAGCCTGCAACCCAGGCATGTGCCCTGACCAGGTATCAAACTGTGACCTCCTGATTCATAGTTTGACACTCAATCACTTGCTCATACCAGCTGGGCCTCTACTGTGCTTTTTATTGGAAACATGGATTTGTATGTTCATTTAAAGGTTAGTGCCTCCTTTATATTACTGAGTTATTTTATCCAATGATATGGTGCACCTATCTCTGTATTTAAATTCTTTTATATTCTTAAATTAAAAGAATATAATTTCCTTCATAATTTTTTGCCTTTTTGCATTTTCTTTGCTGCATCTTGTTTTTTGTAAGAATGAGACTTTTGAGTTTATTATAGTTTCTAATTATTTTTATGTGATATTAATTTTAATATGCCATTCAGTATCTAACACTATGCTAAATATTTTTAAATAATTCTAATACTTTTTTTCTATATTGTCCTATATACTCAATGTTGTCTTTGTGACTAGCAGAGAAATGTTTCTTTCTAATTTTTTCTTGCTGTTCCTTGCCTGTGTGCATTGACTGGGACTCGCTGTATAATGCTGAGTAGGTACAATGATCACAGCATTCCTTTGCCTTTGTCCTGACTTTAAAGAGAATGCTGCTAAACTCTCACTCTTCCATATGCTGCTGTGTGTTGGACCTTTTATCTAGAGATGCTGTATCAGGAAGTTCTCTTTCCCCTCCCCACCCCTGGGTTGCTAAGACTGTTATTTTTTGAAATTTTATCAAATGCTTTTAGGGTATCTTTTGAGATACTTATATATTTTTCTTAATATGTTAATCAGGTGAATTTCATGAATAGATTTTTCTAATATTAATCATGCCAGCACTTCTGCATAACTCCAACTTGATCACCATTATTTATATATGTTACATTACTGCATTCAGCTTGCTAATGTTTTAATTATGAGGCTACTGTACAACCCATGTTTATCTTTTAAAATTCTAGAAGTTAAATTCTAAGTTAGTTTAGAAGTTAATATTTTAAAATTTGCTTCTTTTGTTTTTCATCTTTTCATTTATTACCATTTAATTTAATTGTTTGTAATATATTTTATTTAATCACCTCTTTTAGATAATGATTAAAAGCTGTCATTTTCCCAGAAGTTTAAAATATTTTCATTTTATTTTAAACTTCTATAACCATTGCGTTGTAATTTTTTCTGATCTCAAATTATATTTGTGCATGACTACAGTAATTTCATAAATTCAATGTCCTTTGCAGCCTTTTTATGAATAAGAGTAATATTTTTGCCTCGCCTTTTAGTTACTTAATCCAACTCATCCCTTATTTTTTTAATCAAAATGTCTTTTCACTCTTTATAAAAGTTGTTAGAGCAATGCTTCTTAAAATGTTGGCCACAATTCTACCAGATTAGAAGCACCTGGAGTTTTTCTTAAAATTGCTAATTCCTTGGCCTTCTTCTCATTCAACTTAATCAAAATCTCAGGGACAAGATCCTAGAATCTATATTTTAAACAAATATTTCATACAATTTGAAAATTGATATTAAAGAGAAAATCAATACTTATTTAGCAATAGTTCCTAGTTAAACAGATATGATAACAGTTTTCTCACATATGCCCTAAATTTCTTCCAGATTCTTTAAAAAAATACATTTTATTGATATTTTACAGAGAGGAAGGGAGAGAGAGATAGAGAGCTAGAAACGTTGATGAGAGAGAAACATCGACCAGCTACCAATGTACATGCCCTTGACCGGAATCGAACCTGGGACCTTTCAGTCCACAGACCGACGCTCTACCACTGAGCCAAACCAGTTTCGGCACTTCCAGATTCTTTAGGCTGAATGTTAGAAGAGAAATTCCTGGTTTTCTCTCAGTTCCCACTCCTGACCTTGACACCCAAAGGTTTTAGGCAATTTCAGAAGGAGCTAGAGCTAGAAATGTGGGTAGAGCTGTGTTGGCATAGATGAGGCTTTTGTCAGTGGGGCATAGAATGTCTTCTCCAGGTTTGACAAGGCATCCAGGATTGACTAGCACAGTTGCCTCTCTCTGGCCTTACCTCTCAGTAGGTGCTCTACATCTGATGGCCGATGGGACCAGCAGATGTGGGGACCATCAAGGGTTGTGGTGGAAGCAAAATATTGCTAAACCCTAGTCGTTAGAGGGATTCCCAGTGGGATGTCCCACTCTCTTTTGGCTTACCTATCTATAGCTCTCAGTCCTATGTGTGGGTTTCTGTCAAGTGTCATTTACAGAGGAAGTTGGGGCTGCTTTACTTTGTCTCAATTCAGGGGTTGCGGCTGACTTTGGTCTATGTTTATGATCTTATGGGCATTCCATGGAAATCTGAGAAGGCAGTCTTTATTAGATGCCTTTATGTATGTTAATGAGTTTCTGAAATTATTTTCTTGATTTTTATACTCTGAGTGTGAGAAGAAACTATGAGAGGTTTCAATGTGAAGTTGAGTGATTTTTTGCATCTGAGTCAGACCATTATGAAGGGTTCTCTTATTTTCCCCTAGTTATGGCTTCTCAAGTTTTAACAAATTTAAAGTGTATAGATCCTTCAAATCTTAGCAACGTATGACAATGTATTTAGCAACTTAAAATTTTTATAAAAGCGTTCATTTAGGAAATTTGTACTTATTTTCTAGAAAAAAATAGTAAGTGATAATATTGTGGGATCAAATAAAAATTTTCACATTGTTTTTTTTTTAAATATTTTTATTGATTTTTTACAGAGAGGAAGAGAGAGGGATAGAGTTAGAAACATCAATGAGAGAGAATCATCAATCAGCTGTCTCTTGCACGCCCCCCACTGGGGATGTGCCCGCAGCCAAAGTACATGCCCTTGACCAGAATCGAACCTGGGACCTTTTGATCTGCAGGCTGAAGCTCTATCCATTGAGCCAAACCGGTTTCAGCTTGTTTTTAAAAATATAAAACTTTTAAAAAAAATCCTGAAATAGAAGATATTAGAATTTCAAGAGACTCTGAAGAAAGTTTTATCCATAGAGGGGTCAAAATAAATATAACCACTATTTAATTTCTCAACATTTTCTATATTTTTACTTCTTCTTTTCTCATGGCATCAACATTTCTGGGCCTTTCGCTGCTCGTTGTCGAAAAGCCATTTGGCCTTTCAGCTCAAATCACAAACCCCAAACTCTCACTTCCTTTAGGCTGCAACATGAGCACCTGCAAACGTGGCCAACTTCAAGCCAGAGTGAATTTTTTTTTCCCTTTCATCTCTTTTGACATTGTCCCAAGTAACACTACTGTAAGCAGGGAAATGTCAAATTGAGGTGAACGCCCGGCACAGGTCTGATCTCCGAGCCACACTCCCTGGTACAAATGAGGAAACTTGGAAAAGAGGGGTGATAACTCAGCCATTTCTAAAAGAGGAAAATGATAACAACTGTAGGAAGGCCAGCCATAGAAAACAGCCCTGCTGGTGTATGTCAAACCAGTCAATCTGCTTCTGCTTAGGGGGTGTATTGGGCCTGGTTTAAAGGAAGGCCTGCTCTGTACCATGTGTGCCGGGGAATGCAGAAGTGGGTGGAAACCAGAGACTGTTCAGCCCTTGTTGTTTACTTAACAGGAGCGCAGCCTCCCAGAGAAACACAGGAAGGGCCAGGGGTCTGCCGGAGAGAGTCTAAGGAACCTGTGTTGGCCGTGGTTCACTAGCTGTGCCTGGGCAGCTCCTCTCTCGGCCCAGGGACTTTGGTTTACAGGCTTGACCATAGCGATTCCTGAGACCACCCAAGGCTCCTCCAGTTTGCTCCCCCCTCCTTGCCATTCCCTGCTGTCTGACTATTCTGATGAGGACGTTTGCGAGGGGTTGAGACAGGGATAGACATGCCCATTCTGGAAGAGAATTAAGCTCCATCTGGTAAGGCCTAAGGCCAAAAACCTTGTAAATTCTGGATTAAAGTCCAGGCCTGACTGATGCTAAATGCTGTGATTTTGGCTAAACCACTGACTCTTCTGGGGCCCTTACTTTTCTCTTTGATATGGGTCAAATGGCATTCATTCATCCACTCAACAAATAATCATTGTGCACTAACTCTGTGCCAGAAACTCTTCTAGGTGCAATAAAAAGATCAACGAATGGAATTTATCACTTAGTGAAGGAATCAGACAATAAACAAAGCAAATGTTGTGTTAGTATTTCAGAGGGTGGTAAGTGCTAAGAGGGGGTGGCTGGAGGTGGGGGCACCAAGAATAATGGAGTGAGGAATAAAACTTTTTGCTGGGATGCTTAAGGGAGACCTCACTGGAACTGTGACATTTGAGCAAGGAGGTGGGGGAGTGAGCTCTATGGATAATTAGGGGAAAAGCATTGTAGTCAGAGTGAATAGATGTGAACGCTCTGAGGCAGGAGCAAGGAAAAGCAAGGAGATGATATGACTGAAGTAGCTTGAATTACAGGGAGAGTAGAAGATGATGTTATAGAGGTCATGAAGGTGTGGGTGGGGATTGTAAGACAATAGAGATCTATAGGCCTTTTTAAGGAATGATGGGCATCAAACACTTCTTGATGGGTGAAGGGATTTCCAAGTGTATGTGCTATAAGGCAAACAAAACACAGCACCTGCTCTGGGAGTTGGCTTCTAAAATCAGTCTACAACCTAACCCATTTGGCTCAGTGGATAAGAGCATTGGCCTGTGGACTGAAGGGTTCCAGGTTTGATTCCTGTCAAAGGCATGTACCTTGGTTGCAGACATATCCCTGGTAGGAGGTGTATAAGAGGCAGCTGATTGATGTTTCTAACTCTCTATGTCTCTCCTTTCCTCTCTGTAAAAAAAAAATCAATAAAATATAAAATCAGTCTATAATGCAGATGATAGTGTCTCATTCTCAGTTCTGTTCATGTAGAATCATAGTTCTCAAATGGGATGCCATGAGTTCTGAAATTCTGGTTCATGTAGAGTCATATTTCTCAAATGGGATGCCATAATTTGGGGTGTAAACTCCCTTGCAGGAATGTTGTTACATTATTATTATTTTTAAAAATATATTTTATTGATATTTTACAGAGAGGAAGGGAGAGAAATAGAGAGCTAGAAACGTCGATGAGAGAGAAACATCGACCAGCTGCCTCCTGCACACCCCCTACCGGGGATGTGCCCACAATCAATGTACATGCCCTTGACCGGAATCGAACCCGGGACCCCTCAGTCTGCAGATCTACGCTCTACCACTGAGCCAAACCGGTTTCGGCTGTTGTTACATTATTGATCAACACATTACATACCTTTTTATTGCAATGAGTTGGTAGTTACGATTGCTGTGCATGGACTTTTTAATTTGAGAGGGGTGATGATGAGGTATAATATCTCATGCTTAAGAGCTAGGATTAAGAAGTGAAAATTGGTCACCCTGGCCTGTGTGTCTTGGTTGATTGAGCATTGTTCTATACACCAAAAGGTTAAATTCCTGGTCAGGGCACATGCCTGGATTGCGGGCTTGATCTCTGGTAGGGTATATGCATGAGGCAAATGATCAAAATTACATCCATGTTTCTCTCTCTCTCTCTTTCCCTCCCTTTCCCTTCCTCTCTTTCTAAAAAACTCAATAAAACATCTTTTTTTTTTTTAAAAAAAAAAAAGAAGTACAAATTGGTATTACAGAATAGTCACAGGGATGTAAAATACAACATAGGGGCTATAGTCAATAATACTATAATATTTTAATAACTATGCAAGATGTCAGATGGCTACTAGATTTATTGGGGTGATCACTTCATCAGTTATATACTGTCTAATCACTATGTTGTACACATGAAACTAATACAATATTGTACATCAACTGTAATTGAAAAATAAAAGTAATTATTTAAAAAAAGAGCTAGGAGTGGGGAGTGATTGGAGTGAGGCTATTAATGTCAGTAGGAATCAGATATGAAAGTCATGATTTTCATGGGGAGACATTCAAGGGGGTTAAGCAGAGGAATAGCATGGTTTTGAGTTTTAAGGAGATCTTTCTGGTAGCCCATGTGAGAAGTCCTAGAGGTAGTATGGCCAGCAGCATAGAGAAAGCTTCAATAATACGGGTGAGATGGGCTTGACATATGGTAGCTGTGATGGGAATTCCAGTTCCTCTGTGGGCCAAGGCCCTGGAGGGAGGAGCTTACAGGAGGTTGTTCAGACAGACTTTGTGGGTTAAATGAGGATGTGGGGCAGGAAGAGGCTCAGGAGGGAGACAGTGAATCAGAGGTGGGGATTCTGTGTGTGGGCAGGAGGCTGGACAGCTGTGGCTAAAGCAGATGAGGGACACAGCTCAGGATGGCTCGGGGCTTTGTAGTTACATGCTGGGTGTTGTATGTGGTATGTCATGTGTGAGGACCGAGTGGAGGTGACTAGAGCAGAGGAGTGACTGGGGGAACCTCAAACAATGGGGCAGTGGGAAGTGAGAAGCTAGGAGCCAGAGTGACCAAGGGTGGCGCTGGTCACAGGAATGAATGAGGATCTTAGCAATAATAACAGTGAAGGTCCTGGGAGTCCCTTTGAGTCTGGCAAGATGCGGGAGGGGCTAGTGCCCGTCTCACTTCCATAATCTGGGGCTGGAAGTAGTGAAAACCACACTTTGGTGGAAGACAGGGCCGATTGCTGCCAGAGGGGAAAGGAAAGTGGAGGCTGGGTGAATTATTTTCCGCACACAGGAACCAAGGTAAATATAGGAAATGAAACCTTGGAAGCTGTTTAAGCTCAAACAAAGGAACACCATGGGGCTTTGGTTGAGTTCCAGCGGCCCTTGCAACTAGCCAGGAGTCACCGAGTGGGTCTCTTTCCTCTCAGCCTGCACCTGAGGGTGACCTGAGATTAGAACAAAGCCTTTGTCCTGAGAGCTCCAGGGATTGCTTTGGCTCCATGGCCAAATTTGAACCCTCATTTTGGGACACAGACATGGAAAAAGTCTTCATTCTTTTCACGACAAGGATGTGGACATACGGGACCATTTTGTTAGAATCTCCACAAGACCAGAAATGCATTTCAAGCCATCAAAAGCAGCAAGGGAGACTTTTTTTGGAAGTCATTTAAGTGATCCTATCTGGGGGCCCCAAGCCCAGTATGGGGGTGTCCTGAACAGGATAACATGGGGGTCTATGCCCTCTTTAACCTACTGACACTGAGATGTGATAACATTCTTATTCAGTAGTAGTGAATGACATTGTCTCATTTAATCCTCCCCAGTAACATTGTCCTCAGTCAAAACAAATATGGGCCCCATTGTACAGATGGAGACACTGATACCAAGAGGAGGCAAAACTACTTGAGTAAAGAACTTGGAAAGCCAGATCCAAGCTGGAGTGGTGAAGCCTAGGAGACCTTGCTCTTGTTTGTTTCCAGAGACCTGGGGAGTTGAAGGCGTTTTCCAGGAGGAGCTGGAATGCAGGGTGGGCCCAGGTTGATGTCTCCATTAACTGATGTTTTCAGCATGCTTTTCAACTGCCTTTCTTTTGACTCTCTCCTTTTTATAATTTTATTTTAAAGTTCTATATTTTAAAATAATTCTAGTACTTTTTAAAAAATATTGTCCTATATATTAAATGTTGACTTTGTGACTAGCAGAATTGTTTCTTTCTAATCTCCTCCTGCTGTTCCTTGCCTATCTTCCTTGACCAAGGATGGTCTTCCTTGACCACTCAAGCCAAAGGATATCTCAGCACCCTTCTTGTTTCTTTCAAGATGATAATTACAATTGTACTTACTTTTGCCACCTCCACTCCCTTTATTTTGCCTGTCTTCTCCAGTAAAACATAAGTTCTGTGTAGTTGGGAACTGTTCATACTACTTACCCCCATACCCTGGCACCAAGTGAAGTGCTTGATGCATAACATGAGTGATGAATGTTTTGTAGAGTTAAAGCCCACCTCAGCTTTACAGAAGTGGGGCCTGAAGACTGGGGATCTTCCAGAGGTAGGCTGGACAAGATCAGTATGCTAGTTTCAAGGTCAGTGTGGTCAAAGAGTCACAGCTGGATTTATGAAAGTGGACAAGAAAAGGTCTCATTTTTCTCGTATTTTCTGTATTCAATATGGAAGAGCATGGCCAGGCTGGGGTGGGGCAGCTTTAAGAGAAAGGAACCAGCTCTCTCACTGTATTAAACAACAGAGCGGGAGTGGGGGACACAAATGTTAACTGTGCACACCTCTTTGATGGGCATGGATGTTACAGACTTAATCTCATCTGCTTCTCCCAGGAACACTCCGAGATGAGGGTTCCTACTGGTGCTTCCATTTTACATAAAGTGCATCACCATGGAGATGAGATTCTAACTCAGGTGTGTCAAGCTTCATTGTTTTTCCCCAGTGATTATGACTACAGGATATTGAACCAGACTGCCTGGGTTCATATCCCTGCTCCATCACTTACTGGCTGTGAGATTTTAGGAAAATTGCTTAACTTTTCTGTATTTTAATCCTTCATCTTAAATGTTAGGATAATATGAGGACTAAACAGTTGTATGAGGAGTAAACAGTTCAATATTAATCAGGTAAAGACTGAGAAGAGTACCTGGCCTATTGTATATTATTTTATCATTATCATCATCATCACCATCATCGTCATCATTAATTTATTGGGCCTCCTTCCTCCTATGCTGAGGTTGTGCAAAGACTGTGAGTAGCTAGGAAGGGGAACCATCTAGAAAGATCTGAGTGAAGATTACTAGTTAGAGGCAGTCAAAGTGTGAGAAATAGCTCCTCTCTGGTTCTTATGACCATTATTCTCTCCTACACAGCTCCTTTCAAAGGGTAAGAGGTTTCATTTCAGGTTTCCTGAGTTTCTGCACAGTAATTGTGACCTTTCTTTCCTTTCATCTTTTATTCTGGTGGAAGGGAGAGTAATGAGGTGAATGCTTTGTTAGGAAATGACCAGTCACAATAGCACTATTTGAGATAGCACATCAGAGAGTCTCAGGGATGCCCCAAGGGAAAGGCTAGGCTGGAGCTAAGCCTGCTCAAACACGGAAGTCTCAGGTTGATCCTTTAGCACCCTGGTTGGCAAACTGTGGCACATGCGCCTCTTTGGCCCCTTGTGTGTGTGGCTCTTTCACAAAATACCACGGCCTGCGCGAGTCTATTTGAAGAAGTGGCAGTAGAATAAGTTTAAGTTTAAAAATTTTGGCTCTCAAAAGAAATTTCAATTGTATTGTTGATATTTGGTTCTGTTGACTAATGAGTTTGCCCACCACTGCTTTAGCAGAATCCAGGATATTTCTAGGGATATTAGAGAAAAGAGAGAGGCAGCTGTGTGAGAGAGGCTATCTTGAAAAAACAGCACTTTAAATCAACTACAGGGTCCATAGGCATTCATGAACAGTGACACAATTTATTTTTTCTTCTGGAAATAGACTTTTCCTGCAAGTTTTCCACTTGGGGAATAACTAAGAAATTCCACAATTATTTGAAGGTTGGTCCTTACCTTCCTTCAGGTTCAAGTCTATCTGATGTGCTGTCTCCTTTGCTTTTAGTCCAAAGAAGATTATATTGTTAGGAGTCTTGAAAGCCCATACACCCATCTCTGAAAGTACTTTGTTCTGGGATGCCCAATTCTCTCTTTATGTTGATCCCCACTGAATTTGAAGCCTCCCACACTGGAAATGCATACAGATCTGGGTTCCTATGAGGCTGTAAGCTCCATGACCAAAGGAATGAACCCCAGAATTGGCCAAAGAGTGATAATGTGGAAATATAATTATATTTCAGCTTTCTCATCTGGCTTTGAATTCTTCACTTCCCCAGCCATCTTCCCTGGAGAATCCACCTGGGAAAGAATTGAGAACCCTGGTCTCCCTGCAAGGCTGTTTGACCTTTTCCGGAACCTTGAAAAGCACAGAACTTAAATTCTGTTGTAATTCATCAGTACAGGAAAGAATTATGTGGTTTATGATACATAAGTAACCCTATATGAAAACACACATCTGCTAGGATTTTGGAGATATTTTCCTGATCAATGGAAAACATGTTTGCTCATAGGTGGCACTCCCCAGGTGAGTTCTGCTGAGAATAGAATAGATGTGTTAGGGATGTAGTTCTGAATTTGACAGTCCTGAACCTGGGCCTTGGTCTTTATGAAAATATCCCTTCTCTAGTTTCCACATTTTCTCCCCAGTCAGATCAAGGGAACTGAAAACTCCTCAGAAAAATAGGCAAAATCCTGATTCTATACTGGCATACATGGCTAATTTTATGAAGTTCAAAAAGGTGGCTAAGTTCACACAAGAAACAGACTATTTAAAGTTTAGTAATCAATCTGTAAAAAACAGCCTTGGAAAGAATGTATGTTCAGTTAAGAGAAATAAGAGCTTCTCAGTGATAACTTTGAATTTGAAGACTGAGCTGAAAGATAATTACTTCCCATATACTCTTTTCCCCCCATAAGTGCATCAAAGGTTTAACTTGATTAGGAATCTTTATATATCTGATTACAGAAAGGAAGGAAATGGACATTTATTGAGTGGTTACTAGGTGCCCATCACTTTCTCACCTAATAAATACTGACAGCTAGCCTTAACTTTCGTGGGGCCCAGCAACACCCTATGCAACATGGGTCAGATGCATTCTTAAAAATCATTGTCCTATGCAAAATTATGCAATGGAAAAAAAAGGATTTATGGACAAATGAGATTAGGGGTATAGCATTCCAAATCTTCATCAGTGACCTATTTTTAAGAAAAGGAACAAAGTAAAAATGGTAACAGAGGTTTTACATGTTAAATGGTTAAGATATACATAAACACTGCCATAAATATGGAACTTTACTTTTAAAATACCTGGGGACTATTTGTGAAAATGGGCTTTAGGTTGCTGCTTGTGAGTAATTATGAAAGAAGAAATCAGCTGAAATTTGTGACATGAGGTGTACATGGGTGTGACCAACACAGATTCAATGAACTGAGGGGGCAGTTGATGTTTGAGGTGGGCGCATGTGTGTGTTTGTGTGTTCCTACCCAGCTCAGTTAGTGGAGTACAGTTTTCTGTATTCACCAAATGATTCTTGTGGATGAAATAAAACACAAGTAATAACAGAATTCATGTTATGCTCAAATTGTTTCTTAATATATCAATCACACTGGGACAAGTTCCATCTTCAAAATAAACATTAGAATAAGCCTGGCCATGCTTGGATCATCTCATTCAAAGCTCATAACCACACAATTGGCCAATTTCCTTAATATCCTTTTCATAGATAAATTTTGAGTCACAGTTTACTTATACATAAGTGAGTTTTCCGGCATCACAGACAGTAAGAGGCAAAGTTTACATCTTGTACCATTTTTGAACCATAGATATAGTTCATGACATGGTATCATTATGGGTCCATTCAAGGACAATTATTATTTAATTAATCTAGTTTATATTATAGGGGAAATATTTCTAATGTGTTTTTGATATAACGAGTACAATAACCTTGAACATTTTTCAGATTTTTCTGATGCTGGGATTCCAGTCGACAGAGGGTACATGTAAAGTCATGATTGTAGTTATACTTCTTTTCTAGAGTTGCCACAAAATTATCATAATTTTGGTGGCTTAAAAAAATATAGATTTATCCTCTCACAGTTGTGGAATCCAGAAGTCAGAAATCATAGTATCAGCAAGGCCTTGCTCTGGAGAATACTTCCTTGTCTTTCCCTAATCTCTGGTGGTCCCAGGATTCCTTGGCTTGTGGCAGCATCATCCCAATCTCTACCTCTGTTTTCACATGATCTCATACCCTGGGTCTCTGAATCTCTAATCTCCCTCCCCTTCCTCTTATAAAGACACCAGTCATTGGATTTAGGGCATTCCCTAAATAAAAAAAAATTCATCTCAAGATACAGAATTATATCTACAAAGACCCTATTTCTAAATAAGGTCAATTCTCTGGTCCAGGGAGTGGAGGAAAGGTTAGGACTTGGACATATTTTGTGGGGACACCAGACAATCTGGTACAGTAGTATAATAATTATACCCAGATCTTTTAAAAAGAAGTACAGTGTTCTTTCTGCTACTCCAAGGCCTATTATAATCTTGAAGTGCCAGAAGGTACACTCCATCCCCAAAGATATAAAAAGATTTTAAAACCCTGAAGCTGATAATTTCTACCATCAAAAAAACCTAGTTTTGACTTCTTCTGCCAAATTGTTTCTTCCTTTGAGGATATCTATAGAAAGGACCATTATTGTTGGGGAATAGCCATATAAAGGACCATTCTCTTTTGTGATATCTATAGAGAGGGCCATTATCTTTGATAGTATCTATAGAGAGAACCATTATCCTTGGGGGATATTTATAGAGAGGTCCACTCCAGTATCTGAGAGAGAGGTCTTATGAGATGGGAACCAATAGACTCTGAGGCCGTCTGGTTGCTAAGAAGAGATTTTTGTTGTAGGTGAACACACCTGAGAACTGCACATGTGTACCGTGGTTGGAATCCAAGCCATTCTGAAGCAAACCTTATTCCTAGACTCAGAGAAAAAGAACTCTTAGAACTGCAGATAGGCCACCAAACCACCTGGGTCAGTGGTTCTCAGACATTAATGTATAGAAGAATCCCCTGGAAAGGTTGTTAAAACACAGCTTTCTGGATTTCATCCCTAAAGTATCTCATTCAGTAGGTGTGGGCTGGGGATAGAGATTTTACATTTTTAACAGCCTTCCGTATAATGCTGCTGCTGGTGGTTGGTTAGGGGGCAGAGTCTGATCATGCTGAAATCCCTCAGCCAGACTATATGAGGAGCAAGCACAGGATTCACTTATTGAGGGTCACTGCCTGCCCCAGCTCATGGTCTACACACAAGGGACAGGACCATGTCTGCCTACTACATCCAGGCCAGGTCCCACCCATGGATAAATTTGTCTCTTCCAGAATACTCTTATCTAGATGATATATTCTCTAGAATATATGTGTTCTAGAGAATACATGTGTTATTTATATAATACATACATGCTATATATTTATATATATTATCTAGAATACATCTATGGATTCATATACAAAGAGAAAGTAGGTGCATCATTTTAGTCTGCTTTAGCATATATATATATATATATATATATATATATATATATATATATATGATCTACTTAGCATATATATGTTGTTTGCTTGCTAGAGCAAACTAAAACACACAGTTTCCTATGCACCAGTGTCTCCCTGCCCAAGGTCTTTCTCTGGCCATGTTCAGGGCATACAGAGGTAGCTGGGGGTTTCCCCAGGAGCTCTATAACCAGTGATGGACGAGAGTTGGTAGAAAAATGCCCAAGCTTCTCCTCTCAATGGGAAAACTCTAACATATGTTCAACCTGCTCTTTCAGTGGGTCCTCAGTGGGACTGAGTCCTGGTATCCACAGTGGGAATTGGCTTATAATCACACCCTTTTATTGACTTTTCTTCCTTCCCACTTCCTCACTGTGCCACCTGGATTCCCAAATAATCCATTCTCACCCCATCCTCAGGGTCAACTCTTGGGAGAACTCAAACTAAGACAAAACATCATAGACAATCCCCACACATATCTTCCAAACTTCACAAAAATCCACCCAGGTATTTATTTTTATTATGCAGTTCATAGAGATGCCTCTCTTTCATATTTACATACCTGTGATCAGATTTACTTAGATCTCTATTAAGTATTCTTGCAAAAAATTAATTAAACATAATTTTTAGGCTCATTTCTTAGGTTCAGTTATTTACAACTTTCAGGAGACTTTGAGCCCAATGTATTTTTAGTCAGTTTGTGTGAAAACTTACTTTCATTCCTTTTAAATTTTTATTTGGCTCAAGACCCTACCTGTCCTATATGGTTAATGCATGCAAGCCCCACTAATGGAAAGTGATTCTTTTTATTTGACTTGTTTTCTGAAAATTTATTGTTAGAACATTTCTTTGGAGTATGTGCAATTCCTCTGGGGCATTAAATGTAGTGAGTGAGCTGTTTAGAGAAATCCTACTTGTGGTTCATCCTGGGCAGGGATCATTCTCTTATCTGGTTTCGAGTGTATAGTTAAAGCTAAGCAAATGCTAATTAATAATCTAATAGAAAATGGATTTAGGGCAAACAAATGCATTGCATAATCACATCCTAGATTTTTCTAGTAATATTCATCATGTTTATTCTAGTCTTCTCAAACTCAAGACAGTATTTCAAGTCAGTTCTGCAGAGAGGAGGAGGTTAGGTTTGGGTTTGCTTTTTCCAGAATGTTCCTTCCTGTAGATGCTTGCAGTTCCTGGGCTAAGACAGAGGTAGCTGTGTGCAATGGGGACGCAAAGGATATGGTTTAAAAAAATTGCTCTGTAAGGATGGAGTCCTTTCCTCCCCAGAGAGGCTACTCACTAGGATTTAGTGCCCCATCCAGGAAATTGTGTCATTCCAAGAGAATATAAAGGTTTTGTTTAATTAATAAGATGGAGGAAACTACAGACTCCCTAGTTTATAACCTGGATTGGGTCCAAGATCAGGGTCAATAAGAAAGCAGACATGGCTTTTACACCTTCCTCCCCTTAGTAACATTTTATTCCTCCCTGATTCCCATCCGTCCATAGAAACCTGTTAGAGCTGGTCACCATGCCCTGTGCCCACACTCCTTCTCCCAGCTTTTCTTCTTACTTCTGGACCTGTCCTCTCTTATAGCCATTGCCTCTGAGAAAATGTGGGCTATACATACAAAGAAGTATAATTCAGACATAAAAAGAAGGACATCCTGCATATGTGACAACACAGATGAACCTCAAGGACGTGATACTAATGAAATAAGCCACTCACAGGGGACAGATATTGCATGCTTCCATTTATATGAGAGACCAGTATAAACCAGTCAAGCACATAGAAACAGACAGTAGAGTGGTGTTTGCCTAGGGTAGGGGGTAGGGCAAGAAAAAATGGGGAGATGCTGTCCACCAGGTACAGCATTTCAGTTATGCAAATTGAATGAGTCTAGAGATCTGTACAGCACTGTGCCTATAGTTAATGATACTGTGTTGTACGCTTAAAGATTGTCATGAGGGTAGATGTCATGTTAAATGTTCTTACCACAATAAAGAAATAAAAAAGACAAATCTCATCCAGTTCTTCTCTGAGCTTTAATTCACTTCTCTGGAAATAGGGATAATGCCAACTTCGTGTCACTGTGAGAACTAAATGTGTGATAATGATTATTGGATGTCTGGCATGTCATTGGCAGAAAATGAATATCGGTTTTATGCCCATCAGAGAGGTGTACATGGCATAGTGATGAGCATGGACTCTGAAGCCAGAAGACTGCCTGACTCTGAATTCAGTCTTTGCCACTTGCTGGTTGTGTGATTTTGAAGGAAGTTATTTAATCTCTCTATGCCTCAGTTTCCCTATCAAGTCAGTGAGGGCAATAACAGTATCTAATATATAGAGTTGTTGTGAGAATTAAATGAGGCAGTGCATATAAAATCCTCAATAGATGTTAGCATTATTATTATTATTACTGGTTTTCTAAGGAAATAAATCATTCCTCTTCTTTATCTCCTAACTCTGTTCTATTATTCTATGATTCTTCCTTCCCAGGTGGGAAAATGGGCTCTCTCTGCTAAACTTACTAAGGAAAATGCTGATCTCCCAAAATAGCTATTGAGCAGTAATTTTCAAAACACATAGTAAACCCAAGCTCTACATGAAAGGCTCTTAAAGTAGGTCATTGCCATGGGACTGCTTCAAGAGGGTGCCACTGGGGTGATTTATGTCTGGGGGGATTATTAATTAAACAAAAGAGGGTCTGTGTTTTTGAAAAATGCTTCTGCCACTAAAGAACCACACATGAAGAGACATAAAGGAGTAGCTGGGAATAGCTGTGATTAAAGAGCATCTCTCTCTCTCTCTCTCTCTCTCTCTCTCTCTCTCTCTCTCTCAAGATTATGAATTAAACAGATCTATTTTTCTGTATTTAATGCTTTAGGTGTTCTCACAGATCTGTTTTGAATTTGGACAACTTTGGCAAATGTGCTGCAAAGAAGATAATTTGAGCACATGAAATTGCTGTGTCAATAATGGATCAGCTCTTGTCTCTGAGGAAGAGCCAGTGGAGGACACCAGCCTATGTGTTATATGTGCTTGCTGACTCTAGATGTTTCTTCAAGTGTATGACCATCAGATGCTTGTCCATCCAGGGTTTCTTTTGGGAGCTTGATAAGAGCAGTGCTTTAGAGGTGTATCCTTCAGTGGGTGAAGTGTCGCTTTCTCTTGCAGAGATGATGAAGTTTGAACAATCACCTTCAAGCCTGCCCCCTGCCCCCCTCTGTTTTCCCCACTGCAGTGCAGACCTCGTCTTTGTCATTGCATTCTCAGCTTTCCCTTTTCCACTGACTTTGTTACCCCAAACATTATCCCTCTTATTCTTGTCCTCTAGTCAAAATGAAAATATTTTTTATTGATTTTTTCCTCATTATAAAAAGGCATACTTTTAAATGTTCCTTATATATTTTGGAGACTAACATCTTATCAGATATATGGTTTGTAAATATGCTTTCCATTCTTTTGATTGTCCTCTCAGTCTGTAGATTGCTTCTTTGCCTTGCAGAGTTTGACTTTGATAGAGTTCCACTTACTTGTTTCTGAGGCTTGAGCTAACATAAAGACTTGAATAGATGGTTCTCCAAAGAAGACATACAGATGGCCAACAGATACATGAAAAATGCCCAGTGTTACTAATCATCAGGGAAATGAAAATCTAAACCACAATGAGATACCATCTCACACACAGCAGGATGGCTATTACCAAAAAGACAAAAGATGTATTGGTGAGGATGTGGAGAAGTTGAAATGTTTGCACACTGTTAATGGGGATGCAAAATGTTGCAGCTGCTATAGAAAATACTAAGGAGGATCCTTAAATATTAAAAATAAAACTACCCTATGATCCAGCAATCCCACTTCTGGACATTTATCCCAAAGAATTGAAATCAGGATCTCAAAGAAATATTGGTACTCATATATTCATTGCAGCACTATTCAGTATCCAAGATGAGGAAATAAATTAATGTTCATCAATAGATGAATGGATAAAGAAAATGTAATGTACACATACAATGAAATACTATTCAGTCTTTAAAAAGAAGAAAATTCTGCAATATGTGGCCACATGGACAAACCTTATGGATATTATGATAAGCGAAATAAGCCATTCACAGAAGGACAAATACTGCATGATACTTATATGAAATATCTAAATAGTCAAATTCATAAAACCAAAGGGTGGGTTGGTGATGGCCAGGAGATGGAGAGAAGGGGAAATGGGGAGTTAGCAATATACAGACATAAAGTTTGTTATGCATGATGAATAAGCTCTAGAGATCTACTGTACGACATTGTACCTACAGTTAACAATAATATACACATTGTTGAGGGTAAATCTCAGGTTAAGTATTCTTACCACAGTAAAATAAAAATTTTTAAAAACAATATATAAGGCATAATTATATAAATTTAAATGATGCAGAAATTTAAACAATAACAACTCACAGAGATAAGTATTATTAATATTTTGGGATATAACCTTCCAGATTTTTCCTGTGCATGTGCACACATACATCACTTTGTAACCTGCCTGTATCACTTCATGGTGCAGTATTATTACATCTCCATGTCAACATATATAGCTTTTTTTTAAAAAAATATTTTATTGATATTTTACAGAGAGAAAGGGAGAGAGATAGTGAGCTAGAAACGTCGATGAGAGAGAATCATCGACCAGCTGCCTCTTGCACACCCCCTACCGGGGATGTGCCCGCAACCAATGTACATACATGCCCTTGACCGGAATCGAACCCAGGACCCTTTAGTCCACAGACCGACGCTCTACCACTGAGCCAAACCAGTTTCGGCAACATATATAGCTTTATTGCATTTGTTTTTAAAGCTGAAAACTATACTTGAATGTAGTAATTTACCTGCCAGTCATATAGGTAAACCTTTAAGATTCTCCCCACCCTTACAATTTTGCTGCTACTAACAACCCTCATGTGAACACACATGTATAAACAACTTTACACAATTGCTTGAACATTTTCTTAGAATGAGGTCCTGGAAGGTTAATGGCTGGAGTTAGATGTATAAACATTTAGTTTTGATTCATATTGGTTTATTGTTCTTCAGAAAGGTCCTCCAAGGTCATATTTCTTTGTTGTTGTTTTTTTCTTTCTACGTCATATTTCCACAATAGAATGATCATTTCCCCACATCCTCAAAAACAGTGGATAATTTTAAACTTTTTATTCTTTGATAATTTGATGGGCACAAGAAGGTATGGTGATGTTTAAATTTGCATTTCTTTAACTGCTGCTGAGTCTGGGGGAAAACTGCTTTTTCCTCTGTTTTGCCCTTGTATATGTCTCCTGTGAATTTCCTGTTCATACTCTTTCCCATGTTTACTATTGGAATGGTCATTTTAAAATTGGTTTATATGATCTCTATATTGACTAATAATATCAACTATTTTCTGTCATATATGTTATAACTATTTCCCTAAGTTTTATTTAATATTTTATTTTTTATTATAGTGCTTTTTCTTAGTTAAATTAATTTTCCTAGTTAGTTAATTTTTTATGAACAAATTGTTAATCTTTCCTTTAAGATTTTTGGTGCTGATGCCAAGCTCATAATGGCCATCTCCACCCCATGATAAAATTAAATGTACATGAATCAAATATTTTACAATGGGGAAAATACAGAGCTCACTGGAAAAAAATCAGAGATTGGGATGTGGATGGGTGTAAGGCTATGGGCTACAAAGTTGAATATTTTATATCACATGTCAAAATATTTATCATGGAATAAATTTTAAGCAACCAAGTAGACAAAATGATGTAGCCAGTCGATATTAACCAGCCTTCATCATTGGTCATCTCAGAACTGATACACATTTGATGAGGGATCATAGTGGCAGAGATGGAGGCTACAAATGAGCTTAAATTATGGGCTCCCACTTACTAAGGCCTACTTAGTTCCTGTTACATCTGATTGCCCAAGCTATAAGCAACACTGAGCCCTTACTATGACACTCTTCTTCATGGAGTTCAACAGCCCAATTGGTGCAAGAATGTTCCCATGACCATGTGGACCATGCGATCTACTGATCATAGCACATACAATACTATCCAGAATCAGCAACTATAGTGAGCCTTTTCTATCCTATAAAGGACAAGGGTTTTTCTTCATAGAGATAGATACTGATTCTTAGTGTGGGATTGCCTTTTTTGCCCAGAAAGCTTTAGCCAGCACTATTATCATGGATATTAGAATATATCTAACCCACAGGAATGGTATTATCTGTCCCATGAAACTGAGGCTTAGGAAGGTCTCATAACTTGCTCAAGGTTTAACATCCAGAATGTTTGAGAACTGTAATTTAAAGCCAAATCTTAGGTCTCCAAAGCCCATTAAATTTTTTTTATTAGTCTTTACTCAAGGATATTTTTTTCCATTGATTTTTTTGAGAGAATGAAAGGGAGGGAAGAGGAGTGGAGAGAGACAGACAGAGAAAGAAACAATGTTAGAAAGACACATTGATTGGTTGCCGTGACTGGGATTAGAACCGGAGACCTCTTGGTGTATGGGCCAATACTTTAACCACTGAGCACACCTGGCAGGACCCAAAACCCATTTGTGCTCTGGCCCAGGAGGACCAGTATACCTTCCTGCAGAAAACAGATTAACTCAGGTATGAGGGACTTAAATTTGGCCACTAAACAACCAAAACTGACTCTAAGACCCTCATAAATGCTCCATATGAGGTATGGGAATATCTTGGGGAAAGCTTCCCTGATTCTTTTATTCAAAGCAAAACAGAATAAGAAACAAACATTCCCTTCACCTACATCATGTATCCAGAACTTTATATATAGTATTGGTAGCTTTTTCTTTAACTGCCTCAGTGATGGTTGGATGATATGAAAAAGTATATACTGAGTCTGGCTCAGTTAATCTTCCAAGGTTCTAATCTTCTTTTTCAGGACAAATCCTCATCTGAAAAAAGAGGTTGTAATTTAGCAGGACCAAAGTGACATGTTTACATGGGATCTATCACTAAATCTTACTTGTTTCTTTTTGCTAACTTCTGATGCCCATGTCTTAGGAATATTCTCTGTACAGAGCATATTTTTGAGTCCTGCTGGGTCATCTGCCTTGAGTTCTTTTATTTCATAATGGGTTTGTATTAGATTTGTATTGCACAGGACTTTTAGTGACAGGAACCCAGGATAAATTATCATGGGATTTATCAGGCCATGTAAGCAAATCTTGTAGGCCTAGGGCCACTGGAATGAGTGTCTTGAATGTCACCAGAACACCACCTTTTCATCTCTCTTCTATATCTGTTTTATCCTATTGGCTTTATCCTTGCAGCTTGGCTTCCTCTATTTGGCTGGAATTGTTGTTGGTAGTCTTCATGCCTCCCAACTTAAATCGCCTTTATTCCCAGTTTCAGTTGAGAAATTTCAAGGATTGTGCTCTTGGGTAGGCTTGGGTTAGGTGCCCACCTTTGGACCAATGAAATATAGCCATGAAGGCTAAATATAGCCTATTATAGTAGGCAGCTATCCTGAAATCAATGGTAGGAGTGTGGGGAAACAAATTTCCCAAAAGGAAGGAGGAAGTTCTCAGCATCCCAGAGGGAGCAATGTTGAACAGACAAAACAATGCATCCCACAATGGCAGCCTGGTGACTTGCATGAGTAAGTGAGATCAACAATACTATAAGCACATACTAAATGATCACGCACTTTGCTCTTCAAGGAAACAATTTTTTCAGCACAATAAAGATGATTTTGCTCACCTTTGTACTTTCCACAACGATTAGTACAGTGCCTTAAACTAAAGAAAGAAATAGGAAGAGGAAAAAGAAAGCACTTGATAGATTTCTCTATTGGGATAATGACATTTATTCTGGCCATCAATTCCTTACTGGGCATCAGGTATTTATGCATTTATGTTTTTGGCTGCACTTACCTCCCCTTGTTCTGTTAGGGAAAAAAACAAATAGAATTTTTCACATGTTCCATTAGCCTGTAGGTCTTTAAGCTGCTTATGCATTGCATCATGGGTAAAATTTGGGTTAAAGATAATTGTAAATATGGTATTGATATTAACTGATGTTTTCCCAACATTGCAATAATGCTTGTTTTGTTTGTTGGAGAGTTTATTACTTTTTGATCAATAGAATGTGAGATTTGTGGGGGAAATTAGCATAGTGAATAACAATTAGGCAAAAAATCAATAGCATTCAGACAAATATGGGACTTGGAGAAGTCCCATAGGCACATCAACCTTACACACACATACACACACACACACACACACACACACACACACACACACACACACACCTTTAAAACTATAATGTGTCTCATTTACAATTCTAAAGCATCGGGTGGGGGTGGAGGTTATGGGTTACCTTTCTAAACAGAAAAGAAACAGGTCCAGAGTAGCTGTCTGTGAATTTTCAGAAAACTCAAGATCTTTGCATTCTGAAAAACCTGAACTATCAATATCAACTAATCCTATTTGCACTCTTTATTTTTACTTAATTAAGAGCCACTGAATGCTTCCTTTTCACTAGGTATCTGGTGGCGCTACGTGTTTGGAGTAAGAGGAGAAGCAAATAGAACTGTAATCTTCTCCTAGTCTCACTTCTCTTTCTTTTCTTACTTCAGTTTTATTCCTTGGGTGGCCAGAGAAAAACATTTATTTATGTCATTGAACAATAGCCAGATAAATTAGAAGAGACTTCAGCAGTCAGATGGTCCAATCTACTCTTAAGCACAGGACAGAAGTCCCTGAAACTAAAGTGGATCCTCATTCTTTTGCTTGAGCATGTCTAGTGACAGGGAACTCATCACCGTCCAATGCAGTCATTGTAATATAGCCCAGCTCTAACGGGTAGCTTGTGTTTCCTGACACTGAAGTGGAACCTGCTTCTATACACATTCTCTTATTGGCCCTTGTTGTACCTCTGGAGTCAGAAGGAACAAGAGTGAAAGAAAGCTGTGATGCATTTAGCGCCTTGTAAGGTTATAGACCAGTGGTTGGCAAACTGCGGCTCCCGAGCCACATGCCCCCCGTGAGCCGAGGTTTGCTGCTCTGTTGTCTAATGACCACTGGAGTAGACTAAATGTTACTGTGTAGTTAGAAGCTGTGAGGATTAGGCAATTGTGGCATATTGTGTGCAAAGAGGTAAAGGGTAGTATATGTCCATTTCATATCTTTCCTTCTTTAAGACAAATGCTCAAGATCAAATACTATATGAGTTTTTAAACATCATCATGTGCCAGAAACTGGGGTGAACTCTTTACACGCATACTTCACTCACTTTTACAACAAATGGTAATTGCTATCATTAACCCCATAGCAGATGGATAGGGAAACTGAGATCTAATGGTTTTTATTAGTATGTCCTAGAATGTGTGAGAACCAGGATCCAAACCCAGAAAAGTCTGATTCCAGAGCTTATTGTTTCAAATTCTACTCTCTATGAGCTTGCTGTCCTTAGCACAGTAAGTAAGCATAAACTACAAACATGTTTCAATGTATGAATTTAGGTGGAAGCATTCGATTTTCCTCTGGCTGTTATATATATATTGTGGGCACCTTTGAAGGAAGCCATGTTAAAGTGTTTCCCAATTCCTTTCCTCACTGCTTGGTGCACAGAAGAATCCATAGGAGTTTGGAAATGGGAAGAAGAATTTCCATTTATTTAACAGATTCATTTTTTTCTGGAGCTCAGAGGGAATCATGCCTTGATTTACAGCTCTCAGTAGCTTGTATGCTGTCAAAGACATGCCTCACATTGCTGTGAATGCCTACTATCTGATGTATGAGTCTTGATGAAAGATGGAAACCTTCCACAAAGGAGGACCTTCTGACCCAGTAGTCACAGCCCAAGTCTTCATCCTTTCTGAGTGGAGGGCATTTTCAAGCTTCCTTAAGGAACACATGTTGACTGTGAGCTCCTTGAAGGTAGAGGTCATATTTTCTTCTTGTTTCCCAAGCCTCCAGCAAATACAGTTCAGAGAAGTTAATAGGTATATATTTGGTGGTTAAATGCAATGACTGGTATGCAATCAGCTCTCAGCTCTTACATTTGATGGTGCATCTAAGGAGTGTTTCCTGAAAACATTGTTAAAGTGTATTCACAGTGTTGCCCAGTCTCCCTGTGGACTCTGTCAGCTGTATATCATGGTATTTGAGGATTCCAGGGGTTCATTGCCATGTCTGAGAATCCTCACTATATATCATCCTATCTGATAATTCCTTATGGAATATCTCTGTAGCTGAAAATTTCCTTCCCCTGCATGCCTGTTCAGAAATCAATGTTTAGAATAATGGTCTTTCTTGGCTCTGAATTGGGCTGGTTAATAACCATTGCCAGGGAAATCAATCAAATCTATGATATCTTATTACTTACACTAATTTAATCACAGAGAACAGATCACTGTTCCAGTTCAAAGGGCAAAGAGAATGTGTGTGTGTGTGTGTGTGTGTGTGTGTGTGTGTGTGTGAGAGAGAGAGAGAGAGAGAGAGAGAGAGAGAGAGAGAGAGGTGTACCTTAAGCAAAGACCATAGTGACCTATTACTCTAAATCTCTATACTGCATTATTATACACAATATTCAATAGGCATACTTTACCTAAAAGCATGCCACTTTTATTCTGAGAATATTTTGCGTTTTGAATAACTTTTGAGATCACACGAGGCAATTGCTAATTCCCTAATCATACAAATTAACTGAGTGTGATCTTTACTCACATGCCCCACATGTGATTACTGCAGCCAACCCAGCTGGCTGAGTCCTAGGTAAATTATTAGATTGCACATGGGCAGGGCAGAGTCTGTGACTGTGGGGAATTGATGTTTCAGTTTCTCCATGTACGTCACTTAGTTGGCTTCAGCTTCGTACACTCTTCTCCCCTCCTCCCATCTCTGAGCTGGGAAGCAGCTCCTTTCAATCCACTTTGATCTCAGATCTCCCAGCTTCCGTGAAGCCTTTTCTGAAGCACCACACAGGATAGAGCTCTTCCTTCTTCCTGCTTCCTCACACTTTTTGTGCCCCTGGAGTAGATACCCATCACCTGGCCTACCCTTGTCTTCTCCTAGTGGGCAACACTAGTCTCATTCCACATGGGCTCTGGGTCCTTTATTGCCCCAGGCTGGCAATAAAGGACCACCCTCTTCCACCCCACCCAGATAGAGTGATTGGTCCAGGATGAGCTTGTTTTACAAGTAGGGGGAGAAGAATCATACCTTGGTGATCATGTGGAGTTTGGGGAGGAGACACCCTTGAGATTGTAAATGGTAAAGACCAGGAAGCCAAGGTCCCCATCCAGGCTTCCTCCTCTTCTGCCTTCTTCTCCTTGTTCTTCTTCTTCCTCCTCCTCCTGCTTCTTCATCTTCCTTTTGTACAGCTCTGTCTTAGTCCTTTGCTTCTGTTTCTCCAGCTTTTCTTTTTTCTGGTCCCTGGTTCTAAAGCACAGATGACAAATTTTGTCTTAGGATCCCAGGCCTGATTGGCAGTGGCTGCTGGAGTGCTGTGTTAAGAATGAACCTAAGTTCATGCCTGGGGTCAGCAAGAAAAGAGATCTGTGATCAATTAGTTATGTCTGACACCTGGACAGGATCTGCTGTAAGCAAGCCAGGAGTTTTCCATCCTTTATCTAGTGACACATCTTATTTCTTTTCAGTGATTGCTGCAAGTCCTGGATTTAGGCAGCAGCTTATTTCTATCACTTGTCACATTTGTCACCAGGAAAGCCACAATGGCCACTGCATGAACCAGAACAGCAAGAGTTTTGCCCTTCAGATTTTGACATTAATTCTTTGGATCTTCAAAGGCTGAAGTCAGTTAGCAGAATAAATGATATTAAGGGTATAAATCCAAGTGGGGCAGGAACATAAAGAATGGAAATAAAGAACAACTAAAGGCATTCTGACAAGTTTAAGGAGGGTACAGAATAGGCTGGGAGTCCCACGGTGGTATGTTCAGAGCAGCATATAAAACAAGTCCACTTAAATTCGCTTTTTTATTTAAGTTTTAATTGATTAATTTGGTGACATCATGGTCCATTGGGGATTTATGTGTGCATCTGTAGTCAGGGACCATGTTTGCTTTCTTTGCTACTGCCTTTCCTGTGCTTAGTACATAGTATGTGCTCAATAATGTTATGCTTAAGGAAGTAATAATTGTGTTGAAAAATTGTGCTTAATGAGAGAATGAATAAATTAGAAAAGGAATGCACAAACTCTCCAGCTCATATCTAAAATAATACTGTTAGAATACTGTTTGAACGAAAGAAGCAGCATCTAGAAAACACATTCAGTTTTTGAGAAATATTTAGGAGCTGGAATGGACAGGATTTGGTGGTTGATGGGATGCTGGGAGAAAGGGAGCAGGAAGAGAAGAAGCCGCCCAGATTTTCAGTTGAAACACCTGGGTGGGTGGTAGAACATTCACCAACACGGTCTTCGGAAACACTTGTGTGGATTCTAGCAAAAGTACTTCTCATGCTCTCTTTTCATGGGCTGGTTATTTGTCTGTCTTCCTTTCAACCTAGGAAGTGCATTGAGGGAAGCATTATGCCTATTTTGTTAATCATTGTTATCCCAGAGTCTACCAAAGTGCTAGCACACAGTGGGCCTGCAAAAATACTGAGTGCATGCATGAATTTATAATATCCATTGATGATTACAACCATTTAGTTAGTACATAGGATAATACTGCATTTCTATTCAACGTGGCAAGAGAACATGTTATCCAGAGCAACTTTTAGCATTTATAATGGGGATCAGGACACAAACCTTGTTTCACACAGCTTAGAACTGCTCTCAGGTGTACCTGAGACCTGCCAATCTTACCATGGTATTAAAATACACATTTTGCAAGAGCTTCAATTACTGCAAGTCTATATGGAGTTTATGAGGCTTTACTGGTAGCTGGTTCCTGTCACAGTCAAAGGCCAATGAACGGCCAATAAAAGCTGTAAGCAGTTTTCCGTTATTCCTGATGGTTTTTTTTGTAAGATGACAGAGTGTAACAATGATCAACAGTGGACTGGGCATTCCTGAAGGCCTCTGCAGGATATAATATACTGATAAAAAGCGGGGTAGCACGAAGATTTTTGGTACACTGGCCTGTTGTTTTTGGGTGTCTTTATAAGCTTTGAAATCAGGTGCATTAAATGAGGTGGAGAAGGAGCTGATTTCAAACTTCTAGCTTTTGGAACTGTGAGACGATCCATTTCTGTTGTATAAACCACTCGTTTGTGTACTTCATTGTGGGAGCCCTAGTAAACTACTATGACAGACAGCCCCCCTTTTCCTCCCACTCTCTGCCTACTCCTTCTCAGAAGCTTGTGTGGATGCCTGTTCCACTGTCTTCTTTTATGTATTAGGATTTCATAGAGCTTTGTTCTAGATATTCTCACTTAAGACACTGTTCATTGTGGGGTGAGTTCTATAATTTCTGCAAAAATGAGAGGCTGCCATTCAACCTGGCCTAGAGGCCATAGTAAGTCATTGGTCAGTCTGAATTTATAAAACACTTATTCAATTTCTAACAGGTTAGGAGAGGGCGATGAAAGCAGGCATTGGCTGGGCTTCCATCATCAGGGAAAATTTTGGAGTAGTTACTGTCATTCAAACAATGATATAACTTAGAGACAGGATTTTTTTTTTTTACAAAAGTTCTTAAAGATTTTACTTTTATTCACAAAAAAGTAATGCAAAAATCACTGATTTAGCTCCATAAAGAAATTAAATACTCTTATATGGAGAAAACCTATTTGACCTGACAGCTATCCAGACAGTGAATATCTTTAAACTGGATTTGGCTCTAATGCTCAGTGGATAGAGCATTGGCCTGTGGACTGAAGGTCCAGGGTTCGATTCCAGTCTAGGACACATGTCCAAGTTGCCGGCTCCAATCCCCAGGAGGGAGTGTGCAGGAGGCAGCCGGTCAAAGATTAGCTCTCATCATTGATGTTTCTTTCTCTCCCTCGCCCTTCCTTTCTGAAATCAATAAAAATAATAAGTAAATAAATACTAAACTGGATTTGGAGTATCTTTAGAATTAGATATTGTTAGTTAAATAATAGATAGCTTGACTTTGGCATGACTAATTTCACTTTTATTTATGCCTTGGGAAGAAAAAAACCCCCACATAACAATAAATTATTTTATCTCTTGTCTAGACCCTGGTTACAATCATTGCCTCTACTATCCAAACTTTCAGGAAGGCAGATTAGCATATGGTGATTAATGAGGAGCCTACATAACTCTAGAGAGTGTCTCAGAGAGTGCAGTCCCTCAGGAAATTTTACCCAGGCAGACACAGGAGGAGGCTGTCCTTTGGTGTGGGGACAGGAGGAAAAATTGAATATAAGGGTTTAGGCTTCAGAAAGCAACCAGAGGGTAGCCCCCAAAGCTCCTACCTCTTCTGAATCAACAGGAGAAATTGTGGAAAGAGGAAATGGCCTATGATGCTTCTTGTTGCATTTGGACCCAGTGGTTAACTCTTTAGATGGATATTGTCATTGAAAACCATCTGGGATGTCAGTATCCCTGGCTTGGTGCTGTGGACATCCATGAACAAGTGGTCCTTCAGGGCTTTGCTGTGTTCTGAGGGTGACTCACTCCTCTGGATCTGCGTATTAATGGGAGTCATATGCAACAACTGATCAAAGCAAACAAGGCGGGGCTTTACTTGCTAAAGCGGGAACTAACGTTTTCATAGCCATTCAGTGACCACAAACTGAAAAAAAAAAAAGCCTGCTGGATCTGGAGATATATATATTTTAGCTACTGCTTTCATATTTACTAATATTACTAATGGGCATGTTAAACCTAGATTTGTTTTATTATTTTAAGAGATCACCTAACTTGTAATAAAGAGATGTGGCCAAGAAAGTGTGTTCAGTAAAGGCAAGGATTATATTTCTGTTAAAGCATAGGCCTGTATATCTGTGATCATGTATATCTGGCCAGTAGAGTGCTTTTTCCAGTCCTATTTGAATAGGTTAGTTTATCCCCCTCATTTGACTAATGAGTCTACTTGGGACTTAGTAGGAGTTGCCAGAGAGCTGTTAAATAATGTGGAAACTGAGCCTTTTCCCAGGAGGCTTCTTTGCAGGGAAGATGAGTCAAGGCAGAAGCTTGCTGCTAAGGAGAACCACCAGGACCATGCTGACAGCTCCCTGCACGATAAAAACAACCATAGACGGAGGTGTTGTCACTCTCCCTTCACCCTCCCATTGTTCTCGAGACTTCAGCTCTGTAGCTAGGACCTCCATTCTTCTGCCCTTTTTCCTTCATGCTGTGTCATTCTGAACAGGTGGATGAGGTGACAGAGGGAGATCCATGGAGAATGTATGAGATCACATAGCTGGGGACCAGGGAGATTCCAGAGTGGCGTCTACTGCTAGTGGCTTGATGGCCTGTGTGTATTTGGATGGGAGCCAGAGAACCATCCAAAATGCTCCACAAGGGAGCAGATTGCCTGGGCTCAAATCTCTGTCCTGACACTCTTGACTCTGTAATCTTGATCATCAGTTTCTCCATCTGTATAATGGGCTGATGATAATAATACTCAACCTCATAGGGCTATTTTCAGAGAGAAATGAAATGCTACTGGAAAGTGCTTAAAATAGTTCCAGATATATATATGCCATAAACTTAAAATTTAATATATTTGTAGGGAAATTCAATACTGGGAGGGCTGGTTTCTTGTTTATGTCCCAAGAATAGCCAGTCCAAAGGACAGAGCAGAACTGACAATCAGAAAGGAGAGTCACGGCAGCTGGAGCTTCCCTGGGGTCTGGTGTCATGACAGTCACAGCACCAGGATGCAGGTCAGTGGGGTAGGGAGGATGGAAATCACAACTCCAGACCTTTCTCTTTCCTCCATGTAGATGTGAAGCTGATAAAATCATTCCTGAAACATTCCAGTGAACTCCAATTCCCTAGCTCAGTCTTAGAGAAGTGGGAAAGTTGCCTCCTTTCACAAACCTTGAGGCAGGAAATTGCCCATCTCTCGTGCAACAAGCAGCCAGCTTCTTCAGGCTCCATAGACGCTTCAGCTGTTGAGTGAGATGAGGCTGGTTGTGGATGGAAAGAAACATTTGCTGAGGTCTCCTGGGGCCTGGGCCAAAGGCTCTGAATAGCAAGGAGCTTCGTAGGGGGAGGACTGCTTGTTCTCTGTCTGCTTTAGAGTATAATTAATTACAGAATCTCTGCTTGGAAAAACTGGGCTGAATCTTGGAGATGATTTAATTTAGTCTTATCATTTTGCAAAGGAGATCCCTTAAAACCAGAGAGAAGCAAGTTCTCCCTACTCTGCCCAGTTCTGTTTCTCTGTCAGCAAAATTCTCTTCTCCACTAATAGTTCATAAGGGCCCACCTGATCCATTTACATAGGATTCATATTCTAAGATTTTTTTTTTACTATTGTAAAGTCTAACATTTTGGGACTAAAATGAAGCATTTCATCAATTGTTGCCAAAGTAGGGCAAATTATTTCTCACCTTTTAAAAAGACTTTTGATAGCTTTTTAGAAAGAGAGGAAGGGAGAGGAAGAGAGAAAAACATCGATGTAAGAGTGTAACATGGTAATATGGATCGGCTGCCTCCTGCACACCCCTTACTGGAGATCAAGCCCAAAGCCTGGGACTATGCCCTGTCCTGGGATCCAACCAGTAATCTTTTGGTGCATGGGGCAACATCCAACCGACTGAGCCACACTGGCCAGGGCTCTATTTTATTTTATTATTTAGGTAATCACCACAAGCCATTATCGTCACAGACATCATCATCACAATGGAAAACACTACCATTCCAGTGGTTCCCAAAGTCTAGTTCCAGATCAGCAGCATTAGTGTCACCTCGGGACTTGTTAGAAATGCAAAGTTTCAGAGACCTAACGAATCAGAAACTCTGGGAATCAGACCCAGGAATCTGTGTTTTAACAACGTTACAGGTGATCCCGATGAATACTAAAGTTTGAGAATCATTGTGCTAGACTGTGCCAGGGACTTTTAATGCATTATCTCATTTTTTTTCCTCTTAATAACCATGCGTAATAAGTATGGTTATCTTCGTCACCTTGAGAAAAACTGAGACATAGAGAGGCTAAGTAACTTATAGAGCTTGTGGGGAGGGTAGCTAGACCCAGGCTAATAAATTCTCTGAGCTACAAAAGAAAAAGCTTAGCAAATTCTTTGACAACCACACCCCCCACCTATGTCTTAAAATTGCAGTGTATTTTTACGCAGCTGCATCCCCTTTAGTCCATACTAGTGTGTGGGGCTTGAGGTGGTGGCATGACTTCAAATCCTGCCTCATCTTCCCTTGATGTAAAGCCAGGGGTGATTTCCTGGGCAGGTCTGCGGCCAGCGAGGTCTGTGGTGGAGAGAAACGAAGTGGGCAGAGAAGGATGAGGCTGGGACCAGCTGCAAAATACTTGCTGAGTAGGGAAAGAAGGGATGGAGAAGAGAGGCCAAAAGAGAAAATAAGTAATCAGGGACTGCTCTTCTATGAAACAAATACTATAATGATGCTGATTTAACTGAGGAGCACACGAAAACCTAGGGAGTTTATGTGACACATGAGCTACCCCTCACTGGGCAACAGAGGTCCTGGGATTTGACTTTGGTGATTGTGACACTAAGACCAGTACTTATTCCACTGGAGTGCAACTGGAGCAAATATATTTGAAAACTAGCAATATTAAGCTCCTAAGGAACATCTTAGGCTGGGAGGGGTTCCTATGTTGGGGTTCACAGTGACCTCAGGGGATTAATGGGTCTACTGAAATTGAATGCAAAATTATGGTTTTGCGATTTGAATGTATGTGTCTGTCTGTCTATCTATCTATCTATCTATCTATCTATCTATCTATCTATCTATCTATCATCCTAAGAAATTGGCTCACACTATTATGAAGGCTGAGAAGTCCCCTGATCTGTCAAATGCAAACTGGAATACCAGAAAAGCCAGTATTGTACTAGTAAGTTGCAGTCCCATTGCAGAAGACCAATATGGATGAAAAAGAGAGGGAAAAAGAGATTGACAGGTGATGATTTTCACTGTGGGCTCTGTGGCAGATTGCCTTTTCCAAAGATGGTTGCACCCACCCCCATACATTCTCTTCCAAGGAAAGATGGGATCAGTGTTCCCTCCTCCCTCAATCTAGGCACCATTTTATGACAGTTCCAACCAATAGATGATGGTGCAAATGATATCTTATGACTTCCAAGGCTGGGTCATAAAGAGGATGCAGCTCATGAGATGGAATTTAAACTAGCCCAGGTGGAGGGACCAAGGAGAGGAGCTAAGGTCGTGCAGTTGACATGCAGCATCAGCCTCAAGACTTGTGAATGAGCTAGATTTCAGATACCCCCAACCACAAGACTTGGAGTCTGAGACCTCCAAGACTGTGGAACAGAACCAAACTGACCTTGCTGTGTCCTGTTCAAATCCTAGCTCACAGAATAAATAAAAAAAATTATTATTTTATGTCTGCCCCCTTCCACAAAATACTGCCTGGACTATAGGATTGCTTAGAGATCCCTGAAGCCATTAGTTCCCAAGTTCATGTCAATAGTATACTTGGCTGTGAGGGATTTCACAGGTTCACAGAAAAAAAGAAAGTGAACAGTTTGTGTGGCCAGGCTTTCTTAAAGAGAAATCTATTAAATTTGTAGAACTGTACTTCCCTCCCTTTCTTATCGTTTCTTTAATTTTTTTTAAAACTAAAATTTATATCCTCCTACTTTTTGGATCTAAAAATGGCCTTTCTTTTATAAAATAATGAGAGTAGCTTGTTTTGTTGTTTCTGCTGCTGTTGTTTTTTGCATTGTTAAAATTCCTTACTAGGCAAAATAAAAAGTTGGTCACTAAATGCTAGTTTCCTGATCCTTTCAAAAAATTATTTTTTTGGTACTTGAAATGGAAGTCTGGGGACTACTGACCCACATAATGAAGTCCAAGCCACTTAGCATGTCATTAATAGCTTGATGCTGTATTAGTTGAATCTTATTCTGATTGTATGATAATCAGGTCCATCCACAATGTGATTCGACACAATGCCCCTCAGGCAACTTATGAATTTCTGAGAGAAATAGTGTTATTTCTTTGGGAAAACATGTTTTGAGACACAAAGTACTAACTTAGGTTAATTTTTTAAAATTGAATTTATTGGAGTGACATTGACATTGTGTATTTACTAGCCCCAAGTCATGTCTCCCTCCATCACCACTTACCCCTCCTTTATCTTCTCCTACCCCTCTTCCCTCTGGCAATCACCATACTGTTGTCTGTGTCTATGAATCTTCCTTTGTTTTTCTTTGCTTAAGCCCCCCATCCTTCTCCCCCAACCCCATTTCCCCTCTGACAGCTGTCAGTCTGTTTTTTTTTGTATCTATGAGACTGTCTCCACTTTCTTTGTTATTTTATTTTGTTCATTAGATTCCATATGTCAGTGAAATCATACGATACTTGTCTTTCTCTGACTGACTTATTTCACTTAGCATAACACTCTCCACATCCATCCATGCTGTCACAAAGGGTAAGATTTTCTTTTTCTTTTTTTTTTTTAATGATTGAGTAGTATTCCATTGTGTAAATGTCCACAGCCTTTTAATTCACTCATCTACTGAGGGGAACTTGGGCTGTATCACAGTCTAGGCAATTTTAAGTAATATTGAAATGAACATAGGGCTTGAGTTAATTTTCAAAACAGCTGACTTTGAAGTTATGCATTGCTATAATAAATAAATAATACAAACCATATGTGCATTCAGATATCCATGGAGTCATCCCCACCCTTACATGGATGTGGCACATCACACTGAAGAGAAGATGCACACCCCCATAGACACATAAGGCAGCTGAAAGGATGCAGAACTCAACCAAGTGATCCAGCAAGGCCACTAGATTGAGCTGGGCTTCCCGGTTCCCCTCTACCTGTGTGGTGATCATTCAGTCTGTGCATATCCGCTTCCTGGTGCTCTTCTCCCCATAGTCCTTCACATAAATCTCTGGCTTGATGTTTGAGAAAGGGCCACTAAGGTCCCTGCTTGCATACCTCACCCATGCCCTTGACATCCCAACTTGGATTTGTCCATCAACAGCTGCCTCTCCCCAGGACGAAGACAAGACTGTCTGCTCAGCCCTCTGGTGAAGGAAGCTTTTGCATGTGTTCCTGGATGTGTGGCCACCTGGACTGGCTTTAGGTAATCAGTGGCCTGCTACCTCCCCAGGATGATAGTTCATTTCGGCTTTGCTGACCTCTGTCTCTTCCGATTGCGCGGTGTTTGGTGATTCAGAGAGTAATAAATAAACATTGGATTCATAATCACAGCATGCGTGATTAGGAACGCTTTTGAACATTTCAATTCAATTTGCATGTAGGCTTGGCTAACCTGAGGAGCAGGCATGTTAATCTTCACACAATACGGACTGATTACTGTCTTCTCTAATTTTTCTTCCTTCAGATGACAAGCCCCAGAAGCCAGGAATTTGTCAATTTAGGATAGCACCCACAGAGCACAACTAACTGACTTTAGGAGGAAAAATTAACTTGGAATAAATACATTACCTCCCCAGGGGGCAAGAACATGAAATTATACCCCAAGGGAAGGTGCAGCCTTTAACCTACTGCACTCCTGTGATACCCCGGCGCCGCTATTAAATTTATTAATGAGGGTTGAGAGGTCCTAGCGGCGAGGCTGGCCCATCACTTCCACCCAGCCCTATTGTTTAATAGGATCAGTGGACATTTACCAGCACAGATGATTAATTAGAGAGAGGCTTCATCGGTGTAAGGGTTGGGACTGGAGAGGCAGGTGGAGATGTTTTCCCTTGACCTCATAATCCTTCATCTGTATTCCTGGCTGTGAGCTTTTATTACTCAAAGTGCACAATGACCCACTGCTTACCCTCAAACCTGTCTAAACATCTGGGGCCATCTTGTAATCACTGTGGAAGACCTTAGGAATTCCATCCAGGTGTGCAGGTTTCTCTGCTCTGCCCCATGCTTCACAAGGGAACTACAAAACAGGCAAGTCTTAGAGGTGTTTATTACAAGTTACTTGCATTTTTCAAGGGCAGGAATTAGGCCTTATGGCCCTCCAGTATCTTAGCAACTGGCATTTTTTTTTATGATGGACCCAGCAGGTGCTCAGGAAATGCGAATTAAATGAATGAGCTTTTGGCCTGCTTGGGAGTTGAGGAGTTCCTTGCCATTGGCCGAATAAAAGTGGTAGAGGGTATTTTATTGCAAGAAGAGGTACCTGGATAGTCTTTGTAATAATTCCACTCCCCTCACTTGCTCCTCTCTGTCACCTTGCACTCATCATCTTACATCTATCTGGTCTTGTCAAAACCTTATGCATTGGACGCTCTTATCCCTCCTCACCTCCTTGGCTTTCACAAGATGATGTTAACACTTTCTGGTGGTACTTGGGCCACATCAAAGTGCAACCTAGGCTCACATCTAGGGATCATGGGCCTATTGCAATGTTCAATTTTATTTCCTAGAGTGAAGAAATCTCAGAGAGAGAGAGAGAGGAAATCTTTTTGAGTGAGAGTTTGATTGATTAATCAAGACATACTCCTGTTTCTTTCCCAGCCTCTGGAGAGAAGTAATATTTAAAAAGGATTGTTTGCTCGGAGGGTCTGCAATCCACCTCCTCCCAAATCTTCTAAAATATTTCATTGGAGTAAACGAGGCCATCAGAAAGCTGGGCATCTGGACGAGCTGCTGGCTCCCTGGAGATCTGCTTCCAATAAATGGCCTTTTGAGGTTCTGATAAAAAACAGATCTATGAAGCTTAGAGTTCTATCCTTTTTAATGACGCTGTAAAGTGGTGTTTATTATAGCATACATTGTCTTCTTTATGAAGACCCCTGGGAGAGATTTTCATCTGGTCCCAGTGCCGTGAAGGGTTGGATAATTAGCAAAGAGTAGGGCCTTTACCTTTATGAGACACATAAACTTTCATATGTGTTTAGTGTGGTGAGGTTTTATTACTCATTTTTATTAGGACTCATTTATTTATTTAAATTCATACTTATTTGCACACCAGTGTGCGTGTGTGCTTATTTCAGTAAATTCCTAAAGCAATTCTAAGACAAGATTCTCACGGGAGAGGAATGCCTGACCATCCGCTGGGATTTATCTTACATGCACGTCCTTGGAGAAGCCTTTCCAAACTGCTACGAGGTAGAACTCCTGCCTCTGGTGCCCTGGTTAGGTTTGTTCTCTAGATTCCTCCGTTTCATGGTGTGGGGATTTGTGTGTCTGTGCCTGTCATCTTCCCTCACCTGGGATCTTATCACAAAGACAAGGCTTTCTTTGTAGCCCCAAGAGCATATCACATAACCAGGGACATTGTCTTTCAGACGTGTTACCTAAGCCTCTGGATCTCCAACTGACTGGTGGATTCTGAACTGCGCTTTGTTTACGTGCAACTATAATAGAGTGTTGAAGGAGGGGAGGGCATTTTGCACAGAGAGGGGTTCATTTGTTATTGAGACATTGTAATTTTATTTCCTAGAGTGAAGACATTTCTGAGAGAGAGAGAGAGAGAGAGAGAGAGAGAGAGAGAGAGAGAGAGAGAGAGAGAGGAAATCTTCTTGAGTGAGAGTTTGATTGATTAATCAAGACATACTTTAGTACTGAATGGGAAAAAGACTTGTAAGTTGGATCTGACCCATAAAATTACAATGTGTCTGTTTTGTAGAACAAGGTGCTCTTTTGTATCTTTTCTTAATAAATCTGTGACCGGGTCATTCTCATTTTTGGATTTTGGAGCAGGTCTATGGGAGATAAAAACCATGCCTGGGAGGCTTGCTTTCTAACAGCTGTTTCAGATTTTTCCCTCATGATTTGCTTTTAATTCCACCCTTTCTTCAACCACTTCCTTTTTCCTTTCTAGGAGCAACTCAAAAGTTCAGACACGTTCTGTGGTTGAGTTTTGGTGACTTTAGTGGAATGTCAGCAGAAAGCTGAGAATGTTCCTCCCGTCAGGCTGGTAACGAAGGGGGATGATGTCCATGATCGCCAGCTCTCCCTCTGGACGTGTGATACTCTCCTGTGGACTGGATTGGCGAGTATCCAGGGAATGTGGAAGGTCATCCAGCTTTCAACAGCATCACTGAGTGACCATGAAAAGAAGTGGGCATTGTAGACTTGCCTCATGCCAAGGGTTCCCACTCAATTTTGGGCTGCTTGGACAGCTGAGCCCCTGGGGTCAAAAACATTGGGAAGAGACAGTGGAGAACCATGATTGTTAGGAACTGAATGCTTGTGTCCCCCACAAATCCACGTCAAAGCTCTAAGCCCATGCATAGCTGTATTTAAAGATGCAGTCTTTATAGAGGTGATTAAGGTTAAATGGGATCATCAGGGTGGAACCTTACTCTGATGGGATTGGTGGCTTTGCCTGAAGAAATGGGAGAGTGCTCTCTCCCAGCACAAAGAGGTCACGTGAGCACACAGAGAGATGGTGGCCACTTTTGAGCCAAGAGATAAAGCCTCAGAATGAAACCTACCTTGCCAGCACCTTGATCTTGGACTCCTCAGCCTTCAGAACTGTGAGAAATAACCTTCTGTTGTTTGAGCCACCTAATTTGTGGCATTTTGTTATGGCAGCAGGAGCAGACTAATAGAATAATCTTAGTGAATCAGCTGCTTTTACGGGGAAGTTAAGTGTGTGCTGGCTTGGTAGCAGGAAAAACTAGGGCTCAAGTTTTGGTTCTGCTATTTTTTTTTTTTGACTGTGAATTTTAGGTGAATTTCCTTGCTTTTGAGCTGTGTTCTGTCTTATGTAAAATGGAGAGTATCACTGGATCTTTAGTGTGCTGAGCTGGTTCCAAAGATAAGGGATTCAAGGAAATAATGGGAAATAGGGAAGTGTCCTGAAGTTAGCAATGGTGGAGAACTGATACCACCTCCTGGTCTATGGGGCAAGGGAAGGAACAGTCACCACAGGTGGGTGGGATAACTGGATGGAGGAGTCTGACAGGAGCTGTGTGGTGATGGAGGAATACAGCCCATTCAGGGTGCCCAGGCAGTGAGGGAGCTACAGTTACAAATACCCAGCTTCCTTCTACCTCTGCTACCCTGCTGCCATTCAATTGGCTGAACCTAACCAGAAACCAAGGTCAAAGAAGCTGGTTGATGGATTCCATACAAGTTAGGGTCCTATAGCACCCAGCAGAATTGAGAAGATGGAGAATGATTCTGGAAGGGGAAAAGGAAGTGATTTAGGACCAAAATCTTCTCAACTCCATAGATAGAGAAACTCTATATTGGATTCATCCAGGTTTGGTTCTTTTTAAACATCAGTGGTGAGAGAGAATCATTGATCAGCTGCCTCCTGCACTGGGGATCCAGTCTGCAGCCCAGGCATGTGCCCTGATGGAGAATTGAAACTTGACCTCCTGGTGATGCTCAACCACTGAGCCATGCTGGCCAGGGTGGTTCTTGATATATTTATAGAATATCCTCTCTCTTTCTCAAACATAGTTTTCAAGTTTAATGTCTGTCCTGGAGTGATAAAGTTCTACTTTAGAGGAGAGGACTGCAAAGACACATGATTTAAGAGAATTAAATTGAAAAGGCTCAATGTTTGAAAAAAAAATTTTCTCCATTATATAGAATTGTATGTTTAGCTCATTGCTGTCCGAGGGTCCTTTCATCATTGTGTGCTGGGCTATCCACATGTCCCTGCCTCTTTGTCACTGGACATAAAAATTCATTTCTTTGGACACCTCTCCTGTCCCTTTTCAATTGAACTTTTGAGTTTGAGCTCATTGTATGTTCATGTGAAGTTATAAGAAATACTACAGAGAAATCCCATGTGCTCTTTACTTAGTTACCTCAATGACAATATATTGCAAAACCATAGTGAAATAGCACAGTCAGGATATTGATGTAGGTATAACCCTCTGATCTTATTCAGATTTCCTCAGCTATGCTTTTTCTCCTGTGTGTAAGTGTGCATGTCTGTGAGGGTATTAGTTCCATACAATTTGATCACATGTGTGTATTGTGTTGTATTGATAAAAATGTATCACATGCTTATGTTTGTGTATTCACCACCTAGTCAAGTTGTAGATAGTTCAATCAGCACAATGCTATTATTGCTCTTTTTTTAAAAAAAAATATATTATTGATTTCTTACAGAAAGGAAGAAAGAGGGATAGATAGTTAGAAACATCGATGAGAGAAAAACAGTGATCAGCTGCCTCCTGCACACCCCCTACTGGGGATGTGCCCACAACCAAGGTACATCCCCTTGAACAGAATTGAACCTAGGACATTTCAGTCCACAAGCCTATGCTCTATCCCCTGAGCCAAACCAGTTTTGGCTTATTGCTCTTTGATGTAATCACATCTATTGCCTTCCTGCTCCCAACCCACCCCATTTTCTATCCTTAATCCCTGGCAACCATGAATCTGCCCTCCATTTCTCTCTCTCTCTCTCTCTCTCTCTCTCTCTCTCTCTCTCTCTATATATATATATATATATATATATATATATTTTATTATTGATATTTTACAGAGAGAAAGGGAGAGAGATAGAGAGCTAGAAACGTCGATGAGAGAGAAACATCGACCAGCTGCCTCTTGCACACCCCCTACTGGGGGTGTGCCTGCAACCAAGGTACATGCCCTTGACTGGAATCGAACCTGGGACCTTTCAGTCCGCAGACCGACGCTCTACCATTGAGCCAAACTGGTTTCGGCACTATATATTTTTTTATTTCAAGAATGTTGTATGAATGTAATCATTAGGATTTTTTATTTAACTCAGCAAGTGTCTCTGGAAAGTCATACAAATTGTTGAATGTATCAATATTTCATTCCTTTTTATTGCTTAGTAGTATTCCATCAAAGGTCATTTGGTTTGTTTCCAGGTTTTTGCTATTACGAAAAAAAAAACAAAACACTGTAAAAATTAATCTTGTACAGTTTTTGTGTGAACACAAATTTTTATTTCTCTGGAATAAATGCTCTAGAGTACCAATCATTGGGATATATAATTTCATGTTTAGTTTTATAAGAAACTGTCAAACTTTTAATCAGAAAGGAGGTACTATTTTACATTCCCACAGCAAAGCCTGAGGGATTCAATTTCTCTGAATCCTTGCCAACATCTGGTTTTGTAACAATTAAAAAAACCCACTTTTTTTTCTTACCTGTTCTGATAGGTGTGTAATATTGTACTGTGGTTTTAGTTTTCATTTTCATAACAGTGAATGAAGTTGAACAGCTTTTAACATGCTTCTTTGTCACCTGTGTATCCTTTTAAAGTGACATATCTGCTCATGCCTTTTGTTTGATTCTTAATTTTTTTTAACTCTTTGATGTTAATCCCTTGTCAGATATGTGGTTTTCAAATATGTTTTTCTGAGTCTGTAACTTGTCATTTTATCCTCTTAACAGGATGTTTCACAGAGCAAAAGTCTCTAATTTTGATGAGGTCTAATTTATGAGTTTCTTTTGCCTTTTTATGGGTCATGCTTTTGATGTTGAGACTATAACTGAGCTGCCCTGAACCATTATTCAATTCTTGTGATTCTGATGCTATGATACGTTTTTGTAAATAAAGCTTTATTGAAACACAATCGTGGCTATTTGACCACATCTTATGTGCAACTGCTTTTGTGTTAGGACAATCAGAATTGAGTATTTACTACGGAGACTACATAGCCTGCAAAGCCTAAAACAAAGTTGCTCTTTAAGAAAAAGTTTGCCAACTTCTAATTTAGTGCATGGTAATTATTTCAACATTCTAAAAACAATTTTGTAAACAACAGGAAACTGAAATATACCTAAGTTATAATTTTCATTAAAAATATTATAAATTATACCATAGTTAATACTGTGTTAACTTGCAACTACTTAAGAGAAGAACTTGAAAGCAAGAAAACAACGAAACTGATTCTTAGATTTGAGGAATTCTAAGAGGTTTTCCTTCCCCAAATTTCTTATATTTAAAAAAAATCATTATGCAATAATAATTATCATCTAAAAATTGTGTCACCTCTTTAAGAGTTCAGAAATTGAAGTCCTCTTTGGGTATGGTTGTGTCTCTAGGAAAAAGTCCTGCAGGTGATTGGGAAGTCTCTTGCCCAGACAGAAGACTCCAGCCTGGACAGCTGTTCTGTAAGTTAAGATATTAGGAGTTAATATCAGGGATCGAAGGGCAAAAAGAAGTCCTTTCTTTCCTCACCTTCCAGGCAGATCCAAAGCATTTCTGGCTGCAGAGTAAGCATGTACTTATTTGATAAGCAAAATGAGTATCTAATGGCATACTTTTAAATAGAGCCCTACTTAGCTGTCAAAGTGGATTTATATCAGAACATTGATTAGTTGCTGAAGACATGCAAAGCTTGTATTTCTGATGAGATTGGGACTATGAGACTATAGTTAACAGTTTTATTACTGTTGTATGCACCTTAAGTTTCCTGCACATACGCACATACACACACAACTACTGTAAAGGCTGAAGGCCAAACAAAATTTACATGGGCTGAATATGTCCCTCAGGCTAAAAGATTTTAAGATATGCCTTAGAAAATGGTTTGGAATAAAACTTTTAATGTCACTACTTAAGCAGATGATGTCTTAGAATTAGATGCAGCATTTTTTTTTGTGTGTGTGCAACTGAATATATTAAATACCCTACAAGCCATTGTTGGGACATTTCCCTGAGTCCATGTTGATTAGGAGTTTTTGTCTATTTGTATCACATATGATGCGTAGCTACACAACAGTCACTATCTAGTCACAACATAACTTTGGAATTCAAAGAGGCCAGAGCCTTCATCCTCAGAGTTCTGCCCTGGGTGTGCCTTTCCTCCTAACATCCTGGATAAATGGCCGATCAGCTACAAATAGTGTGCATCTAATACAGATGAAGTCAGCACCTTGTAAGGTGGTTCTGTTCACTACAAAGCACTTCACTTATCTGAGAGGTTGCCACTATATTAAACATATCCAATTTCCCTGTTAAGTATTCTTATTGACTCCTTGGAATTCTATAACAACATCTGATTCCTCTTCTCCTTGTCGGTGCTAATTATTTCAGTAAAGCTCCTGAAAGACCCTAAGTCTTTATGAATTCCCTGCAAAATAGCAACAGTCTCTTCATGGTTTCCAGATGCTTCATTTAGCCTAAATGGATCCTGGGTGTCAGCAAAAGCTACCTTGAAATGTGAATGGAATGCTCTAGAGTCTTATGGCCATCACAAGATGCTAGAATAAAGGGGTGAACAGCCACATAGCAGTAGACTCTGTAAATAAAGCCTTAGCTTGAGTTGGTTTCTTGGCTTTTTTACCACATGGTGTCTCAAAATGAGCTTATCATCAGCCTGAGTCCCTTACTGTCACACCCTGTTTTCCTTATCTTCTTCTTTCCAGCTGACACATATAGACATAGGTGTAGTAATTTACACAACTGTTATCTAATTGCATTAGATCTGATCCATTCTTCCTATCCATTTAAGTATTCCTGTCAATTTTACATTTATTTGTTCATCATTTCAACAAATACGAACCCAGCACACATTCTTTGGCCAAGTACTGAAAAAAACAAAGGTGGAGATACTTGGAGATTAATTGTAGTTCTTCACCAGAGTCACTGCCATTTCAGTCTTTGTATCATCTGTGAATGTGACGAGCATAATTTCATGTATTGAAATGACCAAGTGAGATTCTGCTCCAGACCTAGAGGGAGGTCTAGTCTGGGAATGTCTCTTGACTTAATTCACCACATTAACACATTAAAAAGAAGAAGAAATATTTTAAATAAAAATAAATGTAGAAATGAAATTTGATAAAGTAATTTACATTTGTGTTAATATTAAAACAAATACCTCTTGATTAATCAGGAAAATAATCCCTTAACCTGATAAAGAGAATCTTCTGAAAAAATGACAGTAAGCCTCATTTACAATGCAACTAATATAGAAGTATTAATGGGTGACAAGATGGCTGGAGTTTGGTGGGTGAAGGGGATAGGGTTAGCATATAAAATAAAGTTTTATTTCCAGTAGGAAAATGGAGGAACTAAAAAAGATCTCAATCATAGACTGTATAAATATGATGAAGTGAAAAGTAAAGGCTACTGCTCTGTGGTCCTATTGTATATAGGCAGAGTCCTAATAAGAAACAGATGGCATACTTAGATGGATAGTTTGGAGAGAGTTTAAAGAACTATTTATAGGAATGTAAGCAAGGTAAAGGAAAACCAACAAAGATGGAGAAGTAGCTAGGGAATTACAGTGGGTGGAAAGAATTGTACCCCTAGACTGGAGGAGCAAAAAGGGGCTGCTAATGGAAATTAAAGAAAGAGTAGTAGCTTAGAAGGTCAGCATATTGTAGTTGTGGTTTTGGTAGAGGAATATAGTCACTGTTCCACAGTTACACAGCACAGAGGGATCTGAGGGAACAAATATCATAAACTCACCTTCCTCTCACTTCAGTCACCTGTTAGTGCCTTAGTGCCTTCTGTTGACCAACTCGCACTGGCAGCCAGAGATCCCAGTGGAGTAGTTCTTAGTGGTCAGAATTCCAGAGCACAGAGGAAGATGGAGAAGAGAAACTAATGGGTCCGGAGAGGCAAAGGGAGACTGGCCAGCTCCCATTTGTAGCTTTTCACCCAGCTTTTATGGTAGCAATTCTATTTTGAGAGGCCATTCAATGGTGAAAATCAACTTTGAGGAACAGATGACTTTTGTATTTTAACCAGATCAGGACTAGACCAGAAAAGAGTCTTCTGCAAAAAGTGTCTCAGTGTCTATTGCTGAACTAGATTAGGGATAGCAGGATCTGATCTAAGATTAAATCCTGTGTTGAACAGACACGCGGAACAAGTATTTGCCTTGTTAGTGTAGCTATGCACTCTGAGCAACAAAGTCCAACCTTTTGAAATCTAATTTTGCTACATACCAATGTACTCAGGTAACTCCAATTAGTTAGGAGTCAATGAATTGGACACGTACTTTACACTCATTCTATTCTCCTTCTATTGCTGCATCAACCACAGGGTGTAAGAGCTTTCTGCATGAACTATCTTCATTTGGATCTCAGTTCCATCATTAAACAAATATTTATTGAGTGCCTGCTGTGTGTAAGATACAATGTGGGCACAGTGGGAATACAGCAATAAATAAGACAGTCCTTGCCCTCAAGACCTTCCAGCTTGGTAAGAGACGAAAAAATAAGAAAAAAACCAAGTTCAGGAAGAGCTATAATACAAGGCAATATTTGTCATAGACTCCTCTACCCCTGCTTTTTCCTTCTCAATGGATGATGTGGTTTTTGTCCCTTATTAGAGAGACTGTAAGTCTAAGTTTTGGGAACTGGAAGCAAGAGGGGGCAAGCAACAGTCTGTTGGCATTGAGCAGGAGACCTCTTCATAACTACATCATGCTTTTGCTGAGTGTGGGGTGGGAGTCAGAAAGTAAGCTTACTTTCTAGTGTCTCATTCCAAGAGAAGTGCCACTGGCACAACCAGAAGACTGTGTAGATTTATAAAGTGTAATCAGTGTAATTGTTAGCATAAAGGCACATGGCTTATGGCATCTAACTCTTGCAGTTCCAGATTCATGCACTGACCTTTGTCAGGGGCTGCAATTTTGCCTTCAGCTACAGCTTCCTAGCTACAGAATCCATCTGCTCAGAGAGAAAGGAAGTGCAAAGGGGGAGGATGAGTTCTTTGCGGGGAGGGTACCTTTGAAGTGAGCTTTGCTCTATCTTAATCTTGCTTGTGCCCTTAGCAACTTCTGTTTGCCCCAGAATTCTCTGGCTCTTCCCTGTGGTCACAATCCAAAGACTCCAGCAGAAAAAGTCCCAACTGGATACAGGCTCATCCCAACTTGAATAAGAGAACCTGGAAGCTTCAGCACATAGCAGGCTGGGTCTGACATTAGTTGTTTGTGTTATCATAAACCTAATTTCAGTATGTCTGGGTTGAGGTCATGCTCCTTACAGAGCCCCTGAATTCCAACCTTCTCTCTTGGTCCAGTCCAGGATACCCTAAAAATGGTTCTTAGAACAACCTGGAGTGGAATTTAGAAAAAAAAAGGGGGTTCTATGATCAGAAGAGTTTTGGAGATGCTGCCTACCATCTCTTTTTTTTGAGGATGCTAATCTGTATATTTAAGGCTCTAAGAAGACTGTAATTATCAAGAAGAAAGAAAAAGAGGACCACTATAATTAAACTCACAATTTATAAGTTTATTTGCTCATAATACTCATCCTCCATTTGGGGGGAAATTATATTTGCTGGGTTGTAAGGCATTCAGTAAGTGCTCAATAGATATTGGCTGTTGTTGACTACTGAAGATCTGTTGTGAACTCTAAAGCTCTCAGGAGTAGGAGTTCTGGAAACTACCTTCATGATTCTGCATCTCTCAGTCTGTCCCCACATCCATGAGTTGCTGTGATACCTGCTGTGCAGCAGCTCTTCAATGAAAACCCCATCAGTGCCAGCATGGGGCAGGGCATTGCAGCCGGGCACAGCAGGCATAAAGCCAACTTTAGGTAATTATTTGAGGGGTGGTTTCCGAGGACATCACCCAGACCCCAGATTCCAGAGGTCCACACAGGCATCTGCATCTGTTTTTTCACTCTGCTTGCTACCTTCAGGCCCAAACTGGGGTCTTGGGATTCTCATCTGGGCTCTGCCATTACTATGTTGTGTGACCTTATGGCAGTTACTTTAACTTTGGGGTCCTGTAAAATGAGGGGCTTGCATTGTCTTACCCCAATGGGCCTTCTAGCTCTGCCACTCTGTGAATTTTGAAAATACAAAATTGTATGTTCCCTCTCCATGACTTGTCTTGTAAATAAGAGAGTGAGCCCCCCCCACCCCAAATGGGGTGGTCCACAGCATGGATGGATGCAGGACCATTTAAGCAGGAGTTTCAGTGCATGCCTGCACTTACTGTACCCTGGTTCATTCCAAAGCTGAAGTCTGCTTCCTGTCAAACATCTGGAAGAAGCCCACACAAACAAAATTAAAGATCCAGAGGAGAAGCTGGCCACAGCGAAGCAGAGCCTTAAGCAGCTGCTATAAAGTGAAGAATCAAGAGGCTGCCAGAAAAAGTGTAAGCGCAAGGTCTGGTTTGAATCTTGGCACCCACTGCTTAACCTCACTTGATCTGTTTCTTCATCTTCTTAACTCCTAGCTCCCTGGGTCATCCTGAGGATGAAATGAGAAGCAGAGCTGCCGAGGCAGACAGCCAGAGTTATAACCCTGCTCTGCAACCCACTCACCGTGACCATGAGGAAGTTCTTTATTCACACGGGGCGTACTTCCCCTTCCAGGGTTTTGTGAGGATCAAGGAGACAGTGCAACGTGCCTCCTTCATTGTAAGCATCCGATGAGCATTGTTAGTGATTACCACCAATTTTAACGCAGTAGTCTATGTGCTACTATTGCTATTGTTGGTTGTAGCCAACTCAGAAAATTTTGGTTCTTTCCAGTCAACTTTATTCTGTTCTGTACTTTTCCAGCTTCATAGATTACTGGACACCATTGTCCAGTTTCTTGCTTATGGACATAAGGGTTGGCCAGATGCAACATAAACAAAACAAACAAAAATATAACCTGATTTCTTGAGTCATTTAAATTTTCTTTACAAACAAACCCATTTCTTGAATCATCTTTGTTTCCATTTAACTCGGTATTTATTTGCCTGTACATTTCAGTCTTAGGAAGAGCGAGATGAAGTCAAGGAGCTTCCTCCTTTGCTTCTGTCTAAGCCTAGGGCATAGATGGCCACGCCTCCTGAGAACACCGGCTGCCAGGGCTTCCATCACTGGAGGAAGGGCGGTGGGCGCTGTCCCAGCCAGTAGGTATGCCCAGTCTCTGTCTCTCAGCAAAGACCTGCCAAGTGACTAGTGACATATTGTGTGAAAATAAAAGCAGTGGGTAAGTAGCTGCTGTTTCTAATGGCAGCATGGGTAGTGGGGGTGGGCCAGCCCCAGTGGAGTGACAGCTTTGGTACCCAACACTGTCAACACAGATGCTGAAGGCCTCTGTTCCCTGTATCTGCCCACATTTGTGCACCTTGTCATCGCAGGGTGACAAGCCCAAACACCAGGGGCCTCCCTTTCTTATGCTAATGCTCTTTGATGACAGTTTCACCAGGTGTGACAGCCAGCCACTCTAGGAAGCCTCCACCCCCATGCTGGTTTCCCACCTCAGGCCCCAGTCCTGGCCCTGATTCAGGATGGAGCCAGTGGGGGGCAGCGGACACCCTTCCTCCATCCCTGAAAGTCTTTTGTCCAGAAGTAGCTGACCCTCTGCCACCTGGATCTTGACTTGTTTCTACTTACAGTGCCATCTTGTCACTGTCTTCTCTGTCTTCCTCTCCTTCCCTCTTCTTTGCAGGCTGAGCACTCTAACCTGGGCAATCTTCTTCATATTCTTAATACCACCTAAACCTTCCCTGTTCTGGCCATTCTTTTGCTATCCCTTCTTTCCAGAGACCTTTGATTCTCCCTTAGTTATCTTCCCTTAGTTAATTCAATCTTGTTCTTTAGGACACTTGTTAATGTTACCTCCTTCTCTGGCCACTGTCCCATAATGATCACAGTACATCCTTTCCTCCACATCACTGTTTATTTCCTAGATAATATTGATTTAAGCTTTCAATTAGCCTTGTCTCCTAATGTAGTCACTCTTTTACTTATCTCCTTTATTAGAATATAAACTCCAAAAAGGCAGAAACCTTATTTGTCTTGTTCAGGGTTCCATTCCCAGAGCTTAGGTCCAATCTGGGGCATAGTAGCTACTCAGTGAACACCAGGTAAGTGAATAAATGAACGAAGATATGCACAAGTTAAAATACTCCCATAAGTGACTGAGCTCACCAAGCAATGATTTTTAAATAGGAGCCATGCCTTCAAGGGCACATACTGTCTTAATACCCCCTCACCCCAATGACTCTATGTTCTCCTGGAAAAAGGGATACACTTCTGTGCCATTGAGTGTTCTTTCCCAGCTCTCTGCTGCCCTTGCTCTCCTAACTTACCTGTCTGTTCCATTATCCTTATTTTCTGCCAACTCAGGAGACACTAGTTAAATGTTTATCATTTGCTCCCCCAAGCTGCTCCAGCCTGAGGGTGATGAGTAAAAATCGTTTACAATCTTGTTTTCTTTCTCAAAACTTGTAGGAATTTATCAGTATCTTTGAAGTCTGAGAATTTCACAAGATACCCCTGAGTGTTTGCCTTTTTTCATTATTTCTGCCTGGGGCTCAGTGAACTCTTTCCATTTGAAGACTAGACCAGCAAGTGTGCCAATCTACTGTTTTCTTCTATTATTTAATTATTTTTCTCCCATTCTCACTCGGGGATCAAACCCTTAGTATGGTTCTGTGCTCTGAGAAGGAATTGAACCTGCCATGTTTTGGTGCACAGGACGACACTCCAGCAGACTGAGCCATACAGTTAGGACTAAAATTTTAACTTTCATATATTTATGTTTGCACTGATTTGTAAGATGTTTTATCTAAGTGGTCCTCTGAATGTTATTTCAGATCTAAGGAGCAACTCTATTTCAAACTTTCTATTTACATTTTAAATTCAGTAAGAAGTCCCCCCCCCCTCACCCGAAAGCCTTTCTCTTAATTCAATCACATCTCTTTGAGAGAGCATTTTCTTTTCTTACTAAAAAATTTTTCATCCTGCTTATTCTAATTTTTTCTGTCTTATAAGAATCACCTCTTCCAGCCAATTTTTTAGCTTGGTTCACTCTCTCAAATACCGAGTCTCTTTGAGATTCAGTTTTAGTGTTAATGTTTTTCTCAATTTTAATTTTCAATATGGGAACTATTGATAGACACAACCCACCTAAGTATTGGAGCTTCAATGCTTTTGAAAGAATGAAACAACCCTAAAACCAAAAAGTTCAACAGATGTTAATGTATTCAGTTAGTCAAGAAATATTGGGTACCTGCATACCAGATTCTATTTATTGTTGATTGTGGGGGAACAGAAGAGAATGATAAAAGGCCATTGTTTTGATGGACACTGTAGCTGGGGAGGCAGATAATAAAATGTTAACAATTAAAAATAAAACACAATTTCAGATGGTGATCAGTACAATAAAGAAAACAAAGCTGAGAAGGGAGAATGGATACCCGAGGCTGTCATTTTAGATGTGGGAGTCATGGAGGCCTCCTTGTGGAAGACCCATTGGATCAGGGACCTGAATGGGTCTAATTCTTTTTGCCATTTCCCCCAGGAGGGCCAGAGCCTCAGTATGCCAATAACTCATGGTGACTCTTTAGGACATAATATGTGATCCATGTCAGTGTGCAGAAAAGCAAGACTCTTGTCACCCATCCTATATAATAAAAGGGTAATATGCAAATTGACCCTAACAGTGGAATAACCTGGAAAGACAGGACACTATGATTTGCTCTAACCACCAGGGGGAAGATACTCAATGCAGGAGCTGCCCCCTGGTGATCAGTGCACTCCTTCCTACAGGGGAGCTCCACTCAGCCACAGCTAGGCTGACCATTGTGAGTGAAGTGGCAGTGGCGGGAGCCTCTCTCACTGCCTTGGCAGTGCTAAGGATGTCTGGCTAACATGAGAGGAGCAGGCCTAACCTGTCAGTCAGACATCCCCCAAGAACTCCTGGGCTGTTGGAGGGATGTCTGACTTCCAGCTATGGCCAAATCCCAGGGGAAGAAGGCCTAAGCCAGCAGGTGGACATCTCCTGATGGGTCCCAGATACAAGAGGATGCAGGAACCTCTCTCCCGAGTGCACGGATTTTCATGCACCATGCCTCTAGTAAAATAGATTACTCTTTCAAATAGATTCATCTTAAGCTCCTTTCAAAATGTTTATTGCAATTATAACAAGAAGAACCATTTACTGAATATTTAATATCTAATATTTACCACATGCCAGGAACTCTGTATATTATATTGCATGCTTTTTTTCTCATTGAATTCAAACAATAGCACAATGAGCTGAGTACTATTCATATCGCCATTTTACAAATGAGGAGTCCAAAGCCTAGAAATTCAAAGTCCATCAATGATGGGTTTAGCTAATAGCAGACCAAGATTCAACACATGTTTTTCCTGTTTCTAAAATTCATGTTCTTAACTAGGAGGTAATTTTGCTAGACCTGAATATATAAAAATAAATGCATATTTTCCACCTGTAGAAGCTCATTGTACTCTGATGATAATAGATACATACAAATTTATTACACATGTGGTGAACACCAGGATTCAGAAAAGCATAGAGTATAATGGGAGACTTGTTAGGTCATTTAACTTAACTGGCAGGAAGTATATAAAAAAACTTCTAGAAAGAGGTGATTCTGAACTTGAACCCAAAAGATGTGGTGGTAAGCAAGGGGGAAAAGAGAGATAAATATTCCTGATAAAGTTATGAACATAAACAAAGATGCTCAGGTATGAATATTGTGGAGCATCCAGAGAGCTCTGCTGGAGCATAAAAATAAGACAACCCTAAGGGAGGGGTTGTGCATCTTGAATATGTGTGGCCTTGGAGTGTTGTGTACTATATTAAGTAGCTTGCAATTTGTTTTGTAAAATATGAAAGTGTTCAAGCAAATATCAGTATAAGATTTATTTTAGGTAAAAGGCTCTGATAACCATACTGAGGATGGTTTTGGTGGGGAAGAACAGGACTGCAGTCAGGATGATCAGTCAGGAAACAACTGTCATGGTCCAGGGAAGAGATGGTCCAGGTAATGATGATAAGCATGGGGAAGGAGGGGAGGCTTGAGAGATGATGAGGAAAATCTTCAGGATGTGGTGCCTGATTGGAAGCTGAGATGGAGTGAAAGGGAAAATCAGTGTCTCAGATTTTAGCTCAAGTGACTAGCTAACTTGGTTCCATTAGCAATCCAGAGAACCAAGAGAAGGAGCAGCATGAGAGGGGAGTTTGGAAGTCTGAGAATTTGGTGCATTTGAGACACCAGTTGGTATCAGTCTGCAGCTCACCACAGAGGTCTGTGCTGGAGATAGGAATCTGGGATTCTTGGCAACTCACGAATGTTAAAACAATAAGAATGGGTGTATCATCCAGGGAGCAGCTGGTAGAACATGGGTGGGAAAACAAAATAGAACAGGGAGGGCATAACATTTAAGAACACTCAAGCAAAATAGCTACTGTCTTATGGAACAAGTAAGAGAAATTATAGCTAACAAGATCTTGGTTGGTGGGGCTGGTCAGAAAGTGGTGTGAGAAAGATTGTTAAGAAAGAAAGGAAGGAAGCAAGTGAGTAAGCAACAACAGTGAGAACAAATTGGATGGAGTGAGAAAAAACATGGGTCCAGGAAAGATCTATGGGAAAAAAATGAGCAGGAAGTGGGCAGGGCAAGGAGGGGTTAGTTGCTGATCCTTTTAGCAGTCTTTACATTTGAAAGAAGACTATATTATCAATTCAAATCATGTCCAATAAAGACAAGGTTGGGGGTCTCTAACGCCATGCTCCAGTAGGCTTTGCTACTGCGTTTATCTGAAGGCCACTCTTACTGATTTCTGTGCCATAATCCAGTAACCTAGGTCACAAGGTTATGGATCTCCTGGGAAACCTAGATGGGGAGTGAAGTTAACTTTGTAACTCAAATTATCCTATTGGCTTATGGTTTTCAGGGAAGCTACATGAGCAAAGGAACATAGTAGTTGCCTTTTTCCTTCCATTGGACATTTCATCCAGGTATCTGAAAGTGTGGAATGCACAGTGTTCCATGGAGATGGTCTCATTTTTGGTGTTTTAATTGGAATCGAGAACTTATTTGTTACTCAGTAAACTTTTAGTGGCAAAAATAACATTAATATGACAAGTTAGATAGGAGTTTTAAAAGATCAGTGACAAGGACTGGCTCCAGAAAGACAAACAATCTTCATTCCACATGGCAACCTAATGACAGATGAGGACAGATGGTGACAACACTCAACCTGAAATTCTGCTTAACTCAATCAATCAATCAATCAATCAACCAATCAGCAACTATTTATTGATCTTTTATTTTGGTTAAGATCACAAACCTGGCATCAGATGTCTGAATTCATAACTCAATTTTTTCATGTACCAGTGACTTATCCTTGGAAGATTTTTAAAACCTCTTTTAGCCTCAATTTCTTCCTCTAAATAATGAGGAAAATAATTGTGTTTAACCTGATGTGTTAGTGTAGGCACCAGATGGGATGTTAAGTCTCAGTAAGTGTTAGCTACTACTCTTGTCATTGCTTTTGATATTATTGTTGTGGGTGGTAGTGTTACTATGATTAGTCAATTCTGGGTGCCACAGGTTGGCACACAGGCTTTCTTTCTTTTCAGACTGACTTTATAGCATTTTCCAGAAATAGGTAAGTTTCAAAAAAATGCCCAAGGTGGTGCTTTTGGCTGTGAAGCTTATCTTTGGTACTTACTGTTTATAGTTTTCTGACCCTCCCAGAGCGTACAAATTAGTCTTAGCCTGTGAGAACTCTGTGGGGGAGAAAAGTGAAGAAGAAAACAATTAAGCACAAAAAGTGCGGTAGAGAGATAGAGGAAGGCAGGGGAGGGAGAAAAAGAATGGAAAGGAAGAGCTTTATTGTGGAATAAAAGACAGCTTAGATTTTGCCTCAGTTTTTGCCAAGATTCATTCATTCATTTAATAAATATTTATAGAATGCCTACTATATGATATACCAGGCATTTTTCTAGGTGCTGGGGGGAATACCAAAATGACTAAGATATATGAACTCCCTAATTTCATTAATTTTATATTCTGTGGCAAAAAAGAATGGGAATGATAATAAAACATCACCAAATCCATAGTTTCATATAACAGAAAATGTTATGAAAAGAACAAAACTGGGTGAGATGCTAGAAGTTGACATAGGGAGGGTGAGAGATCCTACTTGGGCCATGTGGTCAATTACTAAAGATAGGTTCAACTTGCTTAGGGGATAGTTCTTGTCCAGTACTGAAGTTTCATTCCATGTATTGGCTCTAACTGGCTTGTTCCCTCTCCCTACTTTTTCACAAGCTCTTGTCCAGCTTGAGAAGGACTACAGCCTTTTCTATGGTTGAAATTGGGAGAGAGCGTTGAGTATGCATAACTCAGCTAATTTCCTTTTTAGGAAAGAGTGATGGGCCTACAAAAAACATGTATTCCATAATGCTTCTTTATACTTTAAATATCATAGAGAGAGACCTCCATGTCTTTCTAATTCTGGAGTTCACTGTTAGCAGACATTCAAGCTTCCACAAACAGCCTTCATGTTCTAAGGCAGTGATTCTGAAATTGGGGCCCATGGACTTGTGGCATCAACATCACCTGGGCCCTTGTTGGAAATGCAGATTCTCAGGCCCCAACCCAGCCCACTTGAATCAGAGACTCTGAGGTTGAGGCCCAGCAATCTGGATTTTAGCAACTGCTCCACATGATTCTGATGAGTGCTCAAGTTTGAAACCACTGCTCAAATATAGTTTTACTCTTTGTAATATGCGACTCCAGTGTTGAAAAGGTTTGCATTCCCACCTGCTTGAAATCAGCAACAAAGTGCCTAGAACTTGAATGACAGAAGTTTTGCAGTTCCTTTCTCACCTCAAGGGTTCCTCAATCCCAGCACTAATGACATTTGGGGATAGTTAATTCTTTGTTGCAGTGATTTGTCTTGAGCATTGTACCACTAAATGAATGGTTTTCCTTAAAAAAGAACAACACCCACCTCACAAATTCTTGGAAGGATTCAATGTAAACCTGTAGAAACCCTTCGAGCAGTATGTCTTAACAAAATTGTTGTATGTATTAGGTATAATAATTATTATTTCAATTATTTTTGTAGTTAAATAAAATATAGACCACAAATGTCTATATAAGAGTTAAAAATGGTTTTTACTTTAGTTATTAGTCTCCTTATCTCATGAATTGTCTAGACTAAAGTTTGTTGTTAGTTTATTATTGCTCTCTTTATCTCATGAAAGACCCAAAATGGCCTTTATTTTATATGTGGCACTCCTAGATCTTCTTTTTATTAGAGGAAAAGATCATAAAGACTTTTCTTTTTCTTTCTTTATTTAAGAACTTTCTTGTTATTGGTTTTACTTTTCTGGATATTCCTTTCATGTAGAAAAAGACACGATATTAAACCACTCACCTATCTTCCCCACTTCCATTGAGGAATATTCAAAAAACATTTGGATAGTCTCTTAGCTTTCCAAATCTTGCAACTTGCTCAACACAACCTGCTTTCAAAAAGAAAAGCAGGTTCTTTCTTCTCTTTCCACCCATTCTATGAACATTGTGATCCTCTTAGAGACACTAGTACAATACATTCCTCACAGTGGGTCAGGATGGACAGTTGCTGCCCATGTCCTTAACTCTGTAACAACAAACATCTGAATAAAAAGGAAAAAAGTCAGTAAACCATCCAGATGTTTTGCTTAGGCTTTGCCACACATTAGGAGTTGTGCAATATCTGGATGACAATCTAGTGTTTTGGCTTTCAATTGGGCTGCTTGGGTATTGTGTAGACATGGGCTTTATCTTAACATGGTCGTAATTTATGAGTTCAGAATTTCTAATTCAATTCAAATCCTTTGGAGCCTGAATCCACTCACCCTTGGCAAAACGTGAGTATGTGTTTTTAAAGTAGTGAGACTTGGAAAGTTTATTAAAAAGTCTCAAAAGGCATTTGGACATCAAATAACTCTCAAAACTCAATTTTTTTGTGATTTAAATGAATCAGAAACATATGGATTAAATTTCCTTTAAATTGCTCACAAAGATTAAAAATCAAGAGAGAGGGAACTCAGGGCCAAGTGCTTTGGGTTTTTCAGGACAAAATATGGATGAAACTGAGCTGGAGACATGAATAGCACCCACACTGCATCCACACTCCTCCAATCAGTTTGGAGACCAGAGTTTGATGCACAGAGCATTTGTTCTCACTAGGAGAGGCAACCTCACAGACCACCAAATACAATCATCATAACAAACATCAGCAATTAAGAAGTCTGCTAATTTGCAATTAGCCAAAAACAAACAAACAGCATGCTTCAAAGTCAGACAAAAGATGTCTCTTTTTAAAGTTCCCCTGCAGAATCTGAAAGTGATTAAAAGTGAAATTGCATCTGAAAAAGGAGCTGTTTCAAGCATTATTTAACAGTGGGCAGAGATGGGGCTTCTCACAGCCAAGCCACCTCAAGCAGCAACTCAGCTCTGGGCTTGGCATCCTTGTGCTGGATATCAATCTAAATCAGCTCCGAGGATTCTGAACTAAACCAGAGAAAATCAACCTGGAAGACCCAGCATGGAGGAGTCTAGTTTTCTATCAGAAGGGGGAGGGGTCTCTGATATCTGCAACTCCTACAGCTCTCTACTGTTGCCAACGAAAGAGCAGGCTCAGTTTGATCTTATTGGTGACCAAAATACATCTCCAAATAGAAAACACATGTTTTAATCTGGTTGCCTCTTTTATATCAGTTTATTTTTTGGCTCCAATTCTTTGACCTTCCATTTCTGCTTTTTTAGATTAAAATAACAGTCTGATTTTCCAAAGTTCACCATTCTTCACTTTGACCAGCTCCTGAAGGCAAAGAGGTCTATGAAGGAAGAAGCACCAAATCTGATCTTGCTTGATTTTTACTAATTGCCTCTCTTGCAGACATTTCTTACACCACCACCCCTCCATCTACTCCCTCCTCCCAGTTTTCATTTTATTGTTTATATTTAAGAATTCTATTACAATTAAGAGTTGTATTTATTATCTTCCTTTATCAAGTTTCCCATCAGAACTGTCAAATATATTTTAGCTGTTTATTTGTTCAACAAATATTTATTAAGCTCATTCTATATACCAGGTATATATTTACTAAAGATATATCTCTAATCAAGATGATTTACAGTAGATGAGTAAATAAATGGTTAATAAGATAATTGGAGACAATTTGTGTTATTGAGAATATAGAAATAAATTGATGTGATTAGAACATCAGTGAGTGCCTGAGTGTAGCAAGATGGAGTGGAAAAGAATAGAATAGAATAGAATAGAATAGAATAGAATAGAATAGAATAGAATAGAATAGATAGACTGGGAGGGAACTTAAGCTGGTACTGCCAGGAAGAAGCTCTGTGAACAGGATGTATTAAATTTGAGCCTTGTGTGGAGAGAAGCAGTGAGCTTTATGAAAAGATGAAGAGTGCTCCTGGCAGAGGGAATAGCAAAAGCCAAGTTCTTGAAGCAGGAACCAAGTTGGTCATTGTAGAAGCAGAACAAGGACTGTGTGACTGGAGTCTATGGTGTGAGTGAGAGACAGGACCATGTGAGATTAGAAAGGTCAGCAGGTACCAGATCCTGTAGGCTCTTGTAAACCGGAGAACCAGAGTGTAGCTCTATATTTTATTGTGAGGTGAGGATGTTTTCAGCAGAGGTCAGCATGATCTATTTGCATATAAAATGTTATTTTTGCTGATATTTGTAGAATGGACTATAGGGAACAAGTGTTTAAAACAGAGGAGATCTGTGGCTTCACTTTATGCCCTGTCATCTGTCTCTCCATTTTGCTGAAACATTTCGGACATCTCCAATTAATTTTAGTCTCCACCCACAGGTGATCAATTGAATTCTTTTGCCATGACAAGGGTGTAACTGTTTTCACAGTTTTTCCCTAGTGATTGGGCATTAGAATGATGGTATTTTATTGACTTCTTTATGATTGTTGGGACTTTGTGACAAATAGACTTGCCTTAAAATGTATTAGCAGTCGAACCAACTCAAGGTGTAATCCAGATGCAATAAAATAACCTTAGAAATCTCATAAGAATTGAAGTCTGATCCTTTGAGGCACTTCACCATCTTTGAAATGGGTATAACAACAGAACTTATAGGACTGTTGTAAGTATTAGAGCCAATGCAGAGAAGAGAGTAAGTAAAGGCACCTCAATCACATAAAGGCAGCCTGGCACTTAGTGAAGGAGTCCTCAGAATGTATTAGTTACTGTCTTTATCTCCAACAGAGTAAAATAATATTTGAATTAACCTAATCAATATAGAGTAACATAACAGGGAGGCTGTAGAACATGAGCCAATATAAACTTTGATTAATGCTGCAATAATATTTAATGTTAGTGAATAGAATTCTGTATTAAAAGTATAATATCCTATGACCAAATGTAGTTTACTAAAAATTCAGCAGTGACATTAGTATTAGAAATGCTGAAAATACAGCACAGTTCATCTCCCAGAATCCTTTCCTAATAGTCTTTCACTTTGGCTACCTATAGACATATCACCTTGAGAGTATGTATTGCAGTCCACTGTAATCATTTCCTTAAAGGATTAAGAACTACTTTGGATTAGAGATCATAAAAATAATGTGAAGAGGATAAAAATATTCAAATATTCATATATCCACTTCAAATCATCTTGCATTTTCCATGGGCTTCTGATGCTATGACTTTAGTATTTACAATTCATATATTAATATACTTTTAACATAAGCTGACAATTCCATCTATTACTTTTCTGAAGAAACAGAGATGGAGGTAAATGAGCTGTGTTGGCCACCCCATTGAGAACAAATTCTAAAGGTGTGTTGAAGGTAGTTTTGACTTTCTATGATTGTCATGAAATTAGTCATAATAGGTGAAGTTATGCTGTGATAGCAAATTAATTTCAAAATAAATGAAGTTATACTTCCTATTTGGGTTATAAGTCCAATAGAAATCCACCCATCACTCAGATTTCCAGGCTGAGAGTTTCCAAAGTCTCGATTGGCTGGAGTCTGAAGTCATAACAAGGGTATGAGAGGACAGAATGCTTTTAAGGACCAGGCCTGAAAGTGGCTTGCATTAGCTCTCAAACTTTGTTGTAACTTAGGGGGAACTATAGAAAATTTTAATGCCCCAACTAATTAAATCAGAATATTTTGGGCTGAGACTCATGCATCAATATGTTTTAAACTTCTTTAGGTGATGCCAATAGGAGTTGAAGACTCAGTGGCTTATATCACATCTGTTTATACCCCATAGGCCAGACAAAGTCACATGTCTCTGATCTAACACTAAGGGAGCTTGGGAAATGTAGTCTTTCTGTATGCAAAGAAAAGGGATTCCAAGAGGAGTTGCCAAACCTCTATCATTGTGTCTGATGTCTTTGTTGTGTTTCATATTAACTACAGCCAAACGTGATCTGCTTTAATAATATCATAAAATCTTGGTCTGGGACAGTAGTGGTGGGATGGGGAGAAGTGAATTGTTACAGCATTTCAGAAATACTTGCTTTCATTCTGGTCCCATTCATAATTGAAGCAGGAATCCATTAAAATTATTCTAATATTTATTCTAAGAATACTGGGTAGAAAATGAAGATGTTTAAGGTGCTGATCAAATTCTTTTGAGTCAGCTATGATGTGGGGCAAATGTGGATGGAAGCAAGCCGGTTGGGTGGTCTCTGAGGTCAACCAGGATAAGAGGGTTGTGGCCTGTATTGAAGTGATGCAGATGGAGATGTATTAGAGAATTGGGAGGTTGAAACAATGGGATTATAGATCCTAACTATAAATTGAACTGTGAGAATGAGAGAATTTCATTAGGACTTATGTTTCTTGCATAAAAAACCAGATGTATACTGGTGGAGAGATGGAAGCAGACAAGGGATTCACATACTAATGAAAATGAAGTGAAGTCATAGAGAAAATGCACACACACAGGTGACACTTCTAAGAAGTATGTCTCAAAATGAGGTAGGGAGTGTAAATTAGGAGTATTGACTTGTCCAGCTATTAATGATACAAGTTTTGTTTCCAACTTGATCATTGCTTTTTTGTATGTAGCTCCTTGGGTTACCAGTCAGATGGGAGAAGATGGTTGTTGCTTTTAGAACACCATTGCCTCTCTTTATACATAACTCATGCCTCCTGGCTGATTTGTTCATCCACATGCCTGCTTGTCTTAAAATCCACATCAGGTCAAATATGTTAAAGAACAGAAACTATAGTTGAAAGATAAAATATTCAGTATTCTCAATAGAAGAAAGATTAAGAACCACACTATATTCTTGACTTGTTTGGCCTAGTCCTGGCTAAAATGTAGTGGTTCAGGAAAATTCCATTGTAAACCCCTGCTTTCTTTTCTGGTCAAAGAATATAGTGTCTTGTGTGACTCAAAATTTGGAATGAAAATTTGGAAATATTGACCCATGCATGGCCTATTTCTATATTTGAAATTCCCATTTCTTCCCTTGATACACACACCCTGTTCCCATTACTAGACTAAAAAAGCATTCAGTCCTCTCAATGCTTAATAAAGAATCTGATATACAGTAGGTGTTTCATAATTATTTTTGATAAATGAATGAATGGCTTGTGGCCTGAACCAGAAATAATCTTTGAGCTCTCTTCTCTGCTATGGCTGAGTAAAGCAAGGATGTACTCACACTGGTTTAATTCACTCCTAATATCCCCAAAGGAAAAATTTTCCCTAATTTAATAGTTTTAAAAATTTAGATATAATTCAATACAATAAAATTCAACCTTTTAAAGTATACAAATCTATGGCTCTAGTATATTCAAAAATCTATGCAACCATATAATTCCTCTTCCTAATTCCAAAACATTTTTATCATCCTGAGAAAGAGCCTCAAAGCAGTCACTCCTGATTCCTACCTCTTCCCGGGTGGCAACAACTAATCTATTTTAAGTCTCTGGATTTGCCTCTTCTGAACACTTTAGGTAAATGGAATCATACAATGCATGGCCCTTTGTGTCTGCCTTCATTCACTTAGACTAATGTCTTCAAAGTTCACCCACGTTACACTATAATACCAGTACTCCACTTTTTTTTTATGGCTGAATAATACACCTTTGTATGGATATACCACATTTTGTTTATCCATTCATCAGTGATGGACCTTTGGATTATTTCCACATTTTGGTTGTTATGAATAATGCTGCACTGTTCTAGTAGGTTTAGAGTAGTTAGAAAAAGTGAACAGGTATCCCTCAGTTTACAGAAGGCTGATGGGATAGCTGGGCTAACCAAATAATGAATCACTTTCCTTTTGATTTCCTTTACAAACCTATGAATGTTTTGCTTCTAAGTAGATGGGCCTAATAATGCAGCAAAATCTCACTTGAAATATATTGAACTTTTCTTTTTAATCAACTCATAGCTAAAGGAAAACTAGAACAAATCTAATGAGACTGCAGCTTGTTTTGTGGACATCTGCAATAAAAATCTCAGGATCCAGGTTTCCCTCAGTCAGAACAGATGGTTAGGAATCCCGCACAACCCTAGTGGGATAATTTGTTCTTTTAAAAAGCAGGATACAGGAAGAGGGAAAAGAAATTTGTTGATTGCACCAGTGACTTCAGTGACATCTCAGTGCCCTCATTTCATCTAGTTTTCAGTTTCTAAAGACTCCTGAACACAAACAAGTCATTTTGATAATACAAAAGATTCTCATTCTGAGTTTATGAATCTTTGGATGGATCTTTCTTGGACCCAAATTATCAATATTTAGGTCTTTCTAACTCTGAGCACATGTTTCAAGTTAGCATCTCATCTGTCTCTCTCCTTCCTCTGCCAAATATGGAAAGGTTTGTCTCTTTGGTTAGTGTAGCATTCCGTGAGGTTTGAGCTCAGTCATTGCATCTTCTCTTTCCCTGAAGCTGCTACCTCCATACTGATCTAAACCACAAGCCTTCATGGTCATGGATAGAGACTGGTGGGTGGACATCAGGTTGAATGTTTGGGGCCCAGTGTATAAAGTTCCTGGGCACTCACCACTTTTGCACATTCCATCTTTGAGGGTGCAAAATCGCACAAGCAAACCAAGCTGCCCACAACTGGCTAATTGCAGAGGCAATCATCGCCCCGGCTCTTTCCAAATGAGCAGGGAGCAGCTAATTGTGCTTACAATTGGCTGATTGAGCTCCCAGTCAGTAAATTGCTGCTGCAACTGTGTGTGCATACAATTTTGCACCTGGGAGTAATCGTGGGCGATAGGGTCTAACACACTTTGAAAGCACATTAAACACTATAACATCCAAGAAATCCAACACCATCCAGCCTGGGTGAAGAATTTGAGCTGGGTAGGGGAGACATCCTTCTTAAATTGGGGTTGGGGTATCTCAGACCCTGAAACAACACCCAGAATACATGTTACAAAGTGCAGCTCTGGTTGCACCACATCATATATCTCTTGCCTCACACTCTGGGCTCACTGCTCAGGCAGCGAATCATCCCAGGAACAGAAAGGGTAGTAGAGTGTAGTGCTTGGAATGTGAGCTCTGAACTCAGGATACCTTGGTTCAAACTTGAGCTCTTCCACTTCACTGCTGGGTTACTTGGCAAGTTTCAATTTTTGTCAAGTGGTGATGATGACAAAAGCACCTGTGACACAAGGTTGCTGGGTGGATTATGTTAGAAAACTGTGAGTATATAATATTTATTCAATGTTTTCCTTTTTTAAACTCATAGTGTCAGTCAAAATTTAGACATGACTTAAGGCCCCAGGAAGTACCTCACACTCTGATTTTAAAGACAATTGTTCACACACTGGTGTTAGCATCAAAGAGATTTTCGTGTTTCTCCTTATCTAGTACCCTACTATGGCCAAGTTGCTTGATTTCTCTAAACTTGCAAAGTAGGGATGAAAACATTATCTACCCCATAGGTCTGTAAGTATCCCTACCTCAGGGCCATTGTGAGGATCAAATAAAACCATCTATGTGAACGAGTTAACACTTAGTAAGCTCTTATTGTCAATGTAAAGCTGTGTGAGAGCTGGATGGCACGGGGTCTGGCATATTGGAGACTTTGAGCTGAAACTAATATGTAACTCATATCCCGGTTCATCAAGCTCCTATCCCTGCCTTGACAGAATGAATCTTTTTATATAGGAATGAGGTGTGTGAGCTCCAAGGCAAATTGTCTTGCTTGGGACCCTCCCAAATCTACATGAGGAGGCACATAAGTTTTGAGCCCAGAGAGACATGAGACCTTGGTTCATTTTTTTTTTTTTTTGTCCCTGAGAGAGATGGTTTTATAGGGTTCTTATTCTCAACAAGAAAAGAAAAAAAAAAAGAGATAAGGACAAGCTTTGGCAGGATCCGGAAATTAATCCAGGGGAGGCAGACATTGTGTCTCTAAATGTAATTGAATCTCCCTGGTGTCTGGTGGGGGTGAGGGATGGAGCACAGACCTTCTGACTTTAAGTCTGTGGAGTGGGGGTGGGGGATGGAGGGAAGGTATGGGAGGGGATGTTGTTGCTCCAGACTAAGCAAGCAGTTCCTTGAGTACTTCCCTTGGACCCAACCTCCTTCCCTTTCCTCTTTAGGACTGCCACCACTCATCCTGTTTCTTTGGGTGTTTCTGGCCTCTAATACCACTACAATGTAGGGTACTCACTCCTTTTGTCTTGCTGTCCAAGAATATACCACAGGACTCTGTGGAAATGGGCATTACTGCTGATCTCCACAAGGATGCGGATAGGATGGAGGGCCAAGATTTTAGAGTCCCAGATTTCTCATCAGCTTTGCTGTTTGTTTCCAACTCTCATATCAAGGTATTGGTTTGCTAAGGTTTCCATAACAAAGCACTGCAGCCTGAGTGGCTTTAACAACAGAAGTTTATTTCTCACTGTTCTGAAGGCTAGAAGGTCAAGATCAAGGTGTCATAAGGTAGGGTTTCTCCTGAGACTTCTCTCCCTGGCAGCAGATGGTCACCTTCTCTCTGTGTCCTCACGTGATTTTCCTCTGTGTGCACTGTACCCCTGGTATCTCCCTCTGTGTTCAAATTTCCTGCTCTTATAAAGACACCAGTCTGGTAAGATTAGGACCAACCCTAAAGATTTCCTTTTAACTTAATCAGTCCTTTAATCTTTATCTCCAAATATGGTTATATTCTGAGGTATTGAGGGTTAGGGTTTCAACTTAAGAATTTCAGGGAATATATAATTCAGTCCATTACACATGGGATTCTCAGAATTCTCCAGAAATATTCTCTCCTTAGGGATGACACCAACTGGACGAAGATACCAGTTCAGCCACTGATTAGTTGCATGACCTCCTTAGGCAAGGCACACAACTGAGCTTTACAGCTAGAGTGATCCCATGTTTCAATTTGTCCAGGACTTTCCTGTTTATGTTTTTGTCCCAATATAATTACAAGAGCATCCTTTTTCACTCTTAAGTATTCTTGTTTAGATAATACCTTAAATGATCACTCTTCTTACTTTGAGGCCTAAATTGCAAGGTACTCAGGGTTCTCAGGGGCTGCTGTGGCAGTACCTATCAGACTCCCTGGTACTTAGTAAGTGTGACTGTCCCCTTTGCTTTCACCTTCACATCCCCCAACCCAATTCTCTTGGTCAGGCAGGCCCATTTTTTCGCGAGAAACCCTTTGCCCAGGATGCAGCCAGGAGACGATGCCAGGGTAGTCCAGTAAGCCTGGACAGTGTTCATCCAGGCCCACTTGTGCCACATGTAACTGGCATTTTAAGGGCCTCCAAATTGGGTGAGAGCCAAAGTAATGGTCCTCTGCCAACCTAGGAAATTGTTCAGCTCCACCATCACCAGTTGGCAGTGCACCTGAATGAATTAAGTTTCCTTGGCTGTAAGCATCAGAAACAGTGACTTGATTAAGTGGAAGGAAGTGGGAAAAGAACCTAATTATAAAGGTAGCTCACAGACTCGAAGGAAAAATTAAGCCACCAAACCTAAGAAAAGAAAGAAACCATAGTGGTTCCTGTGATCTTTGGTTGAATGGGATTATATATATATATATATATATATATATATATATATATATATGCAGAAATTAAAAACTTATATGTATAAACAGAAATAATAAGTAAAGTATTAATGTTCCCCCCACCCAGATTTAACAAGTTATTTATTTTTCTATATTTGCTGGTGGTGGAATTTTTGTTTTATTATTATTTTGGTTGTTTTGTTATTATTTTGTTTGGCTAAATAAATGAAACAAACACTATTCGATTTCCCAGGCTGCAGTGCCCTTCTCCTCTCCACTGTTCAGAGGTGAGCAGCACTATGAGTCTGTGCATCTCTCCAGGGTTTCTGATGGATGTGTTTCCATAACCAATGTGGCACACAGTTGCTATGCTGGCCCTGCTGTCAGTGTATCTCATCTCCCTGAAGCCACATTCCCAGGAGAGTGCCTGATGGGCATGACTGTGTCACATGTCTACTCTCAGGGCTACATTATGACTTTCAGGAACCCAAGACAAATTTGCCTTCGTGTGTCCTGCTCTCTATTAAAAAAGTATGGAAAAGTGTATTTTATTGTGTTGGTATAAAGACAAATATAATATAGGCTGGTTTATATTTATTTTTTTCTGATTTTCACAGAAGTAAAAAATTTTCCCTCATCTCCTAAAAATATTGTGGGCACTAGGCACTGTGCCTAATGAGATTAATGAAGAATTTAGTCATATCCATTTTCAAGATCATTCAGGGAAAAGACAAGGCTCATGATTGGTATTCCCATAGAATCACATGAAGGCCTGCTTCCCTGACATGGTTACACTGAAAAGATAAAATTAGGAGCCTTCCTCTGTATGTCCTTTAAGGTTCCTCAATGGCTGGACCCCAAGATCCAGGTGTACACACAGACAGTCCTGCTATATCACAGGCCCAAACCTTTCTTAGAGATCCCTCCATGTCTATCCCTTGAGCAGATGCCAGCCTGAGTGAAGCTTCTGGAGGGGCTCGTCCTCCCACCTTGGACTTTCAAGCATCCTTGGGCCCCTGTGGTTACTCTAAGAACTTGTCCCTGGAACTCCGGCTGCAGAAGCCCTTTTCCCCTTTACCTTTTTAAGTTTCTTTACTTGTTCATTTAAGAAACAAAAACTGCCACTCTGTGTTCTTTTCCAGGCATTCTGTTAGGTCTCTGAGAGTTCAGAGGTGAATGAGGCCATGCCTGTGCCCTTCAGGACCCAGTCTCCAGCAGAAACAGACAATTGGTTGATGTACCTGTGGTACAGTGTCATGAGGACTTGAGGATGACTATAGGGCATTCTTAGTTCTTCCTGTCTCAGAGAAGGAGCTCTACACTGCATTGTTCCTTCTGGACAGCCCTCCTCCAACTCATCTTTAGGAGGCCATTTTGCTAGCATCTAGCCTATATCCCTTGACTTCTTATTCATCAAGCAATAAACTGTATCTTATCAATTCTGTGACACACATATTTTAAAAGCCATTTAAACATATCTGAAAATGGTTTGTGATTGATGGCTTCTCCCAAGCACTATTGGCTAGGCGGCAGTTGTGACATAATTTTTACCACTGACATGAGTGAACTTGGCCTGAAAAATTTTTGTTGGTATTTTCTGATAAGATCAAGAGAGTGTCTGCAAGTAACTTGCAGAATGGGGGTCAACAACCTGGAAGGATACTCCAGAGACTAGCTCTTAACTGGTAATACTGCATATAATTTTTTATGTGTGCTGAAAGTGATAAAATAAATCTAAAAGAGCTTTTTAATAATTGGAAAATAAAATTTCTAAGGCATAAGGAAATACTGTGTCGTGATTTAAGTGGTAGAATTTTTTTCTCTCTGAATAGTGCATAAAATAATAATGTCTTTAATCAATGGTGACTTAGGTTTGATGAAATAAGTCATACCTACAAACGTCTTAAGCACTCCATGGGGATCACTGTGTTTTCAACACATAGCAGAGTGCCTGGTCTGCAGTAGATGTTCGTGCTGATAGTTCAACATTACTACTTATATATTATTTAAAATAACATGTACACAAGAATGAAGGAAGGGGTAACAATGCACCTCAACAGACCTATTTTCCACACTATGATTTTAATTGCAAATATCAGAGGGCATTTTCTTGAGAGCAGGGTTAGTAAACTTTCTCTGTAAAGGGCCAAGTTGTAAATATTTTAGGTTTTCCAGACTATACCGTGTTTGTCACAACTACCCAACTCTGCTGTTTTGATGTGAAAGCAGCCATAGACAATGTGTAAACACATGGGTGTGGCTCTGTTGCAATACAACTTTAATTACAAAACCAGGCAGTGGGTAGAATTTGACCAATGGGTCTTTGCTAATTGACCAAAGCAGTGATTTTCAAAACTGAGATTGTACAACAATGACCGAATAAACTTGTTAAGTATCAGATTCCTAAGCCCACCTCTAGATGGCCCAAATAGAGATGGTGTTCTCTTTTTGAGAAACACTTCTGTAATATCTTGAAGAATTAGTTACTCTTGAAGTTATTTATAACTCTTATAGAAACTATTCATAGAGCATGGGCAAGAGCATGAACAAACAGAGGTCAGAATCTCTTACCTCGCATGAATATGTTTCCCCTTTATTTGGGTAGTGTCTGGGGCAGCCACATACTACTAGAAGTTAAATTGGGGAGCTAGATAATCTTTACAAGAAGATAGATGTCTCATCACCCACCTAGGGTAAAGAATAAATAGTTCAAAATAGAAATTATACCCCTTTAGTTTTATGGGGAAGAGAAGGCCCTTTTCTTTAATAGATGTGGGTCCTGGTGGCCATGTCAGAGCTCAGGCTGGCCTTGTGCCCAGAGAGGAAACCACTGCAGGCCCAGCCTTGTCCACCAATAACAGAGTCTGATGTGGCTGCCACATGTGTATAACTATGCACATCCACATCAGGTAAACATTGAATTTTAAAAAAATCAAACAGCTAGTCCAACATCTCTTCAATAAGCCTATTAGAATGATCCTTCCAAAGGAGTGACTTATTTTTTAGAGAATGGAGTCTTCTTAGATTTGTTTATTTGTTTAAGAGACAAGTAAATGGCTTATAAATGTCTGTGTGAGATATTAATCTGTTTAATTGTCTTCAAATACATCTTGCCTGGGGATATAAACCTCTTCAATACTACATATAGTCAGGAAATATAGTCAGGAAAATGCAGGGAATGAGAAAGCATTGGATAATATAATAATGACAACATTTACTTGCTATGCACAAAGCTAAGAACTTCCCTGCATTGATTTATTCAACTCTTATAGCAAGTCTCGACATAGGTTCTACAATTGCCCTCATTTGTGCAGAGGACCAGAAGCTCTGAAAGTTTAAGTAGATATGCAGGGTCACTAGCTCATAAGCATCAAAACCATGATTTAAACCCAAGCATCCTGACTCTTGATCCTGAAACATTTGTACTTGATGCAATCGTTTGAGGCAGCATAGCAAGGACACACCATAAGTGTTCAAGGGGAGGTAAACAGGATTCACCCACTGATCGGGGGTGCGGTGGGGGAGTATGCCCAACTAACCCTGAAGGACATGGCCACTAGGATGAGGATGACAAAAATCTGGCTTCTTTCACAAGGAAGAAAGAGGAATGGCCAGTGAGCAGATGACTGACAGTGTTGCTAAAGGTGGGAAACTGTGTGACATCCATTTATGCAAACTAAAATCTCAGGCATTGTGTTTTTAAAAATGAAAAACAAGAATACTAGATACTAAGTCCTGTGAGAATAGGAACAACTGGAAATGCAAAATTGGTACAGCCACTCTGGTGAACACTTCGGCGGCTATTCCTTAGACAGATACCCAGGAATTCCACTATTTCATATTTACTCAAGAGTAATAAAAATACATGTTAACACAAAAACCTGTATATGAATTTAAATCAGCTTTAATAATTGTCATGCCAAACTAGAAAGAACCCAAATATCCTTCAACTGGTACATGGATAAACAAGCTGTGGCACATCCATACAATGAACTGCTCATCAGCAATGAAAAGGAATAAACACCTATATACCCAACAGCAGAGATGAATCTGAAATGCATTTTGATAAGTGCAAAGAGCCAGACTCAAAAGGTGAACCACTATATGATTTTAACTATATGATAACCTAGAAAGGTCAAAACTCTGGGAACAAAAAATAGGCCAGTGGTTTCCAGGGGCTGGGGATAGGTTGTCTGTCTATAAAGAAACATGAGGAAATTTTGGGGAGGCGCAGAGTAATGGAGCTGTTCTATATCTTGATTGTGGTGGTGGTAGTTACACAACTATACATTTGTCAAATTTCATAGCATTGTATACCAATAGGTACATTTTGCTATATAAAAATAGATCTTAATAAATGTGACTAAAGTAAAGTCTGACAGCAACTGGGATACAAGATGTAAGCCCATCTCCTGGCCTGTCATCTGAAGGAGTAGTCTAGTTGAGGACACTGGACCACTGGAGAAGCAAGGTAAAACCTGTACCCTACATGTGATTGGTGGAGGGCCTCGCCCAGGCTGGATCAGCAATGGAAAGGGCTGAGTCTGCTGATGGGTGATGTGATAAAGTCTAATAGAAACAGATGTTCTGATAGCAAATGCTCTGGCCAATGTAAGGTATAAACCATGCTGTAAGATAAGGGACAGGGTTGTATCAGTGACACACAAAGAGGTTTGCTAAGAGGAGCTCTCCCAGTTGGGGCAATATTTCTACAAGCCAGCCAAGTGTGACCATTTCTAACCAGGAAGATGCCTTTGGGTAATGAACTATGCACACCATTCAGTACACTGGCTTCTTCATTGTCAGTAAATGCTCTCAATTTGCCCTTCTTTGTAACTGACACAGGCTCTATTTTCTCTTTCTTCCGTGTATAAGGAGAGAGACTTTGGAGACTAAGAGTGATGCTAGTGGGATTTGATCTCCATAATGCAAGTTCCCAATTTCTGTCCCCACTACTGCTAGGACCTCCAGCAAAACCTCACCCTCAGTTCCCCCCAATGCATAATCAGAAGGTCTTCACTTATTTATGACGGACTCTGTTACTTGAATGAGAGATGTTCCAATGTAAGTGTTATTACAAGGTCCAATTTACTGCCCAGAAAGAAGCAATCCTGATAGAAATCTTTCATTTAATTAAAATTGATTTTAAAATTGCCTGATCAATAGTGAGTTAAAAATTCATCCTGACTCAGTGGGAGGGGAGAGGTCTCCAAGCAGTCCTGAGTGAAGTGGTTTTGGCTCAAGAGTTGGGCTATTTGCTGGCTCTGCATGGCTGGCTGCAGTCTGATGGTTTCCCCTGTGGTCCAGGTAGCCAACCCCTCCTTGAAAGAGCAAGGATATGTAAAAGAATTAATTCTTACTTTTTGTATTTTGAGTAAGAAACTATTAAAATTGCAACTGGCCATGCTTATTAAGCTTGACCCTCTTAATTTACTAAAAACCCAGAAAAACATATTAGTTTTTTTTTTTATCACATTTCCATGAAAGCTACCTCCTGCAGTTACTGAGGGCCTTTTCCCCATGTCCAGTCACTCTAGCCAGAGAAACAAGCTGTATTTCACCCTCCAGATCCCTTTGCTCCCACAAGCAATAATCTTCTGAACTCTTGTCAGTCCAACCTTCGCATCTCTGCCCTTTTCCATTCCCACTGCTCCTGTCCTGGGTCAAGCTCCCTTCACCTCTCACCTGGAACATCTTAATAGCTATCTTGCTGGTCTCCCTGGATCCAGTTATCCAACTGTCTTAAGCATGTTCTGTGCTCCTACTTGAGATATTCCCTTAAGCACAGGTCATCTTGGGTCACTGCTGCTCAAAAATCTTTGGTGACTCCCATTTTCATACAAAATGAAGTCCAAATGCCCCAGTGGACATTCTAAAAGATCCATGATGAGAACCCTTCCAAGCAGAGTGCCCCCTTCCTCCCTCCTTCCATATGTCTGTGCTCAGCACTCTGAGAAGACACAGTATTCTTTGGCCTCCATGGTTATGTTCACACTAGATCCCCTGATCACAACATGCATTCATTGTCTTGACAAATACTCACTTGGACAATGCTTTGTGCCCAGTCCTGTGCTAGGCAAGGGTGAGAGATGGGGGGAAGCTGGCAGATGAGGTCTCTGCTCCCCTGCAGCTGACACAAAGGTAAGCTATTAAAAAAAAAGTCAACAGATAAATAAATGAAGAAATACAGGTCGTGGCATGTGTTATGGAGTAAATCATTGGAGCCCTGTGGCTAAGATAATGCAGGCTTGGGTGTGGGAAAATCCAAAGATGAAATCAGGTATGGTCTTTTAGAGCCAGAGCCACTTAAACTGTGACACAAAGGAGGAAAAGTTGTAGATATAAGATATATAAGAACAATGGGCAGAGGGGACAGTGATTCTAAGAAGCTGAAGTGGAAGAGACATCACTCAGATCTAGGAAAGCCATTCCAGCTTTTTGGTGTGTTTTGTTTTATTTTGTTTTAAATTTCAGGAGATGAAGATGGGATGTCAAATGCCAGGTCATGTGTGACTGTAGGTCATGGAATGGGTTTGAACTGTGTGTCAGTTTCCTCGGGCTGCCATAGCAAAGCTCTGTGTGGCTTCAAACAATATAAATTTATGGTCTGATGGTTCTGGAAGGTAGTAGCCAGAAATCAAGGTGTTTGCAAGGTCATACTCCATCCAAAACCTTGAATGAAGGATTCTAACTTGCCTCTCCAAGCTTCTGGTAAACCCAGGAATTTCTTGGCTCATTGTAGCATGACTTCAATGTCTGCCTTTGTCTCCACACTGCTGTCCTTCTGTGTCTGTGTCCACATTTCCCATTTCTTAGTAAGACATTGGTCACATGAGAGTAAGGCCCACCCTAAGCACCTCATCTTAACTTGATTAAATATGTAAAGAACCTATTTCCAAATACCTTGATGCCACATTCACAGGTCCTAGGAGTTAGGACTTTAGCAAACTTCTTTTGGGGTATTTTCATAGCAGTAAGTGATATGGGACACTTTTATCCATTGAAAATATATAGAAGAAAGAACAAGTGGGGATAAAAAATGGTATAATTAATATTCTAGCATTAGATGCACTCTGTCTGATTTTATCTAAAATTCAGAAAAAATTCATGCACAAAGCTGTTAACTACAGTTTTATTCATATTATCAAGAGGTTGGAAATAACCAAAGTTTCCAACAACAGAAGAATTGTTAAATATATTATATCAAATTGTTGTGGCATATAACAAAGTCACTTAAAATGATGTATGTTATGTTGATAATGTAATGGGGGAGATATACAGTAAATGTGTAAACAAATACATGTCATGAGGTTGTCTATTCAGTGTGATCTCACATATATTTAGTAGGATGATAAGGGAAGAGTATGGACCTTTCCTGAGTGTTAGTAAAAATTATGGATAATTATTTTACTTATTGTTTTGGTTTTTAACATTTCCTAATCTCTCTAGAAAACCTAGGTAAATAAACAAAACCTCATAAAATATTCACATATTTATTGAATACCTGCCATATCATCATAACCATTTATGTGGTATGAATGAACAGAGCATAAGGCATGCTCATGAATAGAAGGACCCTATAACTTATTTGAAACACCAACACCAAGCATCCTATCTAAAAAGAAGGGGTATGCTAATTGACTATCACACTTTCACAAAGATAGTGGCGCCCACAGCCAATGAGAAGGAAATATGCTAATTGGCTGTCACACCCTCAAATATGGTGGTGCTTACAGCCACAAGATGGAGACCCCATTCCCCTCAGCCCCACCAGGGTGGCAGGTGTGCAGCATGGCTAGGCCCGCCCCCAGGTGGGTCCAGCTGCTCTGTGTCCCTGCCTTTGGAGTTCCCCAATCCCCACAGCCCCCATCCACCCAGAGCTGGCCAGAGGCTTGTGCTGCTGGCAGTGGCAGCAGAAGAAGTGTGATGGGGCTGTTGCCTTTCCCTGATCACCGGGTTGCTTCCAACCCCTGAGAGCTGCCAGATTGTGAGAGGAGGCAGGCCAGGCTGAGGGACTCCCCATCCAGTGCATGAATTTTCATGCACTGGGCCTCTAGTATGATAGTAATTCATTAAAAGTTTGAATAATAACTTGTTTTATTAAAAAAATACATATTTTATTGATTTTTTACAGAGAAGAAGAGAGAGGGATAGAGAATTAGAAACATCAATGAGAGAGAATCATCGACCAGCTGCCTCCCACACCCTGCGCCCCCCCCCCCCCATTGGGGATGTGCCCACAACCAAGGTACATGCCCTTGACTGGAATCGAACCTGGGACCCTCCAGTCTGCAGTCCGATGCTCTATCCACTGAACCAAACCAGTTCTGGCACAACTTGTTTTAAATGAGCACCTATTGCATGCCAGATATGCTATAAGTATTTTATCTATTCATTCACCTTGTATGATGGGGATTAATATTACTCCACTTTACAGGTGTGATTATTGAAGCTGAGATAATTAAGCTTAAGTGAAATGGGATTCCAACCCATGCTTGCTTGGTATCAAAGCTTGTGCTCTTCATGATATGCAATGTCTATGAACAACTTTCTAAAGAAGACAAAAGTCAAAGTTGGCCTTAGAGGAGGGTAGGATTTAGGGAGACACACAGGAACTACCACAGGGGATGGAACATGCAGGACACATAAGCAAGCAGGTATTTTCTGGATACTTTTTGGGGGTCTCCTATGAGCTAGGTACACAGAGAAAATGGGGGCCTTATCCCTGTCCTATGGGTATGATCATTAAGTGAATGTTTACTGAGTTTCTGCCATATGCACACTCTGTGCAAGAAGTCATGGTCCCTCTCATGAAGCTTGCGGGTTAGTTTGCTACTGAAACCAAATATTAAACAAAGAATTCTGTGATGGAAAATAACATTCTAGTTGGGGAAAGTGCAATGATGATCAGCAGAAAGAGGCTGAATTTTCTAGAAGCATTTTCTGGAAATGTCTTAAAGGCTGACTCTCAACTCAACTGAGAACATCTGGGTTCCATTTCAGTTCTATCTCCAGGAAGGTAGTGTCAGAATGTAGTTGAATTGCAAGAGACCTAACAACTATGCCCAAAATTGCTTGTTGGTGTTGGGGTTTCCCCAAACCTCATACCCACAGATGGATATTGGTACTAAAACCAATACAGCCTGGCATATAGAAAGTGCTCAAATGTTGGCTATTATTATTGCTTTCCTTATAAGAGCGAAAAAAGGAAGAAGAATTAGAGGGATGGGAGAATTCGAATTACAAATCTAACTTTGCTTTCCCCTTTGCTGATATGAACATGAACTCATTCCCGTTGGTCTTTGGTTTCTATTGGAATGCTGATAGTGGATCCATTCCCTCCCAACCAATGTTTTAGGGAGTGGCATCCACTGGGAATTCATGTTGTTCTTTATTATTGTAATGTTTGTAAACCTTTATCTCATTCATATAATCTCTGCCCTGTTCATTTTCCAAAATTGTATTTGCAAAGAAAGGCACACAGATAACCACAAATTCATAAAAATTGCTGTGGCCAGAACATTATTCCTTGTCCTGGCCTAACTTGGACGTGGAGATATCATGGACTACAGACTTCGCAGCATCGTCTGACTTTTTGGAGGAGCCAGTGTCTTGGTCCAGCTTGGGCAAAAATACAACCTGACATAATAGGCATTTTTCCAACATTGTTTGATAACAATTAGATAAACCATATGGTTTGATAACAATTAGATAAACTAAAAACAACAACTACAACAACAACAAACTTGCTTTCACAGAAAGAAGACTGGAAGGAAATATAGCAAAGTTCATTGGGTCTAAGAAGCCTATCAAATAAAAGAGTAATATGCAAATTGATTGTCACTCCAACACACAAGATGGCTGCCCACATGTGATCAAAGATGGATGCCCCATGTGTATATAAGTGGAGTGGCCAGGCCAGCAGAGGAGGGAAGTTGGAGGTGACCAGGCCTGCAGGAAAGGGCAGTTAGGGAGGACCCAGGCCTGCAGGGAAGAGCAGTTGGGAGTGTGGGATGGGGATCCAGGCCTGCAGGGGTGGGCAATTCAGGGGGACCCAGGCCTGTAGGGGAGGGTAAGTGGGGGAAGGGGGGCAGACCAGTAGGAGAGAACAGTTAGGGGTGATGAGGCTGACAGGAGAGAGCAGTAAGTGGTGACTGGGTCAGCAGGAGAGGAAAGTTGGGGGGAACCAGGCCTGCAGGGGAGGGCAGTTGGGGGGGCAGGGGAGAGCAGTTAGGGCTGACCAGGCTGGCAGGGGAGCAGTTAGGCATCAATCAGGCTGGCAGGAGAGTGGGTAGGGGGTGATCAGGCTGGCAGGAAGTAGCAGTTAGGGGGATCAGGAAGGCAGGCAGGCAAGCAGTTGGAACCCAGCAGTTCTGGATTGTGAGAGGGATATCATCGACTACCTGCTTAGGCCCAATCCTATTGGGATTGATGGGATGGGGCCTAAATGAGCAGTCAGACATCCCTCGAGGGGTCCCAGATTGGAGAGGGTGCAGGCTGGGATGAGGGACACCCCTCCCCACATGCCTGAATTTTGTGCACTGGACCTCTAGTTGCTTTATAAACACCCTTATATTTTCCCCCTAAAATTTCTAAGATAAATCTCTTTTATATTTATAATATTAAAAAATCCTTTTATGTATGAAATGAACATTTGGTAGTTGAAATAAGATGTAATTGTCTCCCACAGCCCAGAAAAAAAAAATTAGTGTTTTCTGATAGAAAGAGGTAGAGAAGTGGAGGCACCTGATGACTTTTTGCTGTGGGATTTGTTGGTTTAACCTTTTGAAAATGTTGCAGTTGACCTCTCTTACTTATAGCCTGGTGCCCTGTACACCTGTTACCAGCAGAGGGACTTTGGGGAGCAAATTATAGGGATTGCCAGACAGGTTAATAAAATTCTAAACATGAAAATGTTTTTGGGTGACAAGTCCCATGCATGGGTTTGAGTCTTGCTATTTCTTCTCATACCCTTTTTCATGCTCTCCCTAAAGAAGATGGGCTGCTAACTGACATTAGTTTCTGTTCTTGTGCATTCTTCAGGGTTCTCTATTGGAAAGGAGGAGGGATCTGTACCAGAGAGGGCAGCAGGAGAGATGGCTCACTGTCGTGTTGCCAGGGGTGAGAGCAAAGCAGCTGAGCTGACTCAGCCTCTGATAAGACACCTCCTATTAGCACAGCTGCTGATTCTACAGGCTTCCCTGGGACAGCAGTCCTGACTCCAGGACTCTCCTTACCAGGGGCAGATTCCATGAGTACCCCCCAACTTCAACCTTCCCTTTGTCCCTACCACATAATTTCTCATGGTGGGAAAGCAGGTTGTGTTTATTTAGATAAAAGATATATTGCTATAATAGAATTACTAATTATGTCCAACAATTTTTTCCTTAAACAAAACATTCCATGGTTGAGGCTGGAACGCATTAATGAGTGGAGGAGGAGGAGGAGAGGGGAGGCGAGGGAAGGCGTGTTTTTCTTTCTCCCTGATTGATGACGGCGTGATAATCTTGGCCTGCTCACAAGTTGCTCTTTCCGTGGATAACTGAATTCTGCTTTGCCAGCTCTAATTTGAAGCAAATTTTGCTCTAACCAATCTCCTCCTCTGCATTAATGTTCATTAAAAGTCGGTCACAGCGCCTACAGATGCCTCCAACACCGACCCGCCCCCAGGGCCAAGTCCAGGTTAGTGTGAGGGAGGTGGGGCTCTTGCCCAGGCTTTCCCTTCACAAAGCTGCTCCAAATAGGAGGATGGGGAGGCAGTCTGTGGCTCTCTAATGAAGACTGCAGACAATACAAATTTGGGAGTTCTTGGTTGTTCAGATGTCACATAAGGACTCAGCAATACCAAGAGTCTTACAGTCTGAAATTTGGGGGTGGGGGGAATTTGAGGATAAGAGACTGATTACATGTGAGGCAGTAAGTGTTGATAATCATTGCTAGCTTTTCTCCTTCTCTTCTGCTTACGTCTCCCTTTAATGCTCTCCACTGGGAGGGTCATTCTTGCCATCTTTCCTTGCTCCATTTAGCCAAATGTCTTAGGGTGGACCCCACACTCCCCAGAAGTCCACCCCAGGACAAGAATGTGAGTGCAAGTAGTTGATTTGGAAAGGGGTCTCAGGAAAGGGAATCAGAAGGGGAGAGAAGGAAGTCAGAGTAGAATCCATTGATGAACAGGTTGCTCTTATGGGCACCTGGGCTCATTTCACTAGATATCTCTGAGAAGCTATGTAGCTCTTGCCTCAGAGCTCCCAGGATTGAGGATGGCAGGGTGTTTATCCACTAATTCTGTTCATCATTGATTGAGGGCTGCTCCTGAGGTACTAGGTTCTTAGCACCCATGTCCTGCCCTGCACAGCAGGACCCTATTGCAACAGAAAGATGGAGTGTATGTACCAGTCCCATTCCTCCCACCAAGCACAATGACAAATCCTGGACATGATATATATAAAAGATAAAAGAGTATTCTGGAAGTAGGAGTGAAGGTCGACTGACTAGGAGGACCTCAGGACTTAATTGGATTTCCTTTCTGTCACATGGGTCCTAGGCCTGATACTGAGGAAGCTGGTAGCCTGGTGACACCAACACTAGCTCTCTCTAGTCCCAGGATCAGGAAAGAGGCAGCCTGTCCACAATAAAACTTTCAGACAATAACTGTTTTACTTCTGTCAAGCACTATAGAAAAAGCTGCATCCCACCAGAATCATCAGGGCATCCTGTGGATGAGCAAACCTTCCAGGAAGGTGGAGCATTAGGCTTCGATGGAGGGGATCCAGGGTCCATTACCTGGTGTGCGGCAAAGCCCAACTTCCCAGGATCAGGGTTCCAGAATGTTAACTCTAATGTGACATGAAAGCACCTCATCAAGAGTATGAGAGAGGGGTCCTGGTACTTTTGAGTCTTCCCACCCCCTGGCCCAGGCTCTGAGTTTCTGCCTCAGTCCCCTTGTTAGATATTAGATATTCCAGAGGGACCCAGGGGGCAGCTCCTGAGAAGAGAACTCTCTGTCCTTACCCCTCTTCTAAGTGAGAGAGACTCTGTCTAGGTCTCTTTCCTACCTGGTCCTGTACACCTTCCACTGACCACAAGAAAGGCCTCTGCACCCAACACTATCCACACAGCCTGAAAGCCAAGTGAGTAACCTCCAAGTTGACCCTCTTTCTCCCTCCCATGAGCTAACTTCCAAAGATCCAGAAGCACAGAAAGATGCTTTTCTCTCTTATCTAAAATAATTTTGATTTTAAAATTTAGCTTTATTGCTATTAAGTAATTATTTAGTGGCTCAAATGGAAGCCTGGTAGCATTATAATTCTAAGATAGAGCCCTTTAAATAGGACTCTTATAAATCAGTTGCTTTCACTTTAGTTGTAGGTACTTTTATTAAAGTATCTTATTAATAAGTCCACCCAAATAATCTAGAAATATGACAAGATTTTTTTCTTCTTTCTATTACATTTTTCTTTTTGGTTTTCTGGCTATTTATGTGATTATACAATGTCTAGAGATTTGACAGAATTATGAGTCTAGGATAGTGTTTTATAAATATAGCTTGGTCAAAAGTCGATTTACAGTTGTTCCAATGGAAAATAATACAATAGTTAATAAATAATGATATGAGAATAAACTCTGTTTTGTGTACTCATAACTATATACACATTTTTGCACCACCCTGTATGTGTTGTATACATGTGAACCTTGGGATTGGATGTGCCTCGGGGGCTGACCTGCCAAGGGTTGCCCCTCCCCACAGTGTCACCTCCATCCTCAGACACTTCCCAGCCATACCCAGTGACAGTTGGAACTGATGGCAATGGGCAGGTTAGAACTCTCTTTTTTTTCCTTCAGAACAAAGGCATCTGGCCTAGAAGGTACAAGGCCATCATTGAGGCCCAACTTGTCAACTTGGGAACCTGACCTCTTTTGGACTCAGTTTCCCTTTACCACTGCCCCTGGCAGAGCTGCCATGAGACATAAACAAGGTCCTGGACATCCAGCTGTTCTTCAATCCAGAACCTGCTGCAAGAAGCAGAGCTAGACCTGGGTAAACCCAGAGTTGTCAGGCAGCACCTCCTGCTTCTGATCTCTCTCTGCTTCCCTTCATGTCATCAGCAACCCCTCATCACCACCATCATCATTGCTTCCTTTCACATCCCTGCTGCTCTCTGTCTACATGTACTTCCTTCTTCTCTCATGTTCAACACATGCCCTGAGCAATGGCAGCCTAATCTCTGAGTGTTGCTGGATGTCTGTCTTATCTACTCCTGGGCTGGATCTGCTGTGGTCTTGTCAGACCACCTCTCCAGGCCTAAAATCTGGATGCTGAACCCCACAGTACCTGGTGCCAAATTCCTATCCAGACTCAACTACTTCCATGCACCTTTGTCAGACTGCCACCAACTCACCTGAGAGACTCCCCCCCCGCCCTCCAGGATGTCAGTCTTCATGCCTCACATTCCCTGAGGACCATGCTTTGTCCTAGAGATGGTCCCACTCCATCAAACATGTGTAAGTTTCAGGCCGGACCCTGTCAGCCCATTCCATATCTATGAGTCTTAAGTCTCACATTGATGTGAGTCACATGGATAGATAGTGTCATGGGAAAGGTGAGAGAAGATGCTAAGAAAGGAACCATGCTAGGATGGCCACTGGCCTCCTCTACCACAGGGCTGAGCAGCTAAGGACTGAGTGCTCTTGTGTAAAAAGGAAAGCCACAGGGCCCTGGGGACCCAGGTCAATTCATTGGCTTGGAGAGTCCCTAGAGAGCAGGCAGGAGCATATAAATGCTGACAATCAGTTCTGGCTGTAGTACATAGAAATTAACATATGTGGGACACTCAGTTCATAGAGCACAGAATGCCACATAAATGCCATACCATCTCCTAATTTATCCTATGTCTCTCCTCTAAGACAGGCACTGCATTCAGAGATGAGGAAGCTGATGACATGAAGCTTCTAACAAGCTCCAGATCACACAATGTAGGGGGTGGCTGACAGCTCAGGCTCTGAGCCAGAGTGCCCAGAACTGATCTTACCTTTGACACTTCCTAGCTCGGTAACTGTAGATTTTCCCATCTATGAAATAGCTGAAGGTTGTTGTGTGAGCTAAAAGAAATGAATCTGTATAAAGCACATAGTAAGCCCTCCATATACATTGCTGTTTCTATGATCACACTTAAAGTGAGTGACATACCTTACACTGACTCGGAGACTGCTGCCCCTTGATTTCCACTCTGAGAAATGATCTTGTCTGTGCTTAACCTGTGTTTGGTTTACTGATGGCTTCTAAATTTGCTCTTGACGTGTTTTTGGGTCAGCTTCTTGGGGAATCACCACTAAGGCAAAGCCCATCTTCTCTGAGCTTACCCTGCGGAAGAGAAGCTTCTCTAAAGGACTAGGCGTGCAAGTGAGATAATTGCAGAACTCCTGACAAGCTCCAGTTAATTGCAGTAGCAACAGTTAAGTCGCTGTTCCCAGAAAAGCTGGCTATTCCCAGGGAAGTTTGATTCAATTCCACAAACACTCCTCCTACTCATTAAGACACCTACCACTGGAACATCTGGTCAATTAAATTTAAAACATTAGTCAAACCAGTTGTTGGTATTATATGGTCTGACATCTGGACAAATAAAAGTTTGATTGAACGTTTTAATGTCATGTGGGCTCTGTTTCACGGCCAGTCCTCAAGTAGAAGTTACGTACCTTTGCTTTCTATGCCAAGTTGTATTTGCTGTATCAATCCACTTTTAGAATATGCACTTAATTCTGATGTTAGAAATACAGTGATGGCACCTCTTGGCTTTTCCACAATAATTCTGCTATTAAAAAAATTCTATTATCTTGCTGGCCAGTTGACATACCCCCTCTCCCTTTCTTTTCTTTTTATTAGGGGGGGGGAGGGAGGTTAGGCACTATGGTCCCTATTTGCACAGGGTCCAGAACAGAATGCAGGAAGCCCACGGTGAAGGTTTAGATGTGGCTCCATTGACTCTGAAATACCCAGTGAAACATTTAAAATTTTTTCCCTTCTGGTTTCCCATTAGTGAAATGGAGGAGTCACTTGTGCACAAGGAGAAAGCACTTTGTGGAAATCGACATATGTGAGCACATATAAGAGCATACAGACTATTCTAATGAATGATTGTTTCTCAACTCCTGATGCAAGTGAACGGCCACAGTGCCTGGGTCAGGGTCATAGCAATGAGTGTGCAGAAAAATGGTCATATTTGTGAGATGCCCAGAAGGCCCTGTGGACAGTGCCCACACATTCGCTGGGGGGGGGGGGGGGTGGGGCGCAGGTTCTGGAGTATTCCCAATATTAATAAGGGCAGTGTTGGACAGGACCTCTTGGTCAACCTCTCATTTCCCAGTAGCAATCTGCCTTTTATTGACATCTCCTCTCTGTTTTCCACCTGAGAGCCCACATAAGCACCCTTTAAATCTCTCTTGACTTCTCTTGCCATCTTGACCCATGAGCACCCTTTATTTTGGCACAAGAAATCTCTGGCACAAGGTCACAGAATGCTTTAAAAAAAAAGTTCCCCCAAATACAAAAACAAAAAACAAAAACAAAAGCCCTGTGTGTGGACATCTGTTTTGATGTGGCAGCCAAGAGCAGGGTCCACGTGGTGCCAGCCTGGCCCAGTGGCCACATGCTACAGTCGGGGTGTGTGTGGTGCCAGCGCTAATGATCAGGCATCCTGTGGAGCACTGCTCTGCCAGCCTGCCTGCTAATTAGGATCTGCTCTGAGCAGCCGGTGCTGGGGCACTCAGGCCTTTCCTCCTGCCTCCTCTCCCTCCGTCTTCCTCCCACACAGCAATTCAGCACTGTGAGCATTTTTCATCATGGGCCATTTAAAACAAAGAGAGTAAACAGGGCTCCTCCAGAGGTGCTGGGCAAAGGAAGAGCAGCTGAAGCTGATGGCATGGCTGCCAGAAGGAGTCCCAGCCACCCTGCATGGGATGGGACAGATGTTACTTACCGCCTCATCACTCAGGATCCAGTAGAAGGGCTTTCCCAGGGTATGACCCAGAGATCTAGTCACTGCTGGGAGGCTCAGCCTGGGCTGGTACTCAGTCCCCTTGTCCTAGAGGGTCTTCAGTAGGAGATGACCCCCAGGTCTGACCCTGGCTGGTCAGTCAGATGTGGCAAGCACCCACTGATAGAATGTGGGTGGTGTGATTGTGGCCTGCAAGGGAAGAGGATGTTTCTCTGACAGCTTAAAGCAACTCAGGAGCTTGGAAAGTTATGGGTTTTCCCTGAGCACGTGGTTCTTGTCTGGGCTCTTCAGTGGGGGACACAGGCTTTCAAAAAAGAAGTATGGGAGGGGTCACTTGGAGGAGCTTTCAAAAGATGATGGATGAGAGTTGCTTTGGGCCAGAGCTCCGAGGCCTTGAATCACTGACATAGGGCAGCAATTGTGTTTGTCTTGCCTTGAGGGTGCCAGTGCTTAGTACAGAGACCAGCACACAGTAGGTGCTCTACTAATGAGCTAATCTATATAATAGGCTTCATCATAGTGGCCACCTGTTAGTGGGGATTAAATAAAATGGTGGGCAACAAGTACTCAGCATGGAGCTTGCATTATGTCTCAACCATCACTACAGCTGAATCAAGTTCCAGAGCAAAGCCTGCGTCTTCTGTGAAAGATTTGCAAGTGTTTTGGGCCTTGCAGACCACCCAGTCTCTACCGCGGTTGTTGAACTCTACTGCTCTAGAGTGAAAGTAGCTGAAGACAATATATAAATAAAGGAATGTGGCTGTTTATTTATTTTAATGAAGTTATAAAACTTTATTTATAAAAACACACTATGTACTAGATTTGGCTTGCAGACTACAGTTTACTGACTCCTGCCCTAGGAAATGAAAAAGTTAAGAAACCTGCTCTCCACAGAGAAAATGAAGATTCAAGGGAGGCTCATGTACACCCATCAATCGCAGCTCCAGCCCACGTGAGCCAGGCAACTTCAAATTCAACTAACATCCACTCACCTAGGAGACTGATGACATGAAGAATGAGCATCTCACAGTCTCCTCCCCACAGCTTTGAGTTTCTGCCAGAAACAGCATCTACACATACCTAATCTTGACTAATCTGCATGGGCTCTGTGAGTGAGCAGCATTCTTATTCACATGTACCAGCAGCAGAGAGTGGAGTAATTAGAAGCCTATATTGGCCCTTGAGGTTCCCTGACTTATAGATTCATATCCCTGGTGGTGTTTAAGTCCCCACCTCACTCTAGTGAAAACTGGGCGACTTGAAATAGATTAGAACCATATCTTATTATTCAGTAAACCTTTTCTACTATCTAGTAAGGTGTCAGGTATTGTGCTTCATGATGAAAGTAAGTGTATAGATTATATCTCATCTCAGATTTGGAAGAGTTCCTGAACAAGTTGGGGAGACGGGCATCAACAAGGAATTAATTGGAGTGTTATGAACAAATGAGGTGGTAGGTGCTAGTAGTGTCCAAAGGGGTGGGAGTGGTCATCTGGGCTCAGGTTCAGACTGTTTCCAAGGAAATGATGTTTGAGCTCCATGATGGAGCACCATTGCATTCCCTCATGCACTGCCTTTAAAATTTATATTTTCTCTACATGAAGGACGCACTCTGAGGGCATGTTGAGAAAATAATTTTCCTTGGTTCTCCCACAGATGGGGCTTTTTGAAGGTAAAGGATAAAATTCCAGAGAAATACTCTTTCTTTCAATCCAGTGTTAGAATGGCCCTGGGCAGGTCTTGGGGTAAAGAAGATAAGAAGATAAAACACTGTGAGTAGAAAGAGACCCTCCTCATGCCTTATGATTTTATGTTGACCTGTAGGTCAATTTTTTCATTTTGAGGAAGAATTTCTTATATCCAACAAAATATGCAACAGGATTTATGCTACAAACTTAAAGGTAGTTACTTGCTTCATGATGGAGAATAATGATTTGTGATAGGTTTATTTTAAAAGATCTTACCCTTTTACAAGCAAGGGAAAGCTGTTTTCTATGGTTTTATCATCTCCTTCCTTTGGCTTTCCCTTTAGGTAATCTCTAACCTCATCATTAATGGCATCTGTTTGAAACTTAAACACGGCCATGTCATTCCTAGGCTTAAAACCATCAATGGGAGCCTTAGTCTATAGGATAAATCCCGTCCCCCAAGACCCTTTGTGGTCTTCCTGCCCTGAAGCTCTAGCCATACCAAACTCATAATAACAGGCACCACCATGTAATGACTGTCTGCCAGGAGTCACATTCCTGCCAGTTATTTGATTATGTGAATTAATTGGTCTCCACCATAATCCTAGGAAGCTCAATTAGCTCTGTTTTGGAGAATAAGCATCTAAGATTCAGGAAGATGAAATAACTCACCCAAGGTCAAGCAAGTAGTCACAGAATTTAATCAAAGATCTGTCTGAATTCAACTTCTTTATGCCTCTTCAACATTCTCCTGCTAGAGTATTCTTCATCCCATTTTTTTTCCTCCTAAAAATCACAGTACCTTTAGGATTTAGTTCAAACACTAAACTTTTTTTCTTAAAATATATTTTATTGATATTTTACAGAGAGGAAGGGAGAGAGATAGAGAGCTAGAAACGTCGATGAGAAACATTGACCAGCTGCCTCTTGCACACCCTCTACCGGGGATGTGCCCGCAACCAATGTACATGCCCTTGGCCGGAATCGAACCCGGGACCTTTCAGTCTGCAGACCGACACTCTACCAGTGAGCCAAACTGGTTTCGGCCAAACACTAAACTTTGAAGCCATTCTCCATTCTCCCATAACATTCTTCCTTGTTAAGCTGCAAACAATTCTGTTTTGTAACCATAACAGCATTAGTACCACTATGTCATTCCTTTTTTTTTTTTTTTTTTTTTGCCTCTACATTTCCCAGGATAGACTGTGGGCATCCTGATGGTTTCATTGATATCTAATCCATCTTTATATTCCTGAGTCTACTGTGGAGATGGCGCATTGAATAGGGATCTGATAAATAAATGACAAGAATAGAATATTTTGGGATGCGGGTATTTGGATAAGACCTTTCAAATGAAAAAATAACAGCCTTTAAAAACCATCTGCTAATGGAGACTGGCTGCTGAATGTAGAATGAAGGCATATTCTTGTCTTGTTATGCAGTCTGAGTGGTGGCTGGAGCGATGGACTGGTTGTGGCTGGTTGTGCCGGCCAGCCTCTCCGAACTCTCTGAAGTCCATCCTAAACGTTTCAATGAAGTAAAGTGGTTGGCTTTATAAGTAATAGAAGTCAATTGTGTTTGCAGCATCTAATGCAGGGACGGCATTAGATGGTGGAGATGGGGCCAGCGCCAAGAACTGCTGAGTGGGCAGGAGGCCTGATTTCTAGCCTCCCTCTGCATCCATTTGTGATAATCCAGGTCTGGCTTTCAGGCAGTCACTCTCCTAACAAGACTTGCACAAGACAGCCTCTGCCCTCAGCACAGACATATCCTGAATCAGGAGTTCACTTATGCAGACTTTTAAAAACACCCACACATCTGCATACACTCACATTCTTTCTAAACACAGTTTTAAGAAAATCTTCATTGTTACCAACACCCCCCAACAGGCTGGCAAACATTCAGACAGAAACTGAAATATTTAGATGGATGGGGGCGGGCACCTTAACTAACCTACAAAATGCACTTTTGGCTGAAAGACAGAAGGAAGCAGGGATTCTGCCTTGATCTTGTGAAATCTGAATTATTGCTGAGATCTTGCTTTTTTGGCTTCAGGGTAGGGCATGAGGACTGGAGACAGAGATTAAAATTACACTCAGACTTGTTCTGCCTTTCACAGGAGAGCCCCCATTTTCTCCCAGAAGAAGGGTAGGCAGTGCTCCCAGTTGGGCTAATAATAAAAAAGACTTGAAAAGTAAAGTGAAATCTTCATTGTTTCACTACATTGTTCTTATTTTTTTGGAGGTTATTTAATTTATTTTTATTTTATTTTATTGTTTAAGGTATTACAAATAGTAGTAGATATGTCTCTCTTTTTCTCCCCCCTCTCCACCCCCCCCCAGATGAGGGCAAGTGCAAGTCACTACATTGTTCTAAGCTTTTAAGACCTTATGTACTATAGCTATCATGATTATCCTAACTGATGGGTGCTTTCATTATTTCCATTTCACAGATGAAGAAACTGAGCTTAGAGGAGCTCACAGTTTCTCAAGATCACAGTTAATTAGAAATCCAACCTGGAATTGGGTTCACATATTTCTGCTCCCAGAGCCCATGTTCTTAAATGCTATGCTTTACAGAGCAGAGAACCGAGCTCAAATCTATTTGCATGAGATTCTGAGGAACCTCCTGGGAATGAACTCATTCCATAGTAATAGGATATCAGATTTATCAAGCTTTGCCCCATGAAACCCTTAGGAGTTGTGGCTAGAGGAATTATTTGAGAGTACATCCTGATGTTAGTGTCTTATAATCTTGTGTTGAGGACCTATGATGAATATGAAAGGGGGGGATTGTTTTACTAGAAAATGCAGGAGCCACAGGAGACCCAAGAGATGTTACTGTGGGGCTCCCCTAAAAGAAGTTGACAATAAAAGGAGACATTCACTCCCACTTGTAAGCTCTGGGACCCAGAATATCAGAGTAGGACCTTGTGGCTGTGGGTAGATTAAAGGGCCTTGGGGAAGGCATCATAGCTGGCAGAAGTGACCGTCCTGCAGACAGAAGCATTGCGGCTCAGTGGGAAGTAGCAGTCACTGAGGACAGCAAATACATTATGTGGGGTGGAGAACAGAGCCAGAGAAGAGGGATCCATTTGCAGATAGCAGGTATCAGTAGCTGATGGTGTCCTTTTCTTATTGTTCATACTCACCTATAGTTTTCTGTAGCTTTTTTTTTAAACAAAAGAGAGTGGAAGGAAAGGAGGGATGGAGAAAAAGAAAAAGAGAAAGGGAGACATCGATGTGAGAGAGACACATTGAGTGGTTGCTTCCCGAAAGCCCCCTGACCAGGGCTGGGGATTGAATTTTAAGCCCAGGTATGTGCCCTTGATCAGGAATCAAATCCTCGGCCTTCCGTGTGTAGGTCAAAGCTATAGCCACTAAGCAAACTGGCCAGGGCTGATGGTGTCCTCTAATTAGCACATAAGAGGCACTTTCTTATGGGCTTCCCAAAATGCTTTGGAGGGGGCTCTTCCTTTCAAAGGACATTAGTTTTCTAATATCAGTTTACACACATTCATAAGAAGTTTTCCCGGATAGCTCACTTATCTCACATGATCACAAATTCTCCTCCTCCCTGTTTCCAAGCCCTAGCAATGTGAGGTGGCTGTGTTCCCAGTGATGGAGTCAGTTTCCCATTTCTTTAATCTGGGTGTGGCTTGCTTTGTCCAAGCAGATGCCAATAAACATGATTCAGGAAGAAACTTGAAAGACTTACCAGAACTTACACTCAGGATCCTCATCTAAAAATTTCCTACCTGTAATAGAAGTGGAAGGACTAAAGATAATGCATAGAAAGTGTTCAACACAGGGAGAATTGGGGTTTACTCTCTTGTGTTTGGAAAGCTGAAACCACCAGGAGTGAACCTGAACTAAGCTGCTGAAGAATGAGAAGTCACATGAAGGAAAACTAAGGCTATTGAGCCAACAGCCTGGTTGAAATGAGGCCAGACATGTGTAAGAGGTCATCTTAAATCAGGCAGCACTTGACCTATCCTCACTCTGACCCTAGACCAGAAATCCAGCCCAACCACAGAATTGAGAGAAATAAAATGATTGTTTTAAGCCAGTAAATTATAGAATGGCTATTACACAGCAAAAGGTAACCAATACATGCCTTATAACAACTCTGAAAAATCAAGGAGGGCAAATGCTACAAATTCCCTCATTATTCAGATGAGGGAATTAAGTACCCCAGAAGATTAAGTGACTTTCCCAAGATGCCAGAGCCAATTAACTGCAGAATAATAACTAGAACTCATAACAGTTCACACGTGATCTTCTAATTCCATGCAATTACAATGAATGAGTTATTCCAAATAATTTCTAGGCCATAACAGTACAACAAAGTTATTTCTTATCCCTCACAGTTTCAGGACTGTACAATTTCAGGTCTGTTAGTAAATAAAAAATCAATTACACAGACAGTCCTTCCCAGCTGCCCCCTCCTTCTCTGCCATTGCCACCAATAATTCATCTCTTAAACCTGGTCATACTCTAGGGTTGTTTTGTGTGGATTCTTTGCAAGTAGAGGAGAGCAGCCCATACTTCAACATTTGCTCAGAGCCATTATTATCCATAACTTGGTCTCTAAACTTCTGCAAAGGGAGAAGTAGGCTCTCCTTATAGACAAACCAATGTAAATAAACTACTATCATCACCATTTTCATAATTAGGGTGATTATAGGATCTATCCTTCAAATGAGTCCTTTTTTTAAATAAAGAGATGATACTAATAACCATGCTAGGAATTTATATTCAAGCTGAGATGTGTGGTTAACTTTTTCTTAACTTACATGGAGACAGTACTTTGCACTCGGCAAAACTTTTTAGACAATTTATTTCATTTTATATGATAATCCTATAATGTAGGATGGGTAGTTAAATGGGTGGATGGATGGATGGATGGATAGATAGAAACAATAGGAGGATAAATGCATGGAAAAGGAGCAGAGAGTCTAAACACAGCTAGATAGATGGTTACCAAACTAGGTTCTCCAGAACACCTGTTCTCTATAATATGAGTAGCTGTTCTAGAATCATTTAAGGCTAAGGTTTTACTCTCAGTTTCCTAATCTGTAAAATTAGGATACATTTTCATGTGTGGGCTAAAGATAATGCAAATAAGGTTTTCATCACAGTGAGTGACATGCAGAATAAGAAGAAAAATAATAGCAAATATGTATTGACTATTAATTAGATTCCAGGCATCATGCAAATGCAGTGCATGGGTCAATCTCCTTCAGTCTCCTCCGTGGCCCTCGAAGCCAGGTACCATTTATTATCTTCACTTCATAGATGAAGAAATGGAGGCTTAGTGAGGAATATTTCTCCCTCAAGGACACTCAATCACAAGATGAAAAAGTGACCTAGGGACTCTATTCTAGTGCTGCCCTGTCTCCTGCCCAGAGAATGGCAGCCATCTTTAATTTTAATATTGTGCTTTTAAAAAAAGAAACACTCCTCACTGTATCTGCAGCATTTTTAATTTGAGTAGGTCTCAATTTTTTAATTACATAAGCCTTACCCTATGAAAACCAAGTCTTCCTTGAAAAGCCTACCATGTACAATAGAGTCAGAGCAGAATTACTCCAATTGCACTAGCCCGTGAGTCTCTGGAGCCCTCCCTTCCTGTGGCAACTGCATAAAACCTTTTGCCCTCTGTTGAGCACAGTTGGAAAATATTGGTCTACAACACACTTGAGTGAATTTGCTGCCTGGCACATCTAATCTCACTGTCTCTGGGGATTCCAGCCTGTTGGTTCCTTACAGGCTCTGAGTGTGCATTTAAGTTTCATTGAAGAGGCCCAGGAGGGTCATGGGGGGTGGGATTGAATGGAATGGAGCAAGCATCTTTCTGAGGCCTCACAGGTAAGATTCAGGCAACATCTTAGGTTCAGTGAGATTCCTGGGACGTCTGTAAAAAAAATTCCAAGAAAATGCATTCTTCAAAAGCCAGGACTTCTAAAGATAGTGCTGGCTCAATGGCAATGAGGAATGACCTCCTCTTCCCTCCTCTGCCCGCCCCTACTCCAATTAAGTCTTTTTCCTTCCTCTCCACCTGTACCTGGGGTTCTCTCCAGGCTGCAGGCAAATGTGTACATTAATCACACATGGATCAGTCGGTGCACTGGGATGGTGGGAAGCGGCTGATTTATGAACCAGCCAAAAGTGTGGGGAGGCTGGGAGTGGGCAAGGCGAGCCCAGCTCGGGGAGCATATGGGGGCCTTTTCTGTAGAATCTGACCCATATGCTTCGCTGCAGGTCCATATGCTGTGTGGGCTGGTCGCCCCCTTTGCCTGCGTGAAGGCTGCCTGTCTGCTGTAGTGTGCAGGGAGCTGGATCCGCCACATGCCCTCCTGGCATTTGAACACACCTTTTGCAACAGTGTGAGACCTTTGGGGTGAGATCTTGGAGCTCTTCTTGTAGACAAGGAGAGCTACATCTATGCCCTTGTCAATATGAGTTATTGTCATTTGCTTACTTAGGAATGGTCTACAAGACACAGGTGAGACCTGATTATTTTAATTTATTTATTAGAAGAGGAAATTGAGACATAGTACCAGGACCACCAACGTGGTTATCAGTAATAATAATAACAACAACATCTATTGCACTCACATCAGGTACTCTGCTCTGTTCTAATCACTTTTTATATGTATTAACCAAAGAAATAGAAACAGCTTCCCAAGATAATAGATTAAGTTAGAGTTAGAAGTAGATCTCAGACCTATGTTTGCTATAACTCCCTTTGAATTACTCATTCACTCCCTTAATCACTTAATAAATATTTATTAAACTCCTACAGCATGTCAGATTCTATAGGAGGTGTTCAGAACACAAAGAATTAAACTGCCTAGCATAAGACATGATGTTGCTTCTCACGAACATTTCGTAGGGCAAGACAAGCATCAACATTTTAAAAAAGTAATTAAGAACATCTAAAGTCACAATTGCAGTAAATTGAATGGAGGAGCAGCCGGGTACCTATGACAGTGAAGGTAGTCAGGAGAGGTAGACACCTTTAGGATTAAAGAGAGAGTTAATGTAGGAGAAAGGAGCCCCCTGCCAAGAGGGTGATGTGAGCCAAGGCCCTGGGGAGGGAATGAGCCTGGCATGTTCAAGGTGCAGGTCTAGGAGGGGTCAAGCCCAGTAGGGTGGCAGAGAACAGAGAAAGATGGGTTGGAGAGGGGGGTTTAGGGCTGATCATGGTGAGTTTATGGTGTATGCTGCATTGTGCATTGCAGGGTCTTAACCAACTTAGCAACTATTACTGATTGCTAATATTGGTGAGTAATAGCTTAGCCTGCTCATTAATAGTTAATTAATGTGACCCTCACACATGGCACCACTTAGCATCCACTAGTGCCTCTCCCACCTCCAGATATTCCTCAGCAGCAGAAACCAACAGCTGTCAGGGGGCAGCCCTTTGAATAGGGAGATGTGCTTAACGGGTCTCCCTGTGCTTCCTGGAGCACTGGGTTGGAGCCACGGCAAGATTCATGGGATGTGGCTAAGCCCTTAACTTTTAACACCACTGCTGATTCTTTAAGACTGTATTTGCTTTGTAGTAAGCTCTAAAATGATATCATTAATCCACCTCATCAAATTTTACTATACCCTTTTAGCATATTTTTCCCCCTCTGCATGTGTTATTTTTTGGGAAGATATCAATGGCTTTGGAATATTTTATTACTTTCTTTTGTTATTTTAGTGTTTAGAAACTTTCCATTCCAGCAGACCTGACCTCAGGGATAAGATCTAGGAGCTTGCAAAGATTAGGTTTTATTTAACGAATAATTTATATACAGAATTATGTTCTCAGTACGGATCTAAGTACTTTATAGGAATTAACTCATTTTGTCCTATAACAAGCCTATAAGATGGAAAGTGTTCATTCCCATTTTACAGATGAGGAAATTGAAGTAGAGAGATAGGAGAGAGATGAAGTAAAATTGCCCACAGCCATGTAGCCCTAATAGTCTATCCCCAGTTTCTATGCTATCAGCTATTTCATCCTGATAGAAATTTCCGCGTGTAGAGGCAAACTGCAGAACGCTGAGGCTGGCCTATCGCTTGCCCACTAAGTGGGATTCTGACATGTGCTGGGTCTTCTCTCATCCCTCATTTCTAAGGAGTCTCCTGTTAGCCTGGCAGGATTTGGGGTTGGGAGCCCAGTGTCAGGAGGAAAGGGCCAGAGAGAGGGTTGAGCTGGGGGTGGTGGACTGTGTTTGGGATGGAAGAGGCTGCTTGGAGAGCTAGACTATAGCTTCAGCTGAGGGTGTACAAGAATAAAAGGGAAACTTTAAGAAGCATGGCTGAAATGATGTGGCCTTTTGGATGAGAAGTCTGAGAGAAAAAGGCTGACAGGCTTGCTGGTTGTTGTACTGCATGCTTGGCTGGGAGGACTCCAGCTGAGCCCTGTTAGTATTGCAGTGCTGGTAATGGCCACGCAACTAGACAGATTTTATTTTCTTTCTTTCATTTTAGTTTCATTCAACTAGACAGATTTTATTTTATTTCCATTCTCCTGGTTCTTTTCTGTTTCTCTAGTTTCTCTTTCCCCCTTTACTCTTTCTTGCCTTTCCTCCACCCTTATTTCTTTCCTTTTCAAGATCTATTTTTGGGGCACACATTCTGCCAGACCTTAGCCCAGCCCTTGAAGCCTGGAGGCTTGGGAGAATAGAGTAAGCATGTTAAACTTGTGGCCTGCTTAGTACACTTTTGTAGAAATATGAGGGCGTTTTACCTCCCGTTGCCTCAGGCATGCTGTCACCCTTCTTTTGGTCCATCAGCCTGTGCCCTGCCATGCCCATGATTTGAGGATCTGACCTGTTTCAGGTGGATTGTCTCCTACAGAGTCCTCATTCACTCCATTCTCAAGACTTGGGGGAAACACAGGTTGAGAAAGAACTCACAGAGTTTGCAATCTTCTTGAATATTCACCTGTGAGTACTGCCACATCCGTGTTAACAGGGATCAACAAACTTCTTCTGCAGAGGACCAGAAGTTAAATATTTTATGCTTCTCTGTTACAATGAAGTAACCGGCCATGGCAGCACACAAGGGGCCATAGATAGTATGTATGTGAATGTGCACAGCCATGCTCCAATAAAACTTTATTTACAAAAGCAGGTGGTGGGAGGTTTTAATCTGTGCCAGAAGTTTGCTGACCCTGTAGTAAAACATTGATTCTACAAAGCACAGATATTATCCTTGTGGATGTTGTGATTCAACAAGAGCATCACCCTTGAGTGCAGGGATGATGTAGGAGGTGGAGTGTCTCCAAACATCCCACCAGCAGGACATTGCAGGTGCTAGTGGTCATGTGATAGGAGATGGTGTTGCTCCAACCTGAAGTGGGACACAGTCCCTCTACCATTATGGGCATCCATGATGGGCCAAGGAAAGTGTGATGCTTATAAAGGAGTTTTGGTGCAATCCTGGATGTGAAAGGAGACTTATGCGCAAACAATTCATTAGCATGTTGGGTGTTCAGTGGATCTTGATAGAATAAATGTTGATGGTGTTGCTGGCTGATCCCTTTTCACCTGTTCAATTGATGGGACAGGAAGGAGAGGTTCAGACAGAGACATCCTAGAGACCAGAGCTGAATAAGATGGATGATGGTCATTCAAAGAGCAGGTGAGAGACTCTCTGATCTCTTCAGGGAATATGGATCCAATAAATAGTCACACAGGGGTAGCTGAGTCCACATGTGCTTAATGCTGGTGATTAAATTTAATGCTCCTAGACAGAGCAAGCATTTCTAGGTCTCCCATTGCCTTACTCCTCCAAATGCATCCCTGTGGGATTTGTGTTAGCACTCTGGATTGTCCCCTTTCCACTTTTGGGCACCCATTCTCCAGTGTGCTTTCCCTCCCAATGGCCAGCACCTGCTGTTCCTCAGATGACTGCCTTTGAACTTCCAAGCCCTTCGACCACACTGATGTGAGTCCCAGTGCCTTGGAATTTACGCCTCCACATGGCCCTTCACCAGTGACTAGCCAGTGACTAAATCTGTGCCTGGGCTGCGGACAACAACTGGGAGGCTAACTTACACTCCAGAAGTCCCTGGGGGATCAGGCTGCAGGACATGGCCTGAAATCACACTTAGTATGGCTTCCTCTCTTTCCTTCTCTTTGTTCCCTTCCCTCCCAGTTTCCCCTGGGAGAAATGCCTTCCTGAACCACTGGCATACAAATCCTTATCTCAGGCGGGCTACCTGAGAACTGACCAGCCTCACTTCCCAAGGAATATGGGAAGACCTTCTAGGGAGAACTTAAAGCCCACAGCTGTCTGGACCAAAACAAGAAAGGGTGCCCTGGAGAGGGAAACGGAAACAGAATTACAACTCCTCAGCTATTTCTCTCCACCTTGTAAACTTGACTTTGTAAAATAAGACAGGTGGGTGAGAGGATGCACCTCACATGCCTACAGATTAATCTTATTGGATCCCTTTGGCAATCTTTCTACTCCTCTCGCCTAAAAAGCCAGGGGTTCCTGGCAGACCAACCTATTTCACGGGGAGCAGAAGAGGGAAAACACCAAGTGGAGAAAGGGGGAAAGTGATGGGGCACTGACCAGGTTGTAAGACTAAACAGAGTAGTAGCTGTGTGGGCACTACCATTTGCCAGGCACCCCTGGCTTTCAGGACAGGTAACAAGAGATTGCACACCTCCCCCAAAGAGCCACTAAAAAATAAATCCCATTTCAATATGAAGGGAGATAGAAAAATGTGGGTATACATTTATATTTTTAACAGTGTATTTCATAGACATGGAACATGTATTTTATTTGTCAATAATATTTGAGTGTTAAAGAAAGAAAATGCTATTGAGCTGGCTTGTCGAATTTAAAGAAAATTTCTGGCATCACATTCTGATGAACCTTCATTCCCCTCAGTAGCCCTAACCTAATATAATTATCACAAAAGGGGCAGCAGTGCCCAGCATTGTACCAGCTGATAAGAACCTGGCTTGTACCAGCTGATAAAAACCTAGTGTTCATTTTTCAGGAATCATACAAACTAGCCCATGTCACATTGGTACCATGAAAATATTTACACCACAGAAAGTGGCAGATGCTACAAATCAGGATACTTCTTCCCCACTCCTTCCTGAGGGAGCCAACTATTATACACTTACCTGCACATCACAGCAGTGCCTGCCTGAGCCCTTTGCCTGCCCCTGTGCCTCTTCCAGTCCCTGGCGCTGTCTGGGTGAACAGAGATTGTCCAGGTAAATATCTGAATCTGGATGGTTCTTCTTGCACTTTCTCCATTGTGACCCGCATCCCATTTGCCTCTATGGTATGAAGGATTTTTCTTCTGCTAGCAGGTCTGTTTTTGCATTCGAAAAGGATGTGTCTGGTCAGCCTTCTGCATTTGGAAATACATATTTCATGAGATAAATAAAACAATATTTGCAACTGGCACTTTTTTTCTTTCAGAATATTTGAATATTTTGGAGCTAGTGTCTCACCATTTTGCTGAGAGGAAAAGGAAGCCAGCCTGATTCTTGGCTTATATGTGAATACAGACACTCACAATGCATAGGCAGGTTGAATACCCTCCCTGTTTATTTGTTTGTTTGTTGTTTAGATTCCACTTACAAGTGAAATCATATGATTTTTATCTTTCTCTGATTTATTTCATTTAGGTCAATCCATGTTGCTGCCTCTCTCTGACCTGCCAGTAGCTTTCTACCAAGCAGAATATCGCCATGTGAGTGCCAAGTTTACAATGGACGAGAACATATGTTACTTACCAACAGCATGCCAGTCCCACAAATTCTCAAGCAGAATTTATGTGTATTTTTAGATTTAATAGGTCATATTTTCTTCTGATTCAGAAACATTCGAATTTAAGAAATGTAGCTGCATTAAACATTTTTTTAAAGAGAGTGGCTTCTTCATGCCTATGCAAACAGAACACTTTTTCAGGAAAATGATCTGATTGGACAATGCCATAAATTTTGTTTTTAAGATCCCATTTAATTTTTTATTTATTTTGAAACAAGTTACAAAACAGAATAGAGTTCTCATATATCCCTTCATTCAGTTTCTCCTAATATTAATATCTTTTATAACCATAGCATAATTAACACAACCAGAAAATTAAGACAATAGTGTTATTGAGATAATAGTATTAGCTGAACTAAACACTGTGTTAGAATTTCATTAGTTTTATCACTAATGTCCCTTCTCTATTCCAGGATCTAACCCAGTATCTTACATGGCATCTAGTTGTCATGCTTCCTTAGTCGCTCAATTGTGTGAATTCATTAGTCTTTCCGTGCCTTTCATGACCTTGATACTCTTGAATAGTATTGGTCAGTTATTTTGTAAAATATCTTCAACTTGAGTTCATCTAATTTCCTCCCTTATGATCAGATTGAAATTAAACATTTGGGACATAAATACCACAGAAGTGATGTTTCCTCCTTTTTTGTATCAAGGTACATGATGCTGATAAGTTTTGTCCCTGGTGATGCTGACCTTGATCACTTGGTTAAGACTATGAATGTCAAGTTTCTTCACTGTAAACTTACTATTTCTCCCTTTATAATTAATAAATGTGGTGGGAAAATAAGAACTCATGTTTCATTTTGTTTTCTACTAAATAAGATAGAAATCTTCCCCTTTCCTTGTTTTCTGCATCTTACCAATATTCAATTGATCAATCAGTAACCTTAGGACGACCAGAATATTCAGTTATTATTTGGGAAGTTTTGATAAGTCAGGACACAGGCAATGGATGATATGTAAAAATTAGGGGCAAAGTCATTCAAAGGTATGCTTTCCGAGCATCTGGGAAGAAATCTAGAAACTGAGAAGAAAAGCTTTCTATAGCAGTGCTTAACCAATCTGAGCATCTTTTTTCTTCTTCAGTATAAAACAGAGATAATAATGTCCTTCACAGGGGTATGGTGAAAATTAACATCAGACGGTCCCTCCACATTTGCCAGCCCGGCACAAAATCAGTCACATTGCATAGCAATTTTCATTATTTTAGGAAGGACTGTGCTCAGACCTCCTTTCCTACGTCTGCTGTGCATGAGACTCTTTGCCTTGGTGGTCCCTGTCCAGTTCACAGTACCTAAAATGTAAACCACCCAGAGGAAATTGCTTCCTGCCTCCGCAACAGGCAGCCCTAATTCAAACTCGTTTTAAATTCACGGTGGTGAAAAATGGGTTTGCATCCTACTGTGAATTTAAATACTTACAACCCAGGAATAAACGGATCGCATGGCTCATTTATCTCACAGCCATTAATTAATGGCGGTTAATTGTAGTTATGAGCTGTTGAATTCTAGGCTCTTGCACCCATACATTTTCTTTAATGTATGCAGGAAACCATGGAGGCAGTCCGTTAGGGACTGAAAGGAAGACTCCCAGGGCCAGAGGCTCACAACGATGCCCGGATCCCTTGTCTTTTCAGAGAGGGCCTGTGCTGCAAGGCCCTCTCAGGCTGCCCAGGACCTGGGGCTGGGGTCCCTCAGGTGGGAAGTAAATATATTTGTAACAAAGAGCAAAGACTTGGAAAAAACTGGCAGCTTAAAAGAGAGGTTGTGATGTCATGTAGAATCAGTTCTTTGGTTAAAATGAAAATTACGCTTTTGAGTATTTCCAGTGGACTGTCTAGTGAGGAGGCTCCTGGGCCAGGGAGTGGGGGGCAGCTTGGAACAGATGGATTTGGACTTTTCTGAAGGGCTAAGCTCCCAGGACCATGTCTGACTTAGACTCGTTCAAGTGACACTTCTGGAGACATCTCTGGCCTCACACCTCAGCAGCTACCACTGGGTTTAGGGATGTGATAGGCAGAATTCTAAGGTGGTATGGTTCCTACATCCCCTTCCAGTGTGTAGGCCCTGTATACTACCCTCCCCATGACTGTGGTGGGCCTTACCTAATCAGGTGAGTCCTTTTAAAAAAGGACATCGAGTTTAGAAACAAAATCAGAGTGATCTGAAGATGCAGCACATGATCTCTTTGTTGTCCTGGAAGGAGCCCAACAGCCAAATTATGGAGGAAACCCTGTGTCAAGGATCTGAGTGTGGCCTCTAGGAGCTGAAGGTTTCTCTGGCTAGCAGCTAGCAAGGCGATGGGGTCCTCAGCACTGCAGTTATAAGGAAGTGAACAATCTCGGAATTGAATTCTCTCCAGTTGAATCCCCAGATAAGGGTGCAGCTGGCCAACACTCTGATTTCCAGCCTTGTGATCCCTAAACATATGACTCAGCCAAAGTGTGCTGGACTCGTGATCCATGGAAACCATGAGCTAATGAATTGGTGTTTTTCTAAGCCACTAACTTTGTGGTAATTTGTTATATAGCAATGGATAATAAATTTGGGAATTTATGCCATCCCCTCATCTTATCTGGATTATTATCACAGCCTTTATCTTTTCTTTTAAAGTTTTTTTTTCTCCTCTATAGCACAAAGCATGTGCTGATGAATCCATCTTCTGAAAACCTTGAAATATGTTATCCCATGCTCTAACATGGTCATTGGCTTTGCAATGCCTACAACATAAAGGGTACCCTTGTTAATCTGACCCTGGCCCCACAGTGACCTATGAGTGTGGTTTCACACTGAGTCTGTTCACTTACCTTAAAGTAATTGCTCATTGCTGCCTCCCAGAATTTCTACCCACACTGTGCCTTTGCCCAGGCTGTGTCTTAGCTGAGTGCATTGATTCCCAAGGTCATGTCCATGTTCTTGTTCAAGTTCCAGCTTCCCCTGGGCCGCCTTGCACTCTGCTCCTCCTTGAACTCTCCCAGCACTGCACATTGTGCCTCCAAATGTCAGGATTCTTAGTCTGTGAGTCCTTGAGAAGCTGCCATGCAGGAAGCTCTATGAATGAATGAATGAATGAATGAATGAATGAATGGTTGATGGACTGTGCTCTGCCCTCAAGATGACCATAGTTCCTATTCTCTTGGCACCTGCTGTCAGTTCTTTGAGAAGCTCAACATTTCAGTTCTTCCAATGTGTAAAAGCTCATTTCTGCCTCTGGGACTTTGCAGTTTTAATTCCTTTTGTGCCGAATGTTCTTGTCTCAGGTCCCCATATGACTGGTACCTTCTCATTACCTAGAGCTCAGCCTAAATATTGTCCCCACAGAAGGCCTTTTCTGGGCACTCCACTGAAGACACTCCTCTCCTCTCCCATTTCTCTACCCAATTGCCCTGTTTTATTAACTTGAAAGGATTGGCTCATGTCTGAAATTGTCTTATTTATTGATGTGTGGCTTGTTCACTTCCTGTCTCCTCTTGAAGGTCAAGAACCTTCTTGTCAAGCTCATTGTTTTATTTACAGGGTCTGGCATGTTGTAAGTTCTCATCCAACAATTGTTGAGTGAAGGAATCTCAAAACATGTCCCATAGCTAACATACTTGGGAGGCCTCACCAGAGCTGATCAAGTTTCTCCCAGTGCTTTTTTTCCCTGAACTCAGTTTGCTATTCTTCATCTTGACACATAACAGTGATTCCCCCAATTCTCAAAGACACACATTTGTTGAAAGATAATGTAGCACAGTTAACAATTTAATAAATATATTCATAATGTAATTATTTGTTGCATAGTGCCTATAATTTGCATCCATGTGGACATTGTAGTAGACTGGGTAATCATGGCCTTGCCCCAAAGTGGCTTAGTGCTATGGGGAATGTCAAAGTATCAGCTGAAAATTCCCGCCCAAGTTCTGACCCCACCCTGCCTAGGTCTTCCTGCTCAGACTGAGTGAGCACCCAGCTCCCCAAAGCAGGAGCACCATCTTGCTAGACATGAGACTAATTGTTTCTAGATTGAGTATTTCCCTGGGACTGCAGCCCAGCCGGTGTTCCCTGAATTAACATACTCACTGAAGGATTGAAGATGGTGATTAGGCCCGACAGCATCAGTTTCGGTGGGACAGTCGCAGTCCCCATGAGCTGCATGGGATAGCAAGGAGATTTATTTGTGTGGAATGGAGACATATGGCCAGAATCATCCGCTCCCTTTCCTCTGTAATTAAAACATCTGGAGGCACCAAAGGGCTGGGAAATGAGAAGAAAGCAGTGAACAGAGATTCTTGCCTGACTCTGAATAATCCAGCTGTGGGGCTGCAACATCAGAGGGTAACAGGCCACCTGCCCTGGGAGGTGCAGGTACGACCATCATCCCAAAGGCCCATTGGCTTGTAAACATAAGCTCTTGTCTTTCGTGCTTCATTTTTTTAAAAAAATCTGTAAGTGCATGTAATTAAAATTTTTTCCTGAGGAATTTTTTTAGCGTTTAAAAAAAATAAAGGGGGCCAATTGATAGGGAAAATGTAATCCTCATTTTGGGGGTGGTATAGGCTATGGTATGTTTTGTATCATGTAATGGGTTTTATTTGGGTTAGTGAAAGTTTAGTTTTATTTAGGTTAGTGAAATGGAGGAGATGTTGGTTTTCCTTGATTCCTATTAACCCGGACACCTTTTATCTATGTCTATACCCCAAATGAGTCTGGTCAGCTAGGTTCAGGCCCCTCAGCAAATATGTCAAGCTTGGAAGGACTGACACCTGAAGATATCCTCTTCTTTACTTAGAAGGGACAGAGGTGTGGCAATTTAGGGAGAAGACCATTCTTAAGAAAACTGAATTCACTAGAACTAGAGACCAGTTCTTTCTCTGGACATTCACTTATTTACTCATGTACCTTCCTCTCATCCATTCAAATGAAAAGCCTTTATTGAGCACCTTCTATGAGGCAGGTTCTGCACTTGGTGCTGGGGAAACAGGAGTAATAGCCTTCTAATAGTTCACCTGGTCTTCAACAAGATGTTCATAGATGTGAAGTAATTCAACAAGGAGCATGATAAGTAGCATGTATCCCAGTGTCTTCTGAGCATACAGAGGAGAGCATCCACTTATGACTCCTCCATCATGATCCCTAAGCCAAATAATACACATTACCTGGGTCTCTGTTCTGTACCTCACACGAGGGGTCCAGTACCTCCATGGGAAAGTAAAGAGGCCACATTTACAGAGCACCTACTATGTGCCTAGCACTTTACCTACTTGATTTTTAAGTCTTCAAAACAACTCTTTGGAGATGGGTATTATTCAGTCCATTGTACAGGGCGGGGAAGCAAAGACTGTGAAAGTATTCACATAGGCATTTGGTCCCTCAAGTGCTTAAATCAAATACACATGTGCTTTTCTGTTTAACTGTACTAAATTGAAGTCATGAGTTATATCTTCTTCATCTCTTAGTCTCATTCATATGTTTATCATTGCAGGATCTATACACAATTTCCACATCAGTAAAATGCAGTTGATGTCACCAGGGCCACATATAAGTGAGAGTTGACTGCTGGATGGATTTTCCCATGGTAGCCTCCTACTATCAGTATATTTATTTAGCACGTGGATATTGTGAGGTCACCTTGTTCCAAGAAGTGGAGCAGATAGACATTGAGGAACCACAACCATAGCCCTGTCTCTGTGCCTTCCTAAAATCAGCTGGATTTATAAACTGCCTTTGGGAGGCCAGCTTTAAGTTGGTAGCATTTGCTCTCTCCGGTCCTATAAAGCCCTGCCTGTCTTCTTCAAAACAATTACTTCCCAACCCGGCTAAGTGTCTAACACACCTTAGGAGAGAACCTACCTGTTCATATAACAGAGGATCACATCCAGGGGGATAGTCTGAAGACCTGCTCAAATGAAGCCAAAAGCTATACAATCAACACTGAGCCTAAATTTGTCCCCAAGATTTAATTAAGACCAATCCAGTTCCTGACTAAAGAATCTGACAGTCATCCAGACATAAGTATTTATGCCTGATAGGCTCTCTCCTTAACAGCAAAACAACCCACAGGGACAACATTAGATATATGATTACATTCATGCTGAAGACTCCATTATCACTACTAATAATAACTTAACAGTTTCAGCATGGGCCGTGATGAGATGTATGCAAATGCAGGGTGCATCTGTCAGAAGCACTTGGAAGTGGCCCAGTAGGTCTGTCACATGCCTTGGTTGCAGCCAGTGAGACCTCATTTCACATTCAACGGGGCCATGTACTCATTTGCTGGTATGATGCTCCCTGCTCATGTATCACCCTTCCCTCAAAGATCACAAATCAGCTTGGCAGCCTCTGCCAGTGCATCCATGAAACCCAAACATCTGGATGAGAAGTGAAAAATCTCATCTTTCAGCAAGTCAGCCAGCCAGACATTTTTCACCTTCTATTTGTTTAGTGCCTACTGTCTTAGACGGGATGTTTCACCTACATGGTGTCAAACATGCAGATGAAATACGATTCCTTTTAATAATTCATCTAAGTATTTGGGTACTGAGTAAACACAACAATTCTTCTAACATCTGCAACATCTGGGATTAGTTTACAGGTCTCGGTTTTCTTGTGGGTACTTTGGCTTAGAATCGGGCTAAGCTTGTGCCAGAAGGTTGGTGATGTCTGGTTTGTGTCCCTGTGTTTCTAGCCTCCAAGATTTCTGAAGGTATAGGTAATGAGGGTCATGCATCATTTTTCTAAATAATAAAGGTTATTTTCCAAACTCTAAAGTTTAAATCTAATTTGGGATTTACCGATAAATGATGTTATGAGGGTGAATAGCTTACTGCTGTACCCATAGTCCTACTACTTACCAACGGGATGTACTGACAAATTTTATGTCAGCCATGGGAATAGGGGGGGGGATTTATATGTCAGAATTATCAAATAGTTTCTGCCTGATATAATTCAGAGGAGAATGGATTTCTGGATGAACCTACCCAAGCAATTGCCTCCCTTAAAGCAGGAGTTTGGCTGAGGAGCACCTGGAAAAGAAACAGATGGAATGACATTATCAATTGACAAAAAATGATTGGAAGGAAAGACTGTGGATATTTTGGAAGGCATATATGGGCCCCGACAATCACTCTGGTTCTTCATGCCAGACACTATACACTAATTATTGGCAAGGAGGCTGGACAAAAATTATTTTCTCTCTCAGTGCTAACTCCCAGCTGTGTGACTGAACCCATCAATGAGGGTGGGCATTGTGTCATGAATCTTTGGCCATTTCCAAGGAAATGAGTGGAACTACTGGAGCTATTGGGGAGATGATGAATTTTGTCTAACTTGGGCCCCATTGCTTTTTGTACAAGGCTACTGGATTTCTGAACTGGCAATATTAAAGAACAGTAAATCTAAACTGCTCTCTATTTGAAAGAGCCAGATAGGGATCTCAACCACCTGCCAAAACCTGTGTCAGCTCCAATTCTGGTTCTCAGGATGAGCAAAGAGAGAAAATTCTTCAATCACTTTAGAGAGCATGTCAAAAGAGGGGATTTATTAGAATAATTAGAGCAAACATCTCTGTGTTAAATAGTCATGATAATAAAAGCAAGAAGTTGCATCTTCAACAATATTTCAGAGGATATGACACTTGAAAAGTGTGAGAATCAGGAAACAAAATAAGACCAGTACAGAAAGGAGGCAGGTGAAACACAAGTTTGCTGAATTTAAAACTATAGTTGAGTCACTAGCTAGTCCATTCGATACTCGGAGCATTGGCCAGTAGATAATTCTGCAATGGGGACAATGCTCTATAGGGCCAGCAAATTTTTTATGTAAAGGGCCAGGTTGTAAATATTTTTTGCCTTTGAGGGCCATATACAGTGCCTTGAATATTTTTTCATTTGCTTTACAAACATTTAAAATGTTTTAAAAACATTATTAGCCCATGAGATGTACAAAAGTGGTTCGTAGATATTACTTCACATTTACTAGAATGGTTATCATTGAGAAAAATAATGAGTGTTGGTGGGGATGTGGAAACATTGGGACTTTCATACCCTGCTTGTGGGAATGTAGAAAGGTATGGCCTTTGTAAAAAAAAGGGTTTGGCTGTTACTCAGAACTTAAACATAAAATGATCATATTACCCTGCAATTCTCCTAGGTATATACCCCTGAAAACCGAAAAAGGGGACAGATCCAGAAGGACTACTGGAGGATGGAAAGGATGGAAAGGAAAGACAGAGAGACAAAATCAAGGAAGAGAAGAACAAACTTTTTAAATATGAAGAAATGAATCAACTTATTATGCTAGTATTATAAAAAATTACACACACAATAAAAAGATAGCAATGCTGCCACACAGCTTGATTAAAACATTTTGAATTTGAAAGTTAACATACATTTTGCTACTAACATCCATTCATGGATATAAATAAGTTATTTGTAAAGAAGCAAACACCACAATGATTTCAGATCTTTTGGGAACTCTAAATGCTTTAGACAATGGCTATAAAGTTTTGAGGAAGAAATACTTATATTAAAAAATTCCTTACTTAGCTAAGATGGATGTGATGTGCCTGCTCAAGAGCAACAAAAGTTTATTTCCAGAATGACAGATGCTCAGAAAGTTGCCACTCACTTAAAAGGAAAACTTCTCATATAAGTGATCTGGTAGAGAAGACTCTACATCAGTAAACAAACAAACAAATAAAAAACACGAGTGGGAAATCATGGTATTAAAGAACTGGAAGAAAACAACTAACACTATATAAATAATTCCTATTAATATGGTTATAATATCATGTACCTGTAAAAATAAACAGAAATAATGTAAAACATTTATGTTAGCAATCTAAAAATTTTAGATACACCAATCAAATTTGGATATAAATGAGAAGCAATCAAAGTGAACTCATCCAAACTGCCTCAAATGTATACATGTTTCATGTGGACTTATTTAGGTCAAAAGGAACTTTCTCCAGTTCCACATTTTATGAAATGATCCTGGTAGCAGATTGCTCCACACACCAGCCTTTCACATGGATCACTTGAGGGCTAGAGGCAACCTCATCAGGAGACATCAGCAGAGGTGGCAATTTTGTCCTTGAATTTGGGGATGTTTATTCTAGAAGGTCTCCATCTATCTTTTCCCCATGATTTTCTGGCTTCTAGTGAGAGTTGCCACTCACTCATAAACTGAAACATTCTGATTTTATAAGATGAAAGCAATGATATGGCTTTCATCATTTCTCATGTCTAGTACAAAAGAACAGTTTAATTCTAAAATTATAAGTTTTCATATGTCTTTAGGGGAAAGTTAAAAGCATTATAAGATATTCTATTAGCTTCTGTTATTAATGGGTGGACCCATACAATTGATTAAATGAGTGAATAGAGAGGACAGTACAAATAGAGAGGAGAACAAAACTTTGTCTAATCAAAAGACTGAAGGAATTACCTATGCATTATAATTTCCATTTTAGATGGCAGGAAACTGGGTTTTATAGGCCAAGGATTGCACAGGTAGGAGCAGAAATGAAATGCTAAGGCATGTAGACATTTTTCTCATTTTGTTGATTCTTGAGATCCATGAAAGAATTTGGAAAGAGGAGTAAGAAAATGGGAGCTACTGTTTAGAAAGATGATCTGGTGGAATATGAAGTTTCGAATTGTAAAAGGAAATGTCACGATTCATCTGAGAGACCATAACCAGATGAAAAAGGTTAGTGGCAGTGAGACAATAGGTAAGAGATATCTGAAAGAGAAGGTCATAGATCCAGACACCCTTTCTTGGAGGAGGCAGTTGATTCTTTGGTCATGGTCAGCAGAAGCATTTTTATAGTGCTGACCTCAGAATCACATTGGTCTAGTCACAAATCCTGCACTATTCAACTTGCTTCCTCGCTATGTGATCTTAAGCTATTTATACATTTCTCTGAATCTCAATATCCTCATCTGTAAAAATCTACACTAATAAAAGAGAAATATGCAAATAGACCGTACATCTACAACACCCACCAGCCCAACAGGAATAAGTATGCAAGTTAAACCCAATAAAAATGGTGGGTTAATTTGCATACACAGGCATGAAGAGGCTGGGGCAGGGTGGCTACTTGCGTGTGCACTGGTGCTAAGTGACCTGTGTCCCAGGGACAGGCGTCCTCAAGACCCAGGTCTCTCTGAATCTGTAGGCCTGCATGTAGGTCTGGAGCGACTGGTGTCCTGGAGAGAACTCCTGGCCACTTCTGGCCTATACACACAGGCATGGAACAGCTGGGGGCAGGGTGGGAACATCCCTGGGAACCAAGCACTCTGAGGCAGCATGTGCACAAGTGGCCATAGGCAGGGCGGGAACATCCCCTGTAGTGAGTAAGTAGACAGCAGGAGACTGTTTGCCCCTCACCATAGCAGTATGGGTCAAGCAGTCCCCCGCAGCGAGTGAGCATACAGCAGGGCCTTGCTTGCCCCTGGCTGTGGCAGCAAGGGGCAAGCAGTGTCCTGAAGTGAGCGAACAGACATCAAGACCCTGCTTGCCCCTGGCCCTGGCAGCTAAGAGCAAGCAGGACCCCACAGAGACCAGACACTAGCGTCTGCAGTGGCATCAGGCAGGCAGGTCCACAGAGAGCAGAGAACCATGGGGAGCAGGCCATCCCCTTGTTGGCTCCCAGATTGTAGAGGGTGGAGGTCAATCTGAGGGACTCTCCCCACTCTCGTGCATACATTTCATGCACCGGGCCCCTAGTAAGGACAATAATAGTCTTGCTTCTTAATGACATTGTGAGGATTAAATGATACTATATCTACAGTTTTCGCATAATGGATCCTTAGTAAATTATCACTATTACAATTACTTGATTATCATTAGTAGAAAACTGAAGAGAAGTTGATGACAATCACAGGGATGGAAGATCAGAAGTTGAAAGGGTGTGTGATGCTTTTCCTCTCTGAGGCAAGAATGATGAGAGATGGGAGAACAAAATGCAGAGCGTGGTAGAGAAGGGATACGTTGAAGGAGAAGTGCACCTTGCCTGTCCTGTCTGGAGTGAAGCTGACAATAGATATCTAGGTACCCCTCCTAAACACTGGTTTGCATTCTTCAGACTACTGCTTCTCACTTTCCTCTTCGCCTACCTTTTGGAGGTTCGATGCTCATATTTTCAGAAAGTTTCTCATATGTCCTCAAGGCTGTTTTTCTTCATTCCTCACCTATATCCATATTCTTCCCTCAGTTCTTGAGGAACCCTGCAGCCCCATCCATATGGTTTTATTTGCTCATTTCCCTAAAATTTAACCCAAATATGTTTAGTAAGTATGTCCAATGGAGCTCTCAAAAGAGACATCACACTCTCCTCTCTAGGCTCAATATTGCTGTTGTCTATTTAAACAGCTGTCAGAGCCACTGACTCCAGAAGTGAAGGATCTTAGAAAACTAAAAGTATGGACTTCCATTCTTAGATTTAAGATTTTGTTACTGCACAATACATGCCAGGTACCCTGATGGGAAGCCAGAGATATGGAGATGAGATAAAGTAACCATATGACTTGCTCTCAGAAAGCTTGCATTCTACTGGGAGAAACAGACATAAAATTATCAAACATAATTAATACATAAAGCAACTTAAGATTACAAAGCAGCCATAACTGGTTTGGCTCAGTGGATAGAGCATTGGCCTGCAGACTGAAAGGTCCCAGGTTCCATTCTGGTCAAGGGCATGTACCTTGGATGCAGGCACATCCCCATTAGGAGGTGCGTAGGAGGCAACTGATCGATGTTTCTCTTCCATCAATGTTTCTAACTCTCTATCCCTCTCCCTTCCTCTCTGTAAAAAATCAAATTATATATATATATATATATATATATATATATATATATATATATATATATTTAAAAAGATTGCAAATCACATAAAAGGCTGAAAGAGAGAATAAAAGGGATCAGGGCTGCAATCTTCTCTCCTTACAATAGGTGGTGGAAATGTAAAAGCAGACACGGAGGAACTTTGGCTGGACCAAGTAGTGTGCATACATCTATGTGCAGAGGATCAGTGATTCTCAGGAAGATGAGTATTCTCACTGCACCAGCCACATCTTCAGTTTTCAATTCATCTCCCATGAGCACCTGGGACAGATGCCACATTCCCACAGAAACCTCTCTCCAAATTAAATTCTTTTAGCAAAACCGGACCCAGACTACAGCATTTATAAATTACCTATGAGGGCCTGTAAACATAAGATTGCTTTTTAAAAATTTAATTGCCCTTTTAAATTTTTAATTCAGAGACAGGGCTGGGATTGGTGGTGGGGGTCATGCAGGAGGTATGCTGGCCGCCTCCAGAACTGTTCCCCGTCCATCAAATGGACAGCCCGCCCAGAAAGATTAACCCAGATTCCCCCAAAGAAATCTGTGTCAAGTTGATGCTGAGTCAGTCTGGCATCTGAGGAGAATCTTGACATGACGGGATTAACCCTCTCACTGCCCCAGAGCCCAGGGAGAAGGGCTTTCAAAGTTTTCCTCATACATATAGCTCAGTGGAAGGCCAAACAGCTCTGAGTTCTGTGCATCAGGAATGGGGCCCTGGAGGAAGTCAGGATGAGCGATGAGGAGGTGCTGTTATTCAGGGGATTTCCCACCTGATTGCACTGGATTTGTCACTGATGTTTTATCACACTGTATGTTTGCTGGGAATTGACATCCAGGAGAGCTTCTGGTGACTGGCTGCAGACATTACAATGCACAGAAGCCAGCTCTGACACACCTGCCGTCAGGTGGGTAATCCAGGTTCCAGATCCTGGCCCACAAGGGGACTTTTACTTAATGCTAAGGAACCTCTTTCCTTCCTGGGCTTCCGAATCTAGATTCATGTTCCTGGGGGCATTCTCACTTTAAGGAGTGACCTCCTCTCCTGATTCTTGAAGAACACTAAGAACTTCCTCTACTAGTTTTTTTCTTTCTTTTTTTCTTTCTTTTCTTTTTTTTTTTTTGAGCCATGAAATATTTATATTCCTTAATCCGTTATTTGTACTTCCATATTATTTTATACGAGAGGCCCAGTGCATGGATTCATGCACTAGTGGGGTCCCTTGGCCTGGCCTGTGGCCTCTCACAATCCAGGACACCTCAGGGGATGTCAGAGAGCCAGTTTTGGCCTGATCCCCATAGACCAGGCTAAGGGACCCAACTGGTGCATGGATCTGTGGACCGGGCCTCTAGTATGCATATAAAATCTTTGGTTAATCTCTCCCTGCCCTCCCCCTTCGCCCCTTCTCTCTGAGATTCATCAGTCTGTTCCATGTTTCCATGCTTGTGTGTTGTGGTCAGTGCATGTCATAGCTACTAGTTGAATGTCAAATGGTTGAATGGTCGCCTAGGCATATATATATATATATATATATATATATATATATATATATATATATATAAACTAGAGGCCCGGTGCATGAAAATTTGTGCAGTCGAGGGGTGGGTGTCTCTCAACCCAGCCTGCACCCTCTTATAATCTGGGACCCCTCGGTTAGGGTCCCTAGGCCTGGCCTGAGATCAGGACCTATCAAGGCTTTCCTTCCCTGGGTTACAGGCAACAGACTCCACCCTCACCTCTGCCACTGCTTGCCATCGGTGCAGCACTGCCTCTCCCTCCCCCCCATCACTGGTGGCCTCCCTCTGCAGGCAACAGGCTGGGGTGCAATGGTTTGGCTGGCCAGGGCCTCCCTCTTTCTTTGCTGGGGGATAGGGCCAGCCCAGTGAGGGGCTGTCTGCCTACCTGATCACCCCTAACTACTCTGCCTGCCTGCCTGGTTGCCTCTGTCCTCTTGCTTGGGGGTGGGGCCAGCTCAGCAAGGTACCATCTGCCTACCTGATTATCCCTAACTGTTGGTCTGCCTACCTGATCACCCCTAACTGCTGGTCTGCCTACCTGATCACCCCTAATCACTCTGCCTGCCTGCCTGATTATCCCTATTCACTTGCTTGGGGACGGGGCCAGCACTGACTTTTGGTAGGTCAGCCTCCGGTCAGTACTGGGTGTTACAACGCAGTTTTTATATATTAGGATTAGTTTTAGGTGTGCAGCATTAGTTGGTTAGACAATCATATCTGCTATACAAAGTATTCCCTCCAATACTCCCAGTATCCACCTGGCTCATACATACTTATTATAACAATTTATATCCCTGTGATTATTTTGTAACTACCAATTTGTACTTCTTAATCTCTTCATCTTTTTTACTCAATTCCCAGACTACCCTTCCTTCTGGCAACCATCAGTCTTGTCTCTGTATCTGAATTTTAAGAGCTTCTTTTGGTTCTTAATTGTTAAGTGACTCCTTCTTCTCTACACTACATGGGTTACCTTGTGTTCTTATAACTTCCCTAGAAGCAAAATTAAGGATACCAACTGCTGGTGACTAAACAGAGGCTTAGAAAAGGAAGATTTGAGACAGAGAAGATGGCCTAGGGCCATGAACTCTGGCTTTTGGCTGTTGAACCAAAGTTCTCACATCACTCCTTTGTATACTGAGCTAGATAGAAGAGGCCTAAGAAGAGGGCTCCAGAACTCAGCCGAGAAAAGAAGCTCTAAGACTGAGTTCTGATGGTGTCAGGACAAATGCAGGCCTGGCCACTGCATTGAGCTTTGTTTGTTTGTTCGAGTCAGATGTAAGGTTTGTGCAGAACTCGAAGGCCTCCAGCTACTTCCTCATTTGTCAGTCTACATGTGGGATAAAATCTCTCTGCCAGTTTCTGCAAAGCAAAGAGTGGATAGTGAAGTCCGCTTTGAGCTGAACATCAGGCTTTAAGAAAAATCTGGCATCTTCAGCTGCCACTGCTATTATGATTGGCATTTCAGGAATTTACTATGACATAACCATTAAAAGATTTCCCATGAAGAAAAGCATCCAGGATTGCCCTGGGGTTCAAACTAGGTACATCTGGGCCATATCTGGGTCCTGGCTATGTTTTATTTGGCCACACAGAGTGAATATAAGTAGCTTTAGATGGCAACCTACTCCCCAGTATGCCACAGTCTCCACCTCTCTCCATGTCTTAGGCCCAATTCTGCCTCATATATTTGCCTCACATTTAGTGGGTTACATAGTGACTCCCCAAAAGATATGTCCCAGTCCTAACCTCTGGAACCTATGTATGTAATCTTATTTTGAAAATGGGTCTTTGCAGATATAATGAAATTAAGGATCTCAAGATAAGATCATCCTGGATTTAGTGTAGGCCCAAACTCCAATGGCAGGTGTTCTTAGGAGAAAAAGGCACAGGGAGATTTGAGACAAAGACACACAGAGAGAAGAAGGCCCAAATGAAGACAGAGACAGAGATTGGAGTGAGGCTGCCATAGACAAGAAAGGCTTGGAGCCACCAGAAGTTGGAAGAGAAAAGGAAAGAATCTCTGCTGGACCCTCAGGAGGAAGCGAGGCCCTGTTTACATGTGGATTGTGAATTTCTGGTCTCCAGGATTGTTAGAGAATGAATTTCTGTGGTTTTAAGTCACCAAGTTTGTATTAAGTATATGGCAGCCACAGGAAACTCTACACTCTTCCAGTCAAAACACATCTTTGTTTTTGTTTGCTCTTTAGTCTCTCTGTGTTTGTAGATGTGTATGTGTGTATATGTGTTTCTGTATGTATGATTTATGTGAGTTTGTGTTTAAGGGCCTTTGAGACTCACTCAGCTGCTGGACTTTATTCTCCCATACTCATATAATTCTTCTCTGTCTTTCTGTTTGTGGTGGCCTTTTCTGAATCCTTACGGTGTCTATAATTTTTGTCCATCTAGTATCTCTTCTCCCTTCTTCTGGTGACAGAAACCACTACTCTAATAGCCATAGCCCTCCATGTTCCCATTCATTGTGATCAGTTCAAAAAGAATATGTGATTTATCATCACAGTCATTGCCTGGAAATTTCTAGCTAGAATTGGTAGGAGAAAACTTTTCCTGTCTAGTGATGGAACAGTTGTTTTGTGAGGGCTGAGATGCTTCCTGTCAGAGAAAGGAGCCTATCTGTGCAGGGGGCAAAGTAAGAAGTGATACGTGGAGAGATACAGACACATGTGAGAGGAAAAGGTAATATTTTGTTGTTGCTATGTTAGTTCAAATCAGGTTTCTCCAGTTATGTGTAACTGAAAATTCCTTGAATAACATACTCCTCTTCTTCACCCTCATCCCCAAATATCTGGGCACTCCATGTTTTCTTCTAAGGCCCCTGTTTTTCTCAACTGGAAAAACTGAGAGGACATCAGATAATTTTGCTCTGGATCTCACCTCTGAGCTTCAAACAGACACACAGCTGCCTACTGGATACCCAATTCTAACCAAACATGAGCAAATCTGAACTTGCCTCCTCCCTTCTTTATTTTCTGTGGTTGCCTATAATAGCACCATAAGCTACATCTTTGTTCAATTAGTTTCAATTCTTCTTTTACCACCTCTTTACCCACATTTAGTAACCTCCATTTACCTGATACATTTTAAATTATCTTTTGAGACTCAACTCAAAATGTATCTACTTCCAGAACTTTCCACAGAACACTTATTTCACTCTGCCATTGGGATGTAAGTGCTCCTCTATTATGTCTTGATAGAACATGAATATTTCTATCTTAAATTTATGTAACTGGTTTTCTAAGAGGTCTCCCTTTAAGGTCTAAGAAAGACTAGCAGAAGTCTCCATTTCTGAGAATTCATGGAGGCATCATGTTCTTATGGCTACTTTTTGCTTGGAGTAATTAATTCAGCCACAAAGATTTTTTTAATATCTATTATATGTTGCATGCTCTGCTAGGGACTGGATGCAGTGGTGAGCAAAACTAAACATGGTTTTTATCCTCTGTGGTTTATTCTCTAGAGCATTGTAGACCACACAGAGATACACTATCCAGATTCCTCCATGGAAGGAGAGAAGTGTGGTCAGCAGAGAACATCCAGCTTAGTGTCTGCCTCAGCTTTAGAGAGCTGGTTTAGCCAAGCTAATTCCCTACCTAGAGCTCCTGCCCCTAGACTAAGCACCATTTGTTTTGGAGCTCCCTGAAGGGTTGGCAGAGGCTTTCTGGGGCTGGCATGACAATTTAACATATTCCTCTGTTCAATCTGTTTTCACCCCACCCTTCCAAAGGTGTTGATGACTGGTCCCTAATAAACATCTTGTGCCCAAAACTCCATCATAGCATCTGCTTCCAGAGAATCCAACTTGAACAATGGGTCAGAGAGCAAAGCAATGAATATATCAAGAAATGTGAAATTGTTCTTGTGGTGAGCGATTCAAAGGAAAGTTCACTGGATTCTGGTTCCCAGATGTACACTTGGAAATTGTCTCTCTGTCCTCTACCTGGATGCTGGCCTAAACATGGGACTCAGATCCTTTCTTTTGTTTATGTATACCCTGACACCTAGGCACAGAAGGGCCACACTTGTTTACAAAGCTGTGTATAAGTTTGACATGTTCTTGCACACATAGGTGTTCCTCCTCCTTGTACAATGGAAAAGGCACCCAAATGGGTAAAATATATATCCTAGCTCTTTAAAAAGTTCTTTCAGTATTTCTTCCACCTGGGTTCAGCCTCAAACTATATCACAGGCATTCTTTGATTCTGTCATGTCAACACCATGCATTATTATGCTGAGCAGAATCACTTTTTTGCCTTTATTTTTCTTCCTCACTCTTTAAAGTTTCATCTCCTCTTTTGGTTACACAGATGTATTCCTTTGAAGAAAATTCATTGAACTGTAGGCTGAAGATCTGTACATTTTTCTATATGGAAATTATAAGACCTCCATTATAAAGAAACTGTTCCTTCAGGCCTATAGGAATAAGGAACAATTGTTCTATCTACTGTTATCCATGCCACCCTTTATACAGCTGCCTATTAAGGTTTCTGAGGTTACTCTTTGTTAGTTAGCATCTAATTACTCTCTTGAGACAGGTGGAATTGACCTCTCTCAGTTGTCTGATTAGTTTGGGGTAAGGTGGGTTATTTTTTCTGGTAATATCTACTTCCCACAGAGCACCTTTTGTTGGACTGTGAGCTCCTTGAATGTAGGAGCTTTTCTGCATAGCTATACATATGTTGACATCCTCCATACTTCTTATCAACCCTAAATTAGAGAAGGTGTTCAGGAGGTACTGAGGACTAAAATAGATCAGTTAATAAATGAATTAAGGACTAAGCTCTAAAATCATGTGTAGGCCCCAGAACCATAAATGGAGACATAGTCAGAGGTCCCTATAGCTATGATCAAGACCTTAGAAGCCATTAGGATCCAGGACATGGATCAGAGCATGAGACTCCCTGAGAACCTCTCAGAGTTTGACCCATGTCACCTGGCCTTGTGATGCTGCTCTATGGTGCCAATTGCTGCATATAGCTCTCATCTTCAGAGCTATTCTTCCCCAACCTCATAATCTGCAAAAATCTCTATGCAATTAACATTCCAAAAAATACAGACACTTGCTTAGTCATTCCTTAATAAATATTTATGAATCTTAAGCATGCTAAGAACCTTTGTGATATTATGTCTTTGTTTTCATTGTGTCCTTTATGCAAAATGCCCTTATCCTGAATGATGCCTATAAATTATCATTTCAAAAAAATCGTGGGAATCTTGCATGATACCACTACACCAGTGGCGCCGATTACAGATAAGAAAAAGCTAAAGGAGTTCATCACCACCAAACCAGTATTATATGAAATGCTGAAAGGTATTACTTAAGAAGAGGAAGAAGGTCAAGTGAATTAAAAATCTCAGGAATAGAATAAACTGGTGAATATAATAGAATTAGGGGCAAAGAAAGGGAGTGGATAGATAATTATCAGGGTGAAAGGGGTGTGGGGTGCAGAAAGAGACTGGATTAAAATTGTATAACCTATGGATGAGGACAATAGTGGGGGGAGGGGGTAAGGGCAGAGGGTGGGGTGGGAATCGGGTGGAAGGGAGCTATGGGGGAGAAAAAGGAGAAACAATTGTAATAATCTGAGCAATAAAGATTTATTTAAAAAAATCGTGGGTTTTGACCTTCTGTAGAAGGAGGAGAAAGACATTCTCCTCCATGTTCTTAAAATCCCTTCTTCTGTGCTTTGAGAACATTTGAGACTAAAGGTCTATAGTGTCTTGCCAGTGATAGGAGGAATGGTGATTGGCAGGAAATGCAGGTACCCAGGGAAATGTCAGAAGTGCCCCACAGAATGCCTGACAGAAGGCAGTAGTGTCTGAAGGGAGCAATCTTAGTTTAGCCAGAACTAGCTTTTGGAACTAATAAACCATCAATCTTGGTGACTTAAGACAATAGGCGTTCATCTCTCACGTAAGAAAATGGGCATTCCTGACCTGAGAGAGGCCTTCCATGTTGGCCAAATGTTGAGAGCCAGGCTTCTTCCATCTTGGGTCTCAGAGACCTCTGCAATCTGCCAGTGGAAGAGGATAATTTCTGAGATGTGACCAGGACTGAAGAAGGTGCACATTGCCTCAGCTCACATTCCACACACATTCCATTAGCTAGCCCTCAATCACATGACCACACTGGACTGAAAGGCAAACTGGGGGTGTAGTCTAGTCCTTTGCTAAAAAAGAAGAAAAGATAGATTAGGTGATCAGCTAACAATTTCTGCCACAGAAGAAAATGTTTCCCAAAATAGGCAACTTAACTTAGAGCAGAGGCAACAACAATAGTGACAGAATAGGAAGGTTTAAAAGAGATGAAGCCTGTCATACCCATCAGGAATTTTGGGGAAATGTCACTTATGACTCCCAGAAGTCCTTGTGGGAGGTTTTGAAGGACTTTTTAATGGTCCATTACATAGGGGCAGGGCTCATAACTGCATTTACAATGAACGAATGCAGCCTCATAGTTGTCTATATGTCATGGATCAGGTTATTTAAAACAGATGGTAAGATAGCTTGGTGTGTGGGATATTGATAATCAATGTCCATGGAAAGGAAGGGAACAGGTTTGGACAAATGGAAGGTTTGAACTGTAATGCACCCACAAAGCCTTGGTCAATTCCACATGTACTTTGGGAGCATATGTGGCCCATAAGAGTTGCCCCATGGTGATTATATATCCTATAATTATTCACTGGCTGTGAGCTGCTCCAGGAAGAATTTGCTCTTTTGGAGTGAGGGGCACTTCTGCAGCTAAGACAAACCCTAAAGTGCCCCAGTATTTGGGGCAATGAGTCCTTCCTTGCAGGGAAGTCTGGGGACTCATCTTCATTCCCCTCACTATAATTTTGGTCAATTGCTCTACTAGAGAGAACAGTGTTTCCCAAAGTGTGGCATGCGTACCCCCAAGGGTACAGGAAGAGTTTTGGGATACGCGTTGCACTGGAGTTTGGTGGGGATATGCACTGTACCATGCTTAGCTGCACTTAATTCTATGTTCTCATGAGTCAAGTCAAGACAGTATTGTGAGGCGTGAAATGGTGTGCAAATAAATGTTATTTATAATATAACTTTTATTTATATTTTATTATGAATAATTTTATTTTTCGTTTATTATTATTTTGTGTATGTACCAAAAAATAAAAAAAATAAAAATTTTTGATTGTTATTAAAATACATCCATTTTTTACGAGGGGTACTCAGTGTTATGAAAATTATAGAAGGGGTACACAAATGTCAAAAGTTTGAGAAACACTGCTCTAGAGTAACAAAACATATCTCCTCCATGTTCCTAAGGACTGACCTTTGGGTATTTATAAATAATCAGCTTGTCCATTCCATTTCATTCATAACTCACGGAAGCCATGCATTTAGTTTTAACATCTACAGGTATCTCACCTGATCCTCATGGAAGGTTTTTGGATCTTTCATGTACTGTTTACCATCATTACATGGGGCTTTGGTGTTGAGGGTTTTAACAGGTCCATCTGGGCATATGATCATTATCCCTCTCCCTCTAAACCCGATGACAGTGCCCTTTTTATGGGACTAAAGCACTGTGATGATCTTAACTTTTAAAATTAGGCTGACACAGAGTGCATTAAATATAAGTTTCCTCTTCCCTTGCCTTTATTTATCATTTACATGTTGAACTTTTCAGCTGGCAAAGGATAAAATCGTTGATAGCAAATGAATTAGATATCAATTAATTTCTAAAGCAAACCTAATGGGCATTTAAGAAGAGAATTTAATGTCTCATTTACTCTCTATAGCTATCTTGTTAAATGCCAATTAAGTATCTAAATATTTCCTACAAGCTTAATGAATTATAATAAGTAATAAGTGATTACTACTTTTTCCCTAAGTTCTTGGCTCTCTCAACTTCTGGTGCAATGATAGTAGATTTTTTCTTGTCCTATTTATTATACTCAAACCTTCTTAATGAGCTTAACTTACCTTACTTAGCAAAAATGAACAAAATTTATAGTCAATTCTAAAGACAAAAATAATATTGAAATACATACAGCTCTAGAGAACATGTAAGGAATAAGGATTTTTACTTGACAATTAAGCAAGCACCAATTAAAATGTTATGTATAATGAATGCCTAATGTTTTATGTTTTTAGTACCTTAACCAGTCCCATCCTCTTTTCTGCAAATCATTTCTAAATACCAAGGTGGAATGTGAATTAATAGACACAAAACATGAGCTTCTTGGGCCTGGCCTGGAGTCTAGCTCTTCAAGGTTCTCTCTGACATTCTGGGGAGATAGGGAAGACTCCAAGTTGCACAGCCAGACTTTGCTGTCTGACAGTGCCCTGTGGGGATGGGGATGACTTTCAGCAGATACCCAATTGACAGGATTCATGGACTGCCACTCTACTGCTGCTCGGTAGGGTTGCAAAGAGCAAAGATGCAGCCTGGAAGCGTAGGTTTGTGGGGATCGTAAGGATAGGTGAGGGGTCTGATCTGAGCAGAATGGAGCTCTGAGCAGCCATCTTTGGTGCATCATAAATTGTGTATACATGTCATTCGGATCAGGCCCAAGTGGAAGTGGCACTGGACCCAAGGTCAAGGGATCAAATAGTCCTGAGTCTGAGGCCCAACTTGTCACATACTTGTCCTGTGAGCTTAGGCAAGCCACAGTCTTTGAGTTTCAGTTTCCTTTTTTTGTGATATAGGGATACTATCTCTCCAGGGGTTTCTTAGGAAGACAAAAAAAAAAGAAGAGAATTTATATAAAGCATGAAATATGATGCTGGCCAAGTGGCACACATTCAGTGAGTGCCATTATTATTAGGGTAAATGATAATGATCATTAATATACAAATGGTGACAAAGTCACCTTATTTCTCTTTTGTAGAATGTGGCAGGTGTGGGGACTGATGGAAGTTAATGTAGTCATAATTGTCCTGAAGCTTGTACAACTCCCATGAAAAGGGTGTGTGTGAATTTTCCAAGGATAGGGATGCTGAGGACAGCATTCACATCCTGACCCTCAAAGAGAAAGCTCATTCTGTTCCTCAGAAGTGCAAGGAACATGTAGTAACAATGCACTTGACAATCCTTACTTCTCCAATATCCTGGTCAGGAAATACTTTGCTCCAAATATACTGCAAGTCAGGGGAGGGTTCCCTCAATGGGGCTCAGGGGGTGCAAGTCCAACCCCATTTACAAGGACAGCCCTTCTCTTTGGTGAGGCCATGCAACCCTGCTCCATGCAATTATTGTCACTTATACAAACAATTTGAGGCATTCTGATGACAAATGCTAGACAACCATTCAAGTCACGTTTTTTTAAAAAACATTTTTATTACAGGAAAATGCTCATGATGTAGCATTAAAAAGGAAAAAAAAAACAATCCCAGGAAGTAAATCAGAAGCAGCAGAGACAGTAACCAACGTAGATCCTTGAGTTAAATGTAGCCTCCTTAGGGCTCACCTCAGCAAAATATCAAAAAGAGGGAAGAAAGAGACAAAGATCCAGCTAACTCTGAATGCACTGACTTGACAGGCAATATAGGTCTTTATGATGGCTTCTTTGTGGTGCAAAGGAGAGAGTTCCATTCCTCAACATATAGCAATCATCATCATAAAGGTTAATATTTATTAATGTGACTGTGAGAGGGGGCAGGCTGGGCTAAGGGACCACCTCCCCTACAGTGCATGAATTTTCATGCACTGGGCCTCTAGTAAACAATAAAAATTCATTTCTCACAGTTCTGGAGGTTGGAAATCAAAGATCAAGGATCTGGCAGAATCAGTGTCTGATGAAGACCTACTTCCTGGTTCATAGATGGCACCTTCTTGCTGTGTCCTCCTTCTGTGAAATGGGCTAGGGAGTTCTGTGGGGTCTCTTTTTATAAGGATACTAATCCCACTCATAAATCATCCACCCTCAAGATCTAAGCACTTCCCAAAGGCCCTACCCACTAATGCCATCAACTTAAGGGGTAGGATTTCAACATATAAATTTTTGGGTAACACCACAGTAAAACCATGGCAGGGTTACTTTAAAGAGTAAATAACTGAGTATATACGAATTATATAGAACATCACCTGGTTTAAGAAGTGAATAAATGTTAACTAGCATCATTATTACTATTGGTATTATTATTGATGTTAGTTATTTTTGTCATGTGGATTAATTGACCTATAAGTTTCTTCAAACTCCATTTCATAAAAATGACTTCTTCCTTTCTTACAAAGAAGGGGAGAGAAGATTTGCAAATCATCCCTATTTAATATCTATAGAAATACTCTCATGATAGGTAGGAAAAAATGCTTGGAAGGAAATGTATGTGTGGTAAACAGAATAATGGCCCCAAAGATGTCCACATCTTAGTCCTTAGAACCTGGGAATATACTATCTTACATGGCAAAGGGACATTGCAGGTGTGATTAGGTTAAGGCCCAACATAATCGCAGGATCCTCATAAGTGGAACAAAAAGGTAGGCCTGTCAGAGTCTGAGAGGGAAGTGTGGGAGAGAAGGAAGTAGAAGTTGGAGTGAGGCCATGAGCTAAGGAATGTGGGTAGCATCTTGAAGCTGGAACAGGCAGCTACAATTATCCCCTGGAGCCACCAGAAGGAACACAGCCTTCCCAACATCTTAATTTTAGCCCACGAGGCTCAGACGTCTGAGTTCAGGAATTATAACATAATTAATTAATGTGTGGTAAATTGTTATAGCAGCAATAGGAAATTAGTATGGCATCAAAGCCATAGCTAAAATAGATTCTGTCTACATCCTGGATTTATGGGAAATTTGTTTTCTTCTTCTTTAAACTGTCTCTGTTTTTCAAAGTAAGAAGGAAAATGTGAGTTTGAGACATAATTGATCAGATACAGATGGTTACCACACGCCATTGTGTTCTTGTGCTGCTGTAGAGAGCACCCAAGCATGTGAATTGGAGTCATCACTACTAATGTGTGGTTATTCCCTGTCACTGATATTGCCATGTTCCTGGCTCTGTCAACCCTTCACTAACCCTTCTCTGTCCACTCAAGTGCTCTATACCAGTGATTCTCAAGCTCTATTTGCATAAAAAACACTAGGGTTCTTGTTTAAATGCAATTACCTCAACATCAGTCATCAGGAAAATGCAAACTAGAATCCCAAAGAAATAATACCACACCCAATGGGATGACTACAATTAAAGAGACTAATAGTACCAAGTGTTATTGAAGATGTGGTTCAGCCTGAACTCACATACACTGCTAGTGAGAATAGAGAATGATCAAACAAACCTCTTTGAAAAACTGTCATTTTCTTAAAATGTTAAGCATACACATAGCATATGATTGAGTCATTCCACTCTCAATTATTTATCCTAAAAAATTAAAGTATATGTCCTCACAGAGACTTCAACAGGAATGTTAATAAAAGCTTTATTCATGGTAGTCAAGATATGGAAACAACCTGAATGGCCATCAACTCAGCAACATAAAGGAATGAACTGTGCAAACACTCATCACGTGGTGAATCTCAAAAGCATCACTCTGAGTGAAAGAAGCCAGACCCACAGAGAACACCATCCATTTATATGAAATGAAAACTAATCTATAGTTGCAGAAAGCAACATCAATAACTATGTAGGACCATGCAGAGGGAGGGATGGGTTGCCTTGGGGCAGCAGGTCTTTGGGGATGATGGAACTCTTTTTGTATTTTGAGTGTTATGGTGGTCTCATGTGTGTGAATTACTACCATGATTCATCAAATTTTGCACTTTCAGTGGATGTGGTTTTTTGAGGAATGTAAATCATTTCTCAATTAAGTTGATAAGAGGATTAAAAGCAGACTCAGATTCAGATGTATAGGCTGGACAGGCAAGCCTGCTTTCCTAACAAGCTCCCAATCTCTGCAAAGCTGCTAGTCCCACGACTATATTTTAAGGAGGAAGCCTCTAAAATATCCTCTCTTTACTTCCTCTTACTTGCAGTAGACAGATTTGTTTTCATTTTTGCTAAGAAAAATAAAGATCTTCAGTAAGGAACTCCCTTCAATATCTGTCCCCTGACACCCATACACTATAAACTACTTGAATATGGGCACATCAGAACTACCTCTTTCTTTCATTCTAGATGTACTTGATGGCAATTCAAATCCATGGCTCAATAAAGTAATGAATCAAGATAATTTAGGAATCTTAGAATAAGATTGAAATTATGGATGCTGCATTAATTAATTCCAAATCCCTTGTGTGCTGGCCCAAACAATATAAACCAACAAAAACTAGAAAAAGTATTTGGGATAGCTATGTGATTTTATAGATTTTAGGACTTGTTTCCTATTATCCAATATCTCTTTACATATCAGTAAAATGTGGCAAAGGGTAGCAGTGATTCTGTATCTGTCCCTTTAACTCTTCATTCTTTTATGGTGTCATTTCATAAATTCATGAAAACATGGAGAATTTAAGAATCATAACCCTTCATGTTTTATATGTGTCACCTAGTATTTAGGCCAGAGTAGCTAGCCAGTAAATGTTTGATTATCTTAAAAAGTAGTAGTTTGGCTTTCAAAGGTTTTAAAAACAATCGTTGTAATCTGGAACAAGGTTGGTCAAGAAGATGGCTAAGGCTTAGTAGTAGTTCAGCAGTAGACTGACTCAAACAACCTTTCCATGTCTGTCAGACACCATTCGGTTTTCCTGTCTTCAGAAAAAAGTAAAACCAGAGTCACCTGGATAAATGCTTTCCTAAGTGTCCTCTATTCTTGGGTCCCCATGACTTTATGAAGCAAGCAACAACAAAACTCCTCTAAAGCTAAACTAATGTGAAATAACCCAGGGCTTGAACTTGTCGCATGACGTTGCTTTAAATTTTAATGCGAACTCAGGAGTAGATTTGTGAACAGCAAGGTAACGCAAAGGCCATGAAATATTGATTCTGTACATTTTCTTATGCATTTTTATTCTCCAATTTAGTAAATTTTTCATCTTGCCTGCACTTAGAGGTTGCCTGTGAAGTCATTACTGCCAATTGTATTAGCTGTTGTAAATAAATAATCGTCGCCCGAGCTGTTTGTATGACGTGAGGTGGACAGGACCCTGTTTCTTCTGAGCACTAACTTCTCACAGCTCAGCCCACAGAAGATGAAAAGGGATGATCACAATTTTCCACAGATCACAATAGCATATGCTTTCTAAAGGAAGAAGGCTTTTAAGTAAAGCAACAATGACAAACTCTAATTTTTTAGCAGATAGGAGACCACCATTCTGACAATCACCCATTTTGGTCTGGAAGAAGGTGGAATTGATTTTTGTTTGTTTGTTTTTAAATCAAAACATGAGGCTAGAACAGGTGTGGGCAAACTATGGCCCACGGGCTGGATGGCTGTTCTAAACTATTGAAATTAAAAAATAAGACTGTACCCTTTTATGTAATAATGTTTACTTTGAATTTATATTAGTTCACACAAACATTCCATCCGTGCTTTTGTTCTGCCCCTCCGGTCCAGTTTAAGAACCCACTATGGCCCTGGAGTCAAAAAGTTTGCCCACCTCTGGGCTAGAATGTCATGGCATGTATGCTTTTAATAGATCCTAAGATAATCAAGTGGGAAACATTTCCTATCCCTACTTTATAAAAAATGAAAATGCAAGAATTTTACCAGTAGCCCTAATTTAAATCTATGTACAACGTGTCACATTTTTCTCAATCACATGGACAGACAACTCAATTAGATGTTTCTTTTTAAAAATATATATTTTAACTAGAAGCCCAGTACATGAAATTTGTGCACTGTGGGTGTGTGTTCCTCAGCCCAGCCTGCACCCTCTTCAATCTGGGACCCTTAAGGGGATGTCTGACTGCCAATTTAGGTCCAATCTGTCTCACAATCTGGGACTGCTGGCTTCCAACCATTCACATGTCTGCCTGCCTAATTGCCCCTAACTGCTTCTGCATGCCAGTCTGGTTGCCCCTAACTTTCCTCCTCTGCTGGCCTGGTCACCCCCAACTGCCCTCCCCTGCAGGCCTGGTCTCCCACAACTGCCCTCCCCTGCAGGCCTGGTTGCCCCTAACTGCCTTCCCTACAGGCTTGGTCCCCCAACTGCCCTTTCTCCCCTTCAGACCCGTTCACCCCCAACTACCCTCCCCTGCCAACCTGGTCACCCCCAATTCCCCTCTCCTGCTGGCCTGGTTACTCCCAAATGCCCCTGCCTGCTGACCTGATCACCCACAACTGCCTTCCTCGGCTGGCCATTTTGTGGTGGCCATCTTGGGACCACGTGGAGGCAACCATCTTGTGACCACATGGGGCAGCCATGTTATATGAGGGCATGGGGGTCAATTTGCATATTGCTTCTTTATTATATAGGATTATTGACTCCAGAGAGGAAGAAAAAAAGTGAAAGAGAGAGAAAGACTGAGAGAAAGAGATATATATCTAGAGAGATCATGATGAAAAAGAATAATTGATCAGCTGCCACCTGCATGCCCCACACTGGGGACTGAAGTCTGCACCCCCTGCATGTGCCCTGACTGGAAATCAAACTGTGACCCCTGGTTCATAGGTCAATGTTCAACCAATGAGCCATGCCAGCTGGGCTGTTTATCACTGCATTTATTCTATATTACAAGTCTCTTTCCTAGAATATACATCTATACCTCTATACTCAACATCTTATAGAGATGAAAGAAAGAAGAAAACCACTTCTGATAACAAATGGCATGTCCCTTGGTAAATAACACATGGAAGGGGTCTGCCCCTTATGAAAATCACAATGATTCTTTTGCAGATGTTATGCATTAATCATTACTTCTCTGTTGTTAAGTCAGATTGGCTGTTTTTCCATGTTCCTGGTTACATTGACCTGCAGCCCATTATGACTATTCCATTGGTCCTAATTTTCTCATTCCATATTTCCAGAACACAACAGGAAAGGAGGTGGGAGAAGAGCAGGTTGAATATTTATTCTTGACATAGATGAAACTATAGCTTCTCTTTATTGGATCAGCAACAGGGCTCTTCATTCTTATTTTTTCTCCATAGTTTATACTTATTACAATCATATGTCCTTGCTTATTGTAGAAAAAAACATAAAAATAATAAATATTTGTTTAACTCTTTACCTTTGACATCTTCACCTGTTGAAAAAGAAACAACACAGGAGGAGAATAAAGCTCTTTAATAATGTGTTACCTTACTTTTTACTTTGGTATACATTATAATAGCCTTTAAATAATCCTTTAAGAATTTTAAACACTGTTGCAGCCATTCTTAGTTTTTCTATTTACTTTTAAATCCTTAAATACTTGATTCATATACTATCTAAATATATTGTGAAATCAAAAAGAAATTTAATTACCTAAATAAAGTCCAAGTGAGATTATTTTCTAACTTTGGTAGTTTTGTGTTTGCTCAGTAAGTCAGCATATTGGGGGAACATTCTTATATATGTTCATCTCACCGCACTGAATGTTGTATTAGGCCATACAGCTTGCATAGGTGCTCACCGGTAGATACTGTCACCCTACAACACATATGGTCCTAGCACAGGTCTAGCAAGATGTGTCAAGTCAATCCAAGCCCCGTATATTTAGATTAGGCGTCAGCATGAACACAGATATACATCTCTTCTTAGACTCTTTTTAAACTCTTCACTCCACCTTGAGCTAAATCCCCATTGGAAAAATCACAAAGGGGAGAAGTGGGCAGGGTGAATTGAAAATGAGGGACTGATCCAATGCAACTATGGGAGACTGGGAACATTTCTGTAGACATAGTGTGGAAGGCATGAGACTCAGTAAGACTTTAAGGATGCAACTTACAACTCTTTCCTAAGAAAGAGCATTACTGTTAGGGCTCTGGCAGGATCTATGCACTTACCTGGAGGAGTCAGAACTGAGTGCATAAATAGGCCACAAGGCAGGTGGTGACCTCATAATTTGAGCACCCCTTGAACTTCAAGGATCAGCATTGTGACAGCAGCAATTTGAGGGCCCAGGATTAGTGTGATGGCTACACAAATAAGAAAGGGATGGAAATGGTGAGGACTTGTGTGTTATGGGGAAAAAAAAACTTGAGGATACCCTGGAGAAAATCATTAAGTTTTCCTAATTAGGAGTAGGAAGTGTTGAAAGTGAGGGAGCTCCCCTGGTCAGTGACACTGACAAAGATCAGAGGCTCTGAAAGCAGGGGCATTGAGAAGACCTAGGATTGAAGAAGCTGCCACATCAAAGAAAACCCTTTCAGGGTTACAGAGGCACTTCCTCCAAGTGTCAAGCAATAGCACCAGGAAAAAGCCTGGGCATAGCCAAAGTTTACACTGGAGCAGAGGCTGTGCCAAATTAAAAGGGAATAGAAAACACTGAGGCGAGAACAACAACAGCTTCTCCATGCATGGAAAGAATTGCTGCCGAGATAAATATTCTTGTGAACACTACTCGTAGCTCAGGCTTCCTCTTGACCCCCATCCAGCTGCTCCATAACAATGCAAGTGTTATAAATTTACACCAAAGAAGCCCTCCAGTTTGAGATCTGAGAAGCCAAGAACAACCGAAGGGAACCAGAAGGGGAAGCAAAGACAATTTACTCAAATTGTTTATGGAAAAACACCAGCCCTGCTTACACATCACATCACTTAAAGATGAATAACTAAAGTGGCAACAACATCAACTCTGAGGAGCGTTTCAAATTATGAAATGTTGAGAATATGCATGCCATGTGCAAAGGACATACTCAACAAAGACAATGTAACCAATGTCTTCTTGTGTCTTAGATGCTATGTGAGAAATTAGGGGCTCTGTGAAACCAGAGATGAAAAGTGGAATAAAAAGATTTAAGGGAAAAGAAAGATGGGCAAAATGTAGGCAGTTTAATAAACTAAATTACATAAGAGAGAGGGATGTAAGGACAGAATTCAGTATCTGTTTTGGGAATCCTAAAACCAAGAGACAACACTTAAGGGTCAACTAAGTGACCTGGGATACGAATCAATCAGAGCACCTGGAATAGAGAAAAAAGGGCCAGAACTATAATAGTGAAAAGAAAGAAGATGCTAGGAATGGAAGATGAAAATGAAGATAGAACAGGCATAATTCACTTCTGAAAAAGATCCCCAAAGAAAGAAAAGGGAACAGAAATTAGCAATATTATAGAAGGATCTTCCTGACACAAGGAAACATGGTTTAATTCCTTGGAAGAGTGACAGTGTGTTATAGAACATTAGTGAAATACCTAAAGATATCTTGGTAATTTTGTTTTAATCTTAAGGAAAAAGAAAGAATGTGACAAATATTAAAAGAGGAGGGAATTGCTAAATAGAAAGAATGAGAAAGCCATCTAGCTCCAGAAGTTTTTTTTCTACCATCAGAAAGATTAGGAAAAGAAATGGGATGCCTTTCAATCCATTCATCTCAAGGTGGCCAGATTGATCTTAAAATGTGTATCAGATCATATGACTTCTCTTCATGCCCATCAATGCTAAACCAAACAAAAGCTTAAAAATGCCTATTAAGATCTACCACCGACTACATGTCCATTTTTATTTCAAACAACAGTGATTTTTGGTGTCTGGACACCCTGACTTCTCTCTCATTCTCAAATGTGCCAAGCTCTTCTCATCTTCATATTCATGGCTATTATCCACTCTGACCAGACCCTGCTGCCCTCCATGATTCCCCTTAGTGACTTAGACTCATTCTTCAAGTTTTATATGATGGCCACTTTCTCAGCGTTTTCTTTCCTTGGCCTACAGTTAAAATTAAGTGACTCCCAAAATTTCATTTTTATGATTCATGCATAAAATTAAGCACTTTAAAGTAAACATTTTAGTGCTATTTTATACATTCACACCTCTGTCTAGTTCTAAAACAGTTTCATTCCCCCCTTCAAATAAGCAGCTACTAGCCATTACTCCCTCCTCCCAGACCCTGTGCTCTGTCTTTATGGATTGACTTACTATGGACATTTCATATAAATAGAATCACAATATGTGACCTTTGTGACTGGTTTCTTTCACCTAGGACAGTGGTCAGCAAACTGCAGCTCGAGATTCACATGTGGCTCTTTGGTCCCTTGAGTGTGGCTCTTCCACAAAATACCACGCCCTGGGAGGGTCTATTTTGAAGAAGTGGCATTAGAAGAAGTTTAAGTTTAAAAATGTTGGCTCTCAAAAGAAATTTCAATCGTTGTACTGTTGATATTTGTCTCTGTTGACTAATGAGTTTGCCAACCACTGACTTAGGAAGTTTTCGAGGTTCATTTGTGTATCATGTATTAGGACTTAATTCCCTTTTAAGGCTGAATGATATCTCATTGTATGTAAATAATTTGTTTAGCATCCATCCATTGATAGACATATAGGTTGATTCCATCTCTTTTGTTCTACATAGTGCTACTATGAACATTCATGGATAAGGATATTTTAAAAATATATTTTATTGATTTTTTACAGAGAGGAAGAGAGAGGGATAGAGAGTTAGAAACATCAATGAGAGAGAATCATTGATCAGCTGCCTCTTGCACAGCCCCTACTGGGAATGTGCCTGCAACCAAGGTACATGCCCTTGACTGGAATCGAACCTGGCATCTTTTAGTCTGCAGGCCGATGTTCTATCCACTGAGCCAAACGGGTTAAGGCATGGATAAGGATTTTTAAGGACTGAGCATGTCCCCAAATTTATGTATTTATTGAAGCCCTCATTCCCAATGTGATGATGTTAGAAGATGGGGCCTTTGGGAGGTAAGTTTAGAGGATATGAGGGTGGGGCTGCCATGATGGGATTAATGCCTTTATAAGAAGAGGAAAGGGCCCCAGAGTTTTCTCCCTCTGTGATGTGAGTACAAAATGAGAAGGCAGACAACTGCAAGCCAGGAAGAGAACTCTCACCAGATCTCAACCCTGCTGGCACCCTGATCTCATAATTACAGCTTCCAGAACTACGAGAAATACACTGTTATTAGAGCCATCCAATCTATGGCATTTTGTTATTGGTTTCCAGAGCTCACTTAGACTTCTTTGTTTTCAATTCTTTTTGGGCATCATGCTTTTTAAATTTCTTGCACATATCCATATTTCCAGTGTAATATCTTTTTGTGTGATTCTTTATTTAGTGTAGTTTGTACACAGTAGACACGGAACCCCCCCTCCCCCAGGTCCAAGAAACATTTGTTTCATTTGCCACTGTGGCATCTAACATGGTGCCAACCCCACAGGAGGTCCTTGATAAATGTGTGAATGAATGAATGCATGAGAAAACAAGTTAGCCAGATTGATGACCAAGTTAACAGGACTTGAGAGTCAACTTTTGAGACATCTGGAAAGAGACGAGGCAAGATTTTTTAGGTAGCTCCAATGTAGCCTGTCACTATCATTAAAAAAAATCCCTCTTCAGTGAGCAGGTATCATTTTACCTGGCACATCCCAAAATCAGAAAAACCCCAGATGTCACAAGTTTAGGGAAAGAAAGTTTTGGTCATACTTTGTCTGTTCCGCCAAAGCCTCAAACTGGTGCCTTCCACAGCAAAGACAGATTATTTTTAAAAACATATGTTTGCATTGATTTCAGAGAGAGGAAGGGAGAAGGAAAGAGAGATAGAAACATCAATGTTGAGAGAGAATCATTAATCCGTTGCCTCTTGTATGCCCCCTACTTGGGAATGAGCCCACAACCCAGGCATGTGCCCCAACCAGGAATTGAACCATGACCTTTTGGGTCATGAGTGGATGCTCAACTACTGAGCCACCCCCCAGCCAGGCCAAAGACAGATTATTGTTGAGAAGTCTGGTTAGGGGACTCCAAAGACACCACAGATCATATGGCAGAACACATTCTGCATTTCCAAGCTTTTCTTTCTGAATATTTTTTTCCAGAGAGATGAGTCAGGTAATGTGAATGCTCAGGGTTGATCATGCTGGTTTTTAATATTCTGAGGCTGAAGTTGAGTTTGGTTTCCATTTGTTCTTTTGATTGCTGTTCCACCAACTTCCTGTGTGTTGGCACTCTTGTTGTGCAATATCTAGTTTGCTCTGTAAAGTACCAAAGCAAGCATGCTCTGAAGGCTAAGGGATATAGCTACTTTAACAGTTTTACCCTCCACTCATTGTCTCTGATGCTATGCTTCTGGGTCCACCTTCGTGTCTCTCTATCTCTTTCTATGCGTGTGTGTGTGTGTGTGTGTGTGTGTGTGTGTGTGTGTGTGTGTGTGTGTTTGTGTCTCAGATAGCTTCCCTCTTCTATTCTGACTTTATCTATGCTTTCTCTATATTTGTCTCTGCTCTTATTTTTGTTCCCTCTCTTTTTCTCCATATCTGCTTCTGTGTCTCTCCTAAGGGAGAGAACCATGTACTGCATGAGCTATGTGTATATATTGCTCTATCTCTTCAGGGCTGCTATTGTCCCTTCAATAAGCCCCTTCCTGTCTCCAAGTGGCTGCTCCTATCTCCTTTACAATCGGGGAGACCGGAACTGGCTGCAGTGAATGTGAGGAAGTCTTTATAATGAACAGGATCTCTCTGCTGTTTACACAAACACTTCAACTACACAGGGAACCAGGCAGACCCGTCTGATGAGAATGTAATTAAATGTGGGGGAGTGAATAGAAAGGGTGGTGGGCAGGCCAGGCTAAGTGATAGGGCAGAAGGTGCTGGGAAATACCAGATTAATACAGGGGCAAAGCTTGTGTTCAACTGGACTCCATAATTATGTACTGACAATTTTCTAGGAGCTGAGCCCTGAGCTAGGGGATAGAGAACCCTTGTGATATAGCCACTGCCTTGCATGAATTTTACTTAATAATATAGTGCTAGGGTGTTATAGAGATACAGACAGTGGGTGTAGAAGCTGTGAGAAGGAGACTGGAAGGAAGATATAAGAGGTGAAGTGGTCTTTGAGTAGAGCCTTGAAGGAAGAAAATGACTGGGTAGAAAAAAGTTGAAGTCATGGGGTTCTAGATTACAGAGAAGATGGAGCTAAAGCTCATATCAGGAAAGTCAAGGTGCTCAAGGGGACTGAGAGGAAATCTTGATTTTAACATTTTGGGTCACCGAGTATGGAGAGAAATAGACAGGTGGGGGTCTGTGAGGTCAGGAGCACTGGGCAGAGAATCAAAAGACCCTGTGAGTCTCTGTAGTGCTGTCCAATAGACCCTCCTATATCTGAAAGTAGAAATGTGTCTGAGATGATAGCCACAGATAGCTAATGACTAACTGAAATTTTAAAATGTGGCCAATGTGATCGAGGAGTTGAAATTTTATTTTTATGAGTTTTATTTAATTAAAACATCAATTTAAATGGTTCTTATAGCTAGTGGCTACTGTGTCAGCACAACCCTGAGAAGTCTTGGCCAGCATCCCTGGAGAGATGCCAGCACCATGTTTTCCAAAGACCAGTGTAGTGAAGAGTGTGAAGGACCCGATACTTCAGGGAGAGAAATGCAATAATGTAAGGAGGAGCAGGTAAGGGCATGGATCAGGGACATTCAGCGGGATTCAGTACCTTAATTGGAGGATGTCACACCAGAAGATGCAGTGCAACTGAAGCTTGAGTCCAGCAGCAAGTTGAAGCTGTGTCCCTGAGCCTTGGATTCAGGTTTTGGATGTGATGGTGAGACTGAGAAGGTCTCAAAGGTAATTCAGCTATGAGTTCAGGAATATTGGAATCCTATATTTGACAAGCTGCCTTTTCCTTTTAGATCTCTAAGAATGTATCCCCTGACTAGGGAGCACGGGAAATTCTCAGATACAACATCCTGAGGCCCAAAGGTGTCCAGGGGCCTCTCCTGTCTCCTTTTCTTAAGGGCGTATTTTATGCTCTGATAAAAAAAATGGACTCAGTTTAAAACAAAGGAAATTTAATCAGATCTCAACAATTTATTTTTGGAACTTAACAAAATCAATCCTAAGATATTCATGGAAAAATAAAGGTCCAGAGATAGCTAAGATGTGTGTGAAGAAGGAAAAAGGGAGTCTTGCTCTTTCATTTAGTATGATTTCTTTTTAGAATATGATAATTAAAGCAGTGTAAATTTGGTACAGAGATAGAGAAGTTAATCAACGGAACAGAATAGACAGCACAGAAAAAACCCTTCAACACACACAGGAACTTGGTGACAGACAAGGATGGCAAAACAAATGAGTGGTAGTGAGAGGGGATGTTTTATTCAATACATGTTGTGGGAGAAAGACTATCATTATAGAAAAAAATGAACATTTTATCCTGACTTTATACAAACATCAAATCTCAAAGTAATAAATACCAAAAATAATGGAACTTTTAGAAGACAATTTATGAAACTGATCTTGGAATACAGAGGTTGTTTTTTTTTTTTTTAAAAAAAACAACAACAACAAAAAAACAAACAAACAAACCACAGTAAGCAAAAAAATCACAAATACCAAGGATAAGATTGATATATTTGGCTAAATGTATAAAGTCAAATATGACAACAAATATTTGTATAAATAACTGAAAAAAGGATATTATTTGGAATATGGGATGAATTTCTGTAAATCAATTATATGAAGCCAAATAAGTCCATTGGAAAAAAAATGGACAAAGGATACTAATAGAGGCAGTGCGGCATATGAAAGTAAAACAGCCAACACTTACATAAAAAGAGCTCAACCACATTAATAAGTCATAGATATGCAAGTTAAAATGAGATACCATTTTCCCACTCATTATGTAATGCTGATTTTTGCTGAGTATGTGAAGAAAGAGATACTCTCAAGCATGTCCAGAGTGAATGCAAATTGGTGTGACTCATTTGGATATCAATTTAGCAACAGCAAATACAACTGAAGACATGCACACTTCATGACCTTACACTTCAATCTCTAGATGTTTAATCTCCAAAATCTTTCACACATGTGTACAAACTTTCATGGATGTGCTACTTGTGGATAAGGGACATTGGAGACACCAACTGTAATGATGACATATATCAATGACATCATATCAATACATCAATACATATCAATATATCAGTATAACCAGCAGAGAGTGAATTAATAAAATGAAATCAAGAAGAGATATTAGCTATAAACTTATTAAGAGATGCGGTCACTGCCTAACAAAGGCACGTGTACTAGTATGTATTCATTTGTGGTTCTTCCTTTTCTTCTTCTTGCTTCGGCACAGCTGCATTGGGAAGCTCATTCACCTGCCTCGTCTACAAAACCCTGCCGGTATTACCTAGTAGCAAATGAAATCGTGAAAAGGGACATTTCCCCCACTGAGCCCGTTCACAAATGGGCTATAAATTCCACTTAGAGCTCCAAAATCTACGTCCAAAAATAGTCAAAACATTGGCAGCCTCACTGAGGAGCACTGCTTCCCACAGGGGCTGCTTCTGGGAAGACAACTTCATTTGGCCAGACCTGCACTGATGTGCATGTTAACAACATGGCCTCCTGGACGCACAGACGTGTTGAGGATTTCCTGGGGCTTGGAGAGATGTCGGCACACACTGGCTTCCCAAGATAAATTCCAAGTCACATAGCCAGGGCCTGACATCAAATTGAGAGGCAAAGGAAGCTAATAATAGCCTTGCCAGTGGACCCAACAGAACCAGGCATTTTAAGTGGAATCAACATATATAATAAAGAGCTAATAAGCTAAGTAGACCCAATAGCAGAACGACTGTCCAGACAACCTTCAGTAGGAAGCCAGGGCTGCAAAGGCCAGCTGAGGCTGAGAGGGCCTGGAAGAGGCAGCTGGGGCTGTGAATTTTGTGCATGGGGCATCTAGTACAATATAAGCTCCACAAGATCCAGGATTTTGCACCCATTTTTATTTTTCATTGAATTCCCAAACCGAATTCCTGGAACATAGGATATGTTGTCCCTAGGACAATATACATTTATTACCTTATAGTTTCTTTAGGTTCAGCATCTAGGCAGGGCTTAGCTGGACCCCATACAAAGTTGTATTCAAGGTGTCAGTCAGGGCTGTGGTCTCATCAGAGGCTCATCTGGGAAGGATTGGCTTTTGTAGTTATTGGCAGAATTTAGTTTCTTCCTGGCTATTAGCCAGAGGCTACCTTAGTTTCTTGTCACATGGTTGGCGTTCATAAGCTTTACCTAGTTCGATTGCAACTTGCCTTCCTTAGAGAGTATAATCAAGAGGGAATGCTGCCCTACAAATCATCATTTGGTCATTTTTTCCTAATACACAAGGCAAATACTTTCACCAATAAAATAAAACAAAATATAATAGCCAAAAATAAAATGTATAACTGAAAGGAAAAGTAGAAGTCACCTAAACTTGATTTTTCAGAACATCAAAGGAAACCTTTGCTGTGAGAAGAGATTTAGCTCCCAGGGCTGTCCTTGGGCAGGTCATGGAGAGGACAGAGCTCAGAGCCAGGGCTATGAGAGTGGTTGTAGGATCCTGCGCTGAACTTAAGTATAGTTGAGGACAAAATGAGTTGTCATCTGAAATTGTTAGAGGATTTTAAGGACAGGCAGCATCTAAGATTTTGGAAAAATCAGCCTTGTCTGGAAATTTACATCTACCTGGAGGTGACCAGGGCTCTATCTTTCCACCCAGTGGTTGAGACTTGGGGGGAGCATAGCTTTGTGGATGAAAGGATTTAGGGGAAAAGCCAGATCCAATTAGCTGCAAAGAGGAGCAGGTGCTCCTCAAATACCATCTCTGCCCAGTCTGAGTGCTCCCGAAGTCTGGACAATGGCAGGCAGGGCAGACAAGCCTATTACACCATCACATGCTCCCAAGGACCTTGGAAACAGGTTTTCATGGGAGGAGGTGACATCAGTGCTTGGATGGGAAAAGCTGATTGAAATCAATGAGAATTGATTTAGCATGTGGGGGCCATTGTGTTAAAATCTACTACTTCTTGATAGAACTTCATGAATATTAACAAGGTTAAGATCAATAATGAGCTGATTTTCAGATGCAAACCTGCCTTCTTCATGTGTAGATTAGAAGATCTAAATGATATTTCTTTGACACTGCTCCCACCCAACACTGAGTGGGACTAAAATCCCAAATCCCAGATGGAATCTGCAAGGTGCAGGTCTCCTCACACATTTACACACACAAGCTTGTTGGTTATCCTTTCTCCCTGTGTTTTGATGTGAGGATGTTCTGTTTCTGAGGCATGTGAGAAAAATATGTGCTTCTGTGTTTAGCATTTATTGAGTCATCAGTCTTATTTCCGCAACACTAATCTTGACCTTCTTCATATTGCATTTTACTTTTGCCATGGTCTTATAATTGGCCATCTTGCTTTCAGTCTTGTCCATTTTCAATCCAACAAAACACCACAAAAATATTTATCTAAAGCTCTGACTCAAATCTCTCCTATACCCCCAAATCTGCCTAATCTCCCCCATTGCCTTCAGGATGATGTCCTACCTTCTTAGGACAATATTTAAAACCTGTCATGGCTTGGTCCAGGCTGCAGTTATATCCCCACCAACATCACACATTTCAGCTGGGACATAAAAGATGGAAATGAGCTAGCTCTGAAAATCGAGGGGAGAGGGTGCGGGGGGGGGGGGGGGCGCAGGGGAAGAACATTCTAGATAGACACTAAAACTTAAAGAGCCGCAGGTTTAAAAGATAATGATGTATTCAAAGAACAGAAAGCAAGTATGTGTGGTGGAGGAGTGTGAATAATGATTAACCACTTAGCAATCACACTTTCCTATTTGGGTCTGACCTAAACATCACCCAGGATATAATAGGAAGATTCTAGGCATTCTGTGGGGTATATTCATCAGTGTAAAAAATTGTGATGCATCTCACACACTAGAACCACATATTTTTATAGCACAACTATGTCTCCCCCCCCCCCCCCCTGCACTCCCCGCTCCAATAGGGGGAACTTGGGCAGGAACCAGAACTCCACCTCGGCTCATCCAGACTGAAAGCGGGATCCCAAGAGTCCTTTTCCTCTATGGTGTATACTCAGACTTCTTTCTCACCAGCTGTAGGACTTGGATGAGGGTCTGTTGCTTCTGCTGGCTAATCCGGAAGTTGAGGACTATGTTCTCCTCTGTATTTCTTCAGTCACCTTCTGCCAGTGCCTTTGAGTGAGGTCAAACACTTCTCGGAATACCACTTACCAGAAATTTCTCCTGCCCTGGGCATAGACTGGGTCACGTTCATTTAGCCTTCCATTACTGACTGACCCTTTATCTTTCACTGAGATTTATTGGGACCTCAGAGACACCAGCAGTGGCCTGGGTGCTGATACTTCAAGACACACCGAGCACATTACTGCCTCTCCACATTCTCTCCCCTCTGTTGTCTCTTTTGGTTCTCCTGCAGCCTGAAAATGCTTTGCAGGTGTTGAAACCGAGGCCTAGATGGCATGAATGATGCTCATTCTCATGGCAGGGGAGACAGAGTTGTTAGGTTGGATTCCTCTGCCTAATTCACTACCTATTTCTTTTCTTCATGTCTGCTCCAGGTTCTCAAAATTGGAGAAGGTCACATAACAGAGAAAATTCATTTCGATATAAATTCATATCCTACAACTCAGACTGGACCTTAACACTCCTCAATTGTACAAGGACTCAGCACACACTCCCATCCTTCCCAAGGACAATTTCAAACCTTTCCTACTTGCTCCAAACCTTGTTTCATTGCTCCTCACCCCTTGCTGTCAGCAGATGACCTCAACTCCTAATTGGCAACATTTCAATCAGAAAACCCACCCCAGGCCCATGGATGCTACCCTCCCCTGCCTCCCACAGCAGAGCATCACAATGCCCACTGCACTCACCTCCCCAGGTGGACCACCATCTGTGGCTGCTCCCTATCCTTCCCTTTCTCCTCCTTTACCAGGCTGCTCCACAAAGAGGCTCCTGGTCTTGCTTGTTTCTTCATTTCTACCTAAGTTGCTTTTCCTTCCCACATCTAGCTTCCCCTTCTCCATTCTCTATTTTAATACTTAAACTAAACACAAGCCTGCACATCACTAAGAGGCTCCCACACTTCTTTCTCTGTCTCTTTCTCCTACATCCTCAAATTTACCTGTTTATCCATCCATCCATCCATCCAAGTTCAAGCAATTTTGGCCAGTTTATTAAAATCTCACCAAACTTTTCTGAGACATGGTATATATAATTGTTGTTAATATTATTTTTTAATTTTGTCTAAAAAAGGGACATGGTTAATAAATTTTCAGCTTAAAAGTACTGAAATGATACAAAGCAGAAATCACTACCTAACACTGGCAGGTTCACTTTCTTTCACAAAGCTGACTCACTTATCAATTTTTATGCATATGTACACAGAAAAGGTCACACAGATGTGTGACTTGGTTATGCAGCAGATTGTACATATTGCCCTGCTCCTTTCTTTATTTTCTTAACCATATAGTGACCAGCTCGTGAGAGTCAACTGTGTGCATCTCTTCCCAAGTTCACATTCAGTGCCATCATGTTGGTAGCTTGAAATTGGCCATGGTTGAAGTATTTACACCACAGGAAGCAGCAAATGCTGCAAACCAGGGCTTTCTCTTCCTCCTGCCTCCTCTTCCCACACCCCCACCCCCTTCAACTCTGGCTGGAGAGCCAGCTGTTAAATATAAACTGCTGATTATAGATATCTTTTCTTGTCCATTTGAACCCATTTATTTTATTTGTCTTAATTATAAAATGTTTAACATCATAGACAGATCCAGCTTACTTAGTCTGTCCCTGAATGAAGGCTGCTCACATTATATGCATGTTTTCACTTGCACACACAACCCTTAACTGAACCTCATGAGCTATTTTTGTGTTTGGACACATCTGTGAATATTTTTTTTTCTGAGAGTTACTTAGCAGTAGTACTCTCAGGTTAAAGCAAATATAGGCCTTATATTATAATGGACAAGGCTAAATTGTCTTTCAAAATAACCACTAATTTACATCCTTATCAATAGTATGAGTCAGTACCATAGTGATACTTTTAGATATTATCAGTTTTTTTCTTAATTGTATATCGTTGATCTCCAAACTGATAATTCCCCTAGGCAGATAAAAGGAATATGACTACTATGCTGAAGTATTATTAGTAGTAAAATTTAATGATAATGGTAATGACATTGATGATAATGATAAAATAATCTTAAAAGTAGTCATGGTTCATCACGTTTCCAATATGGCTGCCAGATGTCCAAATGAAATAATATTCTAAGTTTACATTTTCTTATTGCAGAAGATGTGGTTCCTAAATGTCAGCGAAAGAATTAATTGAGGGTTTGAGCTTGTCCTGGTACTCTGATTCAAACTATTCTCTTATGGATTCTAATTTTTTGATCCAAAAATGTTAACTCTAACTTTTTGTGCAGGCCATTTAATTTAATCATGGTGACCTAAAAATCATAGCCTTTCCCCGTAATGGTTTTCAAGTACCATTTCCAGCACTCAAGATGAAGAGCTCAGGAATAATTCAGGGGCCTCCTCTAATGCCCTCGCTTATAGACCTCCGGCAGAAAATGGGCGTTCTGCAGTTTGTTTTTACTGGCTGTATTGATCTGATCTGCAGAATTTCTTTCCTCCACAGCTAAATCAGTAAAACCCACACTTAGCTGGCATTTTGCTCTAGTGCATTGAAGAAGAGTTGAATTTGGAGTCATGAAGCGATATATTGTCACCGTTACTGATTCCGCTATGTCGCTATTAAGGGGAGTCTATAAAATTCTCGCCTGTGTGTGGAAATTCACTATTGCCTAAAAAAGGGATAACCCCTTTGAAGACAAGATACACCTACTCATATTCCATGGTACATCTCTTTAGTAGCTTTTGGGGGTGTGGGTGGTGTCACCAAAGGGCTTATTGGGATTTTTCAAATTATCAAGGAGCACAGAATCTTTTTTCACCATCAACCTTTTGCTGATCCCTACCTTTTCAGAATCAGGAGTTACGCATGTAAAATGTTCTTTATATCATAAGAACTAAAATTTATTCAGCTGCTATTGTGTGCCATGGTGTGTGCCAGGTGCTTTCTAGTTATTTAATTAATCTTTACCACTATCATATTGAGCAGTTACTATTATTACTCCCATTTTACAGATGATAAATCGGGAGCTTAGTTGCCTGACAAAGTCACACAGCTGGGAAATGATGGACCTCAGAGTCAAAGCCAGGGCTTTCTTCTTAGAGACCCAGCCCTCTCCTAAGGCGGACCCCTCTAGTTTAATTATTTTTTGGTCCCTGACTAGTCTATAAGTTCATTGAAGTGCAGCCCATGAGTGATCAAGAATGAGAGTCATGGATGAGGGCCACAGGTGGAGCAGGAAGACCCCCAAGCTCTTCTGTGTGTCTCTTCTTTGGTATTTTAGGTAGGAGACTCTGCAAGGCTGGTTCACTCCTCATCCCTTCCAAGACTTGAACATTAACTAGCTCACTGCTCGTTTCTGCCTTTTCACCTTATGTAGGCAACAAGAAATCTTTAAAAAGGAAAAGAAAAAAAATGAAAGAGAAAACACACGCATTCCTCATAAACATGAAAAACTAGTATTTCTGGGAACAAAGACAAGGCTGGGTTCCACAGGCATGCCCGCTGGAAAGAGGTCTTGTTCAGTGGGAGCTGGGAAAACAAAGGGCTGCAGCTTCCCCGGGTTTGATGTTTCTCTCCAGCGGAGCACCACCATTCAAACTAATCAAAGTTTGCCTGGGTTCAGAAATGCCACACCAGCACATTCTGCATTCCTAGTCCCCCAGCACACTGTCTGTAAGTGAAAAACATCTGCATCGAAAACAAGACAATTAACAAGAAGACAGGCGCGATGCTAATGCTATGCATCTATTTTTGGTCCCTAGCTAAAGGGGGGAGCAGAAGGAGGGAAGGAGAGCGTGCTTTCCTCCCTTTTTCCCCATTTATTTATATATATATATTTTACACTATGGTAAAATATACCTAATATAAAGTTGACTGTTTAGTCATTTCCTAAGTGTACAGTTCAGTGGTATTAAGTCCATTCACATTGCTGTGCAACCAACTCCAAACTTGCTCATCCCCTGGAACTGAAAATCCTCATTCCTCCTTCTCCAATACCCCTGGCAAGCACTATGCTACTTTCTGTTTCTATGAATTTGACTACTCTACCTGCTTCATGTAAGTGGAATCATTCAATAATTGTCCTTTGTGACTTGTTTACTTCCATTAGCATTATGTTTATTCCCCTTAGTCTTATGTCTTCAAGATTCATGTTAAAACTTTCCTTCCTTTTCATGGCTAAATAACATTCCATTGTATCTATTGGCAGATGCTTGGGTTGTGGCCACATCTCAACTGTGAATAATGTGCTACTGTGAATAATGCTGCTATGAACTTGGGCGTTTGAGTTCTGCTTCTAATTCTTTTGGAGCCCATAGTAATTCTACATTTAATTTTGTAGGCACTGCTATATCAGAGTGTGCTTCTAGAAATCGTTCTTGAATCTCACCTCTGATGTGATCAACTCCTGGGAAATATGGGGACACACCTGGGAGGGCACTGCCAGGCCCTGCCACTCCTAAAGGTCTTCTGAGGGAAGATGAGAGTCTGCCATTGTTATAGTTATAATTGTGTGAAATGTGATTAACATTTAAAGTGTGTTTAACATAGTTATAATTGTGTGAAGTGTTTGACATTTAGTATTTAATTCTTGATTTATCAATACCTGATTTATTAAGAATGAATAATAACTATGTGAATGCCCTAGTGTGATGTGTGCTTAGCATAACTGATTCTATTTTGTTAAAGTTAAGAGTGAATATTATAGTTTGAAATGGAATATACTAGTCTGTAATTATGTGAACGCCCTAGCCACCCCCGCCTGGTCCCAGAGCCGTCGCAGGCCTGCAAGCCCCGATAAGAATATACTAGCCTGTATAATGCCCTAACAGGTGCTAATCTTTAAAGTTGTAAACACCCGAACATGTGTTAATCTCTAAAGTTGTAAACAAGTAGCAATGTTCCAGATAATGCTACCTGTGAGACCCCCGATAAGACACACTGAAGACCCCTTGGTTATACCCAGAAGGAACGAGGGAACACCCAGAAATGGCCATAAAAGAAGGGACCTAGAGGCACTGGTCAGAGACCATGAAAAGCTCCTCCACCTGACATACTCTCTACTCCCTTCCTGTTCCTGTTTGAAATACTGCGTGAAGCTCTGCCCGAATACACTGTTACTCTGCCCGTGAGCAGAACCTCTGAGGCCTCAACTGTGACCGAAGCACTGCTGGCATCATTGCTGTCCAAGTGTGTGTCTGTCAGCTCGGATCTCCAGGTGACTTGCCTAGGCTTCTGGAAATCACCAGGACTCTGGTAAATAAACCATATGATTCGTGCATCTTAAATGCTTGTCTCTTGTTTTTAGTTTATGCTCAGTCAAACTTAGTAAGAACTGTGGGCAATCCATATGAGAAACCCCAGTCACCTGTGCATACGTTCGCACTTGAGGGTGAGTTGGAACAGATGGTGAAGCTTCCTTGCAGACCTGCCTGACAGACAGTCGTGGGGTTGAGCTTTCCTGCTCCACTGCCTGAGCCACTTCTTGCCTCTGACATGGAGGGAGTAACAGTAATAGGACAGGGGAACATGGCATTAAGAATATGATCCAACTCTTCCCTCAAGAAGTGTTTTCAACAAATTAGGATAGGTGCTGTTGACATATTTCAGATTTCTACTTATCAGATTAATGTGTGACTCATTATTCAGTGTATCTTTCTGTCTTTCTGTCTGCTATGAAAATAATAACGATTTTAAACCCTTAAAAAATAAATCACACCTTTCAGTTTTTAAGTATGCTTGCCAACTCTTCCTCTGTGGATAAATTTTATATAATAGTAATTATGGCCTACCTGGAGTTTTGTATTGTGTTTTCATCAATTATATTTTATCATTTATATTTCATTTTAATTTTCTCCATGGTCATCATAAATCACAATTTTAATAGCAACAAAGTATTCCATCCAATGGCTGGACAGTAATATATCAAATGGATCCAGCTTTTGGACATGGGGATTATTCTAGTTTAGGTTCCATGGAAACCAAGCTCTGAAAGGGGGATTTGCAGGCAGAAAATTGATTAAAGTGTTGGGAGTAGGGAGATAAAGGGAAGGCAATACCCGTAAAAGGTCAGGATAGTACAGGGTCAGCAGAGGGAGACCTTAGTGGTCATGGCTTTGCCATGAAGGGCTCAGCCATCCCAAGGAAGAGCTTTGAGGCTGGGATGGTCTTTTTTAAAAAATATATATTTTATTGATATTTTACAGAGAGGAAGGGAGAGAGATAGAGAGCCAGAAACGTCGATGAAAGAGAAACATCGACCAGCTGCCTCTTGCACACCCCCTACTGGGGATGTGCCCGCAACCAATGTACATGCCCTTGACCGGAATCGAACACGGGACCTTTCAGTCCACAGACCGACGCTCTACCACTGAGCCAAACCGACCTCAGAGAGGCTGGGATGGTCTTGCAGAATTATCTCAGGCTGGGGCCCCAGGACCTTTATACCGCCATATGGATTAGTCATTGGGTATGATCTATAACCTCAGGCAAGGTGGTTTTCTTCAGGCAAGGAAATTCCCAACAAGGCTAGAGAGCTTGGACTCTGCAGAGCCATCTGGATAGGGCATCACAGCTTCTAGCTTGAGGGTGTTATACAGTTTTTCTAATTCAGATAGCATAATAAGGAACATCTTTGGACATAATGTATTTCCTACTCCTCTTTCTGGAGAGTCTGGGACATTATCAGACATTGGAACTTATGAATTTCCAGCCCTAGAATGACAGAAAATTTTTTATATTTTTTCTGGCACTAACCAAGTTGTTTAAGCCCTTTCTTTATTTAATTTCTAAAATGGTGACACCAATACTAGCTAATCAAAAATGTAGGGGAAGAAAAGCTACGTCATGGATCATGGGCATGAAGCATTTTTGATATTATATTTTCCTCACACTTATTTATTCCTTAAATATTCCAATTGGGCAAGTCTGAGATGGAGTCTAGAGACCTGCATTATAGAATAGTATATCATCTACTTTTATCCCATTTATGTCAAAAATTTCATAAATACAGCTTTAGAATATAAAACTTCTTAAAAAATCCAGAATGCTTTGTTTTTGTTGTTATTATTATTTTTATATATATTTTATTTTTTTTTTTTATTGAGAGGAAGAAGAGTGATAAAGAGAAACATCGATGAGAGTGAAACATCAATTAGCTGCCTCTTGCACACCCCTCACTGGGGATGTGCCCGCAACCAAGGTACATGCCCTTGACCAAAATCGAACCTGGGACCTTTCAGTCTGCAGGCCGACACTCTATCCACTGAGCCAAACCAGTCTCAGCTGTTGTTGTTGTTGTTGTTGTTGTTGTTATTATTATTATTATTATTGCTACTTTCTGGGAAGGGAAACAATTTGCATCCTGTTTCCTTTGCTTTTTTCCCCCAAAACTTCAACCCTTCATCAAATCCCTACCCTAATTGCAGTACACTCTTTTATCTTGTCACTTAAAACTTTTCCAGAAATAATACAATTTGAATTATAAATGTATTTTCATATGAGGTCCCATGTTTCTGGGACATCCTACTATACATTGCCTGAGACCCCAAAATGTAGAGGTTACTGTGTTAGTATTTTCTCATATATTATTTCATTGAATTCTTAAAGCATCCCCTGAGGATGGTTTTCTCATTCCCATTTTCCCATAACAAGAAATAGAATGTCCCAGAGGTTGAATAAAAAACCCAAAGCCTTGATGAGCTATTAATTACTCCACGGTGTTAGGTTTGGCAGTAGCTCTTAAATCTGTATCCAAAGCCAGACTCTCAGACATTCCTCTAAAACTCATAGGTATCTGTAACTGAAGACTTTTTCACTTGTAAGTCACAGAAAACCCAATCCAAACTGGCTGAAGCAAAAAGGGAATTTATTGGCTCATATAATGAAAAACTCCATGAGTAATCAGCCTTCAGATGTGGCTTGATACAGGGGGTCAAATGATGTCACCAAGATTTCTTTTCCTCTCAACTTGAATCAATATGTTTTCTGTTTTGTTTCCATTCTTAGTAGACTTTTCTTTTGAAAAGTAGCTTCTGGCAGCCCCTTCCGGTGGGAAGGAGTTTCAGGTGGTCATGGTCTGGAGAAGTTTCCTAATCAAAGAAACTTAGGACACGTGCCCACTCTTAACGGTAGCCTCTCAATAGCTCTGGGAGGTAGGTACTCTTATCATCTCCACTTTAGAGATGAATAAGCTGAGTGCTTGGAAATTTAGGTGACCAGTCAGAGCCTGTATTAAAAGTGGGATTACAACCCAGACAGACTGGATTCTGAGTCCATTCTCATTCCTACAACACTCTGGCTTTGAAAGTTGTACTCTGTCATAGTGCAGTGCCAATATAATGCCACAGGCTTCCCATTATCTCTCTCTGAGCTAAGCCTAGATTACATCCAGCCTCACATCTCTTCCCCTGCAGTCTATTTAACCCAGACATTTTCCCCCAAATCACCCACATGAGTTCTCTCATCTACACCACATGTGTAGACACCAGCCACATGTCTGGCTCTGTTCTAGACATTTGGGAATGGGGGTGGGGACTACAGTGGTCAAGAAGCCAGACCTGATTCCTGCTTATACAGGAACACCTAGACAGGTAAACAAGTGTGTGTGTGTGTGTGTGTTTCATTTTTTTTTCAAATACCTTCACATGTCACCTGGGGTGAAAGGAATCAAATGAATAAACACACATAGCTCTTGAACTTTGAGTATTCTTCCCTCAATGTTATTTATGTCCCTTTACATCTTGGTTGCTTATACATCCTGGTTCTCAACCTCAAAATTCTGGCTTGGACCCTGTTGTACATTCTTGGGCTATATTAAATCCAAAGTGTGTTGGTTTTTCCAGTAGTTTCCCAGTCTACTAGGGCCTCTCAAAAATGTATAGGTCAGGACTTTGGCTAGTTATGAAAGTGGGGATGTATGTTCTTTATGAGTATCAGGTGTTACCTTGCAATAGTGACATTGTTCTCTGGGGTTGGTCTTGGAAGCAGAGCAGTCATACCCATGACACTGAGAAGACCTGGGCTAGGAGTCAGAAGGTCAGCACCACAGCTCTCCGTATCTCTGGGTGGTCTCAAAAATCTCTTGCCTTTCCTACATCTCAGACTTCTCCTTTGCAGAATGAAGACAGTGAAATAGATCAATGTGAATGGATATTACCCACTGGGTCAAGATTGGAAAACAAAGATGCATCGTAGATCATTTATGAGGTTCTTAGAGAAGCCAGATTCTGATCAGGCATGGAATGTTATTAGGGAGTTATGCTGGCCATGTGCTCAGAAGGACATCAGGCCAGAAGCCAACTCGGGGAACCAGGAGTTCAAGTGCTCATGCCATAGGACTGACCAAGGAAGAGGGAATGTTGATGAGCCCAATCATGGCATCAATGTGTAGCCAGGAGTCTTGTGTGTCTTCTTGAGGCTGCATCTCAAAGTCAGTTCCTCTGAGTCCTGTCCAAAGTCTGCTCCCATGAGGCAGAGACTCTGCCTGCTTCACAGCTTTGCCACAGGCAGTTGATCTAATTGCATGGATGGGAAATTCTTGCCCACATTAGGAAGACAGAGAAGTCCTCTCAGATGTGGCAAATGTTAGACATACTCGCTGCTCTCACTCCTACTCCCTGTGTCTGTGGAAAACATAACTAATCAATTACTGCCTCTTTCCCACTGGGCTTGGACATAGCTTCAGAGTCTTCAGCACAGCCTTCCAAGCAGCCAGTACCAATCCATTAAAGATGGCACTTAAGATGAAACCGATTTACCAAACTAGCTTTTGGGTTGTTTAATCCACAGTCCCTCTTACAATGTAACCTGAAGTTTCCTTCTATGGTAGATGGCAAAGTGGTTTGAGGCTTCATTCTCAGACCAAGTGCAAAATCATGTGAGCTAAAAGACAGAGGTAGACAAAAGTTTCAAGAACATGAAAGAGTTCAGTAATAGCACCTGTTTAAGGCTGCTGCTTTAGGTCAGACAGTGAGCAAAGAGAGCCCATCAGACATGGTTAGGGAGTCCCCCACTCAGATCTGTCTGGCTTAATAGAAATGAATGACCACATGGCTCCTAGAGCGTCTGGTGTATCATTTCGGGTTTTTGGCTTTCATTCAGATTGGATCTTAGGTACAGACAGGATCTTGTCTACCCAACCCTTTTTATCGTCCAAATATCATTATAATCTGCAAGTTTATTAAGAATTAATACATAATGGGCTGGCTTTGTTTCCAGCCTTTTTCAGCCATGTTTTAGTAATGGCGGGTTTCCAGGGAAAAGATCACAGGTGAGTGAGCAACCCACCTCCACATTCATATTTAATCAGATGTTAAGAAGTCCTTGGGCAGGATCCCAGAGTTAGTGGGGGAAATCTACAAGATACCATGGGGTTTTGACTCTTAAAGGGACAGTCTTAGTGTTGATAATACAACACTAACAGTGTACCAAAAAGAGATTGAGCAAATAAAGACATTTACTTGATTTAATAGAGATCTTACCTGAGCTGAAAGCAGCACAGGCTGCAAACTCTGGTGTGAGGTTTAATATGAGTTGCATCTACTTTGGAATAATGTAGATAGTGTGACCCTTAACAGAGAAGCCTGGGTTGTCTCGATGGCTGCAGTTTACTAAGTCAGCTATTGTCTTCATTAGAGAGAGAGGGTGGTGCAGTGGAAAGATATTAAATTCCATTACTTACAATATATATATTAGGAAGGAATCACAATCTTCTATATGAACAATATACTAATGTATTGAAACAGAAATATAAGAGAAGATACCCTTTCTAAGGACAATTCAGTTCTACTTTGGAATCAACTGAACAAATGTATACCCGGGGGCTAGGTTTTATCAGGGCATTTATAGCTAGATCATTTCCACCATATGACAACAGACTCTAGGTCCTCAATCCAAGGGGAGGCCGAGCAACATAAACAGAGGGGTCTTGTGCTTATTGTAACTTTAGCATTTGTTCTATATTTGCATGCTTGTGCTGGCAGCCTATGCCAATTCTCTTTTCCAGATAATGATAATAATCTTGTGTCATTGAGTTTAAACCATTCCTAAGAAATCTAGAACCACTTTATTAAGAAATAAAGTGTGTAATTTCCAAAATAAATTATTTTATTTTAAAAATACAGTTTTATTGATTTTAGAGAGAAATGTGGATCACCTGCCTCTTACACGCCCCCTCGTGGGGATCAAGGCCACAAACTGACCAGGGATCTAACCAACAACCTCCTGGTGCATGGGACTGTGCTCAACCAACTGAGCCACACTGGCTAGGGTAAAAATAAATTCATTTTGAAGGGTTATTAAAGGGACCAAGTGGGCAGAAACAGGATTCTAAGCCTGGATATTGATCATCCCTGGACCTGGACCTTGCTCAGAGATGTTCGAGCACATGGGGCTTGGGGTCAGAAAGCCAGATGCTCTTCCAGATGAGGTCTTTTTCTCTCCAGATTGGCTACTAGGAGGCATAGAGAAAAATTATGTGCCCAGCTCTTTTGTTTTCCTCAGTGTTGCTTTTTTTTGGAAGTAATTTTCCCTTCATGATTATTTATCGTTTTTATACCAAGCTAATCATTCAGGTTTATTAGACTCACAAGCTGCATTCATTCAGTCATTCATAGGTTGTAGTAATTAACAAAACAAACAAACCGGAGTCTGCCATAGGTAGGTGTGAATGCCAGTTTTGCCACATTGCAATTATGTGAGAAGTTATTTAACATCCAGGTCTTCACCTGTAAACCTGGGCCATAATAGAGGTTAAGTCATAGTCGCTGTGAAGATTCAATGAGATGCCACAGTAGCTAACAAAGCACTTGGCACAGAGCAAGCCCCCCCAGCCATTTCATTTATGATCCACTATGTTAGTACCTTGGTGTAGGATAAAAGCACAAGTAGCTACTTAAACATTGAATGGCAATTATGATACTTGCAGCCTCCCTGGCTACATTTAGGGCTGAAATTAACTTGAATACTATTTTCTCCACTTGGGCTATGGCTCTTAATAGCCTATATTTCTGAGTCCATAGGGACATGTCCATAAGCACTGGGAACTTCCAGGTTATCTGTCTTGAGCCCCCATAGAACAACATCATAGAACAGCAAATGCCAGACAGCTTTCTCACTCAGGAAATCCCCCTGGTCCTCCCTCCTGAGCCATAATTGCACTTCCATTCCCAGCCCAGCCTTTTTCTATTTAGCCAGCAAGCCAGTCTCACGGCGATCCTCATGAGGCCAGTGATGAATGTGGCTTAAATGGAAAATGTTGTTTGTGCATGCGGTGTCAATGAAGATGTTATTAATACAGCTCTGGGAAGACAGCTGCTGCCAACCTGCTGGGAAGCCACAGCCACATGCAGAGCCCGGTCAGTTGTTTGTCCCACAGACTCAGGGCTGGGAGGCACTTAAAAGTCATCAGATCCAACCCGTAGCTAATGTCCGAGTCCCTCTGTTCTGCAGCCTTCCAACCTAGGCTCCAGTGACTTAAGTGGATGGAAGTCTGTTATCTGTCATGACTCCTGATGTGGCATTTGCCATATCTGGACAAGTTTATTCATGACAATTATTTGTTTGTTTGTTTGTTTCAAATGTGTCCTCAAATTTGCTTTTTTAAAGAATATTCTCTCATTGATGCTAATTCAAATCCTTGTGACTCTAGGATACAAGTAAAATCTCTTCTCATGATAATCTTATGGATTCAAAGCATATAGTTGTGGATCCAGGGAGATTTCTCTACTTGCAAGTTAAATATTTCAGCTCCGCAAGTATTTCTCAGATAATGTGACTACCTGCCCTTTATTATCTCAGACTCATATCTCAGCTTCATCTTGGACTAGTTGTGTAACTTTAGGTAAGCTACCTAAACTCTCCCAAATCTCAGTTTCTTCATGTGTAAAATCAGAAATTATATTTATACATTTATTTAAAATTGTTCATTGTTTAGAGAGATGTATAGTTTAAATAAGGTAAATTGTAAGGTGCTTGACACAATACTTGGCATACAGCAGGCAATGGATACATTCAATGATGATTATTATTGCTGTTTTATCATTCCCCTTTGAGCACATGCCTTGGGAGTGCTTTGACTAACTCAATGGTGATTAAAATGTATTAGGGCCTGTAGACGACTAAGTGGTCTAGGCCTTGCCTCCCGTTCCATCCTCTCCTTTCACTGGTTCTTTTCTCTGTTGGTCACACTCCATCTCAACTGGCTTTCTTTCATTTATTTGCATATGTTAAACTCTTCCCTGCCTTGAGGTCTCATTCACACTGTCTTTTCTTTGGGGCATCTCTTCCTTCTCACCAGGATGCACACACTTTCCATCAGAGCCTCTTTTCAATGCCATGTCTCACTTTTCCAAGCATCCCTTCTCCAAAGGAGGTTTCCTTGATCACTCATTTAAACAAGCTCCCCAATCATTCTCTCACACTGCACCCTCATAACATTCACCAAAATATACAATTCTATATTTACTTATTTTCTTAGTTAATGTTTGTCTTTACTGCTAGGCTGTCAGCAATTTGAATGCAGTCTTTTTATTTTAAAACATTTTCCCCAAGATGTTATAATGGAAATTTTTCAACATATAAAAATGTTGCATGAACCTCCATATGCATATCCTTTAGATCATACAATTAACATTTGGCTATATTATTCTTATCACACATTTTTCCATCTACCTATACCTTCATCAATCTATTCACCCATCCATCTATCATCTCTCCATTTATCCATTCATCCACCAATCCACCCATCCTATTTCTTGGTATATTTCAAATTAACTTTAAGACATCAGTACACATCATTTCTAAACACTTCAGCATGCACAAGTTATTAACCAGCATTTAATATTAATTTATGATTCTTCTTTTTTTTCTTAAGGTAAAATGCACAAATAGCGATTGCACAAATATTAAGTGTATAATTGATGAGTTTTGAAAATAAACACCTGTCTAACCCAAACCCCTATCAAACATTAATGTCACCCCCAAAAGTTTCTTTATGCCCCTTCTCAGTGAAACCCCAACTCCACCGTGAGGTAACTACTATTCTGATATTTGTCAACATTAGATTCTCTCTTTCTAGAAGTTCATATAAACTGGAATCACATAGCATGTATTGTTTTTTGTAAGACTTGTTTTACTCAAATGATGTTTTTGAGATTATTCCAAATTGTGACATACTAGTATATCAAGAGTTATTTTTTTTCTTTCTGCTGAGTAGTGTTCCACTGTATGGGTACCACAGTTGATTTATCTGTTCTTCTGTTGATGGAAACCTGAGCATTTTGTATTTTTAGCTATTATGAGTGAAGAGGTTATGGACATTCTATTATAATCATTTATCTTGTTTTTTGGCTATTATGAGTAAAGAGACCATGAGTATTCTATCACATTTTATCACATTCATGTATCTTAGGAAAATATCTAGGAGTAAAATTGCCCAATCATACAGTAAGTATATGTTTACTTTTATAAAACACTGCTGGACCTTTTCCTAAACTAATTATAAGAAGAGCCTGTTTTGGTTATGCCCATCAACTAGATAGTAAGTGATTTTGGCCCAAATTAAATATATAATAAATATTTGTTAAATGAATAAAGGAAATAAACATGAAGTATAGTGAATATTCCAACTCTTCCCTACTATTTACTAGTGAAGTATGACCCTCTATAAATTAGTTAAGTTATCTGAGCTTTCAATTTCATTTTACATGGAAACAATAAAATGTGGCTTAGTTGTTCCTGAAAGGGCCAAGGATATGTGTGTGCCGGGGGTGGGGGTAGGGAGTGGGGGTGGGAGGGGGCTTGAGGTTAAGAGGTGAGTGACACCTTTTATTTAATATGATTATGCCCTTCCTTCTGTCCCCTCCCACTCTCCTGCCCCCAGGCAGTCAGGGAACATGGCAAAGCTCAGGGACAAGGGAGAGTGAGAGAAGCTGAAGGAGTAAGAAGCACTTGGATCAACCATTCATCCCTCTCCAAGGCAGGTCAAAAGTTAGCATTTATATACTTGACTTCTACATTTTGTCCTCTTCAGATTTAATGTCTAGGTTTGTCTGATTTTTTAAACTGGGTTATTTGAATGTCAAACTTTCCATAGCACTTTAATAGAGGTGTCCATTAACCTGTGCTAAATTAGAGCCCGGCATCTCTGGAAATACATGTGACATCCACATGAATACCAAATGCCTTCATTAGGCACAGCACTTACACGATGAATACCAAATGCAGAGTCCCACTTGGGGACCCAGACATCGCTCCAGGAGTTGCCAACACATCTTTGTGTTTCCTCAGCAGACCCACTCAGCCCTGTTTGCTGTTTATTTCCAGGTGATGAGAGGTGGCAATTGTGACTTTGGCTGAAATACATTAATGTCATCCTAATCACCAAATTCAGAGATGGAGCAACGAGGCAGCTGGGGCCCATCACCCAGGCAGGAGTCAGCAAGAGGACGCCCACTTAGTATGCAAGATAGATTCCAAACACTTCATAAAAGGCGATAACTTTCTTTGACCAATGAATATATTATTTATAAGTGATTCAGGTGCCTTCTTCTCTCCCTCCTTCACTACCAGTCCTCTGGCCCCCATTTTTACAGGACGTTGTAGCACTTGTTCAATGATGAAGCCCCTCGAGATAAATAATTTATAAAGCAATTTACATTATTTTTAGCAATAAAATAAGACCTACAAGAAAGTGTTTTACTGACACACACACACACACACACACACACACACACACACACACCCTCACACACACACACACACACACACACACACCCTCACACACACACACTATGGCTCATAAGTAGCAAGATATCAGAACACAGATAAGTAAGGGGGATGGGCATGAGGTGAAGGCTGTGATAAGCATAGAGTTGGGCCCTTATATATGAACCATATGAAATATATGAAGCACATTCGTATCATAATTAAGAGAAAACCCATTGAAAAGAATCCTTTCTCTTAATTCTTGGAACCCAGCTGAAAAAAGTAATTCTAAGTGAATATGCTTTTTCCTTACTGTCTGACTTCTCTTGAGCACGTCCTTTGATACAGGACGAGGATTCAGAGTTCTCCCTAAATTATCTCCTTTTATCTTCACTATCTATTCTACTGGTATTTGATAAGCTCTTGTTCTGTGTCAAGTTTTGTTCTAAGAGTGGGGATGTGTAGATGGACAGTGCATCTCTAGCAGCAATGCTATTAATAGGGATGGAATGCAAGGTGGAATTTTCTAGTAGTCATATTATAAATAACAAGGGGGAAATTAATCTTAATAACATTTTATTTAAGCCAGTAGATCTTAAATATTCTTATTTCAACATGTACTCAATATCAACATTGTTAATGATGTATTCTAAATTTGTGTGTGCTGTCTTCTAAATCCAATTCTATCATTCTGACACACCTCAGTTCAGACCGGCCACATTTTCAGAGCCCAGTATAATAGCTACAAATGGCTTGAAGCCATTGGACTGGATGGAAAAGGAAGGAGGCTAATTCAGGGTGTAAAATGCTACTATTGTAGCATTTACTCTATGAGAGGTCAGCATAGGGTGGGTGAAGAGGTGGCAAAAGGGACAAGGGGGCTCAAAGCTCAGGAAGAAGGAATTCAGGAGACTGGGAGGGAGTCAGGCTGGAAAGCAGGCCTGATCAGCACCCCTAACCCCTTAACCTCAGTCATTCCCCTACTCCCCTAGCAATTATTTGTCTGCATTCTCTGCTTAGGACTATTCCTGTTTTGTTTTATTTTTTTTACTATTTTCTTTAAGTTGATTTGATTTTTAATCTCAAATTCGTTTAGCTATGAAAATACCTGAAACTACCATGAATGAAAAAGCAGAAGTAATTGTTATAAATAAATTAACCATAAAATAAATTAAAAGAAAACAAAACAAAGTTATTAAATTCTAGCCATATATTTTTACCTGCAAAGCTTTGGTGTCTGTTTAATCTTTTTCTTTTTTTAAAGGGGGGCAGAGAAATAAAAAGAGGAAATTTAAGCTTTGGGCCAAGATAGAGTGTGAGGACTGATTGTATTTATGCTCCCTAATAAATAAGATAAGCAAACAACAACAACAAAATGCATACAGCAATGATTTCCAAAACCTGAACAAGAGGTAACAGAGGACAGCAGTCCTAGGGAGATGGCATAAAACAAGGTGTGTCCTGAGATTGACTCAGCTTCCTGCCCAGGGAGTCATTTGTCCTCCAGTGAATACCGCTCTGATCCCACCTCACAAGTCTCAGAAACAAGACCCCAAAGGTCCAAACTGTTTCCAAGTAACTTAACATCATGTTAGAACAAAGCTAGAGATACTTATCCTATATAATAAAAGCCTAATATGCAAATTGACCAAATAGCAGAACCACCAGTTGCTATGACACATGCTAACCACCAGAGGGCATACGCTCAATGCTGGAGCTGCCCCCTAGTGGTCAGTGTGCTCCTACAGGGGGAGCACTGCTCAGTCAGAATATCTGGGCTCACAGCTGGCCAGCATAGATGTGGTGGTGGGAGCCTCTCTTGCCTCTGCTGCAAGCAGGCAGTAAGGAGCGTGGGGACCCAGACTATGAGAGAGATGTCTCCTGAGGGGTCCTGGACTGTGAGAGGGCGCAGGCTTGGCTGAGAGGGACCCCCCCCCCCCAGTGCAGGAATATCATGCATTGGGCCTCTAGTAGGAAAATAAAAATCACAGGCTGCAGTGCAGGGAGGAAAAGCCCGGGTGGAGTCAGTGGCTGAGGAGACAGCACTGAGTCCATTGAGATGAAACAGCCAGAATTCACAGGACAGAGTCCTAGAGGGGTAGAACCTGAAAAGAGAGGGAACCCCAGGTTTCTGCAGAAGGCTCCTCTCCAGCATTCATCTATGTAATGGTCAGTGCGTTCATGTAAAGCAGTCTCGGAGATGAAAGTGCTCTGTGGTCACACTGGAAGGGCTGGGGAAAGTGCCTGTCCCACCAGCCAGACTGGAACACCTCATGATTCATGGAGCATGGAGTCAAGTGCACACAAAGGTGTTGCCTCAGCAGTGGGGGCTAATTAGCTCTACTAAAGTAAAATGAGCATCCCTCTGATCACACCTGACATGTCTTAGAAGCAAGATCCCAGAGAATTCAACTGTTTTCAAATCATTGCATCCAGGAACAAGCTAAAGGCTATTTTGAGGACTATAAATATTTCCAGTACCTAACAAGATAAAACCGACAACCTCTAGCATCCAATCAGGGATCAGCAGGCATGCAAAGAAGTAACAAATTTTGATCCACCATGACGAGAAAAATAAATGGAAACTGAACCAGAACTGATGCAGAGGTTACAATGAGCAAGAACATTTTTAAAAAGTTATAACTGCATGCCAATTATACCTCAATAAATCATTTTTAAAAGAGGAACTCAGTAAGTGTTCAAAAATGTTTGTCTGGTACTAAACTGTCTTTTCAATATAATCAGAAGTGGGTAGAAAGGCTTGAAAAGAGAATTACTTTTCCTCTAGGTGAGTCAACGTTTCTCAAAGATGTGTTTTTCCAGAATTTATTTTCCAGAACCTTCTGTGGAGAGCCTTGCACACTTAGGGGAACTCTTGGCCAGATAGTGCGTGGCACTTGCGATTCTGGGGATCCTCCAAAAAGTGCAAGGAAGTCATTTGGCTGGACCAGTGTATGGGGAACACTGGGTAGAGGAGACTTTCAAGGAAATCAGAAGCTCAGATGAGACTCTTAACTGTATTGGCATAAGTTAGGTTAGCACACTGACTCAAATACTGGCCTATGCTCAAATCCCCTTCTTGTCCTGTAGAAGGCATTGGAATTTATTAAAGTTAAGTAGTCTCTGAGAACATCTTTTTAATATTCCTATGTTTAATAACATAGGAATATTATCAACTCCTAAGTGATGATTTCATAAGATTAAATTATATAACAAGTCACTCACTTCTCTTTCATTTTTCTCATGGCACTTAACACCATCAGAAATAACTGAGTTTTAGTTTTAGGTTGCTATTGTTGATATTTTATACTCTTTACTTTCCCATCATCCAAAGTGGGGTTCTTGTCTGTTCTGTACAAAGTTCCATCTATAGAGCTTGGTATGTGCTACACTGGACATGTAGTAGGCTATCAATAAATATTTGTTGAGTAAAAGAATCAACTCAGGGAGTATAACACTACATCTGTAACATTGTAGATGATCAATAGTAAAATAAGTTTATTCAGACTCTTAGAATAAGACCATGGCATCAAAGGTATAAATTTGTTCCACCAAGATCTTGCCAAGTTGTCAGGTGGTCAGTGAAGTGTGGCCAGTGATCTAACACTGAGTTCTCCCAAAGTTCACTGTTTCAGTCAGGGTCAAGCAAACTTTTTTTGCCTCAGGCCAGCTTGAGTCATACTAGATTTAAGGGAAGAAACCAGTAAATAAAATGTTCTGTCTGATCTTCCTGGATGAACTTCACTTCTGACCCCAGGAGCTGGCCCCCTGGACCATGGCACAGAAGAGATAGTTAATAATAAATTACAAACACCATACAACAATCATAGGGAGACCTGTATCCCCTCCCTAATGCATACTTTCACTCAGTGGTCTGCTCTACCCCTTGGGCTTAATCAGCATCAAAGCGAAACAAATCCAATAAAATGTTTCCCTGAGCTAGGAGTGAGTTCAATGATTCATTCTCATTCATTCTCTCTCTCTTCTTCCTGCCAAACAGTTGATCATAGCTGACAAGAGAACAAAGGAACAGGCATTTCACATAAGTCATCCTCATATCTCTCCCTCTCCTTTGCTCTCTCACAAGAATCAGGGCCACCCTAAAGCTTACCAAGATTTAGTGATAAGTGCCATTTGGATCATGGTGTCATTTGTGTCTACCTAGTAGTTGGACACTAATATGGCACTTTGTTGCCACCTTTTTATTCTCCTATGGTGGCAGTGAAAATGCTGTGCTCAGATCCCCTCCTGCAGGGGATGTTATTTACTGATCACTCTGAGCTGCTGCCCCAATAGTGACACCTAATCCATGCTTCCCAGGAGATCCCAATGCCTAAGTAGAGTAGAGCATATACATAGAGGCTCATTCTTGCAAGATTCAGGACTCTTTCTAATAACTGACTGTTTTTTCCTAGTTTTATTGAGGTGTGATTAGCAAGTAGAATTATAATATATGTTAAAGTATATAGCGTGATGACTTAATATGTATATTGTGCAAGCATACCTACTATCAACCCAATTAATGCATTCATCACCTCTTATATTTACCTTTTGTTTGTTTGTTTGTTTGTGATAACACTTAAGTTCTCTTGTAGCAAATTTCAATTATACAATACAGAATTATCAACTATAGTCACCATGTTATACATTAACTCTTCAAACCTTATTCATCTTATAACTGAAAATTTGTACACTTTTATAACAGGTGACTTTGGTCACCTGTTGCCATTGGCCCAGCTGAAATGTTCCCAGATCTGTGTTTCAGTCAGAAACTATTCTATTCATTTTTCTTCATTTTCTATCTCCTTCACAGGCAGTAAGCCTGAGGCTCTCTTGTCTTCCCCTGATTCTTGTTCCTATTTCTTCACAGGCATTCCCTGTACCAAGTCTCCTAAACATCTAATTCTGCCTTCTTAGAGAGCTTGAATGAACCCAAGTGGTCTCAGGCAGTAATGTGTGGCCTTGGGGACTATCTCACTCACCATTCAGCTGGCAAACAGGATCTCATTTTGAGTGGTATGAAGAGCAGAGATAGTACATGGTACAAGTTGGTAGCCCAGTTGCTAAAGATCTCACCAATGATAATCTGAAAAATTGACTCAGTGGTGGGAAAACACTTGCAATGCAATGACTCAGACAATTGAAAGCTATCAAGAGAACAACACTTACAAAGACAGCAGAGTGGAAACATTTTCCCAGTAGATGGAGCTCTGTTGTATATTAGTCAGTTCAGGCTGCCATAACAAAATGCCACAAACTGGATTGCTTAAATAGCAGAAATATATTTTCTCACAGTTATAGAGGTTAGAAGTCCAAGATCAATGTGTGGGCAGGCCCTAGCTGGTTTGGTTCAGTGGATAGAGCATTGGGCTGAAGACTGAAGGGTCACAGGTTTGATTCCAGTCAAGGGCACATGCTCTTGTTGTGGGCTCAATCCCCAGTTGGTGGGGAGATTGTGGGGACTCAGTCAATCAATGGATCTCTCTTATCATTTATTTTTTCTCTCTCTCTTCCTCTCTTTTCCTCTGTGAATCAATAAAAAATAAGGTGTGGGCAAAGTTGGTTTCTTTGAGTCCACTCTTCTTGGCTTGCAGATAATGTCTTCTTGCCTTGTCCTCTCTGTGTGTAGAACCCTTGTTATCTTTCAGTTTGTCAAATGTGTTAAAGCCAACCCTAACCACCTTATTCTAGCTTAATTAGAATTTACACTTTAAAGACCTTATCTACAAATATGGTTACACAATGAAAAACTGGGGGCTAGTATTTCAACATATGGGTTTTGGGAAAACACATTTCAGCCCACAATACAGCCATCCAGCCACCTACTTCGTGTGGAAAGAGAAATAGCCCAAAATGAGACTATATCCAGATTCTTAGTCAGTGATCAATGGCCTGGCTATCTGGTCAGGGGCCTGGAAGGGAAATAACTAGAAATTCTGAGACAAGGAAGTCTGGGGTATAAACATGTGGATGGACATGTGAGAGTGGACAGAAAGCACTAATATTTTGGTATCACATCTCTGTCCTGCAGGAAAGCATTAACCATGAAAGAAGTATTGACCAACCAACTAGACAAAATGACTCAACCAATTGACATTACCAGTTTTTATTATCAGCTACTGCGGGACTGATACAATGAGTGCAAGGACAGAGTGACCATGATGACAGAGATGGAGGCTACAAGGGCTTAATAACATGGACTTCCACTTATCCAGGCAAATATAGCTGCTGACACCCTTGGGTGTCCAATTGGTCGGCAAGGGACCAACACTGAGCCCCTGACATAGTAATATTTCCAAGATCAACCAGCCATTTGGTTCCATATGTCCTCTTCCATTCTGGAAAGGTCAACAAGTAGTCCTTGCAGGAACAGACAATAAGTTTCCATTGTTTACCCTCAGCGCTTCAACCTGCACCACTGCACAGAGGCTTATGGAAGGAATGATTGCTCAATGGCATGGAATCCCACATAACGTGGAATCTGATGAGGAGACCCACTTCACAATGAAGGAGCTATTGGAATGAGCTCTTGTTCTTCTAATCTACTGTATTGGGTGAAATTTTGTTGGAACTGCTCAGCAGTCTTGGACTTTCACTGCTTAATCCTCCTACTTTCCTTCCATTCTTCATGGACATCAGCCCTGCATTTTTATCTCAAAGCTCTTTCCACCTTCTCTAGCTCACTCTCTTCTGACTACCAATAAAACTCTGGCATTTCTGATCCTTCTTAGAGTCCACTCTTCTGAGAACCTGAGGTAACACAAATCCTCCAGAAGTTTCTCCTTCCCTGTTATCCATATGAGGTCAGCTTCCATAGGCTGACTGATTCTGTTCATGTCCTTTTATCACCCCAAATGACTCCATTTACAACTTCTTAACTATGACTACATTAAGTGTATTACTATAGCCTTATTTCACTTTTTCTTATATATAAAAAAAAACAACTTCAAAGGTTGGCTCAAATTATTTGATCACATTAAAAATCGCAGAACTCTCCTGTTAATGCATTATACATAATTATATTTGAACTTTATGATGTAGGACTAAATTAATATTTGTGTTAATATATACATTCAAATTATTTTTAAAACTTATTGGGATAGTAGCCTTTAGAATCTTAAATATTAATCTTCCATGATATTCAATTTCGTGGATTTTTTAATGTGTTCCAAATGTTATGTACCTTAAATTTCAGTGATGACTAAGGTGATTTTACCATCTAAGAAAACCAGACTACCCAAGTTTCTACTCATTTAGCTTTTCATAACTTAAATATATTTCACTTGCAAGATAACTCATACCTAGATGTATAAAACACCAATCAGTGTATTCACAAAATGTATGCTTTATTTCTTTATTTGCTCTACTTGACAGCTTGCAATTCATTTAGATATATCTAACATATAAATTTTGAGGGTTTCCCATAATGTAGTGCTTCATCCCATCCACAATTGCATTTAAAAACATTGTCCCAGGTTTCCATTAAATTCATTTCTAAGCATTCCCAACATTGTAAACCATAACCAAATAAGTGATAATAAAAATGGATTTTGTTTTCCTCACTATCCCTCACAGCATACTTTTCTGAATTTCTATGTTTTTTATTCAATTCTTGAGTCTGCCAGAAAATTGTGAGATTCTTGGGGACAGATCATTCCTTTTGTTTTTCTGTGGTTACCAGCAAAACATGAGTAGGTAGTTGGTGCTCAATAACTGTTTTCTGTTTCTCTGTCAGATGCCATTCTTTCTATTTTGAAAAAGCCTTGCTCTGAGAAGCAAGGACAGTAGAGATGAGGCTTGTACAAAGAGAATGAGAAGGGTTTTAAAATACTTAAAGCTCTAAGCTTTTGAATTTTTAAAATTTCTCACTGCTCCCAACAAAAACCCAATGTTCAGAAAACTAGGATGCTGTAACCACTATATTCTTCTGTGAAGTCCTCTTTGATCAAAATAATGCTAGAAGGTCACTCCCATGATCTGTTTAACATCAAGATAAGGTCAGGCATTAATTAATGTAGAATTACCAAAGAATTCCTATGGAAATGCATATGACATCTCCATTATAACCATAATTAGCTAATTAACCAATCAATTATAGTGATTAATGTGATCATAATGAATGTATGGCAAATGGTTATTAATTCCTAGAGTTTCCAAAGTGAATGCATTAATCACAGTTGAATTCATGGTATAATGTGGGTGCCTAATTGTCTTTCTGAACCCTGAGTGTGATGGAATAACTCACATCTGCTTAGAACTTTTGCAGTTTATCAAGCACTTGACCACATGCTATTTTTTTCTTTATAATAAACGTATGAAGCACTGGAAGAAAAATGTTATAGTTATTGTTATTTCTATTTCACAAGTGGTAATACTAAGTTTCCAAGAAGTTGGGTGCTTTTGGCAGTACCACACATCTTTGGATTTCCTCCTTCAAATAGGACTTCCAACTATTGTGATTAGTATTTGGAGTTATGGACATGAGCATTTATACTAGACTTCCCCATAATTTTTCAGACCTTTCTTTTTCATAAAAATTAATCAGTTTGTCATCATATCATAGATCTAATGGGAAGAGAGTTTTACCACTGAATGGGATAACTCCTGAGTCACCTAGAAGAAGAAAAGGGTCTTTGGGTGCTGAGATCCCACTGCTTCTACTGTGTGGTTGTAAATGAAAGAAGAGCGAAACCCAAACCAGGCCCAAACAAAACCAAACAAAATATTAAAAGGCTTGTTGGAATCAGTCACTGAGTCCTAGAATGAAAAGTGCTTCTTTGGCTTCTGCATTCAATTATTCTCTGGTTTTCCCTGGGATATTGTGAAACTTTGAGCACATGGTCACTACAAATGTGGAATATATCAATAAGAGAATTAGGCTCAAAAATGGGTTTTAGGATAAGAGATGGAAGAAGGGTGTCTTTTTAGGTCAGAGCAATAGCATTTGTCCAGAGCAGAAGTGGGAGAGCAAACAGTAAAAGGAGAGGTTTTATGGAAACCATAAGAAATAGGGTGAGATAAGAAAGCCAATGGAAGGAGAGTTCCTGGAGGAAGCTGGAGACTAAGGAGAGTAGAGGCAGAACATGATGGAAGAAAAACCTAGACTAGCCACAGCCAAAGATCAGTCTATATCTATGGGAAATGTTGTCACATTGAAGTGTTTTTGAGTAGTGGATAGATCTTTTGAGGTCTTGCTCTACTTCAAAGTAATTTACTCTGGAAAATATCAGAGGCACTTGAAATTGACTTTGAACTTGGTGTGAGTTTTAATAAGGATCTTGATAAGTGATATCAACAGTTCTATTCCAGGCTGGGACTGGGGACTGCCCAGGGGAAGATCAGCAAACCAGGATGTCTGCGTTCACCTGTCCCACATGTGGTTAGAAAATGCAGCTCTCAATAACTAAGGAAGGATTAGATATCTGATGAAGATCATATTTGTAGTTGTACTGAATGACTCCACAGTTAAAACTCTATGTAGTTGCTTTTTTTAAGTTCTATTCTATGGTTAATTCATTTTCTTTTCTTTTTTTTTAAATTATATTTTATTGATTTTTCACAGAGGGGAAAAGAGAGGGATAGAGAGTTAGAAACATCAATGAGAGAGAATCATTGATCAGCTGCCTCCTGCACATCCCCTGCTGGGGATGTGCCCACAACCAATGTACATGCCCTTGACCAGAATCGAACCTGGGACCTTTCACTCCACAGGCTGACGCTCTATCCACTGTGCCAAACCGGTTTTGGCTGGTTAATTCATTTTCAACTAAATATTATAATGTAGGCATAAACACTAAATTCAAAGTACCTTTTCTAAAATGTGATACTAAATCACTGTTTGTTCCTCGACCATTTATTTAGTATCTACTACACCATTATGGACTCCAGGTAGACAAATGTAGATACCCTTAGCTCAGTAGGGCAGGCAGACATGGAAGGATATAGGTGCCTTTCAGAACTGATTTGTCCAGCAGGTGCAGTCCTGGTTAAACTGTGCACTGCGTATGGAGCAGAAAATATCCCTCTTACAGTCTAAGTTTAATGAGCCTAATTCAAGTGCTTTAAGTTATGCAAGTATGCTGGGAGAAGTTTAGCAACAATTCTCAGCATATTTAGCTGTATCCAGAATGTCCTGTCAGTATTTGGAAAATGGAATCATGTGTAGTGGTTAGAAACATAAATATTGAAGTATGTATGTTTTGATCTTGTCTCTGCCACTTATTGAGTGGGTTCCAGCTAAATTAATTTCCTGGTAATCAATTTCCTTTCCTATAAAAGGGACACATTAATAATACCTATTTTAGGTGGCTACAATGTGGATTCAATAAAATATTTTGTATAAAGTGCACAGTAAAGTGCCTAGTAATTAGTGTCTCAGACTGGATATCCTAGTCCAGAATTTAAGACATAGTGCTAATGTTTTATTGGAAGGTGCAATCCCAAGGCAACTAGAGTGAGGCAGGGAAGAATGGAAGTTGATGTCTATGTGACCACTGTTTCATGAAAAGACAAGTCAGAGATCTCTGTTCAGAAACATCAGGCTTCCAACGCCGCCCCCCCCCCCCCAACAAAAAGGCACGCAGACCAGCTTTATCTGCCAGATCACTTCTTCCTTTTCTGCCAACCATCAATCAAAGTTTGTCCATCCTGGTCTCAGAGATGCTGAGTGTTGAAGAGTTGGGGGTGGGAAGTGGCAATATTGTTCAGGGAGTCCCCAGAGTGGGCTGGCCCCAGGAAAATCTGCTATAGAATCAATGTACTATGTGACTCCAGCAAGGGATATCTTGTTTTCCCCTGATGCCTGGTTTTGATTAAAGGCACATGTCATGTTCAAAGGCCCCTGCTTAGCTCAGCCTCTGTGTGCCCTTATGTAATTAGTTTGTTTAAACCGTGTCTCCGATTATGTCAGGTCTTGACTGTGACTCTAAGTACAAGTGTGTAATAGGATATACCTATTAAACAGATGTTGGACTTTAATGGATATGTTTTGGACAATCTATCGGAATTAAACTTTCAATAACTACTGTAGAACAAGAAAATGTATCTCCTTACATTAAACACAGCAATATGGCCTCTTACTGGTACTCTAGGGCAGTGGTTTCCCCAGATGGGCTGTGTGTCAGCATCAATGGAGGGACATTTTTCAATGAGATTTCTGGGACTTCATTCTCCAGATATCTTGATTCATGGAACTGAGAAATAACTTAGGCATCTGAATTTTTAGAGTCTCTTGACAATTACAATGTGCAGATAGGTTTGGAGGTTCTGAGCCTAGAGACAATAAGAGATAATAATTTAAAGAAATTCAATTCTATGTTACTAAAGAGCAATGTTTTCATTTATTCTTCATCCATTAATTCATTCATTGATTTATTGATTTATTTACTGATTCATTTACTTATTTTTCATTAGCTTATTATGCCTTGAACACCTGATAATCCCAAATTGCTGGACTAAACTCCATTGCATTATTAAAAATAATGTCTACTAAGACATGCTTCTGCTCCAAAAAATGTTAGCAGTTAGTTGAGAGTGAGGAAACTAAGTGATTATTCAGCATCTGGTCCTTTCTATGTGTGTACAGTGTGTTTTAACATTCAGTGTCTTATAAGAGCTTGAAGAAGAGGCGGTGCCATCTCCATTTTACAGGTAAGGATATTGAGTTCAGGTTGTTTTATTATATCCACTATTACTCTGTTCATAAAAGCCTGAGGTGAGGATACAAGTGCGAAGACAATAAACAAACTGAAACAGAGAAATCAATAAACATTGCAAACCAGCCAGGATAAGGACTATAGCGAGTTACTAAGAGGAGCAGCCACTTTCAGTCTGGCTGGGCGGAGAGGAGGAGACAAGTGCCTAAGCTTAGGAGAACACAGTGAAGGACATTTCAATAAAGCAGGGCTTCTCAAATCTGGCAGATGTGATTCTGATTCAATAAGGTCTCAGGTGAGGCCTCAGAATCTGTATTACTTTAAAAGCAACTGAGGCAATTCCAGGTTTGGGAATCAGCTACTTGTTTATGGAATGGATAGAGCCAGAAAGTGCTTTCAGCCTTTTATTCAATAGGTAATTTAACTCAGAATGGAATCGAGCCATCCAGGAGTCATCTTTTGCCATGATTCTTCCCATCCCACCCTTTCTGCAGCCAAGTTATCACTCCAATTCTGCTCTGTTGTCTCCGATTCCATGCTACCATTTGGCCTCGAATGTCTTGCTCCTGAATTAACTACCTCTAATCTCGGCCCCTTCAATATACTCAGCCTCCGTTCACAGCAGCTTTAACTCTCTAAAAGTCAACGGATTGTGGCATATGATGGCCACAACCAAGTTATAAACTGTCCACACTCCTCATTGATAGATACCTCAAAATGGCCTTCAAGATTCCAGATCACTTTTCCATTTATTTGTTCATCAATTTACAAAATGTGCTCAGTGTTTATGATGTGTTAAGTGCTGGTGATGCAGTGATGAATTCACAATTTCTGTCATTTATAAGTTCACACAATATAATAAACTCTGTCAAGAGGTAAGCTCATGGTATTGGACAACACAGAAGATCTTCCCACATGCCCTCCAGAGTTGGAGAAGGCTCCCTGGAGGAAGTAACCCCAGAAGGATTGGTAAGAGAAATGCACTGAGAGAGGGAAAGGCATTTGTGATAGGTCACAGCAGGTACAAGAACACAGCAGTAAGAGGGAACATAGCTTGTTCAGACAACTTTTGATAGTTTTGCATAAATAGCAATTGTGGAAGGGGTTAAGCTTGAGAAATTATTAGGCATGAATATAAACACAATTCTAGGGCTGATTTGGTTAGAGTGAGTGTAATGCCTGGATCCAAATCTAACTGAATAGATTGAAATAAATGATCAGATTTTGCATTTCAAATGCAAATGTCCATATATCAACCTAAAAACCCAACTATATTCTAACAAACTGGGAGGATGTAGCTTGACATCAGAACCACATATGAAAATGTTCAAAGTTAAACTGGTGTTGATGGTTTGAAGCGGCCTGTGCACAGACTCAGCCTCAGAACAGAATGTCCAGAAGTCTGAGGACATCCAGAACTTGTGTTCAGGGTTAGGACCCACAGTGAAAATGGCACAGAGTCACTGTGAAATGCCCAAAGGAGGGTTTAAGAAGCACTAACCCATAACACATGAGAAAATCTTGGAGGAAGTGGGACTACTTCTAGATACTTATCAACTAATTATCCAGAGAGCTGCCCACCAGTACTCTAGGGTGCAAAGCTGAGTCCAAAAGGCCAACAGATCTCTGGTGAGTGTAAGAAAGAACTTTATTAGGAAAGGTATTATCTTCTCAAGATGCTGTAAGGGAGAAAAAGTATTGGATAAGGGACAATACACATTGCAGCATTTAAAAAAAAAAACCAAACAAACCAACAACACACCACACTTTATTGAGGTAAAACTGACATGTGAGAATCTGTACATATTTAATGTATACAACTCAATGAGATCAGGGATAAGTATATAACCCAAAAGCATCATCACCAGAAAGACTATAGACATATCATTGCTTCCCATAGTTGCCTCCTGTATTATTATTATTATTTATTATTATTATTTATTATTATTGTCATAATTATCATTGTAAGAATACTTTACATAAGATCTACCTCTTAGCAAATTTTATGTTTTGTTTCCGTATCTTGACTATTGAGGATAATTAGTATGGAGAGTGCTAATATCTTTTCTAGATCCTGATTTCAATTCCTTTGAATATATACCCAGAAGTGGGATTGCTATAGCATTCCTTCTAGATCTGGTTGTCTGATCAAAGACACCACTTTTTAGTGAGGGAAGGGTTATGTAACATTTAGAGTGGTTGAAAAAGTTAAAATGATTTTTAAAAAATTGACTTTAGAGAGGGAGAAAGGAAGAGATGGAGAGAAAATAACAAATAAATACATTGATGTGAGAGAGAGATATTGATTGATTGCCTCCTCTTTATGCCCTGACCAGGGGATTAACCCAAAACCTAGTTATGTGCCCTGAACAGGAATCGAAACCACTACCTTTTGATATACAGAATAACGCTCCAGCCAACTGAGCCACACCAGCCAGGATAAGAGTATGTTTCGCACATGGGTTGGAAACTTTTTCTGGAAAAGGCCAGCTAACCTGAGTTTAGCAGGTGACTTGATTTTGTGGTAACTATACTACTCTGTCTTTGTAGCAGGAAAGCTGCCACATACAATAGGCAAAAAATATGGTTTGTGTTCCAACAAGGCTTTGCTTACAAAAACAGACAGGGGGCAGCATGTGGCCTGCAGGCAGGATTTGGCTTATGTCTGCTTTAGCAGATGGTGAGAAACTCAGCTCTGAAGTTGTTCAAGCAGCTTAGAAGGTTTGCACTAAAATAATCTTCATAAGAGAAGATAACTATAATGCAGTTGGCCTCTGCAGAGAACTTAGAACTTGTTATTGAGAATAACTTAGCTCAATTCTCCCTCAGACAAGGAAACTGAAACAAGGAAGGGGCTCATTCCCCAATACAGATCTTGGTAGTGGAGTTTGCATTGCAGAAAGCAAGCTAAGGTATTGCTTATTGTTTTTATATCTGCATGTAAGAGATATAATAAGCAAGTTAATTTTTATGGTTTGTAACAAACTCTTGTGCCTTTGATTAAAGCCTTTTCTACCAAGTTCCAGAGCCTTCCTCTGGGTGTGGGAGCCTGCTCCTCTCCCGCAATTAACATGCGCATTATGAATTCCCTGTCAATGTTAGCAGGCAAGCTTTTCCAATTTTACAAACCTCTTTACTTCCAGGAGCTGGAAATGTTCTCAAAACTGTCCTGAAAGCATGTAATGCTTTTGGTCGTTGTCACCTTCGTGAGGAACAAGCTGCAACTTCGCTTTCTGACTTCATTCTCCCAGTGACATTTTTCACACAGGCTCTGACAGAGACAGCAATTATAAAGACATCCAGGTTGGCATTCAAGGATTCTTGAAGTTAACAAATTGTCCAGGGATAAATGACAATGAAGTTGGCAGACTCCAGGCTCCTGCATGAAAATCAGAATCAAGCCTTGAGAGGAGGCCATCCCGCACCCACATTCATGGCAGGTGTCTTGGGGTTACCCCAGTGCCTTCCTCCTTAGGAGGCCATTTGGCTTAGGCCAGCGGGGCTGTGGCTGTCTCAATAGGAAGATTTCAAAGGAAAGCAATGAACATACAAGTTTAAACACATACATGTTTGCTGACAATACTCAAGGGTGGGGGCGATGTTTATTCAAATCTCATTCATGTCTGCATAAAGCTACCCTTCATAGGCTCCACACCACCCGAAAGTCTATCCTGTCTGTGCAGCTAGACTGGTTCCACAGTCTAGCATATTTGGGTTTCGTCCCTTCGCTCCCCACTAAGGTTCCCTCTTTTCCAGCCTCTCAGAACTCTTCACTCCACTGAGTTGGAACCTTGCATCCTGTCCCCCCTGCTCAGAATTGCCTCCCCAAGTTTCCACTGAGCATCTTGGCTCTCAAGTCACCTTTTCTTTTTTTTTCCTTTTTAAAAATATTTTTTATTGAGTTTTTACAGAAGGGAAGAGATAGGGATAGAAAGCTAGAAACATCGATGAGAGAGAAACATTGATAAGCTGTCTCTTGCACATCTACTACTGGGGATGTGCCTGCAACCAAGGTACATGCCCTTGACTGGAATCCAACCTGGGACTTTTCAGTCCCCAGGCCGATGATCTATCCACTGAGCCAAACCGGTTTTGGCTCAAGTCACCTTTTCGGTGGAGCCTTGCCTTTTCATTTCTGTGAGAACCACCTTCATTCATGGACAGAGATGGAAGTTGGGGCCTCACCATTAATGGCCCAGGAGCCCTGGAATGGTCTGAGGATGCATTAGCTGGAATATAGAGGTGACACTGAATTCAGAGCCAGGTCAATTCCTAGAGACAACTCCTTGTGGGATAATGGAGTCCACCATGAAACAGGAAGCCCCAAGGTGCGCCACCAAGTCCTAAGGAAGCAAAAATCAATAGCTCAGTACTAAGTGCTTATTGTGTGGCCAGCACAATTTTAGCCCTGTGTACATACTACTCAATCTTTCTAAATTAGGATCTGTGAAATGCATGCTATTACACAAGCCTCATTTTATAGATGAGCAAATGGAGGGATAGACAGGTTTAGAATGTTTCTGAGGTCTCACAGTTAGTAAAGGTGATAACTAAATAAGCCAAGACTGTCCATGCAGCCAATGTGAAGAGAGGTTGGACCAGGGACTTGGAGGGAAAGAGTGAGGGAGTCCTAAGCCTCTGAGCTCACCACAGTCAACTTGCCCTGACTATAAAGGTATACTGAGGATACAACTAAGGGTAACCTTCCCCAGACCTTCTTCCTAGGGTGTTGACTGGAGTTGGTTAGAGTTATCTCCCCCCCTAGAAATATTTCAGCATCTCAACCATACTCCTGAGTACCAAAGGAATCTGCTGCTCCTCCCTTCAGGGCACCAGCGCCTGGATCTGACCTGGAAAGAGGAGAATGTTTCTGCAGACCAGGAAGGGCAGAGAGCTGAGAAAGGTGAAGAGGGAGAGGGTGAGTGAGGAGTTAGGCAGAGAACTGGGTGAGGGGGTGGGAGCCTACACAGAGCATGAACAGCTGAAGCTGTGAAATTGTGGGTTTGATTGTCTTTTCCTTGCTAGAGATGATAGTGATAGCATTTGTTAAGCCTTACTGAGCTCCGTGCTCTGTATTGGGTTAGCACGTTTAATCCTCTTCACCTTCCTCATTTTTCTAATGAGGAGGGTAAGGCAAGGGGCCATGAAGCCTAATGTAGCAGAGCTAATAAGAGACAGGGTCAGGATTCAGATCCGGCTCTCAGCCCAAAGAGTAGACTCCTCTCTGTTCTGTCATCTCTCCATTCTACTGCCCAGAGAATGTGCAGCTCAGCCAAGGCCAGGCTGGGGAAGACCTGGAGCATATTTCTTGTTTTCAACATTTTTTCCTGGAAATCAGTGCTGGTTAGTGACAGTAGGAGTTCCATTGAAAAGTCCCATTTGGTGTAAGAGACAAGAGAGCTAGACAAGCCATGCTGTTGTTATTCATATAGAAGTATGTTTTTGTCAAATGTTCCACACCTGACACAGGACCTATCACCAAAAGACACACAGTAAGTGGTTCTTGAGCATGTATAGAAGGAAATCATTAAGAACATACTCAGTGTGGCAGGCTCTGACCTCTCTGCCAGCACGTCCCTGTCTCAGATAACACACTCTACAATCGTGGGGAAATCCCTAATGTCGGGTCCTTCTCCAATGTCTCAGGGCATCCTCCTCCTTCCTGTGCCTAAATGTCACTCAGCCTAGGCCTATGACCTGTCATCTTAAACTATCACCCCCATCCTTCCCATCAGGCCGTCAGCACTGTGAGGTACGCCCACCTGCCCTGTTAACCTCCGTTCACAACCAGTCCACCCATTTTCTCTCTCCACTCCTATCCCTGGGTCTTTAATTCCTCATTTTTGTGCAAATGGCTATCTTCATGAATCTCACCAAATTCCCAGACTTTGACATTATTTTAATGTTTTTTCATCAATCACCACAGGCATTGAGGGGTATTTGGTGGTGGTGGTGATGATGATGATGATGGAAAGAACAGGGAATGAGAATGGTTTACTTGAGATCTGTAAGGGACAAAAGTAAAAATGTGTTGAATTGATGAATAAAAATAATTTTTATCATTCCCAAAATAGAACAACCCATAACTCCTGTTTACAGCATATTTTATGTGCTTTTGAGAAAGTTGTTATGTTTATGACCCTCGATCATTGTTTTTTCCTGACTGCTAGGTGGGATGAGGCATCCCAACATTTCACTCACAGCTTCTTTATGTCTCCCACTTGGGTGTGCTAAAACTTTATTTGTCTCCATACACATTTTGCATCTTCTTGTCTCAAAGTCATTGGAATAAATTTAAGAGCTGCCTTCCTCACTCTCAGCATCTTTATCTCTATTTTCCAAACTACATGGGAATCACTGAGAAGGTTGGCTAGCACTCAGATTTCAGGGCCAATCCCAGGGATTTTTAATTCACTAGGTTTGGGATGGGCAAACAATTTGCATCTTTAAAGAATTTCCAGGCAATGCCGGGGCTGCTAGCAGGTATGGGGACCCCACCTTGATTATGAACACTTTATAGTCACCCTTGCCTTCTTAACTCTGTCTGAGAAAAATAGGTATCCCTCTCCTTTCTGTGGCTAACCTCCCTAGCTGGGGATACTATAATTTCTCCCTGCAGTATGTGTAGAAGTCCCTGTAGCTCAGTCATGCTTATTCAGCAGTAAACAAGGCAAGTTGGACCCTGGTCTCATGGAATCTACACTCCATGTGGGAAGATAAGCATTCCTGGTGTGAAAATGAATGTAATGAACTTTGAAATGGGTGAATGTGCTTTTTTTTTTTTTTTTTTTTTTTTTTACAAAACTAATGATGTAGGAAACATGCAGTTTGTCTATGTAATTGTGAAACATACATATAGATGCTGAAACCTTCAGATAAAAATAACCAAGCAATTCCCAGGACAACGATAGAGAATTTGCCTTCTTCAGAGTAGGTATTCCAGGAAAGAATGTTTCCTCTTGCAAAGTGATCCTGGTGCTCTGTTGATGTCAGCTTGTTATTTGCCTAGTAGAGCTGTCTATTGCTTGATTTCATGTCATTTGCAGAGTGTTTCAGAGCAACTCAACTAAAACGTAAAAGAAAAAAATATATACATACACAGGAAGTTTGGCTGGAAAATACAGCAAAACCACCTTTAAATAATTTGAGCTTTTTGAAGCTTTTGCTCAGATAGGAAACTCAGAACTCTGCAATCTTATCCCCAGTGAAGCTGGATGGAAGTGGGGGCCCCACAAAACCAACATGCCAGGTTCCCCTGCAGCAGCCCAGAAAGCACTTGTGAATGTGGCAGGAAATGAGATCTTAAGTCAGTGCATAAAACAATCAAATCCATCACAGCCTTGGAATGGCCCCTCATAACTCAGGGACTGTCGCAGCCCTTCATGTGCACAGAGGCAGTCGTGGAAGGAGTGACAAACTGAGCTTCGAGTCTGCTAAATCCATCCTGGCAGCCAGAGGAATATATTTCCAAAGCCAAGTCACATCATTTTCCTTGAGTTTATTTGACTGCAGGCTAAAAAGCTATTGCAGAAAACAAAGGGAAGGGGGTGCTGGAATAATGAATATTAATGAATTTAATTCTCTGGTTTATGGTTGGTCTAGTACTGGTAGGACCTGATGCAGATAAAGAAAAATACATTCAAAATCTTGTTTCAAAATGGACAGATGATTTTGACTATCCATTTGAATACAAGTTTCCTACAATGTGCCCAACTCAGGGGTTGGCAAAATGAAGAACATCCACCCTCTGTCCCCAGGGACCTCATAGTCTAGTATATATGTACAAAACCATGATAGTTTAGGATTACACTTTCCATTATATGAAGTGGAGGGGAAGTCAGGGAAAGCACCCCAGAATATGTGTCTGCTTAAATACCTTCTCCCCTCTTCTGCAGGTACAGGGACTAACCCTCATTGAGGGGTGATGAGTTTGAGATTTGGTTAAGGCTGGTGCAACAAAGGTGCAATAACCGGAACTTCCAGTTTTTCAAGAAAGACTTGATTATACCTGTTTTTCTTATTCCCCCTGTTTTGGGTTGAGTTACATCCCCCCAAACAAGATTTCAAGACAACTTCCAGTTCCTGTGAATGAGATCCTGTTTGGAAATAAGTTCTTTGCAGATGTACTCAAGTTAAGATGAGGTCACACTGAAGGAGGATGGGCCAAAATCTGAAGAGTGGAATCCTTACAAGAAGGCCATGGGAAAACACAAAGATATAGAGACCCAGACACTGAGGGAGAAGACTATGTGAAGATGGAGAATATGTGAAGATTGATGTGATGGAGCTACAAACCAAGGGATGACAAGGATGGAGCTAGGAAGGATGTTTCCCTAGAGCATTTGATTCTTCTCTGCCAACTCCTTGATTTCAGACTTCTTACCTTCTGAACTATAAGAGAATGAATTTTTGTTGTTTTAAACCACTCAGTTTGTGACACTTTGTTACAGTAGCCCCAGGGAACTATTACAGTCTGAAAGGTTGGATTTTGATTTAGAACCTGTGTCTGTTTTCCAGTGTTCAGTATGATCTAGAATGAGGCTCCAGTGCCCTTTCTTGTCCTTCTCTCTCCCTGCAAAACCCTCCCTGAATTCAGTTTTGGATTAGGAAGGTCACTCCACCTTCTCTTGGTTAGAGGGGGCACTTCACTGACCATGAATTTTCAGTTTCTCCCCGAGGCTGAGGAGAGGCACTGCAGAGGTCAGGCACACAGCAAACATCTGTTGACTGGACCTGATTTATGGTAGCTTCTCTGAGTTTACCATCCTCTCAGGAACAGCTTACTGACTTCTCAGATTTGAATGAGATCAGAACCTCATAGCAGGTAATTTTAACACTGCAAACAAGAATGATTTTCATAACTCTAGACAGTCAACTTGGGGAAGCCCTCTTAGACTACTGCCATTTTCAGGTTATAGTAGCATATACTTTGGAGAAGCAAGTTTGCATTTTTATCAGCACCTATAAAAGTAGTAGGATCCTTCAACTGTATAGTTCAATTTCAGGGAATAGATTCTGAAAATCCCCAAATGCACACAAAATTATTACTACCATGATCTCATAATGGTATAAGAACAGAGATCAAGCAAAATGTCAATAGCGGAATGCTTTAGTAAACCTTGTAGTGTGTTTGTGAAAAGAATATTATATAGAGACTTAAACGAATGACCTTGAACATTATTTAGCAACATTGAAATGCTTGCAGTATTGTTCTCGGTAGAAATAAGGTGGTTGCAGTATCACAGAAAAGCATTTTGGGGAGCATTCATGGGAAGGTGAGATATGGTGGTAAGATTTATTGAAGCTGGAACAAACAGAAAGGACTGTCCCAAGTCCCATGGAAGAAGGTCAGTCTTGTCTTCATCAAGCATAGAAGAAAGGTCCGGGTGGAGAAATTCTGTGTCATTGGTTCAGTCCATGTCAAAACTTAGTCCAGTTCAGTTCAGCTTTTGTTCCTGTCCAACTATTGTAGTCTCTGTTTCTGGCTGCACTCCAGCCAGTGCTGTATTGCTGCACCTAGGTTCATGCTTGGAGCCTGCGTGACTCGTTCAAAGTGGCTCGTTCAAAAAGAAAGAGGGGGGAAGGAAGAGAGAGAGAGAGAGAGAGAGAGAGAGAGAGAGAGAGAGAGAGAGGTTACCTTTGGTAGTTTGGGTTTTACTATCACAGACTTGGGAGGAACCAGGTGCTCCTTCAAACTGACCAATTTCCCACTATTTTGTTGTTGTTGTTTGTTTGTTTGTCTCCCCCTAACCAATCCGTTTCTTAGATATTACTGGGTTCTGAGTCCCTTATCCAATCAGATCCTTTTCCCAGGCTAGACAGACAGGCCTCTATGGTTGCCATCTTGGTTTCTAAAAATGGGCATGAGCCCAGCAGAATTTCCTCTTTATTGTTTTTATTTCTTCCTTGGTAATAGCTGGTAATGATCCTTCCTGCCCACCTCAGGAAGGAGGTCCCTAGGGTGGAGAATGCAATGGTCTTGTAGGGAGCCTATGAGTGCTACAACTTCCTTAGCGAAGTAGCTTATTTTCTTATTCAGCTCCCTAGTTTATTAGGCTTCATATCTGATTCCCTTTGCTCCCTTCCTTCACTAATATCTAGCTACCTACACCAACAGCATGATGTTAGGTAAAAGGAAGAGGTTTAAAATTGTTTAGCATGATGACAGTTACATTACATATCCTCTCAAATCTGGTTGGAAGGAAATAAACCAAAATAGTAACTGTATTTGTACTTTCTCTTATGAAATCTGTCTTTTTAAAAAAATCTCTGCTTTTGCTTTTGTCTGTCATGATTTTTTATTTTTGAAATTTAAAACACAAAGGGACAGACCTATAGATTTATTTACTTATGTGTTTAAAATTGATGGAAAAGCCGAAACTGGTATGGCTCAGTGGATAGAGTGTGGGCCTGAGAACTGAAAATCCCAGGTTCGATTCCAATCAAGGGCATGTACATTGGTTGAGGGCACATCCCCAGTAGGGGGTGTGTAAGAGGCAGCTAATTGATGTTTCTCTCTCATTGATGTTTCTACCTCTCTATCTCTCTTTTCCTCTCTGTAAAAAATCAATAAAATATATTTAAAAATAAAAATAAAATTGATGGAAAATTGTAGATCATTTTTATCCATTAATTAAATACCAGTTGCTATTTCTTGTGTTTATGCCTTATGTATTTTTATCACATGTTCTAAATTATCTTCATCTAAACTATGACCTGTGGCCACCAAATCCAGCCCACTGCCTACTTTCATAAATAAAGTTTTATAGCAACATAACCACATCTATTTATTTAAGGCTGCATTATAACAGCAGAGTTGAGTAGGTCATATGGCCCACAAAGCCTAAAATATTCAATCTCTGACTCTGTAGAATGTTTATTGACCCCTGATTAAAAATCTCCTTCTTCTCTGACTTTATATAACTCCAATTGGTCTTTTCCTCTATAATTCCTGATTGAAAAATCTGTTTGAGCTTTTGGAATGGGTAGCAGACATTAGCTGATTCCATGAATGCAAGTTTTGATGTCTTTTATGTTTGTATTTATAATATAACTTAGTTTGGATTTGGTTGGAGGGATACTGACTATTGCTGAACAATTCAGAATGTGTTGTTTCAGTCTTAACATCCTGGCCTCTGGATGTTCTGGATAACTAACTCTCATCCTCATGCTCACTCCACTCCACAGCACTAAAACAAAGGTCCAGGTATTGGTATTTTTGCTGTTATTCGCTCCAAAAACACAACAGGATTCTATTAGCAATATAGCAGGAAGGTTGCTTCTTCAATGACTGCATAGTCTTACCCAAAAGCAAGTCAAGTTCATTAAAATCACTATTATCCGACTCTCAATTAAATGTGATGATAATTTAATTAACAATGCCCACTTAATTGTGGGTGGCAGGAAACTGAGACTGGCAGGCTCCATGGTGGCTGAAGCATCTTACCCTGAAATATACAGTAAATGGCTTTCTGAAGCAGCCAGCTCAATAAGCTTTGTGCACTACTTTGGCAAATGAAAAAAGTAAACTTGGCTCTGCTTAGAAAATCTAATTCTGGTCTGGAATGGTGGGGATACTAAATGATTTAGACCAGGATGCCCCAAATGAAGATCCTAGATCAGCTCCCTTAATGCTTGTCATTCATTCATTCATTCATTCACTTTCTCTCTCTCATTCTCTCCCTTCTTACCTCCCTCCCTTCCTTCCAACATCTATGAAAACTTTATTTCTGTTCTATTAAATAGTAGGTGCTCTGTAGATGGGTAAAGCACTATACATATATATTTATATATATTTTTTTATTGGAAAAGGCCAGGGCAGTTTGAATTTCTAAGAAAGGAACAATAATGTTGACAACTACAGGTCACTGAGCCCTTATCATGCCACAGGCACTATGCTAAGTGATTAAATCTCGTTATCTTATTTCATGTTCACAAACCCTGTGAGATGTTATCATTTGCATTTTACCAATGGGGAGGAGGCAGGATTAGGTGATCTAGTAACATCTCTGGATCTCACAGCTAAATAAAGGGCAGAACCCAGATGCAGCACTGATAGGTGGGATGCCCTTTCTATTAAAAACTGGTCAATGCTCCTTTCCATCTGTTAAACCCAAGTCCCTAGGGTCCCTATGCACATCTTTGCACATCCCTCAAAGGTCATAACCCTCAGCTCAGGGGAGCCAGGTCCCTGCTTTTTTTTTAAACTTCCTTTCTTCCTGGCCCAGGCTTCTGTTGCTGGAAGTTAAGCACCCAGCATGAAAGGGTGTGGAAAAGCAGGGCTGGAGCCACCGGACTCTGTTCCTCTGGGAAGTTGCCTAGTTCACGGTGGCATCAGGTTCTCTCCCCCCACGTTTTTTCTTCCATCTTCAATGACTCACTTTTCACAGAGACACAATGACTAAGCTGCAGCACAGTCAATCAATCCCTCAAATTGTTCAAAATCTAGAAAAAAAAAATGTGTTTTTCCAAAAGCATTTCCATAGCTTTCAGCAGATTCTGGAAGAACTTTGTGAAGGTTCATACCAATGTCTTTGGAGTTTTCAAAATTATTTCTCAGAGAAGTGACCCCACAGGCCATAGATGACTCCTGTTAAAAGTGCCAAGTCCTGGGTTAGAACTTTAAAACTGGCTCCCTGGCAGGTCCCACCCAGAAATCTGCATTTAAAAAACACATTTATCAAGAACACCCTGATCATCAAGGTGCCAGCATCAAGTTGTGGTGACTATTGAAGTCCTGGATTGCAGTCTTCCTCTTGCTGGGATCCTGAGCTCTTGCTGGGATCCTGAGCTCTTGCTGGGATCCTGAGCTCTTGCTGGGACCTGGGTCTGGAGAGAAGCCAGTGCCCTGCTGGAGCCTGAGGAGCTGGAGAGAGCAGGAAAGGCTCTTTTGTAGGTATGATCAGAATACATTTCTCAGGGCCTTCTCTCTTGGGCTTTGTTCCATTCTGCAAGCCAGCCCCCTTTCTATTGTTCTCAGCTGCTGTGACTGCTGTGCCCCTGTGTGTGGCTCCTTTCAAGTGCTGTAACCAGCTTTGATTCTGAGTAGCCCCAGGGGCTCTGCTTGTAAGGCAGACCTGAGCCCTTCAAGGCCAGGGTTACTATTTCCTGTGCTTGAGGGCAAAAAGGGGGGCACATTGACCTCCATTCCCCAGCTTTCTGCACCCCTGTTAATGTTGCAGTTGACATGCTTGACTGTTCTTTGGGATTCCCCAGAACTCCTGTGTCAGGGTGGCTTCAGAGTCTGGAGTCCATGGCTGTTCAGTGACTCTAAGGATACTGGGACTCCTGCTGCAGTTCCAGGTTCACAGCCAGTCGGGAGGTTAGTCATGGTTCTGACCCTGGTCATACTGCCTCAGGTGGGGACCTCCTGAACTCAGGCCACAGGTAAGTTAGTGACATAACTAGGCTCACTGTAGAGAGCAACCTGAGCCAAAGGGCACTGGCAGAATCCAGTTATCAGTACCGATTTCTTATCTTTATCCATGTCTTTAGAATGAGGAACAAAAAGGACCTTGACCCACCCAGGTCTTGATATGCTAAATCTTTTTTTTTTTCTTGATCTTTTTTTTTTAATTGATTTTTATTAATTATGGTATCACATAATTGTCCTTATCCCCCCATTCCCATCCCAAACCCCTCCCTACATATTCCCCTACCCCCTTATTGTCCATGGTGCATGCACACAAGTCCTTTGGTTGATCTCTTCCCTTTACCCCCACCCTCCCCTACTTTCCCTCTGAGGTTTGAGAGTCTGATCACTGCTTCTCTTTTTCTGGGTCTATCTTTGTTCACCAGTCTATGTTGTTCATTATTTCGTCTAGATGTGTGAGGTCATGTGATCCAAGAAATACCCTTATAAAAACCTAAACTGCGATAAACCTTAATGGTTATCCTGAGAGGCAAATGAATCAGTCTGTAGTGAGTTCCTTTCTGGGCCAGCAGTTCTTTTGGGTCCCAGTTTCAATGTCAAATAGTTCCTTATGTGTACATGTCAGCCATGATATTTCAGATCTGGTTGGTGGACAAATGGTGGTAATGCAGGTCCGACCATCTCTTGTTTGATCGTGGGTATCCTTCAGCAATAGGCAGCCGCTGTCTGTTGGTATGGTGAGGCATCCTCAGCATCTTCCATCTCTGAATTGTCTCTTCTGTCTTCATGGCTGGAGCACTTCTGTCTATTCCTCTCTGTTACTGGATTCCAGGTGGTCTCAGAGTTGTTTTCTGAAACTATACAAACATATTCTCGACCAAAAGTTAATACAGAGATATTCTCTTTAAATTTGACTTGGGATTCTTTTTCATCCCCACCCCACTCCCCCAAATAATTTTCCTCTTGCTTATTTTGACTCCATGTGTGTATTTTTATGGATATCTTGCTGTTAGCGTTTCAAATAAAGGTTAATTTTCTTAAGTACAAAAAAAGTTTTTAGATGTAAATTATTCTCAGCATATTTTTTCTTACATGATATTCTTCCACTGTCACCCCCTTTTTTACTTTAGATAATTGGAGACTTCTGGAGATTTTATTGTTAGTCTTGATATCTTTTACATTTTAATTATTTGCGCTACACTATGACTGCATTAGGTTCATAACATGTTGTGCAATTTTACCATAAGGCGCTCTGCCAATAAGAATTTTTGTTAATACTATAGGAACCGCATTTTGTACAGTACACTCAGTTTTTCTAGAATATTAATTTACTTCTATTAGCCACATTGATTTTCTCTGAGAAATTGGGTACTATTCATATGTCAGACTCAACACTCTAGCAACTATCTTATTTACCATGTGTGTATTAGTGGAATTGATTGTTTGGCTTCCTGAGAAGGGCCTGAGCATTCCAGCTATTTGCTGGACTTGGAAATTAGAAACCCACTTGCCCCCACCATGGGTACAAGGCCTCTCAAACAAGTCTTGTTGCAGTGAAATGGCAGCTGCTGTCAGCCACGTCTCTGTTACATGGGAAGTGAAGCAGCCATGGGGGAAGGAGACCTCCCTCAGAATGGGAGAATGTTCAGGCGCCTGCCAGGTTGCAGCAGGGGTGGTAAGGGTCTGTGCCCCACCTCCGTTGCTCCCCAAGTTCTCTCCTGGTGGCCCCTCTGTGACTGTGCCTGTCTTAGGTTGTTCCTTCCTTGAGGAATCTTACCCGTCTCTGGCTAACCAGCCATCCTCCGGGGCCAAGCAGGGTGATGTGAGGTTTAGTTCTGTCTCCTTTGTGACCTATGCCCCATGGGCTCCACACCCAGCTCCTGCCTCGGGAACCCCTCACCTGCTGGCAAGGTCCGGGCGTTGATCTCATATTTTTGGGACTCCATGTTTCTTCTCCAGAGAGGGCCTAGCTCCCCCCACTGGGCGGGTGGGACATCCATGGTGCCAGCCACATTGGTGTTTCAGCCTTGGCATGAACTAAAAGGTCAGGCAACAGTTGTGGGCTTCTGGACCATGAGAAAAGGTTCATTTTTGGCCAAAAGGGCAAGACAGGCCAATATAGAATGCTCAGGTACCTTCTCAGGAGGCCCTCTGCATAGTGGAAGGGATGAGGTCCTTTCATGTAGTTTTTAAATTGCTGTCAGACATTCAAAGGATTGGTTTGTATGTTTTTTGGGGATAATTGTACAATATGCTGTTGTACATTCTAAAATATCTATAGCTGTGTTGCTTTTGTCTCCAACCGCCAACAAAGTGTGTGTGTGTGTGTGTGTGTGTGTGTGTGTGTGTATTAATAAAATAAATCATTCTTTATTGATAGTCCTTGATGGGAGATACTATTATAGGTAATGGGGATAACCCAAATCTGGGAACAATTATAATGACCTTGTAGAATAATATCATGTAAGGATATTCTTTGCTCTAGGTCATGGAAATTCCATTTTAAACTGGTTGTCAATTTCTTTTTGCTTAGGCAAGGTTTTTGTTTCATTTTCTACACCTTTCCCAGGAGGAAGTAGTGATGGTCCCTTCCTTTGGTGTCCTCACAAGCCAGAAACTTCTATTTAATTTTACACACAAAGGAGCAGTAGTTTAATTTTGTATCCTACAAAAGGGGAGCTGGGTGGTGCGCTCTATGTAGTTATACTTCCTTGTCCCACCAGTAGTCCTCCTGGATGACTAAGGTGTTTGGTATCATCATTGACTACTTTGGGCAGGAGGATCAACCCAGGTAAGGGCTCCCACCCATGCAGGATTAGGAACATAGGTCCAGAAATACTTACCCAATAGCCCCAGGTTATATTACCGTACAGCTGATGCCTGCTAGCCTGGCGGTAAAGGCGTTCTCAGGTGTTCTTGGGGTTCTGGTTACCTCACTCTTTCTTCTCTCTCTCACTCTCTCTCTCTCTCTCTCTCTCTCTCTCTCTCTTATAATAATATTATTATTATTGTTTTAAATATGTGTTCTTATCCCTCCCTTATCCCCCACCCTCCACCTATACTCCACCCCCATTTATCTGTGGCCATTGATGAGGCTCATAAGTATGCCCACAAGTCTCTTGGTTGATTTCTCCCCCTTACTCCCAGCGATCCCCTCCTTCTCTGGTGTTTGGGGTTCTGATCAATATTACTCAGTCTCTGGGTCTGTTCTTATTCATCAGTCTATGCCATTCACTATATTCCATAAATGAGTGATATCATGTGATGTTTATCTTTCTCTGCCTGGCTTATTTCACTTAGCATAATGGACTCCATCTCCCTCCAAGTTGCTGCAAATGGTAGGAAGTCTTTCTTTTTTACCGCAGCATAGTATTCCATTGAGTAAATATACCACAGTTTTTTAATCCATTCATCTGCTGATGGGCATTTCGGCTGTTTCCAAATCTTAGCTATGGTGAATTGTGCTGCTATAAACATAGGGGTGCATATATCCTTTCTGATCCGTGTTTTCATTTTCTTGGGATATATTCCTAGGAGTGGAATCATTGGGTCAAATGGGAGTTCCATTTTTAGTTTTTTGAGGAAACGCCATACTGTTCTCCACAGTGGCTGCACCAGTCTGCATTCCCACCAGCAGTGTAAAAGAGTTCCTTTTCCTCCGCATCCTCGCCAACACTTGTCGTTTGCTGTTTTGTTGATGATAGCCATTCTGACTGGTGTAAGATGGTACCGCATTGTTGTTTTGATTTGCATCTCTCTGATGATTAATGACTTTGAGCATGTTTTCATATGTCTCTTGGCCTTCCTTCTGTCTTCTTTAGAAAAGTGTCTATTTAGCTCAGTTGCCCATTTTTTAATTGGGTTGTTTATATTCTTTTTGTTAAGTTGTATGAGTTCTCTGTAAATTTTGGAGATTAAACCCTTATCAGTGATATCGTTGGCAAATATGTTCTCCCATGCAGTGGGATTTCTTGTTGTTTTACTGATGGTTTCCTTTGCTGTGAAAAAGCTTTTTATTTTGATGTAGTCCCATTTGTTTATTTTATTTTTAGCTTCCATTGCCTTAGGAGCAGTATCAATGAAGAAGTTCTTTCGGCATATGTCTGAGATTTTCCTGCCTGTGGATTCCTCTAGTATTTTTATGGTTTCCCGTCTTATGTTTAAGTCCTGTGTCCACTTTGAGTTTATTTTTGTGTATGGTGTAAGTTGGAGGTCTAGTTTCATTCTTTTGCATGTATCTGTCCAATTTTCCCAGCACCATTTGTTGAAGAGACTGTCTTGTCTCCATTGTATATTCATGCCTCCTTTGTCAAATATTAATTGAGCATAGTGGCTTGGGTCAATATCTGGATTCTCTATTCTATTCCATTGGTCTATATGTCTGTTCTTGTGCCAGTACCAGGCTGTTTTGAGAACAGTGGCTTTGTAATACAGCTTGAAGTCTGGTACAGAGATCCCTCCTACTTGATTCTTCTTTCTCAGGATTGCTGTGGCTATTCGGGGTCTTTTTTTATTCCAGATAAATTTTTGGAGACTTCTTTCTAGGTCTGTGAAATATGCTGTTGATATTTTAATGGGGAGTGCATTAAATCTATAGATTGCTTTGGGTAGTATGGACATTTTGATGATGTTGATTCTACCAATCCATGAACATGGTATGTTCTTCCATCTGTTTACATCTTCCTCTATCTCTTTTTTCAGTGTTGTGTAGTTTTCTGCGTATAAGTCTTTTACCTCCTTAGTTAAGTTTATTCCTAGGTATCTTAATTTTTTTTGGTGCGATGGTAAATGGGATTGCTTTCTTTGTCTCTCTTTCTGTAAGTTCATTATTGGTGTATAGAAATGCCATAGATTTCTTGGCGTTGATTTTGTATCCTGCTACCTTGCCGAATTCATTTATTAAGTCTAATAATTTTTTTATGGACTCTTTAGGGTTTTCTATGTATAGTATCATGTCATCTGCGAATAAGGACAGTTTTACTTCTTCTTTTCCAATTTGGATGCCTTTTATTTCTTCTTCTTGTCTGATCGCTATAGCTAGTACTTCCAGCACTATGTTGAACAGGAGTGGTGAGAGTGGGCATCCCTGTCTTGTTCCTGTTCTTAGAGGGAATGGTTTTAGTTTTTGCCCATTGAGTATGATGTTGGCTGTGGGTTTGTCATAAATGGCTTTTATTATGTTGAGATATGAACCTTCTATCCCTACCTTACTGAGAGTTTTTATCAAGAAAGGGTGTTGGATTTTGTCAAATGCTTTTTCTGCATCAATGGATATAACTATATGATTTTTATCTCTCAATTTGTTTATGTGATGTATCACATTTATTGATTTGCGGATATTGTACCATCCTTGCATCCCTGGTATAAATCCTACTTGATCATGGTGTATGATCTTTCTGATGTTCTGCTGGATCCGATTTGCTAGAATTTTGTTGAGGATTTTGGCATCTATGTTCATGAGGGATATTGGCCTGTAATTCTCTTTCATTGTGTTGTCTTTATCTGGTTTTGGTATTAGGGTGATGCTGGCTTCATAGAAGGAGCTTGGAAGTATTCCTTCTTCTTGAATTTTCTGGAGTAGTCTGAGGAGGATAGGTTTTAGTTCTTCCTTGAATGTTTGGTAAAACTCTCCTGTGAAGCCATCTGGCCCCGAGCTTTTGTTTGCTGGAAGCTTTTTGATGACTGCTTCAATTTCATCCATAGTTATCTGCCTATTGAGATTTTTGGTATCTTCTTGATTAAGTTTTGGAATGTTGTATTTTTCTAGGAATGTGTCCATTTCCTCCAAGTTGTCCAGTTTATTAGAATAGAGTTGCTCATAGTATTTTTTAACAATCCTTTGTATTTCATCTGGGTCTGTTGTTATTTCACCTCTTTCATTTCTGATTTTGTTTATTTGGGTCCCCTCTCTTTGCTTTTTGGTGAGCCTGGCTAGTGGTTCATCAATCTTGTTTATCCTTTCAAAGAACCAGCTCTTGGTTTTATTGATCTTTTGTATTGTTTCTTTGGTCTCTATGTCATTCATTTCTGCTCTGATCTTTATTATTTCCTTTCTTCTGTTTACTGTGGGTTTTTCTTGTTGCTGTCTTTCTAACTCTTTGAGTTGTTGAGTTAGATTATTTATTAATACTTTTTGTTGTTTTTTGAGGTATGCCTGTATAGCTATAAATTTTCCTCTCAGTACTGCTTTCATTGTATCCCATAGTATTGATATTGTTGTGTTTTTATTGTCATTAGTCTCCAGGAATTTTTTAATTTCTTCTTTGATCTCATTGTATACCCAATCATTGTTTAATAGCATGTTATTCAACCTCCAAGTGTTTAAATTTTGGGGGGTGTTTTTCTTATAGTTTATTTCTAATATTATGCCATTGTGGTCTGAGAAAATGCTTGGTATGATTTCAATCTTTTTGAATTTGGGGAGACTTTGTTTGTGACCCAAAATGTGGTCTATTTTTGAAAATGTCCCATGTGCACTTGAGAACAATGTATATTCTGTGGCTTTGGGGTGAAATGTTCTGAAGATATCAATTAAGTCCATCTGATCTAGTGAGTCATTCAGAATTGCTGTTTCTTTGCTGATTTTTTGTTTAGTTGATTTATCCATTGATGTCAGTGGCGTATTAAAGTCTCCTATTATGATTGTGTTGTTGTCGATTTCTCCCTTGATATCTTCCAGGAGATTTTTTATGTATTTGGGTGCTCCTACATTGGGTGCATATATGTTTATTAGGGTTATATCTTCTTGTTGTATCGATCCCTTTATTATTATGAAGTGGCCTTCTTTATCTTTTGTTATGGCCTTTACTTTGAGGTCTATTTTGTCAGAAATAAGTACTGCTACCCCAGCTTTTTTTTCATTTCCATTTGCCTGAAATATGTTTTTCCATCCCTTCACTTTCAATCTATATGAGTCCTTTTTTCTGAGGTGGGTCTCTTGTAGACAGCATATATATGGGTCATGTTTTTTTATCCATTCAGCCACTCGATGTCTTTTGAGTGGAGCATTTAGTCCGTTTACATTTAAGGTTATTATTGAAATGAAATTGTTTGTAGCCATTTTTATTTTTTTGAGACTGTTCCTTCTTAACATTTTATTTTACACCAGCCCTTTTAGCATTTCTTGCATTGCTGGCTTGGTCGTGATAAACTCCCTTAGCATTTTTTTGTCTGTGACGCTCCTTATTTGCCCTTCAATTTTGAATGATAACCTTGCTGGATAGAGTATTCTTGGATTTAATCCCTTGGTTTGCATCACTTTGTAGATTTCTTTCCATTCTTTTCTGGCCTGATGTGTTTCTGTTGAGAAATCATTTGATAATCTAATGGGGGTTCCCTTGTATGTAACTTTCTGTCTCTCTCTTGAAGCCTTTAAGATTCTCTCTTTGTCCTGAATATTTGCCATAGTAATTATGATGTGTCTTGGTGTGGGTCTATTTGGGTTCATTCTGTTTGGGACTCTCTGGGCTTGTATGACTTTTTTCTTTGCTACCTCAGGGAAGTTTTCTGACATTATCTCTTCAAATATTTCTTCTAAACCTTGTTCTTCCTTTTGTTCTGGCACCCCTATTATTCTTATGTTGCTTCGTTTCATGTTGTCCCATAGCTCCCTTAGGCTTTCCTCCTGTCTTTTAAGTTTTTTCTCCAATTGCAATTCAACTTGGCTGTGTTTTGCTTCCCTGTCTTCTAGCTCACTAATTCGGTCCTCTGCTTCTCCTAGTCTACTGTTGAAGCTTCCCATGGTGTTTTTTATTGCATCTATATCATTCTTCATTTCTTCTTGATTTTTCCATAAGTTGTTGATTTTTTCATCCATTTCTTCTTGTTTCTTGCATATGGTGTTAATTTTTCCTTCCAACCGATTTAAGACCTCCATAATCCTTATTCTGAATTCTTTTTCTGGCAAATTGCAGGCTTCTGTGTCACTTAGCTGTCTTTCTGGTGTTTCCTCATTTTCCTTCCTTTGGTGAGATCTTTGCTTACCCATTTTTGGTCTTACTGACTGATCTAGATGTTGAGCTTTGCAAGGGCTACTCCTTGGGTGTCAATAGCTTCTCTATCTGCAGTTTCTCTATGGCAGTAGCTATAGTTAGCTGCAGTTCCTCTGATGGGTGCTGTTCGCAGCAATGGTGCCTCCTCTGGTTTGTGAGGGAAGTTGCTCGTATAGCTTCTGTTCCTTGGGCAGTGTTGGGCTGATTATGAGGTTGCTATGGATCTGGATGCTCCCTCAGCTGCTGCTCCCTGGGCCAACAAGACTCAACACCGAGGGAACTAAACACAGATGTACTCACCACACCAAAAACCCCAGTATAAGTGACCCCCTGAGAAAAGAGATATTGGACAGCGAAAAGAGAGCACAAATGCTATAGAGGAGAGAGGAAGATATATGGAATAAAAGACAGAAGAATAAGAGGATTGAAGCAGAATTTGTAGAGGCTAAACTTATATAGTGAAAATAAGATTGAGAATTGGATGACTATGGGGAAGGCCTCAATTTAGTATTAAGGAAGTAGAAAGGGAATAATTGGATGAAAGGAAAGAGAATTTAAAAAATGGTAAATTTACATAAAGAAATTAACTTCAAAATTGGTATAAAAAATTAAAAATAGCAAATAAAAATAGTGATGAGAAATAAGGTGGACAGATATAAAAGAAAAGTAACAGACCTGAACCAGAAAACAAAGAAGAAAAGAAGAAAAAAATGCAGAAAGGGAGAAAGAAAGAAAGAAAGAAAGAGAGAAAGAAAGAAAGAAAGAAAGAAAGAAAAATAGGAAGAAAGGAAGGAAAAAGGAAAGGAAAAAAAGGAAAAATAAAAATAAAGGTGGGGAAAAAAAAAGTAGAGTGTCTTCTTTTGGCTGGGTTATGATTCCATTTGTATTGTTCTATCAGTTTCCTGGTTGCTATATCCTCAGGGATTATTCAGATTCCTTGTTTTACTCAATGTGTGATCGGGGTGTGGCTACGTTGGTTGCCTGGAGACTGGAGGGCGGGGCTGTCTCTCGGGAGAAAATGGCGACTGTGCTTACGGAGATGACTCAGCACCAGGTCTGTGACCACCTCCCCCAGATCACCCACTCTTCCCCAATTCCACAAGCCCGCACCCTCTCCCGCACCTCAGCCACGGGTAAGTGTATCTCAAAGGTCCTGTGAACCAGGTTTAGTGGGAGGAGGCACAGGCACCAGCGCGAGGAGGGAGTGCGTTTCTAAGAGCTTCTCTCTTGTTGGCACTGTGAGATCCAGTTTACCTTTCAGAGTTTGCTCAGATCTAAATCCAGACACTTAGGATCAGAATCCCCGACCTCCCTAAGTCCCTTGGTCCCCCTCCCTTTTATTTTCTCACAGAAATGCTTAGCCTGTCCTCAGGGACGCGGCCCTGCACCCTGTAGATTCCCCCCTGCCTCTGGTCGCTGAGGCTCCGCAGATTCTCCCGCTTTGATCTTTGATTTTACCTTACTTCCGGAACTTCTGCCCTTCCTGGGTGTAAACTATCTCACCAGCTGCGTCTCCTCGCCAAATTTGGGCTGAATTCCACTCGTTTCAGCTGCTCCCTCCACCCGCTCTGGGACTAGGCTCTGGACACGTCCTTCCACTACGCCGCCATCTTCGCCGCTGATATGCTAAATCTTGTACAAAAAAAAAAAAAAGGAGTTTACCCAGATCCTGATGAATAGGATTTGGGCACACCTGAAAATACTTTTGATCATGAAATCCCTTTTGGAAACCAATAAATATGCTGTATTGTCTGAGGTGAGTGTGACTGTCTCTCCATCAGAGAGATGGGGCCCACCTAGCGCCCAGCTTGAATCTATTTCTGTCTCTTTCTTTCTCTAATTTCTTAACCCCCAGCTCCTCCCCTCAGGAACCTGTTGTTTTCCTTGCTGGACACAGAAAACAGAGAAAATGTCCACCGCAGGCCCACCTCTGACATCCAACCCATGGCTCAGTCATCACACACAGCACATCACTGCCACATTCTGCCTATGGCCCTACTGGATACAGGAGGTCCTTTTCCTCTTGAACTGCCCCTCCCATGCCTTCCCCCTCTCAATACCTCTGGACTGAAAATGGACCAAAGGCTAAAAGACACCAAGAATATCTCTTGGGTCTCAGTTATGGAAGGCCAAATTTCTGCCACTTGCTCCCCAAATTTCTGAAGTTCAAAAGCAATCACATACAGGCCAATCATTGGTAATTTATGGAGTGTTTTTTTTTTCTGGGTGGGGCTCCCCATGAAGGAAACTGTAATTTCGGGAGCTTATATGCTTCTTTCTTCTCCTTCCAAGTTCATCACCAAGTCCTGACCACTTTATGTTCACTTACCTGCGGATTCACTATACTTCTTCATATGGCCACAATCACCATCCCTGCACAAGCTTCCATCTCCTGAGCTGAATGAGTGAAACCACCTCTTATTTCTGTTGACTTTTTACTCCTTCCCCCACCCCTAGATTCATTCCTATTAGACAGGCAGAGCCATCTTTTCCAAATGCAAATTTGATTGTTTCTCCCAGCATATGCCCCATCAAGAGCTGTGGGTGACCTACATTTACAAGGCCCCTTGTGTTAGGGCAGTGGTCGGCAAACTGAGGCTCTGTTGACTAATGAGTTTGCCAATGACTGTGTTAGGGTCTCAGTGATTCTGCAACCCTGCTCCCCTGATAGCAATGTGATCTCTATAGTTCAGCCAGATAACTTCATCCTCTCTAACAAAGAGGGAATATGCTAATTGACCCTCATGCGGTGGCAAAGATGGCAGCACCCACAGCCAATAAGGAGGGAATATGCTAATTGACTGCCCTGCCCTTAAAGATGGCGGCACCCACAGCCACAAGATGGTGGTACCTAGTCCCCTCAGCCCTGCTGGGGTGACAGGTGCATGGCAAGACTGGGCCTGCCCCCAGGTGGGCCTGGCCACTCCCCAAGCCTGCCTCTGGAGTCCCCCAGTCTCCTTAGTCCCCCAGCCACCCAGGGCCAGCCCAAGGCATAGGCAAGCCTGGGATGGCAGCTGCCCAGCCCCCCAGGGCTGCTCAAGGCTCAGGTAACAAGCTGGCCAAGGCTTGTTCTGCCACAGTGGCAGTAGCAGAGGTGTTATGGGGTGTCACCTTCCCCTGATTGCCGGGTCACCTCCCACCCCTGAGGGATCCCAGATTGTGAGAGGGGACAGGCTGGGTTGAGGGACTCGCTGCCCTCCAGTGATTGAAATTTTCATGCATCAGGCCTCTAGTATTTCTTTAAAATACCATGCTTCTTCTCTCCTTTCCCCTGGTCTTGTTCATCCTTCAGATCCAATCAGCGACCTTTTTTTGGGGGAAAGTGTCCTGACCCCTTGACTGGTTGGGAAATGGTTAAATGGTCATAGCATTTTATAGCACTTATCTCTGTTCCATACTTATGTTTTTTTTTTTTTTAATATGATTCTGTAATTAATGCCCATCTCCTCCAATGGACTGTGAACCCAAGGAGGGCAGGGACCCTGTTAATTATGTCCCTCTGTTTGCTCCATGCTCATCACTATGCCAGGCCCAGAGAGGGAGATCACTCTATTTCTATTGAATGAACCTAACATGTGAATAAAAGAATAACTTCCTACATGGAAGCTGTTTGCTACCTGGATCAGAGACATTGAAATCCCCTCACTTGCTCTTGTTAAGCAAGTGCTAGAATGTGTGTAACAAAAAGCCAGGCACAGCTCAAACCCACCTTGGGAGCATTGTGGGGCCACTAGGTCACCAAGAGCACATGGCTTGTGCTCTGAAACAATTAGCCTGGCTCAGGCTGCATTGGATTTTGTTGAAGTGTGTGCCAATTGTTACGGAAACTGTTTGCGTGCAATCAATCTTCAGCCACAGAGAGCCATCAAGTACAGGAATGCTTGTCACAGCGGCTGTAACAAATCCTGCAAACAGCTAAAGACTCTTCTCTCACATCCCAGAGTCCACAGTCCCTGCACAGCCTCTCCCAGAGGGCCCATTGTGCTAGTTATTCTCCCTCTGCTCATTCGAAATCCAATGGTCTATAGGGGAATGGAATAAGGGAAGGACATGAGGCAAAGTAGGGGAGGAGTCAGGTCAAATAAAGGTGAAATAGTGAAAATAAGGTTGGAGGGCCTCAGACATGAATAAATGGCTACTTGACTTGTAACTTGTAGCTAGGCTTGCTTGTGAGACATAGCACAACCCTAGTGTGGCTAAGTTAGCATCAAAGAAAGGTTTAATTATACAAGGTAAAGAATAAAGAGGCTGTGGGGTCCATTGTCTGCACGTTTCTGTGCTTATTCATGCATCAGTCTCCTCATCTGCAAAATGGGGTGATGTGGTTCCTACACCACCATTGGAAGGAGAGTAGGAATGATCCATGCAGAGCAGCTGGAGCAGTGCCCAGCACCTGTGACCACTAGAACCCTGGTGTCAGGCCTGCAGGGGCACTGGAGCTCATCCCTGGATGGTCACAAACCACCTGGGGGCTGTTTGAAAAATCTAAATTCCCTTGCCTCACTGAATCAAGATTACCCAGGAAGTTGCAATCTGACATCTGTAATTTTTTTTAAAGCCCTCCATTGATTTTGATCCATTCACACAACAAAATCCACCTGCAAGTCTCATTGTAAGACCGAGGTCAATCTCTGACTCTCTTTATGCCTCAGTTTATGTTTTTTTCCTAAGTCCTGCCTGGCTCTAGTGCTCCATTTTATAATTGGTCAAGGTAGGAACTTCTGGTAGCTCCAGTGCTCAACTTAGAGTTCATTTGCATTTTTTAAATAAATGTACTCCCATTAGCCAAACAAAACAACTTTCATCTCTGTGTAATCGCTTTTTGTCTCTGTCCATATGCAAACATGTTCTTGAAATATAATGCATGAATTGCTGCCTAGCCAGTCATTTAGTTTCAAGTTTCATGAACATGTGTCTGTGTTCCCATTTTAGCCAGAAAACATTCATTGTTGTTATTGCATACAATTTTAGTGGCTATATATATAAACCTAAATTAAATTAACCATATCCTAATTTTGGATGTTTGGATTGCTAACAAGTTTTTTTTCACTGATATAAATAATGCTGAAATGTGTATCTTCAACCATATAGTTATTCTATACTTAGGAATTTTACTTTAAGTACATTCCCAGAATTATCACGGAATTCAATCCACAAACTCTGTTTAGTGTTCTGAAAATCTATTGCCAAGTTTTTTTTGAAAGTGTTGCCAAAATATACTCTGCCAACTCATAATTAATGACAGTTTCATAGTCTCCTTGCCAGCATTGAATATAAACATTTTATTTTGTGTTTTTACTAATTTAATACTTCAATGTGGCACCACATAGTTGCTTTATTTGCATTTTAAAGTGTACTTTAGATGTATGTACTCCTTTCATGCTACATAAACTTCCCATATGGCACTATTACCACCAGCTTGATGCGCGGAGAATTCTCTTTGGAATAACTTCATAGGACTTATGTCAGGAACTGCTTCAGGTAAGGAGAATGCCACCATTGCTCTCTCCCTTTCGGCTGTTTCATGTTAGAGGTTGTCATCCCGAGGGCTGGGGGGGCCAAAATTCCAATGAAGACAGAGGAGATGGACAAGCAGACTTCTCTGCTCCCAACATGTAGGGCCTGAGTTAGGCACCTACCTCTAACTCTCCCCACACAGCCTTATCTCATCCTCTTTGTCATCCAAAATCTGTGTCAACTCTCACCTTGGTACAGAATCTTACACATAATTCACTTCTCTCATTAGATAATTAATAATTCATTCAATCAACCTACTCTGTGTGTTAGGGCAGGGATTATGATAATGAGGGGGGAAAGTTAAACGACAAAACAGACCTTGCCAACATGGATGTGTCAGCACATCAAGCAAGTAGATGTTTATTAAATTATCACATGCAACTGTGTGCCTCTCTTTACCCCAGGTGGGTGGTCTATCTTTACCCCGGGTGGGTGGTTTTTGCCCCCACAACTCCCTTCTGCATTAGGGTATCTGTGCATGCTGTCCCCTCTGCCCGTAACCTGTCTCACCTGGCTTTCCCCCTGGCAGCTTCCTCCACTCTACCCAGCTGTGCTCAGGTATCATCTTTGCAGGGAAACCTCTGAGAAACACACATGGAATTCACCAGGCTTCCCTTGCCTTCTTGCTCCCTAGCTGCCTGGCCCAGCTTTGTTTTCCTTCACGGCGCTTATCACCATCCAATGTACCACTCATGCACACACTTGCTCACTGCCTCTTCCCATCACTAAGTGTCAGATCTGCGAAGGCAGGAGCTCTGTCTCTTTTGTTGTCTTCTATGAAAAGTGTCTGCCTGGCATGGAGTAACCTCCTAAGAAAACTGGTTGAATGAAACAGTGAGTGAATGAATGAGTTTTATTCTGATTCCCACTTGGGAAAGAGGCCTTGGAGGATTTGTATGAACACTTGTTAGCTACACTGGGCCTGAAGGTGGAGTTTGGGGTGGGCGGGAAATCTCATGTCCACGTTGGAGTCTCATTTTCCTGACTCTTAGGAAGTCATCTGACACTCAGCTTCTAGCTGACTAATAGCAAGAGCAGCAGTACTAACCCAGCCTTCTCCAGGTCTCTGGGCACATGTCTATTCCTTGCAATAGGACTAGAAAGAGGCTTTCAGAACCAAGGCTTTTGGTTTTCATGGAGGAAAGCCGTAGACTCCTGGTGTGGTTCAGCCCTTTCAGCCCTGGAGATGCCAAAAGATTCCTTTGTGGAAGCAGAGTCAGTTATCCAGGAAGCTGAGATTTCCTATCTGCATAATTAACATCATTATGGAGGTGTAATCTCCCTAATTAGTTTATTCCATCAAGATTTGATTGAAGGCGTTTCTCATCTGCCTCTGAGGTCTCTCTCTACCTAAGGCTTGTGATTAATAGGAAGCAAGATATATGTCTGACTTGGCTCCCTCCTAAAGAGACTGGCCCTTAAATAAAACATCTGGGCATTGCTAGGGAGGGGACAGCGAGAGGGCCTGTGAGTGGGAGCACACTGATTGATGGAGACAGGAGAGTGTTTTCTTAAGTGAGGCAGGCAGTGATTTGGTCTCTGGACCTGGGCCACAGAGCTTGGCTTCCCTCTGAGAGTTGCCAGCCTGAACATGAACACTGGTAAACTGGGAGGGAGGGTGGCGGTGGGTGGCTGTGGTTTGTGTTTTGATTGAGTTCTAGTTTTGGGCAATTTGTGCAACTATATACTTATGATAAGAGCACTTGGATGAAACGTTTAAAAGTTTTAGGGACCAAAGAGCCATATCTGCAGGTGAGAGGTCCCATTGTGCTAGGTCCTTGTGTTCATTCATCCTGGTGTATGCTCTCTCCCTCTCAAGTCATCTCATCTCCTCATGATCTGCAGTGGGCATCTCTCTTGTTGAGATGTGGCATGGCAAAGAGGAGAAAGATTTGGGGGAGGAGTCAGAATCCCTAGACTTGATTTCAGGTTTTGCACAGGTAGGAATGGGTGGCCCCAGCAGTCCTCCTAATCTGTGAGCTTAAGTTTCCTCACTGGGTCTGATGAGTAGGTTTTGGTCTTTCCCTCCTTAAGGTGTGCGTGGGTGTCCTCTCCTTCTTTCCTCTTATCAGGCTTCTGGCAAAGCAGGTGGAGAAGTGGGGACTGAGAGATGATGACATCAGGTGGCTGTGGAGAGCAGAGCCTTGGGCAATGGTTCTAGATTTCTCTGATCTCTAAAGGAGACAGGCTATCAAGGTATAGCAGAACCAGAGTCCCATATTCCAGTCCCCAAACACATGAGACAATCACCTGGGGAGGTCTTCCAAGACAGACTTTACCCCACAAAATGAAACTGGTCAACTGGCGGTGAAAGGCAGAGACATCTTAGAAACACAAAATCATTGGGGCCACCCCTATAGTTTTGGGAGCCATGCGTACTATTTAAAATCTCATCTGTTTCTTCTACATCACAAATCTATGTAAAGCATGCTTGAATTTTTTCTTTAAAAAATCTGTTGGGCCCTGACCGGTTTTGCTCAGTGGATGGAGCGTCGGCCTGGGGACGAGGGGTCCCAGATTAGATTTTGGTCAGGGGTGTGTACCATCCCCAGCGGGGAGCATGCAGGAGGCAGCTGATTGATGTTTCTCTCTCATAGATGTTTCTGACTTTCTGTCCCTCTCCCTTACTCTCTGTAAAAAATCAATAAAATATATTTTAAAAATAAATAAAAATCTGTTAAAACTGAGAGAAAAAACCCTTCACCATCTAGAAAACCAAGGGGTTGCTCCCCTCCTGTGGCTGAGGAAATGCCAACAAGCCCTCGGCAATCCTCCTCCTTCTTTATATAACAACACTTCCAAGAGCGTGGGCTGCAATTGCCCAGTAATGCTTTTAATTTGTGTGCAGTTGGGGAGAGGCCAGGATTTAATAGAAATTGTTAGAATGGCTTTGCTTGGAGTAGCTGAGTGCTTTCAATAGGGCCAGGCAGCAAGGTAGCACCAGAATAATTAAAGGAAATACCTAGGGCCGTCATCATTGCTTGCATTATTCCAGATAGCAGGCTTTAGAGGGAAAGGGGTGGAATTAAGTAGTTTTTGTAGCTGAAATAAAATTTGTGCACAGTTATTTTTTTTTATTACACTTCAATTTTCTCTCTTCCCATTCACCCTATAAAAGTAGTTAGGGCTCCGTGTTTATTTAGTAGAGGTGAGGGCCAAACCCTGAGAACTGGCTGTCCTTCAGCCAGCCCAGGTGCTTGGGGTTTCTATTCTTATCCTTCTCTGGACTGTGGGTGGTCTGAACTGGCTCACTTTCCTGAATTACACACATCACACAGCTGCATAGAGAATGTTTCACCTGCCCCACCTTCCCAGGGTTGCCCTACCCTCTTGAGCCCTGTGTTTGACCAAAATATGGGAAAATAGGCACAGGCATTGGGATCTCCATACCTGTCCTCATTCCCATTCTCTTTCTATGGGGAATCATGTGTTCCAAATCCTCTTTACTGCATATGGCCAAAATTAGGGATCATGTCCCTAAAAGACTGAATACGGTAATTCAGGTAAAAAACAAAACAAAAACAAAACAAAACACCACATCTATAAGGCAGAGATAGACACCGAATTTATTTGTATGTTGTAAACACTTGCATGGGTCAGAGTGGACCAAGTACACACCAGGGCAGTTGTTCACTTAGTCAACAAGGGGTCGTTTACATCTACAAACCACCCTTCCTTCTTTTTCCCAATTCTGTAGACTTTATGCTAAGTTCTCTAGTGAGAAAGACATGAGGCTTCTATTTGGAAGCCAAGCTGATGGAACACCAGCTAGAGGCAGGCCACATACAAAAAAAGGTTCAGGGCAGGTGTTGGACATTCAATTGGGCCAATAGGGCATCTCTCTTTTTCTGAGGCAGTGGATCATCTATGGTATCAAGGGTAAAGACCTTGGCAGGAACCCAAGGCACACCTTGATCCAACCCTATTTTGTTTTTCAATCTTATCTCTTCAGGAAAGCAAGGTCACTGCTATCATTAGGTGGCAATAGGGGGAGCAGGGGTGACCATAGCGGGCATGTGGCTCTTTCTCCTCTATGAATATCCCAATTAAAAAGAAAACGAGTCCCAGCTGTTTGGCTCTTTGGATGGAGCTTCAGCCTGCGGATCGAAAGGCTCCAGGTTCAATTCTGATCAAGGGCACATTTCTAGGCTGTGGGCTTGATTCCCAGTGACGGGGGGTGGTGGAGGGCATGCAGGAGGCAGCCAATCAATGATTCTCTCATCAGTGATGTTTCTATCTCTCTCTCCTTCTCCCTTCCTCTCTGAAATAAAAATATTAAAAAATAAGGTAAAAGAAAATGAACAAAATCTTATGACTGAGGTGCATTTGTCACTTCCACTTTAGGAACCAGAAACTGAGTGTAAAGTAGTTTAACAATGTACCCATAGACACTCAATAAGTGTGTGGCTGAACTAAAACTTCAACCCAGGACTGCCTGAGCCCACACTCAAGACCCTCAAGATTAGGAGAAGACGAGTACACCAATGGGACAATAGCTTACAGAATTCAAGAGGATGCAATTCGAGAGAACTAATAGGCACATTTGAAGAGAAGAACCATAAAGAGAGAGACTCATTAAGGAGACCACAATTGAGCGTTCTGGTCCCAGAGGAAGAGGGTGGTGATAGAATCAGGAGTAGTTTCCTCTGGCAAAGAGGGCCATCTCTTCCTTGGGATGAGGAAGGATGACCAAATTTTGAGATACATTCTAATGTAGGGATCTATGTGGGATAGAGGAAAAGTAAGAGGGAGGCATTTTTGGCCATTGTAACTTTGATTCTACATTTAGGAATGTACCAGTTATCTATTGCTGCCCAACAAGCCAACCACCCCCCCAAAAAAAAACCCCACAAAAAAAAAAAACACAACAAAACACACACACACACACACACCACCACCACCACCACCACCACCACCACCACCACCACCACCACCAAAATAAAAAACAAAAACAAAAAACCAGTGGCTTACAACAAATCCTTATTTCTCCTCTTCCAGTTGCAACCAGTTGGCGGTCTCCTGGGACCACTATGAAGGCTGGGTCTCCTCTCTCTCTCTCTCTCTCTCTCTCTCTCTCTCTCTCTCTCTCTCCTTCTTTCTCCCTCTCTCTATCTCTGCTTCTTTTCATCTTAGGATTCTTCACAGCATGGTATTTGAGGGTACCAAAAGCATAAGAGTGGGAGCTGCAAGACCTCTTAAGACCTGAGGCACAGACAATGCCACTTCTTCCATATTCTATTTGTCACAAGGCCAGCCAAGGTGCAAGGAGGCAGAGAAATAGGCTCTATCTCTCAATGAGAGGAGATGCAAACCCCATTGCATGGGGCCTGAGTCCAGAAAATATGATTTTTTGGGGGGAAGTATTATTATAATACTCTATCACAAAAAGGAGGCCAGAGAATGGGTGTGGTTAGAAGTTGAAGTTAGAGGAGGTGAAGTAGAAACCATCACAGGCAGATTCTAAAAGGACTCCAAGGGAAGATCCAATAGGACATGCCTGTTTTGTCATATGCCTTCAAGACAGTTGCACTGATTTGATGCATCCCCCATTTCAATGGCTCAGGACTGGATTCCTGAACAGACAGTGACTGTGAGAAGACATGAACCATGACCTCACCTTGACTGCACTTGCCAAACAGTAAGTGCTCAGGAAATGCTAACAACTGGGCACCACGTCCTATTTCCTGCCTGTGTCTTTTAACTCCAGGTGGTACATAGGAGGTGACATTTCCAGAATCCCCTGGGAAAGGCAATGAGTGTGAGATTCTCTTTCCCAAGGATCCTCTGCCCTCCTGAGTCCACGTTCAGACAGCCTTTCCCACGCTGGGAGTGCCTACTCTCGGGTGGAGATGTCAGGGCTGTGAGGGCATGTGGCTGAATATTTGTCTTTGGCAATAAAACTGACTGTTTATTTTCAGGAGGATTCATCACCTGGGTGACTAAATGCCAATAAGACCTCTAAACTCCAAGTCATTAACTCTTAATTAAGAGCTAAGGAAAAAACATCAAGGAAATGTGGTGTGTCTCCAAAGAGTAAAACGGAGGCTGAGGGAAGTATCTCCTTTGAAGTGAAACCTAGAGGTTCTGATTTAACTGAGGGAGGTTGACCCTAGTAGATCCCAGCAAGTCCTCAGGGGTGCAACTTGCCAGAAGTGGGCACTTTTTGTTGCTGCCATTTCCATCTGTAGAACAGCCTGAAATATGTTTTCTTGCTGTGAGTTTTCTGACTGTATAGTAGTAATTTATTTTATATATATGACTTACTTAATATATGTATTAACTTCATATGATATTAATATTATTTAAATTATACATTAGCATTATATATTTTATTGGTTGACATTATATATATTAACATTATACACACACCCCATTAAGGTATGTACCCTAATATTAAGACTGAATTCTTGAATTCTTAACACATCTGTTTTGCTCACAAGTCACTTTTTGAGCCTTCATCTACAATCTTACACATACCTTGGGCTCCATGTGTCTTAGACTCCATGTGCCAATGTCCCTAATTCCCTCAGCTTCTGCTTGCTTCCCTAGTCTCCAGTTAGTAACCCAGCCCACCGTAGCAGAAGCTGTCAGTTGCCCCACCCATATTCCTGAGCCTTACCTGTTTGGGGCTCAAGACTTCCACTGGACAACACCTGCACACCTTGGCCCAAGAGCTTCTCTGGTAGCTTCATTCTGCCTGCATGTATGGTGTGCTGCAAGAGTTCTCTATATCTACCCTTAATCCTAGGATCAATGAGCTGATCTGCCCCTAGCAAAGCAGAGTGAACTAGCATCTCTGGATGGCTCTCTCAGTTCTTTCTACCCATCAGAAAGCAAAAACATCAAAACCCAGATCTTGTGGTTGTCTGAGTATAGAAGGGTGCTTTCCTATAGCCAGCAGGAGCAGGAAGTGGCTTATGAACACAAAGTTGAGTACCTGCCTTCCAATTCTTGCTCTGCTGGGTGTCTCCTTTATATATCCACATAATTTGTCTTAGTTGCACCTGAGAGCATTTAAATGGCTCAGACACAAAGGGTGCTGCTGCCACCACCAGGTCACAAAAGGACCTTAGCACCCACAGACCTCCAGGTTTCCAACCAAAGGAACAAGCTTTTTTTGGTTTATGTCAATTGAACCTTTTCCCCTACCATGATGGGCACTATCCTTTGTTTTGTCCAAAATAAAATGATTACATTGTTTCCCACCTTTGAGGCCAATTCTTTTGTCAACAGGGACAGAAACTTAATGATCCTTCTATAAGACAGGGCTGAAGCTGGTTCAAGCACACTACCAATGCCAAATAAGGGGGGGTAGATAATCAGAAAAGCAATTTTTACTTAATTGAAGAGTTTTCCTTCAAACAGGAATAAGTGGGATGTATTACTTGAGTTACAGCATGGGTAATGGCCACATTTTTCCTTGTCTGGGTTTTCCCTGAAAGATCAGATGTCTCAGTCATTGAGGCTCAACAGCATTGTATGGGCTGACCCTTGAGGGTCAGAAGGCACTCTAGAAAGCAATAATCTGGGTGATGAATCTACTCAGGATGTGGGCAAAGTTGCTCTACCAAAGGATAATGAGAAATACTGCTCAGAAATAGGATGAATAAAGGAGCCTCTGATCAGTTGGTCTCCTTGCAGGTGATTTTAAAGTAATCTTCTTTCTGGGGCTGCTTATTTAGCATCTGTTGTTGCCTACAGCATTAGAATCCTAGAAAGTGCTAAGCCAAGATCCCAGCATCTACAGAGACAAATCAGCAGTTATGGGCACCACATTGGGGCCCTGATACCCAGGAGTGACAACCAGAATTATGACTTATCCAGAAACCACAGTACCTAAGGGACAATTAGAAGAATGAAGGGTGTTTGTTTTGAGAAAGAAAAGGTCAGAGGAGATGTGAGAGTTATTTTCAAACCTGTGAAGGGTATATCTGTAAGTCTAAACAGAGACCTCATGGAAGGGAATACAATGTCCTTCACATTCTGGTTCCAGTCTTCCTCTCAGGCTATGCCCTTCCCCTCTCCATGTTGCAGACACAGTTTGACATTATAGCTCTTCTCCAAGAATGCTATGCCTTTTCCCACCAACTTGCCTAGTCCACCCTATTTCTTTCTCCCACCTGCTTTAGGAAATAGCCATTCATCCTTCAAAAATCAGAACTTGTGTGTCTTGCTTCTGTGCCCTCAGTATATTCTGTGTGCCCCATTTTGATGCACTTGATTACTAGAGGCTCAGTGCACAAAATTAATGCACACACACACACGTGTGTGTGTGTGTGTGTGTGTGTGTGTGTGTGTGTCCCTAGGCCCCACCTGTGCCTTCTAGCAATCCAGGACCCCTCGGTAGGGCCCTAGGCCTGGCCAGAGATCAGAGTTTATTGGGGCTTTTCTTCCTCTGGCTGCAAGCAGCTGTCCCCACCACTGCCACTGCTTTCCATCTGTGTGGAAATGTTCCTCTCTCTCCGTTTTCCCTGTCCCAACACCAGTCACCTCCCTCTGCAGGCAACAGGCATGGGATGAGATCACTTGGCTGGCCTGGGCCTCCCTCAGTGGGGCAATCGCTGGCCATCCCCACACACCCTACATAGCATCACTGGCTAGTGGCCTGGATCTCCCTCTGTGGGATGATTGATCATGGGGCCCCAGATTGATCACCCTGCAGAGGGACGCTCCGCTGCAGCACCACTGGCTAGCAGTGCCTGCTGGGCCTCCCTCTTTGGGGCCATCAATCACGGAGCCCCCCCCCCAATTGATTGCACCCGCATTGGCTGGCTTAGAGCCAGTGCATAGCATAGTCATTCAGATAGTCGTTCTGCTGTTTGGTCGATTTGCATATTATGCTTTTATTATTATAGATACCATGAACTTTTGTTTATGTGTCTGACCCACTAACATAAGATCCTACTCAAGAATAATTATCATCTATTAATATTTGTTTGAAAGAGTTGTCTCTAAAAGGACAGCTTGAAGAGATGGGCATTGCTTATGGCCTCTTTGTACCCAGACATACATGAGTAGAAATTAATTTACATCATGAGCTCATGTGTGACCTTGAAACAGAGGATAAGCTGCACAAGTAACTGGGTGTAGCTTAGCCTCTGCCTCAAGGTCACACATGAGGTTGCAGTCATGCTTGGGCTAGAGGTATGGTTTCATCCAAAGGTTTGAGTAGGGAATGAACCACTTTCAAGCTTATTCACATGGCTGTTGGCCAGAGAATCAGTTCTTTGTCCTGAATTACCCAATGGGCCTCTCCATTGAGTAGTTCATGAAATGGTAACTGACTTCCTCAGAGTGATTTGTGGAAAATATGAGAGAGAGGATAAGGGAAGGTGAACAAGACAGAATTCATAATATTTGTAATCTAACCTCAGGAATGACAATCTGTCACTTTTATTAGAAGTGTCTTGAAGTCCACCACACTCAAAGGGGAAGACTAGATAAAGGCAGAAGGACACTGAGGTCACCTTTACCCATCCTCTATAATGATGTCCCCCACAAATGGCCATTCTGGATATCCTCCTCCACGAGATAACCATTGCTGACAGTTGTGGGTCTAGAGCAGCCGTGGGCAAACTATGGCCCGCGGGCCTGATCTGGCCCATTGGGCTGTTCTATCCAGCCCGCGGAGCCAAAAGAGCCGAGGGTTCTCTTGCTCTCCCCTCCGCTCCTTCACCAGCAGCCCAAGATGAGAGTGCCAGTATGGTCAGGTTGCTTTTGTTCTGGCCCTCCGGTCCAGTTTAAGAACCTATTGTGGCCATCGAGTCAAAAAGTTTGCCCACCCCTGGTCTAGAGTGTTCCAAAGTCTGTTCAGTTGCTAACCAATTGGTCTAAAACATTCAGTTTGAAATAAGAAAGGGAGTGGATCATTGGGATACATCAGATATGGGTGAATGTATCAAAGTTCAATAAACATAAAAGTGATGAATTTTGAAGTTACATAATTAACTCAGGATTACACGAGCAATAACTGTGTAATTACACCTTTAATAATGCATTGAACTTGTCAGGAATACTTACTCATTCTGCTCAAATTTTTTAACAAGATAGCCGATAGCAAGTGACTGTAATTAGATATTGCCTCTGAAAACATTGACAGCATCTAATTGATACCTTTTATTATAAAGCTAGATGCCAAACATTGCCATTGAGTAGATTAAGAAACGATATCAGATGTGTTAGTTTCATAATACCTACTTCTAAGAATCTCATGCAAGTGGTGGTGGGGGGGAGGGCTGGAAATCCAGTTCGACCCATCAATCACCCACATAAAGTTGGTTCAAATTTGCACTGGTTTGCTTTAAATTACAGCCTGACATCAATTGCTACTGCCTGGGCTGTCAGGAAAAGAAACTGGTGGCAGCAGGGGGTGGGTATGGAGACAGGGTCCCTCCCTACTTCCTTCTTTCACATGGATGGTTGGACAGGATGGGGGAGGGAGATGGAGATGGCCACAGGTCTCTATGTGGGGAGGGAAAGAAGAGAATGTGTTTTTATCTTGTGATGAGAGATTTTTTTTCTCATTTCAAGATTGATTTTAAGGACTTTTGTTTTTTGTTTTACATTTTCTCAGCAGCTATTAGAGACAGGACTCTAACCTTTATAAAGGAAAGAGAGAGAGAGAGCCTGAAATATAATGGTGCCAAGGGAGTGCCCCACCCTTTGCTCCAGCCCTAGGATATCTTCACTGTGTGTTTTCCCTGGACCCAATTTCCTCTGAAAAAGGAAGCCTTAGGAACCTTCGTAAGGAGGCAGATGTTTCCACTGGTGTCAGCAAGCATGAGCACTGCCTCCAAGCAGCAGGCACTTGTAAAGGCCCATGAGAGGCAGTCTCTTGGTTAAGATCCTGGATTCTGCCTTATTCAGATTCCCAGTTGTGGGATGTCAGGCAAGTATGGTAATGGCTCTGTGCCTCAGCGTTCAGGTCTGTAAAATGCCCTCATAGTCTGGACCCTGATATTTGCACAGCCAGTGCATGGGTATAAATGGAAACCCTCATACAAATGGCTAAATATTTAAAAGTTGTATATCAAGTTGGAAAACTTTTAAAGCAAATATTTCAATCTTCTTACTTTGACAAATATGCCTCCAAAACAAAAATTAGTAAAGCTACATTTACATGACTAAAGATATCACAACATAAAAGATGGCTGGATTTAATTTTTTAATTTAAAAAATATATATTTTATTGATTTTTTTTTTCAGAGAGGAAGAGAGAGGGATAGAAAGTTAGAAACATCGATGAGAGAGAAACTTTGATCAGCTGCCTCTTGCACACCCCCTACTGGGGATGTGCCTGCAGCCAGAGTACATGCCCTTGACTGGAATCGAACCAGGACCTTTCAGTCCGCAAGCCCATACTCTATCTTCTGAGCCAAACCAGTTTCGGCTGGATTTAATTATTATTGCATGGGTCTGGGTGTGCCTGTAGTGTAATAGAGATGTTAGATGAGTAATTAAAAGAAGGCATATGTGATTCATAAATTATTTTGTATTTATTATATAAAAATCATATATTCTTTTGATTTCTTAGCTAAATAGCTAATGATGTTACTATAATCCATTTTTTTATAAAATTTTTGTTTTATCCACAATAATGATTATAAATAAAATGTAATTTATTCCAATTGTGTACTTATTTTCATATATTCATATAATATAGCCATGAAAAATGCAAACTAAAGTTAATGTTGGACATGGAAATATAAATGTAAATATTTAAAAATATATAAATCTAAAAAATAAAAAAATATTTTAAATGTTTTATAGAAAGTTAATCTAAAATATAGAAAAGTGCAAAGCAAAATAAAATGTTTACTTAATAAAGCAAAAAGCAAACACAAACTAAAATGAGTGAGTATTAATAATTTAGTAACATTATTTAAGTGAAGTTGCATTTGAATTTATTGAAATTTTAATTAAAATTTGGTAGAAAAAAATCACCACTCTGGGATTCAATATTTATCTACTTGACAGCATAACACAGTGATATCATGCTTCATGCATGTTGTGTCTAGACCTAAATATATTCACATTTCAGAGTAATGTGAATTGCTTAAAATTGTAAAATATTTCATAGCTGCTATGTGCAACTGTCGTGAATACTGTGCTGATTTGTGAGTAACTTGAGAACTCTAAATTGGAACATGAAAAGAAGCCAGAAAATGGATGCTTGTCACCACTGGGAAATGATACTTTGTTGTAGAAGAATCTATTGCATTCACACAGAGAGGAACGATTTGACATGCTAATTAACTTACTCCTCTCTTCTCAAAACCTCCCTAACTCCAGGGCAGTGTCCATCTCTGAAGGCAGTAGCAGCACCACCCACGGGTCCCATAATATTAAAACACAGCCTCCTTTGGTTTCAAGGTCATCCACTAGGCAAGAGCAGTGCCAAGCACTTCCTTGGGATCTTAATGGTGTCAATCATGAGAGTGGCTATGTAGGGCACTAGTTCCCACATGACAAAGGCACCAAGAGGTATTACTTTTTCTTTTTTTTAAGAGAGAGAAAGAGAGAAGAAGAGGGGGCGGAGGGAGATGTGAGAGAAAAATATCAATCAGTTGTCTCCCGTATGCACTGAGACTGGGGATTGAACCTGCAACCTGGGCATATCAGAACAATCTAATCAGCTGAGCACACAACCAAGGCCCAAACTCCATTATTTAGGAAGGAAAAACACTCCTTGCTCAAAGGCAAGTCTGAACATGCCAGGAGGTAACAGCTGGTTGAGACTGCCATAGAGTGTCCATGTGTCCAACGCTTGCTGAGGCCACTTGAAGTCCCACCTGAATCCTTTTCCATCTAACATCTCACTATCCAACTTGGCCTTGGTTTACAAAAATTATGCTACTGTCAGAATAGATAGGGTGTCCCAAAAAATGTATACCCACACTTTGAATGATTATAAAGGCAGTGCTTATTAAAATATATTTCATTTTCAAAATTAAAATTTTAAAATTGAAGTGTATATTTTTGGGGGACACCCTGTCATTTGGAGGATTTGGGTAAATGAGACAAACCCATAAGGCTGTAATATAAGGCATCCTTTGGCATCTGTGTAATTAATGTCAAGGATGAGACTCTCTGGGAAAGGTTGGGAAGGAGAGGAGCGCCTACTGAGTAGGGCTACAGAGCTATAGGGCTGTAGATGATGGAACCAAATGGACTGGGCTCAAATCCCAGCTCTGCCACCTATAAGCCATGTGACCTTGGGCAAGACATTTAAGCTCTCTATACTTTAGTTCCCTCCTCTGTCAAATGGGTGTCCTAATATATAAAGAGCCAGGGTCTGTAAATTCCAGAATAATTGAACAGATGACTGAATGCCAGACTGCATTTGCAGCAGGCTCGGGTGGGCAGGGACTGGCAAGCGGGCTGAAATGCTGACCTCTTTGTCCCTCATGGGTTTCAGGCACCACAGAAGCCCAGCATTGACTGCCATCGCCAAAGTGGGTGCAATACAATTGGTCAGGGGGCCCTGCCGTTGCCCCATGATCACCCTACAGGAGGTCCAGGCCACTGACACTCTGTGATCACCCCAAAGAAGGAGACCCAGGCTACATGGCTGGTGGCAGAAACGGGGCCTCTCTCTTTGGGTCAATCAATCATGGGGCTCCAAGACTGCAAGAGGGTGCAGGCTGGACTGAAGTACCCCCCTCCCCCTGCCACTGAGTTCACAAATTTTGTGCACTAGCCCTCTAGTCTCTCTCTCTCTCTCTCTCTCTCTCTCTCTCTCTCTCTCTATATATATATATATATATATATATATATATATATATATGACTAATATGATAATAGTTTGTCTGGGTCATGATGTCACGTAGTGCCTGGCTTCCTTTCCCTAACAACTAGCCTCCTTGTAGTTTCTTCATCCCAGGAACACAACTTGCTTTATAGCCAGGTGCAAACATTTTACACTTTAACCAAATGTCTGTGAAGCATTTTCTCGTGCCTCATCTCATTTGATCCTCATAGAAGTCCTAGAGTAGGTAGATAGGAGATTCGGTGGAATCTTATTTTCTTTTCATTAGCCACAAAATGGAGATATAGAAAGCTTAAAATCTTGACCCAACTGAAAAGAAGTAAGATATGGTGGACTTTGAAAATGATCTCAGTTTTTCTCACTGCACAGAATATAGTCAAACACTGTTGTAGTTAAATGTTTTACCATTTGTTCTCCCTGCATGATCTACAATAATAATCTGCTTTATGTTGATATTTACTGTTGTATTGCTAACAATTACCTAAAAGAAAAGTTGGGGTGCTTCACTGGTCTGGAAAAAGTTTAGCTACATCAGTAAGCAGTCTAACTAAGCACGTTTATTCTACATATATAAAAGGCTAAGTTGACTCTCACATATGTGATACATATAAAGCTCTAGCTGGTGCCATGTGTTTCTATCTGTCATTGTCAATTGTGAATTTGGTTGACACTTCTATTATAGAGAAAAAGTGGATAACTATATTAAAATATTTATTCTAATTAATTTCCTTTCAATGTGCACAAATTCATGCACTGGGCCACTAGTAACAATATAACATAGAAAGCTTGTTTTGAGACTAAAATGAGTTCATATGTGCAAAGCATTTTAAACGGGAACTGGTACAAATTTCAGGCTTTATAAAGTCGCTGCTGGTTTTACTAGATGTTATGCACAGGGCAGGACTTTCACAGGATTTCTCATTTTGCCTTTCATCCAGCCCTGTTGGCAACTTCATATACATTGTAAAGGCAAACTTAGACCAGGATAGACTGAGGACCAAAGATGCTTGTGTTTGCGTGGGAATGAACTTGGCATATGTGAGGACAAAGAATCCAATGAAGACAGGAACTGGAACATTGAAATTTGGGGGGTTGAGGAGTAAATATTGAGTCCAAATAATGGGATGCTGTCACTGAAGGCTGCCTGGGGCTCCTATCCCCCTTTTCCTACCGACTGAGTCACCTTTAGTACCTTGCATTTCAATTCTCTCATCTTTAAAGTGAAGATAACATGACCTCCCAGATATATTATGTGTTTAAATGCCCTTATGTATAAAAATGTTTTTTTATACATGTAATAATCAATTTTAAGCATTTATTTGGTTTATAGCACATTTCTTGGATTGTAAGGTGCTGTCATTTGTAGCTCCCACCATCAATTTATCAGCAGGTCTTGAGACGCCAAAGACATGCTGCACCTTTAAGTGTTAATGTTAAATATAAAATGAATCCTTGTTACAGAAATGATCAAATATAAAATGAAAGTCCTTCCTTGCTGAGGCTGACCAACAGACCCTGAGAAACAGATGAATAGATTACTCTGACACACATTTCTGTGAAAGAGAGACTAAAGGGCTATTTTGCTTTAGGAGCAAAAAGCCCTGTTCACCTGCCTCCTTAGGCTTTTATTGTAACAACAGCTTAAACTAAAATTGACCTCTAGTAGGTACAATCAGCAGGTTAAGCATACTTGAGAAAACACCTGCATCTATAGTGTCTTTCAAAAAAGACGTTTTGAAGTCTAAACATAAATATTCTAGTAAAACACCCCTGGGGAGCGTGGTCAGACTTGTTTGGAAAAATCAAGGCAGGGGCTATTACCTTTGGCAAGGTCCTCCAGAGGCATCTGACCTTTCAGAGATTCCTCCTTACAGACCTTCCTACTTTGTCTCATGCTTCCCCATACTTCCTACAACAGACAAAGGTAACAGTAGAATCTCATTAGGCATCTTGCCCTCTCACCTCCATTCTTCTGCTAAAGTCTTCTTCTAAATTCCAGACCTCCCTGGGACCTAACCCAAAACCTGAGCTAGCTCAGACTCTGCCTGTGGTGGTCCCAAAGGTCAGGCCCACAGGAGAAAGAGTGGTCTCAGAATGGTGCTTCTAGGGACCTTTAGCTCAGGGGTGCCTTAGAGGTGTCCCAATTCCTCAATTTTGATGAACTTCAGAGGTCAACATCATTAAATCATTAAACAGGACACTGAGGGAACGTAATACGCAGAGGAACAAAGCTGATTTTAGCTTTCAAGTGACTACCTCATAATTGTCCACTTAAACTCTGGACCTTTAATTCATACAAATACACTCTGGATCCCAGAGGACTTTTCCCGTTCTCCTTCAAAGTCTGGTCCTCTCTATGGCCAAAGCACAGGACTGAGCAGGCTCAGTGAGCAGACCTCACTGCCTGGAGCACTCCTGGGAGAGCCTGCAGAGCAGAGGACTCTCCTTATGAGCGCAGCTACATCCAGGAACACCTCACCAGCCTCTGATTTTAATGTCTTTCAAATGCCAACTCTCTCCTTCCAGCACATTCTGAGATAAGACTACACTGTATCCGTGATTCTCAACAGGAGGCAATTTGCTTCCCTCTACTGCCTGGGGACACTTAGAAAAGTTCAGAGATAGTTTTGGTTGTCTCAACTTGGGGGTACAGGTGCCACTGGCCCTGGTGGGTAGAGGCCAGGCATACACAGGCCAGCTCCCAAAGTGAATTAACCAGCCCCCAATGTCGGTAGGGCTGAGACTGAAAAACTGGGATTGCACCGAGAGAAGTAATCCACCATCAGACCACTCTTCCAGAAAGCAGAGGGACCCTGCACTGACCCCAGGTCCCTTGCCTCCAATTTCTGTCCCTGACAAAATGTAAGGAGATGCTATCTGGGTTCTGGAGTCAGGAACTTGACCTTGAAACTCTGCTCTGGAACTCAGTGGTTACAGGACTCTGGAAGAGTCACTTTACCTTTCTAAGCCCTTAGTTTTCTCATCTGTCAAATGGGCATAGCAGTAGTCTTCATTGGGTTGCCATATGGGATTTAATCCCTAGGATGGTAACATGTTTGATAGCTGAAACCAGTTTGGCTCAGTGGATAGAGTGTTAGCCTGCAGACTGAAAGGTCCCGGGTTCGATTCCAGTCAAGGGCATGTATCTTAGTTGCATGCACATCCCCGGTGGAGGGTGTGCAAGAGGCAACTGGTCAATGATTCTCTCTCATCGATGTTTCTAGCTCTCTATCCCTCTCCCTTCCTCTCTGTAAAAAATCAATAAAATATATATTTTTTAAAAGTGTTTGATAAATGTCTGCTGTTATTTCTGTTCCAGGACTGAAACATCCTTGTTTAGAAAATGTTTGAATTGAATATACTCAGTCAACCAAAAGTGACTTCCCAAATTAACTTCAAGTTTTTTTGAGGTCATGAACTTTTATACCTATTTCACTCACTGCTCTTCTCAGAGAAACATTCTCCTGAAAAGAAACCATTGAAAGCAGACTATTCCATCTCTCTCATTTTTAGCAAGGCTGTATTATAGCTATGGGACTTTTAAAATATCTATCCTATTGCCCTGGGTTAAAAAGCCAAACCCGGCTCTGCTCCTTCTTAGCTCTGTGAACCTGAGTGAGTTACTTAACCTTTCTGAGCCTTGGTTTCTTTTTCTATAAAAATGCAGCAGTATCAGCTCCTACATTTCTTTGTTCAGATTAAATGAAACAATTTGTAAAAGGAACTTAGTGGGGTGCCTGGCAATGGTGATTAATGAGAATTATTGTTCATGTTACATACTTGTCTTTTCAACCTTGAAGGGAGCAGGCAAGACTGTGGGTTACACACCTTTAACCTGGGGGGCAGGTGAACCAGGAGGTCTAGAGATGGGGTCTTACAAAATGACTTTGCTAGGGTTGACCCATGCCAGGCTAGTCTTACTGGACGCTGGGCTGTGCACATGTGTGTGCTTATACATGTGTTCACATGCATATGTGAATGCACATATGTCTGCACATGAATATGGGGGGGCGGTGGATGATGGGGGTTGGTGTTGGGTAGCACAGTTCAATTCAGAAACAGGATTCAGCCATTGTTTTCACTTTGACTATTGGGAAAAGTGCTGACCCCCCCCCCCATCAAATCCAGGACAGGGGTCTATAAAGTAAAGAGTGACACTGGGATGTGAAATCCCCGAGCCTGGGTCATGCAGTGAGGCACTGGAGGGCCCTGGAAGGCCTGCCAGCAGCTGAGAAGCATTAAAGCCCTTTGGGGACAAGGTCAGGAAGAAAGAAAACATAAGCCAACCAGGTTCATCCTTAACCAGAGCAGTAAACTTTGCCTCAGGGGAGGGTCAGGGGAAGGAAGTTTTGGGGGACTCAGCTCTCCTCTAAGGAATCAACCAAGGCAAGTGGATGGTCTAGCCATTCATCTCTGACCTGAGCACAGCCACTGCCAAGCTGTGTGACCTTGTGAAGGCGTCCCTTTTCTTCTCTGCTCAGTGTCTCCACCTTTACATCAAGGCCATGGCTCTAACATATGTTGACTTGAATTTGGATGCTTCCATGTTTGCCTCTGGGTAGCTTTGATGGGTTCCCTGGCAATATTCATATCCAGTGAGCCTAATGGGGAGATTGGCATGGGAAGTGGAGAGTTAGGCAGAGGTGGGGGCACCACACACTACTTGAGTGAGGATGGGAGCAAGAGGCTCCCATATCCAGGCTTAGGGAACAGGGTGGCCTGGAGTCTCAGAGAACCAAGTTAACAGGTGGACCAGAGCAGATGATCAGTCATTATGAACACTAACAGCATTGGGTCCGTCCATTGGGTCTTGGAGAATCAGACAGCAACCAGACATCAGATTGATTCTGGGAAACATATGTTTAGGTTAAAGGGGGAAGTAAAACTAGACAGGGAGGGTCTTCACACAGTGATGCAGGGCTGACATCCAAGACTGGATAGAGGGGGAAGGATTGGGCTAGAGGAGCCCCATATTGTAGCCTGGTTCTAACAAAGTTCTGTTCACGCTGATGGGGAAGTTTTACCACCAACGTTGTCAGTTAGAGGCAACCCGGTTAGGGGGTTAGAGCAGACATGGCCCTATTTTAATACTCCCGGGAGTGCCCCGTCATTGGCTAGAAGCAGTGGGGGAAGCTTGGCTGCACATTAACAGCATGATGGACTTAAAGGTGTTGCAGCTCAAGGCTGTCAATCACCAGTGCTCCCTGCAGCAGGTTCCCCTGAGCAGCAGCTCCAGGTCTACCACCATAGTGGAAATGACTGCTTTCCAGAAGCCTCAGTCATGAAAATACCTGTGACAAAGCCAATGGTCTCATTTTCCAAAGAAAACACACACACGATGCATGCATGAGTATACTGGCAAGCCTAAATGGTGTGTGTATTTATTCATACACATAGTGTCACAGTGTCATGGAATAAGCACTGAACTAGAGTCTATTTTAAAGTCTGTCTTGGACAAGATACACAGCCTTGGAAAAAATATTCCCTTCCAATACACATATTTTTTTTCCAATTGTCAGAATAGAGGCACCACTCAGACCTCTTTTGATGCTATCATTTTATGAGTTTATGCATTGCTCTTACAAACAAAATCAGGAGAGACAGACAGCATTAGTGAAGAGTCCCAGCAAGGAAGACCGTGGACACATTTATTCACTTATCTCACATTTATTGAGTATCTAGAGATTGCCGGTGCTTCCGGTGGGTTGGTGAACAAACGATGTGGTTCTTGTCCATCTAGAACAACATTCATGTGGAGATACAGGGGGAAAGGAAATAAGGACATAAACAATGGAACACAATTGTAGGACATAAATAAGACTCAGTGTCAGAGAACTATCTAGAATGGGGACTGCTGAGAGGTTCTATATATACTGTTCATTTGTCTGAGGTGAAAGGTAACTTGTCAGTTTGACAGATATTTATGGGTCATCTCCTATTTACCAGGCATTTTACTATCTGTTAAGTGAGTTCTTAGTCAAGATCATAGACAAAGGCCTTTCTTCTGGAAAGTTTCCCAGACCCATGTGGCTCTTTATTAAAATGATGCTTGTCACAAACTGGTTGGTGCATCTCTTTGTTAACTCAAACATTCTACAGCCCAAGTTCTCTGTATTTTATTTTCTTTGGTGATAACAAGAAAAAAAAGGTAATGTGAAATGCTCGAAGGACAGATCTTTGGCAGAGGGTCAGGGGACCATTATCTTCCCCAGCTCTGCTGTGTAGCAGCTGTGCAACCTTGGGCAGCTTGCACTGTCTCTGATTCTCTGTTCTAACTCCAGGAAACTGGGATGGGATGATAGCCAAGATCTCTCCCAGCTCCTGGGTGCAACACAGAAATGTTGGCTTTTCTGTAACATTCAAGCTTGTCTTTTTGCTTTATCAATTCATGAGTTATAGTTTTCTTTAAAATGGGTATTTTTGCTTTTTCCAACAAAGATTTGGTATTCATTTATGTAAGATTAGGATAGTTATGTGGTTCTACTGTGACTGTCTCTAGCTTTAATTAATACTCAGCCATTTTTCTATAATCAGTGTTATAAGATTGTGTATTTGTATAAAGATTCAAACTCAATGAATGGTAGTCTGAACCAGGTTCACTAGAAAAAAAATGACATTTTCCTTAAAGCGACAACAACTAATTCCTCCCAACCCATTCCTCCCATGAAATTATTTGTAAATCAATTTTACATTTGATCCTCACTCTACCACTTTTTAGCATGTGACATTGGCCCATTTAGCTACTTCTTCTGAGTTGGAGTCTCAGCTTTCTCAATGTGGGGTAGTTTCTACATCTCTCCTTCCTTCTATGCTTTTTATTCTTTTGGGAGCCAGCGAGCCAACTGTCTCTGGGTTCTGATAGAATGGGCTGGCTCTTGGGCATCTTTCTCTTGCATTGGCACTTTAAGACCCTGGGGTTGCAGGAAATAGGGTGGCTTGTGTTAAACAGCTGCAACTCGGCACTTGTGTTGGAGGTCACGGTGCTCCGTCACAGGCAGCAGTAATGTGTTTATTTATCACTGCCTCTGGTCCACGCTTCCCCCTTCCTCCAGTTTGTTCTGCCCAAGGCCATGGGGTCCGACAGAGATCAACAGTGTTTCTCCAGAGATGAGGCAGTTCATCCAAACCTGAATTAGATGTTAAATCTTTCTGAAGTGGGGAGGAGGTAAAGGGAAGGAGGAATCATATTGTGCTAAGAATTTATCCTGTGTTGTTTCCTGTGAGATAATGTCCCCGGAAAGATTTGTTGCCGGGCAAGTTGCAAACTGCTGTTTCAGGCTGATAGGTGTTGCCAATTCATTTTGATGAATTCTGCCAGTCAGAAAAGTATTTTTCCCTCCCTTCATTTGCTGGGGCTGGTTGGAAATGGATGATGGTACACACTGGCATGCCCAGGACATGTGGAATCAAAGATGCCTTGATATGTGCTTGGTGTTGCAGAGAAGCCAGACAAAGAATATCAGGCTAAACACTGTCTGCCTTTAGCCCCTGCTCTCAGCTGATACTTTTCCAGTTACTTACTATTTCTCATTCATCCTTCATTCTGATCCCCAATCCAACTCCTCAGCTTCCAAACAGCCATAATATCCCATCCCTGTTAGACTGGGAGGCAGCACAATGCTCTAGACTGGATGTTATACTGGGCCTCAATTTTGGTTCCATCCATAATAGGCTGATCCTGACAAAGTACATGACCTTTGTGACCACCAGTCTTCATCGGCAAATTGGAGATAAATACAGTACAGGTCCACGTTGCTCTTTGGACTTTCACTATCCAAGTACAGGAACTGGACAGATTCTGATGCATTTCTGAACACGTTCCATGATAGCTGAACTCTTGCACTCATTCCTCTAAACTCAGGAGCAGAATAAAAACATTCTTCATTATCCTTGCTTGTTCTCTGCACAGAGGGCCCAAATATATTTGGAATTTTGAGGCATACTTGTACTTGTTTCTTTTTTTAAATATATATTTTATTGATTTTTTACAGAGGGAAAAGGAGAGGGATAGAGAGTTAGAAACATTGATGAGAGAGAAACATCGATCAGCTGCCTCCTGCACACTCCCTACTGGGGATGTGCCCGCAACCGAGGTACATGCTCTTGACCCGGATCAAACCTGGGACCTTTCAATCCGCAGGATGACGCTCTATCCACTGAACAAACTGATTCTTGCTTGTACTTGTTTCTTAGGTTAAGTGTGAAGTAGTGTCATTAAAATAGTTAGTACACTTTGGGCAGCAATAAGTGCTGTATAAATGCTCATAGGGATATCCACTAGCTTTCTTCCTTCTCCAATCCTCTCTTTCCCTTTGTTTTTCTTTTGGAGGCACCCTTGCCCCTTTACCTGGAGTTCCTTTTCCTAGACAAAACAGAGGAAAACAAAATAATCTATAAGGTAGCACTCATGGGTATTTCAGAATTATTATACTTACACATACAAAAATGATGCCCACTAAATATTTGTTGAATTGCACGATGTGGTTGAAAGAGCGTGGAATCAGAATCAGGCTGGTCAAATCTTAGCTTTATCACTTACTAATGGTATGAAGTCAAGACTGGCACCTTGGCCATGGGCAGAAATGAAATTGTTTATGCCACATCACTGAAGTGATTTGAGCCTGTTCACTGTGCTCTCTATGGGCATGAACTTCAGACTTTGTTTTACAAGCTGATGATTACATTGGCTGCCGGCAGTTAAACCCTGGCTTCTAGAAACCCACTTAAATACTGGCTCAGAGAAGATCTGGGTCAGAAATACTCCCCCTTTCCTTCTTAAAATGTTAAAATTCAATAGGAAAGTGACCTGTTCAAAGATGAACTCTATTTTATAAAGATGTTTGCAAGTGGGCCCTGGGTAAAAAATATTTCATAAACCAGAGGAAGCCATTAAATCAAGGAGTGGAGAAAGAAATAGACTTGCTAAAGCAGTACCATTTTGGTGCGGGAAGGTGATATATTCAACATTTTTTACTATATTTGGCTGCAAACTCCCTACCGTTTTGCCTTGATCTATGACTGAGAGTCTAGGGCAGGGGCTGGTTGCTGCAACAGAAGACCATAAATGATGACAATCCGGTGAATATTTTGAAAAAGAGAGAAGGAGTCAGTTTCAACTGGAAATTTCTGGTGGATTTACGGAGCTACTGAATATGTGATTGGGCCCAGGAAGTTTACAGGTGGACTGGGGACTGTCACTTTTTGTGGCAAGGCTGTACCTAAAGTGGCCTCAGACAGATCTGTCTCTATTGGCACTTGGATTCCCTGGGATGCAGATGAGACCAAGTTTAGCAAGCGGGGTGTTTACTAGCAAATGCCTTTGGGGTCTGCATCTGTGGACAGGAGGTGAGAGAACAGAAGTGGGAGGAGGAAAAGATCCAACTGTGATACAGTCAACCTTGGTTGACTACATGGGAAATCTGGAGGTGAAATAGCCATTTCAGAGCTGTCTCCAGTTGACTAGGCCCTGAGGGTTTACACCATGGCATCAGTCAATCATTGGATTCAGGGTGAGCTTGGGTGAGATGGGTCCACTGAGCAGTGGCAGTTGTGTAAGGGGCTGAAAGGTGAAGGATGTGGCCACCAGCTCTCCTCATATCTGGGGCAACAAGGCCTTTATTGCAATGTGATTTGTGTCCACTGCAGTTTTGTTGAGGGGTTGGGAATGCCAAGTCTGTGCATGGTGGTTGGAGTTTATCTACTAGATGTCTTTAAATGAGATCCAATTGCTAATTGATTCAATAACTCTTCTATACCCACGATTTGGGTGAGAACAAGCACACCACAGTCCCTCTCAGCCATCAAGCTGCTATGGAATCTCTCTCCTTCCTGCAAGCATGAGGAATCTGTACAGAGTGGTGTCATTGTGGTTGATGTGGGCTCTGGACTGACCTTCCCATCCTGGTAAGCCACATTCCAGCTGCCCAACCTTAGAACAATGGCTTAACATCTCAGAATCTCAATTTCCTCCCCCTGGAAAGTGGGAATAATTATTATATACACTGAGTGGACAGATTATTATGACCACCCCATCAGTACTTCGTTGGGCCACCTTTTGCTTTCAATACTGTGGTGATTCTTCTTGGCATTGACTACATGAGATGTTGAAAGGTGATGCGAGGAATCTGACACCAAGCCTGATGAATAGCATTGTCCAGTTCTGTGAGATTTGATGGTTGTGGAACCAGCTGCCTGATGGTTCTTTTAACTTCGTCCCACAAATGCTCAATTGGATTGAGATCTGGTGATTGTGGAGGCCACCCAAGCAAGGAAAAGTCTCCCTCATGTTCTTAAAACCACTCCTGCACAATACGAGCACCCACGGTAGCATAGCGCATTGTCTTGTTGGAAGAAACCATCTTCATTGGGATATGCCATCAACATGATAGGATGAACTTGATCAGCAATGATATTTAGGTATGCTGTGCTATTCAGATGTTGTTCCACATGAATTAAAGGGCCTAAATCATGCCAAGAAAAACATGCCCAAAACCATAAAACTTCCCCCACCAACTTGAAGGGTTGTATTCATGCATGTGGAGTGTATGCTTTCATGCTGTTTCCACCAAATTCTCACTCTGCCATCTGCATGATGCAACTGGAAATGTGATTCATCAGACCACATGGCTTTTTTCCAATGCTCAATGGTCCAATCCTTGTGTTCCTGTGCGAATTGGAGATGTTTTATTATGGTAACTGCAGACAGCAAAGGTGGTTGAACAGGCCTTTGGCTTCCATATCCCATATGATACAGTGTACAGCTAGTTTACTTACAAACCTCAGGTGGTCATAATAATCTGGCCAATCAGTATATATTTCATATTATAAATACTTCATAATTATTAAATACTAGAGGCCCAGTGTAAAAAAAAATCATGCACTTGGGGGGATCTCTCAGCCTGGCCTGCACCCTCTCACAGTCTGGGAGCCCTCAGGGGATGTCCCACTGACAGCTTAGGCCCATTTCCTGTGGGGAATGAACTTACGCTGCAATCTGGCCTCTCTAGGTGGCAGGTGACCAGGTGGATGATTAGGGGGCGGCGCAGCTGTCCCACCTCTCCCCATTGCCATCCCCTCCCTTTGCCTGCTGACACGTGCCTCGGCTGGCCTGGCACCTCCTGCTTGCCAGCCCTGCCCCCCGTCCCCAAAAACTGGTCATTCCACCATTTGTTTGATTTGCATATTATGCTTTAATTATATAGGATACTTACAAAGCTCTTTCCTAGAGGATGTGGCAGTCAACCAAATGTGAATTATTGTTATTTGTATTATCAGTAGTAAGTCTGAGAAGGGAGAGGATCCTTTTCTTATCTTGATATTAGCATGATGACAGCACAGCTTTCCGCCTGGGCTTCGTAGGCAGATGTTCTATTAAGGTCAGTACACTGACGTGTACTTCAGTGTTGTTCAGTGATATCTCTAGGAATTTTGATGGTTAAATCATTTTATGACCACCAATAGCTGAAGAAGAACTCTCCAATAAGACATTATTACTCAGGCACTATCATATTTATATATATACACACACATACATATGTACACACACACACACACACACACACACACACACACACACACACATCCTATATAATAAAATCCTAATATGCAAATTGACCAAATGGCAGAATGACTGGTTGCTATGATGCACACTGACCACCAGGGGGCAGATGCTCAATGCAGGATCTTCTGCATTGAGTGTCTGCCCCCACCCCCAATGGGAGGTGACCAGCAGTGGCGGGGGACAGGGCTGGTCAGCAGGTGGCACCAGGCTTCCAGCCAAGGTGGGTGCCAGCCAGGGCCCCCCTCAATTACCCTGTCCACTGGTCACCCCACAGATCATCCCTGATAAATGGTCAGGCCTAGGGACCCTACCCTATACATTGGGAACAGTCTCTTAGATTTAAAAATTAAAACCTGGCAAGGCTACTCTAACACTGAAAAAAAACCAGGATGGTGCAGCAATGACATGCATGGACTCTGGCTTGCACAACTTTGTGAAAAAGCCAATTAATTAACTTCTCTCTGCTTCAGTTTGCCCCCCATAAAATGGGAAAAATGGTACTACTGCCTCAGGAGGATCATGGTATATACTACTTTTTATAATCAGGGCAAAAAAAAAAAATGTAAGTGACCATACAACAACAAGATGCCTTTTACCTATATGAAAAGTATGGTCACCGGTGCATGTAGCATCCTGGATTGCAAGAGGGATGTCTGTCTGCTGGTTTAGGCCTGATCCCCACAGTTGGATATCCCCCGAGGATGCCAGGCTGAGGGACACTCCCCCCAACCCCCCAACCCCATGCATGAATTTCGTGCACTGGGCTTCTAGTGTATATATATACTCTAACAGTCCAGGAGCCCTCAGGGGATGTCTGACTGCCACTGCTGCTGTGCTCGCCAGCTTTGAGTCCAGCTTCTGGCTGAGCAGTGCTTCCCCTGTGGCAGTGCATTGACCACCAGGAGGCAACTCCTGCATTGAGTATCTGCCCCCTGGTGTTCAGTGCATGTAACAGCCACTGGTCATTCTGCTGTTTGGTTGATTTGCATATTAGCTTTTTATTATATAGTATATATGCAGTTTCAAAATGTAGGATGGAGAAAGATAAAGAACTAGTTGGTATGGAATTACCAGGTTAGTGATGTGTTAATAAAACAAAAGAAATCCTCAGTTAACACCCTATCCCCAAATCCTACATTCTAGATTAATTGAATAATTATGTTTTTTAACAAAATTTCATCCTAGGATAAATAGCATAAGCATTTTGATATATTTAAGTTTAAAAGCCCTCAAAAATGTTGTTCTGTCAGAATATATATTCAAAGCATGAGAAGAAAAATAAAAATGACACATCAGACATACTTGCATTAAACATGCCAGAAAAAAATTATGATCTATGCTACAAAAGGGATTCATGCAAATAGAACAGGAAAAAATTCATAATTCCAAAAATTAAAAATGGATAGCACTTCAAAAGACCCAGGGAGAACACAGAGCTCATAATATAGGAAACAAAAAAGACTAATAAATGTAGACAGCATTTAATCTCAGGGCTAATCAAAGACATTTGAATACAAAATTTGTGTGATATAGTTTGTCAAATAAATTAGCAAAGTTTATAAAAACATTAGCATTCTGGAGAGATTATGATGAAATAAATATTCTCACTCACAGTTAATGAAGTTAGAAATCAGCAAAAATTGGGAAATTTTGCCACCTGGCAAAATAAATCAAGAACATTAAAATTATTCATACCCTTTGACCAGATATTTGCACTTTGAGAACTTTTCTAAGGACATCACGTTAGTTTCCTAGATATACCATAAACTGGTGGCTTAGACAATGGAAATGAATTGTCTCAAGGTTCTGGAAGCTAGAGGTCTGAGGGTCAAGGTGTAGGCAGTTATTTCTAAGAGAGAATCTGTTCCATGAGTCTCTCCCAGCTTCTGGTAGTTTATTGGCCATCATTCTTTCATGTGTGAATAGGCCACTCTGAAATTAGCCTTCATCATCAGATAGTGTGTGTGTGTGTGTGTGTGTGTGTGTGTGTGTGTGCACACGCACTTGTACAAAGTTCATATTGGATTAGGACCCACCTTAATGACCTCAACTTAACATGATAATCTGCAATTCTGGAGAACATCGTGAGTTTATTTATTACTCTCTTTATTGATTAAGGTATTACATATGTGTTCTTATCCTCTCATTCCTCCCCCACCCTCACACTCATATCCTTATCCCCCTGGTGTTTGTGATCATTGGTTATACTTACATGCATGTATACAAGTCATTTGGTTGATTTCTCCCACTACCTTCCCCCACCCTCCCCTACCTTCCCTCTGAGATCTGATGGTCTGATTGATACTTCACTGTCTCTGGATCTGTTTTTGTTCATCAGTTTATGTTGGTAAATTAGTGAGATCATATGATATTTATCTTTCTTTTACTGGCTTATTTTGCTTAGCATAATGCTCTCCAATTCCATCCATACTGTTGCAAATGTAAGAATTTCTTCTTTTTCATAGCTGTGTAATATTCCATTGTGTAGATGTTCCACAGTTTTTTAATCCACTCATCTGCTGTTGGGCACTTAGGCTGTTTCCAAATCTTAGCTATTATAAATTGTGCTGCTATAAACATAGGGGTGCATATATCCTTTCTGATTAGTGTTTCTAGTTTCTTGGGATATATTCCTAGAAGTGGAATCACTGGGTCAAATTGGATTTCGTTTTTAGTTTTTTGAGGAAAGTCCATACTGTTTCCTAAAGTGACTACACAGTCTGCATTCCCACCAAGCCAAGGCTATACCTTCCTCTTCTCTAGGTACCTGATGACTCCTGAATGCTCTAACCCCAGCCACATCAAAACTAACTATTCCTGCTTATTCTTTGATCCACAGCCTCCTCCTGGAATATCAAACCCAGTTCTTTACTCCTTCCCAATCATGTCTTCTCTGTTGGTGGGATTCTAAGTATTCAATGTCAGGTTTTTCTACCTGTTTCAGTTCCTTGAACTAGTTAGAAGTTGCAGAATTGCTCATCCTGGTATGGGATGAAGAATCCAAAGTGTTCTTAGAATTCCAATAGGCAGATGGCAAGGAAGAGAAATGAGTAAGAGTAGGAGGATGTGGGAAGAATAGAGGAGGCAGTGGCATTGGGAAGAGAGGTATAGGGAGGAGGTCCACGTGTTGGTGGCTTCCCTGTGGTAGACAAGGAAGCCTATTCATGTTTAAGTTCCTATTGCATGATGTGGTGAAACTCAAAGTTGGTTAGTATGAAGTCTACTACATTGAAACATGCTGTTTCGGAGTAATTTCTATTATACAGTTTGTTGTTAGTATATATGTATATTTTCATTGATGAAAAGCTTGACATTCATTACACATTGAGAACACCAGGAACCCCAGAGGTAGAGGAAATAATGAGATTATAAGGATTATAAACACCCGGAATTGGAGAAATTTGGGAAGAACACAGGCTAAGTAAATGGAGAATCAAGAACATTGTGCCTATGTCTCAAGGGTTAGGAAGGCTCTAGCAGACCTCTCTCTGGATTACTCAAGAGCTGGACCAGCTTTTCCTTCTGGTAGGAGTCCCCAAATTGCCTCTCCGCCCATCCTTTCTTCCTCTGGGCAGCAGCTGCCCTACCAGCTGCCCTTTGGCATCTTATAGAGGGAGGAAGAGCAAAGCTACACATTTTAAAGGACTTTTTCTTTTTTAATTTAGGAAAGGTTACACAATGCAAATAAACAATAGGTCTCACTTCCAGCCTCCCCCAGAAAGAGGCTGCTCCTTGATTGACACAGGAAGGAAATCGATTCTGGGCTTTTCAGAAACTGGTGCTAGGATGAGAAGTCCAGCTTGTGGAACATTGCAGGAGATAAAAAGCAAAACTATTTTCCAATCATGATGGAAATATTTTCTTTAAACCTTTATGGGTTTTAGAATTTTAGAGGATGAACAAGACAGTCTTGAGGTTACCCAAAAAAACATGAACCATCTGAGCATTTCAGTCACTGGACTTACCTTTAGATGAAGAGAAGGGAAATAAGCACAGAGCACTGGCTGTGTGACAGGCTCTGTGATAGGCACTTCACAAGCATTGCCTCATTTACTACCATTTGACAATATCTCTATGAAGCACATGTAATTATCCCACTATACAGATGACAGACGTGCAGCTCAAGAAAGTGACTGTTTTATGCCATATGGCCAGTAAGTGTGCTGAATGATGCTGAAGTGGTTTATGAGTGATTGATCTGGGAAGATGACTTGGCTCATAGCTATTGCATTGGGCAATATAGATATGGGACATATTCATCATTGCAGAAAGTGCTATTGGGTAGTGCTGTTCTAGAGATAATAGAAGAGACTGAAATAGCTACAGGTAATAGAAAAGGGTGTTTGTAAAAGTAAGATGTGGTAGGGGTATAGCAGAGCATCATAGGATTCCAGGAATAGGTGGAGCCCCCTAACTTAGCATCTCCAAAGAGCAGATACAGCAGAGTATCCTGGCAGCAGAGTTGATGACATCTCTCCAAGACAAAAGGACAGATGGGCAGGAGAACATCAGGTGGATAATTGTATCTCAGTGGGCAGAGCTGAGACAGACTTTAGATCAAGCCTGCATCTTAAAGGTGGTCAAAGGGCCATTATTATAGTCAGCTTTGTCACCAGCTGGACAAGGGCCTGATATTGTTGAGGCAGCACTGACATAATAGGGCGAAGCTGTGGCAGGTAGAAGCTGACAACAAGGGTCTTCAGCCCATGTTGTTCACATGCAGAATGCACACATATGTGTTTGTGTGTGTTGGGAGGCCACTAAGCATGCTTTGATCCTTGACCTAGCATCTTCTTTTCTTGCACATACTTGATTCCAGTTAACCTCCTGTGGGAACCTCAGATTGGAAATAGAATCCTAGAGATGTTTCAGGATCAAAACAACACTCCCTCTCCCCTTTATTTGTGAGGATCCCTTTTAAACTTTGAGCTTTCTCCTCATGGGATTAGGAAATGAGTTGGCTCGGGCTATAATACAGCTTTCACTTAAATTGCACATTGGAAATGTCTGTCTAACTCAGTCATAATTATGCACACTAGTCTGGGCTAAACCGAAAAAAATACACTAAGTGATGGAAAGGACTTACATGCTTGCCAGGTCTGTATTTGCTCAGCAATAATTGCAGCAGAAATATCTCCATCTGCTGAGTCTCTTTACCATCAGAATCATCTCCTGAGATATCTCTAAGAAGCAGTTAACCACCCTTGATGTTAGCATTCCCCCAAATATACTTGTAAATAGAATACTGTACAAGATTCTTCTTGTGGGAGGAAGTCTCTGTTAAAAGTTTTGCGTATCCTGTGCTCATGTTGGAGATTTGTGAACACAACAAAGGCTCTGCGGTAAAGAACCCTTTTTAATTCTGTGTAAGCCAGAATTTCCCAAATAGTTCCCTCCTTGCTCTGAAAAGAGGAAAACCATTTAAATCACCAATCCCAAATGTAAAGCAAAGTTGAGTTCCATTTGGGTCGAAGTTGAGCTATAAGGAGTCTTACTGTAAGAGTGGGGAGCAGTGGCAGAGGGGTTTGGGTCTTAGTAGAATTTTCTTCATTCTGTCAATGTCAAGCTAATCAAGGAGGCCTATTTAGGATGTGAGGATGTGGAAGGGTTACTCAAACAGGTGCAAATCCTTGTGGAGGGAGTCTGGGTTAAGGGTCCATGCTATTTTCCTGGGCTACATTACCCAAAACATCTCTATATATAAAACCCTACTATGCAAATAGACTGAAGAGCAGAACAACCAAACAACCAGTTGCTATGACGTGCACTGACCACCAGGGGACACGTATGGAACATGGTGGGTGTCGGCTGTGGTGGGATAGTGGAACAGGTGAGTGGGAGCTCCAGACCAAGTTGGGGCACCAATTGCTGTCATTGGGGCAAGACTCTAGTGGTTACTGAAAATTCTTTGTTCTCGCATGCTGGGGTCCCACCCTGGGCTTGCACCTGCTGCCAGTGCTGGCCCTGCTCGCACCCACTGCCAGAACTTGGCACCTGCACTGGCCCCAATCACTCAGCACCATCCCTGGTTGTGAGTGGCAGCTGCTGTCCCCGATCATCCCTGAAGGCTTGTCCATCTCCCCCTGCTCCTGAATGATGATCAGGGCAGCAGCCACTGCCCACACCTGCTTATGGTGCCAGTCCTATTTGCACCAGCTGATGGCCTGTGGGAGTGCTGGCAGACAGAGAACTGGGGGCGGCAGAAGGAGGGGCCGGGCAGGGGCATGGAGGATGGGCCAAGACCCATCCCTGTGCCCACCACAGCCTCGAGACCCACAGTTATTTTCAAGATGCATGAACTTGTGTACTGGGCCCCTAGTCAAGAATAAAAATCAAAAACAAATTCAGGAGACCAGTCAGTCAATCAGGTCGTAAGCAATGTATAGGAGTTTGGAATAAAAGGGCTCAGACTGACATCTGGGTAAGTATTCCCTCTTTTACCCCATTGTATATTGACTGCCATATATGGAATATAATAATTTCTGAGGCTCACATTCCTGGTAGGCAGAAACATAGTGACGTCTTTCTAAATTGGGCCTCTACTGTGCTAGGATTGGACTAGGCCAGGGGTGGGCAAACATTTTGACTCGAGGGCCAAAATGGGTTCTTAAACTGGACCGGAGGGCCGGAACAAAAGCATGGATGGAGTGTTTGTGTGAACTAATATAAATTCAAAGTAAACATCATTACATAAAAGGGTACGGTCTTTTTTTTTTTTAATTCAATAGTTTTACTCACCGGATCCAGCCCGCGGGCCGTAGTTTGCCCAGCCCTGGACTCGGCTGAGGATGCTGGTGGCAGTAGTCAGTGCCCACACCTGTGCTGGGAAGGGTTGGGGAAAGTATGATAATCAATTTTTTCAGCTGCCTCTTTTCTGGCCTATGAGAAAATGCAAGGTAGCATAGCCTAGAAGATGAGGTATGGTTCTTTGGCAGCCCAATTTAGAATTGAGCCCGAAGGCAATTCTTTATGCCAATAACCAATGACCTTTCTGGCCAGGGCTTCCCTGAGTCAGGGAGCCTCAAATTCTGCACTCTATGCGACACACTCTATGCTGTTTACTTATCTGATGGAGCAGTTCCCTTGGAAAGCTGTGTTATTTCTATAATGCAAAGTGACAGAAAAAATAAAAATACCCAGCTAAGAAAAAGCCACAATGTTAATGTGAAACACAAACTTTCTGTTCATCTGAATCTTAGTTTATTTTAAAATAGAACCATAACGGCTCAGATCCTAGAGTGTGGGAGGGGCTGTTGGCACAGCTGCCCAGCTCTTAGATCCTTCCCCGACTCGCCTTCTGGTCTTAATCCTTCGTACTTTTCCCAGGAGTCAAGGTAGTGTGATGTGGCTTTGCCCTCCCTGAATATGACTTGAAGATGAAGGAAGAGCAGATTCTTAAATTTACAGTAGAGGAGCTTGCAATGTTACCATGCGCTAGCCACAAAACCTGAAGTCCTCTGTCTGAATAAAAAGCTTGGCCCAAGTTTCCAAGGAGCTCTGTTCTCAATGAATCTGGCTTTTGTGTTTCATCTGAACCAAGTTTGGTATCTGGTTCCAAACTCTTACAGCTGGCATTGACCAACCCTGTTTGGCATCTTCTCTACCCTGTTTCCTGCCTTTTAAAAAAATTATCTCAGTTTTCTTAATTTTATTTTCTGACTTTTCTGAACAGTGTTATCCGTACAAGAGTTTTAGGCATATAAAGCCCTAGGGAGAATCCTGCTATGTTGGCTGTTTCCTGTCCTCACTTCACCCCCAAACTGCAAAAACAGGAGCCCATGATGGAAAATATGTAGTCCCATTTGTTTATTTTCTTCTTAGTTTCCTTTGCCCTAGGAGATGCATTGGTAATCATGTTACTATGAGAGATGCCTGAGATTTTGCTTCCTATGGCTTCTTCTATGTAAGTCTTTCGTCCATTTTGAGTTTATTCTTGTTTACGGTATAAGTTGGTGGCCTAGCTTTTCACCTCCCAAACTTCTTACAGCCAGTATTACAACTTGGCCCCTCTTCACCATCCTGTACTCCATAGTTTCTTAACTGGGGCTCTGTGGAATATTCTGAAATTGAATGCGGTCTTTATGTGTATGCAGGTAACTTTTTGATGTTTACCCAATGAAGAATTCATAGCATTGCATGAGAATCTCAAAAGATCCATGACCTAGAAAAGGGAAAGAATCATTGCTCTACTCATCTTTGCTCCTCCTCAGCTCCAAGCAAGTGCATCATCTCCATCACTGTCAGTGTGAATCCCCAGCTAATGCCACTGTCTTGAGCTCCCAACCATTGTTTCTATTACCTGTTTCTATTGGCTGCCTCAAAATAAAATGGCAATGAGTACCCCCCCTCCTCCAAAACCTGAGCTTATTCTTCTCAGACTTGTGCTCCATCCTTGGTGCATGATAAAATGCTGAATACTCTTTAGGCTATCTGCAGTCAACCTGTCACTAACTCCTAATAAAATTCCCTGTTTTTGAACATTTCCTTCTTTTGATATTCTTCTATTTAGAGAACACAAAACAAAGTTTTAAAAAGATGTACAAACCCTCAAATGAATGATCCCAGCCTGATAACCCATTGTCAGGCCATCATACTCCACCTATACTGAATGCCTGTTCACACCTCTATGTCTTTGTGCAAGCTGGTCCATCTACCTGGAGCACTTTTTTCCTAAGTGGACACTTGACAATTACAACTGCAGGACTAATCTCAACTATGTGTTCTCTATAATGTCTTCCTGACTAGCAAGTTCCTGCCTTCTTCCCGTGTACACAGTGTCTTTGATACAGCTCTCATGTCAGCGTGTGTATTTCTTTGTTTCTGTGCCCATCTCTCCAGCTGGGCCCTATGTTTCTTTAAGGCAGAGCTTGTGGTTTAGCTATTGTTGATTCCATAGTGCCTAGTACAGGAGGGCTTAACACTCTGTGAGTGTCAAATATTCATGTGTTTTGAATTGTATGAATCTCCATAATAATTTCTGTAATTATCATTTACACCTATCTGACTGATAAAAGATATGTCTCCTTAGCCAAAGATCCAATAGAATCATGTTTGAAGAGAATAATACATGAAATAATTTTTCAACAGGAGTTTTACTTGGGCCTACATGAATACCTAGGGACAATCTTGGACTTATTAGCTGATTATCTCTTACTAGAAACAAGTAATTCTTTGGCATATTCACCAACATTTATTAAACTCTTATTTGTTGCCAGTGTCTGTGCTTCATGCTGGAGGTGCAGTGGTTAACAGAGCAATTATGCGTCCTGCTATTACATTCTAGCCATATGTCTAATTTACATCCTCTTGTCTTATTTTACAATTGGCTTCTGGCTATTCATTATGTGATCATTTCTACCTGAACAAAAATATTTGGTCTGGATTTTTTTATTTTTGGTAGGAATAGGGCATCTACTCTCAGGTATCCTATTATAGCTAAAACCAGGGTGGTATTAAATTATATTTATAGAAAAATACTGCTAATTATTAAGAGGGACTGCAGATCGCATTGATTGTACACTTACTGTTATGGACTGAATGTATTTTCCCTAAAATTCATGTGCTGAAACCTTAATCTCAATGTGATGCTATTAAGTGTGGCCCTTGAGAGGTAATTATGTTTGAATGAGGTCATGATGGTGGAACCTCCATGTTAACATTAGTGACAGAAGGAGGAGGAGGAGGAGGATGAGGAGGAGGAGGAGGAGGAGGAGAAACACTAGAGCATTATTTTTCTAACACAGGAAAATACAGCAAGGAGATAGCTGTCAATAAGCCAAGAAGAAAGTCCTCACCAGGAAGAAAATCTGATGGCTCTTTGAACTTGGAGTTCCTAGCCTCCAGAACTATTAGAAATAAAAATTCATTATGTAGCCAAGTCAATGGTATTTTATTATAGAAGCCTGAGCTAAGACATTTATTATATGACTATTACTGTGCTAGACAATTCTCTGCATTCCTTCTACAATCTTAACAGGCTTGGAACTATGTACAGTTATTATTTTTATTATACAGATTTTACAGATGAGGAAACTCAGGAACAAAGAGGTAAAGCTACTTGTTTAGAAACTAAGGTCAATGTATCCTAATTTGGGAACCCAGACACGCATAAATTGTTTAAAATAATCAAATCACACTAGCTACACATGTGTTCATTTCCATTATCAATTAAAATATATAAGAAAGGTATTTATAAGCATTTCATCACCTAGGAATAATTCTGGCTTTAATTCAAATCAGAATTTCTCTCAGAGAAGTTTTAGAGGAAAAGAACCATGTCTTCAATTCCTTCAGTATTCTTCCATAATATCTAAACCCCCACAGCAAATGTTCATGGAAATAGTCAATCATGTACATGGCTTTCCTAAGTACAGCTATGGGAGAAGAAGGATGGGTGATTCAGTGGACAACTATACACCTCTCTCTGGAAAAGTGGAAAAATGAAGTGAAAGTCATGGAGAATGAGAAAGGACCCAACAGAATGTGGATTTACCAGAAATCCCATGGTTTTAACTCATCACCTCTGTTCTTGGTGAGCTAAGTGCTCAATGAATATATCCTCAGTTGAAAAATCAAGATATAAATTATAACCATATCAATAGGTAAGTTTTTGTTTTTTAAATAACTAGAGGTCCAGTGCATGAAAATTTATGCACTGAGGCGGGGGTCTCTCAACCTGGCCTGCAATCTCTCACAGTCCTGGAGTCCTCAGGGCATGTCCTACTGATGGCTTAGGCCCACACCCCTGGGAGTCTGGCCTCCCTCTGTGGGAGGTGAGGACAGGGGATCAGGGGACAGCACCACCCCTATCAACCCTCTGTTGCCCCTGGCCTCTTTTTGTGGGAAGCGATTGGATGGGCCAATAAAGGGACAGTGCCCCCACCCCTGCATTACATCTCCACTGCTGCTGGTCGATGCCCCTCTGCCCCATCACCATTTCCTCCCTCTGCCCACTGGAATGCATCTTGGCTGGCCTGGTGCTGCCTGCTAGTTGGCCCTGCCCCCCTTCCAGTCAACTGGTTGTTCTACCTTTAGCTTGATTTTCATATTATGCTTTTATTATATAGGATACAGTATGCTAAGTACTTTTCCTGTTTTGTTTTCCCCCATTACATTCTTACGACAATCATATGGAATAAATATTATCATGACCTCATTTCCTATATTAGAAACTTGAGACTTAACACTAAGTGATTCACTTAAGAGAAAACAAAGCTCTGATTTGAACTCAGGAAGACTATATCCAGATTCTTAACCATGGTGCTGAACCATTTCCCCAATCCAAGGCAAGAATACAACATATGACAGGGGTAGAGGTAACCCATGGCAGGCAGGAGAGTGCAGGGTAAAAGAAAGCAGGTTCTGGTGAATATGAGATATTCAGTAGGAAATTTCCTCCCATCTCTATTTATTAAAAATTATTGTAAGGATTAAATGAGATAATACATGGAGAGTTCTCAGTGGACCATGGTAAACAGTCAATCAATTCTTATTATTAAAGTTATTAGTATTGCCTAGCTGGTGTGGCTCAGTGGTTGAGTGTCAACCTATGAACCCAGAAGGTCATGGGTTTGACTCCTGATCAGGAAACATGCCCAGGTTGTGGGTTCCTTCCCCAGTGGAGGTCATAAAGGAGGCAGCCAATCAATAATTCTATCTCATCATTGATGTTTCTATATCCTTCTCTCCAACTCCCTTTCCCTCTGAAAATACATATGTAACACCTTAATCAATAAAGAAATTAAAATAAAATAAAAAAAATCAGTTCAAAAATTATAATTATAACCCTAGCAGGTTTGGCTCAGTGGATAGAGCATTGGCCTATGGACCAAAGGGTTCTGGGTTCCATTCCAGTCAAGGGCACGTACCTTGGTTGCAGGCTCCTCTCTCACCTAGGCCCTGGTTGGGGGGGGGGGCTCATACAGGAGGCAACCAATCTGTGTGTTTCTCTCACATCAGCGTTTCTTTCTGTCTTTCCCTCTCTTTTTTACTCTCCCTGAAAATCAATGGAAAAATATTGTTGGGTGAGGATTAACAACAAAAAAATTACCAGTATTATTATTAGATATTTGAATGTAGTTCCTTCTCTTCAGAGTCGCTCAGGGTCATGGGTCACACACGCCCAGTCCAAAATACAGCTTATTAAAATATCCATAACTTCCAGAGTTCCCCCATGCTTTCTATTCCTCTGCATTGTTAATGAGTTGTAATAACCCTTTAAAAGAAAACCTTTTAACATAATTTCTATTTATCTCAAATATGTCCTTCCTTTGTCCTCAAAGTTGGGGAGCAAGTAGAAAAAAATATTCTATTTTCCTTTCTCGGATCCTGCTCAAGTTAAGCAGGCCTTGGCTCTTTGCCCACCCACCTTTATTCCAGATGTTACCCTGGCGAACCTCTTAGGCTGTAACTAGGCAACCATTGGGAAGAGGGCCCTCCTGGCTCAGGGCCTCAAAACAGAAGAAAAACAAATAGGATGTCTTGAGTCTTCTACTTACTTTGGTTTTCCAATCTCATTTCCCTTGAGCTTTTATTATTATTGAAATGGAAACAGGGGGTTGGTATCTGGGCTGTCTGTTCACACACCAAATGTCCGGCCTATTCTGGAGCGGGGCTAGAACTGGGCTCCTGTTGGATCTGATCCTACTAATCTTGATTTTGGACTATGACAGCCAAGGAAAACATTCCTACGCCCCCTCTCACCATACTGGAAAAGAAAGCATTGACCATGTGGCTATGTAGTAATAAAGTTTGGGGCCCAGCAAAGAAAGGGCTCTCAGGCAACCGAATGGCTTTGTGCAAATAAAGTAGGCATCCAAAATTAAATTTCTCTGCCCAGTTTTGCATCATAAAACATTTCAATGCATAGCCCTCTTGCTCTCTTTGCCCCTTGTCTGTCTTTTACATGGTCTCTTTTGTGTGCATGGCTTAAAATTACAGTCCTCCCTTCCAGTTTCTGTTGGAGAGATCATTGTAGATATAAAAATAGTGGTATCATGACCTCATTCAAACTTAAGTGGCACTCCATAGACTGCAGACTTGTTTCTCAAAGTCTGGAGCCCCATTTTTGAGAGCCTTCATTCATTTAATATTATTTCCTGAATGTTTACCTTATCCCAGGCATTGTTACTCTTCCAGATACTTTTAATATATTTTGTAAACAAAATAGAGAAGAATCCTTGCCCTCATGGAATTTGCATTTATGTGGTCAAGGGAGACAATGAATTAGCAAGAAAAAATGTAATCTTAAATGGTGCTGAGTGCTATGAAAACAATAAAGTAGGGAGGATATGGGGTGCAAGACCAGGGCAGTCTGTGAGGTTCACTCAGAGGGTTTGGGAAGAGATCAGTAATTGGTGGAAGATCCAGCAAATAAGGGGATATATGGAGAAAGAAGATTCCAGGCAGAAGGAAGCTCAAGTGCAAAGGCCCAGAGGTAGGAATATACCTGATATTTTTGAGTTATAACAAAGTGGCCAGTGGAATAAATTAGGGATAATGTAATGAGATGAGTTCAAAAAGGTAGCAGGGTGGATGTATTTTATAAATTCATTATAACGGTTTTTATTTTTTGTTGTTGTTTGCATGAGATGAAATGAGAATTCATAGGATGGTTTTGAGCAGAGTAGGCACATGACCTAATTTACTCCAATAGAAAAAAAAATGCTAAAAGGCAAGGGCCAAAGTAGGTAGATGTATTGGAGATGATTACAATAGCCTGGTAAGAAATAATGGGCGATTGGGCCAGAGCAGTAATGGTTTTTGCCAATGCTTCTTGTTTGATGACTCCCTTCAATCTGCAGGCTGACACTCTATCCACTGAGCCAAACCGGCTAGGGCTAAGATATTGATCTTGAGCATTCAATTTATTCGTTGACTTATTGATTCATGGTTGTAAGACATGTAAACTGATTTGTTTATGCAAACTGATTTGTTTCTTCAAATAGACATCTACTTTCAGAGTGAAATCCTCTAATCACAAGGAATTCCCCCTCTGATGAGATGACCTGGAATGCTTAGAATTTCAGTTATTCCTTTTAATGAGCAGGGGTCTGTCTTCTATAGGTTTCTTTCCTTTATTTTGGTCCTACCCTTGGTTTCATTAAAAACAAATCTTGTTCATTTCATTGGGACCATGCCCTTTTGGGTCTTCTCTCCTCCAAAATCAACATCTCCAGCTGCTGATGCCTTCATCACATGGCATTGTCCAACCACACCTCCCCATCCTGGGCACTCCTGTGGAGGTACGTTAGTTGGGAGAGCCATATCTTTATCATCTTGGAAATTTGGGACTTAGGAAGCAAAGACTCTGTGATCTGAATTTCTACTCTTTGGCAATACTTTAGTCATGGACCTCTCCATGCCTCTGCTTACATATTTATTTATTACAGTGTAGACTACTTCATTCCATCATCTTCCTTTTGGGGTATTGTAAGAGTTAACTAAGCAAGCTCACATCACTTTGCAGGCAACAGCAAACACAAGTGTAATATTATCCTTATAAAACGTATCTTTCCATAATGTGGTCCAAAGCATAGAGAATATTTTTACACTAGCATTTCCTGCCATTAACGTTTTCCTTTTGCAATCTTCAGATAGTGTTCTGAGTGAGTTTTGTGTTATAAAAAGCTACATAAACATTCTCACCTTGTAATCTACTGTAATGGCATTAGACAGCTGTAGGTCTTTTCCTCCTTCCCTCCTAAGTGTAATATCACTAAAGTGTGCTGCCTTTTGGAGCTGGATGAGATAATGTTTCTTAAGAATGAGCTGTGAGAGGTAGAGAGAATTACATCGAGGTGGTACTGACACTCTGAGATCAAAATAGGTATACAAAACTTGGCAAAATTCCTGTTCCATTTGATAACCTCTAAGCCATCACGCGTGCACTTCTGTTGGAATTATTTTATTAAAATAAACATGTACCCCAAATGGTGGCAGTACAGATACATTTGTGAGTAGCAAAGACTTATTTCTTCTCTCTACGTTGGCCCTGAGGAGTTGGAGCATGTGCTAGACAAAGAGGAACAAATGCCTTTAAGGTATGCACTCATTTCCCAAATATCAAATCCTTATCCAAACCATGGACCAGGCTCTTCACTTTGTTGTGAAGCTGAAAGTATGAGTTAAACTGGCCCTTGCCTTTGGTGGACTTGAAATGGGTAAGGATGATATCTGCCCAGATATTTGCAATGTTAGAAGAAGATGCAAGGCAAAGATACAGTCAAAAGAAAGCACTGATTAGCACCCTGAAAATTATTTAACAGATCTTCAAGTATGTAAGTGCTATAAAACAAACCAGATAGCTCTAGTGACAAAAACAGGCTTACTATAAAACAGGCCTAATCCTGGAATCTAGAACCTGCTTTTGGCAGAAACTTCTGTGTCCCACTCAATATCCATTTTTCTATTTTTTCTGAAAGACAAACAAGCAAACAAACAAACAAACAAAAATATCCCAATTTTATTTAGGATGGCAATGCCTAGTTAGAATTTGACCCTTCCCAAACTCCCTTACATCTTGATGTAGTTGTGTGACTAATAAACTAAAAGGTGATGTGAAGTCTTCTTAACTTAGTTATGAAAGTCTCCCTACCTCACTTCCCTTTTTTCTCCACCCTCTCTGCCCTGGGAGTGCTCCTCCTACTGAAGGATTAGCACATAAGCTTGATGTTAGGCTGGTTTCTAGGGAGCCTGGCCTTAGACTATTCAATTATCTTTTTCATAAGACTCATTCAAACTCAAGGAGCAAAACATCCCTGGTTGTGAGAGAATGACAGGAGTTCCAAATTTGCTGGAAGAAAATTCTATAGGATGGTTTCACCATGGAAACAGTGGTGAAAGCAAGGTTGGCCCATTCCATGGACTGGGAAGAAGACTACATATTTTTAGACCTACATGCTCTGATATGTTTGTTTAAAACAAAGAAAAATACAACAAACCTGACAAATTTTATCTAAAAATAATCTTCCATTCTCTTATGCTGTTCTTTTTTCCTTCACAGCTTTTATGAATATCTAAACTTACTTTCTCTCTCATTAGCTTACTAACATGAAAATTCCACACAGATAGGAGTGTTGTCTGTCATGTTTCCATCTAATTTCCTAGCACCTTGAATATATAAGCTGTAATCCTTATATATCATGGGCAAAATAATTTAAGATATTGATATTTTAAAAATATATTTTTATTGATTTCCGAGAGGAAGGAAAAGGGAGAGAGAGAGATCTGGAAACATCAATGATGAGAGAGAATCATTGATTGGCTGCCTCTTGCATGGCTCCTATTATTGATCGAACCCACATTCCGAGCATGCCCCCTGCATTCCCCCTACTGATGATTGAACCCACATCCAGTGCATGTACCCTTGACCAGAACACTTAAGTCTGCAGGCTGATACTCTATCCACTGAGCTAAACCAACTAGGGCTAAGATATTGATCTTGAGCATTCATTTATGTATTGACTTATTGATTCATGGATTTAATACACATTTATGCAACACATTTGTTTCTTCAAATTCTCTCATAGCAACACTTTAAAAATGTCTTGATATTTACTTCATGAACATTTCTTGTAACTGAGAGCCCTTCAATCATGGATTGGGTTCAAGCAGTGCTGATGTACATATATAAATCAGTGGGTAAAATCATGAGCTACTTCCATTTCAGTTAACAAGTAGTATAATAGTAACTATGAGAAACTATATATGTAATTTGTAATATTACTTGTAATATACATTCATTAGTTCAAGTTAATTATCATAAAGTGTGTTCCATTGATCATAGTTAAATGGGTTTTCTTACACATAATGATTTAATTATACATATATTAAATAAAAGAATATCTCAGACTGCTTTGAATATAATTATTACTTTAGCAGAAGGTGGAAGAGGCTTCTATACCATGAATAACATCATTCTGATAAAGAGAAATTTTCCGTTTACTCGTTTTCAAAGTATCTAATGATACCAGGACATTAGTGGCTATGAAATCAGGTCCTTAGAGCAGTATACGCATCAATTCTGGCCATCCTGTTTACTGCTGAGTGAACCAATATGACAGAGTGTAGGGCTCTGTGATCCCTGTCCATTGGTCCAGATTGACCTAATTTGGCAGTGCCATTGTAAGGAAGAGAAAGGGCAGGCATTTTAGGTCTGGGTCATGTGAAAATTCGTGAGAGCCAGGGGTGGGCCTAGGTGTACCACAAGGTCACCACACAGCTGCCCTCTGCATGCAATTAAATGTTGGACATCAGTAACTGAATGACCCTCAGTGGGCATATTGTATACCATTTCTTACATGACACAGACAGGGACATCATTAGCTGGAGACCCACATCGAACAAAAGACCACATCAGCAATTTCTCAAACTCAACATGTGATTTGGGAATTATTACAATGCTTTAATGAGTTTTTTTTTTGTACCATGATGTCCATTAATGATTATGACATGTATTTAAAACTCTATATGTTTTGTTGTTGTTGCTGTTGTAATACTAATAGTATCATTATACCTTTTTTCACAGTGAAAATAATTTTTAAAGACTCATAAGAGGCTACAAAAATAGGCAACATTTCTGCGTACCCTTCCCCCAGTTTTCCCCAATAATAACAGTTTCTCAATCAGGAAATTAACATGATATAATTCTATTAACTTGAGTTTAGTATTTTCAGATTTTACCAAGTTTTATATGCATGTGTGTGTGTGTGTGTGTGTGTGTGTGTGTGTGTGCAATTATCTATATTTTTAAGGACCCTTTCCTTAAGATATCTATGCCAATACCATGGACTTTTAGCCATTGCTTATCAAAGGCAGAGCTATACATGAGTGCACCCCATGTACTCACATTCCTTTCATTTGAGAATATTCATCCCATATGGAGAAATAGACCATATTTATTAATCACTCCAAAAAGTATGTAATTTCATTAGATGAAGCTCTGTCTCTGGGCATTGAGTCACAGGAGGGAATGGCTCCCCAGTGACCCAGAGCTCCTTACAACACATATTGTGGAGACCACGCTTTGGAGCCATCTGCTTTAACGCACTGCTGGAATCCCAGGCAGAAATGTGTAATGGCATGCCAAGGGCTGCTGATCTGTCACGGCCCAAGCAGGGTTATTTGTGGCTTCCAAAGAGGGGCTGTAACCTTTTATGTCATCCACAAATCTCAGCCTTCAAGAGCCAGGGAGGAAAGCGACTATGCTGTTTGACCTAACTAGCTTTTCCCCATCTTGTCCCCTCATCCCCCTCCCACCTTCCCACTCCCGGCCCTGAGAAGCCTGCACAGCTGGCCCAGAAAAAAAGTGATATTATACTGGATACTTCCTTTAGTACTGCATCAAGCCTGGCTTAAATGTCCAGATATCCCTTCTGATTAGATGAGGGAAGGTTCAAAAAGGTTGTTGATAAAGTGGAGACTTTCTAATTTGAGGCCCCAAACATTCATGTTCTTTACAGGCAAGACAGAAAAATCTTACTTCTTGACTGGGGCATTTGCAATGGCAGCTGTAAGCAGGGGACACTCATGTCTACATCTGCTCTCCCTTCTAATCTGTCAGGCCGATTGGAACATCAGAGCTCAGCAGCATCTCTCCCACGCTTCTCAGGGTGCATGGAGAGGGTTTTTCTGTCATCATCTGATATAAAAGCAGAGTTTTCTCTAGCAATTTTCTTGATCTGCTTGTATGTATATTCACTTATTTACCAAAGGACTCACATTAGTGAAGTGATTACAAGTGTGGGCTCTGGAATCAGACAGTCTTGGGTTTCATTCTACTGGCTGTGTGACTGTGAGATTAGGTTAATATTTTGATTGAATTGTGTGTCCTCAAATTCTTATGATGAGGTCCTAACCTCTGTACCTAAGAATGTGACTTTATTCAGAGATAGAATTGTACAGATGTATTCAGGTAAATATGAGATGACTGGTGTCCGTCTATAAAGGGGGAATTTAAACATGGGCAGGCATAAAGTGAGAGTGCTGATGCTTTTACACATCATGGATTGTCAAAGATTGTCTGCAGACCTCTGGGAACTAGGGGAGAGTTGTAACACATTCTTCCCTCATAGCTATCCAGAGGGACCATCTGAGACATTATATTTCTGTTGTTTAAGTCACTTTGTGGTACTTTATTATAGCAACTCTAGAAAACAAATACAGATAGTCACTCAACACTTTGAGATTTCACTTTTTATCCATAAATTCAAGTGATAACCTCAGCAGTGATTCTCAGTGTAGTTCGTGGGCCAGCAGCAGCCACTTCAATTGGTAAACTGTAAGAAATGTAAATTCTCAGGTCCCCACCAAGATGTACTGAATCAAAAATCCTAGGGGTGAAACTTCTTAATTCGGTGTTTTAAGAAGTCTTTCATATGAATCTGATGTATGCTTAAGTGTGAGTATCGTAGAAAGGATTAGATTAGAACAATATATTGAAAGTTCCTAGCATAGTTCCTGACATAAGGTAAATACCTAATAAGTAATAAACCATAATGAGATCTTTTCATACATTTATATAACTCCTATTTTATTGATGTTGATCTTGAGAAATGCTAAAGTTCCTTAAGAATCTTAAAAATAACCTTTTTGTTAATTCAGAACTCTCTTTCTCTGTTGAGGCCCATCTATTCTGATGGTCAGGAGTTCTTCTGGCCCTCTTTTGAAAAAATAGGGAAGTAGGAATTAAAATAGCAAAAGTAAGGAATCAGTAGACTTGAGTAGAATTCAAAACTCCCCCCAAACCAATTAGGTGAACCAACTATAGCCTTTTATGAGGTAAGTGCCTAGATTAAGGGATTGAGTTTTCTCAACAGAGAGTGGCATCAGGAGTTCCATGGGAAAGATGAATAGAGCCAGGAAGAAAAATTCTCTGCCAATCAGAGAATCCCCAAAGAAGGCAGGAAACAGGTGTAAGCCTTATTTCAGGTTGCTCCAAGAATCTGAGGCAAATTCTTAGATGCAGATGATTTACTTGGAAAATTATTCTAGAATGCACATGTTGAGGACATGGAGTAAGCAAGACAGGGGAGGTAGAAAAGTCAATAAATAATCTATTTTTTAAAATCTCTGAAAAACTGCATAGAATATATATCATATTTTTCCCACCATGTAACTGATGACTGCCTTCCATCTCCCATGAGTTTAGAGTTGCTTTGGGCTGTTAATTCTCCCAACCCACCACACACTTCTGCATTGATCCTGAGCCTGGCCAACCAATGTCAAACACAGAAGATGAGCAATGTAGGTATTTTACATGTGAAGCTAAGAATTCTAGATGGCTGAGGAAATATGGTGCTGGGCCTCAACTACATTTACTGCAACAGAATTATCACGCAAAACATTAACCTTCATAGCTAGTAAGAAGCAGAACTAACTTTGGAACACAGGTCCTTTGGGTTCCAAATTATGAGGAGCTCAGAAGAACCTATAGCTTGAAATCATTTAAATCCAATCCATGATATTCTGCATATAAACTGTGCTATCACTCATTCCCTCAGATAGAAATTAAGATATCACTTCTGTTAAGCAAGAAGAGATGGAGGGAAAATAGAATACAAGAGGATTCATATTGTATGAAACAATTAAAATAATCACTGAAAGCATTAACAAGTAGAATTGACAGTGTGGAAAATTGAATTAGCTAAGCAGAAGCTAAATCCAAGGAATAAATCAAGAACACAGAGATTAATAGTCACAAATAAATGAAGGGAATGTTAGAAAATTTGAAATTGAACATGGAGTGTCGATATGCATATAATAGAATCTCTTACAGATGATATGGAGAAGCGGATGATCAATACTATAACAATAAAAAGGCATGATCAATCAGATCTTCAAATATAATAACCACATTCACAATAAAAACATACATCATTCACTCACTAAGAGCTAAATTACTAAAGATCTGTTTTAGAGGCTTGAAGTATAAAAAAGCTGTAAGGAAAACTGAAACCCAATTTGGTATCAGTAAATGAGAACACTAATTATGAATTACTAATATAGTTATAAATTTTCTGTATAACATACAACTATACACATAAAAAGATATGCCTACTTCTGTTTTCCATACTATCTACTACAGATTTTATAGTTATTGTTCTGGTAAGTTAGGAATTTGTAGAATTTCACATATTTAATTTTTCCTATAATAAAATCCATTATGAAATTGTTTCCTAAACATACATATCAATTACTCCTATTTATTTCACATTTTTTAGATCTGAGAAGTTTCCTTGTTGAGGATGAGAGACCAGTTCATGGAAGGCCATTCTCAGTCAGCATGCTTTCCACTTTTGTTGCCTTCACTACTCATATGGTGCAAGTCTCCACCATTCTAAGTGTCCAACACCATCAACACCATCATTACACACATTTATCTTTGCACTTGGCTTTTTAGAGTACTTTTTAATTGGGAGATAAATATATACATTAAAAGTCATCCCTTATAGTGCAGATAACCATATCACCACAATCAAGATACAGAACAATTCCAACAGGCTAACAACTGTCATCAAGCTCTTGGTGATCATTCCTTCCTTCACCTTGTACCCATGGCAACTATGAATCTGTTTTCTGTCCATTTCATTTTGAAAGTACCAGACTTTTTTTAATTTTTATTTTGGCTTCTATTATTTAATATGATGTATTTGAGGTTTATTCATGGTGTTTCATATATCAGAAGTGGATTCATTTTATTGCTGAGGACTAGTCCATTTTATTTGGGTACTATGGTCTGCTTATCTGTTCATCAGTGAAAGACATTTGGATTATTTGAAGTTTTGGGTGATTATGAATAAAATTATAAACAATTTGCATAATTTTGTGCAAATTTATACTTTTATTTACTTGTGTAGTTAGAATAGCAATTTCTGAATTGTAAGGTAAGCATATTAACATTTCAAGGAAATGTCCAGTTGTTTTCCAAAGTGGGTGTACCATTTTTAATAATTATCAAAATATAAGTTATAGCCATAGTGTTACTACAATTTGGTATTGTATTCCACCCCACCCATTCTAATAGTCATATCTCATTGTGGTTTTAATTTGATTTTTCCTAATAACTAATAATATTTAGCATCATTTTATGTCCTTATTTGCCATTTGAATATTATCTTTGTAATATATCTGTTTAAATCTTTTGCTGATTGTGACAGTATTGAACCCTGGTGCCTGGTTCACAGTATGTGACCCAGAACTGGAAGCTATTGATTTGGTCTAGTTTATCCTAAATGGTTGTCACTTGGCTGCCCAGTTGGCATTTCCTCCAGTGTGTGGAGTGCCCTTTCTCCTTTCCCCATGCCAGATGGGGCTGGTTTTCCTTTCTGGCACACACTCCACAGAGGGACCTCAGAAAGGAGCAAAGACTGAAGAACAAACAGTCAATTTTTCCACTTTGTAAGGTAGTTCTATTGAAGATTGAACAGGGAGGAGTTTGCAGCCATTGGCAGATGTGGGGGCTCTCTTGCCTGTCCATGAACACCCACTAATCCTGTCTCTATTACAGCTCTCTGGCTTTGCAGGCTGGGACATTGACCCCTCCCTCGGTGGTCTGTCCCTGATGTCAGTGCTTCTCTGAATCCTCATGTTTCCTGTTCCAGTTCCAAGTTCTTCTATAAAAGAGGCTTGCACAGGGCAAAGCCAAAGAGTAGAGGCAGGTAGTCTGGTGCACAGAGGGGTGTCCAGCTGTGGCAGCTGCCCAGCGAGGTCTTGGGCCTGACAGGACCGATGAAGCCCTTTGTTCCTGCAAATGGGCCCTTCCTGGCAGTGATGGAGCTAGCCCGCTGTCCAGCCTGCTCCTCCTCTGCAGCCGTGGCCATTACCCTAAAGTGGTTCTATTGATCTGCTGAGTCTCTGTCTCCTGCCCAAGTCCCTCTCCTCCTCACTCCCCCCCTCACATCCCAGGATTGAGCTGCAGAATACTCTGTAGCCAGCCACACCGGGCAATGCTTTTTCTTCAGGGGTGAATGAGGATTTTGAAGTTAGATTAGATGGCTGAGCTTGATAGCAGATATTCCCGCTGGACAAGCATTTCAGACTCGCAAAGGGCAGGTCTCCATTACCTCCTGGATTTTAGATTTTTGTTGCTTCAGGTGTTTGCAAGATCTAGGACATAGGGGCAGTATGAAAATGCCAATTCCAAGTTTGCATTTTTGGAAGACTAGTATATTTTGCAACGTCTTGTTAATTCCTCATTTTCAATGATCGCCAATCATATGAATATTAATGCAGTTTACATGTAATCAAAATAATTAAAAATGATTCAACATTTTTGCATTACATATGGTCATAATTTCCTTGAATGTTTTTATTCTTATTTTATTCCTACCAATCTTATGAGATAGCTGTTATGAGCCTCATTTCCAGGTGAGGCAAAAATAAATGACTTGTAATTCATAAAGTCAGCAAAGCTAGGTCATCAGACACAATACCTTATTTTTCTCCATATGAAAAGTTGCATTTGTAATGACATGGGATTTTAGGCATACCTCTGAGTAAGCTGTGCTCCATTGCAGGCGGCTTCTGTGTGCTATTTATTACTTATGAAACTCAACAGCCTTCACCTTCCAGGGGGTAGTGGCCTGGCTTCTAATCACATGAGCACTGGCCCACCATGAAGAGTTTTAATGGAAAGATCCTCATTTCATTCTTTTGTGGCTCTGATAATTATGTTAGGTATTTTGAGAGAATTTGGAACTGTTGTTCCTCAAAACACAAAACTTGGGTGGTGATTTAAGTCTCTACTCAGAGTCCATGGATAAAGTCTGTTGATAATATTTTTTTTTCCTGGTGAGATATAAAACCAGAACCATAGCCATGGGAACCTGTCCCTGCATCTGCCAGGCATCTGGTTTCATTCAGATCACTAGGGATGAAGAGGACCCGAGGTCAGGATGCTGTCATGACCTTTAATTAAACTTATGGTCATTTATGTGTCTGTGTGGAAGGCACACTTAGGAGAGATGTATGTACCTTCCAGGGTCCTAGAATGAATTACTGCCTTGTTAGAATAAGAGGGAATGGGGGTCTCTGGAAGAATCAGCTTCTGATTATTAGTGAAGGCAGGAGAATGGAACATCAGTGAGACAATCCCTGTACATAATTATTATTTATTACTATTGAACAATACTATCTGCTGTGCACCAATCCGCTCACTGCCGTATATAACATCGACATGCTCTTGGCCCTGCCAAATCAATACTGTCTATTGCAGACTATAGAGATGACTTTTGTCCTTTATCTGCCCCCACTGCCCATTTTCAAAATGGGAACTGTTCAGAGTGGAATATCATTTTCAGGTTTTTGTGTGTGTGTGTTTTGTGTTTTTTTTTTTTTTTCATTTTAAGATGAGCACCACAGATGTTCTTTGCTTTACAGAAAAGTTTGTTTGAATTAAATTTAGGTTGATTCTCATTATAAAATCAGCATGTGCTTTTACCTGAAAAAAAGTAATAGCAGATTTAGTAGAAATTTTTTGAAAAGGAAAGATGAGTGAGGAGAAATGGCCGAGGAGTAGTTCTGAGAATCAGGATGTCTGAGGTCAAACTTGTCTCTATATAAGCAGGAGACGGGATTCTTGTCATGATCTTTCTCTTGTGTGTGTTGGGCAAGTTATTCAGCAATCTGTGAGCCCGTTTCCATATCTGTGCCATGGCAAGTTTGGACTAAATCAGTGTAAAACATATAGCATGTATACTGTCACTCATGACTTCTAGGCCGATAGCAGACATAACAATTACTAGTTCTCTTTCAGATCAAGCCAAAACATAGTCTCAGCAAACCCATAATAAATGAGGGCTGTGTACCAATTAGAGTCAAAACCTGAAATGCTTGAATTAAAATGCTTGCTTAGGTTTCCAGACATCGCAGTATCCTGAAACAGTGGCCAGTGCCCTGCAGTTTTCTGTAGTACATAGTTAAAACTTCTACATACAGGTATTAAAGTTATCCTTTATATAACTTCTTCAATTCATTTCACAGAGAGAAGGAATAATTCAACATGAAAGAAGATTATTAATGTAATATAAAATATTCTTGTTAAAAGACTATATTACATATTGAATATCAAATTGGAGTCTAAACCACACTCATTCTAGATCTATCCTAATTTGGTCTCCCTTTTTCATCCTTTTCTTGAACAGCTCTTATGTTATCTTTCTCCCTGTAATTTTTGTAATTGATTTTTATTAAAAATTTGTAATTGTGGCACCAGTCTTGTTCTTATCACTCTTTTGGGATTTTCTGTATCCTTTGTCTGAATAATCAACCTCTATCATGTGTTGCTCCAGAAGGAAAGATTTTACACATGTGCAGCCACATAAAGGCACAGTGAAAAAAGATATGCTCTGTAGGTGATACCAAACACCATTCCCACTGCTGTGTTATTCCAGAGGTGGAGACCAAATGGCTGTGCATCTCCAATGAATATTTGCTTTACCAGGCATTTACTTCTTTTTTTAAAAAAATATTTTATTGATATTTTACAGAGAGGAAGGGAGAGAGATAGAGAGCTAGAAACGTTGATGAAAGTGAAACATCGACCAGCTGTCTCTTGCACAACCCCTACCGGGGATGTGCCCGCAACCAAGGTACATGCCCTTGACCTGAATCAAACCTGGGACCTTTCAGTTTGCAGACTGACGCTCTACCACTGAGCCAAACAGGTTTCGGCTACTTCTTTTTGATATGGTGGTGGAAATTAGTTAAGTGCACACAAATAAATAATTTTTTATGATGCCATCTTGGAATAACATGCATTTTAAATGAAACTGGCCTGTTGTTTCTAATGCGATCACATGTGCAACAGGCTGAAAGTTTATCAGCAGCCTTCAATTTTAAGGAGCATCTGTATTTCACATTACATCTCTTCTGTTGCTTAAAAAGAGAAATGCTGGTATTCTCATCAAAAGCTGAGTTTTGAGGAAAGATGCGGTAGAAACGTTCACTGAAAGCATTAAGTTTTTTGTTTCATAAAATATATGCATCACCCTTCGGAAAACACGTGTGCTCTTATAGGTAAGGTTACTTAAAATCAGGTTAACCTAAAGATGTCACATAAAAACCCATTGCCTTATAGGGAGGGAGGGGCCTGTGAAGGAGAAATTTCATTCCAGATGGAAAGATGAATGAATGAGTCCCTTGATTATGAATGAGAGGTAGCATGATATAACATGAGAAGTCCAAGATTTGCACTCATGCGGGCTTGTGTCATAATTCCAAATCTGTTATTTACTTGTGACCTTAAATGACTTTTTTAAATGCTCAGAGTCCTTAAACTCTCTAAAAAGATTCTAGAAAACTATATGGATGAATAGAGTCTATGTAAGATTAATCTCCCTAAGGATGACACAAAGATAAAAGAAACATAAAAGAAAAAAAGATAGATTTGATTATATAGGATGTCCCCCAAAATGTATACACACTTTAACAGCTGATAACTCATTTAACTTTTATTCTTTTTTAACTTTAACTGATCTGAAATAATGGGTGAAGCCATGCTAAGCTTTGAACAAAGAACATTTATCCTAAAATGCCACTAGGCATTTTTATTGGGGTACATAAAAGATAAAGTTTATAGTATGAAACCATCAACAGTCAACAAATTGAAAGTACATAAATACTAAATGAAGTGATTCTTGATGTTTGTGATTCCATTGCTTCACATTATCAGCAGTGTCTGGACCATCAGAATGGTCAGCAGTTTGAAAACAGATATTGACAAAAAATTTATTCATTTCTGTAAATTTTTTTTACATTTTGCAAATGAACCACATGTTAATAAACACTGACTTTATAATCATTCAAAGTGCATATACATTTTTGGGACACCCTCTATATTAAACAATCATGGCCCCTTCCCGGGTTATAGGCTCGATCCCCAGTGGGGTGGTGGAGGGGGCATGCAGGAGGCAGCCCATCAATGATGACAGAATCATTGATGCTTTTATCTCTCTCTTTCTCTCCCTTACTCTCTGAAATCAATAAAAATATTAAAAAAATAAATAATAAATAACTTAATAAAATAAAAATGCAAATACTTGTGTCATATGAGGACATTGTCATATAAAGAACCTGTATGAAACAGTAATATATATATATATATTACTGTTAATATATAATATATATATTACTGTTAATATATTATATATATATATATATATATATATATATATATATATATATATATATACATATATTACTTCACAGGAAAAGACCTGAACTGTTTCTTTTATCAAATGTTCTTGCAATATTTGGGGAGGAGAAGGGGGTTTTCAGCCTCCTCTCTGACATCCTACCTCTAAGGATAAAAAAGAGAAAACATTTCTTGTTGCTGGACTTCTGGCCATGCCCTCCTCACGAGCTCTGCCATAGCATTAAGGAGCCAGAATTTGATACATGGGCCATGCTTTCTGAATGGGAAAGGTGACTATTAGTTATATGTCAGGACCTCAGGAGCCTTTCATTTGTTTTTTGTTTTCACATTCTGGCTCCCGGGGAGTAAGAAAAGCCATGGCAGGTGCACTGAACGTCTGTCTCTCTTGTTTCCAAGTATTTCCTTCCCTCAATTCTTTTACATAATAACACAGGGGTTTCCCCTTGGGGCTGACTGGCTAAGATGACATTTAAATTTGGAGCAAAGATTTTAAAAAAAGTCTTATTTTGACTTTCAATTCAAGCTGTACCTGCAGCCCAGATTCATTTTGTGTCTCTGCAAAAAAGGGTGTTAATTGCATCCTTTGGTGGGTATTAATAAAGTAGAACCTCAACAGAACCTCTCACTTTTGGTGAGATCTGGCTCCAGTAAGTAGGTGTTACTCCCCAGGTACTATTCTGCTGTCCTAACGCAGGTGAGAAGACACCAATTTTCATGAGGGGAAGTGAAGCCACGACTGGGCCAAGACCTCTAAGAGATGCTCTCTGACCTTCTAACCCCAATTCCCATGTCTCCATCAGCACCCCTCTAAACATAGGAACATTTATAAGGCTCTCAGAATCGCTGGCACTTCTTAAGTTCACTGCCCAGTCTTTGAGGAATTGTTTGAAACCACCAAAGATCTTTTTCAATTTTTCTAAAATGTGCTGTCCTTGGCAGATAATAACTGGAGTCTGCAATGTAAAATTTGGGCTTTATCTTTGTGCAGGTTTTGCAATGGTGTACCTCAGCCACCTTATATACAAACATTTTTTTTTATACCTAGAGTAAGTTTGTTGAGAATAAACACAATGGTTCTGAAAAGCATAGCTCCTATTTTGCTTTTAATACTTGAGTTCTAAATACATCCCATAATTCATCCCTAACTGGTTTGGCTCAGTGGATAGAGTGTCAGCCTACAGACTGAAAGGTTCCAGGTTTGTTTCTGGTCAAGGGCATGCACTTTGGTTGTGGGCACATCCCTAGGAGGAGGTGTGCAGGAGGCAGCTGATCGATGTTTCTCCTCAATGTTTCTAACTCTGTATCCCTCTCTCTTTTTCTCTCTGTAAAAAAATCATAAAATATATATTTAAACAATAAATAAATAAATACATCCCACAATTCAGATAGGGAAGTAGATAAGTTATTCACAGTCCTTGATTAGGCCTGATCCCTGTAAGAACATTTCCTAATATTATCAGGAGAAATTGAATGGTATTGGTAACAAATTATACACCCTGGCACGGGAAGGTGACAAGAAGAGGCACCTTCACCCAATACCAGTTTGCATAGATTTTTCTCTATTAATCACCATTAATAAAACATATAAGGGATAAGACTGCAACTCTAATTTGAGAAAAAGAATAGACTGAAGGCGATCAGCATCAAGCTTTTGCCACTAAAGTCAAGGTGAACATGAGGGATTTGAGATCAGCAGAGTCTGTTTCAGGTCATGCTTCTCTGTCCCCCATGAGGTTGGTGTGACTTGCAAAAAGGTGAATGTGCAATCGCTAGCCTATGAGCTTATGATGCTCACCAGCCATGACAAGAGATTGGGCTGAGAGGCAATGCAGACCCCAGCGAATGGGAGGATTTGACTTGTAATTTATAGTATTGGTCCTTCATATACTCAAAACTAAAATGTATTGAAATAAGCCAGCCAGAGACAAACAAATATTACATGATCTCACTTATAATGAACAAAATAAAGTGACAAATAAAATAGGTTCAGAGGCATGGAACACACTGAGGATTCTCAGAGGAAAGAGAGGAGGGGAGATGGTAAGAGATTAACCAAAAAGTTTATATACACATATGCATAACCAATGGACATAAGCCATAGTGTGGAGAAGGTCTGGGGGAGAAAAGGGGGCAGAGGTTGGGAGAAGGGAAGTAAATGGTGGAGGGGGAATTGGGGAACATCTGTAATACTGTCAATAACAAAATAAAAAATAAAGTGTATAATTTCTCATGACTTGTTCCTAGGGTAAAAACCAAGAACTATTTAATTACATGAACCATTGTTATAATGCTTTCTCTAGAATTCAGAAACCAGAGACTCCAAAAGGGTCTTCCATAGAATCAAGGTTGAGGGCCCTCCGCCCTCTCCTCAGGATTAATTCTAATTCCAAGGGGTCTATGCACTTGTCATCTCTGATAAAACCAGGAGAAAGTCCTGGAGCCCTTGACTCATTCTCTGAGGCCGAGGACTTCAGCAGAGTCCCTTCATCGGTTTTCTGATAACCAGGATTTGAAATGCCCCCGTGACAGGAAATTCTAACTGTTATATTTGTGCTTTCCTGTTGGACCCGGTGGATTTTGTTTTCATATTATTATTTAATTTACAGACAGGAAAATCACTTGGATCTGGAGTCCTCTTGATAACACTGTTAATGCAATTGCCAGGACTTCCCTGTGAGCACTGTCCAAGCCCTGGACACTGAGTGGCTGTCCTTTCAAAAGTCCCAAGTGCTGGTTTCAAGAGTGATCACATGACATTTAATAATCACATTTATGACGGGGCTCATTAGAAAAACAGATGTCTTCAGCTCACAATACCCAGACAGCTGAAATACTTATTAGTATTTTTTTTAATATTAAAACTCTATATCCTCACTTGTCTCCAACAGAAAAACTATTAATAGATAACAAAGCCCAGACAGGAGAGCCTTCAGTCTTTCTTCTCCCAATAAAAGACATGCTATGTGCATAGTGAAAATACCTAGTCCTTAGTACTTCTACAAATTGCTATTTATAAAAATGCCTTTTTAGATTAATTTATTTTCCCTTTCAGAAGGGCTCAGAGTCAAAGTGTTGTTTACCTAGGGCAAAAGGGCTTGAAAAGGCTTGTAGCTCATCTCTTCTTACACAGAGCTGATGGCTACACAAAACACATTTTGTGTCCAAAAACAGAGAACCATTAAGAACCATTCAGCCTTAAGAAGTGCCTTCCTTGCCCTACCTAGTTTGGCTCAGTGGATAGAGTGTCAGCCCATGGACTGAAGGGTCTAGGGTTCAATTCCGGTCTAGAGCATGTACTTCAGTTGAAGGCTTGATCCCCACCCTTCTCAGGGCATGTGCAGGAGGCAACCAATTGATATGTTTCTCTCACATCAATCTTTCTCTCTGTCTCTCCCATTACTTTCTACTGTCTCTAAAAATCAATGAAAAAGATATCCTAAAGTGAGGATTAACAGCAGCAACAACAAAAAATAAGTGGGTTCCTTGTATTGCAAGTATCAAGCCCCTTCTTCCTCCAGGGAGACAGGATAAGCAGAACTTTTATCCTAGTCACAAATGTCTTAAGAGACTTGTGTGCCTAAGAACTTTGCTGGATAAATGAAAATCCCTTTGTGGACATGTCAGGTTTTCAGATGTGCACAGAACAAATACCATTCCCCTGTTCTGGAAGATAAATACATCAGATTTGAATGTATAGTTAAAATAATGTTTTAAAAATACCAAATTTATGCTCTATCAAAATAATACTCAGTTAACAGTATGGCGAGAGGTGGCACTAACCCTTCTCCTCTCACAGATTTTCCTTTCTGGCTTTACCTCTCTGTGATCAGCTCTCAGGAAAATCACATGCCTTTTCTGTCTAGTCTCCTCTTTTTCATTTTATTTATTCCAGAATTATTAGGCATCCACTAAGTTATTGGCACTCTCCTAAGCATTGGGGATTCACCAATAGGTAAGGAAAGTTTGGCACCCACAGAACTATTTATAAAAGCTGAAAAACCAAATAGTCCTACCCAGACATCTAACACCAATGACAGTTACTGGTTTTGGGAGAAGAGAGGAAATTCTAATTATGATGCTCCTTTATTCTTCATTTTTCTAAAACATTGATTTTATTCTTCTTCCAGTTTTAAAATAGCCATAGCCTTTCTAGTAGAACCTGCAGTAGTGAAATGACTCCTTACTTTTTCATTTATTTGGTCACTTGAACTGTTTCACACCCACCATGAACTTACCTGCCTGTAATGTCAGTTTAATCAGATTTCCTCACAATATTCAATAACTGCAGCTAGCAATGGTTTCTGGCTTAATATTCATTTTTAAATTTGAGTGTTTGCCCCATGTCTCCACATTTTGTGTTGTGTACTTTAGAAGTCACTATCTCCATGCTTCTAAAGAGATGGCCACGTAGCTTTTGAACACTTGAGATATGGCCAGTCCAAACTAAGAGGTGTCATAAAAGTAAAGTACACACCAGATTTTAAGAATTTAATGTAAAAAAGAATGCCAAGCAAAATAAGGAATCCCCTGAAAATAAGACCTAGCACATCTTTGGGAGCCTTATTTTTCCATGAGGAAGAATATGGTACAAATTTATTGTTAAATGAAAATAAGGAAATTTATTACCTGTATACGGTACGGTAGTATGGTAGTTGTCAACACAAACTAGACAAACTGTGAATCCTACAGTATCAAGAATTTACTCACTTATTCAATGACAATCATGTTGTCATCTTCTGGAACATCATCATAACAATCCAATTCTTGAATTTCCTGGTGAATTTCTTGTGACTCCATTTCTTTCAGAATCAGTGAACCAAATCTCTCATGTTTAGCAATAGCACTGTCTTTAAATGAGTACTTCTTGTCCAGGTAGCCTGCTCGCAGTGCATTTGCAATGCAACTGTCAGTGATTTTTTCCCCATGAATTCTTCACCCAAGTCACAACTTCTTGCAGTTTAGGTTTCAAAAAGTTTCCATGCTGATTTGTCTCCATTCTATTTTCAATGTAGTCATTAATTTCCATGCGCAAATTATCTTTGAATGGCTTGTTTATTGTAATATCAAGAGTCTGGAGATAGGCCCTCATTCATGCGGGAATCATTATCTGATCTATTTTTCTTTAGTGAAGAAATGTCTTCATGTCTTTAGTGTAGTGAGTGCTGGCTGCATCCCAGACTAGCAGACCTCTTTGGCTCCCTTGCATAACAGTGGCAGCATTAAATCGACCCACTTCCTTATAACTGCTTGTGTGGCCCAGGCTTTTTCAGTTTCAAGAATAAAAATGCCCAAAACATGTTCAACCTTTTCCTTCTTGCCCTTATTAATGATCAAAGGTAGGATTTTAGTGCCATCCAGACGAATTTCCAAAATACAGGTAACACATGCACTTTCGTAAGCAGTGGAAGGAATGTACACTAAGGAGGCACCCTGCTGTTCAATTGTTGTTTGAGATGATTGTCCCATAAACACTGCAGTTTCATCTATAGCAATCGTGGTGGAAAGATTGTATTTAGAGAAGTCAGCATCATCAATAAAGGACTTGAATGCAAGTGCTCACTTAATAACTTGAGTAGCTTCCAACCTAAACAATGTTGTAGATCTTCTTCAAGACAGTTCACTTCGCTGAAGGAAATTATCCAGCCAGTGTTGCGATGCTTTGAAGTCTTCGGGGGCTATGTCAAACTGTGGTGCCATTGCAAGGGCAAATTCTTGAATCTGAGCCTTATTCACAAGTCAGGTCTTCTAGCTCGGAAAATAATGGTTGCCGACGTGATCCACACTTGCACTTTTTAGCATTTCCCTTGCCCACTTGTTCAATGAGGTTTCCATACTCTGCTCACCATTTTCAGACCATTCGGATACTCAACATCTTCTCTTTGCAGAAAGCAGTAAGATTTTGGCCCCAAGAGTCTTCCACGATTCCTTTCTTGTACTCCACGGAGTAGCTTTTTCTTTTTGAGCTCATTTCTAGGGGTAAAAGAAAGGATTGGGGTATCAAGATGGGGGGAGAGGGACCACTTAAAATGACACAGGGTTAATAAGAGGGGGGAATCAAAATGGCATAGGAGAATCAGAGGGGGGATTACCATTTTAGTAACACTTTTTGATCCTCCTGTGTCATCTTGATTGTCCCCTCTGATCCTCCTGTGTCATTTTAAGTGATCCCCCTGCCCCCACCCCTGAGCCACTGAACACCTTCACCAGATATCCCCTCTACCCCTTTATCAGGCATTTACCCCCTGGGGCCTGCCTGTGGACTGTCACTGGGCTTGCTGGGTCCTGGATCTGGGCTGGAGCAGGGTCTGCCACTGACTGAGAACCTTCAGTCATCATGAAGGTGGCTGCGAGCATCAGGTAGTGTCACCAGAGACAGACCAGCACCTTGTCGCGTCCAGTTCACTCTAATCCTCCTGTTCTTCTACATGCATCTGTGAAAGTCTCCTCCTCTCTTCTGCCCTGTGCTCACCGCTCACTCAGGACTCTGCATAATGTCACTGGTTGCTAGACGCCAGTCGGGGCGGCCCTAGCAACCAGTTTACGGTAAATTAATTTTCATTCTGAGACAGATCTCCGGGGCCTTATTTTTGGGGGATGCCTTATATTTCACTCAGAAGGAAATCTGTAAATAGGTCTTATTTTCCGAGGATGTTTTATTTTTGGGGAAACACAGTAGCTTTTTAAATTATTAATTTAATTTCAATATCTAATTGCTAATTATTATTTTTTAAATATATATTTTATTGATATTTTACAGAGAGGAAGGGAGAGAGAAAGAGAGCTAGAAACGTCAATGAAAGAGAAACATCAACCAGCTGCCTCATGCACACCCCCTACTGGGGATGTGCCCGCAACCAATGTATATGCCCTTGACCAGAATCGAACCCGGGACCTTTCAGTCCGCAGACTGATGCTCTACCACTGAGCCAAACCGGTTTCGGCTAATTGCTAATTATTAATATCTTTATTTTATAATTGAAATCATATATTGCATATATTGTATTACTTAAACTATATTATTAAAATTAATTCCATATATCTCATTTTACTTTTTAAATGGAGCTACCAGAAATATTTTAAATTATGCAGTGGCTCTCATTGCATTTCTTTAGGAAAGTCCTGCTTTGTCCTTGCCACACCCATGTTTATTAACACATGAGGTGTCAATGTCAACTCTTTTGGCTGATAATCCATTCCCCTACTTCTGCCTTGCAACCTACATCATGTATTATGGCATTTTTACCATGTCCTGTGCATTGTGATGGATGCTGGGGAATGCAATAGTGAGCAAGAAGGGAAAAAAAAGTCTTCTGCCCTCACATGACATTAGGATGACCACCCATGCCCATACACTTAGCTTAAGCAATCACCAGACTGAAGCAGTTGAGGACAAGAGCAACCTGTTCAAATATGAGCCACACTATTATGGCCCACAGTTAATCATATGTCTTGGAATCATAGTGTCGTGTCTACAACATAACCAGCAGAATGCTTATCAAAGTTTGACCGAAATGTTTGGAAATTGCTTTGAAAATTAATAGGTGCTCTGAAAAGAAACAGACAAAAACCATCTGTGGTCAAAGATATTCGGGGAACTATGGGATAAAAGAAACACAACAGACCTCTTTAGGGTAGGACTTATCAAAGGCCTTGCTCTTCTAAAGCATCTTTATCTATTCCCAATAGTGGCATAACATGAAGTGTTCCTAAACATATCTGACTAAGGATTTAGTTTCTGATGGGCTTTTCCCTTGGGAATAAAATTGTGCACAATAACCTTTTAGAGATGGTTTGCAGCTAATTTCTTATTAAGCTACTGCATCTCAAGTTTTCAAACCCACACCTGTATTCTTTGTACTTTGTGTTGCTGGAACTGGAGCTTTATAAACCACATTTTTGCTTATCTGTCTCCATGTTAGGCTTTGCCAGTAGGGGGAGCTAGAGAGAGAGACTGGAAGATGAAGAGGGGTAGGCTCTTTCCTGTTTCTTTTTGCTTCCTGTTCCTCTTTGCTACTAGCATATCCTAAACAATGTTCTTTATCCTGATAGCAACAATTCTTTCCCACCTCAACAGCTCAATCCAGTTGGCAGCATTTTTATGACATTTATGGGATTAGTGTCATAAGCCCTGTTATGTGTTCCCCCCAAATTTTTATATGTTGAAACCTTAACTCCAAGTATAAATATATTTAGAGATAGAGCCTGTGAGGTGATAAAAGTTAAATGAAATCACAAAGGCAGAACCTTAATGCAATAAAACTGCTGTCCTCATTAGAAGAGGTGGAAACACCAGAGCTTCCCCCTCCCATCCGCCCCCTTTCCCTCAAGCCATATGAGGGATAGTGAGAAGGCAGCTGTTTACAAGTCAGGAAGAGAGCCCTCATTAAAAACTAAACCTTTTTGGAACATTGATCTCAGATTTTTCCTATTCCTATTCTATAGTATTTTGTTATGGTACACCAAGCCAGCTAAGACAATCTCCTTCCTCCAATCAGCAGTGCTGGCTGGAGACCATCCTCAGTTGTCTGGGTTTTAGCTCCAGGGTTAACCTCCTATAAGTTTATAAGTTTTTATATTTCAAATATCTTTGCTTTGCCTCTACAACTCTAGAGGTGGTACTTGTTTTCTGTAATTGGTACTTTTGGATGTCACCAGGTAGTCACTTTTTTTTCCCAGTTATTCAGCATGTAGTTTTTTATCCACTTATTTTAGATTTATTTTATCATTATTTTAACATAATCAATATAAAATATTAATATAAATGATGGGAAACAATTATTAATGAGATATTTACATTATATTTCTAAGTCTATACTTTGTATGTTCTTTATACTCAGAACATCTCAATTAGGAGTAGCCATATTTCAAGGGCTCACTATCCCCATGTGACTCATGGCTAGAGTCATAGTCAGCACTGCTCTTGATAATATCCTGTGGTGATTATATCTGTGGAGAGTACATGGGGCACTTTCTGTTTCTATTTTGGAAATTTTGGACGTCAGGGGTTTTAGGAAGTTGGGGCTACATCTTGGATTTGGGAAATATTGGTTGGAAATATGTATCTCTGACATTCCTCAAATTGCTATAAAAGTTATACAATTAAGCTCATATTCACTTCCTTATCCCTCCACAACAGCATTGTAGGGTACAACACAAACTAGGTCTCTATTCTGAATTCCATTGCCTTTTCCCTAACACCTGATCTTTGCTGGAAACCTGACTCCTGCTGTAGGACTTGACCCCCTGTTCCAGAAACATATATATATATATATATTTCTTGCCCTGGAACAGGCCCCAACCAATCTCTTTCATATGTATGTTTAAAATTCAGCCATGGAAAAATAAAAAATAGAAAATATAAACACAGAGAGGGGAGAGAAGAGAGAGAGAGAGAGGGAGAGAGAGAGAGAGAGAGAGAGAGAGAGAGAGAGAGAGAGAGAGAGAATGAGAGAAGATCATTGATTGGCTCATTGATTAGCTGTCTCCCATGCCCCACACTGGGCATTGAGCCTGCAACCAGGGCATGTGCCCTGATCAGGAATTGAAGCATCACCTCCTGGTTCATCGGTTGATGCTCAACCACTGGGCCAAGCTGGAAGGGCCTCAATCTTTCTTTACTGAACTTGTTATGAGCCATTTTATATAGGAGTCTAATTTTTTACCCATCTTTTTCTCAAACCAGAGCTCCCCTGGGTTCATAATCTCTTCATCAATCCCAATAAGTACTTCATTTTATGGTTGTGACATTGGTAGAAATCTAAATGGAATTGGTGGAAGTCCCCATGTCTTCTCTTCCTCTGGCCTCATTGTTTCTGTTATTAGATAAGACAGAGTCTCAGAGATGGTTCCATTGGCTTCAGACCATCTTCCTATTCTATTCACTCTGTGTCTTTTTAAATTTTCTCAACTGGTATCATTTGTAACAAGCAAGGGCGGGGGGAGAAAGCTTTACATATTTTTTCATTAACATATACTGTTAACTATGCCAGTAAATTATGGACAATTTAATTTAATTTAGACTTAATGGTAACATTTTTCCTCACTAATGAAATGGTTATTTGTTATTAGGAAAATATTTGTTGGGGTGGAATTGTGTGATCTCTCACATCACTATTAAACCTTGTTAAACCATTTTTAATTTCAATTTGGGTTTAATTAAGATTCATTAAGCATTTTATTAAATCTAAATTAAGTTTTAATGGAGATAGGGTATGCCAAAGAAAGACAGTTGTGCCCTTTCTTCATGCTCAGATTGATACAGTTACAGAATGACTTGGAGTGAATTGGGGCTCCTTCATTATTGGTGGACTGAAAGGAATGCAGTCTTTGTCAGAGATTGATCATGGTTCAAATTTCAGAACTGCTGCTGACTCACCGTGAGACATGGGATAAGTCATATGATTTTTGTGATAACCAGTTTACTCCTTTGTGAGATGAGGATCATAATATTAGAGTGGCTGTGGAAATAGAAGGGCAAAGGTTAAATACCAAATTCATATTTATATCTCTTTTTCCTGTCTCAGGTATCTGAACTCCTTAGAAAAAGGAATTAAAGAAGTAAATTCTTTGAAGAAGGAAAAAAGGAAACTGTGACTTTAACAAATAGCAACACACACGGAGTTGTCAATTTGAAGCCTGGTTTCAAAAGAGGATGTAGATAGAGGAGTAAATTAGAACTTTATCTATTAGAAAAGGCTGAACCAAAAAATACAGGAGCTGGGGGTGAATCCAGGTTAAATGTGATGAGTCTTGTCCACCTGAAAACTCATAAAAGAGATGGCTTTTTCTTTGGTGTGAAAACAAATTCATGACCTTGACCATGTGAAGCAGTTGGTTCAAGTGAAGCCTACATGGCATGAATGGATCTTGCCTGACCCAACTCAGTGGAACTCATAGATAAACCCTGGTCCCATAGAAAGTCCTAGAAATGGACGGAGAGCAGTGTTTATTTGCCCAACAGACTACTGTTGTGACTAAGGATATGGTGGTCACAAGAGCTTCATGAGTTATTGATAGAGAGAGGCATGCCAACAACACACCACAAAGTAATAGTGAAATAATTGGGATACGGAAAATGTCCTGTGTTAAACAGATTGTGTAATATGCCAACTATTAAATAATGTTTTTATGTGACTTGTCAACTTGGCTTCACTTTCAGAGTATTTATATCCCACTTTAGGTCTCTACTGAGCTACTGACTCAATTCACTTCTTGATTTCACCCCCACTTGAAGTTCCTGGATAAATCTCCTTCTTCCCTAATGCCCCATTTGAATAAAGTTCTATTTCCACCTGTTCAGAGGAGGTGGTTGTTATGTACCTTTTCAAATAGAAGCATTCACCTTCATTTAACTTTTTATTCTCCTGGAGCAAATTCTTTAGAAGCATGAATAGGTTTTCCCTTTTGGTATATATCCTTTTTAGATTGAAACCTTTTGCCAACTTGTTACCTGAAGATAGTCTTTACACATATACTCCCAGAGGAGATTCTCACTTCCCAGGACACTGCCTACTCTTCAAGCCCTCAGTAACTAGCATAAGAGAAAAACAGGATACTGAATAACCTAGAAAGGGCAACCAGAGCAAGAGGTAGTCCTTGAGTTACTCTTCCCTTAGAGAAAAAAAAAACAAAAACACACAAATATTTATTTTCATCAGCTTAGCACACAGTTATATGCATAAGTGCATGTATATGTGACATGCACATGTATGTTAATGCTCCTGGATAACTTGCATTTGCCACTCCTGGTCTGTGCTCCACCCATTCTCAGCCTGGTCTGTGACCCAGACGTTTGAGCAGTATTGACAGCCTCAATGGTTTCTCTTGACTTCTGGCTTTTGATTGGGGACAGCCAATGGGGAGCACCAGCAAGACAGTCCAGAAAAGAATGAGAATGTGGTGAAAGCTTATACTCTGTCACCTCCTTTCCTATGAGTCCCAAAGCTTGCTGAATCCATTGGCCAAGATGGTACTCTTGTGATATGACCCTTTCTCTCCAACTGCTTCCATCCTCATCCCTTTAGGACTACAGGTGGTAACAGAAATTTGTGGTTCTATCTATAGGACACTGCACTGCCCTGTAGTTTCTCTACAGCCTTTCTACACCTTTGTAAAGCATACTTTTATTAAACTACCCAATTTATGCTCTCTACTAAGATCCTGACTGATAGGCACACACAGAAGCACTCAGATTGAAGATTCCATTCAGGGTATAACTGTATTGTCTTATAGAAACTAGGACATTTGATTGTTCTTGTGGCCAGCCAAGATGTCTCCAACTGTATCACTCAGATATAATAAAAGTTTTGGAAAGATTGGCAGATGTGATTTAATATTTTTTTCAAAAGATATGTTTTATTGAGTTTTAGAGACAAAGGAAGGGAGAGGGAGAAAGGAGAGAGAGAGAGAGAAATAGATTGACTGCCTCTTGCATACCTCTTCCTGGGGATCAAGGCTGTAACCCTGGGCTTGTACCTTGACTAGGAATCAAACCAGCAACCTCTTGGTACATGGATATACTCTCAACCACTGAACCACACAGGCCAGGTATGATCTAATCCTTCAGCATGACTTTGTGCTGCTGGAAGCAGGCCAGGCTCTGTACATTTTTGTCTAATACCTTCCTTTGTCTTAATTTGAGAAATGGCGAGGACCAAGTGGCCCATATGGAAAGCAGAAATGCAGACAGAGTGTTGTGGAAGTGGAAACTTAAAATAACTGAACAACTTAAAGAAAACAAACAAGGGTTTATTAGAAACAACTGCTTCAAAAGAGAGAAAAAACACTTCCAGCTTAAGATGAAAGGACACAAAAACAAGTCAGATGAGAATCATTGCAAGGAAAACTGAAAGAAGGAAGAAATAATACAGTCCTGCAGAAAATGGGTCAAGAAACAGAAGTCCAAAATAAATTAGGTCATCATTCCGTGGAGTGGGATCCTGACTTTGTGGAGACAACCCCCAGCCTAACGCCCATATCACACACTCCCAGGACCAGTCTGGGAGAACACACTAGGGAGCCTGATCCACAGTTCCGCCTCCGACACTTACTAGCTATAAAACTCTTTCCATCTCTTTATTTTCTTACCCTCTATTTCCTTCTTTCCTGTTAACTTTCTTCCTGCTTTCTGATGTTAAAGCTCCTTCTAGATATTTCATACTGTGGCTGTTGTTGGTGGCGGTATTATTATTAGTTATTAGTTAACATAATGTTGTTGGTATTATACAGTTTTCTTCATTCTGCTTTTTCACAAAACTGCTGCTCTAAAGTTCAAAAACCATCCATCCCATCACCAAGAAAGTATGCTCCCATCAAAAGTCCTGTCCTGTATCCTATATGGGCAAGGATGATGAGGGCACTGGTCATCACCTCACTGACACATCCTTGTCAGGAGGTACCCATATTTGAGTACTCTTAGCCCCACCTGAGTCCCGAGACAGGTTCATTGGTATTAATTTTAAACTGCATTCATTAGAGTTAGACCAAGCAGGAGGGGGGAAAAGTCAAAGGCAATAATGGTAAAATATAAGATTTAACTTATTTTTGTGTTTGTTGGTGGTGAGTGTTTTGCTAATAAGTCTGGCCATATCTAGAGCTCAGGTTGAATTTCATTGCTAATCTGACTATTTATTGATAACAAAGATCATCTCTTCAGACCTACTAATTCTAAGATGGCATTCTCCCCTCTAGCTGACTGAATCAAGCAATGGACTAAGAGGCTCCAAAAGGCCTCCTCTGCCAGCGTGGACACACCATTCCTTTTTCCAGCCCAGCTGAACCCTCTCATGTCTCCACTCTGGTGATAAGGCCTATTAAGGCTCAAGCTTTCATCTGCCTGGGTGGTATTAGGATTTTTGAGACATGTGGCCTCAGTCCTTGTGTTTGGGTGGCATGCAGCTATGAGACTCTGCTGAATGAAATAGGTTTTATAAAATAGGCAATGATGGTCATAAAGATAAAGATATAAAAACAAGTTATATAGGGCATCTACTCTGCTGTGCATGGCACTAAGGACTCTGGAGAGCTGGTGTCTTATTCTCATGGTAACCATAGGAGTTAGGGACTGTTTTTTCCCCCATTTCTTAGATAAGAGGCCTAGGTGGCTGAATATCTTACCCATAATCTCATACCCATAACTAGTGAGAAGCAGAAATGAATTTTTCTTTACATCTTGTGTTCTTTCTATTAATGAAAATATTTGGGTGGCATTTTTCTCCTTACCACAATGAAGTACCTGTCAAGCCCTCAAGAGAAGGGAGAGGAGAGGAAAAGGTAAAGGTGGGCAGTGGAGCAGGATACTCACTAGTATTTATTTGTTTGTTTGTTTATTTATTGGTTAAGGTGTTACATATGTGTCCTTATTTCCCCATTACTCCCTCCCCACTCATGCCATCACCCCTTATTGTCTGTGTCCTTTGGTTAGACTTATATGCATGCATACAAGTCCATTCGTTGATCTCTCCTCATTACCCCCGCCCTCTCCTATCTCCCCTCTGAGTTCTGATGGTCTGATTGACCCTCACTTGTCTTGCTGGGACTGATGACATCAGTGATGATGAAAGGAAGACCTGAAGGAGACATGCTCAGCTCAGCCACCTGCTAAGCCACCTTCCTGACACCCAAACTGCAGGCTGTGTGCTCTGTTCATACCTCCATTTCCCTTAAGATACTCTGGGGCCTCTCTGATGGAGCACTTTCAGTCCTTTCCAGGCCTTGCCTGGTGAGAGCCACAGGGTAGGAAGAGTGGAGAAAAAGGAGATGGGGATTTCTAACCCCTTCTCTTACTCTTTGCCCTATTTCTGCTTTTAAAAAGTTAGGTGTACTCCATTTATAGCTATAGTCATGCATTTTTAAATTATGTCAATGGTGGTGAGAGCCCTTTTTCTTTTTTTTTTCTTCTGCTGCCTGTTGTTTTGTCTTCCTCAGTATTCCCCAAAATCCTGATCAAGACTAAAAAGATTCACAGCTCTTTAGCAGGGTTTGAAGTTATCACAGATGTTCTAGAGATAAGATCCAGGAATAGTGTTATTGAGACCACAATGCAATCCTCTAGCAAAGTTGTTCATTCATTCATTCATCCATTCATTCATTCATTCAACAAATACTCACTGAGTGATGAACTGATTAAAATTTTAGGCTCTAGAATCTTATTGATTAAGTCTGTATTCCAGCCTTATCACTTATCTAACCTTCAATAAGTTACTGAAACTCTCCAGGCTTTATTTATATCTTCTGTATAAAGGGGTTAACAACAAGTAAGTGTTGTTAGAATTAAATGCATGTCAGGCATTTAGTACAATTTCTCAGCACATATTTAGTGAAGTCAGATGTTTTGACTTCTTAGGAGTGTGTATGCTCATATGCATGTGTGTTTACATCTTAGAGAAGCAGAGAGAAACTAGAATTTTTATGAAGATCTACCACTATATGTTGACGGGGCCTTGAACAAGCCCCTAGTTTCTCTGAGGCACAGTTTCCTCATATCAAGGGTCAAGGCTTCAATAAATATCATCCATTGGCTGCCTCCTGCACACCCCCTACTGAGGATCAAACCTGCAACCCAGGCATGTGCCCTGACTGGAATCCAACCTTGACCTCCTGGTTCATAGTTTAATGCTCAACTGCTGAGCCCCACTGGCTGGGCAATAAATATGTAAATCTTTTAAAAGAATTTTGGAATCAGTGTAATTGCTCAGTAAAATACTGCCTTGCTCTCTTTACCTATTGTCTTACTCATCCATTAGGGTTACAGATCCAGAGACCTGTTTCAGAGTTTTCAAGAAGCCACTATGAATTCTCACAACTGTAGCCAGAAACCTTGTCCAAAAGAGACGATATGCAAGGGGGAGGGCATGCACAGTCATAAGACATTCATTGACTTTTCTGAGAAAAATGAGCTCAGGAAAATCAAATGTTGGCCACTTTTCCCTTCTGACACCTCATCTTTCTCTGAGATTAAGCTAAGCTGGTGACCAGTCTGTGGCTTAAGCAGGCCCTCCCCTGCCACAGTTAGGTCTAGAGAAATGAGGAAAAACTAGCCAAGAGGAGGCAGACAAGCTACTCTCATGCTGCTTTCACCCAAGGAGCGGGTGGAACTCAGGCTCTCCTTTCCCACCAAGTATTGCTCGGGAAGCTAAACATAAAGACATGAGTTTATGTCTAAATGAGTTTATTGTGGAAAGTCCTCCAAAAGCTAAAAATTTCATTTGATTTTTTAAAAATAATTTTTAAAATTTTTATAATAACTTTAAATGTACAGAAACATTTCAAAGCTAATGAAGAGAGTCCCTGTATGTCTTTCACCTAGCTTCCTCTAATGTTAAAGTCTTGTATAACCATGGTATATTTGTCAGAACTAAATAACCAATATCAATAACTTACTATTGACTCTCTTTGAATTTCACCAGTTTTCCCACTATTGCCTTTTTTTTGTTTTGTTCCATGATCTGATCCAGGATACCACATTGTGGTTAGTCTATTTGATTTAAAATGTGCCCATATTTACATTTTGATCTAAAGAGTTCTATGTCTACTAAAAAAGTCTAGAATTTGAACTTTGACTTTAACATTGTCCCTTCTAGAATATTCAATTCCTAGCATCTTTATATTAGCTATATGCCAATAATGGACAGGATGCTTGAATTCTCCTTGATACCTTATGAGAAATTATTTTGAGTAGTTATTATTGAAGTCGGTGGTTAATAATGAATTCATTTGCCCTACTACTGCATGACTTATGTGCTAGGCAGCATGCCAAATGCTTGGTGCTTATACAGATGATCTCATTCAATGTTCATAGCACCCCCTTGAAGTTGGTACTATCATTATTACTATTTTCTAGATGAAAAGACTGGATTCAAGAAAGGTTTATAGTTTTCTCAAAATAAAACATTTAGTAAATGGTAGGATGAGGATTTCAACTCAATCTCCTGACTTCAAAGGCAAATTTGGTCTCTGATGTTTCCATGTTAAGGCATCTGTCCTAAAAGCTCTACCCTAGAATGCCTATCATTTCTTTCCTGTGTTTCTAGTGGAATGGTTAACAAAGCTAATGCATAGTACCCATTGTTGGAATTAGTTCAGGATTAAATGATTCAGAGCTTCACGAGGTAGATATCAGTGACTTCAGCTTATATATCAAACATAGTGAGTAAATCTGGAGTGGTCCAGCATGCTGGATATAAGAGCTGGTCTGCATGATCCTCCTCCTTATACACACACACACACACACACACACACACACACACTTACAAAAGCATGGGATTTTCTCTCCTGAATGTCCAGCATTCTATACACACATCCCCCCAAGGCTGGTAGTATGTCTTTGGGAAAATAAAAATCACAAACAGTATGTGAAGGGATTAGGATGTGGAAAATCTGAGTTGAGCAGAAAGGGTAGGATGGGGCATTCAAGGAAAGAACAGGCAGACTGGGCAGTAGGAGACTCAATAAATCAGCTTTGGGTGTTGTGTGTGTGTGTGTGTGCACGCGCCCACGTGTGTGTGTGTATGTATGTAGCCACACACAAATCCAGTTCAAAGAGATATAGGTAGGACAGATACAAACAAAGATTTGTAGATACTTTTAGGTACAAACCAATCCATTCATTAAGGCATCTACCAGTCACATACCGTAATAGTATTCATATGCTAGACCCTATGCCAACACAGATTTCTGATCTTGGTATACTCTTCAAAACTTCAATTAAATCCTTCATGGGTGTGGCTATATGCAAGCCTAAAGAAACTAATCTTTCTGAAAAATAATACCCCCTCCCCCCTTTTTTTTGTCAAAGAAGGAGAAGTTTGTTTATAAGGGATGTGAAACTACCAGAGGAATCAGTTCATAGCACTTTGCAGGGAAGTCCATTCCTAATTAGCAGGAAGAAAACAACGGCCAGGTTGTCCTTCAGTGACCCGGAATTCCTCATGGAGCCACTGCTGGGCTCCAGGACCATCTGAGGCTTTGTTATTGCATCCTCTCCCCCTTCCTTCCTGTGGTAATTAGTGATTAAGTTGAAAATGAGGAAAATGCACATCTAAGTGTCAGGATAAAGTGAGCTGTCTGGAGGGGATGCCCTTTTTGTCTGCTAGGTGGGCCATGGTGAACATTGTCAGGAAGATAAAGAACAGGTGTTGCCACTGTCACTAAAAGAGAATGTACTAGTGCAAAAAAAATGACTAGCACTGGGGCCATAAACAGAAAGGACACATACTCTCATGAGAAATGCCCACTGCAGCAGTTGAGAAGGGAATACAGACCTAAGAAGGCAGGACGGTGAGAAGCACTCAGAGTATCCACATTGTCCCTTTAGGTCCCCAAGAACAAAAAATGTGCCAGGAATTCCATTGGTGTGTAGATTGTGTACAAGGAAAGGCACCTAAAATTGTTTTCTGGGAAGGCCGGTTGGGAGGCTGCACAAAGTGCTAATATTTTTATCACCTGGAAGTTAGGTAAGATTTGAAGAGTGAAAAGCAATATGATCAAGGCAAAGAGGGAGATGCTTTGTGGTGAAGGGAGGGAACATCTGTGGTGTGTCTACTCTTGGCTTAAGAGGATGTTCCAACAGAGCCCACAATGGGAAGGTGTAGATGCGCTTAGAGCTTTCTGCTTGGCTCTGTGAGAGGGGACTGTCTTAAGGAGAGAACTGTTCAGCTTCATGTCAGCAAATACTTCCCTCCCAGAAAGAAAAATTTGATCAGGGGCTGGTGTTCACAGGAAGTGGTTTATGCCCTGTAATTTATATAAAAATAAAAATAGTCTGGGATGTAGAGCAGGGAGGAACATATGAGGGTCCAGCTGTATTTGTCTTTGTCTGCTGGGTCCTGGTAACCCTTGGAGGAGTCAACACAGATTCAGCTGAGCTTTGAGTTCAAGGGACTGGATTGATTGACCTGTGATGACAAGATCAGTGACTCCAGCACTTTTTTAAAAATCAAAAATTTATAAGAAAATTGACCTGATAGGATTTTGCTTTTGATGATCCTGGCTATTCCTTGACCAAAATCTCTGTGACTAGACTGAGCCATGCTGGGTTCAGTACTGGAATATGAAAGGTAAGTTGGTCAACAGACACAACAGGCCAGAGGATTTAGCAAAAGGCAGCATCTGCATAGGTTTATCCTGTGTGTTATTTCTCATCATTCCAGCAACCATGCCAGACATCACTAGTCCATCTTGGCCCTCTTTCTACTGAGCCCAGGTATAACATCATGATCCTTATGAAGACAAAGCTCCAGAGAGCCACCATGTTTTATTCATAGTAGACACTAGAGATGAAACCTGCTAGCCTTCTTAGAGATAGAGGCAAGTACAGAGAACGGGACCCTGCCATACAACAGAGGGCATTCCTTTATTCATCTTTTTATTGATTAGTTCAGAAAATACTAAGAGTCTGTGATAATACAAGGCTTCCTGCTAAACACAAAGCATTGTAATGATGAAGTTTTTCTCTATAGTAAATAATTCACTATTATAGGAGAAAAAAGAGAAAGGAAAAACAAATCATGGGATTTCAAACATGTTGTAGAAATATAGATGAAGATGTAGTCACCACCACATGAAAGGATCATAGAAGGTTTCATAGAGGTGGTGACATTTGAGCTTGGTCTTGAATGAGTGAAGGAATAATGAATGGGAAGATGAATGCATAGTGCAGTTTGTGCAGTTGGCAGTGTAAAGGAGATATTTTTATTATTCTTTTAGAGCATTTCATAGGCTATGTTTTGTCAGATTAGATATGTTTCTTATTCTTAAGATAGCCATACTTATTAATAAACACAATTGACAATCTAGTGAGATAGGAGAACAGAAAGATCCAGGAATAGAAGATAAGAGTAGAAGAGAATTTCTTTTATGAAAGCTTCTTAAAATTATCAAGAGAGGAGTCAATTCATAGTTATCCTCCACTGGGGAAAAAATAGGAAGGGAAGAATATTATGTTCCACATTAGGAAAAGCCATTGAGTAGGACATCTATTGAATTTTTCCTCCCAGTGTCCATTTAGTCTTCTTATAGAAATTCTATCAAGATTGCCTACCAGAACCACACCCTTTCCTCAAAGTCTGTGATTACCAGGGCTCCAACTCTGGTTTAAGGATACAACATATGATGTAGGCCTGAGTCAACCAGAACATTGAGTTTAGTTAAGTCTTACTTTTGAATCAATCTGACAATCTCAGCCTTTTAGTTCAGGTGTATAACTCATTTACATTTATAGTGTTTACTAATATAGAAAGATCTATTATCTTTCTCTTTGTTTTCTGTCTTATGTTATTGTTCTGTTGCTTTTTTTCTGTTTTCTTTTTGATAAATGAGTATTCTTTATAATCCCATTTTGTTCCTTTTAGTTATTAACTACAAATCTCTATTGTTTTATTTTCATGTTGCTTTAGGGTATATTACACATTCTTAACTTATCATATTCTACCTTCAAGCAATATTATTCCTCATGTACATTATAAGACTCCTACAATAGTAGACTTACATCCCTATTGGCCTTTGCGCTACTCTTATAATACATTTTACTTTTAGGTAAGTTGTAAACTGTGCATTTCATAGTTATTAGTTTTTAATGATTATTTATATCTTAAGGACTTAAATAATCAGAACAAAATCTTGTTACCCATACCATTGCGTTTCTTGGGCTATTTATTTCTTTGTTTAAATCATGTGTGATAGGCAGAATGATGATGCTCTCTTCCTCCAAAGATATCCATGTACTAATTCTCAGAACCTGTGACTATGTTTTAGCATAAAGGACTTTGCATATACGGTTAAGATTTCAGACATTGAAATGAGGACAATATTCTGGATAATTCAGATGGATCCATCCTAATTACATAATTCTTTGTAAGTTAAGAACCTTTCCTATATGAATTCAGAGGCAGAGGTAAGAGGGAGATATGACTATTAAAATAATGGTCAGAGGGTTGTTAACATTATTGGCCCAGAGATAAAGAGGAGTTCATAAGCCAAGGGATGTGTTTGACCTCTAGGAGCTGGAAAAGGAAAGGAACCATTCTCCTCTTGAGACTTTAAAAGATAGCACAGTCCTGCCCACATCTTGATTTTAGCCTAGTGAGACCCATGTCAAACTCTTGACCTCCAGAACTGTTTGTTAACAAATTTGTATTGTTTTTAAGCAAGTTATTGTGTGGTGATTTTATTTTTAGCAGCAATAGTGAAGTGATGCATCATACATTATCAATTGAGATAATATCATCTCCAAGTGAGGTAGGTTTGTTCTTGGAGGGGGGTATCACATTTTAATGCAAAAAGCACAGATATACATGCCATAAAATAACATATTATAATGTATATGTGATATAACATTTTTATGAGGTGGCAATTAGGGAAAAAATAAAAAAGGCTCTTTAGAGGGATTATATTGAAAACCCATTAAAAATAAAACCACGTTGCTGAAATTGGTTTGGCTCAGTGTATAGAATATCGTCTGCAGACTGAGGGGGTCCCAGGTTCGATTCTAGTCAAGGGCATGTACATTGGTTGTGGGCACATCCCCGGTTGGGTTGTGCAGGAGGCAGCTGGTCGATGTGTCTCTCTCATCGATGTTTCTGGCTCTCTATCTGTCTCCCTTCCTCTCTGTGGAAAATCAATAAAAATATGTTTTAAAAAATAAAATAAAACCACACTATTTTACATGCATATTTCCATCTGGTTTAACTTTTCTTCTGCCTAAAGCATCTTTTATAACTTATTGTAGTGTAACTTTACTATCTCCAGGTAATAAATTATTTCAGTGTTTGTATGTCTGAAAAAAGTCATTTTGCCTTCATGTTTGAAACCATATTTTTACTGGGTATCAAATTCTATAGTTGACAGTTTTTCCCCTTTTAATACCTTGAAATGTTCTGCTGTCTTTTTTAGTTTTTTATATATTAATTTTTCTATAAACCTTATGTTTGTTTCTCTATGTTTAACATGTATTTTTTTTTCCTGGCAATTTTATGAATTTTTCTTAATCATTGATTTTTAAGAAATTTGGTTATGCTGTGTTTTGCTGTAGAGTGTGTGTGTATATGTGTGTTTCTTATGTTTGAGGTTCATAGAGCACCTCAGATCCATGTATTTATAGTTTTAGTAAAGCTTGCTATTATTTTCTCAATTATATTTTTCCGTACTCTCTTTCTCACTTGTCGGATACTCAACAACAATACCAAATGACCTTTCTAGTGTATAAAGGCATTTGGTAATATCCTACAGTTATCAAATGTTCTTTTATTTTTTAAAGACTTTTTTACTATCTTTTTTGTTACATAATTTCTACTTCTGATTCTAAGTTTACAGTATTTTTTCAGTTATGTTTAATCTTCAGTCATTGTAGGTTTCTCTCTCAAACATGTTACACTAGATTAAAAATTTGATTTTGTTCCTATTTATATCTTAGCTATCCATAATTTTTAAAACATGAAGTAGATTTATAATAATTTTTAATTTTCTCTGCTAATTGTAACATCTGTATCAATTCTGGTGAATTTAAATTGGTTAATCTTTTCCTCATTATTTTAGTTCTTATTTGCATACCTTACCTGGTAGTTGTGAATTGAATGGCAGACATAAAATTTACTATGTTGGGTATTTGATAAATAAATGTTAGATAGATAGATAGATAATGGATGGATAAATAGATCGATCTTTTTAATATTTGTTAGGTGAGACCAGAGCAGTATTTATTCAAAGGCTAATTTTCTCTTGTTACTAAGGCAAGACTTTGTGTTGAGAAAATAATTTGAGTTCAGTAAGAAAGAGTATTGCAATTCATCATCTGTGCTTATCATGGACAGCAGATGGAAGTACCAGGACATGTACTCATTATTTGTAATCCCTATTATAAAATTTAATGTGATAAAGAACAAAAAATGAAGTATCAGACAACAATGGATATCTTGAAATTTTCTTAGTAAGTTGGGATACTTCAACTAGGACAGCAGGGAAAATGACTTTCCACATTTTGAAGAAAGTAAGGTTCAACAAATTTAAAGGATTTTAAGGTCAATCAGATTTAAGTGAAAGAACCAGAATTTGAATCACATTTAGAATGAAAATTTCCCCATTTTTTAAAAAAATTACCAAGTTAATAGGAGAGATGGCAGTAGATGACAGACAATGGGAAGTTACAGGAGTTTTTCAGTATCTCCCATCTGCATTATGTGTGCTGCTGCTCCACCTACCCATTCTAGTTTTGGACCAGCCCTGAAAAAGGGAAGCTGAGTAGGTAAGGAATCAGCAGCGCATAGGTCTGATGGCTATAACAGGGCTGAGAGGAGATAAAGAAATAGAGGAGATGCCTGGGCACTATTTTAAAAGGTACATTTGGGCTCCACAGGAAGGAGTGCCCTAAATAATTATCAATATTTGCTTTGAGTGTGGTTAATGAGAGGTGAGGGAGTGCAAATAAATCCCATTGTGCCCACAACGTAGACCTCTCTCTGGCGCTTAATAAGTAAGACCTTACTTAGTTGGATGAAACCCTGCTGGGCATATTTTTCTTCTGTTTGTTTTTCCTATGTGAAACCATTTTTCCCCTTTTTGACTAATCTTAATGGGACAGTTGACGTCATTCTCACACTCCTTTGCAGTTGTAATTAATCCATGGAATGGGCAATTATTCACAGAACCAACAGGAATCCTCCCCTGGAATGGATATACAGATGCAGAAGGATAGGGGAAACCTCCCTCTAGCTCTGAGGTCAACCCAAGGCAGGGAATGGGGTCCTCCAGCAAGAATGTCAAACTATAAACATCATCATCTCACTTTTTATAGAGGGATCCTTCTTAAGAGCTCCCAAAATTAAGTCAACTAGAGAAATGTCCCTTACCTCAAGGATTTGGGAGCATTGTGTGTAGTGCCCAGTGGTGTCTAGATGCACCTCTAGGTTCAGACATTACCATCCCTGCTTTTTCTGGTTTTCATTTCCTTTTCTTGTCTGTGAGGCTTTTGAAATCCATATTGCAGCCACTTGTTGCCCTGTTTTCCAAGCTGCCTTGAACTGCCGCCAGGGGCTGTTGCCAGAGAAGCAAATGACTCAGTCACTCTCCTTTCAGCCTCTGGCAAGACTGGAAATTCACTTGGGGTTGGGGGTGGGTAGCAAAGGCCCAGCCACTCTGAACCCATCAGATAAACCACAATAAAAGTGCCGACTGGGGAGTCAGTCACTCACCCTCAGAGCTCAGTGCTGAGCTCAGCGTGGAGGTGATGACCAGGATGGGGATGTTCTAGTTTGCTCCTGTGGAGCCACATAAGAAGCACAGACTTGAGCAGAAAGGCGGGTCTATCAGCACAGTCTTGTGGGGGGTAGGAGACAGTCAGCAAGGAAGAGATGATGCTCACTGTATTTCTGTGCCAGGAAAGGCCATAAAGGAGCAGAGAAACAACTGGATGTGAGCCAGAGCAGGCAAACACAGGTGAAATAGACTACAAATGATCATAATAAAATAGCTAACACCTATGGGAATCTTATTTCATGTTGGACCTTATTCTAAACACTTTTAAAACACTACCTCATTCAATTCTTCTAATAACTATCATTTAGGCTATATTTTTATTTTCACCTTCAAAACAAGAAACTGAGGCAAGGAGAGTTTTTTTTTTTAGTTGGTTGTGGCCTAATGTTTTCCCATAGATCTATTACCTGAATAATTACATAACCTCACTGATCATCCTGCTCTGTAAATGCTTGTCTCAGATGGTTCGTGGGTTCATATGCAGTTTAAGGATATTGGAATTGGGCCTTCCCTGGTCCAGTCTCCAGATGAGCATTCAACCCTGGCTGACACTCTGATTGCACTTTGAGATGCCATGATTCCAAGGACCCACCTTCAGTGGTGTCCAGATTTCTGACCCACAGAACCTATGAGGTGATACATGTGCATTGTTTTAAGCCACTGTGTTTGTTGTGTGTCACTTGTTACACAGCAATAATGAATACAAGGAGGTTTAGCAGACAATGCCATTTGGGAAAGGTTGGACTTGATTGAAAGATAGAGCCAAGGGAAGCCTGGGAGAAAAGAGGAGACATTCCAGGTTTGGGGAATGTGAGCAGTGGTTATTCTGGAAGGTCCATGAAAAAGAGTTCCAGAAAAACCTGGAGAGGGTGAAGGGGAGTTGATTAGGGAAGGCCTTAGAGGAGTTTGTAAAGCAAGAAGAAGGAAAAATCATGGACAATCGAGAGGAATTATGAAACAGGGAGGGAAACATACTTTAGCAACATTCAGAAGGAGCTAAAGGGAACATACTGCAGCCATACGACATGATCTTGATTTTCTGTTTGTTTTTTAAAATGATGAGAGAGAGAGAGAGAGAGAGAGAGAGAGAGAGAGAGAGAGATATTCTTGCTCATCAATCAGATGATAATCCAATCTAAAATGGTATAATTGCATAAAGGTTTCCCATTTTTAGATCTGCCATGAGGTCTACCAGGAAGGGTGTAAGAGTTTTCGACTTCCAGCTGACAGGTGATGGTGTGCTCACATTGACTTTCCAGGCCTGGAGAGCTGGGCCATGATCCTGGGGTACCTAGAAGAAGCCCTCACGTGTATGAAAGAACCACTCTGAAGGCACCAACTATGCTTTTTTCATGTTTGCCTTTCAATGGCTAGTTATGTGTTTGGCAACTAACAGGTGTTTTATGAAAGTGTGCTGACTGAATGAATGAATGAATGCAGGTCTGGTCATATATGTCACATTTCCTGACTCAGCTTTTGTGCAATCTATTTTAGATGAGCAAACATCCTAGAGAAGAGCTGGAATTAGTCAGCACTTATGCATTTCAGAATAGAAAGTCTGAAAAGTCCAAACTCCACACACACTCTCTTCTCTCTCTCACTTTGCTCCCCACACACTAAGGAGGCCAACCTCCCCTCCTTCACTACCTCACAGAAGAGAGAGGCCAGCTATAACAGCCTTGGCCCCAGTTTGCTTGTATAATTAATGTGGGATTTTTTCCTCCTGTAGTAAAAAATGACCTTGTCAAACCAGAGACAACAAAATCTTGGTTACTGAGTGATTGTGGGCTCTCTGCTGGGATGGCATCCCGGGCCTTGCACAGAGAAATCTAATAAAATCGGTGTCAGGGCTCCCTGGGTGCCAGGTCCCATGCTGCCTGACCCCACGATCCCAATTTATTAGCCAAACCCAAGAAAGCAGACAAACCTCACTGGCTCCAGACAGGAGACTTCCAAGCGGGAGCTAATGTAGGGGCTGGGGCCAGGCTTCAGCAAAAATGACAAGGAAAGTGACAGGAGGTGCCAGCCGGACCAGGGAGTCTGGGGAAGCCCTATTCAGAGCATCTAGCTGCCTTGACAGGGCCCATTTTAACTTGGTGGAGGAATGTGTTAGAACTGCCCATCGGGAAAGAAAACTGTTCTTTTCTCTTCACACTGTTATTAGCTAGGCCACGGACCACATGCCTTGCATGAGCCATGTTCCTGGGAGTCAGCAGGCGTCAGTAGAGGGATACCCAAATAACAATATTTGCAAGGGGAGTTTCCATTTTGTAAATTGAACACTTCATCCTGTGCCAGGGAGTTTTAAATGCACTGTCACTATTTACCCTTCCCCACAACACAAATTCCCCGTGATGGGAAGCACTACACTAGTTTTTAACTTGTTTACTTATAAAATGGGATAACAGTATCACTCTAATAAGATCATTTGTGAGGGTTGCAATATGAAAAAAAAAACCAACAGAATGAAACCACAAAAAATATAGCATTTCTCTATACCAGCAAAAATCAACTAGATGAAAAAAAAACTAAGAGAAGAGAGTATATTTCAAATAGCCAGAAGTCCTAAGTGTCTAGGAATTTGTTTTACAAAAGATGCATAAACCTTATGGAGAAAGTGCTAAAATTCAATTAAAGGATATAAAAGATGGTCTGCTCATTTGAGGCATATCCCATGCTTAGGAATGAAATGTCCTCATATTGTAAAGGTACCGATTATCTTTAAGTTAAACTCTGAACGTGATGCTGTCACAATAAAACTTCCAGCTGGAATACTTTGCGGCTCTTATAAACCAGGACTGTGTGAAATACATCTTAAAAACATGGAAAGGTCTTATAAAATGATGTCGAACGTAAGAGAGAAGCAGATGCAAGTTTGTAGCACTATAACTTTTCTGTAATTAAAAATACCTGTATAACTACACTAAACATTTTGAAAAGATATACAGAAGGCCAGTTATCATCCAAAAGGCATTGGGATTGCTCAAATGAAGAGAACACTTGAGTACAACACATGGTCTTCACATGAGCCTGATGACAGAACTGTGCTCTACAATGAGAAGCATGTTTTGCTCATGCCTCCATGCCTAAGAACCAGGAAAATACATGTGGAAAGTGCTTAGTACAATGTTTAGCACATTGTGAATTTTCAAAAAATACTCATTGTAATTTTCATGATCATCATTATCATCATTTTACTATTAATCTTTTGAAAATGAAATCCCAACCATAGAGCTAAAATCAATGAAGAAGAACATGCTTAAGAGTATCCTGACCCATCTGTTAGCCCAGAATAAATAGACAGATAGTAGCTCTCTTCACAGGAACCCTTTAGAGGTCAAGAGGAATCCAATTTATCTCTAAACCCCATGAATTGATGGGGAGGGGAAAATGGCTTATTTACTGCTGTAGGCATTTCTGCTCACCAAATGTTTCTGATCCTTTGCCTTCCAGATTGCATGTCCTTGTCTTCCTAATAATTTCTATGTTAGAGAAAAAGTTGAGTCTGATAAACTTTAGCATATTTGAGAAATGGAAGAGCCTTCCCTTTCAGAGTTGACAGCCAAAGCAGATTAAGATCTAATTTTCAGTTGCAGGCTCTTTGCTAAGAACCAAGTAGTTATTGCCTTATTTAATTCTCAAAACAGTCTTATAAAGAAAGGGACTATTATTGTTGTTGTTTTATAGTGGAAAAAATGGCATTAACAGATGGTTTACTATTGTCACCCCAATAAATTCAATAAAAAGGTATAGATAGATAGATAGATAGATAGCAAGCAAGCTATGCCCAGATTCTGGAAACAAAGAAAGTTTAAGATAATAAATGTGCATTGTTTAAAAAAAGAGAGAGAGATGGTTAAGCAACTTGTCCAATTTTCACAGTGAGTAAATGAGGGAGCTGGGCTGAGACTCACCAGTCTGGCCATGGAGATGGTACCTAGGTCTCTGCTATACTATCACCATGAAGATATCTATCTTCATGGCCCTCACTTGCCTCTGGCTTGGTTGTGTCTGGTTCCAGGTTCAGAGACAGCCTGGAATGTGTGGATACTGTCCTAGGAAATGAAAGGACTTGTCAGCTGATTTTTGACAGATCACATTTCTTAGAATAAGCACAGAATAAATATTTTCCATTTGCTGAGCGATTTTATCATGCCTCTATGGGCTGTGCTTCGGAGGGAAGAGAGGAAACAGGTTTCATAGTTAAAGCCTGAGAAATACCTCTCAGGCAGTCACGGGTGAGGGGTTAGTAATGGGTGACTTCGGCCCCTATTCACGCTCACCTGGCACAGGAAGCTCTGGGTGGTTTGGCCCAAACTCTTAACAACAAGCTCCCCATTTGTTCTCCTGAGTTGATCTGGTGGAGAATTTGTCTGAGGGAATTTGTTCCAGGAGACAGCCAGCTGCATCTGAAAGGGAGAAAAGAGAGACAGAAGCATAAATCTCTGGCCTGCTGCCTCTTTCTTGGGAATCTGTTCCCTCAAGCACAGAAGAGTGGAAATGAGTAAGTAGTGAGTCTCAAAGTTTGGATGAGTGTCATACCCCTGGGCAGACAAGTGGGGCCCCCTAAAGAGAGGATTGTTCCTGTTGGTGGAACCCATCCATATCCAACACTAAACATTTACCTTAGCTGGTAGGCACATGGAAAAATGCTCAGCATCATTAGTCACCAGGGAAATTCAAGTCAAAACCACAGTGAGAAACCATCTCACACCCACTAGATTGCTATAATCAAAAAGACAGACAATAACAAGTGTTGGTGAGAATGTAGAGAAGTAGGAACCCTTATACACTGCTCATGGGAATAAATATGGTACAGCTGCTTTGGAAAATAGTCTTTGAGTTCCACATCATGTTAAACATGGGTTTACCTCATGACTCAGTAATTCTACTCCCGGGAATATATCCAAGAACATTTGAAAGGGGTTGGCTAGGTATATTCTCTTGGGATTTCTCAACTTCTTAATAATCAGTGTCCCCAGGAAAGCCTTGTCCTATCCCTGTTTATTTTATGCTATATTCCTTAATGATACGAATCTGCTTTAGATTTAGCTATTAGAGGCCCCTTTCCCATCTCCTCTCCACCCAGGCTGCTTCATTCAGTTATTCTATCTGCCTGCTCTCTGATGGCATTTGAATTGGTGACTGACTCCTCCAATCAGAGAGAAGCATTTGTGGGACATCACAGAGGGTCGAGGGGGCACTGACCTTAGACAATACACCTATAATAGGCAGCTATCAGAGACGTGGTGTGGTCCTCAGGAAATAGGAATGGAAGGTAAGATATTGGGAAACAGATTTCAGAAAGCAATAATGAAGGCAAAGGGAAAATAAATGTTTCCAGAATGAAAGAGAGAAGAGTCCACCCCTCTGAGCCCAATCAATGGTGGAGCTTTAGAGGAAGAAGGCCACTGGGTATGAAGGAACAGCAGTGGATGAAACCTCATACTCCTGGGCCTTGGGCCTCTATCCCTTAGATATCTAAAGGCTTTTAGTTCCCTGGAGGTCCTTAGAAAAAGGGGAAATTCTCTTTAAAGAGTTTTCTGTTTGCAATCATTACCTTTATGTATGATGTTTACAGTCATCCAGGAGTGGGTTCCAAGCAATTCATCAGACATTTCTGCATGGGTCTGAATTCGACTCAAAGGCAGGGCTCAAATTCTGCCCCATGGGAATGCTGGGTCATCTCATAGGCTTGAAAGAATGAAGAAAACAAGGATGGGTGACCTCTAATTCCACATGCTGATGTATCTGGCCACTAGAATTCTTTCTAGTAGCTTTACTTGTCTGTTTATTAATTTCTTAAATCTTTACCTGAGGACATTCTTTTATTGATTTTTTTTAAGAAAGAGAAAAGGAGAGGGAGAGAGAGAAACATCAGTGCAAGAGTAAAACATTGATTGGCTTTCTCTCCAATGAGCCCTGACAGGGGATTGAGCCCAGGACACCCTGAGCAGGGGATCAAACCTGCCACCTGGGTATGTGCCTTGACCAGGAATAAAACCTGTGGCCTTCCAGTGCATGGGAGGACACTCCAACAAACTAAGCCACACCAGCCAGTGAAAGTTGCTTTATTTTTTAAAAGCTTTTATTTTCTCTGACAAATCCCTCTCAAAATAAAAGTAAACTAATGGTCCATGAATGCTTATTCTTCCTGACCATTTATTAGTATTTCTAAGATTTACTACATACATTGCTTACTGATGTGTAATGTATGAATTTTAAATTTCTATCAATATATAAGTATGAACCAATATCAACTGTGTTTTCTGCTTACTACAGATTTACTTTGTGAGTCGTTGCCCCTATCCCATTTCCTGTTTTGTCTTGGGTTGCTCTAGTTAGTTTTATGTTTTAGGGTGTTTTTATTTCCCCCCTTTTTTCTCTCTACTTGTTTGAAATTTTTGTTATGCCTATTACTTTACTTGTTACCCTTAAAGTTTTTAACAAACATAATATCTTAACAAAGTCTCAAGTTAGGCAATGTGCCTCCTTTCTTAGCATCCAAAGGACCTAGAAAATTCTTTAACTTGGGTCTTTACACTCTTCATTTTCTATATTACTAATTTTAAACATTTTACTTTTTTCTCATTATCAGCTATCCCCTAAATAAGACCTTCTTATTATAAGTATTATATTTAAAAGCAAATTTTTAAGAATTTACCATTATGTTTACCACTTTCTTATCATTGCTTCTATTGATTCCTTGTTGCATCTATTCCCATTCTTCTGAAGCATATCTTAGCAGAAGAAATAAATGTGCTAAAAACATAATGTGCATAATCTCCTGTATTTATTTCAGCAACTCTACAGAATCTGGATTATTATTCCCACTTTACAGGTGAGGAAAGAGAGGTGTGTGTGGAGAAGAAAGTGACATGCTTAACCAAAATCAAAGAATTAGCACATTTCAGATGAAACCAGATGTTCTGTTCAAAGACAGCACTTCTGTTCAAAGGAAGCAATATACTTACAGTCAAATCGAAATATCATGGGCTAATCAAGAAGCAATTAGTGGGTTGTGAAGTAATTATAGGGAGACCTTGGTGCTTACATTCAAGTGATTTGTACAAGAAACTTACTTACAAAGCATCTATTACTCGCCCCACCACCACCAAATCAGTTTCAACAAAGAGTTTTCCAAGCCTGAGGATTAGATGTGGCCTACAGTTAATCTGGGGCTGGGAAGGGTGCTGTGAGAGGGTGAAGGTAATGGAATCCAATAGCATGCTTGGCTTTACTCTTTGTAAGTAAAATGTTTGGGGGGGCGCAATCTTTTAAAATTTCCAGCTGCAGAGTAGTTTTTTAAGACTTTATTTTTTTTTTCATTTATTTTTTATTTTTTATTTTTTTAAATAAATCTTTATTGTTCATATTATTACAAATGTTCCTCATTCCCCCCCCCATTGCTCCCCTACACCAAGTTTCCATTCAATTCTCTGCCCTTTCCCCCTCCCCCATTGTCCTCATCCATAGGTGCAGTTTATGTTCAGTCTCTTCCCGCCCCGCCCTACTCCCCATTTCCCCAAGAATCATCAGTCCACTCCCCTTCCATACCTCTGATTCTATTATATTCACCAGTTAATATTGTTCATCATGATTTTTACTTCCCTTGGTTTTTAGACTCACTTGTTGATAGTTACGTGTTTGTTTATAATTTTTATCTTTATTTTCTTCCTCTTCCTAAAGAACCCCTTTTAGCAATTCATATAATTCTGGCTTGGCAGTGATGAACTCCTTTAGCTTAAATTTATTTGTGAAGCTCTTTATCTGGCCTTCGATTCTGAGTGATAACTTTGCTGGGTAGAGTATTTTTGGCTGTAGGTTCTTGTTGTTCATCACCTTGAATATTTCTTGCCATTCCCGTCTGGCCTGCATGGTTTCTGTTGAGAAATCAGCTGACAGTCGTATGGGTGCCCCTTTATAGGTAACTACCTGCTTTTGTCTTGCTGCTTTTAATATTCTCTCTTTGTCTTTAGCTCTTGGAATTTTAATTATGATGTGTCTTGGTGTGGTTCTTTTTGGATTCCTTTTGTTTGGGGTTCTGTGTGCTTCCTGGACGTGTAAGTCTATTTCTTTCACCAGGTGGGGGAAGTTTTCTGTCACTATTTCTTTCAATATGTTTTCGGTATCTTGCTCTCTGTCATCTTCTGGGATGCCCATAATTCTGATGTTGGTTCGCTTGAAGTTGTCCCAGAGGTTTCTTACATTATCTTCAACTTTCTGGATTCTCTTGTCTTCTTGCTTCTGTGGAGGAGTGTCCTCTGGCTCTTTGTGTTCCAAATCTTGGACTTGATCCTTGCAATCTTCCAATCTGTTTTTAGGACTCTGTATAATATTATTTATTTCAGAGATTGTATTCTTTATTTCTAGTTGACCCTTCATTATTTCTTGTTGATCCCTTATCATATCCTCATAGGTCTCATTTATTTTATCGGCCTTTTCTAAGAGATTGTTGAACAACCTTATAAGCGTGGCTTTGAATTCTATATCCAGTCGCTTTTTGTCCTCCATTTCTTTCGTTTGTGATCTGTTTCCTCGTTTTGGCATTTTCGCTGCTTCCCTGAGTTGGTAGGTTGGGAGGATCAGCTGTGTCTATGCCAGGAGACAACCTTATTCCACTAGACTTGGAAACCTGCAAAAGCCTCTCTGAGTTCAGCTTGGATGGGGCAGAGTTTCAGGGTGGAGCCTACAGCCTTGGCTTCCGGTTAGCCCCGCCCTTGGAGGTTCCTGAGTCTCAGTGTGCCTCAGGGTCCTTTAGTACTCGCTGCAAGCACCTCTGAGAGAAAGGCACTCTAGAGTTTCGCCCACTACCAGACAGTGTAGTCTCTCCCCCTACAAGCCCACAACTGGGGTTCAGAGCAGTTGGAAGTGGGGTTAAGAACAGTCCGGAGCTTATGTCTTCTTCCCGCTAGGGCAATCTCGCGGCCCAAACAACAGTCTGTCCTCTGTGCGCACAATGTGCGCGACTCAGGGGCTCTGCTTTTCGCCGTTCTCCCTGAGCTTCTGTCTTACAGCCCAGATTCCCTCTGTATGAGGCTGGAGCCCGAGGGTCTTGCCCAGAACTGGGGTTCAGTGCAGTCAGAACTGGGACTCAGCACATTCCTGAGCTTTTGAGTCCTTCCCGCTGGGGCAATTCAGCAGCTCAGCGAACAGTCCCTCCTTTGCGCGCAATGTGCGCGACTCCGGGGCTCTGCCTTTTCGCCGCCACTCCGCTGAGCTTCAGCCTTACAGCCCAGATTCCCTCTGTGAGCCTGGGACCCTCGGGGTCTCGCCCAGAACTGGGGTTCAGTGTAGTCGGAGTTGGGGTTCAGCACAGTCGGGAGCTTTTATCTCCTTCCCGCTAGGGAACGCCAGCCAGGCTCTCAGCCACCCCTCCTCTCCGGCTCCATCCTCTCCCCGCGCGCGCACCGTGTCTCCATACCTCAGGCTTTTACAGCTCCTCTGGTTTTCCTTCTGGTTTTCTCTTTCCTTCTAGTTGTAGAATTTCCAGTCAGTCAACTTTCCTGTAGTTCTGGATAGTGTCCACTCTATATTTTAGTTGTATTTTTTTAAATTGTTGAGTGCGGCTGCAGTTAGGCTTTTACCTCTGCCGCCATCTTGTTGTCTCTCCCCAAGACTTTATTTTTATAGAAGAGTTTTAGGTTGATAACAAAATTGAGAAGGAAATATGTTTATATTATACTCCCCACCCCACATATGCACAGCCTGACCCATTATCAATATCACTCAATGGTAATTTTTTTTAAACCAAGGATGAACTACATGTACACATTATAATCACCTGAAGTTCATAGTTTATCTTAGGGTTTACTCTGGGTATTGTACATTCGATGGGTTTGGACCAATGTATAATGACATGTATCTATTATTATAATATTGTACAGAATATTTCCCTGCCCTAAAAATCCTCTCTATTCTGCCTATTCATCTCTCTTCCCTCAGCCACAGCATAGTTTTTATTTTTTCAGTTTCCTGAAGAAAATTTTGTTGGATAAATGTGTATTTACTTTTTAAAAAATTTCTTTATTGATTAAGGTGTTACATATGTGTCTTTATTCTCCCATTACAGTTTTTAAGTTTTAAAAATATGTCTGAGTCAAAGCCTGGGTAATACACATGACATCAAAGTTATACAGGTTGGTAGGTGATAACTGGTAATACTTATGAAGATGCAATTATAAAATTAGTAAAAAGCAGAAAGGAGTTCTCAATAATTTGTCATCATTAGTCAGTGCCTTTGGTGATGTTTGAGGTTGTTTGTGACTTGAGGCTTTTGGGGGATAACAATTTAAAAATTCTCCAAAGTCAATATTAAGCAAACAGTTCACTGAGAAAACACTGGTTGTTAGAGACACAACACGCAAGATAATATACTCTATCTCTCCATACAACCCACATTTCTTACAAACCTGAGATCTGCTTCCACAATTAAAACTAAATCATTAAAACTTAGCTTGTTGGTGGTGACACATATTGTAGCTCAAATCTTCTTTAAAACAAAACTTGCAGTTTTACAACGATGACAATGTGCTGAGAACACCCACATCCACCCTCCCTTGGCACCCTATTCTTCCTAGTTTGCACTTCAGCAAGTTGACACTCTGGTTTAATGGGCCATTTTGGTAGACTGCCAACTCTAGAGACCACCCATCCTCAGATGAGCTCAAGCAGAGCTTATTTTTACCCTAAATGAAACATCTTACCTAATTCAAGAGGCTTTTGTGTGGAACTTTCAACATCCGTGGGGCCTGGTGCCTGAAGGCCCATGGTGGGTAATGTGAAAATATCAGTCAGGAGGATTGATATCACTGATGTGCCAAACCACACTTTTGTTCTAATGCTGGCTAGCTGTGTGACCTTGGTTCCATGGCTCTGCCTTGAGTTATTCAACTGTAAAATGGAATTATAATACCTTCCCCATGAGAATGTTAAGACAACTCAATGAAGAGAAGTCAAACTCTTTTTTTTGAAATATATTTTATTGATTTTTTTACAGAGAGGAAGAGAGAGGGACAGAGAGTCAGAAACATTGATCAGAGAGAATCATAGATCAGCTGCCTCCTGCACCACCCCCCACTGGGGATGTACCCGCAACCAAGGTACATGCCCTTGACCGGAATCGAACCCGGGACCCTTCAATCCGTAGGCCGACACTCTATCCACTGAGCCAAACCAGTCTCGGCTCAAACTCTTATTGAAGGGTCAATACATGTTAATTATCATCAGTTTATCCTCACTGAATTAGTTGGGGGTTGACGTCAGCTTAGGATGGTTCAAAGTCAAGGCAAGGTCAAACAGGTATCTGTGAGATGCCATTGAGTGAGTCCTGGTGACCCTGTGAGTGAGTGATGCTCACAATGTCCTGTCCTTTACAGCCCTGCTCGTGTCTTGTATATTCATGCATATGGCTTCTTTTATGGAGTCAATCCATCTCACATTTCGTCTTCTTATTTTCCTCCTCCCTTCTATTTTCCTCAGCATTATTGTCTTTTCCAAAGAACCCTGTAAATGGGTAGATGTTTTCAATGATAGGGATTGTCACTGGACTTTGAATACCACTGACTTATTCTCATAGCACTATTATTCTATTACCATTACTACTAATGGTGATTTATAATATTAATAATTCTAAAAATCACACCAAAGGGAACAAGCCAACCAGCTGCACTATTAAAATGTATACAAAGTTAGAAGCAGATGGGCCCACCTTCTCATCCCCTTTCTCTACTCCATAGTACCACTCTAACAATTTGTTGTACCTCATCTTCCTGACTTTACAGACTTAGCCATGTCTTCATCTAAATGTCTATATCTAAATCGCTTTTCTACATTTTCAACCACAAATTTTGCCAACGATCATGCAATAAATAATGACCCCTAATTTGCTTATCTGTTAACATCATGAACATCTCAGCCTATTAGTGTACACAAATCTTCCTAATTACTGCTCATGATTGCACATAGCCTTCTCTTGGTAATCTGAGCTTTCATCTAACAGGTTTTTTTTCTGTAGTTTAATACATGTAAATAGTGGTCTTAAGAAAGTTGCAGTTGGAATCATCTTCAAAAAAATCTGTTTCTTGAATTAAATGTATCCATCGGCATCTGGGGAGAACATTGAGCTGCATTGTGTTGGTTGGTTTCTTGGTGCCCATGCATCTTCTCATTCCTGGTGTATAGTGCTTTGGTGAAGTGGGCCAATGTGGATAACTCTGCTTGAGAGGAACCTTTGAGGATGGAGCCCCTAAAGGGTAAGCCCAGGCAGGCTGAAATGTCAGGCTGTCCATCTTCAAAGTTGTGAGGCAGAGCTTAAACATCTACTTCATGAACCCTAAATGCCCTATAACAATTGATCACATGTTCCAGAGTTTTCAAGATATACTTAAGTTTAAAAATTCAGTCTTATTTTCTCTTTATTTTCCTTGAACTTTACAGAGCCTGACCTTGCATTTGGGAGTTGAAAAATAGGGACTCTGGATTTTAGATAAGGAAAAGAATGCATGCACCCAAATGAATATATGTTTCTTTGTAGACCACTACCAAACAAGAGATTTACTACACTGATGCCTCATGAAGCAATAAAGAGGAGGAGGAAGGCAAGAAAAGGAATGGAACCTCTGAGAACACTGTGATGGCCAGTTTGGTAGCTACCAGTCACATACAGCTAATAATCCCTTGAAATGTTGCTTATCTGTACTGAAATGTGCTAAAAGAGTAAATGCATACCAATTTCAAAGACAGAATGAGAAATGTCAAATATGTCACTAATAATTTTATAGTGCTTTCATGTTGACATAATATTTTGCATATATTAGGTGAAATAAACTATATTATTAAACGTAATTTCACCTGCTATTTTTCACTTCTTAAAGGTGGCTACCATAATATTTAAAATTACACATGGGGTGCCCTACCTAGTTTGGCTCAATGGATAGAGCATAGGCCTTCGGACTGAAGGGTCCCAGGTTCGATTCTGATCAAGGGCACATACCTTGATTGTCCCCCGGGCCTGGTGGGGGCCTGTCTCTCACATGGATGTTTCTCTCTCTCTCTCTCTCTCTCTCTCTCTCTCTCTCTCTCTCTCTCTCTTCTCCTCCTTTCTTCTCTTTGTAAAAATCAATGAAAATATATCCCTGGGTGAGGATTAACAAAAAAATAAATTAAAATTACGTATGTGGCTTACAATATTATTCTATTGGACAGCATTGTTCTACAGCCTTCTTTCATGAATTAGATAAGGGTCATTTCTTATTTAGTGTATGTAACTAGCATCTTTAGAAGAATGAGAACAGTGTATACATTATTTATTTAAATATGCTACTAAAATATCAATTTCCCAAAAAGCTCTTCTCACTCTCCCTGAAGTCAATGTAGACCCGGCCCCTGTTGCACACTCACAAATTATAAATTAGCGGATTCCAAATGAAAGCTGGCTCACCACATAGAGACCACGAGAGAAAAAGAAATTGGTGTCACTCCTCTGTAAGCTTCACTTTGATTTAGAAAACCAGTGATTAACATGACAGCCCTTCTTGCTAAAGAGACAAAGTGGAAACTCAGATACAAAATGATCTAAGTGGATTTCCTATATTGGTCAGAGAGTCTCAGGTTTTGATGGGAATGTTATGATTCTGGCACCTGGAAGTGCATCAGGTGCTCCTTTATTTTCATCACAGGCATTTCCTGCACTGCCCATGAGGTATTTCAGTGGTGATGTGTGTGTTTGGGGCGGGGGGTGTAGAATTGGGGGAGGGGAGGTGGCAGAGCTCTCTCTACTCACAGCTGCAGGAGCAAAGAAACTGTCAAGGTGACAGAATTCTTTGGGTCAGGCCTGATTAAGTTGCCTTCCTCTGTGGTCCCATCTCCCAGTCCATTGGGAAGCTCTGTCAGAGAGCCTGTCTTTGCCCATCGTGGCATCCCAGAGCTTATTCTGCAGATTCTCTTTATGCCTACACCCCAAACAAGCAGCAGTGACCAAGAAGCCAGGCTGTGCAGTGCTTGGGGAAGAAAACACTTGGCTCAATGACATCTGCAGCCTGCTGCCAACTGCTAAATTACAGCATCCTGGGCCAAATCCAAGGATACCCGTTACAGTAGCATACTGTATCTCAACAGGAGAAGGCACACCCATGACATAGCTCTTTGTAAGAACTATTACCAGAGGCAAGACAATAGTGGCAGTAGAGAGGGTGATCAAGGGTTCCCAAAATGGGGTGTTATTGCACAGTCTTATCTTTAGCTGCTCAGGAAAAGCATGTGAAATGTTCCAGAAAGCATAACTATTATGGCCTCAGGAGGCAGAGGCAGAGAGTGGGAAGCAAAGGAGCAGCACGTATCCTGGTGAGGCAGTGAAATGAGTCTTGAGTGGGTGGAACAGTGCTCAGGGATGGAAGTGAAGGCAGAGGTAGCCAGCAGGGATATCAATGATACCACTGACAGCAACCACTGGTGTATTAAGACCTTATTGGGCATCAGTACTATAAGTACTTCACAAGTACTGGCTTATCTACTCTTTAGAACCAGCCTGCTGTTGTCCTCTCCATTTGACAGATAAGAGAGCTGTAGCTTTTGGTGATTAAGTTGCCCAGGATCACACAACTAGCATAGGTAGCCCCAGACTACAAACGCAAGCGCATCTAATTCCAGAGACTCTGAACGTTCCACTCTGCCAAGAGGCCACATCATGAACACATCCTGTTCCATTATTCTTCCCAAGGTTGAGAATTTGGGATGAGTAATGTTCATGTAATTAGGATAATCCATGTTTGGCTGAACCATGGCACACAGAAAATTGATTTTCATGTTGTAACTCTAGAAAAGGACTAGAGAGCATGCACCTAAGTGAATGTGTGTTTGGTCTCTTTGAAACCAGATGGATCTCAGTTTGGAATATCTGGATACATTTTTTATTGCAGCACTGGAGTGCAGGCTGCTTTGCATCGAGTGACTGGAGGCTAGGAAAGCTGATAAACAGCATGTGTAATAGAGGAGAGCCCTAAGGAGGAAGAGAACTAGCCAGCCCCAATGTCAATGGTACAGAGGTTGAGAAATTCTGCTGCAGGGGAAAGCCATGGCTACTTGTATAGTCACCTGCCTCACTCTGTCTCACCCATACCACTTTATAGCTCAGTTTGACACTTATTCATTATATGTGTATATGTCCATCACCAACAACTGTCCAGCACCATGTTAAGTGGTTCCGCGGGCAAACATTATTAAAACCCCAGATTATTCGATTCAAAATTTGTCAAAAATGTAGTTGAAACCCACAGGCCACACATTTAAGTAATAGAGGAACTTTCTATGAGGAGGCAGTTAATATTTTTGAGAATGCAACCCACTGAGCTAGCCTTTAAATGTTTTGAGAAAGATAAGGGAAAAGATTAAAGAATGTTTACATATCAGTTGGCAATAAAAATGGAGGGAAGTGGATGAAGTCAACTTGCATTTGAAGTTAAATCCATACTCATTCCATATCTTGTCACTGTAATGTTATGTTTTTATGTCCACATGAATTTACTAAAACATACAAACAGCTTTCCTAAAGCAGTGAGAGGTTTATTTAAATATATCTGAAAAGAATATTGACTTTTAACCTTCAGACTTGTGTGTAGGTATTGAAAATTACATTTGTTTAAGTGTTTGTTGTAAAGAACTACATCTATTCACTTATGTTTTAAGAGCTGAAGCCCATTTTCCTATTTTGTTTTTACTAACCCACTAAGACTCTGCAAAGTTTGTGAAGAACAATGATATTAAGCTAATAACATTTCAAAGTTTTTTTCTCCTCGCATCAAGCAAAAATGCCAAAGCACCGCAATGAGTTTAATTTTATAAGAATATCATAATTTTCCACAGCACTAGGAGTTCAATGGTTAGAAGAGATCAGATCTATTTCCTCACTCTCTGACCAGGAAGACAAAATTCAAAGAAATAATCATGCAAAGATCTAAAAGTATGACCGTGATTACTGCAATGACAGAGCTTCATAGCACAGTGGAGAAACAATCAGGAATGAGGCCCCAACTTCTGGGCCAGGGGAAGCTTCTCTGAGAACTCACCAGAGTGGGCAGTAGTTACTCCATCTCAGGAAAGAGATTATGTAAGAGCCTGGAGTCAGGAGATAGATTGGTGGGTACTGTGTCTGGAGCTAAGGGAGTGCCAATGAGAGAGTGCAGGGGGCCATGGCATTGGAAGGGAAGGCAGGGATGCACATTATGAGCCCAGAGAGGCCATGTTACTAAGATTATGTTTCCATCTTGTGATCAGTATGGAATAACTGAAATGTCAACATGAAGAGGACAAAGTGAGAAGTGTGCATTTTGAGAAGTTCGCTCTGGCCACTGGGTGGTGAATGGATTGCTGTAGGAGCAGAGTGAAACAGAGAGACCACTTGGAAGATAACTGTGTCAACCAATATAGAGATGCTGATGATTGAGAAGGGGGAGATGGCAATCAAAATGAAGAGGGGGAGGGGAAGTAAAGAAAAGGAGGTAAAATTCATAGGATTTTATCTATATTGGATGAGCCATTATGGGGCAGATGAGGGAGATGAATGTATGGAGGACTGACTTACTTCTGGATTTTGGGCGGGGGGTGTTAAATCATACATTACGGCAACAGAAACTGAGGCTGCTGATTCAGTAGAAGTTCTGTAAGGCACCTGCACTGTTAGCTAGGACAGGAAAGGGGTAAGGCCCATCTCCCTATAATGGTATACAATATTTCCAAGTGCTTTTGATATGGCCTTTAATCCAGAGGAAAACAGCCATCCGCTCTGATGCAGGAGGGAAAGTCTGGGACATATAAATATTTAACCTAAAGAATTCAAGCCCTGCCAGGTCCTAATCACAACACAGATCTTTATGCCCCAATTTCCTTCTATGCTAATAATAACATTTGAAAGAAGAAGGAGAAATGTACTGAAAGCAAGATCCTCCTCAGTGAGCACACTGGTCAATCCTTGCTGGGCTGTCTGCTTCAGCTGTTAATTTGCACAGGAACAGCTTTTGGGCTGATTCTGTATGAGCCTGTTGCCAAGACCAGCCATTTAAAAGCTTACTTGCATTTCTGCTTTCTGCACGTGACATATTTACAGGGCCAAGAAAGAGTGAATAGATGCACAAACTACAGCTTCAAAAGGAAAGACATGGGACACTGGCCAAAGCCAAGGCAAGGAACAGGAATGAGCTGAGGAGAGGTAAGGAGCAGACATCAGCTTGAGCTCAGGCAGAGAACAGCCACTCTTTAAGGGACAGAAGCCTGACTCTCTAAAAGGAATTTGGAGTCATACTTGGTATGAATCCCAGATTTTGTAAGTCTTAAAACAAGTCACTTCACCCCACTAAACCTATGTATCTTTATTTTTAATTAAATGTATTGGGGTGACATTTGTTAATAAGATCATATAGGTTTCAAGTGTACATCTCCATGATACATGATCTGTATATTGCATTCTGTGCTCACCACTCAAAGTCAAATCATCTTCTGTTACCATATATTTGGCTCCCCTTACCCTTTATTACCTCCACCACATACTTCTGGTAATCACCATACTGTTGTCTGTGTCTATGAGTTTCAGTTTTATATTCCACACTAGTGGCCTGGTGCATGAATTTCTCCACATTGAAAGGAAATTAATTAGAAGGAATATTTTAATATCGCTATTCACCCTTTCTCTGTAGTAGAAGTGTCAACCAAATTCACAATTGACAATGACCGATCGAAACACATGTATGCAATTGGCACCAGAGAAGGCTATATTTGCATTGTGTATGTGGGAGTCAACTTAGCCTTTTATAGATATAGAATAAACTTGCTTAATTAGACCTGCTTTCTGATATAGCCAGACTTTTGCCAGACCTGTGAAGCACCCCAACTCCTCTTTCAGGTAATTGTCTGCAACACAGCAGTAAATATCAACATGAAATAGTTTATTTTTATAGATCACACAGGGAGAACAAAGGGTAAACTATTTAAGGGCAGCAGTGTTTGATTATATTCTGTGCAGTGAGAAAACCTGAAGTCATTTTTAAGGTGCACCATTTCTTACTTATTTTTAGTCAGGTCAAGTTTCTAAGCTTTCTAAATCACTGTTTTCTGGCTAATGAAAAGAAAATAGGATTCCACTGAATCTCCTCTCTACCTACTCCAGGACTTCTGTGAGGGTCAAATGAGATGAGGCATGGGAAAATGCTTCACAGACATTTGGTTATATTTCCACTGGACTATGAAACAAGTCATGCTCCTGGGCTGAAGAAATTTCAAGGAGGCTAGTTGTCACTAGAGAGAGGAAGCTGGGCACTGCTATGTGACATCATTACCCAGATGGACACTTAGCATATCAGCCTTTTATATATATACCAGAGAACCGGTGCACGAAATTTATGCAGTGGGGGGTCGGGGGGAGAGAAAGTCCCCTAAGCCCATTCTGCGCCCTATCCAATCCAGGACCCCCGGAGTATGTCTAACTGCTGGTTTAGGCCCAATCCAAGGCTGCCTGCTTTATTGCTCCTAACTGCTACCCCTGCCAGCCTGATCACCCCTGCCTCCCTGTCAGCCTGATTGTCTCTAACTGCCCCCATGGTGGCTTGATAACCCTTAACTGCCTCTACCTGCCATCCTGATTGCCCCCAATTGCCCCCCCCCCTGCAGGCCTGGTCATTCCACACAGCCTGCTTTTCAGTTGTTTGATTGTCCCTTACTAATCTCCCTGCTAGCCTGGTTATCCCATACAGCCTGTTTGGTTGTCTGTTTGGTTGAGACGGTCACTTAGGCTTTTATATAGATAGATAGATATCCCTAATTAAATTGATCATAATGTTCTTGATAATATACAATTAGTACTGATCACTGGAGAAAACACACACACACACACACACACACACAGACACACACACACACACGCACACAATGTAAGTGTTTTTTCCACTTTGACCTCTATCTGATTTTTGGCACATCATATTTAAATAGAGGCCCAATGCACATCATTCATGCATGTGTAGAGTACTTAGGCCTGGCTGGCAATAAGGGCCGATTGGGGACTTCTAGCTGCTGACCAGGACCTTCCTTCATTCCATGCCATCCCCTTGTGGTCAGTGCACATCATAGCGAGCAATTGAACTCCTGGTCTTATGGTCGAACTCCTGAGGAATACTTTGCATATTAGCTATATATATATATATATATATATATATATATATATAGAGAGAGAGAGAGAGAGAGAGAGAGAGAGAGATAGCTATATATCTATATAGATAGATAGATAGATATAGATATACATATATAGATATACATATAGATGTAGATATAGATATATAGATATGAATGAAAACATGTGGTTCTTAGCTTTCCTGACTGATTTGTTTCACATAGTGTAATATTTTCACCCCTATGTTCATAGCAACATTATTCAAGGTGGCCAAGACAACCATAGTGTTCTTCTATGGAGAGTTGGATAAAGATATAGTATGTATATACTATAGAATACTACTCAGCCACAATAAAAGATGAAATACTGCCATTTGTGACAACATGGATGGACTCTCAGTTGTTTTTTTAATTTATTATTTTTTTTAGAGAGAGAGAGGAAAGAAGGGGTGAGAGAGAAAGAGGGGTGAGAGAGATTTGTTGTTAAACTTATTTATGCATTTATTTGGTGATTATTATATGTATTTCCAATGGGGATTAAACCCACAGCTTTGGTGTATTGGGATGACACTCCGACAAACTGAGCAATCTGGCCAGGGCCTTCAGCTTCTTTTGAAAATGGAAATCATAATGTCTACCTTGGACAGTTATGAGGAAAAAGTGATGTTGCTATAGGTGTTGGAAAACCATTCACTTGATTCCAAGTCTGTTTGACAAACACCTACCTTTAAGTAGTGAAAGGCTACCCATGAGAGCTTAGCTCTAGGCCTTTCTTATCTCTTCCACCCTCCCAGACCAAAACCATACAGGCCCCTAAATGTCCACAGTCTTTGGTTCAATGCATTAGATGAGTTAGTAGGTTTCTCCACTGACCAAAGGTAAAGTAGCTGAGGTGGACATTTAGATGAACCTTCTGTATAGCACATTCTCATCTCCCTGAGTCAGCTGGGTGAGGTAATGGGGTGTTAGTCACATGCACACTGAGTAGTTAGGGGATTTTAAACTAAATCACTCCAATTGTTATTATTTCCTCTGTTAAAATTGGGTTTTTGCCTGACATTGCTTAGTGACAATACTCCTGGACTTTCTTCCAAAAGCTATAAAGATGGCCTCTCAAATTTAGAAAATGCTGAAATTGTTGGAAAGTTTTTATTAAGCTGTTTAGAATTTAAAACAAGGGCTTACAGCAAAGCAGTTAAGAAATAAACAGCTCAGGGTGTTTCCATTTCCTTCATGAAGCAATAACTCAAAATCTTGTCACATTTGGAAAAGGAGACAGATCAAGTGTCTGAATGTTCTAAGTGTCTTTAAGTAAAACACTTCTCTCTCTGGAACAGTGAGTCCAATGCAAACAACCTGGCTGCTGGTGAGTTTAATCATAGCATCTTAGACTTGGGAAACACTTTACAAGGCACCCCACAGTTTTTTACCAAAATAAAAAAAATATTTACTTTTTAAGGAAGACATCAAGTTTACCTTGTAAATATTTCCAAGGCATGTTGCGCCCATTATAAGCCAACTCTAGTCTGTTTTGTTCTCAATCCTCACTTCTATCTGTTCCTGTTTCTCCCGGGTATCTGAAGACAACCACTTTCTCATCTAAGAAGATCTTCCCTTCTCTTTAACATGATTGGGTCCTCTCCTCCCTAAAAGTTTTTCTTATACTCCTCTGTGTGAAAATACTTTCCCACCTTTGGAGAAAACATACTCCTTCCTGTACTGATTGGTCTTATAATAGTGTTCATACTTTACCCTCTTTAGTTTATTTTATCTTGAATAAATTCTCCAGTCTAAAGTAATGTTTTGGGAAGCTTCAGATGGACAATTAATGATGGCTGTTGACAATACTGTCAAGCATTGAAGAGATTGTGAAACCATCCTCACTTTATAGAGATAACCAATGTTCAGATAAAAGAAGCCATTTATCCAAGGCCATGTAGGTACATAATAACATAACTGAAGACCAAACATGACTTCCTGACTCTCAACCAAGAATTTCCTCAATTATGATGGCATGTCAATAACTCTTCAGTTGATTCTTTTTTGTAGAAGAGCATGGCTCCCATTTCTCTTTTTAAAAATATATTTTTGTTGATTTCAGAGAGAAAAGGAGAGAGAAAGAGAGATAGAAATATCAACGATAAGAGAGGACCATTGATAGCTATCTCCTGCATGCTCCACACTAGGGATTGAGCCCACAACCTGGGGATGTGCCATGACTAGGAATTGAACCATAACCATAACCTCCTGGTTCATAGGCCAATGCTCAACCACTGAGCCACACCAGTTAGGCACCCCCAGTTTTTAATAAGCATTCTATAATTAGTATTGGGTGAGTGAATGTATACTGAATGAGTGAAAAAATATATTTTCTTAAGAATCAGTAAACAAATATTTATGACAGTCAACATGGCAACACTCATGGTTGTTGGGTCTTGGTCATATATGAATGTTTGTGGAAGTCCACCAAGATAAAAATGAGTGTTTAATCCTAGAACTGGTTATAGGTAGGTCATTGAGAATCAGGAAGCTTCTAATTCTGTTTTGATTTCAAATCTTATTTGCCAGGTCCTCTAGGTTATAAATACAGAAGTTAATTAATTTACTAACTCTGTCAAAGCCACTTACTCTGGAAAAAGTCAAACAACATTATTAGATTGAAGGTAAGAAGACATATTCTGAATTCTCCAGCACTTAGTGGCTCAAGCTTGTCAGAGGCTTCCTATTCCTGCTCAGGTACCATCACTTTGAAAAACACTTTGTCAACTTCCAAAATGCCTCTTCTCCTTCTGAGCACCCATTACTTCCCTGATAAGAAAGGGTGCTCATATTCCCTTACCTCAGTGGAAGTTCTTAGAAACATTTTTTCTTCATGTAGATAGGCCTCTGCTTCAATCCCTAGTAGGTAACCCATTTCTCTTTTCTTAGAGATCAGTGGGCATATTTCTGTATTTGTTAGAACAAACAAATAAGGTTGAGGATTCATTAATGGGAACCCAATTCCATGGAGCTTTTAATAGAGGAAAGCTCTTAAAAAATACAGGGATCTTTTCTAGCAAAGAACGAAATGCTCAGTATGGCTGAGCTACTATATACAACTTATACAACTTGGGTATAAGTAGTAAAATGGCTTAATTGGAGTTCACAGTCTGAGATAACTACAAATTAATAAATGGGTATGCCACTGGATGGATAAACTATTGGACAGTGATGTATGAGCCAAATATATATATTTTAATTCTCACCCAAGGACATTTTTTTCCTGTTGCTTTTAGAGAGAGTGAAAGGGAATGAGGAAGGGGAGAGAAAGAGAAAGGGAAGGAGGAGAGAGAGAGAGAGAGAGAGAGAGAGAGAGAGAGAGAGAGAGAGAGAGAGATGTGCTAGAGACATGTTGACTAGTTGCCTCCTGTAGGTGTCCCAACTAGGGCCAGGGATTGAACCTGCAACCCAGGTATGTGCCCTTGACAGTGAATCAAACCCAAGACTCTTTGGTGCATGGGCCCATGCTTCATTTATTGAGCAACATTGGCCATGGCACCAAAGACTTTCTTATATCAACATGGAGCAACCAACTTGACTTTTCAAAATGATAAGCCTAAATATTTTCCATAAGAGCTAGGAAGGCAATGAGTTTGTCCAACTACCACCTAATGTTTTTCTAGAATGTCTATTTTCTTTTACTTCTAGAAACTACCATCTCATTTGTTCTATTGCACCCTATAGTTTTTTGAACCATATTTATCTCTCTATGGTGCCTTGGCCATCTGTCCCCATGAGGCATGAGGTACCTGATGGCAGAGGCTATTTCTTCCTTTTAAAACTTTTATTTTGTTACTTGCATCTTGAAATGCTTTCAGATTTACAGAAAAGTTTCAAGAAGTGTACAAAGAATTTCTGTATGACCATCTAGATTCTCTAAAAATGTTAAACATTTACCACATTTGTTTTTATCATTCTATTATCTATCTATCTATTATCTAACTATCCACACACATACACATTTATTCTGAAATGTTTAAGTAAAGGTTGCACACATAATACCCCATCATCTCTAAGTACTTCTGTATGAATTTCCTAAAATCAAAGGCATTTTTTTTTACGTAATTCATATCAAAATCAGGAAATTATAATTGACTCAATCCTATAATCTTATCTGCAGGTCTTATATAAAGTTCACTAAATCACCCCACTAAATCCAGGGACTGGTCTAGAAATCTAATCCCAGTCACACTCACATTCATTTGAGATGCGCCTTTAATCTGTCATGTCCCTTTGTTCTCCTTTGACTTGAAATAGTCCCTAAGTTTTTCTTTGTCTTTTATAATCTTGACATATTAGAATAGCACATGTTATTTAGTAGAATGTCCCTTCATTTGGATTTGTCTGAGGTTTCCTGATAATTAGGTTCAGGCTATGCAGTTTTGGCAGGAAAATCACAGAAGAGATGTTATGTCTTTCTCAGTACATCATATCATGAGACACATGATGTTTGTCCCTGGTGTATTTCTGTGTGTGTGTGTGTGTGTATGTGCCTGTGTGTGATATTTAATTGATTTATTTAAGTGGTGTCTGCCAGGCATCTCTACTATAAAGGCATTATTATTCTTTTTTGTAATTAATTAGTATCTTGTGGGGAAATACTTTGGGACTATGTAAATATCTTATTTCTCATAGTACTTTCAGCCACTAGTTTTAGCATCAATTAATGATTCTTGCCTGAAACAATTATTATTCTGGTGGTTGCCAAGTACTTTCTAATTCCATCTTTCCTCCTATATTTATTAGTTGGAATTCTAGCATGTTTTTTCACCCTTGTCCTCTTTGCTCGGTTCAGTCTGGTCCAAGGAAAGCATTATTCTATGTGTGTTGTTTCGGTTAGTTATTACTTGGTGTTATCATTAAAACATTTGAAGCAAGCACATTGCTTTAAAGTAGAAATTCTGCCGACATAATAGAACATGCTGTTCAATAAACTTTAAATGGATTGCAATTTAAGTGGGTGTTTAAAAAAATTAGCATGGATGAAGGCATTTTGCAAAAGTTGTCAGAATAAATAAACTGATCCAAGATCTCTTTTATAAGCTGAGTAGAAGCTTCAGGGTGATATCTTCCATACTCTTCTGTCTAAAGTGGGGATGGGGTGATTGGCTCTCCAACAAGAAGAGGACTGAGTCACACCAGGCACTTTCTTTTGCTTGTGGGTCAGCAAATTACCCAAATGAAACTTGTCACTGTTTAGACAGTTCTTACTCTCTCTGCTCTTAAACTTCATGCTTTCTTGTTATTCCCTGATGCATATACAATGGAATTGATTTTTTATTTATATTGCCCTGTTTTGTGTGTGTGTGTGTGTGTGTGTGTGTGTGTGTGTGTGTGTGTGTTTTAATAGACATATCGTGGGGCCACAGAGAAGTCACATAAAGTCACTTTATAGATGATACAATTAATTTTCAGGGTCCTACAAATACTTTCTTCCCAGCCCTTTCTCTGTTTTCTCAAGTTCCTTAGGCAGTGTTTTGTTGTCCTAAACTTGACCCTAGCTGCTAACCAGTTTCTCCCATGACTCAGCCAAAAGACTGCCCAAGTCTTTACCTTCACCCCTCTGGGGTTTTGCATCTGGGCAAGTGGCTCTTGTTCCTGGCCAGCTTCTGATCTTTCTTCCTGGAATCCTTCACTGCCACATCTGTCAGCTTGAGGTCTCTGACCCCATCTGGCTTCTCTTCTGGGCCACTGGCCCTCTCCCAAGGACAGCCAGAACTCCTGAGTTAATGATCTAGGGTCACATTGCTTCCCTGTCTATCCTGACTTAAAAATCCATTTCCTCTTTGGTTTTCCAAAGGAGGTAAGAATTTATCAAAAAGAATTTCCACTGAGAAACAAGAATAGAACAGAGACCAAAAGGTTAAATAAGTAAGTAGTTTAAAGAGACCCCAAATTTCATACAAATTTAGAGTATAGGTTATGTAAAGTAGTTCAAGGTAGAACCCACAGTACTGGTGCCTACACTATCCATCAATTCTACCTTTAAGAAGCTCTTGGTAGGAGACATCTTTTTGAATTATTTAGTATTTCTTATTCTACCTTGCAGACAAGGGACAAAAGTATAATCCCACAGTCTCCATGGATGCCCAACTAAATGAGATCCAAGATTATGCCTATGTGGTCACAGAAAGATCATCTGGGGCTCATGTAACATCTGGAGTAAAGGAGGTAATCCAGTGAACATGCACTTGGATTTTTTTCAGGGCATCCTGTCCAAAACTTTGGTATATCCTGGAGTTTCTGATATTTAGGCACTAGAACTTTAGTTTCCAATCTGGAAGGCTAGAAATAAAGTGCAAATAGGCAGCTTCCAGTTGGCATTAAAGTCATGCTCATCATAAGTACATAGGAGGCAGGGTAAGGAGACTGGTGTCTACTCAGGACATTTCTTTCTACATTGTTGGAAGGACTCTGATATTTTATAGCTTAATGTGCATAAAATCCTAAGAACTGCCCTGGTCGGTGAGCTAAGTGGTTAGAGCATCTATCTGCACACTGAAGTTTCTTGGTTTTGATTACTAGTCAAGGGTACATACCTGCGTTGGGACATGTGCATGAGGCAACGATTCCATGAGTCTCTCACATCAATGTTTCTCTCTCTGTGTGTCTCTGTTTCTGTCTCTCTGTGTCTCTCTTCCCCTTCCCTCCCTTCCACTCTCTCTAAAAATGAATGGGGAAAAAATAGCCTTGGGTGAGAAACAACAACAACAGATCTTAAGAACTGAGATCACCAAAGGTTTGAGAGAAGAGTAGTGGAAATATGGAAGCAGGGAAGATATGGTGGACAGTTGTCTCTGATAAGCTTGCCAATGACATCATTGTCTATGAAAGAAATCAAGCCTTCAATTACTGTCTTATTTTCACTTATGATTACACAAATATTTGGAGTCATCAATTAGACTTACAAATGCTGAGACCTTGAGAACATTGTTCAATGGCTGAAGAGCTTCTCTATCCATGAAATGAAAGCACAACTTATCATATAATGTGTTGTTATAAAGATTGAATGAAAAAGAAAGAACCTGGTATAGAAACAGCCTGAAATAAATTGAAAATAGTTTCATTCCAGAGTTTCCAGATAAGACCTCAACTCAGCTGACACACTAACTTTAACCTTGTGAGATGCTCAAGAGAAACCAGTTGAGCCCACGTGGGCGTCCAAACTTAGAGAAATTTGTGATAACATAAGTCTTATTTTAAGACATTAAAGTTTGTGGTAATTGTTATGCAGCAATAGAAAACTAATACCCATTCCTGCCTTCCTCCCTTCTTCTTGCATTAATAAACATTTATTCTTAGCATAGTATGTTCTGGGTACTGCTTCAGACACCCTATAAAAATCAGGTCATTATTCACAAAACACTTCTAAGAAGTAAGTCTTAATATCCCCATTTGTACAAGGGTGAGCATAGGGTTATAGTATTTGGGAAACTGTCTGTTCTCTAACCCAAATCCATCTGTAACACCATGTTATCTCCATGTTCACCTCTTCTGTGCAGGGTTTGGATTTTACTCTGCCCTGCACAGAAACTGGTTGAGTGGGGCAGATGAATCTGGTGGCTGAACATTACTTCTGAGGTTGCTATGGAGATACGTAGCACAACATCGTGTGCTGTGAGCAGCACTTAGAAACTTGTGAAAAACTTTGATTACTGTCCAGTTTGCTTTCCCCATCTTCCTCTCAATTCCTAGAACTGTACTTGGCATAGGCAGTCAGAAGCCCTGGTTCTGCTTTGGAGCTCATGTGAAGGGATTGTGATAACAGTGATAACAATAAATATTTAATACGTATTTTATACTGTTCCGGGCATGAATGAACCTTCCCTCTGCTTTCCCCAGGGGACTGCCTGAGGTGGAAGGAAGCATGTGAGCCCTGACTGTAATGAAAGGAAACCCATCAACAATATTTTCAAAACCTACTTCACTGCTTTTCTCATTTTCAATTGAGGAAATGTCATGTTGACAATTTCTCTTCATCAAGTGACAATCTTAAATCATTTTTAATTAACTTAATTAAGCTGAACTAAAGTAATCATAAATGTTATTGTGGTATAAATAAAATACTTAAGTTAAAAATACTGTCAGTTTTAATATATTTATATTTACATTTTCAATATTTTCCCAACTACTTTAATGTTCTTTTAAAAATTAACCATTATTAAAATACATTAAAATGTGTCTAGGGACACATATGCTTCCTTTTGCTTCAGGCTCAACATGGCTCAACAGAGCAACTGTCTTTATTTGAAATTTTTGGTGTTGTGTTTATGATGGATATTTTTGGATTATTTTTGGTTTATTAAAAAGATATTGCATTAAATTATTACTCATCTTAATTGCTGACTTTCCTGGCACTCTCTCAAATTTTATACCTGGGATGAGTGCCTCAACTTCCTCACCCTAGTGCTGGCTGGACAAACACCTAGATAAACAACTCTCAGATAAACAAACACCAGCTTGCAGATACACATTTCCAGATCATTCTGTGCATTGGAAAAAAATCCGGACATCTCAACTGCCTTTTCCTTGGGACATATAATGGCAGGTTTTGACATTAAAAGTCTCTTTTTTTGGTATATTTAGCCTATCCTCGGCTATATTAGAAAAGCACAGGGCTTTGCAAAGCTTTGGTTTGAAAAAGGATTCTTGCAAAGACCACAGTTCCACTAGTGAAGCAGGAATTGTAACTTTCATCTGAGACGTGCTCACTCTAATATGTAAGATATTGAGAAGCCAGTCTAAATGCATGGTAAAGGAGTCTCCTGGGAGAAAGAGAAGGCAGGTGTGTAATTTTCCACAATGAGCAAGTGTTAATTGTTTGACTAACAGTGTCTGTATTATTTTGATAATCATAGAAAACAGCATCAATGCAAACAGATTCTGTATTATAGAAATGACTACTATGTAACCTGATACTGCTAGGTACCTTTATTTCCCTGTGCTTTCATTGTGTCCCCTTCTCCCACCCATCCCCAAATGAGAGACGGTTTTACTGCTTAAGGTGTGCATTCCATCCAGGTGAAGATCAATTAATTAGAATAAGGACCCCAATCCATTATATGAACAGAGCTTTAGTTCAAATGGGCCAATTCTGTGAGAGGGTAGGGATGGATGCACATTGAATTATTTACACAGTGCATTGTAGTATCAGCTTGTCAGACAGAAAAAAATTCTCTAGGAGCATGTCATGTTCAAATTTCAAATGGCAATTTAGTTTCAGGAACAAAATACAAGATGCCACATTGAATTAATATTTTAATATTTTAATTCAAATGTAATGGGTATTGTCTGTTTCTGTTCAAGTTATGAATGTGTTTTATATTATCTATACTAATAAAAGCCTAGGTGGCCCTCGCACGATACCCTCATGTCAACACAAGAGGGCCACCTCATGTCATCACAAGATAGGACCCTCATGTTGTCACAACATGACCACCACAAGATGGCCACCACAAGATGGCTGGCAAGGGAGAGCAGTTGTGGGCAATCAGGCCAGCAGGGGAGGACAGTTGAAAGAGAACAGGCTGGCAGAGGAGGGCAGTTGGGGGCAAAATCAGGCCAGCAGGGGAGGGCAGTTGGGGGCAATTGGGTCAGCAGGGGAGAGTTAGGTGTCAATCAAGCTAACAAAAGAGCGGTTAGGGGCCAATCAGGCTGGCAGGCAGGTGAGTGGTTAGGAGCCAGCAGTCCTGGATTGTGAGAGGGATCCCAGATTGAAAAGGGTACAGGCCAGGCTGAGGGTCAACCCTCTCCTGTGCATTAATTTCAGGCACCAGGCCTCTAGTTGTATATGATCCATGAGGAAACAGTTAATGTAGATCTTTATATTTGTATACATTGAAGTTATTCTATGATAGAGATTAAATCAACATTGGACTTAAATATAGTAGGGATTTTTCCACCTTCAGGAAGGGTCATTATGCTATCCAAGCTTAAAAGCTTAGAACTGTATGCCATATAGAGAATATTTGGGAAGGAGAGAGAAGGCAGTCCTTAACCCAAATAGGCTAATAGCTTGTGGCACACAGTCTTCTATCTATGATGGAAACTAGTTTAGGGACCCCTTAAATATCTAGACCCCTTCCAACCACAGCTGCAGCCTTTGCTTAATGATGTTTGAGCAGTTCTGCAGTCTAGTCACTAAATGTTAGAGCCAAGTTAGAGCATCTCTTGCTTCCTCCTCACACCAAACAGTCTAATGAGGTTGTTAGCAGCACTGTGAGAAGTTATGATCATCTTAGCAGGAAGGTGGCCATGCTCACGAGGTGTGGAATTGTCACTGCTGCTGCACTTCCAAATTTGGAGCTGAGAATTTAACTGGGCAGGGTCTGGGCTTTCAGCCAGCTGAGCTGTCCAGGTAGATGATAAACTAATTAGGGGAACTGCAAACCAATTAGCACTTGAGCCGGGTTGGCTGATGTTTTTAGAGACTTCTTCCTTGAGTATATTAAGATAAGAACCAGCCCAATGCACCCTTCCCCCAATCACATACATGGGTCTCTGTCCTGGAAAGGGTTGGAGGTACTTCAGCTCTAGGACATTGCTAATTTTGCAAAGGAGGTTTCAATCCTAAAATATTAGCCTTTCTTTAGAAGGTTAACAATTCTCGCCTGAAAGTTGACTGTCATATTCTGGGTCAGGTGGACTAGGTCAGTCCCTCCATGGATAGGAGAAGCCAAAACAAAGCAAGCTTGCTTAGAAAACTGGAAGCTACATAGCTCTGTGGCCAACACATTAATCCATATGCGTGGCCACCTGAGATGCCAATTTCAGGATTGGGAGTGTTTTCCTTTCTTTTGAAACATCCTTGCCCTCACTTTCTGCAGATCACAGATACCAAACCCTGCTTCTCACCTTTGTGATAAGGTGAGCCTCTTGTCTTCACTAGGTGGTTCCCTTACACCAGTGGTTGGCAAACTCATTCATCAACAGAGCGGTATGTGGTTCACAAGCTGCAGTTTGCTGACCACTGCCTTTCACTAACCCTGCCCTGTTCATTTCTGCTGGCTGTGTAGCTGAGGAGGAGTGGGATAGCAGGGGCCAGCAAGGAGGAGAGGGACTCCCCAGAGGGATGTATTCTACTTAACTGTGTTTTATTTTATATTTTAAGATAAGATACTAAGAAAATTATTCACTTTTATAAGCTAACAACAAATAGAAAACACATTTTTATTAAAAATAAAATAACAAGTATGTGTGTATGTTAGTATATAAACAATCTGAGTGGCAATAAAAATCAGAGAAAATAAAAAAGAGACTATCCTAAAGTCCTTCTAGCTCATCTCTCTTCTATGAATATATGGTTCTATAATAGCAGTCACTCCTGGCTGCCTGATTCTAGATATCTCCATGTTTGATCAAATGTGTGTAAACTGTGTGTGTGTGTGTGTGTGTGTGTGTGTGTGTGTGTGTGTGTGATATAGAACCACAGTCTTACTTCTGGCATGGCACCCATTCCATCTGAACCCAGAATTTGACTTCTCACATACCTAAGGAAAAGTGTTCCTACAAGATGTCCTCTTTGTGAATAGACATAGTATAGAGTTCAAGATAAGGTTTCCTTTGTTCATGGTTTGTGTGCGAGATTATACCAGTTTAACTAACAGACAGAGCACAATAATTATGTATATAATTCAAGTGGTGATTCTCTCACACCTTTGGATCAGCAGCCTCCGCTGTACTTATCTTACAACCATGGCAAGTCTATTCAAGGCTGTAATGTTTTGCATGTTTGGCATCAGGACCTTGGATTGGGGACATGGGAGCCTCTTGGGGTAGAATTTATTCTATATGTGATTTGTTTTATTTTCCAAATCCAATCAATGGGCTGTGGATCACTGGATTGAAAGAAGTTCTGAAGTATATTTCAGATCATTCAGAAACATGCTAGACTTTACCCACAATAATAGTCATAGTCGTAAGAGGTGGAGATGGTAGCATTTTTGTCTCCACCTTAGGGACAAGAGAAAGTCAACATATAAAAGATTAATTAATGGGTCAGATTGTATTATAGTCCTGTTCCCCACCCTTCCCTGTGCCTCCACATGTGTCCTGATCTTATCATAGGTGAAGTACATGTCCCTGAACTTTGACTTTTAATTTGACCATATGACTTGCCTTTGCCAATGGGTGGAAATGAGAATGGGTTGATTCAGAGACAAAGACTTAAGAGTCCTTACTTATTTATTCTCAGCATTTTATGTCTCTGCCACTACCATGTGTTAAAGGTGCCCCTGATTCCAGAGGAGGTTGAGAGGGAGAACCATGTTTCTCTGGTCACATGAGGCAACCTTGTGACTCTCTAAGGGAGTCACCAGACACTCTACAGACTTACAAGTCTTGGGATAGTTTGTTATCCAACAGGAGTTAACAATATAGTCCACAAACAAGCCCTTGGTTACAAAATAAAAGTGTGGCTCTGAATACCAAAGAGTGTCATTTTCCAGTCTAGCACCAAGAGACTTATGTCTGAGTCCCAGGGTAAAGAGACGGCTAACAAACACTGCCAATAAAATGGCAAGAGGTGTTTCATTAATAAATCATAATAAAGTCTCCAAACCTGCTAATGCCAGGCAAAGCAGGTTTTTAGCCCATGTTGCAGAATGTAATACTCATGGGGATGGGTGTAAGGGTGTGTTGGTTTCAAAATGAGTCTGTAAATTCTTGACACTCTTACCACCAAAAGCCAGAATCTAATTCACCTCCCCTTGGTTATGTGCCAGTCTTAGAAGTGACTTGCTTCTGATAAATATTACTCATTACAATGACACTGTGTGGCTCTTGAAGCTAGGTAATACAGTGCTCTCTCTGTCTCTCTGTGTTTGTGTGTGTCTCCCTCTCTATCTGTCTCTCTCTCTCTCCTTCTTTCTTAGTTTCTCTTGTTCACTCTCTCTCTCTATAGTACATGCATCATTTTCCATGGAACTCATACCAGGCCATGGGAAAGCCAACCAGCTGCATGTACATGCTAAGGCCACATAGAGATGTTCCAGCCCAGCCCCAGCTAAGGTTCTATCTGTCAGCATTAATGGTCACTAATGGGCATGAGCCAGCTTCCAGATGATTCCAATCCCCTATCTTAGATGCTGAGTGTAACTAAGATGACCTGTCTACCTGAGCCCTGTTAAAGTTGCAGATCAAGCAAAATAAATATTGTCATTGGTAAGTAAGCTGGTGTGGGGTGAGTTTTTATGCAGCTATGGGTAACCAGAATGAGGGAATTTCACTTTTTTAGGGGTACAATTGGGATGGAGAGCTATCTGGGCTAGTAAGCTCTATGACCAGACAAAGAAGAAATAACTCTCCAAGGCTCAAGAAGAAGGTGGCTCTGATAGCATGGGCTCCAGACATGCACCCATTTTCTTTGGGACTTAACACACCACCAGGAGCCTTAGCAATAAAAAGCAAAGCAAAACAAACAAACAAAAACAACATAGAAGCAGAAACTAAGAACATAAAGAATGCTGTGATATAATGAGGAGTCTATGCTTGCAAGAATCCAAAGGGTCAGCAAGCAGGACTCCACACTCTCAGCCAAGGCAGAGCAGGGAGGTCCTTGTATGTGACCCGCTGTTCTCTGAGATGGTATGTGTAACCCACTTTTCTCCAAGGGCTGCCCTGGAAAGTCAGGCTCTCACTTTGTTACAGCACTTTGGTCTCCCAAAGCCCTCACATGCCTCCTCTGTTTCAATGCTCGCATTAACACCTGTGAGGTGGTATTATTATTCCCAGGTCTCAAAGCCCATAAATGGCAGCTCTGCCAGGAAACTGAGTCCTACTTTGTTCCCTGTACCACAGCTGCCCCAGCAAATTAAAACTTACTTTTAATGTAACTCCATAGAGAGCTTCCTAAATTAACCCAGGAGTGAATTGTCCCTCACACTAAACCCTGCTGAGTTTTCTATCCTGTGAGTTCACCAGGAGTTGCATAATAAAATCGCATTAATTCACTATTCATGAATGTTGAGTTTGAGGGAGGAACCAGATACAAGGTCTCTCTTTGATAGCAAAGAAGGCATTTAGTTTGACCTGTCAACCCAAAGGTTTTGTATTAAGGCCATTCTTTAAAATGATCTCTCACCTTACACATGAAGACCTTCCATCTAAGCCTAAGTCTTGGCAGTAGGTCTGCCTTGGTCTTGTCAATCTGGCTTCTGTTTCTGCCCACAGGTTCCTTATCATTCCAGCTTGATCCCTTGACTCCTGTGCACTGTTCCCAGGATTTTTATGTAGGGTACTGACTCCTGCTCACAGGCCTTACCAACCTTATAATCTTGCTTCAGAGGCCAATTGACACCCTCACCAATTCAGATTCCCCCTCTAATGTTCAGATCTCAGAAGGTACTTTAATGGCATTGATCATATACATAGGTCCCAACTATCTGCCAGACAGCATGGGCCAGTCATACTAAGTGCATGCTTGACCCTGGTTCGGCCTCTCCATTCTCAGAGAACTCCTCCAGTCAGTCTACAACTAGGATTGTTCACTGAACGATCACTATTGTACTGACAAAGATGGTGCCTCTGCAGAAATGGAACCTGTGGCAGGCAAAGGGCACCTGCCCATACCTGAAATCCCTCCTTTCTTAGCTGAAGTGTAGTCATTTGGAATTGATGCCACCCAGCGCTGGGGAGGGTGCGGGGAAATTGGCTCCTCCTAAACTGCTTGGTGTGTGACTTGAAGGACAGTTTGCCAACATCTATCAATTTTTTAAATGCACATAAACTTGGTTCTGTTAGATTTTCAGGAATGTATCCTAAATCTGGGTGTCACAAACCACCTGAGAAAGCTTTGCTTCCAATAACCAAGGATCAGAAGCAATCTAAATACCATCCATGCAACCTAGTTGAGTAATTTGTTCCAGTGGGTAGGAAAATGCCCAGGCTCTAGAGAGTGAGGTAAGCCTTTACAAACTTCATAAGCCATATTTTCAAGTAAAAGGGAACTTCAGAACAAATAAATAAAAATATCAAATGCCATGATTCAAAAGAGTGCAAAATAAAACACAACGGACACACACAAGTCAGTCTTACAGAGAAAATTTTGGGAAAGATAAAACCAACAACTATAGTGGTTACATCTGGCATTCAATCATGGGAATAAAATTTCCTTTCATGATACTTTTTTTGCCATTTGAATTAAAAAATTTTTTTTCCTTAACCATGTTCATGTATTAATTGTTTAAATTGAAATAAATCAAAAGCTAAAACCAATATTGGCACAGAAAAGTCCTTTAAAGATTGTCAATATGTAAAGTTTGAAAGCACAGATTTTTCCAAACTGGACCACTGCAGGAAGGTCACAGAATGCTCACACTTTGGAAAGCAAACATTCCAGCCCAGGGATGAGTCCTTTATGGAACTAGATAAATTTGATTTGAAGACATGAGACCTGGGAATTCTGTCACAAAAGTGTTCTTTACATCCTACAGTGTGCATGGTCCTTGGATTGACTACACTCAACTTTTATCATTTCACATTTTTTCACAGTATGGAGTGATATCATATAATACTGTTTTTAAATCTGATTTGAATCAGCTGTGAAACCGGCTTTATATGGTGCTGCTTGCTGGTCAATATTTCTGTTATTTTTGTTTCTGTTTACTTTTTGAAACTACTATGGAATTGTTGACCCAAAGTTTCCCTAAGAGAAAACTTATATGTAGTTGAGGGTTTGAGCAACTACCAAGACCCTCACACCTTCTTCCTTCACCAGCTCCTCCTTCTCCCAGGACCCCCCACCTCTCCTTCCACTTCAGTTGAAAGATCAACTTTTTATTTATCTTGGGATTCAGAGTAAAATTTTATTTGAAATATTGAATTCTGCTACTAAAACACATTTGGAAAATAGTTTTTTTATTGCAGTTTGCTCATAATATTATTTCAAAATAAATAGAAAACAGATGAATTTAGTGACTACTAATAATGCTAGTATGGAAAAATAAGACTCTCCTTGATGCAACACAATTGAGATAAAGTTTGTGATTGTTAATCTTGCAAAAATATGTCTATTTAAACAGAAGAAGTAGGGTTAAATGCATACATTTAAAAGCCAAAATGCCTGGGTTTGTATCCTAGTGTTGCTCATTAGCAGCTATGAGACCTTGAGCAATCACACTTTCTGTGATTTCATTTACAAATATACCAATGCATGAAACTTATCATGGTGGTAGTGAGAGCTCAGAGCTTTGTTGTGTAATTACATCAAATACCTGAATGACTCAGGCTATGTCCAATGCACAGTAGGTGTTACATAAACATTAGCAACTGTCATTACCTTAAGTCAGATACTCCTCATTGGTCTTACCATGATGTTCAAATGTGAATGTGTAGGAAATATAGGAAACATTAAGATTATTTGGAGTTTTATGATATGCTTTGGCATTGGGGAAATTCATGATATGGAAATCAATTATTCAACTTGTAAACATTTGAAATCCATACACATTTTTAGGAATATACTAAACAAAAAGTAGAAGCTCAAGCTTCTTAGTAATTTTTTAGATATCATTGACTGGCTTTTACACATATAACCAACCAATTTTTTTTCTTTTCATCTCCTAAAACAAATTCCACCATTTTCCTCTCAGGTTGGGGGCCAGCCTTCTGACAACATCGGGGCAGAATGGCCTGTGCTGTGGGTAAATTCACAGAGTGAAGAATTCTTCATTGCCCAGAGGAATATTGAAAGAATAGACTTGTGGGCTGGAGACCCTCAGACCCCAGGCTTCATGTCTACATTTTCTATGGAGGAAAGCTTCTGGCAAGTCAGATCCTGCCTTCAGGGACACCTCAGGTCAGGAGGGTATACCTCTCCCTCCTAGCAAGGTCAAGTCCCACAATTCTGAGCCAGGAAGACAGAAACATTTGTGAATTTATGACAGAGAAAATATTCTTTAGCTTGGCTGCTATTGCTCAGAATTGTAGCAGGGAACTCACCTTTCTTCTACTCCCACCATGCATTTGCTGTGGGATTGACCATCAGCCTGGAATCTCTGATTGACTCTGGACATCCAGACCATTCCATTCTGGCCATGTGATGACTTCAAGGCCCACCATGTAACTCAACCAGCATCCTCAGCCTGAGGAGATATTTTCTGAGATTATAAGGAGGAGCTAGCCTATTTCTTTTTTTTATTTTCAGAAAATATATTTTATTGATTTTTTACAGAGAGGAAGGGAGAGGGATAGAGAGTCATAAACATGAATAGAGAAAAACATCAATCAGTTGCCTCCTGCACACCCCTCACCAGGGATGTGCCCGCAACCAAGGTACATGCCCTTGACCGAAATTCAACCTGGGACCCTTGCTCCGCAGGCCAACTCTCTATCCACTGAGCCAAACCGGTTCTGGCTGGTCTATTTCTTGAGAAGATGAAAACAGAAGCAACCACCCTCTACCCCCCCACACACACATACATACTAAATGTAAAGGAGGTAGGATGTAAAACTTCACAAGCTGTTGGTAGTTCCCATCAGAACTAGAAGAGAGCTTTTTAGAAAACATTGCCCCAAATGAACAAGTACAGATAAGAAATAAATAGGCAGACGCAAAACTGGTTTGGCTCTGGATAGAGCATAGGTCTGCAGACTGAAAGGTCCCAGGTTTAATTCCAGTCTAGGGCATGTACCTTGGTTGCAGGCACATCCCAGTAGGGGTGTGCAGGAGGCAGCTGAACAATGTTTCTCTCTCATCAATGTTTCTAACTCTCTATCCCTCTCTCTCTCTCTTCCTCTCTGTAAAAAAACCAATTATATATATATATATATATATATATATATATATATATATATATTTAAAAATAAAACAATAGGCAGAAATCTAGTCTTTATTCTACTATCCAAATATTGGCTCATACTGCATCTGAATTAGGTACATGAGCCATTGAATTCTTATCATTAGAGCTGTTTGAATTGAGATTTATCTTAATTTTAACATGAAAAGCAAGATATGATCAGTTAATGCTGCAAAGGATACCAAACCATGGGAGCTATCATTTCTAGACAACTTTCTAGATGTCAAGTAACTGTTAGGAAAGAAACTTTATATATATATATATATATATATATATATATATATATATATATATTCATATATAAACTTCATATATATATATATATATATTCCAGAAAGGAAGGGAGAGAGAGAGGAGATAAAAGTATAAATGATGATAAAGAATCATGCCAACACATGTTGGCACCTTGATTTTAGACTTCCCAACCTCCAGAAATGTAAGAAATACATTTCTGTTATTTAAAAGCCACCAAGTTTATGTTACTTTGTTATAGCAGCTTGTAGAGTCCAGACAGTTGCATTGAAGTAGGTAAAGTTTCTTGCCCAATTCATGGCACAGAGTGGCCCTCAAAAAACGATAATTTCCATAACCCCACGTTTATCCAATCCCCTCCAGTCACAGCAATTAACAATGTATCTTAAGATAATCAAATAATTGCTTACAAGCATGAGCTATTATCCTTAATTTCAGAGAATTCATAGAGTTAAGAACACAACTGACAGAAAATATAGACAATTGCATCATTTTCTAACCAAATGCAAAGTGACTGTTTGGGGGGAAGTAAGAAGAGTCACAGCCCTGGGAGATAGAGCACAGTGAAGAGGAAATACATCCTACCTCACCACTGGAGGTCAATCTAGTGTCAGATCTGGGCAGATAATGCTAGAAAAGTAGGCATTGGGCTTGGACCTTTGGACCTTATATTCCAGTGAAGAATCTGCATACTTGGAATGCTCTGGCAGAGAGTGATCCTGGGAGGCCGTTCTGAATGGATGGCATGTCAGTTGAGACATAAAGTATGAGAAAGGGCCAGCCAGGCAGAGATTTTTAGGAAAAAGAGTCCAAGCATAAGGGCCAGCATATATATAGCATTCCACTGTGAAATGGAAGAAAGAGAAGCAAATATACCATAGCTATCCAGAGAGGACAGACGTGGCAGTTTACAGCTGGCAAGAGACAGGATGTGGTTATGGAGAGAGGTTTGCAAAGGATCAAAGGTGGGGGCCCCCAAGGAGGGGGGTGTGGCTGGGACTGACTAATGCCTTTAAACCCTGGCCAGCAGTGACCACAGAGAGGCTGAGGCTACTGACACCGGCATGACCCAGGCCTGGCAGATGCTGACATTCCTTCACAATGTGGTTCCTATAGTGCTGGAGCTTTTCATCAGAGGTGAGCATTATTAGTGACCAGATGCAGGGGATGGATGAGGACATGTGTGCAGAGAGTGAAAGGGGAAAAAATGTGGGAGAGAAAGACAGGAGGCCACATCATGGTGCCAAGGACCTAGGGCGAAGGGTGTGGGCTCTAGAGGCTCAGAGGTATCAAGTTAAACCTTGAGCTCTTGAACTTATATCCTCACTGCTATTCCTAAAGGGGGGAAGTGCCAGGGCATTGTGGCAGGGGACATTGAATTGGGATGCCTTTTTGGTTGTGGGGACCTCACTTGCCTCCTCTAAAAGATATAGACTGTGCTTAGGTGGTACTACCTCAGCCTGGGCATGGCGCTGCTCCCCAGAGAACTAAATATATTTTGTTGAAATATAGATTCAACCAATATTTTGCATGAAGCTACATTCCAGGTACTTCAGCCAACAGAGCCTCTACATTAAGTGATCATATGATGTGTCATCTAAACTGGGACTTTTAAGAATAATTCTAGTGGGATAAATTCTCAACCCCTAGGAATATTGAGAATCTGGCCTTAACAGGGAAAATTGAGGTAAATGGTGGCTTTGCCTATACCTCCCTGCCCTTAGGGAAATGGTTGCTGACTGCTTTATTAATATGTGATGGGTGTAAAGAATCTCATTATGTAAGAGGGGAGCCAATGGTAGAACTGAAGAGTTAAGAATATTCTGGGGACTCCGTACTGAAGCAATATAGCATTCTGTTTATAGTGTAAACCTTGACTTAAGATTCTCCGTGATTCAAAATCCATCACTACTATTTACTCTGAGCAGGCCATTCCACCTCTGTGAGCTTCAGTTTTCCCATATCTAAAATGGTAGCAATAATGATAACATGTACCATACAAGGTATTATAAGTTTGAAATGAAGTAATGTGTATAAAGAGGTTAGCATGTTGCCTGGTGTGTATAAGTAGCAATAAATGGTAATTAATGGGATTAATTCTCAGAGATGGAGGGAAACCAATAAAAAGTTGTAGTAAGACTTTGCTAAATACATCTCCAGCAGAACCATGTCATCTATCCCCAGGGCCTGTTAGATATTTCTGCTTTACAGAGGAGACACACACACCCCTCCCCAATGCAATTCTCGCCCCGTTCTCCAGAGGAGAATGTCCTGATCCATTTTCCCTTCTGGAAGGCTGAGTGAAGAAGTCAAGGGGAGACCTATGGACACCAGCCCAACAACACATAAGCTCCAGTTCAGTCTTTCCAGGGAATCACTCTGAATTCATTCAACACAAAGTGACAGATGAGAACAATTTAGTAATTTGAAGGCGTGGGGAAAGAACACATATTCTGAGATGTTCCCAGTGCTGGTTTGGAATTACTGAGCATAGCTCATTTCAACATTGAGCAGATTGTCCTGTCCTGAGTGATGTTGGCAGGTCTGGGAAGGCCTGAGCTTAACCAAGAGGCTGAAACTGAAGGCCAGGGATTCACTTCCCAGCTGAGGTTAAGCCAGGATTCAGATCATGCCTGTTGGCTTCTCGGCTCTTCCAACACCTATGTAACCAATCCCTGCTGTATTTTTTCTTCAATAATTACATTTTCTGTTTTAAGCCACAGAATAGGATAAAGGCAGTTAAGGGAGCTTTATTATACCACAAAATACAGCATGGGGCACAATCTATTTTGCCCAGGTAGAGTTAAATAGATAAGAGGTAACATATGAGTAGGGCCGTGGAGGATGGGTGTGAGTAGGGAGTTTATGGAAGAAAGGGAAGGAAGGGCATTGAAAACACAGGAACAATATGAACACATGGCTGGAGATAAAGAATGTCTGGCAGATAGACGAGTGTCTACACACGAGCAACATCTGGACTTGGAGAAAGATGCTGTCTCACTTTGCTCTCTCTTATAAATTAGATTAGTGACTTTCTTGATCACAGACTGTGGTATCTGGGCTCTAAGATAACCTTCAATGATCCCTTCCTCCTGGTTTTCTTGTTCTCAAGCAGTCCTCTCTGTCAGTGAACAAGGCTGCCTTATGTAAGCAATTGCATGTTGTCATAATTAAAGTAACCTTTCCATGATAGGTGATAAAATATTGTTTCTACTTTGCTGGCTCACTAGCTGTGGCAAAGCCAACTGTTATACCATAAGGATACCCAAACAGCTATATTGAGAGACCTATATGGTGTAGAACTTGTGTCTTCTCCCAATAACCAGCACTAATTTGCCAAGTGGGTAAATGAAACACCTTGAAAGTGAATCTTTCATCCCAGACATGTCTTCAGATAGAGGCCAATAACCCAATAGCTCAATTGCTACTGTGGGAGCCAGAAACACTCAGCTAAGATGCTCTTGGATACTGTACTGCTGGAAACTATGTGAGGTAACAAGTGTTTATTGTTTGAGGATGCACATTTTCATATAATTTGTTATGCAGCATAGGTAACTAATACATCCATAGACCACCAAAGTTATCTATGATTTGAACTCTAAATAAAAATAGTTCTATGCTATGTATTTTTTGGTTGAAGCTTCCAATGAAGGGATCTTCATCCTGGACAGTACTGCTGCAATAAATTGAAGACCTCCCAAAGAGGCATATTAAAGGGAAATGTGTCATTAGACAACCTGAATATTAAATGTGTTTCAACATAATTCTGTATCTTTGCTTTTCCCTGGACGAAGACCAGAAGCTCCTGTGTGCAGGACACTTTTCTTTGTAAGGCTGTAGGTTTACTTATAACTTGGATTGGCATATGGTTTGTGATAGCAACACTAGCTCTAACCTCATATCACCTTTTTGATCAAGAGTCAATCCCAGTCTTCTAGAACATTTTATGAGGCTTAGTTCCTATAATCAAGAGTGAAGCCGAGACCGGTTTGGCTCAGTGGCTAGAGCGTCAGCCTGCGGACTGAAAGGTCCCAGGTTCGATTCCGGTCAAGGGCATGTACCTTGGTTGCGGGCACATCCCCAATGGGGGGTGTGCAAGAGGCAGCTGATTGATGACTCTCTATCATCAATGTTTCTAACTCTCTATCCCTCTCTCTTCCTCGCTGTAAAAAAATCAATAAAATATATTTTAAAAAAAAGAGTGAAGCTGATTATCAAGTTAATTGTCAACTGTTAATTACATTAAAGTATCCTGTATCCATCTCTGTAAAAGAAGCTCATGTCCATCACTTAACCTTTTACCCTATCCCAGAGGTTTCCCCACTTCGCTCTGTCCCACCTCCCTAATCTATCACCAATGGATTTCATGTAACTCACCTATGTCCCTTTCCTTTCATTGCAATGTATAAATATAGAAATGTAACCCGCCATTTTTGGAGCATTATCTCAATCCATTGAGGTTCTGCTTCCCAGCATACTTTGACACTTTGGCTCAAATAAACTCACAAAAATTATTGAGAGAGAGAGAGAGAGAGAGAGAGAGAGAGAGAGAGAGAGAGAGAAGCTGATATGGCTCCACCTGAGACTGGTACTTACCCATGAGATTTTTGGGTAGGACCAAGAAGCAGAGTCAGTCACTCAGTACAAACATGGCTTCTCCTTTAGCGTGGATTGGGAGAAGCATTTCAAATGTGTTTAGCACATGTAACCCCAGCTAAGAGTTCCCCAGAAAGCCTGCTGCAAGTTCAAGATCACACAGTCTCTCCATCTTTATTGACTCACTGGGGTGTGAAACCTTCTCTTCTGAATCAGAAGAGACAGGAACCATCCTCCTCAGCATGACAACAGCCTGTTGGCAGCAAGGCATTAGGATTCATGACTCAAGCCCCATATTTCTACAAAAGCAATTCCCGACTCTCAAAAGCAATTATACATCTTATTATATCATCAGAATAAAATAAATATAAATCCCCAGATTACTGTGAAAGCATAAACAACTGCTGACAGTCCATAAATTGTATTAGGAATACTTTGATAAACTTCCAGCTTTCTGTACCTCCTTGGAACTCATGACAATTGCTATTAAGATTCAACACATATCAGGGGCATGTGTAAATGTCTTGGTGGGACTGGGAAAGAAGAGGGCAGTGTGTGGAAATTTAAAAAATAATAGAGATAAACCAGAAAGAGCTGAAGCAATGAAGGGATGATGGTGACTTTAATGGGGGAAAAGGCCAGAAAAATAAGTGATCTGGGAGCCTGGGGAACACCCCTTCACCCCATGACCTCTCTATAAAAGTGGCTAGTGGAATCCTTGTAACTTTTCTCTTCACATTTCCTGTCCAGCCTTTAGCAAAAAGGAGGTAATTCTGAATGGGTTATTATTTATTCAAGAAGCATTCACTGAGCACCCATGGGCTGAAAAGAATAAATGGGGTGACGATCTTGTGCAATGTATAGACCAGTGCAGGAGATAGGGAAACAAACAGCCAAGGTTCATGGTGATCCCTGCTAGAGGAAAGGCATGGAAAAACTTAAATGTAGGCCCAGGGAGGTGGGGGAAGCTCTCAACTATGTTCTATTGACACTGGGAATGGGCATTATTACTGGCATTGAAGTACCTCACCCCAATTCATATGTTGAATTCCTAACCCTCAGTACCTCAGAGGGACCTCTTAGAAATAGGGTCATTACAGATATAATTAGTTAGGAAGTGGTTATTTGTGATGGAAGTCCTTAGAGAGGGGGGAAATTTGGACCTGGAGACATGTGCACAGGGACAGGCCATATGGAGATGACACAGAGATCTGGGTGATGCTTCTAAAGCCAAGGAATGCCCAGGATTTCCTGCAAACTGCTGGAAACTCTGCAAGAGACCAGGATCAGGTTCATCTTCAACATTTGGAAGGAACAGCCCTGCTGAAAGAGACCTTCATTTCAGACTTCTAGCCTTTAGAACTGTGAGAGAATACATTTGGGTTGTTCAAGTCACCCAATTTATTATCGCTGCCCCAGCATTTTATAGTTCTAAATATTAAAAGGAAAGGTCCTCTAGGCTGAGGAGCTGGAATAGGGACTCGGTTGTTTGAAGAAATGAACTTTGGAAACATGGAAAGATGCCTCATGTTGCTGGGGTGAATGACAGAGGGTGATAGGAAGTGGCTCCAGAGAAGACAGAGGTGGTGGTGGTGTGTGTTATGTGTGTGTGTTGGGGGACAGGGTGTTGTAAAGAGATGCTTTCTGAGGTTGCAATATTTTATTATAAAAGCTAGTGAGGAGGACCGAAGCAAGATGGCGGCCCAGGGAGTCTCCTGGGCCGCCATCTCCTCAACAATTTGGAAATAAACAACAGATAAAACCAAAAGGGATCGCACCAGACCCACAGGAAAGCTGGCGAAATGGGAAGGCTACATCTAAACGCAAAGCAGGACGTCGCTGCTGCCATGTGGAGTTTAAAACTACAGCGAAACTGAACCTGCGGGAGCCGCTGCCGCCGGGAATGAGGGAAGCCAGACCTCGCTCCGCCCCGGGGCCCAGGGAGTGGGCCAGCCCCGCCGGCCGCCACGGGAGCTGATGGGGGCCTACGCCGCCGCAGCCACCGCCACCGCCGCAGCAGCGCCTTCGGCTCCTGCCTGGACGAGAAGCCCGTGAGCGCGACCTCCCAGCTCGCTCGCAGTGCTGGAGAGGAGCGGGTGCCAGGACTCGGGCCCCCGCACTCGCCGCTGCCGGGCGGGCGAAGAGATGGTGTAGTATCTCCCCGCCGGCCCAGCCCCCGCGCTTACTGTGCAGGCGAAGAAATCGCGCAGCGGCTCCCCGTCTGCAACCAGCCCAGAAGTGGGAAAACTAAACTAGACACCAAGCAGGGCGCCGCCGCCGCCATGTGGAGTTTAAAACTACAGCGAAACTGAACCTGCCTCTGACGCCGGAAATGAGGGAAGCCAGACCTCGCCCTGCCCCGGGGCCCAGGGAGTGGGCCAGCCCCGCCGCCACTACGGAGCTGGTGGGGGCCTACGCCGCTGCCACCGCCACCGCCTGGGCGGCTGCCGCCACGCCTTCACCGCGCCTTGGCCGCGCCTTCGGCTCCTGCCTGGACGAGAAGCCCATGAGCGTGAGCAAGACCTCCCAGCCCGCCCACAGTCCTAGAGGAGCGGGCACAGCGTCCCCCCTCCCGCACAACCAGCTTGCCACAGAAATGGGAAGGCTACAGTTAGACACCAAGCAGGGCGCCGCAGCTGCCATGTGGAGTTTAAAACTACGGCGAGCGGAGGACTGAGAAGGTGGGGCAGTTCTGTACCGTGCTGCCTTCCACTGGTTAAGACCTCCAAGGGCAAAGGCCTACCGAGGTGAGGATGCCCCTACTGTCAACTGTAGAGGGGCAGCACTGAGCTGGCCAATATTTGTGGTGGTGGTGCTGCTTGTCCTGGCTCAGGGGAAGCGTTCCACTAAGTCTGAAAGACTAAGACATCACGGGGACTCTCCGTCACCGCCCTCGGCCTGCTCTGCCAGGCCTTCGCGCGCGCTGTGCTGGCGCTGCGCCTTCCATCGGCAGACCCGGAGAATCCTTTCTCCGTTGCCACATGGCCAGGCCAAAGCATCAGACACTACCACCATGCAGATTTTAAAACTACAGGGGAAATTGAGCCACAGGAGCTACCATCGCTGCCGCACCCACTGCCGCCCCCAAGAATGGGAATCCACCGAAATCAGAGCTCACTACACACCGGGCTCATAGAGAGTGTGGCTTCAGAAATTAGCCTCTGCATCCACAGAAGCTCCACATCCGCAACAAAGAGGATGCGATGGAGGGCGGTCTCTCCCCATGCAGCCATCACAGCCCGCCCACAATCTCCCCAGCACACCCACCATGCTGGGAGGGAAATGGAGCGCGCTGGTGAGGAAATGGCACGGTGCCTTCCATTACCCACTCAGGCGAGCCCATCCTCCGATGCCACATGGCCAAGCCGAAGCTCTCACCACCACCGCCATGTGAACTTTAAAACTACAGTGGTAATTGAACCACAGGAGTGACCGTCAATATTGCACCTGGCACCGCCACTCGCCACTGGCGCCGAGAATAAAGGAAATCCACCAAGAACAGAGTTCACCACGCCTTGGGCTCAGGGAGTGGGCGACCTCAGAACTTAGCCTCCATGTCTGCAGCTGCTCCGCTCCCACACCGAACGAGACACCGTTGAAGGTGGTCCCCCCGCCTGCAACCATCTCAGACCAACTGCAGCTGTCCCAGCCTGCCCCCCATGCTAGCAAGGAGCTAGTGCGGCGCCTCCAATATGTGACCCCAACACCCTAGAGGGGCCGTGTGCCCCGGGTGAGCCGAGTGTCCCAGGGGGCCGAGTGCCCCGGGTGAGCCGAGTGTCCCAGGGGGCCATGTGCCCCGGGTAAGCCGTACCCCCCAAAGGGGAAGGGGGAAGGGTGTCCCGGGTGAGCCGGGTGTCCCAGGGGGCCGAGTGCCCCGGGTGAGCCGAGTGTCCCAGGGGGCCGAATGCCCCGGGTGAGCCGAGTGTCCCAGGGGGCCGAGTGCCCCGGGTGAGCCGAGTGTCCCAGGGGGCCGAGTGCCCCGGGTGAGCCGAGTGTCCCAGGGGGCCGAGTGCCCCGGGTGAGCCGAGTGTCCCAGGGGGCCGAGTGCCCCGGGTGAGCCGAGTGTCCCAGGGGGCCGAGTGCCCCGGGTGAGCCGAGTGTCCCAGGGGGCCGAGTGCCCGGGTGAGCCGAGTGTCCCAGGGGGCCGAGTGCCCCGGGTGAGCCGAGTGTCCCAGGGGGCCGAGTGCCCCGGGTGAGCCGAGTGTCCCAGGGGGCCGAGTGCCCCGGGTGAGCCGAGTGCCCCAGGGGGCCATGTGCCCCGGGTAAGCCGTACCCCCCAAAGGGGAAAGGTGTCCCGGGGGAGCCGTGTGTCCCAGGGGGCCGAGTGCCCCGGGTGAGCCGAGTGTCCCAGGGGGCCGAGTGCCCCGGGTGAGCCGAGTGTCCCAGGGGGCCGAGTGCCCCGGGTGAGCCGAGTGTCCCAGGGGGCCGAGTGCCCCGGGTGAGCCGAGTGTCCCAGGGGGCCGAGTGCCCCGGGTGAGCCGAGTGTCCCAGGGGGCCGAGTGCCCTGGGTGAGCTGAGTGTCCCAGGGGGCCGAGTGCCCCGGGTGAGCCGAGTGTTCCAGGGGGCCATGTGCCCCGGGTAAGCCGTACCCCCAAAGGGGAAAGGTGTCCCGGGTGAGCCGTGTGTCCCAGGGGGCCGAGTGCCCCGGGTGAGCCAAGTGTCCCAGGGGGCCGAGTGCCCCGGGTGAGCCGAGTGTCCCAGGGGGCCGAGTGCCCCGGGTGAGCCGAGTGTCCCAGGGGGCCGAGTGCCCCGGGTGAGCCGAGTGTCCCAGGGGGCCGAGTGCCCCGGGTGAGCCGAGTGTCCCAGGGGGCCGAGTGCCCCGGGTGAGCCGAGTGTCCCAGGGGGCCATGTGCCCCGGGTAAGCCGTACCCCCCAAAGGGGAAAGGTGCCCCGGGTGAGCCGAGTGTCCCAGGGGGCCGAGTGCCCCGGGTGAGCCGAGTGTCCCAGGGGGCCGAGTGCCCCGGGTGAGCCGAGTGTCCCAGGGGGCCGAGGGCCCCGGGTGAGCCGAGTGTCCCAGGGGGCCGAGCGCCCCGGGTGAGCCAAGTGTCCCAGGGGGCCGAGTGCCCCGGGTGAGCCGAGTGTCCCAGGGGGCCGAGTGCCCCGGGTGAGCCGAGTGTCCCAGGGGGCCGAGTGCCCCGGGTGAGCCGAGTGTCCCAGGGGGCCATGTGCCCCGGGTAAGCCGTACCCCCCAAAGGGGAAGGGGGAAGGGTGTCCCGGGTGAGCCGTGTGTCCCATGGGGTCGAGTGCCCCGGGTGAGCCGAGTGTCCTAAGGGAAGCAGTGGGTCCCAGGGGAAGGGGCGGTGAAAACCAGAGGAGGAGCGGACTCTATTCATATGAGCCTGAGATGGTCACCATAAAACAAGCAGATTGTCAAATGACAGGGGGGAGGGGAAGGAGACCTGGGGGGAGACAGGAGAACATCCGAGGGACTGGTATCCATGAACATAAGTACAACCAATGAACACAAAACTCTGGGGAGGGAGGGCATAAATGGGTGGTGAGGGGGGGGCAATGGTAAACTATGTACACAGAAAATACCATAATAAAATAAAATTTAAAAAAAAAAAAAAAAATAAATAAAAAAAAAAATAAAAGCTAGTGAAAAGAGGGGAACCAACCAAGGCACTGGAATAGCCTGTGATGTGCCCATAGCATGTGATGTGCCCACATCATGCTTGTTATTAACAGACATCCAGAAATTGAATAAAGAACTGTCTACTTCAGTGCACATAAGCAAGACTTAGAACTCCTGGTATATTCAGTATCCAAACTAGGTAGCCTTCAGTTGCTTCTTAATCCCCAAATGAAAGATGAACCCTAAAGGCAGGATGCTACAATTATTTCTGGGATAAAGAGGCCAACACTAATGTGGGTCCTCTCTGCTCCCCTGTTTCCCAGCTCCTCTGCCTTTCAACCCAAAGCATGCACAATATGTAGTTTGGAATCAGGGGTTGCCAAAATTCACCCTTAACTCAGTTATATATTTTGGCACTCGAAAAAAGTGTACGGAGTGTTGAGAAGCTAGGAATAGTAACTAGAGGGTAGAGAGTGACCAGCAACTGCATCCCTGACATTGCCTTGCCTCCATTCTGAGCTAATATTCTTAAACATGTTTGATTTCTCCACAAATCACATTGCGGTGGGAGCCAGAGGGGGGCAGCCTTGTAGCAAAATGCCAGAGGCTACATGAACTTCTTTCCCTGGCAACTCAGAAGGCAGCTAAGTTACAGACTACTTCCTATTAGTTTTTTGGGGAAATATGGCTAACAATAAGATAATGCTATCTATTTCTTCAGCTTAAAAAGGCCTGCTTCCATGGTGAACGGTTGAGCTCTAAGCTCACTGTTTTCAGGCCATAAAAGCTGTTTATTTCACTCTATAAAAGAACATTTGAACTTACATAGCGATCTGAGTTTTAATGTTTGGAAGGGAAGAAAAACGCAAGGGGAATTAGCAAAGCGAAGCTGAAACCCTATCTGCATGGACTGCAGTGTTTGCATAGAAACTCCTTCATTGGCATCCCTCCTCCCTGCCCCCAGCACACCCCCGGCAGCTCAGTGCACAGGAAGTGTGTGCAGCTAAGTACCTCCCAACATTAGCAGTCCATTTCAGCAAAGCTCTCCCAGTCAATCATTCCTCAGGCACTGGTGTGAGCCACATCCACTGGGGACCCCTTGCTTCTTAAAAAGCTGCAGCTGCCCAATAGAGGTGACAGACATTGACAAATCTGTGTTGTTTTTCTCCTAGAAACTGTGAGTTTGTGTGAGTGCTCTCCGTCGAAGTGTGCTTTCCCTGGGTACAGCGTGCTGCTTTTCTGCGGGCTCTGGGAATGGGAGGCCCCAGGTTCTGACTGGTGAGTATCCCTGCTGCCTTCTCCTGAGGAGCTCACCTGTCAGCCACCGGGGCTCTGGCCTAGACATCTCATTGGATGCCTCTCTGACACAGCCTGGTGGTGCCTTACAATGTCCCAGCACAGATTCTGTGTGTGCCTGTTTGTCCTCTTGGTGGACTTTTAATGCTTCCCCATTCACCCTCCAGAATGTGCTGCTTTAGATCCTACATTAGATCAAGACTGTATTCCTAGAAGTCTGTTTGGGCTTTTTAGGCTCCACTGTGTACCCAAGTTGGGGCGATATAAGACCTTAGGGGGACACAAGAGCTTAGGGAGAGATGAGCTCTCTTGGTTTAGGTTCCCAGACTTGAGTTCAGGAATTGTGTGCAAGAACAGTTAGTTGACCCTTGAACAGTGTGGGGTTAGGAATGCAGATCACCTGCATAAGCAGGCCTGTTGAAGCTGAAGAAATAGAAATACTAGATATTCTCTTCCTTATTGTTAGCTATGTTTCCCCCCCAAACTAATAGGAGGTAGCCTGTGAGTGAGCTGACTTCTAAGTTGCCAGAGAAAGAAGTTCATGCAGCTTTCCTTGTAATTGGTGTTGGCCCTCCGGATGTGCGGATTCCTAATGCCAGTTGACCCTTGAATAACGTGGGTTTGAACTGCATGGGTAATTGAAAAAAATCCATGTATAAGTGGGCCTGAGCAGTCTAAACCTGTGTTGTTCAAGGGTCAATTGTAGTTTATCTGGGAGGTGCAGAAAACACCAGAAGGGGAGTGGGGAAGCGAGAAAAAGGGACAGCAGCCAAAATAGGTGTGCTAGCAAACCACACTGTGGGTGCCTGGGGCTTAATTCTACTGAGGAAACTCTGGCAGACAATGAACACCACAGAATTATTCCACGTGTGGGAGGAAGACTGCTCCCAGGCGTGTTATTTCTAGCACTTCCTGTCTGCCTGCAGGAGGGGAAAAGCTACAGCAGATTTGTAGACGCTGGAGCAGGTTCCAAGCAAATTGAAGGGCTATGGCCCAGTAAATATGGGCAGGCACTGATATTGTCTGCTGCAGGAGTGAAAGGTGGAACAGAGAAACAACACACGAATGTTATTGAGTCTCCTTTCCCCCCCGATTCTGCAGCTTATCTTAATTGACACACTCCTTCAGTAGGTTCATCATGATAATAGTGAAATTACTTTCAGTGCACTGTTTAATGTATGTCTCCCCTGCAAAGTGATGATCTCCACAGGGCAGATGGATTCATTTTTTTTAAGTATGTTCTTTCAACACAGTAAGATAATAGCTTCTAAATGAGTCAATAAATGAATGAATTGTGCTTATTTCTTTCATATATGTCATCAATCCATATTTTCCATTCTCTTTATGAGGTATATATTATTATCTCCAACTTCTAGACAAGGAAATAATAAGAAACTTTCCCCCAATATTGCATTGCTAAGAAATTCAAATCCAGGTCTAACTTCTAAGTTCACTCTTTCCCAGAATAATCTTCTGATAAAAGGGAAATAGAGATACATGAAGATCTCTTTCATCTTCTTTCATACATGTTGTATAACACAGCCCCAGATTCTGCCTGCTCCTACTTCCCATCATTTCACACTCTCTTGTCCCCTCTCCAATTTACCCCCTTAAATCAAGGTATACCAGATCAAGCCTGTTTTAAGTACTTGACATCTTAGCATGAAAAGGATGATTTTATTTGTTGGTTTAAACCTTTAGGCAAGTAAAAGAAAGCCAACATTTCAGAAACTAGTGCCTGCCTTTCCCTTGAATGATTCTGCTTATCAAAGAGGTAAAGGCATTTAAGGATTTGTGACATCATTATTTTTCCTTCTTCATTGTTCAGTCGAGCCAAGCTTCAGTGGGGAGGGGATACTCCAGTGTTGTGCTGGTAAATGTTCAACAACCAGCACTCTTTGAAAAAAAACAAACCAGGAAAACTTGATTTGTAAAATATGCAAATCCCCATGATGTAAACCCTCCCACTATGGCCAATGTCAAACCATCAATGTGGAACCACTGAATGTGGACGCTGGCAACTATGTAGTACCCTTCACATGGCGTTTCCACCACAGAGATAATAGTACAATCTCACATAGTATTTCTACCACATGAATAAAATAGATGTGAATAACAACACAAACATAGATTATAGTAAAATGTAGAAAAAAATTAGAAACCAATGAGCTATATTTATTACTTTTGTTTTTTATGTAACTTATTTAATTGTGAGCTTGTTGATTTTTTGAAAAAATAATGATTGTATCTAACAACGGGTACATAAAATTCTGAAAGTGTAACAATTAGCTTTGATGACCTGGTAGAAGCTGACTCCTACACATCATTTTAGAGATTCCCTCTTGAACACATTCTTCCTATTTGGACTCTACACAAATCCTTGTCCTAAGTCCAGAAAAGGAAGGTTTTCAAATGATACTCCTCAATGACATAAGGTCCAAGATTTTGGCTAGAGATAGATCATATGCCAACTATCTTCTTGATGTTACCAAAATCTGAGACCTTGTATAAAATGTTGATTTTTAGAGGCAGGGAGAGAGAAAACATCAATAGGCTGTCTCCTGCATGCCTTATACTAGAGATCGACCCTGAAAGCCAGGCATGTGCCCTGACCAGCAATTGAACAGTGCAGTGAATGCTAGAACTGAGGTATTCAGACACAGGCCTCAAACAGGTGGTTTCCCCCTAATGGCTATGCATCTAAATTTCCCACAAAGATTTCTAAAAACAGACTCCCATGTCTGATCACTTGCTAGATGAGACCTTTGGAAATCTATTTTTTAGCGTGTCCCTTGTATTCTGTGCACCAGCCAGATTTAGAACAACTCTCATTGCTGGCACAGTAGAAGTCATGAGATGGAAATCACTGGATGCAGATGGAAATAAAAACAAAACTCAACCATCAGAACCCAAAAGAGTTTTAGATGAATTCCGGGAATTGGGCTATCTGATTTTCAAATATTATGATTCTCTGGAGCAGAAGAAAGGGACTGCCTATGCTCAGTATTGTTGACTGGCTGTGTCCTGGGACTGCTTCCTTTCTGCAGCTTCCACCCTTGCCTCCTCAGCACTCTGCATGACAGTCCCTGACAGTAACCAGGCAACTCCAGAGTCTGGCCGGAGCTCTCTGCAGTGGTTGTCAGATAAAGTATAGACTATCCATTTAAATTTGAATTTCAGAAAAGTGAACAACAAATAATTTTTAGTATATCTATATAATCAAAGCCTAAGCTACTGTTACTGTGGGAAAACCAGAACAACTGGTTGCTATGATGTGCATCCACCACCAGCGGGAAGATGCTCAATGCAGGAGCTGCCCCCTGGTGGTCAGTGTGCTCCCATGTGGGAGTGCTGCTCAGCCAGAACCTGGGCCTCATGGCTGGCAAGTGCAACAGCAGTGGCGGGAGCCTCTTATGCTTCCTCAGCAGTGTGAAGGAGCAGCAAGCCAAATGGTAAGTAGCAGCAAGCAGTCAGGCAGTAAGGAGAAAGGGATATGGATTGCAAGAGGGTTGTCGGCCTGCTGGCTTTGGCCCAATTTCCCTCAGATGCACAAATTTCATGCACTGGGCCTCTAGTATAAGCATATGTTCTAAAATTTAAATTGAACTGGATGTTCTTTCTGCACCTGGAACCACACTCGCTATATCTGTCTAACACCAGCAGGTTGAAGTACTAACTAAGAACATGCTCTTTCCTAAGAGGGCATTTTGAGCTTTGCTTCTGTGAGTCATTAATGATGATAATGTCCCTCTTTAATAAGCATGACCTTCTATAACACTTAAAATGATTACCTTGGGTGGGTAGCTCTGTTGTTTAAAGTGTTGACCTGATATGCCAAGGTTGTTGGTTTGATGCCTGGTCAGGGCACATACAAGAATCAACCAATGAATGCATAAATAAGTGGAACAACAAATTGATGTTTCTCTCTCTCCTTTCTTCTCTCTTTATCTCTTTCAAATCATTTTTTTAAAGAAAAGATCCTCAGATGACTGCAAATACATCAAAAAGAGAATTTGTTTTTAGGTAACTGCTGGTTAGACAAATTGAGCATTGGGTTAACATTAGGAGAAAAGATGGGCTCAGGGGTTATAGCTGGGAAGCAGCATTACAGATTGGCTATAGTGGTCAAGGTGCATGGTTGTGTGATGCCTGAAGCTCACCGTCTGTATCATCTAGGCCTCAGCTCCTACCTAGACTTTGTTACTTTATTAGCTGTTTGATTCTAGGGAAGTCACTTAACCGCACTGAGCCTGAGCCCTCATTAATAGAAAAATGATGAAGACTGACTTGAATGGGTTATAAAAAGTAACACTCCAATCTTATAAATATTTAGTAAAGAGGAAAGAAAAGGGTCCTTGTTAGCTCTGGGTTTGGGGGATTGGTAGGTCTAGGGCAGGGACTGATGGAGAGGGAAAGGTAAATGGGTGGGGTGGCCTGAGGAAAGCAAGTTGATAAAGTGCCTGCCCCGTCACACATGGATGCAGGTCACTGCTTGGAAATATGAGAATAAAATGTGACCCCAAGCTAATGACTTTCAGGTGTGCTGGCCCAGTTTTCTGGCCATTGGGGAATCATGCGGAGGCCAAGGTTAACGCTTCAGAGCTGCCAAGGCAAACATCTAGGCCCACATCCAGGCCCACCAGAGCCAGGGGCCTGGGCCTCCCACCAGACTGCAGAGCACCCTGTGCCTGCTGGTGCCCCCACCTGCCCACTGTGGAAACATCTGGTACTGCCTAACTGTCCCTGCTCTCAGAAGTGTGACCCTCTCACCTGCCCAACCCAGGAATGCTGCGATCCTTTCCTCTTTCTCATTCCCAACCTAGGCCTTTTTTATGTATTTGTAGTCATCTGAGGATCTTTTCTTTAAAAAAAAATAAAAGGTTTGAGAGAGAGATAGAGAGGAATTATACATGTAGATGGAGAATCTCTCCATCCTCCCTCCCCAGACCTGATCTATTTTTTGACACCCTCTACTCAGCTTCAGCTCTTACCAGTATTTCATCACGTTCCCTTCTTCCTTCCACCACCCGTCCAAGGAGATGAACTCGCCCAAGCTGCATCCTACCCAACCTTTGCTCTGCTCACATTCAATTGGCTACAGAACCAAAGGAATGTCACACATGCCACATTTGTTACTCCCAAGGACATGATGGAAGGTGGCCAGAAAGGTGACCAATCCTTGGGCAATTGGCTCAGTTCAGGGATACCTGTATATACCACTCAAATGCCACCTTGCTGGTACCTGACCTTGCAGGGCTTACAGGAGGATCTGCTCTGTGGCCACAAGTAAGACTTCTGAATGTATTTGCTCTGAGCCTTCCAAACATGGGTCAGAATGTAGACAACACCACTTATTTATTAGCTGTGCAAACATGAACATTATTTAATCTCTTCGTGCCTGCTTCCTCATCTATCAAGCTGTAATGGTATATTCTGTCATGTGATTGTTAGAAGGATTGATGAGATTACTTATTCTTCCTTTCAATAAGTGTTTATTAAGCATTGACTATATTCCAAGAACAGTTCTAGGCCCCGGGGCTACAGATATAAATACACTATAGTCCCTGGTCTGTAGGGCCCACATTGTCAGAGAAAGACAAATGGGAAATCACCTCCAGGTGGTCTGTTATATGGCCATTATATATGAATGATAGAAATGAGAGCGAAGAGTTAAATCTTTCTGGAATATGCCATTCGCAGTCCTGCATCAGGGCCTTTACACTTGTTGTTCTCTCTGCCCTTAAACTCTTCCCACCAATATCTGAAAGACTGTTTCCCAACATTCTGCAACTCTCTGCTCAAAGGTGATTCTGTCATAGACATCTCCCCTCTATATAATACCCACTCTCACACTCTATTATCCTTGTCCTTCATTTTATGCCTAGTCTGGAATGTTGTACTCTTTATCCATCTTTTTTCTCCTCTCTTGAATGTCATCTACATGAGGCCAGAAATGGCATTTTGTTCATTGCTATAACTCTAGCACCTACGACTATGTGTATAATCCAATTAAACTCATCAACAAATATTCATGGATTAAATGAATGAATCAACAAATGAATGAATAAAAATCAGAGGTACTCGTGGGAAATGTGTGTGAAAAATAGGCTGGAAAATAATTTCATTTAATTCCATTTTGGAAGACTGGACTTGATATAGAACCTAGAACCCAAATTTATTTTTAAAAGGTAGTACAGTTCCAGGCACAAAACCAAAAGATACTTAATTTTTCCCCAATATCTGTTCTTCCCTACATCAGCCTATGTGGAACACATAGAAAACTCCAAGACTGTTCTACTAACCAGAACTGGCCCCACAGTCCCCTGAGCCCCAATGAGGACACAATGGTAGGTGAGACCTGGGCTAATTGGTGTTTGTAATGGATCACTCCACAGGCCATCTAGTTCATTATCAGTATGCAACTCAAAAACAAATTTGCCTTTTCTCAGAATTCAGCCAAGGCCAGACTGCCCCAGTCCAGCCACTCATCCCATTTTTGAAGTTCTTCATTCTAAATGTGCTGATCCCCAAAGTGTGCATGAATTAGGGCTCAATTATCCCAGTTCCAGTCCACTCTGCTCTGGTTACAGTAAATAAGCCAGAGCCTGTTTAAATGGGTTTCTACCATGGGGTGAGCTCTTGCATAGGCATTTTACTGAAATAGTATCACTGCTTTGAAGAGGGCCCAAGTTTTATAAACGAGGTTTGTGGCAATTTCTCCCGTGCTCGGCAGGCGTACTTGGAGAAAAGCGGAAACTGAGTGCCCACTGTGGGCTAAATGAGGGAGGCTGAAAATATCAGAGTCAGCAGTATTTCTTCTTTCTCCAGTTCCTCACACATATCCAGGATTTGGGAGAGAACATACATAGTCTAAGATAAATCAAAGTGTATCATGGAGATGTCTATTGTTTTTAAAATGAATTTTTAAAAATGATATTTCAGAAATGAATGGGCACAGTCACTGTGGTGTGGCAGCATAGTGTGAGGTAGGGGTGTGCATGTGTGCACATTGTGTGCTAATGATTATAAACTTCAGGAAATGACTTCTTAGGTCATCTCACCTTTAAATGGCATTACAGTTTGCTCATCACCTCTCACCCAGGACAATTGTCCCTTAAATAGCTCTTATGCCTTAAAGCTCACCATGTTCAGTCTATCCAAAGATTTCACCAGCACATCATCAAAGATCGTCTTTCTAATACGCAAATTGTACACATCATTCTCTTGCTCAAAACCCTTTTAATATAAGCCAATATCCTACAGAATAATGTCCAAATTCATTAACCTAGGAATTATAGGTTCCTCCCAAACACTTCTGTTTACCCCTCATGCCCTGCACCTTAAGTTTCAGCGAGAGGAAATCTAGGCCTTCTGTTCATCTGCCAGAGATCTACCCAACCCATTGACAGGATGCTCAGTGAGTATTTCTCTCCTAAAAATAAAAAAGGAATTATGAAGAAGGTAAACAAATACAAACATCTGTTTATGTTTCTCTTTTTTTTTATCCCTTGCTTTTCCTTGATTCCTACATTTTTCAGAAAACATAACTTCTCAGCTGGGACCAGTGAGTACACAAGCTAAGATTAGAATGCAGGACATTAAAAGCATGGATAAGCCAAGTTAACTTCTCATTCCATGGCCAGGCATTCTCAGAGACAATGGCCCATGGCTTGTAAGGAGAGAATTGTACCACCTTTGGGAAATTATAAAATGACTAATCAGGAGACTCAGGTTGAAAGAGGGCAATGAAGACCTTGCCTGACCCAGATGAGCACAGGGAGGGCTGCTGGTGTTTTTATTCCCACAGAGCTGCCCCTGGAGCCACCAGGATTGCAGTTGGCTCAAATGACCAACTTTTCTGTACCAGCTGCAAAGGAAAATAATGTGTTTTTGTTGTTGTTGTTTTTTATAATGGAGGACAGCAACAGGCTGTCAATGGACCACTAATTTCAGAACTTTTTAAAACCTATTTCTAGAACCCAAATTAAGCCTTTTATCTGGAGTGAATGCTTTGGAAAATATCTGGCCTCTGTTCCAATCAGCTTGGATCTTGGTAGCCTGTGATGCACTGAACCGTGAGATTCACTAGAATGTTGACATAACTGAGCCCCTGGGTGATGATGAAGAGTCACTGAAACAAGGCCTAGATGGCTGAGAGCTTTTCTTTGTTCCGGCTCAAGGACTGGGCATATCTCAGAATCCAGCTGAACACAGGAAGGTTAACAACAGTGGAATAAAGTCCCTGGAAGGTCAGAACTCTATCTAATCTCTGAGCAAGGTTACTCTCTTGCAAATTAGAAGTAAGAAGTTCTATCTTCAGGTGTCTGGATAATTCAGGTCTTCTTAACTACAAATCAGCATGTACACAGGCTGAGCTATGATAACCATGGTCCCTCCCTTAAAGCCACATTGCTGCTGCTCACTGGGTGAGGCCACAGCAACAGGAATCCTCAGGCCCTGAGTATGGCACACAACACCCAATCGCGACTCCAGAGGTTGTGTCTCTTTGCCTTTGGTTGATTTGAATATAACATGAAGGCCTGGAAGCCCTTCTTATTCCTTTTATTTATTTTTTTAATGGCCTAAATTCAACTCCACTAAACAAATCAATTCAGTGCCAAGGCTGAAATTTACAATACATCCACCAATACTATGGCTCAACAGGATCCATTAAGAGGCTAGTTAAACACCAAACACTATATAAATCTCAGCCTTATAGGTGTGCTGAAAACATAAATAGCTTCCAAAGAGCTTCAATCAATACCAAGATATATGTGCCCACTCAGAGTGTGCAAATAATTTAAATTTTAAATTAGCCCCTCCTTAGTACACCCCCCCCCCACAATTTCTGCTAATGGTACCACATTTCCAGTATCTAAATATCAGTTTTGAATTTCTATTAAGATATCAAAACAGGGACTGAGGCGGCATCAGGGTCTGTGTGCTGGATGGAATCCGGGATAGAAATGGGAAAGCCCTGAGAAGGAGGTCACAGGGAATGAATGCAGAGTAGGACCTCAGGACATCTTGAAAGGTACAAATAGGTAGCCTTTAAAGAGGACAGGTAGTCCTCAATGGATAGAGCGTAGACCTGAGGGTCTCAGGTTTGATTCTGGTCAAAGGCACATGCCCAAGTTATGGGCTTGATCCCCAATAAGAGGCATGCAGGAGGCAGCCAATCAATGATTCTCTCTCATCATTGGTATTTCTATCTCTCTATTCATCTCCCTTCTTCTCTGAAATCAATAAAGAAACATATATATTTTTTAAATAGAAAAGTAAAAAATAAATAAATAAAGAGGACAGATAGCAAGTGAGAAATCTAGAAGTAAGCAAAAGGAGCTTGATCATAGAAAAAGAATATCTTGGCAATGCCAAGGGTTTGGGCCTGGATTCTGAGCACGGACACAAAGTGAGGGGCTCCACAGGAAACTCCAGACACAGTCACGAGATCTAAGCGACACCCAAACCAATGCAAATGCAATGCCCACTGTCAAGTTATGAAGTCATTGTTTGCTTTATACTGACTTTGCCTTTGCAGTGGAGGTGGGGCTGAGCCCACAGGTGAGTCAGGGATGCAGGTCTGAGTTTACCTGGGGAAGCTACAGTCTGTCTTCTCCAGGAGTTGGCTCTGCAGCCCCTGGCTTCCCTAGGTTTTGGGGAAGCAGCATTTTTACGATTTACCCCTAACAAAGTCACTCTGTACACAGCTCAGATTGCAAATACCCGGGTCTGAAACTCTTCTTTTTACCTGGGTCATGCAGGGGTAGGAGACCTTCATTTATCTTCATTTTCTCCCGGGGATTTGGCATGGATCACCTGCGCCTATGAATCAGAATCAGGCTACCTGGGTTCCAATCCCAGCTCTGTTGCCCTCTGGCTGGGCCACCTGTGCGAGTCATCTAGTGTCTGAAAACTTCCATTTCCTCTTTGGAACAATGACAATGTACATCAACAGGGTGAAGGAACTATTAAATAGCTTAATGCAGTTAGTATGGACCATAATAATGTCTCCACTTATTCTTATATCCAGCAAGCAACTATTGGCTGCCCTCCATGAGCGAGATGCTTTTTTGAGCCCCAAGATTAAAGGGGAAAATGATGACAACAACAAATCTCTGCCTTCATGGAAATGAACATTCTAGTTGGGAAGGCAGATAGTTAACACTAGACAAAAAGAACATGTGATATGTCAGGGGGGTGAATTTTATGAAGAGATAAAATATGGTAAGGCAGCAGACAGCAATGGGGCATGCTCTTTCAGCTAGAGAAACAAGTCTGAGAAAGCCTTTCTGTGGAGCAGACATTTGAGCAAAGACATGAGCAGAATAAGGAAGAGAGCTACACAAAGTTGTGCAGGAAGAAGGTTCTAAACAGAAAAAAACTGATGTGCAAAGGTCCTGAGACTTTTGGCATATAAAGCAATAGGATGGTTAGAGGGATTGCAGAAGAGCGAGCAAGAAAAAGGTTAGGAGCCAGAGCAGGTGGCCTTGGCAACCGTGGACTTCAGGTGTTTGTCTGAAGGAGATGGAACTCATCAGGGGATACTGAGAAGGGCATCTCTGCAATGTCATTTCCAGCCTCAAAAGGTAGCTGTGGCCATGGTATGGAAGGTTAAAATGGGGGCACTTAGGAGCTCCTTGCAGTTATCCAGAGGAGGGGTGAGGAGGCTGGTAATAGTCCTGCCTCATTCGGTTGTCACTGGTACGTTGTCTGTCACAAGTTAAGACCACAGGGAATATTGTCTATCCTTATTTCATTCTTATTAACTCTCCATTACTTGTCTCTCTCTCTCATTTGCTCCTGTGGCACACGTGTCCTCCCAGATCCCTCTTCTTTTGGTGCCAGTGCTGGTGGGTCATCAGAGCATCAGCCCAGCCTTTGGGACCATCACCAGTCCCTGTGTATTTGTGCCAATGAGTGGAGACACGCAATTCAATGTGCAGAATGTCTCCTTATCTACAAAGCATCTTTATGCCCATACTCCCGCTGCTCCCTGACCCCCTGGATGGCGGGACTGACCCACAGGTGGCCCAGAGTTCCAGGGAGAGGTAGTTTCCAGTGGACACCGTTTCCTGTAACAGCTGCATTCTGAGGCCTCATTATCCCCATGTCAAAGGAGTAGTCATGGCCAAATTAGCAACCAGAGGGAAAAGGTGGGAATGGATGCATTCCAAAGACAATATTCTCTGGGAAGATGGTCTGGCAGGCTATGGACTTTTCCTTTAGTCTGAGCTGCCAACCTCCCTGGAACTCATACTTTAGGTCAGAACCTGGCCCCATCTTCCAAGCGTTGCTGCAACGGGAAGGGTTTGTCTCAACTTCCCCAGTTTCCCCTGGGGCTGACAAACAGCTGGCAGGGACAGGAGCCACAGGTCCATCCTGATGAGTTTCACTAAGTGTGTTTGCTGCTCCAAGAAGCCTCCATTGAACAGATGTCTGCTGTGCAATGTGTTCACCAAGTCTTCCCATCCAGTCTTGCAAATTTACCTCCAGCCTTTCTCCCTGTACCCCAATGCCCTGCTGAGAATACTCCTTATTTTCTCTGGGATGGGCGAATGCTCCATTATGCTCCACTTGCTGTCATTCTTGCCCCTTTTCAATGAAAGCCTGGGCATGTGCTCCACTCAAACATCCTGATGTCTCTAATCTTCCAAGAGCCTCAGAAGTAAGTGCAACCAAGTCTGCATGGCTCCCCGAGCGCCTGCCACTCCCCCCCCCCCCCTGAGGTGTCCTACAGTCCACCCTGAATCCTCAGTTCCTGAGAGGATGCTGTTCTCCTGAGACACTTCTGTCATTTTCATGACCTGTACTCAGCTCAAAAGCCACTTTTTCCATGAAGCTTTTCATGACTAGTCCAGGAAATGAGATTGCTCATATCTCTGAGTAGCCCAGATACTTTTCTGCCTTTATTTCTATTTTGCAAATTGTTTCCCGATATCTGTGTGTGCAGTGTTCTCTTGCACTAGCACATCAACTCTTCCAGGGCAGTGGCTGTTTTATGTTGCCATGCACTGGGCAATGGGAATCGTCGGTTACAGAGTGTCCTACTAAGTAGATTCGGGAAACCTGGTGAGCAGAGGGTACAATAACACAGTGAGTTATAGCTACAGTAGGAAAAATCACAAAACACATAATAATAATAATACCAGCAAGTTTTTTCCCAATAATCAACTCATTTTCTCTTCACATATATCCCACAATGGAAGGCATTTTTATTCCTCCTTTGCAGATGCCAAACTGAAGCTTACTTAGAGAGATTAATGGGATTGCCAGAGGTATAACAAAGTAACTGGTGGTGTGGACGTCAGAATAAAACTCTACTCCATCCAGTTTAACACATGAGCTCTTAGCCATTATGCCCCTACACCTTGGCTTTTATATGACTAGCTCCGAGGCCGGATTCGCAGTGAATTGGAGAGGTTTGTATGAGAGGTGACTGCAGCAGAGTCTGCAAATTGTCTGCCTCCAACAGAGTTTACAGACTTGCTCCTCTGGGTGTTGATAGTTCAGAGCACTTAATAGAAGAGCAAAGCATGGGGATTTAAGTGATAGCCCGGCACTTTGTTTAGAATTCCACATCATACTCATCAACCTCACCATCCAAGTCAGGCCCTTTCTTTCCCTGCATAGAGTTTTCAGACACAATCTTAACTAATTGACAATTGTTACGGTGCCTTCCTTTTGTCATGGCTTTGATTTAGGGGCCATTATTTATGTTGGAAAGCAATAGGTGAGGGTAAAGGGAACAAAAGAGATGATGTCACCAAGGACCCAGGAATAGTCTATGGACAGCTTTTCCATTGGAAGCTCTTCAAATCTAGAATCCCATCCCATCGCCCATGCAGAGCTCCTTTGGACCTTCAGGTATCACTCAGCAAACACTCATTAACACCGAATATACCAAACCCTCTTCTGGGCACTGGGCTATGGTGGCAAAGGAGAAGTCTCTTAAAACCATGATATTCATAGAGGGACAGACCAAAGAATTAAACTCATAAGCAATATAAAAAGAAAATAATTTCACAGTTCTTTAAAAGAACTTAATGAGAGTCCCAGAGAGAAAATAATGGGGTTGCACAAATGTAAATAGTGTGTTCTTGAGGAGCCTTCTTGGAAGAAGTGTCATTTAAGTAGAAGCTTGAAGACTTAGAAGAAATCAGGTATTTGAGGGTAGGAAAAGGCGACTCCAGGCACAGCTGCAGACTTGAAGAGCATGTGGAGGTGTGAGGGTACACACGATCAGGACAGCGTCCAAATTGCCTCTGAAACTTACTTTGAATACCACGGCACTTGTGCATTGAGTGAGCCAGGAAAATGGCTTCCTTCCTCTTCTCTCAATCTCTAACTACATGAATTAAGTCTCCCCTCTTGCAGCGTTCCCTTTTGTCCCGGGTGTTCATGGGAGCTGAGAAAACACCCTTGGAGAATCCCCTTGGCTCAAAGATACCAAAGAAAGGAAATGACTCCGATGCTACTCTGAAGCCACAATGCAGGAGCCAGGGCTTCTGTCTCAGGTCTGCAGTGAGCCAGAGCAGTTTCCCAAGTGTGGGGGCCACCTCTTTTTAAAAACTTAGAGAGCACAGCAAGCTAGTTCCTATGACTACATTGAGCTCTTCTCTTTGTATGGCTCCATGTGGCTCAAAGGCAGTCAGGGAAGTCTCCTGGAGGAGGTGACCTCAGGAGGTACATAATAATAGTTGGTGCAAAAGAGAAAGATGGACATTTCAGATAGAAGAAATAAGCTTTCTAGTTAGGAAGTATGTATCATCTGATTTGTGCGCAGGCGGGGACGAGCCAGCGCAGCACAAGTCTGTGCTGGCGAGAAGTCAAGGTTAGGGACACGAAGCTAGAAGGAGATCAACATTTCAGAGTCCTTAAAAGCCACACATGAGCACTTTCATCCAGCACTTCCATTCCGTCTTCCCTCTCCTCTCTGGTGTAGAGAAGGCCTGTCCCCCAATCTCCCCACGGGAGATTTCACCGCTATCTCAATACTCTCCACCATCTTGGGAAGTATAATCATTCCCATTTATTAGATAAGTAAACTGAGACTCAGGGATTAACTGAGATGTGGTGGAAGTAGAATTTGGACCCACATCCCACAGCTCCATCCTTTCCTACCCTGTGTCCTGCCTCATCTTACCGCATGCATGTCCAGCTCCCAACCAGCTCTACCAATTTGTCCCTATGAGTCTCAACTCAGGTACATGATTATCCCATTTTACAGATAAGCAAAGTGAGGCTCAGGCATGTTAAACAGCTGTTCCAATGTCATGCTACTAGGAAGTGGCAAATGCTTTACTCAAACCCAGGAGCTCCCTGCTCTAAACACCACATTCCATTGCCCCCAGTGCCCAGTAGTTGTGACTGTTAGATAATTATTCACGCTAATAATAATACAGTTATTGCTCTGGGGCAGCATCCGAAGTGCAGCAGTGAGGAGGTGAGCAAAGGGACCAGGCAACTCGCTTGGCCAGGTCTGGCTTGTGCACCAGGGACCCTCCGAAGCCTTTGAGCTGTCAGCGCAGATTCCACCAGGGAACACGCAACACCCCTCGCTTCCTCGGGCCTCTCTGAAATCCAGCCAAGGAGCAGGCGCTGAGCTCACGCTCAGACAGCTCCCAGAGCCTCCAGCCCTGGGCATGGTGCCCTCGCTTTTGGAGATGGAAACAGGAGGCCCGTCTGACTCGAAGACGCCTCATTGCTCCTGACACCTCGGACTTAAAATCCACCATCACTGTCATTGAGCATCTACCCTTCGGGGCCTGATGTAGGAAGAGAGGCGGAGAGAGAAGGAAAAGGGGGCTGTGGAGGCAGGGCGGAGGCAGGGAAGAGGCTGGTGGAAAGAATTAAGAGCCCGCTTGTGGGAACCCTTTGGAGGGTTGGGCTGAGAGCCCAGCTGTGTGGGATCAAAGGGAGCCCCCAGCGCAGCCAGGGCCAGAGGATCAGTGCCTTGCGGGCCTTGTTAGGCCTTGATCTCCTTTCTTCGGGGCCTTTGGGGGTGAACTGCAGTGAGGCCTGAGGAAATGCTGCCTCAGGACCCAGGGGGCCTGAACAGTCTTCGGACAACAGGCCCCCAAATAGCAGGGTCATAAATCTGGATTGTTCCACAAATCGTGAGATTAAAATCACATTTAAAAAAAAAGGCATTTCCTTTTTAAACCTCTTTCAACCACTCAGATAATACAGAGGCAAATGCATCAACTTAGTCCTAGAGTGTCTATAACTCCCAACCTTTCTCTAAACTCCCGTTTAAACAAAGAAAGAGCCCAGTTTCTGGCAGGCAGAGGAATCTAGGTAAAACATAATAAACGTGTCTAGTTTTCATTGTACTTATCTTTACACGTTACGGCTTAGAACAGGAAGTATTTGTGTCTCTCTCAAGTAATGATGTGAACTTTCTGTTCAAATCTTGGTACTTAGAGTTGTTAAACATGAAAGGAAGTAACATCTCAGCCCTTCCCAGGTAGTCTGAGTGTCTTGAGGCGATTCGGGATCAACTGGTGGTAGGAAAACAGCGCCAGGGATGACAAGCTGGTCTCCGCGGGCTCTGGGAAGGTTCCAGAAACAGGACAGCCAGGCTCAGGAGCTGTCTGGTGGAGACCTGGCTCCTGGCACCACTGGGGCCCCCTGCGCAGTGGCCTTTCTCCAGAGCAAACATCCGTCTCTCTCCTCTTTGTCCTTAATGACCACAGCCAGGGGGGAGCGGCTTTAACTCCCAAAGAGGCTGTTTGTATCCAGCCTGGCGAGGAGAGGCCTAAATTGGCATTCCACATCATAATAAAAAAATTCCCAGCAATTATTAAAAGATTCTTATCTCTTGCTCCCTACGTGGATAATGAGGTCCTTCTCTGCTGGACTGAGACAGGCTGTCTCTGCTCTCACTTAATGAAACAGGACCATGTTTGCAAATGAGCCTGCCCCGGCTCTCCCCTTAACCTCTGCTTGTCGCGTTGTACATCAAACTCCTGGCTTCTGTCTTTCCTTATTAACAGCCCGTAATCTTAGGGGGGCCCTTGCTTGGGCACTTCCTCTTTGTGTGTATAGACCTGGTTTTTCCCTGGACATAACAGGGGGGTGGGGGGGGAGCTTGCCTTTGTCTTTCTGGGACTGAAGTTTTAGGAGGTCTGGATGCTCCCAGTTTCTCTAACAAGACTAGTGGGGGGAGAAAGAGAGAGAGAGAGGAAGGGAAGAAGTTTGAGTTGAAAACTCACTACCACTTTTTTTTTCCTGGAGCCACTGGGGCTGGAAGCTGGGATTAGTAATAATGGTTCTGACCCCAAACCTCTACCTGCGGCTGTGGGTTCCTGGGGTTCATTTGCCCCCAGACCCAGTCTACTCCGGAGGACACCATCAAGTTCGCCGAGTCATCATAATAAAGTCAGTGCATCGTACTTTTCCAAGTTACCACTCTTGGACTCCCAGGGACTTTCCTTTATTTTGACCCCATTTCAACAAGAACCCTTTAAGACAGGGAGAAAGAACTCCTTGAAGCAGAGTGTTTGACAGCTTTTCCTTAAAGGCCCATTCCTGCTGAGAAGGAAGAGATGGGTGTGTGTTGTAAGGACTAGGTTGATCCATTGGGTCAGGATCGTTTTCATCATGAGGCTTATGGACTCTTTGCTCCCATGCTTTGAGGACCCTCTCTGTTCCTTCAGATAGATGTTAATTGGCATATAACCATCCGCCCTTTGAGGAAGGTTCCCTCAGACTCCTTGAGTCTATTGTAGTTATCTATTGCTACCTAATAGACTACCTCAAAGCTTAGTGGCTTTGAACAACCACTGTCTTGTTATATCTCCTGATTCTGTAATCAGAATTCCGAAGCAGCAGTTCCTTCTTACCACGTCTCCTTCTCATGCCTGTGCTCTGGCCCCTATTGTCATCCTCTGTTCAGCCAACTACAAGCACTCCGGAGATGTGACCTAAAGCAATTCTCTTCACATTTCATTCCATCTCAACACCTAGAACCCCCTCTCCACTTGACTATAGTTGAAGGCACAGGAGAGGGGAAGCTATATTCAGTGGTTCCCAAACTTACTGGTGCATAAAAAAACCATGGACTTAATAAAAAATGCAGATTCTTGGGACCCCCTCAAAAAGATCCTGATTTGAGAAGCTTGGGTTGGGACTTACAGATCTGTTTGTCCCCAATTCTTCTCTGTGATTTTGATGTGTACCTTCTTGATCTGAGATTTTTAACCTGTGTGCTGCACAAATTTTTAAAACATGCAATGCCTGACTATTAAGTCAGGAGGACTGACCTCTTTTCCCTTTGACTGTGAAATTTAAAAATGACAACAGCCAACCCAACAATAGCCGTCTGGTGTGAACATCATCTTGAACCACAGATATATAGATCATATAATAGGGTTAAATCTGATTGGTCACATCACTTAATAAAGTTGTGTCTGATTGGTTAATTCTTGGTACCCAAAATCCATATATATAAGCATAGACACCTGGTTTTGTAAAAAGTCACTTTGGAGCAAAAAAAAAAAAAAAAGGTAGGTAATTACTACTATTATTTTTGTAAATCAATAAAAATTATACCTATATTTTTGGTCAGATTGGCCAAAAAATATATTTTTTGATGTGCCGCAGAATTTTAGTAATTAGTTTATGTGTGCCATGAGATGAAAAAGGTTGAAAATCACTGTGCTAGATACATTTTATTAACTTCCAGCTATGCTGCATCCTCCTTTCAAAGGGACAGGGCAATTAGCCCTCTCAGTGGGTGAGACTAGCTCAGTTATTGAGGAGACAAAGGCCTGGGGTGTGTTTTCTATAGCCAGAGCCTGACCCATGACCTTAGCCAGCTGCCTTGCAAATGCCATTGGTCACCAGAGCAACACAGCTGGAGAGGGTTAATGGTTCAGAGGAAATGCATCTTCACTATTGGTTGGGAGAGGGGGAGGGAAAGATAACTGTGTTCTAAGGGCAGGCCATCCTGGATCTGTCACCTCTGAACAGCATCATCTTTTATTCAGAAAATATATCATGAGACTAGATACCTCCTGGGCACTTCCAATGAGGTTGGGGACAGTCTGCCATCCAAACAAAGAGTCCCACCCTAACCCCTTTCTATTCCCCCACCCCCACCCCCAGGAAATCTTTGTTCAAAGTGAGATGAAGTAATACATCTATGTTACCTAGTGGTTAAGATACAGGACTTAAGACTTTAATGTGGAATCTTGGCTTTAGAATTTGTGAGTGGTGTGTGAACAAGCAAGTCAATGAAACTTGGTGCCTTAGTTTCCTCATTCTGCAAAATTATGGTAAAACTAGTACCTTCTTGTTTTTAGGTTAAAATATGAGATAGTACTTATGAAATACTAAACTTAGCATAGTGTGTGCTGCATAGTAGGCACTCGAGAAATATTCACTATTGCTATTGCTGTAATTATTTTAAAAATGATACATCTCTTTTTCACATATGGCTCTTCTTCCAGTCTCCAGCTTCAGTGTGAAAGGCACCATCACACTCCACTTGGCCAAGGCATAGCAAGGGCATCTTTCTTTCTCCTCTCCAGTCCACAGCCACCATTCAATTGTCTCTCTAACTTAGTCCATTCTTCTTATTATTCATAAAATAACCATCTAACTTTGCTTTTATCACCTCTAACTTCATGACTGATGATTCTTATGTGTAATAAAGTTTGACTCTACATATCATTCTGAAGCCTATTTCTTCCATTTAGTAGACCTTCGACAACTTTTCATGTCATTAAATAAATATATGTGTAATGCATTCTTTAAACTGTCAGCCAGGCCTTAGTCATACCTATGGGTGGGCAAAAGGAGATTTACCATTGTGAATACACAAAACACAGCTTATGCTTGTATTGATATTTGTTAATTATTGTATAATCTATTAGTATTAAACTATATACCTATTTTTGCCTACCCCTGTATATCCCACAATCTATTGGAAAATTTCACACCCATGTCTTTTTCCAAGTTCCTTTGGTATCATAAGAAAAATTAAAGTAAAAAGTCTTATGTTATATTTATGTGTGATATATAGGTAGGTAAGTAAGTAGATAGGATAAAAATTACCTATGACAAATTCCTAGAAATGGTATAGTTGAGTCAAATAGTAAGTGCATTTTGAATATGGACAAATTTGACACATTCTCTTCAAAAATATTTCATTGGGGTTTAATAATAGGTCCAATCTTTGAAATCTGCTTTTATATTGAGCATTATTATTAATGTTTAAATGTCACTTTGATGGGTTAAAATCATTACTCCTTTTATACTGCATTTCTATATTTATGAGTAATATTAATCACTTTTCATATTTTTATTGACTTTTCCACTCTAGGAACTGCCTTTTTCAGATAACTCCTTTCCAAAATGAAGATTTCAGCAAAGAGCTTATTCTGACTCATTGGGGGTGTCAATTCAAGGTTTGAAGGAAAACTGCATTATTACCATGCTGCCAAATGCTCTAAATGTTTTATAATGATTCCTGAGGCATTATTGGTTATAATAAAAAAATTAATCACCAGTTAGCCATAGTAATTAAGTCATAATCAAATTTGCATATATGTGATAATTTATGCAATTTTAAAAAACATTATTGAATTTATTGGGGTGACATTGATTAATACAATTAATTATGTAGGTTTCAGGTGCACAATTCTATATCACCTGTAGAGCATATTGTGAATTCACCACCCCACGTCAAGTCTCCTTCTATCACCATGTATTCCCTTTTACCCTCTTGGCCTCCCTCCACCCCATTTCCCTCTGTTAATCACCATAGGGTTGTAAGTGTCTATGTGGTGTGGTTTTTTCCCCTTTCTTTCTTAATCTCTTCACCATTTTCACCAGTCCTTCAAGCCCCTCACCTCTGACAGCTGCCAGTCTTTACTCTATATCTATGAGTCTATTCTATTTTTTCTGTTAGCTTTTATGTTCATTAGATGCTACATAAATGAAATCATGTAGTATTTTGTCTTTCTCTGAATGGCTTATTTCATTTACCATAACACTCTCCAGGTTCATCCAAACTTTCATAAAAGATAGATTTCCTTCTTTTTTATAGCCAAGTAGTATTCCACTGTGTAAGTGTAACACAGCATTTTATCCACTCATCTACTGATGGGCACTTGGGCTGCTTCCAAATTTTGGCCATTGTAGATAATGCTGAAATGAACATAGGTGTTGCATATATTCTTCTGAATAGGTGTTTCATGTTTCTTGGGCTATATTTACAGAGTGTAATCATTGGATCATAAGGCAGTTCTATTTCTAAATTTTTGAGGTAACTCCATACTGCTTTCCACAGAAGCTGTACCAATCTGAATTCCCACCAATGGTGCACGCAGGTTCCCATTTTCTACATCCTCACCAACACTTTTTGTCTGAATAGATAAGTTACAAAAATTCCCAACAAACAAAAGTATTGGACCAGATGGTTCCACAGGTGAATTTTACCAAGCATTCAAAGAAGAATTAAGACCTATCCTTCTCAAACTATTCCAAAAACTTCAAGAGGAAGGAGGACTCCCAGCTCATTTTACAAGGCCATCATTATCCTAATTCAAAGATACCACAAAAAAAACAAAAGTATAACCAATGTCCCCGATGAACATAAATGCTAAAACATTACCTCAAAATATTACCGAACTATGTCCAGCTATACATTAAAAAGATCATAAGTCATGATCAAGTGGGATATATTCCAGGGATGCAAGATTGGTGGAATATCTGCAAATCAATAAATATGATATACCACATACATAAAATGACAGATAAAAAATCACATGTTCATATTAACAGATGCATAAAAAACATTTGATAAAATCCAGCACCCATGTATGATAAAAATACCAATTATCAGCAAAATAGGAATAGAGGAAACATCCCTCAACATAATAGAGGCCAGATATGACAAACCCATTACACTCAATGGACCAACATTATACTCAATGGGCAAAAACTACAAATATTTCCCTTAAGATCAGGAATAAGAAAGGGATATCTGCTTTTGCCAATCTTATTTAACATAGTCCTTAAAGCCCTAGCCATAGCAATCGGACAAGAAGAAGAAATAAAAGCATACATGTTGAAAAGGAAGAAATAAAACTTATTATTTGCAGATGACATGATGCTGTATATAGAGCACCCTAAATATTCCACCAAAACACTAGTATTAGAACTGATAAATTCAGTATAGTAGCAGGAAACAAAACAAATACTCAGAAAGTAGTTGTGTTTTTATACACAAATAATACTATCTAATAAAATAATAATATGTAAATTGACCATAACTCCAACCCACAAGATGGTTTCCCCCATGTGGTCAAAGATGGCCACCACAAGATGGCCAGCAGAGGAGGGCAGTTGGGGGATGGGGAACCAGGTCTGCAAGGGAGGGTAGTTGGGGGTGATCAAGCCTGCAGGGGAGGGAAGTTAGAGGTGACCAGGCCAGCAGAGGAGGGAAGTTGGGGATGACCAGAAGGGCAGTTGGGAGAGACCCAAGCCTGCAGGGGAGGGACATTGGGGGTGACCAGGCCAGTAGGGGAGGGTGGTTAAAGACAATTAGGAAGGCAGGCAAGCAGCAGTTGGGAGCCAGCAGTCCTAGATAGAATAAAGCCAAATGGGCAGTTGGACATCCCTTGAGGGGTCCCAGATTGGAGAGGGTGCAGGCTGGGCTGAGAGACAACCCCTCATGCATGAATTTTGTGCACCAGGCCTCTAGTGAACTATAATAAAGGAAAACTAAGAAAATGGTCCCATTTGCAATTACATAAAAAAACCACCTAGAAATAAATTTAACCAATGATATAAAAGAACTATACTTAGAAAATTATAAAATATTGAATAAAGAAATTTAAAAAAATACAAAATAAGTGGAAGCATATACTGTGTTTATCGATAAGAAGAATTAACATCATTAAAATGTCCATACTACCCAAAGCAATCTATAGATTCAAAGAAATTCCTATCTAAATACCAATGGCATATTTCACAGAATTAGAAAAAAATATTCCAAAAATTTATTTGGAACCACAAAAGACCCCAAATAGCCACAGAATTCTTAATAAAGAAGAAAAAGTTGGCTCTAATATAAAAAAATACTATAAGGCCACAGTAATAAAAACAGCATGGTATTGGCATGAAACAGAATATAGATCAATAGAACAGAATAGGGAAACCAGAAATAAACCCACACTTTTATGGTCAATTAATATTTGACAAAGGAGGCAAAAACATACAATGGAATAAAGATAGTCTATACAATAAATGGTGTTGGGAAAATAGTATAGATACATATAAAAAAGGAAAACTAGACCACTTTCTTTTACAATATATAAGAATAAACTTGAAATGATTTAAAAACTTACATGTTACACTCAAAACCATAACATTTCTAGAATAAAACACTAGCAGTAAAATCTTTGACATTTCTCATAGCAATATTTTTTCTGCTATGTCTTCTCAGGCAAGGGAAACAAAAGAAAAAATAGAGAAATGGAACTATATAAAAATTAAAGTTTTTGTGCAACAAAGGAAACCATTGACACAATAAAAAGATGACCCACTGAATGGGAGAACATATTTGCCAATAATACATCTGATAAGGGGTTAATACCCAAAATTTATAAAGAACATATAAAGCTCAATAATAATAATAATAATAATAACAATAAACAACTAACAGCCGAAACCGGTTTGGCTCAGTGGATAGAGCGTTGAACTGTGGACTGAAAGGTCCCAGGTTCGATTCTGGTCAAGGGCATGTACATTGGTTGCAGGCACATCCCTGGGTGTGCAGGAGGCAGCTGGTCGATGTCTCTCTCTCTCATGGATGTTTCTAGCTCTCTATCTCTCTCCTCTCCCTTTCTTTCTGTAAAAAAATCAATAAAAATATATTTTAAAAAAACAACAACAAACAAAACACACACACCAAACAATCTAATTAAAAAATGGGCAGGAAAATAATTAAAAATAATAATAAAAAGGGCAGAGACCCAAATAGGCACTTCTCCAAAGAGGACATACAAAAAGACAATAAGCATATGAAAAGATGTTCAACATTGCTAATCATCAGAGAAATGCAAATTAAATCCCCAATGAGACATCACCTCACACCTGTTGGAATGGCTACCATCAATAATTTATGCAATCTTCAGAGAAGGAAATTTAGATGGGAGTTATTGATTGTGGAAGATATGCCAGAGGTGTCAGTAATTTCTACCACTGTGTGGCTGGATCCCTCAGGTTTAGTTTACTGGATTAAAGTATAGTCATCCCAATTACCTCTATGAGGTAGGTATGTTATATAGATATGGAAATGGAAGATTAGACCTTGGAGAATTTAAGTATTATTTTTAAGGATATACAGATTGATAGTGGTACAGCAAGGATTTGATACAGGCGATTCAAATCCCGTGGCCTGATTCACTTTGTAAATCTGGAGAAGTTCAGAGAGAAAAAAGTCCAGTGGAGTCTCTTCCAAGCATTTACTTTCCATCAGCCTGGGTAAATGAGAGGTAATAGAAAAGTAGGATATTGACAATGCAGCAGTTAAGTGGGAGAGAAAAGTCCAAATGGACAGGTGGTTATTTGTGGGTATTGTTGATTCAGATCTCGGGTTTTAGGTCTGAGTCATCTGTTTGTCCTCCAATGTTCTGTGCTTAAAAGTAATCGAGGTGCTGGCCCTGTGACAGCTTCCCTGAGTGTGAGCTTTTTCCCTGAAATCACGGGCTTATTATCCTGCATGGCAGTCCTGGTTATCAATCAGCCCTTTCTTCATCAGGAACCCATGAAAGTTGTGAGAAACACACCCCACTCCAGTATGAGAGCTTAGGTCCACCATGATGGGCTTCAGCAGACAAGGCTAGGACTAAGTTCAAAGGTTAACTGGAATCAGAAGCTTGGAACCTGTTAAATTGCTCTATTAATTATGTTTGACTCATCTGTTATCCTCCCTTTTTTCACCTTCACACTTGAGCAATGAACAGTGAGGCAGGGGCCCTTTCTGTCAGCAGGTGTTCACCTTTAGCCTGAGCGGTCAGCAGTGCTTATCCATCACTGTGCTCACCCCAGAAAATAGAAATACATGTTCTCTGTGCTCTGGGAGATAGATGATGCTTCAGAGATGAGGCAGCTTGAGACATAACCTCAGCCTAATCTAGAGGATTCCAAGCTGTGGCAAGAAGCTGGAGAAAGAAGGTATCTGAGGAAGAAAATGGATACTTGCAGAAACCGGTTTGGCTCAGTGGTAGAGCGTCGATCTGCGGACTGAAAGGTCCCGGGTTCGATTCCGGTCAAAGGCATGTACATTGGTTGTGGGCACATCCCCAGTAGGGGGTTTGCAAGAGGCAGCTGGTCGATGTTTCTCTCTCATCGACGTTTCTAGCTCTCTCTCTCTCTCTCCTTTCCTCTCTGTGAAATATCAATAAAATATATTTTTTTAAAAGAAAAAAAATGGATACTTGATTCTCAGTGTGGCTACAAGCAAAGGCTGGAGAGATAGGCCCATGTGTGAGTTATTCCTGGCTCCACACTCTCCAGCTCTGTGCCTTTGTGAACGTTTGTATCTTCTCCCGCCTCATGTGCTTGATCTACAAAATGGGGATGATGCACAAACTTTAGGGTTGCTGTGAAAATCAAATGAAACTGCATCTAAAGCCCTTAACACTTGGAGATGTAGCAATTATTGAGTAAAGGCTAGCTCCTGGTGGGTACTTCGCTGTTGACAACTTAGGACTTATCCATTCCCCTGGCTCCTCTTGGTTGTGACAAACTGGCAAACAGTGGCTCCAGGTCCCAAGTGATCCCTTATGTGAATGACCCTGACTCCTAAGACAGCTTCCCAGATGCCGTCAGACCTCAGCATGAAATTGTTAGCTTAGACTTCATTCTTTAGAGAAAGAAGGGTCCCATGTGAGATAGATCTCAGCTTCCAGAATTCACTGTGGAGCCTTTTCCAGCTCATTTACTAGGTGGGCTCCCATTGGCCTGAGGGAGCAAATATGTTTCACAGCCTGTTTTGTAGATTGCATCTGGCCAGATGTTCCTCTGTGTGGGTTCGCTAAGTAATGTGGGAGGGAAGGAACACCCTCGTGTACATGGAATTTCAGCCAAGATGCCTGGTGTTCCACTGCCTTCCCCTAGACCAGCCACCTCCTTTGTTGCTCTCAGGGGAAAGACTGGCTTCCAGGCTGAGAGCTCAGAGGCACTGGTTCTGAGACCCCACTTCCCCCACCCATTAGGTACATGCCACTGACTGCTTATTTTGGTGACACAGACTTCAGTGTCCTGGACATCTTTCAAGAAAGGAGCCCAGTTGTGTGTCTATTACAAAGTTGTAATAGGTCTTCCCCAAAGTGGCCATGGGGACCATCCTTGCTTGTAGGAGACAGTGCCATCCAGCATCTCATCCAGTCTTATCCACTGTCCCATCAGCAGTCCTCCCTTCTACCCAGTTTAAATCTGAACATCTTAGTTATGGCTCAGAGTCAAGACCTTTCCCCCCCAGGGGTCCAGTGTAGACACCTGGTTTTCACAGGAGCCCGTGGGAAAATGCTTCATCCTTGGCTCAGAGGTAGAGGACAGCTGTAGAAAGTTATCATCTAGATGTCAACTACTTAATAAACAGGTCTGCTAGATGCCCACTGAACAGAGAGGGAAGGACTTGGGATAGGCAGAGAGAAGGAAATGGCAGAGTGACTGTGCTCCTCTCCCTTGATTGAAGAACTTGGGATGGGTGCTGACCTTGAGTCAGGCCTGGTGGAAGGTGATGGAGAGGTCACCCCTGGCCTACCCTTGCAGGGAACAGTGTTTCATCAGAGACATGAGGTTTTGGTCTCATAGTTTTCCATGTCACACTAGCTCAGAGAGGGTGATTTTAGGCTGGGGTTAGAGTAAAGGGACAAGGGACTACAGCTACAATAACAACAATAGACAGAATGGGAGGTAAACAAGCTGTGAAGTGGGGCCCTTAGAATATGCTAGTAGTGCTACATTCATCACAAGCATCATCATATTTCATTGTCACATAGCCAACTGAACTAGAGCACTGGTAGTAAAGATGAGAAAATGGATCTGAGAGAGAGGAACTGACCTTCCCAAGGTCACATAGTCAGAAAGAGGTGAATTCAGTTCTTGAATCCAAAACCTCAGCATTTAGCCACTAGGTCACTCTGTCTTTTGGGAGTTAGTCTCCCAATTTCTTTCCTTTCCAGGAAATGTCACTCCAAAAGTCAGTTGGGCTAAGTCTCTACTCTGAGCTACTGTTGCACCAATAAAAATATTCCTCCCAGTTTTCCTGTGGTTGTTCTTTATTCTCCAAAGCATAAGAAATACCCTCCCTGCAGAAAAGCTAAAATAATTTTATAATAACATCAAATGAAGATCAATGTATTACTATTGTTCGCAATGGTGGTAGCAGAAATGGTTGTGATAGGGATGGTTTGGTAACAGTAACAATAAAAAAAGAATGGCATTCATAGGACTTAACAGAAAAACAAGCATACACAGTGTTTACTAAACACTTACTCTGTACCAGTTCCTATTGTGAGCCCTTTTAATGTAATAATTTATTCAATGCTCACCACATGGCTCAAGATGAAGTTGAGACAGGCTCTCAGGCACAAAATGCAAAGGTGCTCATTGCCAGGGGAAAGTACCCCTAAATGTTGCACCCTAGGTGCCCCACTTGCCTCACCCTAGTCACAACCTTGTCCTATTATAGGGTGGGATATTCACAACAAACGATCCTCTAAAAACTAAACTGGAACTTGCAGGATGTTGGTAAGTATTTTGATTTTACACAGACGACACAGCCAAATCTTGTGCTCTTTTAACCAAGTTCTGCTTCCTGCAGTTTCCTACAGTCCTTTACAGAAACTTGGTAAAAGAGTGAGTTGTAGGACCTAGTGAGCAGAATGTTTGCTCAAGATCTCAGACTTACCTAGCTGGTTTGGCTCAGTGGATAGAGCATTGGCCTGTGGACTGCAGGGACTGCAGGGTTCCAGGTTTGATTTTGGCCAAGGGCACAGATTGTGGGCTCGATACCCAGTGTGGGGCATGCAGGAGGCAGCCAATCAATTATTCCCTCTCATCATTGATGTTTTTATATCTCCCTCTCCCTTATTCTCTTAAAATATATATATATATATATATATATATATATATATATATATATATATATATATCAGACTTGCATAGAGAATAGTCTTAAGAAATGTCAAATGACAAAGGAGAGGGGATGGGAAAGAGAGAGATAAAGACAGAGGGAGAATAAAGGAAGGAATAAGGGATGGAGGAAGGGAAGGAAGGAGGGAGGGAGATGACTGTTCAGAAGCCAGTGTGACAAACTACATCGTCCCTGTCTGAGATTAGCAGAATACTATTTTTTGTTCACATGATAGGAACCTAGTTTATACTGCTCAGGCAAAGGTGGGATATATTTTTAATATTCTATATGAATTCTAGCATATAATAAGAGAATAGCTCAAAACCAAACTACGACTAAGGCACAGACAAAGCTGGTTTCAAGGATAATTAAAAATAGGGAATTGAACTTCCTCTATCATCAGCTGCAGCTGTATCAGCAGCAACATCTTTTCTACAGCCTGTGGGTCTGTGCTCAAGTAGAGATGCAGCCAACCTCAGCTCAGATCTCACACTGGAATTCTTGTGTTAGATATGCAGATGGGGCCTCATTACCTGTGTGGTGACAATCACACAGAAAGATATGTTACCAGAAAGATATGATAAGGGCACACATTTTTGTGCTGTAGTATCTCTAGGAATGGAGAATTAATAGCTGGTGATAAATCAGGAAGAAAAGAAAACATCAGAAAAAATATGACATGATAGGATGGGTGGGAATTTGACAAGTAAAAATGTAAAATCAGGACTTGACATATTGACAAATGCCTGGAACATGGAGATTTCAGAGCATAGTGAGCCCATGTGATTGTCTGGATTGTAGATTATAAGTTATGGTGTCATGGGGGTTTAGGCAGAGAATGGAAGTGAAATACATCAGTGTAGAACTTTGAATATATGGGTGAGGAATTGTATGTATAAATGCTATTAATTTGTTTACTCATTTATTCACTTATTATTGATATAATAAATACTTACAGAACACTTACTGGGCACCTACTAAGTCTCTAGATGCAAAGAAAATCATGAAACATGAATAGTTTCCAGTTTAGAGAAGTTGCTCATGTGAATGAGATGTGAGTAGCTGAGAACATCTCTTACTGTTCAGATGGTGTTAAATGCCCTGATTTGGGGGCTTTGTAGAATATTGCCATAGTGACAAGGGGGAAGCTCCTAACTTGCCTCTGGCTTTGATAAAAGGGAAGGAATCAGGGGAACTGGGAAGCTAATTGAACAGGACAGAGACATGATAGAGCCCAATGTGAAACAACTCTGATAAATGTTACACACTCCGGAGCTTCCCACATGGTTGACAAGTCTTTGTCAGGCTAGCTACCATGAAGTGACTTGTCCATCCATCTAACCTTACTTGTTGCTTCCAAAAGCGACCATCCTCAATAGAACACTCTGTGACAAAGTGTGCCTTGGCATCTGCCTGTGAAGGCTTAGCCAGTGACCCCCAGAATCTAAAAACAATATATAACATGTAAAAGGATACCTATGCCTTTTTGTACATAAAAAGAAGCTGAATATTACCAAAGCTACATATTTTATTCACCCATTCAATAAAAGTCAAGCATCTATGTACCGTGTCAGGTTCTGTTGTAGACTCCAGATTTTGACATAGGTGGAGTTGGTGTTTGGTGTCTTTGAGAGCAATAAATCAGGGCCGGAGGTGGGGGGGGGGGGTTGGCTGATACAAATGTAAAGGGGAATGAGAGTATGGGAACTATAACACACGATACAGAGGTTAGTCACTTTTATGTTTCTTTCAAGAATGACAGAAGGAAAAACATTTAAGGAGGTGTTGCTTGAAATGGCATGTCTGAAACTGACAATGCTCATAATGTCTGGGCTCGGCACTCTACTTGATTACATATCTCCTCATCCTTGCATAACTGGGACAAAGTAATTACATATTGCTGGCCATTGTAATCTTAGTAGAAGCAGTGTGCACCATTCTAGGCCATAAAACTGAGGATGGTCCATTTTATCTTTCTCCATATTGCAGCAGAATAGAGAGGAAGGCAAGATTTAAGGGCAGGGCAGAACCACAAGATTATAAATGATCCTGGATGCCTGAATGACTGTATGGCACAGAAATGCTTCACATCAATCTACACTATACTCTGATATAAACAAGAATTAAATGATTATTGTGCAAAATCACTGACATTTTGGAGTTATTTTTTGGGGGGGGAGGGGCAGATTGTCTACTACAACTAAAACATAAGGTGTAGAAGTTAAGGAAAGATTTTATTCCTCATATGAGAGTCTTAACTATATTTTGAGGTTGAAGAATGGTGTCATGGAAGATAAATTGAGAAAGCAAGCGACAAAGTGGATAATAATTAAAGTAAGTTCTTAGTATTGCTATTCGATTCTGGTCAGTGTTCCTGCTTTCTAGGACAGTGATTCCTAAACTGTGTTTTCTGGAACACTATTTCCTGGAGATGTAGATTGGTCTTATGAAAAATAAATAAACCTGAGAAAAATATTTTATATTTTCCTATGTTTTGAAAAGATGACATATGAAACCATTTTCATGGAGATTCTTTTTTTTCCTGTAAGGGGGGAAGAGAGAGAGAGAGAGAGAGAGAGAGAGAGAGAGAGAGAGATCAGTGATGAGAGAGAATTATTAACTGGCTGCCTCTGCATATTCCACTGGCTGGGCTCATGGAGATTCTTAATGCATAAAATGCAATTTGTAAGGTCTCTGAAAAGGCATGCAGGAGAGAAACCAGTCAGATTCTAATGAGTGCAAACATTACCAAAGGTTGCTGACTTTTTCTTCTAAGAACACACATAGAATGCTCTATGGAATAGCTCTCTGTTGCACATCAGTTTGAGGATGAAGCTTTGAGAGTGACAATAGGTAGATACAAAACTGTAATGTACAGAGAGAGGATCCTGACCCATCTTGAAGGGATGAGTAAAGGTGAGTGCTAAGGAGCATTCATCCTAGATGGGGGCACTCATAGGTGCCTTCATGGAGGCAGGAATAGGAGAGGGGTGGTTGGAGAGTAAAGTGAGGAAGTTCCTGAATACAGAGACAGGAAAGTGTTGAGGAATTCCAGGAAACAGCAAGAATCCAACTTGACCACTTTAGCTGTGGGTGTGAGTAGGAAGAAGCACTGGGACCAGCTTATCTTATTCCTCCCCCCTAAGGACAAAGCATCCTGGGTTCATTTACATGCCTAGTGCAAGGCCTGGGACTGGCAGGACTCAATACATTTGCACTGAGTTGAGACCAGATCTAAGTGGATGTGAAAAGCCATGATAAGGAATCTGGATGTTGTTTGGCAGCCAATGGGGAGCTGTTGAAGCTTGTTGCTCAGGGGAGTGACATGTTCAGAAGTGCACCTGAGAGAGTCTGACTTGGCAGCATGTGGGGACGGAACCAAGGAGAGAGCAACTGGAGGGAATCAACCTATAATCCACGCATGGTTTCAGACAAGAAGCACTGAACGCAGGGGTGAGACTTAGGACCTGCAGTGCCGATGAAAAAACAGCTGCAGAGGTAGAAGATTAACAAAACTTCTGTGGCTATAATTCATTTTTAACAAGTTACAGGTTAGTGAGAATTCATAAGTGATTTCACGTTGTGGAAAGGGAAGAAGAAGCAGATCTGGAGGCCCCGAGGTTTGGGCACCTGGAAACAGAGAATGGCTTATCGTGGACATACAAAAGGAAGTGAAGAAGTTGGAGCAGACGGAGTTGGGAAGAAAGATTGCTCAGCTCTGGCCTTGAGTTAAGTTTGAGCAGCTTGCTGGCAGGGCGTCTGAAGGCACACACCAGAAAGCATTTGGGAATGTGCAATGGAAACCTGGAAGAGAAATGAGGAGAGGAGACTAAGACTCGGGATCCACCAGTGTGGAGTTGAGAGCGAAAGCTCTGTGAGTACTGAAACTGATTTGGCTCAGTGGATAAAATGTCAGCCTGCGGACTGAAAGGCCCCAGGTTCGATTCTGGTCAAGAGCATGTACCAGTAGGGGATGTGCAAGAGGCAGCTGATAGATGATTCTCTCTCATTGATATTTCTACTCTCTATCCCTCTCTCTTCCTTTCTGTAAAAAATCAATAAAATATATTTTTAAAAACCCTTTAAAATAGAAGGAAACTCTGTGAGTGTGTAACACTGAGGATTGAGAGACTAGAGGTAAAGGAAAGAGAAGGTCAGAGACAAGTGTCCCACAAGCACCACTGTCCTCTGTTGTCCACAGCTGCCTGCTGACACACTTGCTCCCTGCCCACTCAGGAAGGTTCTCCCCACAGTCACACTCTTCCAGTCCCAAATCAACCCTGTGGGACTGATTTAGCTTCCCACACAGGTGGAGTCTGGATTCAGTTTTGCTCTTTTGTGTGGGAGGGGCTCGAGACACCCACCTGCCCACCCAAGTGAATTAGTTCCCTGCCTTGATGGTTGTCTTAGGATTGCAACCTCCAGAATCAGACTGCTTGGATTTGAATCACAGTGTTAAGAGAGTGGAAGAGGTTTTAAACCCCTGACTTCTTTTCTGTCAGTGGCAGGGCTGGGAGTGCATCCAGGCAGGCAACCACATGAGCAGCACTCGTAAGCCTTGCACTAAATAATTACACCTGCGCCTACATCTCACCGACTCTAGTGACTGCGGTTTTAGATCTGTTACATGCACTGGACTCCAGTTTCCTCGTCTAAAAAATGAGAAGCAAAAGCCTCATGTCCCCCAGGTGTAAGGATGAGGTGTGCTGTGCACCTGCTAACACAGAGCCTGGCCCGGAGGTGATTACTATGGTCCCCACCACCATGATCATTAAGACAAACTCTGAGGGATGCTCCTGCCACTGGTTCGGCAGCCTCCCTCTGCCTGCACTGGAGAATCACTTTCCCTGGCAAGGGAAGGGCTGTTAGGAAGCTGGTGCCTCAGGATAAGGGAGAAGGCATTCTCGAGGTGCGCCCAGGGCAAGCTCATTCGTAAAACAAACATTGATGGAGCTTCAGCAAGAGGCCAGGGCAGCAGCAGCCACAGCAGGCAGGGACTCGGCAGTTGGTTTATTAGAACCTGGAGCCCCTTGGAGGCCGGCAGGGAGCGGGGCTGGAGGGGGGAGCAGTGCAAAGGCCAGCTGGCTCTGCGGCAACAAAGTCAACATCGCCCCAGATGTCTGCCCCGGGGTTGAGGCCATTAGCTCCAGTTTACCTGCTCACTTCATTTTTCAAAATGAGCCACAAAAGCCTCGCATGGAAACACAATGGGCAGCGTTTCTGAGCGGGAGTGGGGGCAGGGGTGGGAAGAAAACAAAGTATCTTTTCCATGCACTTGCGGGGAGTTTCTGAAAGTCCCCAGGAGCCTTGGCAGGCAAGCTCCTGATTGCTCCCACATGGATGTCTGGGAGCCCCACTTATCTTCGTGCTCCCAAATGCACCCCGGCTAAGGCCAGGCTGCTAACCCCTCCTCTTCCTCCCTTGCCACCCTTGCCTGGGCACCCCAACACCTAGCCAGCAAGGCACTACTGCCTTTCTCATTTTCTTGCTCCTTTTCCTGGGGGATAATATTACAGTTTAAATTCCTGGGCTCACTTTGAGGGTTGCTTAGAGATGGTATTAGCTTTCAACCACCTGATTTAATCTCTTCTCTCACTCCCACCTTCCCCCACGGCTGCTCAGACAAGGCAGGGGGCAAAGGGGAGAGGTGAGGAGGTTAAATGCTTGTCTGCAGTGACATCTTTTCATCAGACGATGCTGAGAGCAGGGCCAGACAGGAGTGGCTGGGTGTCAGTGGGGCTGTGATGGGTTGTCGGTCTGTCTCCTGCCTGTACAGCCCAGTGTGAGCTTAAATGGGAGAAACGGAGAGGGGGGGGGGAGCTCAGAGGAAATAGACTGATGAAAGGAAAGATGAACAAAAATATAAACACTAAAATACGAGGCTGTACAGTGGGAGCGGTCTGGGCAAAGTGCATTTTCACCCTGGGAAAGTGCTTTCTAACCTATAAATCAATAAGAAATTATGCAACAACCTACTGTGTGCTAAAAAAAAAATAACTACCCCAAATGAAAGGGAATTGAAAATACTTGTAAGACAAGATTCCAATGCAGCCCAGGTGGTGATAGAACTACCAGATGTGATTTATTGCTTTCTCCTTTTAACCTTTGGGGAGTCAAGGGAACAGGAGAGATGCCAGAAGATTGGAAACTGGGCCCACGGAAAGATTTTATTTACACTTAATTTAGTGATTAATTAAGTCACTAACTGTCTCTCCTGGCGGACAAGGACATTTGTTCCCATCTTCTCCAAGGATGCAGCCCAGCACTCAGCAGTGCCTGATTCCCAGGAGGTTCAGAGTAATATTTGTTGAGCAAGTAGAAAAGGAGAACTAGAGATGAGCCTACAGCTGCCCTGGAACAGTGCTCTGCGTGGCTACAGCATGCAAGCCAGTGATTGGGAGTTTCCCTGGGTGGCTCAAAGCTCCATTCAACTTCCTGAATGTTTCCTTACTTTGTATGTGTGCTTGTGTGAGCATAAAATATATTTTCTTATTCTTCCTAAAGAAGATAATGGAAGATCTCAGTGTCTTCCCCACTCACCTTTCTCCCCCCTTTAAGAGCTCTTCTTCCTACAGTTTTTGGCTCTGGATCTCCACTCAAGCAATTTTTGGCGGTGGGGTAGGCTGAATATCAGCCCCCAAATAGGTCAGGTCCTACTCCCTAGAACCTTTGGTTGTAAGGAAAAGGGGTCTTTGCATATATGATTAAAATAAGGAGCTTAACTTGCAGGGCGTGGGATATATTGTATTATCCACCTCGGTGCTTACTCTAATCAACCATCTTTATAAGAGGGAAGTAGAGGAGATTTGATAGCCATAGAGCAGAGGGCAATGTGAAGATGAAGACAGGGATCTGCGTGATGAGGCCATAAGCCAAAGAAGGCTATAAGCCACCGGAAGCAGAAGAGGTGAGCAGCAGGATCTCCCTTAGAACCTTCAGAGGGAGAACACTTAGATTCTGGCCCAAAGAAACTGAGGTTGAACTTCTGCCTCTAAAGTTGTGAGGGACTATGCTTCTGTTGTTTTAAGCCACCCAGTTTGAGGCAATGTGTATGGCTGTCCTGGGAAATCAATACAGGGACCAATGAGGACATGCCTGTATCCTTTGGAACAGAGGTTGGGGCTTGTTTGGGGTAAGCTGGTCAGGCTAGGAGAGGGGCTAGGACAGGGGACAAGTTTATAAATAAGAATTAAATTAAGGCTATATGCTCAAAAGAGCTTCTAGATACTGTTTGTCTTTTGTTGTTGTTGTTTCTCTTCTTTTCTTCAGAGGATGTAGGTAGTTAATCATGAAGTTGGATATCCACATTCTATCCCTGTTTAACTGTGATTGAACAGAAGGCATTATCATTTAATAAAATTAAAAAAAATATTTGTTCTCTATGAGAGATTAACCTGGAACTAGAAGTATCTAAGAGATTTGCAGCCTGCACGTGTATTTTTTCTCTTTCCTTATTACTACACAGAAGGGGTGTGTTCTTCCAATAGGACTGGCCAGAGGGAAAGCAGATCCAGAAATTAACCAAAAATCGATAAGGGAAAGTCAGTGAGTCAAAATACACACACACACACACACACACACACACACACACACACACGCGCACGCACGCACTGATAAATCTAAGAAATCAAATGGATCTGACAATCTGAAAATGTCTATAAAATACAATTACATTAAGTGTGTGGTTAAACATAAATGATGTAATAGAAAACATGGTGTAAAAAATACATATATTTATAAAAGGGCAAATAATACTTCAAGAAAAGAAATAGGAAAAGAAAGTCTTAATAAACTAATTGAATACTAAAATAGACATAGCTGAAGAGAGAATCTATGAACTGGAAAACAGATCTGAATGCAACACTGAAAGATAAAAAGGCGATTAGTGCCTACTGTCTAGTCTAAACTGCAAAGAGTAACCCACGTGGGTGAAAAAGCAAACCAATAAAAAGCCGGAGAGCTGCACTGAGCAAAACCAATATGTTCAGAACAAGGACTGGGAATGTGAGTGAAAGTTGGAGTTATTTTTATATGTTGCTGCATAGTAGTGACATTCTCGAACTCCAATTCTGGCTAGCCATGATCGTTTTTCTGTACTATATGTTATCTCATAGAATTACTTTTACTGGTGTTGTTACTGAGAGAGAATACAATTTGAATTATTTATTCACTTATTTTTTCTTTAAACATAAACCTATAAATTGTTTAAAGCAACATAAGATTAATAATAAAATTATGTTTTATATGCTTTCCTGACAGGTTTTCATTCAGACTTAGGATATAGTATTTAAGGTTGAGTAGCAACTCAGTTTAAACCATAATATAATTATTGCTATAATTCCTATGGAAACTCCATAAATCTGTCCCTTCTTCACTTATCCAGCTGGCAAAACCTCTCAGGAGACTCCAGGTTGGTGGGAAAATGGGAACAGATAATCTCCAGGGGCTGGTCTCAGAAGATGAGGCAAGATATAATCCTACTTATTGCCCTGTGAGCACTTACTTCTGTATAAAAATGCTGGTATGTGAGAATAAAGTGCTTGGTCGCCAGGACTTCGACCAGACCTTTTCTGATGAAACATCTCAGAAGCCCCTCATCCACACCTCACACTACCATGGCTGCTAGTTCCAGCTCTCACTCTGCTCTATTTGCCTTTATGCCCCAGAAAGCAGAGAAATTACAGGCAAAACTTGAACTGACAAATGGTAATAAAACTGAAGAACTCCCAGGCAGGATTTTTGAACTTGACCTCAGATCTGTTGGTCAAGCTGGAGATATATTTTGAATGTAAATATTCCTGGTAACATGAGCTTGGGACTCATGCCAGCAAAGCTTCTCAGGGGTCTTTTCTTACTCTGTGTTCTGTGCAAGAGTTTCTCCTTCTTAGAGCCTTTCCTTTACTTTAGAAACAAACTTTGTATTATGATCCCTGAAGAAGTTAGCAACCTGATGACTTTTCCAAAGTCAAGACCGAAAGACTGTAAAACAAATTTCAGAGATTGAGTTGAGCCCTTTGGGAAATGGCTGCTGGTCTAGATTTGGCAAATGTTTGTGAACATTTGGTTCTAGATTATTGCTAAGCATTAGAAAGGTCCTATTTGCTTACGTACAATATATTCTAAAATGGACTTGAGCTAATTAAAACATATGCCATATAAGAAGGAACATTAGAGGTATATTAATAAGGATTCAGAATATTTGGAGAATTAAGTAATTATGCTAAACTTAAGAGTAATGTAGTTGCTATGATTAATGTATTTGAGTTTCTTGATAGTCAGGGTTAAAAGTCTACCAGTCAGGCTGGTGTTGCTTGGTGCTTGAGCATCAACCCATGAACCAGGAAGTCCCAGTTCAATTCAGGGTCGGGACACTTGTCTACGTTGTGGGCTCAATCCCTAGTAGGGGGCCTACAGGAGGCAGCTGATGAATGATTCTTTCTCATCATTGATGTTTCCTCCCTCCCTCCTCCCTCTTCCTTCTTCTCTCTGAAATCACTAAACATATATATATATGTTTAGTGATTATAAACATATATATGTTTATATATAATGTTTATATATATATGTTTATATATATGTTTATAAACTTTTCATATATATATATATATATATATATATATATATGAAAAGTTTATAAGAAAGTAAGAAAGGAGGGGATAGATTGATTTCTAGGGAGAAATAATAGGTTCCATTTCACTCTATGTATTTTGCTACATTTAAAAAGAAATATGTTACATGAAAACTTCTAATGGGGACAGAGATAGGCACAATAGAAAGTCCCCTTATGGCACCATTCAAACCAAGACTGGAGTGTTTAAGTGGTTATTTGACAAAACAGCTTTAAAAAGCTTCAAGGGTAAAATCCTGAAGCAAGATTTGGTGAAGAAGCTCTTCTAAGAGACTGAGCTCTGATGGACTAAGTTTATATCTACAAGTGACAACATTTTATAAAGTGAAAAATAGAGTTTAGACTATTTAGAATGATGACTAAATAGGCTGCCCATTTGGTTTATATTTCTTCAATGTTATTTGTGGGTAAGTGAGTGCTATTTGGGAGGAAAAGAGAAATAAGTCCATTGGTTCAGAGTGGAAAGTGGGTATGAAAATGGAGATCATGTAGCATGTGCTTGAAGAGTTATAATATTAGATTAATGTAAGCCTTAGAATCTAAGGATATTGGAAAGCTGTGAGTGGCATTAATGCTTTGCATTAGTAAGACTTCACATTGCCTGTACTCTGAAGAATGTGTTTGGCTGATTGAGTGTAAAGGGAACAGTTGGGAACTTCTCTGAGACTGAAAAGGCCAGTTAGACAGATATTACATTAATCCAGGTAGAAAGGAAGAGTTAGGGACTAGTGATAGAATCAGTAGAAACTTGAAAAGACTTTGACACTGAATAGACCTCCTAAGAAAGGCAAGTTCCAGATAGAAAGATTATGCAATTTGAGGGATCCTATTTTAAAAAAAATAAAATTACATGCACAAACTTAGGTATAAAAGGTAAAATTGATGTCAGAAAGCAAGTCACACATATTACTGGCCACTTGAAGATCTAGAGCAGTGGTTCTCAAGCTTTCTAATGTCATGACCCTTTAATACAGTTCCTCATGTTGTGATGACTCCCAACCATAAATTATTTTCGTTGCTGCTTCATAACTATAATTTTGCTACTATTATAAATCTTAATGTAAATATCTATGTTTTCCAATGGTCTTAGGTGACCCTGATAGCAGTTCTCAACAACCCACAGATTGAGAACTGCTGTTGTAGAGCCTAAGACTGAGGTTGAGAACCACTGATTTACAGTCTTTTCTTGAAATTTCTTTAGGCATCTTACTAGAGATGTGTACATCAAAATACTCCCTAGTTATAACTGGTATTTCCCACCCTACCTAGAAAGTCACAGAGGTCCATACAAAGAAGGTTCTGTCTGTCATGACTACAGCAAGCTATGTGATAAACCTGCCTCTAGGTTGGATTAACCAGTTTTGGCATCACTGGGATTTGGTGGTGGCTAAAACAATGAGGAATATACTAGCCTATAGAATACCCACAAATAAGGGACAAAGAAACAAAAAGGAAAGAAAAGAAAAAGGAGAGAAGAGAAAAAGAATATAAAGAAGAGCAAATTAAAGCAAAATCCTCAGGTACTACAATACTGAGTAACCATGAAAAAAGGGGAAAAGAGATGACAAAGGACACTTGAAAAAATGTCATTTAGAGAAGACAAGCAGGTTTGTTGTATTATAGAAGCCAAGACTGTCCCAAGCAAGGAATCTTTAAGTTAGTTGAACTCTGTTGAGTGATCCCTCAGTGAGACAGAATATCTGATTTTACTTTTTAAATTTAATAAGTATGACTCTCCACTAAAATGGAAAACTCCCAAAGAACAGAGGTTCCTGTCAGTTTTGCTCACTCCTGTACCCCCAATACCTACAATAGAATTTCTGTGCATAGCAGGCATTCAATAAATACATGTATGCATGCATGCATGAATGAATAAAAATAGATTGAAAAGTGTCCACTTTATTTAGTGACATGGTCACCTCTCATGGTATTGAAAAGAGACTATTTCCTGGAGTGACCAGAATGTAAGCCAAATTTGGCATGTTTCGGAAATGTCAGTACAATTTTATAAAATGGACTCAATTGTGTAGATAATGTTGCTATTAAATAGCAAAAACAGTTAAGGGAAGAGTAAAATGAAAGAAGATTATTTTTTTCTTAAAAATTGACTTGAGAAAATTATATTTCAAAGGATCACACTACAGAGACCTCAAAGTTTCTAAACAAACAAAACAAAAAGAAAACAAAACAAAAAACCAGAAATGGATGACAGGGCACAGGTGAAGGAACTGCCTCAGGTGGAACTGCAGAGCCTCTCACAGTTACTTTTGGTCTGGGCTGGATAGAATTACCATCACTGTATGCACGCCTATGATGTGAACAACTCATTATATGATTTCTTTTTTTTTTTGCATAAGTTAGACTGAACTCTGGTTTAAGATGCCATTGAGGCAACTGCAGGGACAATAGGGCAATTTTCTATTAATCCCTAATAGTCAGATGATTTACAATGAATATATTTTACTCTTTGGATAAACATAAATCATCATAATATTTCTTGGAAAAGCCCATTTAATCTGATGTGCTCCTCTTTGGGACTGGGTTTACGTATCCTCAGTGGTTTGCTGAGGCCCAATCACCTCAGAGTCTCTGAGCATAGCACTGATTATCTGTTAAAATATAGTAATAGTGTTGATTATCTGCTCAAACACCACATTGCTCTGCATTGTCTAGCAGTAAATAATCCAAACACCATTTCTTTTATGTGGGACATAAATCTAAGAAATATACTATGTGAAAAACATGGGTGTGTATAAGGAAGGAAATCTTTACAGTATCTATAGGAGTGCAACAGCAACAGGCTCAAAGGCTGGAGACTTCTCGCTCCTGATAACCTTGGCTGCCTTCATTACTTAGACTGATCTTAATTATTTTTGTTTGTTTGTTTGTTTGTTTGTTTGTTTGTTTTTATTAAGAGAGTAATCTTATTTCAAACAGGAGAAACACACTCGACCATGGATAAAATGGAATTGTAGTTAAATCGGAAGTGGGTCCTTGAAACTATATTTCTTTTTCTGTACACACAGAGGCACAATTTGGTAGGCTCCAACTAGTAGTACTACTTACTAAAGTAATAAGAAACAAGGGGATGAGAATGATTGATGTTCTCAGTACTGATCTGTATGTTCCATCCATGTGAACTATGGAAAATGTTTCCGGTTTCAAATCTCAAGCCCTCCTGGTAGCGGGAGCAGTGCAGGCCTGCCATGTCTGGGTTCGGTGTCTGGGCGAAAGCGGAACCTGCTCAAAGGGATCATTTTGTATAAATATTCTTTGTCCTTAAGCTGCTGTGGAAAGTCCATCTCCACTTCCTAGCTTGTTTTAGGAATGTCACTCTTGTAGTCATCAGAACCATGCCCAGACAGGTAACAGAGGAAGCTGCTTACAGCAAACAAGAACCTCAGTCTATTCTACAAAAGGGCTCAATGTAGGGCTCCCCTCCCCTCCCTTGTGTCTGAGACCCTGAGATTGAAGGCTGACGGAGTGTGGTGTCTGTGGTTGCACAGGGAAACTATTTTCATCCAACCTCTCTGCCATAGGCAACCTGAAACCAGGGAGCAAATGAGAAAAAGGTGTCCTAGTTGAAAAAGTCTAGACAGAAAACGAGAAAGTTGTGCACAGGTAGGTATGCTGTGCACTCCTGTGTGTGACTATGAGTGCGTCTTGCAGACCAGGGGCAGTATAATTGACAAATAGCAGAAATTCTTACCTCATGGCTTCTCCTCCTTCACTTTGCTAAGTCCAGGAACTTACCTTACAAGCTCCTTGGAATGTCTTCAACACCAGTTTTTTCCCCAAGATCCTGGCACTTAGCAGGTGGCAGCAGGGGGCAGTGTGACACAGTGGTTCAGAGCTTGGACCATATGCTTGCTCTGGGCCTCCTCTTGCTCATCTGTAACATGGGGATGATCAGACTTTTCAGAGTCCTTTATGGATTAAATTAGGTAATAGATACTAAGCGTTGGCACGGAGTGAATATTCAATAAATGGCAATGTTTGTTATTTCTACTTTTTAAATTAGTATTATAAAACACCTGCCTCCAGCCCAGTACTCTCACCCAAACTCTCTGGACTTGTGTATCTTTCTTTCTTGGATGCCAGGAAAGGTTTCCAACTCAAAATGTCCCACATATACCTCATGATCACCCCACCCCCAATCTGGTATTTATCCAGTGCTCACTGCTTCAGTCAAGCGAACAGCATCCAGGAAGTTTGGTAAACTGTTTGTCAACCTTAACATCATCTCCCCTTCCTTGAGCCAGTCTGCTGGGCTACTGAGTCCTTTTGATTTTACCACTTAACTATCTCTTGAAACATTCTTCTTCCCCTCGTTGCCCCTCCATCCTACCCTACCCCCCACACCATGTTCCCTACCTCGGGGAACACAACACAATCTTAACTGGTCTGCTCCTCATGTCCTCTCTTGACCCCTCCAATCTGTTATCCACATTGGCAGGAAAGATGGCCCTTTGAGGAGCACAAATAAGTCCCTGTTCCCCTGAGAACAACCCTTCATAGCTTCCCAGTGCTCTTAGAATGAAAATCAAAACACCTCACCATCACTCCAGCCTCAGCTTAGAAGTCCTGCTTCCCCTCTCGCTTCTCTGAGCTCCACTCACTCTAGCTTGTTTTGGTTTCCCAAAGGGCATTCCTTCCCCAGGTCACAGGACTTTGGCAGCAGCTAGGGCACCCATCCCTGATCACCCCCCACCTGGGACTGATCTAACCCTACCCATCCCTTAGTTTTGTTGTTCTTCAGAAAAGGCTTTCTGCCTAGATCCCTCTCCTTTTATTAAAAAAAAATGTTCTCATAGCACCTATATCTCTGTTTCATGAACATTTATCACTGTTTTGATATAACATATATTACTGTGGTTATTTGATTCCCATCTGTTTCCCTTTAAGGTGTAAGTTCCACAAGGGCCAGGGATGAGAAAGAAAGACATAGCCTATTTTTGTTGAGCTTTGGATATACACTGTCCAGCATAATGTTCAATATCTGTGTGTGCACACATGTACATATACTTGTGCATGCGTGTGTGTAGATATAATAGCTGCCTCTTGTACCCTGGGTTTTTATTATTCGCTGACCTCTATTTTTCCCCATTTATCTGAAACCTAGTGAAATTTAGGATTTCATTCTGTGTTGATGACAAAGGAAAGCTGGATGATAATTGGGGCAAACTCTTCTCTAACTTTGCAATGGGGATTTTTATTTAGTGATACCCTTTAGCATATGTTACCCAAGGCCAGACTTCTGTTTGTTTCTACTTGAACTCAGGTCCCCAAACTCCTTCACTCCCTAAAGATGGCAGGCCCCTTGAGAAGAAAATCAGAGGGAGGAACTATTAACCAAAAGAAGCTGGAATAGCTTCTGTGAATAGAATAAGGAACCGTCATGGGGTCCCATTAAGCCAAATATCAGGTGATATTTCCCAATAAGGGCCAAGAATCAGGTAGAAACTCCAAACCAGAAAATAACTCAAAGAAGGCATGTATATGGAGGCCAAAACAGTGGTGCAGGATTGTGAATAGATGAAGAGAGGCTGGTAATTCAGAGGGCCTTGATTCAAGGGTATGTTTTAGAGCCTTATCTAGGCATCAACCCAGCTGGGTGGGTGGCACACAGAAAGTTTTTTTCTGGATATTTTCACAGGGGTGGGTATGGACTCCTCTGGATATTCAAGAGCAATGTTTCCCAAACATAATGTGCACACACTTGACTTGGGGATTCACCAATTCAGTAGGTCTAAGGTAAGAGCAGTGGTTTTCTAGTTCTAATAAGTTCACAGGTGATGCCAGTGCTGCTGGTTGAAGGACTGTGGTTTTAGCAATAAGAATAGAGACCACTTCTAACAGACTTGGAACAGCTCCTTTAGTGACTGATGCTGTCTAATAATTCCACTGTTGGGATAAGCCCTAGCCCAGGCTGCAAAGCATGCTCTCATCTCTCCTACTGCTCTGCCACAGGGACTCATGTTCATTCCAGTGCTCTGTAAATGCAAGTCAGTCTTCACAATCAGAAAAGCAAACTGGGCCACCATCAGTTTAAAATGCACCCAGGTTGGGGAGAAATGGTTTCCTGAAATATTCTTGTGTCTAGACTCTTAGGTACCATAGTCAAGACAATGCTCAGGACTCTTTGAAACCTGCTAAGAGGTTGAGGTAAAGGTGGTAGAGGTAAATGGGTAAGAATAGAAAATACTTGTTAGAGTTAGATATCTAGAATAAATGTCTAATGAGCTCTCTGTGCATATGCTACTTCATTTAAATATCATGGCAGCCTTATGAGGAAGGAACTTTTTAACTTTTTTCTCCATTTAACAGATGTGGCAACTAAGGTCTGCAGAGATTAAGAAACTTTCCCAAAGTTGTGCAGCTAGTAACTGAGTACGGTAAGTCCAGATTCTGACCCATAAAGACCCACTTTATAGCTATTGTTTATAAACTGCCTGCCCATTAAAATTTTGGAGGAGCTTTCAGAAAATACCCATCTCTTAACCCTCAATAATTCTGATTTCACTGCTGTTTAAAAGCCCATCTAATCAGTATATATCCAGTGTTGAGTGTGATTTCCTAGGCCCTGACTCTTAATTACTAGGATTTATTTCCTCCAAAAAGTAATTCAGCGTTCAATCTAAGCAACTACAAATGCTTGATGGGGTATTTTGAGGAAGCTGCACCTGGGGTCACCCAGTGCCCAAAACTAATATGTGGCTCAATGAGCACTGATCTTAGTTAGGACTACAGGATGATTTGCAGACTACTGGCTGGATTCTGCAAGATATAATAACAGCTCCATGGTATTTATCACATTCCAGGACACGTTATTCTAAGTACTTCATATACTGCCTCCTACAATCTTTCAAGAATGTCCTATGCAACTAACTAACATTTCCCATTGCACAGATGGGAAAAGTGAGATCCTGAGAGGGAGAAGGCCTCACCTTATTAAAGGGTGGGATGAGGATTTAAACTCAAGCCCTTTGGCTCTAGTCCATGGGATAAAACCATTCTGCTGCACTGTCTGTGCTTACTTTTCACTGCTCAGATAATGCAGGTTTTCACTACCTTGCATGAGGTGAGAGCAGAAGGTCATGAAAAGGGATTGATTGCATCAGGAAATGGAGCCCATATCAGAGAATGGAGCTCAATGAATGCATGGGTGTTTGGGGAAACAGATTTCCACTTAATAACCAAGAACCAGTTTTTATCTGGCAAAGCCATGCAGGAAAGGAAAGGGGTTCTTTGGGCAGGAGTGAGTCCCTCCATCGCAGGTACGTCAAATATGTCTCAGGTGCCGGGATGGCAGTGATGCTGTAGAAGGGTTCAGGGATCACATGCAGAGTTGGTGTGGGTGCTGTCTGAGGTTTCCTATCGACATGACTCTCTGTGATCCTGTGATCTGACTTCCGTCCTCAAAGACTCAATCAGCAAGCAAGGGCTTGATCATTTACAGTTACGCAGTGAGACGTTTCCAGGAATGATTTCCCAGTGGCATTTTAATAAGTACTCTATAAATAATAATTTATTGAAGTTGCCTACTATGTTAGAAAAGGAATATATTAAAGGAGCCTGGCTAATTGATGCTGGCAGTTAAGTTCCCTGAGTCGAAACCAATCAGTTTATCTACATGACTTTAAAGATTTGGGATGAAAAGTGCTCATTATATTCCAACATCCTAATACCCAAAGATCCAGATGGTTCACAATATATTGACATGGCCTTCCAGGAAACCTATGTGCAACACTGAGTTGAGAATGTTCTGATACAATTAAAAATAAATTGGATCAGAAAGAGCCCGTACTAGCCTGTGTTCTCCTCTGGCTGAGAGCTGAAGTTGAAAGATGCTGAAAGCTGCATGACCCAAATCAGCGAGCTTGCTGGTTCTAACTTGGATGACCACACAGCTTGAGTTGCCAGTGACTGTCCAATTCATATCTGTGGTCCAAGTGTCATGTTCAATAGAGCAGCCTTTTCTTCCTAACGGGTCCTGGTTGTGACAATAAATAACACAGTCACTGTGTCATTTACACACCTAGTCACAAGCCCAAGGAGGAAGATTTGATGAGCCTCAGTCTAACTGGGGACAAACTTGCCCAGAGGAAGACTGAGTTTCCGATGGTGACAGGAATACAGACCGGAGGCAGAATGGACCTTAGGGAGAAAATACTTCTAACCATTCTGCAAGCATTGCTTACTCTTATGTGATTCAGGAATTTCGCACAGCTTCTTCCTTGAGCTCAACTTTTGCCTGAGTATATGTGCCTGTGAGAACACAAAAATAAAAAAATCTATGGTGCCTGTATCTATGAGATTGTTTTTTATTTTTATTAAGATTCTATACATAAGTGAGATCATCAAAAGGTACAATGTTCCTTCTGTAAAGTAAATAAGTCATAGGCATGTAATGTAAAGCATGATGACTCTAGTTAATAATTCTGTATTGCAGATTTGAAAGTAGCTAAGAAAGTAAATCTTAGTAGTTCTCATCACAAGACAAAAAATTTCACTATGATCAATGTTATTGTTGTAATCATTTTGCAATAGATAGAAACAGAACTAGTATGATGTATCTGACACTGATATAATGTTATATGTCAATTATATTTCAATTAAAATTATAGTCATCTTTTATTTATTTCTTTTCCCAAAGTTGCATTAATATAGGATGGTTAGGGACCAAGGTACTGGAGTGAGACACATGTACAAAATTCTCTAAAGATTTTTCCTTATCTAGGAAAAAATTAGTGTGAATCAGGCTTAACAATTTAGTCTCTCTAATCTTTTCTCAGGATTTTATAATAATGCCTAACATTCCTGAGCATTTGGTTGTTAATTGCAACTATTCTTTTAAAAAATATATTTTTATTGATTTTTTACAGAGAGATAGGGAGAGGGATGGAGAGTTAGAAACATCAATGAGAGAGAAACATCGATCAGTTGCCTCCTGCACACCCCCTCCTGAGGATGTGCCTGCAACCAAGGTACATGTCCCTGACTGGAATCAAACCTGGGAATGTTTAGTCCACAATCTGACGCTCCATCCACTGAGCCAAACCAGTTTCAGCTGCAACTATTATTTTTAATACTCATGGAGAAGTGCTGCCCGATAGATATTACCACTACCTTCATTTTACAGTTGAAGAAAATGAAACTGGAAGAGATAGACCAACTTGCCCAAGATTCTACATTGAGCAGGTGACAGTGTTCAGATTCTAACCCAGCAGGTAAGACTAGTGCTCTGTTTTGAGGAGGATGTTGTGAATAGTTCATTAACAAATACTTATTGAATTGAATGGGGCAGTGAAAAAAGTATGAGCTGGCCTCTGCTGCATGAAGATCACAGTGTCTGGAGGTGAAATGTCAAAGTTCAACTAGCACATATATGAGGCAGAATATAGATGTGATCTGAGAGGTACCAATGCCTATGATGAGATGGCTGGACTACTGTTATAAAGTTCAGATGCCTTCATACAACTTCTATGGACTTATCGCCATGGCCTCCGCCCCCTACATCCCATCACACAATTCTCTCCCTGTGTTTCATGCTCCATCCGCAGCTTTTTCTATCACTTCTCTATTCTCCACACTACTTCGATGTCATGATTATGTTCATGATTGTCTGTCACACTGGAATACTCTTCCTGTATGCTTTCTTCATCTAGTGCAGTATTGTTGGCATCAAACGTTGCTTCTTCAAGGAAGCCTTCCCAGATAGCCTGGGCAAGGTAATGCCTCTCTATCATGCAGTTCAATAGCTAGCTCCCTAGTACATATCCACTGCTATGCACAGTGCTTGGCGCAGAATAGAAGCACAGAAATAAAAATAAAATAAAATAATCTGGAAAGAGATACATAAATTGGAGACATGGGTTTGAGGCAGGGGTCAAGTTCAATGACTGTTTCTTCAGTGGTCCTAGTAAGAACTAGTAGAGTGTCTGTATAAATAACAAGGGGGTGTGGGTTGAAGAAGAAGGATCACTAACATAATCCTGGCACATGAACAAGTTAGAAGGACTTAGAATTTTAGACTCCAGAAGATGGAAGAGTGTTGGAGTCCATATAATTTTAGAAATCTCCTCCCTGCATTTCTCAAATTTTCCTTAAAAGTCATCAGCCATTTTTTCATATGAGATTTTCTCCTGTTGTTGAAAAAAAAAAAAAACTGTGCTAAGAATTGCATTCATTCAGTCATCCATCAAATGAGCACATGTAACTCACAGTGTACACTTAATAGCAAAATACCAGGATCCAAGGATGAGCAAGGCTCTTTTCCAATCATAGAAAATATGGGAGGCAAATAGAGGAGTTAGAGGTTTGAAACAGAGAATAAAACCTATTTAAAGTACTGAGTCTCCTCATTAGGCCCATTTTGGCCTTTGACAGTGCAAAATTGACCAGTCAGCCTCTTTTTTATGTGAAAACATCTATCTTGTCTCCCCAAAGATTTGCCTACACGTTCTTCTGATATGAGGCAATTATTTCATATTTTCTGCATTAGTTGTGGCCACTGATAATCTCATGAAGATTTATAAAATGTCAACTTGTTCTTTCCACATGTGTCTAACTAGTAGATGCCTTCTTTAGATGTGTGTGCTGAAGTGGTGGTTATGGAGGGGATGTGTAACTCACAGATGCAAGGCAACATTTGGTAAGAACAGACAGAACCGTTCATGTTTCTCAATTTTAAGTTAAAAGGCAGAGCCTCTGGAACTGGATTTTCTTAACTTTGGGGAAAGTGTGATGTAATAATCCTTCATTCCTTCTTTCTTAAGAAATGAAGAGAAATGAGTGGTTTGTTCAGTTCCTGATATAAAAAATAAAGTCGACTTTAAAGCGATATTTTATTAGAACCATAAGTTTTGTTTGAAAAATTTTAAATCCAGAGTTTATTTTCCTTTGGTATTGCTGCAGAGAGTCAACAGGAATTGAGATAATTTTTTCTTGCATTTGTGCCCACTTATTAAACACACGTGTGAGCTAGATTCCTTGCATAGGTGCAAAAAGGATTAGGAGTTGGGGGGTGGAGGTAGGAAGGTGCAATTTGGTCCATTGACCTGTTTCCCTGCCCTCAGGACTCTTTCAAACAGCTGTGAGAAAAAGGAGGAGGAGGAAAGAGGTAATTTAGCAGTTTGAATCCAGATGTTCATTTCAAACACACCCTGAACAACTTTTGCATGGTTTATTTCATTTTCTGAGACCATTTTTCACAAGCCTGTTTTCTCAGCTGGGAAACTTCTGGTGTAGTCTTTTCAAACAAATATTGCATTTGGCATTAAAAGAAAAAAAGAGCTTTTGAGACATTCAAAGGACAATCTGTTTGCCTTGGTCTGCAGAAGCAGGACTGCAGGAATGTAGGCATTCTGTACCACCCAAAATATAGGTAGAGGAAAGTTCCCCCTTACATTCCATTTACATGGAAACCTGACAGCTCTGCTAGCTTGATGATTGTCACATTCTATCATTTTCTAGGTTGGTCTGGAGTGTCAGAGACCAGAAACCTGGCTGGTGGCAAGCAGAGCCAATGGAGAGATCCATCCCATTAACACTAAACCAGAAGCTAGCACATGGCACTTCAAACAGCTGTCTACTTTTACAAAGCTCTGTGCTATTCTAGTTCCACCCATCTTCTTAAGTAAAATAGGAAGAACTACGTAGAAGAAACAAACAAACAAAACAAAACAAAGCAAAACAAAACAATAAACAGTTCTGAATGTCAATGAATATCTTAAGCAGAATATCATAGGTAGGATACCATCCCCATGACTGGTCCCTTCACTTCAAGGTCAAGGTCTTGGATAGAGATTGTTTCCCTAGAGCTGTGGTGGGCAAACCTTGGCCTGCTAGCCACATGCAACTCTTTGGCCCCTTGAGTGTGGCTCTTCCACAAAATACCATGGCCTGGGCGAGTCTATTTTAAAGATGTGGTTTTAGAAGTTTAAGTTTAAAAAAAAAATTGTCTCTCAAAAGAAATTTCAATTGTACTGTTGGTATTTGTCTCTGTTGACTAATGAGTTTGCCGACCACTGCCCTAAGTCATAGGATTTGGGTTCTAACACAACCCTTGCCCACATTAAGTGTGGAGCCAGTTCCATGAACAGCTGTAGGAGATGGAACCATTCCTCATTCATAGTTTCTTTGGGCTGAATCAAACCTGGAAATAGCCTCAGAAGGAATGGACAACCCAGAAGGCTGAGTCTCAATGGGAAACCCAAGATCTGTGTCTTTAAGGAAAGAAAATCAAGCCATGAAGATAAATAGAATCAGAAGAAACAACCCAGTGAAGTGTCGATGTGAATGAAATAGAATATTTAAGGGTTTAAAACCTAAACTGAGTCTCTGGTAAGTTTCTAAACCTTCCTGAGGCTCAGTTTTCCAATTTTGAGGGTTGGCCACCAAAGCCCTGAGGACGTAACAGGGGTCACATACTAAACCTGACAAATTCAGGGGAGACCTGCTCGGCAACCTTACAAATGCTGAACGGTCTGAAATTAAAACTTTTTAACTAAAAGCAAGCCATGGGGGAAGATTCTGTTCAAAGCAGTTACCTTCCTCGGCAAAGGTCAACCTTTACTTGAGGTGAGCCTGTCTATTGTCTTTTTGCATCTACAATAGGATACCATAGCTTTGGAAAGTCTGAGTAATCCCTTCTTCAAATCCCCTCAGGGTACACAATCTTCCACCAGAACACAAGACCAGAACACCCTTGTTGTATTGTCCTTAAGCCATCTGTTGGGGATGTAAATGCTACTCAGTAACTATTCTGTACCTTCCAAGGTAAAAGAAGGATGTGTCAATCCATTTTACTTTTTATCCAATCCCAGAGGTTTCCCTGCTTTGCGTTGTCCCACCTCACTAATCTACCACCAATGGATTTCATGTAACCCCACCCCCTCTTACTTCTTCTCCTTTGATTCTGATGCATGAAATATGTGGTGAGACTGCCATTTCCCCAGAGCATTTTCTCAATCCATTGAGATTTTGCTTTCAAGCAATTGTCAGTTTGGCTCAAATAAACACATATAAATTCTCTACAGGTTTGTAGGTTACTTACCTCCACGGACTTTAGACCCAAGTGTTAAAATGGGGCTGTAGTGCCAGACATCTAGCAGGCCCTGTATGGTCCTCTCTCTGCACCTAAGTCCCCTGACTCAAGGAATACAACCTAACTCACCTTTGTGCTTCTGGAAGGCTCCTGCTGAAAGGCCTTGCTACCCAGGCTGCCATACCTGGGAGCTTGGTCCAAGAGGATGGTGAGGGAGATGGAGAAGGTGCCTCCTCCCCGGATGCCCCAACTCTACAGCTACATAAGGAACATGTTCTCTGAAAGAACCAGACTTGTCTGCTCAGCTCCTTCACATTGGGCAGCAGCCAGGAGAGCCACGTGGAGGCAGGTAGGAAAGGTTGAGCCAGCCTCACCTTGACCTTCCCCACCCTGCTTTCCCAGGTCACCAGGACCCTCCCTGGGGAGGGAACTCACTCTCCTGGGCTGCAGCTCCGGAGGAGGAGTGAAGGGTTGCAACTCCGCCTCAGGTGCTCAGATTTTAAGACTTGCACCTGTGAGATGAGGCCCAAGTGGCTTTGGCCTGCGATGGCTCCTGGTGTCCAGGGGCCACTGGGCTGTGGGAAAGGAGAATTGGTTCTTAAAGAGATCCCTGAGGATTCATCACCTCAAGGCCAGGGTGGAAACAGGCCTGTGAAAAGCTTTCAGATTTTCTGTGATTCACTTGCTAATCTTAAAGCTTTGGCCTTAGGGCTAGGGATTTGTTAGGATAATTTCCCAGGATGGAGGCCTAGTGGGAACCAATTTCATTTCACCATCTTTCTCTATCTTGCAAAAGCCAAAGCAGTCAGGTTGACTCCGCTCCCCCCCCCCCCCATTTCATTCATTTTTCCCCTCTATGACTCTCCGTCTTTTTCCTTTCTCTCTCTTATTTTCCTCTCTTGGATACCATGTTCACCCTCCCACCCAGGGGTATCATGTTCCTTTTCTCACTCTACCTGGCTACATCTCAATAGAACCTCCCCAAAAAGGAGCTTATACACTTATTTGGAGCCCTGGTTTTTGTGACTGTTGCTCAGGGACACCACCAGATCTGGTGGCCAGCAGGGCTTACACTTGTTGTCCCTACAGACTGTATACCCTAAAAGCTGTTTCCTAGGGGGTCTGGCTTCCAGGAAGGGCGAATCTAGTTGGTGACTGAGGGCCCCCACTCTGTCAAGCCTTGCAGAGCCTCGACTATTTGGAGATAAAACACAAAATAGGCTGGTTGAACAATCAGGAAGATCAAAGAGACCACCAAAAACTAGGGCAAGGTTAAAGTTTTATCTCCCATATATGGCTACTCCTTCAAGATGAGAAAGAGATGACCAGTAAGCATTTGGTTACACTAAACTCAATATCAGGGGAGAAATTCATTCAGAAGGTAGAGATCCAATAGTTATAAGCACCAAGGTGATAAGCAAAGGCCTGAGAGAGCACCTAAGAGATTAGAGACTGGGAGGGAAAAGGGCATAGGACAGAGATTCAGGGACATCAACAAAAACATTTAAAGTGGAAATTAATAAGAACAGGCCAAGAAACTTCCTAAAAGAAATAAGAGGTAGGGTTTCCTAACTTTTAATGTAAGTATAACTCAAAATATAAAATATCTTAGAATGATAACAATTGTTAAAAACTCCATGTTACACCATGAAATACTGGGAAATGGAAGAAGGAATGAAACATAAAATGTGTTAAAATCTCAATTTCATTTGGATAGAGTCAAGAACTATTGTTTTTCTTTGACCTTGATAATTAGTGGAATATCAGATCAAGTATGTTATTTTGCAAAATTCAGTAGAAACAAAAACAGGATGATTCCTCCCAAATTACCGCTAGAGATTAAAGAAATTGAAGCAGAGTTCAACTAGCAAAAGACAGGAAATAGGGGAAATGGTAGGAAAGCATAAAATATGGAAAAAATAAAATAAGGTCAGAGAAGGAAGTAAAAATTTATATCTTTATGACAGTAAATGTAAATGATTATATTTAAAAGCCATCAGTTCAGGTGAGAAACAAATATACATCTGCTGGATGATACAACTTTTAAAACATGTCTCAGAAAGTTTAAACATGAAGTATTTGGAAAATGTGTATTAGGAAAATGCAAACACAACCAAATAGATGTGTCAGTATTAATATCAGATAGAGTAGAATCCTGGGTTGAAAAAAATATACAAATGGGACAAGAGTTAATTTATTTGGGGTTAGATTCCATTATGAATAAATAACTATAATATACTTTGCTATTCTCAATAATAGTGTGTTAAATAAATATGTAAATTAATCTTTTTGAAATTCAAAGGAAAATTTCTGTTTGGAATATATATATATATATATATATATATATATATATATATATTCCCCTCTCAACTAGCCTTATTAGAGAGACAAAATAAATTGAGATAGATAAAGCTGTGTTAATATGATAAGAATATACCAAACTTGTACATTACACATAGAGAATGAATACTCATCTGGCCAGCTATATTTCAGGCATTTCCCCCTCTGAATTTCAATGAACACTTCCTAGGACCAACTTTAATTGCCTTTAGGATGTGTTTTCCACAAGATTATAAAATTATTTCTCCACTTTGTCCTATCCTATGGTCACACCTGTCCATGACATTCCTACAGTCACACCTGTCCGTGGCATTCTGGGCTCAGTACTATGGGTATGTTCCCACATACTAGTATCCAGCCCTTTTTTGAAAGATCCTAAACTCCTTTTTCTATAAATAAGGACAAGCTCTTGAGAGACTCATGGATTCTCTAGGTTCCTATTTTGTAAGTAGACTCTTGGGAATACTAGTTTAATCTACCTTCCCGGAATCTCTAGGAAAACTGTCTTTTAATTTCTTGTCCTATTAAACATCTCTCCAGTACTTAACTTCCAGCAGGCTTTTAAAGGGACTCACATTATTCACATTAGAAGTGACAGGTGAAGGTGTGCAGACATACCATACACAAGGGTCCTATCAGTGCCTTGGCATTGATCACAAATGAGCAGTTGGCTATAACATCAGGAGTAGTATTGGCTGATAGTCCTTGCTAAATACATCTGGATAAGTCCTCAAATTCTCATCCATCCTTATTTTTTTTCTCTTGGCTACTTAGTCTTAAAATATCTTTGGATATAAGAATAGTTATAAAACCGCTCTTCTCTGACTCATTGCCCACATGCCAGAATGGGGATAACTCTACTCAAGACTTTCCTACTCTGATCAGAATGGAGTATTTCTGTCATTATCATCACCATCCTCATTCTCATCATCATGTTTATTATTAATGATCACATGTTGAAATTGTTAGCCACACTGAACACTTTGCATGCATTCTATAACCTAACATTACAATAATGTTCAAGTTAGATACCATTAAAACTTCCACTTTAAAGTCCTAGCTGGTTTGAATTAGTGGATAGAGCATTGACCCTCTGGACTGAAGGGTCCTGGATTTGATTCCAGTCAAGGGCATAGGCCCAGGTTGTGAGCTCAATCCCCAGTGCCAGTGGGGGGTGTGCAGGAGGCAGCCCATTAATGATTCTCTCTCATCATTGATGTTTCTACCTCTCCCTTCCTTTCTGAAAATAAGTTTTAAAAAATTAAAAAAAAAATTCTGATTAATCAACTGAGTCTCATTTCCAAGGCCACAGTGCAATTACATAGCAGAGCTGATGTTTTTAATACTTCTTTTCATCAGAGGAAGCAACTTCTCCCTTCTCCAGAGACACTCCAGATGGATGCCTATTCAATCTCTAGTTACATGGGCTTCTCCAGGCCTCTCAGGGATGTCTGCCTCTTTGAGGGCTTCCTTGTCCTTACTTCTGTCCTACAATATCCTTTTGTAGTCAAGCTGTTAATGAGAGAAATCACCCCAAGTTCTCTCATTACATATTATTGGGAAATTGATCTAAAGCAAAGGTGGGCAAACTTTTTGACTGGAGGGCCACAATAGATTCTTAAACTGGACTGGAGGGCCGGAATAAAAGCAACCTGACCATGCTGGCACTCTCATCTTGGGCTGCTGGTGAAGGAGCGGAGGGGAGAGCAAGAGAACCCTCCACTCTTTCAGCTCCGTGGGCTGAATAGAACAGCCGATTCGGTCAGCGGGCAGTAGTTTGCCCACGGCTGATCTAAAGCAAGAATTTTCAGTGTTGTCCTAGATTACAAATATTTGTATGATTTTTTTGTTATTTAATTTTGTTTTCAAAATAAAAATTTCTATTTCTTTTGTTTTTGTCCCTCCCCTTCTTTATTAAGTATTACATATGTGTCCTTATCCCCATAATACCTCCCATCCCATCCCCCACTCCCCCACCCCTGCTCATACCATCACTCCCTAGGTGTCTTTGTCCATTGGTTAGGCTTATATGCATGCATACAACTCTTGGTTGATCTCTCCTTTTTACCCCCACCCTCCCCTACCTTCCCTCTGAGGTTTGACAGTCTTGTTGATGCTTCTCTGGATCTGTTTTTGTTCATCAGTTTATGTTGTTCACTATATTCTACAAATGAGTGAGATCATGTGATATTTATCTTTCTCTGACTGACTTATTTCACTTAGCATAATGCTTTCCAGTTCCATCTATGCTGTTGCAAATGGTAGGCATTACTTCCTATTTACAGTAGTGTAGTATTCCATTGTGTAGATGTGCCACAGTTTTTAATCCACTCATCTGCTAATAGGCACTTAGACTGTTTTCAAATCTTAGCTATTGTAATTGTGCTGCTATGAACATTGGGGTGCATATATCCTTTCTGATTGGTGTTTCTAGTTTCTTGCGATATATTCCTAGAAGTGGGATCACTGGGTCAAATGGAAGTTCCATTTTTAGTTTTTTGAGGAATCTCCATACTGATCTCCACAATGGCTACACTAGTCTGCATTCCCACCAGCAGTGCACGAGGGTTCCTTTTTCTCTGCATCCTCACCAGCACATGTCATTTGTTGATTTGTTGATGGTAGCCATTCTGACCAGTGTGAGATGGTACCTCATTGTCTTTTTGATTTGCATCTCTCAGATGATTAGTGACTTTGAGCGTGTTTTCATATGTCTCTTGGCCTTCCTTATGTCCTCTTTGGAGAAGTATTTATTTATGTCTGTTGCTTGTATTATTTATTTCTCCACTTGAAATTATTTTTTACAGTGTGTTGTCACTAGTTCTTAGGGATAGGGGAAGCCAAAATATCATTTGAATAACTCATGCTGCATTTTATTCAAAATGACCTTCCCTTTATAAAGAAAACTACTTTCCTTGGGTCAAACTTGTGACCTTTTTGCTCTTTGTCGTTTATTTATTTATTCATTCATTCCATAGATATTTATCACACATGTTCTCCGAGTCAGGCCCTCTATTGGGTTCTGGATAAATACTAATGAAGTAGACATTGTTGAAGACCTCAGCAAATTCAGCACTTAGGGAAGAACCAACAGGCAGATTAGGACCTGCAATGGACTAGTATGTATAGTTGCTCTAACAGGGCCATAGGCCAGTAGGGGAAAGAATCATAGTTTGGAATCCCACCCATGATGCTCCTTGGCTAAAATCCCACTTGCCTGGCTAATCTTCCAGGCATTCCCGGACACATCTGAATGTTCAGGATGTACACATTTTAGGCTCCCAGTGTAAGACCCTGCTAAACTGGGAACGATGCCAGACACCTCTTGGTTGATGGTGGATACTGAAAGTGAGTAGAAAAAGAGAAAGTTCTAAATGTGCCAGAATAGAGATTCCACCCCACATCCTCTGGGACTGAGTGCTTACCTGTCCACCACACACCTTTAGAATCTGGGGTTTATGCTAAGCTACAATTAGAGAAGTGTGTTAATGAGGGGGAAAAAAGTGTAAGGAAAAAGAAACAGTGACCCTGTTAGGATAAAACTTCAGGGAAATGTTAATCTAAGAAGAGGTAAATATTAGCAGGTAAAGGATTTGCTTTGTCTTATAAGCCATGTCTGTGGGAGGCTGGTGAGGAAAGTTCATTTTGTTTCAGGAGGACTTCAACCTTTTAAGTGTCTTACCTGGCCTCTGCTCCTCCCAATGCAATATGGTCCCTGGAGTGGAAAATAGTGACACCAATAGCTAATTTTTGGATTTGATGCTTGACTGAGCACTTATGTTCAGACTCCACTAAGTATTTTACAATTAATTTCATTGCATACTAAAAATAACACCGTGGGTGGGTACTATTAGCATGCCCATTTTGTAGGGCAAAGGACACAAAGAGAAAAAAGAGCAGTTTGCCCAAGCAGCCAAAGAAATGAAAAGAGAATTTGGAGTTTAGTGCTCTCTGTGCACTTACATTCTGCACTCTACTAAATGAACAGTATTCTCTATTACTGGTTATCTGATTAAATTTTTAGTAATAAACTGTACTGTACTTTTGCATACTTCTAAAGTACTAATTAAAATGTCAGATAGAAACAAGGTGTCATCCTTGGGGCCTTCCACCATGAGACATATTATGGAAGGTGGGTTTTCAAAAGGCTTTGCTTTGGAGAAAAATTTAATACATATAGTAAAAGGTAAATAACTTGAACCACAAAAATGATGAATGTCATCCACGTTTATCAGGCAGGTCTTAATTATGAGGACATAGTGTCAACTTAGACTGGACATGAGTGTGGACAGGAAGATATGCAGATATATGCGGAGGAAAGTAGGACTTTGACACAGCCATTGTTAAAGTTTAAAGAAAGATCTCAGAGGAGAAGGAGTGTGGGCCTGAATCCTTAAAGGTTCACAGGTGTGTCCCTGACAGACGAGGTGAGGAAGGGCAATGTCAGCAAAGCGAACTCCTGTGAAAATGGTGAGAATGAGACTAACCTTGGGCATCTTACAGAAGTGCAGAAGGAGTGTACCCCTGGATTTAGAATCCTCATGGGGTGCATTGCTATAAAGTGAGCCTGGGGGAAAAGATGATATTGTGGAGGAGGGTCTTTAGGACTATTTTGTTGGCAGTAGGGATCCATGAAAAGATACAGCATGCTATGGTTTGTTTCTGTTTTTGTTTGTTTGTCTATTTGTTTTTGTTTGTCTTCATTTGATTTTTTAAAATTTCATTTATTTTTAATTTAAAAATGTCCTTCCAGTGAATGAAATATTGTATAATCATTATAAACATGTTGAACTAGAGAAAAAGTATAAATAATATTTTTGAATTACCTAAAATTCCACAATCTTGGGGAAATATCCACTAACATTATACTGAATATCTCTCAGAATGTACATCTACAGTTTCAATGAACTATTGATACATTATTTTATAAATATATTAATCATAGATATGACAACTTTTCCATATCAATAAGTTAAGGCATAGACTAGCCTTTTAATGACAACTGAATTTTCAGTTTTGTGGAGGCAATGCAATTTATTTACTCATCTATTTTGATAAAAGAAAAAGGTTCCTTTAGTTCTCAACAATACAAACAATGTTTCAATACACAGCTCAGAATACAATGCAGCAAAAAGGTAAAGTGATGGACAGATTAGAAAACATCGAATAGATTGTTTCAAATTAAAAGCAACGAACAAAATGTACCCTTTTGACCTGCTGTAGAATGGCAAAAGAAAGGCAGGCCATGCCCAATCCTCAAGTGGAAGTTTATTTATTCAGCAATTCAGTTCTTCATTTCTTATTTTTGGAGCATCCATAATGTGTCTGGTCCTGTACTGATAATGAGATACGATGGCAAATGAGTCACAGAGTGTCACTTTTATTATAAATTACATTTAACAGGGGAAACAGAAGAAAAACCAATAAATAAACAAGAACATACTCGTAGATCACCAGGAGCACTAAACAAGGAGTTGACATAGGGTGGTATGACAGAGTAGGGGACTCCTTCAGTTGGATCATCTAGACCAGGGGTGGGCAAACTTTTTGACTCGAGGGCCACAATGGGTTCTTAAAATGGACCAGAGGGCCAGAACAAAAGCAACGTGACCATGCTGGCACTCTCATCTTGGGCTGCTGGTGAAGGAGCAGAGGAAAGAGCAAGAGAACCCTCCACTCTTTTGGCTTCGTGGGCCGAATAGAAAACCGATGGGCCAAATCCGGCCCATGGGCCATAGTTTGCCCACAGCTGATCTAGACAGATGTCTCTAAGGAACAGTCATTCAGGTTGACAAATGAATGATCAAAGGATACAGGCAGCTAAATATCAAGATAGAAGAATTCAGGCAACAAGTGGAGCCCAAGAAGCAAAGACTTCAAGTGGGATATGAGCTTAGCAGGTTCAAGGATGAGAGAGATTAAGAGGCCAATGCAGCTTGCAGATATTCAGCATCAAGGAAGATGGCATGAGGTGGGAAGCACAGACCAGGTCAGGAGTACCTTGCAGGACATGTAGAAGTTCATATGTTACACTTACATTGGAGAGTTTCCACCAGAGAAGCTTAATCCAATATTTCAAAAGACTACGTGGGCTTCCCTAAACTATTAGCTTCTTAAAGGTAAGTTGTTGTCTTGTTCAACTCTAAGATCTAGAAAATACCTGGTACATAGTAGATGTTACGTCAACATTATAAAAAGTCAGTAAGCATTATGTACAGAATTAATGTAGGGAAAATAAGAAAGCAGAGGTTCATTTATTTATATAACATTCATTTATTTAGTGAGCCTTTACTAGTAAAGTACTATACTAGCTACTCTGGCTAGAATGGTAAATGAGGTTTAGTCTCTGCCCTCCAGGAGCTAATTTGCAGAAAGAAATGAAACAAATAAACACATGAGTGATTGTTTTGGTTTGTCACTTGGAAATTTACCTTTATTGGAAGAAGGGTCATGTCCTTTCTTTGACACTTCAGTCTGTGATCTATTCATTTGTAGGTTGAGACAGGCCACAGCGGATAGCCTCTATTTTCCTTCTGAAAGAGAACGTCTTCTACTTGATCAGAAAGTCTTAAGAGAGAAGGGAGTGCTAGGGAAATGATAAGCAGTCTGTACTGGGAAATGCTGTTGGTTTCCTGGTGCCTTTGCCCTTGTGGGTGCTGATGAGCTCAAGCAAGAGGGTTGGAGATACTTCATGGCTAGGTGGAGACCAAATATTTACTTGAGGCAAATGCAGTCTGTGAAATAATTGTCCTTATTTGCTTTTTCTATCTGAGTTAGACTTACTGTTCCTCACTAGATCCCCCTGAGGACTATAATAACATTTAAAGAACACATGCTCTGGGATTGAACTGTCTGGTTGAGCATCAGAGCAGCATCACAAGTAAAACACCTGTGACCAAATTACCCTGCCTTTCTGAGCTTCAGATTTCTCATCAGTAAGATGTGGATAATGATAGTACCTATTTTGTACCGTTAATGATCTAATATATTTATAGCCTCTGAGTCATATTAAGTGTTTAATAGATATCATCTAATATCTCTATTACATTCAATTTAAAATATTTATTATAAGGCTTTATCTCCTTGTAGATCATCATTCCTTGTCATCACCTGTATATTATCAATGGCAGTCAAGGTATTTTATAAAAAGTGTACTTGACAAAAATGGTCTTTAAATGTGTCTTATTAGAGTCCCTGGCTCATCGAACATGTACAAAATGTCTTCATCCTTGAAGACATTGTTCCCAAAAAGGCCATAGAAGTGTGAATGGCATGCTCTTCTGTCTACTTTCATAGCATCATTAATGTTGGGATCTAATATATCCTTTCAGGGTTGAGGTTTAGAGGATTTAGCTGAATCGCATGCTATCTGTGGATTCAGGGTTAGTTGGAATCCTCAGTGCAAAGTGTGTCAAAGAGGGGCCCACACACCATCTGCATCATAGCCCTGTGGGTCAGAAGGAAATGAGACTCCTGGACCTCAACTCTGATATTCTGGTTCATGACTTATTGGTGAGGGGTGGAGGAGAGAACAGCCTGCCTGGAGCTACCTCCACAGTGGCTTTACGTGCCATAAAAACAGAGGAAATCAAGAAGGGAAAAAAATTATATTCTTGCTGATGGAAATTATTTCTGGAGGTCATGACATAGGCTGGGTCTGTGAGATCCCGGAATCAATGTTTGTCTTCATGTAGCAGTGTTCCTTTTTTGGAGGACATGGGAAGTAGGAAACAGACAATGCCTCTTGGTGGCAAGCTGAGTTGGCGGGGAGCCCCTTCTTCTGGGCAAAACTTCTTTGGGGGCTACAGAACCCTCTCTTAGCCTTGACCAACTCACCCTTGAGTTGGTCCCTGTCTCCTATCTTTGGAGAGAGATCCTATGATTGTTCTGACCCTTGGTCTCTTTTAGTTACAGGGTGTATAATTTAGCTGGATTAAAATGGAAGAATTTATTTTTTCATTTCTATTTTTCCCCCTCCTTTTTCTCTCATTCCCCAACTGAGTTCCTGCCAAGGCAAACTGGTACAAACCAACACCATCAGGAAAGCTCGAGATGGAGCCCAGTTCTCTTGAACACTTCATACCCAAGTGTATTCTTGTTCTAAAGCTCTATCCAACACTTAGTGAAGCATGGATTCCTGTAAAAGCCTTGTAAAAAGGAAACATGGATCAAAGACACCCTCAATGTGGTGTCAGGTCGCATTCAAAATCTATGTGCAAGGAGCCAGCCACCACCAGCAGCTGGAAGTCAAGCCCTCCCGTAGACACTTCATTCAGAGCTCTCCCATAGGGCCTTTCCACCAAGATAGAGCCTTTGAGGTCCTTTGCCACCTTCTCAGCTTGTGTTCTTCTGTGAGAAAGGGCAAAAGGAGGCACTTTCCTTGGCAGCACTCTGTGTCAGCAAAGCATCTCCAGCTAGCATTTCCGTGGGAAGGTCCATCTGGAGCTTGGCAGAGAGGGAGAATTTTCTTTGAGGTCCTGCCACCCTTTCCCTTCAGCTCTCATAGGTACAGCTTGGAGAGGCCCCAGCTGATTTTCGGGCTGATGCTGGTGTGTTTCATGGAGTCAGAACTGCTCTGTTTCCTCAGCAAGTCTGAAAGGCAATTAGAGAAAGAATGTTGTTTGTGCTGCCACCGCCTCCCATCTCAGTGTGCAACAGGTCACAAGATGTGACAAGTTCATTCGCTAATTCCTTCCTTTTCAGTTAATAGAATAACACAGATGGGAACACTTATCCTGGAATTGGACATACGTTGGAGCAGCTGTGGAGGGAAGATAGAGGCAGCCTGGCCCATTCTCAGGCCTTCATGAAACAGAAATGATTTTCAACAGCATCATTACCCTCAGCTGAGTAGGTAGCCCTGAGAAGCTTCTTCTTGACAGGAAAGCACAGGCCTCTGGAATTGGCCCTACTCTCAATGAACTCATCCCACAAAATTCTCACAGTATGTGAAAGAGATAATAACACCCAACAGTAGCTTCATTGCTTCTCAGGAGACTTTGGGCAGCAATGCCATGGCAGCAGTTTTGAAACTGCCCCATAGATGCCTGTGAGATGATAAAGGAAACACTGAGGGAAGAGGGCTGTTGAGGTAGAAATAGTAGAGGCATGAACAGGACCACAGGGACTTCTGTTGTCCATCTTGGCCACTGTGCACCTTGGATATTCAGGTAGACAACAATTTCAAATGTTTTATCCTTCACCAGATCATAGCCTAACTTTTGGTTCAAAAGTAACAGAGTACTTTTGGTAAGCAAATGCTCCTGGTTTTGAACTCTAAGAGATATATCCAAAACCCAGGCTGCCACCAGCCAACTATGCTTACTTGAGATTATCCAACTCATCCTAAGCCTCTTATTTCTCACCTATGAAAGAAATCAGGACAATACTTTTCACTTTACTCAGTTGTTGAGGATCAAACAAAATGTCTGGTGACATATAAATAGTAGCTAAAATTTATTGGTATATTTAATATGCATCAAGCATTGTGCCTATCACATTATAGGCATATTTTTAATTAGACTTCACTACAGTGCTCTAGGTAAATGCTATTATTGCCTCGTCCACCATATTACAAATGAGGAAACTGAAGTTCAGTGACAAAATCCTACAACCTGCAAGAGGTGGGTCTTGGTTTGAAACCGGCTTTATCTATCTATGACTTCAGAGTTCAAATTCATAATCACATTATAGGTGCTTGGTAAATGGCATTTATGGTATTTTCATCATCATCACTGCCATTAAGCAAACCATTAGGGGCTAGAGAGTTTGCACGTCAATATTTTAGTATTGGTATAAGAAAACTAATATGGATTTCAGGTAATAATTCCAAACTTGAAGAGAACTAAGTTTTGGAAAAAAGAAAAAAAGGGAAGAACATATCCTTCTGGGAATTTAACTGAGGTTAGGTCCAAAATGTATCATCATGGACATATGTAAGATATTTTCTGCTTTGAACCCCTCCCTCTTTTTTACAGTAACAGACTCCTCTCTTTCTCGTGAGATATAATCCTTCCCATATTCCATAAAGCTCTGATGCGGTTGACAAGTCATATTTTCTCTCGACACTAGACCATAGAATTTAGCTGCCATTTGTGGGCCTTATCCATAGCGATCAGTACTTAGGATGAGCCTATGAGTTAAAAGGGTGAATTGCCAGAGGATAGGAATAGTAGTTAACATAATAAATGCAGGAGGTCCATCAAAAGGTTGATGGACAGCTTCAGCTGGACTGAAGATTTACATTATTATTGCCTGCTGCCAGGCAGCTGAGAGCAGTCCCCCCAATCTGATGGTTCTTTATTGTTTACCAGACTTTACCTTTGATGTGTATATCTGCTTTGCTATAGGGAAAATATGGGGATAAAAATCCCTGAGGGCAAAGATTTGAGGAGCTTAGTCACTAAAACTAAGTCTTTATCTGGCCCTCCAAAATGCCTTCCAAATTCATATTTCTTGTCTAATATTTTTAATACATTCATGCACAGCCCCTTTTCCAGATTCCTAAACCCTTGTAGATGCTGTGACAGACTCTGGCAGTGAATCAAAATCTCTCCATTGCTTTTCATGGCAGAGTAATACTCCAGTGTATATATGTAGCATTGCTTTTTTCTCTACTTATTTACTGATAGGTATCTGGGTTACTTTCATATTGGCTTTGTAAATAACAGTGTAATGTAATGTGGATGGACCTAGAGGGGTACTATGCTGAGACAGAGATAGACAGACACCATATGATCTGACTTATATGTGTAATCCAAAGAACAGATAAAATGAACAAACAAGGAAATAGACTCATAGATACAGAGAACAGACTAATGGTTATCAGTAATGAGGGAACTTGAGGAAGGGGCTGGTTTAAAAAGGTGAAGGAACTAAGAAGTACAAATTGGCAGTTACAAAAGAGTCACAGGGATGTAAAGAATAGCATATGATATATAGTTAATATTATTGTAATAGCTATGGATGGGGCCAGGTAGGTACTAGAAATATCAAAAGAGATCACATTGTAAAGTATATGATTGTCTAACCACCATGCTTTATACCTGAAACTAAACCAAAGTAATATTAAAGGTAAGCTTCAATTGAAAAATAAAATTTAAAAGATATTATTCTAGAGAATTTCATGTACTGATATGAGAGAAATGAACATGTATCTGTCTTCTACCTTTGCAAGACTGACATGAAAATAAGTCTATATTATTCTGTAGCCATTTGTGTTTTTCTCTTTTGCAAATAAATGGAGGATTATAGCAGTGGGAAAGAATGCAAACAACATTGGAAGAAGCAGGGTATCTAAAGAGAAGGAGACGGAGGGAAATGGGAGGAGGAAGAAATAGAAGGGAAAGGAAAGGAAGGGAGAAAAAGGAGGGGAGGGTGAGAAGACCATTATTTTTATCTCAGGATCCACTTGCATGTGAGACCACTACTATTGCTAGATTTCCATGTTGAGTTTCCATCATGAAAATATTCATGGGAGAATACTGGTTTCCACATAGCACACTGGATTTGTCAACAGTGAAGTCATGATGTACTTGATAAGGGTGATTTCAACAGTGATCAATATGTTGAGGCCTCTCAGACTAAGTCCCTGTCTCCAGAACATCTGTCTGTCTCTCCTGGGTCATGTAGAAGCACATTTCAGTGAATTCTCAATTGGCTCTTTATTTGAGTTAAATGGTGGGATGAAAAGAGAATGAACTTGGAAGAAGACCTAATTTTTAATATCAGCTTTGCAGGAACATAACTCTATGGCCTTAAACAAGTTAAGTTCTCTAAGCCTTTATTTTCCTATCTCCAAATTGGATGTGGGTACTTGTATATGAGAAGAGGGTTCCTGGCATAGTATCTGGTTCATATAATGCACTCTGAAAATTTTTTTTTTTTTTTTGTATTCTCAATTGTGTAGCTCAAATCTACTCCCCACCCCATGAAAATATGGCATAATAATTGAAGATAGGTACCTGAAGTCTTGAGGAATCTAAGTACCATCTGTAATTCAGAATAATTCTGTTTTTCTTTTTGTTGGAAGTTGTATATGATCATGCTATACATAATGTATAATGTATATTACTCAAGAATCTTCTAAAAACCTTTGAGAAACTTGATGAGACCTCCAAGAAGCTTGATGAGACCTTCAAGGACCTTAAAGAGAATACCAAAAAAAATTAATAAGGAAATAAAAACAGCCAGAAATTAAGCATACAAAGTCTGAAATAAAGAATATACAGAAACTCAACTCTAGATCAACATACCCCAATAATCAAGTCAATGATCTGGAATATAGAAAGGCAAAAATCACCCAACCAGAGAGGCAAAAAGAAAGAAGAATCCAAAAGTGTGAGGATAGTATAAGGAGCCTCCGGGATGGCTTAAAGCGTACCAACATCCAGGTTTTTGGGGTGCCAGAAGAAGAGAGCACACAGAATATTGAAGGCTTAATGGAAGAAATAATGACAGAAAACTTTCCCTACCTGGTGAAAGAAATAGACTTACAAGTTCAGGAAGCACACAGGACCCCAAACAGGAGGAATCCAAAGAGGAACACACCAAGACACATCATAATTAAAATATCAAGTGCAAAAGACAAAGAGAAAAATCTTACAAGCAGCAAGAGAAAAACAACTAGTTACCTACAAGGGAGTAACCATAGGACTGTCAGCTGATTTCTCAACAGAAACTATGCAGGTCAGAAGGGTGTGGCAAGAAATATTCAAAGTGATGAACAACAAGAACCTACAACCAAGATTACTCTACCCAGCAAAGCTATCATTCAGAATTGAAGGTCCGATAAAGAGCTTCACAGATAAGAAGAAGTTTAAGGAGTTCATCAATGCCAAACCAGGATTACATGAAATGTTGAAGGGTATTCTTTAAGAAGAGGAAGAAGAAGAAAAAGGTAAAGGTAAAAAATTATGAACAAAAAGGCATCAAATACATACCTACCAACAAGAAAATCTAAAAATCAAGAGAATAGCTGAAACCAGTTTAGCTCAGTGGATAGAGCATCAGCTTGCAGACTGAAAGGTCCTGGGTTCGATTCTGATCAAGGGCATGTACCTTGGTTGCGGGCACATCCCCAGTAGGGGTGTGCAAGAGGCAGCTGATCAATGATTCTCTCGCATCAATGTTCCTAACTCTCTATCCCTCTCTCTTCCTCTCTGAAAAAAATCAATAAAATATATATTTAAAAATCAAGAGAATAAAAAAAACCCTGAAGAACAAAATGGACTAGTGAATATAATAGAATCAGGGATATACAAAGTGATTAGACTAACAATTCACATGGGGAAAGGGGTGTGAGGGGTGTGGGAAGAGATTGGACAAAAATCTTACACCTATGGATGAAGACAGTGGCAGGGGTAAGGGCGTAGGTTAGGGTTGGGAATCAGGTGGAGGGGAGCTAAGTAGGGCGGGGGTAGAGGAACATCTGTAATAATCTGAACAATAAAGATTAAAAAAATAATAGGTTGCAAAAATTACCGAAGTATGTAAAATGTTCACTAAATGAATAATTACTACACTTTACACATCATTTTCACTTCTCCCTACTGTCTTGTGCCTCAGAGTCACAGGCTTACAGCTCTCCCTGCTGTGAGATTGGTCATGTTGATAAGGTGGGCTTTCTGGGACTTCAGGATATTGCCAAGGATAGCTGGGCAGGTCCCAGGGCTTAGCTTGTGACAGTCCCTTTGTAGCCGATTTGCTTAAAGAAGGGAAGCAGCATGTTGCTGGAGGTTTAGGGAACTTTATAGTTGAAGTTGTTTAGTGCCCTTCTTACTTTCATATCCTCTATATCAACATATTTGCAGAGCTTCTCTGTGTATCTGTCTCCCTTCATCTCTCTCTTCTTTCTCCTCTTCCTCCTTTTCTCTCCCTCTTACTTTCCTTCTCTCTCTCTCTCTCATCTTTGTGCCTTAGTTCTAGACAATAGGGACAAGACCAACAAATAAGACTGAATAAGGCACATCCTTCTGCCTCAAAGAGCTTCAATCTCTTTGAGGATACAGACTGTAAGCAGCTTATGGTCACTGTTCCTTTAGCTCACAGCCAAGGAGGTGGAGTCGCAAGACCCATTCCAGAGTGCAGTGCTGGCTTCTCAGGCTGGGAGAAGTGACATTAAAGGGTGTCTGTGTCTCACATGGTGCCCAGATGGCTCCCTTTGTACCCTGTGAGCCACTTAGGAGGGAACTATCTTCTTATAAAAGGAGAGAGGCTTAATGCCTGGCAGACCATGGATGTAAATTTCAAAATGATGTGATTTAAGTAAAGCTTATTTAAAGTGAAAGTTGTGGTTACACTGAAGATACAACCCATCTTTGCTTTTTTGCCTTACAAAGTTTATATGGAATTCCTCCCTTTCCCATTTGTGACACCCGTTGGGTGTAGGTATTCTTACAGCTGACTTAGAACATTCATGAAGAAAATTAGAACCAGGGCCTGATCTCTTCTCCCCAAAACAGTTTCTCCTTTTCAAGTAAGCCTGCTGGTAAAATGTTTACAAGTTCGACATTTCAAACATGGAGAAAGGGATCAGATTAACTGTAAGAAAGAGGGATCTGCCACATCCTTTGAGCAATATCTCTGATACTTCTGGGATTAGGAGTATGAAATCCATGGTTCCAGAAAAGGAAGGGAGTGAGTACACGAAGGACTCAAAGAAAAATTACACCAAGAAAGAGGACCAACTCTCCATCTGAGTCCCAGTCTTTTTTTTTTCTTTCTGAGTCCCAGTCTTTTGTGGAAGATATGTACTCACACGTTGTCATTTTTAATGCAAAAGTGGTGTTTCCATCCTGACTATCTAAGGAAAATAAATTAATATTCACTTAGCATCTATTATGTTTTTCAGGGGTAGAGAGAGAAGAAGGAAAAAAAAGAGAGAGAAAAGAAAATATCCATGATTTGCAGCCCCCCATGTGAGAGCCAACAGTTCAAATTTCCTTGGCAAATTTGTTATTGAGGTCTCATCTTTATGAAGAGATTTTCCTTACTAAGCATTTCCCAGGTCTTTTTCAGTCCCTGTTTCCTTAATTTCCTAATTTTGCTAAATGTCCACAAGGGACCAGGACTGAGAGGACAGAACCAACAGAGTGAGGCCGTGTGGGATTTGGTTGCCAAGACTCAAGAGGGTCTTGCTCTTACTGGAGCCTCAAGTTCAACAACAGTCTTAGTAACAAAACACAAACAGTTCCCTTGACACTCATTTGAAGGGGGAGGGTGGGTTACGGGAGCAAATGGCTCATCTTCTAATAGGACTGAAAACAAAATTCAAGTGAAGTCAATTAAATCTATGAATAAGGTAATTTTCACGGGACTTAACCAATAGAGAGGTCTGGTCACATTGAAGGTCCGTCTGGGGAACCAGGATCATGCATTTCCAACTGGATTCACCAGGACTTACAAGGGCATTCTGAAATCCTAGGACTGAGGAGGATAGCAAAGATCTATTAAACACAAAAGTTATGTCCCTGGGAGCCTGGGGGCTGTAAAAACCCCTGTCCATGTTCACTGGTAAATTGGTCCAAGATGGTGAAGAGAGGTGACATGACTGGGCTACATGTCATACTGAGAGAGAAAAGAAGTATTAGAAATGTGGACTCTGTTATAGCCTCTGGGGTAGGGAGAGAAAATAAAATATTTAATTCAACCAGAGACGTGATAGAGATTGTCCAATCCTGGCCAGTAATCAAAACTCAAGATAAGCTGGGAGGAGGGAATTTGATTTTGCTTGAATGAGCTAATTCTCTGATCTTGGGGGTACAAATAGAAACTCCAAGGTTCAAGCAGAGAATATCATCTGAACTGAGGCAAGAAGATCAGGAGCCTGGCCAGCAGAGGCTTGCAAAGAGAGATGGCTGAATCTGATGCTATGATTTGCTGTGGTATAAAGAACATGTCAGGGGATCCGGGAGCACTTACTGATCACTTACTATGTGTCAGACACTGTGGCAGAGATACAATGCTATAAGACTATCAAGAAGGGGAGAGATATAAGCTAAACCAATGTAGTGGGTAACATGGAAGAGAAGTACAGACAATGGTAAGGGCATGCATAGTTGATTTCAGTGGAAAAGACCTCATTCCTGCCCCATTGACACCACCCTAGTTTAGGCCACCATCATTTCTTATCTAGGCCCTGCAACAGTTCTGTACTGTTCTTTTAACATGCACTCACTCACCTTTGCAACACACCTACCTGGTCATATTATATATCTCCCTAAAACCCTATAATGGCATCTCACTATAACGTAGGTACATTCTTGATTTGACCAGCATGGTTCTGCTAAATCTGACTTGTCTCTCCACATTCATCTTACTCTGTCATGCCACCTGAAATGAGGACATGCTGAGGACAAGGTACTTGTAAGACATCCATGCAAAGATGTGCAGGAAAACACTAGCTATGTACTAGAGATAACTTGGGATGATGGTAAGAAGGAAATTACATGTTTTCTCTGAAACCCATGCTCTTGAATATTCTGAAAATGTGTGGTAGGCAGACTTCTATGATTCTTCCCTCTCCCGCCCCCAGATCTCTGGCCCCTTAAGTACACTCATCTACTCCAGGATATTAAATCAAACACCAATTTAGGTGCTGATGTGAAGGATTATGCAGATAAAATCAAGGTCCAAAATCAATTGATCAGGAAATTGTCAAATGAACCTGGCCTAGTCACATGAACCCTCTAAAAACTGAGTGTTTTCTCCAGAATCATGGAGGGAAAGTCTATGCCTTATTGCTGGCTTAAAGATGGAGGGATCCTTACTGCCAGGAATGTGGGCAACCTCAGGAAGCTGAGAGTGTCCCCTGGCTGACAACCAGCAAGGAATTGGGATTTCAGTCCAACAACCACAAGAAAATGAGTTCTGCCAATGACTGGTGACCTTGGAAGAACAGTCCTGTTGGTGCCTTGCTATGAGCTTGGTGAGACTCTGAGCTGAGAATCCATGCATGCTCTACCTGGACTTATGACCTGCAGAAAGTGTGAGTCCATAAATGTGTGCCATTTTAAGCTGATACACAGAAATAGAAAAATAATACTCGAGGCAAAAAGAAAATTTATCTTTTGAAAGACCTAAGTGACCATCTTCTCTATCACTTGCCAGTGCCCCCCTGTGAAGTTTCTTCCAGACGATTGCCTAAAACATTGAGGAGATGCATATCACCTGTGCTCTTAGAAATAGGGCATGGGTTGTTTCTACTCTCAACTGACACTTGCAGTTAAAATGTCATTTCTTGACATAAAGCCCAAAGTACTTGTAGAAAATGGAGTAAGTCAGAAAGACATCCATGGCTATCTCTTGCCATATAACACACATGGGAGGCCTACATTGTCTGTTAGAAGATGTGACCTGTGGAATTGCCCTCCAAATATACACAGCCACAGTCAAGAAAACTTCATGCCAAATGAGCATTTCTGGTCCTAAGCCCAATTACCAGGCCCTACTTGTTTTAGAGAAATTTATTGCCACACAAAAAGAGAGAAAAATTGTAAAACTCAGACTTAAGTGTTAAAAAATTAATTAGGCCTTTGGCCTTCTTTGCTGAGCTTTTGTAAAGAATTTCCTTGTATACTTAGCTGGTTCAGTGACGGGGGTTAAATGTATGTACCATGGAGATTAATACTCTTGTTGGAGCTTTTTCAAGAGGGAAATTGTTAGAACCAGGAGCCTATTTCGTATTTCCACAGAACGTATCAGAAGGCAACTAAATCTGCTGGCTGGTTGTCTGCACAGGCTTCCTATTGGAGGCAGCACTCGGGTGAGAGGAAGAATCATGGTTCATATGCCAGGCTGGGGAGAGGCAAACAGAAGTATAAGATGATGGCATGAATGAGCATGGCGGGTTCAAAACACTGAAAGCCATATTCAGCATGCTTGGAGTAAAAATTATACCCAATGACCTGGCTGCTATGGCTCTGTGGTTGAGCATTGATCCATGAACCAAGATGTCACAGATTTGATTCCTGGTCAGGCACATGCCCAGGTTGCATGCTCAATCCTCAGTAGGGGGCTTGCAAGAAGCAGGTCAATGTTTCTCTATCTCTCTCTCTTCCTATCTAAAAATCAATAAAACATTTTAAAAAATTCTAGACAATGGCAGGAAGAAAGGATTCCATCTAAAATTAAAAATGGAAAACTGGGTGTGAGTCACAATAAGAATAGTCCTGATGACTTCTTAAGTACTGAAGGGTTTTAGAATGGTGTCTATGAAGTGGCAGTGTGGAGAATAAACCAGAAAATCAGAGATGATACCCCATTTTCTGGCTTGAACAATGTCATGAACTGGGATAAAGAATTAAGTTGGGGATGGAAGATATATTTAGTTAGCTTTAGACATGTTGAATTTGTGTACATGTGTACTTGTACTATTTCTCAGGACCTGGACTATAATTACAGATTCAGACTGGAGAGTTGTCACATAGTGATGTTGAATCATCAACTTGCTAGGGGCAGAGGATAGCAAGATTTTTAGCTCTGTAAATTAGAATACTCTTTTAACTCATTTTGCCTTAGCCAGTGACTCTTCAATTTTTGTTAATAAAGTGATTTACTTATTCATTCATCAATCATCAAAAATTTAATGAGTAATGTGCACTGTTCCATGCATGGAGGGTATTGTAGAAGATGAAGTTCCTGGCCACATAGAGGTTCAATCTTCAAAGAGATGAAGACAGTTAACAAATCATTGAAAACAAATATCAGAAAGTTATCAATTCTATAAACTTAAGTGTGATAAGTGCTATCAAATAATGATGAAAATGTGTGGAGGTGATGACAGTCCGGTTTTAGGTAGACTGGCCAGGAGAATTTTTTAAGAGGTGATATCATTTGAGCAGAAGCCTGCATGAACCCAGAAGACGGCCAACTCAAGGTCTAAAGGAAGAGAGGAAGAGAGAGCAGCTCTAAAGGGCCACCAGGAATGAGGCATTCAAGGAGAAGAGAGTGGGTTGAGTGCAGACAGTTAAGTAAATTCAAGGAGAAGAGTAGGCAGGGTAGTACCAGATGAATATAGGCAGGCCACTGATCAAAAAGTGATCAAAAAGGGGCTTGGGGCCATGGGTAGTGAGTTTAGCTGAAATGGAAAACCAGTGGGGGATTCCAAACAAGTCAATATGGCATCTAATGTATATTTTAAACCATTTTATTGTTATCCATGGTGAATGGAAACTGTGCTGAAAGATTAAATTATTATTATTATTCCTAGAGGCTCGTTGCACGATGATTTGTACAACAGGCCTTCCTTCTCCTGGCTTCCAGCACTGGTTTTCCTCAGGCACCTGGAACCCCGGCCTTTACTCTGGCCTCCACCTTCTGTCTTCACTCTGGCCAGAGTCTTCAGTGTTCCCTCCTGTAGCTCCTTCTGCCCCACATTCTCCCCCTCATAGCAGGCATCCCGCCCTGCCCAGCCACTCTGCACCTGCATGAGTGAGGCCGGGAGCAGCTTGGGGGCAGGGCCACCAACATCTTTGTCAGGTTAATTTGCATACTCACTCCTGATTGGCTGGTAGGTGACATGAAGTGATGGCCAATTTGCATATTTCTCTTTTAATAGTGTAGATTGATTGATTTAGTCACTCACTCATAATTCTAGAAATAGGTTCTGAATGCTTCCTCTAAACTAAGCATTGTGATGTGTATTGGGGATAGAAACCTATAAGACATGATTTCTTCCTTCACTTGCAGTGTTATAATCATGTGTGCATATATTATGTTTATGCTGAAGTTTCTTTAGTGTATTTCCCACCCAACCTCACATAGAGGAGGTAGAATTATTTAAATGCCATGGACCATGGCATGTGCTTATTATCATCTGTACAAGACCCTTCACTTGATTTACTTATTTTATTATTTGGTTTTATTCACATTCCTCACATTCCTCATTTAATCCCCTCCCCCCCCCAATGTCCTTAATATATACCGTATTTGCCGGCATATAAGACGATTTTTTGGCCCTGAAAAATACCGTATTTGCCGGCGTATAAGAGACTCGGCGTATAAGACGACCCCCTAACATTTCCACTCAAAATACAGAGTTTGTTATATACTCGCCATATAAGACTACCCCCCACTTGGAGGCATATTTTTCAGGGCCAAAAAGTCGTCTTATACGCCGGCAAAGGTATGTTTTTTGTTTATATAAATTCTTTCAAAATGTGTGTTCTAATTTTGTGACAACTTTCCTTCCCAAGTACATGTGCCAGAAAATTATAGATTATAATGCATTTGATTTTATGTGGAGGCCAAGGACCTGTATTTTAGAGAGAAAAACAATCCCTAGGTATTGCTGAGACCTATCCCAGTTTAGAACTTTTCAAAATGGGAGGTGCTAAGGTCCAGGGATATACTATTAAACCAACACTTCTGGGGGAAACAGGCCCTGACTTGTAGTATTTGCTGATTTTCATGGTGTAAAAATTCCCTCCATGACCAATGTCAAGCTAATATTTAACAATCAGGTTTCAAAGGTCCTAAATATTTGGCTAGTGCCATTTTCAGCATACTGTTATTTAGTCCTTCAATTCCACCTGAAGAAGGACATTGCTCTGTTTATGAAAATAGGTCATCTCAGGTCAATTTGTCCTTTCTGTGTCCTTATGTAAAGAGCAAGTTACATGGGTGTTCCAGAAACCCCGATGAGCCCATCTGGAAGTGAGTGACATGACTGCACTTTCCTTTCAAGGACAGGTTAAGAAAGCTTGTTATTGGGTCAGCTGTGAGCCCCCTTGTTGGAGTCTCTTGTGAGCACATGGTACAAGCCAACTCTTTAATCCTGACATTGTGAAAAATTCCTAGCCAAATTAGAGGGATGGCTTGTGGCCATTCTAAATATTGTCTCAGAAATGTTTATAACCCTTGGGTTACAGTGCTTATTGGAGCCAATATCTGCAATAGGACAGACAACAGATCTTGAGGATATAGAAGATGCTTGAATTAAGAAACTTCCTAAAGAGAGGAACTGAATCTTTTCTAGATGGTCCAAAGGGGACTTTTTTTGAATTATGCAACTTCCATATGGGTGATGACATCTTTAAAAAATGAGTGTTTTTCCTCCCTTAAGGACATAATTTTGAAATGTAGCTGCTGAAAAGTGGAAACAATATTAATAAGCTATGGACAGAATTGTGTGACCCCCAAAAAATGTATTTTGAAATTCTAAACTCCAATATGATAGCATTTGAAGATGGGGCATTTTGGTGGTAATTAGGGTTAGATGAGGCCATGGGGGTGGAACCCGGACTCAATGAAATAGTGTCCTTATGAGAAGAAACACCAAAAAGCTTTCTTACTCTCTCTGTCATATGAGGATGCAGCAGAAGAGAGATGTCTATTAGGCAGGAATAGAACTCTCACTGGAAACCTTAACTAAGCCAGACCTTGCTCTTGGACTTTCCAGTCTCCAGAGCTGAAAGAAAATGCATTTCTGTTGTTTAAGCCATTCAGTCTGTGACCATTTGTTATGGCAGAATGAGCAGATGACTACTACTACTACTATTACTACTACTACTATTACTACTACTACTACTACTACTATCCTATATAATAAAGAAATGATATGCTAATTAGACCAGAGGACAGAACAACCATCCAGAATGACCAGTGGGCAGGGGGTGGGGCCACAGGGCCATGAGGCAGCTGGGGCTGTGAGGACCTACTCTTGCATGAATTCCGTGCATTGGGCCTCTAGTTATTAATATTAATATGATAATATTATATTATTAATATAATAATAATATAAGCATCTTATGCATATACTCTCCTGTTATTCTCATAATAATTTAATAACTTGGTTTTAGTATTTTTTCTCTTCTCATAAATGAAGAAAAATATTCATAGACGTTAAGGAACATGTGAAAGGCCATGCAAGATGGCAATTGGTAGCTGAGGTTTGAACCTAGCTTGGTCCATTCTTCACTGCCTGACCTCACGGTTTCCCAGTGGACACCATGGCGCCTGGCATAGTGTATGTCCAATATATATGTGAGATAATTGAAAACGAATTAATGGTGGTTAGACTCCCAAGACTAGAAACTGAGTTTGGAACATAAGTTTTTAGAGCTTTTAATGTAGTAGAGATTATGTCTGTGAAATCACAGCAAGTTTTTCTGCTATGAACCTTGAAAATTTAGTTCTTACTTGGAAGTATGAAAAAAATGGAGTGTAAGTCTAAGGTAATTGTCCTTTTATGCTCTTATACTTGTCATGGTGCCAGTATCCACATATTTCCTCTAGGGATAGAATTAAAATGCCAAATTTTCACGATTATGAGATGATTGCAGAATAAGTGCTGAGGGAACAATCATAAAGTAGAAAGCAACTATGTGCCTTCACAACTGGACAAAGGCAGGCCTGATGCTTCCTGTTATTTGCGGGAGACTTGCTGCATATAGATTTTCTCATATTCCTGATGCATAAATTAGTTATTTCTTAATTATCATACATTCTGTGATTGGCTGGGACATGTGTCTATCAGAAGGAACACTTGTGAATGCATTAGCACTATTAAAGAGGCAGTTTATCCCAGTCGCCCTATGAAAGTTGCACACTGAAGATCAGTTAACCTTAGTGTAAGGTATGTGTTTTGAATAAAAATACACATTCCCCACCACTAAGATCTCTTTCCAGTGATTAGAAAGGGTTCTGCCCAAGAAAATGTTAGGCAAAGTGTGAAAAATGAGGCTTACATTAAACATACAAACACAATTCTCAAACGAAGTTTAACTGTCCAATTTATTTACTTGTTCATGACATGTAAAAGAGAAAGCAATGAGGGGAGAGAAAAATCAAGTCCTGATTGCCGTGGTTTAATCCAGAAAATTCATTTTCTATTGAAAAAAAAAAAGCTACTAAGAGAATTACAGGCATAGAATTCACCCTTAGCTCTTTCTTTTTTCCCCCCATTTCAGTGGGATGCAGCCAGGCCTGTGAGGAGTGCTCTAAAAAGCCAGCAAGAGATACACAGGGTTCTCTCCTGGGGCTGACTTTTGATTTTATCCTTGCTGACCACAGTGGAAGCAGATGAAAAGGATGAGCGTGTTCTGATGGAGTTCTCCGTTAGTTCTCCCTCTGGGGCTGGTGGGAGGGGACACGTCCATTTGTCCTGTTTTACAAGTGCAATGCCTTTTTCTCTTAAAAGGAAGAGCTTGCCACATGTCATCTAACCCACCATTAGTCAAACAGTGGAAAGAACTCAATACGCTCTAAGAAGTACAATGCCCAAAGGGACAGCATCAATCCCTTATTACCACAACTTCCTCATTCTTGAGTTGTTTATATTGATTTATCTTTTGCTCAGGTAGAGTGACTTAGAGTAATTTTCTCAGCTAGAGAACACGGATTGCCTCTGTAGTAAGCCCATGCCTGTCTGAGAATGTTTTTCATCTGCCCTCACGCATTAATTGGGTGTGGGGTATGGGAACACTGTCTTTCCCCTCACACTCCGTGGTTTCTGTTTATTCAGACCTGTGTGGGAGATATAAAAATATAAAGCTACCGTAATATCTGGTATATCTAAATCAAACTCCCTTTCATTCACACTTTCAATTAGCATGTATGCTTTCTATATGAATTGCCTACATCTCATCTGGGTAAATCTTGGGTTATATTCTGTTTTTATTAATTTTTCCCAGGATTGATGAATCATTTTAAACAGTAGATTGTTTACTTTCTTTCTTTTTTTTTTTTTTTTTACTAAAGGATGTGTTCCTTTAATTATTTCTGATCTATTTTTTTAACTTTCTCTGAGATACCTCTTTTATATGTGTGTGTATATTTATACTCATGAATATTATATGCAACACACACATATTTTCTTATTTAAAATTATTAGTTTGCTTCTAAATGTCAGAGATTTTCCCCTTTTATCTTTTCTATGATACACATTATTTTTAGCATAACATCTATTTTTTGCCACTTTTACATAGGTCCTTTATGCAAAAATTTTAAAAAATAATCTTTTTCATTCTCCCTTGTCTATTTTTTCTCTTTTGATAATTTCACTATATGTGTGCCTGCTTTAATTTCATAAATATCCTGCATCTTATAGAACGTTAACCATAAATGTCCTAAAATTTCAAAACTCTCCTTTTTTGGAGAGTTTTTCTCTAATTCCTGGAATCAGTAAAACGTGGCAGTTGTCTTTGAGCTCAGATGGAGGGTCTTTGTTTTGTGTCAGATTTGCTTTTACTGGAAGAGAAACTTTACCCTCTCTGTGTCCTTATCTCTGATATATTTCCCCTGGCTCTTTCTTAAACTTGTATAATTCCTGATTTTTTATATAACCAATAAAATAGTGTTAGCATAGAGAAGGCAAAGACCCAAATCAATCCTCTGACATTTATTTCCTATTTGAAAATATAATCTTGTAGTTTTTTTCAAAAATAATTTACTAACTAGAATAAGCTCTATGTTCCAAGATATGATCCCCAGAAACAGTCCTTCGGAAAAAGAGATATTTCTATAATAAAATATTAAATAGCAAGGCATTCAGAGCAATAGGTGTGTCTACCTATCACTACTGGTATAATCTCTGTTTCATTAAAAAATAAAGACCCCTCTTGAGATTTGCCCCTTAGTCTAGGCCACTGTGACTGTTGGTGCCCAATGCAAGAATGAGGATATCAAGCACTCATGGATGTTGACCTTCATGCCATATAAATGTATGTGCACTAGATAGAAATAGCAAGTTAGAATATAGTTTTTATAATGATATGACTTACACTGGTATTTGCCTCTTGCATCTTATGTAAGTAATGCCTCCACAATGCTTTCTTTTCCCTTTCCTTTGAATATTTGGAAATGTATCCTCGTTTTCCATTCACCTCTAAATTTGATCATCTGCCTATGTAATTACGTTTCTTGTCATGTGGCACCCAATAAATGGTGTACAATAATTTCACAATTAAAACCCTGCATTCTGTTTTTAAATGCATTTTTTACAAACAACAGCGTCTGCTTTTTTTCTCAATACCTAATTTCTGCAAAGCTTGAGAATATCTGTCTCCTGATACCCCACCAAGAAAACTTTCAGTAACACTTACTACTTAGGGGAGACTTTAGGTAGCACTGTGCTTTCTTTTTCTGAAAAAAACAAGATGTTATTTGGTTAGATATATTTTAATTGACCTAAACTTCTTATACTTTTTAAAATATATTTTCTTGATTCTTTACAGAGAGGAAGAGAGAGGGATAGAGAGTTAGAAACATCGATGAGGAGAGAATCATCGATCAGCTGCCTCTTGCACAATCCCCACTGGGGATACAGCCGCAACCAAGGTACATGCCCTTGACCTGAGTTGAACCTGGGACCTTTCAGTCTGCAGGCCAACACTCTATCCACTGAGCCAAACCAGCTAGGGTGACTTCTTATAATTTTTAAAGACTCGGTTGCAAAGGAACATATGGATGTGCCTAGCTCTGGGGAGTCTGGTGTCCTAGAGGAAATTCTGCTTTCTCTCAAGGTAGGATACATGATGGCCAGAGAATATCTGGCTGTAGCCCAAAGCCACTCCTCTGACTTCAAGAGTAGGGAGGATGTCTTTCACATCTAATGGCCCATCTAACAATGATGAGACCATGGCTGACGGGAATTATCTCAAATTTGTCAGGAATGAACACACATTTGCTAATGGCCTATTTCCTTCCCCAACGCGCATCCCTGCAGAGGAAGAAGGCAGAGAGATCGAGACCCTTGGCTCAGCTTGTGCCTTTTCTCCTCTTTCCTTTCCCAAACACCCTCTCCTTTCACCCCAGGATCATTCTGGATTCTCAAATTCCCATCAGGTTTCAGGGGAAGGGGAAATACTCTTTCTTAGACTTTTTGTTGGCGAAGAAGAAATTGATGCTATCTGTCTCCCATTGTTCTCCCCACCATCCGGTTTGGACCTGACTGAGGGCAGGAATGAAGGTGTGCATCCAGTTGTGTCCCATGTCCTGTGTACAACTCAGTACTCTGCATAGAGATACCCTTTCAGAATCTGCTCCCATTTACTGCAAATATTGGTAGCAACTTCAGAGTCACTTTAAATGTATACAAAAAACTAAAAAGAAAATCTCAAGGAAAAATGTCCTCAATATCTTGATTAAACTTTCAAGTAGTTGTAGACACAGAGGATAGGAGATCAGCAGAAAGAGAAACAGGGGTGAGGCAATTGTTCCCCACAAGTGACAATGGTTTTGTCACATTATATATGTAACATTTGTATAGCACAGTTATATCATTACTCTATAGCCACATGGTAGCTGCTCAATAAATATTTGTATCAGCACCATATACCTAGTGTACCTGCCTTTCTAAATAACTGAATCTAAAGGAGAAGTAACTAAAGTGAATTTAGCCTAGAGCTAAGAAAAGCTAAACTGCAAACTTTAGATTAAAGCATACTTTCTATTTTAGAGTTATTTTAGATTTTAAAAAAATCAGAAATATAATACTAAGAATTCCCATATACCTCTCACTCAGTTTCAATTTTCCCTAAGGTTACCATCATATATTACCATGGTATATCTGTCAAAACTGAGGAACAAACATTGATACTGTACTGTAACTCCAGACTTTATTTGAACTTCACTTGTTGTAAATGCAGGCCTATGGTATTAATGATTTAATGGAACATGTAATAATAGATTTGTATTGTCAAAAATCACAAAATTAAAGATAGTAAAAAGCACATTGTATTTAACTTGAAAGTTTGCTGCATAAAGAATGTCCCAGTTGGTCACAAGGTAGTTACATTCTGATTACAGCTACTCTTATAAAGGATAATAACTCAAACCCACTCCTATTTGAGAACTGGAATTGGCAGTGGTCAGTAACCATTCACTAATTTCATTATTTTAAACTTTGTGATTAGTAGGCTTTACTGCAATCCCAAAGATTTCACACTGATGTAAAAAGTGACACATTGTAAAGCATTCATCTCAGTGGGAGAGAGGGAGTAGATATATGAAACGTCAATGATCAATTGATCTATGACAAAGGAGGCAAAAATATACAAAGGGGTAAAGCCAGTCAATTCAATAAATATTATTGGGAACATTGGACAGATACATGCAAAAAAAAATGAAACTTTTTACATCATCCAATATAATAAAAGCCTAATATGCAAATTGACCAATCAGTGGAACAACCTGTAGAACAACCAGTCACTGTGATGTGCACTGATCACCAGGAGAGCAGACATTCAACACAGAAATTGCCCCCAGCCATCAGGCCCCAGGCCAGCTAATGTGGGTACCAGCAGGGGCCCCCAGTCACCCCACCAGTTGCCCCACAGATTGGCTCTGGTTGCTGGGGACCCTACCCAGGCACAGATTTCATGCAGTGGGCCTCTAGTATACAATAACAAACTCAAGATGAACTGAAGACTTAAATGTGAAACTCAAAACCATAAAAACCCCTAAAAAACCCCCCAAAAAACATGAGCAGTAAAATCTCTGACATTACTCATAGCAATATTATTTCTGATATATTTCTTTGGGTAAGGGAAACAAAATAAAAATAAACAGGACTATATCAAACTATAAAGTTTTTACATAGCAAAGGAAATCATCAATAAAACAAAAAGACAACCCATTGAATAGGAGAAGATATTCACCAATGATAACATTGATAAGGTATTATTATCCAAAATTGATGAAGCACTCATGAAACTCAACATCCAAAAAAACCAAACAATCCATTTAAAACTAAGCAGAAAATCTCAATAGATACTTCTCCTAAGAGGACATACATATGGCCAATAGACATATGAAAAGACTAGAGAATCAGTGCATGAAACTCATGCACTCAGTGTAGGGGAAGAGGAGTTCCCTCAGTCTGAATTATAAGAGTGTGCAAGCCAGGCCGAGGGACCCCACTGGTGCATAGTCAGGGCCAGAAAGGATGCAGGAGGTTGGCCAGCCAGGTAGGGACAGCGGGAGGGCTCCAGAGTGTGTCCAGCCGGTTTTGCTCAGTCCAGATCAGGCCAGGCTGAGGTACCCCCCTGGTGGTCAGTGCATGTCATAGCAACTGGTTGACCAGTCGACTGCTCTCTGGTGATCAGTGCATAACACAGTGAGCAGTTGAGTGGCCTTAGCATATGATTAGCATATTACACTTTGATTGGTTGAATGATCAACTGGAAGACTGGGCACTTAGTGTATTAGGCTTTTATTATTTAAGATGTTCAACATCACTACTCATCAGAGAAATGAGAATTAAAGTCACAATGAAATACCACCTCATACCTGTAAGAATGGCTGTCATCACTAAATCCACAAACAACTAGTGTTGGCAGTGATATGGAAAAAAAGGATACCCTCACTGTTGGTGGGAATGCAGATTGGTGCATCCACTATGGAAAACTGTATGGAATACCCTCAAAAAATTAAAAATAGAACTGCCTTATAACCCAGTGATTCTACTCTGGGTATATATCTGTATAAACCTAAAACACTAACTCCAAAGAATATAAGTATCCTTATGCTTATTGCAGCATTATTTACAATAGTCAAGATATGGAAGCAGCCTACTAGTAGATGCCCATCAATAATTGAATCGATAAAGGAGATGTAATACATATACTGAATATTACTTGGCCATAAAAAGGAATGAAAACTTACCATTTCAACACATAGATGGCCTTAGAGGTTATTATATTAAGTAGAGCCTCAGTGCATGAAATCATGCGCCAGTGGGGTTCCTTAGCCTGGCCTGCAGGATCAGGCCAAAACTGGCTCTACAATATTTCCCAAGAGCCCCAGATTCTGAGAAGGTGCAGGCCAGCCAAGGAACCCCACCAGTGTATAATTGGAGTCAAGGAGGGTCACAGGAGGTTGGCCAACCAGGGAGAGGTCACAGGAGGGCTCCAGGGTCGGGCCTGTCTGATCTGTCTCTCTCAGTACCAATTAGCCAGACCCCAGCAGCAAGCTAACCTACCAGTTGGAGCATCTGCTCCCTGGTGGTCAGGGCACATGATAGCAAACAGTTGAGTGGCTGTAGCATATCATTAACATATTATACTTTGGTTGAACAGCCCACTGGTCGACTGTACACTTAGCATATTAGGCTTTTATTATATAGGAAAAAGTCAAAAGAGAAAGACACAAAACATTGTTTTCATTTATATGTGAAATCTAAACAACAAAATAAATGAACAAACAAAATAGAAACAGACTTATAGATACAGAGAACAGATTCATGGTTGCCAGAGGGAAGTGGGACTAGGTAAAAAAGGTGAAGGGACTAAGAAGTACAAATTGGTAGTTACAGAATAGTCACAGGGATGTGAAGTACTGCATAGGGAATATAGTCAATAGTATTCTAATAACTGTGTATAGTGCCAGGTTGGTACTGGAAATATCCAGGAGCAACACTTTATAAAGTATATGATTATCTAACCACTATGCTATATACATGAACCTAATACAAAATAACATTACAAAAAATAATAATAAAATATAAAAATAATAATAACAGTCCACAAAAGAGACTTACAATGAGATATATATCCTTATATAGGAAATACCATAGCAGTAAAATATAAACATTAGGTTAGAACTCCCAAAACATGGTAATTTGTTAAAATAAATTGATTTGGAAAATTTCAGTGTAACTATTTTAGAATATAAAAATCCATGTGGGTAAAAATAGAATAGTTGAAGAATGCAATCAATAAGCACACTTTAATAGGATTATATAGAAAGTATTATCTTAACAAACTATAAATATATGCCCTTTTAATGTCTTTGAAACACTGCAAGAAAAATAACTAATATACTTAGACACACACAAACACACAAACACATCCTTACTTAATACATTTTTAAAGGATGGATTTTATAGGCCTTATTTTCTGATCATATCCTCCTCCCCCCTGGAATAAGAAAAGCAATAACAAATGATGTTTGCCCTTCAAAAACACAACTAGTTTATTTCTATTTAGATTTATTTTTCAAACAGCACCTAATTAAAGAAAGAAAATATAAATCACAAATTATTTTTAAGAGAATGAATGGGGAAAATAAAACCCATAACAAAATCTGTGGGTCACAGCTAAAGTTGTATTTTTCCAGAGGAAACATGTAGCCTGAATTGTATTTTTAAAATTATTATTAAAAGAGGAAGGTTAAAAATAAACAGACTTTGATTTTAATTTTATAAAGCATAAAAAGAACAATGAACAGTTCACAATAAATATTACATAAATTCAAAATGAAGTGTTAAGGGATGATCTGTGATGAGCAAAATGGATAAAGTGGTCAGGAAAGACCTCTCTGAACAGCTAATCTTGACCAGAAAATTAAGGAAGTAGAGAGAAAGTCATGTGAAGATCTAATGATGACCCACTGACACGGACTACCAGATATTTACAGGGACTTCCCTTCCGGGTCCTTGTGATTACTTAATTTTGGTTTATATTGAAGTAGCCAACTGGGAGAAACAACATTTTCTTTCTTCCCTAATTTTTAGCAATGAAACTAGCTTTACAATGTTTTTCTTTTTTTTAAAATAATTATGTAGTTAGTACTTTTATTGTAAATATAAATATGAAATATAAAAAGTAAATTTAATGGTCTCTTCAAATCCTGCTATACTGAGACAGTAAAAATGAACACATTGCTGAAAATGGTTTGGCTCAGTGGATAGAGCATTGGCCTGCAGACTGAAAGGTCCCGGGTTTGATTCAGGTCAAGGGCATGTACCTTGGTTGCGGGCACATCCCCAGTGGGGGGTGTGCAAGAGGCAGCTGGTTGATGTTTCTCTCTCATTGATGTTTCTAACTCTCTATCCCTCTCCCTTCCTCTCTGTAAAAAAATCAATAAAATATATTTTTAAAATGAACACATTATGAACCTCTTTGTATGTGTGCACATCTATACAAATATTAATTTATTTCTTATTTTAGACATTTTAATATAGTCTTTCATTTTTTTCCAATTTTTGCCATGTGCCTTCTATTTTCTCTTCCTTGTTTCCCCATCCTGTCCCAGATAGCTAGTATTAACTACATGCTGCTATCGAATGCTCCCATGATTCAGTGCCTGTAGTTGTAGCTTTAACTGTCGATATGGATTATAATATTAATATAGATATAGATCGAAAAGGTTTTGCCATTTTTTTTAAATGTCCACAGTACCAAATGCTTCTCTGTGTCTTGATTCTCACCCTTCACAATAGATCATGGCAATTCTTTCAGATCATTTCATCTGAATCAATCTAACATCTGTTAGAGAGACCATAATATCCCCTATTTGGCCCATAGTCTACTCAGTCTGTATGCTTCTGAATAGTATTCATTCCCTCACCCCAGTGTTCATTACTCTTAAAACTCCTGCAATAAATATTTATTTCCATGTATGTGTTCTTATATATTAGCACATTTATTTCTATAAATTGGATTCTCAGGAATGGAATTTATGGGTAAACAAACTTGTACATTTTAATGTTTAAAGATCCTTCAAAATTTCTGTACAAAAAACTATACTACTGATTCACATTGACATCAATAATGTATAAGTTCTATATTGTCTACATTACTATTAGCAAAAAATGAACATATTTTTAAAATTTTATTTGCATTTCCAGATGTTAAATATCCATCCTTTGTATGTTTGCAACTTTCTGTTCATATGTCTTGTCCATTTTTTCCCCTGATGGTTTTCTATATATTTTGTTGTCAGTTAGTCTTTAATATAGTTTAACCTTTAAGGTAGCACACGTGTAGCATTTACTATTCTCTTTAGTACAAATTTTAAAAAATATTTAAATATTAAAGTTAAAGTTTTAGACAGTCAAATGTCTGCCTTTCTTTAAAAGTTTTGGGTTTTACTGTTTTAGTTATAAGGTTTCCCAAACCCTTAGGTTTTAACATACCATCTCCAACTTTTCTTTTATTATTTAAAGAAAAATATTTATATTTTTATCACACATAGAATTTTTTGAATTTGGCATGAAGTAGATGTCTAACTCTCTTTTATTTTTTGATGGAAAACCAGTTTCACTGGCCTCATTTATTAAATTTCCACTGAATCGAAATACCACTTATTTTATTTATTAAATGGTCATATATGTTAGAATCTGTTTCTGGGCACTATTCTACTTCTCTGATCCTTTGGCCATTTTTATGCCAATATCAAACTATGTGTTGTTGTTGTTGTTTTTTTTATATAGTGGCATTATAGTATATCTGGCAAAGTACGTCCTTTTCTCTCTTCTTCTGAACTTGAATCTTAGTGTTGTTTCTCCATCCTGATTTAATCTTTCACCTTTTCCAGTGGTTTTGTAAGCCATCCAATCTCTTCTATAAAACAATTTTTTCTTGAAAACCTGGAGTGGTTTATATATTCTTGGCTGAACCCAATAGATGCAATGAATATAGCAAGGTAGCTGAATATCCAGTTAATATATAAAAAATCTGGTATCCATATAGCTAAGCAAAAGATAGATATAATAATTAATTTTCAAGGATATCATTTTCTATAGCAATAAGAAATATAAAGTGCCTATGAATATATCTAAAAAACACATGTGAAAGACATGGCAGAATTTCTGAGATATCAATAATGAAAAATATTTGATATATTAAAACATTGAAATCAAAGTAGACTGAGCAGAACATAAAGGATAAAAATAAAGATACGATAAGCCACAGATTGGAGAAAGAGCTTGGCCAATCAAATAACCTACAGTGTTAGTAGCTAGTAGCTAGTTCATCAGTTTGTAATAAGGATATTAAAAAGAATATGGATATTGCAAAGAATATAGATAATGCTTTCAGGTTTAGTTTTGAAGGGTCCTGAGTGTAGGAGCTTCTGTTCCTATGGAGTTGGGTTGAATCACCTTCCCAACACATACTAGCAGATGCATTCACCAACTCAAAGCTCTCCAAACACTCTACTTTAGAGATTTTTTCCAAGGCTTCATTGCATAGGCAAGACTGATGATTAATTCAATCACACTGCCCATCTGCCCTCCCCTGAAGGATCAGGGGTAGGACTGGAAGTTCCAAGTTTTAATCCTGGCTTGCGCTTTCTGGTGAGCAACCCCATCCAGGAGTTATCTAGGAGCCCACCAAACATTTCCTCCTTAGGAAAAAAAGAAAACAAAGAAAGAAAGAACATTCTTATCATCCAGGAAATTCCAAGGGATTTAGGAGCTCTGTCAGGAACTGGGGTCAAAGACCAAATATTAGAACAAAAGATGCTCCTAGTATCCCTATCACTCTGGAAATGACAAGGGTTTTAAGAACTCTGTGTCAGGAACCAGGGGCAAAGACCAAATAAATATTTCCTATCATGTCACAGTTAGCCAGGGTATAATAAAAGTGGCAACCATTCCTCAAAATATTCTTAAGCCTGACAGGATGGATCACTTAATTTTAAAATTTCACTATAATCTTATTTCAAATTAAGAAAATAGCTAGAATAGTTCCTTAGAAGTAATTCTTCCATATCACATGAAAGTCATATCATGTAGAGGGTGGGAATGCATTTTCTTTAATCAGGTCTTCTATCTGATTACAAGTTTTGTCTCTTTCACAATGACCATGAACAAGTTAGCTGACTTCTGTAAAGCTCAGTTTTCACATCTTTAAAATAATTACATGTCTTAACCCATACTGCTTTTCTTAAGGTTAAATGAAATAGTTATTGAAAATAAAATGCTTATTCATGAAGTGACTGACAGACACATAACAAAGGCATGATAAACATCAGTTAGTGATAGCAGTATCACAAACCTAGAGTTGATACAACAAGAAATGCAAAACTTCACATCTCTGAATGGGCTATGAAACCAAATCACCCCTTTTGGATGAGGATGCTTTGATTCCCATTGCTTTCAGAGAATCTTGGTCTTGGAAACAACTGCTTGCCATCTACAAGGAGTTGGGCAGACCTGTGGTTGTGTGGACATATCTCAAACCTCTGGTGCCTGTAGCATTCATGCCTCACCCTTCTACCTATCTCCTACCTCAGTTATCAGGCCACCACTGTCTGGATTTTCTTCTGCTGCATCAGCCTTCTGTCTTGGCAGCAAGGCTATTGAGATTTTGTGAACTGCAAGTTGGCTTTATAACAGTAGACTATGCTCCGGGACACATTCTGAGCACTATGAGGCAGGTTCCCATCCCCATCCTTCCCTGGCCCAGGTACAGGAATGATACTTCAGTGGAGAGGTATTGGGAGGTAGGTACCCCATCAACTTTCCATATTTAGGGGGCCTTTCAGTTGTCAGCCTGAGGAAGACAAATATGGTAGTTCCTGTGGTGTGTGGGAGGATGCAAATTGCCCACTGGCTGCCACCCAGACTAGAGGCTGGAGTGTGGGCAGGAGCACTAGAACCTGAGGAGGATGGAGGGATCTCAGCTGTGGGTGAAACTGTTCCCTACTTCCCCTGAGGGGTGTGGCCCATCAGGATGTTCTGAGCCAGAGAACTAACTGTCTGAGGGGGAAATGTAGCCTGCATAGGCTCTGAGCCTCCACACACTTCTCTTTTGCTTCCTTGATGTCTGAACCCTGCTTCATCCCCCCTTCACACTAGGCAGATAATGCTGTGTCAACTGTTTGCTTAGTCAAGTCCTCTCAAGTTCTTCCTTCTGGCCACTGAAATAATCATATCTTCCCATCCTCACCCGCCTCCCTCTCCTCTGTGAGGCAGTCCCCCTCAGTGCTTGTGCTCTGCACATTTTTCTTCATCTTTGTCCTTCACCACCCCCCCACTCCATTTCTTCCAGTATTTCAGCCTTTTCACTGTGTCCATCATTCAAATGGAATTTCTGAGTCTCTTTTGGGACCCCCACCCCACCTTGCCTCCAATGGCCCTTGTCTCAGTCTTCTTTTCAAAATTAAATCCTGAAGCCCTCTCAAAGCCTGTATGCTTTCTGAAGATTTTCCCAATTGTCCTGGAAGGTTAGAATCTTACCTTACTCAGAACTCCCATAGAACCACTCACATTACATTTGTGGATGTGATATATTTATTTGTGTTGCCTATTAGGAACTTGCTAAGGTAGACATTGAGACTAAATTGTTTTTGTATCCCTATCACTGCAAACAAAAGACTGAACACATATTAATTTATATGAATAACCAGACATATATTTATATTATGTATCATATATGAGGGGAGCACATGAAAAGATGGCTGATAGTATTAGTTTATTAGGAAAATGCATATTAAAATCCCAGTAGAATAGGTAAAATGAAAAAATTACTGACACCATCTAATTCTGGCAGTTTTACTGGTCTCTCTCATCACCAGTGGTCCATAGGGAAAAAGTGATCATCCCCTGCACCTGACTCACAGCTCCCAATCCTAACCAGAGGCCATGGAGCTGGTGAAGCCAGGGCATGACTATCACAGTCCACCCCTGAGTGCAGTGGAGATGGTAATGACAAACTGTTTTAAAGACATGAAGGTAGTAGAGGAAGTTGCCCAGGTTTATCAAATAAGTTTTCATCCAAAATACAAATCCAAACATTTGACTGACATCAGTTATATTGAGCTTTTTTACATTAACCCAACCCAATGGACCGAATGCAATAAAGATAATGTCTGTCAAAAGACTGACATTTTTAATTTTAAGACAGTTAATCAGTATTTCCTTTGGACTCTCATGGCCCCCTAGTATACCCCTTGATGATGGTATTTATTAAAATGTGTTTTAATTATTTGTTTTTATCTCAGTCTTCCCCACTAGGACTTAGGGTGCTTGGGGTCAGGGATTTTAGCTTAATGATTTTTGCATGCCAGGTACATAATAAAGTAAGTGTTTGATACATTTCTGTTGAAAGAATAAAAGGATGAAAGAGGACTTGTGATTTCTGCCACCATATTTCACCTTCTATCTTCTGTTTCTTCATAATTCATCCACTTACATATCTATAAAGTTAACAGACCTATTCCAGGCTATTTTGCTTCTCTCATGACTATAGAAATAGCCCTCCTGTTGCCCACTCCTGACTATATCCATATACCAGACAGAGCGATATTTCTGAAATGTTAATCAGATCCTAACACTCCCTGGCTTAAATCCACCAATGGTTTTCATTCAGGCTTAGAAAAAAGCCAGATTCCAGAGTTGGGCTTATAACATCCAACAATTTCTGGTCCTTCCTACCACTCTTACTTCCTGTCTGATCACTCTATCTTTGCCCAATATGCTGCAGACCACTGGTTTTCCTACAATGCTTCAAGACATGGTTGGTAGGGTCCATCTCAAAGCCTTTGTGCAAGCAGCAATCTGGCCTAGAATGCTCTTCACATTACTACTTTCTTCTCATCATGCACATCATTGTTTTTGTCTCTCCTCTGAGAAGCTTTGCCAGCCCACACCAATCTAACCTCACTTTCACATCACCTGGTTTAACTTCTCTGAATAGCTCTCACCCCAAAGGTGTTATTGTTCATTACATATTTGATCATAAATTCTGCCTCCCCTCCTGGAGTGTATGCACTTAGAGACCATAAGCACTTGTCTTCCCACGTCATGGCACATGGTGAATGTTTAATAAACGCTTGTTGGGGATGGATGAATGGATGGACAGATTGATTCATGAATGAATGTTATCTTTCCCTGAAGCACAGACAGATGATTCAATCAACCTAATCCACGGAAGGTTTCCCTAAACCTGCATTACATAGAAATGTGTGCCTGACCACCCCACTGATGGCTGAATTCATCTGATGTGTTATTTAATTAAGTAGTTCAGAGGGAGGAGCAAGCAATCAGACATAGCCTTCAGCAGGGTGGGGAGGGAATTTTTTTTAAAAATATGGCAGGGTAGAACACATATAGGGGTGTTATATATTATAAAATTCTTACGGTTATCCCTTTTCTTTGTAGCTTCCAGTTTCCTCTTTGGTTATTATTAGAGGTATCTGTTTGCTCTCTTTTTTATCTTTGTGAGAACAGTTCTCATCCTTTGACCCCTTCTTCTGGCCTGTGCAGGGCACAGAACTTCCATTACCACAGAGAAGGCCATCTAGACTTTTGCTTCATTACGTCAGCTAGGCCATCCCAAAGTTCTGGTTAGTCTTGGCCTAAAACAAAACATCTTGTACCATCTTGATCCCAAATGATGGTTTGCCTTTCTGGGGCCTCCAGAACTTAATATGGTCTCTTTACCTCTGCCTTGTCCATAAGTAATTATTTCTTGGTGTTTTGTTGTAACGTAAAAGTCAAAAGACACATTTTTATTTTGAAGAATTTTGCTCTTTCAGCAACTGAACTGGAAAAACCCTCTGCATCTCACATGAACTATAAGTGCACTTTGGCAATGTTAAAATTAGAATTTCTCCCGAGCCAAAGTCAGACTGAGCAGGTGACCAGATGCCAGAGGTTTTTTTTCAGAATGCATTTTCTAGTGTCAGATTTCCTAAGTTCAAACCCAGCCAGCTCAAGTTGGGCAAGCCACTTAATGTCTTCTTGTCACAGTGTCCTGATCGATACAGAGCATCCCAGTCCTTCTCTCAAGTTGGTGTGATGAGAATTCTGTGAGCAAATGCATGTGAAGCACTTTGCAACAGTGACTGGCATGTAGAATCTGCTTAGTATATGATATAGTTCCTAAAAATAATTATTATTAAAAAGTTCATTAGCTCAGATTTTCTTTAATTTTTCTTTCCTAAATAACACCCATCCTACTCCCTGCTTTGAAGCAGCCATTGCTGAAAAGTATAATATGCAATTTCCCTCATTGATGGCTCCATTGTCAGCAACCTCTGTCCTGTTTTCATCTTTTGTTGGTTTGTTTGCTTGTTTTCCAGAGCCTGTAGATGGTGGGGGGGTGGGGGGGTGGGGGGTGTGGACTGTAAGATAGGAACACTCTTTGCCTCATCCACTGGCAGCTAGAGCGAAATTCTAGCAGTCATTCCAAATCCATAGCTGGTCCACATCCAGCGCAGAGCTGTGCAGGAAGTAAACAAGTTCCACCCACTCCTGCTCCCCTCCTTTCTACATCTGGGACCCACAGCCACCCCTGACTCTAAAACACCCTCATTCGACACAGCGATCACCTGGCAGAGAACATCACCTCAATGAAGGACAATGCGTTGGCTGTAGACAACAAATGGTTGAGTCCAAGGCAGCACGGCATCAAGGTGGTCCAGGAAGTTTAATTCTAAAGAGCCCTTGCGAGAAGCCAGTGTCTTCCTCAAGGGAAAGGATGGCAAATTGTTTAATTTCAATTCACACCCATAAATGATGCCTCTGCAGCTGTTTGAATTAATTGTGAAATGCAAGCAATCTCAGTAGGAGTCTGTCTTCATAACACAATTCCCCACTGAGTTGGTTCAGCAAGCTCCACCCCAGCCTTCCACACACCTCAGCGATGAGGACGTTTACGGGATAGAGTAATTTTGGCTTAGAGAAGCACTCAGTGTCTTGGAATACCCAGCTCTGTTCAAGGTTAATGCATCTCTGGAGTTTTCCTCCCTGCCTGAAACAGAACAGAGCTCCAGAAACAGCATCAGAAAACATGAGTAGGCACTCCACATTGAGAATCAAGTCCTGGTCTCAACTGGATAAAGTTTCTGTGAACTCCTGCTTCCCGAACATCTTTCACTGAAGCTCCTCAACTCAGAGTGGTTGCCTCTGACAGTGCAAGGTCAATCGGTGGTCCGCATGCACATACTGCATTGCCATTTTCTGCAGCGTTCCCAGTCAAGGTATAGAAAACGCATCAGGCTTTCCTCTAAGACAGTGGCTATGCACTACACTGCAGACCCCTTAGCTTAGTCCCTAACTCATTCATATATTCTTATGAAGTCTTTCCTAGGACCAGGATGCTATGCCCTGACTTTTTCCCCCATTAAAAAAATATGGTAAAATTCACATATTTACCATTTTAATTGTGTATACAAATACATTGCAGCAGTATTAAGTGCATTCACATTGTTATGCCATCCACAGAACTTTTTCATTTTGCAAAAATGGAAACTGTATCCTCATTTAAAGGTAATGTCTTATTCTTTCCTCCCCTCAGCCTCTGACAATCACCATTCTACTTTTTGTTGTTGTTAGTTCTTTCCCCGAGATATTTTCCCATTGAATTTTAGAGAGAGTGGAAGGGAGAGGGAGAGAAACACATATGTAAAAGAGATACAGCTAAGGGTGGCCTCCTACATGGACCCCCACAGAAGTCAGAGATCAAGCCTGCAACTGAGGTACATGCCCTTGACCAGAATCAAATCCATGACCCTTCAGTCAGAAGGCTAATGCTCTAACCACTGATAAAAACTGGTTGTGGCCACTATTTTACTTTTTATATCTGTAAATTTGACTTCTTTATTTCCTTATAAAGGTAGAATAATACAGTATATATCTTTTGTGTGACTGACATTTCACTTAGCATAATGGACTCAGAGTTTATTTATGTTGTTGCATGCCAAAATGCCCTTTCTTCTTAAGGCTGATATTTCCTTTTTGTATATACCACATTTTGTTTACCAATTTATTTATCAATGGACACCTGGGTTGCATTAGCTATATATATATATATATATATATATATATATATATATATATATATATAAAACCCTAATATACAAATAGTCCAAATGGCAGAACAATTGAACATGTGCACTGACCACCAGGGGGTGCATGTGGAACATAGCAGGAGTATGCAGCAGGCAGCAGAGCACGGAACATGGTGGGCAGGTGAGTGGAGGTGCAGATAAAGGTGGGGTGCCAGTTGCTGTCATAAGGACAAGCCTTTGGTGGTTACTGAAAATTCTTAGCTCCCATGCACCATGGTCCCACCTGGCACTTGCACCTACTGCAGGTGCCCAGCGCCTTCCCCAATCACTTGGTGTCATCAGCTGGTGTGAGCCGCAGCTGCAGGCCCCAATCATCCCTGAGGGATTCTTCACCTCCCCCTGCTTCTGAGGGGCAATCAGGGCTGGCAGCTGCCACTCGCATCTGCTGCCAGCAACAGCCCTGCTCACACCCACTGCTGGCACCAGAGATACCACTCTCACCCAGTGCTGCTGCTGGCCTCAATCACCCATGAGAGCTTCTCTATCTCCCCCTGTTCCTGAGGGGCAATTGGGGCAGTAGCTCCTATTTGCATTTGCTGATGGCGCTGGCCCCAATAGCTTCACCCTATCAATGGATGCGTTCTTGGCCGGGGCCATCAGCATGTGGGAGTGGTGGCAGTGGAAGCAGGGCTTCCAGCAGAGAGGGGACCAGAGGCTGTGACAGAGGGGCTGAGTGGGGTTGTGGGGGATGGGCCAAGACCCACCCCTGTGCCCATTTCAGCATTGCAGCTCACAGTTCCTTTCAAGGTGCACAAATTTGTGCACTGGGCCCCTAGTTGTATATTATGCTGTTATGAACATGGATGTACGATTATCTATTAGAAACTCTGCTTTCAGTTCTTTAGGGTATGTACACAAAGTGGAATTGGTGGATCACATGGTAATTCTATTTTTAATATTTTTGAGGAGACATCACACTGTTTTCCACATGGTTGTACAATTTTACATTTTCAATGAATGTGCACAATCAATCCAATTTATTCACATTCTAACCAATACGTATGTTCTGTTTTTTGTTTATTTATAGTAGCTACCCTAATGGGCATGAGGTGATGTCTCTTTGTGGTTCTGACTTGCATTTCTATAATCATTAGTGATACTAAGTATATTTTCATGTGCCTATTAGACATATGTAATTCTTATTTGGAAAAAAGTCTATTCAAATTCTTTGATATTTTATTATAGAATTGTTTGTACTTTTGTTGTTGAACTTGAGTAGTTCTCTATACTAGATATTAATCCGTTATAGGATTTGCCAATGTTTCTCTCATTCTAAGTACCCTCCACCCCCGCTGGCCTGATCACCCCACACTGTCTCTGCGTGCCAGCCTGATTGCCCCTAACTGGCTCCCACTGCTGGCCAGGTCTCCCCTAACAGCACCCCCCAATTGGTTGGCCTGGTCACCTCTTATTGGTCCCCCTGCCAGCCTGGTCACCACCCACTTCCCTCCCTCTTCTGGCCTGGTTGCCCCCAACTGTCCCCCCTGTCAGCCTGGTTGCCCCTCACGCTCTCCCTTTCCCTATCCCCTTCACCAGCCTGGTCACCCCACGCAACCTGCTTGTTCAGTTGTTTGGTCATCCTTCACTAACCTGCCTGCCAGCCTGGTTGCCCACGCAGCCTGCTTGTTCAGTCCTTTAGTCATCCCTCCCTAATCCTCCTACCTGCCAGGTTGTAAGCAGCCATCTTGTGAGGGTTAATTTTTCATATTGCCTCTTTATTATATATGATATTTTAATTTCATTCTTATTTCCTCTTCTGTGTCCTATATCTATTTGAATTACATTTAAGATCCTAAAGTTATAAGACTCTACTTTGAATTTATACCAATTTAACTTCAATAGCATTCAAACTCTGTTCCTTTGCAGTTCTCTCCCTGTTTGTTACTTATATCACAAAATTACATGCAAAGCAAAAACTAAAGTAAGAACATGTTGAGTGCCCTCCATAAGAGAAAGAACACCTTTTATTTGCAGCCCCCTCCTCTCTGCTTTGTCACCTAAAGTTGTCTTCATTTCAGGAATAAAGCTATAATGTGCTTTTAAGAAATAATCCATTAAAACAATTGAGATAACTATGGCAGAAGTGAGCCCTCCCAAATTGGTCATATGGAAGCTGCTGTCTGGGTCAGATACCAAATGCTCTTTCTGTGGGCATCTTCAAAATAGCAGTGGTATGACCAAAAATGACATGATGTCATGCCCATTAAAAACTGGGATACATAGCTGGGGTGTTCTCTTTCTGCCCTAGATGTAAAGCCTAGATCTCTTAGATGCTTTCACAAAATCATTATTTTTCCTCTCTATTAGACTAATAAGAAGCTATCATTCATTCTATTATAGTTCTGGTGTCTTTCCCATGTTGCTATTGGCACACTCCGTGCTTCACAACAACAAGGACACAAAACATCCCCTGAGAAACCCCAGGTTAAGTTTATTTGACTTTCTTTAAAAAAATGAATAAAGCCAGAAATTAATTTGGGGTTGTGTGCAGGCATGTTTTCCTGGCTGAGTTCAGGGAGGCAGTCTGTGGTGAGACCAGAGACGGGAGGGCTGGCTGCCAGTGACAGCTTCTTTCCCAGTATCTATATGAAAATGAGCTGAGTTTGGAAATGGACTCATCTGGTCTGGCAATGGGGCTTGGAGCCTCTCCTCCTCATTTCACAGAAAATGCAGGAGGTTTCTGGTTCATAACAGACTCCCCAAACTGTGTGGGTTTGGTGATTTTCCTAACCTGCTTGAATTCATAATCTTTGAGTGTTTTCCAGGGCCAGGGAAGGACTCTGAAGTGAAAGTTGGTTTAAGCTCCAGAGAACACATTTGATTATGACTGTTAGGCCTCATGCAGGAAAGAGAATGGGGAGATCTCCCAGATTTGATTGGTTACTAATGGCAGTGTATAACAGAAAGTGTTAGCTCGTCAAAGCAAGCAAGAACTCAGATTCCCTGGGGGGGACTAGACAAGGGCTACTGTATCCATGAAACATGTCTAAATTGCTCACAAAAGAGGAAGTCAAAGAATATGGGAGTCAAACAGTGCTTCTATCTTCACCACCTTCAACAGAGTTCAATATAAATGAATAAGTTCCTCCTGGAAATGAGAAAAACAAAAGTTTGGGGTAAAGGATGATGAGGACAGCGATTATGAGAAAATTTAAAACAGAGACAACTTGAGTACCTGGTACCTCACCAGTTTACTTCATGTAGCAAACAGAATCTCCTATACTCGACAGCACCAGGACTGAGATATATAAGTGGGAAACTGGATGGATTATAGTCAAATAATAAGGCAGAAGCAAAATGCACCAGTTCTGAAGGGGGAAGCCTTCAACTGCTCATGAACAGGAATCTAAAACTTAGGTCAAAGCCACATATAGTGGCAAGAGAAGCCATGTAAACAAGGGGTCAACTTTTTGAATTTGCTAAATACAGCCTCTATGCATGAAAGTTTCTGAAAGATCTTAAAAACCATAGCATTTTGAGTTATGATTAGAACCTTCCCCTGTTATTGTCAATAAACTGAGACTAGAATCTGGAGCAGAAAGAGAAGATCATTGAATTGCTTAGCTTTTGCTGCATAACAGACCACCCCCAAACTTCTATAACTGTAAACATTTATTATTTCTCATGATTCACTGAGATTCATGGACTCTCTGGCTGGAGTGTTCTTCTGGTTGGGGTTGACTTGGCAGAGGCTAGTGGTCTAGGATGGCCTCACTCACACATCCAGTGATTAGCACAGAGTCAACTGGGGCATGTGGATGGCTTAACTACCCCTCTCTGCTAACCCAGCAGGCTCACTTAGGTGATCACAAGGATCTCAAGTATGGCCAGAGAGGGCTCAAGGTGCTTTTAACTTTCCAAGCATCACATTAGCTAAAAAAAATCATAAAAGCAGTTCAGAGTCAGTGTGGAAAAGCATTATCAAGGGCCATGGATAGAAGAAGGGGTATCAATTTAGTCATTTTTCATTAACCACCACTGCTGGTTTTCATTCTTCCATCCATCCCATTTACTCCTGACAGAATCACCTCCACCTTCCATCTACAACTGACCTGAATGAAACACAGTCACTAAAAAGGAATCTCTCAACACACATGATGAATATTCAGAGATTTTGATGTCATTAGCTAATAACCTTCTCTCATGTTTCAGAGGTTGGATTAGATGGGATTGGTCAGCATTTTCCTAACACTCGCCATTTAAACAGAAAGGATACACCAGTTTTAGAGTTAAGTCACAAGTCAATACTAAATTTGCTTTCCATTGGATAATTGCTAAAGCCACTGCTTTTCCAAGAAGAATCTTTCTGGAGCCTTTTTTCTTTTGATTGAAATTTAATCAGCTTCTTGTTTGACAAAAATGACAGGCTGCATGAAAGGGGAAAGAGAGTTTGGGTTTTACCAATCTAATTCCTATCAAACATCAGGAGAAAATAAGCATGTTCTACATAATGTGCTCCCCTTCATGTTTTAGACTCAAATTTATCACTTAAAGGGAGAGGAGATAGGTAGGGGGGAGAAAGCCTAACTGTTCACTCCTTGAGAAGGGGAAAAAACACAAAAGAAAGTTAACTCCTTCTCTCTGGGGTTTTTCACATCAAGTGTTTTCTTAAAGAGCCAGACTGTTTTATGGGTGGGGCGGGTAGTAAACTTTCAGGACATCACTTCCAGATGATGTGTCCTGAAATTGGTTTGCCTTCTGGTCCAGAAGGGCTACCCTGAAGGCAAAGTTTGCTGTCTCCCCAGTTCCCCCCAGTTTCAAGCCATTCATTTATCTTTTTGTTCAAAAATATGTGTTGATTGTCTGTGAATGCCTTGCACATGGTGACTGTTGAAATAAAGCAAAGCTGTTAGAGGACCACAGAGGAGGTGACAGTGAAGTTTGTCTGGGAAAGTGAGGCAGCACTGGACTCAAGTCTAGGTCTCATCATTTACATGGACATGATGTTCTCCAGGTTAATTGAATTCTGTGAACTGCAGTCTCCACTTTTGTTAATGGGTGGGTGTGGGGCTGCTTTCTGATCTACCTCTCAAGTTTAGCATGAGGACTAAATCTAAGCCAAATGTGAAAGCACCTAACCCAGTCTAGCATGAGGTAGTCAGTCAATATAAATTCACTAAGAGACTTCATAAAAAGGGAAGGTTATTTGCACAGGGACATTTTCAGAGGATCTGGGAGGAAATAGGACTGGAGGCAGGGAGAAGACATGGATAATCAAGGATCATGACCAGAAATAAAGCTTGGATGAAGAAGACAGTGGCAAGCAACTCTGGGAAGTCCTGCCTGGCTTTTAGGAACCTTAGAGGTGAATCTTCACCCTGACATTTATGATTATGGGTCTGTGGCCAAGTTGTTGAATGCATGTGAGCCTTAGAGTCCTCAACAGCATTATAGATGTGAGAATGGCTCCTTCCAAGTGGGTGTTGTGGTTAAATGAGGTCATTCATGCAGATATCATCTTGATGCTACTTGTACATGGGACATATGCTCGATGAACAATGTCCAGTATTTTTATTGACAGCAAGAAGTATAAGGAATGGGCAGAGGCCAGATACTTTGTGGGCTCTCCATCTGAGCCCCAGGCTAACTTCAGTATCCAGCTCATCATGGTAATTCTGACTTTTCTCATGGCCTCAACTAAGTTCTTTTGGACTCCAAGTCAAGGGTCAAACCACAAGCATCTGTGCCTCAGTGTCTGTCTCTGATTTGACTGGATACATTTGATGCCTGCAATGCCCTTAAAATAGCCATTTCTTCTCATACACATAGGAAACCATGTTTAGTCAGCTTGAAATAGAATCACATCGCACAGAGGCCCAGTCCAGATTGAGAACTTAAAGCCATAAACACTACAGAAGCACAATTTAGAAACCTTCCATCAGACCTTCTTTGTTCAGTGCTCCTCAGAAAGTCCTGTCCTTGGGTTCGACTTCAAGCAAATTGGTCCTGAATCAAGCCTGGCCTGACACAGAGTGGCACCTGCCTTCACAGTCCACCCTCCATTCTGATCCTTTTGTGCTACAATGGCTTTAACTGTTTGTGGATATGTGTCCCCAACTAGACTGTGCTTTGTTTAATTTACCTGTTCTTCCCAAACCTGGGCAGAATCAACTCTCTGTAGATAACGCCTGAACAAATAAATTAATGAATGTAAACCATTAGTCCTAGAAACCCTCCTATTGGGAGGTGCTCCCAGAGGTAGCTGGTGTCCCAAGACATTGGTTCTTAGGAAGAACAGAGTGATATACAAGTACCAGCAGACGAGAGCCTAAAAGCTGGATGTTTCTACCAAATAAAATGTGGTTCAAGTCATAAAGCTTCAAGCCAACACCAGCGGGAAAAAATGTTGAGTCTTTCTAAAGAGCTTGGCCCACCCAGGACCCACCATCTATTGTCTTCTGCTCTGCTGGCTACTCCACAAAGCAAGGGGAGGCCAGGCCAGGAGTCCTGGGTCTGGCATGAGCAGCAGGCAACGTGGGGGTATGTGGCATGAGGAGGCCTAAGGAATCTCCTCCTGTGTCATTGGGTGTGTCTGTCTGCAATCATGTCATAAGACATGGGGATGGCAGGCAAGGAGAAACTGAGACAGGAAAGTTTGGGGATATGATCTAAATTAGCTACAGACTCTAGGGCCAATGGCACTAAATCACTGAATTGTAAGTGGAAACTTTTGTCATATACCAGAGTCAGAGTCATTTTTGCTGCTAATAGAGATCTTATTCCCATAGGTAAAATGACATATCCTACAATGTTTACCTCTCCTGAGGTTAGGGGAAAGAAAAAAGCAAAAGAGGGAAGGGAATGAGGGAGGGCAGAAAAGGAGAGTGAATTTCCATAAAGCCAGACAAGGAGGGGAAAAAAGAAAAGCCACAGCAGCTCTCTCTTTCCTTTTTAATCTTCGTTTAGATGCTCTCCTGGTAAAATCATTACAAAGGCCGTTTATTTTTAAAATTGAAAGATTGGGGAGAGTCATAATGAGATATTATGTGTAAAAGTTGCACATAAATTTCCTCCTGTCATATTTTGGGCTTCGCTAACGCATCCCCTTGGCAGGATGGAGGGACGTTGATCGCTTTAGTATAGATTGTGTGCGCCTCAGAAATATTGCCCTAGGAGAGAGCTCCTGGGTGGCTGAGTTGGCTCCATGCTGATTTAGAAATTAGCTGGGCTTTTATTGGCCACACTAAATTGTCCTCAGGAAAAAAAATACATTTTTATTACAGAACAAGGGGCAGATGATTGAAACAAGCCTGCCTTCTCCTCCCTTTTGAGCTGCGTTTTAGACTGTTAAGTATACTTTCTTCTCTGGGGTTCTTGCTGCTGTTTAACGGGGGGCACTCAATATCCACCAGGAAAGTAATTACTTCTTTTTGTCCTCAGGGAATTCCTTATCCCTGAATAATGTTCTGTTTGAGTTCTCCTGAGCATGTGAGTGGGCAGGGGGAGTAAAATGGAGACTCTGGACAGTATTCTTATTGCAAGTTTCCAGAATAAGAGGAAGCAGGGAGTTGTCCTTACAAAGGGATGAGAAAGACTGAGAATCTGGCTCTGGCCATTGACTCCAAGGTAATATCAGGAAGATGCATGGCCACAATGTTCTACCCAAAGAAGCTCAAGGCAGAGGCTGTGAAATGGATTTGCATTCGAAGCTGAGCCAATTGGAAGTGATCTGGGAGCAAAGGAATCAAACATTTGTAGACAACACTGAAACCAATCCTTGTACAGTGGCCTTCCTTCTCTTGATGACCAGCTGTCTCTGCTTTCTGACTTCCACTTCCTGTTTGCCATGGGACAGCAGGTTCCTCTTAGATTCTGGGAAGGCCCTTCACACCACTGCCCCCCTGGTTTCAGGAAGAGTGTCTTACTCAGAATCTGCTCCAACCCTGGGTAACCCCCCAGGAGAAATACTGTGTTTGTGCAAATGGAAACAACTGGCTGATTTCTGGAACATTTCTAATGATTAGTTTCATGTATTAAAAGCTCAAAGCCAAAAATACAATCATATCCAAAGTAAATTAATAGAGTAACTCAGAATAATCAGGGTGTTTGAGGAATGAGTTCCTTGGCCAACTGAACCATCTCATTAACCCTTCCAATGCAAACCTTGATTTTGCTTTTAAATACTTCTAAAATATATAGTTGCATCTCCCTGCATTAATATAGACTAAGATGGAGCAATAAAGATCTTGGACTTGAGAGTTAAGTCAGAACTGAGTATGATAAATGTGCTGTCACATGCCAGATTTGGGTACTTAGGAAAACTACATATAACAACATTTACTGATCTTGTTTCCTAATCTATGTGTTAGGGATGGTCACAGCCCTACCAGTGAGCTTTAAATATACATGTGTATATATATATATATATATATATATATATATATATATATATATAATGTATATACACATATAATACATGCATATATAGTATAATATATAACTATAATAGGATATAATATAATAGTATACATAATATATAACAGTATATCACTATATACATATATATATATATATATATATATATATATATATATATATATATATATATATATATATATCAGTAAGTACCATGCCTGGAACTTACCTCTAAGAACTCATTAAATATTAGCTGTTGTCATTGCCCACTATCAGCACTCCTTAGCTGAAAGGTAGATTTATTTCCCTCTCAAGCTAAATTCTACAACAGAGCCAAGTCTCACAAGAAGTTAGTGGTTGAGCTAAGACAGAAAACATAACTTTTGATTACTTATCCTCCTCCACTATACTTCAGACCACACTGCCTCCTATTAAAATTAATTTCTGTTCCCTTCGGGTAGAGATTTAAATTTGTCATGCCTCCCTAAGCCACTGGACCCCAAGCCCCATCACTGATTGTTCCTCAGGGAAGCCAGAACTGCTTGGTAATTAATCCACTACAGGCTCCCCTACCAAGACTGGGAAGGAAACACCAAATTCTACTTGGTTTCTTTCTAATTAGTACCAGAGAGCGGGAGCGAGGGAGAGAAACAGACTGAGGACGGAAAGGGGCTGAGCTAAGTGGGGTGTGGTTCACATGTGTTCCCAATCATGACCACACAATGCAAATGTTTTCTTTCTGGGGCAATCAGGCAAAATCTTGGAAAAAGAAACGTTTTCCCCCTGTATGTACAATAATAACAATGTCCCAAACTTGAAGCTTTTTTTTTTCCAATCTTGGCACAGTTTGGCTTCCAAAAGATTTGGAAAATGTCCAAACTCTGATGACCTGTGTATGACCCTTTTCTCCAAGGACCAATGCACTCATTTTCTAAAAATAATAAGCAAACATGTATATGATGCATATTATGTGCCAAGCTCTGTTTCTAAGTGCATTACATTTATTGACTAAAACTCAATTTCTTTTAATAACCCCAGGATCTGGGACTATTGTAATGTCCATTGAGCAGATGAGGAAACTGAAGCACAAAGAGGATTAGTAATGTGTCCAAAGTTAATGAGCTAGTACAGGGCAGAAGCTTGATTCACATGGGGGCTGTCTGGATTTCAAGTCCATGTTCACCCACATTGTCCATCCTCCTGGCATGCAGCCTCCATGGTGGAGGAGTCAAGGCAGAGCCAGAGGGGTAGGACCTGATGGAAAAGTCAAAGATGGGACATGGAAAGTCATATGAGAACTCTCAGGAAAGAAGGTCACAACACCAGGAAACTGGACATCAGTCCCCCTTTGAAATGGGGCTGTGCCTTTATGGGTCTGCTCTTTTCTAACTCATGAACCAGAAAGGTGTCAATGCTGCCCAGTTCACTCTGTTTCCCTATGCTTTTCACTTTGATTGACATCCGAACTTCTTTTTCTTATATGTTAGCCTTGAATTCCATTTCTAGCCTGTGCTTCCCCCAGGTCCTGACCTTCATATCTCCAGCTCTAGCTAAGTACCCTGATGCTGATTTCTAATTGCTCCCTTTGCTTAGCTGCCTAGTTTAATAGTTCAGACCCTGAATTGGCCCTAATTAATTGCAGCCTGGGGCTCAGCAGCAGGGGTCTGAATACCTTCTCAGTCACTAGAGTAGCTAGACTTGACCTCTGGTCAAGTGGCTAAGGGATGGAGGACACCACACCTACATGTTGAATATGGACGCTGCCCTACAACATACTTCAGGCGTTGGTGGGTATGTCACAGAAATGATTTCTGCCAGCAGGAAGACCCTAAAGGCTGGCTGTCATCTGCCAAAAGGCAAGCAAGAATACATGGATAGATGGATGCCTGGTCTCCAACCTCCCCTGATTCCTTCCAGGGTTAGAATTCTTGGGTAGTGGTATTCAGGACCCTGGGGAAACCACCATTCCAGGAACAGCTGGCTGAGCTGGCATTGTTGAAGCAATTGATGGCTTTTAGGGGCAGAGATTATGTTTAGGCCAGGAAGAGAGGTGCAGGTCTAGGATACCAAGCAGTGATTCAAAGATAATGGTTCTGAGCTAACTGAGAAGAAGGAAAAGTATTTAATCTGTGAGGGATATTAATAGTGGAGATATTCCAACATGTAATTCCCAATAAATGCACACAGTTCAATGCAAAGACCTGATCTTTCCCGTAAGAGTAGAGGGTATTGGGAGACATATTAATCTCTCAGAGCAGCAGGGAGCAGTGACCTTGCTCCCTGGATTCTCCAGGCACATACTCGAATGTAAACTCATTAGAAGTGACATGCAGAAAGCTCAGAGGAAGAGAAAGTATGCATCTTATATGTGCTGCCTGTCTGCTATATGTGTTCAGCTGTTTTGGATATATTCATTGGCTTTCCAGATGGGCCTTCTAGAAATCACATACACACATAACATCTGTCTGGATTCTAAACCACACAGTAAAAATCAGCTCATTTAATTCTACAATTACCCTATGAGGTTAGGGATAGTATGATGATCCTTAGCCAGTTTTACAAATAAGGGACCTGAAGCACAAATAGTTAAGTGGCCTGTCTGAGGTCAATGGCAGAGCGGGTATATGAATCTCTTTAGCTCTCTGCTCTACTGCCATCATGATGGCCAAGATGGTCATTCATTGCCTTCCACATTTCCAAATCCTGTTGCCTATCCCTACAGTTCACTGGGAAGGGAAGCCTATAGGAGCAGGTTGGCCCAAATGAAAAAGTGATGAGTGACTGGCCCACCATGGAGTGAACAAAGGATGGGGATAGGATGCAGAGTTAGGCTTATGTCGACAACCAGGCCATACACAACCATGTGTACCTGAGATTCCTGGAGAAAAGGAAACTATGAGCCCTCCCAAAAGAACAAGAAGATGGGTGTCTGTCCAGGACAGAAAAGATGCCAAAGGCATCTTACAGCACCTAGGAGACAGGGCTTTAGCTGCACTCTGATTTCATTCCCAAAGCTCTGTGATCTGGCTGATCTGTGCTTTCTGCTGTGGGATGATCATGTAAACAATCAATATTGACTAAGTAAAATGGTCCTTGACTAAGAGATGAGCTACTTTACAAATGGAGATTATTCCCAAACTAGTATGGCTATCTCAGATTAAAAATATTAACAAATAATAATGATCATAATTTATTGAGTGTTTATCAGGTAATAAGTACTATGCTAATACCTTATAGGTATTCCCTCAGTTAATTCTCAGGATAATCCTATAAAAGAATTACTGTTAGTATTCCTATCTTAAAGAAGAAGAGATTGGGATTTATAGAGGTGAAGAAATTCATCTGTTCTTCCCACAAATATTTATTGAGGGTCTGCTCTGTGCCAGTCACTTTTCTAGACTTAGAATATATCAACAAATGAAATAGATAAATAACTTTTTGGCCTCATGGGGATAATGTTTGAGAGGGGAAATGAGAATACAAACAATAACCATAACAAGTAAATTAACTTATATAGGGTATTAGTTAGTGGGAAGTGCTGTGGAACTATAATGAATCACCTGGGTGAAGGCTACCTAGAGTGTCAGGGTGAATGTTGGTCCTGGATTATATTTGTAAATATCGAAATCAGAGTGTGCTGCATTGAGACAGGGACATTCTATAAGAGGCTTAAAGGAGTTGAAGGAAAGAACTGTGCTTGTATCGGGGAGAAGAGCATTGAAGGCAGAGGGAACAGCAAATTCAAAGGCTCCGAGGGAAGATCAGGAGCACAGAGACCACTGTGGATGGAATAGAAGGGCTAATGGAGAGAGTGATAGGGAAGGGAAGGAGGCCAGGCAAGTAATGGGAACACATCATAGGACTTTGAAGGCTGTGCTAAGGACTTTTTCTTCGGATTGAGATGGTGATCCATCAGAGAGTTTTGATTACATGGGTGACTTCCTCAGACTTCGTCAAGATCTAGTCTGTATGGTCATCTAAGTAAGTGGCAGAGCCAGAATGCAAGCCAATTTTACTTCTAGGCATTACATTCTATATCCTCTTTAGTCATAAAAGTTCTAAAGCAATGGCAGCCCCTTTCAAATTATTTTCCCTTCACTATGTGTAGTATCTTTCCACCTTTGCTCTGACACAAGAAGTCTCTGCAGACCACATACTCTATGAACTGTCATCAGCCAGTAAATATTGATGATATATAGGTCTCTTACTATTTATTGGTCTGACACCGAATTAAGTTTATAAACATGCTGTCTCATTTGACTCCTGCAACAAAGCTATGAAACAGTAGTACAATAGTGATCTGGCTGTGCAGATGAGGACCTGAGTCTTAGAATCTTTCTTCACTCACCCTGGCTGCCAGGAAACTCTCCAACTTAAAGATTTCCCAGAAGACCTGCCTTGGGAGAGGAATGGTCTTTCAAGCAACTTCTCACTGAGAAGTCTGCCAGCTCTTTAAGACCAAGTCACATGATTCTCTTTATTAATCTCTGTTCCCAGGACAGTATCCTAGACCTGGAAAAAGTTTAAGCTATTTATTTTGGATGATTGACTTACAGCAATTATAACTTTTAGCCTAGTTAAAATAGATCTTAGAAACACCAAGTATTTTCTTAGAAGGTAATTTTAATTTCATTAAAAGCCACAAAGGAGTGTGGTAATATGGAGTCCTTGGACACCATGGATTAATGAAATTTTGAGTAGGGAATGGATTTTCATTTACCTTGATACATACTACTGTGCAAAGTGCTGGGCCGCTCCCTTCAGTAAGTTATTTAACTAAGTTGGGTCTCATTTTCCTCACTTGTAAAATGGAAGTTACTCAGGTTGCTGTAATCAGGAAATGACATAACATACAAAGCATTTACATACTGCCTAATCTATAGTAGGTGCTCAAGAAATGTTACCTTTTCTCCTAGTATAAGCTTAGAATTCATATTTGGGGAATGCTCAGGTAGATCTGAGCCAGACAGAACAAAAATCTGCTGAGAGACAGAGACCCCTAAAGCACCGTTTAGGTTCTATACAGACAGTGCTATGTTTGTAAACAACAGGCTCTTTAAAACAAAACAAAAAACATGGTGGTAGCATATGCCTGTTTCTGTGGTGTACTAGTAAATACGCCCACTATGACTGATTTCAGGGTACCAAGGTGATACTACTGAATGTGGAATTGGGGAGATCATGTGCTCAGTTGGCTCTCAACAATCAGGCGCCAGGTTCCACTGTGACTTTTTCCCCACGCTAGGCCTTTTTCTCACCAGTTCTGAATGCATCATCAGCCCAAGACATGCAGCCTCAGCTTCTACTTTGCTCCACAGAGGGAATTATTTTTTACTGCCCATGTAAACAAGGTGAGTTTTTCTTTATTTAATAAGCACTGGTAGAGTATTCTAGTCTAAGCACATTACACACCTTAACTCATTTAATCAATAAACATCCTCAGAGATAGCTGTGATCTTTATTCCTCTTCTATGGATGAAGAAACTGAGAACCAGAGAGAATAAGTAACGTCCCTAGGGTCACACAGCTAGTAAGTGACAGAACCAAAATTCAAATGAAGTGGCCTGGCTCTGAGTCCATTCTCATATCTGCTCTGCTGGTCCAGGCCCAGGACTGTGATGGAGCTGATCCAGGCCACTGCCCCCAAACAAGTCCAGGGAATCCTATTGGTCACTCTCAAACCTCCCTGCTGGGTTAAGACCAGCCCAGAGGCTGTTCTCCCAAAATGTTTCCTGCTCCTGTAAACCCATTCTATTCAGGGCTGATCCCAGGCAAGGCAGCATGCACAGGAACCCAGAGAGTGCAGCCCAAGCTCTGCACCAGGGCAAAGGTTTGGGGGCTGGGGCCCAGGTGCTTTAGCACACATTGCTTTTGCATTTCCCATGGAAGGTGCAATTCCAGTCTTTCTTAACTCGCCTCTCATAGCTCTGAGTGGAAACCCCTGCTACTTACTTCTGGGACTCGGTTTCCCAAGGTTCTTTTGGCAGCTAGAGCACAACAGCTGCTCAGCAATGCAGTGATCCAGCAGCCCCAGAGGAGGAGGGTGAGGGGAGGCCTGAAGCCCTGGGCCAAGCCCAGCACCCACCAGCTGCCTCCTCCCCTTCCATCAGAGCAGGAACTGCTTTAACCCCTTCAGCACCAGTGGGCCAGGCTCAGAGAAGGAGCTGGGTTTCCCGGAGGCTATGTAGCCCATAAACACATAACTAGTGTCTTAAACTCATCCGCACGCTTTTCACTCTGTGATATTTTTCTAATGTTCTGGCAGAGCATTCTCAGCACTAGGCTGAGCATTCTCTCTCTTCTCATCTTCTTTCTCAACCAGCCCTGCTTTCCTTTCAGCCTGCAAGCCGCAGCCATTTACATCACAGTGTAACCAGCATAACAGATAGAAAACATATATTATAGCAAGTTAAGTGGTTTCTAACATTTAGTGGAATCTATAATGATTAGAAAGCCCTTTATTATGTCATTTCTCTGTCTTTGCACAAAGTCATTTGCATTCTTGGATAACACAAAGCAGGAGCAAAAAACACAGTGAGAGTCTGATAGACAGAGAAGGGAATGTCTTACTGATATTGATTCTATACCTGAAAGATGGGATGGAGAATTTTGGATTCTACACCTAAGACCCAATGGTGCATAAGGCATTTGGGGAAGGGCCTGGATACCCAAGGGCAAGAGGCTCTTAAGCCAAGCAGAAAACAAACACAATAAAACAATACAGACACAGAGATGAATAAATAAAGCAGACAAATCCCCATATGGGAAGACTCTCCTCTTGTTCCTGGGAGGCAGGCTCCCTGAGGCCTTGCAGATGTCAGAGCAGAATTTACTTGCATGATCTAAGTTGTACAAACCTACTGCCCAAACTCTAGAAAAATTGAAATGGAGAGACAGGAACATCTTTGATTTAAAAGAGAAGATCCCTTCCACCCCCACTATACACACCAGAGCAATTGTGATTTGCATCTCATTTCACTGAGATTGGCCCCAATTATAGCTTTTTAAAAAAATTACTTCTCCAGTTGTTGGCTGGGTTGACCATTTGCACAGGCTCAGTAATTTTTGGCCCATTCCTAGTGGATCAGGTGATTTTTCTGGAGATGGTAGATCCTGGTCTATAAAGAGAAGGGAAGTGCAATTGAACTGTGATCTCCTGGTTCATAGGTCAAAGCTCAACCTCTATGCCACATTGGCCAGGCTCTACAAAACTTTTTTGATCAACATACATTTTGGGAGTAGGTGGGCGTGCATGGTATCTTATAGGTTAATGTCCTCCACCTTTACCAACCAACCATGAATTTAGCACTGACCTTTGGCATCTCAGACTTATCCTCTGAGAAAATGCTTAGTCTTGGACACTCCTTCACTCTATGGGGTAGTTCTCTATGGGGTGGGTTTCGCCTCCTTCTCTTTTGATATTATTTGATTTGGGAGCCAAATTGTACATTTAAAGCTTTCACCATCTTTTCCAGAAAAATCACCTGATCCACTAGGAATGGGCCAAAAATTACACTCCTAGTGGCCCACTCTGCCATACCTGGTTTTGTCCCAATGACATGCTATTGAAACTAACTCCCAAGGTGTTCACAACAGATTGCTATCACTGCATATCAGCCAAGGCCAGAGGTCCAGCCCAAACGCCACACTTTTGCCAGTGCAGCCCACATGAGTATATGCTCCTGTTACAGCACTAGAGTTAGAGCAAATACTTATCCAACTCTCCTTCGGTTCTATGGGCCATATTTTCAGGAAATGGTAAAAACACTTATCAGACCAAGAAAAGTCTTGAGTAAAGCCATCACAACTTGGTTTAAATAAAAAGAAAAAGAAAAAAAGAAAACATGCCAAATATGTTAACTCTGCCACAGTTTTAGTTTGTTCACTTTTCAAATGAATGAAAATGTAGAAGTTTATAATATCAGGGCTACAAAAGCCTATGGAAGACACTAGCTTCCCTACCTCACCCCGGTTGCTTATTTCAATGTATTTTACATGGGCATGACATTATACTTTAAAAGGTTAAAAAATACTGACTAGATACTTCTCTGGTTAATTTCTTTTTACACGTGTTTTTAACATAGGGTCAGGACATCAGAAATGCCTGGGTAGCTAGTTAAATGCCCATTCCTGACCTTATTCCAGATATACTAAAACAGAATTCTGGAATGAGGGGTTGGGAGTTGCAGATTTTAAATTTATTTTTATTCATTCTGAAGTTTGAGAATTGTTGCTCGAGCCTCTGCTTCATACTGCCAGACCAGGCTCGGGTGAGCTGGATGCAGACCACATGCCAAAAACACTGGAAGCTGACCTGGCATAGACTCCCCTCCTCAACTCTGGACAGATTCCTGCCCTACTTTGGATCTTCCTATCTTCACTCTTTCCATAGAATTCAATTAAGCCAGGAAAGAATTTGTAGACTAACTATAGCACAGAAGACTTCTAAGAACCTATCATTGAATAAAGATTTTTATGAATGATCTAGAAATGTCCACAATGGTCTTCTTTCAGTATGAAATGGAGGGACAATGAGAATGTAGTCACTGATGTCCTGGGGACTCAGTGCTAGGAGAGAAGCACAGGTGGGTAGAAGTGGTCAGATGGAATAAGACAGCCTGCCAGACTCTATGGTAGAAGCAGCAAGTCACTTCTAATTTCTGGAGTTATGTTTTTCTCATAGGGATATAAAGTTAGATTTTAAATAAAACTTACATGAGTCATCCTTGATCTAAAAAAATCTATAATGTGACCTCCTTCATGGTATTCAGGCCTGTAAGGCCATGGACACTGGCTATTTAGAAAATATTATCATAGCAATTTTAAGACATCTCTGAACCCCTTGCCTTGTTCAGCCTTTGTTTTGGAGACATACATGACTGCAAGGTCATTGTCATTTTGATTCATTGACATGGAAAGTTCTGCCTACCTTACTTACAGCTAGTTTCCAATTCCGTTGGAAGGCTACATAATCAAACTCAACAGCATCTGTAATTAATTGTTTATTCATTCTTGTATTCATTCACTTGGAATGTTCCAATTTTTTTTTCAAACACAAATTTATTTAGAAAGTCACAGAAGTAGAAGTGGGCCATAAAAGAAGTGAGCCAGCATGGCTGTGTGGGCTCAGGAAACAAGTACCAGAGGCCAAAGAAAGGCCTTTGGAGCTTAGGAAAAATAAAGACAGAGAGAATGCATTTGGGGGAAGGAAAGGGGAAAAAGCATGAGCGTGCTCCAGGGAAAGAAAGAGGAGTGCATCGCCAATATTTTGAGTATTTATTATATGGAGCATAGATAGCCTCCTACTTTCTGGTGAAAAGAGTGGTGAAACACTAGATATAGTTCCTGCTTAGATAGAGTTTGTGGTCTAAAGGGGGAGTTTATAAGAAAACAGGCGATTTTAATATGGAATGAGTGCTAAGATAGAATAATAGAGTCTCAATGGGAAGAATCCAATTATGAGAACAAAGAAGATGCAAAAGAGAGGCAGGGGACTTAGAAGTCTTTGGCAACCATCCAGGTGAAAGAGTGGGACCAGTGAGCATGGGGAGCCATTGATCTCCTTTGAGGTATATTGCTCATTTTTCTTTCTAAGTATTAGAGGTTAGGAGGAGCCTAATCACTCACTTCTGTTCATGGGTTTTAACCAATTAATCAATGGCATAAGGCCAAATACTAACCAAAATATAGTATGATTTAGTAAAGCTGTACCTCTCCTCTATCACTCTACTGGGAACTTATCTCCTAAATGCTAGGACAGTACAGTAGGTCCTCGGGTTACATCGGAGATTTATTCCACCTACATAAACCCCTACATCACTCACATGGAGCACATACACAGCAGTAATCAAGTGAAACAGTAAAAAAAAAAAATTAAAGAAAGATAACAATTTCTGATCTTTACTTATGGTAAATAAATAATAAAAAACATAAAGCACATATGTACATATGTCAAAATGACAAGACTTTTTTTTAATATAAATACTGTAAATGGGAGATGGTGACATAACCACAAAACAACTTATGTCAGAGTTCGACCTAACCGAGGACTGCCTGTATGGTAGGTAGTTTGGGTTTCTGAAACAAAGTACAATAGACTTTGTGGCACATAAACACAAACTTACTTTTCATATTTGTCAATTCTGAAAATCCAAGTCAGGATACCAGCATGGTCAAGTTCTGGTGAGGGCTCCCTTTGAGGCTGCACATTGCCAGCTTCTTATTGCATGCTCACATGGTGAAGAGCAGAAATGGAGAGCAAGCTTTTGTGCGACTCTTACAAGGGCATTAATGCCATTCATGAAGGCTCTCCTTTCACTAGCTCACCTAATCCCAATTACTTTCCAATGGCCTCATCACCTAATACATGGGGAGAGGTGTCAGAGTTTCAATACGGTGTATGAATTTATATATAATATTTAAGGGGATATGACATTTAGTCCATGACAGTAGAAAACAGACTCTTTTAAAGTAGAGTTACATTTCACATTCCACTTCACAAAGTCAGGAAGTATTGTGGCCACGATTTTTCTTGCCTTCCTGTATTCATGCCCGTTAGTTGTGCCCTCCCATAAGACTCTGGTTTTGACCTTGTGTCAAATTTTGCCCAATAGAATATGCTAGAAGTACAGTATGGCAGATTCTGAGCCTTGGTTCAAGGAGACTTAAACTCTCTACCAGAATCACTAAAAAAATGCTGCTACAAGAGCCTGGGATACATTTATGGAGAAATCATGAGAAAAAGAGTTTAACTATGCAATCCAAAGTCACCCAGATCAACCTCAGCCAGTTGAACTCCCAAAACACATATAAAAGTCCAACCAATATGCCTACCTGACCACAGCTGACCACTGATGTATCAGTGAACATAGATAAAAACAGAACCACCTGGTTAACACATAAACTGGTGAATGATAATAAGTGCTATCATATTAAGCCACTGCATTTCTATGTGGTTTGTTACACTGATAACTATCTAATAAATCCACTGAGGTCCAAGAGATCCAAGAAATAGAGACCAAACAAAGAAGGACAGATATTAACACTTTTATTGCCATGACTTTGTAGCTTATTACTATGGCCCAGTTCACATAAGATTTCCTAGTTTAATCAACCATTAAAAGGAAGTGAACACATTGGAGATAAGAGTCAAATATTCCCTCTGGAACTTCTTGAGTCAGGGTCGGAGGCCAAGCCTTACTTGAAGAAAGAACTTTCTTCTGGTTACCAAAGTCACTCACCATATCCATATTATGAACCTCTGTATGGACCACTCCTCAGATAAGCCACACTTTGGAGAATATTAAAAGGTCAATTGAGGACTGAATCAACAAACAAAAATACAGAAAAAAAAGATCATAAAGAAAAGCCAACTAACAGACTTTTCATTTTATTTTTCCCTAAAAACAGTACCCAAGCTTAAGTGTAACAAAATATATATAAAAACAAGCTGTCAGGTTTCTGACACAGTCGATGCCTGGAGGCAAATGTTTCTGCTAAACTTTTGATGGAGCCCTGGGGAGAGTAGGAAAGGGTTCCAAACTGGGAGGGATTGGCAGCTGGGCTGGGAGCGCAACCTGACTCTCTCTTCCCTTTCACAAAGAAGGTTTTGTTTGGATTGTGAGGCATGGTGAGTGACTCCTCTAGAGCCATGGGGATATGCCATGTTCTGGGGGAACATCTGGACTGCCAGCTCAAGCCAAGTTGAAACCCTATCCTGGCCAGAGCTGCTCTAATAAATCAGGTGTAGGTGTATTTTTCCAGGATGTTCAAAACCACATCTTACCCTGAGAAACAGGGCTTTATCCATAGAAGTCTCATTCCAAAGGACAAATGATCCTTCTAGGTTCCCATGAAGCATATGTTTACCAAGGCTTCATGCCCAAAGAATCCTGTCAAAAGACTGAGAGCATGGCCTCCACAGATCCTTCTTCAAAGTGTGTTAGGAATCTCCACCAATGAAATCTCTATTCTGATCATTGGACTCACCCCATGCCATTCCCACCTTGAGCTTATAATATGGTTTTAAATCATTTAGAGCTAGAGCAGTGGTTGGCAAACTGTGGCTCACAAGCAACATGCGGCTCTTTGGCCCCTTGAGTGTGGCTCTTCCACAAAATACTATGGCCTGGGAATTAAAAGAAGTTTAAGTTTTAAAAAAAATTAGCTCTCAAAAGAAATTTCAATCCTTGTACTGTTGATATTTGGCTCTGTTGGCTAATGAGTTTGCCGCCCACTGAGCTAGGGGATTTCATTTTTACATCCTTCTTTCTTGTTTGTTTTTTCCCTAAGATAAATTTTCATAATACTGTCAGGTTCTTGACTGCTTATCCCACCCTGATCTTGTGCTAATCCTAATAGTAACACTTCTATTTTAATGCATTTATTTTAATATCTGCCTTAGATTCCAGGGATGCAGAATGTTATTATATTAGAAATATCAATATTCTCATTTAAAGAACTCTTAATGTTTAAAGTAACCATGCCAGTTTAACTTGATACTATTGATGAATTTACAAGAATTTTAAATATCATTTCTGCATCTTATGGGAGTTCTAATAAGATTGGTAGAGAAAGTGTTATTATTTCCCATTATAAGTGAGGTAACTAAGTCATAGATAGTTTGAGATGAACCTGGGGCATATTCCAGGGACTTGATGTAAATCATTGGTGGTTAGAAGATGGTCAGCCCAGGGGGAAAGGCCAGGCCAGGACTAGTGGAGCAGAGCAGCAAACAGGCTGATGGGTAGAATATCACGCTGCACTCCTCAGCATAGAGTTGCAGTTTGTTCTTGGACCTCTAGACTAAATAAAGATGAAAGACATTGTGGTTTTCTTGCAAATGATAATAACTGATGTCAAACTAGCTTAAGAGCTGTAATCTATGGGAAAAAACTTACCTACATAGAAAACTAAGTGTTACAAAACATGAAAATATGGCTGCCATGTTATGAAAGTTTTTAGCACGCTAATTTCAAGAGGTACCAAAAATCATATGCTCTTAGGTATATGCATGTCTGAGTAGGTCTACTAGCATCATCTTTCTTTTATAACTTACTGTGTTAAACATCTGCTATTTGCTGTCACAGCATTTAGTTCTCTTTGATTACTCAGTGCCTTGATTTTACTTTGGGGTATTAGCCTCTTTTTAATTATTACTTTTGTAATTAGATAGGGATGAAGGATGAACCCCATCCTCAACTGTGGGCATGGGTCCAAACTGGCATAAATCCATCATATTAAATATTGTTGTTTTTATTCCTGTGATTGGTTAAGAGATGGGCATATGACCAAGTTTATGGCCAATGAAATTCAACAGGGAATTTTGTGTGACTTCTGAAATGCACAAAGACTTCTGATGAATCCTTTGAACAAACAGTTTTTTGAATAAACTGGGTTTCTGGTCAAAGGATTAAGAGATATTGATGGAGAGATATTGATGTACTCTATCCTCTCCATACTTGCAACGAAGGAGACAGAACTATGAGTAAATAATAAGAATAACTAGCACTATATCAAAGGTACTAATAGACTGCAATGAAAGCAGAGAGGGAGAATTATCCTTAGAGTCATGTTTGAAGAAAAGATAACATAAGATCAGATAGCCAATCACTTCAGTTACAGACACCAGAATCATCTCCATTGGGATGGTGTGAACCTCAGCACTTTCTGGTTTCTCATATGCTCCAGCCACTTTCTTTCTTGACCTTCAAAGTTCTGGGGAGTTTGGGTCTCTGCCTGTGAAATATTCTTTTCTTATTAGCCCAAGTAATTTACTTCCCAGACCTTGTTTTGTTAATATGTAGATGTTTGAGGCCTTAATGAGAAATCTCATTATCTGACCAAATAATGTCTATTCAAGAAATGAATACTAGAGAGGATATTGCAACATCAAATGCAAAATTAATAAACAGAAAGAAACATTAAAAACAAAAATTGAGTTAAAAACTAATCAAATAATATATTGATATGGAAATACCTGAGACTTTCTGGGAAGTTCACTGAACTGACTTTGAACTTCAAGAAATACTACTACAATAGCAATACAATAACAATGCAAGCCAGAAGCAGTAATATTAATTATTTTGAATGTACAGATATTAGATATTAGAATGTTAACCACAAAAATAGGTATGTATTGGAATCCAACAAAACATAAGTTAGTTAAATCATTCATTGATTTTCTTGTATTCAGTAAATATTGATTGAATATATAAGTGCTATGAATTGGTAACTGACTCTTGAACTAGTAACCATAAACTGGCTAGAAAGTAGACTAGTGAAGTTTATTTTTTTAAGAAAACTATAACATAGGCCAAAATATTTATACCAAACCATACATTTACAAAGAAACTTTACAAAGATTTTTAAAACTATATTTTTATTAATTTCAGAGAGGAAGGGACAGGGAGAGATAGAAATATCAATGATGAGAGAGGATCATTGGTTGGCTGCCTCCTGCACACACCCTACTGGGGATCAAGCCCACAACTGGACATGTGCCCTTGACCTGAATTGAACCCAGGACATTTCTGTCTGCAGTCCAATACTCTATCCATTGAGCTGAACTGGTTAGAGCACCTTTACATAGATTTGACTCAAGTACCAATTTTTCATTTTTAGTAATTTTTTTCAGTTATTAATAGTAAAATATATTTATACTATATGATCCTACTGAGTACTGGAAAAAGTCATGGTCTGGTCATCCCTACATTTTACATATCATCTGTTTGATGGAATATAGTACATCTATAATAATAAAAGTATAATATGCTAATTAGAACAGATAGCCAAATGACCTTCCGGACATCCTTCTGGATGAAGTTGCTGTGGTGGTGGTCAAGGCAGAAGTGGTTAGGGGTGATCAGGCAAGCAGGCAGGCGAGCAGTTAGGGATGATCAGACAGGCAAGCAGAATGGTTAGAGGCAATAAGGCAGGCAAGTGGTTAGGAACCAGTGGTCCTGTATTGCAAGAGGGATGTCTGACTGCTGGTTTAGGCCCAATCCCATAATTTTTTTCCCCATTGACCTCTTCTAAACCATCATTCGGACATTCCCTGAGGGTTCTCAGATTCTGAGAGGGTGCAGGATGGGCTGAGGGGACCCCTCCCATGCATGAATTTTATGCACCAGGTCTCTAGTATGTGTATAATGTAAATTGGAGCTCTTTTTTCCACGATTATGATTAAAATTCATGTTGTGAGGTCAGCTAAATCTAAACTAGCATCTCTGGTTAGATAAGTTACTAGGTAAGAAAAGTTATTTAAACTTCCCAAGCCTTCATCTCTTTATTTCTAAAATGAGGGAATAATTTCTAAGTTTCAGTTATTAAAATGATTGAGTAAGGCACTTTCTAAATATATATATATATATATATAGTACAGTGCTTGGCACATAGCAAGGGCTCAATTATAATTAAATGAGTGAGTGAACAGATAAAGAATAAATGATAGAAAGAAATAAGACAGCAAAATGATGCATGACTAGATTTTAAAATTTATTTTGGGAACCCATGTTTCATCATGGGAAAGTGTTAAGCACATTGCAGGCATGAATAGATGTCTCAGAATTCATGGTACATCCTTAATTCTGGATAATTTATTCTGTCTAATAGCAGTTATACATTAAAATTATCACAAAATGTGATTTAAATTGTGTCATGGCATACTTTTTCACACTAATGAATTTATTTTTCATAGTAGAATATCTGTGAGCACATAGCTTATTTACATATTTAGATATATTTCCTAAATATAATCAGAATTTGAATTACTGTGCCAGTTTTTAGCAGAATAGTTTATAGTCAAATTGTTTCTTGATAAGTTTGCTATTTTTTTTATCCATGAGAGAGCCAATTTGTTTATATCCACTTTAAATTAGTTTAGGCCAAGGGGTATATCATTGACCTAACAAAAGGTGTTTTTATTTAATATAGATTATATAAAATGAACTAAGACTATTGTGGTTTATGAAACTGATTTTACTAATGTTCAATCATATTTCAAATAAGTTTCCTTTTTAAAATATTTAAATTCAATTATTAAACAGGAAATAGGTAATATTAGCAAAAGTTTAAAGCAATAGATCCCGATGTTCTAATTGGCACCTTACTAGCTATGAGTCTTTAATATCTACTTTTATTTAAGCTTTAAGCAAGGAAGCAAAATAGAGGAGAAAGAAGAAACTATTTTATTGGTTCTTTTCAGTTTTACAGTGTCATCCTTCAATTCTATAAGCCATTATTTTGTGCTTCATGGATCACCCTTAGGGGCTACACATAGTTCACAGTTCCACAGAATCACTTATTGTTGTTTACTCTTAAAATCTTTTTTTTTATTGTTCTAAGTATTACAGATGTCCCCCTTTCCCCCCATTGACCTCTTTTAACCCACCTTTGCCTTCCCTGTCCCCTCCCCACTTGTGGCCTTAAAAGTCTTGATGTACTTCCTCAGCCCATCCCTACATCAGTGGGAGACAATCTACTCAAGGTTTGAGAAGGAGCTGGTCATAAGACTTAGCTTTCCCTTATCTGTAAACAGGAGCTAGATAATAAGCAAAGCTGCCTGTGCAATTGTCCTTCTCAAAGGAAGTTGAGTCATTTTTCGATAATGTTGTGAGAGAAAAAAATGTTTTTAATATGTTAATAGTTAGCACAGTAACTTGGAGGAAGTTGTCCTTGTGAAATTATCTTTAAGAGCCAGCTTGGGGTGGATGAGACAGTGTGGTAGACAGATTGCAAATATGACACAAATGTTTCCCCTTCCTGTATTCACTCTCCTTGTAATGTGACTTTGCAGCTCCTCCTATTGAGAGGTAGAGTCTATCTGCCCACTACTCAGTCCAAAATGATCATGTGATTTGTTTTGGCCAATAGAATGAGGTGGGAGTGACATTCTACCAGTCCTGAGGCTAGGTCTTGAGAGACTTTATACATTTATTCTCACTCTCTTGAAATCCTGCTCTGCTGTGTGAATCAGTGCAGGCTGGTATTCTAATAAGGTCAGACCCATGGCCCCACCACCATTCAGTAACCCAGGCAACTGATGTTATTTTAGATCAAGCAACTCCTAGTTGATCAACCCAGCTGGCTACAAATGCCTGAACAATACCAGCCAAGAGCAGTGAAACTTAGACTACACGACTACAAACATCTAGCTGATAAAAAATAAACATTTTTGTTCACTAGTCTATTTACATCACTATGTTTTGTTTTGGTTTACTGTTCAGCAATACTTGATGGATATACCCACCTGATCAGCAAGTATCAAGATATCAAAGGCTGCGGGAAGCTGATATGCAAGAGCAAGAGAAATAATGTTATTTATTTGGCTGAGAGCAAATTCCAAGGACAAGTGGTTTGAAGGAAAAAAGAGAAGGGATGGGAAGGGGAAGCAGTCTATCAAAATGGAGAACATATGACTATGTGCGAGTGTGTGAGAGATTTCACCCAGCTGGTGAATGATAAATCCTATTTTAAGTCCAGGATTGCTTGACCCTAGCCCAACAATCTTTCAATAACACAACTGGCAGAAACATTTACACATATCAGGTGTGGTATACCGCCAGCTGTTTTGTTTGCTGTTGCTGAAATTTAAGCATCACACCTCCTTTAGCAACTGAAAAGGCCCTTTCTTAGCTACTGGTAATGTATGACAACTACTTTTCACCTAAACACTTCTGAAGGTTATCTTCTACCATAGTGGACTGGTAAAAGCTTTTATTCAGGATGGTTCAACAGGAGGAATGCTCACGCTGAGGTCTGGGCAGTGGCCTGGGAGGGGCTGGTCGGATGCTGACCTCTGGGAAGTACTAGGGACACTAATTACCCAGATGGTTGAGGCATTTCTCTCATTGGAGCATGAAGTGTAGAATCAGCCCAAATACACAGTCTCTAGGAGGCGGATACAGATGTTCTGAAACTATGGTTTCCAACTTTTAGTTTTCAGATCTCTAGGTTCAGTGGAGGTTCCTTAAGGACAACTGAGAGAGCGGCAAGGGAATGAGTACGAAACCTAATCAATAACAACAATAACATGAGCTAAAATTTGTGTTGTGTCAGGCACTATTCTCAGCAGTTTGTGCATATTAACACATTCAATTCATTTTTCATCCTTATAGGTTACATATGCTATACACACATATAACTAGCCCCATTGTGCAAATGAGGAAAAGGGGGCCCATCTTGATTAAGGAATGTACTTCAGGTTATATACAGTAAGTGGTCCCTCAGAATGTGTACACAAGTAGTTTAGTTCCTTAGCCCCTAGAGTATTGTTTTTTTAGGCAACAAAACTGTTTTTAAATTGAACATACACATAACTCATGGCATGAGTAATGTGCATTCAATTGAATTAGAAGAACTCAAAGGATGTAATCATAAAGTAACTTTATTTTCCCCCATAGCTGTTCTTTCAAACCTGTCCCATGGGGCCAGACCACCCCACAACAATGTATGAGCTCCCATACATTGTCCCCTATGAGATAAAAAAGGAACCCCAGACACTTTGCTAGCTAAAACAGTCTTTGTTCAGAGGTAAATGTGCCCCATAAGTGTAATAATTGAATTTCTGAACTTCACTCAGAGTGGAAGCCTCTCACCTTGCTTAATCCTGCAGCAGCTCTGGGAGTACACTGTGGGGGAAGAGGGACTTATTTCTTCATTCTGCTTGCCCCTCCATCCCCACCACTCCCTGGTGTTGACTTTTGAAAAAACAAATGTATTGGGATAACATAGATTAATAACACCATGTAAGTCCCAGGCGTACAACTTTATAAAACAACATCCGAGTACTCCATTGTTTGCTTACCACCCAAAGACTAGTCTCCAGTCACCTTTACCCTATTCATCCTCCTCCCACCCCACTTCCGGTCTGTGGTCTGTATCTCTGTGTTTTGTTGTTCATCTGTTGCTTTCCGTTTGATACCCCACGTGAGTGAGATCATATGGTTCTTGTCCTTTCCCATATAACTTATTTCACTTAGCATGATTCTCTTAAAATCCATCCATGTTGTCCCAAATGGAAATAGTGCATCTTTTTGTATAGCTGATTAGATACATGCCATGTCTTCTTTATCCAATCTACCACCAAAGAACACTTAGAGTATTCCCATGTATTGGCTATTGTGAATAATGCTGTAATGAACACAGAGTTACATACATATGTATAAATAAGCATTTTCTAATTTGGGCAGTAGATACCCAGAAAGCGGGTTTGCTGGGTCCCATGTGGTAGCTCTAGTCTTAATTTTTTGAGGAACTTCCATAATGTTTTCCATAGTGGCAGTACCAATGTATGTTCCCACATGTAGTGTACTGCTGCTGAACCTCATGGTTGGGGTAGAGAAGGGCATAGAAGTGAGAGGCTACAAAATGCCCGAGTTGAATAGTACCCATATATATTTGGTTTCTTCAGGCCGTGGCAGACATTCAAAATTAACTCTTTCTCTTGAGGGATATTTTTGAGGGGTTTTCACCTCCAAGACTTTCATTCAAATGATGTACTCTCCAGGTGGTCCTATAAGAGAGCCCTTTAGCCCAGAGTTACTGACATGGGGTCCTTCAACTTGGATAGAACAAAAACAAAAACAAAAATGCCTGATTATTTATTTATACTCATCTCCAACTGAAATTTGTCATGCCCATCAAATGTAAATGTGCAATCTAATTGACATTAGCACTTCCTTCTGTTTCCAGTGTGGTTTTATTGGCTGTACTTGAGACTATCACAATGAAAATTATAGATAGCTACCTACATAATACATTGAGATTGTGAAAATATTTCAAAATGTTGTTTACTATTTAAAATTTACTAATATTAGGGTAGTTATTAGAACTGCTACTGGAACTTGTTATTGCATGGTTTAAGAATTAAAATATTTTCTAATTCTTAGATATAATTGGTTTCCTTTGCAACTCAATGAATTCCATGTATACACTTGAAGACAATCACCTGAGAAGAGGCCATGCATAAACAGACTGCCAAAGGGTCTATAGCACATAAAAATATCATTGTTTATTGAGTTTCCCCTTCACCATTTTCTTTCTCTGCTATTGCCCTATCTCTCTTCCAAACAGCCTTTTTGGGCAAAGTCCCTTTAATGTGATAAAGGCCGGTTCTCTTTCTCCTGCCCCCATGACTGACATCTCCTCCATGGGAACCAAATACCTTTATCAGTGTCCCCTAGCAGTACAGGCACTCCCTAACCACAGCCTCTACACCCTCTATGTTCAGGTGGGCTAGGCAGCTGGTATGCGCTATCAGCCCTATTAGCTGTGGTTGATGTGCTCCCATAGCAACAGTTTCTGTTCTGAGCAACCGCCAAAATCCTCTGCAGATGCCCTTGCCTTCCCAGCTCTCTCAAAGGGCCCCCAGACCTCCCACTCTACAGGAACCTGAGAGTCAATACTTGGCAAGCGGGGACCCTGCAGGAGCTGACTCCCTTTGCACGGCTGATCTCAGTTCTCATTTGTCAGGGCACATGCCTCACTGGTTGTTGGGACCCTTTGGAATATCATCCTTGTTCAGTGTATCCAGGATTAACAACCTAGCTCCTTAAGTGGGTCCTTCCAATCTCTCTCACTAGACTTGAGCAAGGAAACCCCCTATTCCCTCCCCCTTCTTGGAACAGCAGGAGGGAAAATACTCCCATACATTTTCCCAAAGAAATTCTCTCTTTAATCTACCACCTCAACCTTTTTGTACCTTTCAGGTGGCTTTTGAACCCTATATATGAAGGGTCCATATTAAATTTTCATTCATAGAGATTGCTACTGACAGCCATTTCCCTTTTACCTCTTTCCCTACCTCTGCTTGCTTAGAGACTTTCCATAGGACTAGACTATTCAACTACACATTTTTTTCAATGTTAACATCTGGAAAAGACTCAGACTTGAAGGCAGCAAAAACTAACTGCCAAAGGCCTCCAATCTAAAGATACAGTCTACTAACCTGAACCGGGGGACAAGATTATCTCTCTCCTGTCCGAGTGCCATTTTAAGAACAAGAGGCTCAAAAGAAAGAGGCCCCTGCTTCATTCTCTGCTCATGTGTTTTGTTCTGTGGGTTTGACTCTGAGGGGCCATGGTCTCCTAGGTGCGATCCTCCTAACTCTGTGGCATTTAAACAGGATCTACTTTCAATGACTCATTCAGGGTTTCTTTAGACAGTAAACAGCCACTGATCGCCTTTTACACTACCAAGAACATGAGATTACTTCCTGAGGAATCAGCAGCTCTGCTGCTGTCAAAAGGGGCTTTGCCTGTTTGGCTGCAAGGCACCACACAGCTTGTTTAAAATTAGCTTTCCTCGTAAATCACTCACACAATGAAGTGCCCGCCTCTGCCCTCTGACATATTTGTGACTCTGTTTATTTTTAATGATGACATGCCTTCTTCTGTCTCCATTTGGCTCTTTATCCTTCACACTCCTGAACACTAAATCCTATGCCAAAAGTGCAAAAATCTAAGAAACTACTGGGGGAAAAAAAAGATATCCCTTTCTGGCAGCGCAAAGGTAGTGGGGAGATTGAATTAGCCTGGGATATTTCTGATGGAAATTGCCCTCTTTTCACTCTGACCTGAGTAGTAATATCCTAAGAATAATGAACTCTTTATAAAAATATGCATGCAAAAGTATTTAGGAGGAAGGGAACTATTGTTTACTCTGTAATGCATTCAAAACTGTGATTAATTAATTGGTGGACAGAGGAGTAGATATGCGATAAAGGAAGTTTAGTAAAAAGTTAAAGGCAAAATACAGGTGGGAGGCACAAGCCAGGGTGTGGCCATAAAGCTTATTACTGTGAAATTCTTTCAACTTTGCTGCATGTTTGAAATGGTTAAAAAAAAGTGTTTGTAAAAAGTTTATTTGGGAACCCAGGTTGATTCTTTGGGGGCACAAGAGGGCTCCAGGTTCCAAAAATCTTATCCTTAATCCAAAATTTGACTTTTAAAATCCATAGCTATATACATGAAAGCCCAGTGACCAGAATGGTGAATTAACCAAAACAATAAGAATGACCAGTAGCACCAAAACCAGTTTGGCTCAGTGGATAGAGCGCTGGCCTACAGACTGAAGGGTCCCAGGTTTGATTCCAGTCAAGGGCATGTACCTTGGTTGCGGGCACATCCCCGGTGGGGGATGTGCAAGAGGCAGCTGATTGATGACTCTCTCTCATTGATGTTTCTGACTCTATATCCCTCTCTGTTCCTCTCTGTAGAAAATCAATAAAATATATATTTAAAAAAGAGAAAAAGAATGACAGTAGCTATGAAGTGCACTGCTGGCAGCCAACCAGCCTTGATCTGGCCCCCTACTTAGGGTGGTCAGTCCACAATTGGCCCCTCCCCCCATGATCTGGGGTGAGGCTGGCTGGCCAACCACCCTGGGCCCCTTCCCCTCACCAGACCAACCTGATGGGTCCCCATCGGGGCAGGCTGGCCAGATTCCACCCATGCAGGAATTTGTGAACTGGGTTTCTAGTTTTTTATATACCGTATTTGCTGGCATATAAGACGATTTTTTGGCCCTGAAAAATACCATATTTGCCGGCTTATAAGAGACTGGGCGTACAAGACGACCCCCTAACATTTCCACTCAAAATACAGAGTTTGTTATATACTCGCTATATAAGACTACCCCCAACTTGGAGGCATATTTTTCAGTGCCAAAAAATCGTCTTATATGCCAGCAAATACAGTATAAAGTTAGAATTCAATAATTTACAATAACAAAGAAAAAGGATCTTTGACTCAGTGAAAAGCCTAAAATACAGAATATTCTAAGAGGTACATTTTACTAGTTAAACATCTGGGCTCTTCTTCTATTTAAAATGGCATCCAACTAGAAGTTCTTGATCCAACTCTTCAATCCATCACATAAAACAGAAATGAAAAACAGTTGGTTGAGCATCACTTCATGAACCAAAGTGTTGCTGGTTCTATTCCTACTCAAGGCACATGCCTGGAAAATAGAGTCGATACCTTGAAGGAGGAGTGCAGGAGGCAAGGGATTGATGATGTGCTCTCACATCTACATTTCTCTTCCTTTCCCTCTCCCTTCCTTTTTCACTAAAATCAGTAAAAGTTTTTTATTGAATTCATATAGGAGAAATTCATACACCTATCATTCAAATGAGAATGAGACTAGAATGAGAAACTCCAAAAATGGTGCACCCTTAGTTTCCTATTGGAAACAGAGAAAATTTACACAAAAAAATCTACATCAAAGAGACAATTGAGGAATTCCTTTCTACTTTATGAATACTACCTTTATGAGGCAATCAGGGTATTTTAATGTCCTTAGCACAACTTTTAGAGACTCAAAGTTTCAGAAAACACATGGAGAATTAGGAAAGGATATATTGCTATGGTACCCTGCAGAAGAACACTGACTTGGCAGGAATGTAGTCAGGTGAAGTCAAAGTGGCAAAACCTAGTATCACTAGTTGTTTGCATGTATTGATTTCTTTAGTGTATTAGTTGGGGTTGAAAAATCCACTTCTGTTCAGTAGTGTTCGATTATATAAATGCTGATTCAATATTAGGAATCTGTCTAGATGTGCAATTAACCTGCCCTCTGAGGCAGGGAAGTATTCTCCCATTAAAGAGTGGGGGGAAACCAAACAATAAACTAATCTACTACCATAGCCACCTGAGGATATTTTTTCTACTGGTTTTTAGAGAGAGTGGAAGGGAGGGGGAGAGAGAGAAAGAGAGAAGCATGGATATGAAAGAGACACATTGATTGTTTGACTCCTGCATGCACCCTGATCAGGACCAGTGATCAAGATTGCAACCGAGGTATGTGCTCTTGACCAGAATCAAACCTGAGACCCTTCAATCCTTGGGCCAACACTCTAACCACTGAGAAACTGGCTAGGACTTGACTGATTTTTTTTCAAGTATTTAGTTGGATATAAGAACAGAATGACAATGAAATCTGCATTCTAGCCAGTGAAGAGCTGAATCAAAACAGTTTGAACTGAAGATGTGGACATGAAGTATAATTTAAGAAGTTACCTAAAAATTCAGATGCAGAGGACAAAAGGAGAGAGAGAGAAACAGGATGCAAATTGTAGCCTTAAATGTATTCCTGAGGAAGTACCCAAACAGTTAGAAAGGAAATAACAATAAAAATAAATAAATAAATAAATAAAACCAGGGAAACTGTTTTTAGAGTACATTGCCAAGGAGTTCATAACATTTCAGGGAAGTCAATGAAAATGATCCAAATGTGGTTTTCTGCACACTAACCATGGTATAAAATAGGTCAAAGATAAATACAATGAAGATTAGAGAGTTTAGGTAACTTGATCAAAACCAAAAGCTGGAAAGGGCTCCTACGAACTGACTCTAGAAGACTTCTTTGTAAGGATAATAAATCAAAAATATACAGTCTGTTATTATTTGGAAAGGCCAAAATGCTCTAACTGATGATTTTGAGGCTCAGTTATTCAGTCATCACTCTCTCTGAAGCTCATTGCTTTGTAATGTTCTTGCCCCATTACCAGGGAACAACTTGCTCTATTCATCCATCCATTTGTCTCTGTAACAAACATTGATGCAGTATGGCCTTATTAGACACTTTAATAAAAGTCTCTGACCAAAAGAAGTAGAAAGTTCTATTGTACTGGTAAACAATTTCTACATAAAATGTGAGCTGCAATGTTAAATTGTTGAAACTGATAGAAAGCAATAGAAATGTGGAGTGAAAGAGAGTCCACAATAAATTATTGTGTGTTTTAAGTAGTATTTTTCCTTGTAATGTACACACATTATTTTCTTTGTTCTTGTTTCTCTTTGCATCTAGATAATTTTAGATAATTTTATAATGGCCATTGGCATTAACTATAATGCTACTATCTCTGTTTTTCTATGTATTAAAATGCCCTTATTTAACTTACATTCTTAAGAGACATTTTATCTGAGCATGGAGTCCTGGGATTAGCTTTACTTTCTTTCAGCACATTGAATATATCATCTTTTTTCTGGCTTTTATTGTAACTGTTGAGAAGTTAGCTCTTCATCTAAATGATACTCACTTGAAGGCATTTTTTTCTTTCTCTCTCTGCCTCACTTAAGTTATTTTTCTCCTGGTATTTTATTTTCTTAAAAATAACTATGGCATACCTAGAATATTTTTTTTTATTCCTAATAGAGATTGTATGGATATTTTGAAATTTGTATTAGTGTCTTTCATCAGCTCTGAAAATTTTTGAACCATAACCTCTTCAAATATTATCTCAGCTTCACTTGGTCTCTTGTTTCTGGTATTCTTCTTACATACATGTTGGACTTTCTATATGCATGCTCTATATTGTCAACATTTATATAGCCTCTAGCACAAGTGATTATATAAATGTAAATAAAATCAACCTAAATTAAAAGTCAGCTCCTCAATATCAATAACCACATTTTAAGTACTCAAATGTGATTAGGTTACTCTATTAGTCTAAATAGAAATTAGCATTAGTATTACAGAAATTTCTACTGGGTTATTATTGCTTTATATCCATTATATGTTCTTCTATATTTTATACCTTTTTTTCTCTTATGCTTCATTTGGCAAAGACTTCTGACATATCTTCTTATTCAATGTTTCTCTATTCAACTATCCAACTCTGCCTAACCTGCTGTTATTTTCTTTCTTAGTTCTAGAATGTACATGTTTTCTTTTTATGATTTTTAGTTTTCTGCTAATATTTTAAAGTTTGACTTTTTATCTTATTGAACATAGTGAGCAGAGTTGTTCTAAAGGCTGCCTGGCAATTCTATTATTTGGACCTCACTGAGTCTGTTACTATACTTTATTATTTTGCTGTTTTTCACTTTTATGATATTTCATATTCTCATGTGTCTGGTTATTTTTGGTTATGTGATGGGCATTGATTGTTTTCAAACAATTACTTTTAGTAATAATTTGAGCCTTGATTAAAATTACCTCCATAAAATGAAGATTTTTATTGTTTTGTCAGAATACTGGGCATTCTGGTTTTGGCCTCTTTTAATACAGTTTAATGCTTGAGGTTTTCTGGATCCAAAGCTGTCACACTTACTACCAGGTAATAAAACCCTAATACTTTCAGTCAAAAGTGGCAGAGTCTTGCCAAACCTGGACTCTTGATAGAATCTGCATTCACATGACAGTCCAATTTGTCAAATAACTTTCTGGATCTGCATATTATGAGGGAAAAATAGGAGCCTTTACTATTAGACTGAGTTTCCAAATTCTACCAGATCTCTACCAGATAAACATTCACTATCTTGTTAGCACTTTGATACTTTTAAAACATAATATTTAGATCTAGAAATACTGCTTCTAGGAATATATCCCAAGAAAACAGAGGCAACAAGACAACATATATGCACCCCTATGTTCATAGCAGCACAATTTACCATAGCTAAAATTTGGAAACAGCCTAAGTGTCCATCAGCAGATGAGTAGTTTAGAAAAACTGCAGTACATCTACACAATGGAATACTACGCTGATATAAAAAGAAGGAATCCATTTGCAATAACATGGATGGACCTGGAGAGCATTATGTTAAGCAAAATAAGCCAGTCAGAGAAAGATAAATATCACATGATCTCATTCATTTGTGGAATATAATGAACAACATAAACTGATGAACAAAATGGAACCAGAGAATAGAAGCATCAAACAGACTGTCCAACCTATGAGAGTAGGCAGGAGCTTAGGGTGTAAGAAATCAACTGAAGAACTTATATGTGTGCATATGAGCATAATCGATGGACACAGACAGAAGCAGGGTCAGGGCATATGCTGGGGGGTGGAGTGACTAGGGGTTGGTCAATGAGGGAAAAAGGAGACTCATATAATAATTTTAACAATAAAGAATTTAAATTAAAATAAAACATGATATTTATAATTCACTTAGGTCTTTACTTTTCTTCATGAAAAAAATGTCCAAATAACTTAGTCCATTATTAATGGGAATTAAATTACTCATTATTATGTTTAAGTCTTTGTCTCTGGTGTATAATGATCAATACTAGAACTATCACCTATGTTTCTCTAATTTAATTTAAGGATACTACATAAATGCAGCACCTTGTGTTTTCCAAATATTCCATTGATATTATCTCCACTCATTAAAAATCTATAGCAAATTTTTGTATTCATTCATTCATTCATTCATTCAATCATTAAATCCTCTAGCATTCACTAAGTACCTATTATGACCAGAACTGTGATATGTCCTGAAAATTTCGTGATGAACTAGACATAAAACATATATTTTAATTGGACACCCAAAAATGTAAATTAGCAAGTAAATAAAATAATTCCTTGTAGTGGTATCATGAGGAAGTGAAAGGTTATTAGACTGACAGAGGCATTATAATGGGGAATGGATATAGGATCTATTTTAGCTGATATTGTCAGGAAAATCCTTCCTGAGGTGACACTTAAGGTTAAACCTGATGAATGAGAAAACAGCAATGAATAGAATGGATAAAAATCATGAAAAAGGGATTCAATGTTTGGAAGTGGTAAAAGAAGACATTGTAGGAGTCAGGGGGGAAGTGTCTCAGTAAGGCTGGTGTCTGTATGCTTTTCTAGCAGGTAGATTCAATGTCCATGACTGCTTCTGTAGCTCGATTAATGAGGTTTGTACATAAAGAAGAAACTTTGTAGTAACAAATAATTTTCTGTATATGCACAAACCTGTTTTTTCCTTATATCTTAGAAAAAAAAGATAGAAGAAAATGGGTATAAAATAAATTATCATAACAAAGCTATAATTACACTGGGAGTAGTCCTGAATTTCTAAACAATTATTTTGTAAAATTGAGAAAGTCCTTCAATCTCTCTGATACTAAATCTGCCTATGTGAGCTTTAAGATTATTTCCACTTTTAAACATCATAGAAGCATTTCATTTCTGTGTTCTCATGAGACACTTCCTATTGGATAACATATTTTAGTGGAGTTTCTCTATTTTATTATAGTCTATTGTATGCCTGGGAAGGTTTTACAATTATGTAAGGTGCCCTTCTTTATTGCACAGCATTTGATTTCCAATATGTTTTAATCTTATTCGTTAACATGGTAAATGTCCCAAAATTCTAAAAATTCTATACCCAATATTATTTGTGAATGTCGTCACCTGTCTGTGAAATGAAAGTGAAATAAGGCTGGTACTAAGACTATAATGAACAACTAAGAAAAAGGTCTTGTCAGCTATAGTTTGGGAGTCTCCCTCTTAAAAGCACTAATACAATAACAAAAGTACAGCACACCAAAATTTGTGAGATAAAGATAAATTGGTACTCAGAGGAAAATTTATAACATTAATGCATATTTTTAATATAAGAAAAAATGACAAATTAGTGACCTGAGCATTGAACTCAAAAATTAATAAAGCAGACTAAATCTTCTCCCAAAATGTACAGAAGCTACTAATAACAGAAGACTATGAGGTAACAAAATGAGAAATATGAGACAATAGAGAAAAGTACCAGAACCAGAAGTTCATTCTTTGGAATCCTACATAATAAAAGGCTAATATGCAAATTGTCACTTCAGAAGTTTGACTGGGAGTTCCACTGCTCACTATGATATGTGCTGACCACCAGGGAGTGGCATGGAATAAAGGAAGGCCCCAATAGGCCCTGATCTTTGGCCAGGCCTAGGGACCCTACCTGTGCACAATTTTGTGCATCAGGCCTCTAGTTATTAATAAAACAGATAACTCCCTGGAAGACTAGCCACGTAAAAAGAGAATGCTTAAGAAAGAAACATAAGGAATTTGCACAAGTAAGAAAAAGTATAATTCTATCGGAGACATGACATAATCACATACATATAATAAATTGACAATATGTAAGAAAATTTTATGATACTTAAGTGAACACTAGCATTAACTTAAAAAACAAATAAAGTACCCAAATCATTTATAAGTAGCTAACTAAACTTTCAAAACAAAAATCTTTGCTTTCTAAAACTATTTTAGAGAATAAAAGGAAAATTCATAACTTTGAAGATATGTCCTCTAACAAATAATATAACCTTTATAGCAAAAATAGAATAAAAAGATAGCATGAGAAATGCACACACATACATGCATATACCAAGATATTGTAAAAATATAATTGCAAATATCCTGAATCAATAATAAGATATTTTCACATCCATCAAAAACATATAAATTAAATTTCTAACATTACAAAAAGTCTCTGAAATTAAAGAGGCCTGAAACATTCATACAGGGGCAGTAGAAGGTAATTAGTACAATGATCTTTGGGAGTTATTTGTCAACATCTAGTAAAGTTGAATCTGCAAATATACTGGTAGCCATGTATCATAGAAAATCCACACAAATGTGTCTTTATTGAAGCATTAAAGTAATAGAGAATAATTGAAAACAATGTAAATGCCCTGTAATAATTCAATGGATTGATAAGTTGTATGTATTAATACCATAACATGCTATATACCTGTTGTAAACAAGGAACTATTTATGAATCAACATTTATAAATTAAAAAATACAATAATAAGTGAATAAACTAAGTTGCAAGAGAATTACACTGTTGGCATGGGTTTTTAAAACACACAAAACAACACAATATACTATTAATATATATGTAGCTATACACAATGTATTTATATTAGAATAACAGAAAGGAAAGATTCACATCAACAGTAGAAGAGCAATTGCCTTCTGGGAGAGAGAGTAGAGATTGACCAACAAGGGCCCAATGGGAAGCTGAAGTTGGTCTGAAAAATATGTATATCTTCAAAAATTATTTGAAGTAATCATTTGTTCAATTAAAGCATTTTCATATCTGCATGGAGATGTAATATTACATTTATACGATGTAATATTAGACCCTCTTTCATAGAGTAGTTCTAAGGACTAGTGAGTGAACACAAATAAAGGGCCTTAGAGGAAGAGTCTGTTCTTTATATACTTCCTATGTGTTGATTGTTATAACTTTTATGCACTCGAGACTGAAATTCCAGACAGCAAAACTCATTTATTACCTGTTCCTGTGTACAGCACAGAATCTAACACAGAGATGTTCAGTAATTTGGTTGATTAAATAGACATATCTTAGATTCAGCTCCCTAATGCCCTCACCTATGTGCATGGGTGCAGGTGAATGGGAGGGGATAATGAATTGGCATCGACCATGGGTAGAACTTATAAGTCTTTATATTTGACTCTTATAACCAGTTCCATATGTGACCTGGTTAATGGTTTCAGGACAAGAGGTTACTTTTAAGTAACCAACCAGCAGAGCTTATATATTTTTGAGATTCTTAGAAGAAGGTTAGTTGTATAAATGCCAATTACATTTGTATGGCTTTCTCAAAGAATAAAAAAAAAACATACAGCTGAATTAACTATTTATTTTTCCTTCTATTCTTTACCATTGCAAGAAGTTTCTAGGAATGACAATTTCTAAACTATTACAAAAATTATCACATGTTTAGCATCCCTAAGTATATAAGGCCGTAAGAAGGAGAATTGGGCCTTGGCTGAGTTCCATAATCATATAGTTAACACATGATCCAGATACTTTAACTTCACAGAGTTCAGAAAAGAATAGCTTTTGTTTATGGTGAGTTTTCTTATGTGTTGAATATAAAGTGCCAATTGAAGTGTAATCAGAATAGCTGTGTGACTATCTGGCAGCATATCAGAAGGAGTTACGGAAAGTAAGGCCTTTCAAATGATAGATATGATTTTGCAGAGGTCATGGTCTGGTCTGGATAGGGCACACCTGGCATGCTTTCAAACCATAAATGCATGCATATCTAGTGCAGTGAATCATATGTCAGAGCCCAGATCCTCATTGTCTTGGGGCTGCTTTCTCCATTCCCAAAGTAATACTGGTCTTCAGAGTATTTTGTCTGGAACTCAGTCCCTACATGCTAAGGAGTCCCACTCAAGTCTAGAAAACAGCTAAGATGCTCGGGCCTTTTATTTGACCATTGCCACTGTCCACACCTTTGTAGATTTTGATTTGGAAGAGTGCTCCACCCCTTGAAATCTGACCTTCTTACCTTTCCTAGATTAAACTCTCTTATCCTAAACTTCCACAGAAACGAGTTCCTCATATTCAGAGCTTTTAGCAATCTGTATTTGTGCACCAAGGGAATGCTACAAAGGTTTCAAACTGGTGGTGGGAAGGTACTGAAGGATTTTATGTAAAGTGAGAAATGGTAAATAAGTAGAAAAATGAAAAGCAACGAGGCAAATGAGAATTGGTAGCATAAACATGGGACAGGAACTGCAGAATTAGGTTTTGGTTAGAACAGCTACTAGTAAGTGGGACAGTCTCTCTTAAAATCAAGACTGAGAAACCTGACCCAGGGTAAAGGGATAGTCAGTGACTAGCTCAAGTTGTAACAGCTTCCAAAAGCCAAAAACATGCAATTGACCTTGTAAGTAGGACTGCATATGGCACCCAGCCAAAACCCACCAGCCTCTCCAGGGCAAAGAGTGACAGCTTTGCTGCCCTGCAGCTGAAGCAGGTTGGAGCCCATATAAAACTGTGCCAAGGAGGGTCTGCCACTAAGCTGAACACCTGTAATTCACCCATCTGTGTCCCTCAAGTCCTCACCCCAAAGTAAATTGATTCTGAGCTCTAACAGCTGTCTGGGGGACTCTGATGGGCTGTTCACAGCAGGGAAGGCTTTGGGAGATGACAAAAGCTGTGGGTTATGTTTTCAAGGTCAGAACCCAAAGAGGGAAGTTCTTTGATTCTTTTATGTGTGGAGAGGACAAAAGTAGAACTGGGCGGGATCCATAATTTTTAGGCTATTTGAGTAACTACCAGCCATTATTCATCCCATAATCTGATTTGAAAATAATCATGGCTGATGAAAAGGAGAAAGTTGGGGCCATGATAGTCCTTTCATCTAGAAGTACAAAGTAGAGTCAGGGAATGGGGGTTCAAACTTGAGAAATAAAAATCATTTGCAGTGTCTCTATGAGGCTAAGGGAGCATAGGAATGTTATAAATACATATTCACTCAATGTCTCCTATGTTCATGGCAATAATAGAAAAATAAATGTGCATTTCCTAGTAGCAATAAATTTAAGATTGTTTGGAACAGAAGAAAGGAAAATTCATGTACTCATCCTCTACTATGAGTATGTATTATCTTAGATGCAAAGTGCTTTATAACAGCAGACTTGCCAACATCAGCAGCCATTGATATTTCCACTTACAAACAAGTGAAGCAGTTGTGTTGTCTACAGGTTATATTTCACAGTAAACAGAATCTGAAAGGCCAAATAGCTGAGGCTCCCTTGTGACTGAAGCCATATCCCCTTTCTTTTTTCTTTGCAAGCTTACATACTTTTTATTTCTTGACTTTATTTTTTGGGGTGGGGGAAAGTGGGGGATTACTTTTAATATGGGTCCTTATTTGTTGATTTACTGATTCTTATTTATGTTTTAGATAATGGTTTCCCTGCTGTTCTGAAGTGAGAAATCTTGATTTATTTATTCTTTCAGAGACTAGTCATACACTCGGTAATTTAGTTAACAAATGTTTATAGTTCAAGTACTGAGAATATCATGTTGAGACAGTAACAGTGTGCAGTCTGGCACTCAGCTAGTGGTGACTCTCACTGGACCATGTATGTTTTTAGTGCATGAGAAAACTGGAAGAATTGACATGCCTTTTTAAATAAAAATTTGCAAGTTTATTTTAACATTTACATGGAACTTCAAAGCATAGCCAAAGGAGTTTTGTAAAAGAACAAAAAATTAGAGGACAATTTCATACAATGGTTTCCAATTTTTCTATACAGTTACAATATAATATGGTATTTGTGTAAATAAAGGCAACAAAAGTATAGCTCAATAGAGCAATAGAAAGCCCAGAAATACACCCAAAGGTGTGTGATCAATTGATTTTTGGTAAAGATACGAAGGTGATTCAATGAGAAAATAAGTCATTCAAGAAATAGTACTGATATTCACATGGAATGAAGTCCAAACCTTCTCTCACTGTATACATAAAAATTCATTCCAAGTTGATTGTAGATCTATATATCTAAAGCAACAAAAGTTCTAGAAGAAAATCTTGAAACACTTAAATCTGACAAAAATTTCTTAGACAAGAAGTGATATATTCTAACCATAAGATAAAATCAAAAGTTGGACTTCATCAAAATTAAAGACTTCTTTTTCAAAATATTTTATTAAAAGACAAAGAAAAGGTTAAGCTAAAGACTGAAAGAAAATACCTATGATACATGTATCTGACAAGGGCAGAGTAAGAGTGCAAATGATTTCCACATTTCTATTTTACATCTAAGATGTACTCCATAATAATGGGACCCAGCCTTGTCCTTCATTCTTGCTTCTCCAAGTGTCATCCATGGACAGTAGTGTCAACATCTCCTGATAGCTGTTAAAAATGAGGACTCAGAGGACCCAACTTAGACCTCCTACATGAGAATCTTCACTTTAACCAGGTCTCACATTATTTCCAGGCATTTTAAAGCTTGCGAACCTTTCTGCTTGTGATCACATAGGAAATCAGCTTCCTGCTTCTGGTACTTCTGAATGCATGAAAGTGTATCCCGGGAATGTCTGGACTGCACCAGGAAGCCAGGTAGTTCACTGAGAAAGCATGGGGTCTCATTCAGGCTCTACATGGATTTGAATCTCAGCTCTATGACTTGCCTAAACTATATGTGGAAAACTATAGGCAGGCCGTTTAGCATGTCTCAGCCTCAGTTTTCTAGCTATAAACAGAAGATGACTCCATTCTCTTTCTAGTCTTCTTGGGAGGATTACCTGGTATAACATTTATGAGTCACCCAGGAGAGTACCTGAAATGGGGTGGATTTCCAATATATGCAGTTCTTTCGAACGGTCAATAAAGAATGACTTTATTTCATAAATCACAAAAGTCAATGCCTCAAAGCCAAATGGAAACCTCTGACATTTCCCCACATCACGGAGCAGGATTGTTTATTTGCATCTCTTTCTCCATGTGCTTTCTTTCTTGGCTCAGCAGTCTCAGTGGGTGGGGGAGGGAAGACAGTGTCAGGCATAGCCCTTGTCTTCGGATTGTGGCCTCTCTCCCATCCATCCACATTTCCAACAACCCGCTTAATAACAAGAGTAATAACAGGGTTCATTATGCATGCAGCTCTGCAACCTTGCTGAGGAGAAAATTAGTTTGATGCCCTGAGCGACAGATGAACTCTAGAAGATGCCTAAATAAGATAAAAAAGGAAAAAAAAAAAATATATATATATATATATATATATATATATATATATATATATGTACATATAATAAAGAGCACAATGAGAAAAGTTATGAAGAGTCAGGTCACACTGCTCACTTTTCCTGATGCTCCTGACTCCTCAGAAGGACACATTGGTTACTAACAAGTCTATTAACCAACAACTACTTTCTCCCTAAAATTGGGTGGGATGGTAGGATGAGAAGCTAAAGCAGTGTGCATATACACATGTACACTTCAAACATTTTTCCATAATTTTATATTGACAGAAGAGTTGCAAAGATAGTATAGTGTTCCTGTCTAACCTTCACCTAGATCCCACTAATAGCAACATCTTATGTAGTCATGGCACATTTATCCAAATGAAGAAGTTAATGTACATATAGACTATTAACTAAACTGCAAGCATCTACGGATTCCCCTTCTTTTCCTTGTTCTGTTCCTGGATCCAGCCCAGGTTGTATTTAGTCCACACGTCCCCTTACTTCAGTCTATGAAAGTTACATCTTTCCCGGTCTGTCATGACCTTGATACTTCTAAAGAGCACTGTAAGAGTATTTTATAGAAGGTCCCTTAATTTGAGTTTGTTTGGTGTTTTTTTAATGAATAAACTCAGTTTATTGACATTTGGAAAGATTCTCACAGGGGTGATATACTTATCACATTTCATCAGAGGCACATGATTTTAATGTCTTATTACTGGTGGTGTCAACCTGTATGACTTGGTTAATGTGTTTGCTAGTTTCTCCACTGAGGCACTGACTTTCTTTTCTCTGTTTTTTTAGAAGCAAGTCTTTAAGTCCAGCCATACTCCAAGAGATAAGAGTTAAGCTCCACTTCTCAGAGTAAAGGATTATCAAGTGTTAAAACCACCATGAAAATTAGCAAACTTGGGGAAAAATACTCTGAGATGATGGGAATACCCCATTCTTCCTTAAGGCTATGCTCGCTGATTTTGGCATCCCTCAGTGGGTTGTGCCTGAAGCAGTCATTTCCGTGGTGTTTCGATGGCGAGTTTCATCTCCCTCATCCTTCTGCAAATATCAATTAGAATTCTTTTGTAAGGAAGCCTCGTTCCTTCTCCTCCATCTTGTTATTTGTTTAATTATTTATTTATATCAGCATGAGTTCATGGGGCTTTTGCTCTCTTTGGGGGTGATAATCCAATGCAATCATTAATTATTTTGTTGCTCAAACTCTTCCAGAGTTGGCTCTCAGGAGTTCTTTTCAGGTTGACCTCTGTGATATAACCTTGTCCTTTTGTTCTATGAGCACTTTCGTACTTTCTGTCAAGGCAAGATGGTCTGGGCTCATCTTGTAGTTTCTTCACCCTGTCCTAGAATCAGCAATTTCTCCTAAGAGCTCTCGCTTTTTATGGGGAAAGATGTTTAAAAGCCCATGAGTTCACTAAGGAGGCATGGGCTTGGGAGTAAAGTAAATAAAGGCCTGGGGTGACAGACATCACAATGTGGGGGGGCCTCTCATGCAGGCGATGTTTTTGTTCTCAATTGAGAATGTCTCCTGCTTTCTAATATTTTGTGGTGGTTGTTTTTTTAATCTTTGGGTGAATTATCATGGTGATAGCAATTTATTCTGCCTGGTTTTTTGCCTTGCTAAACATTTTGTTATAACACACACACACACACACACACACACACACACACACACACACACAAATACACTTCTGCTTACTTTCCTTTTTTTTTTTTTTATTTAAAAACCATTCAGTTTTCCAGCATGCATCTTGCTTTTAATAGTATTTACAATATATTAGATATTTCAGCATGATTATTTAATCTCTCTCACCTGAATTGTCATTTTAAAGAAATAATATCTAGCATTGCCCTGCTGAGACCAGTGTTAGCTCACTTTATTCTTCTACAGACACACACACACTTCTAGGTTTTGAAAATTAAAGCTTCGATATCAGATTTGTGTTATTATGGAACTAATTTTTAAATATTTATCTTCTTTCTAAAATGCTAAAATTTGTATTTATTATCTTAACAAGATAGACAGCAGGTAGGTCTAGATTTTTAAAAACTGTTTTTGGTTGTTTACGGAGGGTTATTTTTTAGTTAACCTTTATGTGATATGAAGTTTAGTCTCCTGTGTCACACCAACAGAAACACATTTTTAAGATTTATTTATTGTCCCCTCTTCTCATACCTCTGCTCCCTGCCAAGGGGCAGCCATAAATAATGGATTTCTTATTTTTGTTTTTTCATAAAGAATATATGTTTTTTCTTGAATGTAACAACTTGGCTGTATACTTATAAAGTAAAACAACAACAACAACAACACACACACACACACACATACGCATGCAAACACAAGTACACAGCATATCCCATCAAAATTCCATATTGTTATGGCTACTTTTTCTTCCCACATTTCAGATTTAAAGTCCCAGATTTAGTAGATTTTGTTCCTTCTAGGTATAAAAATATTTATATTGTTGAAAATGTGCAGTTTTTATTAATTTTACCCAAATAATCACTCTATCATGTCTATTTATCATGTCTATTTAGATTCATTGTCCATCCCATACTTTTCTTTCTTGCCATTTTTACTTCACTATTCTTTTTTTTTTTCAGATGTCTTCTCAAAATATCCACCACACTGCTCACTCAATTCCTACAGCATAAATTATACTCTTTTCTGTACTCCGTGTGAACTTCACAAAATTTTTCTTAATTCTACTAATCCTTGCTTAACTTATCCGCTTGTTTTTAATAATATCCTCATATATCTATTTGTTAGATTGATATATCTTTAATTATTCCTTTTCTCAAAATTTAAGGGCATAACTTTTCTGCATATTTGAGTATAATAGTTTCTCGAAATTTTCTCTGGATGCTGGAATAGATAATTTGTAATAATTTATTTTTCTGTGAGATTTCTGAAACATCTTCTTACCTATCCAGCCCTATTGAGTTGTCTTTATATCTAAATGTAGATATGTGTGCCTATTTTTTCTAGAGAGAGGGAAACTTAAGTTACTTAAAAAGAGTTATTGAATAACTTATTTTTTTTCTAAAATGCATTTTTAAAAAATATATATTTCATTGATATTTTACAGAGAGGAAATGGAGAGAGATAGAGAGCTAGAAACATCTATGAGAGAGACACATCGACCGCCGCCTCTTGCACACCCCCTACCGTGAATGTGCCTGCAACCAATGTACATGCCCTTAACCGGAATCGAACCCAGGACCTTTCAGTCTGCAGACCAACGCTCTACCACTGAGCCAAACTGGTTTCGGCTAAAATGCAGTTTTTTAATTGAAAATATTATTGGTGAAAACTGGAAATACTATTTAAATATGATCTTATTTTAGTTATTAGCAGTATTAAATTTTTTTTACATTTATTATCTGTTGAAATTTCTTCTTCAACCAATTGCCAATTGGTGTAATGCCCTGCTTTTCTACTGAAGCGTTCATCATCCTATAGCTAATTGGAAACACTCTTTGCTTTTCAAGAACCTTAATACCTTTTCTGAAAAACACCTGACAAACATTATTTGTCCATTTAAAAATGTTTCACTATTTTTTATAAAATTTATAATTTAACAACATTTTAATGTTGTGTATACTCAAATTAATTAATCTTTTCCTTTTTCCTTAGAAAATGTTTTCAAGACAAGTTAAATAGCCATTTGTGGGAACAATATTGAAGGCCTAGGTTAAGATGGTAATAATGGGGAACGACTGAAGACCAACCTGGAAGTGAATGTTGTTAATGGGGTACAGCGCATGGTGACTGATTGGAAATACTGAATAAATCATGGAGAGAGGTGAACTAGGTTTCTAACTGTAGAGGTTTTGATAGATGGCGGGTACCATTGACCAAAGCAGGACAATTTTGAATACTAATTTTTTTAAAATGTATATATATATATATATATATATATATATATATATATATATATATATCCCCACAATGGGAGATATTGAATTCAAGTTAGAAAACAAGATTCTAAAGTGTAGGATGCACAGGCACATTTACTGCAGAGCAAGCAAAAAAAAAAAAATCAGAAGGGAGGGTAAGAGGAAAAGTTAAGGAATAATAATGTACAGATATTAGGTGAGGTTTGAGTGGGGACAGGTAATAATACAATTTAGATCCTGTGGGGATCAGGACAAGGATGTGATCTGGAACACAATTAGAAGAAAATTAACAAACATTTTCAACAACCAGGCAATATGAGAAATGTTACTTTCATGCCAATATTTTTGCAACAATAAAAAAGCTTCTTTCATCCTCAGTTTTGCAAATTGTTTAGAAAAGCCAAATTCACTACCCAAAGCCACACAGACTATAGTGTGGCATCTATTTAAGCACAGATCATTTTGTCTTTAGTACTCTTGTCCCTATCATAATACTATCTCTCAGTAAGATTTCTGCTTCCCACAAAGTCCATCATTAAGCATCTGGTAGGTTTGTATCAACCCTGTATCAATATCTGTCACCCATTCTCACTGCTGGGGAAGTTGGCATCAGAGCATTGACAAGAGGCCCGTTATCTTTAGGTTAAAGTGGATATGTTATCACTACCCAGTGCTAAGGAATCTGATCATTGCCCTGAAGACAATTTTGTTATCTCTCATTGCATATGTGATCATTACCCGGAGGGCAGAGATGCAAGACCTGCAGGAATACCTATCATTATGGCTTGGCAAGTGGAAGAGGGATAATTAACTTGCATAAATAGATGTGATCATTGCCCCACAGATAGAACTGTTATTGCATTTCTCCAAGAAATGCAATCTTTAGTGTGCAAAAGGCAGTGTGTTAATTACATTTATGGTAGAGATATGCTGGTTATATTGCCCATAATGATAATATCAATTGCATTTCAGGTAGAAATTGGTACCCTTGCATTGCTGATAAACCTGTTATAATTACATTACAGGAAGAGATGCAATCATTCCCTTGCATATGGTACATATGGATATGGGATCATTGTAGGGCAGGTAGAGATGCACCATTATGCTCCATATTAACCCATTTTCATGGCATGGCATAGCCAATGAAGTTGGGACTCTTGTTTTGCTGGAAAACTGAATACCAGTTAGGGTGCAAATGATGTGCTTACTGCCCTAAATAAAAATTTGGGGTCCCACAGCTATTGAAAGTGTGTTGCTTATGAAAATATAAGCTTTACACTGAGTGTGGTAGATATGATGCTAGCAAGTTGCAGGTATATGCCTTACAATTTCCACTTTTATACCCTTTATGCCTTGAGATGACTTGTGAGGAAATCTAGGATAGACTCCTTAAGCATGAGAGGCCGTGAGGGTAGGGAGGCCCTGAGGATGAAAGACCAAGAGGGAAGAAGGATATAAAGCCAGTCCCCAGCCATTCTGGCTGTTCCAACTGAGGTGCCAGAAGACCTGTGAGTGAGCTACCTTGGGCCATCCAGGTCTTCTAGAGCTTCCAGCTGATGTAAGCACATGAGTGATAGCACATGGAGCAGACAAGACACCCAGATGAGCCCTGCCAAAATTATAGAACCATGAGCAAATAATCAGCTGCTGTTGTTTCCAGTCACTATGTTTTGGGGTGATTTATTACAGTTATAAACAACTGAAATACCTGTGTACACTTTAATGATATGTAATCTATCCATAGTGTTACGATAGACTCCTTAGGAGAACTGAAGTGATAACTTCTCTGTTTCCAATACAAAGCAATCTAATGGTAACAGCTACAAAGGCCCTGAAATGATCAAAAACCTCATGAAGTTAATTTAATATATAGCTACCCAAAGTGCCTGACCACATGCCCAATGCATACATAATGATTGCACCTCTATGAGCAATATAATCTTAAAGTCTCTTTTTTTTTAACCTTTTTTTGAGTGTGTGTTCAGTTGAATGATTATGTTTACATTGCAAATAAGATGAAGATGCTTGCCCTGCAGTTGTCAAATCTAGGTTCAAATTTCAGTTCTATTCCTGGGTACTTGAGTGATCTTTAGAACCTCACACTCTTTAAGCCCCTGTGTATATTAAGGGAAGATTCCAAATTAACAGTGCTATTGAAAGAACTAACAATTATAACTTATGCAAACTATCTGCCACAGTTGCTGGCCCATGTACTAGCATTTAAATTGTGGCTCTCACTCACCTTTCTGATGTAATGGTTGATGATCTTACTCTTCGAAAACTGACCTGATATAATTATTGTCAGACAAAAAGACCAGGACATGTCCCAGTAGAAAATTCTGATGATCCCTTGGTATAACTTACCAACATAATAGTTGGCATTCATTCATTTTATTTTGTTTTCGTTTCTTTTAAGTGAAGGTCCATTCAATTAATGATTCATCTCTTCATTTATCACACACTGCATTAACAAAGTAATGCCTTTTTATCTTGTGGTCTACTGTGGCTAAAATGGATATTATACAGGGGTGAAATATTTAATTACTGCCCACAAAGAAAGAAAAAAACCCTACAGGGAAATAAAAGGTATTTGTGAAGAAGGAAGGAGAAAGCAGTAGTTTGGAATCTCCTCTAGCTTTGAAAAATGTCTTATAGAGTAGCTAAACTTAAAAAGATAATAAATGTATTGGTGAGGATGTGAAGCAATGTTTTAGTGGTATATTCATTATTGAGTAAAGGAGAACACTGGTTTAACCAGTTTGGAAAACTGTTTGTTAATACCTATTAAAGTTAAACCTACTCCTGTCTTACACTCCAGACACTCTTTTTTTTAAAATATATTTTATTGATTATTTTTACAGAGAGGAAGAGAGAGGGATAGAGAGCCAGAAACATCAATGAGAGAGAATCACGGATCAGCTGCCTCCTACACACCCCCTACTGGGGATGTGCCTGCAACCAAGGCACACGCCCGAGGCTCTATCCACTGAGCCAAACTTGTTTCGGCACACTCCAGAAATTCTTGACCTTGGCATATATCCAAAAGTAATGAGGGTGTATATCCTCAAAAACATATGCACAAATATGTCATAGCAGCCATAATAAGAGTAGCTAAAAACTAGAAATGACTCAACTATTCAATAGGGTAATGAAGAAATAAATTATGATATTGTGCCTATATAATGGACTGGCGTATAGCAGTAAGAATGAAAAACTATTTATATGCTCCATTTATGGATGAATCTCATAGACATTATACTGAGTGAAATAAGAAAAAAACAACAACAAAAAAACATAGTGTATTATTTCATTTATGTGAAGTTCCAAAACAAATGTTATTTATGGTGATATAAACCAAAATAGCAGTTTCCTCTGGTTAGAGGGTGGGTACTGACTAAGAATATACATAGCTGAAACCTGTTTCGCTCAGTAGATACAGCATCAGCCTGCAGACTAAAGGGCTCCAGATTCGATTCTGGTCAAGGGCATGTACCTTGGTTGAGGACACATCCCCAGTAGGGGGCATGCAAGAGGTAGCTGATCTATGATTCTCTCTCATCAATGTTTCTAACTATCGCTCTCCCTTCCTCTCTGTAAAAAAAATCAATAAAACATATTTTAAAAAAATAATATACATGAAAAAAAACAACTCTGTAGGTTGATGAGACTGTTCTATTTCCTGACCTATGTTACTAGGTTTTATGCATACATTCTTTATGCACTTAAGATTTATGCCCTAAACTATATGTGTGTTATGTATCCATTAAAAATAAATCGATAGATAAAATGTAATATCTTTGGAGTTCAGGATGGGGAGGACTGGTGAAGCCAGCATTGGGGTCCTAGGGATGTGGGTGAATTTGCTACCCATGGAGGCACTGGGATATTAGAGAGAACTCTATTTGGTCTTTCCACCCAGCTGAGCTCTTCCTTTCTGACCACAGAACCATCTCCAGGCTGGGAAACACAATAATCCTTCTACTGAAAGCTGGATTTCCTTATGTTCTCACAAAGAGGTCACCTCACACTGACCTCCCAGTTCTGGCATGTCTGCTTTACTTCTTGATCAGGCCTGGAGGACTTTCAGGACTGAACAACCACTCAAGCCAAGAGGCAAGAAGCATAACCTGCTATTAGACTCTTGTCATCCACTGGGTAAGGGCTGCTCTGCTCCTCCTGCTGTGTGTCCTCACTCAGGCCTTCTGGCTTTCTCTGAAACCAGGCCAAGCCCTAGTGGTTAGTTCCCACAGGATGGCCTTCAAGAGAACTCAGGGATGTCCGGATAGGACTTTGGAGACAGTGCCTTGGGCCAAAGACTTCTGATCTAAAGGCCAGCAGTTACCACACAGACAGAATTATGAGCCATAGGCAAAAGGGCTGGTCATCCCTCAACCCCTTCCTTTCCACATGACCATGTCCTTAGCCAGGTCCTCATGTCCTTAGATAGCTGCTGCTTTTTGGTAAATGGGCAATTAAGAAAAATAAGCACTTTTATCATGGCCGTACAGTTGCCAGTTTTAAACCTCCTTAGTCTGAATTTAGTAGCATCGACTGGAAGAGAGCATCTTCTCCTAACCAGCTAAAATTTCCTCCTCAGGGGATCTACTTCTAGGATTAATATGCTGAGAAGACTGCTATTTTGTTGGTGTGTTTTCAAGGAAGAATGTAGATAGCACCTAAAAGTCAGATTAGCCTATCTTCTATTTACTGGTTTTCTAAATTTGAGCAAGTAATTTCACCTCTCAGTCTCACTCTTCTCATTTTTGAGATTAAGTGAGATGATATATGTAAAGTCCTTTTCAGGCAACTACAAAGTTCCAATAAATTGAAAAAATTAAAAGTATCATTCATGTCATTTTTCAAATTTGGAATTTTTACATATTAAAAATAGGGGTCATTTATAACTCTATCCCTTTATCCTCTAAAATGATTAATTCTCTAGTTCTTCTACCTAATTACTAAATTCAAGTAATCATCTTCCTCCATACCACTCAGTTTATATTCTAGCTCTTGTTCACATCCTACACAGAGTCAGTCATGAAGGCCATAAGACCTCCTGGTCAGTTCCCTTCCTTTTCTTTCCCTCTCTCATTAACCACACCTTATCCTTGCAGTCCTGTGCCAGGATTACTGTCCTCCACTTAGCATTCCTTCTCCTCTAATGATATTTCACATACTTCTAGTCTCCTTTGCCCTAATCTTATTTGCCTTATATGTGTGTCCTTTCAGGATCCTATATTACTTTCTTATCCTATAGCTAAAACTCTGAAATGAATGTCTACTTTCCAGATCTGCCTAACAACTCTGAAGATTATTTCAGTCTTTTTTTTTTTTTGGAATTGCCTTTTGCATCTTCTCCCTTCTATGGCCATCAACAATCTTCCATTGACAACATAACCACAAGCATTTTCTTGTGAATACATGGGTTTATTGACCCATGGATGGACATGATGAGTCAAATAGAATATTTCTAGAGAAACTATAATCATCAAATCCTACCCTCAAAGGATCTTACCACATCCTCCCTGTATTTCCTCCCTTCCCTAAATCTGATCATTTTGCCTATTAAGTAGCACCTTCAGCCTCTAAGACACCCAGACTCTACACTTCAGTAGATCTTGGTGAGGTATTTGTTAAGGATGATTTATAAAATATATCTACAGTGAAAAAAATTTAAAACTAACTGTTACTTTTAAAATACATCTCACATTAGTACATTTTGATACTACTAATCTTCAATAGATTTCTCAAAAAATTCTACATTAATAAATTTAAATGAATAGGATAATAAACTATTTACTTTCAAATAGGTTATGCTTTACCAAATAGGTAATGGTTAAATCAGCCACCCTTCTACTCTTCAGAAACACTTAAATATTACCAGAGCTTACCAGGCCCACCTATTGATTGCTATAATTTTCCTGAACTTTAAACCAACAGAAACTGGTACAATTTATTATGAGAATGGCAAGCCTGGCCGATACCCAGAGACTGGAATGAGGTCAATGAAGAGGCTTTGGGAAGTTTGTCATGTGTGTTTTTAAAGGACAATACAAGGAAGTTGTGAGGAAAAATGTTTACAGAGGCCAGTCAAGTTTGTCACTTGTATCTTTTTTGGTGAAATGTCTATTCAAATGTTTTGCTCCTTTTAAATTTTGGACTTCATCAAAATGAAAATATTTTGCTCTTCATAAGACACCACTAAGAAAATGAAAATATACGCTAAAGACTGAGACAAAATATAAGAGTTTTATATATATCTGCTAAAGGATTTATTTCTAGACTACATAAAGAATTTTACAGTTCAATAAGAAGACAATCAACCTGAATTTTAAAATGAGCAAAACATTTGAATATTTTACCAAAAAGATACAAATGGTTAATAAGTGCATGAGAGGTATTCAACATCATTAGGCTTTAAAGAAATACCACTTCACACCCATTAGAATGGCTATAATCCATAAGGGAATAAATAGTGATAGAAAAATAAAAATAAATAGATAACTACAGCAAAAGAAAACAAAATAAAAAGAATGACTACAACCAAAAGTTTGATTAGAACAAATGGTATTGGTATAGAGAAACTAGAACTTTCATATATTTCTGGTGGAAATATAAAATGGTACAGCCATCTTGGGAAAGAGTTTGGAAGTTTCATTAAAAACTAAAATTATAGTTACCTTACAACCCAGTAATTGCACTTGTTGGCATATATCTAAGAAAAATGAAAAGTTGTTCATAGACTTGTGAGTGAATATTCATAACAACATTATTAACAATAGCCTAAAAATGAAAACAATTCAAATGTCCATCAACCGATGAATGGATGAACAAAATGGTCTACTAGTATAGCCATACAATGGAACACTACTCAGCAATAGAAAAGAACATAATCGAGAAACAGTACAACATAGTAAAACTTAAGTCAGTATGCTAAGTGAAAGAAGTGAGTCATAAAACTGAATATTGTAGCAGAAACTGGTTTGGCTCAGTGGATAGAGCATCAGTGTGTGGACTGAAAGGTCCCAGGTTCAATTCCTGTCAGAGCACATCCCCAGAGCACAACCTTGGTTGTGGGCACATCCCCAGAAGAGGGAGTACAAGAAGGAAGCTGATCGATGTTTCTCTCTCATCCATGTTTCTAACTCTATCCCTATCTCTTCCTCTCTGTAAAAAATCAATAAAATATATTTTAAAATAACATGAATATTGTATAATTTCAGTTGTAAAAAATTTCTAGAAAACAGAAATCAATAAGAAATAAAATGGATCAGGGTTTCCTGGGGCTGAGGTTTACAGTGCAGCCTGACAACAAATGGGTGCAAAAGTCTTCTTGGAACATGGATATGTTCTAAAAATTGAATTTGGGTAATGGTTGCAAAACTTTATATATTTATTAAAAGCCATTGAGCTAAACACTTAAAATAGCTGATTTTCATGGCATATGAATTATATTTCTTTAAAGAAAACCACAACAGTGACTAAGTGGGATTTAGAATCCCAGTAAGAACATGGTTAAAATAACTGGAGATAAGGTTCCTTTTCTCCAGAAACAATCTAGAATAATGTTCTTCATTCCTATTAAGCAATGTCTAGTTTATTTCTATTGAATATATGGTCAGGGGATCATTTCATTACTTTCTGCATAATCTAGATGCACTTTTGACTTAATATCTTCATTGTACTCCCTTAACTAGCTGTTTGCTGTTTTCTTGAGACCATATCTTTAATTACATGATCACCTTGAATTTTGTTCTCAACTCTTACATTTTATCAGGACTATCATGTTTTAAATATCTTACAGTTTATGTCAATGAAACTAAGAAACATTGTTGTTGGCTCCCTTTTACAAATTTATGACTAAAGAGATAAGCTAGGGAAGGCCAATGATTGACTCTAAGAGATACCAATTGCTCTATTCCTCTACCTGGTAATGAGTCCCAACCAGAGGGAATCAGCCAGTGTTAAATCTCATAATGACAAACAGAAATGCACAGTATCGTTATCACTAAGCCAACACCATTAAAGGCCAGTGTTTATTGACACTTCAGGTGACTGGATGATGCCTCTCTAGGCTGAGCTAATGAGAAGAACCTCTCCATTACCTCTTATCGAGATTAACAGCATCCACAGCTACCCAATGAAGGTGGAAATTACTGGGCAAGCATTGACATTAGCCATATGTGGCCTTCAGTCATAATGCATGCACTCACGAACAGATTTGTGGACTCAGAAATCCAGCTGATGGAAGGTTTTGTTTTAGCCCATTGTTTGCAAAAAGCCTAGGCCCTCAAACATTTTGCTCCCTCCAGAGTCTATTGCAGGAGTGATTGTTTTCATGTTTATCTCTCCTGTCACTTGTCTTAGATGCAAAAAAGACCAGAACACATATTTAAATGTCTTTTTGATTCTCGTATTTCTTGGAATCACACAGCAATTGTTATTTACTGACGGGATTTGCTTACTCAACTCCGTTCATCCAAAGACCATCTTCGTAATTTGTCACTTATACATGCTACCAGCAACCATTGATTAATTACTTCTTTTCTTGGAGTCAACTCAAATTTAAAAGATTCTAACTGAGCCACAAAGAACAACAAAATTTCACCATTTGCGACAACATGGCTAGACCTAGAGGGTATTGCGCTAAGTGAAATAAGTGAGAGAAAGGCAAAAACCATATGAGTTCACTCATATGTGGAATCTAAATAACAATATAAATAAACAAACAAAGCAGAAATATACTTATAGATACAAAGAACAGACTGATGGTTGCCAGAAGGGTGAGAGATAGGGGGACTGGGTGAAAAAGGTGAAGGGATTGAGAAGTACAGATTGGTAGTCAAAGGGATGTAAAGTACAGCATAGGCAGTATAGACATTAATACTGTAGTAAGGATGTATAGTGCCATTTGGGTACTGGAAATACCTAGGGAGAACACGTTGTAAAGTATATGATTGTCTAATCAATATGTTGTTCACCTGATACTAATACAAAATAATATTGAATGTAAACTATAATTGAAAATAAAACAATTAAAAATAAAAGCTTATATTCATAAAGAAATTGTATTTTTTACTACCACTAATAAAAGATAAGATTTTAAAACATTAAAATAACTAGTAATTGCTACTTTCCTGCCTAATATGCTTTCTAACCTTCTATATTAATAGAAAGCTTCTATATTAACAGAAGCTTACTGTTTTTACAAAAAGCAAAAACAACGTGCCCAGACAGAAAACTACATTTCTCAATCTCCTTTGCAGTTATGTTGGCTTGGCCTTGAATATGGTTCAGGCTAATAAGATTAAAGAGAAGTTGCTCAAAAGGGATTCTTGGAAAACCCTGTAAAAGGGGATAAAGCAGCTAACATATGTTATGCCTTTGCCTGTCCTTTTTCCCTTCCTGGACACAGGCACAATGATAGAGATGATGTGGCCATCTTGGCTCAATGAGGCACCAATCAGGAGGTTGAAAGCTATACTCAAACATGGCTAAGCAGAAATCTTGGCAGACCAAAGTCTCTAGTTATTGTGCAAGAAAGAATGACCTCTCAACTTATTTAAATTTTAAATCAGGTATGGTTTTACTAGAAGCCAGTACAGTCCTGATATATTTATTGCTCTTCTACTTAAATTGGTATAGACATCATACTTCGATAAACACACAGCTAATTGTGTGCAGTCTTTACTGAGGCCAGGATCATTTTTATTTTTCACTATCTCCCATTAGCCTGAGCTAAGTTTTGAGGGCCCAGAGGGCCATCTCTTCCATTTGAACATGTATTATGTGTGGGCATTTCTTACATTCTCTCTGTCATTGAAAAAGATGTAAGTGGTTATGGGATGAATTAAAATTTATTGAAATATAAATGATTGCAGCATTAAAGAGCCAGTCCATAGCCAACCTTGTATCCTAAGGCTGCTTTTCTGCATAGTAATGTAAGCATACAGCTGTCCTTGTTGGTTGTTCTATGTTATATCTGTAGATACTGCTTCTCTCTGAGCTTTGAGAAATATGATGTCTCCATTACTTAAAAGTTTTGCTTACTTTTAGAATAGGGATTTTAGAATTCATAAGCCAAAGAGCAGTAATTTGTATGGTCAGTGATGCATAGTAAACTATCTTTAACTTATTTTATTATCATAAGCAATGAACAGCAGAGCATGTCAAGTTTTTCCTCAATGATAGTTAAGATAAATTCTTTGAAAAACACTACAAATAATTATAATAGTAACAACAGCTACCATGTATCAAACTTGTCCTGTGTATCAAGTGTATGTTCATATTTAATCTTTAGTAAACCTCATACGATTGCTATTATTATTGTTGTTGTTATTTGTTATTATCTCCAGTTCACATTGAGGAAATTAAGTCTTAGAGAAATCAAATCCCTTGCCCAAGCTCACATGGTGAGTAGCAGCAATTAGAAATAAAAATATTTTCCCTATGTAAACCTAAAGCCAGAGTACTTATCTATTGCTTTCTGTGATAGATCTAAGTGTGAAAATACCCTGACATTTCTTCATGTTTGCTAATTTCTATTAATTATTTATAGTTAAATTATTATAAAATATTGATGAATATGTATATTCGTATTTCATATTAATTCAATAAAACCCTTAATAAGCCCTTAATAACATGAACCAATTAACTTACTGACCCTGGGCAAGTTATTTATATTTATTTATATTTATTTATGTTTCATTAACAAATATGGCCTTACAAGTATTACCCACTTAATTCAAATTTCAACTCAATGAACTAAAGGAACATAAGAGGAAACTGAGGTACTTGCAAAAATTCAGCTTGTATTCCATGTGGCTACAACTGATAAATAAATAACCACCTCCCAAAGACAGATCTGTGACAAAATGTTATCTTCCCATACACTGGACAAAGGTTGGGGTGTCTTTGTGCCAGCCTGGTAAACATCTTCAGATTCAACCACAGCTTTAAGATCTCATAGGAGACAAAGCACAATAACAGAATTCCGATATCCTGACACTGTGTTGACCATGACCTGAACCAGAGTCTGGCCCTCAGTCAGCTTTGGGAATCCAAGTGCCATTGGTTCGAACATACATCCCCAGGAAGATTGGCAGCTTCTGTGTATTAGGAAGTTACACATTATTGCTGTAGAAGAGAATTACTTTCTTATGATTCTCCCAATGTGTACAGAGATGCCTCCCCCTAAAAACTCACTAGGTGGTAAGATGCTGTTTTATGGGGGCAAACAAATGTTTTAGTAATTACTAACATCTGCTTGGAAACTTGTATCTTGATCTACGGATGAGCTTCACTGTCTGGGCTAGTAGGTTCCATGGCATGAATTCACTCAGCCCAGGTTACTTTAGAACTGTGCTTTTGTGAAAGGTGCTGTTGGTTCTCTGTCTAGTTTCCCTTTACTGGGCTCAAGTCCTTACCTTTTACCAATGGGGAGTGTTGGCTGCTAGTGATTCACACATCCTCTTCTGGGAAATTTTTTCTGCTGATGGGGGATTGCCTTGTCTTGCCAGGAGGAATCCTGGGAAATTATACTCCTTTCTCTAGAAGTTATATTCCTTTCTTTTCTTTCCTGGGAAGTTACACTTCTTTCTCTATTGCCAATAACTAATGATGGTGCACAAAAGTCTATCCTCCTGTGCCTGGGGTGGTCTGTCTTGTTCCCTCACTGCCTTAGAGGTTCTTCTTGAAAAGCAGCCCCTCAACACATCTCTTACACAAGGCTCTGAATCTATCAAGGAAAAAGGGCTCATCCAAAGTTCCTAAGATTCTTGTCTTTAATGACTTAATTCCCCCACCCACCGTCATTTTTGGCTCACATGTGCTCATCTAAAAAGTTAGTTCTTTGACTGCCTTCTGACTGAACACTGTAATTATTTTCTTTTCCCTCATATGCCTTTCAAACTATTAAAATGGTTTTCATTGCTCATAACTAGCCAGCCCTGCTATTCCAGCAGAAGTAGGAAGAACAGAAGTACAATCTCAGAAGAGAAAATATTCTCCATTCCCTGAGAAACAGTGACCAGTGGAGATGGTATTTAATTTAACGAGGAGCATCAGAAAATGATCCACACTATTTTAGAGCAAGGGTCAACTCCAGAACAAGGAAATAAAATAGTTTTTAATGTGTCTAGAATGTGTCTTCAAGTTACTAGCTACATTTAAGAAGTAAAGTCAGATTGAAAGAAAATTGATTTCTGTGATGGATAATACATTTTCCAAGATGTCCCTGAACATAATATCAATAGTTCTTAAAGAACCCAGAAATACATGGGGCAAAAGGAAGTGACATAAGTGCACTCATTTAGAAACAGACCAAAAGGCTTCCTGCCTCTAACCATCTTGGAATCTAAAGATTTGGAACATTTAAGTAAGCTTTTTAGCTCAAATGTCTTGCTGCTATTTGGACATAAAATTTGTTTCCTATCATCTGTCAGATTCAATCTACACTTTAGTTGATGAAGGAAGCAGAGTTATCATTAGCAGTTAGCCTGTATAAGTAAAAACAGAGATGAAATAAAAAGAGGCTCATGGAAGGTATTGGCTATGTCTATTAGATTTCACCCTCAAAAAATCAAGGATAGGATTTAATGTGCTAATGTTTCAAAACTACTTTTTAATATAATGAAATGCAACTTGCTCATGTGATTTTGAAATTTCGATAATAAAAACTCTATAGGCAAGACTATCTCCTTTAGAAACTGGAAAAATAAAAAGCAAATCATATTACAAACAAATTTAATCCCAATAATTTTAAGTGTATTTATCAAGGGATTATTTAGGGATAAAATATATTTTAAAGCATCAAAAAATTATAAACTGATACAAAGAGTAGCAAGCATGATGTCACTGATGATTGGAAAATATAAAGATGCTATGAAGGAAGTCATAAATGATGCCGGCCATTCAGAATAGGTAGGATTTAGGAAGGTATAAATAGATGTTGAAAGGAAGATGCTAGTAACAAGAAATAGTAGGGCCATATGTTCATAGGAAAGAAAGAGTAGGTAATGTTCAGAAAGAGAAAAAAGTTTTATCTGGCACTTAGGATACTGAAGAGGAGTGTGGAGAGATCATCTTGAAAAGCATGTTGGAGCTATGGAAGAGGATTATGGGATTTAGTGGTGCAGACATTGTCAGTGTGTATGGGTTGTGTATATTGGATTACTATAAAGAGACCTTAATGGTGAAACACCAGGCAGAATAAATATGGTAATGATCTAATCTGAACAAAGAAGGCATGAGCACACAGGAGATAGTGGAAGTCAAAAGAAACTTGAATTTGAATAGAGAAGAAAAGATCAAGACTGCCAACCACTATAGAGACAATGAGTAAGGGGATGGTCAAAGCAAAGTGACTGGATTTGACAAATAGGAAGGTGTTTGGTCAATGAAAACCAGTACTTTTTCTATATATTCAATATCTTCAAAACCAACCTTAACAGCAAGAAGTGAGTAGTCTTTTTTGGGAGGTGATTCAGAAAGCACAGTTGGAGAAATGGGGACAGTGAAGCAGGGATGGGAAGAAAGTCGGTAAAAGGTAAAACAGTGGGCAAATGATATCTCTGAAGGGATGTTTAGAATGTGTCTAGAATTGGTCCAGGGATAGAGGTATTTATTCAATGACTCCAGCACCGAGTAGTTTGGGTTTTGTTCTTAGAGACAATTTATCCTCTCTGCTCTGGGTAGAGAAAACTTCTATGGTCTCTCTCAGATAGAGAAGCAGATAAATGCAAGCACTTGACTTATCCAAGAAATCACCAACTGAAGCCTTGGGCAAACTTAGAAGTAGGAATTATGGTTTCCATCTTCAATATCACCAAACAGTGTAAAATGGCTTTGCTATCACATCTATTTAATGGGGAAAAACCACTTTTATAAGAGTCCACTTCATTTAACTATCCTTCTTATAAGTATCACATAACATCTCATTCACCAGGACCTAGTCATATTGCCAAATCTTGGTGAAAGGAAGGCTGGGAAATGTAATATTTTAGCTGGGGACATTATTGTTCCACATAAAAATATGGTTTTGCTATTAAGGGAGGAAGGGTGAATAAAGATTGGGAAGCAGCCAGCAGACATTGTCATGCCATATAAAAAGTATATTTAAGTCAGAGTTTTAATTTCCTTTCTAGTTATCAGTCCTAGGTTCCACCCACTAGATTTCTAGTTTCTTGAAGATGGGAATGGGTTTAGGCTTACTGTGTTATTATTCCCTGTGACTCACACATTGAGGTCTATTTTTCCCCCTGCACAGTCTACAGTCTAGCCTACTTGATCCTTTTTTGCTTTTTAAGTAAGGAAATCAATATCATTACTCCAATTAAAGGGAAGAGTGAAGATGTCCAATAGCTGGTCCTAATGAAAAGTCAAGAGTTCCCAAACCTCAATTTGGGGCTTCATCAAAGCAGCAGGTGGCCTAGAGATGGAAATTGGTTATTTGACATATTTAATTATTCAAAATAGTAGATAAATACACTGCCTAGAACCCATTTAGAATAGTATTTAATTTCCCATCATGCACTCCTTTACACACAAACCTACACCACTGTCTTCCTTAGGTCCAAAGGCATTTTAAAAAATATTTTCTTATAATACTGGACATGACTCACCAGTAGCAATGGACTTGGACTCAAGAGTAGACCAGATATTGATTACATGTTTAATCACCAGCAAACATTGACAAACCATTTACATCCTCAAGTTTTAGTCCATTCATTTTATTTTATTTTCCTTTTTATTGAATTTATTGGGGGGGTACTACTTAACAAAATTATACAGTTTTGGGTGCACAATTCATTTTCAAAGTAAGCATAATCACACTATAGAGGTTACTGAAGAGAAGGGATCTTTGAAAAGTTCCTGCATAGCTCTTAGCCAGTAGGCAATCAGAATATGAGCTTTAATATGAATCTCTTCTCTTGTGCCCAGTACCACAGAAGATTCGTACTTGGCTCTTTGACATTGGGGCATCACTGTTGCGACTCATCATACCTGTGAGAAACCTCCCAAGAGTCCTGCAGGTTTTCTGCCCAGACTTGGGCAAACGGCCCTGACTTTCCTGAGATATATAGGAGGCCTTCAAGTGACAGACCTCAGAGAGAGCATTTCTGAATGGTTCTTCCAAGCACAACAAATCAATTTCTTCTCCTTGCATATTCTGAGAATTAGCAGAGAGCCCATACATATTTCAGAGTTACTTCTTGATACAATTATAGTTCATTTAGCCAGCAATTACAGTAATAGGAAGATTGGCAACCACTACAAATCAGGTTTAAAGGAATTGATGTCCTGAACTGCTAGAAATTCATTTGCCCAACTCTAGTGATTGACATGATGGGCTTGATGCCCTATCTGGGAAGTGGGGGGTGAAGGAGACTGGGCATCCCAGTGGGGTAGATTGACTAAGCATGAGCGCCATTTTAAGCCCTAAGAAGTAAGGAAGTCTTCACCTTCTACAACTATTAACTGTACCAACCAAGAGGTCTGGACATTTTGTTTTTAAGAAACTGTCAAAAACCAAAATTGTACAAAGCACTAAAGTAGAAAGGTGATTGTATGTAGGGTGGTGTGGGGAGCTCTAGTGCAGTGGTCGGCAAACCGCGGCTTGTGAGCCACATGCAGCTCTTTGGCCCCTTGACGTTTTTAGCAAAGGTCAACTTAGGAGTACTCTAATTAAGTTAATAACAATGTACCTACCTACATAGTTTAAGTTTAAAAAATTTGGCTCTCAAAAGAAATTTCAATCATTGTACTGTTGATATTTGGCTCTGTTGACCAATGAGTTTGCTGACCACTCTTGTGTATAAGTAAGCCCCATACTATCTCAGCCCCCAAATAAATTTTCACTAAATTTTATGTAAGCCATTGAAACCAATTATTTCCAACTACGTCTTATTCTTTTAAATTCAAACCCATGTCTGATTCATGTGTTCTTAAATTTTTAAAGACTTATGCCCGGATATCTTCAAATGGCATCTGGCTAGAAGATCTTAATACATGTTAGTTTATTAATATATAGTCGTGAAGAAAATCATTTTTAAAAGGCAACAAAGACTAAAAAACTAATGATGAAACACTAAGAATACGAAATAGTGTCAGAAAAATGTAAAATTAAGCAGCATTTGTAAAGTAGATATGTCTAGTGAAAGAGGAAGGAAGGAAGGAAGGAAGGAAGGGAGGGAGGGAGGAAGGGAGGGAGGGAGGGAGGAAGGAATCTAACCTGGGATGTTTCAGTCTGCAGACCAACACTCTATCCCCAGAGCCAAACTGGTTTCAAGGACCCCTGCATCTTATTGTCACAGGAGAGAATCACCAGCTCCTGGTCTAAGCCCTTTAGAACTTTACTTCCTGGGAAAGCGAGGTCAGCTCAAACATTAGTGAGAAACTTAAATTGGGGGAGTGGAGGATAACTAAATATCACCAGTTTTCCCATTTGCTATTAAACAAACCTTATTATGACAGAGCTCCTTTGAGTCTCTGGGCCAGGAAACTGGATTAATAAGGGGTCATATACTAAACAGCCAAGCTCAGGGCAGGCCTGCATGGCAGGCTTACACACTCAGAGACCTAAAGTAACCACAAGGAATGGTCTAAAATTAAAACTTCATAACTAAAAGTGAGTCATGACGGGTAGTCATGTCCTATGCAGGTATCTTGGAGGACAAAGATCAGTCTCAGTCTTTACCTTAACCGAGCTTCTCTATTGTCTTATTGGGTCTGGGATAATGTATCTTTGGAATGTCAGAGTAATCCCCCTTCTTCCAGATCCTTCAGGGTATAATCTCCCAACAGAGCAGGAGGCCCTGGAACCTCTCATTGTTATCTCATACCCTGTACACAATCTCTATGTGCTGTAAATGTTCATTGTTAACTATCCTGTACCCACCAATGTAAGAGAAGGATGTGTCTATTCATTTTACTTTTTATCACCCAGAGATTTCCCTGCTTTGAGTTCTCCTGCCTCTCTAATAAATCATGGATGGATTTCATGTAACCTTCTTACATCTTCCCCTTGTGTTCTGATGTATAAAGTAAGGTGCAAAACTGCCATTCTCTAGAGCAGTGTTTCCCAAAGTGTGGTACACGTACCCCCAGGGAGGAAGAATTTGCTGGGGGTATGCTTTGCACCGGAGTTTGGTGGGGATATGCATCGCACCCTGCTTAGCTGCACCTAATTCTACGTTCTCATGAGTCAAGTCAAGACATTCTCGTGAGGCGTGAGATAGTCCTGTGTGCAAATAAATGTTATTTATAAGATAACTTTTATTTATATTTTATTATGAATAATTTTATTTTTTGTTTATTATTATTTAGTGTATGTACCAAAAAAAGAAAAAATAAATATATTTTGATTGTTATTAAAATACACCCTTTTTTTGATGAGGGGTACTCAGCGTTATGAAAATTATAGAAGGGGTAAACATATCTCAAAAGTTTGGGAAACACTGCTCTAGAGCATTTTCTCAGTCCACTGAGATTTTGCTTCCCACAATTGTCATCAATTTGACTCAAATAAACACATAAAAATTATCTACAGGTCTGGATATTTCTTACATCGACAAAACTCAGGAAAAAAAGTATATATATATATATATAATTTAACCAGTTGTGTACTTACTCTGTCATTAAATGAGATTAATTGTGCTTGAAATCGTGAAACACTAAACCAACATGCAATCAGATTCACTATAATAGGATATAACTAAAAAACAAGGACTTTCTAGTATTTTTATAGTTTTTCATAGCAATCCAATTTTACTGCTGATATTTATTGACATGTATTTTATGCAAGTCTTGTACTAACTTTATTATCCCTAAGAAAATTTTATTTTATTTTATTCTCACAACAACCCTGGGGGCTTGATGATAACATGGTGTGCATTTTATAGCTGGGGAGACTGAAGGTTGGTCAAAATTCTATGCAATAGGGTTAGAATCCTACATCTATTTAAGGCCAGATTCTGACTCTTAAAGCATTCACTACATATTATCTTACAGTAAGTGTATTTAAAGCATTTCTTTGGGCCTAAACATAGATACAGCCCAATTATTTTTGCATTTACTTCCAAACTGAATGTATTTCAATTCAGAACTCTTCCCAAAGGAACAGTTCAGAGTATAAATCTTTGATAAATTGTCTCTGAATGTGTTTCAAAAGACAAAGAATCTAAACACTCTTCCTTTCAAAGACAGGAAATGGTTCTAATAGGTTTGTATTTTACAGAAGTATATGCCTCAGCAACCAGAACTCTTTGATTATAACATTCAATAGACTGTCATTGGTTTTCTAAAAAAACAAAACAAAACAAAAAAAAAGTGAGGAATGGATCATTTATTTTACTGAAAAATTTTAAAAATATTCAAATATTGTTGCCTAATTTAAAAATTACTTGACAAATAGATAAATGATGTATTGACAAGGAACCAGATTCCTGCTACAGTAGATTGGTTTTGCATTAAGGTGTTGGTGCACATGATTTTAGTTGACTTCCTTACTGATCCATTCATCCAAAGTTAGGATTTGGGGACTGTGTCCTGGTGGGGAAATATATCTTAAAGTTGGATCACGTGCTCAGAGGCCCTGCCTCCCTCCACTAACACACAGCACCACTGCCATGCTTTAGCGCGGTGAGGACTTCTTAAATCTTTCTGCTGCAACCATGCTGGGTTAACAATAATAAATGCTTGTTATTGACACCCTGATAAGATAACTCAAAGGGCAAGCACCAAACCACTGACTGCTGTAATGTCACTCTGAAAAATGTTGAAAAGAGAAAGAAAACTGACATCGCCACCACCTTACCTCATCATAGAGCTTACCAGAAAGACATCTTAGCTCAAACATGGGCACTGTGCCAACATTCATTCATGCACTTAGCAAACATTCTGAAGCCGGTTTTACCAAGTGCTAACTCCTTATATATATCCTGGTTTTGTTGGAGCTCTCTCTGGGGAAACTTCCTGATTAATATATCTATAATCATTGCACTATGACCTCTAATCCACTTGTCAACCGCAACTGGTATGCCTTTTATTATCACAATGAAAAATAAGCTTTGGGATTTAGAGTTACTTACACTGACATCTCATTGCTCTTTGGTAAACATCCCCTTGATTTTGAACTAGAAAGACAGGCACCTTGAATAAAAGGACTGCATTTCCCATATATAGCAGTAAGATATAACCATGTGACTAATTTCTGGCCAATGAGAGGTAAGCAGTTATTTTGTTTTTGTTTATTAGAAAGTCTGGGCAGGCTGTATAGAGTAAGCTGACACCACTGTAAGCATTGCATTGTTTCTTCATCTTTTGGTCTTTAGCAAATAAGATTTCAGGAGATCTAACAACCATCTTAGACAACAAGGTAACAAGAAGCCTAACTATAAGAATAGTGCAGAAAGGTAGGATGCTGTGTCCCAGGTGTGTATTAGTCCAGAATAGGCACAACTATTTTAGAGTTAAAAAAGGAACATTAATTGTTACTTGGATCTGGGGTAAGATAAAAAGTTTGAGTGGGATAAAAAAGGTATAAGAAAACATTTTTTGATTTATAGAAAACATTTTATATCATAATTGTAGTCATGGTTATTGCAGTGTATACATTCCATAAAATTCATTTGACTGTATACTTAGGATGGGTGTATTTTGTTTCATGCAGATCATATGCCCATATAATTTGTTGACAAGAAATCACATAGGAAATGTACTTAATTTCACACTATTGGAATTTCTTAGTTTGGGGCAAGAAAACAATGACCACCATCATAACTACTTACCGTAATATTGGAGATCCTTTCAGTGGTGATAATAAAAAGTAAATGAGATTTAGAGCTCTAAAAAAATAAGATAATATTACTCACAAACTTGATTTTTTTAAAATATATTTTATTGATTTTTTTACAGAGTGGAAGAGAGAGGGATAGAGAGTTAGAAACATCGATGAGAGAGAATCATCAATCAGCTGCCTCTTGACACCTCTTCCTGGGGATGTGCCCGCAACCCAGGTACATGCCCTTGACCAGAATCTAATCTGGGACCTTTCAGTCGCAGGCTGACACTCTATTAACTGAGCCAAACCAGTTTCGGCCACAGACTTGATTTATTTGTTAAATTTAGATTGTAGCATTAAGTATATTTGATACTGTTATAATTAACCTAGTTATTAATAACAGGAAAGGAGCAAAGAGAAGGCCAAATATTATAGGCATGCCCTTTGGGTAGCTTTGCCAGGAAGCTGCAACTTTATATCCCCAGGCAGCCACCTGTCTCTTCCTCACAGATCTCTGGGGGAAAGGCCTGGACAGGGAGGAGATAGACCCATGGCCAGTAAAGTTGGGGTGACATTGGGAAAGTGCTTGGCTGGGAACAGATAATTGGTCAGAATGGGCATGGCCAGCCACTACAAGGGCTGGGCATTGTAGATATTTAATCACCTAAACAAAGGAATTTGATCTCTTGGTTCCTCCCTGTGCTCTTGGCTCCCTGGGGACTCTTGGTGCAGGGGGCATGCTCTCTTGACTCCTCTGCATTTGCCCATGTGGCCCCTGATCATGTGGACCCACACACAATGGACTAATAGATGAGCAAGCCAGATGCTGAGCTGAACCTGGCTGCAATATGGAACAAAAAAAGAACACTGGCTTTGCTTTTATCTCTACTGAAACACTTCTATGACTGAAATGAGACTTAGGAAACCGGGGGATGTAATTCTACACAAATAGAAATCACTCATCCTCCCATGCCAGTCTTCTTCTCAAGACATCATAAGGACTCTACTCCCAGCACTCAATGAGGAAAAAGACACCTCAACTTCCCCAATAATGTATTGATGTTTATTTTCTATAATTTTAATGTGTTTAAAATACTAATTAAAACAAACAATAGTATGTAAGGTTGCAAGGATAAGTAATATCAGAAAATGATTGTTACTTTGTGCATTAAGATATGATAATTAAAAAAATCATATGGACATTTTAACATTTCATAAAAAATTGTCAGTTGATAAAGTGTAGCACCTACTTCAGTAAAAATAGAAAACAAAAGAAAATCAAGCAAAACATATTATAATAAAATATAAATATATAAGACTACTTTCTTGATCAAACATTATTTAATAACCAAAGCACATACATAATTAGAAATGTATCTCCCATTGCCATTAAAGTAAATTGTTTTACAATAGTTATTTTGTGATCATAAGCAACACAATGAATATTAAAAATTTAAAAATATGAATTTTTTTAGTGAAGACAGGACTAATTCTTTTGAGAAAATATCTAAATTTTGTGAGACAACATCAAGAAAATCTAACTCATAACTTTGTTCATATATATATATAATATATATATATTATATATATATATATATATATATATATATATATATATATATATATATATATATTAGAAGCCCAGTGCACAAAAATCATGCACAGGGGTGGGTCCCTCAAACTGGTCTGCACCCTCTCCAATCCAGGATCCCTTGGACATCCCTCTCACAATCTGGAACTGCTGGCTCCTAACTGCTCATCTGCCTGCCTGCCTGATAGCCCCTAACCACCTCTGCTTGCTGGCCTGATCACCCCTAACTGTCCTCCCCTACTAGCTTGGTCACCCCTAACTGCCCTCCCTGCTGGCCTGGTCCCCCCTAACTGCCTCTGCCTTGGCCCCCCCACCACCATGGCTTTGTATGGAAGGACGTCCGGATGGTTATCTGGAAGACGTCCTGTCTAATTGGCATATTACCCTTTTATTAATATATATCATACAACATAAGCCTTAAGGCAAAATTGTATTAGAAATTAAGAGACATTTCATTTAAAAATGTATATTGGTTTGATATGATTCAAATCCACTTGTTTATGACAAAAATCAAATCTTTAAGAATGGGATTGCTTTCCCTAGCTGGTTTGGCTCAGTGTCTAGAGCCATGATTCTCAACCTTTCTAATGCTTCAACCCTTTAACACAGTTCTTCATGTTGTGGTGACCCCCAACCCTAAAATTATTTTCGTTGCTACTTCATAACAAATTTTACTACTGTTAATGAATCGTAATATAAATATGTGTCTTTCAATGGTCTTAGGGCTTAGGCTTTACAGGTTGAGAACTGCTAAACCTAAGACCATCGTAAAACACAGATATTTAGATGGAGATTGCACCCACAGGAACCTGCCTGTTCCAGGCAGGGTTGGGATCATTCAGTGCGGGGAAGGCTCGATTTAAATGAAACCACCACTTAGATAGGCGCCAGCTTTGTCATTTGAAGAGGGTTTATCATCCCTTCGGGATGTTTCCTTAGAAACCACAAATTCAAGATAGCAGAGCTGGTAGCCACCCCTGGACCAGGAAGCACAGTGGGCCTGTGTGCACCTCTGCCAGAAGCCTCCAGGCCGGGCCACATGGGGGCCACCTCTGCTGGTGATGGCAGTCGCTGCCAACCTGCTCCTGCTATGCATGCCTCCTGATGAGTGGTCTTGGTGTGATGGCATCCTGGCTAATTTGCATATCCCTCTATTATTATATAGAATTAAAGCATTAGCCAATGTGAAATGTTAGATAGACAGAAAAAAAATCCCATTTACAAGGAACCGACAAGATGTGACATCAAATGAACAACAAAATACTTGAAAATTATAGAAAATGAAAATACTCAAGATTGACTAAAAGAGTTTTAATTGTTCATTACTATATTCTCAATGTTGTCATATATTATATGCTCAATAAATATCTGATAAGTAAATAAACATAAGAGAAACAAGTGAATATTGACAAAAGGGCATTTAAAGTTTGTTGACAATATATTTAGATTTTGATTAACCATTTGGAAAAATATATTTTGTTTAAACATAATCATCTTAAAATAATGATTTTTACCTCTATCTTTGGTATTCATAATATCTTTTTGATACTAATGGAAATTTTTTATAATCATTTTTTGTTAATGAATTAAATAGCATTCCAACATAAGAAATCCTAAAAAAAATAATTCAGATGCTTGGTGTCATTTTCTTTCTCATTATTTTAATAGGAAAGCCTATAGTGTTTCAACCTTAACTATGATGTTGGCCATTGGTTTAAGCGAACCCTATTTTAGATTTTTAATTATATTTTGATGCCAATTTTACTAGTGATATTTTTGTTAATGTTCATCACTAAATCCTGTATTTTTTCCCCCTTTTCATCATATGCCTTTTTACTTTGCCCAAGAGGATCTTTTTTTCTTCTATTTTTAGAAAACAAAGTGTATTTTTTGTTTTCTGTCAGTACTTTAAGCAGAATTATAGCAAGTTCATTAAATTAATTGAAAAGCCCATCTTTTATGGTTGGAATAAATTATATAATTTTGAAATTGTCTATTTCAAGTTTAAAATTATCTGTAAGAAAAAATGCAGCAGTGATTATATTAAATTCAAGTATGACTGAATTGAGGCAATGAAAACATTAAAAAGAGAAACTGTCATTTACTTTATAAACATAACAACTATAACTTGTAGTGATAATGTGATAGTTATGAAATTTTATGTGCCAAATAATACAGTATCAAACTATATAAAGTGAAACCTATAAGCAGTCAAATGAGATCAGATGATAGAAAATAAAATTATACTAACAACTTTTAAGATAAGAAATATAAAATAAAGAAAAATAATTTTACATGAGAATATTTCCAACATTACTGTTTATGACCGTGATAAAATTTAAAGGCACAAAAGAAGAGTATTAATTATGATACATCAATACTTTATGATATTATGTAGTTTTTAAAAATCATTTTAAAGATAAGAAAATATAGTAATATCTTTAATTTTAGTCTCAGATTTTAAAGCTACATAACATTATAAAATGAACAATATAAAACCATCCAGAAATGATAAATATAACTGTTTCCTCACATAAGTCTCTTTTTTACACAACTGAATAATCTCTCTCTCTGTCTACTCTCTCTCTCTCTCTCTCTCTCTCTCTCTCTCTCTCTCTCTCTCACTTTCTCTCTCTCTCTCTCTCTCTCTCTCTCTCTCTCTCTCTTCCTCTTTCAATTTCATTTCCATCTCCCTCTCCATTCGGACATATAAATTTTAACCACTATTAAAAATTTATTTTATATCTTTTTTACCTTCTTTTTCATTTTATTTGTTCTTATTTTTTTTGTTTCTGGTGTATATTTTTAATCCATTTATATATTCAAATATAACTCTAATAACACATAGTGTTTCTTTGTTGTTTTTAATTCATATTGATGTTAACATACTTATTATGATGGTATCAACTATTATTTTTATTTTTTTTGTTTTTAAAATCAAATATCTGAGATCCAATCACATTAGAATATAGTTCTAACCATAAATATGGTTTTAAATATAATTGATGTGTATTTTAATTTTCTGTATTTTGCCTTATACCACACTAAATTACACCATTTTACTTTTTTAAAAAAATATATTTTATTGATATTTTACAGAGACGAAGGGAGAGAGAGAGCTAGAAACATCAATGAGAGAGAAACATCGACCAGCTGCCTCTTGCACACCCCCTACTGGGGATGTGCCCGCAACCAATGTACATGCCCTTGACCGAAATTGAACCCAGGAACTTTCAGTCCGCAGACCGATGCTCTACCACTGAGCCAAACAGGTTTTGGCCACCATTTTACTTTAATTCCTTTCTAAAGTCATCCTTGTACATATCTGCTTGTGCACAGGTTCCAGAATTTTCTAAAATATGTATACTTTGCAACAACACTGCAAGGCTCTAAGGTATATCTATTTTCACTTTTCTCCATACCGTCAACTTGTTTTTCAAAGTGGTTGTGCCAACTCACACAGCAGAGTAGAAAGGTCCCTCCCCTGGCAACCTAGTAGTTAAATCTGGGTATGTCACACTTTCTGAATTTTTTTCCCATTCATATGGCAGTAAAATGCATTCAATGTTGTACTATTTTTCATTTGATTCCTTTTTAGTAAATTTGTACAATTTCTAATGTACTTTGGTCCTAAGATTCCCAACTCAACACCCCCCCCCCCCCCCCATGAGTTGCAGGATATAACTCTTTCCATTTTTTTAATAGTTTAAATGGATTTTAGTTCTTGGGATAGGCTGGATAATAATTATTTTTCTTTTATGCACTAGGAAAGTATTTCCTCACACATAATAGGGCTTTCTTTTGCTTTACTTTTTTTATAGTTTATTTTTCATCTCATAAGGTTTTCATTGTGATATACCGTAATCAAATGTCATTCTCTTTTATTTTTTGGATCATACTTCTTTCATGCTTAAAAGATCTTTCCCTACCTTGATGTCATAAAGACATTTTCATCTAATAGATTTAATTTTCTTTTGTTTCTTATATTTAATTAATATGAAAAAATATTTGCATTGACTATATGAGTATATATATATATATATATATATATATATATATATAAAGAGAGAGAGAGAGAGAGAGAGAGAACAATGAACACAACCCAATGTACTGATTATTTCATTATTTTTTCATTTTGTAATGTCACTTTACTCATATAAATATTTGGATATGATTTATTATAATTCTATAATGTCTTAACATGTGATAAAGCCAGTTTCCCCTCCATTTTTTCCTTCTTTCACTATTTTTAAAGTTCAGATGTGCCTTGATTTAATGAATGCTTTTTCATATACCAATAAATTTTAGAATAAACATTCCACATTTTATGAAGAAAAATCCTGTTATAATTTAATTGACTTGGTGATAGTACCGGGACAACCTTTCTCTGGTATAATTCCCTTTCTTTATTTTTTACATTTATTATTATTATTATTATTATTATTATTTTATTTTTTAATCCTCACCTGAGGATATTTTCCCAGTGATTTTTAGGGAGAGCAGGAGAGGGAAAGACAGAGAGAAATATCTATGTGAGAGAAACACATCGATTGGTTGCCTCTTGCAGGAGCCCTGAGTAGGCCTGGGCCAGGGAGGAACCTGCAACCAAGGTATGTGCCCTTGACTGGAATTGAACCTGGGACGACGCTCTATCCACTGAACCAAACCGGCTAGGGCTAGATTCCCTTTCTAAATGATCCCATGATGATCTCAAAAAGATTGTTTACAGACATATTTCTCCCAACTTGTATAATTAATTTATTGTGATTAAGAATACGATTTTAAAATGTTCTTTACTTAGTGGTTATTGCTAGTATGCAAGAGTTCTATTATGTTTGAAATATGTACTTTCTGTCCAGGTGCCTTTCTGGACTACCTTCATAGTTGTAAGGAACTATATATCCTCCTGGGTTTTCTATGTAGACAATCAGTCTCTACAAATAATGACATTTATTTTTTTTTCTTTCTTTTTCTTATCTTTAACATGGGCTGGGAATCATACTAATATGTTGAGCAGAGTTGGCACAGAAGTCATTTATGTCTTTTTACCGGTTTAATGGAAATGCTCTAAATGTGCATTATTACGTGTGCTGAAATCAGAAGTTATTAGGTCAATATAATTTATCAGGTTAAGAAAAATTTTTATTTCTATTTGTAAAACTATGTAAAATCACAAATGGAAGTTGATTTTTTATCACTTTATTACATCTATTAAAATAAACATATTTCTGTCTTCTCTTATAATTGATTAAAATATTAGAATGTTGACCCATCAGTACTTACTTGAGATATCTGTCATGTCCAAATCTGAGATAACTTTACTTCTTTGTTTTCAGTTGGTCTTTTTAGGTTTAGACAAAGTTATAAACTTTGACATGCTGAGACTTATATTGAAATTTTTGCATGAATGTGCATAAATCTCATTGACTATTTTTGCTTTCTTGAAACTGCCTTTGCCTGGGTCTGGTTGATGCTTTACTATTTTCTCAAAAAATGTTGAGAGCCTTTTTAAAAAAAAAAAAAAAAACTTTTCCATGTTCTGAAATAGTTTGTGAAAGAGAGGCCTATATTTTTCTTCAGTTGTAGGGATATTCTTGGGTCTAGCAGCTTCAAAATTTTATAATGGAAATTTTAAATTTTATTATTCATTTTAAGTTTTTAATGTTACTCTTTCAATTATTTTCTTTTTCTTCCTGATTAATTTTTAGAAATTTACTTTTTTTGCATTTTAAATGTAGCTGCTAATTTTTAAATTATTGCTGTCTAATTGACCCACTGTTATTTATTCCTCTTCATTCCTTTTAATAGTTAGTTTATAATTTCTGCTTATTTTCCTAGTCTTTGTTGTTGTTTTTTCATTTGTCTTTCCTATGAAACTGTAGTCTTATTGATTATATTTACTACATAGATATATTTTAATATTTTTATTTATTTCTGCTTTTCTATTTATGATTTTCTTTCTTCAGCTTTATTTCCTATTTACTTTTTAAAAACAATTTAGTTGAATTCTTAATTTATTAATTTTGAAAGTTCCTGTGTCTAAAGGATTCCATTAAAGATCTATATTTCCCTTTAAGTGTCCATTTAGCTGCATCCCACTGTTTTTGATATATAATAATCTTACTTTTATTAATGCCTAGATATTTCTCTAAATATTCAATGTTCTTTCTGTTCTTTTTATTTATGATCATTACCAGGATCTGCAAAGTTAATGATGTTTTAATCTTTCATTCTTTCCAAGATCTTCATCAATTGATTCATGTCTATTTGCTTAGCCTATGAATTCCCAAATGGCAAAACTTATCTTCTTTTAATGCCCTGCCTCAGGCTCTAGCACAGTCTAAGGCATATACATGGAAACAGATAAAATGTATGTCAATTCCTCAGACCCTTTCCTATATCGATTCATTCATAAGTTTCTTCTTTTATACAACAGATATTTCTTAAACTTCTAAGAAACAAGTAATGGGGAATGTCCTAGGCACCTAGGCTTGTTATACTCTGAATATTGTTGGCATCTAGCTCTCTGGGACATTGGGGAACTCTAGATATACAGATGACATCTTCTCTATAAAGGCTTTTCCTTACCCTTTATTTCATGTTGACTCCACATTGGTAGAATGAGAGGCCATGTAAGAAATTAGTGATGCGACACTGTTGGGGAATTTAAAGAGAGAGGCAATGGACCCTTTTAGCCTTTCTCTGTATTTGGATGTACATATACAGCTATTTGATTTCAGTCGGAGTCTACTTTTTTGCTTTACTGCCATTAGAATGATCTAGAATGCTTTTCAAAATACTGTTATTTAGACACAAATCGAGATTAAAAGAGATAAAAAATGACAAGTGAAGTGTGGGCCTGGGCATCAGTATTTTCTCACAGATTTCAAAGGGATTCTATGGAATACTCATGTCTGTAACAATTGAGACATATTTACTGTGTAAGCTAAAACTTGGGCCTCTAGTCTTATTGTCTATTCTATTGTCAGGTTTTATTTATGATTTCTCAGGTGGTTTCTGAAGAATGATAAAGGATTGAAATGCATAGAATATGTGGGCATTGGTAAAAGGTTTTTATTTTGTTCTAAAGTAAGCATGCTTGTTATAAAACTGCTTGTCTGGACACATGCCTGAGATAAAGATCTGGTCAGCCACAAGTTCTTTCCTATGTTTAAAAACAGTAACCCAGTGTTGCAACCTGAAAGCCTCCAAAGCAGATAGGCAGGTGAAATCATTAAGGTGGGGGTGTTTCATGAAGGTTCCAGGGACCTCAGAAAATTCAGTAGCTGTTCAGTACCTCCTCTGAGTACCTGGAATACTGTAACTGTGGTCAGTCAATAAGGTTAATATAATAAAAATACATTTTCATATTTTTGCTGTGTTCAACCCTGGGGGAACACCAAGCTTTGGGTATTAATGAGTACCCCAACATGGGGCTCAATGGTGAGGCAAGAGCAGAGCTATCCTGTCTTTGCTATTTGGCTATTGCATCTTAATAAATGAGCCTCTTGCTTGGCTGGCATGGCTCAGTGGTTGAGCATCGACCTATGAACCTAGAATTTTCACAGTTCAATTCTAATCAGGGCACATACCCGGCTTGCTGGCTCAATCCCCATTGTGAAGCATGCAGGAGGCAGTGGATTGATGATTCTCTCTCATCATTGATGTTTTATCTCTCTCCCCTTCTCCCTTCCTCTTTAATATCAATAAAAATATATTTAAAAATAAAATAAAGTAAATGAGCCTCTATTATGCAGAACATAAAATGCAATGGGCTAATAGCTTCTTATTATACTAGTTCAGGTATGATGACTGTTATCAATCAAAACAATAGCAGTAGGGTGCTGAATCCAAAATTCCACAACAACAACAACAAAAATAGTAATCTATATAGAACTAGCAGCCAGTATACTCTGCAAGCCAGGGCCCCTCATAAGTCACTGCCTGGATATTGTTTCCCTGCAATGATCAGTAAGCCTGTCCTCTTGAGGGTCCTCTTCCATCACTGAAGCCATTCTCTGCTGTATACCCTTAACAGTAAGCTGCTGTATCCTTACGTGACCTTTCCTCACAATAAGCATTTCCAAAACCCAAACCACCACAAAGAGGGTGCATTTTCTTGAGGTAATTAATAAATTTTTGAAGAATCAAATCAGTGCTAACAAAGACAAAGCTTCATCTGGAAAGAATCATCTGGAAGGTGTTTGCTTTCTTGCAAATGATAAATACTGTCTCTCTTCTGAATCACTTTTTGGAAAAACGTTTAAGGATATCTTTGGGGGATCAGATAAGGTCAATTAAAAGTGTTATAATTCTATCCAAATAATTTGTTCTAGTTATAATTCAAACCTTCAGTTGAACATTTTGTACTTTTGCTGAGAGAAAAACAGCATTTTCCTATACAGATGTGGCAATTTGAGAAAATTCTTCCATGTAGCTAATGTAAACACATTTTATGTCATTGTTGAGTCTAGGACACTGGATTCCCCAAATTATCCCTCTTGTAGAAATTTATTTGTTAAGTAAACTACAGTCCACACTACTTCCTCAGCCTTGCCCAAAGAAACAGTGCCTAAACAAACAAGAGACTTACAAGGTAGAAAGATTCAAGTGCATCTTACTGAACCAACCACCAATAGAAGCCACCCTTTCTGCTAGAATTTGGTTTCATTTTAACTATGTTTGTTGGCATTATTTCTGCATTTGGAGTTTTTACATTCTTGTTTTTTTCCCTCTAAATTGCAAGCAGGCTTCAATCTTACATCAATGAATGTGTTCCTAAGGGTAAGCAAAAAACATCTCAAAAAGTACAGAAAATTATTACCAAAGACATGCACCATTAGTGCACAAATGAATAATTTTTACTTCTGTAACTATTATAACCCAGAGTTCTCAAACTTCATAGACTTAAGATCTTTACTTTTATTCATTGTTAATCCAAGGCTTATTTGCCTGGAAAGTTTGAGATAATATATATATATATATATATATATATATATATATATATATATATTGATATATATATTGATATATATTGATATATATATTGATATATATTGATATATTGATATATATATTGATATATATTGATATATATATTGATATATATATATTGTTGTTTTGTTAATCCTCACTGGAAAATAGGATTTGAGAGAAAAAAGAGAGAGAAACAATGATGTGAGAAAAACGCATCGATTGGCTGCCTCCTGCACTCACCCTGACCCCATCCAGAGTTGGGGATCAATCCAGCAACCCAGATAGGTGCCCTTGACTGGGAATTGAACCCATAACCCTTCAATGTACAGGCCAACTCTCAACCACTGAGCCATACCAGCCAGGCTAACCTTCTGCAACCGTCCCATCTGCAATTAGTGGTGGTAATAATAATTGTAGCTAGTTAGTGAGATGGAGTCTGATGGACTTGGAGACATTAGTTCTGAGAATGGGGACTTCCAGGCCGGCTATAATATGTAATTTCAGTGGACTATCCCTGATTTTGTTCACCCTGCTTTAAAGACCAATCAGCCCTCCTCCTGTGATATATTCAAGGACTAAGATAACCTATCTACAAGCCCAACAAAATTTTAAAATGCCTTTCCTACTTTATTTTGAGGACCTATATCTTAAACCTTGGATTTATAGCAAGAAATAAACACATGAATCTGAAAAAAACATTTATTTCCTGAAAAAATTGCAAAAGATTTATGATCCTTATTTCACTAGTTATTAAAACTGCCTATTTGGGTCTAACGTTATTTGAACTAAAAATAATTTATTAATTTAAAGGAAGCCAATTATCAATTTTTAGAACAGACTCACTCTATAATTTACTAACTTTGATGTTTGATATATTTCCTCAAATCCTGCCTTAAAAATAACTAAGTCAAAGGCATTATTATTAAAGGAAGGAGCAAAATATTTTGTAGTAATCAGGATTTTTTAAAAAAATATATGCCTTTTCAAAAATATATTTTTTAATGTAGTAGATGAAAAACTATATGCAAAATGCTCATTGCAAAATTGTTAATAGTTAGTTGTGTGTGGGGGCATATGTTCACCCTCAGTAACTATGGAAACAAACAAAATAACTCTTAAATTGGGGAATCTTTATTTTCCCAGAAGTTAAAGGAGAAGGAACTTACCCTAAATAAGGAAGTCACAAATGAAACAGTAAAAATGTTTTGAAGAAGACCAAAATTGAGTCAGAAAGCTAACTAACTGAAGCGTAAATCATATATATACTAATAAAAGGATAATATGCTAATCAGACTGGGTTAACTGGACATCATCCAATCCTCTGGTCCTCCTTCCAGACAAAGCCATGATGGTGAGGGCCAATGCAGAGGCAGTTAGGGTCAATCAGGCCAGTAGGGGAGGGCAGTTAGGGGTGATCAGGCCGGCAGGCAGAGGTGGTTAGGGGTGATCAGACCAGAAGACAGATGTAGCTAGGGAAGATCAGGCTGGCAGGCATAGGGGTTAGGAGTGATTAAGCAGGCAAGTGAATGGTTAGGATTGTGAGAAGAATGTCTGACTGCCTGTTTAAAGCAGCAATCAGACATTTCCCGGTGGGTCCTAGATTGAAAGAGTGCAGGCCGGGCTGAGGGACCACCCCACTCCATGCACAAATTTTGTGCACCAGACCTCTAATATAATTATAAATATAAATCATATCATTATAAAAGCATACAAAATCATGCCTTTAATTTTCTAGGCTTTACAAAAACCTCTTGTCCTCTTTGTTTTGTCCTTTAAGAAGCTTAGAACCAAATGTACAGCCCACCTATTGTGATTGATAAGCTTTTATAAAATTCAGACCCGTGTGACTCATATCTAGCCTCCTAACCTATAGATTCTATTTGTTTCAACTTACTGAGCCAATAATTGTATTTTATTGTATTATTTTTAATAACTAACACTGACCCAAATTCATGAAAGAAAAAATGAAATTATGAGTAAACAGCTAATGTGTCATGTACCTTTGTCCATCTTCCTAAGTATAATGTATTGGATTTTTCATTTCCCTCAGATGAACATGCCTTCTCTGTACGACACTGTATATGCTGATATACTTACTGTTTCGAGTCTGAAGGAGGGCTACCATGTGCTATTTTGATCTCAGCAAAGCATTTTACCTCCAAGGACATTAATGACCCCTGGCTGCCATTTGCGACCTACAACCATACAAGACAGGCAAGAGTCTCAGGGTGGGCTCCTCTAAATAAACAATGAGTGAAAACTGTGAATGTAAGTAGTTCACCATGTAAGTCTACTGGCCATGTTAGGGCTCACCCTCATGGGAGACCTCTGGGTGATTGTTACAACATGCCCCAGAGAGGTCCTACCAGAGGCCAGGAAGCGGGGCCCTTTCCCCACCAACTCCCATCTCTTTTTCATAGAGGACTGTTACAAGGGGAGTAGCAGTCTGCCCTGTGTGAGGATAAACCAACTTGCAAGTTCTCTGTAGCTGTGTAGGCATTTGCAGGAGGAAACCTTTGGTAGGAATAACTAATGCCCGGGAAATTTGGATAAGGCACCAACAAAGACTGCGACAGGAAGCAAGACAGAACTGGAGATAATGTTAACTTCAAGCAGTCCTTTTCATGTTCACATCTTCTGCACAATTTAGTAATTGATATTCAGTTGTGCTGGAGAATAGATAGAAGGAGAGCTGTTGTTCAAACTTAGGACTGTGGTATCCTGCCTTAGACATCAGTGCAAGAACATATTTTAGACACATCTTAGACCTGCCAATGTAGTATATCCCTGGGGCTTCTATTTACTAGTGTGATCTCTGGACAGCCAGTTACTATCAAAAGTCATGTCAACTATGGGACAAAGGGGAGCATTAGAAATGAACCCTTCCTGCAACCACTTTTTTCTTTTAAAAAATATATTTTAATGATATTTTACAGAGAGGAAGGGAGAGAGATAGAGAGCCAGAAACATCAATGAGAGAGAAACCTCAACCAGCTGCCTCTTGCACACCTCCTACTGGGGATGTGCCCGCCACCAAGGTACACGCCCTTGACCAGAATCGAACCCGGGACCTTTCAGTCCCCAGGCCAACGCTCTATCCATTGGGCCAAACCGGTTTCGGCCTGCAGCCACTTCTTTCAGTGCCTGCTACCAGGTCCAGTCAGCCAAATTCCATCTGGTTCCCATGCATTGTAACACTTTCAATCTTTGCCCCAACCCTCTCCTGAGATGAACTTATGGCTAACTTTTCTTAAGGCGTTCTGGCCTGATCCTTTTATATTTCCAACAGTCAGCTTCTGTCAAACTTGTGGGAAATAAAGGATTTTACAGATGCTCAGAAAAGATCAGAGGCACAAACCTAGTTAAAAATTCCAAAATCGATATTTTTAAAAAGGGATGAAAAACCCCAGGAAGCCCCAGGTTGTCTAAGAAGTCCTCAGTTCAAAGGTAGTAATTCAGGGATGAATCTGAGGATCTGAGTGTCAATAGGATCTTGGTTTGATAGGGAAAGAACGATCTTTATTAGGGAGCCATGGGACTATTTGACTTTATGACCGTTGTGCAAGGTGAAACTGTAAACTAGAGCATTGGGGCCAATGGAAGGGAGTGCAGAGAAAAATCATTCATCCTGCTTCCCTCCAATGCTCACTCCTTAATCTTCTGGAGGGTACAAAGCAAACTAGAGAATAAAGATGTCAGCAGTTTATCCAAAGGTTTTATTTGACTGCACAGCCATGCGGGAGGTCTCAAATGACCAAATGAGTAAGGTAATTTTATATCTGTATATCTTGACTATGTATCTTGAGGCCACTTGCTTGTGGTCCTCAGGGTTCCGCAGAAAGAGAAGGCTGGGGTGCAGTTTATATGAAATCATCTGGAACCTGGATTGTAAGTCTCACTCTTCTAAGCAAATGTATTTCTAAGCAAATTATTCACCTATAGAGTGCAGACATTCCGTCTGCTTGATTTTGTCTTGGGCCAGGTGGGGCAATCACACTGTTACAGGATACTCATGTTGGACATACATCTTCCTTGAATCTGTTGAAACAGCTCTGAATCCAAAACCCAGGTCTATTCATTATGTTAGTCTATCTTATAAATGGATCTCAGACTATTTTCCAACCAAATTCTCCTATGTGTCTGAAACTGTGCCCTGAACAGGGTTAGCTGCTTTGCAGCTCTTTCTCTGTGACCTAGGTTCTCCCCACTCCCCCAACCTTTGTCTGAATAGGAAACGTGTCAGGATATCAACAGTAGTATCTGGCTAACTTAAGAGTTTTTCTGGTACCTGGAAATAATTCTCAGCACACCAGGTCTTTGCTCTCACAGTTTTCCCCAGGTGTTGAAATCTGTACAAGCCATGCCCTCATTCTCTTATTTATCTGTATGGAACTGGCCAGCTGCCTATGTTGGAATAGTTCCTGCAAACCAATGGTCCAGAATTCTCAACTGCCCGTGTGGTTCAGGTTTTGGCATATCTGATGCTTGAGTGCAACTTGTTTTTGCCAGAGTTTGCTATGATAGGGAAATAGAGTCATTTGATGCGCCCAGGATACAGAATGCAAATACCTGGTACTTGTGACGCTTGTTTCCTAGCAGGGCTTAGCACAAACTTTTCTAATCAATTACTGTGCACTTGTACATTTAGGACAGATATAGCCACAGGGTTCTTCTTGTTTTATAATTTTATACAGCTAGTGCCAATAGGTCACAATTAAATGAAATCCTCATTGTATCCCTGGCAATAGCTTTGTGCTAAGCTAGGCACTCAGAAGAGATGGCACCATGAGTTGACAAAGAGAATAAGTTTATGTGGAGGAACAGTGTCCTGGGGGACATGAGAGAGGGATTAAAAAAATAGCTGGGACACTGAGGGTTCATCAAGAAGGAAATTGTTGTTGTGGTGATGGCCCAATGGCACTCAATTCTTGGTGTTGGCTACATTCAATTCTTTAGAAATCTTCACTTTGCAGAGCAAGGTCAGCGAAAGCAGTCAAATGCACTGGTCCAAATCTGAGCATCTTGGGATAGCTATATAAGGGGCCACAAGTGACTATGAGGGGAAGAATCTCATCCCTTCCTACTGAGTGTGGGAACCTCTCCCTGCTACTCTTGTCATGAAGGTAAGCAGAGCTTATTCAGAGTTCTGATTCTTTTCAGAGAAGCCGTTTTATCAGCATCAGAAGTGACTCCCCTTCATTATAGAAAAAAGAAACATTCAGGTACTTAAACCAAAATGCAAACAAGATTGTTGTAGTGTCACATTAGCAAAGACTGGGTGGGTTTTACAGTAATTTATAAGTTCACTAGATTGGCAATGTTTATATATGAAGTCTACCTAATTACCTCAAGATCATCTGCTCTTAAAGCTTTATTGCTGGGGTCACTAATGTCCCAATACCAGTAGACTCATTATTCTTCAGATCTTGAACCAATATTGATCAATCAGGCAATCAGCAACAATCACAGTCCTAACATGTGCCTGGGCTTAGAATAAAGTTATAAAGTCTACACTCCTCTCTTTGTATCCATGATGTTACTCTTTGGGCCCCAGGAACACGCCCCTTAGTGCTGCTCCTTTCTGTACCCTTTATTAATACTCGTCCACCCCAATATGAAGAAGACCTTTTGACATGAATGTTCAGGGAGTAGGATGTTCTTTTGGCCATGTTTTCCAATAGATTCTAGTACAGCACCTTAAAGATCTGAAGTCAGGAAACATCTTCATCTTTGTGCCTTCTGCATAGTGAATAGACCTGATGGGCCCTGCCTCATCATGCCCGGTTCTCTGCTCTGCCTGGGTTAGGGTAAGGTTGACACGGACATGGATGCTTGGCCATTTAGGGTTCACAAGGGGAATCATGAGGCCCCATTTATGCCTTCTTACCTAAAGAAAGGTTGTGAATTTATCTTTTTTTACAAAGAAACTCTGCATTTTATGAGACGGGGAGTTTCAAAAATTTGCCTCGATTAAAAAAAAATTCAAATATGTTGATGCTAAATTTGGTATATACATATCCTATGTAATAAAGAGCTAATATGCTAATTAGACTGAACAGCAGAACAATGGTCTGGACCACCTTTCAGATGATGCCAGAGCTGTGAGGGCCAAACCCCTTACACGAATTTTGTGCATCAGGCCTCCCGTACTATAATAAATATATTTTACATGTACAATAAAAATTCCAATGACATCACAACCTACACACACATAGAAGTACACGAATCTCTACCGATAAAAGGGTAATATGCTAATTAGACCTTATGTATTCCAGACAAAGCCACAGTGGCGGGGGCCGAGGCAGAGTAGTTAGGGACATAAAGAAGGCAAGCAGAGGCTGTTCAGAGTGATCAGGCCAGCAGGGGAGAGCAGTTAGGGGTGATCAGGCAGGCAGGCAGGTGAGGAGTAAGGAGCCATCAATCCTGGATTGCTAGAGGGATGTCCGACTGCCCGTTTAGATGATCCCAGGGATTGGGCCAAAACTGGCAGTCAGACATCTCCCAAGGGGTCCCAGATTGGAGAGGGTGCAGGTGGGGCTGAGGAACCCTCTTTCCTGTGCACACATTTTGTGCACTGGCCTCTAGTACAGAATAAAGCATTATTTTTCACAGTATAGTTCAATATTGTATAACATTGCAAGGCTCTAAATTGCAAGAGTATTCTGGTTTTAGCACATGATATAGCATGAACACAAATAGCTGCTTCTACAGATGTGTGTGTGTGTGTGTGTGTGTGTGTGTGTGTGTGTGTGTGTGTAATTCAGGATACAGCACTTAACTCTTAGTTGTAAATGAAAGTGTCAACATATCTGCAGGAACTTATGAAAACAACCCCAACTCAGAATGTGCACATGCACACACACACAAACACATGTTCTTTTAGCTAATTAACTAGGTTTAACCTTTGTACCTGATTTAACAATTATAACAAAACGATGTACATAGAATTTATTTCTGAAACCAGTTTAGCAATGTCTCCTTCAAAACTTCATGTTGAGGTCCCAGAATAAATTCCCTTTCATGATGCAACTGAAGCCCCAGCCAATTCTGCAAATGATCCTGAAAAACTGCTTTCAGAATTGAGCCTCCTGGGAAGGTTTCCTGGTAGATGGAGCAGCGATACAGGAGGTGGTTTTGAGACCCATAAAGGGGCAGAGGAGTAAGTGAAAGGCTACGTTGGAACAGGTGCCTTCAATTTCTCTTTGCCCAGTAGTTCTGTTTCATTATTAATAGCAACAGTTTCCATTCATGTAAAGAACAATTTTGTATTAGTCCATTCTAACTCGCAAAATGCAGAGTCCAGGGTCTAAGTCCCAGGCATTTTACTGTGGTGCACTTATCCCCATTTAGGAACAAATATTTTCAATTTTGGGAACTGAACTCTATTGAAGCTGATTCAATACATATCTGAGGACCTATCACCTTCCACTCTATATGTTATCATAGATTAATCATGATTAAGATTGATCACTCCAAAGTATGTGAGATAAAACAAGGTACTATGATCACATTTAGCAATAAACAAGTTGATCAAATGTTAGAAAGATCTCATTCAAATGATGTAATCAGGAAAGAATGGAGGAAGGAAACTTCATTTATTATTGATCCAAATAGATGGTAGTTTTTGGTGGAAAGGAAGAGGTGCTGATTCTTAGAGAACTTCCCCCTGCATAAGAAACAGAAGCAGAGACTTGAGGCTTGGACTGGGAAAGCAAGATTGCTTCACTGGGTTAAGATTATTTGGGGATACTTCTAAAGTACCAGAAAATGATGATATGTTCAATGAATTTTGGTGCAATCTATTTTTTTAAAAATAATTTGCCATAAGTCACATAAAATATTTTTCTGATCACACTATAACACATATAAGCATTAATGAGAATTTAAATAACTGGGCATTAATACTTTAAATATGACTTTAAAGAAAAAGAAGTCAAACATTGAAATATAATGAAAGTGAGGGTGCGACTAATCCAACATGATTATCTGTGGCCAGAACTGGTCTATCAGAGAGAATCATATGTATGTGTTGTTCTACTGAATAATAAATAATAATAATAATAAAAGACCTAACTATTTAAGTCAAGAAATTAGTATTAAAAACAACTAAGCAATTTTAAAGAAAATGAGAGAACTATATAAAAGTAGAAAATAGTGAATTGACATTTTTAAAGCAAACAAAGAAACAATATATATGTATGTGTCTATAAAAGGGAGATACTAAAATAGAAGAAAACAACACAAATATGTAAAATTGATAGGTACATAGTGCCAACCATTAGAAAAAAATCACAAAAATCTCATGCATCCTCAGCTGCAAATTTTAACATCAAAGAACATAATGTTTTTATAAAAATATAAATTACCATAATATGCTAAAAAGTCTAAACAGACCAATAACTCTGGGAAAATGGTGGTAGGAATGTGGGTATAGTGGGAGGGTTAAAAGTTCATCTAGGATCATGGTGTTTTCCATTGGGTTACTGGAAATTTCAGGGAAATAAAACTCGCATGAGACACTAGTTACATTCCATGAAATATGCAATGAATCTCAACTAAATTTAATCATGTAGAAGAAACAAAGATGAAAGAGATAGAAGACTTAAAAGGCACAATTAAAAATTTAATTAAATGGGCATAAAGAGTTCATTATACCCAGTAGTTCAAGAATATACTTTCCTTTCATATTGAACTATTTACAAAATTTGACTATAGAATATGTTACAGAAGAAGCTTCAATGCACATTAATAGACTAGAGGCCCAGTGCACAAAATTCGTCCATAGGGTAAGGGGGTGTCCCTCAGCCTAGCCTGCACCCTCTCCAATCTGGAACACCTTGAAGGATATTAAACTGCCCACAGGGATTGGGTTTAAATGGGCAGTTGGACATCCCTCTCACAATTCAGGACTGCGGGCTTCCAACTGCTCACCTGCCTGCCTTCCTGATTGCCCCTAACCACTTCTGACTGCCAGCCTAATCACCCCCTAACCACTCCCATGCCAGCCTGATTGATGTCTAACTGCTCCCCTGCAGCCTGTTTGCCCCCAACTTTCCTCCTCTGCCTGCCTGGTCACCCCTAACTGCCCTTCCCTGGAGACTTGATCTCCTCCAACTGCCCTCCCTTGCAGACCTGGTCCCTCTCAACTGCCCTCTCCTGGAGGCCTGGTGCCTCCCAAATACCCTCCCCTACTTGGCCATTTTATGGTGTCCATCTTGTGTCCACATGGGGGCAGAATCTTTGACCACATAGGGGCAGCCAGCTTGTCAATCTTTTATTATATAGTATTTTATTAGAGAGTATGCATATGACTCTTTTATTAGATAGGATAGAGGCCTGGTGCATGGGTGGGAGCCAGCTGGATTGCCCTGAAGGGTGTCCTGAATCAGGGTGGGGGTTCCCTCGGGGCATGGGGCAGCCTGGGCGAGGGGCCTGTGGTAGTTTGTCAGGCCGGCCACCCCCCCTGTGGAGGCCCTGGTATCTGGAATTTATTTACCTTCTACAATTGAAGCTTTGTAGCCTGGAGCAGAGCCAAGCCCCCTGCTTGCTCTGTGGCCATTAGCCATTTCTGTTGGAGTTCATGTATCTTCTATAATTGAAACTTTGTAGCCTGGAGTGGAGGCCTAGGCCTGCCAGGGCAGGTGGAAAGCTTTGCTTCCTCTATTGCAAGGGAAACCCTAGCCTGTTCTCTCTAGCTCCAAAGTTGCTGCCATTTTTCTTGGGATTTATCTTCTACAATTGAAACTTTGTAGCCTTTAGTGGAGGCCTAGGTCGGCCAGGGTGTGTGGAAAGATTGGCTTCCTCTGTTGCCGGGGAAACCCAAGTCTCTCAACTGCTCTCTGTGGCTGCAGATATCTTGGCTGGGGTTAATTTACATGCTTGCTCTGATTGGGTGGTGGGAATGGCTGGTGGGCATGGCTTGATCAGAGTGATGGATAATTTGCATGTTACTCTTTTATAAGGTAGGATGGTATTATTGAAATCATGATATCTGATCACTTTGCAACTATGTGAGAAATCCAAATAGTACGAAATAATATGGTTAGAAATTAAAACCAATCTCTAAGTACCTTCTAGATCAGAGAAGAAATTACAAGTATATCAGAAGGTGTATTGTTTTGTTTTTTACAAACAAACAATTTCACTCTATTTTTTTTAAATCTTTATTGTTGAAAGTATACATAAACCACCCCTTTCCCCCCAGAAGATATTTACACCAAAGAGGTAAAAAAACGTTCTATATATAAAAACTAGTGGGTTATAGTTAAAATAATTTTTATAGGGACATTTTAGACCTAAGTGCATATAGACATTGAAAAAAAAAATAAATGAACCAGCATACAAAATAAGAAGTGTGTGTGTGTGTGTGTGTGTGTGTGTGTGTGTGTGTGTGCACCCATGAAGAGGCTATGAAAACTACATTGAGAAGTGCATAACAAAATAAAACTAAAGAAATGAGAAGTAAGCAAGTAATTATTAGTGCATATATTAATATTATTTAAAAATATATGAAAAAAGTATCAAAGAAAAGTAAATTTGGTTTCCTGAAAAGATGAAAACATAGACTAACCTCTGGCAAGAACTATTGGGTAATGGCAGAGGGTAAGTAGGAGGTAAAGATGGAATAAATGAGATACTGAAAAAAGGGAACAAAAATAGAGTTTGGGGGAAGAGTAAAGATGAGAAAATACTAGAAAAAACTTTTGGACTTTTAGAAAAAAAATGAACATGTAAATATGTTTTTAAAGGAAGCTATTAATTTTAAAATACTAGTGCTAACTCAATTATATTTTTAAAGCCTAAATAGTTCTAAAACCTTTAGAGAATAAATAAATCAATTTTAACAAATTAATCAATTATTTAACTAATTAACTTGAAAGTAAAAAGGAATAAAGATGATTCTAAAATGGTACTATGACCCACATAGAAGATCTGGCCAATAGCACACACATTTTGCATTTGATATGTACATACCATTCATAAAAATGGAAACATATTTTTATTTTATTTATTTTTATTTTTTTTAATATATTTTACTGATTTTTTACAGAGAGGAAAGGAGAGAGATAGTTAGAAACATCAATGAGAGGGAAACAGATCAGCTGCCTCCTGAACACCTCCCACTGTGGATGTGCCTGCAAAAGGTATATGCCCTTGACTGGAATCGAACCCGGGACCCTTCAGTCTGCAGGTTGACACTCCATCCACTGAGCCAAACTGGTTTCGGCTGGAAACATAATTTAAAAAATCATAATTAAACTATAAAGATAAGAGGTCTAAGAGAAAAATCTAATAAAAGATCTACAATTTTTTTTTGGAAAATGTATATGAACTTTTTTAAAAGACACTGGAGAAGGCTAAGATAACAAAAGAGAAAATGAGTTGATGACTAAAAAAGCACAATAGTAGAAATACATAACTTCTAGTTCATCTATATATTGAAAAAATGTATTAAGCATGTTTTTTTAAGGAATTTTGCATTATATAAGATCTAATTATAACTTGGAAATTATACTTTCACATCTATTAATATAACCTATTATAATCATAGATGAACATGATATATTTACCTGTAAGTTCATCATTATATTATTTATAGTAGTAAAAACCAGAAAACAGCTAAAAGTAAAAAAGTGTCCTACACCCATACTTTTCATTCTTTATCAAATCTTTAAGTTTTGTTGTTTTCACAGAACTTATCACTAGGTGAAATTATTTAGTTCACATGTATTTATTTTCTTGTTTATTTCTTCTCCCACCATGAAGAAACTAGATGGGGAACGTGAGTAAGTTTTGTATGTCACCAAGATCCATAATACCTGGGTATCTAAAATTCTCCAGTATGAGACAGTCACAGCCTGGGCTCCTGGATTCTCTACGCAGGTCCTTAGCCTTCTCATCTGTAAATTGAAGGGGTTAAATTTTGTTACGGGAGCACCCAACCACCTTGAGTCTGTGACTCTGGTTCTTTCAGCAGCCTTTATTCCTGGTGGTTTTGTTTCTGGCTCATGTGCAGTCCCACAGCCAAGACCCTGAAAGCTGAAGCTCAAAGGTTGGAGGCTGTCCTCAGTTGCCTGGGAAACATGCAAGGAAAGCCAAAACTATATTGTTTTTATTTTTTTATTTTTATTTTCAGTTGGATAAACTCTTAACCTTTAAGAGTAGGGTATTGATTTTCCTGGCCTGGCTGCTGAACTCTGGTAACACTAGACTCCCTGTCCCTGGGGAACCGCATTGCACAGCATGTCTAAAATGTGGCTTGGAGCTGCGGAAACCTAAACAGCGTCTTCCATTTTCAGCACAGACCAGGAAATTTCTGATGTTCTCCTATATTCCTCTGCTCAATACCAATCCCTGTACCCCCTCTCCTCACCCCTTACCACCACCACCGCCCCAAAGACCACGCAAATGACACATGTAAATGGCCTGGGTCTGGTTGCCAACACTCCAAATACTTCAGAGGAAATGTGACCACTCTGGGTGCCTAACTTTGCTTTGAAAGGTCATGGGCAAACGTGGGCTATAAATGTCCTGGCATTAGAACTGGTCTGCTACCCCTGCCCAGAATACCCAGTGTTCAGACAGATTTACTAAATTTGCATTGGTTTAGCTTTTCTGGCTTTAGAGTTTAAGCGTTGGGGCATAAAGAGGGTAAGGAAAGGGGGTGGTTGGAAGTTATATGTAAGGTAAATACATACTATGTTGTCAGGGGCAGTCATGGTTTCGTGCCCATTTTTCCTAATGCAATTATAAATTGAACCAATTTTTATTCTCAAATGTGTTCTGGTTTGAAAGATAAATTATCTGGTCACCCTAGACATAAAGGGCTTTCCCAGTGTGGCACAGCTAATCAAGTTCAAATTAAAAATTCAGATCACCCAATTTTAGTAGTGTTGTTTTCCCCTGTGCCATAGGCCTCTCTCATGATAAAGCACTACCTGTGTCCCTCAAACCACACCTTGTAGGCTTAACGGCCCCATCTTCGCTCTACAAATGTTTGGAACACAACCTTATTTTTTTCTGTCTCTAGCTGGGTAGGCAAGGGCTTGCTCAAGGTTATATCATTTGCACCTTGGAACCATTAGTCCTGCTGAAATGCAAACATACAAATTTTAGCACATGCTAACAATTTCTCTACTGTAATTGAACCTGATCTTTATCTTTCGCCAGGATCTGTTTTTGCTGTGATTGCTGTTTGACAAAGGGAGGTAACTTAATGCTTTTGTTGAGAATAAGGAGGGGGAAAAATCAGACCTTGATTTTTAGGATATAACTTTTGTCAAAATGTAATCAGAATCCTGAACGTATTCATGTGTGAACACACATACACATATTCCCACCTGTTTTATTTCGGTAGCTGTGTACATAGGAGTTGCCAGAGATGAATAATTCATTAATATCCCTTAGGAAAATTAGCCAATAAAGTCAAGCTCACTTGCTAGATCTGGGTTGAGTCAAGAGGGCAATTCCTTGGATCTGGAGGAGGATGTATAGAGGCAAAGTAAGGAAGGCAGGCTTACAGATTGGAGACTCTGAATTAATCCACATATTTGCCACACAGAACTCTCTTCAGAAATGCCACTGCTCCCTAAGTGAGCCAAAGTATCAGTTATTACCCTCTTTCGTGTTCTGAGATCGTTTCCAACATGAGGGGTTGGGGGTTCCCCATACCAACAAGCAATTCTCTAGACACTCCTATAAGTCAACTCAATTGTAACACCATTTACCAGGAGATAGCATCAGATTCCACAGGTTAAGAGTTCAGTCCTACAAGACAGCTCCCCCATCTTCAGGTGTCAGTCACAAGCTCAGGTTATTGCCTGTGCGTCTGACCAACTGGCTATAAATCAGAGGGTCCCAGGAGTCCCTCCTCAGCTTGAATTAATTTGCTAGAGCAGCTCACAGAACTCAGAGAAACATTTTACTTACTAGAGCCCTGGTTTATTATAAAAAGATACAACTCAGGAGCAGCAAACAGAATTGATACCTAGGGCAAGGTGAAAAGGGGGGGGGGGGGCGCCTGGGCTCCCTCTCCAGGTGTGTCATTCCCCCCAGTCTAAAGGAATCTCCATGCATCCACCAATCCAGAAGCTCTCACAACCCTGTCCTTTGTCTTTTATGGATGTTTCATATATTTAATTAGTCATGGCTAATTAAATCACTGGCCATTGGTGATGGATTCAACCTTCAACCCTGTAGGGGCTTTCCAAACATCACCTCATTAGCATAACAAAAGGAGCTTTTGGGTTTCTTTGAACAGGAACAGGAATGGATTGAAGACCAAATGTGTATTTCTTATCCTAAATCACAATACACAATATCATAACCCTAGAGGATGTTTGGTTTGCAGGACACTATCTGTCGTGCCTTCTGCCATGACTTTGAGGAAGAGCAGAGAGCTGAAATGATTTCCTAACCGTCCCCAGCTAGGAAAGAAGGAAGAAAATCAAGTTAAGGGACGGGCTTTGGAGTACTTAACGCATACCATTTATCTTTGTAAAATAAATAAGGTAACTGAGTTAAAAAAAGACAAGCAACAACCCAATATCCCCTGAGTAGTTAGTATCAGAACCAGACAGCCCACCCTCACTGATAGGTCCTTCCTAGACTTTGTGGTGAGTCCAACCAACTAGTGATGTGGTGAAGAAGTGTAATGAATGGTACTAAATTTAGAATCATCTCTTCTATATATTAATGGTATATGGCTTTGGGCAGCACTTTGAGCCTCAGTTTCTTCATTTTTCAAATAGATAGAAATTACTCCTACCTCATAAAGTCACTGTCAAGTTAAAATGAAATTATCATATCAAACCTCCTGATGCTTTACCATGTGCCAGGCATTGACATGTGTGTTTTATATGTGATCTTCACAATGTGTCTACAAAGTAGCTACCAATCTATAAAAGAGGAAAGTAATACATGGAATGTTAAGCAGGTATTTAGTAACTGAGAGGGGATTCAAGCCTCGATCATCAAATTCTGTACTTTTCTGCCTTTTTAGCATACAGGCATTCAAAAGGAATTAATAAATGTTCCTTCATATACTGATTTTTTTCATTCAACATATAGAAACTCAGGACAGAAAATATGCAATATTGGACACTTAATATCTATTCCTAATTTGATCTAGAGGTAAAGTAACTCATAGGCCCTTCCCCTTCCTATCACTGATGTTAGCAGATAGGGCTGTCAGTCTTCCTCTGGGAGATAAAGCAATGCTTTATTAGCAAAGCTTCTGTGAACCAAAGAAAATGAAAAATTATCAGGTCTCATTAAGTCCTTTTGATGTATCTTTTAGGCAATAAGAGACAGACGCGACAGAAGCATGTGATAAGGCCTATAACAGACTTGCAAACAATAGGTGCTCAAATCATATATGTTTAGATGAAATGTAGTTTACATGGCCAACTCCAAGAGGATGTTGGTTCAGGAATTATCTCCTAGATGCTCTCAGATTAGGGGATGGGAAAATATATCCTATGGCAGAGAGTTCATGCTGCTGACTCCATTTGCAAACATCACCAGGAAAGTTTTGCAGATTGGTAGAGTACTTACAAGTAATGACCAGAAGCAGTGAAAATGGCATGAACTTTTTCCCTTTCCTTTTTGTTCGAAAAGGGGGGAGGGGTCTCTTTCCTTTGTTTTTCAATGTGCCATATGAGGTGATTTTTAGCCTCTCTTAGTAGACACATTCGTCTGAAAACTCAACCAATCTCCCAGGCAAACACAATCCACTTGCAACTTACTGCCAGCCATTCTGACTTTAAGCATAGCCCATCATGAGAATTTCCACTGCAGGGAGATAGATGTACTATGTATATTATCTCATGAGATTTTCACAATGATCCTGTAATTTGGAATGGATCATTATTTCCATTTTGCAAAGGAAAGATTGAATTGCAGGAAGATTGAGCAAACTGTTTAGGGGCCACAGTGTATTTTTGCAGCTAGATTGTAAGTGTAGATCAAACCCAACCACGCCTTTTTCTTTCAATGAGCTATTTTCTTAAGTTAAGCATGCTCATTTCAATGCACTTTTTAAATATACATATATTTTTTGTTGATTTCAGAGAGGAAGAGAGAGGGCTAGAGAAATAGAAACATCAGTGATTAGAGAGAATCATTGATTGGCTGCCTCCTGCATATCAACATTAGGGATCAAGCCCAAAACCTGGGCATATGCCCTAACCAGAATTGAACCATGACCTCCTGGTTCATAGGTTGATGCTCAACCACTGAACCACACCAACTGGGCTCAATACACTTTTATTTAAATGTTAAAGTCTTCACTGTAAGAAACAAATTGGGGGTCATTAACTTATCATATTTTCATCTCCCATGACATATTGGATTCAGAAGCACTTCAAGAGGTGGGACTCCAACAGGTGGCAGGGATATAGGAATGGGAAAAGAGTTAAGAAACTTAGAATCATCACTGAATTTCTAATTCTGTCCCAGCAAGCCCCAGTAAAGCCAATTATCCTTGTTCAGGAATCAGGCACATGAAGAGTATACAATCACTAAAGTGAAAGTGGAGATCCCAAGTGATTAGGTATGTCCTTACTAGTTAAGGTAACTACCAACCACATCGATTTTGGCTTATTGTGTGTTTGTTGTTCTGCATCCCACAAATGCAGACTACATATTTGTTTGAAGTGAAAATGGAACATTTACCAAAATGGACCAGATGCTAAGCCATAAAGAAAGTCTCAATAAATTTCAAAGAATTGAAGTCACATCAAGTATGTTCTTTGACTAGAGAAATTAAGCCAGAAATCAGTTAAAGGAGATAAGAAATAAAAAATATCCAAAATGCTTAGCAAAGAGGCATTTTTAAAATGTAGGTATAATTTACACACAATGAATTTTACCCATTTTAGTGAGCATTTTGACAAATGCATACAGGCAGAGAACACCACCGGAATCTATATATGGACTAGTTTCATCACTCAAAGTCCCCCCACCAAGTGCCTTTTTGTAGATACCTCTCCCCACAACCCTATCCCCTGGTAACCACTGACCTGATTTCTATCCCATTAATTTTATATTTCAAATCTGATTTCATTAAGTCTGGCCTAATGCATTTGAGTTTCATCCATGGTGTTCAAGGTATTAATAGAATGTTCTTTTTAATAGCTGAATAGTATGTTAGTACATGGATGGGCCACAATTTGTTTTATCCATTCACTAATTGAAGGGCATGTCTAGTATTTATTTCCAGTAGTTGGTAATTATGAATAAAGTCAATATAAACATTTATATATAGAATTACTGTCATATCTGGTAAGTGTATGTTTAACTTAATAAGAAGATGCCAAATTTTCCAGTGTTGCTATGCTATTTTGCATTCCCACAGCAATGAAAGAGAATTCCCTTTGCTCACATCCTCACCTATGTAGGCTATTATTTGTTGTTGTTTTTTAAACCTTTCCAATAAGTATGTGGTTGTGTTTCATTGTGGCTTTAATTTGCATGTGACCAATTATTACTGACATGTTTGTATTATTTTTTGGTCATTGTGTTATAGCTTTGGTGGAATGTTTGTAAAAATGTTTTAATTTGGGTAGTTTTTCTTATTTCTGAGTTTTGCGAGTCCTTTATACAGTCTGAATATCCTTTATTAAATATGTATTTTCTAATGTTTTCTTCCAGACTGTGGCTTATAACCTCATTTTGTTAACCAAACTGAGCAAAAGCTTTTAATTTTGATGAAGTCCACTCTATAAATTTTTAAAATTCTTATATTTTGTAATATATGTGTCCTAAGAAATCATTGCCTACCACAAGGTTGCAAAGAATGTCTGTCTTTTACTTATCTATGTGATCTTATTAAATTACTAGTGCACAAATTCGTGCATGAGTGGGGTCCAGCCAGGCCACCCCAATTGGGGTGGGGAGAGGCCAATCAGAGGTGGGGCTGGCTAGGAGGTGGGACCGCAGACAGTGGGCTGGCCAAATCCACAAGCTGGTCAAACACCCCATTGAACTCCTGGTTGAACTCCTAGTAGAGGAGAAAATTTGCATATTAGCTTTTTATTATATAGGAATCTCCAAATTTCTCCTTTCCATCATACATCTTCTACAAATGGCATAGGACACAATACACCACTATTCTTTTTCTTTAGTCAATTATTCTTTTTTTGTGTGTGTAAATCCAAGTTTCTTATTAATGTTTCTTCTCCTTGAAGAGATTTTTAGCATTTCTTTCAGTGCAGTTTTTCTGGCAATACCGTGGTAGTCAAAAGTAAGTTTAGAGTTGTAATACAAATAAATAATATAATAATTAACAAATAATACAGGAATAAACTGTGTTTTGCGCATACTAAAACTATAGCCTACTTTTGCTAACCCATGTATATTTTTATGATTTATTTTTTCTGAATGAGTATTTACCTTTCATTATTAAATGGGGGGGGCAAGGTTGAGTGTAGTAGTCTGAGTTGAGAGTGTTTTTGCTTGCTTCTGTTTTGTTTCAACACTTTATGGGTGTCACTTGATTTTCTTTTTGCTTGTGTAGTTTCTGACTTTAAATTGGCTTTAATTCTTATAGCTGTTCTCTATATATAGCAGATCCATTTTCTAGTGTTTTTCAAGATTTCTCTTTATCTTTGAATTTCAACATTTTGAATATAATGGTTTAAGAGTGTGTTTGTGTGTGGGGGGGGCACACCTGCACACATGACTGTGAATACTAAATATATGTTTCCTTATTTATCCTGCTTGGTTTCTCCAAGCATCTTAAATTTCTGGATCAGTATCTTCTCCTTCTGTGATTCCAATGACATCAATTTATATATATGCTAGACATTAAGATATTGTTTCACATGGATAATATTTTTATTTTGGGGGGGGGGGTTCTTCTTTTTCTTTGGGCTTTTATTTAGATAAAATGTTCAATAGCCATTTCTTATATCCATATTGATTTATATCCAATTTCATGCTTACAGTTTATTCTGGCCTGTATTTTAGTTCTTTGAGTTTTTCATTGGCTATTCCAAGTGTATTAATGAACTGATTAAAGACATTCTTCATTTCAGCTCCATTTTTAAAATATTTTTATTTATGGCATAAAAATGCCCTTCACTCTTGCTGAAATTCCTCACTTATTCAAGTATGGTTTCCATTTTTTTTTGTACTAGAGACTTTACTCCCTGACTAATGTTTATTTCGTATTTCTAATTGTTCAGACATCTGGGTGACATTTGAATCTGGTTCTCTTGAGAGTACATTGAGAATACTGTAAGTCAAATATCATAAGAATTTCTAGATACAGAAAAGAAACCTGACGAATAGTTCAAAACCACACATCTGAGAACTGATACATTGAAGTCAAACAGGTTTCAGGGTCCACCCTCCTCTGCCCACTATAATGTGCTGCTCCATAATATGGGCACAATAAGTGCCTACTGGACAGATGATTAAATTACCTGGCCATCTCAAGCATGCACAATCTGTCCAAAGTCTTCTAATAGAGATATCTCAGATGATGTCAACTCTGGGACATAGCTGAGTGGAAGCCAATAGGATCATATGCCGGAGTTCTGACAGTGGTGAACTATTACATTTAGCAGACGAGTGTCACCTTGGCCAAGTAAAGAGTATGCCTGTGTCTTTATTCACATGCCAGGCTTGCTTACCTGGCCCAAACAGCATGGCATCTGGAGCAATCAGAGGACAGAACAACATTTGACATGCCATTTAGGTCCCTATTTCACCCCGACTCTTTACTGAGAAATGTTATTTGTTTTCTCACTTACAAAATAAGCCCTGTGATGTGTCCCTTTACTTACTAAAACAAATATAATTCGCAACCCTGTTCTAACTCACAGCTAAGGGAATCAATGGCTCTAAGTCAACGTTGTGGCTCTGCAAATTCAGGCAGTGGAATGAGCTGGGGTTTTCCCAGTTCCAAAGGCACAGATGTCCAGATTCCTTGTGGGTCAAATAACTTAGGGAAAGGTCAATGTTCTTGCAAATACCTTATTCCTATTTAAGCCAGGGGAAGGTACAACACACAACAAATCTTTCACATAAGATCACCAGGCCTGAGTCATCCATTGAATCAGACACATTACCTGCAAGGCAGGTAGAATAGAGAAGAAAAGTGAGTCCCGCCAATGTTGCTCAGTGGTTGAACATTGATCCATGGACCAGGAGGTCACAGTTTGATTCCTGGTCAGGGCACATGCTTGGGTTTCAGATTTGATCCCCAGAAGGGGGCATGCAGGAGGCAGCCGATCAATGATTCTCTCTCATCATTGATGTTTCTATCTCTCCCTTCCTCTCTAAAACAAATGAAAACACATTTTAAAAAAGAAAAAAAAGAGACATGAGCCTCATAGGTGTCTGACATGATCTGCCTCTGCAGAATAGCCACTGCAGCTGTGTCTTTGTGGCCTGAATTCCAACAAGAAACCATCATAGGCCTCGTACTTGCTTCTTCTTCAATTTGAAAGACACCTCAAAGGGTTCTCATATAAGAGGTCCCAGGCAATCCATATGAAAACTGTCTAGCCTTGGACCTAATAAATATTATTCCTGAGGAAATAATTCAAAAGAAGAATATGAAAAGATGATACTTATAGCAGTGTAAGTTTATAACATTCCAGCCCTAACACACCTATGTCATGGATGTCCTTTACCTGTTAATATAAATCTGCCCCATATTTAAAGTTCTAGAAAAAAAAGGAAGCAGGAGGGAAGTATCAAATTTATAACATATGAGAATTTCCCAGAGAAATAAAGGTTGTAAACATTCAAATTGAAAGGATGAATATATTAAAAGTCTGATGTGATAGGAATGTCCAAACCTGGGCACATCACTGTAATATTTTAAGCATTCAGAACAAAGAGGCCATCCCAAAACTTCCCAAGGTGTCCAACAGTCACTGGCAAAATAATGAGTTAAGTTGACCGCAAATTCCTCATCAGCAATATTGAATTCTTAGTGCTATTTTAACATTAGGACATAGTGTGTACGGCCTATGAATTTTTTTATACATTTTTATTGATTTTTTTGTAAAGAGGAAGGGAGAGGGATAGAGAACCAGAAACATCAATGAGAGAGAAACATTGACCAGCTGCCTTCTGTACACCCCCCACCAGGGATGTGCCTGCAACCAACGCACATGCCCTTAACTGGAATCAAATCCAGGACCTTTGAGTCCGCAGGCCGATATGCTCTATCCACTGAGCCAAACAGTTTCAGCAGGCCTATGAATTTTTTAAGTTATATGATAATGTTTTTAGAAGCCAACTTTATTATAGAAATACTAGAGACCTAGCACATAAAATTCATGTGCCGGTACAGTCCCTAGGCCTTGCCTATGATCAGGGCCATCTTTCCCTGCTGCCCACAGCCAGCCCCACCTCCCACCTCCTGCAACCCTCCACCCCCAGCTCCCTGTTCATCATCAGGTGATCTGTGCCTGACAGCTGGGGAAGGGGACTGAGAGGTGGTCAGTATGCCTCACAGTAATTGGTCCAGCTGTCATTCTGGTCATTCTGCCATTAGGGTTAATTTGCATGTCACCCTTTTATTATAGAGGATATCTATACATATAAAGTGTAAATACATCAATTACTATATATTACATATATGTGTGATATAATATACAATGTGTTTGACATAATACATGTCTGCATTTAAATGCTGAGACAGGGAAACTAAAAAATAAAAATAAGATATTAAATACTTTAATATAAAACATAATATATGATGGTTTTTGTGTTGTTTCATATCGAGAAAGCTGGGACTTTCAGCACTAAGATATCTAGTATCTACAAAAATTCTAAAAGTCTTGCAAATTCTTTAACTCTAGGCCTAATAACCTAACATTTATAAGATAATTCCCGTCTCATAGTATCCCCAGCCAAATTGTATATGATTCTATGTAAGGGACTAATGAAGAGATTTTTACATGTGACAGAACTAAAAATTTTTAAGTTAATTTTCAGCTGCTGTTGGGATTTGAGTGGTAAAAATTAATTACACCTTTCACCTCTCACCAACTTAGTATCCAATTAAGAAATAGACACCAGAAGCTAAGTGATATGTTTAAAAATTATCTTTATTGCTGATAGTACTGAACTGGATTTCTGTATAGCCAGTGGGTCCTTTAATATACTCTGGCTGGATCCGAAATCTAGAGGTGAGGACCAATCACCTGATTGAAGGGTTTGCTGAGCAGACAACCTTAGAATCCTCATTGTGTTTCCTCTGGGTATAGAAAGGCCCCCCATATATACTTTCAAAGTTGGGCTAGTTTGATGACCCAGGTGTGTGGATGGGTCCAGAGTGCCAACAATCAGTTTGGGCCAACTTGAAAGACGGGCTAAGCTACAGGTACTGATGAGTTTTTTCTGCATCATTCTCCACAAAGTCAGACCTTCTTTCCTGAAAAGGGAGGAAGGGACTGAGAAAGAAGTATTTCTCCCATTCATATGCTTTCTCTCCTCGTGCAGTGATGCTCCAATGTGGCCCTTGAACTAGTAGCATCAGCATCACCTGATAATGTGGCAGAAATGCAAATTCTCAGGCTCCAGCCCAGACTTAGCAAATCAGAAACTCCGAGGGCACAACCCAGCCATCTGATTTTCCACAAGCCCTCCTGTGAGGTTCTGATCACAATTATGTCTGTCTGAGAACCACTGTCCTGAAACATGTAATGAAAATTTAGCGTGTGTGAATTTAACTGTAGTCAAAAACTGGTTTTTAATTTTTGAGGAAAAAAAGTTAATAATAGGTATCATATAACCTGCTATTCCATTTCTAAATGTATACATACTATAAATGAAAATGATCACATGTAGCTGTTGTTATCTGTAGGTGTGTGTGTGTGTGTGTGTGTGCGCGCATGCTAAGCACATTCCATTCCAAATTTGTGTTTGTGCCTTGAGAAATTGTGTCAAGATTACTGTCCGGCCACATACCCCATGAAGGTACACCAAGAGTCATGAGACTGACTTTGTCATTCCTGAGGCCATTCTATCCATGTATTGTGGGAAGCTTAGCCTATTTGTGGAGCATGGGAGTGTTCCCAGTGTGGTGGAGCCCATGGCCAAAGGGTCAAACACCTTCTCACTTCCTGTCTCTTATGAATTTTAATAGCTCTCTTGAAGGTTAAATTAGCAAAGCACCTTGCTGTCCATTCTTTAGCCATGGCTGTATCCTGAAACATGCTGAGTCCGGCAGCCAGATGAGCTAACCGCTTATTGTTTTCCACAGAAAGTTCAGAAGGTATTTAAGTTTGGCCCACCGGCCTTCTGGCACCTGCAGTGACCAGTACTGGCTGGCATGTTTTTCCCTTGATCGTTTTTCCTGCCAGTGCTGCTGGAAGACTTTCCAGACCCTGCATGCAGATGGCTTTTGATGGAAAAATGTCTCCCTGGGCACCTCCTCATAGGAACCACATATATCAAAATCCAGCTCCCAGACCACCCCTCCAGCTAAACATTCATAAATGTCCAGGAGGGAAAGAAGTTATGCAGGAAGACTATATCTCTTAATAAAATCTTGAAAGAGTTTCCATTTCATTTCTCATAAATCCTCTGTAAGTGAGTGTCGTACAATACTTTCTTAAGAGGCAAAATCGCCTCCAAATCTTTTCCTGGATCGAGACTATGGGCTCATTTGTGCCTGTCCAGTGCATCGTAATCCATCTCTGGCTTGACAGGAGAAGACACTATTTTTTTATTTCATTTATTATATTATTATCAAGCTCATGTTTAATAAAAAGAGCACAGCTTCTTTTTAATATGAAAGTCTAATAAAGTTCAGCATCAATGTCACCACTTGTTCGTGGAGTGGAACTTGCTTCAGAAGACACTGAGCTCTATTTTTGCCTTCTAGAAAGTGCTAGAAATTTGGGGGAGTGGACAGAGCATTGTGAGTCAGAATCACAAATGGAACTCAACAGAATGGGTCAGATTCACATACCTCTATGTGATCTAGAGCAAGTAAATTTATTTTCCTGGGCATGATTTTTTTCTTTAATTTTTATTGATTTTATTGGGGTAATGCTGATTAATAAAGTTACATGTTTCAGGAATATAATTCTATAAAACATTGCCTGTATATGGTGTTGTGTGTTTACTACCCCAAGTCAAGTCTCCTTCCACCACCATTTATCCTCCCATAACCTTTCCTACCTACCTCCACCCCGACCCTCATTCCCTCTGGTAATCACCATACTATTGTCTGTGCCTAGGAGGGGTGTTGGTTTTTATGCTTAATCCCTTCACCTTTTTCTCCTGGCCTCCCAACCCCCTTCCTCTCTGATCACTGTCAGTCTGTTCTCTTTATCGATGAGTCTGTTTGTATTTTTTAAAATATATTTTATTGATTTGTTTTTTACAGAAAGGAAGAGAGAGGAATAGAGAGTTACAAACATCGATGAGAAACATTGATCAGCTGTCTCTTGCACACCCCCTGCTGGGGATGTGCCCTCAACTAAGGTATATGCCTTTGACAGGAATTGAACCCAGGACCCTTCAGTCCTCAGGCCAACGCTCTATCCACTGAGCCAAGCTGGTTTCGGCAATTCTGTTTGTATTTTGTTTCCTTATCTAAAGAATAGGAATAATAAGAGGTCACTGTAAGAAATTATTTTTAAAATGTCCTAAAAGTTTTTGCAGTACCTGTCACATCATGTGCATGTATTAAGTGGTATTTTATTATTTCCTTACTAGAGACCTGGTGCATGAAATTTGTGCATGGGTAGGTAGGGCGGAGGGGCTCCCCTCAGCCCAGCCTGCACCCTCTCCAATCTGGAACCCCTCAGGGAATGTCCAACTGCTAGTTTAGGTCCAATCCTGGGGATCAAGCCTAAACTGGCAGTCGGACATCCCTCTCACAATCCAGGACCACTGGCTCCTAATTGCTCACTTGCCTGCCTGCCTGCCTGCCTGCCTGGTCACCCCTAACTGCCCTCCCTACCACCAGCCTGATCGCCCCTCACTGCCTCTGTGTGCCAGCCTGATCGCCCCCAACTGCCCTCCTCCATGCTGGCCTGGTCACCTCTAACTGACCCCCCTGCTGGCCTGGTTCCCCCCCATGGTCCCCACCACTGGCCTGGTCACTCCATGCAGCCTGCTGTTCAGTCGTTTGATTGTTCCTCACTAACCCCCCTACTAGCCTGGTTGTAGGTGGCCATCTTGTGAGGGCATGAAGTTCAATTTGCATGGTAACTCTTTATTATATAGGATAGCATTGAATTTAATAATAGTCTCAGGTTCTTCTAAAGTACAGAAATAGTTGCTATTTTTTGAACACATACTGTGTACTATGAACTGCCAAATACTTGATGTGAATTATCTCATTAAAAACTTTCAGTAACTCCACCAGTTAGGTGTCATTGGCATTACCAACTCACAGATGAAGACATTGAGAGGTGGAAACATTCAGTGTTCCTTATAGAGGTCACATGGCTAGAAGTAGTGGAATTATAGTATCCTTCAGTGCCTGTCTCCTCTGTAGGGAGAGGCCATCCAAAGCTCCTATAAGTTGGGAGCCTAAAGAAGGATGTTAGAAGCTCTGCGGGCCCCCTCAAGGGCATGCAGCATGTCTCTGATATTGGAGCGATGGCTAGAAAATGTTTCATGATCTAGTGAAACATTGGGAAGTTCCTGGAATTTTGACTCTGTCTAATGTGCACTCAGACAGGCCAGAGATGTGCATGACCTTGTTCAGTTGTAAGTGTTCTGGCTGCCAGCTTCTTTGTTTGTAAATGGAGTGAGGAACGCTAACTGGCTCTTTGGGCACCTTTAGGGAAGCTATTCTGTGTTGTGCTTTGAGCATGCAGGCCCTGGAATCTGACTGCCTGAGGCTCACCCGGGAACCACTTAGTTGTGTGATCTTGGGGAAATCCCTGTGACTTTCTTAGCCTCAGTATCCTTCCTCTCATCAGTACTAGAGAAATAGCAGCATTCTTATAACACCTTCAACAGAATAAATATGACTGAACTGGAGGTCACGAACATACTTCTGCCTATTTTCCTTATGTGAGAAATTCTTCACTATACCACAGTTGCATGTGATCGGTTTCAGGGAATTTAATTGAAATTGCATAGCACATTGTCAGTTTACAGGAATCCTAAATGACAGTTATGAGGTCATCCAAGGCCCCTGCTGAGGAACTGGCTTTGGGGTCCAAGAGTTCCAGCACAGCCCTTAATTGAAGCCACTGGCACATCACAGCTATGACACATTTTAGAAAAACTGGAGCCTTATGTTTATTTTCTACTCACACAGGGTCTGCAAACTTTTTCTGTAAAGGGCCAGATAGAACATATACTTAGGGTTTGTGGACCAAGAAACAATATATTCAACTCTTCCAACAATTGAGCCACCAAAGGGTCACCACCCAGCATAACACAACAGGCGACTTCTGAGGGTGTAGTTGGACCACCTTGTCCCAGGGTGTAGAGGCTGAGCGCATGCATTCTGGAACCAAACCACCTGGGTTTGTGTCTACATTTGTCACTTTGTAGCCGGATGACCTTGGGAAAATGATTGAAACCCCCTTTGCCTTGGTTTCCTGCTGTGTGTAAAGGGAATGAAGATACTATGGGTTGGATAAGTGAGCATGTGGCAGGCACTTAGGCAGTGTGTTCCCTACAATACAGGATGTTTGTCTTTATTGCTACTATGCCCCTCCAGTTCTCATTTCTCTGTTTTGTAAAATACACCCAGTACCAGCTACGCCTCACTTTGTAGTGATCTAGCTCTCTCTAGTCCTTGTGTCAGGGTTTCTCTCTGTGTGTTTTCATGATTCTCTTGTGTCTGAACCACCTGGGACACATCCAAACCACCTGTTACACGCAGGTTCCTGGGTTCTTCCCCAGACTTCCTGGATGGTGGCTTCTGGAGGTGGGCCCTGGGAATGATCATTTAATAGACTTACGTCACTGGTGGTTGCTCTGCACATAAAGTGTAGGGTCCATTGCCCTCAGAGGTCCCTATGCCCTCCTTCTGATTAAATTCCAGGCTGGAAGATGAATAAAAAGGAAGAAGGCCAAGCACTGAATGAACATTAATTCCAATCCATCAGCAGCCTGGCTTGAGGCTTAAAACCCAGTAGTTGAGTACACACTTCTCAATTTCCTCCAAGACGAGGAGGGAAAGTAGCAACTGACGATTGGGAAAACCAAGAACTGTCCCAACCAAGCTGTGTGGTTGAACCAAGGGAGCTAATGCCATGCAGAAATGAACTCAGCTGAACCCTGTGGATTTGGAACTCAGTGTGGAAAGGCTGACCTTACAGTGTCCCAGGCTTCCTTCCAGAACAGTGGGTTTGGGAGACACACAAGCACCTCCGGACTTCCCCAGCTTCCACGAGGAGAAGCAAGCACCCCAGTGTGCAGCTGCAGGGAAAAGACCCCAGGATTACTTTTCCTAAGTACAACAATCTTCATTTGTCTTCATTTTATGCAATAAGAGTGAATATGTGGGGGTAGATGACTATTTCATTGTTGTTTGTGGTTTTTTTTTTAAGGTAAAAACTTCAAAAAGTGCAAATAATGTAAAATTTAAAAGCTCTCTTCCACACTTAATCTTTCTCACTAAAGATAACTATAATTGTTATTTTCTTCTGTGTCCTTCTAGAAATGCCTTAAGCATATGCATAGTCTTACGCATATTCATAGAAACTTGCTGGATGTATTTACTAAAAACTCATTTTGTTTACACTAAGAAAATCATATAATATTTACTCTAGGCAACTAGCTCTTTTGAGTTCAATTATATCCTGGGCCAAAGTTCACTTTTAATTCTAAAAGTCCACTTCTAACACTTTTATCCTTTCTAATATATCTACCTCCTTCTTCCTCCGTTCTGTAATATCATTCTCTATATTACTTAGAAATTAGATAGATGGATGTCTTATCATCATCCCAGTAAGGATGACTGCCTATAGATAAAAAGACATTTCTTAAAATGTAACAAATGCATAGACCAAGCTCTCCACCACTCTGCAAATCAGCCTGATGTTTTCCTGGGCTCTATCAGCAAAACGCCAATATTGCTTCCCACCCCTCTTTTCCTCTCACTCACAAAATCTGGGGACAGCTTCCAGAATGGTTGATGAGGCTACCAAACCAAGAGGTGACAAGTGCTTGCTTAAAGATTTACATATTCAGGCACCCTGTCTCCTGGATGTCTCCCAGCTCACCGCTAGCAACTCACAATGATCTTTGAAAAGCTTTTAGATAGGGTAGAACACTGATTTGCTCACAAAATCTACAGTGGCTCCATCCTACAAGGCATGGATCATTCAGGGAGTCAGTAAGATAAATATCTCCAGTGGAGAATATGAGAACTCCCAGAGCACTGAAGATAAGCAAGCAAGTAGCGTCTGAATCTATAAGAAAAGAGAAAATGTAGATTCCTCAATTATAGACCAGTAGGCCTGAAAATAGCATATTTGAAAAATTGGGCAAGGGAAATGGAGCCTTGTGAACACTTAGTAAAAGAGGAACCAGCATGAAGTCACCAAGACAATGCCATCCTTCAGTACCCATATAATCACATTCCCTTTTTTGGTGCAGTTAACAGACTGACAGACCAGGAAAAATACCATTAACATAGGGGATCAAGAGCTCAGCAGAGGGTTTTATAAAATCCTCTATGAGGGTAGGTTATATTTTAATTATTTCAGCCTCTCAGAATGTCTGACTGGCCAGAGGTAATTAGTGGTGCACCTCAAGATTTGCTGTGATACTTATGGGCCCCATGGATGACACAATCTCAGGGAAAAGACTACTTGGAATTCTGGAAGAATGCAGAGGTCCTAGATAGGGTGCTTATTACAAGACCGTGTGCTTTGGAGCTGATATGAATGAGCAAAAATAAGCCAGTGCCATAGTCGTTGATGGAAAGACATGAGGGATAGATAGTGGGAAACTTAGGAAAAAGGATAAAAGAGGACAGAGCCCTTCTCTGCCTGGCAGGATTTGGGGCAGAGGCAATTTCCCTCAGGGTCTATGATCTCCCAGTGTCACTAGTGTGGGGTAAACTTCATAGAGAAGAAAGGAAAACCTCTACATACTTAGGATAAAAACCTTATATGCTCATTAGGAATAGAATATATTCAGTAAAAGGGAGCAAATAAAAAGAGAGTTCTTGTAGATTTTCTAAAGTCCTTCACAAAGAGCAGGCTAGACAACCTGACCCCAGAGGGTCAAGTGGGACTTCGGCATTTCCTTGGAACTTGACTTCTTGCCTCTCCAGAAATAATGATCTCTGAGTGGAGTGAGAGTCAATCATTCAGTCTACTCTCACTAGATACTGTCTTCCCCAAACCTAGCCTTGTGACTGGTGCTGGGCAGATAGAAATGTACAAGACACCCCTTGTCTTTAAGGATCTTCTAGCCAAGACTGTGTTTCCCAAGGAATAGTGCCTGAATTACCTAAATCAGAATGCTTATGTTAAAAAATGTAGATTTTTTGAAACCCACCCTACCTTTGTTAAATATACCATTTGAACAAGTTCCTAGGTCATGGTATTGAACATAAAGTTTAACAGCCACTGCTCTGATGGAGGCATGTAAGAAACTAAGTAGAGAGTGAATGCATGTGTATGGTAGTGATGAAGCTATGTGTATTCATACATCTGAGGACATGCTGTGAGAATCTATGGGTAAGCATATATGAATGCACATGGTAGAGGGGTGGTTGCCTGGGAAAAGACATATTTATGTATTTTGTTCAATTACCTAATCAGAAAAGAACAAAGGACCAGACCCTGAGTTTCTGAAACCAAAAGCAGCTCATGCTTCATTGAAAGCAAGTGATCCATGGGATAGAAAATAAGCAAATGCTTTTATATTGTCAGTGTGTTGTGGCAACAGCACTTTTCAGAGAGACAGGGATCTGGACTTGTGTTTAGACTGTAACACTTACTCTCTGTGTGAACATGCACAAGAATCATGATTGTGGAGCCTTGATGTTCCTCTCCAAAGAATGGGGTAACAGCACCAGTTCTTCAGAGGGTTGTAATTCTGGGATTATGACATTTCATGCAGCCCTGGTGACCAGATGCATGAGACCTGGAAGAGTGCAAAGTGGTATGGCTTGAGGAGTGAGATCCAGGAGGTGGAAGGTTTTCCCTCTAATACTGCTCTAGGGGTCTTGGGCATCAACTCAGGAATTCACGATGAAGACAGCTACATCTGTCCTCTTTCATCTGATGAAAGCCTGGCTTTTCCCTGTCCTTTACAAAAAGAGCAAGCCATCAAGCCACAGACTTCCTTAGGAGACGCTGTGTTTTCTGTTAGCAGAAGTATTTGAGCACAAACTGGACCATGAGATGCATGCCCCATCCACCAGCAGGACTTTGACTTTGGACATCTGTCATGTTCCAGAGCCAGGATCCCATAATACTGAGACCCTGGATTTCCCTAGTGCCCCAGGATCTTATTCATTGTCTGAGTCCTGATGACATGCTCAGATCCCACATTGGAGTGTTCTTCTTGTCCACTTGTACCACTAAGAATAGCTTTGAGGAGGCCATCACAGGTGGTCGTCAGAAGGTCATACACACAAACACGGATTTACATCCAACTCCTCTCCCCAGTGAAGGTGCCACCCTGGCTGGAAAAGATGTGGCCCTCACCACAGGGCCTTTCCCAAATGCACCCCAGAACAGGCTGGAGGCAGTGCTCTGCCTAACTTACTGTGTTTCAATGGCTTCCTACCTACTGGGTTGCCATATGTTCAAGATCATTCTATTGCCAGATGTATGTCAAAGTTTTCCTTTTTAAAATGTAATTTTCCCCAGAATTTATTGGCATCCTACAATGCTGCTTCTTGGCTGCAAAAGCAGCTTTTCTGCTATTTGGGCCCAAAATAGAAACCACACGCAACCTTGACAGTAATCATGACCGAGGAGAGAGAATGCAAGTCTATTTATAAGGCTCCTGAAGGTGAGTTCTTCTTTTGTGCTACTGCTTTGAAGATAAGGTCAACCTCACTGGGAATATAAGCCTATTGACTATGCAACTTTACTTAAAAATTAATTCTATCACAAATATCTAATAATTACCAGAATATTAAATATCATGGATAAAGTTTGTTACTATGAATTTTTTAAAATGTGAGATGTTCCTGAATTTGAATTTTGTTTAGAAGTCATATATATTTTGTTCTTTGCCTTATCATTTGTTTCTTGCTCTAAATGTCACATGCATGGTGAGATCTTAACTTTTCATTATTTCATGGATGCTACAATACCCAGGCATGTGTTCATATGAATGAGTATGCTGCGTAAAGAGATGGTAGAATAATGCTCAAGAATTTTACTGGTATTCAACAAAGCACCAACATGTGTGTTTGACATACAGAATGCACTTCGTGGAATGGAAATCACATTCATGTTTAAACATTCTTACTTATTTTCATTTGAAGAGTTTGGACAAATAATCAACATATTTGTTTTCCTTTTCATTTCCTGGCATTTGGGATGGCAGCCATCATGGGCCCAATGGGTAATAGTCAACTCAGCTCTGAGAACAAAAGTGTCCATATATCATCCCAGGATACTAATGTTCACCCCCACCTCATTCTTTCTCAAAGCTGATCTCTTCTTTCCTATCAGCTACCCATCTAAGGTTGATGCATTTCTGGGTTGTTCCTTTGTTACCTGATTTATTTGTTCAAATAGCTTTGGATGGAAAACATGCTGCAAATTTAAAAAAAAAATTCTGCTGGGTCATCCTGGGGTAGCCATTGGAAAATTCACTACTCTGGAACTTCATCAATGCCATACTCGAGCGCATTTAAGGTGGATCACGTACACAGTGATATTCTGGGACTTAAGATACTATCAGTTCTATTCACACTTTCGCTGCCTCTGCTGAGGATTTTGCTGGGGATTACTTCAGGGGCTCTAGGACAGAGTCTGGCTGCCAGCTGGTGTTGAAATGGAGTTTTCCCTGTGGAGTAATCAATTATCATTTCCCAAGACGAGCTTGTGGAATGCTGCCAGCACAGTGGGTTGAAGAATCTTGGAGCTGGAACTCTTTCCCAGATGTAGAGGTCGTCCCATGTGCATGTGGTGGTGATAAACCAGAGAGGCAGAGAGAAGAAACAGTGACTATTGAAAGCAAGTCTAATGTGAAGAAAAGTTGTAAAACAGGTAACAGTGATATAACACATATTACATATAAGTTGTTATCAGCTGAGGATGGTAAAGAAATCAGAGACAGATTTCCAGAGACCAGTGGAAGGAATGGATCTTAGATATAATCTGTTTCAATCCCCTAATTAGTAGGCAGCAGCTTTGATGGAGAAACTATTATGTGCAAAAACTATCCCACTAAAACACACACACACACACACACACACACACACACACAGGGAACAACCCAAACTCTTTCTCCAAGGTCTGTACAGGAAAATAGCATATTAATAAATAATGATAAAACAAAGTAATACATATTATGATAATCATTTTTTGTGCATTTATTAGGTGTGTCAAATGCTTTGTTAACACTTTATACACACAATTTCAATTAATTATTTTTTAAAAAAACTTCAATTACTTTTCAAAAATATTTAAAAAAATAAAAAAGGACCTGTTATGATTCCCACTTTAAAGGTGGAGAAACTGAGGTTCAGGGCAGTGTTGGCATTAGTGAAGCAAGAAGCACTTACCTTGGGTGTGAAATTAAAGGGGAGCATATTTTTCAGGTATTAAGTGAAACCAAAAAGCATATATATATCACATAGACACAGACATGAGCATGGTGTTAGCCAGAGGAAAAGGTGTTGGGGAACAGGTAGAGGTGAGCAAAAAATGGAGTAAAAATGGGGACAGAAAGAGACTTTGCTTGGGGCAATGGGTGGATGAATGCACTATGCAGTGTGCAGATGATGTTTCATTGAGTTGTACACTTGAAACCTATATTGTTTTGTGAACCAATGTCACCACAATAAATTCAATAAAAAGGGTAGCAATTCAAAAAAAAATCCCACAGTAATCACAATTTGAAGCAATCAGGTGTAAAAACATTCAAAATTTTAAATGAAGACAGTGTTAGTATAGCTGAGTTTTTCCTTTGCCTAACTGGGGTTCCAGTCTGGCGTGGTGCGGGCTCATAGCATTGGTTAGAAGACTTCCCAAAGCTCTATGGCATGTGATGGTGATAACCCAGAGAGGCAGAGAAAAGAAACACAAGTGGGGCATATGGCCTAAGAGACTTGATTTTCCAGATTGAACTTTCAACCACTGCTCTCCAAGTGTGAAGGTCAAGGGTCTTTTCTTGCTGATGTGGATCCTGGGCAGGAGCTATCAGGGGAAGTCTATCTTGCCCAGATCTGCAAGTGAGTTAAGATAGAGCAGATGTGAAAAATCAAGAGAAAAGTGGCAGTGTGCCAAGTCCTGTCCACTAGAGAGGAAAATCCAGCTGGGTTTCAGGAAACTGATGGTGAAATACTGAGATTTGAATAGTATTGTCAGGATCAGGGGAATAGCAGCTGAGTGTGCAAGTGGGAGTCAGGACTGGCTACATCCCTGAGTTAGGAAAGGGCTTTATGAACTCCAAGAAAAATGATGCTCAGATGAGCAGGCACACCCATGAATGGGCCCAGGGAGTCGCTGAGCATCTTGGACCCCAGGGCCACAGCTCAGATTCATTCTAGGTTGGCATTGATAAAGCCAGGTCTTCCCACTTAACAACCACACCATGAATAAGGAGAAAGGGTTATTTGCCTTATCCAGTTACACATTTCTACCCACACCCCTGCCCCATAAATATTTGAGCCCTGGTCTGGGACAAGGTAGGTTAATAGCTCCTTGGGGACAGGGTGGATCCCAGCTTTTGGACATAGAAAGAATCCTTTCTCCTAAACCTCTGAAAACTTGGTAAGAGTTTGTACTAGCTAGGGCTCCTTACCTACTTTTGCTTTTGATTTTCACAATCTTAATCATTTGTAGGTGCTCAAGCAATTGAGCTTGTATTCAGAGTGGTGAACGTTGGTACTAAGATGCAAGGACAGATCTGGCAAGGGGTTCAGTTGGAGAATGAAGCAAGAGGCACTTGCCTTGGGAGAGTGAGGACTGAATGAATTACTGATGGAGGAAATATGGAATTTCACTTACAAACTAATGGAATGAGAAAGCTGTTGGAATTTCATAGCAGAGGCCACCCCTGGGAGCCCTCCCCAAGTGTCCTCCCATTACTGCCTGTTACAGTAGTATCTAGATTAATGCAAGAGATGTTTCTCCAACTCCCAAGTAATCTAGAAAACATGTTATTCTGATTTCAGGGGAATTCACCTAACAGGCTTGGAGACAGGAGACCCTAATGTTCTGTTTTTCTCACCAGTACACTGACCTTCCCAAAATAAGTGACTTCAATGAGGAATAGTTCCTTTTATTTTGTGTCACCACTTCACAGCCTCAAAACTACATGAAGCACTGGGCCCCTCTCCCTCTGGGCCCACCTCCCACATGAAGTGCTTAGGCATGGAGCCAGCTAATGTAGCTTGGCTATTGGCACCTTGAAATGGACGTAAATCCCTAATCTTCTGATTTATTATTTCCTTTTCTTCAAAGAGGGGGCAAGGCAGCAATGCTTGAAGTATTTAGGCAGTTAGTCTCTGTACAAATCCATCTCTTGTCTCACCCCCAATTCAGGGGAATAATATTTTTCCCCGAGTTACATAAGGCATGATAGAAAGCATTTCAGAACTCTCTCTGCCCGGGGACCGATTTCTTGCAGTAAATCTCTAGAAAATCTTTCACAGTTTCTAAAATAAGTGCCCTGGCTTTGGAAATGGGTTTTACAATGTGAGCAAGCTTGAGTTCACTCATGTGTTAACCTTGCCATCACTTCCTCTCTTTACATCATCTTTCTGTCTTCAGTTCCAAGGCAGTTTCATTCAAATCACAGGTGCAGCTGTCTGTGTTTGTGTAAGTAGAGCTACAGTTAAGACCTGGGGATTTTTGATATTAAAGCTGAATGTGAAGTCAAAAATAAAAATGCCACGGGAATGAGGTGAAATTTAACATGAACTGGACAATTTCACAATTAGCCAAAGAACTGAGATCATTACCAACTAGAATTTTCCAGACTCACCCTGTCCTGGCTACACAAGGCATATGGTATGGTTTTGTCCGTGTCTGTGTTAGTGTATCAGAAAACGCTGCCACTAAATGAATAGAAGATGCACATAGGAACCAAAGAGCAGTTGGTTACATCTGTAACTTAGCCCTTGGTTGTAAAATGGAGAGGGGGGCAATCAATAGATAAGTTTTTGTTGTTGTTGTTGGTTCTTGGGTAAATTCCTGATAGCTCCTGGCTTTCATCAGGTTGGAACCATGGTCCATCTTCTCTAGGTTGGCCCTTAAGTCTATTCTCTTGCTCAGCTTTAAATTCACCTATTTCCCAACAGCTCATCTCTTGACTTACCTGTGTTCTCTGGATCTCAAAACCAAATGCTGTGCACAATTTCTGGATAGTATCTCACAGATTAACTCATTTTCTATTTTCTGATATTTTAATATGACCAACTTTCAATTGCCATTTTGACTGTCTGCTTCTGGCTTCTCTTAAGATCTGCTTCTTGCTTCTGGGAATGTCAATTCCTGTCACAAAAGATCCAGTTGTCCTTAGTCTATGGCTGTTGAACTTTTAAGTAGCCCGCATGCATTAATAAACATTAGAAAGTTTAGTGTACTCTCACTACACATATGCAAATACACACTGATTCTTAATCATGAACAGAGCATATCTAGACAAACTGATTGAGACATACTCTATTTGTCTTTGTAAATCGAAGAGGCAGCCCCCATGTTTGTGAATTTATGTCTTTAATACTGGCAGTGAGGCACTCTAAGGCCCAATTCTAGGCATATGGTTAATTTTTTACTCCAAGTCTGGGACCAATCAAATTCCAAAGCTATTGAGACCTCAGGTTACTATTTATACTTCAATATACTTCAAGTATGTCTTGAACATCTCTCTCCTACTCTGACTTATAAATCAGCCACCTAAGAGATGGTAGTCACCTACTACCTGGCCTCTATCCCTGATGGACATTTTAGGATTCCAGAGATACACTACTGTTCTTTTTTCTTTCCTTCCTTCCTTCCTTCCTTCCTTCCTTCCTTCCTTCCTTCCTTCCTTCCTTCCTTCCTTCCTTCTTTCCTTCCTTCCTTCTTTCCTTCCTTCCTTCCTTCCTTCATTTTTTCATCCTCCCTTCCTCCCTATCTTCATTCCTCCCTATTTTCCTTTCTCTCTCCCTACATCCCTCCCTCCTTCCCTTCCTTCTTTTATTTTCAATAAAGATAACATGTTAATTATATACTTTGTAGAAACTTGCAAATCTGATTGGAAATAACTGCTTCCACCCCAAGCTTTTGTGTAGAAGAGTAAGGAAAAATATTTAAAAGAAATATAACATTAAACACCAAAATGAATAATACAAAGAGTTCTTGTCATTGAGACGAAGGAAAACAAAATACCATCTGAATCAAAATTAGAATAAAATTAATAATATAAATAATACTATCTATAAATTTTTGAGTATTTCTATATCTGAATTAGACAAGGTGTTGCTCTATGGCAATCACTGCTCAGATATAGCCAGTTCTCCAAATCATGGCTGTCATGGTGTGTGTGTGTGTGTGTGTGTGTGTGTGTGTGTGTGTGTGTGTGTGTTTGAATGTGAGTGCCTAGTGGGTATGTTTTAAGATTTCCTTATCTATTGGATGTGTGGGTTTTTTTTGTTTTTTTTTAAGAAAAACATTTATTTTGTTGTTCCGCTTATTTTTGCATTCATTAGTTGATTCTTTTAAAAATATATATATATTTTATTGATATTTTACACAGAGGAAGGGAGAGAGAGAGAGAGAGAGAGAGCTAGAAATGTCAATGAGAGAGAAACATCGACCAGCTGCCTCTTGCACACCCCCTACTGGAGATGTGCCCGCAACCAATGTACATGCCCTTGACTGGAATCGAACCTGGGACCCTTCAGTCCTCAGACTGACGCTCTACCACTGAGCCAAACTGGTTTCGGCCATTAGTTGATTCTTGAATGTGCCCTGACTGGGAATCAAACCTGAACCTTTGGTGTATAGGGATGAAACTCTAGTCAACTGAGCTACCCAGCTAGTGCCTAAGATTTCTCTAAAACTCACATTTTTCTGAGGTAGGAATCACATTTAATTCATCAATGAGGAAACCAAGGCTTAGAACTATACTATTAAGTAATTTTCAAGACTAGTAAGTGGCAGAGTTGAGTTTGACTAATCTGAGAAAGCAATGAGCATGAGACTTAGATGCTGGGATGAAGAACCAAAGGTACTAAGGAGCCCTCAATAGTGCTTGGTGGAGAAGTAACTCAATGACCTCTGTCTTTAAAAGGATAAATTCAGCCCAAAGAGCTAGATCCACTGGGGTAGAAAAAGAAACAAGAAAGTTAGCAACTGACAGATGACATCCATTCTAATATGATCTTCTCTCTTCATCATCACAATTAATTAGAAACAGAGCACATGACTTTGGTAGCCTGCCAAGGAAAATTCTTCCATATTTGCTTCTTCAGTTGTTTGTCTTTAAATCAATTCCTCAGAGTGGTTTTCTTTTCCCTCCAATGTTAACTACTAAAGTGTGTAATGATAATCCAGAAATTAAAAATAATAAAAAGAGAATTTATCAAAGCAAAATAGTAGTTTCCTCTGATCTAACATCATTTCTGAGGAATAAGTTTGTGGCTAGAGACCTATACTAACAGTGAAACATGCTCAAAATTTCACCAATTTTGCCAGAAGCTGATGATTATTTGTTATTGGACGGAGTGTTCTGGGGGGATTTCCACAGGTGAGTCAGGGGAAGCTCCTTTCTGCTCAGGCTCTTTGTAAAGTCATAATATGGGGTTTCAAAAGACAAATGTGTTTGTCCCAACGGAAGCCAATCCGCTTCCCAGAAGTGTTAAACCCAGTGGTTTCTCTGGGGAAAGGAGAGAGAGAAGTTAGGGATGGATGAGTGTGCTGACTAATCAATATTATCAGTGCCCCAGGAGGTGGAAGAAGTTGAAACCATTTATTTATAATTAGAGATGCAATGGGCTGTGTAACTTGGGATTTCATAATTCAATGTTCTTAGTGAAGATGCCCAATAATAATTCAGAAAACAATCAAAAGCTTGGGCAAGAAATATTTGAATTTGTATCCTCTTTTCAAGCAAGACCAACACAGATTTTCTGATAAGCTACCACTTTGAAGACTAAAACATAGTTTTTAAATTCCCCCTGCTGGATGGGTACCCTTTAGGGCAAGAGACTAGCTCCCAGTGAGGATGGGGCAGCTGGAGACAAGTCTGAGTTCTCAGGGATCCCACCCTTGAAATCCCAGAGTCTGGAAATAAATATAACTGATTGATCTGTAGCAGCATGAATTAGAAACCAACTAAATATCTACCATTAGAAAGAATTTTCAGACTTTGAGTCCAATGTTTTAATTGAAAATAAGAAACATGGAAGCATACATACAACGTGATTTTTAGTGTGTGTGCTTGCACATGCGGCGGGGTGAGAGAATCAGAATGTGAGCCTCCTGATTTCAAATACAGATGGAAGGGGACAGGATAAAGATGGAATTTGTAAATATGTAAATATTAATTTAGGGTTAAGACATTACATTGAATGCTGATATTTTGCTGGTTTTACGTTTTTCAAATGGATCAGAGAACCATCCATTGTATAGAATTGAGTTATCATCAGGAGACTGATTTAGAGAGAGCTGGATATACGCTTGAGCCATTTCTCATCATAAAAATTTGTCATTAAAAGTAAGTAAGTTAACGATGTAGAGTGATTAGCACAGTGTCTAGCAAATGGTGGACCATCTTATCAGTTTTTTTTGTTGTTGTTGTTGTTATTGTTGTTGTTATATTTTAATCATTATCACCAGTATTTATTTCAAGAAGAGGCAAGGTGACTATGTCCCTTAAACTTCTCTACCTGATTTGGCTTCCCTAGGGGTGATATTTTCCCCCTTTCATTACTAAAATTCCTCTCTGGTTTTCATAAGCCTTCCTGAGTGAATTTTGACAAATCTGATCATTCTTGGTGCTGCACATGTGGCAGGGTGCATTAAGTGTCACCCACAGGATGACATTGCATATGTATTAGAAATAAGAGATATAGGCTGAGAGAACATACATCTCATGAGATACCTATGTTGCCACCACTACATATGTTAAAAATACCTAGAGGAATTTTCTGTTTGGTGAAATGTCTATTATTGTGGACATCAGAGTCCAGAGACTATCATAGTTTCAGACACATCAGTCTTCCAACCTCCAAAGCAAGGGAACCTTTGCAGACCTCATTTGATATCTCTTACAGGGGATTTTCCTGTGATAGAAAAGGCCTCAGTGGAAGCTCCAAATTCATCGGTACATATTTTCCCTACACTCCAGGGCCTTTCACTCTAAAGACCAGCTATTTAATAAAATGAAATATTTTGTTCTTTCTCACCCTCTCTAGAGTCCAAGCATTTCACTACAGTTGCCGGCAGACAGGAGTCAGAAGACAGTCTGTTTATTCGAACAGTGTTCCTTGTTGTCTCAGAAGGGAATGTCTCAGAAGGGAATGGGGTCCATTCAAGAAGCACAGCCCAAGGTTATTCCCAAGCTTTCCCATCATCAAGATATGTGGGATGCTATAAATGCATTGCCAGTGCCCTGATTCTGGTACCCTATGGAGTACTCTGCTGTGTGGACTTCAAAGTAGAAGCACTATCCACCTTTCATTGATGATTCTTTATTGGTCATTGCTTCATTTTACAGGTCCTAAGACACAATTGTTGTTGTGTTGGCTTGTTTCATATTTAAAAACTTTTGAATCCAGGAGTGTTCGGGAAAGTTAGGCAGTTGATGGACATATGTAATTACTGCCTGTGCATAACCATCTGCACTCTTTTTATGATCAAAAGTTTTGTAATGAGTGTTAGTGACTTGGAGGAAAATCCTAAGGACAAGAGTTGGGCTCTTTTTTATGAATTTTTTTTGCCAATATGCTTTAGAAACCCCAAATACAATATTGTGTGGGGAAAGAAAACAATGAGCAACCTCAGAGATTCTGAGTCAGAAAGTGATTCACAAGACACAGACTTAAGTGTAAAACATGTTAAGAGCACCTTAACCAATTTATTATGCAATTATTTCCCTCTTCATGTGTGCACAGGCATGATATATAGCATAGATCTATATCTTTAAAAGTCTAAAAAGGTATTTAAAATAAATACCAATTATGTCTTTAAAATAAGAATAACCTAGTTTAAAAACGAGAAAGTCTAGTTTTAGAATGAAGCTTATTCTATTATTCTCCTATGAAAAATAATCTGTGGTCAGGTTTAAGGGCTATACAAGTCAATGGTATGAAAAAACGTGTGTATTACACTTGGTTAATTATCCAGGAGAAATCAGATTAGGCAATACAGTGGTCTTCCTATAGGTATTCTTACACCTGAACAAGCAGGGCTGAAGATGACTCATGGTCTAATGAATCTTCTACCTGATTGAGCATCAACCTCTGAAATTAATTTGGAAGCAACACTCAAAATGCACTGACTCAAAAAAAAACTGAAAGAAGAAAAAAGATCATTTATATTGAACATGTGATAGACATTGTGCTAAGCATTTTGTATGCATTAGCTCATTCAATCTTAACAAGAAATTGGTGAGGCATATATCCATATCCACAAATTACAGATTAAAAAAATTGACCAGAAGCATTTTCTACTTGCTCCAAGTTACACAACTGGTAAAGTACAAATATGGGTTTGAACTCCAAATACGATGTTTTTTATTATATATTCTTAATACAAAGTATTGAATTATCCCGTAATCAATCTACGCCAAGAATCGTCCCACACACAAACACACAAACTAAATTGCTAAACCCACAAACTAAGAGCTAGTAATGAAATGTTTATATAAGTCAAAAGAAATATTGAGCCAAGTAATCACTTATTTCATCAGAGAATGCATTAAAACATAAAATGATTGATGATGATGTAAAAGAAAGTGATCAGTGGACCTTGGGATCTTGACATTGCGTGATACATGAGCCAAACTTGTTATGGAAAGTCCTGAAATTGTTTAACCTGTGTGAGGGAGGGGTGAGAGGTCATGCTTTTCAGGTTGGTGACAAATTTTTCTATTTTAGAGAAAAAAAACACTTCCATATATGCTGTACTACCCTCTCTAACATAAGCTCAAGAGGGAAACAGTCATATAATATTCATTTAACTTTCATGAAGAATGCATTCTGAGGTTTTGGAACTTAAAACAGGCTTTCTATAGAATGGCCCACATTTTAAACACCTGGTACAATCACTGCATTATGGGAAGCTCATCTCCATCACAATTTTGGGCCTAATAAGCAAGAGAAAAAGTTTTAACAGGGGAATCACTCAATAGGTGATGCTCTTTGAAAAGGAAAATTAAAAATATTCATCCATGATAGCCTTCGACGAGGAAAATTTAAAACAGCAAAAATAAAATGATAAATGCACAGTGCAGAGAAGAATGTGATGAAGCTTGTATGCACATAGTTTATGTGAAGGAGAATGCACCATATTCTTCATAAATATTGTTGTTAGAGTTGAAACCTAGAATTTCTGGCCCCATGTCATCTCCATCACAACATACTGCCTCTCTGCAGCATTGAAGAAAGGCCAAGATCTATATCGAAATTATTCAAAAAGACTATTTAAAATAAATATTGTTTTCTTTTGCATGTGGACATAGCCAATAGTTTACTGTGTTCAGTAAAAAGAGTATAACGAAATCAGGCCTGGTTACAACTGGTCTGAATCAAGAGGGAAGGTGTAATATATGAAAGAGGAAAAGCAACAAGTTCTAGGAAGATGCTGAAGTGAGCTGGGGCACATGTCCATAGAGCCAGAGATAGATTCATGGTACCAGCACCTCATTCTGAGGCTTCAGATATAAACAAACCTGCACAGCTCTAGAAAGATGGTTGTAAAAGAACCAGGCAGAGGGAGGCTCAGGTTTGGTTGAGTGAGCATGGCCTCAAGAAGCTCATAAGGGAAATGAAACGCTGACCAGAGAACATATTTGGAAGTCCAATTGCAGGGTTTGGCCAAAAAAAAATGAAATGTTGTAAAAAAAGGCTCAGATAAGCCCACATATTGGCTTCCAGGCCAGCAGCAGCATGATTCACTCTCAGCCTCTGCGAGAGCCTTGTGAAGATAAGCGCCCTGCTGATCTGAGGTTGGGGGGCGGGGGGACACTTCAGTTGCTCCAAGTAAGAAACACGTTGTGGGACTATTCTGAATTAAAGTATCCCAGACTTTATCTCTTTATTTTATGTGCCTTCCAGAATTGCGCCCCTCTGCTCTTTTGTTCTTAGCTGACCTCTGGTGTTTTGGTGGGGGACCAGGCAATGCAAAAGCAGAATGAGGCCTTTGCCATGTGTTTTGAGGGAGGAAAGGGAGGCTTTTATTGCCTTCAAATTCCTACCACTGATGTGCTAGTGTCTGGAATTTCATCATCCCTTAGGGTGATTGTTCATTTCCAAAGATCTTCCTGACTATCTCCTTTTTATCTGTGGTCTGTTCTCTCTGTCTTCCTACTAAATATATCTTAACTTGCAATAACATCTAAGAGGATGATCCCTTTTGCCTTCACATGATTTTTACGTGAGAAATACTGTATCACATGAGAAGACATCAGGGTTTGTTTTTTTTTAAATAGAAGTGGAGAAAGGTTGAAAGCGTAGAATCCACAAAAAAAGAGAGGGCTGCTATGTTATTTAGGTTATATGGAGGAGTTGTAGGAATAGTAAAAATAAATAAATAAAAATAGTGCAGTCCCTTGTCCTTTAGGGCATGGCTCTGACATGCCGGACAATTGCTTTAGACATAGCATTTCATGGACAACTCTTTCATGTAGCTTTGGTGTTCTCCACTTCAAAGATGAAGAAATTAACTGATCATCTGAGAGCAGAAGGCTCTGTGAGTGAGCAACAAAAATAAGGTTCTAACCCAAGCTCTGTTTTTGCTTCCCCAAAACTCCTTCTCTTTTCTCTATGGTGGCCTCTGTCCAAAACAACTCCCGAGATGCACCTGACTTCTGGAATCCTAAATGAGAGCCCTAAAAGAAAATGTCGATCCCTGTAGCTCAACCCTCCCATTTTACAAATGGGAGGCCAAGCAAATAGCGTGCCAAGTTTACTCTTCACTTTCACTCAAGTCTTCTTCTTGGATCTCAAGGGAAGAGTCAAGACTAGAACTGAGGGAGACTCCCATGCCCCACCCAGGATTTTCATGTCATCCTCCTACTGTGGCATGCATGGATTAGACAGATGACTTCAAGAACTTAGCATTCAGACCTTTTCTAAGAAGTTATTTCTTTTTCCCATCTTCTTTATCACTGCACTCATTTTTAGAAAAATATCATTTTCATTTTTTTTACTTTTGTCTGTATATTATATTATATAAATATTGAATTTACACAAAGCAAACAAACAGTACCAACAAGATACAATAGTAGCAAATAGATTTTGCTACTATTGTGTCCTTGTTTTTAAGTTTGTGTTCTCTCTAAACCACCAGTATTATTAAAGTTTAAAAAAAGGAGGGGTGTTTTTTACAACTTTAAAATTTATCTCATGAGTGCTCTGAATATGTTTACTGGAGGGGGGTTAAATAAAAATTATTTTTCAGATGTCATTCATATAAATCACTTCTGTGCGATGGAAATAATTGCAACTGTGTGCCCTATACTTGAAGGAGTAAAGGAAAACAACATTGACTGTTTAAACAAGAGTTTGAGAGTGCCCAGCATTTCTAAAGATCATTTCTGCCCATCCATTTCTCAAGAAACACCAATGACTATTCCTCCAACAATGTTTCCAATTACACAACACCCGCATCCCTAGTAATCATCCCCTCCCATCATCACCATAAGCATGCCCACACGATCTCACTCATAACCCACTTTACCAACTCTATTTTTATGCCAGAAACCCATTCTGGCACGAGGGTCAGGCTGAATCAACAGGGGTTGAAGTAGTGGCAAAACCAATCCAGTGCCAGATCTGAACTGCAGCCAGCCATAAAGCGGGGCTGGCTTGCAATGACCACATGGAATTTAAAAGTTTGTTCCAAATAACTTCTTCCCACATAGACTTTGCCCATACAAACTTTAAGGTCCACAAGAAAAAAATCAATGAAGAGTAAAATAAATAGCTAAGGGGCAGATGAGTTCTCTAGAATTCTAATCACAAGTCTCTGTCCCAGGTTGAGAAAGCTGACCTCTAGCCATATAAAAGAATGAGCTCACCATGGCTCAGTGGGTAAGCATCAATCTATCAACCAGGAGGTCACATTTGATTCCCAGTTGGGGCATATGCCTTGGTTGTGGGCTTGATCCCCAGTGAAGGGAGTGGGGGGTGGAGTGTAGGAAGTAGACTACATGTGATTCTCATCATTGATCTCTCTCTCTCTCTCTCCATTCCTCTGTCTGAAGTCAATAAAAAATATATTTTAAAAGAATAATCTCAAAACTTGTGTAACTTTAGGACCCTGTAACCTATTATAGCACACAGAGCTGTAAAAACTAACTTCTTGGAATTCTAAGTCATTTTCTTGGTAAGCATTTTGCCCACCTACAAAAAAAAAAAAGCTCAATACTATCTCTCTCTTCTCCATCTCCTCCCACAAGCTTCAAAAGCACCATGAAGCTCAAATCCCTGTCCTGTGTGCCTACGCTCTCTTCCTGCAAGTGGACAAGCATTTTGTCATATCTGAGTAGGAATTTGAGAGAGTTAATATTGGACTTTGCATTACCTTGCACTTTTTTTTACATTCTACATTTGCTACAATATTTCAAAACTATTTTTCTGTAATAGGACCAAGTACCAGACAGCATCTGTTCACATTTATAAATGCAACTTTCACAATTCCCCATTTTATGAATGAAATAGTTGCTTCAGAGAGCTTACTAAACTTATGTCAAGTCTTTTGTCATCTACTTCTTTGATATTTACTATTGATGAGAAGGTTCCTCTTCAAGGAAGACTTCCTTTCCAGCTACAGAGAATGCAATTGGCAGAGAGCTTCCAGTCACTAGTAGTTTCTTCGGGGTCTGCCTCAGCTTCAGCAAGCCACTTGTCTAAGGTCTCCCCTTCCCAGAACAGCTGACCTCCAGCAACTGGGCAAGGACAGAGAATAAAGATGACCATTTTTACTTAATGCATTACACACTGAAGGACAATATTACTCCCGCACTCTCTTCTAAGTTATCCAAGGCTTTGATAAGTCAACATGACCCTTTGACTTCTCCCTCTGCTCAATCCTGCCTTCCTTCTTCTATAATAAATGTCTTACATCCCAGCCTCTATCTCAATATCAGCTTCTGGATGACCAATTGCTGATACCTACACAAAGCTTTATTTCTCTCTTTTTTTTCAGATCCAGTCTAGACTCTATGACTCAGCTTAGCTCTGACAAGGAACTTAAAGATAGTACATAGATGACTTATCACATCCAGCTACAGCTGGTGCTACTCAACATCCAGTGTCCCTGGGCACAGGCTTCTACCCCTGAGGGTGAATGCCTGTTTTCCACCCAGATTTCCAGTGACTCTGCACTACTGAGTCCTCAGCTTCTACTTGCTCATAATTGACTCCCCAATATTTCCTCTAAGATATTGGTTATAATGCTCATTATCTTTTATCAGGAGTCGCAAACTCAAATGCCTGTTGAAAATTGTCCAATAAAACTACTAATTGAAGCTGGTCATGTACAAGACAATAGATACTAAGCTGTTTGTTTTGCAATTAAACATAACAACTTCCTGTTTGTGTTGTCTGACAAAAATTCTGTGCTTGTGAAACCAAACACATCCCCTGGACCATCATCGATTTACCCCTTGCTTTGATATTTACCAAGTGGCTAGCTACAAAGACATAGTCTGAATCCTTAACTGAGTGGATCTTCACATTTTCCCTTTACCTTCTGGATGAACTGGTATTCTAATAGCAGATGCCCTTTGACTATGCCCTAAGTGCCTACCTATTCTTGGAATACCTAGCCCAGGCCTTACTCCCCTGTCTTGTGACAGAAAGATATCTAATCTCTGAGAGAAAATCCCTAGTAATTGGCTGGTGGTTGCTGAGTGGTCAAAAAGATATAGTCCAAGATATAAACATTGGTGGAAAATGGTTAAGATCATAAATCTTTGCTGCATATTGGATGATAGCCCAAACTCAATTCTCTTTTCTTCTCAGCAATATGGTAATTCTTAACAATAAACACATTGCGTGTTGAGTCCTTGGTTGTTCTCTGTAACTTGATATTTTTTCACAGATGGAAAATAGGTGATGGTTGCTACATTCCATGAGCTCAGTCTCTGTTTTCAAGTCTATCAACTATTATGGAATGATTCTCTGATTTATTAATTTCATTTATTTGATATACAATCACTCATAGGCAACTTATGTCCTCCAGTTTAGTTATCTTAACAAAGCTACCCACAATATGATTCCTATGCTAGCCCCTCCCAGAAAAATTCCACATCAGAGTCAACAGGTCTTTCATTTTGAAATGTTCTTCCCCATGTCAGTTAGAAGGTCCATATTCACTTAGATGCCCAAGCCAGACACTGAGTACTCAGACTTGATTGCTCCCTTTCCTTCATTATCCATGTCTATCCACCCATTGATCCCTCCCCAGATCTTTCAGTTATAACATTAAAATCTTTCCTGAACCTATGTTCTTTTCTCTGGCTCTAGCCACCACCTTGGACCAAGCCACGGCATCTCTCACTACTGCATTGGGATCAATTCTGAAACCTTTGCTTCCTGTCTGGCCCTCCTCAAATCCACCTTCCACTGAGTAAGCAGACAGAGGGATTAACTTAAAACCTCAATCCATTTATGTAACTTTTTGTTGAATTCAGTTTAATAGCATCTAGTAGCACTTAAAGCGAAAGCCAAATTCTGTGTCAGAGTCTACCTAGTCGTGAGGGATGTGGCTCTGCCTAACCTCTCCTGTCACTCCCCCACTTCATCCAGTCCTCTGTGACCACATGACCTTATTTCTCAAGCCAGACAAGCACTTTCCAGCTTCAGTGCCTTTGTGTTTGCTGTTCCTTCTACCTGGAATGCCCTTTCCCTGGATATTTCTCATTAGCAGGTAGTGACTTCATTGCCACCTACTCAGAGAGCTTTCTCCAACTCTAGTACCTAAAATAGGCCATGTGGCCCTAACTCAGGGGTGGCAAACTTTTTGACTCAAGGGCCACAATGGGTTCTTAAACTGGACCGGAGGGCCGGAACAAAAGCAACCTGACCATACTGGCACTCTCATCTTGGGCTGCTGGTGCAGGAGCGGAGGGGAGAGTAAGAGAACCCTCTGCTCATTCGGCTCCAAGGGCCCGATAGAACAGCCTAATGTGCCGGATCCTGCCCCCGGGCCATAGTTTGCCCACGGCTGCAACTGGTTTGGCTCAATAGATAGAGCCTCAGCCTGCGGACTGAAGGGTCCCAGGTTCAATCCCAGTCAAGAGCACATGCCTGGGTTGCAGGCTTGATCCCCAGTAGGGGCCTTGCAGGAAGCAGCCAATCAATGATTCTCTGTCATCATTGATGTTTCTATATCTCTCTCCCTCTCCCTTCCTCTCTGAAATCAATAAAGGTATATTTAAAAAAAAAAATAGGCCATGTGTCTCCACCCCCTGTTATCCTTTATTATATAACTCTTGTTACTTTATAGAATTTCTTCCAATTCATGATTAATGAATTTATTTGGGTATTCAATCTCTGTCTCTTTTACTAAACTGAATTCCAGAGGGCAGCGTTTTTCTTATTCAACCTATATTCCTAGCACCTAGCATAGTGTCTTGCCCACAATTTTAAAATGAATGAACTTTCTTCCTTCTCAGACCCCCTTCTTAAGGCTCCATATTAAACTCTATGGTGTCTCCACCATGTTCGATCTTCTTTCCCAATCAGGGCATTCCTATTTTAAGACTCCCACTACCATCCCCTTCTCTCCATCCCCTATGTCACTGCCTTAATTCAGACCCTTGTCATTCCACACTTAGACAATTACCATCCTCTCCGTGCAGGCCTCCCTGTCTCCACTTTCTGCCTCTCTATCCTCCATGCCCTGTCAGAGTGACCTTTCCAATATGCAAATCACACCCAGGTTTAAAACCCTTCAATGGCTCCCTGTTGCCTACAGGATAAAGTTCAAACGTCTTAACCTGACATGCAAGGTACTCTGAGATCTCACCCCGACTTCCCCTTGGGTTGCTTATCTTCTCTGAAAGCTCCCATCTTCACAGTCTCTGAACATTCTTTCCCTGCCTGCCATCGTCTGGTCCATTCTACCTCCTAAATACCTTTCTAATTCATTCATTTCTCTGCACCTCCAGTTACCAATCTCACTTACTCTGGCCTGCATGTCCACATCCTTCTCTTTAATTGCACGTGGCCCTGAACAGTCCATTTTTTAAACAGCAGCAAGTGAGCTTTTACACATCCAATTTAATCATGGAGAAGCCTGCCTTGTCCCCTCCTTGCATGAAATCCATCCATGGGCAGAAGTGGACAACTTTTGCAGATGGTACCTGGGTATTTCTCAGACCCACTGTCACTCTCCTTCCTTCCCCAGGGACTTTGCTCCTCCTTTCTTCATCTGCCTCAATAGTAGGACACTTGATCCCTATGGCTACCTTTTTCATCTCCTGGCTCACTGTTCTGCTTAGCATAAGCCAAGATGCTCTCAATGTTCTCTCACAGCTCACTGCATTATCTTCAAAGCTCTTATCCACCCACAGAGGTTTGAGAGAAAAAAAAACACACACACAAAAAAACGGGTGTCCAGGAAAGATACAATGAATTTCAGACAAGTTTGGAGAAAGAGTGAGAGGATTGGGTCATTGGATACAATACATCAGAGACTGCCCTTCTGGCTGTGAGAGCTCTCTATTCAGTGAAAGGTACTTCAGACGTTTTAAAAACATTGTTATACATTTTCCCCATAATTCCTGGGGGGCTTGATGTAGCACGTGCTGCAGCATGTGCTCAATTCAATGTCTGGAAGGAATTAAAATCTTGGCGTTTATTTGTTTAGGTTTTGTTTTTTGAGATTTTCATTGTATCTTTTTTTTAAATCTTTACTGGGAGGTGGGTTATTAATCAAGTGGATTTTTCATCAACTTCCCCTATCCATTCATTCATTCATTCATTCATTCCTTTAGTAATGCACTAAGCAACCACTCAGGAGATGGCACATCTTTTCCTAGGGGCAAGGAGGAGAAAATGGCCTTAGGACACTGTCACTAAGTAACTGAAAAGAAAAAGTACACTTGCATCCTAAGCTTCAGAGAGATCGGAAAGCAGATAAAGGTCAAGTTTTTCAAGTCCAGAGCAATAAATAAAAAATTCAATTGAAACTGATGGGGAGAGTGGGGCAGGTTCAGAAGAGGAAAAAGCAGGAGTCCTGGGGCTGGATCCTTCAGGCAAGAGAGAGCTCTCTGCAGTGATCTCAGCCAAGTCAGTGGCTGGAAAAGCATCTCGTTGAGGGTTTGGCAGGTTCCTATAAACAAATGAATAAGATCAAGGTCACTAGCCAGTGTCACTTGGCTCCAGGCATATATTGTATTCACTGCAGAATAAAATCCCTCGCCAAGTATATTGGGGAGTGAGGCCCTTGCTGCAGCAAAATATGGACAAGTGCCATGGAAGGAGTTGGGTCCCTCTAGAATTCTAGCTATGGCAAAAGACTAAAGGAACAGACAGGAGCACAGGCCAATTTCCAACCCTATGGATGTAACAAGCAGGACACTTACGGGTTTGTAGCAGGAATGCCTAAAACTCATCCAATGCTGCATCTATTATTATCCCTTAATTCTTAGTACAAATACAAATGAGCTAAAACTGTGGGTTAGACACTCAGCTCTGAGCAAATCTGGCTCCAGCAGAGGCAAGGTGTGGCTGCAGGTGCCATGGCAGGGGAAATGAGGTGGACACTATGCACGCCCCACTGCCCCTTCGCTGTCCTGTCTTCCTGCAGAACCCCAGGGGGGAAATCCTCTCTGTGAATCAGGGCCCGCTGCCTCCATTTGTTCAGACCTGCCTTCTGTCCTTTTTAAATATCACTGTTACTACCCCCTCGTGGCACTGTCTGGTCCTTTACCCTTTCATCCAGATATTATTAAAAACTAGTGTCAAAATGGAATTCTCCAAAGACCTTGTAAAAGTCAGCTGTGAGGCCGTGCTATACAAGAGCTCAGCCCTAACAACTTGGCGAGCGCATCCTGTGCTGTGACTTCTGCAACTAACACTTTTATTTTCACCCCTATGATGGAAAGCCGGGAGGTAGCTACATCCCACTCCTCACACTGCACACTTCCTGCGCTTGAATCCATGATTAGAAAGCCACTTTTTTTTGTGCAAATTTCTATCAGCTTAAAACATACTTACCTTTTATACACACTCTCCCTCCGTTTTCAATTTCAACTGCCCTCCACACGCACATACACACAGTAGTCTTTCTTCTTCTACAGATTTTTCTGGAACAGCAGGAGTATGCCTTGCCCTGGGACTCCAATGAGTGACCCCTTTAAGACTCTCAAAGACATTTTGGTGCACAGAATAAGACATTTTGAAGGAACAGTTTTAATTCAGCAGTTTTGATGTGGAAACACATATAAAAAACGGTGTCCTATATCTAGGTAATGTGTTGTGCCATGAATCCAATCCATAGTAGCCAGGCACAAAAGATAATTACTTCTCCCCCAAATTAAATTAAATCAAACTTCAATATGGTTAAAAGAAAAATCAATTTCTGTTAGATTTAGTGACCTTTCCATCTCCCCAAGGTCATGAAGTGGTCATTGTTGTTATTATTATTACATTATAATTAATTAAATACGGTAAGCATATAGCACTTGCTAAGTTTCAGTCACTCTGCTAAGTGTTTTATCGTTACAAACTCACTTATCATCATAACCAGCTTATGAGGTAAGTACTATTGTGTTTATCCTTTTACAGATATTGAGGCACTAAGATCTTCAGCCCAAACCCACAGAATAAACAGAGAAGCTGGCATTTGAACCCAGGAGGCTTGTTCTAGAATCCATGCTCCCAGCAAAGGTGGAAAACTGAAATCCTAGCACTTACAAATTATCTAGAAAAAGGGAGATCTTATTCTTAATCCTAGCCTTAGTCTCCTGCTCCATGGGGTGGCTACCTCACCTGAATTCTCTGCCATCTTTTGGACTGCAGTCCCTCAGAGGGTCCTCCTCTGACCACAGGCCCAGCCACAGAATCTTGATTAAAGACTGTGGATCTTACCCTACCCAGCCTGGCTCAGTGGACTAAAGGGCCCCGGGTTCGATTCCAGTCAAGGGCACATGCCCCAGTTAAAGGCTCAATCTCCAGTGTGGGGCATGCAGGAGGCAGCCAATTAATGATCCCCCCCCCAATCACTGATGTTTCTCTCTCTCTCCCTCTCCCTTACTCTCTGAAATAAATTTTAAAAAAGACTGTGGGTCTTGAAGTCCAGTTATAGCTGTCTCCCAATGAGATCCTCAATCCAGGAACCTTCAGGGCATGGGCCTATAGTTCTCGCAAAAATCCCCAAATACCAACTTTCCCCTAATTCACATGCCAACCTTTTAAACTAAAAGCATTGATGTTTCTCGTTTTTTCCTCTTTCTCCCTCTCTTTGAAATCAATAAAAACATTTTTTTAAATCACTGATTTGCAAGGCCCTAATGAATTAACAGATCTAAGCAATGATCATAATGAATTCTTGCACCACCAAAAAGAGATAACCAGAAATGCACTACTTCCTGCCAAAACAAAAACAACAAGTCTGCACTGATCAGGTCTGTAAACCTGAGCTGTGCAATACAGGAGCCTCTGACCATGAGTGGCTATTGGGCACTTGAAATATGGCTAATCCTAAATGAGATGTGTTTTAAGTATGAAATGCATATCACATCTCTAAAAGTGAGTCCAAATAAAGAATGTAAAATACCTCAATAATTGTATTTATTACAACAAAGTAATACCATTTTGGATATATTGGTTTAAATAAATACATTATTAAAACAACAAAAAAAAATGTTTTGCATCTGTAAACCTCATTCCATCCCTTCTGTCTGACCTAGGGCTTCATTCTAATGTTAGAAGCATGGATAAGGCTCAAAGTAAGAAGTAAAGGTCTGAATTGGAGTAAAACTTGGCAACAAGGTGAAGCTCAGAGTCAAATTTGATTTTTTTAAGTTGATTATCTATCAAGTTCTATCAAAATTCTCTTGCTTCAGAATGGGAATATACTAATACCATGTGCTCAGGGATAGTGCAATTAATAATTTTTTTTTAAAAGGGGAATGTTCAAGAAAGACCTCAAGGCAATAATAAAAGGCTAAGGCCAGTAGGAATGGTCTGGACTGTTCAGATTGTGCTGACCTCCCAGCTTCCTGTTAGCTCCCACTGGCTTTGGCCTTGAATTCCTTGTTGGAGTTTCATCATCCCACTTCCCATCTGAGTTCTGAGCCTCCGCCTCATCCCCACCTCTGCAGTAGAAATGTTTCTTGGCTATTTCTCTCAAGACAATTGCAAAATTCAGAGAAGCCAAAAAGCAAGCAAACAAACAAAAACACAACATTGTTCAGTGTGAATATCACTTGAGCAGCTAAGCTCTGTTGTGTTTTTAGCAAAGGTAATATGGCATGTGGGTGTGCTGCCCAGTCACCCAGCCTGCCTCTGGGTTTCTGCTTCTTCATTTATCGGATTTTCCAATTCCAAGCTGTAGCTTTCCTAGAGTTGGGCAGAGGGTGAGTTAAAATAATATCTATAGAATGCCTTCCGCAATCCCTGGCTTAGAGGCGGCTTAACGGTAGTGCTCATGAAACTTAAGCTTCAGGGCACTTAGCAAGTTTTATTAGTAATTTTGTATTGTATTTCAAAATTTAGTTTAATCTCAGGTCTCACAAAAACCTGAAGCCCCTCCTGCTTTTGCCTATTTTATTTCTTAAGAAATGTGTCCATTGGTCCCATCATCCCTCCTATCTCCCCCATCTTCCCTGCCTTACTTGCTCTTCCTTGCTCTTCTGGAGTCAAACTGTACCAGTGCTTCCCATTTTTCATCCTTCCTCAGATCTGTTTATATATGTCATAAGCAGAATAATGGGTTCTCAAAGATGTGTAAGGGGTTTTGCAGATATGACTAAGGTTATGGACCTTAAAAATGGGAGATTATCCTGGATTGTCTAAATGGACCCAATCTAATCACATAAGTTCTTAAAAGCAGCAAATATTTCCTAGCTGCAGACAGAGACCACTGTTGGCTTTGACAACGTGAGGATGTAGCCACAAGCCAAGACATGTGGGCAAGTCACTAGCAGCTGGATGGACATGGAGGTGAATCTTCTTCCAAAGCCTCCAGTACTAACCCAGTCCTGATGATACCTGGATATTAAACCTCTGACTTCCAAAGCTATAAAATGATAAACTTATATTTCAAGCAGTTAAGCTTGCACTGTTCTATGATGGAAGTAATTGGAAATGAAAGCAATGTAAATACCTGTTGTTTTTCTTTGCTCTTTTGGTGCCTTTTCCTTGTGATAGACCTGAGATGTCTCTTATTTTTCATATAATCATATGAATCATCCACTGAGATGAATTTGCTCAAGTTCCAATTTAACTACATTTAGCATTCAGATACATTAAAAATCCATTGCCACGAGGAGCTATTGTTTAAGGGAATGCACCCCAAAATCAATGAGAAGCTCAAGGCTTCAGTTTCAATTTTTATTTTATTTTCTACCCATCTGACCTTTAGTAATATCACCAACTTTTCTGAGCCATGTTTTCTCTCCCAGAGCAGGAGACCCACAGAGTGTTCCTTTCTGTTCTCTAGCTTGTAAGTTCTAGGAAGATATCCCTCCACCCAGTGAAAAGAGACATTTTCTAAGACCATAAGTTTAACATCTGTTTTATCTCATTTATATCTTGCTTTGTAACTATGTTTTATGTGTGTTTATAGGGCTTACACAGATGCTAATAGTGAATGACAGGGTCACTACTTATTCAGTAAAGTGTCTTTTCCTAGAAACTCTGAAAAGGATCTAATTAAAGTTTGACACCTCACAATGGTGGTGACCTGAGGGTTAGGTAATGATACCAGTGTCGCCAAGCTGTTGCAAAATGAAGTGGGTTAACTCATGGAAATTGTGGGACGGGCACCTAGAAGGCTTCCTGTGATGGAATTCCAAGCGAAGGAGTAAGCATGTCACTTCTTCTGTCAGACACGTGAGTGTATTTGAATGCTTATAAAATCACCCCGTTGGCCTCAGCATTCGCAAATAGGATTATCTGAATTCTCTTAGTGGATCCTCTAAATGAGAGTCTATGCAAAAGTGCTTTGGGAAGGTAACCAATGCTAGATGTTACTGTAAATTCAATTTTCTGATTATGTATTTACCTTTATAAATCTTCTTTTCCCAGAACAGAAGCATACTGTTAGTAGAGTGTGGTATTAAATAATATTACCTGTTGGGAAGAAGACCTAAGTTTTTATTTATTTTTTTTTTATCAGGTTCTCCCTCATGGCATCCAAAGTGTACTCATGGGACTGCTGAAAGCTTGCTGAAAGGTCAAACTGAACTTGCCTCTATTTTTGTCTTTCTATATGAAAAGGAGATAAAAAACAGTAAGTTCTGAGTTTTTTGTGTGGTTTTTTTTCTTCCTTTTCTTGAGGCCTCAGTCACCATTGAAGAAAGTAATGGTGGGTAATTGTGGATTTGACATCAGGGCAGAACTGGGATCAAACCCCAGACCTTTACCTACCTCTTAAAAGATAATGGAAACATTGACTAACCCCTTTAAAGCTCAATGTTTTTAGTATAAAATGGGACTGATAATCATAGGTTTTGAAAGGATGTTGTGACAGTAATTTATGTGAGAGGTTAGTATGGTGCCTGCACAGAGTCTCAGGGGTATTGTATTTTTTCTTTATTTGGATCTCTCTACCCAGATTATTCAATCTACTAATTTTTTTTTTGCTTAATCTTTCTGTCACCCCCACCCAAACCCTGTCCCCAGATAGCTGTCAGCCTGCTCTCTATGAGTGTGTCTCTATTTTGCTTGTTGGTTCATTTTGTTCACTATATTCCACATATGAGTAAAATCACATGTTATTTGTCTTTCTCTGGTTGGCTTATTTCACTTAGCATAATGTTCTCTAGGCCCATCCATGCTGTTGCAAAGGGTAAAATTTTCTTCATTTTTACAGTATTCCATTGTGTAAAGGTACCCCAGATTTTTATCCACTCATCTACCTAAAAGCACTAGGGCTGTTTCCAGATCTTGGCTATTATAAATAGCACTGTAATGAGCATAGGGGTGCATGTATTCATTCAAATTAATGTTTGGGGTTTATTCAGATATATTCCCAGAAGTGAAATCTCTGGGTCATAAGGCAGTTCCATTTTTAATTTTTTGCTGTAATTCAATACTGCTTCCACAGTCTGCATTCCCACTGGCAGTGCATGAGTGTTTCCTTTTCTCCACTTCTCACCAGCACTTTTTTGTTGTTGTTGATTTATTAATAGTAGCCATTCAGACAGGTGTGAGGTGATATCTCATTGTGATTTTAATTTGCATTTGTCTGATGTTTAGTGTCATTGAACATTTTTTTTTCATATGTCTCTTGGCAGTATGTATGTCCTCTTTGGGGAGTGTCTAGTCAGGTCGTGTGCCCATTATTTTACTTGGACCAGCTAATTATTTGCCAAGCATTATGGACACAGAGGTGATGAGAGCACAGTTCTCCCAACCAGTGCCACGAGCAAACTGAATGTCTAGTGGGAGAAATAAATGAGTACACCGACAATTGAGATCTGGTTACATAAGTACTTGATTGCTGTGATCAGAGAACAATCCAGCACCAAGAGAACCTGTAAGCAAAACATCTCATTCACATATGAAGATTCAGAAAAGGATCTCTGCAGGAAATGAGATCTTAACCAAGACCTGAGTGATGTGTCTGAGTCTCCTGGATAAGAGATGGAAGGGGTGGGGAATTATGGGTCCCAGGCAGATGGGTTGTAGTAGGTGGATATCCAAGAGCTCAGACATAACAGGGCATAGTGTTCTCAGAAAATCCAAGATCTTTAAGTGAGACAAAGGATAGAGGGAAAACATTAGAGTGTGAGTGAGTAGGCACTAAAGAGAGTGGCTGCAGAGGAAGGGAGATCATAAAAAAAACTTGGTAATGATAATTAGATTTTTTTATTTAACCTAATGAAAAGCAGTATATGGTTTTATATATGAGAGTAACATGATTAGACTGACTCTTTAGAAAGACACTCTGGCTGTCTTGAAGGGGAATAGAAAGGGAAGCTCTGAAAGGAAAAAGAAACCCCTCACCCCAATCATCCTGCACTTGTAAGAGCTGGTCTCAACCCTCAGCTAGAGCAAAACCAAACTCCAGGCTCGGTCTGAGACACCTCTGTCCCCTGGCTTGTGGCGAGAGGAGACTGATTACCCACCCTGCCACTAAATTAAGGGAGAGGGGCAGGTTAGCCATTGATCAGAAAGAGGTTTCTAGAAAAGGAACTCTCAGAACAGTCACCTGGCCATCATTGGCAGTACTGTACCTGCCCACTGGCCTAGAGTGTCAGAGTTTCCTTAAGATCTTGGTGACTTGTTCGTGGCCGAAATAGATGATCTTTTAGCTGAAGCAGGGAAGAATCTATAGAAGAAAATAACAACTAAAAATAATAGCTTAAGACAAAAAAAAAAAAACAGACTAGTTCTTTACCAATTGCTATCTGATATTGGGGCATAACCCCCTGCCCTGCTGAGGGCTCCTGGCTCCTTCAGTGACCTGGGCAAAGCTGGGCTCTCTCTGGAGAGTCAGAGTGCAGAGACCAGAGGACAGAGGGGAGAGCAAAGGGCAAGGCAGACTGCTCCAGGCTGAGCATCCAGAGGAACAGGGAAAAGTGTAAATCACAGATGCCATTTGGCTTTTGTAGGTAGAGTCTTTTGCTTTCATCCCAGGATTTCAAAGCCCCTCAAAGTCATTAATTAGTTGTAAGCAATTCAGGCCTGTCAACTTTTCACACCTAATCAAGGGCTGATATATGCCACCCCAAGGAATCTAATCAATAATCCTCTACACTCTCGCCCTCCCTTTACCCTTCTCCCAGGTCAGTTTTTATTTCAAGCCCATTCCCACCATTTTTTTTCTTACAGTATCTGAAGTCTTTGCTCTTGCCTCACTCATCTTTTCTCTCTCTCCTCTTCCAAGGATTCCTTTCCTTCTCAGTTTGATGGATGATGTTGGGTGGGGGGTGGGGAGACAAGGTATTGGAGGCCATGGTACAGAAGTCTATGAGTCCCAGGCTGTCTCAATGAAAGGCCCAAATGGAAATGAGTTCAAGGTCATTATTTTCCATTTCTCCAGGGGGCAAGGGGTTATATCCCAGGGAGATGTTGGCCTGTGAGTAGTTTGTCTGTGGCTGCTGGTCAGCAGTCAGATCAACAATTTCCAGTGTGCAGGCCTCAGTGGAGCTGTTCCCCTTCTTTCTCTCTCTCTGTCTCTCTCTCTCTCTGTCTCTCTCTCTCTCTCTCTCTCTCTCTCTCTCCCTGTTTTTTTTTCTCTCTCTCCTTATCTCCACAGGTCCCTGATTACAAAGAAAGGTAAAAATACAGCCCTGTATCTTTAAAGTGGTTCAAATCCTCCTCCTGTCCTCAAATTAAGTCAAAGCTCTTTTCCATGGGAATGAATCATTTGGAATAGAAATGATAAATCTGCTGTACAAGTTTTGTCACTCTGCTCTCCGTGCTCATGCAGACATCAGTAATCAAGCATCATTCTCGCCCTGAAACCAAACTCAGACTCAGCATTCCTCTCAAAAGAAAAAGGAACCCTCTTTGTCTCTGACCAGGACCCTGAGGCCCTGCTGCTCAGCCTGCTCATAGTCCATTCCCTTTCTTTATTTCATTTTTAAGTTTAAATCGCTGTAGTTTTCTATATTTTACTATTATATGTGACACCTTTTAATATAAGGTTTAGTACAAAATATTAACATTTTTATACATTATGAAGCATATTTATAGATTGACTACCCTTTAACTTACTAACAGAAAATAAGAATTAGAATATTACCAAAATGTGCAGCCATGAAAGGGTTTCTCCCCATCTCACATCACGGATCACTGCCTCTATCCATGAATTAACTACTATCCTGAATTGAATTTTGTGTTGATCATACTATTATTGATACACACACACACACACACACACACACACACACACACACATATATATATATATATATATATATATATATATATATATATATTCATCACAAAGTACATATTCTTAAACAATATGTTTTACGTTTGTTTTGCTTCCATATTTTCAGGAATAGTACACACTATTTTAGACATAGCAATGGTTCATATATTTTTATAGATGTAAAATATTCCACTATGTAAATGAACTCAATTTTTTTCAGACATTATTAATATCATTAGGCTTTTTCAATTATAGGTCTTTGCCAATTTTTTCTGTCTCACAGATCACAAAACCCTTGGAATTACCTGAAGAAGGCCAATAAAGTTGTCTTTTGTTATGTCAAGGAGATAAATTGGGGGGGTGGGCGGTGTCTGGTTGCAGGAGAAGCAAGCAGGTGATTAGAGGGTTGGAATTTTCAGTCCCAGGGTGCTGCAGCACACATCCTGCCCAAACCTCCAGGGAGGGGAGAAGGACTGGAACCTGAATCAGTTTGTCAATGATCAATGGATTAACCATTCATGTCTAAGTTATGAAGTCTCCATAAATGCCCAAAGGACAGAGCTTCTGGGTTGGCAAACATATGGCAATTTGGGAAGATTGGCACACCTGGCAAGAACATGGAAGTTCCTTGCCCCTTTCCACATACTTTACCTTATACAGTTCTTTATTTATTTCTTCCTGAGTTATAAACCAATGATCGGGTCAGTAAAACGTTTCTCTGCATTCGTGAGCAGCTCTAGGAAATTAATCTAGCCGGGGGGCGGGGGGTGTCATGGAAATCTCTCATCTATAACTAGTCAGTCAGAAGCATGGGTGACAACCTGAGATTGCAAGGGAAAGGGAGTAGGGCAGAGTTGTGGGATGAACCTTTAACCTGTGGAACCTGATTCCATCTCAGAGAGAAAGTGTCAGAATTGAGTTGAATTCTAGGACACCTAGCTGGTATCCTAAAAATCGCTTGGTGGTGTGGGAGAAATTCCTTGACACACATTGGAATTGGATCCAAGAACCTAAAAGACCTGCTATGAAAATTCTCAAACATTTTTCATGTTTCAAACATGCAAGGTTGTTTTCAAGGTATATACTTTAGAGAATAATCCTTGGATTGTAGAATTTATGAAGTTTCAAATTTAGCAGAAATTTTTCTTTTTTATTTCATGTGTTTTTTCTTTGTTCTAAGTTTTTCTATACTGGTTTAGAATTTATATATTTATTCCTAGGTGTTTAATGGTTACTCTTGAAATTTTAGCATATATTTAACTATATAAATATTGAAGGTAATCAATATGCTAAGTTATTGTAACTAATGAAAGGATTTTGGAACTTGTATAGTTCAGCCAATGCCCTCTCAATTTAAATACTGCTCTTGCCCATTATCTAAACTTTGCCCTTTTAAGCCCATGTACTAAACATTACTTTATTATTATCATGCGAAGATAATGGTTTTTTATAATTACATGCATAGTTGTCACTTTATTTATTCACTATTAAATCTTCTTCAAAGATAGTTTTCTCAAATGTTTCCCCTAATATACATTCTTTATCTAATTCTCTTATCCATAGCCTATCAGTGAAACTTCCTCCCTTGCCAGTGAATGTGTGTATTCTACACACACAAAATCAAGGCAGAAGTTGATGTTTAAACAAGCAAATAAGGTACAATAAAAATAATTCAATTTAAAATAAGAAGACTGGTTAGCTTAAGTTCTTTTTTGGCTTGATAAATTATTCAGAAATATTCAAGAATGTATGTGTGAAATAAACATATGGTGTTTATCTGATAATTGCTTGGTTCTGTCCTAGGTATTCATGATTCAAAACAACAAGTATGGTTTTTGACAACAATGAACTCAGTCTATAAGAAATAGAAATATGTATTTAACATTTCTACAAAATCATCCCTGGGGACAGCCTCCTGGGTTTGGTTTGCAGAGTGCTGGTGACATTTGGTTTCCTGAAGGCCATGTGAGTAGGAGTGGTAAAAGTATTCTGGAAGAGGGGGGGAAAAGTGGAGAAAAAAATAAAAAGAAAGAAAAGGTTCAGTAACAAAAATTAGAAAGACATGTATAGCTAATTAATAACATGAAAATGGAGCACACGTTTGTGGTAGGAAGCTGGTGGGGAGGAGGTAGGAGGCTTAAGCATGGACAGGTCAGAAAGGTCTTCGATGCTGTGCCGAAGTGTTTGGACTTTATCTCGTGGGTCATGAAAGCTCATTACAGAGGTGAAATGGTAATGGCAGGGTCATATTTGTGTTTCAGATGGCTGACTGCAACGAGTGTGAAGAGGCCAGATTCGGGGAGCAAGGCTGTTTTCTCATCCGGCTCTGATACAATTAAATGAATCAGTGATATTATAGATGGATAAGAAGAGTACAGATTTAAGAAAATAAAATATAAACTGCAAGCTCTATGCTAAAACCATATGAGCAGTGAATAAATGGGAGGGAAAGGAGGGAGAAATAATCCATTGATTTCTAGCTATGGCGTTGGAAAGATGGTGTGGCCACTAACTCACCAACTAAGAAAATTTAGAAAGAAATGCAGCTCTAAAGCAAAGGAAGAGAGCTCGGTTTGGAACATCTTGGGGTTTTAGATGCCAGTCGGCATTAGAGTTGAGAACCTTGCAATTCTGGTTTCCAAGACTTTAGTTTTCTGACACAGGGAGCCACAGCATTAGCCAGTCCGTGAATATAAGAAGAGATTATTGATTTGTAAATTATTGATAGAATATTCCCCATTAGAGGCTCTATGGTGGCAAAAGGCACCAACAGTGCAAGGAAGAGGGATTTTGTCAGCCAACAGAGATGTAATATTTTTTTCTCCCATAGTTTCTCCTCTCGAGATTGAATCTCATTGGGTTTAGATGGCCCAGATGGTCACTTCTATTGCATGCTTTGGGGTCTAAACGGTGCCTGCTTTATCAGGCAGTTGGACAGGCAGAAACTTGACCTTCAGCTGTGGTCATCAGGCTTCATGATAAGTTTTTGCCCATCTGTTTGGGAATCGTGTGTGGTTAATAAAACATGGAAAAGAAAATGTTTTAAATGCTTACTTTGATATTCCCTGCAAATGCCTATCTATAGTCAGTCCCATGTCATCAGAACAACTCCAGCCATTCCCTCTGAGACGTAGAATACATTCAGTTAAAAATAAAGACAGCCCTGACCAGTTTGGCTCAGTGGATAGAGCGTTGGTCTTCGGACTAGGGGGTTCAAGTTCTATTCGGTCAAAGCATGTACCTTGGTTGCAGCACATTCCCAGTGGGAGGTGTGCAAGAAGCAGCTGATTGATGTTTCTAACTCTCTCTCTATTCCTCTCCCTTCCTCTCTTCAAAATAAAATCAATAAAATATATATATTTTTAAAATACATTCCCCAGCGAAACCGTTTGGCTCAGTGGATAGAGCGTCAGCCTGAGGACTGAAGGGTCCCGAGTTCAATTCCAGTCAAGGACATGTATCTTGGTTGTGAGCACATCCCCAGCAGGGGTGTGCAAGAGGCAGCTGATAGATGATTCTCTCTCATCGACGTTTCTAACTTTCTATCTCTCTCTTTCCTCTCTGTAAAAAATCAATAAAACGCATTTTAAAAGAATACATTCCCCAGCTCATGAGCACACTGGGAGTTACCTAGAATCTCATTTAGTTCTATTATCAGACTTCACCTAAAATCCTTTCTTCATCCAAAATTTCTTCCCATTCAGTTACTCAAGGCAAT